>OX336399.1:45052049-48045171 GCA_946902985.2 Meconema thalassinum | reverse complement strand
GTACGGGAAAAGTAGGATATTTCTTATAAACTTGGGATATGTACGGGAAAAGTAGGATATTTCTTATAAACTTGGGATATGTGCGGGAAAAGTAGGATATTTCTTATAAACTTGGGATATGTGCGGGAAAAGTAGGATATTTCTTATAAACTTGGGATATGTCCGGGAAAAGTAGGATATTTCTTATAAACTTGGGATATGTCCGGGAAAAGTAGGATATTTCTTATAAACTTGGGATTTGTGCGGGAAAAGTAGGATATTTCTTATAAACTTGGGATTTGTACGGGAAAAGTAGGATATTTCTTATAAACTTGGGATATGTACGGGAAAAGTAGGATATTTCTTATAAACTTGGGATATGTACGGGAAAAGTAGGATATTTCTTATAAACTTGGGATATGTACGGGAAAAGTAGGATATTTCTTATAAACTTGGGATATGTACGGGAAAAGTAGGATATTTCTTATAAACTTGGGATATGTGCGGGAAAAGTAGGATATTTCTTATAAACTTGGGATATGTACGGGAAAAGTAGGATATTTCTTATAAACTTGGGATATGTCCGGGAAAAGTAGGATATTTCTTATAAACTTGGGATATGTACGGGAAAAGTAGGATATTCTTATAAACTTGGGATATGTGCGGGAAAAGTAGGATATTTCTTATAAACTTGGGATATGTACGGGAAAAGTAGGATATTTCTTATAAACTTGGGATATGTCCGGGGAAAAGTAGGATATTTCTTATAAACTTGGGATATGTACGGGAAAAGTAGGATATTTCTTATAAACTTGGGATATGTGCGGGAAAAGTAGGATATTTCTTATAAACTTGGGATATGTGCGGGAAAAGTAGGATATTTCTTATAAACTTGGGATATGTACGGGAAAAGTAGGATATTTCTTATAAACTTGGGATATGTACGGGAAAAGTAGGATATTTCTTATAAACTTGGGATATGTACGGGAAAAGTAGGATATTTCTTATAAACTTGGGATATGTCCGGGAAAAGTAGGATATTTCTTATAAACTTGGGATATGTACGGGGAAAAGTAGGATATTTCTTATAAACTTGGGATATGTGCGGGAAAAGTAGGATATTTCTTATAAACTTGGGATATGTACGGGAAAAGTAGGATATTTCTTATAAACTTGGGATATGTCCGGGAAAAGTAGGATATTTCTTATAAACTTGGGATATGTACGGGAAAAGTAGGATATTTCTTATAAACTTGGGATATGTGCGGGAAAAGTAGGATATTTCTTATAAACTTGGGATATGTGCGGGAAAAGTAGGATATTTCTTATAAACTTGGGATATGTACGGGAAAAGTAGGATATTTCTTATAAACTTGGGATATGTACGGGAAAAGTAGGATATTTCTTATAAACTTGGGATATGTACGGGAAAAGTAGGATATTTCTTATAAACTTGGGATATGTCGGGGAAAAGTAGGATATTTCTTATAAACTTGGGATATGTACGGGAAAAGTAGGATATTTCTTATAAACTTGGGATATGTACGGGAAAAGTAGGATATTTCTTATAAACTTGGGATATGTACGGGAAAAGTAGGATATTTCTTATAAACTTGGGATATGTACGGGAAAAGTAGGATATTTCTTATAAACTTGGGATATGTCCGGAAAAGTAGGATATTTCTTATAAACTTGGGATATGTCCGGGAAAAGTAGGATATTTCTTATAAACTTGGGATATGTCCGGGAAAAGTAGGATATTTCTTATAAACTTGGGATATGTACGGGAAAAGTAGGATATTTCTTATAAACTTGGGATATGTCCGGGAAAAGTAGGATATTTCTTATAAACTTGGGATATGTCCGGGAAAAGTAGGATATTTCTTATAAACTTGGGATATGTACGGGAAAAGTAGGATATTTCTTATAAACTTGGGATATGTACGGGAAAAGTAGGATATTTTCTTATAAACTTGGGATATGTGCGGGAAAAGTAGGATATTTCTTATAAACTTGGGATTTGTGCGGGAAAAGTAGGATATTTCTTATAAACTTGGGATTTGTGCGGGAAAAGTAGGATATTTCTTATAAACTTGGGATATGTACGGGAAAAGTAGGATATTTCTTATAAACTTGGGATATGTACGGGAAAAGTAGGATATTTCTTATAAACTTGGGATATGTGCGGGAAAAGTAGGATATTTCTTATAAACTTGGGATTTGTGCGGGAAAAGTAGGATATTTCTTATAAACTTGGGATATGTACGGGAAAAGTAGGATATTTCTTATAAACTTGGGATATGTACGGGAAAAGTAGGATATTTCTTATAAACTTGGGATATGTACGGGAAAAGTAGGATATTTCTTATAAACTTGGGATATGCACGATAAAAAATAATTAACAAATTTTGAAAATTGTCTAAAAAACTCTTTTGATAAGAATTTAGACGTTATAAAAATTGCTTTAGATTGTCATAAGCAAGCCATTACTGTGATATGAGTATCCATTTAACAACAATATTTGTTACATGTTCAACAATCGGAAGGAAGGAAGGAAGGAAAATTGTAGTTTTACGTGACCGTGAATCTTGTGATTATGAGCCACAGGACCTCCTTTTTACGTGGAATCCGAACCACAGGACATGGCATTTCACTTCGAAAATCTCACATGCATTGACCGGGAATCGAACCTGGACCGCATTGGTGAGAGGCATACAGCTAGACCGCTGAGCCACCACGCCCCTGTTCAACAATCGAATGAATATTGACAATATTTATTCCTCTCTTAAACTGGATCTCCCCCCTTAAGTATGACGATGCAATGCTATTCATGAGGAACTGGCGTTGATAAGACATTTTATTCCGTTCTTAGAATACACTCAGCCTCGAGAGGTAAAATTGAGAAAAAACAGGGTTCGATTCCCATTCAGCCATCCTGGAAGTGGTTTTTAGAGATTTCTCACATATTCCAGCCAAATGTTGGGATGGATACTAACTTAACATTGCTATTGCCTCCTTTTCGATCCTTGCATCAATTCCAAATATACACACAATTGCAGTCACCACACACAATAGCACATGCTATCCAGATGCACGGGGCTGATAACCAATTTTCCCTAAGCCCTGAAATGATTTAATAACAGCGACAACAACGAACCTTGTACTGAGACTCGTGAAGTATCGTATGCGGCAAGTCTGATGAGGGAGAAGTAGGGTTGGTGAAAATACTCACACACACTAATACAAAATGATATTTTAAATTGCTGTATGGTTTCCGGACACTGAGACCAAGATTAACGGCTGAGGGGATCCGACCCGCTGACCACGCGTCACCTCATAATCTGCAGGCTAAACCACGGAATTTAGGGATTTTACGATTGGAAATACCAATTACTTCCAGTAAAATATGATTCCATTCCATTGAAGTTGTTCAGTTCAACGTTGAAGTTGTTCAATTCACTATTGAGGTTGTTCAGTTCACTGTTGAAAATGATGAATTGAAGTTGTTCAGTTCATTGTTGAAGTTGCTTAGTTCATTGTTGAAGTTGATAAATTGAAAATGTTCAGTTCATTGTTGAAGTTGCTTAGTTCACTGTTGAAGTTGATAAATTGAAAATGTTCACTTCATTGTTGAAGTTGCTTAGTTTACTGTTGAAGTTGTTCAGTGTAATGTTGAAGTATATTTTACTGGAAGGTTTTGGTGTTTCCAATTGTATTTTAGAATAATATTTTGTATTGTGACGGCGCTTTGCCCAACTCTGGGGAGAAGGTTAATTTTGCTTGTAAAATGTGTAATCTTCAGTACCACAGCTCAGCACACTTGTGTGGATGACAGCAAACATTCACATCACAGTCTCTGGGGCCACCCATCAACTGAATTACACAGCAATCCACAGAGAATACCGCCTCTGGTATACAACTTTCAATCTGACAGACTAACATGTACAAGTTTAATTTTTGAAGTTATTGCGTTTAAACCTTCAGTCTTTGGACTAGTTCAACCAGCTGAGCTATTTTCTCTCTACATAGCCACCACACTTTTCATCCGAGACAATCTGTTTAACATACGAAGTACGTCCAGAAAGTAAGTTCCGTTTGGTAATAACATTAAATTGTGTACAGATACAGAAAAAATATTTATTGCACAAAATTCTACAACCCTTAAATTACTTTTCCACATAACTGCCGAAATGTTGCAGGCATTTGTCGTAGCGTGGCACGAGTTTTTGTTTACCTTCTTCATAGACGTGTGCCGCCTGTGTCTTCAACTAGTTGTACGTTCCGCTGCAGCGCAGTTCCGCACATGCGCGGTAGACGCTCTGTATCAAGGAGAAGAAACGTGCGCCATTTGGAGAGCGCTCTCAGCCACGTTCGCGTTGTTGTGTATGTTTACTCGTACAATGTAGGTGTTGATTGAAAATCCCGCCGCTGAGGCGCGGATTCAAGGGGGGGGGGGGGGGTCACGGGGGTCATGACCCCCCCCCCAAACGGAGACCAATTTTTTTTGCAAGCTCAAAGAACGAAAACACAATTACCAGACAAATAAAACTTAACGAATTTTAACTGAAAAACAGTTTTTTTCATTTTATTCAATACTGAATTATCTTTATTGGAATTATTATGTTCTGTTACAACTGTACATATTTACAACTTCAAACCTCTTGTATAAAAACTATTAGTTATACAACAAAATCAACTCGTCTATTTTGTTTAGCAAACCTTGTGATTACCGAATCGATGTTTATAGTGATGTCACGATGAATGTGCAGCAATGCACGGATAGGAAACTGGGGCTTTTTTTCGCACCAAAAATGTTTGCCGACGTCCAAACTGCAAGCTTGGTTGGCAATTTAAGCTGTGACTTTCTCCCTTTGTCGGTATCAACTCGACTTGCCGAAACTGTAACGTACCTTGATCCTTTTCTCGAAGCTCGATGTAAAAGTCGCAAAACCCGCCGTTACAATTTGTTCGAAAATTTTTGGAGCGCTAAACGCATCAAATTTCTATCCATGAAGCTTGCAAAAAAATTGGTCTGGTTTTGTACGTTTGGTTATTTTGTGATTGCGTTTTTAGTGATACCATTTTTCTTATCAATTCCGATTCTCTGACCCCCCCCCCCCAAAGCCAAACTCTAGATAGAATCTCTGACCCCCCCCAAAACCAAACTCTAGATCCGCGCCTGCCGCCGCTTGTGAAATCAGATCTGTGATTCGTTTTCTGAATGCTAGGAAAGTGAAACCAATTGAAATTTATCGGCAAATTTGCGAAGTGAATGGACAAAATGCGATGAGTGATTCTGGGTGGTGTGAATAAAAATGAGTCAAAGCTCGTGAGCGTATGCTCAGTGAGTGCCCGAGTGTCTGCCTGCCGATGAGCTTCTACTCCGTATATCAGATGAATAAGAATGTGGAGTGCAAACACAGCGAACACTCGAGCGTCTGGAGCAGCCACTCAGTGACATTGCTCAAGGCCGTGCAATATGATGCTGACTCCTGATGTTTGAAAGACAGTGTTGAATTCCAGTCCGCTTTTATCTCAATTTTGAAGGAACATCCATATTCTGTTTTCGAAGTCTCAGCTACCGGATAAAGAGCACAAGAAAACAAGGGCAATAAATGCAGTTCAGTGTGATTTACTTGCAAAATTTAATTTAAATATTTCGGTCCAACAGCTGTATAAAAAATTACAAAACTTGAAACCAAGGTTAAAATGTAAAATAGATTTAAAGCGTACGGGCAACAAATCCATAACGTTAAAAGATTGGGAGAAACAGCTGATGAGTCTCGTGCAGGGGGAGGATAACCCACCGTCTGAAAGGTAGGAAATAATAACCTGAAAATTACGGCATTAATAAATAATAATTTAATAAATTTAGGAAATTGCAGGAGCTGTCCTCATTTCGACTTGCAGCAGAAGCGACAGTGAAAACCTGAATGGTAAGGCAATTATATAAATACAGTGCCGGTACTAATAAGTTGTGGAAGATAGAATTGATTTAAAATAATATTCAATGCTATCTTTCTATTGTCTATAGTAATTTGTATATATTATTATTTTTAAGGGGAGGAGGGCGGTCACTACTGCGATTATGGAATATGGAGACGTTTCCTCACATGATGATGAAGTTAATGCAGGGGCCTCTACATCATCAGTGGTAAATCCTAGCACACCACCACCAGCAGCGAGCGTACCGGTAGCTAATAGGCAATTGCTGTAAGATGAAACAGACCAAACAAGGAAACTAAATAACAGTGAACTGCAAAGGTTGGTGCTGTTAAAGCAATTGAAGGTTTTAGAGCAAAAACATAAGGTGTTGCTATTGCAGGAGAAACAGCCGAAGCTAATAGAAAGTGATATGGAAAGAAAAAGGGAACGGGAAACAGCAAGGGAAATAAACACAGGAAGAGAGAGGGAAAGAGAAGTGATGGATTGTGAAGGCGCTGAGAGTGTGATCTTGAACTATATTTACTTTGCTTTTATCTATTTCTTTTATATGTATTTTATTCATTTGGTTTATTTCATTTATTTATTTATTGTTTTTTCATTTCTTTTATCTATATTATTTGTTTATTTTATTTCATGTATTTTATTTATTTATTTCATTTATTTATTTATTTTTGTTTTTAAATTTTATTTCATTTCTTGTATCTATTTTATTTTTTAATTTATTTCATTTATTTATTTATTTGAATTATTTCATTTATTTTTATTTTATTTGTTTGAGTTGTAATTAAGAATTACTGTATTCCCTTGTTTTTCTGCTATGCAATAAATGATGATGATTTGTTTCATTTATTGTATTTACCGTTATTTAATTTTTAGCCTACTTTTCACATTTTGCAAAAATGGGGAAAAAGTGTCTGTCTGTGTACCTCCCCCCCCCCCCCACCTATCAACTCATAAACGGCTGCAGTAATCGAAATTTAATATGAGTCAAGATCTATACCTGAATATCTCAATCCCATATTTTAAAATGATGTCAGTGCTACCAACTGCTGAAAAACAACACTTGAAATTTGAGCTCCATGTTGGATATCTTGGAAGGTATGCATGCCAGCTATTCCAAAATTGGCACACATATATATAATAATATTTCCAGGAGGCCACACATGGCCAATTTTTAAATGCATTAAGGTTCTAAACTATCAATTGGATTTCAACCAAATTTCGTATCTAATATGTGTACATAAACAGATGTGACTGGGCGTAATCTCAAGAGCCACCAGGGCTGTTAATAAATGCTGTCTATTTTATAGCCTACTTTCGATTTTTGCAAAAAATGAAAGTAGACTTATGAGATCACTACAGGGCGAAAAAATGTGTGTCTGTCTGTGTGTGTGTATGTGTGTGAGTCTGTGTGTGTGTGTGTGAGTGTGTGTACTCTGAATGTGTGTCCCCCCCTATCAATTCGAACACGGTGAAACCGAATTGAACGAAATTTGGTACAGAGGTAGCATTAACAAAGGGCACCTCAGTGTCATACTTTATATCGCCGCCATCTTTACCAAAACAGAATGGCGGCCACTCAAACGTTCAAAACGTAAAATCAAATTACGGCTAAACTAATCATCCGATCTCTACCAAATTTGGTGACAACATACCTTTATATAGGACGCGTCTTTCATCCAACATTCAAGGTCATCGGCCGTACCATTTCAGGATGGCGGCCGTGTGAATTATTCAACCATTTTAATCAATGGCTTAAGACCCACCAATTCCGATTATCGGCCTAGGGTGGTTTAAGCTATCCTGAAGGTCGTGATCCGTTATTTATTATAATTTAATATTATAATATTATACTGTAGGAGTGGCTTAAAAGAGCTGAGCTGTCTGTGACACACGACAAGATGGCAGCTGTCCTCATGTGCCTGTCTTATATTTCAATAGTTTTAGTATGTTGTATGTGATATACCCTACTGATACAATAATATAAACTTTGTATGAAATTATCTTTAATGAAGATGTACTGCTGTGAAGAAATCGTTTATTTAAAGTCATTATTTGCCAACAGGTTGTATCTAATGTCAGTTAAGAACACCATGATGTTAAGGATAGGATTAGCTCTGGGCTAGCGTGTTAGTCTGTCACGCAGTCGGCTGGGGATCGAGTACTGCTGCAGTTAACTTTTTTTTTCTTGAATTCTTTTACAAATGATGTGCACGAGCTCTTTCCACAGATACTGAATAAGATGTCATTTAGCTCAAAGGAGAAGCTAAAGTATACACTCGTTTATTAATAAAATCACAGCCCCAGCA
Organism: Meconema thalassinum; assembly: GCA_946902985.2. Lineage (NCBI taxonomy): Eukaryota > Metazoa > Arthropoda > Insecta > Orthoptera > Tettigoniidae > Meconema > Meconema thalassinum. The sequence continues at coordinate 48,036,937 of OX336399.1, read as the reverse complement.
TCGCAAATAAACAGAAGACATTAGGAAAAGGAGAATAGAAGAACTAGATACACGTTGTCATTAACCACAGCCTTCTTAATTCCTCTGTACGGTGCTGTCCTCTTGTGGGTTATGTGGGTAATATTGTTCCAAACTTACCGCTGTGTAAATACCTGGCCTCCTGAAGTATGGCAATTTTGTAATACTGGTAGTTCAACTATTAGCCACGATCGCGCTCCGATTACCTTTAAACACTGCCAGCTGGATCGCCTCCCTCTTGGCTACTTTAAACTGTCTACTCATTCAACACCCTTAGGCCACTGCCATCGTAGTACATTACGATGGCAGTGCATAGGCGTACAACATAAAGATTAATTCACTGACAGGTCGCAGCACCAACCTACTGTGATCGGCGTGGATTTTTAAAGGGGAAGATACCCAAAACCGAAGATTCTTAACTTAGCAGGCTGGCTTAATATAGAGATTAACGGACGTGAATGCATTACAATAAGTTAGTAGTGTTGTTATTCAATCATCATACAGTATATAATATTGATTTTGACACTTACTGGCTAATTATCAATATAAAAGAAAACAAACAATACATTGTGGTAGAGGTGATTGTGTTAGGGATGAGGACAAAGAGTCATAAACATACCCATACATTTAGGAGAAAGTAGGCTATGTGTTCTTTGCTGAACATCTTGTTTTAACCCTAATATCAAAATATCAGAAAGTACGCAAGACCACAGCTCTAATCTTTGCACACGTATAGTAAGTATCTGCTAATCTAGATTAATTTGGAGTAACTAATATAAGTCAGTACTGCCAACATGATTCTAAGCTTGCTGATAGGTCCAATTTTAAAATGCATGTAACTTCTATTGTCTTCATGACAACGCATAATTGCCTCCTTTCAGGGTTGTCAATCTAACTCCGCCCCGCTAAATATAGTTTTTTTTTTAAATCCAACCTAGCGAGGCAATCCGCTTTCTTTCGTTTCCTAGCGGGAGGAAAGTTAACACTAATTTGGAGACCGTTAATTTTTTGAGTGTGAGATAGCAGAGTTGCTGAATATTACTATGTCCAGCAATTCCCGAAATTACGGTTATCCCCCAGTTAACTATAACGCCTCCCATTGGTCCATCTTGGCTACGCTACTGGTTTGGAGTCACCTACTGAGCTAGCTGAAGGAAACATGAGCAGGCGCTAACAGACATGAGTGCCTGCTCGGTCTTTATTCACCAGGAATCTGGAGCGCCCGCTCTGCTACTCAAGTGACTGGAGCGTGTGCTCAAGGACGCAGGGACTGTTGTGAGTGACTGCTACCGACCAGCGGATTTTATTCACCTCAATGCGAGTGCCCGCTCTAAATTCCCGAGTAAAGAGCGTGTGCTCACTTTTATTCACATCACCCAATGGTGAGAAGATGGGTCTGAGAGTTCAATGAAGGACGTAGTGAAGTGCACGATGAAGAACGAAGTGGGCGTCCATCTTTGGTTACAGAAGAACTGGATCACGCGATTGATGACAAGATCCGGGAAAACCGCAGGTTTACAATTAGTGCTCTCGCTATGGAATTTCCCCAAATCTCACGATCACTAATTCATGAAATTGTTACCGAAAAACTGAACTTTCGTAAACTTTGCCAACGTTGGGTACCAATGATTCTTACGGAGCAACACAAAACAAAACGGATGGGTAGTGCACTTCAGTTTTTGACCCTTTACAATGAAGGCGGCGAACAATTTCTGACACAGATAGTCACAGGAGATGAAACTTGGGTTTCTTTCGACACCCCTGAAAGCAAGCGGCAATCAATGGATTGGAGGCACACTTCATCCCCAGCAAAGGTTAAGCCGAAACAAATCTTGACACCTCGGAAAATGATGCGCACAGTGTTCTGGGACTGGAAAGGCATCTTACTCATTGATTTCTTACCGCGTGGTCAAACAATCAACGCAGATGCTTACTGCGAGACACTTAGGAAATTGCGCCGCGCAATACAGAATAAGCGCCGAGGGTTGCTGTCAAAAGGTGTTGTTTTTCTTCACGACAACGCATGACCACACACTGCAAATGTGACGAAAAATCTCCTACAGGGATTTGGCTGGGACGTGTTTGACTACCCTCCGTACAGCCCTGACCTTGCTCCTAGCGACTTTCATCTGTTCACACATCTCAAGTCTTTCCTTGGCGGTCAACACTTCAACAATGACGACGAGCTGAAAGAAGATGTTTCCAACTGGTTGAAGACACAGGCGGCAAACTTCTATGAAGAAGGTATCCAAAAACTTGTGCCACGCTATGACAAATGCCTGCACAAGTTCGGCAGTTATGTGGAAAAGTAGTTTAAGAGGTGTAGAATGTTGTGCAATAAATAATTTTTCTGTATCTGTACACAATTTAATTTTATTACCAAACGGAACTTACTTTCCGGACGTGCCTCGTATTTGAACCTTGGTCTTCCTCCGTACAGTTCTTGTCCTCTAGAACTAAATTTGCTATTCATAGATGCCTTACCAACCTATCTCTTCTCTTTAGCACTCGCCAGAAACATCTCTCCTCTCCCACTCGTCTTAATACCTCTATTGCTACCCATATGATCACCATTCCCCTGTAACACTACATTTCAAACGCTTCTATTCTACTCTTTTCAGCTGCGCCAACAGATCAAGTTTCACTACCATAGAGCAGAGTTTCTCAAAGTGTGGTCCGCGGACCCCCGGGGGTCCGCAAGCATATTTTCAGGGGGCCGCAAACAATATTCGAATCTAATTTTGTTAATTACTCATTCCAAGAACTCCTGTTTCTGCAAATAAAAGTTTTAGTTTGTATTACAAAATATGTGCGTGGCAAGATTAGCCAATCCTATGATCAGGTCAATATTGTTTTCGACGGGTGGCTACCCTGCGGCTAGCCACTAACACACCTAGTCTGTCATCTGTTCTGTCAGCGGAGCAAACGTATCGGCATCTGTTATTCAATTGACTTTTGTCGCTATTTTGATGCTTGTCGTGATGGTTTGTTTTGCTTTGTTGTGATGTTTAACTTTTAATGGTGGAAACATTTTACGTAAGGAAGCGTTAATTTTGGGCCTGGATCATGGATCGTTGGTTAAAGACAGGGACTGTAAAACGTTCAGTTGATAAATTAGAAAGAGACAATGATCGTGAAAGTGAGGTTAGCTGCTCAACTTCAGTAGCTAGTTCTAGCTGCAACACTGATTTACGTAAGACTGTTAAGCGCCGCAAATATTCTGAAGAGTATTTAAAATTAGGTTTTGTTCAATCTAATGACGAACAAAAACCACAGTGCGTGTTATGCTACGAGATTCTTTCCAATGAAGCTACGAAACCTCTGAAATTAAGGAGGCACTTAGAAACAAAACATCCAGACTTTGCTGATAAGTCATTTGAGTTTTTTAAAATAAAAAGTCAAGAAATGGAAATGATGAAAACATCAATGGAGAAAATGGCGTCAGGTAGCGCTGCTGAAAAAGCTACTGTGGCGTCATACGAAATAGCATTACTCATAGCTAAATCTGAAAAGCCATATACGATTGCAGAAGAACTAATCTTACCAGCGGCAAAAAAAAAGTGTAATATAATGATAGGAGAGGCAGCTGCTAAGGAATTAAGTACAGTTCCACTTTCAAACGATTCTATAAAACGTCGAATTGATGACATGTCTCAAAATATTGAAGAGCAGTTACTTTGTAGGTTAAAATCTACAAAAATGTACGCTTTGCAGCTTGACGAAAGTACAGACCTATCAAACAAGTCTCACTTGTTAGCCTTTGTTAGGTATGAAAATGAAAATTGGCTTTTAGAAGAGCTTTTGTTTTGCAAAGAGATTCTTCATAACAATGCCCATGATGTTTTTGAAGCATTAAATGATTTTATTTTATCAAATGACTTGGACTGGCAACGTTGTGTTGGTGTGAGTACCGATGGAGCAGGGGCCAAGGCCGGCAAAAAGACAGGCCTAATTGCTCGTGTCAAGTCTGTCGCTCCCAAAGTTAAGTGGACTCACTGCTCAATTCATAGGGAGGCATTAGCTGTAAAACAAATGCCAGAAGATCTAGAAACATTATTAAAAGAAGTTGTGAAAGTTGTAAATTATATTAAAGCCCGACCTTTGAACTCTCGTATTTTTACTCAGCTTTGTGAAGAAATTGGAAGTGAGCATGTACAGCTCTTGCTTCACACTGAAGTTCGCTGGGTCTCCCGAGGCAATGTCCTCACACGTTTTTTTGAATTGCGTGATGAAATTAGAATATTTATTTTGGAAGAAAAATATGAAAACTTTCTTCTCAAAGACAAGTTGTGTGAGTTTGCGTGGTTGATCAAGGTTGCATATTTGGCAGATATCTTCCAGCATTTGAATGTCCTAAATACGAAACTTCAAGGGTCTGACACTGACATATTCCGTGTAGAAGAGCAAGTAGAAGCTATGATAGGAAACTGCAGCTTTGGTCTGACCGTATGCTTAAGAACTCATACAAAAATTTTACAAAGTTGCAGGAATTCTTAATAACATCTGAAGAAGAGATGCCTACAAATAGAAAAGAACTGTTTGCTGAGCATTTAACAGGCCTAGCTCAGAGTCTGAGAAGTTACTTTCCTGAACCTAATCCTAATAATGATTGGATGAAGTATCCATTCAAAAAGAGAAGTATTGGTAACCTCATCGACCTATCTGATACTGAGCAAGACCAATTGGTGGAACTCTCATGCAGCAGAGCCTGGGAGATTGTTTATCAAGAGAATAACTTGGCAAGGTTTTGGGTACTTGTACAAGCTGAGGTACCAGAACTTTTCCAAGAAATCCCTCGTACATATTGTGCCCTTTTGTACGACATATTTGTGTGAACGCGCCTTTTCTGAACTGTGCAGCCTGAAGCCATAAAACAGAAACAGACTGAAGAACATTGAAACCGATTTAAGGCTAAAGCTTTCTAAAATAAATCCCAACATTTTAGAGATAGTCAAAAGCAAAAAACAGTACCATTGTCCTCACTAAAGTAACGGTAAAAAAACTGATAACTTTTTATTCTAAGAATGCATTTAAAGTCTACTCCTAATGTAATTAAGAAAATTTGTGTATACTTGTGTAAGTCATGTTTTTCCAGTATTTATTCCAATTTAAATAAATAATATATATACTAAAACAAACAGATTAATTGTTTTTACAACCCACCTTTTTTGGTATAAATTGTTTATCTTTTAAAATGACAACCATTAAAAATTTACAACAAAAATTAAAGGCAGTTTTGAGGGGTCCGCAATGACTACATAAATAATTGAAGGGGTCCTCGAGTACAGGAAGTTTGAGAACCCCGGCCATAGAGCATAACGCTTGAGACAAAGGCTTAAAAAAATGACTTTCTGTCAATTATTTGATATTTAACATGGCTATTTTTTGGGCTGCGGGATTTATCTGGAATTAGCGCGGACAATAATTTTTCGACACCTAGTTACCATGGCAACAAGTGCAACACACCGATCATCACAAGGGACAACGTTTTCCAATCCTCCCTGGCATTTTTGCAACGCTATGTTGCAGACGGCAACGGGTTTCTGCGCCGAATCGTCACAGGCGATGAAACGTGGGTCCACCACTTAACCCCCGAAACGAAGAGAACATCAATGGAATGGGTGCACCCCTCATCACCACAACGAAAGAAGGCCAAGGTTCAACCTTCAGCCGGTAAAGTTATGGCGACAGTGTTCTTTGATATGGAGGATTTGCTGCACGTGGAATTTATGCCGAAAGGAACGACGATCAACGCGGCGTCATATTGTCAAACGTTCCACCGGTTGCGTAAAGTGATTAAAGAGAAGCGCCGGGGGAAATTGAGCGCCGGTGTGATTTTGTTGCAAGATAACGCAACACCTCACAAGGCGCGCCAAACGAGCGAACTGCTGCAGCGTTTTAAGTGGGAGGTCTGGAAACATCCACCCTAGCGGCATATGACTTTCATCTGTTCGGTAAGCTCAAAACGGAGCTCGGTGATCGACGTTTCCTGACCGTTTAGGTGGAGAAGGCCGCTGTCTCCGTGTGGTTGAAGAACGCTGGAGGAACTTTCTATGCATCCGGCATCGACAAGTTGGTTGTGCGTTCGCAGAAATGATTGGAGTCTCTTGGAAACTATGTGTAAAAGTGACGTTGCATTGTATGTCGTTATAGGCGTGTTGCTGTTGAATAGGTGGAGTAATAAATGGCCATAACTGGGAAGTGCAACTTACTTTTTGATCTGCCCTCGTATTTCCCTGAATTGTGTTCTGTCTCGACAGTCGTCATCTGTAATTCCTAGCCTCCGGAGTTCTTCCTTCATCTGCTTGGTGTAACCCTCTTGGCTCTTCAAATTGTATATTTTATCAACAATTTGTTCATTTATTTTTGTTGCATCCATTCTAACCATATGTCCATAGAAACGTAAACGTCTTTTCCTAATTGTTGTTTCCAGGTCTTCCACCCGTTCATATATATTCTTGTTTGATCTTAGTCTGTAGGTTCCCTGTACCACTTTTGGGCCGTAAATCCTCAGCAATATCCTCCTTTCAATCTTCAGAAGCTTTTCCAGGTTCATCAAATTTGCCGTCTTTACACCATATAAGATCACCGGGTTTACCACAGCATTGTAGTGTTGTAGTTATTATTATTTCTTATTTCATACGTTACAGGCCTATCAGACCACGCGAAGCAATCATGACTTTTTGTTCTTCCTGTCTTTCCAGAACTCTTTCATTCGTGCACTAAAGGCCCTTTTCCTGTCTTCGGTCCACTTTGGTCTTTGGGCTGTAGGAGCTGCTCTCTCTGACAATACTTCCCACGCTTTTGTCTATGACGTCTTCTGGGTCGACCTGCGCGTTTACCAGATTAATTTTGTCTTGCATCATCCAGGGTGTAGTAATCTTGAGCCGCTGTATGTATCTAAGAATTTTGTTGGTGAGTCTGGTTTGTGGGAGTCTGCTGATGTGGCCGTAAAATTTTAGTCGCCTCTTTCTGATGTCTGCTGCGAGGTTGGACAATTTCTCTGTGGGTCTCTGGAGTGAAGCCTGTATCCTTTATCTGTGTGCTTTGGTCCAATTATTTTCCTTATTATTTTTCTTTCCTCTGTGAGGATTTTTTCCAAGTCGTCCTTAGTTATTATTATTATTATTATTATTATTATTATTATTATTGATTGTTGCAGCCATGATTGGCATAAGGTTGTCGTGTGTGTCGTGCGTGTGAATTGCCGCTGAATTAGCAATTAGCTGGATTAGTGTGTAGCCTTTCGGCATCGAAACAGGTTGGTGTTTGTCTCAGTTCATGGTACGTATATTGTGTTTCATGAGTTTTATTCTCTTCTGGAAATTTATTGAGTGTTGACTGGTCTTGTGTCGCCAATTTTAGGTTAAGGTTTTGCCATAGATTATTGAAATCATAGAACTTGCAGTGACGACATTCATACTTCGTGCGCTAGTGAAATCCAAGGCCATCCGGGTTGAGAGTAATTCTATGGTAACCTTAGGCCTATAGGTCTCGTCGTAAGGGGGTAGATAGTAGGTCTAGACTACTTGGAGACAGCGGCCATTAGAGACCCGCTACATTGAGTACGTAGCAACCATCCTATTATACTATAGATTTTCGACGGTATTTATGTTTTGCTGTTGGCATCAGCATATATTTTCGGGAAATCTACCATCATGGATTCTATAAGTAGCTCGAAGGATACAAGTGCAGACGCTACTCCAATTGATAAGGCTTTGACAAGATGCATTGATGTCATCAGAAAGATGAAGCTTGCTACAGGTAGACAGAAGAATATATCTAATGACGTGAAAAATGGAATAGCGGAGATAGAGGAAGCCATCGATATCATTATATCGTGAAGGGACAATTGGCTTGAGAAGCAAGGGGTTCTGCCTGCAGTGGAAGAGCATTCCTTAATCCATGAGAAGGTGATAGTGGCATTGGGTAGCCCTGATAACCCCATTCAATCGCCTCCAGTAGATTCCGATAAGCAGGAGGAAAATTTGTCAGAATGGACGACGGTCCGACGGAGGAGGTCCTCCAGTATCGCTGTGTCGTGGTCAGAAAGCGCTTCTCTGTCGTCACAAAGGGCGGAACCACCAGTTCGGGAGAGCAAGACTCGGAAATCCCATAATCGATCACGACCCAAGGCTCTTCTGATCCAACCAGCAGCTGGGAAGACTTATGCAGAAATTGTGAAGAGTTTGAGGGAGAAGGTGAAGCCAGAGGCCTGCAATCCGGAAATTAGATCAAACTAGATCCGGGGACGTTTTACTGGAGTTTGATACGAAGGCTGACAAGGACTGTCGAGAAATGTTCAGCAGCACTTTGAGGGAAGCTGTTGGTCATGCAGGATTGGTGAGGACATTGACTCCTAGAACTGTCTTGGAGATAAGAGACATGGATATTGTAACTACTGTACGTGATGCCGAATTGGCTCTGAAACGAGACATAGAGGGTTTTATAGATGAGCTGAGTATCCGTCACTAAACCCAACAGTAGAGGGCAGAAAATGGCAATTGTGGAAATGGATAATCAGAATGCTGAGAAATTATTGGAGGCTGGTCGTATTAAGGTCGGTTTCATATACTGTAGGGTGAGGAGAAGAGCGATGGTAACACGCTGCTTTAGGTGCCTGGGTTATGGCCATATAAGGAGGAATTGCAATGGCCCGGATAGAAGCGGCCTTTGCTACAGATGTGGTCAACTGGGTCATAAAGCCGCAGGATGTACTTCAGACATGAAATGTGTGCTGTGCTCTGACTGTAATCGGGAGGGCTTAAACATAAGTCACATCCCTGGAACAGGTTCTTGTACTGTGTTTCGAGTGGCACTCGCGAAGATTAAATAAAAACACAATGTCGAATGTCCTACAAGGGAACCTGAAACGAAGCATAATCGCTAATGATATTTTGACACAGCTAACATTTGAAATTAAAACAGATATTCTCCTGATCAGTGAGCAATATCCAAACTTGGACGTGCTGGGCTGGTTTTCTGATCCCCTAGGTACGGCGGCTATATGGATACCGGATCTGAGGAAAATCCATGTGGAGGATCACGGATCCGGAGAAGGGTTCGTTTGGGTTAAGAGTGGTGGGATTACGTACGCAAGTTGCTATTTAACTCCGAATGAACATATTCAGGACTTTCAAAGGAAGCTGGACAATTTGGAAGATACTGTCCGTGAGATGGAAGGTGTTGCGGTAGTAGCCGGTGACTTCAACGCTAGGGCATTGTAATGGGGTATGCCACATCAAAATTCGAGGGGACGACGAATTTTAGAGATGGCAGCCAGATTAGAATTGGTCGTGGTGAATACCGGGACCTCAACGACATTTAGACGACCTGGTTATACGGAGACGACTAAACCAGATATTACGCTAGTGTCGGATCGTCTGGCAGCCTTGGTAGTAGAATGGGAAGTGATCGAGGATTATACTGCTAGTGATCAGTAATATATCACCTTCCGGATTCTACGAGATCGGCAGCCTCAGAGGCACAACACATTGAAGACAACACGTTGGAATATATCGCGCATCGACGAGGAGAAATTTGCTACTGTACTCAAATCAGTACAGACAGGAACTAGTAACATTGTTGAGGAATTAGATCTAGGAGTTTCTGTTGAGGAACTATGCGTCTCTTGCACCTAGCCTTCGAAGCGTCAATGCCCCGGAAGCGTCTTCGAAACAATAGACGTCCAGCTTATTGGTGGACTGACGAAATAGCTGATCTTCGAAGAACTTGTCTTCGACTCAGAAAAAGAGCCCAACGTTCAAGACATCGACCAGAGGCTGATTTGAGATCCGCTGAGCACCTTGCTGCTAAGAGAACCCTTCGAAATACCATCAGAAGACGTAAGACTCATATGTGGCAGCTGTTAGTTAAAGAAGTAGACGTAGATCCTTGGGGATAAGGCTACCGAATTGTCACCAAGAAACTCGGCACCATGTCCAATACCAAGTTGGATGCACGGACGATGGATTGTATTGTAGACGAGCTATTCCCTACTCATCCTGTGCGAATTGATGTGGGCGACGAATTCATTCCTCTATTTACCATAGGTGAACTGAAGGAAGCAGTAGGCTCCCTTCGGAATAAGAAGGCTCCAGGCCCTGACGGGATGCCCGCGGAAGCTATGAAACTAGCTGTCAAGGTTTGTCCGCAGCTACTGCTTGAAATGTACAACTGTTGTCTGAGAGCAGGTGTCTTTAGTGCCCGTTGGAAAATGGCTCAACTAGTGCTGATTAAAAAAGGAAAGGCAGTCGGAAACGCGCCATCGTCCTTCAGACCACTATGTATTTTAGACATTGCGGGAAAAGTGCTGGAGAAGCTATTAAAACCTCGCATACTGTCGTCTATTCAAGCCGCGGGAAATCTCTCTGACAGGCAATTTGGCTTCCGCCGTGGGCGAAGTACAATAGATTCAGTACGCGTAGTAGTTGAAGCTACGAATCAAGCACAGGAAGGTAACCACTATTCTCGGAAAATAACACTTCTGGTAACCTTGGATGTGAAGAACACCTTCAACTCAGCTAGGTGGATAGATATGGTTGAAGCCCTTCAATTCACCTTCCAGTTGCCTGCATATCTCCTGCGTATAATGAAAGATTATTTGATGGACCGTGCCCTGTTATATGACACTGCAGACAGTCAGAGGAGGAGAAAAGTCACGGCAGGAGCAGCTCAAGGTTCTATCCAGGGCCCGGATTTGTGGAACATGTTGTACGACGGCTTACTGCGCATGGAGATGCCCGAAGATACATTTCTTGTTGGGCACGCTGATGATACTGCAGCGGTGATTGTAGCCCGAGATGCAGTTCTGGCTCAGTGGAAACTCAATCAGGTAATGCGACGGGTGAGTGGTTGGATGAACGCTCATGGTCTGAAATTAGCAATGGTGAAAACTGAAATAGTCATGTTAACTAGGAGGAGAATGGACACTATAATTCCCATGAAAGTTGGAGAGGTGGTCGTTCGAACTGGAGCCACTGCGAAGTACTTAGGATTTACTCTTGACATGAAACTGACATACTGGTCTCATATACGGAAGGCAGCAGACAAGGCGGAAGTAGTGACAGCTACCATTAGTAGACTCATGGCTAATGTGCATGGTCCTAGGCAAAGCAAGCGTCGACTACTGTTGTCCACAGCGCAGTCTATTCTCCTGTATGGAGCTGAGATTTGGTCTGATTCGCTGAGGATAGAGAAGTATAGGAATCGCCTAGCTGCAATTCAGAGGAGAGGAGCTCTGAGGGTGGCGTGTGCTTACCGTACAGTTTCGGAACCTGCAGTTCTGGTTGTCTCAGGTGTTGCGCCAATAGACTTACTCGCGCAAGAACGTAAAGACGTATACTTCCGACGTGTAGAACTGGGCAAGGCTCAAGCCCGGATGGAAGCCGTAGCACGCAAGATGGAGCTTTGGCAGCAGAGGTGGAATGACGATCTCAGAGGAAGATGGACAGCTCGGCTGATACCGAGCCTGGTCGAGTGGACAAGTAGAAAACATGGCGAAACGAATTACTTTCTGACTCAGATGTTGACAGGTCATGGCTACTTTCGGTGTTACCTTCATCTTATGGCCAAAGTAAGGAGTCCAGTATGTATTTACTGCGAGAACGAACGAGATGACTTATATCACACGTTCTTCGTCTGCGCTCGTTGGGCAGCGGAAAAACAACGACTTAAAGCTGAGGTTGGTCCAATAACGCCACACTTGAGGAGTGCGGACCCTTTTCAAGGTCTTATGCAAGATTTTTCCACTTCCCTCGTAAATATATATATATATATATATATATATATATATATATATATATTATTATTATTATTTTGAAAATTATTTAAATTATTCTTCTTTATTATGCCGATTCATAGAACACCCCACACCCCAATGGTTTTCGCCTTCTTATCCTCGAAAATTTCCAGATGAGATTTCGTATCCGAAAAGTTGTAAGTCCACAGGGAAGGAAACATTACTAAGTAGGGTAATAAAAACAAAAGAAAATGATTTTTCATAAACAATTGTGAGTGTTTTAAATTCTTTATTTCAGTCTAATGATTTGCACTGATAAATCAAGAACACCGCCACCACCAATGGAAGAGACGCCCTCTAGTTGTAAATATCGCTAATCCGAGCCAAGCAGAGGCAGACTAATGATCCAGTTCGTGAAACATAGAAGCGGGGACATTGGACGTGACGTTACAGAGAAAGCCCCACACTCAAACGCGGCGTGAAAAAATAATGACACACAATGGACTCACCCTTCAACCGATTTCTCTCTTTTACCCCGGGAAATAATTTTCAAAACGACGCGCACGCGGAGGGTTTTACTCTATATTGCCCAAAGAGGCATGTTAATATGGGGGGAGGGGATAATGCGGCCACCCGTCGAGCGTGTGTGTCCATAGGGTGACTGGCGCCAGGGGACACTCATTGGGAGCAATGTGACGCCCTTCACTCCTTTTAATTTATCTACTAGCAGCCCAGCCCGGTTTCGCCCGGTATCTTTAACGTACCTTTAAGCGTAAGCTTAAAAGGTGCACGGACGGCAGGACCCAGACGCAATTCAGAAAAGCCGAGGTGAACATCGAAACTCCAAACACATATACTCTTCTCTGAAGTCTTAACTCGACACGACTCGACAGTTTGATGCTGGGCGAAGTTGGGGTGATAGGCTCGCTCACTAGCTCGTAAACTCTCTCCAAAGCTGGTAATTTAAATTTCCACTGAATCGAGATTCTTAAAAGAAATGAAAACGTAAAAACACTTATAGTGGGCGATGTATTGAAGGTAGAGATATGCTGTCGTGGACTTCCGAGGTAAGTTCTGAGGTAACAACCAAATCAGCGAATGGTTTTTGTTTCGAGAATTTCTTCCATTGAAGCGACTGTATCTCAGGTTGTAATTGCTGTACACCGTTGGTTTATAGCTAACAACACTCCATGGATCCAGGACTCTCTATTGTGCAGGTGGTCACTGAAATCGGCTGCGTCTGAGTGAAGTTCTGATGTAACAACCAAAGCAGCATATGCTTTTTTTTCTCGAGAGTTTCTTCTATTTAAGTGACTATATCTCAGGTTGTAATTGCTGTACACCGTTGGTTTAAGTATTGCTACGTGTCTATACAAGCATAAAGCAGTGCTTTGCGGTAAAGTGAGGAATATGTTTATTTCACCCCAAAGACGAGATTGTAAAGGCTGTCCAAGGAGAAGGGAAGTGACGCTTCGAGCTTCGAGTAGGCTGTGTGGTTTAGAGACTCCGTGAAGAGAGAGCAATGGAGCTATGGTATTAACATTTTGTGGTTGAATAAATATTATAATTAGGAAGTGAGTGTGATTAATTTATTATTTGACCCATGGACCGTAACAGTATTATAATATTTAATAAATTAAGGTCTCTCTCAGGCGCAGTTGGTCACTGAAATCAGCTGCCTCTGAGTGAAGTTCTGAGGTAATAATCAAATCAGCGTATGTTTCTTCGAGAGTTTCTCCAGTCAGGCCTACCACTACTACAGAAATTAGAGCGCTCGTACTAGTGTAAGGGAGTGAAGCTGTAATATCTTACCTTCATAATGCTTCGCAGTTTATGAGGAAAATTGTCTCTCCCCTTTTGCTGAGCACAAAGCAGCAGCACCTTTCTTTATCACCTGCGAAGAAAAGTTGAGCTGAAGCTTTTTCACTCATAAAATATCCCTCCCATCTCATAAGGAACATGGTGGAACTTTCTAGATAATCAATGTTACTTGAGTATTAGGATCGTTAACCACTCGCTTGAAGTTTCATTATTACTCTCACTCTCTGAGAGTACTTGTCCACATGCGACCCCAGTCCTGGGTTCAATTACCTTCTCTCTGTAGTGTGCTACATTTTAATGACTTAGTCCAGCTCATGGTGTAGCTGTTAGCATTCTTGGCTGTCGCCCCGGAGGTCCGGGTTCGATTCCAGGCTCTGCCAAAAAATTTAATTCTAGGGGTGGAGGAATTATATCCAAAAATTTCAACTTTGTATGTTGAGAAATTCCGGAAAGAATAGGAATTTTAGCGAGAAACTGGAAATAATAGTTTTCTCGTTTTTAGAACCACAGGATTCCTCTTCTTCCATTTAAAACATTAGCAGCCATTTTGGAGATCTTCTGTGTCCCTTTGCCTTTTCCGCTTCTTTAATAGTGCATTATGCATGGAGCCTATAATGACAATAATTAAGACACGAGTATGTTTATAAAACGAGTGTAGCGAGTTTTATAATTTCCATACGAGTGTCTTAATTACCATTATAGGCGAGTTGCATACGACTGTTTATATTCGACAATAATTATTATAACTATTTTATATTCGAACTTAAATATTCATAACTATCTGTCGAAATTTCGCCAGTTTTATGTACTGAGCATGGCGCATGGGACGCAGGGAATATCCCACTATGACACTAGAAGCCACGCAGTGAAATTTAAAATAGAAGGCCGTGGAAGTCAGCGCGGGTGCGATGCTATCTTGACCTAATTGGTCACACAACTGTTTCTTGAGCTCTGATTGGTGGGAGAAACTGTTTCATAATGAAAAACAAGATGTTCAGTAAAGAACATATAGCCTACTTTCTCCTAAATGCATGGGTATTGTTATAACTCTTTGTCCTTTTCAAGGAGTATGATTGAATGTTGGTTGTAGTAGCTTGTTGAAATACAACGTGCTATAGGGATATTAAACATGAATATGAGGTGCCCTTTTCTAGTGCTACCTCTGTACCAAATTTCGTTTAATTCGGTTTCACCGTGTTTGAATTGATAGGGGGAATCGATTTGCACACATACTTGGCCACCATCTGCAAACTATTGGGCTGATGTTCTTGCAGTTTGGTCAGAATATGATTCCCACATAAAGATATGGTGTTGCAAAATTTGGTGGAGACTAGATTATTAGGTTGGTCGTAATTACATTTTAGCTTTTAACATTTGGGTGGCCGCGATTACGTTTCCATCAAGATAGCGGTGATATAAAACATGACACTGAGGTGCCCTTTGCTAGTGCTACATCTGTACCAAATTTCGTTTATTCGGTTCCACCGTGTTCGAATTAATAGGGGGAATCGATTCTGACACAAAGATGGCCGCCATCCGCAAACTATTAGGCGAATGACCTATTAGATTGGTCAAAGGATGCTTCCTCCATAAAGGTATGTAGTTGCAAAATTTGGTAGAGATCGGATGATTAGGTTAATCGTAATTTGATTTAAGCTTTGAACATTCGTGTGGCCGCCATTACGTTTCAGTCAAGATGGCGGCGATATAATACATGACCCTGAGGTGCCCTTTGCTAGTGCTACCTCTGTACGAAATTTCGTTCCATTCGGTTCCACCGTGTTCGAATTAATAGGGGGAATCAATTTTGTCATAAAGATGGCCGCCATCCGCAAACTATTAGGCTAATAACCTATTAGATCGGTCAAAGGATGCTCCCTCCATAAAGGTATGTTGTTGCAAAGTTTGGTAGAGATCGGATGGTTATGTTAGTCGTAATTTAACGTAAGCTTTGAACATTTGTGTGGCCGCCATTACGTTTCTGTCAATATGGCGGTGATATAAAACATGACCCCGAGGTGCCTTTTGTTAGTACTACCTCTGTACCAAATTTCGTTCCATTCGGTTCCACCGTGTTCGAATTAATAGGGGGAATCAATTTTGACATAAAGATGGCCGCCATCCGCAAACTATTAGGCGAATGACCTATAAGATTGGTCGAAGGATGCTACCTTCATAAAGGTATGTAGTTGAAAAATTTAGTAGAGATCGGATGATTAGGTTAATCGTAATTTGATTTAAGCTTTGAACATTCGTGTGGCCGCCATTACGTTTCAGTCAAGATGGCGGCGATATAAACAATGACCCTGAGGTGCCCATTGCTAGTGCTACCTCTGTACCAAATTTCGTTCCATTCGGTTGCACTGTGTTCGAATTAATAGTGGGAATCGATTTTCACACAAAGATGGCCGCCATCCGCAAACTATTACGCTGATGACGTATTAGTTTGGTCAAAGGATGCTCCCCCCATAAAGGTATGTTGTTGCAAAATTTGGTAGAGATCGGATGATTAGGTTAGTCGTAATTTGATTTAAGCATTGAACATTTGTGTGGCCGCCATTACGTTTCCGCCAAGATGGCGGCGATATAAAACATGACACTGAGGTGCCTTTTGTTAGTACAACCTCTGTACCAAATTTCGTTCCATTCGGTTGCACCGTGTTCGAATTAATAGGGGTAATCGATTTTCACACAAAGATGGCCGCCATCCGCAAACTATTACGCTGATGACCTATTGGTTTGGTCAAAGGATGCTCCCCCCATAAAGGTATGTTGTTGCAAAATTTGGTAGAGATCGGATGATTAGGTTAGTCGTAATTTGATTTAAGCTTTGAACATTTGTGTGGCCGCCATTACGTTTCCGTCAAGATGGCGGCAATATAAAACATGACACTGAGGTGTCCTTTGCTAGTGCTATCTTTGTACCAAATTTCGTTCAATTCGCATTCACCGTGTTCGAATTGATAGGGGGGGGACAGACATTCAGAGTACACACACTCACACACACACAGACACACACACACACACACACACACACAGACTCACACACACACACACACACACACACACACACACACAGACTCACACACACACATACACACACACAGACAGACACACTTTTTTCGCCCTGTGTTGATCTCATAAGTCTACTTTCATTTTTTGCAAAAATCGAAAGTAGGCTAATAGTGTTATAATGACCCTCATTATGATACAGTTTTCTGACATATAATATTTACATTTCGACATCGTCGAACATAAAATGTATTTCTAATAGAGAAAAATAAACATCTAAAACACTGGGTTTACAAGGGAGGAATGAGGAAGTTAAGGGTGCCTAGATTAATATGACGATAAATACTAAATTTCTAAATTTTGATAATTTAGTTTTTTAAATGTTTTTTAAAATTTGTATTCTTTCACAACCATTTTAACAGGCGATATAAGGTGTGAGATGATATAAGAATATATTGCCATAGAAAATATTGAGAATCAACCATTTATGATTTACGTCTCTTTAGAAATTAAGTCTTGCAGTCACAAATGGTAGATTTAATGCCGAGTCTGATAGGCTGGCCATGTGTTGTATATCGTGATTCTGTTGTTAGTACCTGCAGTATCAGCTAACCGCCCACGGTTCGAGTCTAGACGTGCTGAGATAAATCTTCCCTGCAGTTTACAATATCCATAATTTCCGGAGCATTACGTCCGCTAGAGCTGACGACAAATGGCTCTAGGGATTGGTATAAGCCTCCGCTGTATTAGCATTCTACAGAGGTGAGGAAGTGATATCTCTCCTTTGGTTCTACTCTCATCTGTTCGCTTTCGCGAAGATACGATAGTATTGTAATATTTATATTTTCTTCTTTGGGTTTGAACGTTGCAACCTAGCTTCATTTCCCACCACTAATAACTCCTCAACACAGTACCTACTGATTCTCATCAGATGGTAGTTAAAGTAACAAATAAAGAGGCGTTAAGACGAGGGGGAGGGGGGGGGGGGGAGGACTGCTATTGAATTCCGTACACACTAAAAAGGTGGTGGGGTTTCGCCTAGGGCACCAAGTTGGCTCATCAGCGGTCTCTTGGTACTCCGCGCCTGGACCCCCACACAGGAGTAGTGAACTGTCCACTACCTCCCTTCTTATGAAGCGCACCTGCGCCTCTTGACTGCGAGAACTACAAGCTCAAGCAGCCATTCATCTCCATATGAAGGCTTCCAAAAACATGGTATATTGGCTTTGACGGTCAGTGAATTAACACTCAGCAATTTTTCTACCATGCATACTGTTACTAAAAATTCTGTAACTCAATAATTGTAAGTACTGTTGAACATAAGTGTTATAATTTAAGTATCCGCTGAACCTAAATTAAACCTAATTGCACTGGAACTGATGATGTTAGCTTGGCGAACGAAACTACTCAAACAATTACCAACCCAAATCCTATGTTGTGATGTACCAACAATGTGTTATACTTTATGATACTACTACTACTACTACTTGGAACAGATATTAAAAAAATCAGTATTTAGAAATGCAAAATTATGGCATTACGACACTGTAATCAAGTTTCAAGCACTATATGCTTCTGAAACGCTGATTATTGGGGGCAGATAATTAATTAAAGATGTGGAAAAGCAAGAAAGGGATAACGATTTTTTTGATCAGTCTGTACACGGGGAATCTGGATGAGAAGAAAATCCGAAGACTTATACCAGCACTCGGAGAAAATCTCAGACACATTTAGGAAAAGACGGTTGAAATTTTATGGGCATATCCTCAGGATGGACTATAAGAGATCGACCAAAAGGATTCTTAACCTTTCCGTGACAATGCAAGTTAAAAACACCTGGCTGCTTGAAGTAGGAAATAGGCTTCACAGATGCCATTGTACTAGACAGAGCTAAGTTCAGAGAATTAGTCGATAATCACCGCTTTGCAGACCTTCCAAGCACTATCACCAACAAAACCAGGTCAGAGGATCGCAAGAGAAGCCACAGCGAGAAGATGAAGAGATATTGGGAGAAGAGAAAGGCAATGCCATCAGCAAAATAAGTTCAATCACGCTCCTTAGTCGGGCATGACGATGGAATAATAATAATAATAATATAATAATAATAATAATAATAATAATAATAATAATAATAATAATAATAATAATGTCAAGTGTTTAGCTTTTGCTGATGACCTTGCTCTCTTAGCCAACAACAAAGAAGTTGCTCGAAAGATGCTTGACAGTCTTCATGAAATAGCTCGAAGAACAGGTCTTCAAATCTCCTATGAAACAAGATGTTCAGTAAAGAACATATAGCCTACTTTCTCCTAAATGCATGGGTATTGTTATAACTCTTTGTCCTTTTCAAGGAGTATAATTTAATGTTGGTTGTAGTAGCTTGTTGAAATTCAACGTGTTATACGGTTATTAAACATGAATATGAGGTGCCCTTTGCTAGTGCTACCTCTGTACAAAATTTCATTCAATTAGGTTTCACCGTGTTTGAATTGATATGGTGAATCAATTTGCACACATACATGGCCACTATATGTAAATTATTGGGTTGATGATCTTGTCGTTTGGTCAAAAGATACCTCCCACATAAAGGTATGTTGTTGCAAAATTTAGTAGAGATCAGATGATTAGGTTGGTCGTAATTTGATTTAAGTTTTTAACATTTGGGTGGCCGCCATTACGTTTCCGTCAAGATGGCGGCGATATAAAACATGACACTGAGTTGCCCTTTGCTAGTGTTACCTTTGTACCAAATTTCGTTCAATTCAGTTTCACCGTGTTCGAATTGATAGGGGGGGGGGGCAGACATTCAGAATACACACACACACACACACTTGCAAAAATCGAGAGTAGGCTATAAACGGAATATATGAAGTGCAGACACCAAAATGAGAAATATATGGAAATAAATCATGGGAATATTAAGAGGACAGATAAGTTTAAATACCTGGGGGAATGGATGCAACCCAACGGACTGGATAAGGAAGCAATCAATGGAAGAACCAGAAAACTGGACCTGGCCTACAAACTAACCCAGAATAAATACAACAAACGAGCTTTATCATACGAGGCCAAAATCAGACACTACAAATCGGTAGTACAACCTGAAGGATTGTACGCTTCAGAGTGTCTTATTTTAAGTAAAAAGAGATAACTTCAAGTACTAGAAAAGAAAGAAAGGAAGATTCTGAGAAAAATATTTGGACCACAGAAGACTACTGATGGGACATGGAAGAAGAGGAAAAATGAAGAACTTAGGAATGTACTGAAAAGATCACAGACGTAATGAAGAAGCGGAGGCTAAAGTTCTACTGACATTTACTACGAATGGATGAAGGCAGGCTGACCAAAAGGATCTTCAGCTACATCATGGGGTTAAAGGTTACATCTAAATGGGTAGATGAGGTGAAGAGGGATGCAGCGGAAGTTGGAATTACTCCACCGATGGCCTACGATAGAAGAGAGTTCCGCAGTCGAGTTGACGGAGTAAAATCATTTCAGGAGAAACCACCAAGCAGGAGGACCAAACGGATCATTTCCGAGGAGGAGAGAGAACAAAGAAGTGACAGGATGAAGAAGTTCTGGGAAGAGAAGAGAAAGAAAGCCTTGCGGTCCATAGTTGGCCAAATTCGATAATAATAATAAAAAATATGTCAAAGGATGGACAATGAAATACTTATTAAAATGATATTTAATCATGCCTTCTCACTAAAAGTCTTCAATAGCTGGATAATCAAAATTGTAAAAGACCTTCAAGAAATAATCGTAACAGACGAAATTTTATGGTACAGGACTAGCTTCAGATCGTTGGTGAACAAACATCATTTTTCTGCAAACCCCCAGATGAGAGCCACCGCTGTATAGACAGCAGACAGGAAGAGATTTTTGGAAGAGATGAAAGCTAATTCTTCTGTGAAATGGCGCTCCTTATTTGGGCATACCGCCGCAAGATATGTATAAATACAGGGTATTTGATATAAAATAAGAGCGCCAAGCGCCAAGCGGCGGCTTTGTTAACCGTAGCTGCGGTCACCTTGGCCGCAATGTACACACGCTAGCAAGGCCGCTGCATCATATAGGATTGTACACACGCTTAAAGCAGGGGGCCTTGGCGCGCCAAAAGCTCGGCCAAGGTGACCGCAGCTGCGGTTAACAAAGCCGCCGCTTGGCGTTCTTATTTTATATGAAAGACCCTGTATAATAACAAGAGATTCAACACCACCTGCATACTGACCTTCAGGAGATGGAAGCATGGAAAGAAAAACCTTTGCACGGAAGACATCCAAATGAGGTGAGTCAAGCAAATGTTGATATAACTGCGTCAAACTACTGGCTCACTTCAGGACAGATCTTTCCAGAAACTGAAGGTTTTATGCTTGCAATTGAAGACCAAGTCATCCCTACAAGGAACTACCTCAAGTCCATTGTAAAAGATCCCGCTGAACCAGATAAGTGCCGCTACGGCTGTCAACAGTCAGAAGCAGTACAGCATATTACATCTGCATGTAGATATTTCCTGGCGACGGAGCACAAACAAAGGCGTGATGCAGTTGCTAAAATCATGCATCAGTAGTTGGCTGATAAGTTTCAGCTTCTAAGAGGAAAGAAAGTTCCGTACCACCAATATCAGCCAGAGTGTGTTCTTGAAAACAATGAATGCAAGCTGTATTGGCACCGAACTATTTTGACTGATCAATGGGTATCACACAACAGGCCGGATCTGGTGGTTGTCAACAAGAAAACCAAGCAAACTACCTTGATTGATGTTGTGATTCCTAACAACAAGAATCTCCAGTCAAAACACATAGAAAAGATCAGCAAATACAGCGAGTTGGTCGACCCTATCAAAAGACGATGGCATGTAGAGCTAGTCAAGACCATACCTATCATTGTCTCAAGTACGGGCGTGATCCCAAGTACCTTGCTCCAAGGCCTTAAAGAACTGGATCTGGATACTCGGCTGTACAAACTAATGCAGAAGGCAGTAGTTCTATCAACAACCAGAATCGTTCGGAAGTTCATGGGTAGCGAGATTCTAGCTTAGAAGTTGCTGTTTCCGTAACTATGTTTTGGTTCTCTGAAGCCCGTATAGTTACCTTGTAATGTACCAGAAATGTGTTATATGTACTGTATAAACCAATAATAATAATAATAATAATAATAATAATAATAATAATAATAATAATAATAATAATAATAATATATTTTTCTTTCTTCGGCTTATCCCAATTAATTATTTCACTATGGCTGGTTGTTCCTTAGATTTACGGAAGCGGCTTCGGTGGCGTACAGTTGTAATACTTAGAGTTGAATTCTGACAGTTCTTAGAGGGAGGTCCTTTTACTGCCTACCGGGATGCGGTTGTCATGGAGATAAGCCCTCTGGCCAACTCATGTTGAGGAGGAGTTTGTAGGAGTTGCCAAACCTCGCATTTCTGAGTTAGATCTTGTCACAAGCAGTTCAGCGTGAGTGTTATTCTATTTGTGTTTCTGTTTGGAGGCCGTCATTAAGTATCTAACGGTATTTTAAATACTAATTACGTAGACCTACAATTATTGTATTGCAATATATATTTCGAGCATTATGAATACTCCTCGAGGGAGAGGGAGGCCCAGAACTCGTCCACCTCATGAAAAAAATACCGCCGGTCATGGTGTGACAATTCATCACCAAGGAAGAGAAATTATATGTGCCGCAAGGGAATTCTTTGAAGAGGAGGCTAAGAGTTTTTCGGAAAGGAATGTTCCTTTAATTCCATTCCAGAGAGTTCAAGAACGCACTGCGAAAGCTCTTAGAGTTAGTAAAAGTACTGTGACAAGAGTTGCGATGGAGAAATATAACAACTCAGAAGAGGGTTCATCTAAACTGTCCATGCCTGGAAAGAAGCGGCCTAGAACCTCCAGAATTACAAATCTGGATCCGTTTAAAGACGATGCTATTCGCCGGCACATATATTCTTACTACACCAGGAGGGAACATCCAACAATTCAAAAACTGTTATTTACACTTCCGAACGACTTATTTAAAGGCAGTTACTCTTCCTTACTGAAAGTGGTTCATAACCTTGGTTTTGAATATAAAGCTATCAACAGTAGGAAGCTGCTGATGGAGAGAGGTGACGGACTGAGCCAGGATCGAACCTGCCAAGTTGAGCTCAGAAAGCCAGCGCTCTACTGTCTGAGCTTTTCAGCCCGACCTCTGTTAAAGAAATCCGAACATAAGACCAAGTCAGTCATGGTCTGGCCAGGTAGTCTACAAGAAAACACAGCGGTCAGAATGAACGAACAAGCCAGCTGGAAGTGAGAAGGGTAGGGTATGGAATGCAGGAATGTGGCAACCGCGTGAAATGGCACGTGCAATGCTCCTCCCTCCAGCACTAGCTGTCAGACGTCAACTCTAAGTATTACGACCATGGTTGGTAGCATGCTGAGCTTCTATGCCTAAGATCGCGGGTTCAAACCCGGCCGAAGTCGTTCGATTTTTTGAGAACGTTAAAAATCCCGCAGTTTGCCTTCCTTCGGAAGAGAAGCAAAGCCGGCGGCCCCATGTCATAGATTTATGGCATGTAAAAGAACCTTCCACTAACTACACTCGTGGAAGCTAAAATTTGTAGGTTAGTTTGATAACGCTATATTAGTTCCAACTTTCGCCGCCAGGTGCTGACTGCGATGGCATTTAGTAGCCACGTCCGCAGCTAGGTGTCGTGGATGGTAGCATTTGGTAGCAAAAGTAGGAACTTCTTGAAAAAAAATAATCGTCTGCGGTCCTTCTACCTGAATGACAGATAACACACGCTAATACAGCCATCATAATTAACACCGGTTATCAGACAGATTCTACACACACCCAAAGCACACGGGCTACATGACCGCGTTGTCGCAGCCCCTAAATTAAGGAACCAACCAACCAGAGTTACGGATGGAGGTTGAATAACCCTCTGTATTGTCGATCCACGTGGCTATGCCCTTACACTCCATTAACTCGGAGTCTTCCACCCTTAGCCCTTTGTCTCACAACCTATGCACATCACCCTAACAATAATGGCGGTGTCTAGGTTTACAATACGTCTAAATATTCGACGGGGGAGGCGGGCGAGATGGTGGGGGGTCGAATACCAGATGGCCATTCCCAGTGTTTATGAAACACCTTGGGGATCATAGGTTACGATGGGAGAAAATATTTCCTCAACAGAATGTAGAATGCAAACACATTTGCCATTGAAAACAAATGTTTTTAAATATCCGTATTGATGTTAGAATTGAACGTTTAAATTATACGCCAAATCAATACATAAACAAATATATATTTTATATATTAGTACATGTTTCGACCCACAATGGGTCGTCCTCAGCCTAAAATGGAAATCGATTAAGAATTGAAAACTAAAATGGCACATGTGCCTTAAATCTAAATTAAAATGAACAGAGTCGCCTTCGTAGCGTAGCGGTCAGCATGGTTAGCTGCCGCCCCGGAGGTCCTGAGTTCGATTCCCGGCTCTGCCACGAAATTTGAAAAGTGGTATGAGGACTGGAACGGGGTCTACTCAGCCTCGGGTGGTCCAAATGAGTAGAGGGGGATCGATTCCCACCTCAGCCATCCTCGAAGTGGTTTTCCGTGGTTACCCACTTCGTCTTCGGGCAAATGCCGGGATGGTACTGTCCCCGTTTACCTGGATAGTAGGCTGTCAGATATCCGCCCCCTCAATCGGATTGCCAATTATCAATTGCACCGGCACAGTTACATCAATGAAAATGGCACTGACAGATACTATCGAGATAAGAGCACAGAAGTTCACAGGAAATCATTGTGGAACACACCAAAATAGACGGGGGTTCATACTTACCGTTACTTACCTCTTAATTATCTCGGGGTTTGAGTTGACAACAGGATCACTAAAAGTCTGTTCACACAATAACCTCCACCATGACATTTAAAAATGAACCAAGAACGAAGACGAGAACTTTGAACTGTACAAAAGCTTTATTTCTAATAAAGGGTATGATTTTGATAACACAACAAAATCAACGTGGCTATCAGAAGCCCAAGTCAATCTGACTACGTCCTCCAGTAGGACTTGCAAAAATTATCATACAACATGATATAAAACATTTTAGCTCCCAAGAGCTCCAAATAACGTAATATTCATAACACTATTGGATTGGAGAAGGACGTTAGGGTGTGACATATATAGAGCATTTGGTTTCCTTTTAATAAACATGAGAATGGTATTTATAGTCGCAAGGCCGGCGTGTGTACGACCTCACTCTCTGTGAACCAGATGTTGGCCCAGCTGCGGGCTACCTTCCAACCTGTTGCATACTGGTCAAATACACTCCCTTCTCACATGCTATGTTACGAAAAAATACAGCTTGTTCTCTCAAGCTTTTAAATGTCGACAAGACAACTCACATTAATATTTACGCAATTCTTTCAAGTCCTTTGCTCACATCCTATTGGATCATTATATTAATTCCTTAAATTTGTTAACTTCAATCCAAATGTTTAATTAGCTCTTAAATGTTTATAACAAAATCACATAAATTATTTATAACAATTAGAAATTGTTGATAATATTTATCAAAGACAATAAAAATATTATATACACGCCTTTAACATCACTCTCGTTTTTACATTATTTTCAAAAATATTTACAGCAATTATTTACAATATTAACATTTAAATTGTTTAAAGTATTAATTTAATAAATACATTGACCACATGTTCATCCGGTTGATAATTTTCATAATCGTGTTTAATATAATCGACCAATGAAGGTTAGTTATACATGTTAATGTCACAATCTGGTTTAATAAAGGTTTTAATAATGATTTGTGACGGCAACCTTCATTCAAAATCTTATCTCAAATTCTTTCAAAACTCGTGTTAATTATAACAGTAATTCACTTGATTTATTTTCAACGAACTATGACAATCTTACTCCAGCGGAAAATCCTTCGCTAACAAGTTAATGCACAAACTGCATTAAAAATATGCCCAAAATCATCATATATTAATCTATATGGTATTAAACTTTCACATAACTTACAAAACTTCCACAAATAATTCTTTAACATTTATTCCTGTGGGAACTTCCTTCATATTCAAGGGCATTATATCTCAGCGACTTTCAACACGCGCTGCACTAGCGATTATACATTCATAGTTCCACTTAAAAATTTTTATAATCATTAATTGTTTCAAAACTGTTTTTCTTTTAACCCTCGTGGATTTCATTCATGAACCGAAATGAAGTCAAAACTCGCCAATCACAAACAAATTTAATAGTGAATATGCTTATATACGCCTGTCTGGTCTATCCAAATTTAAGATTAACATCTTAAAAGAGATGTAGTATAAAAATACTATCTTCAAATAAAGTGCGACTAAAATGCAAAGTAGTCGAATAGAATCCAATTAGACTGGGGAATGCAAACATCGTTATTTAAATCTCTAATTGAGAAAAACTCCTAACAAAGGTTCTTGACTTTAATGCATTCAATAATTCATTATTAAAGTTACTCTTTCACAAAAGTGTCTATAATGCAATGTTCATTCATAACTGACGATAAATGTCTGTGTTGCAATCAATTCAAATAACGACTAGTATTTCCAAGATCGTCGACAATGTAAGAGATTTTAACGCTCTAAAATCATTTAAATGTTCTTCCTTCTTGATGATGACAGAAAATTGGTCAAAGTAATTAAACTGGGGTAGAATTACTTTAATAAAATGACACGCTGTCTGAATTTAAATCTGCCATGAAAATCATTAATTTACAGTCAAATCGTGACTACAAAAATATTAATTACTGAAAATCTAAATATCAGTCTCAACTGATTCAAAATCATTAACTATGCCCATGACATAACAATGTCTTAATAAATCGTCGAAAAATGCAAAACTCAACAAGGTGTACTGAGAATAAGAATCTCAACAAGAAAATAGGGCAAAAACATACATGAGGATAAAAATATGGGAAAAATGGTTGCTCAAACATCATTACTAAACTCAAATACAATAAACGTTCACGACTACCTTATCTGCCGATTGACGTTCCAGAGGAAAATTCCCCAAAGAAGACTGCTGATGGATCCATTTCACCACGTTAAAGCTGAGCTCCATCCTCGAAATAGGAAATAGCACCCTCAGAGAATCGAACTGCTTCCTTCTCCGTGAATCGCTCTGCTCCTCGAAGACGAATAGACATCCTTCCGGCAATAATCTTCTTTGTGAGTCGGGATATCCCTGACCTCTCTTGAAAAATTCCCTGAAGTTCCAGTAGACAATCGCCATGAAGTTTTGTAGAAATTTCCGAAGAAATTATTCATATACAGAGTATGAAATTGTTTCTATGGCTGTTCGATTGTATTCAGCCTTTAATTACGAAACATGGGTGTAGATGGTATTCACCGCATGTTCGCTTGTGTGGAATAGCAATTAGCGAAGTTCCATGTCGCTATCTTACTCCGTTGAAGTATGTCCCAATTGCAATAAGCCCTTAGCCTTCCATCTGCTCTTCGATTGTAGTGTTAGAAGAACAAACTTCCGTATTCAATTGCTCCATTATACTGTATCGTTCTGTAACCAAGCAATCTGAAGTCTTTCTATTCCACTCGCAGCGTCAGCCGTTGCGTTGATTCTGGCTATACGAAAGTGCTTCTCTTGTGGCGAGATAATCACTTTTCTCAGTCGTATAAAACTGCTAATATCTTTCGAACTAATCGGTCGAAATTGTTCAGCTTTTCTCTATAACTTTATGAAGCACTGCACAATGCAATTAGCTTATCGGAGACCACTAACTGTTCGAAGCTAAACTTGTAGAAGCTTTCTAAGGTCCGTTTCAACTTCACCTAGTTTGACTTGGATCTCGTTAATCTAGTGGCCTCGCCACGCGTTATAAAGACGATTCTTTTCACTGCTGTTCACTTCGACGTCTCACTATAATGAATGTATAAGAAAAGAACTTTCACAATTATACTTCGATGCTCTGAGAATGAGATCTCAGAATGATCAGAGAACGAAAGAGCCTCCTCTCTTCTGCGCAAGCCCTTTTATTAACTTCACGAGGGGCGTTTCCATCCCTTCCAAAGCGTGATACTGCGTCATCGCTAAAAGTTCCAACTTCGTTAATACATGACGGATTTTCAAAATTCAAAAACTGAAAATAAATTTCACCAAAATTCCAAATCATTGCTTTTACTGCAAATGGATTTCCACAATTCTGCATTCCAAAAGTAATAAAAATACCATAGTTTCAGCAATCTCCGTCTTCCTTTAAACTATCGTTCATTGGATCATGCCTCTCCTCCAATAGCATAGTTTTTTTCTCAGCAGAATTCCTCGTTTCCTGCGACTGCGTCGTAAATCTTGGAACATTCTCGACTAAATGCTGACGTCACTGAGAATCTCAGCTCAAGTAGCCTGCTGGCATAACATTTACGTCATCCGTGCTTACGTCATGACTACCCACGTCATAACTATGACAACCATAACTCTCCTTATAATTTCAAATATAGCCACCGTGGTCTCTACATAATTCAATTACGGGGGCATTCTCCTCCCACCACGTTTTAAAAACAGTTGCAAATTGTTTTTAAACTCAATGTTACAAGTATCTCAACTCTCTTGAACACGAAATTGAATTATTACTGGCTTACTCTAGTATGATATTTCCTCTATGTTCCTTAATCATAAATTTCTTCTACTCTGGGTTTATGTGGTTAATGTATTCATTCCTCTCTATTTTCTTTTCTGACCAGTATTTCTATTTTCTAAGTTCTGCTGGCTCGTAGAAGGTCCAGGATCGATTACAACATCCTGCCTTTTCTTTTGATTGTCAGCTTCTTTATCTCTTAATTCTTTTAAGTATTGCTGGCTTTCCTTTTCTCTTTGCTGATACTGATCAGGTGTCATAACCTGACTCTGAGTATTCTGGTTTCTACTTTGGTTTTGGTTATTCCTATTATAGTTACGGTTATACCCATTATTGTTGTAATATCTGCCTCTTCCATTGTAGTTTCCTCGGTTGTAGTTCCAACCTCTTCTCTGTTGATACGGTCGGTAACCTTGTGATCTGTAATTTCTAAACTGATTATTTCTGTGAGGACCTACATTGTCAGTTTTCTCCTGCTCTGGCTTGTCAGTTTGTTGGACTTGGTCCATGTATACCGTATTGATTTCTTTAAACTCCTGCCTTTGACCTTTCTGGACTACGTTAGGCATTGGACTTGTGTAGTCTAACCTTCTTAGTAATTCATCCATGCTGGATAAATCCCTGATGTTGGACGAAATTATAAGTCTCCTCACCTCAACTGGCAGCATACGAGAAATCGCATCTATTAGTTGCTCCGTGGACAATGGGGGTTGCAAAAATCTCAAGCGGGACAACTGACTCGTAAAGAAATCAGCGTACCTCGTTGGAAGAGTACCTGAGTATTTTCTTGAATACACCTCCGCTCTTAACGAATTCTGCGCTTCTATAGACCAAAATCGCTTGATTAATGCCTCTGCAAACTCGTCAAAGTTACTGAATGTGTATCTAAATGCGCGAAACCATTCAAGGGGTCCTCCAATCAGATATCTCTCTACTATCTTCATCTCTCTCTCTCTGGGAATGTGAGCTTCGATGAAATAATCTTTGAGATTCCTTACATACTCGATAGGTGTCAAACTATCAGTGTTACTGAATTTTTGTGGTTTGTCTTCGAAATTCCTAATGACCGTCACGTTCCTCGGATATGAATCCGGATAGTTTTTCCCACTATCTCGATAGTTCCACTCGGGTTCCATATTCCTCTCGTCATCCTCCTCTCTGAATCTGGATACACGTTCTTCAGGAGTCACGTCTCTCTCTTCTGGCTCTAGGTTATGTCTTCTAGCATAATTCCTATTCAATTCGCAAGCTAAGCCTTCTGTATCCTTGTCGGTGATTTCTGTTAAGACTTTCTTGATAATCTCTTCTTTGTAGTTTTCCATTAAACTAGCCTCTCCTAACTTCAAATTTTTCAGTTTACTCGTCGTTTCATTTACATCCGAGACAACTTTATGCATCTGTTCCTCTAATGTAGATTTTAAAGTTTGCATATCCTGATCTAGTTGTGTTCTATCGTCAACTTGTTTTTCGGATAGCGAATTTATCCTGACGCTTAAATCTTTCCTAATCTGTACTACTTCATTGTTAATTTCTATCTGCGTACTGGCAAGTTTTCTTTCAATCCTTTCCTGAATTTGGGTTACATGTTCCCCACTTGACTTATTCCACTCGTCTTTCCATACCGCTACGTTTGCTGTTAACATTTCGGCTATGTCTACTTCGATATCCTCTTTTAATACTCTATTGTGGTCTAATACCTGGGTTCTCATGACCTCTACATCATACTTCAACTCTGCTAAAGACGTTGTTGTTCTAACTGATTCATCGACTAACCTAGTCGCTAATGCAGTTATATTACGCGTACAAAGAGTTTTTGAGTTTTCGATTTCTTCCCTGACTTTATTTACATCAGTTTGGACTTTAGTAATATCTACGAAAACTGTGTTGACCTCTACCTGAATCTTAGTTATGTCACTTTGCACCTCAGTTATATCCGCATGAATGTTATTAATGTCTACCTGAACATTGGATACATCAGTTCTAGCTTTTTGAATTTCTTTCTGGACTTCCTCGACCTTGTCTTGGACAGTCGCTACGTCATTTTTGACAACAACTACTTCGGCTCTAGCAAAAGAAATATCCCCTCGGACATTAGCTACATCTAGATTTAACATTGTAAGGTCTTTCTGTACCTTAGACACATCAAATTTAACATCATCAACACTTTTATGCACAATAGACACATCTTTATGGACATTAGACACCTCTGTGCGCATGTCACTTACAGTATTCTCAATTCCTAGGGTATTAATCTGTAAACGCGACATATTCTCCTCTAAATTAGCAGCACTAGTTTGAAGAACCTTCAAACTTTCACCCATGCTAGCTGTCAAATTAGCAGACAAAGTACTAGCATTCTCCTCCATTCGACTAGTATTCCTAGCTTCCATCTCCTTCATACTACTATTCAAATTACTAGCATTCTCCTCCATTCTTGCATTCAAATTACTAGCATTCTCCTCCATCATCTGCTTCATGTTAGCAGACATCTCCTCTAACATTTTCTTCAAACTTTCATCTGCCATTACAATATTATTCAAAAATGGATTGCTGTAGGGACATACATCAAAAGAGCAAAATAACAACATTTGAGCAACACTTTTCACCATATATAAATTTGATCAATTTTCTGTCTTAAATCTAACTTATAACTACCTTATAATTAACCTTCGAAGATACTTCATGTTGAAACAAACTCAAGCACATGTTCAAATTTCTCTGGCTCATTTTAAAATATCCTAACACAAATAATTTACATTTACAATCCAAATAATTAATTTTATCTTTAATATGACTAGAATGTCATAAGCCGGTCAAATAAAATAAGATTCCAGATTATAGGCGATTTTTCTAAGTTTCCTGCCCATTTAGCCTTTCTCAAGTTGTATAAGATCTGATCTTTTCTGAGTGTAATTTTCCTAATACAATACAACATTTAATTCCTATATAATCACACTCTTAAATACTACAATTGGCCTAGACATCTAATAAAGAATCAACCTCTTTATTTGAGTCTAATCGAACCTCACGTTTTAGGTTTGCCACTCTTTCTGGCGTTCAACCTGGTAATCCAGTTTTGTTGAATCGAGCCCCAACGTTTTAGGTGCGCCAATCTTTCTATTGACTCAGCCCCACGCTCTTGGGTCGCCAATCTTTCTGTCCCCGTTTACCTGGATAGTAGGCTGTCAGATATCCGCCCCCTCAATCGGATTGCCAATTATCAATTGCACCGGCACAGTTACATCAATGAAACTGGCACTGACAGATACTATCGAGATAAGAGCACAGAAGTTCACAGGAAATCATTGTGGAACACACCTAAATAGACGGGGGTTCATACTTACCGTTACTTACCTCTTAATTATCTCGGGGTTTGAGTTGACAACAGGATCACTAAAAGTCTGTTCACACAATAACCTCCACCATGACATTTAAAAATGAACCAAGAACGAAGACGAGAACTTTGAACTGTACAAAAGCTTTATTTCTAATAAAGGGTATGATTTTGATAACACAACAAAATCAACGTGGCTATCAGAAGCCCAAGTCAATCTGACTACGTCCTCCAGTAGGACTTGCAAAAATTATCATACAATATGATATAAAACATTTTAGCTCCCAAGAGCTCCAAATAACGTAATATTCATAACACTATTGGATTGGAGAAGGACGTTAGGGTGTGACATATATAGAGCATTTGGTTTCCTTTTAATAAACATGAGAATGGTATTTATAGTCGCAAGGCCGGCGTGTGTACGACCTCACTCTCTGTGAACCAGATGTTGGCCCAGCTGCGGGCTACCTTCCAACCTGTTGGATACTGGTCAAATGCACTCCCTTCTCACATGCTATGTTACGAAAAAATACAGCTTGTTCTCTCAAGCTTTTAAATGTCGACAAGACAACTCACATTAATATTTACGCAATTCTTTCAAGTCCTTTGCTCACATCCTATTGGATCATTATATTAATTCCTTAAATTTGTTAACTTCAATCCAAATGTTTAATTAGCTCTTAAATGTTTATAACAAAATCACATAAATTATTTATAACAATTAGAAATTGTTGATAATATTTATCAAAGACAATAAAAATATTATATACACGCCTTTAACATCACTCTCGTTTTTACATTATTTTCAAAAATATTTACAGCAATTATTTACAATATTAACATTTAAATTGTTTAAAGTATTAATTTAATAAATACATTGACCACATGTTCATCCGGTTGATAATTTTCATAATCGTGTTTAATATAATCGACCAATGAAGGTTAGTTATACATGTTAATGTCACAATCTGGTTTAATAAAGGTTTTAATAATGATTTGTGACGGCAACCTTCATTCAAAATCTTATCTCAAATTCTTTCAAAACTCGTGTTAATTATAACAGTAATTCACTTGATTTATTTTCAACGAACTATGACAATCTTACTCCAGCGGAAAATCCTTCGCTAACAAGTTAATGCACAAACTGCATTAAAAATATGCCCAAAATCATCATATATTAATCTATATGGTATTAAACTTTCACATAACTTACAAAACTTCCACAAATAATTCTTTAACATTTATTCCTGTGGGAACTTCCTTCATATTCAAGGGCATTATACCTCAGCGACTTTCAACACGCGCTGCACTAGCGATTATACATTCATAGTTCCACTTAATTTTTTTTATAATAATTAATTGTTTCAAAACTGTTTTTCTTTTAACCCTCGTGGATTTCATTCATGAACCGAAATGAAGTCAAAACTCGCCAATCACAAACAAATTTAATAGTGAATATGCTTATATACGCCTGTCTGGTCTATCCAAATTTAAGATTAACATCTTAAAAGAGATGTAGTATAAAAATACTATCTTCAAATAAAGTGCGACTAAAATGCAAAGTAGTCGAATAGAATCCAATTAGACTGGGGAATGCAAACATCGTTATATAAATCTCTAATTGAGAAAAACTCCTAACAAAGGTTCTTGACTTTAATGCATTCAATAATTCATTATTAAAGTTACTCTTTCACAAAAGTGTCTATAATGCAATGTTCATTCATAACTGACGATAAATGTCTGTGTTGCAATCAATTCAAATAACGACTAGTATTTCCAAGATCGTCGACAATGTAAGAGATTTTAACGCTCTAAAATCATTTAAATGTTCTTCCTTCTTGATGATGACAGAAAATTGGTCAAAGTAATTAAACTGGGGTAGAATTACTTTAATAAAATGACACGCTGTCTGAATTTAAATCTGCCATGAAAATCATTAATTTACAGTCAAATCGTGACTACAAAAATATTAATTACTGAAAATCTAAATATCAGTCTCAACTGATTCAAAATCATTAACTATGCCCATGACATAACAATGTCTTAATAAATCGTCGAAAAATGCAAAACTCAACAAGGTGTACTGAGAATAAGAATCTCAACAAGAAAATAGGGCAAAAACATACATGAGGATAAAAATATGGGAAAAATGGTTGCTCAAACATCATTACTAAACTCAAATACAATAAACGTTCACGACTACCTTATCTGCCGATTGACGTTCCAGAGGAAAATTCCCCAAAGAAGACTGCTGATGGATCCATTTCACCACGTTAAAGCTGAGCTCCATCCTCGAAATAGGAAATAGCACCCTCAGAGAATCGAACTGCTTCCTTCTCCGTGAATCGCTCTGCTCCTCGAAGACGAATAGACATCCTTCCGGCAATAATCTTCTTTGTGAGTCGGGATATCCCTGACCTCTCTTGAAAAATTCCCTGAAGTTCCAGTAGACAATCGCCATGAGGTTTTGTAGAAATTTCCGAAGAAATTATTCATATACAGAGTATGAAATTGTTTCTATGGCTGTTCGATTGTATTCAGTCTTTAATTACGAAACATGGGTGTAGATGGTATTCACCGCATGTTCGCTTGTGTGGAATAGCAATTAGCGAAGTTCCATGTCGCTATCTTACTCCGTTGAAGTATGTCCCAATTGCAATAAGCCCTTAGCCTTCCATCTGCTCTTCGATTGTAGTGTTAGAAGAACAAACTTCCGTATTCAATTGCTCCATTATACTGTATCGTTCTGTAACCAAGCAATCTGAAGTCTTTCTATTCCACTCGCAGCGTCGGCCGTTGCGTTGATTCTGGCTATACGAAAGTGCTTCTCTTGTGGCGAGATAATCACTTTTCTCAGTCGTATAAAACTGCTAATATCTTTCGAACTAATCGGTCGAAATTGTTCAGCTTTTCTCTATAACTTTATGAAGCACTGCACAATGCAATTAGCTTATCGGAGACCGCTAACTGTTCGAAGCTAAACTTGTAGAAGCTTTCTAAGGTCCGTTTCAACTTCACCTAGTTTGACTTGGATCTCGTTAATCTAGTGGCCTCGCCACGCGTTATAAAGACGATTCTTTTCACTGCTGTTCACTTCGACGTCTCACTATAATGAATGTATAAGAAAAGAACTTTCACAATTATACTTCGATGCTCTGAGAATGAGATCTCAGAATGATCAGAGAACGAAAGAGCCTCCTCTCTTCTGCGCAAGCCCTTTTATTAACTTCACGAGGGGCGTTTCCATCCCTTCCAAAGCGTGATACTGCGTCATCGCTAAAAGTTCCAACTTCGTTAATACATGACGGATTTTCAAAATTCAAAAACTGAAAATAAATTTCACCAAAATTCCAAATCATTGCTTTTACTGCAAATGGATTTCCACAATTCTGCATTCCAAAAGTAATAAAAATACCATAGTTTCAGCAATCTCCGTCTTCCTTTAAACTATCGTTCATTGGATCATGCCTCTCCTCCAATAGCATAGTTTTTTTCTCAGCAGAATTCCTCGTTTCCTGCGACTGCGTCGTAAATCTTGGAACATTCTCGACTAAATGCTGACGTCACTGAGAATCTCAGCTCAAGTAGCCTGCTGGCATAACATTTACGTCATCCGTGCTTACGTCATGACTACCCACGTCATAACTATGACAACCATAACTCTCCTTATAATTTCAAATATAGCCACCGTGGTCTCTACATAATTCAATTACGGGGGCAGTACCTACTGTAAGTCCACGGTCGCCTCCTTCCCTCTTCCTAGCCTATCCATCCCTATCTTCTATCCCTTCCCCTCCCTTATGAGGCCCCTGTTCGCTTTGCAGGTGAGGCCGCCTGGGCGAAGTGCTGATCACACCTCCCCAGTTGTATCCATCCCGACCAGATGTTCCAGGCTCCAGGACACTGCCCATAGAGGCGGTAGTGGTGAGTTCCCTCGCTGAGTAAATTGACTACATAAAAAAACAATTAATGATAATAATTGTAATAAAATATAGTAGTAAAATGGATATCCTTACACATCTATATTAATTAAATAAATATAAGATTGGTCTTTTAACAGTAATTAAAAAAAGTAGTTAGAAAATAAGAACTATTAACGGTGAGTGTAAAAATGTTAATAATCTCCGTATTGAAGAGGATTCAACTTATTTAACTCAAGCACCGAACTGAATTATTTTATTGATTTTCTTAATTATTTTCTGTATATTTTGATAAATTTTTAAAGCTTAACATTTTTACACTCACCGTTAATAGTTCTTATTTTCTAACTACTTTTTTAAAATTATTGTTAAAAGACCAATCTTATATTTATTTAATTAATACTACATTTGTAAGGATATCCATTTTTATTACTATATTTTATTTATTACAATTATTGTCATTAATTGTTCATTTTAATTTAGATTTAAGGCACATGTGCCATTTTAGTTTGCAATTCTTAATTGATTTTCTTTTTAGGCTGAGGATGACCACATTGTGGGTCGAAACATGTACTAATATATAAAATATATATTTGTTTATGTATTGATTTGGCGTATAATTTAAACGTTTAATTCAACAGAATGTCTCAATGATTGCAGAACGAAGTAAAATGTAACCGCACGACATTATTATTATTGTTACGTGCCACCCCCTAGTGGCACTTTTGTTAACTGGATTACGGTGGGTTGAAGCACAACGCAGATTGTTCCTTTAAAGAAACGTATTAGCTTTATTGCGGCCAGAAAGATACACTACTCAACATCAAATACAAGCAATTAGAACCTTACTCCAGTTTCCTCAGGGAGAGAACACTTCCCTTTCACTTGTCAATAAGCAGCAGAAGTTAATCCCTCGTAATGAGGTGGCCCCGTGCGCTGGCTGGAAATAGCTGCACTAAGTCTGTCACTCACTGTTTCGCAATTCACCACAATGACCTCTGTCGCACTGGAAAGCACACACTCTTCAATACACAGTCTCTCCGTATGATTCACACTCCCTCACTGTCAAGAGAATCAGTTTCACTAGGGTTTCGCAAGCCACGTCGCCAACAACTGTCGCTCAAGGTAAACGCTCGCACTAGCTCGAAAAAAACACTCGACCCCGCTTGCCAGGCCGCTCTTATATAGCAGGCCGGTGACTCAATAAATGCTTCTAGACCCATCCAGGGTTCACGACTTCTCGAGCTTTCCA
Source organism: Meconema thalassinum (assembly GCA_946902985.2). Lineage (NCBI taxonomy): Eukaryota > Metazoa > Arthropoda > Insecta > Orthoptera > Tettigoniidae > Meconema > Meconema thalassinum. Next base: position 48,000,189 of record OX336399.1, on the reverse strand, counting down.
TCACTGGCTGGGTCACGAATATTCTGGACCATCCCTTTGTCCTAGTAGTCCTGTTGCGTAAGGCGCACGTAATGCACTGAGGCAGAGCACAGCCCAGCCCGGGGGCAGTTGTGACTCATGCGGCGAGCGACGAAACAAACTCACAGCCGTAACACCACCCCCTTCCTAAAAGGCTGATCGTCCCGATCAATCATTGGTCCGTCTGTGTCCCTCCGTAGGCTGCCAGGCGATCTCGATGCACGATCTTTATCTTCGCCCTCGGGCTCCGCTGGATCCTGTAGACGACATCGTTGATCCGTTTCACGACTCGGTACGGGCCCTCCCAGGACTTCTGCAGTTTGGGTGACAGGCCTTTCTTCCGTAATGGGTTGAAGAGCCAGACCAGGTCGTCCTTGTGGAATCCGCCGGCATCCGTCTGCTGGTCGTATCGGGTCCTCATTCGGTCGGTCTCGATCCGCAGTTTCCTCCTCGCGAACGCGTGCACGTCCTCCAGTTGGTCGACCAGTTCTTGACAATACTGGCTTACCGGGACTGGATCATTCCCAGGTCGGCCGGAGGCAAGATCGACAGGTAGACGGAGCTCCCTCCCAAACATGGCTTGGGCTGGTGTGCACCCGGTGGCTTCATGCACGGCGGCGCGGTAGGCCAGGAGAAATAGTGGAAGATGTTTGTCCCAATCCCTCTGGTGCTCGCTGACGACTATTCGGAGATGGTTCTCGATGGTGCGATTGAATCGCTCTACCATCCCGTCGGACTGAGGGTGTAGCGGCGTTGTCCTTGTCTTCCGGATTCCCAGCAGCTGGCGTAGGTTCTGGAACACCTGCGACTCGAAGTTCCTCCCTTGGTCGGAGTGCAGCTCCAGGGGTACTCTTTACCGGCTGACGAATTCCTTCACCAGGGTCTCTGCGATCGTCGCGGCTTCTTGCTTAGGAAGCGCATACGCCTCCGGCCATTTGGTGAAGTAGTCGCTGACGACCAATATGTAGCGGTTCCCTGCCTCGCTTAATGGGAATGGCCCAGCAACATCGATAGCCACTCTCTCCATGGGGCCGCCCACGTTGTAGGTCTTCAGTGGATCCCGTCGTCTTCGTCCTGGGCCCTTGCTGGCTGCGCAATCGTGGCACCTCGCGCAGTGGTTCTCCACGTCAGTTCGGCATCCGATCCAGTAGAACCGCTCTCTCAGTTTCTCCAGGGTCTTCTTTATCCCTAGGTGTCCACCAGATGATCCTCCATGGACTTCCTTCAGGACTTCCTCCGTCATAGCCTTTGGAACGACGACTTGTTCCCGAGATGTCTTCCCGTCGGTGCTCTCCCAGGTACGGCAGATGGGGCCATCCCTTACAACCAGCGAGTCCCACTGCGCCCAGTAGGACTTAAACTTTGGGCTGCAGTCACTCACAATGTTCCACCTGGGTCTGGGGACACAGGCCCTCTTCCATTCGGCTATCAGTCCCAGGTCATCATCTTATGCTTGTGCGCGCGTGAAAGATTCGCGGCTCCAGCTCCCTTGAAGTTCCACGGTAGTCCATCGGCACTGTATCCCGGTGTTCTCCTCCCTTCGGGCACAGAAGGTGCTGTCTTCGGGGCACGGTCTTCGTGACAGGGCGTCGGCGTTAGAATGCAGTTGGCCTTCCCTGTGCTGGATCTCAAATTTGTACGGTTGAAGCCTCTCTAACCACCGCGCGAGTTGTCCCTCGGGCTGCTTGAAGTTCAGAAGCCACAGCAGGGATGCATGGTCGGTCCTGATGAGAAATTCTTGCCCGTACAGGTACTTGTGGAAGTGTTCAATGGTTTTCACGATGGCGAGCAGCTCCTTCCTGGTGACGCAATAGTTCCTTTCTGGCTTTGACAAGGCCTTGCTGAAGTAGGCCACTACTCTCTCCTCGCCGTCCACTACTTGCGACAGGATTCCCCCTTTGCCAAAGTCGCTGGCATCGGTATCGACGATGAACCTTGTTCCAGGTCTGGGGTAGGCCAGAATAGGCGTGGTGCATAGAGCCTGCTTGAGTTGTTCGAAGGCACTGTGGCATTCTGCTGTCCACGTGAAGAGTTGGTCCTTCTCTGTCAGTCGACGTAGTGGTTTGGCGATGTCGGCGAATCCTCTCACGAAGCAACGGTAATAAGTGCGGAGTCCCAGGAAGCTTCGTAGTTGGGACTTGTCCTTCGGAACTGGCCACTCCCTCCCAGCTGCGGTCTTCTCTGGGTCGGTGCGCACCCCTTTCTCGGAGACGATATGCCCAAGGTACTGGACCTGCTTCTGGAAGAGTTGACACTTCTTAGGGCTCAACTTCAGCTGGGCAGCCCGTAGCTTCATCAAGATCTCCTTCAGGTTGCTGTAGTGCTCCTCTAAGCTTCTCCCCAGAACGATGACGTCGTCTAGGTAGACCAGGCAGGTCTTCCAGTGTAGTCCCCTCAGAATGGACTCCATTAGCCTTTCGAAGGTCGCAGGGGAGTTGCACAGACCGAATGGCATGACGGCGAACGGCCAGAGCCCGCTGCCCACAGAGAACGCAGTTTTCTCGCGGTCCTTAGGGTGGACCTCCACCTGCCAGTAGTCACTCTTAAAATCCAAGGTGGAGAACCTTCTTGACCCTGATATGGTGTCCAGGGTGTCGTAGATCCGGGGTAGAGGGTAGCTGTCCTTTTTCGTGACGTCATTCACCCGCCTGTAATCCACGCAGAACCTCGCGGATGCGTCCTTCTTCTTCACTTGCATGACCGGAGAACTCCAAGGACTATATGATGGCTCGATCACTCCATGCTCTTTCATCTCTTCTACCATCATGTCGACTTCAGCTTGCATGGCGAGCGGGACACGTCGGAATGGGGCCCTAATCAGTGCGCTGCCCCCGACGTCGATTCTGTGCTGGACCAAGCTTGTGCTACCGAAGTCTTTGCTCCCCACGGAGAAGACATCCTAGAATTCGCGTAGCAGGTCCTGAAGTTGGCGTGATTGCTCCTCGTCTAAATGGTCCTGGGATCCTTGGTACAGCTTCTGTAGTTCTTCTGGCAGGGCGCGTCTTCTTCGGTTGTCCGTCTGCAGGTGTCCGTCCGTCGTGTCTGTGATGCAGGCAATCCAGGTAACGGGCTCTCAGACTCCTAGGTTGGTGTGCCGGTGAACCGTAATGTCGTAGTCGTCCAAGATGATGTTCTGGTCCAGAAAGTCCAGTCCGATGATGACTTCGTTTGATACGTCAGCCACAAGCACTGGCTGCTTCACCGCCCGTCGACCAATGACGAACTCCAGTGATGCTTTGCCATGTACCGGTGCAGTCTCTCCAGTCGCGGTTATTAGTTGGAGGTTCCTTTGTGTGGGTTGCACTCTCCACCTCGAGATCACGGTGGGATTAACGATGGTTCTCGACGCTCCCGTGTCGATCAGCATGGGCCAGCTCACTCCGTTGATGACTCCGTCGACCATCAGGCTGCTATTGTCCCTCCGTAACTTCGTCACACGAACTTGGACTGCCGGGGCTTGACGACTGTCACAACCCAACCTTTGCTCCCCAAGGCTGGCTAATACTCATTTCCTTGGGCCGCGCGGTTTTCAGACGACTGATTTCCCGTCGGATACCCTCGGCGGCGGCGATCACCGCAGTCCTTGCTCAGGTGGCCTTTCTTACCGCAGGTCCAGCATGTCGGCAATCCTCTTCCGGGCCGCCTCTCCGGTTGTCTTCCAGCGGTGTCGTTGCTGGTGGCGCCGCGACTATCGAAGAAACAGCTTAGCGCCTCCATCAATTCGTCGGCCAGGGGCTAGGTCTCGTTGGTTTTTACTGGCTCTTCGACGTCCACTTGACGCACCCGCGCGTGCATTCTAGATGCCTGTTTTGCCGTCTCGAACTCAAGTGTGTGGCTCAGCGCATCTGCCAGGGTCTTATTGCGCGCGAGTCGCAGCGCCTGTTGAGTGTCCGAGTCCCGTAGCCCGTCGGTGAAGGTCTGCATCGCTATCTGTTCCAGAAAGTCGGCCGGCGCTGTTGGGTATGCGAGCCTTACGAGGCGTGCGATGTCCATCTCGAACTACTGCAGGGTTTCCGCGCTCTTTTGTACCCGGGTCCGGAGCTGCATCTGGTAGGCCTGCTGAAGATGGCTATGTCCATATCGGGACTCCATATGGGCGATTGGTGAAGCGTAGTCCTGGTATCCAGTCGGGATGGCCTGAAGGACGTTAAGGGCGTCCCCTCTCAGCGCTACAATGAGAGCTGTAGCCTTTTCCGTGCTGTTTCAGTTGTTTATGGAACAGGCTGCCTCGAACTGACGTAAGTAGGTGCTCCACGGGACCTTTCCGTCGAAGGTTGGGGGCGTCACTCTCCTCTGTCCCGTTCCTGATATTCCCGGTGTAACGGTGGGCGGGCGTTGGCGCAGCTCGGCAACTTCCTCTTGTAGAGCTTTGACTCTCTCATCCATCCCCGTCGGCGGGCGTCGGCGCAGCTCGGCGACTTCCTCTTGTAGGGCAGCTCAGAAAATTCCATTTGTAGAGCGTTGAATTTCTCCTCCACCCCCATCAGCGGGCGTCGGCGCAGCTCGGCAACTTCCACTTGTAAGGCGTCGAACTTCTTTTCCACTGCCGTGGCTTCCTCACGCAGACCCTGTTCTAATTTCCTTTGGCTTTCCTCTAATTTCATCAGCAGACACTCTTCCAGATTTTTCTGGCCATCCAGAAATTTGGCGGTTAGGTCCTCTGCTGACTTATTCTGGCTGTGCTCCATCTTCCTCTGGCTGTCCTCTAATTTCGCAGTTAGGTCCTCGGTTAAATTCTTCTGGCCGTCCTTCAGGTCCTTGGCTAAATTAATTTGACCGTCTTCCATCTTCTTCTGGCTGTCTTCTAATTTGGTTTCCATGCCACTTAACTTTTCTAGCAATGCTGCCAATTGCGCATCCATTTTAGTGGTTTGTCTTGTTAGGGGCATGCACTCACGGGAAAAATTAGAGAAAAATGACCTGCTCGGGTTTTGAAACAAGGACCACCAGGTGTTGTGCTTGTGCTTGAGTTCGTAATCCCACTTATGACACCAGTTGTTACGTGCCACCCACTAGTGGCACTTTTGTTAACTGGATTACGGTGGGTAGAAGCACAACACAGATTGTTCCTTTAAAGAAACGTATTAGCTTTATTGCGGCCAGAAAGATTCACCACTCAACAGCAAATACAAGCAATTAGAACCTTACTCCAGTTTCCTCAGGGAGAGAACACTTCCCTTTCACTTGTCAATAAGCCGCAGAAGTTAATCCCTCGTAATGAGGTGGCCCCGTGTGCTGGCTGGAAATGGCTGCACTAAGTCTGCCACTCACTGTTTCGCAATTCACCACAATGACCTCTGTCGCACTGGAAAGCACACACTCTTCAATACATAGTCTCTCCGTATGATTCACACTCCCTCACTGTTAAGAGAATCAGTTTCACTAGGGTTTCGCAAGCCACGTCGCCAACAACTGTCGCTCAAGGTAAACGCTCGCACTAGCTCGAAAAAAACACTTGACCCCGCTTGCCAGGTCGCTCTTATATAGCAGGCCGGTGACTCAATAAATGCTTCTAGACCCATCCAGAGTTCACGGCTTCTCAAGGTTTCCATCACTGGCTGGGTCACGAATATTCTGGACCATCCCTTTGTCCTAATAGTCCTGTTGCGTAAGGCGCACGTAATACACTGAGGCAGAGCACAGCCCAGCCCGGGGGCAGTTGTGACTCATGCGGCGAGCGACGAAACAAACTCACAGCCGTAACACCATTACTAGCAGTAGTGCCCGGCTGCGCCCGGTGGATTCATTTGTTTTATGGATGATAATGAATACTACTACAGAACTGGAGCGCTCAAGGATAAGGATCGGAAAGCACCAACAACCTCAGCATTCTGCACCAACACCATCGCCCTTATACCGAGGCATACTATTGTCATGATGATAACTGTTTTAAGGGGCCTAAGAAATCTTTTTGCACTAATTACTCCCCGTGACTGCAATTTATAAGCAGCTCGCAATTCTGCACCAAAACACTGGTATGGGCGACGTGATGCAGCCCGCTTTGCCAGGCAACAATAGACTTCGGTATTATTGAAGCTGAAGCCTCCGTGGCATAGGCGGCAGCACGCCGGCCTCTCACCGCTGGGTCCGTGGTTCAAATCCCGGTCACTCCATGTGAGATCTGTGCTGGACAAAACGGAGGCAGACAGGTTTTTCTCCAGGTACTCCGGTTTTCCCTGTCAACATTTCATTCCAGCAACACTCTCCACTATCATTTAATTTCATGTCATTCATTTAATCATTGCCCCAGAGGAGTGCGTCAGGCCTCGGCAGCCGGCACAGTCCATATCCTCGCCGCTAGATAGGGGCTTCATTCATTCCATTCCTGACCCGGTCGGAGACTGGAAGCAGGCTGTGGATTTTCATTTTCATTATTGAAGCTGCCCGGGAGCGCTTGTTCTTCCAATTTACTGAACAAAAATCAAACTTTAAAGTTACCTCAGAGGTGTAGCCTAATGCTACATAGCCTAAATTATTCCTCTTGAATCTGGCTATCATATACACAAACCATTTTTCGAATCCGACTGGTAGTTCTAGAGATTAGCGCGTTTAAACACACAAACTAACTAACTCTTCAGCTTTATGATATTAGTATAGATTATTTGTTGTGCCCAACTAAGGAGCGCGTTTCTTCTTCCCTTCCCAATATCTCTTCATCCTCTCGCTCTGTTCCATTTTACGCTGTTCTGTCCATCCTGCATTTTGTAGGGTGGGCTTCGCAGGAAATTTGTGTTTGTGAATTAAAGTTCTGAATGTTGTTCTGTCTTGAATGGTTTCTTCATGGCAACCAATTTCATTTATGTCTTCACTGATTTCTTTTAGGCAGTTGTTTTGAATTTAAATTGATAAGGCTAGGTTGAACATTTTCTTTGTGAGTCTTGTTATTATCCATTCTATATAGGTGTCCGTAAGTCTGTTACCACCGTTTCCTTGTGGTATCTGTGATTTATTTCTGTAACTTGATAAATTTCATGTGATTTCTTTTTCATCCAAATTCTATTTTTACACTTTGGTCCTAAGATTTGCCTGAGGGTTTTCCTCTCTAGTTTTTCGATCATTTCTATTCTAGATTTTCCACCAATTATAAAAGTTTCAGATGCATATAGAGTTATTATTATTATTATACACAATGGAACAGAACGGTAGGCAACAATACATTGAAATATGTGAAGTTCCACGCGCGAAAGATGAATGCCTGGATGAAATCGTACACAAAATCGCTGAGACTCTAGAAGCCCAATAGTGATACGAATGCTGAAGTATTTAAAAAGGTGGAGGAAAATTATACTTTATGGAAAAGCATAGAGGAGGAGGACTAGACTGATAGGACATATTTTGAGACACGATAGCCTGCTGAAAACGGTATTGGAGGGAATGGTTGAAGGCAAAAGATGTCGAGGAAGACCACGCCTGCAATATGTACAGCAAATCATGTCTGATGTAGGATGCAGAAACTATGAAGAGATGAAGAGGAAAGCTATAAATAGAGCCGACTGGAGAACTGCCGCAGACCAATCCATGGATTGAATACTTAAGAAGAAGAAGTGATACAATTCAACTCTATATCCGAAAAGAATGAATTTTTACAGAAAAGAGAAGGACAAAATTTCCTCACTCATGGGAACACTAAATCTAGGTTTTTCGTTAACGAAAGTCTGACGGCATTTTACAGAGCTCTTCTATGGAAAACTAAAAATCAGGCCAGAGAAAAAACTGGAAATTAATTTGGGCTAAAAACGGCAAAATTCTAGCGCTAAAAACGACGAATCCGGTATATTGAGAATCTCCCGCGAGGAAGACATTAACAAAATTAGGTAAGCCCCCCACCACCAAAAAGAGAGAATTATTATTGAATTATTATATTAATTGATATTATGAACAGTTGGGATGGCAATATAAATGTTCCTGGAATACAAAAGGAACTCACATTTCTCAATATACCCGATTTCATCGAAAATGGTAATAAAACTAGAAATAATGCCGAAATCAATATCCTTTCTCTAAATATTCAATCTATATAAAGAAACTGGGCAAGAAAATTAATGATCTGGATATTATTTGCTTAACAGAAATTAACATACTTGAATCTAATAATTACCTATTTACTTTGGATAATTTGAATGTTGTATTTTGTAATAGAACAAATCGTAAAGGAGGAGGCATAGCCATATATGTAAAGAACAACATGGCTGTTAGAGCACACAATTCATACATTTCCAATACTCATGAATCAAGGGTAATAGAAATACTTCACATGAACAAAAAGATTGGATTAACATGCATTTACAGACCACCTAGCACTAACATAAATGACTTTCTTGATGAACTCGAGACACATACAGTATAACACAACACACCAGTAAGTACAGCGAATACGCCATTTTAGGAGATATCAACATTGATAATTTACCTAATGACATCAGTCTAACAGCTATCAAATATACAAATATTATGGCAACTCATGGTTTCCTACCACTTATCACTCAATGTACTCGTTATGATCCAAATTTAGACTCGAGAACATGTATTGATCACATATACTATCGTAGCAGACTAGATCAATATACTTCTGCAGTCATACAATCAGACATCTCTGACCACTACATAACATATGCAGGTATTTGGCCAAGAAATGATAAGACACTTACAAGATAATGAATCGTACATTACGCTAATGAACGATACTATAATTCACACAAGCCTTAAAAACACAGACTGGGCAGATTGCCTTGAATTAAAAAATCCTAATGATATATATATAACAATATAAAAACCAAATTTAAGGAAATCTACCAAAAAGCATCTTACATAACCACACGTAAACACAGAAAAAGCAAACAATGGTTTACTTATGACCTAAAAATACAATGTAAGGAAAGAGACAGACTTTACAAAACAATGCTCAGAAACAAGGATAATATTACAATAAAAAATGAATACAAAGCTTTCAGAAAAAAAATTAAACAAGCTAATAAACAAAACAAAACATCAATATTATAAAAATAAGATACATAGTTCCAAAAACGATAATAAAGGAATGTGAAAAGTCAGTAATGATATAACAGGTCGGAAAACACAAACTGTCAATGAAGTCACAAACATTTAAGAATACATTAAACTAACGAAGTGATAGTCAATAAATTCAACAGTACCTTTAGAGAAAAAATAAACAGCCTAGCTCATAACTGTAATATCAACATATGACAAACAAATAGAAACACATGAATGATTGTTTTACGTTATTTGAAACTGATGAATATGAAATAGAGAACATAATTAAGGAATTAAAAACAGACAAATCGCCCGGTGCAGACAATATACGCTTGAAAGACATAAAGGCAACATCCAAAAGAACTATGCCAATCATAACATATCTCATAAACAAGATATTCGAATCAGGCATAATACCAAAATATCTGAAATACACAATTATTAAACCAATATATAAGAATGGCGATCACTTAGACTTTGGCAACTACAGACCAATATGCATTTTATCAATCCTACACAAAATAATGGAAAAATGCTTGGATAAGAGATTGAAGAATTTCCTAAATAAATATGATATTTCAAAGGGACACCTATACTGTTTTAGGAAGGGAAAAAGTACTGAACTACTCCTGGCTGAATATGCCTTAAATAAGAACAATCACATAATGGTACTTTTTCATGACTTTTCTAAAGCATTTGACACAATAAATCTCAATAAACCACTTGCTAAATTACACGATATTGGAATAAGAGGCACGACTTACAGACTATTTGAAAGCTATCTGAAAAACAGGGAAATGGCAGTTATGACCAATAACTCTATCAGTGACGCAGCAGAAGGAACACAGGGTATTCCTCAAGGCAGTATTATTTCACCTACACTATATAACCTGTTCGTTAACGACATGAATGAAGCCATTAAAACACATTAAAATATTTATTTATGCCGATGACACCATTATATATACCATACATAAAGATTCTAAAAGAGCTTTTGATAGACTTCAAGAAGACTTCAATAACATCACAAGATGGTGTCATGACAATAATTTGTATATAAATACAACCAAATCTAAAATAATGCACATCAGAGTTGATCACTTCACACAAGAAAAATACAAACTAACGCACCACAGCATATCATGCATACACAAAAACATCCTGGCAGGTTGCAAATTTAACACCTTCATAAATAGTACTTCGACACAAAAATACCTAGGAATTACCCTTGATGAACACTTTAAAATGAACACACACAGTAAACATAATAAAAAACCTAAGAGCAAACCTCTACACCTCCTACACTCTCCGATTTTATGTAGATAAGAAAACTTACAAAACAATTCATAGTGATCTGATTGAAAGCAAATTAAGATATGCTATAGCAGCTTGGGGAAATGAAAACACAACTTTAATTAATAATCTTCAAAGTAGCCAAAACAGGTTCTTTAAATATTTCACTGATATCCCTTAATTTAATATTAAAGAGTTGTTTCAAATTACTGTACTGAATCTCTTCTACCATGATCCAAGATTCAGGCATAAGGTCTCTCATAACATACAAACAAGAGCCATAAAAAGTACTAAATATGTAAAACCTTTATGTATAAATAGATATGGTTTCAAGAGACTAAATTATATTATACCATCACTACTTAATGAACTACCACCTGGCTTGACGAACATGAACAGCAAACAACTAGCTATATGTCGCATTAAAAACTATTACCTAACTAAACATTAACTCATAACATGAATGTATTAATATAACTACTATAGTGAAACATTTTGTGTCTTTAATTATTTACATTAATATTTTTTATCATTATCACCACTATCATTATCATTACAAAAAAAATGCATGCACTCTTGTATTGAAATATAATTCGTATATATGTTGTAAATAATAATTAATGTCTCGCAGATAATCTGTACTAGCGTCAGATTCGTGAGACATATCACAATAATGTAACATACATAGTATTTAATAAATAAATTAAATTAAATTATTATTATTATTATATTTTCGTTTACGGCCTTTAAAGACCACGTTAGGCAACAATTACACATTATTGGAACCCTTCTTCTCCGCCCAAATATCATCGCATTTTTTCTCTGACAGCCTGTCTTCGTTCTTCCATCCAACCCCTGTTCATTTTTTGGTTCTTCGTGGAATCCTTGGAATTTGTCGATGTATGTATGACTACCCCTTATTATTCCCGTTTTCCAACGGGGTCGGGGATGAGATGCGATGGATGTCTTTGTGGCGATGATTTTTACGGCCGGATGCCCTTCCTGACGCCAACCTCAGGAGAGGAGTTAATGAGAGATGAAATGAATGATGGTGAATGAAACTGGGCAAGGATGTGGAAGGAAGCGGCCGTGGCCTATCAGAAGGTACCGTCCCAGCATTTGCCTGGTGTTGAAAATGGGAAACCACGGAAAACCATTTCAAGGACGGCCGACGGTGGGGCTCGAACCCACGCGTCTACAGAGTCAGCAGAGAGCTTTGTCCCATGACCTAATGCTGCGCGTTAGCCAGCGTAGCCACTACTGTCGGTAATCCTCGGAATTTGTCGATAACTATCCCAAACTTAGCGCGGTTTGAAATTTCTTCCGACTTAAGGTGAGAACCACCTCGCTATGGGTGAAAAAATCCGAAATTTACTTTTTTATAGGTTTTTAATAATTACTCACAAGCCTCCGTGGCTTAGGCGGCAGCACGCCGGCCTCTCACCGCTGGGTCCGTGGTTCAAATCCCGGTCACTCCATGTGAGATCTGTGCTGGACAAAACGGAGGCAGACAGGTTTTTCTCCGGGTTCTCCGGTTTTCCCTGTCACAATTTCATTCCAGCAACACTCTCCACCATCATTTCATTTCATCTGACATTCATTTAGTCATTGCCCCAGAGGAGTGCGTCAGGCCTCGGCAGTCGGCACAGTTCATATCCTCGCCGCTAGATGGGGGCTTCATTCATTCCATTCCTGACCCGGTCGGAGACTGGAAGCAGGCTGTGGATTTTCATTTTTCAATAATTACTATGTGCAGAACTCAAATAAGTTGAGAAAATGAAAAAAGTCTTAAAAATGTGCATGTTATGTCACTTTTTGTAATCATGTTACTCTTTGAAAGGACACGCCCACTTTTACCTCGGCTCATACTTTTGCGGATAATTTCTGAACTACTGGAGGTAAATTTCAGAATGCAATACCATTCCTCTTGGTAAAGATCAATCTTCAAGTAGGTAGCCCTGTCAACCCCCGCCTTAGTTTGTTTGTGTTTACATTCCTGAGTTGAAAGTCGTGAAGTGGTTGTGAGTTTGGTGACTTTTGTATTTTTTAGCTCAATGGGTCGTTTGAAATCTTTTGGTAAGAGAAAGTCTACGGGAAACCGTTATACAATAAAACTACAATGTGAAAATATCGTTGATGTAGGTGGAATTTCGTCTGTTGAAGAGGTTAGGCAACATTTCCACGTGCTCCCCTAGTGACAAGCAAGAAGCTGTAAACAATACTAATTCATCACGTTCATCGAAGAAACTGTTGCCTTCTCAGAATTAGTGGTTGAAGACGTGACTAAAAGGGCAAGGAGAATAAAGAGGAATCTTAAAAGGGCCAAGGAAGATGCAGATAATCCAGATTATGGTTCTAAAGTTCTGAGACCCTTCACAGGTAAGAAATTGCACTGAAAATTTTAGCATCAATTTTCTCAGTATATACATTTTTTACGTTGGTACCTTTTTTGAGAAAAGTTATTATGCTAGGCCAATGACAATTTTTCTGTGGTTTAATACGTCCTCTGTGAATGGTAATAGGAAGGGAATTTTCAGTATGTTACCTAAGAAGAAAGTTATAAATTTTTAAAATGATTTTTTTTTTTGAAAAAAAAAAAAAAATAATGTATTTTTTAAAACTGCATTCTGAAAAAACTATTCAATTTCCATAAATAATCCTTTCTATTATTACAGAGAAAGGTGCATATAACAATCTCTGAAAATTTCATTGTAATAACCCAAATACGTTTTGAGTAATCTGTACCACAAAATTAAACATTTAACATGGGCAAGATAGGGAGGTGGTTCTCACCGTCCAACCTGATGAAAATCCTTCCGCACCTCCCTGAACCATTTGTCAGACACCTTAGGTCTACTGTCGAGTATTCTATAAGGTGCGTTCCAAAAGTAACGAGCCGGAGGCATAATTACAGAAACCAGTACCTGCATGTTAGAAGTATTGGCCCTGGCTATTGAGGCACTTATCCCACTGTGACACGAGGCGGTGAATGGCTGTCTCATAAAATTCCTTGGGCTGCGATGTGAACCAGTTCCGCACGTACACAACAGCTGGACGTCGGCGTCCGAGGTGAAACGTTGACCCCGCAGAGCCCTTTTCAGGGGACCAAACATGGCGTAATCAAAGGGAGAGAAGTCTGGACTGTATGGAGGGTGGCCGAGAACCACCCATTTGAATTTCTGCAGGAGTGCCGCGACTGTGATGGCTGTATGAGGTCGTGCATTCTCGTGGAGCGACCACGGCGGCTATGGCGTTCACTGTCACTCGGCGGTCCTGGGTAATGAGTGCATCAACCAGCTGGACGTTGCCATCCGTAATGCAAGGGGGTGCCCTAGATCGGGCATCATCGGCTAACGGCACCCGTCCTTCCCTGAAGCGCTTGTGCCACGCCTTGATCCTTGCAAGGGACATGCAGTGTTCGCCGTACACTTGTGACATTCGGCGATGAATGTCCGTTCTCCCTACTCCTTCCGCTGTCAGAAACCGAACAACACCTCTTTGCTCTTCGGTTGACGCCCCCATGTCACTGTTTGCAATGCGACTGGCAGCGTTGGACGATTGATGCATGCTGCTGCTCGCTTTGTATCGTCATGTGACGTGCACGCGTGCCTTCTAGTGACGGGCTATGACCTTCCACGCTCTGGTCGGAACCACACCTCGTTACACATGCCACGATTAGCCGATGTCGTCACCGGTTTGCGCATTCTGGTGTATTCTTTGAATACACGGTACCTGAGATATAATTTTTACTGCTCTCTGCATGTTCATTTCTTCCTTCTTCTTTGTCAAACACCAACAGTGATCATCTGTTTTCTCCTTGTTGGGCATATCTCTTATGTCTTCATAAGTATGTTTCAGATATATAACTTCTGTGACCCACCTAGCGTCACCTCGCAGCGAATCTCTGAAGCTCCTCAATTCTTCCTGGTGCTAGTGGACTTATTTATCCATTTGGCCACCAGATCCTGTACCATCGCCAGCTATTTTCTCCTTGAGCAAGAGGACTACGTCTACTTCTTTACTCACCATGCTGCGCTAGTATCAACTGTTATCAACTCTTAGAAGACCGGCTCAGCAAGAGAAGATAAATTTTTTGTTTTAAAGTTTGTAATGCTTATATGTTCTCCTTTTGTCTCCTACCCCCCACTCTTTCCCCTTTTTCTTGGTCCCTCCGTGCTCCTTTGAGCTGCTCTCACTTCTTAGTCTGCAGTTGACTCGTTAAGTCAAAGCTCCGCTCGAGCTTGCCTCCTCAAACCAAGAGGCTCACACTCTTCTACGCCATGTTGGCATAGTAGTAGGAAACTTCAACTTCAACATGAAATCAAGATAAGTACAATTTTAAAGGTTTTAACCTCATCTTCATCATTTTAGCTACATGCTTTTATAGATTATTTTATAGACAGCGTGAGATTACTTGTGGGGCGGTAATCATTCTTCGCGAGATTTGCCATGTTGAGCTTCTGCTTGTATAAGCCAACCTTACTAAAAAAGAGCTTTTCTTAAGCTATTTAAACGAGAAACCCTCTCGCTACGTGGGATATTATTTAGTACCCGCTGTCTATAAATATAAAGCTATTTCCTCCGTTGGATTTTCTCAACCCCATTTTCTGCTAAGGTTGTTCTGGAACCTTCGAGATCTTGTTCTCTATCTGCGAGTCTTGCCGTCAAGTATTGTTCACGCACTTGTGAAAATGCTAGTTAAAATGAGGAATCTTCCTCACAAATTTTTGCAATAGCTAACTTTCCTCCACCGCTGGAACCTCTGGAACATTCTATGGCGCATTTAATTGTAAATCACAACTTTTTCAAGAAATAGACTCTCACCTATATAGTGCAATCAGTTATTTCCATAATTGCAATAACTTTCTTTTTCATGAACTTTAGTGTTTCTATAGTGAACTTTGCATCCATCTTCATAGACTATAGTGATAAACAGTGCTTGCTCCACGTTTCTACCGCGTCGCGATCGTCCGGTTATATTAAATACGGCCATGAACATTTATCCTATATCCCAATGATCTTTCCTCAACCTTCTACTAACCATCATTATTAATAAAATTGTAACTTTCTATAAGGTGTCACCCACAAGGTGCCCTTTCCTCTTGGCTAGTTTAACATTAATTAAATTCTGCTTAATTGCTTGTGTGATACAAGTTTTAGATTTACGTTGTTTCTTTCCCATAATCAGGGAAAACAATTCTTTAAACTCTTGAGCGAGTCATGTTCAGGTTTCACGAAATGGAAACTGTCCCATTTGGCGAGTGATTCCTGCCCAAACTTGGGAAGTCCAGAACTTTCCCTTTCACTTTTTTCAGGTTTCACAGTAAGTGACCTGCCCTCTTTGTATAATTCTCATATATTAATTCTGTATAAATATAAGAAGTTAGGAACTTCTATCTTATTTTTCATGTTGTTATTATTATTGTTATTTTCAAAGTTGTCACTTTCTCTAGAACATTCTCTCCTGAATTTCTTAAGGTGCACTTTTGTACTCCAATTCACGTTCAAGCTTTAATTATTTCATTGCTCATTTGTTTAAATCTTATAAAGATTTTAGAAACATGTAAGGTTTGAAACCGTGTAAATTGTCAATTGCCTGGAGCAACCTTTTAATGTTGAGAGGTCTGCGACCCTATTTGTTAAAGAGTTCAAATGAACTATGTTTATTAAAATTATATTGCATAATTGTTAATTTCCTCAAATTTCATCTAATTGTTAAATAAATTAAATATTTGTTTTTGGATTCATCATTTCTCTGATACTACAGTTAGGCAGGATCCTGGCTTTCCTGGCCCTTCCTAGGTTTATGCCCTCGTTCATGCTCAATAAAGCTTTTACTATCTGTCTGGCCAGACCATCACCCTTCCCTATAGTACTTTTATTCGTGCTTGGGAGGAAAGACACTAAAGCCTCTCTCTGGCAAACTGCCCAAGTCTTAGCTGCAGTTCCCGTCAGCTTCGACCAAGCTCGTACCCACTTTAGATTTCCGAACAAGGATCTGCGGTGGCAACCACCTTTAAATGTATTGAAAGTCAAATTCATAATTTTTGTGGGACTCTCCTCCTATTTTTCTATCCTTCTTTTCCAATCCCAAATCTACTTCCTTCTCTTAATCATCTTCCCTTGGTGGGTGGGTTATTCCTCAGCCAATAAACTACCCAAAGTTTGGTCCCAGAAACCCGGGAGAGTCCATTTTTTATTTCTATTGTTTGTCAAGTGTCATTTGACAATACTTGGCAAATTATTAACATCTGCTTTGGATTTTTCAGCTATAATTACATCATGCAAAGCCTGTGAACGGGAAAGAGGCCGCTCCTGTCTCCTTTGGTGTGTCCCGGTCTTGCTACCCATTCGCTGCTGCAAACTTGACAGCATCTCCAAGGTTCTACAGTTTCGTGAGTTGTATTTCAATTTATTCTTTTTGTCATGGCCCCTACTGAAAAAGATGAAACTCTCATTGCCAGACGTTCTTCCTATAAAGGGCAACTCACTAGATTCAGAAATTTCATCAGCAAATTAAATCCCGCCGAGTGTGATTTAGACATCTTGACACATCGCCTTAAGTTGTATGAACGGTCTTATGATTATTATGACCAAATTCAAACCGAGATTGAATCCGCTTGCCCAGACCTTCAATCGGATCGGGACGAGGTCGAACCCTTGTACTTTGAAGGGATTGCAAAGGCCCACCAATTGATTCGCAATATCTCAGAACCGGACACTAGGGTCATCAATCCGGCCCAGTTCGCACCCGCTTCAGTTCACGAGAACAAACCGAAACCGTTACTTCCCAAGATAAGCCTACCGCACTTCTCAGGCAAGGAAGGTGAATGGTATTCTTTTTATGAACTTTACTGCTCCCTAATTCATGAAAATATCGAGATCCCTGACATACATAAGTTCTACTTCCTCCGCACTTCTTTGGAATGTGAGGCCTTAGCCTTAGTGGAGTCACTGCCTTTAAGCGCAGACAACTACCACATCGCCTTTAATCTCCTTAAAGAGAGATATGGCAATTTACGTTTGAGTGTAGCTCGTCACATACGCTGTCTTTTTAACTTGCCAGCCGTCAGGCCTAATGACGTCACCTCTTTAAGAGACCTCTTAGATTCTATACAGTTGAATGTCAGAGCATTATACCAACTCAAACAGCCTGTCCAAACATGGGACACCATACTTATTCACCTAGCTACATCAAGATTCGATTTTTCGACACTGAAGGCCTGGGAGATCGAACTCGCCTGCAACAAGGAACATTCGTTCGAACACCTTATCTCGTTTCTCATCAGTCGATGTCAATTCCTTACAGCACTCGCATTTCAGTGCGAAAAGGTCGAAACGAATCCTCAGTGTCAAATTTTTGAAAAAAAACTTGCTTCTTCAAAGGGACATCAGCCCCCATTTGTCGAAAACAAACAAACCCGTTCTTCTTTCAATCATTCAAGAGAAGATATCAGGCCGCTTAACAAATCGTTAAAATGCACGCTCTTTAAAAAGCTTCACACATTGTATTTGTGCAAATCCTTTAAAGAATTGTCTGTCGAAGATCGAAGGAAGTTTGTGTTGAATAGCAAACATTGTTTCAATTGCTTGTCACCTAAGCATTCTTCTTCGAACTGTACGTCATCAAATCTCTGTTTCCATTGTAAAAAACCGCATCATTCTTTATTGCACGTTCACGATAAATCGAGGTCATCAGTACCTGCCTCTTCAAGCTCCATGCAGAGCAGCTCCGAACAAACTAATGCTTCTTCCTGCATTTCTAATGCCGAACCTTCTCACAGTGCGCAAACCCTTTTGACCACTGTACAATTCGAAATCCAAGATAAATTTGGAAATTGGTTTAGAACCCGTGGTCTTCTCGATTCCGCTTCAACGCACAACTTTGTTTCGCAATCGTTGATTAAAAAACTAGGTCTTTCGTCATCGCCTACTTCTATCAGTGTGACCGGCATTGACAATTTGAAAACTCAAGTTTTGCAGTCTTCAAAATTGAAAATCAGAGACGTTTGCCAAAGAAACACCAATCTTAATTTAAACTGTCTCATTCTTACCAGTATTGGCAAGGACACTCCAAGTCACTCTATTAATACCTCCGGATTAAAGATTCCTTCGCACTTAAGGTTAGCAGATCCTCAGTTTAATGCTCAAGGTCCCATTGATGTACTTTTCAGTGCCAATGTTTTCTGGAATTGCATTCGCAAACAAACACGCAAGTTATCTTCAACCGTGGTCGCCAGAGACACCGATTTTGGTTGGGTTATTACTGGTGAAATCAAACATACCAGCGTTCAAACCAAAGCGCAATGTCATTTCGTTACAGCTGACATAAATCCCATTTCTGAAAAAGAGAACGCTTATTTTTCAGATCTCAATATTTTTGAAAAACACTTGCCGAAACGATGTCTCATCGTGAACAACTACGCTACCTCTGTAAGTTGCTTAAATGGTTTTTCCTTCTTCCCGCACAAGATGGCCATTCAAGTTCGCCTTGCTTTGTGTTATTCCGTCTATCTTCTTATGTCATTTTTATAGCAGGTAATTGCTTAAACTTTTTCTCGAAAACTATCTTTCCCTTGTGTAAAACCATGGCTATCAGTCACCATCACTTTGCTGTAAGCCATGTCTCACTTCTTTCGTTATTTAGAAGGATGGCCACGGTCGGCTCCTCCCCCCTTCCTCACAATTGGAAGTCGCTCATGAAACCGTTTGAAAATCTGAATTCTATGGCATCTAGAATAACTGTTCTTATGCATAACCTTCTTCTCAATGTCCCAGCTTGTCTTCTTTGCTCGGAAGAATTAAGCTTCTTTTTGTTGAAAATTGTCGGATTCCGTGATCCTCTCAATTATGCGAAATTGATTTCCTACTCTATTTCATATATCTTTAAATCGTTTGTTCACGTCCAAGTTACGATTGACTGCATTCCGTTCAACCTGAATATCTGCGTTAAGTTACAGCTGATTCAACAAATGTTGTTTGTGTACTCCGAACTGCTTGTTTTTCAAACTTGTTTGTATACACGCCTGAGGAAGGCCAAGTTGTTGTTTATTTCCTGTACGCTTGACACAGTTCAAAGCAAGTTTCTCTTATCTCAACTCTGGCTGATTGCCAACCATTGTCTGGCGAGCCGCTACCGTAATCTCGGAAGCCGCTCACCTAATTCCCAAAATAAACTTGTTCCGGTTAAGGACTCATTCAGCTATTTATATGCCTTATCTCGTTGTACTATGTGTGTCAAGGCCGCGCTTGCCTGTGTCTTTCATTTACTCATGCTCTTATTCTATAACTGCTTCGTTCCTCGTTTCAAAACTTCGTTGCGTATTTCTCACGCGTTCATGTATTTCACTTTGCTTACATCTTTTGCGATCTTAATGTTCATTGAAGAACAAACTTGCTTTTTCTCGTCGTCACATTCGATGTGTTTTTGCATTCGTACTTGTTATGTCACGTTTCTCGCTGACTTAAGTATTTTTCTGAGTAACCCCTTTGATACTTATTATGACTTAAGGTCATTGTTTATGGCTACTAGGTTGTTACCTATGGCGTTCTTGCTTTCTACTCGCATAGTTCCTTTGTTTATTTGGTACATTCTTGTCCTGAATAGATGTACTTGTTTCTATACGCTTTGTTTAAACTTGTTAATTCACCTTTTGCATTGTATCGCAATCTTTACTAGTGCTTTATTTCCCTCAGCTTCTAGTTATTTTGTGATGGAAGATGTCGTTAATTCTCGCCTTTTAACTCCGCTTTCCAATGACCCTGATGACCTCCTTCCACTTACACCTGGTCGCTTCCTTACACGCACTTCTCTCTCTGCCCCTCCTCCCCTTCCTAATTCTTTCAGGGATTCTGATTTACCTATTGTTTGGTGTAAACTTGAAGCCCTCCGCAATTCTTTTTGGAAGAGATGGAACTTGGAATATTTAACTTCCTTGCAACGGAGGCAGAAGTGGTTTCTTTCCAGTCCCGACATTAAAGTGGGAGACTTGGTCTTGGTTAAGGATGTTTCTCCCCCTCTAGTCTGGACTTCCGGTAGAGTGACTAAGTGTTACCCTGGAAGAGATGGGAGAGTCAGGGTGGTCAGAGTCTTAACTATTAATGGTCCGATCACAAGACCTCTGCCTTTGATCTCTCCATTACCTTTAAATGTTTACTTGTTTTTCTTGTTCCCTGTTGGTGTTTGTCCCCCCAGTATGGTGTATTCTTTGAATACACGGTACCTGAGATATAATTTTTACTGCTCTTTGCATGTTCATTTCTTCCTTCTTCTTTGTCAAACACCAACAGTGATCATCTGTTTTCTCCTTGTTGGGCATATCTCTTATGTCTTCATAAGTATGTTTCAGATATATAACTTCTGTGACCCACCTAGCGTCACCTCGCAGCGAATCTCTGAAGCTCCTCAATTCTTCCTGGTGCTAGTGGACTTATTTATCCATTTGGCCACCAGATCCTGTACCATCGCCAGCTATTTTCTCCTTGAGCAAGAGGACTACGTCTACTTCTTTACTCACCATGCTGCGCTAGTATCAACTGTTATCAACTCTTAGAAGACCGGCTCAGCAAGAGAAGATAAATTTTTTGTTTTAAAGTTTGTAATGCTTATATGTTCTCCTTTTGTCTCCTACCCCCCACTCTTTCCCCTTTTTCTTGGTCCCTTCGTGCTCCTTTGAGCTGCTCTCACTTCTTAGTCTGCAGTTGACTCGTTAAGTCAAAGCTCCGCTCGAGCTTGCCTCCTCAAACCAAGAGGCTCACACTCTTCTACGCCATGTTGGCATAGTAGTAGGAAACTTCAACTTCAACATGAAATCAAGATAAGTACAATTTTAAAGGTTTTAACCTCATCTTCATCATTTTAGCTACATGCTTTTATAGATTATTTTATAGACAGCGTGAGATTACTTGTGGGGCGGTAATCATTCTTCGCGAGATTTGCCATGTTGAGCTTCTGCTTGTATAAGCCAACCTTACTAAAAAGAGCTTTTCTTAAGCTATTTAAACGAGAAACCCTCTCGCTACGTGGGATATTATTTAGTACCCGCTGTCTATAAATATAAAGCTATTTCCTCCGTTGGATTTTCTCAACCCCATTTTCTGCTAAGGTTGTTCTGGAACCTTCGAGATCTTGTTCTCTATCTGCGAGTCTTGCCGTCAAGTATTGTTCACGCACTTGTGAAAATGCTAGTTAAAATGAGGAATCTTCCTCACAAATTTTTGCAATAGCTAACTTTCCTCCACCGCTGGAACCTCTGGAACATTCTATGGCGCATTTAATTGTAAATCACAACTTTTTCAAGAAATAGACTCTCACCTATATAGTGCAATCAGTTATTTCCATAATTGCAATAACTTTCTTTTTCATGAACTTTAGTGTTTCTATAGTGAACTTTGCATCCATCTTCATAGACTATAGTGATAAACAGTGCTTGCTCCACGTTTCTACCGCGTCGCGATCGTCCGGTTATATTAAATACGGCCATGAACATTTATCCTATATCCCAATGATCTTTCCTCAACCTTCTACTAACCATCATTATTAATAAAATTGTAACTTTCTATAAGGTGTCACCCACAAGGTGCCCTTTCCTCTTGGCTAGTTTAACATTAATTAAATTCTGCTTAATTGCTTGTGTGATACAAGTTTTAGATTTACGTTGTTTCTTTCCCATAATCAGGGAAAACAATTCTTTAAACTCTTGAGCGAGTCATGTTCAGGTTTCACGAAATGGAAACTGTCCCATTTGGCGAGTGATTCCTGCCCAAACTTGGGAAGTCCAGAACTTTCCCTTTCACTTTTTTCAGGTTTCACAGTAAGTGACCTGCCCTCTTTGTATAATTCTCATATATTAATTCTGTATAAATATAAGAAGTTAGGAACTTCTATCTTATTTTTCATGTTGTTATTATTGTTATTTTCAAAGTTGTCACTTTCTCTAGAACATTCTCTCCTGAATTTCTTAAGATGCACTTTTGTACTCCAATTCACGTTCAAGCTTTAATTATTTCATTGCTCATTTGTTTAAATCTTATAAAGATTTTAGAAACATGTAAGGTTTGAAACCGTGTAAATTGTCAATTGCCTGGAGCAACCTTTTAATGTTGAGAGGTCTGCGACCCTATTTGTTAAAGAGTTCAAATGAACTATGTTTATTAAAATTATATTGCATAATTGTTAATTTCCTCAAATTTCATCTAATTGTTAAATAAATTAAATATTTGTTTTTGGATTCATCATTTCTCTGATACTACAGTTAGGCAGGATCCTGGCTTTCCTGGCCCTTCCTAGGTTTATGCCCTCGTTCATGCTCAATAAAGCTTTTACTATCTGTCTGGCCAGACCATCACCCTTCCCTATAGTACTTTTATTCGTGCTTGGGAGGAAAGACACTAAAGCCTCTCTCTGGCAAACTGCCCAAGTCTTAGCTGCAGTTCCCGTCAGCTTCGACCAAGCTCGTACCCACTTTAGGTATCCGAACAAGGATCTGCGGTGGCAACCACCTTTAAATGTATTGAAAGTCAAATTCATAATTTTTGTGGGACTCTCCTCCTATTTTTCTATCCTTCTTTTCCAATCCCAAATCTACTTCCTTCTCTTAATCATCTTCCCTTGGTGGGTGGGTTATTCCTCAGCCAATAAACTACCCACATTCCATTCTCCGGCTCGTTACTTTTTGAACGCACCTTATAAAAATCCTCTTAGTAATTTTCCGCTCATCCATTCGAAATAAATTATTATTTTAAAATAAAAAGCAATAACATTTAAGATGGTATATTGGCTTTCACGGCCGGTGAATTAAAAATCAACAATTCTTCTAGGTTTGTGCCGTGTCTTGTGTGGGGTTTCGCCTAGGACACCAAGCTAGGCTCATCGGCGGGCTCTTGGTGTCCCTGCCCGGACCCCCACAGGAGTATCGAACTGCGCGATACCTCCCTTTATATAGAGTGCAACTGCACTCCTTGACTGCGAGAACCACTCTATGTAAAGGGAGGTATCGCGCAGTTCGATACTCCTGTGGGGGTCCGGGCAGGGACACCAAGAGCCCGCCGATGAGCCTAGCTTGGTGTCCTAGGCGAAACCCCACACAAGACACGGCACAAACCTAGAAGAATTGATGATTTTTAATAACATTTAACTTGTTACGAAATGCTTGATAATTGCAGCATTGATTAATAATAGGGCCTAGATAGCTTATGAACTATTCAATCGTAGGTGCATGTTTCGGCCTTTCATTGATGTCGTCATCAGCCAAATTCCTTATATCTAATTCTTAAAACTAGTGTAACAATTATTCATAAGACGGAATGGACATCCTTACAATGTTCATTTATGAGGGCGGATCGAACAGTCTTTGCCCCTGTTGTTGTTTGAGTCTTCAGTCTTTTGACTGGTTTGTTGCAGCCCTCCATGCCTCCCTATCCTGAGCTAAACGTTTCATCTCTACATAGCTACCACACCCTACATCTGAGGCAATTTGTTTAACATATTCTAACCTTGGTCTACTCCTACAGTTCTTGCCATCAACCCTTCCTTCCATAACTAAGCTTGCTATTCCTGGGTGTCTTAGTATGTGTCCTACCAACCTATCTCTTCTCTTCATTAGCAGTCGCCAGAAAAATCTCTCCTCTTCCACTCGTCTTATTACTTCTTCGTTTGTAACCATATCTACCCATCTGATCTTCATCATTCTCCTGTAACACCACATTTCAAATGCTTCAATTCTCCTCTTTTCTGCTGCACCAATAGTCCAAGTTTCACTTCCATAGAGCGCCACGCTCCAGATAAAGGCCTTCAAAAATGACTTCCCAATACCTAAATCTATATTCGATGTCAGCAGATTCCTTTTCTGTAGAAATGCTTTCCTTCCCAGAGCTAACCTACTTTTTATATCCTCTCTGCTTCGTCCATCACTGGTTATTTTTCTTCCTAAGTAACAGAAGTCTCCTACTTCCTTCAGTTTTTCACCTGCCAATTTGATGTCCATAGAGGTTTCTGATTTATTTCGGCTGCATTCCAGTACTTTTGTTGACATTTATTAATTTTCATCATGAATTATTTCCTCAAGACGGGGGCAAATCCTCAGGCGTGACGGCCCCTATATTTTAGAGAAAAAAATACAGGCAATACGGGTACAGTACCTTACACTATTTTTCCACATAGTCTCAACATTGGTTCAGACATTCCCTTCGCAGCACTATATTTGAGATGCCCTGTGGTAGAATTCAGCCGGCTGACTGTGGAACCATCGTTGGACTGCTGTCTTGGCGTCATCGTTGTACGTGAATCAGTTTTCTGCCAGGAACGTCTTCAGTGGACCATTACAATGCGAGACCAAATGTGGCAATCAGAACCGCCAACAAGCTCCGGTCATTTCACTGGGGGAGTCTGGACCTTCCGACATACAGTCCCTAGCGATTCTACTTAGTAAACGAAGTCCCGGATTCTTGGAAGTCACTGGTCATCTCGAGAACCACTAGAGGGATTTTGATGCGATTTTCACCATTTTGTAAAGGATATCTCGAGGAAGGTGTCTGTACAAAAGCATTCATATATGATGGAAGTGAAACTTGGACTATTGGTGCAGCAGAAAAGAGGAGAATTGAAGCATTTGAAATGTGGTGTTACAGGATAATGATGAAGATCAGATGGGTAGATAGGGTGGCAAACGAAGAGGTATTAAGACGAGTGGGAGACGAGAGATGTTTCTGGCGACTGCTAATGAAGAGAAGAGATAGGTTAGTAGGACACATACAAAGATACCCAGGAATAGCAAGCTTAGTTATGGAAGGAAGGGTTGAGGACAAGAACTGTAGGGGTAGACCAAGGTTAGGATATGTTAAATAGATTGCTCCGGATGTAGGGTGTGGTAGGTATGTAGAGATGAAACGATTAGCTCAAGACAGGGTGGCATGGAGAGCTGCATCAAACTAATCAAAATACTGAAGACTCAAACAACAACAACAAAGAAAGCCCGGCAGTAACGATTTCAGTGAATAGAGTCTAAGAAAAACACGCCGTCCATGCGCCTTTTAAGCTCACACACTGTTACAAATATCTATGTACTATACGTGTAAGAATGTTGTTCAGCTTGAAAAGTTCTCTAAAAAGTCCGGAACAGCATATCTCTATCTTCAATACATCGCCCACTACAAGTGTTTTTACGTTTCCATTTCTTCCAACAATCTCCATTCAGTGGAAATTTAAAAGACTAGTTTCAGAGTGAGTTTGTGAGCTAGCGAGCGAGCCTACCCTAGCTTCGGCCAGTATCAAACTGTCGAGTCATGTCAAGTTAAGGCTAAAGAGAAGAGTATATGAGTTTGGAGTTTCGCTGTTCACCTCGGCTTTTCTGAATTGCGTTTGGGACCTGCCGTCCGTGTGTGCCTTTTAAGCTACGCTGAGTAAACCGTTGAAGATTCCGTGCGAAGCCGGGGCAGGTTATTAGTTAATTAATAAATAAATGTGAATACATGAATAGATGCTTGCCACGGTGGGTGAGTGGTTATCGTGTCGGTCTATCAACCCCAAGCTTGCAGGTTTGCTCCTGGCCGTGGTAAGTGATTTTTGAAAGGTGACAAAAATCACGACACGTATATCATGCGTTGTTGGCATGTTAAAGAACCCATTTGAATTCAGTAGGCCGTGTTCATAATGGCAAAATTAATCTAGAGATTCTTCGCCAACACAATGTTCCTACTTTCTCTACTAGAAAGCGCTGCACTGTGGGTCAAAATCGAAATCTAGGAGGACAAAATTATTTATTTTCATAATTAAAAATTCAAAATGTATTACTTCTACAGCATTCTCATATAATTGCCGCTCACTATTCTGGGATATAAACGCGTCTTAGTGTGAATCTGTCACCACTGTTCGAGCAGTCTGAATTGGTGGGTGAATGTAAGTGGCTGTGGTTTGGTTGTCTTTGTGGTTAGTGTGATGCTTTAAGATGGAACGTACAGCTGAAGGTATGATCTTTGTTACGTGTTTCAGTTATTAATGGATGTAATTGTTACGTAATTTTAGCTATATTTGCATTATATCATATTTAACTATTATTTTTAAAATTATATTTTCACATAGATATTTAGTTTGTCGCGTCACTCTGCGTCACTTTCTATTTAATGTTAAAATGTAGATAAAGTCTTGTATTTTACGCCTGTTATAAGATTTTTAGCCTACTTTTCACATTTTGCAAAAATGAGGAAAAAGTAGTCTTATGAGATCGGGCAAATGTGTGTGCCAAAATGATTATAAGCCTGCTGATTGGTCCAATTTTTAAATGCACATAACTTCTACACTATCAATTGGAATTCAACCAAATTTCGTATGTTGTATTCATACATAATCAGATATGACTGAGCGTATTCTTAAGACCCATCAGGGCTGCCAACTGTTAATAAATGCTCCTAATTTATTTTATCCAAATACCAATATATCAGAAAGTATGCAAGCCAATAGCTCTAAACTTTGCACACGTATAGTACCTGGCATTCTAGATGCATTTGGACTAACTAATATACGTCAGTGCTGCCAACATGATTCTAAGCCTGCTGATAGGTCCAATTTTAAAATGCATGTAACTTCTATACTAACTAATGGATTTCATTCAAAATTGGCACAACAATAGATCATATTATTTCAGATTATTTCTGACCAATACGTGCATGACATTGTTGCCAACATGATTTTACGCACGCTGTTAGATCCAATGTTTAACTGCATGTAACGTCCATGCCATTCATTGGACTTCAACCAAATTTTGTATTCTGTACCTTAAGAGATGGAACTAAGAATATATTCAGTCATCAGGGCTGCCAACTGTAGTGCTCTATTAGGCTATATTATGCAAGGTATACAGTATTTCGAAATAATTAGAAATTTCGATATTAGCAACTTAATTTCTTCATTATTCTAGATAGGTTCATATACTGTAGAATAATCATTGGCATGAAAAGTAGGCTCTTTAGTTCGTCACGGAACTTCTTGTTTGCATCTTTTTGCAACTTACATAGGTATTTTACATATTAGAAGATGCCGCGCAACCAGCTCTCACACGTTTACAACTATTTGAAGCACTGGATTCGATGATTATCTCAAAAGTGGAACTTGTGACTTTGTTAAAAGTATATTAGAGGTAGAAAATTGTTCTGAAGAGATAACTGAATGCTCTATCCAACTCCTAGTCATAGACAATTTCTTGCATTTGTAGACATAGCTTAAACAAGGTCTTAACTGATGTTTATTATGAAGTAAACAAATTATATACGTTGCTGTCCTCTAAATTCATGATTAAAACGTAAAATTAATTTTGTCCCCCTACATTTCGATTTTGACCCACTGTGCGCTGTAGTGTCAAGGAGCTTCCTGATTGCCGTCACTTTCATTTTAGGGAAGAGCTATGAACATTCCGGCGTCCAGATTTGGGAGACCAGTCCGGTTGTGACTCCCCCTAAGAATTTCCTCACCTTTCATCCACCCCTCTTGCCAATGTTACTTACTTTTAAGAGACGAATTTTTCGAGGTAATGAAAATAATGTTTTTCACGATATACAGTACCTATTATAAAATTAGATATCTCGCGCCTCAAATGGGAAGGGAGGGGCAGAAATTAAAAATTATACCCTGTTAAGTATAACATTTCCCGTTATAACAATTTTGTTGATAGTGAAGGTCGTAGATTCCGATCCTAAAACGTTTGTATTCTTAAGACTGAAAATGTTATATATAATCAATGCTTTACATGGTGCCGTCAGATTGGGAGGGGACTTGATTTTTTTAAAGCGAAGTTTTATGGGGTGTGCTCAGCTGAACACTGAACTGTATTCTTTGGTTAGGTAGTGAAATATCAGTTTCTCCTTGTTATCCACAAAACTTACGGAAGGCATGAGTCAGTCAGGAAGAACCAAGAAAAGTGATCGCAATCTGGACGCTGGAAAGCTTATAGTTCTTCCCTAAAATGAAAGTGACCGCAATCAGGACACAACCGCTTAGATATCTAACCTCCTTGACTTTCATAGCGCTCCAAGGGACAACAAAATTCGACATGCAAGCTGCCCTCTGGGGTCAAATAACAAAAGTTTGCAACCGGCACCCGAGACCATAGGATATTATTATTATTATTGTTGTTGTTGTTTGAGTCTTCAGTTTTTCGACTGGTTTGATGCAGCGCTCCATGCTTCCCTGTCCTGAGCTAAGCGTTTCATCTCTACATAGCTACCATACCCTAAATTCGAGCCAATCTGTTTAACATACTCTTAACTTGGTCCACCCCTACAGTTCTTATCCTTGACCCTTCCTTCTATAACTAAGCTTGCTATTCCTGGGTGTCTTGATATTTGTCGTACCAACCTATCTCTTCTCTTCATTAGCAGTTGCTAGACACACCTCTCCTCTCCCACTCGTCTTAATTCCTCTTCATTCGTAACCTTATCTACCCATCTGATCTTCATCATTCTCCTGTAACACCACATTTCAAACGCTTCAATTCCCCTCTTTCCTGCTGCTCCAACAATCAAGTTTTACTTTCATAGAGGGCAGGCTTTCAAAAATGACTTCCTAATACCTAAATCTATATTCGATGTCAACAGATTCCCTTTCTGTAGAAATGCTTTCCTTGCCTGTGCTATCCTACTTTTTATATCCTCTTTGCTTCGTCCATCACTGGTTATTTTACTTCCTAAGTCACATACTTCCTTTAGATTTTCACCTGCCAATTTGACTTCAATAGGGGTTTCTGATTTTTTTTCGACTGCCTTGCAATATTTTTGTTTTAAATTTATTAATTTTCATCATGAATTCTTTCCTCCAGACAGAATCCATACCATTTAAAAACTCATTCAACTCCTCTGGTAAGATGACGATGTCATCAGGAAATCAGAGTTGAAATTATTTCTCCTTGAATCTTTACTCCTACTTAGTATTTTCTCCAATTTCCTTCATTGCTTGATCAATGTATACATTTAAAAATATGGATGATAAGTTGCAGCCTTGCCTTACGCCTTTCTGAATTCCAGCTTCCGCTCGAATAACTGACATCTGGTTTCTTTATAGATTGTAGAGTACCCTCTTATCCCTGTGCTTTATTCCAATCGTTTTCAAAGTGTCAAACAACTTACTCCAATCAACGTTATCAAAAGCCTTTTCTAAGTCTACAAATGTCATGAACGTTCTCTTATCCTTCCTTAGTATTATTATTATTATTATTTTAAATAAATGAGGAAATATAAGGTGCGTTCAAAAAGTAACGAGCCAGAGGCTGTAATACGCAAACCGGTGACGACATCGGCTAATCGTGGCGTGTGTAACGAGGTGTGGTTCCGACCAGAGCGTGGAAGGTCACAGCCCGTCGCTAGAGGGCACGCGTGCACGTCACGTGACGATACAAAGCGAGCAGCAGAATGCATCAATCGTCCAACGCTGCCAGTCGCATTGCAAACAGTGACATGGAGGCGTCAAATGAAGAGCAAAGAGGTATTGTTCGATTTCTGATAGCGGAAGGAGTAGGGGGAACGGACATTCATCGCCGAATGTCACTAGTGTACGGCGAACACTGCATGTCCCTTGCAAGGGTCAAGGCGTGGCACAAGCGCTTCAGGAAAGGACGGGTGTCGTTAGCCGATGATGCCCGGTCTGGGGCACCCCCTCCCCTGCCTTACCGATGACAACGTCCAGCTGTTTGATGCACTCATTACCCAGGACCACCGAGTGACAGTGAACGCCATAGCCGCCGTGGTCGGATTGAGCGTCGGAAGTGTGCACACGATCATGAAGGAACGACTGCACTTGCGGAAAGTGTGTGCCCAATGGGTGCCCCACAGTCTTCAACCACACCAGGAAGCATGTCGAATGGCCTACTGTCTTGGTCTTGGTTGGACGTTTGATGCATGCTGCTGCTCGAATGTATCGTCACATGACGTGCACGCGTGCCCTCTAGCGACGGGCTGTGACCTTCCACGCTCTGGTCAGAACCACACCTCGTTACACACGCCACGATTAGCCGATGTAGTCACTTGTTTGCGCATTCCAGCCTCCGTCTCGTTACTTTTTGAACGCACCTTATAAATACACAAATAAATGAGTAAATAAACGTATACAGTAAGTGAATTAATATTTCTATCCGTGTTGAAAAAAACTCACCATGTATTTAGTATGGTACTCTTCAAGTTCTCATTGTTTTGTTGAGAAGTGCTTTATTTTCCGGCCATGTATAGCGCTTGAAATGGAATTACCTCTCGCTTCAAGAAACAATTTCTTGTATTGGTCGGCTAAGAATTGTCTGAACCCCAGAGTGTTTCACGGGCCAGTACTCTCTTTGATCGGGGCGCACATTTCCATGCCACTGGCAACTCGTGCCGCCTCTGTGACTCTGAAGCCATCTTTGAGACACAGCATGACCGCCAGATCTGGTGAGCCGTGTTCGAACCTTGTGTGAAACAATAAAGGTTCATCCGCATTGAATCATGGATGCATTATCTATAATAATATAATAAAGCTGAAGAGTTTGTGTGTTTGTTTGTGTTTTAAACGCGCTAATTTCTGGAACTACCAGTCGGATTCGAAAAATTCTTTTTGTATATGATAGCCTGATTCAAGAGGAATAGTTTAGGCTATGTAGCACTAGGCTACACCTCTCAGGTAACCTTACAGATTGATTTTTGTTCAGTAAGTGGGAAGAACAAGCGCTAGAACGGCTTCAATAATACCGAAGTCGATTGTTGCTATGTAATGCGGGCCGCATCACGTCGCCCCTACCAATGTTCTGGTGCAGAATGGCGAGCAGCTTATAAATTGCTGTCACGGGGAGTAATTAGTTCAAAAAGTTTTCTTAGGCCCATTAAAACAGTTATCATCATGACAATAGTATGCCTCTGTATAGGGCGATGGTATTGGTGCAGTGTACTGAGGTTACCAGCTGCAATAAGCGTTGGTGCTTTCAAATTTACTTTCATTTATTCCGATCCTTATCCTTGAGCGCTCCAGTTCTGTAAAACAAATAAATCCACCGGGCAAAGCCGGGCACTACTGCTAGTTATAGTATAAAACAAAGTCCCCGATTCTTGGATGTAACGGGTAATCTCGAGAACCACAGGATGGATTTTGATGCAGTTTTCACCATTGTGTCAAGGATTTTTCGAGGAAGGTTTCTGTAGAAAAAAAATCATTTATGACCAAAGGAAGCCGAAGCAGTAACGATTTCAGTGAATCGAGTCGAAGAAAAACCTGCCATCCGTTCGCCTTTTAAGCATACGCTGGGTAAACCGTTAATAATATCTCTATACTATGTGTGTAAGAATTATTCAGCATGAAAAGTTCTACAAAATAAGTCCGTGACTGCATATCTATATCTTTAACCTCTTCAGACATAAGACAAAATTTGTAGTTGAGATTTTCTTTTTCTGTACTTCTTATTAAATAATGGCACTCATAATATATATTTGGAAATTCAAATACCTGGGAGAATAGATCCAACCCAACGGACTGGATAAAGAGGCAAACAAGGGAAGAGCCAGAAAATTAGACCTGGCCTACAAGCTAACACAGAACAGGTATAACAAACGGGCAATATCATACAAGGCCAAAATCCGACACTATAACTCAGTCATAAAACCAGAAGGAGTGTACGCTTCAGAGTGTCTAATTTTAAATAAAAAATGGGAGCTGCAAGAACTCGAGATAAAGGAAAAGAAGATTCTGAGGAACATTCAGGGACCTCAGAGGACTTCTGAAGGAACTTGGAAGAAGAGAAAAAACGAGGAGCTCTACAAGTGTTCTGAAAATATCACAAAGGACACGATGCGGAAAAGAAGGCTGAAATTCTATGGACACCTGGTAAGATTGGACGAGAACCGACTAACCAAAAAGATCTTCAAATACATCATGGGATTAAAGGCCTCCTCTAAGTGGGTAGAAGAGGTCTAGAGGGATGCAGCGGAAGTTTGAATTACTCCAGAGTTGATCCACAATAGAAGTGAGTTTAGAAGAAAGGTAGAAAGTTTAAAATCTTTTGCAGAGAAACCAATCACAAAGAGACCCGTGCGGATCATTTCCGAGGAGGAGAGGAAGACAAGGAGCGAAAGAATGAAGACGTTCTGGGAAGAAAAGAGGAGGAAGGCTTAAGTTCTATGCGGTCCATAGTTGGCCAAATTCGGAAGAAGAAGAAGACGAAGAATATATTTGAAGACAAAAGGGCGCATTCTTAATACAATAATAACATTACTGGTCACAACTACCAATAGTTGTAATGTGGTAAGTCGCAAGTGTCTAGGCCAGGTTAGGACTGCAAACACGAGAAGCTACGAACCCCACAGTCGGTTGTCCTTGGGATGGGTTTTCATGGTTTATCGTTTTAAACTCCAGACTTCATGCCCAGTTTCATTCGTCACCATCCATTTCACCTTTAATCAACACCTCTGAAGAGCTAGACATCGAGTAGGCCGTCCGGTTGTAAAAACAATCCGCCACATGAAAACCACATCTAACACCCGACCCGACTTCGTGACCCCCAGCAGTTTCGTTAAGCTGGGATTTCTACAGTTTACTACACACAGACCAAACCTTATCTATTGCCTGAGGACAGTAGCCTATTAGTGGAAGGGATGAGATCCGAGACAAATGTTTTTTTGCCAAGCCATGTTGCAATGTATTCTAAAACAGCGTTTCCCAAACTGTGGTACGCGTACCACTGGTGGTAAGCGGTGATCTTACGAAAAATATAAAAATTAGAAATATAAGAACATTGATATGTTGCCGGAGGACTTAAAGGCCAAAGATAAGGAGCAGTTCTATGAATTGAATTGTGATTTAAAATTAAGGCAAACTTTTTCAAAAAAAAAAAAAGGCTCTTGTGAACCCTTGGGTTGAGATGCCTGCAGACTATGCAGACATAGCTGACAAAGCAGTTAGATTTTTACTCCCTTTCACTACTTCGTACTTGTGTGAGACTGCATTTTCTTCACTTGTTTGTCTCAAGAATAAATACCGGAATAGGCTCCTTACAGTGGAAAACGATCTTAAACCAGACATTCCTAAGTTGGCTTCTAATCTTCAAGCTCACCCTTCACATTGGAGTTGTTAGTTGAACTTTGGTTTTATGATTAATTATTAAGAGTTCTTTTATTAATTTATTTCTACAGTGTCATTTATGAATGTTTGAATTGAATGCTTATTGTAATAAATAATTTTAAAAAACTAGACACACTTTTTCTTATTTGAACTTTAACTCTAACAGTCTAACTCTAACAAACACAATTTACAATCCATCTTTTGGTGTGATGGGGGTTATAGTTACTAGGCTATATCTCCCAACCACGAGGTGGTACGCGAGAGATTCTCATCACCTAAAGTGGTACACACACAAGAAAGTTTGGGAAACACTGTTCTAAATGACCCAGCGCAGCCAGTCCGCTGGCAGAGTGAACAGCTGTTCCAGTCTTACGTGTACTCCATGAGAATGTAGTTGTCTGATCGCGAAATAGAATTGATTGTAGTTAAGTGTTAAAATAAAACATTACGAATCGTCTGAGCTACGAAGAGCAAGAATACATGGTGTTATCTCTTCTGCAAGACGTCGAAGAGGAAGACATATTTAGGAGGTGAAAACAGTGATAGTGAAGATGAGCTAGAAAGAGCAGAATCTTAAAGTGATACTCAGCAGAGTGAAGACGAAGAAGAAAATGAAGAAAGTATCGATGATATGCCTCTTTCTCAGCGGATGTCTCCCTATACTGGAAAAGACAGAGTTAAAAAATGGAGTACAATACAACCACAATACTGTACAACACAACAAGAGACTTCTCTAAAATGTGTCATTGGTGAAAAGCTAGAATCCTACATTATCTGAAACTTGTCTAATCATTTATTTTGAAATTGTTTATAGGCAAACTGAAGTAAGAATTATCAGATATTTCATAAAAATAGATGAATACCTGACAGATCCGCACCATTTCTGATCTGGGAGAAGATGCTGGAGGAGGTCGCTTAGCGGGCGACGGTGTCCTTGCTATTCGTGACTGGACCAGCGATGGAAACCTCGAGAAGCCGTGGACCCTGGATGGATCTAGAAGCATTTATTGAGTCACCGGCCTGCTATATAAGAGTGACCCGTGAAGCAGTGGTTGTTGTTGTGTTTTACGAGCTAGTGCGAGCGATTATCTTGTGCGACAGAAGTGTGGTGACGAAGTGCTGTGCGAGTTACGAAATCCAGTGCCATTGTTTCTCCAGCTTGTGGACAGCGAAATAGCCTGCAGCAAGTGATCGTAAGTAATTGTGGTCGGTGAACATAAAGGAGAGGAGCAGGTAGTTTCTGTCAAGGCCACCGTACTCATTAGGACGGATTAACTTCTGTGATCTGTTGACAAGTGGAAGGGCCAAGAGCGCTCAAGGAAGAGACTTGAGGAAACTGGAGTAAGGCTCCTAATTGCTTGTATTTGCTGATTAGTGTAATTTTCTGGCCACAATAAAGTTAATTATTTCTTTAAGCAGTAATTGGTGTTGTGCTTTGTACCCCCACCGTAATCCAGTTAACAAAACTGCCACTAGGGGGTGGCACGTAACAACTGGTGTCAGAAGTGGGATTACGAACTCAAGCACAACACCTGACGGTCCTGGTTTCAAAACCCGAGCAGGTCATTTTCTCTAATTTTCCTGTGAGTGCATGCCCTTTACAAGACAAACAACTAAAATGGAGGAGAAATTGGCAGCATTGCTAGAAAAGTTAAATGGCATGGAAACCAAGATGGAGGACGGCCAGAAGAATTTAACCAAGGAGCTAACTGCCAAATTAGAAGACAGCCAGAAGAAGATGGAAGACGGTCAAAATAAGTTAGCGGAGGACCTGAAGAAGATGGAGGACGGCCAGAAGAAGATGGAGGACGGCCAGAAGAAGTTAGCCGAGGACCTAACTGCCAAACTAGAAGACGGCCAGAAGAAGTTAGCAGAGGACCTGAAGGACAGCCAAAATAAGTTAGCGGAGGACCTGAAGAAGATGGAGGACGGCCAGAAGAAGATGGAGGACGGACAGAAGAAGTTAGCCGAGGACCTAACTGCCAAACTAGAAGACGGCCAGAAGAAGCTAGCGGAGGACCTGAAGGAGTTCGAGATGGACATCGCACGCCTCGTAAGGCTCGCCTACCCAACAGCGCCGGCCGACTTTCTGGAGCAGATAGCGACGCAGACTTTCACCGACGGGCTACGGGACTCGGACACTCAACAGGCGCTGCGACTCGCGCGCAATAAGACCCTGGCAGATGCGCTGAGCCACGCACTTGAATTCGAGACGGCAAAACAGGCATCCAGAATGCACGCGCGGGTGCGTCAAGTGGACGTCGACGAACCAGCAAAAACCAACGAGACCAAGCCCCTGGCCGACGAATTGATGGAGGCGCTAAGCCGTTTCTTCGATAGTCGCGGTACCACCAGCAAAAACGTAGCCGAAGGACATCCGGAGAGGCGACCCGGAAGAGGACTACCGACCTGCTGGACCTGCCGTAAGAGAGGCCACCTGAGCAAGGACTGCGGTGATCGCCGCCGCCAAGGGTTTCCGTCGGGACAGTCAGTCGTAGGGAAACCACGCGGCCCAGGAAAGCAAGTATCAGCCAGCCTAGGGGGGCAAAGGTTGGCTTGTGGCAGTCGTCAAGTCCCGGCAGTCCAAGTTCGTGTGACGCAGTTACGGAGGGATAATAGCAGCCTGATGGTCGAAGGAGTCGTCAACGGAGAGAGCTGGCCCATGCTAATCGACACGGGAGCATCGAGGACCATCGTCAGCACCACCGTGATCCCGAAGTGGAGAGTTCAACCCACACAAAGGAACCTCCAGCTAATAACCGCGACCGGAGAGACCGCACCGGTACATGGCGAAGCATCACTGGAGTTCGTCATTGGTCGACGGGCGATAAAGCATCCAGTGCTTGTGGCCGACGTATCAAATGAAGTGATCATTGGACTGGACTTCCTGGACCAGAACAACATCATCTTGGATCTGAGTACCAACACTCTGCACTTCGGAGGTGAGGAACGTGCTTTGCAACCTGCGCACGAGTCCATCACCGCACGACGAGTAAGGCTGAGAGAAGACGTCATCGTTCCCGCCAGGACGGAGGTCAGCGCTGCCGTAATTGTCGACGGAACTGCTGAGGGATTGGCGGCTGTCATCGAGCCAAAATATGAGGACATCCAGACAAAAGGATTGCTAGTTGCCAAGACTCTCATCAACACGACGTCTCGGCCGTACGTCCGCCTGTCCAACCTGAACGACTACGACATTACGGTTCACCGTGACACCAACCTAGGAGTCTGCGAGCACGTTACCTGGATTGGGCGCATCACAGATACGACGGACGGACACCTGCAGACGGACAACCGAAGAAGACGCGCCCTGCCAGAAGAACTACAGAAGCTGTACCAAGGATCCCAGGACCATTTAGACGAAGAGCAATCGCGCCAACTTCAGGACCTGCTACGCGAATTCCAGGATGTCTTCTCCGTGGGGAGCAAAGACTTCGGCAGGACAAGCTTGGTCCAGCACAGAATCGACGTTGGGGACAGCGCACCGATTAGGGCCCCATTCCGACGCGTCCCGCTCGCCAAGCAAGCCGAAGTCGACCGGATGGTAGAAGAGATGAAGGAGCAAGGGGTGATCGAGCAATCACATAGTCCTTGGAGTTCTCCGGTCGTGCTTGTGAAGAAGAAGGACGGTTCCCCCAGGTTCTGCGTGGACTACAGGCGGGTGAACGACGTCACGAAGAAGGTCAGCTACCCTCTACCCCGGATCGACGACACGCTGGACACCATATCAGGGTCAAGATGGTTCTCCACCTTGGATTTGAAGAGTGACTACTGGCAGGTGGAGGTCCACCCTAAGGACCGCGAGAAAACGGCGTTCTCTGTGGGCAGCGGTCTCTGGCAGTTCACCGTCATGCCATT
Organism: Meconema thalassinum; assembly: GCA_946902985.2. NCBI lineage: Eukaryota > Metazoa > Arthropoda > Insecta > Orthoptera > Tettigoniidae > Meconema > Meconema thalassinum. The sequence continues at coordinate 47,962,970 of OX336399.1, read as the reverse complement.
CGGTCTGTGCAACGCCCCTGCGACCTTCGAAAGGCTAATGGAGTCCATTCTGAGGGGACTACACTGGAAGACCTGCCTGGTATACCTAGACGACGTCATCGTTCTGGGGAGGAGCTTCGAGGAGCACTACAGCAACCTGAAGGAGATCTTGTTGAAGCTACGGGCTGCCAAGCTGAAGTTGAGCCCCAAGAAGTGTCAGCTCTTCCAGAAGCGGGTCCAGTACCTTGGGCATATCGTCTCCGAGGAAGGGGTGCGCACTGACCCAGAGAAAACCGCAGCTGTGAGGGAGTGGCCAGTTCCGAAGGACAAGTCCCAACTACGAAGCTTCCTGGGACTCCGCACTTATTACCGTCGCTTCGTGAGAGGATTCGCCGACATCGCCAAACCACTACGTCGACTGACAGAGAAGGACCAACTCTTCACGTGGACAGCAGAATGCCACAGTGCCTTCGAACAACTCAAGCAGGCTCTGATCACCGCACCTATTCTGGCCTACCCCAGCCTGGAACAAGGTTCATCGTCGATACCGATGCCAGCGACTTTGGCATGGGGGGAATCCTGTCGCAAGTAGTGGACGGCGAGGAGAGAGTAGTGGCCTACTTCAGCAAGGCCCTGTCAAAGCCAGAAAGGAACTACTGCGTCACCAGGAAGGAGCTGCTCGCCATCGTGAAGACCATTGAACACTTCCACAAGTACCTGTACGGGCAAGAATTTCTCATCAGGACCGACCATGCATCCCTGCGGTGGCTCCTGAACTTCAAGCAGCCCGAGGGTCAACTCGCGCGGTGGCTAGAGAGGCTTCAACAGTACAACTTTGAGATTCAGCACAGGAAAGGCCAACTGCATTCTAACGCCGACGCCCTGTCACGAAGACCGTGCCGCGAAGACTGCACCTTCTGTTCCCGAAGGGAGGAGAACACCGGGATACAGTGCCGACGGACTACTGTGGAACTTCAGGGGAACTGGAGCCGCGAATCTTTCACGCGGGCAAAAGCAGAAGATGATGACCTGGGACTGATAGCCGAATGGAAGAGGGCCTGTGTCCCCAGACCCGGGTGGAACATTGTGAGTGACCGCAGCCCAAAGTTTAAGTCCTACTGGGCACAGTGGGACTCGCTGATTGTAAGGGATGGCCTCATCTGCCGCGCCTGGGAGAGCACCGACGGGAAGACATCTCGGGAACAAGTCGTCGTTCCAAAGGCTATGACGGAGGAAGTCCTGAAGGAAGTTCATGGAGGATCATCTGGTGGTCACCTAGGGATAAAGAAGACCCTGGAGAAGCTGAGAGAGCGGTTCTACTGGATCGGATGCCGAACAGACGTGGAGAACCACTGCGCGAGGTGCCACGATTGCGCAGCCAGCAAGGGTCCAGGACGAAGACGACAGGATCCACTGAAGACCTACAACGTGGGCGGCCCCATGGAGAGAGTGGCCATCGATGTTGCTGGGCCATTCCCGTTAAGCAAGGCAGGGAACCGCTACATATTAGTCGTCAGCGACTACTTTACCAAATGGCCGGAGGCGTATGCGCTCCCTAACCAAGAAGCCGCGACGATTGCAGAGACCCTGGTGAAGGAATTCGTCAGCCGGTACGGAGTACCCCTGGAGCTGCACTCCGACCAAGGGAGGAACTTCGAGTCGCAGGTGTTCCAGAACCTATGCCAGCTGCTGGGAATCCCGAAGACAAGGACAACGCCGCTACACCCTCAGTCCGACGGGATGGTAGAGCGATTCAATCGCACCATCGAGAACCATCTCCGAATTGTCGTCAGCGAGCACAGAGGGATTGGGACAAACATCTTCCACTATTTCTCCTGGCCTACCGCGCCGCCGTGCATGAAGCCACTGGGTGCACACCAGCCCGGGCCATGTTTGGGAGGGAGCTCCGTCTACCTGTCGATCTTGCCTTCGGCCGACCTGGGAATGATCCGATCCCGGTAAGCCAGTATTGTCAAGAACTGGTCGACCAACTGGAGGACGTACACGCGTTCACGAGGAGGAAACTACGGATCGAGACCGACCGAATGAAGACCCGATACGACCAGCAGACGGATGCCGGCGGATTCCACGAGGACGACCTCGTCTGGCTCTTCAACCCATTACGGAAGAAAGGCCTGTCACCCAAACTGCAGATGTCCTGGGAGGGCCCGTACCGAGTCGTGAAACGGATCAACGATGTCGTCTACAGGATCCAGCGGAGCCCGAGGACGAAGATGAAGATCGTGCATCGAGATCGCCTGGCAGCCTACGGAGGGACACAGACGGACCAATGATTGATCGGGACGATCAGCCTTTTTAGGAAGGGGGTGGTGTTACAGCTGTGAGTTTGTGTCATCACTCGCCGCATGAGTCACAACTGCCCCAGGGCTGGGCTGTGTCCTGCCTCCTGTATTGCGTGCGCCTTATGCAACAGGGCTACTAAGACAAAGGGATAGTCCAGAATATTCGTGACTGGAACAGCGATGGAAACCTCGAGAAGCCGTGGACCCTGGATGGATCTAGAAGCATTTATTGAGTCACCGGCCTGCTATATAAGAGTGACCCGTGAAGCAGTGGTTATTGTTGTGTTTTACGAGCTAGTGCGAGCGATTATCTTGTGCGACAGAAGTGTGGTGACGAAGTGCTGTGCGAGTTACGAAATCCAGTGCCATTGTTTCTCCAGCTTGTGGACAGCGAAATAGCCTGCAGCAAGTGATCGTAAGTAATTGTGGTCGGTGAACATAAAGGAGAGGAGCAGGTAGTTTCTGTCAAGGCCACCGTACTCATTAGGACGGATTGACTTCTGTGATCTGTTGACAAGTGGAAGGGCCAAGAGCGCTCAAGGAAGAGACTTGAGGAAACTGGAGTAAGGCTCCTAATTGCTTGTATTTGCTGATTAGTGTAATTTTCTGGCCACAATAAAGTTAATTATTTCTTTAAGTAGTAATTGGTGTTGTGCTTTGTACCCCCACCGTAATCCAGTTAACAAAAGTGCCACTAGGGGGTGGCACGTAACAATAATATGTGCATGACTTGAATTTTGGACAATATACTTGCTCATTAGTTCAGTGAATGTTTTCTTGGTATATACAGTAGGTAGCATAAAGAAAATAATTTTCTTCACTACAGAGAAGTAATTGGGAGGGGTCAGTAAGCTCAAGTAAGTGCCACCTCTCCCGGATTAAGGGTAGAATTCATGGAGGAAAGAATAAGAGGAGATGCCCTGAGCTCGTTTGAGTGAAGCCAGGCGCTGCAACCAATGTGGGCGTAACCTTAACTCCTATTCGGTGTTCTGTGACTTGCATGGGGCATTGTGCATGGCTAAACCTTATCTTGGCCCTGGTTTTTATCGCGCTCCGGTTATGCAACTTTGGAAACGTAATAACAGTAGTGATAAGTTATTTAAAAAATCTCTTAAATTCTAATCTCAGCATGTGTAGGCCTACCCCATATACCAAAAAATAAAAATCATTCCTCTGCAAATCCCAAATTATCAAACGGCTGTCGGTCAATAATTACGGTAGGCCTACGTAATTAATCAATTCGAGGCTAATCGGCAAGTTCCTACCCCCCACAAAGAAAATACCGTACGGTACCGAAACGTATAGGCTATACCGTATTTTTGTGCAAATATGCGTCCTTTTTTAATTGTTCTGTTTATTTATTAATTTTGAGGTTCGTATTCTTGAATATCAAAATGTGTACGACCAATGAGTGAAAGTGGCTGTGCTCGAAATTAGCCCTAAAAACTGATGAATGCCTCAAAACCAATAAGAACATAAAACTCAATTTGGTGTAAATACCGTAATTAGTTCGGCATCATTAATTCCCAAGATGTTCCTTCTTTGGTATACCTCGCATCTTCAGACACCTGTATTCAATTTAATCAGTGTTTCAGCGTATTATTACGTTTTGCCGCGTCTTCCTTACAAAACTAGCCTCGCAAAGGTGCTCTAATATTAGGTAGATTTCATTAGAAAGCTAACGATTGCAATGGGTACCATGTTTCGACTACCGGAAAATTTCGACATATCTTCGCGTTTCACATCCCCCAGACCCCAAAACCACCGTCAGTTCAAAAGTTTATACATAATTTATGTATATATATATCAGTTTCTTGTGGACACGATAACTGCCGTAATTTTGCCCAAATCAGTTTGAATTTTTTACATAATAAGTATCCCATTAAAATCTCGGTCGAGTTCGTTAATGGGCAAAATCGGTCGAAAGGGGTGAAAATGGGGGGCTTTTTTTTTTTCGAAAAGTGAAATTTCGCTATAACTCTCTTAATACGTGAAATATCGAATCCATTCAAAGTTCATAATATGCGTCGGATAAGTGCCAAAAAATGTATGTCCAATAAGTTTTTTGATAACACCAACCATTGACCAAAGGGGTGGAAAAAAGTGGGTTTTTCGTGAAACATTAATCATATCTCTCTTAATAGGCACAATATCAAAACCGTACAGAATGCAAAATATTTCCCTAATAATTACCTAAAACTTTTGTCTGAAAGAATGTTTGATATGACCCACCATTACGCCAAGGGATGAGAAAAATGATTTCGGAATTAAAGAAAATGCCAAGTGCCATCAGCGGTTACCATGACAACGCTTCTAAATTGATGAGGGATGAGCTATCAGAGGTTGCCAAGACAACGCCATTGACGAGATCACATTCATTTTTAGCCTACTTTTCACACTTTGCAACAAGTAGTTCCGTGAAGAACCATACAGCCTATTTTCATATATCCTACTTATGTTAAATGCCACTATCAACATACAACATTTCAGTTCGATTGCTCTAATAGATTCGTAGATATTGAAAACCGACTAAATATTTCGTATGGTCACCATGTTGGATTTTATATATGTAGGTCCTAGAGTTATGTACTGTTACATGAAGATTATTGTGTACGTGTAGTATTCAAACTTCAATCGCATGATTCGGACACAAGAAGTAACAAGGAGATTTTAAAATTTATGTAAACAATTGAACTAAATTAGATACCTGTTCATTGCAATGTGTATAAACATTTCCTGTACCAGATTTCATTGCGTTTGGAACATTAAATCGCGAGAAAGGTCTATTTAAAATTTTCAAATTCGCTTGGCCGCCATGTTCGTTTTGTAGTTAACTGGTTTTTCAAAGTCTCATAGATGAAGTCCCAGTAGCGCCCTTTATCTCCGTACAAAATTTCAGGGTGATACCGCTAACAGTTTCAGAGATAGAGAATGCCGGTGAAATATTTCGCACATCCGCCATCTTGTGGTTATGTAAACAATTGAACAAAGTTAGATGTTGGTGCATTACAATGTGTATATACATATACTGTACCAAGTTTTATTGCGTTTGGTTGGTTAAATCGCGAGAAACGTCTATTTAAAAGTCGCAAATTCGCGTGGCCGCCATGTTGGTTTTGTAGTTACCAGTTTTTCAAAAGTTACATAGGCGAACTTCTAGTAGTGGCTCATAATCACTAGATTCACGGTCACGTAAAACTACAATCTTCCTTCCTTCCTTCCTTTATCACCGTAATAAAGTCCAGGGTGATATCGGGAATAGTTTCGGAGATATTGAATGGTGGTGAAATATTTCACATAGACGCCATGTTGGATTGGTGAGACGTAACAAAATTTGAAGAGCACGGTTGGGGTCGCCCGGAATAGTGCTATGAACTTACCAAGTTTCATTGAAATCGCTCCAGCCATTTAGATTTTATTAGGGGGACACACACACACCTCTCTCTCTCTCTCACACACACACACACACACACAAGCACACACACACGGACAAAAGGTGATCTCATAAGCCTATTTTTTTTCAAAATTGAAAATAGGCTAAAATGAACCCCAAATGACAAGAAGGTTGCCATCCCCATAAGACAATAAAATGTTAAAAATATGCATAGAAAGACGAAAGTTAATTAACCTCCAATTTTAAAATACCTTCTCGTAATAAATGAGGTCTGATCCTCCTACGAAAACCTGCATATTTTGTCTATTATAGCCTATCCCCTAGTTTGCCCGGTGAAATCTACCTCCGCCTTCCGGCGTGCCGAGAGGATTTTTTTATATTTAAATTGGCCTTTAAAACGATAACGCAGCTTATTTGTACCAATTACCGTGATGTACAGAGTGTATTCTGCCTATCCAAGAAAAAATTTGACTTGTTATTGCAGTTTTATGTCACTAAAATCCATTACTAGTTGGAGTGGTTTACGGCTTTAAGCATAGGGACAGCCATTTTCTTGCAACCAAAGTGGGCGAGTGGTTTGGTTTCAACAGCTTGCACTAGGCAGCGCAGCGAAGGCATCTCCTTCCTTTCTTTCCTCCATGGTAGAATTCACGTAATACCAACTGCTGCTGATAAAAATATTAAAAAGTGAAGGTCCACATAATTATGTGAACCCTGGGTCTGAAGAGGACATCACACACTAAGTGTTTTTACGTTTTCATTTCTTCCAACAATCTCCATTCAATAGTTTCGGAGCGAGTTTACCAGCTAGAGAGTGAGCTTATCACCCCAGCTTCGACAACATCGAGTCTTGTCGAGTTAAGAGTTCAGAGAAGATTATATGAGTTTGGAGTTTCGCTGTTCACCTCGGCTTTTCTGAATTGTGTATGGGACCTGCCGTCCCTGCGCCTTTTAAGCTTACGCTGGGTAAACAGTTAAAGATACCGGGCGAAGCCGGGGCGGGTTGCTAGTTATATTATAATGGCTTTGGTGGCGTAGTTGGTAGCATGCTAAACTGATATGCCAAGACCTCGGGTTTAAACGCGACCGAAGTCCTTGGATTTTAAGAGCGTTAAGGGGCCGGTACAGTAAACACCCTTCAACTGTTGTCATTTTAAATAATTCTTATCTCAGCTCCTAATATACAGTATGTACAGCAATGAAACGCTCTAAATAAAGCATCCTATATATTTAGTATTAAGCACATATCTCAGAAGTGATTTTAACATTATCAAACTCGCTAATTAATTATTGAAAATGGTGGCTGTTTGCGTGTCGGTGCTCAGCGTTTTATTCATAGCCGGACAATTTATCAATATACAAGCTGTACCCGGCATGCGTTGCAATGCCAATCAAAGAAAGTGTTGGCGTTGAAATTCTGTTTCTTGAAGTGCTTTTGGATACACTACATGTTAACTGCCTCTAAGCTATCGTAAAATGGATTTTCTAATTTAGAACCATTCGTGGAAGCGTGCACAACAACTTTCGAAAGTTTCATCGCCGTCACTCATTTGTTGAATCTACTCGTACGCTACCTGTTGTGAAATGGATTTACTAAGTCGAAACCCTTCCCTGGTGTGTACACAATAACTCATCAATGATTCATCGCAATCGGTTGAATTGTATATGCACGTATACGGGATTTTGTTTAAACGATTCGTGCGTTGTCACTCATTTGTTCAATTTACTCGTGCGCTACCTATTGAGAAATGTATTACTAAGTCGAAGCCCTTCCCTGGTGTGTACACAATAACTCATCAAGGTTTCATCGCAATCGAAGAATGTTATATGAACGCAATAGGGGATTTTGTTGAAACGCTTCGCGCGTCGTCACCCATTTGTTTCATCTACTCTTGCGCTACTTATTGTGAAATGGATTTACTAAGTCCCCTTCCCTGGCGGGTACACAATAACTGATCAATGTTTCATCGCAATCGGATGAATAGTATATGAACGCATACCTGATTTTGTTTAAACGATTCGTGCTCCGTCACTCATTTGTTGAATCTACTCGTGTGCTACCTACTGTAAAATGTATTTACTAAGTTAGAAACCGTCACGTAAGTGTCCACAACATCTCACCCAAGTTTCATCGCTATCGGACTAATGGGATATGAAGACATAGGGGACTGTATTGAAACGCTCCGCATGTCGTCGTTCATTTGACGAATCTACTCGTGTGCTACCTACTGTGAAATGTATTTACTAAGCCAGAAACCTTCCTTGGAGTGTCCACCATATTTCACCCAAGTTTCACCGCTAACGGCAGAATGGTATATGACCTTATAGGGAATTTGTTGAAACGCTTCGCGCGTCGTCCCTCATTTGTTGAATCAACTTGTGCGCTGCATATTGTATAGTGGATTTACTAAGCCAGAAATTTTCCATGACGTGTACACAACATCTCACCCAAGTTTCATAGCTACGAACGAATGGTACATGAATGCATACGGGACTTGGTTGAAACGCTTCGCGTGTCGTCGCTCATTTGTTGATTCTACTCTTGCGCTACATATTGTAATATGGATGTACTCAGCCAGAAACCTTCCCTGGAGTGTACACAACATCTCACCCAAGTTTCATCGCAATCGGATGAATGGTATGTGAACGTATACGGGACGTTGTCGAAACGCTTCGCGCGTAGTCACTCATTTGTTGAATATAAACGTGCGCTTCATATTGTAAAATGGATTTACTTAGCCAGAAACCTTTCCTGGAGTGTACACAACAATTCACCAAACATTTATCACTATCAGACGACTGGTATATGACTTTATACGGGACTTTGTTGAAACGCTTCGCGTGTCATCGCTCATTTGTTGAATCTACTGGTGTGATACCTATTGTAAAATGTATGTACTAAGCCAGAAACCTTCCCTGGAGTGTACACAACATCTCACCAAAGTTTCATCGCTATCAGATGAATGGTATATGAAATTATATGGGACTTTGTTGAAACGCTTCGCGCGCCGTTGCTCATTTGTTGATTCTACTCGTGCTCTACCTATTTTTAAAGGGATTTACTAAGCTAGAAACCTTCCCTGGAGTGCACACAAAATCTCAGCCTAGTTTCATAGCTATCGGACGAATGGTATATGAATGCATACGGGACTTTGTTGAAATGCTTCGCGCATCGTCGCTCATTTGTTGAATCTACGCGTGCGCTACCTATTGTAAAATGGATTTACTAAGTCAGAAACCTTCCTTGGAGTGTACTCAACATCTCACCCAAGTTTCATCGCAATCGGACGAATGGTATATGAACGCATAGGAGACATACACACCCACAGACAAACTATCACGTTACATTGATTTTTATATATATAGATTAGTGTTCTGCTTTTTTAAATGTTCTATTCAAAGTTACAGCAACGAATCAGACCACTTCCAGAATTCAAAATTAGTATTTTTAAGCCTACTTTTCACATTTTGCAAAAATGAGGAAAAAGTAGTCTTATGAGATCGATCCGGGAAAATGTGTGTCTGTCTGTCTGTCTGTCTGTCCTTCTGTCTGTCTGGCTGTGTGTGTGTCCCCCCCGCCCCCTATCATCTCCTAAACGGCTGGAGCAATCGAAATAAAATTTGGTAGGAGTAAAGATCTATACCTGAATATCTCACGGCCATATTTGAAAATGATGTCAGTGCTACCAACTGCTGAAAAATCGCAATTGAAATTTAAGCTCCATGTTGGATATCTTGGAAGGTATGAATGGGAGCTATTTCAAAATCGGCACACATATAGATAATAATATTGCAGTTTAATTTCCAGAAGGCCATACATGGCAGTGTTGCCAAAATGATTATAAGCCTATGATAGGTCCAATATTTAAATGCATATAACTTCTACACTATCAATTGGAATTCAACCAAATTTCGTATGTTACATGTGTACATAACCAGATATGACTGAACGTATTCTTATGAACCACCAGTGCTGCCAACTGTTAAAAAATGCTCTTAATTTATTTTATCCAAATACCAATATATATGAGAAAGTATGCAAGCCGACAGCTTTAAACTATGCACACGTATAGTACATGACATTCTATATTAATTTGGAGTAACTTATATACGTCAGTGCTACCAACATGATTCTAAGCCTGCTGGGAGGTCAAAATGTAAATACATTTAACTTCCATACTATCATTTGGATTTCAACCAAATTTCGTATGTTCTATGTGTACCATAACAGCTATGGCGATGCGTATTCTTAATAGCAACCAGGGCTGCCAACTGTTAATAAATGCTGTCTCTATTTTTGTTACCTTAATATCAGTATATCAGAAAGAATGCAAGCCAATAGCTCTGAACTTTGCTCACGTATAGTACCTGGCATTCTAGATTACTTTGGAGTAACTAACATACGTCAGTGCTGCCAACATGATTCTAAGCCTGCTGATAAGTCCAATTTTAAAATGCCTGTAACTTCTATACTAACTAATGGATTTCATTCAAAATTGGCACAACAATAGATCATATTATTTCAGATTATTTCTGACCAGTACATGCATGACACTGTTGCCAACATGATTTTACGCGCTGTTAGATCCAATGTTTAACTTCATGTAACGTCCATGCTATTCATTGGACTCCAACCAAATTTTGTATTCTGTACCTTAAGAGATGGAACTAAGAATATATTCAGTCACCAGGGCTGCCAAATGTAGTGCTCTATTAGGCTACATTATGCTAGGTATACAGTATTTCGAACTAATTAGAAATTTCGATATTACAAACTTAATTTCGTCATTATTCTAGATAGATCCAAATAGATTAATCATTGGCATGAATCTTAAATTTTAAGAAAAGTAGGCTCTTTAGTTCGTCACGGAGCTTCTTGTTAATTTTGGTCAATTTTGGGATGTAAATAACCCTAGGAACATGAGTTTGGTCTCCAACACTCAGAACGTTAGAGAAAGTATCATTGTAATGCAATGCATAATTTAGGAGTTACAAGTAAAACGGATGAGAAAACTATAGCCTAGTTTTGAGAAAATGAACCGTAAAGTACCGCAGAGCCTATGTAATGTCTAGCATTTTGAATCATAACTCTAAACTATTTCAGATATTTAAATAGTTCTTTCACCAAAATGAACTAGAAGAGTGGGGCTGTACATTAAAATACATTGTACCGGTCCCCTTAAAATCCTTCAGTATCCTTCCTTCGGAGGGGAAATAAAGCCGGTGCGCCCATGTCATAGATTTATGGTATATAAAAGAACCTACCACTAACTGTGTAGCCAAGTTTGTAGGTTATTTTGTTAGAAACGCTCTATCATGTTCCAACGTTCGCCGCTAGGTGTCAGTAACAGTGGCATCTCTGGTAGCCAACGTTGGAACTTGAAGCGATATTATATATGATATAATACATAATATAACAAGATGTTCAGTAAAGAACATATAGCCTACTTTCTCCTAAATGCATGGGTATTGTTATAACTCTTTGTCCTTTTCAAGGAGTATGATTGAATGTTGGTTGTAGTAGCTTGTTGAAATACAACGTGCTATAGGGATATTAAACATTACCTCTGTACCAAATTTCGTTCAATTCGGTTTCGCCGTGTTTGAATTGATAGGGGGAATCGATTTGCACACATACTTGGCCACCATCTGCAAACTATTGGGCTGATGTTCTTGCAGTTTGGTCAGAATATGTTTCCCACATAAAGATATGGTGTTGCAAAATTTGGTAGAGACTAGATTATTAGGTTGGTCGTAATTACATTTTAGCTTTTAACATTTGGGTGGCCGCGATTACGTTTCCGTCAAGATAGCGGATGGCGGCCATTTTTGTGTGAAAATCGATTCCCCCTATTAATTCGAACACGGTGCAACCGAATGGAACGAAATTTGGTACAGAGGTAGTACTAACAAAAGGCACCTCAGTGTCATGTTTTATATCGCCGCCATCTTGACGGAAACGTAATGGCGGCCACACAAATGTTCAAAGCTTAAATCAAATTACGATTAACCTAATCATCCGATCTCTACCAAATTTTGCAACAACATACCTTTATAGAGGAAGCATCCTTTGACCAAATAACTAGGTCATTAGCCTAATAGTTTGCGGATGGCGGCCATCTTTGTGTGAAAATCAATTCCCCCTATTAAGTCAAACACGGTGAAACCAAATGGAACGAAATTTGGTACAGAGGTAGCACTAGCAAAGGGCACCACAGTGTCATGTTTTATATCGTCGCCATCTTGACAGAAACGTAATGGCGGCCACACGAATGTTCAAAGCTTAAATCAAATTACGATTAACCTAATCATCCGATCTCTACCAAATTTTGCAACTACATACCTTTATGGAGGGAGCATCCTTTGACCAATCTAATAGGTTATTAGCCTAATAGTTTGCGGGTGGCGGCCATCTTTATGTCAAAATTGATTCCCCCTATTAATTCGAACACGGTGGAACCGAATGGAACGAAATTTGGTACAGAGGTAGCACTAGCAAAGGGCACCTCAGTGTCATGTTTTATATCGCCACCATCTTGACTCAAACGTAATGGCGGCCACACGAATGTTCAAAGCTTAAATCAAATTACGATTAACCTAATCATCCGATCTCTACCAAATTTTGCAACTACATACCTTTATGGAGGGAGCATCCTTTGACCAATCTAATAGGTCATTCACCTAATAGTTTGCGGATGGCGGCCATCTTTGTGTCAAAATCGATTCTCCCTATTAATTCAAACACGGTGAAACCGAATGGAACGAAATTTGGTACAGAGATAGCACTAGCAAAGGGCATCTCAGTGTCATGATTTATATCGCCGCCATATTGACAGAAACGTAATGGCGGCCACACAAATGTTCAAAGCTTAAATCAAATTACGATTAGCCTAATCATCCGATCTCTAGCAAATTTAGCAACAACATACCTTTATGGAGGGAGCATCCTTTGACCAAACTAATAGGTCATCAGCCTAATATTTTTCGGATGGCGGCCATCTTTGTGTGAAAATCGATTCCCCTTATCAATTCGAACACGGTGAAACCGAATGGAACGAAATTTGGTACAGAGGTAGCACTAGCAAAGGGCACCTCATATTCATGTTTAATATCCCTATAGCACGTTGTATTTCAACAAGCTACTACAACCAACATTCAATCATACTCCTTGAAAAGGACAAAGAGTTATAACAATACCCATGCATTCAGGAGAAAGTAGGCTATATGTTCTTTACTGAACATCTTGTTTTTAATATAGTTACGAATAGCACACTAAAAACCAATTGGGTAAAGGAAACCGTGGAAGACCTCAAGAAACTAAACATCTCTACACAAGACATGGCAGACAGGAGCAAATACAGAGAAAAACTTAGACTACAGAAGTTTGAGCAAACTTCCAAAGAGAGACAACCAGCAAAGAGGTGGACAGAAGAGAGAAAGAGGAAACATAGTGTGTATATGAGAGGTTTTTGGGAAAAAAGAAGAAAGGTCCAGAATGAAACATGAAAATTGATTGTGTTGTAACGGTCTCCTTATGGGGAATTAACGAATAAAAAAATATATTCAGGAAATAACTCTATCACTCGCTCATCGCAACTCCCCGATATATGTAATCTTCATAGACTACTCCAAAGCTTTTGATAGCATCAGCAGATCAACATTGGTAAACATATTGGAGAGCATATTAGGCAAATCAAATCAGGAGCTCCAAACCATCAAGTCTATCCTTGATGCAAACCATATAGCGGTGTATGATGGCATAACTACATCGAATGACATCATACAAACACGAGGGGTCTTGCAAGGAGACCCGATGAGTCCGGTCTTATTCAACGTCATGACAGCGGATATCGGAAACGCTATAAACGTCAATGTAAAACTACTGATGTACGCGGATGACATGGCCATTCTCTCCAAAAGCCCTACACATTTACAAACGGCATTAGACGACATCAGGAACTGGGCAACATACAACTCCATGGAAATAAATGGCTCGAAAACCAAAGCAATGAAATTCAGGAGAGGAGGCAAACTTGCAAAGGGGGATCATTTCACTTGAGGCAACTCTCCCTTAGAATTCGTAACAAATTTCAAATACTTGGGGGTTACCCTCCAAACTACGGGAATTAAGTTTTCACTACACATACAAGAACGAACAGCAGCTGCAGCAAAAACAATATATGACATATCCAAATTACAACTACTGTCAGTTTCAACAGCAATGGCACTATTCAAGATCAAAGTCATGCCGACGGCCACCTATGGAATACAACTAATCTGGAACTACCTGACGGTCGAAAATCTAAGAAAGCTGGAAAGCGTTAAATCTAGCTTCCTCAAAAGAGTGTTATCCATCTCAAAATCCACAAGAAATAGTTATGCTTATATCTTTGCGCAGGAAATTCTCTTCGTAGATGACATAAAACACTGCTTTAGTTCATCGGAGATACAAGCATATGCAACCTTCATCGAAGAGAGGAGCAGCAAAGCAAGACAGATACCGGAGGGGATAAGAAAAACAGAGGCAATGACATCAGACTACTGGTAAGGACCAAACTTCCAACTCCGACACCTGTACACACGATTTGCAGTACACGGCTTTCATGGAAAGATTTGCACAGAAAGCACCTACCATGATCCTAAGGACAGCTGCATCTGTAAGCTATGTATTGAACGGTGCCCGAAATATCACCTGCAGGAGTGTAAAAATAGGACTTTATCACTAATTGAGCAATCTAAATATTGGTGAAATCACGACAATGTAACTTTTCATTTTTTTTCTCAGTACACATTGTGCTTAATAAATATAATATTAATAATATATAATACCCGGCATGCGTTGCAATGCCAATCAAACACGAAAAGGAAGATAATAATAATGAACCCTCGGGCAGAAACCGGGGCGTGAACTGTATTGGAAACTGTTGATAAATGTTCTCTCTATTTGTTTAATCCTAATATCAATATATCAGAAAGCATGCAAGCCATCAGCTCTAAACCTTGCACACGTATAGTACCTGACATTCTAGATTAATTTGGAGTAACTTTATATACCTCAGTGCTCAAGAGTTTAGAGCTTTTCAGTCGGTCAACACGAATGTACCCAAAAGAGCTGGGTTATGCCCTAATCCTGAGATAAATTACATGCAATTGATAAATACACTAGGATGACCAGTTTCGATCGTCAAGCGATCATCTTCAGATCCATTACACTTAGGCTATACAATCTATGTTTGAAAATACAGGTGAAAATATTTACAATATGTACAATTATTTAGTTGCAGTATTGGTACTGCAACTGTCAGTGTATGCTAAATGGAGTATATATGATGTTAGGTGAAACGCTAAATGGCGATAGATATCCGGAGTTTGTAATTTGGAGTGATTATATGGTTGTAAAAATCAACTATAGTTAAATTGTACACACATCAAAAAAAGTTTTGCTTCACCTCGGTTCC
This sequence comes from Meconema thalassinum, assembly GCA_946902985.2. Lineage (NCBI taxonomy): Eukaryota > Metazoa > Arthropoda > Insecta > Orthoptera > Tettigoniidae > Meconema > Meconema thalassinum. The sequence continues at coordinate 47,947,836 of OX336399.1, read as the reverse complement.
AAGAGTTCCGGAACCGTTAAATACAAAGGGAGTAGAGATCAACACAAACAACATTTCAGCTCGTTTTATTGCTCATGAGACCCACACATTGCATGTTGTACCATCATACAGCTAGACTTTCAGCATTTGTGGTCCAGATTGCAGTACACACCACTACCTCTAATACCCAGTAGCACGTCCTCTTGCATTGATGCATGCCTGTATTCGCCGTGGCATACTATCCACAAGTTCATCAAGACACTGTTGGTCCAAATTGTCCCACTCCTCAACGACAATTCGGCGTAAATCTCTCAGAGTGGTTGGTGGGTCAAGACGTCCATAAACAGCCCTTTTCAACATATCCCAGGCATGTTCGATAGGGTTCATGTCTGGCGAACATGCTGGCCACTGTAGTCGAGCGATGTCGTTATCTTGAAGGAACGCATTCACAAGATGTGCACGATGAGGTCGAGAATTGTCGTCCATGAAGACAAATGCCTCTCCAATATTCTGCCGATATGGTTGCACTATGGGTCGGAGGATGTCATTCAGGTATCGTAAAGCCGTTTCGGAGCCTTCCATGACCACCAGTGGCGTACGTCGGCCCCACATAATGCCACCCCAAAACATCAGGGAACCACCACCTTGCTGCACTCGCTGGACAGTGTGTCTAAGACGTTCAGCCTGACCAGGGTGCCTCCAAACACGTCTCCGACGATTGTCTGGTTGAAGGCATATGCGACACTCATCGGTGAAGAGAACGTGATGCCAATTCCGTGGGGTCCATTCAGCATGTTGTTGGGCCCATCTGTACCGCGCTGCATGGTGTCGGTGTTGCAAAGCTGGACCTCACCATGGACGTCGGGAGTGAAGTTGCGCATCATGCAGCCTATTGCGCACAGTTTGAGTTGAAACACGACGTCCTGTGGCTGAACGAAACGCATTATTCAACATGGTGGCATTGCTGTCAGGGTTCCTCCGAGCGGCAATCCGTAAGTAGCGGTCATCCACTACAGTAGTAGCCCTTGAGCGGCCTGAGCGAGGCCTGTCATCGACAGTTCCTGTATCTCTGTACCTCCTCCATGTCCGAACAACATCGCTTTGGTTCACTCTGAGACGCCTGGAAACTTCCCTTGTTGAGAGCCCTTCTTGACACAAAGTAACAATGCGGACGACGCGATCGAACTGCGGTATTGACCTTCTAGGCATGGTAGAACTACAGACAACATGAGCAGCGTACCTTCGTCCTGGTGGAATGACTGGAACTGATCGGCTGTCGTACCCTTGAGCAGTTTTAGTGACATCTATGAACAGTCAAAGGGACTGTATCTTGGATACAATATACACAGTCAACGTCTATATGCCGGAGATCTGGGAACCGAGGTGATGCAAAACTTTTTTTGATGTGTGTATTATTACAGGCTACTCTGGTTGTCTTCCTGTTGGAGCTACGCGCAGTTTTCGTGTTCACTGTTACTCCAGGTGTGGTCGACTGAGATGGGCTGTTATCTCAATGACACTGGTTTTTCCCTTTCCTCCCCTCTGTTCATATGTGCTGTGCGGAGTCAGTACGATGTGTTTATGTGGGCTGTTGCCAACCTAGACACCTATTACAGTTTAACCATAGTTGATTTTTACAACCATATAATCACTCCAAATTACAAACTCCGGATATCTATCACCATTTAGCGTTTCACCTAACATCATATACATTTAGCATACACTGACAGTTGTATTAACAATACTGCAACTAAATAATTGTACATATTGTAAATATTTTCACCTGTATTTTCAAACATACATTTCATAGCCTAAGTGTAATTGATCTGATGATGATCGCTTGACGATCGAAACTGGTCATCCTAGTGTATTTATCAATCTCATGTAATTTATCTCAGGATTAGGGCATAACCCAGCTCTTTTGGGTACATTCGTGTTGACCGACTGAAAAGCACTAAACTCTTGTTTACTAAGGCAACACTGAAAAAATGGCTTCAAACCCCACAATATACCTCAGTGCTGCCAACATGATTCTGAGTTTACTGATAGTTTCAATTTTTAATTACATGTAACCTCTATACTAACAAATGGATTTTATCCAAACTTCGCACTATAATAGATCGTAGTATCTCAGATTAATTCTGAGCATCACATACATGGCATTGCTCCCAACATGATTTTACGCGCACTGATAAATCCAATAACAAACAGCATGAAGCGTCCATACTATTCAACCAAATTTTGTATGTGCATTCTATACCTTAAGAGATGGAACTAAGAATATATTCAGAGTCACCAGGGCTGCCGAATGTAGTAGTAAGTTACTCTTTTAGGCTACACTATTTCAGAAGTATTTCAAACACTAGTACTTAGAAATGTTACTACTGTATTACCAACTTGATTTTGTCATGATTCTAGATACTGTAGGTCTGTAATTGGCATGAATCTTAAATTTTTAAAAAAGTAGGCTCTTTAGTTCGTCGCGGAACTACTTGTTATGTATATAGACAATTACAGTATTATTATACGTCATTCAAAATAAATATTTTATCAATGTTACGCTCAGGAATGAGAATATCTAGTGGTGTCTTCGATGTTTAGTCCACAATGTCCGTATTTTCCTACAAATCTCTTCCATATAAGTAGGGGACCATTTATTTATTCCAAATGAATGAATTATTATTGTGTGTTCGAGTCTTCCTCCCAGGGGTTCACATCTAGTGGGACGTGGGTTGGCGACCACGGGATCCCAGCTGAGTCCGGCATTACTTCCACTTATTTGAGCCGGGCTCCTCTCCGTCTTCTTTCCTGTCGACCTCTCTTGGTCAACTCTTGTTCTCTTCCGACCTCGACGGTATCAGGGTATCCGAGGCCTAGGGAGTCTTTCACTTTCCCGCCTTAATTGGCTCTTGTCTCATCTTTCCTGATCCCCTCCTTCTTCGAGAGGTCAGCCTTCTTTTTCTTTTCATCATATTTCCTTTTCTCTTTAAGATTTCCGCACTGCTTTTGTTAATTGGCTCCCCGTGTATCTAAATTCCCTTTAGCGATTTTTTTTTCATCTACCCTCCTTTTTGTTGGTGTTTTCAATCTACGTTGAATTTTGTAAGTTTGTTCGATCTAAATTGTATTTTCCGAGTGTTTTCAACCTTAGTAAGTCTTTCAATATAGGGGATGTGACTTTTGTGTATTTTGAATTTCAATTGCATTTTGTAAGTATTTTCGACCTAAACCGCTTTTTGCAACTATTTTCAATCTAAATTGTATTTTGCATGGCGGGCATTTTGCAAGAATTTTGAATCTCGATTGCATTTTGTGGGTATTTTGAATCTAAATTACATTATGTTACTATTTATTGCATTTTGTATGTATTGTCAATCCAAATGAGTAGTTTGAATCTACCGTACATAGCATTTTCAATTTCAATTGCATTTTGTGAGCATTCTGAATTTCAATTTCACGTTGTGAGTATTTTGGATCTGAAATAAGCATTTTTAAATCTGAATTGCGTTGTGTATTTTCAATTTCAATTACATTTTGTAAGTATTTTGAACCTCAATTGCATGTTGTACGGTATATTCAATCTCATTTGCAATTTGTAAGTATTTTGAATTTCAGTTGCATTTTGTAAGTATTTCGACTCTACATTGCATTTTGTACGTATTTTGAACCTAACCTACATTTTGTGCGTATTTTCAATCTATTCCTTTTGTGAGTATTTACGTTCTAAATTCCCTTTTGTAAGTATTACTGCTCCGCAGTGAGTAGTTTCAATCTGAGTTCCCTTTTGTAAGTATTTTCCGTCTCACTTAATTTTCGTTCTGGTTTCCATTTTCAGTGTAATTTTCGTTATCATCCAGACCATTAGGGGCCGATAACCTAGATGTTAGGCCCCTTAAAACAACAATTATCATCATCATTATCGTCTTTTGTCTCGTTTGATGCAATCGTCCATGCCTCCCTGTCCTGAGCTTGTCGTTTCATCTCGACTTAGCTAACTTACCACCTTACATTCGAGGCAATCAGTTAAACACTACCTTGGCCGATAAGAGAGGAGTTTACTTGAACCGAAGTAAAAAATTCTTATACTACTGAAATAGCCAAAATACCTGTAGTAATGGTATCTGGAGATGATAAATGTTCACTCCTCCGCTGACTGGAAGCCATCCGTGACTCAGCGGTAACGTTCTCGCCTGCAGTCAGCTGGCATTTGAGGGTGCGCAAATGCTAGGGAGCCGTGCCAGTAGATTTACTGGCACGTTAAAGATGCTATTCAGGACAAAATTCCGGCACACCGGTGTCTCTAAATAATTTAGCCAAGCTAGATAAGGATTCGGCTTGTGTGTGAACGCTTTAAAAACAAAAATGATGGTGTTCTCTAAAAAGACAATAAGAGCAAATCTCACAATAAATAATGATATAGTTGAACAAGTGTCCTCCTTCAAATACTTGGGCACCATATTGAACGAACAATGTGACTCCAAACAAGAAATAAAATCTAGAATTGAACAGGCCAGGAAACAATTCTGTACCTTGCGGAAATTCTTTGTACGATCAGATTTCAGTCTACAGTTGCGAATCCGCATGATCCGTTGTTACATATTTTCTGTTCTTCTATATGGTTGCGAATGCTGGAACATGGATCCTTCTATTGAAAAACGAATCGATGCCTTTGAAATGTATCTATATCGTTGTCTCCTGCGTATACCTTGGATATTGGAAATTTCAAATGTGGAGGTCCTACATAGGATGAACAAGCAAAAAGAACTGCTACATGTTATAAAGCAAAGAAAGACTCAAACGAGAGGTACCAATTATTACAGCTAATTATTGAGGGAAAGATACAAGGAAAAAGATCCGTTGGGAGACGCAGAAATTTATGGTTGAAGGACATTAGAAGGTGGCACCGGTGTACATCGGAGGAAGCATTTCATACTGCAATGTCAAGGTCAGAGCTGGCTACGTGGATCGCCAACCTTCGTTTGGAGACGGCGTCTTAAGAAGAAGACAAAGACGACGACGAAGACGATGACGATGACGATAAGGATTAATAAGGAAAACATGTACGATGATCTTTCCTTTTAATAATCCGAGGCTGGTATTAACACCGGTTATCAGACAGATTCTACACACACCCAAAGTTCACGGGGCTACATGACCGCGTTGTCGGAGCCCCTAAACCAAGGAACCAACCAACCTACCAGTCATTCATTCAAATCGAAAGAAAATAGTGACAGTTGGAAGGCATTGCACATCTTCTACTGTCGACCAAATTATTATGTGTACTCGAGTTTGAAGGTTGTTTGTGAAGTTACCAATAGTTCTACATAAAATCCAATAACATAATCATGTCGTCGTTCTGTTTTACGTTAGGTCATGTAGGGTTGGAATTTTTAATTTATATTTTAATATTTTTTATCGCAGTTGGAAAACAAAAAGTGCCCGTTTTTAAGCGTGATTCAACCATGGGTCACATTTAAGAATTATTATCTCACAAACCCGTCATCAGATCGAATCCAAATTTTAACACAATATACATTGGAATGTTGTATAACTGGTTTATTAATTTTAATTTTTTTTTGTGTCCAAGAAACAAAGTTGTTATCATTTTTATAAGGTAACCTTTTCTCGGCTCGGGGTGGTTTGAAAATGTAGTTCTTGGTTGCGTTGTAATCCTTACATCAAAAAGGTATGCTGTATGATTGTGAAATACGTAAATGAATTCACTTATTTAAATCGGTTTGTATTTGTACGGGGAATTCAGACATGGTTCACCAGTTAGCCGCTCCGGTGAAAACTGTACAACGTTGCCAAGATGGGCTCCATCACGCGTCATGGCGCGCCTCGCTCGGAAGTGATGGGTTCCATATCAGCAACGCTGTACAGCATTTCCCGGAGCGTCTAGCTGGTGAACTATGTCTTAATTCCCCGTACAAATACAAACCGATATAAAATAAGTGAATTAATTTACGTATTTCACAGTCATACAGCATAACCTTTTGATGTATAAGGATTACAACGCAACCAAGCACTACATTTTCCAACGATCCTGAACCAAGAAAAAGTTACCTTACAAAAATGATAACAACTTTCGTTCTTGACCACACAACATTTTGAAATTAATAAACCAGTTATACAACATTCCAATGTATATTGTGTTAAAATTTGGATTCGATCTGATGACGGGTTTGTGAGATAAAAATTCTTAAATGTGACCCATGGTTGAATCACGCTTAAAAACGGGCACTTTTTGTGTTTCAACTGCGATAAAAAGTATTAAAATATAAATTCAAAATTCCAAAGCTACATGAACTAACGTAAAATAGAACGATGGAAATGATGATGTTGGATTTTATGTAGGTCTATTGGTTACTTCACAAACAACCTTCAAACTCGAGTGCACATAATATTTTGGTCGACAATAGGCAGCGCTTGATCAATCAATTACCATGGATACTAACCAATTGTTGAAGTTCTTCGGTTTGGCTTCACATGCAATGCTTTTTACCAAGATATTTATCTAATAAATTTCTACCGTATAACGAAGAGAGTCCAGATTGATGATCCCCAGGAAATATCGAGCCCTTCAAGAATCATCGCGAACAGAACTGCTTATTCCAAATTTTAGCGTGTGGCAGTATTTTGGACGCTCAAACATTTATAGCTTATTTGGTGAATGCACCGTGTGAGACAGATTTAACTAATATATTTTACGTGCTTCCAAAAAATAAAAAATAAATAAAATAAAAGACATAATCTAACTCAGCTGCCATTCCGAGCGCTGGTATCGGATTTTATCATCTCCAATAACATACATGGCGCTGACGCCTGGAAGAGCTGCTTGCCAATGCCCCAATCCAAATTGTTCTGATAAGTATTTGGAAAACCAATCGGCGTGCGACCGCAATAACTTACCAACCTGTGAGGATCAGGAACAATTATTCGCTAACCTCTTGCTTCTCTGTCAAATCAATGAGTCGATACGGAACGATCACCGACAATTACTCGATGATATTGAAGAATTCATTACCCACGAAGAGAATATGGACTATAACATAGAAGAATTTAACATAGACGAAGCATTTCCTAGAGAGGAAGACTTATTTGCGCAAATTGATAATATGTTCCCACAGAATTTAGACGGTAATGTTAATAATGACGATGGTGAAGAGTGGGATCAAGAGGATAAGGTTATGTTCTGGTTCTTGCTTGCGACGATATACACTCTCAAGTTCTGTGCAGCCTTCATCGGCATCACCACGATGCATCACAAAGGGGAGCCTGTCCACATTGAGAAACTCAATCTGTTCGATGTGACCTTAGCTTTCGTCATCTATGTTGTGATCACCCTGGTGGTGACCTTGTGTACTGCGCTGCGGTGTGAGATGTTCCGAAATAAGACGCTCCCCATTGCAGCCATCATTGTCTCCTACTGCTACCTTAACGAGCAACTTGTCAATCTCCACTATGAGATATCATACGCCAAATAAATATATGCCTCTTTCTATTAACCTCATTCACAAGGTAATTTGGTTGGTCCCCCCAGGGGCTCACATCTAGTGGGACGTGGGTTGGTGACCACGGGACCCCAGCTGAGTCCGGCAATGCTTCCACTTACTTATGTAAAACTAAAATACTGGAATGCAGCCGAAATAAATCAGAAACATCTATGGAGATCAAATTGGCAGGTGAAAAGCTGAAGGAAGTAGGAAACTTCTGTTACTTAGGAAGCAGAATAACCAGTGATGGACGAAACAAAGAGGATATAAAAAGTAGGTTGGCTCAGGCAAGGAAAGCATTTCTACAAAAAAGGAATCTGTTGACATCGAATATAGATTTAGGTATTAGGAAGTCATTTTTGAAAGCCTTTGTCAAGAGCGTGGCGCTCTATGGAAGTGAAACTTGGACTATTGGTACAGCAGAAAAGAAGAGAATTGAAGCGTTTGAAATGTGGTGTTACAAAAGAATGATGAAGATCAGATGGGTAGATAGAGTTACAAACGAAGAGGTATTAAGACAAGTGGGAGATGAGAGATGTTTCTGGCAACTGCTAATGAAGAGAAGAGATAGGTTGGTAGGACACATACTAAGACACCCAGGAATAGCAAGCTTAGTTATGGAAGGAAGGGTCGAGGTTGAGAACTGTAGGGGTAGACCAAGGTAAGAATATGTTAAACAGATTGCCTCGGATATAGGGTGTGGTAGCTATGTAGAGATGAAACGATTAGCTCAGGACAGGGAGGCATGGAGGAGAGCTGCATCAAACCAGTCAAAAGACTTAAGACTTAAACAACAACAACAACAACTTATGCCGGGCTCCTCTCCGTCTTCTTTCCTGTCGACCTCCCTTAGTCAACTCTTGTTCTTTTCCGACCCCGACGGTATTAGGGTATCCGAGGCCTAGGGAGTCCAGAGGTCCGACGAAGCTTTGTGACTATTTTGAATTTCCATTGCATTTTGTGAGCATTTTGAATTTCAATGGTACTTTGTGAGTATTTTGGATCTGAAATGGGAGGTTTTCAATCTAAATTGCATTGTGTATTTTCAATTTCAATTAGATTTTGTAAGTATTTTGAACCTCAATTGCATTTTGTACGTATTTACAATCTCATTTGCAGTTTATAAGTATTTTGAATATCAATTGCATTTTGTAAGTATTTCGACTCTACATTGCATTTTGTACGTATTTTGAACCTAACCTACATTTTGTGCGTATCTTTCAATCTATTCCTTTTGTGAGTATTTTCGTTTTAAATTCCCTTTTGTAAGTATTACCGCTCTCCATTTTGTATTCTTTAATCTGTGTCAAGGTATTCATCGACCCTTCCATTAGTCATTTTCAAGAAAATTTTCGATTTTTTTTATTGTCTCATTCGATAGTATGTCCTCTCTAGTTCCCAGGAATATATAGTTTACACTAGTTTTATTGTTGTTTAGCTCATTTATATTCACTTTAATGATCGGTGTGCACGCTTTTCAGCAGCTGTCACTTTGACGCATAGGTGCAGCAGATAAAGCACACATTAATCTGACTTTGAAACGGTCTACTCCAGAATTAAAACAATGTAGGAGATACTCACGGGTCGGGGAATGCAGAAGATTGACCTAACATCCAAAGAAAAGGCAGTTTTTAGCAGTTGAAAAGTAAGACTTTTTACTCTAAATGTGTACCTCAACTTTAAGTTACGATTTCTCTCACTTCATTTTTTTCAATATTTGTCTTGACTTGGTCAGTTAAAATGTCCACTTAGAATGCAGATATTAGTTTCATTTAAAAACTAAAATATAGAAAAATAATGCAGCTATGTTTTCAAGAAGAATGGAGCTGTTAAATTGAAATTAGGCCCCCCCCCCCCAATTATTTTTTTTCAATCAAAATAACGTAAATTGTAAAACAAAGCTAATATATTTGCCTCAATCAATGATACAAAAACGATTCTGCTATACAACATTCTGAACATATACAGTAGATAAATTTGCGACAACAATGACTTAATTAAGTTGAAAAAGAGCAAAGATATCGCGTCCTAAAAATGCACGTTATTTTTGTGATTAATCTTTGAAAAGGACCCACCCCATTTATTTAATTTTTCTTTTTTGGCATTAATCCACTAGTTTATATTCTTGGAATCAGTGATATCAATTTCAAGAAAATAGATAACTTGTAATGAAATGTCTTCAGTAGTGTCAATGAGTACCTTAAGAGGGGCAGATGAGCTCGTAGTGTCGCCCCTTAAAACAACAATAAAAACCTAACAATTTGGTTGGTTGGTTCCTTAGTTTAGGGCAGAGGTGGCCAAACAGCACTCCGGGCGCGCTGGCACGGGTTGTATGGAACTGCGCCCAAGCTTCTCTAATGACCCTGGTCATTAGCATAATCCTTTCAAAAGTGGCAGTGGAACTGTCCTCATTGAGAGCGGTCAGGTAGGTTCCCTCCCCCCACCCCTCTGTCGAATTATGTTGTGTCGAGTGGTGTGAATTTGAAGTGACTCATTTCAAATCGGTTGTGTCTTGATTGCGAACAAGTCAAAAACCGTCCAGATTGCGAACAACTAAATATACCCTGTCCAGATTGCGGACAAGAGATTAGTGTTGGCCTGGGATGCATAAAACAGGTACAATTTTCAAAACATACTAATATTTAATATTTGTTCGAGCAATATTAGCATTAACTGGTACACTGGGATGTTTTCGACAACCTAACCATATTTTAAAAATAGTTTTGTTATTGCAAATGTTTAATAATCTAGTTAGAGGTAATCTTACCATTTAGAAGATTATTATATTTTTTATTGTATAACAAAACTAGAGGGGTAGTTATTTATGGTGGATTATAGAGAGTGGCTTAGGCAGCAGCGCGCCGGCCTCTCACCGCTGGGTTCCGTGCTTCAAATCCTTGTCACTCCATGTGAGATTTGTGCTGGGCAAAGCGGAGGCAGGACAGGTTTTTCTCCGGGTACTCCGGTTTTTCCCTGTCATCTTTCATTCCAGCAACACTCTCCAATATCATTTCATCTGTCATTCATTAATCATTGTCCCAGAGGAGTGCGACAGGCTTCAGAACCCGGCACAATGCCTATCCTCGCCGCTAGATGGGACTTCATTCATTCCAACCCTGACCCGGTCCAATGACTGGAAAAAGGCTGTGGATTTTCATTATTATCATTATCATTATTATTATTCGCCTCTGTGGTGTAGGGGTTAGTGTGATAAGTTGCCACCCCCGGACGCCCGTAGTACAGCTGCTTACTTATCGGGACGGGGACTACCTCTTATTCTCAGCAGTGCAGAAGCTAGCAGTCCGTCACTTCTCCTTAAACCGACCTTGGGCTAACAGCCGACTTGACTATGGGCGCAGTTCAATCGGCCTAATTAAAAGGATCTGGAAATACCACTGATTATGGGCGCAGTTCCATATCTCGCGCTGGCACACCGGCCGCCCTCCGGAGTGCTTCAGGGGCGGGCCTTGTAGTGATGGTGGGGGAGACTATATGTCTGTCTCTCTCTCGCTCGCTGTCCGGCTCCGTGGCTAAATGGTTAGCGCGCTAGGCTTTGGACGGAAGTGCCCTGGGTTCGATTCCCGGCCGAGCCATTAGGGATTTTAATCTCCTGGGGTTAATTCCCGTGGCTCGGGGACTTGGTGTATGTGCCATCTTCATCAACACTTCATCCTCATTACAACGCGCAGGTCGCCCACGGGCGTCAACTAGAAAGACCTGCACTCGGCCTCTCCGGAGGCCACACGATCATTCATTCATTCTCGCTCGCTTTCCCGTCTCACTCCCTCTTGTACCCCAAACTAAGGAACCAACCAACCAATTACAATAGGTGGGAAAACAAAGGGGCTCAGCAATGCCCAAAATTTTCAAATATTTCAAGCTTACCAAATGCTTCAACAGGTTTTCATGAAGGACACTATGAGCCGTACACAAGATTTTTAGCGGTTTGGTCGTGTTGAGATGAGTGTTCAAGACCGTGCTCGTTCTGGGCGCCCGTCAACATCTCGAAATGATGAATTTGCCGATTTTTCAAGCAGAAAACAAAATTTCAAACACACTGTTATTTCAAATCTGCCATAACGACTTCGCAGGCGTAACACGAGAACAGTAAGAGAAAATAAAGACGAACGTTTGGTGCTTTTCAGTCGGTCAACACGATTTTTCCCAAAAGAGTTGGGTTATTCCCTAATCCTGAAAAACAACCAACAACAACATGAGATTAATAAATACACTTGGATGACCGGTTTCGATCGTCAACCGATCATCAGATCCAGTACAATTACTGTCGACCAAAGTATTATGTGTACTCGAGTTTGAAGGTTGTTTGTGAAGTAACCAATAGGCCTACATTGAATTCAATAACATCATCATTTTGTCGTTCTATTTTACGTTAGTTCATGTAGGTTTGGAATTTTCAATTTATATTGTAATATTTTTTATCGCAGTTGGAACACAAAAAGTGAGAGTTATTAAGCTAGTCGATACCGGGAAGGCTGTACAGCGTTGCCGAGATGGGCCCATTACGCGTCAAGGCGCGCCTCACTCGGAAGTGATGGGCACCATCTCAGCAACGCTGTACAGCCTTCCCGGTATCGGCTAGCTGCGGAAACATGTCAAATTTCCCCGTACAAATACAAACCGATATAAAATAAGTGAATTAATTTACGTATTTCACAGTCGTACAGCATAACTTTGTGATGTATAACGATTACAATGCAACCAAGAACTACAATTTCCAACCACCCCAAGCCGAGAAAAAATTACCTTACAAAAATGATAACAACTTGTTTCTTGGACACCCAAAATTGTGAAATTAATAAACCAGTTATACAACATTCCAATGTATATTGTGTTAAAATTTGGATTCGATCTGATGACGGGCTTTTGAGATAATAATTCTTAAATGTGACGCATGGTTGAAACACGCTTAAAACTGTGCACTTTTTGTGTTCCACCTGCGATAAGAAATGTTAAAATATAAATTTAACAAGAAGTTCCGTGAAGAACTATACAGCCTACTTTTCATGCCAATGATTATTCTACAGAATATGAACCTATCTAGAATAATGACGAAATTAAGTTGCTAATATCGAAATTTCCAATTAGTTCGAAATACTGTATACCTGGCATAATGTATCCTAATAGAGCACTACAGTTGGCAGCCCTGATGACTGAATATATTCTTAGTTCCGTCTCTTACGGTACTAAATACAAAATTTGGTTGAAGTCCACTGGATAGCATGGACGTTACATGCAGTTAAACATTGGATCTAACAGCGCGCGTAAAATCATGTTGGCAACAATGCCATGCATGTATTGGTCAGAAATAATCTGAAATAATATGATCTATTGTTGTGCCAATTTTGAATGAAATCCATTAGTTAGTATAGAAGTTACATGCATTTTAAAATTGGACCTATCAGCAGGCTTAGAATCATGTTGGCAGCACTGACGTATATTAGTTACTCGAAATTCGTCTTGAATGCCAGGTACTATACGTGTGCAAAGTTTAGAGCTATACGCATAGTCATATCTGCTATGGTACACATAGCACATACGAAATTTGGTTGAAATCCAAATGATAGTATGGAAGTTACATGTATTTAAAGTTGGACCTGTCAGCAGGCTTAGAATCATGTTGGTAGCACTGACGTATATAAGTTACTCCAAATTAATATAGAATGTCAGGTACTATACGTGTGCATAGTTTAAAGCTGTCGGCTTGCATACTTTCTGATATATTGGTATTTGGATAAAATAAATTAGGAGCATTTATTAACAGTTGGCAGCCCTGGTAGGTCTTAAGAATACGCTCAGTCATATCTGGTTATGTACACATACAACATACGAAATTTGGTTGAATTCCGCTTGATAGTGTAGAAGTTATATGCATTTAAAAATTGGACCTATCAGGAGGCTTATAATCATTTTGGCAACACTGCCATGTTTGGCCTCCTGGAAATTAAACTGAAATATTATGATCTGTACGTGTGTCAATTTTGAAATAGCTCCCATTCATACTTTCCACGATATCCAACATGGAGCTCAAATTTCAATTGCGATTTTTTAGCAGTTGGTAGCACTGACATCATTTTCAAATATGGCCGTGAGATATTCAGGTATAGATCTTTACTCCTACCAAATTTTGTTTCGATTGCTGCAGCCGTTTAGGATTTGATAGGGGGGGACACACACACAGCCAGACAGACAGACAGACAGACAGACAGAAGGACAGACAGACAGACAGACAGACAGACAGACAGACAGACAGACAGACAGACAGACAGACAGACACACATTTGCCCGATCTCATAAGTCTACTTTTTCCTCATTTTTGCAAAATGTGAAAAGTAGGCTAAAAATCCAAACCTACATGAACTAGGCTAACGTAAAATAGAACGAAGAAAATGATGATGTTATTGGATTTTATGTAAGTCTATTGGTTACTTAACGAACAACCTTCAAACTCGAGTACACATAATATTTTGGTCGACAGTAGGCCCTATTTTTAGCCTACTTTTCACATTTTGCAAAAATGAGGAAAAAATAGACTTATGGGATCGATCCGGGAAAAGGTGTGTCTGTCTGTCTGTCTGTCCTTCTGTCTGTCTGTCTGTCTGGCTGTGTGTGTGTCCCCCCCCTATCAACTCCTAAACGGCTGCAGCAATCAAAACCAAATTTAGTATGAGTAAAGATGTGCACCGGAATAGCTCACGTCCATATTTGAAAATGATGTCAGTGCTACCAACTGCTGAAAAAACGCACTAGAAATTTGAGCTCCATGTTGGATATCTTGCAAGGTATGCATGGGAGCTATTCCAAAATTGGCACAAATGTAGATAATAATATTTCAGTTTAATTTCCAGGAGGCCAACCATGACAGTGTTGCCAAAATAATTTTAAGCCTTCTGATAAGTCCAATGTTTAAATGCATATAACTTCTACACTATCAACTGGATTTCAACCAAATTTTGTATGAAATATCTGTACATAAACAGATATGACTGAGCGTATTCTTAAGAGCCGCCAGGGCTGCCAACTGTTAATAATTGCTCTCTCTATTTTTTAAATCCAAATACCAATATATCAGAAAGTATGCAAGCCAACAGCTTTAAACTATGCACACGTATATTCTGACATTTTAGATTAATTTGCAGTAACTTATATACGTCAGTTCTACCAACATGATTATAAGCCTGCTGATAGTACCAATTTTTAAATACATGTAACTTCTATACTATCAGTTGGATTTCAACCAAATTTCGTATGTGATATGTGTACCATAACAGATATGACTATAAGTATTGTTAAGAGCAATCAGGGCTGCCAACTGTTAATAAATGCTGTCTATATTCTTTTTACCCTAATATCAATATATCAGAAAGTATGCAAGCCAACAGCTCTATACTTTGCACACGTATAGCACCTGGCATTCTAGATTAATTTGGAGTAATTAATACAAGGCAGTGCTGCCAACATGATTCTATGCCTGCTGATATGTCCAATTTTAAAATAAATGTAACTTCTGTACTAACAAATGGATTTCATCCAAAATTGGCACAACAAGATATCATAATAATTCAGATTATTTCTGACCAGCACACGCATGGTGTTGTTGACAACATGCTTTTACGCGTGCTGATAGATCCAGTGTCTAACTGCATGTAGCGTCCATTGGACTTCAACCAAATTTTGTATTCTGTACCTTAAGAGGTGGAACTAAGAATATATTCAGTCACCAGGGCAGCCATTTGTAGTGCTCTATTAGGGTACATTATACCAGGTATATTTTGAACTAATTAGATATTTCGATATTACCAACTTAATTTCGTCATTATTCTAGATAGGTTCATTACTGTAGAATAATCATTGGCATGAAAAGTAGGCTGTATAGTTCTTCACGGAACTTCTTGTTTTTGGTGAGAAAGTATGGGTGAAAATATTTACAATATATAGACTTATTTATTTGCGATAATTCAAATCGTCAATATTTCTTAGTTGGTTGGTTGGTTCCTCGGTTTAGGGGCTGCGACAACGCGGTCATGTAGCCCGGTGTACTTTGGGTGTGTGTAGAATCTGTCTGATAACCAGTGTTAATTGTGATGACTGTATTAGTGTGTATCTGTTTTTTAAGTCAAGTAAGGACTGCAACTTTGAATTTTTCAAATAGTTCCTACATTTGCCGCGAAACGCCACCGTCAACGACTACTAGGCCTAGTTCAGAACTTAGCTACTAGACGCCACCGAAATCGGCTCTTGGCAACGAACGTAGGAACCTAAGAACGTTGTTTACATTCTTAACCTATACAATTTAGCTTCACACAGGTGTAATTAGTGGAAGGTTCTTTAACATGCCATAAATCTATGACATGGGACCGCCGGCTTTACTTCCCCTCTGAAGGAAGACATACTGAGGGATTTTTAACGCTCTTAAAAAATCCGACGGCTTCGGCCGGGTTTGAACCCGCGATCTTGGGCAATATTTTGTTAGTTGTGGTCTATGTGAGTAGTGGGATGATGAGAGAGCTGCTTACCTTTTTCTGAGCCACCCTCGTATTTGCCCCGAACCTGATATTTCGCTAACCAAACATGGGATTAGAACATACAGGGTGTCCTAGCACTGCTAGTAATGCCCCCTACTTTCCTATAGCCTCTTTATTTAATGAAACGACCAAAACTAAAAGGTCATTCGCGAGTAGTGGAGTAGTGTTGGTTTCCTCAAGTCGCGCTCGTGCTTGAATATGTATGCCTATGTTGGGAAAGGGTTAGGTGGTGGGAGAGGAGTAGGGTCGAGTGAGGGGTCGTTTAGATGGTATTTTTTCCGCTCTAGATGATGGTGAGGTTATTTTAAAAAAATGGATGGAATTGGGAAACGCCATTTGGGGTAAACATGTGTTTTTTGACATTATGGCGATGAATGTTTTTTTGTACGCCTGCGCACTTGGGGATGTTGTAAAAGGGCGGGCTTTTTAAATGATGATTTATAAATGAGTTTTTTAATATGTATTGAAATAAACCCCAAAAAACTAATAGATCATCGGCTTTTTACCATCTCGCTAACCAATAATCGGATTTAAACCTATGAGGTGTCGTAGGACTCGTGGTGAACTCTCATTTTCTATCGAAGGGGTATATCCACCCCAAAATAAAAACTACCCTTACCCGGGGGATGAAATAGTAATTTATTTTTGTATACCTACGAACTTGGCGGTTTTTGTAAAAGAGCGGGCTTTTTAAATGATGATTTATAAATGAGTGTTTTTTTAATACGTATTTAAATAAACCAAAAAAAAAACTAATAGGTCATCGGATTTTTACTATCTCGCTAACCAATAATCGGATTAAAACGTATGAGGTGTCGTAGGACTCGTGGTGAACTCTCTTTTTCTATCGAAGGGGTATATTCACCCCAAAATAAAAACTACCCTTACCCGGGGGTTGAAATAGTAATATTTTTTGTATGTGCGCGCACGGTCGGCTTTTGTCAAAAGGACCTAACTATACGTTTGTTAATATTTTCTGAACCCCTGATGGGATTTTGCCATAGACAGTATTCTAACCCTGGGGGTGACGCCCCGTTTTTGAATGTAGGATTCGTTTTTGTCGAAAGGGCCTAACGACACTTTTGTTCATATCTCGCGAACCAATCATGCTAGGGACTTGTATGAGGGGTCCTAGCACTTGGGGTGACGTCCCCCGTTTGGGGGTGAAACTACCCCCCAAAATTGAAAAATCCATATCTTGGAAACGAAGAAGCCTAAAATTACGTGTGATAGCTTAAAAAATAGGGGATGATATGGGCTTTTACCTCGATTGGTCATTTCACCCCTAAAACAGTAAATAGTCATGCTATGGGGAAAAAACGTGTTAAACACCTAAAAATGATAAATGAACCTAAGATCTTTTGTTTTTGATGAAAAATAGCAGGGGGGTGAAACTACCCCCCAAAATTGAAAAATCCATATCTCGGAAACGAAGAATCCTAAAATTAGGTGTGATAGCTTAAAAAATAGGGGATGATATGGGCTTTTACCTCGATTGATCATTTCACCCCTAAAACAGTAAATAGTTATGTTATGGGGGAAAAACGTGTTAAACACCTAAAAATGATAAATGAACCTAAGATCTTTTGTTTTTGATGAAAAATAGCAGGGGGGGTGAAACTACCCCCCAAAATTGAAAAATCCATATCTCGGAAACGAAGAATCCTAAAATTAGGTGTGATAGCTTAAAAAATAGGGGATGATATGGGCTTTTACCTCGATTGATCATTTCACCCCTAAAACAGTAAATAGTTATGTTATGGGGGAAAAAACGTGTTAAACACCTAAAAATGATAAATTGAACCCATGGGCCATAGGGTCCATGACGGTCGAACCAATGTCCTTAAGGAAGAAATGAAAGAAAAGTATAGTTTCTTAAAGGAACGGAGAGAGATTTTAAGCCAGGAATATAGCTTAACATTGTGCAAGCGACTAGGGACAGATGCTCCTTAGATGAGATCACCCCACTCGACATGCCAGAGAGGGCTGGTCACGAGTATTAATAACTGAGTGGAATCTTCCACCGTGATAGAAAGAGAAGCCTGAATCGGAATTCAAGCTGACGTGGCTGGAAATTGACAACGTCGCTTATGCACCAGAAGAGGAATAATTAAAATTAACACGTTTACGAGCATAATAATGAGTAAACAAGCACAGTACAGTGAATTATTTTGAATGAGAGATTTTTCAGTATAGAGAAACCATGTAATACTTGTGCAGAAATAAACTGCCGACGTAAGACGACGTCATCGGTGAATTACCTAAGCCTCTGTGGAGGGGAGAGACCAAAAAGAATGCAACACCCACACAATTGAGGACGAGAAATTAATTAATATCTCCAAATTGCACGATCGATTCTTAGGTGCAATAAGATCATTTGACATTGAAAAGACGAGCTTTCGGAAGGTATAATTTTTATATTTGTGGCATCATTATTTTAGAAGTTGACCACAGGAAAGGCTTGAGTCTTATTTTTTTGTAGTAAAACAGTATAAAGCTTCGGGCGTTTCCAAGCCAATCATGCAGTATTCGAACGGCCCGAGGGGTATCGCCACGCATCACGCATCACGAATCCGTCCAGGAGGACGTGAAGTTATATCAGCACAAGCAGTTATTCTGAGAGCCCGTGAGGGGACGTAACTCTGCGTTACATCGATAACAGCTACCAGTACTCCTTGAGGGGAGAAACGCTGTTTAACACCGCCGAAGCAAGATCCGATAGCCACAGGCATCACAGTAGTAACGACTTGCTTGCTTCCATAAGGAACAGCCAATACGAAATTTTAAAGTATCGCCGCAGTGAAGTATTAGGAAAATCCTAATTATAGGATTTAGGCCCGACTGTATACAAGTTAAAGTGAAAATTCGCAAGATATAGTCAGAGCAGGCTGCGAACGTCGGACTTAAAGGCGATAGGTCGTTATATGTTCGAACGAACAGATCATAACGTACGGAATTATCGTACCAGACAGATAAACTGTTATTTAAATTGAAGCAACCTAAAAAGGAAGAACAGAATAAGGGTCGAACGTAGGAGCGTTAAAATAGTTCCAATAAATAGAATAGCAGACTATAAACACTAGCTCCAGATATCAGGCGAACAATTCTAATAGTACTAGAATCAAGAAGTGCTAGCTGTTAGAAACTAAATCTATAGGTCTTAGAGGAGACCTCGATCCATATAGACTTTCGTTAGGATCAATAGACAGATCGACAGAGAAGCCGTTCAAGCTAGATAATAGCCAGTTATCCAGGATAGGAATAGCAGAATTGAACTCCAGGGAACAGTAGATGTTTCAGGACTTTCGCATTTCTTCAGAATAGGAAGCCGACATCAGATAAATCTCACCCTTGGAGACGGGAATTAAAGAAGATCACGTGTGATAGGCTCAGAAGTACGGCCTAGTGATCGGGTAATTGTGAAGTGTAAAATAATCAAGATTGTGTGTTAAAAAATATTTTTAGTGTTATTATGTGTTCAAAAGGGACACACCAGTATATAAAAATGTCGTCAATATTAAGTGTTCTAGATATAGGTCAAAAAGTGTTTTTACGTAAGATGAATACCTTCAATATGGTGTAAAAAGTTCAAAGTGGGCCCCAAAAATGAAACACCACACCAGATTTAAGATCATGGGATGATCTGAAAATATGTAAGTACAAAATTCATTTTTATTTTGGTGTCAGAAATTGATTGTGTACAACTCACCGGAGTTTTGAGTGAAAGGGATGTGTTTTAATGAATGAATACTGAATAATCATGAATACGGTCTGAACAATAATAAAATAAATAGAGAAATTATGAATAATTATGTAAAGAATAAATTCCGTAAGAGGTAATATGTGAATAAAGGGTTAATGTATTTAACAGGTGTCATAAGAGCAAGCGAAATATCATTTAATTATCACGAAAGACATTGAAATAAAGTAAAGTTGAGATATGAAAGAAATAGCTTTTGAGCTTATATAAAGAATAAAGAATAATAATAATAATTAAATATGGAAATGTTAAATAAAAATCAAATAAATTGATATGAACATAAGAACGTTAAGCCTTAACGTATGTGTAAGAAATGAGGTTCAATGGAATATTTTAAAACAGGGAACGATTTATCGACCATGGAAAGATTAATATGTGAATTAAAATAATATTGAATTGTTACTAAAGAGATTTTATCAGTTCTTGGGAAGACATTTCGGCTTAAAGTAATGCATAGCGCATAATGAGCGCAAATATAATATTAAAGTGTCACGCTAGGAACGCGTA
Source organism: Meconema thalassinum (assembly GCA_946902985.2). Classification (NCBI taxonomy): domain Eukaryota; kingdom Metazoa; phylum Arthropoda; class Insecta; order Orthoptera; family Tettigoniidae; genus Meconema; species Meconema thalassinum. Next base: position 47,927,551 of record OX336399.1, on the reverse strand, counting down.
GTGGTAAAATACTTGGTACATTACTTATGGAGGGTAGTTGATTGCAGTGAATTGATAATTGTATAAGTCCTCTATTTGTGACATTAGTATCACGAGGCATTGTGTATGTATTTAAAAAGGGAGCTAATATATGGTATTATTGAGCGTATGTCATATGGGCCACGGCCGACTCTAAATCGCATTTTGTATAAGCCCTCTGTATGGGATTAGTTCCCGAGGCACCTGAAGAGATTCGAATGCAGGATCTTCTTATGATAAAAGCCCCTGAAATTCTCCGTCGTCGTATGTGTATTTAATCTTCCCAATCAATGAGGACCCTCTCATAATTAATAAATGCCAAGGATATGAAAATGGTCTGTGAACCAAAGAATAGTTGTTTGAATGTTACGGTACAATAAAGCCTGGTCTCCTCAGAACTGGATAGAATGGAAAGGTTTGTTTTGAAAGCCTTGAAAATAAGCTACTAAAATGTTGGGTCAAACGGGAAGTCTCCACCACCCTAACAGGTCATAAATCGCACCCCAGTAGTAGAGACTAGCTCTTTTAAAGCGAGATGGAACAGAGACCGTCTCGTAAGCTGTTGTAAAGAGAGACGAATACACCAGGAGTGTTTAGAGTTGTAAACGACCCGGGCATTGAACTGAGGCCCTTAAAGATGGATATTTCGTTTGCCGGTTCAGATCGTAGTTTCTTATATGATGATGGTCTATTAAGACATAAGAGATAAATAACAATCCCTATTGTAATAATGTAAGGACGTGGGATTCCACGAGTTGATTGAAGGCAACTGAGTTCGGGAGTAACTATAGTTTTTTGACTGTGTCAAGTACCTTCACGCTCTGGAGTACACAATTGATTTTCTGATTACCTTAATATGTTTGTGAAGTAAAGAGAGATGATAACAACTGAATGTGTGGACATGCCCAAAAATATTGAATTAGATAATTAACATAGATTTTAAATATAATTATATATTTGTTCTTGAGAAATAAGAAAATATAAAAGACAATGTTTGAGGTGTACAAGAATGACACCATAATAATGTAAATGCATGGAGCCAAAGAGCTCGGAGTTATGTAAACTTAATGTTAGTGCTTTATGGAAGTGAGACTAAGTAAGAATTGTTGGTTTATGTGGAAACCACAGGTTTTGAATTCAATATTTGTTTATTTTATTTTGTGATCCCTTGTTCATTTGGAACAAGCAGTTGATATTTTGGTCAAGAATTAAAGTGTTAAAATGTTTGTAGCGCCATTAATTTTATTAATTAAATATGTTTAAATAGGAGTTGATTTTGTTGTTATTTTTGCAAGTGTATCCTCTAATTAATCCAAAATATGTGAGTCACAGAGTGGGGGAACTTACCACTGCCCCGAAATCCCGATTTGAGCTACGCTGGTATACTGTGATTGGCATATTTCTTGCTAAATGGGCACAAAATGAACCTAAGATCTTTTGTTTTTGATGAAAAATAGTAGGGGGGTGAAACTACCCCCCAAAATTGAAAAATCCCTATCTCGGAAACGAAGAATCCTAAAATTAGGTGTGATAGCTTAAAAATAGGGGATGATATGGGCTTTTACCTCGATTGATCATTTCACCCCTAAAACAGTAAATAGTTATGTTATGGGGGAAAAAACGTGTTAAACACCTAAAAATGATAAATGAACCTAAGATCTTTTGTTTTTGATGAAAAATAGCAGGGGGGTGAAACTACCCCCCCAAAATTGAAAAATCCCTATCTCGGAAACGAAGAATCCTAAAATTAGGTGTGATAGCTTAAAAAATAGGGAATGATATGGGCTTTTACCTCGATTGATCATTTCACCCCTAAAACAGTAAATAGTCATGTTATGAAAAAAAAACGTGTTAAACACCTAAAAATGATAAATGAACCTAAGATCTTTTGTTTTTGATGAAAAATAGCAGGGGGATGCAAACAACCCCCAAATTGAAAAATCCATATCTAGGAAACGAAGAATCCTAAAATTAGGTGTAATGGCTTAAAAAATAGGTCATGATATACGCTTTAACCTGGATAGGTCATTTCACCCCTAAAACAGTAAATAGTCATGTTATGAGGAAAAATGTGTTATACACCTAAAAGCATAAGCATCTTTGTGAAACCATGCTTTAATGGACATGTGTATGGAGGATGATTGTTATTATTATTATTATTATTATTAGGTAATTATGGATTAATGTGTGTATAGATAACTAACCTGTGGGGAGCGTGATGGCGCAGGTGCTTAGCTGCTCGTTTTTACCCGGACGGCTGGGGTTCAAATCCCGGTGACAGCGGGGGTTGGAATTTTCACTTGAAAAAATCACGTGGCGTCAGGAAGGGCATTCGACCTTAAATCCCCGGCCAAAACCAAAATGAGCCTGGTTGGCTCCGGCGACTCAAACTAATAGGGAAAAGCTGAAGAAAGAAAGGTAACTCACTAGTAATAGTAAACATTGGTTGGAGGTGTTGAAGAAGTCAGGATGGCCAACCCTTGCCATGGTTCACGAATGCACCCCAAAAAGTTTTACCTGTCAAGACTCAGTCTACCCTGTTGCAGCCTTTAGAAAAAAAAATCGAACCGGGGCCTCTGAGGTCACAGTGGACTTTTATTCATGATGCTTTTTAAACAAACGTAGGCTTGCATACTACCGCTGGCTTGAATCTGCACAGAGACACTGGCTTTGGTTTGCGTAGTGTGCCTTGCTGATAACAGCACAGCGATCTTGTCATTAAGTTTCATATTACTCATTTGCTTGATAGCGGACGTGCTCTGCACATGATTAGATCGTTGTTAGGTTTGACAAAGGCTTAGTGAAGCTTATTGCAACCTTGAAATGAATGTCATGGTATAGTCGGGGTTGGAAGCCAAGTCCTTAGGGTTGACAACCAAGTAGGTTAACCACTACACGGTGATATGGTCAAATAATAATGTAACAGAACATATAGAAACGTTTTCTATAGTTTAACGAATTGGCATACCATGAGAGGTGTAGGTAATGGAAATTGAATCCTTAGCTGATGATTATACTACTTTCCATGCGCACGTATAAGCTATCATGTTAGAAAAAGAATGGTATGGCTTGTTTTAAACGGAGAATAATAATTGTGTTTACTGTGAAACACAAATCTGAATTTAAAATAATTAATTTAAAATAATTAATTTAAAATTAACTAATTTAAAATTAGTTTAGTACGCTGAAGTTAAAATGAATAATGATCGCGTTACAGACAGCCAGTTTCAAAGCCATGAGAACTAAGTGAACAAAGTATAAAATTCATGAGCCAGTGAGGAATTCAACATGCTGTCCTTTGGACAAGAGAGAAGCGTTCTGCAGCGACCCTCAATGGTTTGGGTCATCGTAAAGATGAAAATTAAATCTAAGCTACTACACTCTTATATACTAGAAGAAGAAATGGAAAACAATTGGTCAAATAAAGGACAGAAGGAATAAAAAATGGCCCTCAACCCTCAAGCATAAGGATTGAGGGAGTTGGAAGGAAGGAGAGCCATGAAAGGCATATAAAAAGTATACTAGGAGTGGCTTTGCCCCAGAGGTAATGGATAAAGAGGAGGAAAACTGGACTCAGCTCAGAAATCCCTTGGGGTCGCCAACTTCCAAACTGATCAGCCCTTGAGGGTGTAGCCATATGCAGAGTGCACCGCAAGTGGTGGGGCTTCTTGAGGGGCTTGGGCAAAAGACAGGGAATAACATGAAAATAAAAAAAAGCAAGGCTGCCTCCTCAGGATATCAGAAAAAATAAATAAACCAGGGCCAATGAAGTTGCAAAAGGAAGAGACTCCCTAGGGCTCGGATACTCTAATCATGTTGAGGTCGGTAGAGAACAAGAGTTGAGCAAGTGTGGTCGACAGGAAATAAGACAGAGAGGAGCCTAGCACAAGTTAGTGGAAGCAATGACGGTCTCAGCTGGGACTCCGTGATCGTCAACCTACATGACACTAGATATGACGCCCAGGGGTGGAATTAAAGACCTCTATTGTTTTATATCACTGGCTTTTTAAGAACGCTAACACATGTCATGCCTTATAATGCAATACTGGTCCTAGGGTATGCAAAAAGGTATTAGAAACTCAGCTAATAATAGTGTGCTTGCCCATGATTATTTTCCCAAGGACTGATAACCATGATTTCCAAGCTCCTAAGTAAGACAAAAAACAAATGATTTTCATTTTCCAATGAGTTGGGGTGAGGTGAGGTGAGTTTTCTATACACCAAACTAATGTGGTTTCCCACTTCTACTCCAGGCAAATGCACATTTGATGTTAAGAATAGTCAAATGGTTTGCAACTGCCCAATGCTAGGACCTGATTAGTGGCTTTTAAAAAATGGAATGGAATGGAGTAGGCCTACACTTCCCCCAAAACCAACAAGAGGAGTGTTCGATCCCCCACAACAACCATCCTTAAAGTCAATATAAAAGACTATGCACTTCAGCTCATAACGGTCTCCTCTCTCCAATCCTACCCCTTGCTGGTGAAAGACACACTCTAATACAACCATCATAGTGACAGGTTATCTGTTAAATACCTAACTATCCCCAGATTTACCTTAAATTTTCCTAAAATCCACTACATTTTCCGAAAATTGACCAAATGACACAACATTCCAGCAAAATTCAACAAATGACTACCAGATTTATTGAAATTCCATTGATTTACCTAAGCGTGGTTTAAACCATCTCAAATTCATATAAAATTAGACGAATATAGATGAAAATTCACTAAAATTTATCAAACTTACCCAAAGTGGGCTACAAACCACTAAATTTATTCATTTTTTTTGTAAATTGACTACATGTACTCGAAAATTCCATAATATTCCCTTTACATGTATGCTTTTTGTTGTTGTTGTTGTTGTTGTTTCGTTTACCACACTCCCTGTAGACAATCACCTCAACATGACTTTCTCCTAGACTAGGAGCTTCACATTCGACATGATAGCTGAGTTTCATTTCCCATAAACTTGTCTCTGAGGTGGGTGTCAGGAAAAGGCATCCAGCTGTAAAAACCACACCCTCACGTAGACTTTCATAACCTATTACGTTGAGGTTTCTTACACTAACGACATTAAATGATTGAACGGTTTCCTTTTCACAATTCCTGTCTATACTTTCCTCTTTAAGGTTGCAAGATGTTTGCAAGATTCCTAAAATGCAATTAAATGTAATAAATACCTTAAGATGGTTTCATTTGTTTAATGATATGGTGTTGATGATGGATATATACGTTAAGACTAATTTTTGTTAGGTCTTGACTGGCCTTGCAATTAGAAATTGACAAACCAAACATGGGTTATCTACCAGGGGAACACTTTGACCACTATGTTGGTTATTGACCAGTAAGTACAGTTCTAGTAATGAAACAGAAATCCAACACAAACAATGAGCGCGCAATGCGGCGGAGATTGGTACCGCGATGTACTGTTGGTTATGTAGCTATGTGGAATGTACATCACATATGGTTTACTTGAAGGTTTGGAGATTCCATTAAAGATATTTCTACAATAAACCATTTTCAAATGGTCATTCGTTGGTGTGAAAATATTTATTAATTGGTATTTTATGAAAACAATTATGATTTATAAAAAATTTATACGTTTACTGTATTCTTATTTAATGTAAGCACTGGAGGCACTATCGACCAAAATACAGCACTATCTGGAATGTATATTGCATACTTGAAGGTTTGGTGATCCCATTAAAGGTATTCCTACAATAAATGATTTTTAAGTTGTCGTTCTATGGCGTGAAAATATTTAATATATGATATTTGCTAAAAGGATTTACCACTGCAATTATTTTACAAGTAGTTATTTTAATGACCAACAGAGTTCACTGTTAACAAGGTAGAGCCCTATGTGGAATGTAGGATAACATGTTATGCATGATACGTGACAACTGTAAGGCTTGTGATTTTTAAGATGCCTTTATCCCTATATTAATCACCCAGTTTGCAATACTGATAACTGCAATGTTTCTGGAAAAAAATTGAAACAAAACAAAAATCAGCATTGAAAAACCAAAAAGTGGTTGAGCATATATATAGTGGGGAAAAGAAAAGTTTTGTAAACACTAATGTCCAACAAGACTAATTAAATCAGTAACTGTCAGGGTGGCCGAGTGGTTAAGGCGTTTGACTTAAGATCAAATTTCCAAATATATAAGGAAGCAAGGGTTCGAATCCCTTCCCTGACATAACTATTGCTTGAACATGCAAGAAAACAAGAAATATACACAAACTATGTTTATCAATTTAATCAATTTTTTTTTTTACAAGAGATAGACACACAGAATACAGCTCGTTTTTGTTTATCAGTTCTTTTAAACATAACACTTGTTGAAAATTATTTTTTTAGGGGATGGGGGGTGTTGCTACGTTGACCCATCACACAATAATAGCAGCTTTACGAAGTTCATTTTCTATATTTAATAGCTCTTTCTCATAACCAATATGACCAAGCTGTTTACAGGCATGCAAGAGCTGTAGACGTTCGACTAATATATTAGGATCGTTCCATTAGCTATTTTTTATGAATGGTTTCAGAATCTCGGGAAGCAGTTCATCATTATCACCATTAATATGATTATCATCCTCATTATTATAATCATTTTCATAATGATGATCATTATCATCGTTATCATTTCCATGATAATTTCCACCTGTGTCCACAGTCTGTACAATGGTTTGAGCTGTTGTCTTTGATAGTGTTGAAAGCTTCTTTTTAGATGTGCGAGAATGCTTTAACATTGTTATGTTATTATTACCACTATTACCTTTCCTCACTAACTTTTTGATGGGGTATATTGTCTCTGATAGGGTTGAGGACTTTTAAGATGTGGGTGCATGTCTGAACATGGGTTTCACAGAAGGTGTTAAAGGTTTCTCATTAAACAACTCGCTAACAGCATGAGTGCGTTGTAGTGTATTAAACTTGAGGTTAATATTATCTTGAGCAGTACTATCTTTCTCTTGGACTTGGTTTCTTGCTTTGGTTTGGGTTTTCCTTACATTTAGACTAGCGTGATTATTAAGTTTACATTCATGATTGTTTGAAGAAAGTACGTCCAATTCTTTTGTTTTAAGCATTCCTCGACACTGTTTCGATCGTTGCTTTGAACAGCGCCAAATAACAGTTCCATTTTTATTGCTTCGTTTCACAATATATGAATATCCTTTATAGTATGCATAAGGCTTACCATACCTAGTCACTGATACTTCCATATCAACTGTCAAGCACAAACTAATCTCTAGTAAAGACAACTTGGTAATAACAACAATAGTTTAATGTGGGAGCATATATACATGCAAAAAGTGGGAGCAAAGGTTGGGGGGTAAAAAGTGGGAGCAAAAGTGGTAGCAAATGTGGGAGAAAAAAATAACTGTGAGCAAAAAGTGGGAGCAAATATGGGATCAAATGTGGGAGCAAAGCAAATATAAAAAAAAGTGGGAGCAAATATGCTAACAAATATGTCAACAAATATACCAGCAAAAGTAAATACACAAGTCAAGATGGATTAAAGTGCAAAGAAAATATGGAAGCAAATATGAGAGCAAAAATGGTGTTTTTTCTAAAACAACTAGACATAACAAACTTAGTCATAACCTAACCTCACCTAACCTAACCTAACCTAACCTCACCTCACCTAACTTCACCTAACCTAACCTAACCTAACTTAACTTCACCTAATCTAACTTGACTGAACTTTACCTAACCTAACCCATCATAACTTCACCTAACCTAACTTTACCTAATCTAACTTCACCTAACCTAACTTTCAACTCACAGATCAAAATTAAATTCTAGGCATAGTTGAGTTGGAACCCAAGACTTCAGGGATAACACACAAGTATACTAGCCACTACACCGCAAAATGGGCAAATTATCATGCAACACAACATAAAGTAAAAGTTTCCTGTAGTGTAACTCATTGGCTGTCAACCATAGTTTGGGAATTCAAACCCAAGACCTCAGGACTTTTGTTTTGAACATTATCAGAAATATTATTCCATTTACATTTTGCTGCTGCTGCTTATAGTTATAAGAGTTGGCATTAATATGGAAAGCAAAAAAAAAAAAAAAAAAATGTGGGAGCAAAAAGTGGGAAGAAAACGTGTAAGCAGAAGTGGGAGCAAATATGGGAGCAGAAAGTGGGAGCAAATGTGAAAGCAAAAGTGGGAGCAAAAAGAGCAAGCAAAAGTGAGTGCACAAAGTATGAGCAAAATGTGTGAGTAAAAAGTGGGGGGCAAATGTGGTGTTTTACTAAAACAATCTCCCCTAACCTAACCTAAACTAACTTCACCCAACCTAATTTCACCTAACCTAACTTCACCTAACCTAACCTTCCAACTCTCAGATCAAAAATTAAATTCTGGCCATAGTCGAGTTGGAACCCAAAACCTCTGGGATAACACTCAAGTATACTAGCCACTACATCGCGAAATGGGCAAATTATCATGCAACACATCACAAAAATAAAAAGTTTTCTGTAGTGTAACTCATTGGCTGACAATCATAGTTGAGAATTCAAACCCAAGACCTCAGGACTTTTGTTTTGAACATTATCAGAAATATTATTCCATTTACATTTTGCTGTTGCTTATAGTTATAAGAGTTGGCATTAATATGGGAGCAAAAGTAAAAGCAAAAAGTGGGTGCAAGCATGGCTGGTTGTAGAGACTTTCATATCAACAAATACACATAAATTAAATTTTAGTAAAGTGACTTGGCTAATAATAATAATAATATTAACAGTTTAAAAAAAATTCAAGGGGATTGATGTTTTTCAGGATGTAATTTCCAAAGTACTGTCAAGAATAATAATTACATGAACAGATTCCAAGAACTCTAGAGTGCTTTTAAGGTTAATGATTGGCTAGGAGTGAGATAGAGCTAGCTAACCTAAGTTAACCTCAGCTCAGTAAACCTAACCTTGTCACATGGCATGTTCTACAAGTATAGACTTGCTTTGAGACTGGCTATGACGTCACAGATGAATGGCGGTGGGAGGCTGGACGTGACTTTTTATTACCCAAAAACATTTTCCTTTTTGCCAGCCTCCCACCGCCATTCATCTGTGACGTCATAGCCAGTCTCAAAGCAAGTCTATACTTGTAGAACATGCCATGTGACAAGGTTAGGTTTACTGAGCTGAGGTTAACTTAGGTTAGCTAGCTCTATCTCACTCCTAGCCAATCATTAACCTTAAAAGCACTCTAGAGTTCTTGGAATCTGTTCATGTAATTATTATTCTTGACAGTACTTTGGAAATTACATCCTGAAAAACATCAATCCCCTTGAATTTTTTTAAAACTTTTAATATTATTATTATTATTAGCCAAGTCACTTTACTAAAATTTAATTTATGTGTATTTGTTGATATGAAAGTCTCTACAACCAGCCATGCTTGCACCCACTTTTTGCTTTTACTTTTGCTCCCATATTAATGCCAACTCTTATAACTATAAGCAACAGCAAAATGTAAATGGAATAATATTTCTGATAATGTTCAAAACAAAAGTCCTGAGGTCTTGGGTTTGAATTCTCAACTATGATTGTCAGCCAATGAGTTACACTACAGAAAACTTTTTATTTTTGTGATGTGTTGCATGATAATTTGCCCATTTCGCGATGTAGTGGCTAGTATACTTGAGTGTTATCCCAGAGGTTTTGGGTTCCAACTCGACTATGGCCAGAATTTAATTTTTGATCTGAGAGTTGGAAGGTTAGGTTAGGTGAAGTTAGGTTAGGTGAAATTAGGTTGGGTGAAGTTAGTTTAGGTTAGGTTAGGGGAGATTGTTTTAGTAAAACACCACATTTGCCCCCCACTTTTTACTCACACATTTTGCTCATACTTTGTGCACTCACTTTTGCTTGCTCTTTTTGCTCCCACTTTTGCTTTCACATTTGCTCCCACTTTCTGCTCCCATATTTGCTCCCACTTCTGCTTACACGTTTTCCTCCCACTTTTTGCTCCCACATTTTTTTTTTTTTTTTTTTGCTTTCCATATTAATGCCAACTCTTATAACTATAAGCAGCAGCAGCAAAATGTAAATGGAATAATATTTCTGATAATGTTCAAAACAAAAGTCCTGAGGTCTTGGGTTTGAATTCCCAAACTATGGTTGACAGCCAATGAGTTACACTACAGGAAATTTTTACTTTATGTTGTGTTGCATGATAATTTGCCCATTTTGCGGTGTAGTGGCTAGTATACTTGTGTGTTATCCCTGAAGTCTTGGGTTCCAACTCAACTATGCCTAGAATTTAATTTTGATCTGTGAGTTGAAAGTTAGGTTAGGTGAAGTTAGATTAGGTAAAGTTAGGTTAGGTGAAGTTATGATGGGTTAGGTTAGGTAAAGTTCAGTCAAGTTAGATTAGGTGAAGTTAAGTTAGGTTAGGTTAGGTTAGGTGAAGTTAGGTGAGGTGAGGTTAGGTTAGGTTAGGTTAGGTGAGGTTAGGTGAGGTTAGGTTATGACTAAGTTTGTTATGTCTAGTTGTTTTAGAAAAAACACCATTTTTGCTCTCATATTTGCTTCCATATTTTCTTTGCACTTTAATCTATCTTGACTTGTGTATTTACTTTTGCTGGTATATTTGTTGACATATTTGTTAGCATATTTGCTCCCACTTTTTTTATATTTGCTTTGCTCCCACATTTGATCCCATATTTGCTCCCACTTTTTGCCAACAGTTATTTTTTTCTCCCACATTTGCTACCACTTTTGCTCCCACTTTTTACCCCCCAACCTTTGCTCCCACGTTCTGCATGTATATATGCTCCCACATTAAACTATTGTTGTTATTACCAAGTTGTCTTTACTAGAGATTAGTTTGTGCTTGACAGTTGATATGGAAGTATCAGTGACTAGGTATGGTAAGCCTTATGCATACTATAAAGGATATTCATATATTGTGAAACGAAGCAATAAAAATGGAACTGTTATTTGGCGCTGTTCAAAGCAACGATCGAAACAGTGTCGAGGAATGCTTAAAACAAAAGAATTGGACGTACTTTCTTCAAACAATCATGAATGTAAACTTAATAATCACGCTAGTCTAAATGTAAGGAAAACCCAAACCAAAGCAAGAAACCAAGTCCAAGAGAAAGATAGTACTGCTCAAGATAATATTAACCTCAAGTTTAATACACTACAACGCACTCATGCTGTTAGCGAGTTGTTTAATGAGAAACCTTTAACACCTCCTGTGAAACCCATGTTCAGACATGCACCCACATCTCAAAAGCCCTCAACCCTATCAGAGATAATATACCCCATCAAAAAGTTAGTGAGGAAAGGTAATAGTGGTAATAATAACATAACAATGTTAAAGCATTCTCGCACATCTAAAAAGAAGCTTTCAACACTATCAAAGACAACTCAAACCATTGAACAGACTGTGGACACAGGTGGAAATTATCATGGAAATGATAACGATGATAATGATCATCATTATGAAAATGATTATAATAATGAGGATGATAATCATATTAATGGTGATAATGATGAACTGCTTCCCGAGATTCTGAAACCATTCATAAAAAATAGCTAATGGAACGATCCTAATATATTAGTCGAACGTCTACAGCTCTTGCATGCCTGTAAACAGCTTGGTCATATTGGTTATGAGAAAGAGCTATTAAATATAGAAAATGAACTTCGTAAAGCTGCTATTATTGTGTGATGGGTCAACGTAGCAACACCCCCCATCCCCTAAAAAAATAATTTTCAAGAAGTGTTATGTTTAAAAGAACTGATAAACAAAAACGAGCTGTATTCTGTGTGTCTATCTCTTGTAAAAAAAAAAAAAAATGATTAAATTGATAAACATAGTCTGTGTATATTTCTTGTTTTCTTGCATGTTCAAGCAATAGTTATGTCAGGGAAGGGATTCGAACCCTTGCTTCCTTATATATTTGGAAATTTGATCTTAAGTCAAACGCCTTAACCACTCGGCCACCCTGACAGTTACTGATTTAATTAGTCTTGTTGGACATTAGTGTTTACAAAACTTTTCTTTTCCCCACTATATATATGCTCAACCACTTTTTGGTTTTTCAATGCTGATTTTTGTTTTGTTTCAATTTTTTTCCAGAAACATTGCAGTTATCAGTATTGCAAACTGGGTGATTAATATAGGGATAAAGGCATCTTAAAAATCACAAGCCTTACAGTTGTCACGTATCATGCATAACATGTTATCCTACATTCCACATAGGGCTCTACCTTGTTAACAGTGAACTCTGTTGGTCATTAAAATAACTACTTGTAAAATAATTGCAGTGGTAAATCCTTTTAGCAAATATCATATATTAAATATTTTCACGCCATAGAACGACAACTTAAAAATCATTTATTGTAGGAATACCTTTAATGGGATCACCAAACCTTCAAGTATGCAATATACATTCCAGATAGTGCTGTATTTTGGTCGATAGTGCCTCCAGTGCTTACATTAAATAAGAATACAGTAAACGTATAAATTTTTTATAAATCATAATTGTTTTCATAAAATACCAATTAATAAATATTTTCACACCAACGAATGACCATTTGAAAATGGTTTATTGTAGAAATATCTTTAATGGAATCTCCAAACCTTCAAGTAAACCATATGTGATGTACATTCCACATAGCTACATAACCAACAGTACATCGCGGTACCAATCTCCGCCGCATTGCGCGCTCATTGTTTGTGTTGGATTTCTGTTTCATTACTAGAACTGTACTTACTGGTCAATAACCAACATAGTGGTCAAAGTGTTCCCCTGGTAGATAACCCATGTTTGGTTTGTCAATTTCTAATTGCAAGGCCAGTCAAGACCTAACAAAAATTAGTCTTAACGTATATATCCATCATCAACACCATATCATTAAACAAATGAAACCATCTTAAGGTATTTATTACATTTAATTGCATTTTAGGAATCTTGCAAACATCTTGCAACCTTAAAGAGGAAAGTATAGACAGGAATTGTGAAAAGGAAACCGTTCAATCATTTAATGTCGTTAGTGTAAGAAACCTCAACGTAATAGGTTATGAAAGTCTACGTGAGGGTGTGGTTTTTACAGCTGGATGCCTTTTCCTGACACCCACCTCAGAGACAAGTTTATGGGAAATGAAACTCAGCTATCATGTCGAATGTGAAGCTCCTAGTCTAGGAGAAAGTCATGTTGAGGTGATTGTCTACAGGGAGTGTGGTAAACGAAACAACAACAACAACAACAACAAAAAGCATACATGTAAAGGGAATATTATGGAATTTTCGAGTACATGTAGTCAATTTACAAAAAAAAAGAATAAATTTAGTGGTTTGTAGCCCACTTTGGGTAAGTTTGATAAATTTTAGTGAATTTTCATCTATATTCGTCTAATTTTATATGAATTTGAGATGGTTTAAACCATGCTTAGGTAAATCAATGGAATTTCAATAAATCTGGTAGTCATTTGTTGAATTTTGCTGGAATGTTGTGTCATTTGGTCAATTTTCGGAAAATGTAGTGGATTTTAGGAAAATTTAAGGTAAATCTGGGGATAGTTAGGTATTTAACAGATAACCTGTCACTATGATGGTTGTATTAGAGTGTGTCTTTCACCAGCAAGGGGTAGGATTGGAGAGAGGAGACCGTTATGAGCTGAAGTGCATAGTCTTTTATATTGACTTTAAGGATGGTTGTTGTGGGGGATCGAACACTCCTCTTGTTGGTTTTGGGGGAAGTGTAGGCCTACTCCATTCCATTCCATTTTTTTAAAAGCCACTAATCAGGTCCTAGCATTGGGCAGTTGCAAACCATTTGACTATTCTTAACATCAAATGTGCATTTGCCTGGAGTAGAAGTGGGAAACCACATTAGTTTGGTGTATAGAAAACTCACCTCACCTCACCCCAACTCATTGGAAAATGAAAATCATTTGTTTTTTTGTCTTACTTAGGAGCTTGGAAATCATGGTTATCAGTCCTTGGGAAAATAATCATGGGCAAGCACACTATTATTAGCTGAGTTTCTAATACCTTTTTGCATACCCTAGGACCAGTATTGCATTATAAGGCATGACATGTGTTAGCGTTCTTAAAAAGCCAGTGATATAAAACAATAGAGGTCTTTAATTCCACCCCTGGGCGTCATATCTAGTGTCATGTAGGTTGACGATCACGGAGTCCCAGCTGAGACCGTCATTGCTTCCACTAACTTGTGCTAGGCTCCTCTCTGTCTTATTTCCTGTCGACCACACTTGCTCAACTCTTGTTCTCTACCGACCTCAACATGATTAGAGTATCCGAGCCCTAGGGAGTCTCTTCCTTTTGCAACTTCATTGGCCCTGGTTTATTTATTTTTTCTGATATCCTGAGGAGGCAGCCTTGCTTTTTTTATTTTCATGTTATTCCCTGTCTTTTGCCCAAGCCCCTCAAGAAGCCCCACCACTTGCGGTGCACTCTGCATATGGCTACACCCTCAAGGGCTGATCAGTTTGGAAGTTGGCGACCCCAAGGGATTTCTGAGCTGAGTCCAGTTTTCCTCCTCTTTATCCATTACCTCTGGGGCAAAGCCACTCCTAGTATACTTTTTATATGCCTTTCATGGCTCTCCTTCCTTCCAACTCCCTCAATCCTTATGCTTGAGGGTTGAGGGCCATTTTTTATTCCTTCTGTCCTTTATTTGACCAATTGTTTTCCATTTCTTCTTCTAGTATATAAGAGTGTAGTAGCTTAGATTTAATTTTCATCTTTACGATGACCCAAACCATTGAGGGTCGCTGTAGAACGCTTCTCTCTTGTCCAAAGGACAGCATGTTGAATTCCTCACTGGCTCATGAATTTTATACTTTGTTCACTTAGTTCTCATGGCTTTGAAACTGGCTGTCTGTAACGTGATCATTATTCATTTTAACTTCAGCGTACTAAACTAATTTTAAATTAGTTAATTTTAAATTAATTATTTTAAATTAATTATTTTAAATTCAGATTTGTGTTTCACAGTAAACACAATTATTATTCTCCGTTTAAAACAAGCCATACCATTCTTTTTCTAACATGATAGCTTATACGTGCGCATGGAAAGTAGTATAATCATCAGCTAAGGATTCAATTTCCATTACCTACACCTCTCATGGTATGCCAATTCGTTAAACTATAGAAAACGTTTCTATATGTTCTGTTACATTATTATTTGACCATATCACCGTGTAGTGGTTAACCTACTTGGTTGTCAACCCTAAGGTCTTGGCTTCCAACCCCGACTATACCATGACATTCATTTCAAGGTTGCAATAAGCTTCACTAAGCCTTTGTCAAACCTAACAACGTTCTAGTCATGTGCAGAGCACGTCCGCTATCAAGCAAATGAGTAATATGAAACTTAATGACAAGATCGCTGTGCTGTTATCAGCAAGGCACACTACGCAAACCAAAGCCAGTGTCTCTGTGCAGATTCAAGCCAGCGGTAGTATGCAAGCCTACGTTTGTTTAAAAAGCATCATGAATAAAAGTCCACTGTGACCTCAGAGGCCCCGGTTCGATTTTTTTTCTAAAGGCTGCAACAGGGTAGACTGAGTCTTGACAGGTAAAACTTTTTGGGGTGCATTCGTGAACCATGGCAAGGGTTGGCCATCCTGACTTCTTCAACACCTCCAACCAATGTTTACTATTACTAGTGAGTTACCTTTCTTTCTTCAGCTTTTCCCTATTAGTTTGAGTCGCCGGAGCCAACCAGGCTCATTTTGGTTTTGGCCGGGGATTTAAGGCCGATTGCCCTTCCTGACGCCACGTGATTTTTTCAAGTGAAAATTCCAACCCCCGCTGTCACCGGGATTTGAACCCCAGCCGTCTGGGTAAAAACGAGCAGCTAAGCACCTGCGCCATCACGCTCCCCACAGGTTAGTTATCTATACACACATTAATCCATAATTACCTAATAATAATAATAATAATAATAATAACAATCATCCTCCATACACATGTCCATTAAAGCATGGTTTCACAAAGATGCTTATGCTTTTAGGTGTATAACTCATTTTTCCTCATAACATGACTATTTACTGTTTTAGGGGTGAAATGACCTATCCAGGTTAAAGCGTATATCATGACCTATTTTTTAAGCCATTACACCTAATTTTAGGATTCTTCGTTTCCTAGATATGGATTTTTCAATTTGGGGGTTGTTTGCATCCCCCTGCTATTTTTCATCAAAAACAAAAGATCTTAGGTTCATTTATCATTTTTAGGTGTTTAACACGATTTTTCCCCCCATAACATGACTATTTAACTGTTTTAGGGGTGAAATGATCAATCGAGGTAAAAGCCCATATCATTCCCTATTTTTTAAGCTATCACACCTAATTTTAGGATTCTTCGTTTCCGAGATAGGGATTTTTCAATTTTGGGGGGGGGGGGGGTAGTTTCACCCCCCTGCTATTTTTCATCAAAAACAAAAGATCTTAGGTTCATTTATCATTTTTAGGTGTTTAACACGTTTTTTCCCCCATAACAGAACTATTTACTGTTTTAGGGGTGAAATGATCAATCGAGGTAAATGCCCATATCATCCCCTATTTTTAAGCTATCACACCTAATTTTAGGATTCTTCGTTTCCGAGATAGGGATTTTTCAATTTTGGGGGGTAGTTTCACCACCCTACTATTTTTCATCAAAAACAAAAGATCTTAGGTTCATTTATCATTTTTAGGTGTTTAACACGTTTTTTCCCCCATAACATAACTATTTACTGTTTTAGGGGTGAAATGATCAATCGAGGTAAAAGCCCATATCATCCCCTATTTTTTAAGCTATCACACCTAATTTTAGGATTCTTCGTTTCCGAGATAGGGATTTTTCAATTTTGGGGGGTAGTTTCACCCCCTACTATTTTTCATCAAAAACAAAAGATCTTAGGTTCATTTATCATTTTTAGGTGTTTAACACGTTTTTTCCCCCATAACATAACTATTTACTGTTTTGGGGGTGAAATGATCAATCGAGGTAAAAGCCCATATCATCCCCTATTTTTTAAGCTATCACACCTAATTTTAGGATTCTTCGTTTCCGAGATAGGGATTTTTCAATTTTGGGGGGTAGTTTCACCCCCCTGCTATTTTTCATCAAAAACAAAAGATCTTAGGTTCATTTATCATTTTTAGGTGTTTAACACGTTTTTTCCCCCATAACATAACTATTTACTGTTTTAGGGGTGAAATGATCAATCGAGGTAAAAGCCCATATCATCCCCTATTTTTTAAGCTATCACACCTAATTTTAGGATTCTTCGTTTCCGAGATATGGATTTTTCAATTTTGGGGGGTAGTTTCACCCCCCTGCTATTTTTCATCAAAAACAAAAGATCTTAGGTTCATTTATCATTTTTAGGTGTTTAACACGTTTTTTCCCCATAGCATGACTATTTACTGTTTTAGGGGTGAAATGACCAATCGAGGTAAAAGCCCATATCATCCCCTATTTTTTAAGCTATCACACGTAATTTTAGGCTTCTTCGTTTCCAAGATATGGATTTTTCAATTTTGGGGGGTAGTTTCACCCCCCAAACGGGGGACGTCACCCCAAGTGCTAGGACCCCTCATACAAGTCCCTAGCATGATTGGTTCGCGAGATATGAACAAAAGTGTCGTTAGGCCCTTTCGACAAAAACGAATCCTACATTCAAAAACGGGGCGTCACCCCCAGGGTTAGAATACTGTCTATGGCAAAATCCCATCAGGGGTTCAGAAAATATTAACAAACGTATAGTTAGGTCCTTTTGACAAAAGCCGACCGTGCGCGCACATACAAAAAATATTACTATTTCAACCCCCGGGTAAGGGTAGTTTTTATTTTGGAGTGAATATACCCCGTCCATAGAAAAGGGGAGTTCACCACGAGTCCTACGACACCTCATACGTTTAAATCCGATTATTGGTTAGCGAGATAGTAAAAAGCCGATGACCTATTAGTTTTTTTTTGGTTTATTTAAATACATATTAAAAAACACTCATTTATAAATCATCATTTAAAAAGCCCGCTCTTTTACAAAAACCGCCAAGTGCGCAGGCGTACAAAAAAAAACATTCATCGCCATAATGTCAAAAAACACATGTTTACCCCAAATGCCGTTTCCCAATTCCATCCATTTTTTTAAAAATAACCTCACCATCATCTAGAGCGGAAAAAATACCATCTAAACGACCCCTCACTCGACCCTACTCCTCTCCCACCGCCTAACCCTTTCCCAACATAGGCATACATATTCAAGCACGAGCGCGACTTGAGGAAACCAACACTACTCCACTACTCGCGAATGACCTTTTAGTTTTGGTCGTTTCATTAAATAAAGAGGCTATAGGAAAGTAGGGGGCATTACTAGCAGTGCTAGGACACCCTGTATGTTCTAATCCCATGTTTGGTTAGCGAGATATCAGGTTCGGGGCAAATACGAGGGTGGCTCAATAAAAAGGTAAGCAGCTCTCTCATCATCCCACTACTTATGTGATGTTTTCATAAAATACTGGAGTTGGTGATTGACCTCCTAACTTGCTTGTTTAGAGTGAATATCTGATTGTAGTTAGTTATTGTTGTTTTAAGGGGCGGAACTACGAGGTCGTCTGCCCCTTGATTGTAGTTAATCATCATCATCAAGTTTTTCAGTCAAGCAACTGGTCTGCCCCTACAATGAGTCTTTTCCACGTTGTTCGGTCTTGTGTTGTCCTTTTGACCATTTCATAACTTCGTAGGCCAGAGCTTTCTAGGAAAGATCTCATGAAAGTGTTCCGTGGCCTCCCGCGAGGGCGTTTCCCAGGTATTTTGCCTTCTAGTATGTCGATCATCAGGCCACCATGTCGTAACCTGTGGCCAAGCCAGGTGGATCTCCTTCTATATATCTGGCGGATCATTTGCCGTTTTTCCTTTAATCGATCCAGCACCGTTATGTTGGTCATTTTCTCTACCCAGCTGATCTTTTCCATTCGGCGCCAACACCACTTCTCACACGCTTCTAGTCGTTTAATGTCACCTCTATTCATTGACCAGGTCTCACTGCAGTACATTGCAACCATATGTAGGTCTTAACTAGTTGTTTTCTAAGGCTGAGGGACTTCGAGCGTTGACAAATTAGAGAATGCTTTTCACGGAATGCCTGCTTGGCCATGGCAATACGGCTCCTGATTACAACTTCACATCGTAGGTCTTCTGTGAAGATCTGACCAAGGTATTTAAAACGACTGACCTGTTGTACTGGTTCTTTATTTATGGTAATATTTAGTTCATGTTGATGCTTACTTATCACAAGAATCGTGGTCTTCTTAAAATTGATTTTCATTCCATATTCTGTAGCTGTATCATTTAAACATTGCAACATGTTTGTTAATGTACGCGGATTTACTGCAAGTAATGCCAGATCATCAGCAAATTTAATATTCTGGATAAGTCTTCCACCAACTTTCACTCCCATATTAGGACCTTTAAAAGACCACTTAGTTATAGCTTCAGCGAAGGCATTGAACAGTCCAGGGGACAGCAAACAACCTTGTCGCAATATAGGTTGTATTGTACCGGCTACTTATCTGAGGGTGTCTTGCGTTTTCCTGGTGAGAGCAGCTATCTTGGTCACTATCTACACTCAACTGGGGGAACTTCCTGTGGGCCAAGGTCGTCTTATATACCTGGGCAATTCCCTTCTAGCATTCCTAAGTTTCTATGTACGTCGTACAAGTGTGACAGTGTATGGCCAAGTCTAGGCTCCCTAATGTGGTGTATGTTACTGTATTCAGGACAATCTTCTACTATTTAAGACCTTGTTTCAATTCTCGCCCCGCATAAGCTAAAAGGTCATATAAGCGCTGCCCGGTCTAATGAGAATGTCCCGGCACCTTTAATACTATCGTTAATACCGGCCTTGGTTTATTAAAGAAAAAGATACATCGTACCTCCGGATAAGCATCAAACTTTTGTTTACTAAAACAACACTGAAAATGGCTTCAAACATCATAAAGAAAATCAGGTGGCTTCGGTGGCGTAGTCGGTAGCATACTGAGATTTCATGCCCAAGATTGCGGGTTCAAGTCCGGCCGAAGTCATCGGATTTCTTAAGAGCGTTAAAAATCCCTCAGTATGCCTTCCTTCGGAGGGGAAGTAACGCTGGCGGTCCCATGTCATAGATTTATGGTGTGTTGAAGAACCTTCCACTAATTACACCTGTGTGAAGCTAAATTGTATAGGTTAAGCATGTAAACAACGCTCTTAGGTTGCTACGTCGGTTCCAAGAGCCGACTGCGATTGCGTCTGGTAGCTAAGTTCTGAACTAGTAGTCGTTGACGGTGGCGTTTGGTGGCAAAAGTAGGAACTATTTGAAAAATTCAAAAGTCGGCAGTCCTTACTTGAATTAAAAAATAGATAACACACACTAATACAGCCATCACAATTAACACCGGCTATCAGACAGATTCTACACACACCCAAAGTACATGAACCCCATCTAGCGGGAGAACTCTCTACTACGCCCACGAATGGCAGCGTGCTCTCAGTCCGATTTTTTGTCCACCCTCATATTCATCATGTAGATCTAGAAAGCAGATCCATGATTCACGACAGTTTAGTTACGGACAGACAGGGCTGGATTTAGTTGTTATGCGCTCCTTGGCCCGTGGGTTTTAGCCGCCCCCTCTTCATACCATCGTGAAGTAAAATCAATTAAATAAATTAATGAGAGAATCAACTGTTTCTAAATTTGTATATAAACTATAAATACATAGGCGAACGAGATATTAAAATAAGTTTAAACCATTTAAGACTCATTATACACTTACAGATATTCAGATATAGCCTACATGTACACTACATCATACAACCTACAAGTATGGGCACTTATGGATTTTAGGTGGTACGGATATTTTTCTCGAAATGTGATTTTTTACATCAATTATGGGTAGATCGAGGGTGCTGATCACGAATATACTCTTAGTTTTGCACCCTCACCTAACGAGGGACGAGGGTTCGATTCCCCTCACAAGTACCAAGTCATAAATTCGAATTTGCGATGAATGACTCAGAATTGTACGGTATTGTGTTGATATAGATTGTATGAAAACGTTTCTTACATAGGATATGCAAAAAGTCACCCGTAGCACCCTTGAATGTAGGAGTTCGATTCCCCTCCCAAGTAGCCTACGAAGTGGAATAATCTAATTCGCGATCTCTGGCCAGGATCGGAACGGTATTTTGTAGATAATCCAGGTCATTCATCGCAAATTCGAATTTATGACTTGATACCTGTGAGGGGAATCGAACCCTCGACCCTCAAGGGCGTTAGGTGTGACTTTTCGCACAGCCAATGTAAGAAATGTCTCCATACTATTTATATGAACACAATACCTACCGACAGTAGTGGCTACGCTGGCTAAAGCGCGGCGTTAGGTCATGGGGCCAAGCTCTCTGCTGACTCGGTAGACGCGTGGGTTCGAGCCCCACCGTCGGCTGTCCTTGAAATGGTTTTCCGTGGTTTCCCATTTTCAACACCAGGCAAATGCTGGGACAGTACCTTCTGATAGGCCACGGCCGCTTCCTTCCACATCCTTGCCCACTTTCATCCATTCATCTCATCTCTCATCCCGACGCGCAGGTCGCCCACGGGCGTCAACTCGAAAGACCTGCACTCGGCCTCTCAGGAGGCTACACGAAAAAAAAAAAAAACACAATACCTTAAGTTTTCGGATTGCACGCCTCAAATTCGAATTTATGACTTAGTACCTGGGAAGGGAATCGAACCTTCGTCCCTCAAGAGTTTTATGTGTGGGTGCAAAACTAATAGTATATTCGTGATCAGCACCCTCAATTTACCCATAATTGATGTAAAAAATCACATTTCGTGAAAAAATATCCGTACCACATAAACTCCGTAAGTGCCCAACTATGCATACTGAATTATTCAAATAAAACTGGTAGTCTATTAATATGCAAGGCTTAAATTTTCTCCTTATCTCTACTTAGTATAAAACCAAGTCCCCGAATCTTGGATGTTACGGGTAAACTCGAGAACAACTGGATGGATTTTGATGCGGTTTTCACCATTCTGTAAAGGATTATTTCTGTAGAAAATAATTTATTTATGATCAAAGAAAACAGAGCAGTAACGATTTCCGTGGAAAAGTAAAACAAAAAACAAAACAAAACAAAAACAAACAAAAAACTGGCGTCTGAGCGCTTTGTAAGCTTACGCTGGGCAAACCGTTAAAAATATCAATATACTATGAGTGTAAAAATTGTTCAGCATGAAAAGTTCTACAAAAAAGTCTGCGAGAGCATATCTCTATCTTCAATACATCGCCTACTATAAGTGATTTTTTTTGGGGGGGGGGGAGGGGCGTTGTGGCTCAGCGGTCTAGCTGTATGCCTCTCAGCAAGGCGGTCCGGGTTCGATTCCCGGTCAATGCATGTGAGATTTCCGAAGTGAAATGCCATGTCCCGTGGTTCGGATTCCACGTAAAAAGGAGGTCCCGTGGCTCATAATCACAAGATTCACGGTCACGTAAAACTACAATCTTCCTCCTTTTTATAAGAGTTTTTACGTTTTAATTTCTTCTAACAATGCCCATTCAACTACTGAGGCGACAGTTTACGAGCTAGCTAAGGGGGAGTCTATCATCTCTGTTACAGCCTAGCTAGCGGGCGAACCTATTGCCCCAGATACAGCCAGCAGCAAACCGTTGAGTCGTATTGAGTTAGGACTTCTGAGAAGGGTGGTTGTGTTTGGAGTTTCCTTGGAAGTGCAACTCGGCTTTTCTTCATTTCGCCTGTGTACTTTCGTTCTGCAAAATTCACAGTCAAGTTAAGATTGGACGGAAGGGGGATTTGTGTTTCATGCACCTCGCCATTCTTAAATTACGTCTGACAAGAAATTGTTGCACATGCATCTCCATGATAATATAATTAATAGTCCAGTCAGTGATTTTAACCCATCCACGTATAAATGCATCCATAACTGTTACCGGGCGAAGCCGGGTCGGGTTGCTAGTAAATCATGAAACATT
The DNA here is from genome assembly GCA_946902985.2 of Meconema thalassinum. NCBI lineage: Eukaryota > Metazoa > Arthropoda > Insecta > Orthoptera > Tettigoniidae > Meconema > Meconema thalassinum. Next base: position 47,904,516 of record OX336399.1, on the reverse strand, counting down.
CCTGTTCTAAAGCTGAAGTCGGAAAATCTGCTGTTGCAAAATGATGGCCATAATATAAATTGGAAAAGTGTCAAAATTTTGGAGAGTTTAATTTAAATCATAACATTATACGAAATACGTGTATTTTAGTCTTTAACATTTTATGGGTCGCCTCCGTAGCGTAGCGGTCAGCATGGTTAGCTGCCGCCCCGGAGGTCCTGGGTTCGATTCCCGGCTCTGCCACGAAATTTGGAAAGTGGTACGAGGACTGGAACGGGGTCTACTCAGCCTCGGGTGGCCCAAATGAGTAGAGGGGGTTTGATTCCCCCTCAGCCATCCTCGAAGTGGTTTTCCGTGGTTTCCCACTTCGTCTTCGGGCAAATGCCGGGATGGTACCTTCTTCAAGGCCACGGCCGCCTCCTTCCCTCTTCCTTGCCTATCCATCCTAACCATCCCTTACCTTCCCTCATGAGGCCCCTGTTCGCTTTGCAGGTGAGGCCGCCTGGGCGAGGTGCCAATCCCACCTGACCAGTTGTATCCCTTCCGATTCGATGTTCCCCGCTCTAGGTTACTGCCCTAGAGGCGGTAGTGGTGAGTTCCCTCGCTGAGTCTGTGGGTTCCACCAACCTGGAGGGTAAGCGAATAAAAAAAAATTATGGAAATTTTCGTACAAAACAAATTGCGGATACATTTTGCGTCCCTTAGCATGGTGCACCCTTAGGCTGGGGCGTATGGGGTCTATTGGTAAATCCAGCCCTGCTTACAGCACATTGTCGTGTTTAAGCGTCACGTCAGTTTAGCTACAAGTAGGACATTGTATTTTGAGACCAATATATCACAAATTTATCATTTCTTTTCTTATGTACAGTCCCTGGCCACATTATTAGGCCACTCTTAGATTATTCAGAAAATCATTTGAATATCTTGTTGATGTGTACGGTAACATCTTGCCGCTCGGTTGCTGGATAGTTTTGTGGGAGTGATTTTGAAAATTGGGGACGGAAGTGAATCGGGCGGAAGTGGATCGGACGGAAGTGAAGACGCACTGCCTGAAAAATGGGACCGAAGTGAATCGGGCGGAAGTGGATCGGACGGAAGTGAAGACGCACTGCCAGAAAAATGGGACAGAAGTGGATCGGACGGAAGTGGATCGAACGGAAGTGGATCGGACGGAAGTGAAGACGCACTGCCAGAAAAATGGAACGGAAGTGAATCGGGCGGAAGTGGATCGAACGGAAGTGGATCGGACGGAAGTGAAGACGCACTGCCAGAAAAATGGGACGGAAGTGAATCGGGCGGAAGTGGATCGAATGGAAGTGGATTGGACGGAAGTGAAGACGCACTGCCAGCTGGATGTACAATTGAAAATGTGTGTATTGGAAACAAGGCAGTGTGTGCTCTGTAGCGCGAGAATGTTATGGCAATACAGTAGGCAGTGCATTTAGCAGGCACTGGTTTGACGAGCACAGTGGCAAATGTCTCACCGACTTTCATTTGTCATTGAGCAGTTTATGAAGCTTTACGTTCAAGGTTGAATATCACATGGGGTAGGACAAAGACGACAAATGACATTTATGTAAGCGGCATTATTGTCAAGCTGTGGGCGAGTAGTCAAATATTAAATGCATAACAGAATGTTGTTATATGAGTGGAATAAAAGCTGTATTTTCATCATATGTGAGACTAGGTCATTTCATGATTGTAGGAAGCTATGTTTTGATTGTTTACGACGAACTGTATGAGAGCCTTGAGAATAATGAATGTTATAGTTACTGAGGAATGTGATCACAGTATTTGAGAGTACTGTCGACGTTGTGTGTCACTTTGTTATTATGAATTATTAATGTAAAAGGAAGGAAGCTTGTAGTTTTGCGTGTCCTTTAATCTCGCGATCATGATCCACGGTACCTCCCTTTTACGTGGAATGCGAACCACAGGACATGGCATTTCAATTCGAAAATCTCACATGTATTGAACGGGAATCAAACCCGGTCTACCTTGTTGAGAGACTAACAGCTTGACCGCTGCGCCACAAATGTGACAGTAGCATATCTCCAATTCAATCTATGCATTCATCATAGTACCAGTATGAAAATGGAGTGTAAATTAACATTTTAAGAATGTCCAAGCTGTGTAGTATACGAGTAGGATAACATGTCAGATGTTACACATCATATGCGACTACTGTAAGGCTCGAATCTATTTTATTATATTGTTTTATGTCGTAATATTCTTGTGCTACATGTACAAATGACATTTGTACACACTACACATTACAGTTTTAAATGTACCTCAATCTGGTCATCCCCCAGGGGCGCACATCTAGTGGGACGTGGGTTGGCGACCACGGGACCCCAGCTGAGTTCGGCATTGCTTCCACTTACTTATGCCGGGCTCCTCTCCATCTTCTTTCCTGTCGACCTCACTTGGTCAACTCTTGTTCTTTTCCGACCCCGACGGTATTTGGGTATACGAGGCCTAGGGAGTCTTTCACTTTCCCGCCTTAATTGGCCCTTGTCTCATCTTTCCTGATCCCTCCTTCTTCGAGGGGTCAGACCTCTTGTTTTCTTTTCATTATATTTCCTTTTCTCTTTAAGATTCCCGCACTGTTTTTTGTTAATTGGCTCCCCGTGTATCTAAATTCCCCTTAGCGATTGTTTTTGCATTTACACTATATTTTGTAGGTATTTTTAATCTACGTTGCATTTTGTAAGTTTTTCTATCTAAATTGCATTTCGCGAGTGTTTTCAACCTCAATTGCATTTTGTAAAGATTGTCAATCTAAATTGCTTTTTAGTTAGTCTTTCAATGTAGGAGCAGGACATTTTAGTGAGTATTTTGAATTTCAATAGCATTTTGTAAGTATTTTCAACCTAATCCCCATTTCGCAAGAATTTTAAATCTAAATTGCATTGTGTATGGTGGGCATTTTGCAAGTATTTTGTTTGTTAATTGCATTTTGTGGGTATTTTGAATCTGAATTACATTTGTAAGTATTTCGACTCTACATTGCATTTTGTACGTATTTTGAACCTAGCCTACATTTTGTGCGTATTTTTCGATCTATTCCGTTTGTGAGTATTATCGTTCTAAATTCCCTTTTGTAAGTATTACCGCTCTCCATTTTGTAAGTAGTTTCAATCTGCGTTCCTTTTTGTAAGTATTTTCCATCTCACTCAATTTTCGTTCTGGTTTCCATCTCATTGTAATTTTCGATATCACCCAGACCATTAGGAGCCGATAACCCAGATGTTAGGCCCCTTAAAACAACAATTATAATCATCATCATCATCAATCTGGTCAATAGGATTTTTACTTCTTTTTAGCCTATTTTCAATTTTGAAAAAAAAAAAGCTTATGAGATCACCTTTCGTCCGTGTGTCTGTGTGTGGGTGTGCGTGTGTGTGTGTGTGTGTGTGTGTCCCGCTAATAACTTCTATACGGCTGGAGCGATTTCAATGAAACTCGGTAAGTTCATAGCACTACTCCGGGCGACCCCGACCATGCCCTTCAAATTTTGTTACGTCTCACCAATCCAACATGGCGGCTGTGCGAAATATTTCACCGGCATTCAATATCTCCGAAACTATTCCCGATATCACCCTGGAATTTTTTACGGTGATAAAGGAGACTACTAGAAGTTCACCTATGCGACTATTGAAAAACTGGTAACTACAAAACCAACATGGCGGCCACGCGAATTTGCGACTTTTAAATAGACGTTTCTCGCGATTTAACCAACCAAACGCAATAAAACTTGGTACAGTATATGTTTATACACATTGTAATGCACCGACATCAAACTTCGTTCAATTGTTTACATAACCACAAGATGGAAGATTTGCGAAATATTTCACCGGCATTCTATATCTCTAAAACTATTAGCGGTATCACCCTGAAATTTTGTACGGAAATAAAGGGCACTAATGGAAGTTCATCTATAAGACTTTCAAAAACCGGTTAACTACAAAACGAACATGGCGGCCAAGCGAATTAAAAATTTTAATAGACCTTTCTCGCGATGTAATGTTCCAAACGCAATGAAATCTGGTACAGGAAATGTTTATACACATTGTAATGCACTCGTGTCCAATTTAGTTTAATTGTTTACATAACCTCAAAATGGCGGCTGTGCGAATTTTAAAATTAAGTTTTTATTTCTTGTGTCGTAATCATGCGATCGAAGTGAAAGTTCGAATAATGAACCTACGCAATATTTTTCCATTAATGGTACATGACTCTATGGCCTATACATTTAACAATCCCACATGGCGACCATCCGAAATATTTAGACGGCTATGAATATCTATGAATCTATTATAGCAATTAAACTGAATTTCTTTATGTTCATACGGGCTATGAACATAAGTTCACCTATAGGACTTTAAATAATCTGGTGATCACAAATCCAACATGGCGACGACGTGAAGTATAAATATTCACATGGACGTTTCTCGCAATTTAACCACCCTAGTGCAGTGAAACTTGGTACAGTAAATCCTTATACGAATGTTAATCCACTGGCATCTAATTTATTTCAATTGTTTCCATAACCACAAGATGGCAGCTGTGCGAAATTTTAAAATCTCGTTGTTATATCTTGTGTCCTAATCATGCGATTGAAATTTGAATGCTACACGTACACAATAATCTTCATGTAACAGTACATAACTCTGGGACCTACATATATAAAATCCAACATGGCGACCATCCGAATAATTAGTCGGTTCTCAATATCTACGAATCTATTACAGCAATCAAACTGCAATTTTGTATGTTCATAGTGGCAGTTAACATAAGTAGTATATATGAAAATAGGCTGTATAGTTCTTCACGGAACTACTTGTTATAAACTGTATTTATTCCTAAAAATAAAAACTACTTTCAGCTGCTCAGAATAAAAATGCAATAAAGGTAGCCTACTTAATTTACAATTTATGGTAGTGATTGATGTACTTTTTAGGTGCAGATGTAATACACACCATAAAAAAGAAACGTAGGAAATTTCTTATAAACTTGGGATATATAAGGGAACGATGATCCACGGTAAAAAATTTGGCAAATTTTGAAAATTCTCTAAAACACTCTTATGATAAGAATTTTGACATTATAAATGTTGAGTTTGGTTGCCACAAGCATGTCGTTACTGTGATACTAGTATCATTTGTCAACAATATGTGTAGCATGTTCAACAATCGAATGAATATTGACATTTTATTCCTCTGTAAAGGTGGATCTGCCCCCTTAAAGGGAGAGCTGGCTTGACAAAATATTGAGCTGTTATGCCTCAAGAAGGTGTATCATTTTAAAACTGTAATGTGTAGTGTTTACAAATGTTACTTGTACATGTACCACAAGAAAATTACAAAATAAAACAAGATATTCAAATGTTTTTCTGAATAATCTGAGTGGCCTAATAATGTGGCCAGGGACTGCCATAACTCGAATTTTCAATAAGTCGAATTCATTCCGATATCCCCTAACGAATCGATACATCGAGCTCCGACTATAATTGGAAGCAGCCTTTGGGGATGTTTCATAAAACACGAGGACGACGAAATTGAAATGTGTAGTATTTAAGAGATATCAACCCATTGCCAACGAGACAAAATAACATGTATTAAACTCTTAACTCCCCTAAAAGTGAGCGCATTGTGTCCCAGACGACGAGGAATATATTAGAAATATTTTCTGTGCAATACATTTCGTCCACCTGCACGCTTCAGGGGGAAATGAATGTGTGCAGTGGCTGGAAATGTATGTCTATTATCTGTGTTCCATTGTCGCGGGATGCGCCGGCTGCGTCCCAGTCGATATTATTAATATTATTTTTATTTTTACAACCCCCAGGGGCTCACATCTAGTGAGACGTGGGTTGGCGACCACGAGACCCCAGCTGAGTCCGGCATTGCTTCCACTTACAGGGTCTTTCATATAAAGTAAGAACGGCAAGCGACAGTTTTGTTATTCGCTGATGCGATGGCCTTGGCCGAGCTTGTGGCGCGCCACGGTCCCCTGCTATACTATTGAAAGCGCGCGCATAATACATACAGTACGAGGGCTGATTTGGACTAAACGGCTGATGGTCGAAAACTTCACACTTGAAATCTTTGTAAAAGTCTATCGTAACGTTGGTACAGTGTGGTCGTGAATGATTTTCACATTTCTTGAGAATTGAAGGTATGGTTGGGTGGCAAAGCCTCGCCAAAAAGGAAACACTTCAGGACGTACCCACCTCAGTGGCGGGAGAATATTTTGCCGAGGGCATAGGAAAGCTGGTGTAACGATACGACAAATGTTTCAATCGTGTTGGCGATTATGTTGAGAAGTAAAGAAAGATTTAGAAATAAATAATATAAGTGAAGAAGAAACGGTGAACAGAGAGATCTTTAGAAAAAGGGTATTAAGTATGAAAGGATTTCAAGGAAGATTGCCAAAGAAACCTGGTGCGAAGTGGTCCGAGGACAGAAAGAAGCAGCATAGTGAACGGATGAAGGAGTACTGGAGGGAACGGAAGAGAAAACAACAAAATGTGAAGAATTGAAATTGGCACATGGTCCCTAGCAGGCAAGAAGAAGAACAGTATAACACAGCTGGGCACCAATTCCTAAAAGGTTGATGACATTTTCGCCATATACTTTTAGAGTGTTGCTGACTGTGATAGTACATTTTAAAAGTCCTAATGCAATTATTTCACCTAATATATTGTACCCATGTGAGTAATCTCGATGGAGAATATGCATCTGCCTCCAGCTAGCTTCAGGTCTCAGGCGTGTACCGTCTCCCCAATTGAGCAGTGCATATTTTGGATTTGAGGCTATAAGGTATCAACTCTACAATGATAAGGCACAACTCTATTCTAAAACTTTAATTCAGTAAATAAAATCATGGCTTCAAACACAAAAACAATTCCCAAAACCATAAAACAAAGCAAACAAAAGTTTACTTCCACAATCCACAAATAAACAAAATAAAATCATAATAAAGTCATATTAAACCATAAAGCTGTACCCTTATGTGAACTACATAAAGATATTCTGGTGCGCTGATGCACCTACAACTTCAAAACAAACTGTACATTAACATAACAGTCATGCAATGTGACTTCTTTAATATCACAAATTAATTATTCCTTAAACCTCTTGGTTTTAACAATTATGTGTGCCGTGCGTGTTTTGATTTTTCTCTTCTCACCAAACAAATGCTTTCATGCATTACCTATTCGGACGTTGCACCGCAATCAACGTGCAACTCCATAATTATGTAAGCTACCCCTCCACTTCCTCTATTTATATGGTTCCACTGCATGCTGTATGTGATTCCTACATAAAACGTTACGTTATAGCTTGTGTCGGATGGTACAATTAGACTACCTTGCGCTCGTCGCCTTTGGCATCTAGTAACCAACTTCATAACTTGGTTTCAGTGACAGTACAAATACATCGTCTAACTATTCGTCAGATAGCTAAAATAATGAACCATCAGGATGATCTATAATTATCCATGTGTTCCTAAACCACATGGCTACATTACTCAACATAACAATCTTTCAATACATGTCATTTACCAGGGTCTAAAATCTTTTCCTTTCAACTTGCCTTGACGGTTCGAGTGCCCGCCTGCAGACCCTCGGCTAGAGGAGTCGGTACACAATAGAAAGTGGGATGGGTGTTCCACCAATTACCTCGACCCTCCTTAAAGGTTTGAATGCTTTCCTTTCTAAGCAGTAAAGATTTACAAGACAAATACGGTTGTCTGAACGACACACATATCCCAAAGGATCTTAATTGACTATTATGCCAACAGGTATTGAATGAGCTTTTTTTAATTACTCCTACACAGAGGATATAATTATTACTGGCCTCACACGGGTCCATTCAACATGAAGGTTCGGGGTTCGTAATGCATTGGTCTAACGGGTGACCGATGTCTCAAGTAAAATATAGGCGCTCAGTCCAGGCTGTCGCCATGAGTTTCGCTACCACGAGCGGAATAACTCATCAATAAGTTCTCGGGAAATCATAGAGTTTCGAGGTGTCCTCGTTTTCCTCGTCTCTATCACAGGATTCCAACCCGGAACACTTTCATATCCTTCCTCAGAGCTAGGGTGCACACTACAACTCTGGCATAAATTATATCTCCACTTATGCCCAAGACATAGGAGATTTCATACGTAGAATAGACCATCTGGCCCCTTACTCAATGCTACGACCTCCGACCTATATTATTAAGAGAAATCCATCAAATTACTCTATAAGCTTCTCACATAAGCTGCAAATTCAATTCACTAAAAGCTCTTTCATGCCTGGCATCATTACTGAATATATGCAATATTCTGATATAAAACTTCTTTCCTTAATTACTGTAATGTAATCTTACTGTATCATCTTACTGCTTAGATTGATAAGCCTTGCAATTAGCGTAAATCTCTCGCTTACAACATTTATTTGTTTCCTGATGTGTTCATTCATACTTTTAATATTCATTATTATTATTACCATTAATCTCACTGACATAAATGACCAAAATCATTACTTTATTATTCTTATTAATCTCACTGACATAAATGACCAAAATCATTACTTTATTATTATTCTCACATAACTTTACCAAAAATCCGTCATAGCTAAACGTCTTAAAATCCGAACAATCGCGTTCGTCACATTTACATAACTGATTGCCATTCTTAATTCATAGTGGGAATAATTACTCCACTTAATGATGCAAATTAACATCTCAACTCTATAAAAATCAACACAATAATGACTACACATGGAGGATCTGCCTCCTAAACTGATTTTTACTGGCATCTTTACGGAATCACAACATGCAATGGCCCATATTTCTACATAATCATAACTTGTGGGGTACTTACATTTCTATAGGCGTCTTATGGTGGCTCCGACCAATCATATTTCTCCATTTCGCCCGCCATTAGCAGGTTTAACGCGACATATTTTTCTTGAATACCCACATTTTATAACACATAATTTTCATCAACCACACGACACGTTGCATAACTCTCAGGAAGCTATCGCTCCCACACATGTGAAACACTTATCTAATCACTACTTTAAAGGATATTTTACATATGCTGTACACTTAACACACGTCACTTTATACACTTTTCATTGCTGAAATTCCCTAGCAAAGATCGAAATTGCAGGTGTCGACGGCATCTCCCGTGCTCCTATCAACTCCTGATTGAAGGTCTGGTTTACCTGCTTTCGGAATTCACCAACAGTTTTTATATTTCTTACTCCTACAGTAAGCGTCCTGCGTTGCATAAATATGCTAGCTCCCGTCCTGAGTGCTATCATCTGGTACTCTCATGACATTACCAACCGCGTCATAGAGTTTCATTTAGCGCATTCCATCGTAATTACACATATACGATCAGTCAATACTTTACACATTGCGCTTAACACTGTCCAATACTTTACACATTGCGCTTAACACTGTCCAATACTTTACACAAATAATTATTTACAATAGTTCTGCCATTAGTCTACACGGTGCTTCGTAACTGAACACGGCATAGTTCGTACTGCTGATTATGCCTATAGCACGACTATTATTCATAAAAGCTTATAAAATGCTTCATTTACATGTACCAGTCTTTGTTTGGCGTCTATTCTGAGTAGAACCGCCATGCGTTCTGCCTTGACGAACTTGCTTCAAACTGGCTGTAACTGACTGAAGATTCACTTGAAGATTGCCCGTAACTTACTTGAAGACTGCTGTAGACTGCTTATATACTGTCTCGTACTGCTGCATATTGACTGCAACTTACTGCAATTGTGCTACAACTGGGTAACTTCTAACGTCGTGAAGACTGCGTAAGACTGCTACTTGCTCGACTGTAACTGGCTGTAACTGGGTGTAAACTGCACGTGAACTGCGCGTAGACTGAGCTTGAACTGCACTGAGACTGAGCGCTCCTCCAAGGGTCTACTCCCTTATATCGGATTCCCACGAAAAGTAGAACGAAATCTTCCCGCGTAATCTTGGCTCCTCTCCCAGCATGATTCTGGTCTCCAAACCATGATCATCGGGTTCCTCTCTCTTCACAGATCCCAAAACTATCTGCGTGCAAAGGAATCGCTCGTCCAATTAATTAATATTAATTCCTTTCTCCATAGCGTGGGACGCTATCTTACGGGTATTCCCCGGCAACATTCTCAAATCTATCCGCGAACAATGGTAGTTTTACAGTCCTTCCGCACTTAATTAAATATGCGTCAATTTCGCAGGTAAAAGGCTCTAAAATTAGCCTCCTGCCAAAAGATTCACCTGTGGGCAACTCTCATCTCAATTCGTTGCTCCAATCACGAGTAATCAATGATTTTCCTGGGCATCTCTCCTCCCCCTCCTCAAATCTATTCTCCGTCGGGGAATAACTGGGTCATTATTCAGGCCTCCACCCTGCTCCAGACGACAGAATGGGGTCACAGAGATGGACATGGCTCCACTGGGGCCCTCCCACAATCCTGGGCTAATTTGTAAAATGTCAACTCTGCCCTCTCCGTGCTTCAAGCCTCGTATAGCCTACACCAAGTAGTCTAATAATGCTGTAATCTGCTCATTTTTCCCTGCATTATTTTAATAAATAATGTCATTGCACCAAAATCACACCAGTGATTAAATATACACATCTTTCTAGGGGTTTTTACCATGAAACTGCCTCTACAGATCTCTGGTTCGTTCCCTGGTGGAACCTTTATGCTGAGATCACAGTCTCTGAGAACCACGTTCGATTCCAGTCAGCATAACCTCCTCGGGTTCAATATATATTTTTTAAAAAGCCAAAAAATAATTTTGTTCCATGAATGCTGATTTTTAGGTAAACTTTTCTCATAACGTTACAAATCTACAAGCACTAAACTTGTAGAGAGGATATAACATAAGAGATGTGATCTACTGAATTAATATTATTTTTAAAATCACCTATAATTTAGCAAAATAATTTTTCAAAATAAATAATTTATTTTTCAATAAAGTTTTATTAATATTAATTTATAAAACTGAAATATGTTCACTTTTTTTATTTTTATTTATTATCGAATTTGGCCAACTATGGACCGCAAGGCTTTCTTTCTCTTATCTTCCCAGAACTTCTTCATCCTGTCACTTCTTTGTTTTCTCTCCTCCTCGGAAATGATCCGTTTGGTCCTCCTGCTTGGTGGTTTCTCTTGAAATGATTTTACTCCGTCAACTCGACTGGGGAACTCTCTACTATCGTAGGCAATCGGTGGAGTAATTCCAACTTCCGCTACAACCCTCTTTACTTAATCTACCCATTTAGATGTGACCTTTAACCCCATGATGTAGCTGAAGATCCTTTTGGTCAGCCTACCTTCATCCATTCGTAGTAAATGTCCGTAGAACGTTTGCCTCCGCTTCTTCATTACGTCTGTGATCTTGTCAGTACACTTGTAAAGTTCTTCATTTTTCCTCTTCTTCCGTGTCCCATCAGTAGTCTTCTGTGGTTCAAGAATTTTTCTCAGAATCTTCCTTTCTTTCTTTTCTAGTACTTGAAGTTCTCCCTTAACTTTAATTGATAAAAAAAATAATTTACCATTCTCAGAATTATATCTCAAACAGTTCCTGAGAAAAGTGTACCAACAATGAGCATGCATGGAACAACATTATTTTTTAGGCTTTTCGAAAAATATATATTGTAGGTGAACTAATTTCATTAGGATTTTTAAAATATACTATCACAGTCAGCAACACTCTAGAAGTATAAGGTGCGTTCAAAAAGTAACGAGCCGGAGGCTGGAATGCGCAAACCGGTGACTACATTGGCTAATCGTGGCGTGAGTAACGACGTGTGGTTCCGACCAGAGCGTGGAAGGTCACAGCCCGTCGCTAGAGGACACGCGTGCACGTCACGTGACGATACGAAGCGAGCAGCAGCATGCATCAATCGTCCAACGCTGCCAGTCGCATTGCAAACAGTGACACGGAGGCGTCAACCGAAGAGCAAAGAGTTGTTGGAGTAGGGGGAACGGACATTCATCGCCGAATGTCACAAGTGTACGGCGAACACTGCATGTCCCTTGCAAGGGTCAAGGCGTGGCACAAGCGCTTCAGGGAAGGACGGGTGTCGTTAGCCGATGATGCCCGATCTGGGGCACCCCTCCGCATTACCGATGACAACGTCCAGCTGGTTGATGCACTCATTACCCAGGACCGCCGAGTGACAGTGAACGCCATAGCCGCCGTGGTCGCTCCACGACAATGCACGACCTCATACGGCCAACACAGTCGCGGCACTCCTGCATTAATTCAAATGGGAGGTTCTCGGCCACCCTCCATACAGTCCAGACCACTCTGCCTGTGATTACGCCATGTTTGGTCCCCTGAAAAGGGCCTGAGGGGCCAACGATTCACCTCGGACGCCGACATCCAGCTGTGCGTGTGGAACTGGTTCACATCGCAGCCCAGGGAACTTTATGAGAGAGCCATTCACCTCCTCGTGTCACAGTGGGACAAGTGCCTCAACAGCCAGGGCCAATACTTCTAACATACAGGTACTGGTTTCTGTAATTATGCCTCCAGCTCGTTACTTTTTGAACGCACCTTATATATGGCGAAAATTTCATCAACCTTTTATTAATAGGTGCCCAGCTGTATTAGTTTAAATTTTGTCCAAAATAGGCTGCAAATTAATATCGATAACTTACCTTCTGTCCTTAAGGAAATCGCTTAAGATCCTACTGCTCAATCTTATAGAACTCACACTAGCGATATGGCCATAGAAGACAATCCTTCTCCTACGAATGGTGTTCGTGTGTAGAATTCATGATAGTGTCGACCTCTGAATTCACTATTTTCTTTGATTAGACCTACGTTGTTGTTGTTGTTGTTGTTGTTGTTGTTGTTGTTGTTTGAGTCTTCAGTCTTTTGACTGGTTTGATGCAGTGCTCCACGCCTCCTTGTCCTGAGCTAATCGTTTCATCTCTACATAGCTACCACACCCTACATCCGAGGAAAACTGTTTAACATATTCTAACATTGGTCTACCTCTACGTTCTTGTCCTCGACCCTTCCTTCTATAACTAAGTTTGCTATTGCTGGGTGTCTTAGTATATAGCATACCAACCTACCTCATTAGCTGTCGCCATAAACATCTCTCCTCTCCCAATCGTCTTATCTCTTCATCTGAACTTCATCATTCTCCTGTAACACCACATTTCAAACGCTTCAATTCTCCTCTTTTCTGCTGCTCCAATAGTCCAAGTTTTACTTCCATAGAGCGCCATGCTACAAACAACGGTTTTCAAAAATGAAATCCTAATATCTAAATCTATATTCAATGTCAACAGAGTCATTTTCTGTAGAAATATTTTCCTCGCCTCCGCCAACCTACGTTTTATATCCTCTTTGCTGCGCCCATCGCTGGTTATCCATAGGGGTTCTTGATTTCTTTCGGTTGTATTCCTATCATTTTTATCATTTTAAATGATCTTGTCGACTTCGTCGTTACGCTGGTGTCTGGCGTTACGTTACGGTGACGGGACGAAATGTACCCAGATGCACTGAGGTGTGTGACGTCATAGTACCGCTTGGTGCATGTGTTCCCCGACAATCTCTACTTCGTTAGTATAAGACAAAAATCCCCGATTCTTGGATGTCACGGGTAATCTCGAGAACCACTGGATGGATTTTGATACGGTTTTCACCATTCTGTAAAGGATATCTCGAGGAAAGATTCTGTAGAAAATAATTTTTGTATGATCAAAGGAAACCAAACCGTAACGATTTCAGTGAAAAAGTCGAAAACAAACTTGGCGTCCTTGCACTTCTTAAGCTTACGCTGGGCAAACAGTTAAACATATCAATATACTATGAGCGTAAGAATTGGTCAGCATGAAAAGTTCCACAAAAAAAGTCCGCGAGAGCATATCTCTATCTTCAATACATCGCCCACTATAAATGTTTTTAGACTGGATGGAATGGGCACGTCCCCGCGCGCTCTGGTGAGCGTGCGGCATCCCGCGCGCTTGGCCTTGCTTTGCCCTTGGTTTGCATTTGCCGTTCACGAGTAATTTGAAACAAGATAAGCAAGATAAGTATTATGCAGATAATTTTCTGACATATCAAGCCTCCAGCCTTTCTAGCATTGTTCAGCATTTGCAGCATTTAAAATGATACAAAGTCTTGTCTTTCAGACTGACTGTCACGTTTTGTTTTATATTTATTAATTTTCATCATGATTTCTTTCCTTAAGACAAAATCCATACCATTTAAAAACTCAATTCAAATCCTCTGATGTGTCATCAGAAAATCTCAGACCTACAATTTTTTAAATATCTGCCTTTCTATTATCAGCCTACTTTTCACATTTTGCAAAAATGAGGAAAGAGTAGACTTATGAGATCGATCCGGGAAAATCTGTGTCTGTCTGTCTGTCTGTCTGTCTGTCCTTCCGTCTGTCCTTCTGTCTAGCTGTGTGTGTGTGTCCCCCTATCAACTCCTAAACAGCTGCAGCAATCGAAACCAAATTTAGTATGAGTAAAGATGTATACTGGAATATCTCGAGCCCATATTTGAAAATGACGTCAGTGCTACCAACTGCTGAAAAAATGCACTAGAAATTTGAGCTCCATGTTGGATATCATGGAAGGTATGCATGGGAGTTATTTCCAAAATTGGCACACATGTATATAATACTATTTCACTTTAATTTCCAGGAGGCCATACATGACAGTGTTGCCAAATTAATTTTAAGCGTTCTGATAGGTACAATTTTTAAATGCATATAACTTCTACACTATAAATTGGATTTCAACCAAATTTTGTATGTAATATGTGTACATAAACAGATATCACCGAGTGTATTCTTAAGAGCCACCAGAGCTACCAACTGTTTATAATTGCTCTCTCTATTTTCTTCATCCAAATACCAATATATCTGAAAGTATGCAAGCCGACAGCTTTAAACTATGCACACGTATGGTACCTGATATTTTAGATTAATTTCGAGTAACTTATATACTTCAGTTCTACCAACATGATTCTAAGCCTGCTGATAGGACCAATGTTTAAATACATGTAACTTCTATACTATCAGTTGGATTTCAACCAAATTTCGTATGTGCTATGAGTAACATAACAGATATGAATATAAGTATAAGTAGAAGAGCAATCAGGGCTGCCAACTGTTAATAAATATTGTTTATACACACATCAAAAAAAGTTTTGCATCACCTCGGTTCCAAGAGTTCCGGAACCTTTAAATACAAAGGGAATAGAGATCAACACAAACAATATTTCAGCTCGTTTTATTGCTCATGAGACCCACACATTGCATGTTGTACCAGCATACAGCTAGACTTGCAGCATTTGTGGTCCAGATTGCAGTACACACCACTACCTCTAATACCCAGTAGCACGTCCTCTTGCATTGATGCATGCCTGTATTCGTCGTGGCATACTATCCACAAGTTCATCAAGACACTGTTGGTCCAAATTGTCCCATTCCTCAACGACAATTCGGCGTAAATCTCTCAGAGTGGTTGGTGGGTCAAGACGTCCATAAACAGCCCTTTTCAACATATCCCAGGCATGTTCGATAGGGTTCATGTCTGGCGAACATGCTGGCAACTGTAGTCGAGCGATGTCGTTATCTTGAAGGAACGCATTCACAAGATGTGCACGATGAGGTCGAGAATTGTCGTCCATGAAGACAAATGCCTCTCCAATATTCTGCCGATATGGTTGCACTATGGGTCGGAGGATGTCATTCAGGTATCGTAAAGCCGTTTCGGAGCCTTCCATGACCACCAGTGGCGTACGTCGGCCCCACATAATGCCACCCCAAAACATCAGGGAACCACCACCTTGCTGCACTCGCTGGACAGTGTGTCTAAGACGTTCAGCCTGACCAGGGTGCCTCCAAACACGTCTCCGACGATTGTCTGGTTGAAGGCATATGCGACACTCATCGGTGAAGAGAACGTGATGCCAATTCTGTGGGGTCATTCAGCATGTTGTTGGGCCCATCTGTACCGCGCTGCATGGTGTCGGGGTTGCAAAGCTGGACCTCGCCATGGACGTCGGGAGTGAAGTTGCGCATCATGCAGCCTATTGCGCACAGTTTGAGTTGAAACACGACGTCCTGTGGCTGAACGAAACGCATTATTCAACATGGTGGCATTGCTGTCAGGGTTCCTCCGAGCGGCAATCCGTAAGTAGCGGTCATCCACTACAGTAGTAGCCCTTGGGCGGCCTGAGCGAGGCCTGTCATCGACAGTTCCTGTATCTCTGTACCTCCTCCATGTCCGAACAACATCGCTTTGGTTCACTCTGAGACGCCTGGAAACTTCCCTTGTTGAGAGCCCTTCTTGACACAAAGTAACAATGCGGACGCGATCGAACTGCGGTATTGACCTTCTAGGCATGGTAGAACTACAGACAACATGAGCAGCGTACCTTCGTCCTGGTGGAATGACTGGAACTGATCGGCTGTCGTACCCCCTCCGTCTAATAGGCCCTGCTCATGCATGGTTGTTTACATCTTTGAGCAGTTTTAGTGACATCTATGAACAGTCAAAGGGACTGTATCTTTGATACAATATACACAGTCAACGTCTATATGCCGGAGATCTGGGAACCGAGGTGATGCAAAACTTTTTTTGATGTGTGTATTTTTTTACCCTAATTTTAATATATCAGAAAGTATTCAAGCCAACAGCTCTATACTTTGCACACGTATAGCACCTGACACTCTAGATTAATTTGGAGTAATTAATATGTCAGTGCTGCCAACATGATTCTATGCTTGCTGATAAGTCCAATTTTAAAATACATGTAACTTCTATACTAACAAATGGATTTCATCCAAAATAGGCTCAACAAGATATCATAATATTTCCGATTATTTCTAACCAGCACACGCATGAGATTGTTGCCAACATGCTTTTACGCGTGCTGATTGATCCAATGCCTAACTGCATGGAACGCCCATTGGACTTCAACCAAATTTTGTATTCTGTACCTTAAGAGATGGAACTAAGAATATATCCAGTCTCCAGGGCTGACCAATGTAGTGCTCTATTAGGCTACATTATACCAGGAATATTTCGGACTAATTAGACATTTCGATATTACCAACTTAAATTTGTCATTATTCTAGATAGGTTCATATACTGTAGAATAATCATTGGCATGAAAAGTAGGCTCTTTAGTTCGTCACGGAACTTCTTGTTTTTAATTTCTTGATCAGACCCTTTCTACTCATAGCAAGGTATTCTGCGCCATATAAATCCTCCTGTCTTATTACTGTGCAGTAATGGCGCACAGTCTCGTACAGTAACAGCCCACTCTCCTCGAGCCATCGCCTTGCGTCTCCTTCATTTAACACCCATCTTCCTCAGGTCCTCCTCCACATCATGTAGCCACTTTTCTTTTGGTCTTACTTCCAATTGTCTCCCGCTTGGCTTTCCCTGAGCCCGGGGATGTTCTCCGCAGCGCCTACATGCGTCTGCGAGAGCTAGCTACAGCAGTTACGTTGGCAGCACGGCTGCCGCTTGCATCATATTAGCCTTTCACGAATTGATTGCCGGCGGTCGAGGTGGGAACTATTCTTTGTTTACTTGTGTCACACTTCAGCCTGATTCGTTGACAGGTACAGTCGCGCGAGTAGGATATGACTCAGCTCCAGTAGCCTCTGTCATCGTTTAACTGTCCGCGGTGACATGAGCTCCTATGACGCACAATGCTGCTTGACTTGTGTGCAGAATGCATTCTGTCATCGCTGTGTTCCCTAATAACAAGCAAACAGTATACTTTGTACTCACCACAGCCATTCATAACAGATGCTGGAAGTGCTGATGACACATACGCTCGCTAATTGCAATACACACTGACTGGCTACAGCACACACGTGAGGGATTCACCCTGTCAAAGACACCGTGCTGCCAACTAAACCGATGAGGCAACCACTCACAGCTGCACGTAACCACTGCGGAGAACATTCTCGGGCGCCCTGTATTTTCTTAAATTTTTTAAGACCGTTAGAAATCCCTCAGTATGCCTTCCTTCGGAGGGGAAGTAAAGCCGGCGGTCCCATGCCATAGATTTATGACATGTAAAAGAACCTTCCACTAATTACACTTGTTTGAAGCTATAGGTTAGATTTGACTAACGCTCTTAGGTTCCAACGTTCGTCGCCAGGAGCCGACTGCGGTGGCGTCTAGTAACCAAGTGGAAATAGTTGTCGTTGACGGTGGCGTTTGGTAGCAAAAGTCGGAAAGACTTGAAAATTGAATGTCTGTAATTTTTTCTTGAATTAAAAAAAAAGATAACACACACTAATACAGCCATCACAATTAACAGCGGTTATCTGACAGATTCTACACACACCCCAAGTACACGGGGCTACATGACCGCGTTGTCGCAGCTCCTAAACTGAGGAACCAATCAATCAACTACTTTCTTAACCATTCTCTCTTCAAGCATTCTTTCCACCTACGCTTGCTAACGCACAGCGTTAGGTTATGGAGCTAAGCTATCTGCTGACTTAGGGGCAGATGACCTCGTAGTTCCTCCCCTTAAAACAACAATAACTAACTATCTGCTGACTAGGTATACGCATGGGTTCGAGCCCCACCGTCAGCCATCCTTGAAATGGTTTTCCGTGGTTTCCAATTTTCAACACGAGGCAAGTGTTGGGACGGTACCTTCTGACAGGCCACGGCCGCTTCCTTCCACATCCTTGCCCAGTTTCATTCATCTTCATCCATTCCTTCTTTCATCCCGGCACGCAGGTCACTCACGGGCGTTGACTAGAAAGACCTGCACTCGGCCTGTCAGGAGGCCACACGACAAATAAAAACAAATCAGAAACAATGTCTGGTTTTCCAAAAAAGGATCGTAATTTCTTCATATTCTCCATTGTCATATATTGGAGTATATAATTTCCTTTAATACATTTCTCTCCCATCTCAGGAGGAGTTCTTCATCTGCCGCAGTAAGATGATGATGATGATAATAACTGTTGTTTTAAGCGGCCTAACATCTAGGTTATCGGCCTCACCGCAGTAAGAGCCCATGTCACTGATCCATATGTAACCACTGGTTTCACAATAGTTAGTCTTCAGATTCCTGCTAAGATTACGTATTCTAAGGATCCTTGCTAGTGAGAATTAGCTGCTATTCTAGATTGTCTCTCCTATTTCATGTTGTTATCTAAAGTGACCAGTGCTGCCAGGTATCTTAGTTGATATTATTATTATTAGCTTGCCACGGTGGTTATCGTGTCGGACTACTGTACCCTAGGATATTATCAGATGGGTACAAGTTTGCAGGTTCACTCCTGGCCATGGTAAGTGATTTTTGAAAGGCGACAAAAATCACGAAATGCATGTCATACGTTGTTGGCATGTTAAAGATTCCATTTTTCAGTAGACCATGTTCATAATGGCAAAATTAATCTCGGGATTTTTTGCCAACACAAAGTTCTACCTCTCTCTACTAGAAAGCGCTATAGTGTCGAAGAGCTTAGAAATCTAACCTCCTTAATTTTCATGGTCCTCCAAGGAACGACAAAATTTGAAATGCAAGATGCCCTCTGGGCGTTAAATAACAATGATTGCTCCCGGCACCCAATGGCATAAGATATTATTATTATACTAGCATTACCGTCGCGGCTTCGCCCGCGAATATTCTAGTTTTAAAGAGTACACTTAGCAAAATCTCAATCATGAATGCTATGACTGATTTATCCTTGGTATGAATAATCAGACGTTATCAATTCAGCTACTGGCGCAGTGGTTAGGGGTTTGTCATTCCTTCATAGGTATATCAGAGTGAAGTTAGGTTTCTGGGAATATCACAGACACTGTTAATTTGAGGGCCTTTAAATGTGGTTTTCGGAGACCTCTTATAGTCTGGTGAAAAAGACCTTTCGAAACACACTCAGACGTGAAAATTGCGTGAAAAAATTCTACAGTCCCCCTTGACCCCCTTAAGCGCATTATACTGTATGTATTGATTAATTTTACAGCTTAATTTGGTTCAGTGATAACCTTATAACCGTCTGGGAACTTTAGCAGTAATGTAATAATTGGAATTGCATTGCGTCTTACAGAAATAGATGGACCTGTGAGATTCTGTTACCATGGTTACCGTGTTGCATTCTTTCATTGTAAATATACATGTTTTAAGGTATTTATTTAATTGTGAGGCATTTAAAGAGTAAGTGAGTGCGTTTCGCTTACGCATTGGGTTATGCTGAACCTGTAAGTACCCCACATGTGTAAGTTGGTGTTAACGGGACCTTAACAGAATAATATAGGGAGGGATTATTATTATCACTAAAAGTCTGTTCGGATAGCTTCGCCCGGTAAGCACAGTACGGAATTACAAAGGTAGAAATCAGGGGGGAGTACAGACTACAGGCAATTGTTGACCTCACCAATACTTCCGTAACAATCGTTTGCAGCGATGACCCCCCCCCCCCACATTAGCCTACATAAAATGTCTCTCTGGTATGCGCAGAGTGCTGGTCTCCTAGCAACCATTCTGTCGCTTGTTTCTGCGTGTACCCAGCCATAGAGCAATGGAATTCCTCCATGGTGATTAGTAAGTCCTTCCAACAAACTTTCCAACACCATCAGGAGTTCTGGATCAAGAATTAATAATGGCCAATTACAAAAGTGTCGTTCGTGGTGGTGAAAGACGTCACGACGCAGCAGCGCGTGAGAGAGAGAGAGGGCAAGAGTGAGAAAGAAGAAAAATCATTATTTTTATAGGAAAAAGTATAAAGCAGTGCTGAAGGTGGGAGGGGGAGGGGAGGTGTAAATTGGTGTCGTAATGAGCGAGGTAATTATCTTCGAGAAGGATTGGTGGGGACAGCTTCAGTAACGTGAGGCAAAGCCCTCAGATCATGACTGTAGGGCCAAGATCTCAGGAACATGACCATGCGTGGCAAAACCCTCAGATCATGACTGTAGGGCCAAGCCCTCAGGATCATGACCATGTGAGGCAATGCCCTCAGATCCTGACTGTAGGGCAAAACCCTCAGGATTATGGCCATGTGAGGCAAAGCCCTCAGATCCTGACTGTAGGGCCAAGATCTCAGGATCATGACCATGTGAGGCAAAGCCCTCAGATCCTGACTGTAGGGCCAAGCCCTCAGGAACATGACCATGTGTGGCAAGGCCCTCAGATCATGACTGTAGGGCAAAACCCTCAGGATCATGTCCATGTGAGGCAAGGCCCTCAGATCATGACTGTAGGGCAAAGATCTCAGGGACATGACCATGTGAGGCAAAGCACTCAGATCATGGCTGTAGGGCCAAGCCCTCAGGAACATGACCATGTGTGGCAAGGCCCTCAGATCATGACTGTAGGGCAAAGATAACAGGGACATGACCATGTGAGGCAAGGCCCTCAGATCATGACTGTAGGGCAAAGATCTCAGGGACATGACCATGTGTGGCAAAGCCCTCAGATCATCACTGTAGGGCAAATATCTCAGGGACATGGCCATGTGAGCCAAGGCCCTCAGATCATGACTGTAGGGCAAAGATCTCAGGGACATGACCATGTGTGGCAAGGCCCTCATATCATGACTGTAGGGCAAATATCTCAGGATCATGATCATGTGAGGCAAGCAAAGCCCCCATATTATGACTGTGGGGCAAAGATCTCAGGGACATGACCATGTGAGGCAAAGCCCTCAGATCATGAGTGTAGGGCAAAGATCTGACGGCCATGACCATGTGAGGCAAAGCCCTCAGATCATGACTGTAGGGCAAAGCCCTCAGGAACGTGGCCATGTGAGGCAAGGCCCTCAGATCATGTCTGTAGGGCAAAGATCTCAGGGACATGACCATGTGTGGCAAGGCCCTCATATCCTGACTGTAGGGCAAATATCTCAGGATCATTACCATGTGTGGCAAAACCCTCAGATCATGATTGTAGAGCAGAGATATCAGGATCATGACCATGTGAGGCAAAGCCCTCAGATCATGACTGTAGGGCCAAGCCCTCAGGATCATGACCATGTGAGGCAAAGTCCTCAGATCATGACTTTAGGGCCAAGATCTCAAGGACATGGCCATGTGAGGCAGAGCCCTCAGATCATGACTGTAGGGCCAAAATCTCAAGGACATGGCCATGTGAGGCAAAGCCCTTAGATCATGACTGTAGGGCAGAGATCTCAGGTTCATAACCATATGAGGCAAAGCCCTCAGATCATCACTGTAGGGCCAAGATTTCAGGAACATGGCCATGTGAGGCAAAGCCCTTAGATCATGACTGTAGGGTAAAGATCTCAGGGACATTGCCATGTGAGCCAAAGCCCTCAGATCCTGATTGTAGGGCAAAGATCTCAGGGACATGGCCATGTGAGCCAAAGCCCTCAGATCCTGACTGTAGAACAAAGCCCTCAGGGACATGGCCATGTGAGCCAGAGCCCTTAGATCATGACTGTAGGGCAAAGATCTAAAGGACATGACCATGTGAGGCAATGCCCTCAGATAATGGCTGTAGGGCCAAGATCTCAGGGACATAACCATGTGAGGCAAGGCCCTCAGATAATGGCTGTAGGGCCAAGATATCAGGGACATGACCATGTGAGGCAAAGCCCTCAGATCATGACTTTAGGGCAAAGATCTCAGGGACATGGCCATGTGAGGCAAAGCCCTCAGATCATGACTCTAGGGCAAAGATCTCAAGGACATGGCCATGTGAGGCAAAGCCCTCAGAACATGACTGTAGGACCAAGCCCTCAGGAACATGACCATGTGAGGCAAAGCCCTCAGATCATGATTGTAGGGCCAAGCCCTCAGGAACATGACCATGTGAGGCAAAACCCTCAGATCATGACTGTAGGGCCCAGCCCTCAGGAACATGACCATGTGGGGCAAAGCCCTCAGATCATGACTGTAGGGCTAAGCCCTCAGGATCATGACCATGTGAGGCAAAGGCCTCAGATCATAATTGTAGGGCCAAGCCCTCAGGGACATGGCCATGTGAGGCAAAGCCCTCAGATCATGACTCTAGGGCAAACATCTCTGGGACATGGCCATGTGAGGCAAAGCCCTCAGATCCTGACTGTAGGGCAAAGATCTCAGGAACATGACCATGTGAGGCAGAGCCCTCAGATCCTGACTGTAGGGAAACGATCTCAGGAGCATGACCATGTGAGGCAGAGACCTCAGATCCTGACTGTAGGGCAAAGATGTCAGGAATATGACCATGTGAGGCAGAGCCCTCAGATCCTGACTGTAGGGCAAAGATCTCAGGAACATGACCATGTGAGGCAGAGCCCTCAGCTCCTGACTGTAGGGCAAGGATCTCAGGAACATGACCATGTGAGGCAGAGCCCTCAGATCCTGACTCTAGGGCAAATATCTCAGGGACATGACCATGTGAGGCAAAGCCCTCAGATCATGACTGTAGGGCAAATATCTCAGAGACATGGCCATGTGAGGCAAAGCCCTCAGATCATGACTGTAGGGCAAAGCCCTCAGGAACGTGGCCATGTGAGGCAAGGCCCTCAGATCATGTCTGTAGGGCAAAGATCTCAGGGACATGACCATGTGTGGCAAGGCCCTCATATCCTGACTGTAGGGCAAATATCTCAGGATCATGACCATGTGTGGCAAAACCCTCAGATCATGATTGTAGAGCAGAGATATCAGGATCATGACCATGTGAGGCAAAGCCCTCAGATCATGACTGTAGGGCCAAGCCCTCAGGATCATGACCATGTGAGGCAAAGTCCTCAGATCATGACTTTAGGGCCAAGATCTCAAGGACATGGCCATGTGAGGCAGAGCCCTCAGATCATGACTGTAGGGCCAAAATCTCAAGGACATGGCCATGTGAGGCAAAGCCCTTAGATCATGACTGTAGGGCAGAGATCTCAGGTTCATAACCATGTGAGGCAAAGCCCTCAGATCATCACTGTAGGGCCAAGATTTCAGGAACATGGCCATGTGAGGCAAAGCCCTTAGATCATGACTGTAGGGTAAAGATCTCAGGGACATTGCCATGTGAGCCAAAGCCCTCAGATCCTGATTGTAGGGCAATGATCTCAGGGACATGGCCATGTGAGCCAAAGCCCTCAGATCCTGACTGTAGAACAAAGTCCTCAGGGACATGGCCATGTGAGCCAAAGCCCTTAGATCATGACTGTAGGGCAAAGATCTAAAGGACATGACCATGTGAGGCAATGCCCTCAGATAATGGCTGTAGGGCCAAGATCTCAGGGACATAACCACGTGAGGCAAGGCCCTCAGATAATGGCTGTAGGGCCAAGATATCAGGGACATGACCATGTGAGGCAAAGCCCTCAGATCATGACTTTAGGGCAAAGATCTCAGGGACATGGCCATGTGAGGCAAAGCCCTCAGATCATGACTGTAGGGCAAAGATCTCAAGGACATGGCCATGTGAGGCAAAGCCCTCAGAACATGACTGTAGGGCCAAGCCCTCAGGAACATGACCATGTGAGGCAAAGCCCTCAGATCATGATTGTAGGGCCAAGCCCTCAGGAACATGACCATGTGAGGCAAAACCCTCAGATCATGACTGTAGGGCCCAGCCCTCAGGAACATGACCATGTGGGGCAAAGCCCTCAGATCATGACTGTAGGGCTAAGCCCTCAGGATCATGACCATGTGAGGCAAAGGCCTCAGATCATAATTGTAGGGCCAAGCCCTCAGGGACATGGCCATGTGAGGCAAAGCCCTCAGATCATGACTCTAGGGCAAACATCTCTGGGACATGGCCATGTGAGGCAAAGCCCTCAGATCCTGACTGTAGGGCAAAGATGCCAGGAACATGACCATGTGAGGCAGAGCCCTCAGATCCTGACTGTAGGGCAAACATCTCTGGGACATGGCCATGTGAGGCAGAGCCCTCAGATCCTGACTGTAGGGCAAACATCTCTGGGACATGACCATGTGAGGCAGAGCCCTCAGATCCTGACTGTTGGGCAAAGATCTCAGGAACATGACCATGTGAGGCAGAGCCCTCAGATCCTGACTCTAGGGCAAATATCTCAGGGACATGACCATGTGAGGCAAAGCCCTCAGATCATGACTGTAGGGCAAATATCTCAGAGACATGGCCATGTGAGGCAAAGCCCTCAGATCATGACTGTAGGGCAAAGATCTCAAGGACATGGCCATGTGAGGCAAAGCCCTCAGAACATGACTGTAGGGCCAAGCCCTCAGGAACATGACCATGTGAGGCAAAGCCCTCAGATCAAAATTGTAGGGCCAAGCCCTCAGGGACATGGCCATGTGAGGCAAAGCCCTCAGATCATGACTCTAGGGCAAAAAGCTCTGGGACATGGCCATGTGAGGCAAAGCCCTCAGATCCTGACTGTAGGGCAAAGATCTCAGGAACATGACCATGTGAGGCAGAGCCCTCAGATACTGACTGTAGGGCAACGATGTCAGGAACATGACCATGTGAGGCAGAGCCCTCAGATCCTGACTGTAGGCAATGATCTCAGGAATATGACCATGTGAGGCAGAGCCCTCAGATCCTGACTATAGGGCAAAGATCTCAGGAATATGGCCATGTGAGGCAGAGCCCTCAGATCCTGGCTGTAGGACAAAGATCTCAGGGACATCACCATGTGAGCCAAAGCCCTTGGATCATGACTGTGGGGTAAAGATCTCAGGGACATTGCCATGTGAGCCAAAGCCCTCAGATCCTGATTGTAGGGCAAATATCTCAGGGACATGGCCATGTGAGCCAAAGCCCTCAGATCCTGACTGTAGAACAAAGCCCTCAGGGACATGGCCATGTGAGCCAAAGCCCTTAGATCATGACTGTAGGGCAAAGATCTCAGGGACATGGCCATGTGAGGCAAAGCCCTCAGATCATGACTGTAGGACCAAGCCCTCAGGAACATGACCATGTGAGGCAAAGCCCTCAGATCCTGACTGTAGGGCAAAGATCTCAGGGACATGGATATGTGAGGCAGAGCCCTCAGATCCTGACTGTAGGGCAAAGATCTCAGGGACATGGCCATGTGAGGCAAAGCCCTCAGATCCTGACTGTAGAGCAAAGATCTCAGGGACATGGCCATGTGAGGCAAAGCCCTTAGATCATGAATGTAGGGCAAAGATCTCAGGAACATGGCCATGTGAGGCCGAGCCCTGAGATCATGACTGTAGGGCAAAGATCTCAGGGACATGACCATGCGAGGCAAAGCCCTCAGATCCTGACTGTGGGGCAAAGCCCTCAGGGACATGACCATGTGAGGCAAAGCCCTCAGATCATGACTGTAGGGCAAAGATCTCAGGATCATGGCCATGTGAGGTAAAGCCCTCAGATCGTGACTCTTGGGCCAAGTCCTCAGGATCATAACCATGTGAGGCAAATATCTCAAGAACATGAAAATGTGAGACATATTCCTCACAAACATGACCATGTTAAAACTTACGAAAGGCGTTTGTTGAACAGATCTAATCATGCTCGCCTCACTACCAAAACATCTAATCCGATTAAACCACCCTTATTGTGAGATGTGTATTTTTAATCCATGTTATTTTTTCCAGTTAGTACGTGTGGTAGATAATTGCTATTGGACCCATTAAGGTGTTGACTGACTGAAAAAGATTTTTAGCCTACTTTTCTCATTTTACTAAAATGAGCAAAAAGTAGACTAATGAGATCGATCCTGGAAAATGTCTGTCTGTCTCTCCGTCTGTCTGTCTGTCTGTCTGGCTGGCTGGCTGGCTGTGTGTGTGTCCCCCTCCCCTATCAACTCGTAAATGGCTGCAGCTATGGAAACCAATTTTGGTATGAGTAAAGATCTATGCCAGAATATCTCAAGGCCATATTTGAAAATGATGTCAATGCTACCAATTGCTAAAGAATCGTGATTGAAATTTGAGCTCAATGTTGGATATCCTGGAAGGTATCCATCAGAGCTATTCCAAAGTTGGCACGCATATAGATAACAATATTTCAGTTTAATTTCCAGGAGGCCATACATGACAGTGTTGCCTACATGATTCTAAGCCAGCTGATAAGTCTAATTTTAAAATACATGTAACTCCCACACTATCAATTGGATTTCAACCAAATTTCGTATGTACTACGTGTACAATACCAAATATGATTGTGCGTATTCTTAATAGCAACCAGGGCTGCCAACTGTTAATAAATGATCTATCAATTATTTTAGCCTAATGCCAATATATCAGAAAATATGCAAACCAAGAGCTCGAAACTTTGCACACGTATAGTACATGGCCTTCTACATTAATTTGGAGTACCTGGTATACGTCAGTACTGCCAACATTATTCTAAGCTTGTTGATAAGTCCAAATTTTAAATGCATGTAACTACTATACTAACAAATGGATTTCAACCAAATTTCGTATGTGATTTTGGACCATAACTCATATGAATATGCATATTCGTAAAAGCCAGCAGGGCTGCCAACTGTAAGTAAATGCTCTCTCTCTCTCTATCGTTTTACCCTAATATCTATAAATCAGAATATATGCAAGCCAACAGCTCTAAATATTGCACACTTATAGTACCTAACATTCTAAATTAATTTGGGGTAACTAATGTACGTCAGTGCTGCCAACATTATTTAATCCTTCTGATAAGTCCAATTTTTAAATACATGTAACTTCTATACTAACAAATGGATTTAATCCAAAATTGGTACAATAATAGATCATAACATTTTAGATTAATTCATAAATTCTAAGAAAAGTAGGCTCTTTAGTTCGTCACGGAACTACTTGTTTTTTACTAAAAGGACGAATCATTACGTAATAATACTTGTCACGGATATTGACACCACCCGTGCAAAGCCGGGTATAAAACAAGAACTTAATTGGTTGCGGTTTATGCAGCCGCCTCGAACAAAGCACTGGAATTTAAATGTTTTTGCAGCATAATGCGAGTGTACCTTCTTTTGTTGCAAAGTTTAAGGAAAGAAATGTTTCTCCTAGCAAAAAGTAAGTTCCTTTGTAGATAATGTTGAAGTTAGACGAGACGAAGATAATATAACCCGGGTCAACAGCTCGATTCCCGCCCGAGGCATGACTGTTTAATTTCCAAGTTTGCCAAGTTAGTTTGTAAGACAGAATGTTTGACTGGAACTTAAAGGAAACCCCCGGGAACTCAACAGCTGCAGTTTTAAAAAGAAACTATTCAACTCTGTTAAAATGTAGATAATAAGAATAGCAGGACCCAAACCCCAGACCTCATCAGAGCAACCCTACGAAGGCTGATCAACAAAGATCGAATTTGATTCAATTTACACAAATGGTTCCTGTTGAGTAACATTTGGGAATGATATCCTGCATTCTTCTACATTGCGGTGTATCAAGTCAAGTCATGTGGTCCAAACAGTATGATGTTAATAATTAGCTTATTTTTCACATTTTGCAAAAATGAGGAAAAAGTAGACTTATGAGATCGATCTGGGAAAATGTGTGTCTGTCTGTCCTTCTGTCTGTCTGTCTGTCTGTCTGTCTGGAATTTGGAATTGGAATTTATTGTTTCTCTTATACAGGCCACTGAGGCTACAAAGCCTCTTTATGCAGCTCTCTTCATTCAGAGGGCGGTTACATACAATAGAATAAATTAAGAAAGAAAAAAACTTAACCTATACATACAGTTGACAATAAAAGTTCTTGTTATTACATCCGTTCACCTTGAACATGATAATTGTATAGCTGATAGATTACAATGAAGGGAGTGTTTTATCGCTCTGATAGGAAGTCCTGAATACTGGTGCAATTTATATTTATTCCAGAGAATACTAGCTGAAATACGGAATGAACCTTTGCATTTTTCGGTTCTGTGATGAGGTATCTGGAGCATTTGTGCAGTGTGTCTATTCGCACGGTTATGCACTGATTGCATGGGAGTTAGTGTGCAGTAAATATAAGACGGAATTTTGAATTTTAGAATTTTTATCACAGTCAGAGCCATGGCATACTGTCTTCGTTCCTTTAACTTTAGCCATCCAATCTGGACGTAAAATGGAGTTATATGAGACTCTCTTGGTACATTGAGAACAAACCGCAAGCAAGCATTTTGCATTCTTTGCAATTTTGTATTGAGGACCTCTCCCATATCATGGTAAATTATAGATCCATAGTCAAATATTGGTAGTATCAAACTCTGTATCAGTATCTTTCGTACATTTTGAGGCAAATAGAAGCAAGTTCGCCTAATTTGATATAATGACGATGCAACCCTTTTCAGAATCATGTTTGTGTGATCCTGCCACGATAATCGAGAGTCAAAAATAACTCCCAGATTTCTTACTGCTGACTGGTACGGAACTGTTTGGGATGCAAGCTGTAAAGGTGGTACTGGGTCAGGTAGGGAACTGAGTAATTTGGTATAGCCGATGACGATCGGTTGCGTTTTTTCGAAGTTAAGTATTAGATTATGATCGAGTGCGTACTGAGATAGGCTTTGAATGTCACTGTTAATTAGAGCTACCTTCAAATGAATGGATTTCAGATCCGTGTGTAGATATAGCTGAAGGTCATCTGCGTACATATGATGTTGACAAAATTTAAGGACAGATGGAAGGTCATTTATATACACGGAGAACAGGAGTGGACCAAGGACCGAACCCTGCGGCACACCTGTTGTTACTTCACACCATTCTGAAACATTGTCATCTGCTAGGACTACTCTCTGACATCTGCCTGTTAGGTAAGACCTAAACCAGTTCGTTACTGACTTTGAAAGGCCTAGATTTCTTAATTTAACTAGTAGGATCTCATGGTGAACTCTGTCAAAAGCTTTGCTGAAATCGAATAGAGATAATATAGTTATTTCCTTCCGGTCCATTGCTAGACGAATGTCGTCTGTGACTTTGATAAGGGCTGTCAGAGTACTATGTTTTGATTTATATCCAGATTGGTTCGGGTTTAAGATATTGTTGGAGTTTATATATTCATAAAACTGATCAAAAACAATCCGTTCTAACGCTTTCCCAATTGCACACAACATACTTATTGGTCTAAAGTCACTACAGTTTAAGGCGTTCGTGAATTTTGGTATTGCTTTGATGTTGGCTTTTTTCCATTGTGTCGGATAAATACCCATTTGCAGGCTATAGTTAAATATATGCAATAAAACTGGCATGAGGAGGTCCATATTCCTTTTCAATAGCGTAATAGATATATGATCTGGTCCTACGGCTTTTGAAGTTATCCTAAATATCGCTAAATGAATGTCATCTGTCTGGCTGTGTGTGTGTGTCCCCCCCCCCCTCCCCCATCAACTCCTAAACGGCTGCAGCAATCAAAACCAAATATAATATGAGTAAAGATGTATACCGGAATATCTCAAGCCCATATTTGAAAATGATGTCAGTGCTACCAACTGCTGAAAAAACGCAATAGAAATTTGATCTCCATGTTGGATATCATGGAAGATATGCATGGGAGCTATTCCAAAATTGGCACACATGTAGATAATACTATTTTAGTTTAATTTCCAGGAGGCCATACATGACAGTGTTGCCAAAATAATTTTAAGCCTTCTCATAAGCCCAAATTTTTAAAGGCATATAACTTCTACACTATTAATTGGAATTCAACCAAATTTTGTATGTAATATGTGTACATAAACAGATATGACTGAGTGTATTCTTAAGAGCCACCAGAGCTACCAACTGTTTATAATTGCTCTCTCTATTTTCTTCATCCAAATACCAATATATCTGAAAGTATGCACGCCGACAGCTTTAAACTATGCACACGTATGGTACCTGATATTTTAGATTAATTTCGAGTAACTTATATACTTCAGTTCTACCAACATGATTCTAAGCCTGCTGATAGGACCAATGTTTAAATACATGTAACTTCTATACTATCAGTTGGATTTCAACCAAATTTCGTATGTGCTATGAGTAACATAACAGATATGAATATAAGTATAAGTATAAGAGCAATCAGGGCTGCCAACTGTTAATAAATATTGTTTATATTTTTTTACCCTAATTTCAATATATCAGAAAGTATTCAAGCCAACAGCTCTATACTTTGCACACGTATAGCACCTGACACTCTAGATTAATTTGGAGCAATTAATATAAGCCAGTGCTGCCAACATGATTCTATGCTTGCTGATAGGTCCAATTTTAAAATACATGTAACTTCTATACTAACAAATGGATTTCATCCAAAATTGGCACAACAAGATATCATAATATTTCCGATTATTTCTAACCAGCACACGCATGACATTGTTGCCAACTTGCTTTTAGGCGTGCTGATAAATCCAATGTCTAACTGCATGTAACGTCCATTGGACTTTAACCAAATTTTGTATTCTGTATCTTAAGAGATGGAACTAAGAATATATTCAGTCACAAGGGCTGCCAACTGTAGTGCTCTATTAGGCTACATTATACCAGGGATATTTCGAACTAATTAGACATTTCGTTATTACCAACTTAATTTCGTCATTATTCTAGATAGGTTCATATACTGTAGAATAATCATTGGCATGAAAAGTATTCCCTTTAGTTCGTCACGGAACTTCTTGATTTTTGTTTTAAGGGGACTAACATCGAGGTTATTGGACCCCACACAATATCCCAACAAGATCGATATATCTCTTAGTATTGATCCATGTTTGGGGTTTGCTTATAATAACGCTAAATATGGTAGACATAACTTCGTTTTATGTAGATTTCATTAGATTATGATGATAATTGTTGTTTTAAGGGGCCTAACATCTAGGTTATCGGCCCCTGATTTCATTAGAAAGCAACATATTGAAATGGGGTACCATGTAACAACTTCCGGAAAATTTCCACATCTCGCGTTTTATACAGTGTTGCCAAATCTTGAAATGGGAAAGAACTAAACCCTACGCTTAAAAACACCGGAAAAGGCCCAACTGGACTCTATGATTCAAAACACTAGAAAAACACCCAAAATTATAAATATATAAACGTCTTTTTACTTATTTTTCTTTCATTAAAAATCGTCTTCTTCACTTGCGGAGCCTGCTGCCGCTATTACATCTTTAGAGCAGGAAGGTGTAGTACTGCGGTGGCTCTGCATACTTCCAATTTTGGCCACTATTATATCCTTCGGAAGTTCGTAGTCGTGATGACATTTTCCCTATGCTTTAGTCCAAATACCTCCAGGGGCTCACATCTTGTGGGAACGTGGGTTGGCGACCACGGGGCCCCAGCTGATTCCGGCATTTCTTCCACTTACTTGTGCCGGGCTCCTCTCAGTCTTCTTTCCTGTCGACCTCACTTGGTCAACTCTTGTTCTCTTCCGACCCCGATGGTATTAGGGTATCCGAGGCCTAGGGAGTCTCTTCCCTTCCCGCCTTAATTGGCCCTTGTCTCATCTTTCCTGATTCCCTCCTTCTGGGAGGGTTCAGCCTTCTTTTCCTTTTCCTGTTATCTCCTGTCTTCTGCTCAAGGCCCTCAAGGAGGCGGGGTGTATGTACCCTCACCACTTCTGGTGCACCCTAGATATTGCTACACCTTCAGGGGCTCAGGGCTGGTGAGTTCGGGAGTTGGTGACCCCGAGGGATTCCTGAATTGAGTCCGGTTTTCCCCCTTTTATCCTTGACCTGTGGGGAGGACACTCTCCTCTTCACTTTCCTATCTGCCTTTCATGGCTCTCCTTCCTTCCAAGTCCCTCAATCTGCATTCTTCGAGGTTTGAGGGCCTTTCTAATCCTCCTGTCCTTTATTTGCCTTATTCTTCTTCTTTTGTTTTCCATTTCTTCTTCTAGTATATAAGTTAGTAGTTAGTTTTAGTTATAGTTTACATTTCATTATCATCTTCACGATCACCCAAACCATTAGGGGCCGATAACCTAGATGTTAGGCCCTTTAAAACAACAATTATCAGCATCATCTAATGAGATGATGATATGATAATAATTGTTGTTTTAAGGGGCCTAACATCTAGGTTATCGGCCCCTGATGTCATTGGAAAACAACCTATTGCAATGGACATATTCTCGCGTTTTATATCCTCTAGACCTCAAAACCACCGTAAACTCAAACGTTTATATATAATACGAGGGACGTACTATATTGTGTTACACTTATTTTTTTCTACCCAAATGAAGTACATTACACATCAGTTGTTACGTCCACCTTCTCAACATAATCTCCTTGTAACTTTGCCATCGATGTGTCAGTCTCTCCAAATCTTCCTGAAACCATCCTTTCGGAGTGCTGCGTACTCTTGTGCCACCAAAGTACAGCTAGAGTTTCTGTTCAAGATAGTGGAAAACCTCTCGCTGGATGTGAAAATGGAATTCGGGCTGGTGTAATGTAAAACGCTGAACGTTATGAAAGGCAAGTTACAGGAAGGTGTTTATTAAACAGCTCAGGGCCAGTAGATTGCAACAATGCTCACCAACGAGACCTACAAGTATCTGAGAATGAAGCAAGCCAGACACATAGAACACTCGGTAGTGAAACAAGATCTGACGAAGGAATTTGTCAGAAGAATTAAGCTTGTTTCTATCGCTAGCCTCAACAGTAAATACAGGGTCTTTCAGATAAAGTAAGAACGGCAAGCGGCAGTTTTGTTGTTCACTACTGCGGTGGCCTTGGCCAAGCTTGTGGCGCGCCATGGCCCCCTGTTGTACTATTGAAAGCGCGCGCATAGTACATACGAGGGCTGTTTTTTCAAGTTCTGATGGACTGTATAAAATAACAGATTGACATACTGTACCCGTTCGTCCTGGGGATGCGATGACCCATCTGCTATAACATCGCATTCCTGGAGTTCCAGGACAGAGCGGAGTTAAATGAACCTCTAGTCAAATAAGGAATGTGTCGGAAATTCAGCTGAGTTATCGAAAAAGCAGTGGGTATCACGAGACAAAGTATCTCTAGGGTCGTTACGGGCTTAAGTTTAATAAAAATAATGCAAATATAAATGGGCGCCATCAACTGAATTCCTAGCAAACCACTTCCTTTCCGGGTAAGCCTTACTCGAGACAAGGAAAGAAAAAGGAACATCACACCATCATCAGATCACAACTAAGATAAAAACAAATTTATTTTACTTTGATAGTCAGACAGACATATTAAATATAATTCCTACCTAAGAGTATGGTCGAATGCCAAAGTTAAATTGTCATTGTCCAAAAATCGAACCATCTCTTTTCTAATCCAAAATTATTTTTATCCACATAACAAGAATTTTTTTATAAAGTTCTCTTGGGTTCTCAGGATCACTGTAGCACTATGTCTTTCGTCACTGACATTTGTGAAACCTGAGACCTAATTTCTCTTTAATCTAACATCAATGTGGATTTAATAAATTATTGATCTGTCTAAACATACACATATAATAATCACACATATTAAATATCACGTAAATTTATGGTTTGCATGGCATAATTTGAATGTTGAACATGTTAATCAAATGCTCATAAACATTGAATAATTAATTTACACTATTTACATCGTCATTAACAATCACTTATCTGTGAATTACAGAAAATTCAAATTCTCATTGGTCATCATTATCGTCATCATCAAAATTAAATATTTCTCACATTAATTCTCACTTCAAAATTCTACATGTTCCTGTCAGAATCGTTAATTCATCACCATTACATCATTTAAATTCTCAACTCAAGTTGCAATTCCTTCAAACTATATCTCAATTAAATTTATTTAATTCCATGTAAATTCATTAATCATCAGCTTCTTTAATTAATTATCACCTTCTAATTCAGTTGTTCATCATCATTACAATCGTCTATTAATTTATTTCAATCAGTTCATTTATCCAATCTTTAATTCATCCACTTATTTAATTCATCGATTTATTCAAAATTTTAATTTATCAAATTATTTAAATTTCAATCATCTGGTTATTTAGTTTTTTATTATTTCATCTAGTCATTCTGATTTTTATTTCATTAGGTCAGATCGTTAATATGCTTAAATCTCAGATTATTATTTCATTAATTATTATTTTCAGAAAATCTTGTATTATCAACTTTATTTATTTGTTTAATTTCCTAACAAATTGTTTAATATGGTTTATAGAACGTTGTCTTACAGTTTTACCACTTCCAAGTTATATCTCGTATTTAATTTATCATGCCAAAAAATATTATTGCCTCCACGACATCACGTTGGATCAAACTATCCACAACGACATTACATTTCTTCAATACTTCAAATATCACATTTGAATACAAGAATTACTCCACAAAACTCCATAAATATTCAGCACATACAGCATGAATCTCAACAAATACGCTAGACTGGGTACGACGACCTCATGTCTGCTTCAAAATACATTAGCAACATTGCAACTATCACATGGCAACTTCCACAAAATTCCTATCACAAACTCCATTTAACCATGTTGCATGATCTACAAAAATATATAACTGGCTTCAAATTATCAACGCACACAATCTCCAATAACTGTAATTACTCTGATCACATCTAGACAACTTCTTAAACAATTGGAAAAATATTACTTCAATAATTTATGATCTGCTTTCAAATAGCATACATTTTCTTACAATTTTCATAACTCACATCACAGAAAAACACCAATGTGCTATAATCTCTCATATCAAAATCTGCAATACTGATCTGCCTTAAAATAATTATGACCATTAATGATTAATCTTACAAGATGCAATTACTTTAAATCCTTCTCAAAGGTATCAAACACAATTATAAAAATCATCAAAAGCATCAGCTGTAACAGCTGTTAAACTGAAATCACTCTCAAAAGAGTATAGCAACAAAATATTGGATTGGCAAACAAGAATTACTAAATGCAATCCTGTTGACATTTATCGTTACTTTATTTAACAAAATTTCGACTGATATGTGACTAGTAGTTCCTTGTTTGATTCACTTACATCTCGTGTACATTCGGATGATAAAAATGAGTCCCTCAATGGCGAGTAAGATGTGTAACCACCGTACAGTCGTATAAATACGAAAGACCTCGCCCCGTCGACTTGGATGATAGTTCCCTGAACGATGGGTAAGATGAGTAGCCACCATACAATCGTATAAATACGAAGGACCCCATCTCGTAGGCTATATGAGTGAATGTACCAGATAGGAATCAACAAGTTTCTAGTTGTCATATAAAAGCGATGTTCATTCACTAAAGTGAATAACTTCTTAATATCTCCAAACAATCCAATGGAAAAAATCCCTACTGATGAATAATACACACTCGCTAGTATGCAATGAACTGACGAAGTAATTTTGGATAATCAATTGCAGATCACGAGTTCGAAATACTCGTTACACAAAAAAACTATTCATGAAAAATATCCTAGCTGGAAAAATGTCTAAAAGACCAAACATCTGCTTAATAAAGCCAATCAATGGTGAGAATATCGTATAATGATGCCTGCCATATCATATGGTCACTCCATATTCTTGCAAATTCGAAGTATATAAATTCAAACCATGTCTTAATAATCATATCACTCCTATTAGAAAAATATACATGTGTGCCCAGTATTCATGAAAATAATCGTATCAGGTAGTTATGACTCTTACAGTACCTTTCATAATCAGCTGCAAATAAATTTCCAAGATCGTCGATTTTCCCTACATAAAGAATTTCTCGAAAGATCGGCGTGAATATCATTCCATCCATGAAATGACGATTGCCTTCGAAATCCCAAGTGAATCAGCTGGTGGACTCCTCTCGTCAGGAATCGAATCCATCGCTCTGCGGTGCCATCTTGTCTCTATTAGTGTCTACTCGGACATGTTGAACTTCGGATTACCCATAGCGGATATTGTCCAACTCCTTCTCGAAAAAGTTCATGGAAACAGCGGACCCCCTACTCCTCTTCTAAGTTACGCCACTGTTCCGTTAAATGTTCAGTTTGAGTATTGCAAGTTCAATCTCAAATGACTGCTATGTCTCACTTGCGTAAAATAAAATTTTACTTGAGAGTGTTCAAGATTACGAAACACCCTGTATTTGTCTGTATTCATGAAAACTGCATAAGAAATAAATCTTATTCATGCACGATCTAATGTTCATCGGTGCCTATGCTAACAACATTCCGTTTACTTGAAATAGTTAAAGTAGCTTTGAATGCGTTATAGAAAAGCATAGTCATGAAGTTATTCATAAAAGCTATGTTCAAACTGCGTCGAAATGTAGCTTGAAATAAAGCCTTCAACTACTTGCAGTGCGGTTCTGACATATCCCGGCCGTCTGTAATTGCTTCCTCGGCCAGCCCGCCTGGATCAATGACCCGCCTGGCCTTCGCTGCTCGGCGATGCAGGAACTGTCGCCTATACTTTGCCGTGACAGTTTCTGTATGTTACGTGACCTTCACTGTGCGTCTCGCTTGCGCTATAGAGCTGCTCCTACCTGCTCGTCTTACTGAGCTCAACTGAATATGCTAGCACTGTCTTCTTGCTTATGTGCTTGGCGCAGGCACGTGGTGTAGTCCCCCACCACAGTGCTCTCACGTCACGGTCATAGTCTCGAACCCAGATCATCTCGGCTATTCCGTTATAAAATAACTTAAGGGTTATCTGTCTTCTTTAGAATTATTTCCACTTATAATGCATGTTATATATCCTCTTCTAAGATGTTTAATTGCTATAATCCCATAAATATCTCAATAAAGCTTCACATCTCTATCCATAATTCTATCTTCTCACAGATATCAATGCCTCCTTGATTCTTGACCTCCTACGTCATCTTGGCATTCTTCTTGACGCGATCGGTGCGCTATCTTTTCTTAACTCTTTCCAAAACCTCAACTACAGCTTAATGTCTGCTGGCGTAGCCGATAGCCTAAACTAGGTATCGGGTACAATACCAAACTGAATTTACTACTAAATGTTTGCTTGTTTTATTCGTATGTCTAAGCCTCCGTGGCTTAGGTGGCAGCACGCTGGCCTCTCACCGCTGGGTCCGTGGTTCAAATCCCGGTCACTCCATGTGAGATCTGTGCTGGACAAAACGGAGGCAGACAGGTTTTTCTCCGGGTACTCCGGTTTTCCCTGTCAAAAATTCCATTCCAGCAACACTCTCCACTATCATTTCATTTCATCTGTCATTCATTTAATCATTGCCCCAGAGGAGTGCGTCAGGCCTCGGCAGCCGGCACAGTTCATATCCTCGCCGCTAGATGGGGGCTTCATTCATTCCATTCCTGACCCGGTCGGAGACTGGAAGCAGGCTGTGGATTTTCATTTTCATTCGTATGTCTCAACATAATCGCCAAAACGATTGAAACATTTGTCGTATCGTTACACCTGCTTTCTAATGCCCTCGGCAAAATATTCTGCCGCCACTGAGGAGGGTACGTCTGGACAGTCTCCTGAAGATTTTCCTTTTTGACGAAGCGTTGCCGCCCAACCAGACCTTCAATTCTCGAAAAAGGTGAAAATCATTCAGTGCTGGTTTCGACTAACGGCAGATGGTCCAAAACTTCACACTCGAATTCTTTGAAAAAGTCTATCGTAACGTTGGCACAGTGCGGTCGTGAATGATTTTCACCTTTTTCGAGAATTGAAGGTATGGTTGAGCGACAACGTCTCGCCAAAAAGGAAACACTTCAGGAGACTGTCCAGACGAACACACCTCAGTGGCGGTAGAATATTTTGCCGAGGACATTGGAAATCTGGTGTAACGACACGACAAATGTTTCAATCGTTTTGGCGATTATTTTGAGACATACGAATAAAACAAGCAAACATTTAGTAGTTAAATCAGTTTGGTATGTCAATCTGTTATTTTTATACAGTCCATCGGAACTTGAAAACAAAAAAACAGCCCTCGCATGTACTATGCGCGCGCTTTCAATAGTACAGCAGGGGGCCATGGCGTGCCACAAGCTCGGCCAAGGCCACCGAAGCAACTAATAACAAAACTGCTTGCCGTTCTTACTTTATATGAAAGACCCCGTACTTGGTAAAGGCAATCGACGCTTATGCTGTCCCTATTCTTACTTAATCGTTTGGGATCATCCAGTGGAGTAAAACTGACATTGCAATTTTATAACAGAAAATTAGAACATTACTGACCAAATCACGAAAAAACCATCCTAGGACATCTGTGGAACGAGTCATGCTACCGAGACATATGGGTGGGGGAGGAATTGTTGATATAAACAACCAAGTAGCTCGGCAGATTTATGAGCTAAGAAAATACTCCTGTATTGAACCATTTAATGTTGCACAAGGGTGTCACAGAAGCAGATGATTCAACTCCACTACTCTTAAGTCAGCAAGAGACTCAATATCACGTGCGCAGTGATTTGGATAGATTCAATGCCTGGTTGTCCAAGCCACTGCTCGGAAGACATCCCAATGAAGTCATTCAAACTCACGACAAGCTAGCGTTGAACATTTGGCTGATTTCTGGGCAAATGTTTC
Source organism: Meconema thalassinum (assembly GCA_946902985.2). Classification (NCBI taxonomy): domain Eukaryota; kingdom Metazoa; phylum Arthropoda; class Insecta; order Orthoptera; family Tettigoniidae; genus Meconema; species Meconema thalassinum. The sequence goes on along the minus strand of OX336399.1, from coordinate 47,865,168 downwards.
CTGAAACAGAAGGCTTTATGTTGGCTACTCAGGACCAGGTTGTCCCCACGAGGAACTACCTAATGTTCATCATCAAGGATGCATCTGTGCAAGATGACCAATGCAGATACGGTATATTTGGGATTGTAAATGTAAGTGCATGCGCAAAATACTAGATGCCATCGCTACCAGCGCCTGGTGACGAACGTTGGAAGTTAAAAGCATTAATCAAACCTAACCTACAAATTTTGCTTCACACAAGTTTAGTTAGTGGAAGGTTCTTTTGCATGCCATAAATCTATGACATGGGCCCACGGGCTTTATTTACCCTCCGAAGGAAGGCATACTGAGGGATTTTGACGCTCTTAAAATATCCGACGACTTCGGCCGGGTTTGAACCCACGACCTTTGGCATAGAAGCTCAGCATGCTACCAACTACGCCATCGAAGCCGCCAAAACATAAGATAAGAGAAAAAAATAAAGTTAAATTAAAATCACAAATTTAATTTATATTATTTAAACTCAATTCAATTTTCAAAATTCGAAATAAAAAATAAAATATCAAACTTCAAATAAATAAATAAATAAATAAATAAATAAATAAATAAATAAATAAATAAATAAATAAATAAATAAATAAATAAATAAATAAATAAATAAATAAAAATAAAGAAAGAAAGAAAGAAAGAAAGAAAGACAGGAAAAAAAGAATGGAAGGAAGAAATGCGCCTTTCGCTGGTCGAATTTATAACCCAAATCTCCTTTAATCACAAGAAGAAGCTGAGGCCACTGCAATTAAAACTCTTTGATAAACATACGTGAGGAGATATAAACTTGAATGCTCTGAAATACGACTCCAGAGCGCTTTTAGTTCAAAGAGAATGATTACGAGAATATATCATCGATTTATTGCTAGCTGCACTTAAGAATCGCAGAGTTATTTGCAAGTTAAAAGGCTGTAAGTCTTAAAACCTTAGCTGTAAGAATGTTTAAAAGGACCGTACATTATTTCAGCAGCTACTTCTCCTCTTTCTTGGATGAATGGAAGTGAATGGTTGATATAAGCTTCCCATTGCAGAGCGGAGTGTTCGAAGTCTCCACAAGGTAGCTGTTGCCTAGCAACACAGTGTAACTTGATATAAGCCCTGCTATCCCGTCATGAAAGGGATTCCTAGAATTGCGCTATACAGCCGTGCAGGAGTTCTAGTTACGAAGAAGAAAGGTTGTTCGCGCATGCGTTTGATGTAATACCCAGGGCTGAATGTTTGAGAAATACAGTATGATGATAAATCTCGTTTTAAACATGGATATGTTTTATCTGAGATTAACGTGGACAAAAAACTGACACGGATATCCGTTGGTTACCTTGGCCTATGCATTCTAGTTCAGTAGTGTTGCTTTTTTTAATCATTTTAAATGATCGTGTCGACTTCGTCGTTACGCTGGGGTCTGGCGTTACGTTACGGTGACGGGACGAAATGTACCCAGATGCACTGAGGTGTGTGACGTCATAGTACAGCTTGGTGCATGTGTTCCCCGACAATCTCTACTTCGTTAGTATAAGACAAAAATCTCCGATTCTTGGATGTCACGGGTAATCTCGAGAACCACTGGATGGATTTTGTTGCGGTTTTCACAATTCTGTAAAGGATATCCCGAGGAAAGATTCTGTAGAAAATAATTTATGTATGATCAAAGGAAGCCAAGCAGTAACCATTTCAGTGAAAAAGTCGAAAACAAATTTGGCGTCCGTGCGCATCTTAAGCTTACGCTGGGCAAACTCTTAAAAATATCAATATACTATGAGCGTAAGAATTGGTCAGCATGAAGAGTTCTACAAAAGAGTCCGCGAGAGCATATCTCTATCTGCAATACATCGCCCACTATAAGTGTTTTTAGACCGGATGGAAGGGGCACGTCCCCGCCCGCTCTGGTGAGCGTTACGGCATCCCGCGCGCTTGACCATGCTTTGCCCTTGGTTTGCACTTGCCGTTCGCGAGTAATTTGAAACAAGATAAGCAAGATGAGTATTATGCAGATAATTTTCTAACATGTCAAGAGTCTTTGGCTTCGTGCGAAGCGAGAAGCCTCCAGCCTTTCTAGCATTTTTCAGCATTTGTAGCATTTAAAATGATACAAAGTCTAGTCTTTCAGACTGACTGTCACTTTTTTTAGCGTATGGCTTTTAGTGCCGGGAGTGTCCGAGGACACGTTCGGCTCGCCAGAGTTTGTAGCTGCTTCTATGCGGACACCCAGTGGGTGAACTACAAGTACAGTCGCGTGTGGAGTGTTGTCTGGGGTGGAATGTGTGAATGTAAGGACGAGGAATTGGAAGGTGGCGGCTGTGGCCTGTAGTTGGGGACCAACCCTGGCATTTGCCTGGAAGGAAGATGGAAAAACACAGAAGACCATCTTCAAGGTTGCCGGCGGGGGATTCGAACCTCCCGAATGTGAGCGACTGCCTGCAGCCACACCGTAACGACCACGGCCAACTCACCCGATAGTAGTGTTACTTACTGTTATTGAATGTTAGTACGCCTAACGGTCGCGAGACAGTACAAACTCGTAGTGTTAGAGTCAAGTTCCCTTATGTTACTGAAAGTCGTTATTATTTTCGATTTTTCTTGTAGCAATTCGGAGTCTTATATTATAGAGGGTGTTTCAGGAGGAATAGTAAATATTTTAGGAGGGGGTAGTATAGATGAATTGCAATAAAACATTCCATATAACATGAGTCCTATTTGTATTGGGTACCGAAATTTAAAGTGGGAGTGAAAATACAAGGAGAAATTATTTCAACTCTGAGATTAGCTGATGACATCGTCATCTCGACCGACACGCCTGAGGAAAGAATTCATGATGAAAATTAATAAATGTAAAACAAAAATATTTGAATGCAGCCGAAATTAATCAGAAACCTCTATGGACATCAAATTGGCAGCTGAAAAGCTGAAGGAAGTAAGCGACTTCTGTTACTTAGGAAGCAAAATAACCAGTGATGGACGAAGCAAAGAGGATATAAAAAGTAGGTTGGTTCAGGCAAGGAAAGCATTTCTACAGAAAAGGAATCTGTTGACATCGAATATAGATTTAGGTATTAGGAATTCATTTTTGAAAGCCTTTGTCTGTAGCGCGGCGCTCTATGGAAGTGAAACTTGGACTGTGTAGCAGAAAAGAGGAGAATTGAAGCGTTTGAAATGTGGTGTTACAGGAGAACGATGAAGATTAGATGGGTAGATAGGGTTACAAACGAAGAGGTATTAATACTGGGAGAGGAGAGATGTATCTGGTGACTGCTGATGAAGAGAAGAGATAGGTTGGTAGGACACATACTAGGACACCCAGGAATAGCAAGCTTAGTTATGGAAGGAAGGGTCGAGGGCAAGAACTGTAGGGGTAGACCAAGGTTAAACGGATTGCCTCGGATGTAGGGTGTGTTATCTATCTAGAGATGAAACGATTAGCTCAGGACAGGGAGGCATGGACAGCTGCATCAAAGCAGTCAAAAGACTGAAGACGCAAACAACAACACAAACAAGTAGTTCCGTGAAGAACTATACAGCCTATTTTCATATATCCTGCTTATGTTAATTGCCACTATCAACATACAAAATTTCAGTTTGATTGCTGTAATAGATTCGTAGATATTGAGAACCGACTAAATATTTCGGATGGTCGCCATGTTGGAATTTATATATGTAGGTCCTAGAGTTATGTACTGTTACATGCAGATTATTGTGTACGTGTAGTATTCAAACTTCAATCGCATAATTAGGACACAAGAAGTAACAAGGAGATTTAAAAATTTCGCACAGCTGCCATCTTGAGGTTATGGAAACAATTGAAATAAATTAGATGCCAGTGGATTACCATTCGTATAAGGATTTACTGTACCAAGTTTCACTGCACTCGGATGGTTAAATTGCGAGAAACGTCCATGTGAATATTTATACTTCGCGTCGCCACCATGTTGGATTTGTGATAACCAGGCTATTTAAAGTCCTATAGGTGAACTTAAGTTTATAGCCCCTATGAACATTAAAAAAATCAGTTCGATTGCTATCATAGATTCGTAGATATTCAGAGCCGTCTAAATATTTTGGATGGTCGCCATGTTGGATTGTTAAATGTATAGGCCATAGAGTCATGTACTGAACCCTTCAGTATCGTAGTGTTTATATGCAAGAATCTTTATGAAGGGGTCGCGCTCAGTTCATAGTGTGATATATACGTTCGCCAAACAACATGCTCTACTGAGTGAAGGGTCATAAGTTTAAAACTATATTTAAGAAAGGAAGTGACAAGACGTAAAATAATAACATAATTTAATGACTAATAGTGCATAAATGAATATAAATAACAACAATATTATTCCTCCCTGAATCTTCCCATGACAGAAATATACATAACGTTGAGGGATCAGACGGATCTCCTCCTCATAAAAGTGTGGATCCAAGTTCCACCAACTTGCATCAGGATTTTATGAACGCGTAATGACTAACTACGAGGAATGAGTACTTGGATGACTGTTCGTTTACAGTGGGTAACAGCCACGGTGCTTACGAACAATCATCTCGTAAATCAACGTTTACGGATATAGGACACAACACTAATAAAAACCCTTAAATTAATGCTGACACACAACCTAATATCAAATATTTACAGGAATCTCCCTCGAGACCCTCTCCCCAGTGAGATAGCTCATCTGACAACGAGCTTGCCTGCAAGGCCAAATGCTCAAACAAACAAACAAGGAAACACAGCGCCGCACGTGACCACTCGGAGTCACTGACACAAGACTAAAAATAAACCAACAACAAAAAAAAAACATATACCTCACGGCTGACATTATTTTACATGAATAAAAAAAATTGCGATAAGATAACGCTTCGGAGATTATAATGATTCGTAGGCATCTCCCATTTATTTAAACAATTATTTATCATCGATCAGTTCTTATTCTGTATTTCAACTATTAATACGGAGCCAACCTGTACTCCACTAATGACCTCGATGTAATCTGTTCAACCCGCCTTGTGAAAACAGGTTCCCCCTTCCTCTCAACTCTTGTCATCATCCAGCTCCAGTGTGTAAAAATAACTTGACCTACTGTCCCGTTATCTCGTAGAAATCTCAACCACATGCACATATGGCAAGACATTAATCGATATAGTCACACACGCCCTCGCAAGGTCACGATATGGACTCGGCATCAAGCTGACAGAAATCAGTCTACGCTGAAATTCCCGCTTGTAATGACCAATAAAACACACACACACTCATTGCTGGGAATGACATAACTTTTTTCACACAGGTCGGTTGAATCAGATGCTCACAATTTATTTAAGAATAATAAAACCTATGAGAGAGCTGAATGCTCTTCGCCACAACTCACATTGCTCCAAAGGCAATAAACTCAATGAATCTGACCAATAATAAACACTACAAAGATCGATTTACCCGCCAATCTACTTTATGATTATATTAATTCAGTCCTACTTCTGAAACACAACATATCTCCGAGAGACGTTTCTTAACCGCATTGCGTAAACATATGCGAACACGGTCGTCCACATAGCCACGTTAATTATAACAAACAAACAAACATGAACCTACGTCTACAAACAATTGTGCGAGCTGTTTTCATGCAAAATGTGTGTCAGACCAAAACTAAATACACTACGTTAATCAACACAAGCTAGATATTTACAAACAAAATATGTCCCATATACCATAAATTGATTTGTCAGATAATAAGAATATTATTCAGTACTCATCCTCGGCCAGTCACCCGTCATCGGACATCTGCAGCCATCTCCCTGATTAGATGCTTAGCTGCTCCGTGACATCTCGACAGAGTGTTCACAATTTTCTTCTTCCCAGTGCGACGTCATCTCGTGCTGATAAAAAAAATACACAGTTAATACACACGTTGTTTCCTTCTGCTAAATTCGCCGATCCAGGTACTCAGTTCCCTGGACTAGTCCATTTGCGAATTATCGACGAAACTGGCCCTATTTATTGTAGTGCTGGTGACTACCTAACACTCACTGAATTTAACACAACTTGTAGCCTCAAAATTATAACAGTGTCTTTATGACACAAAAGTACAAGTGCCTCTCGACACACCAATGAAAATAACTTGTGTCCTCGGACACGCAGAATAAGTTATGTCTCTAACGTCCTCAGACGCACGAAATGTAATTATCATCTTGGCTCTTCACGCCACTTATAAATGAACAGGCCCTAAGTATCGATAGAGGGGGAAAATATATAAAAAATTCTCAAAATAATAGAGGAATGAAACAAATATCACTGGACTCGTAAAAATTCGCAGGTCAAGAATATGCCCATTAATTCTAGAATCGATCGTAGAGATGTTGTCTAGCCGATCTCCCGCGTTAATGCTAGCTATCGCGTGCCCCAGCTAGATTTGGCGCGTTCATAAGCATTCATCTCCTATTGGTTCCACTTTTACGTTGCCTTCGCGGTTTTCATCAGACCTCGGCCTAGTAGGAGTGTCCAGTAGTACCATCAGCCACTCAAGTTACTGCATAAAAAAAATTTTAGGCGCGAATAGTACAATGAACATGCCACAAGTGAGTCTCACCACGCGTCCCTTCTATTCTGAGGTAGCCAGCACCTGTTCTTCTGAAACATCGATAGGCTCTTTTCTTTCATATTCCTTAAGTATTTAGCCTTTTGTCAAACTGCTGCAGGTATATCCCCACTGTCTCCAACAAATGCTTGAAGTTTCCTCATCTTCGTCTGGCTATTTCATGACGCTGGTGGAAATATTAATTAATTGTAGAAATAAAACATCGAATCATTTATCCATCAGAGGATAAAGGGTTCAGTACCATTAAAGGAAAATTATTGCGTAGGTTCATTATTCAAACTTTCACTTCGATCGCGTGATTACGACACAAGAAATAAAAACTTAATTTTAAAATTCGCAAAGCCGCCATCTTGAGGTTATGTAAACAATTTAATTAAATTAGATGCCAGTGCATTACAATGTGTATAAACATCTCCTGTACCAGATTTCATTGTGTTTGTAACATTAAGTCGCAAGAAAGGTCTATTTAAAATTGTCAAATTTGCTTGGCCGCCATGTTCGTTTTGTAGTTAACCAGTTTTTGAAAGTCTTATAGATGGATTTCTTGTAGTTCCCTTTATCTCCGTACAAAATTTCAGGGAGATACCTCTAATAGTTTCAGAGATATAGAATGCCGGTGAAATATTTCGCACATCCGCCATCTTGTGGTTATGTAAACAATTGAATGAAGTTAGATGTCGGTGCATTACAATGTATATAAACATATACTGTACCAAGTTTCATTGCGTTTGGTTGGTTAAATTGCGAGAAACGTCTATTTAAAGTCGCAACTTCGCTTGGCCACCATGTTGGTTTTGTAGTTACCAGGGTTTCAAAGGTCACATAAGTGAACTTATAGTAGTTCCCTTTATCACCATACAAAATGTCAGGGTAATATCGGTAATAGTTTCGGAGATATTGAATGCTGATGAAATATTTCGCACAGCCGCCATGTTGAATTGGCGAGTCGTAAAAAAATTTGAAGGGCACGGTCGGGGTCGCCCGGAATAGTGCTATGAACTTACCGATTTTAATTGCAATCGCTCCAGCCGTTTAGATTTTATTAGGGTGGGGACACACACACGAATCACACACGCACACACACACACACGGACAAAAGGTTGTCTCACAAGCCTATTTCTTCAAAATTGAAAATAGACTAAAAGCCGACACGGATATCCGGTGGTTACCTTGGCCTATGCATTCTAGTTCAGTAGTGTTGCTTTTTTTTTAAAGCGTATGGCTTTTAGTGCCGGGAGTGTCCGAGGACACGTTCGGCACGCCAGAGTTTGTAGCTGTCTCTATGCGGACACCCAGTGGGTGAACTACAAGTTCCGTCGCGTGTGGAGTGTTGTCTGGGGAGGAAAGTGTGAATGTAAGGACGAGGAATTGGAAGGTAGCGGCAGTGGCCTATAGTTTGGGACCAACCCCGGCATTTGCCTGGAAGGAAGATGGGAAACCACAGACGACCATCTTCAAGATTGCCGGCGGGGTGGGGATTTGAACCTCCTCACCTCCCGAATGTGAGCGACTGCCTGCAGCCACGCCGTAACGACCACGGCTAACTCACCCGGTATCTTACTTACTGTTACTGAATGTTAGTACGCCTAACGGTCGCGAGACAGTACAAACTCGTAGTGTTAGAGTCAAGTTCCCTTAAGTTACTGAAAGTCGTTATTATTTTCGATTTTTCTTGTAGCAATTTGGAGTCTTATACGAGGGCAGATCAAAAAGTAAGTTGCACTTCCCAGTTATGGCCATTTATTACACCATCTATACAACAGCAACACGTCAATAACGACATACAATGTAACGTCACTTTTCCACATAGTTTCCAAGAGACTCCAAACATTTCTGCGAACGCACAACCAACTTGTCGATGCCGGATGCATAGAAAGTTCCTCCAGCGTTCTGCAACCACACGTAGACAGCGGCCTTCAGCTCCTCATCGGTCTGGAAACGTCGACCACCGAGCTCCGTTTTGAGCTTACCGAACAGATGAAAGTCACATGGCGCTAGGTCGGGACTGTAGGGTGGATGTTGCCAGACCTCCCACTTGAAACGCTGCAGCAGTTCGCTCGTTTGGCGGGCCTTGTGAGGTGTTGCGTTATCGTGCAACAAAATCACACCGGCGCTCAATTTCCCCCGGCGCTTCTCATTAACAGCTTTACGCAACCGGTGCAACGTTTGACAATACGACGCCGCGTTGATCGTCGTCCCTTTCGGCATGAATTCCACGTTCAGCGACGAGATTTCTCTCAGGTGAATGCGCCGGTTCTGTTTAATGATCGCATTCACACTGTTGACATTTTCACGTGTCCTGGACGTTGCGGGCCTGCCCTCGCGATATTCGTCCGTGATATCCGTGCGTCCGGCTTCGAATTGCTGACATCACTTTATGATCCCTTGCCGGGAAACGGCCCGCTCCCCATAAACAGCACTAATTTCACGATGAATGTCCGTGCAATTCTTCCTTTTGGCCCATAGGAGTCGGATTGTCGCACGCACCTCATATTTGGAGTGAACGTCCAGTCGACGTGCCATTGCATTTGGCCGCTATTCCCACCATACAAGACGAGACACCACAGCGACCTGCCTAACAGACGTGTGGGCAGTGTCTGTCCCTATCTCCGCTGTGCCCACGTTTGCGACACACAGCGCGCTGCTGCAGCGCGTTAGTGCAACTAACTTTTTGATCCCCCTTCGTATTATAGAGGGTGTTTCAGGAGGAATAGTAAATATTTTAGGAGGTGGTAGTATAGATGAATTGCAATAAAATATTCCATATAACATAAGTCCTATTTGTATTGCGTACCGAGATTCAGATGTTGGTATGTAACCAGGGCAGTTGTCGTTTCATGTGTTGGTACAACTGTTACTATAGGCGTATGTAACGATTGTCAACAGTCGTGTGTTGTTCACGTTGTGAAGTTGTGCCTTAGTTTCCATTGAATGTGTTCACCTGTCAGTGTGCTTTGTTGATCAAGTTGTCTGTACTGTATCTTTTCAACATGTTACACGTTTGTATACATGCCTAATATGCCGATATGGTATTTGTGTGTGGGTTTTGTAATGGAAACGCTGCTGCTGCTTGTAGAGAATTCGGAATACGATTTCCTAACCACAGACGACCAGATTGAAGAGTGTTTACAATACACTGCGTGACTCTGGTGCAGTCGATATGGTAATACAACATCTAATCCTAACATTCCCCGGGAGATGGATCGGGAGATATGGGCGCGTTTCTTGGCCACCAAGGTCCCCGGACCTTACCCCTTTGGATTTTTACCTGTGGGGATGGTTGAAAGGTGAAGTCTACAAGGAAAATGTTAACACAAGAGCCGAGTTGGTCGTTCGGATTATGCATAGTGCAGCCGTCATCAAAGAACGCCAAGACGCCCTCCGAAAAGCTACATTGGGTTTTATCATGAGAAGTGCAAAATGCGTTGAAATTGGTGGTGAAAGTTTTGAAAATCAACTTTGAATGTCCTCATTTGCCTTGGCTTTACATTTGATTGGGTTAAATACTGCCAGCTGTATCTCGGTACGTAATACAATTGGGACACATGTTATATGGATTGATTTTATTGCAATTCATCTATTCTACACCCTCCTAAAATATTTACTGCTCCTCCTGAAATACCCTGTATTTTAAAAATTCAGTGCTACCAATTTACAATTTTAGTGGACTTGTGAGACAGCAGTATAATCAGCGTCACGTTAAATACGTTACTAACAATGTAACCCCACCAATTGTCCCCCTTCGGAGGGGAAGTAAAGCCGGCGGTCCCATGTCATAGATTTATGGCATGTTAAAGAACCTTTCACTAATTACACCTGCGTGAAGCTAAATTGTATAGGTTAAGAATGTAAACAACGCTCTTAGTTTTCTACGTTCGTTGCCAAGAGCCGACTGCGTTGACGTCTGGTAGCTAAGTTCTGAACTAGAAGTCGTTGACGGTGGCGTTTGGCGGCAAAAGTAGGAACTACTTGAAAAAATTAAATGTCTGCAGTTCTCACTTGAATTAAAAACAGATAACACACACTAATACAGTCCTCACAATTAACACCGGTTAACAGACAGATTCTACACACACCCAAAGTACACGGGGCTACATGACCGCGTTGTCGCAGACCCTAAACTTAAGAACCAACCAACCAATTGTCCCCCATCACCACTAACATGGTGATTGTATAGGTCACATCTAGTGGGACGTGGGTTGGCGACCACGGGACCCCAGCTGAGTACGGCATTTCTTTCACTTACTTGTACCGGGCTCCTCTCCATCTTCCTTACTGTCGGCCTCTCTTGGTCAACTCTTATTCTCTTCCGTCCCCGACAGTATTAGGGTATCCGAGACCTAGGGAGTCTCTTCTTTTCGCGCCTTAATTTACCCTTGTCTCATCTTTCCTGATCCCTCATTCCTCTGGGGATCAGCCTTCTTTTTCTTTTCGGTATATTTCCATTTCTCTTTAAGATTCCCGCACTGTTTTTGTGAATTGGCTCGCCGTGGTTCTAAATTTCATTTTGTGAATATTTTGACTCTACACCACATTTCGTAAGTATTTTCTATCTAATTATTACATTTTAGGAATATTTTCAACCTCAATTGCATTTTGTAAGTATTTTCTATCTAATTATTACATTTTAGGAATATTTTCAACCTCAATTGCATTTTGTAATGATTGACAATCTAAATTCATTTTTAGTAAATCTTCGAATGTAGGGGTGCCGTTTTTGTAAGTACTGTGTTTTGAATTTCTATTGCATTTTGTAAGTATTTTCAACCTAAACTGCATTTTTCAAGTATTGTCAATCTAAATTGTATTTTGTAGGATGGGCATTTTGTATGTATTTTGATTGTCAATTGCATTTTGTGAGAAATTTGAGTCTAAATTACATTTTGTAAGTATTTTCAACCTAAATTGCATTTTGTAAGTATTGTCAATCCAAATTACATTTTGTAAGTATTTTGATTCTAAATTGCATTTTGTAAGTATTGTCAATCCAAATTGCATTTTACAAGTATTTTGAATCTAAGTTCCATTTTGTCAGTTTTTCCACTCTAAATCACATTTTGTATGTATTTTGAATCTACGTTAGTTTCCGTTATGGTGTCCATCACATTGTCATTTTCGCTATCACCCAGAACATTAGGGGCCGATAAATTACATGATGGCCCCTTAAAAGAACAATTATCATCATCATCAATCATGTACAGTACCTTAAAATAATAAAAATCAGGAACGTCTGCTCCTGCCACGCCCACTTGTCAAAGGGGATGCGAACCCACTTGGTGGTAAAAATACATACACTGAAAAAAAAAAAAAAAACTAGAGAAAAAAGTGTTATTCAGTTATGGTATGGCAATCGAAAACAACATGCAGGATGTGAATGTCGTGCAGAAAGACAAGGAATATGCTCGTGGTCAATTTTAATGAAGGAGTAATGGAGAAACCCTAGTGTGAAATGTATAAATCTTCAAAAGCATTTTTCTAGGAACATGGTTTTTTCATATTCATGTGCCTTTATCTCAGAAAGTATCTCACAATTGTTGATATAACAATTTGCACAGATGCACAACTATGTTCAGTTAATGTTTTGGTGGAAGGATATTTTGATAAATTAAGGGATACTGATTTTAGAGCCATGTTAATATCAGTCAAAAACAAAAAAAGAAACATGGAAAATTTAAAAACCTCATTATTGAAACCAATACCGACAGCAGTGGCTACGCTGGCTAAAGGGCAGAGTTAGGTCATGGGGCCAAGCTCTCTGCTGACTAGGTAGACGCGTGGGATCGAGCCCCACCGTCGGCCGTCCTTGGAATGGTTTTCTGTGGTTTCCCCATTTTCAACACCAGGCAAATGCTGGGACGGTACCTTCTGACAGGCCACGGCCGCTTCCTTCCACATCCTTGCCCAGTTTCATTCATCTTCATCCATTCCATCTCTCATCCCGACGCGCAGGTCGCCCACGGGCGTCGACTAGAAAGACCTGCAGTCGGCCTCTCAGGAGGCAACACGACAAAAAATAAATAAATAAATAAATAATTGAAACCAATTAACTTAAAACAATTTCCTTCCACCTTGAGTAAAGCTGTACTAAATTTTAGATTTCTATCACCAGTGGTTTTAGAGAAAAAGGAACACAACTGTTTTTTTTTTCAAAATGTCGAATTCAATTTATTATAATTGTTTTAAATCATAAGCAATGCCTCTAATACTAAGATTCCTGTCCGTAGAATGTTTTCAGGTTTCTAGGTTTAATAACAGCTTAAGAGAAACATAAACAACAACTTCCGTGACGAACTAAAGAGCCAACTTTTCTTAAAATTAAGATTCATGCCAATGATTAATCTACAGTATATGAACCTATCTAGAATATTCGGGTAAAAAATATAGACGGCATTTATTAACAGTTGGCAGCCCTGATTGCTCTTAAGAATACTTATATTCATATCTGTTAAAATGTTAAACATAGCACATACGAAATTTGGATGAAATCAAACTGATAGTATAGAAGTTACATGTATTTAAAAATTGGTCCTATCAGCAGTCTTAGAATCATGTTGATAGAACTGACGTATGTAAGTTGTTCCAAATTAATCTAAAATGTCAGTTACTATACGTGTGCATAGTTTAAAGCTGTCGGCTTGCATACTTTCTGATATATTAGTATTTGAAAAAAAAAAAGAGCGAGCAATTATCAACAGTTGGCAGCCCTGGTGGCTCTTATGAATACGCTCAGTCATATCTGTTTATGAACACATATTACATACAAAATTTCGTTGAAATCCAATTGTTAGTGTCGAAGTTATATGCATTTAAAATTGGACCTATCAGAAGTCTTAAAATTATTTTGGCAACACTATCATGTATGTCCTCCCCGAAATTAAACTGAAATATTATTATCTGTATGTGTGCCAATTTTGAAATAGCTCCCATGCATACTTTCCAAGATATCCAACATGGAGCCCAAATTTCAATTACGGTTTTGCAGCAGTTGGTAGCACTGACATAATTTTCAAATATGGGCTTGAGATATTCAGGTATAGATCTTTACTCATACCAAATTTGGTCGATTGCTGCAGCCGTTTAGGAGTTGATAGGGGGTGGGGGTGGACACACACAGCCAACCAGACAGACAGAAGGACACACAGACAAACATACAGAAATTTGCCCAGATCGATTTCATAAATCTGCTTTTTTCCTAATTTTTGCAAAATGTGAAAAGTAGGCTAAAATGAATATTTTGGTTATGTAATTTTACCTACATCTCCTTTTAAGGCAGCGTGATTTTACGACAATTACGTAAGTTGGGAGCATTGGCTCGGACGAAAATTTAGTTGAAGTAAGGAGACTCCAACCGTATCACTGTGGTGAGATAGCAGTAGCACTGCTCTTGTGAGGTTTCCGTCTCGTCCGCAGGGATGTGGACCAAGGGCGAAGCCTCCCAATAGCCTAGACGTTTGCGTCACACAGTCTTTTGTCTCCCCCAACCTTCCTCATGATCCGATATTGCGGGTTCGTTGCTCCACTGGGGAGATTGCATTTTTTGAAGGGTGTCTTACGTATCCCATTTGGTAATTACAAGACACAATTAATTACATCTCGCCCAGTAGAGTTCTGGTTTATCTGCCAGGGGTCAGTGCATAAGAATACGACGAAACTGGAGATTAGATCACCTGGATGGTCCCAGCTCAAGATATATATACTATGTATAAGGTGCGTTCAAAAAGTAACGAGCCGGAGGCTGTAATGCGCAAACCGGTGACTACATCGGCTAATCGTGGCGTATGTAACGAGGTGTGGTTCCGACCAGAGCGTGGAAGGTCACATCACGTCGCTAGACGGCACGCGTGCACGTCACGTGACTATACAAAGCGAGCAGCAGCATGCATCAGTCGTCCAACGCTGCCAGTCGCACTGCAAACAGTGACATGGAGGCGTCAAACGAAGAGCAAAGAGCTGTTGTTCGGTTTCTGACAGCGAAAGGAGTAGGGGGAACGGACATTCATCGCCGAATGTCACACGTGAACGGCGAACACTGCATGTCCCTTGCAAGGGTCAAGGCGTGGCACAAGCGCTTCAGGGAAGGGCGGGTGTCGTTAGCCGATGATGCCCGGTCTGGGGCACGTCCCTGTATTACCGATGACAACTTTCAGCTGGTTTGATGCACTCATTACCCAGGACCGCCGAGTGACAGTGAACGCCATAGCCGCCGTTGTCGGATTGAGCGTCGGAAGTGTGCACACCATCATGAAGGAACGACTGCACTTGCGCAAAGTGTGTGCCCAATGGGGGTCCCACAGTCTTCAACCACACCACGAAGCATGTCCAATGGCCCACTCTCTTGGTCTTGGTTGGACGATTGATGCTGCTCGCTTTGTATCGTCACGTGACGTGCACGCGTGTCCTCTAGCGACGGGCTGTGACCTTCCACACACTGGTCGGAACCACACCTCGTTACACACGCCACGATTAGCCGATGTCGTCACCTGTTTGCGCATTTTAGCCTCCGGCTCGTTACTTTTTGAACGCACTTTATATGAGGGGTGTTCAAATGAAAAGGTACGAAACGATACTGTGAATACAATTTATTCGTTATTCAAAAGTGATCACCACAGGCCTGTGCACAGGTGTCCCATTGCTTCACTAGCCGCAGGATTCCATGTCCCCAGAAGTCTTGTGGTTGTGACAGGAGCCAATCCTCTACGGTGTCCTTTAGTTCGTCGTCCGATTGCAAACGTTTTCCCTTGAGACGAATCATGTATTGTGCGACACTCCGTAGCCTACGCAATTCCATCGAGAACAAACGGCCTGGACTGCTCACGAAGGGAGTGATTCTGTTCCATGATAACGCTCGCCCACACGTCTCTAACGTCACACAAGGTGTATTGGCCACGTTCAAGTGGGAGCAATTTAGTATGCGCCCTACTCCTGGACTTGTCACCCTGCGACTTCCATCTGTTTGATCCGCAAAGGGGGGGGGGGGAGGAGGAGACCCAGCTTAACAGAGGAATATAAGGCCAATATTCAATCGATTGTTTGTTGGCAAATGCTGCACATATCCCAGTATTGGTGTCCTTCCTGGCAACCAGAAGCAACATCAATAATGTACACATTCTAATTATAATATTTTAACATAAAATTTTAAAATGTCCCGCCTTTTTAACAATGTATCACCGTTTCCCTTCTAAATTCCAAGTTTATAAGAATTTTCGTACTTTTTCTTTTTTAAAGTGTGTATCAAACCTTAACCTACAAAATGTACCTCAATCACTAAAACACACACTGATTTAGATATTTTTATAAAGTTTTTATTCTGAGCACCTGAATAAAATAAAATAAAATGAATAAAAACTTTTTAAAAATATCTAAATATCCGCTTAGAGGTGATCCCATCGCTAGGCCTTCTGTTTGTGCGTACATTTTATTGTCGAATTGAAACACGTTGTGGCTGAGGACGACCCTCAGTAATCTCACAATCTCTTCAGTTTCCTATGCCGAATTGTTGGATTTTAAGTTGTTTTCGATAGTGTTGATCCCATCAATAATAGGAATATTGGTGTACATGTTAGTTACATCGAAAGATACAAGCCTCAAGCTAGGTTTCATTTTTAGGGTGTTCAATGCTGTTACTAATTCCGTTGTGTTCTCTACAGAGTTGTTTTTGTTTTTGGAAAGGCGGTGTTGTAAGATTTTTAGTAACTCGTTGCTGATTTTGTAATTAGGAGCATTCCTACAATTGACTATTGGTCTCATTGGGCACTCCTTTTTGCGTATTTTAGGTTGTCCCCTCAATTACAGTATTTTCGGGTTCATGTTTATTAGTTTTGATTTTTCAGCTTTGGTCAATATGTATTCTGTTACTTTTAATGCACTTTTTATTTGTTTTTGGAATTTGTTGGTGGGGTCTTTTGCTAATTCCTTGATTTCGTTGTTGTTAAGGAATTCGACTATTTTTTCAATGTATTCTGTTTTGTTCAACATTACTGTGGTATTTCCCTTATCTGCTTTTGTGATGATTAAGTCATTTTCTTTTATTTTTTTGTTTCAATGACTGTATTTCTTTGAGTTGTTTGTTGTTTTGAATGTTATTGCTTTCGCCCTCTCGTTTGAGGATTTTTTTTGGCTTCGTTTGTGGCAAGATTTTTGGTTAGTTCCCTGTCTTCTGCTGGGAGCTAGTGACTGGCTATCTCGATATTTGTGATTAACTGTTCTATATTGTGGTTCGTGTGTGCGTCTGTGCAGGTGTATTTCAGACCTTTGTCTAACATATTCATTTCATCTTGAGAAAAGATTACGTTCAATTTAATGAACAACACACGAATAACAATGAATTCAATTTCCACAGCAGGGTAAACAACATAATTTACATAATTTACCCCAACATTGGAGCACCTAAATCAAACCAAATACATTTAAGTCCTCGACGGATTTCCAGGGAATTTAGCTGTCATCTTCTTCTTCCCCTCCCAAAATCTCTTGACTCTGGCTGTCCTTTCCTCAACAGATATGACATAAATTGTTTTATGTTCGACCCTGACTATTGTATGTCAGAAAAGTGTACTATAATGAGGTTCATTATAACACTATTTTTCATTATGAAACAGCTTCTCCCACCAATCAGACCTCAAGAAACAGTTGTTTGAGAAATTAGGTAAGGATATCATCGCACCTGCGCTGAGTTCCAAGGCCTTCTAATTTAAACTTCACTGCGTGGCCTAGTGTCATAGT
Source organism: Meconema thalassinum (assembly GCA_946902985.2). Taxonomy (NCBI): domain Eukaryota; kingdom Metazoa; phylum Arthropoda; class Insecta; order Orthoptera; family Tettigoniidae; genus Meconema; species Meconema thalassinum. The sequence goes on along the minus strand of OX336399.1, from coordinate 47,847,847 downwards.
AGGGTAATCGAGGATGCCATGGCCAAATACAAGGCATTCTCTGCGTCTCATGCGCTCTGTTCAGTACATAAAACTGGCGAAATCTCGACAGATATTTATGAATAGTAATGTTTTAACATAAAATAGTTATAATAATTATCGTCGAACATAAACAGTCGTATGCAACTCGCCTATAATGGTAATTAAGGCACTCGTATGGAAATTATAAAACTCACTACGCTCGTTTTATAAACATACTCGTGTACTATATATGTTTGTTCTTCAGAATCATTTTTTCTTCTCTATTTTCAATTGCATTGTAATATTCAACTCCCCTCAGGGGCTCACATCTAGTGGGACGTGGGTTGGCGACCACGGGACCCCAGCCGAGTTCGGCATTGCTTCCACTTACTTGTGCCGGGCTCCTCTCTGTCTTCTTTCCTGTCGACCTCACTTGGTCAACTCTTGTTCTCTTCTGACCCCGACGGTATTAGGTTATCCGAGGCCTAGGGAGTCTCTTCCTTTCCTGCCTTAATTGGCCCTTGTCTCATCTTTTCTGATACCCTCCTTCTGCGAGGGGTCAGCCTTCTTTTTCTCTTCCTTTTACCTCCTGCCTTGTGCTCTAGGCCCTTAAGGAGGCAGGGTGTATGTAGCCCCACCACTTCTGGTGCACCCTAGATAATGCTACACCCTCAGGGGCTCACGGCTGGTGAGTTCGGGAGTTGGCGACCCCGAGGGATTCCTGAGCTGGGTCCGTTTTCCCCTTTTGTCCCTTACCTTTGGGGCGGACCCTCTCCTCTTTCACTTTCCTATATGCCTTTCATGGCTCTCCTTCCTTCCAAGTCCCTCAATCCGCCTTCTCCGAGGGTTGAGGGCATTTCTTTTCCTTCTGTCCTTTTTTTGCCTTATTCTCCTTTAGTTTTCCATTTCTTCTTCTAGTATGTAGGTTAGTAGTTAGTTTTAGTTTTAAGTTCGCTTTTCATCTTCACGATCACCCAAACCATCAGGGGCCGATAACCTAGATGTTAGGCCCCTTAAAACAACAATTATCATCATCAGAATATTCAACTCATCTAAATCATTTTCAACTTCTTTGAATCAATTATTTTTTGTTTTATTTTTCCCAAAGTACTAGTTAAAGAGTTGTTTTAATAGTCTATTGTCATGTAATCTCGATAAATGACGGAAAAGGGCAATTCTCCTCTTTCACATCGTGTCTATTATTAAATCACTTTCCAAATAGACAACTGCATTAGGCAATAATCTTCATTGTGCATCCACCTGGTGTTCTGATTATCCTTCTGTCAAACTCCTGCAGTTGATCTGTCGTTGATTTGGTGTTTAATTTAAATAGTGTTTCACAAGTGCAAGTCACTTCAGGTTTAACGACGGAACGGTAATGTTGAAATTGAGCATTTATCAAATGAGATTCCTTCTTGTATGTTGGTCAAGTAATTCGTTGTGCTTTTTTAAATTTAAATGTTCTGCTTTCTATTGACGATTTTTCATTGGAGTTCTAAGTGAGACTTTCACCAATATATTATCATTTCAAATGATCTAGTGGACTTCGTCGTTATGTTACGGCGACGTCACGAAATGTACCGAGAATGCACTGAGGTGTGTGACGTCATAGTACCGCTTGGTGCATGTGTATTGAGTTCACTGGTGAGCTCTGGCGTTACGAGACGGCAACGACACAGCGCGCGTGACGTCATCCAGCCAGCTCCCTCATGAATTGTAACTTTCTAGCGTTCTGATTGTTTCTTGATCATCTAACATCCTTTCTAGCATTTTTCAGCATTTGTAGCATTTAAAATGGTAGGGGGTATTGAGAGATCTGACGCATAGCCTACTTTTCTGGTGACGTCTCAAGATGGCGGCCAAGATGGCGGCGGTGACACGTCACAACCACAGCCTACTTTCCTGATGACGTCACAACGAGGTGTGATCAAAAAGTTCCAAAAATGTTCCCCCATATCCTACTTTCCTGGTGACGTCACAACGAGGTGTGATCAAAAAGTTCCAAAATGTTGACTCATAGCCTACTTTCCTGGTGACGTCACATACTAACACGCCATACATTCTGGGGCAAAGTCGATATCTCCTGAACGCATGGTCGGATTTTGACGAATGAGGTGTCGTTGAAGTCGGGTCGACACTCTCTTTCCAATGAATAACCTATTTCTCCCCAAAAATAAAACCTACCCCTACTAGGGGGTGAAATTGTTATTATTTCGAAAATCTGGGAGTTTGAATGCAAATAGGGAATTAAACGTTGTTACACATAAAGCGCATGCATACAGCCGATTACCGCTATGATTTAACTTTTTTTTTACGCAGGCGCACTTGTTTTTTGTAAGAGGGTGGGTGATGGATCGCAGAGGCTTATGCGGCGACCAAGCCATGTGACGTAGGCTATGGGGCAACATTTTGGAAATTTTTGATCACACCTCGTTGTGACGTCACCAGGAAAGTAGGCTATGGGGAACATTTTGGAACTTTTTGATCACACCTCGTTGTGACGTCACGAGGAATTCGGAAATTTTTGATCACACTTGTTGTGATGTCATCAGGATAGTAGGTTATGGTTGTGGCGTCACCGCCGCCATCTTGGCCGCCATCTTGTGACGTCACCAGGAAAGTTGGCTACCATCCAGAACCGCCATCATCCCCCTACTTAAAATGATATAAAGTCCAGTCTTTTTAATTTTCTTTTGATTCATTGTGTCAACTAAAGAGCGCGTTTGAACTTATTAGCACTTTTTCTTCTTCCCTTCCCAATATCTCTTCATCCTCTCGCTCTGTTCCCTTTTACGCTGTTCTGTCCATTCTGTATTTTGTCGGGTAGGCTTCTCAGAAAATGTGGGTATCTTGGCTCCTCGACACGTTCAGATGGTGACACCGTCACTGATGCCCGAGCTCGTGTGAGTGCCAGTTGGTTCAAATGGAGGGAGGTAACTGGAGTCCTCTTTGACCGCAAGATACCCACCTATCTTAAGGCCAAGATTTACAAGACCGTCGTGCACCCAGTCGCCCTCTACGGTTCTGAATGCTGGCCGGCCTCTGTTAAACACGAGCAAGCCCTGCATGTTATGGAGATGCGCATGCTTCGTTCGGTGCTTGGCCTGACGCGACTTGACCATATCAAGAATTGCGATGTCCGAGGGAAGATGGGAGTTGCGCCCATACAGGATAAAATGCGGGAGGTTCGTCTACGCTGGTATGGCCACGTCATACGTAGTCACGAACAATCAGGGGCTAAAACTGCCTTGTGCCTCAACCCGGATGGTAAACGACCTCGTGGGCGACCTAAGAAGAGGTGGCTTGATCGCCTTAGAGAAGACATGCGACAAGTTAATATGAGTCCGCATGATGCCCGTGAACGACAGAAATGGAGATTGGCATGTAAAGAAGCGGATCCTGCTCCAAAGCGGGACAAACGCTAGGCAGATGATGAATTAAAGTTCTGAATTTTGTTCTGTCTTGAATGGTTTCTTCATGACATCCAATTTCATTTATGTCTTCACTTATTTCTTTTGGCAGTTGTTTTGATTTTTCAGTTATAAGGCTATGTTGAAAATTTTCTTCGTGAGCCTGTTATCGTCCTTTCTACATGGGTTGGTTTTTTAGTTTTGGCACCTTAGTTATAACTGGATTAATAACTCACTTAGATGGTTCCAAGTTTCACAGGCCCTCGATGTAGTCCCCACTGTTGCGTACAACGTGTTCCCAGCAATGCGGAAGTCGTTGGATCCCGTTGGCACTGCCCAATCTATTGATGGTACGAAGAGAGCGCTCGGCAGCCTGCTTAACGTCTTCAATGGTACGGAAGCGCTCCACACGCATTGTCATCTTGATCTTCGGGATGAGAGCATAGTCGCAGGGACTGATGTCGGGAGAATATGGGGGTGATAGAGGACCTCCCAGCCCCAGCGATCCAACAATGCCGACACAACGCCTGCTGTGTGTGCCCTAGCATTGTCATGCAGAACGATGGGCGGTGTAACCATGTGGTGGCGCCGTTTCCTTCTCAGAGCTCCTCGGAGATGGTCTTGTCGAAACGAACAATAGTACGCCGCATTAACGGTTTGCACTCGGGGAACAGTATGGTGAATGATCACACCATCCTAATCATAGGCAAGAATCAACATTACCTTCACATTGGTGGGGGTTGGTCGAACTGTTTGTTTCCGTGGTGATCCGTGGTGCCGCCACTCGTTCGATTGGCGTTTTAACTGTGGCTCATAAGATCTGGCCCACGTCTCGTCAATGGTTATGATACGCCGTAAGAAGGCCTCTCCTTCGCGCTCATAACGCTGCAAGTGCATACGACAAGCGTCATATCGTAGCCATTTGTGCATGTCGGTTAAGTCATGCGGAATCCATTTGGACGCAATCTTCCTCATTTTCAGTAAGTCCTTCAGGATGTGGAGGACAGTTGAATGCGCCAGTCCGGTATCTTGCTCTAATTGACGAATCGTTACGTTCCGATCCACCTCTACTAACGCAGACACCATCTGTACATTGTCATCACTTACTGGTGGGTGAACAGATCGAGGCATGTGCTCCACACGTTCGCGCCCATCTCGAAAGGCTGCAACCCATCTTTCTACCGTTCTGAACGGTAACGCAGCTGCACCGCACGCTTCCTGCAATCCTCGGTGACACTGTTTAGCACTGCGACCCCTATTACACTGAATTTTTATCCACGTTCTCTGCTCCTGCTTGGAAAACATTGCGACTGTCTTTCGCGAGCACTGGTCTCACACTACTCATCTAACAGCGGTGGTGAGGACGGGCGACGTCATGTGCTCTGAGGGAGGGGATGCAGGGCAGCAACCGTCGGTAAAAGTGGCAGCGCCCAACATTGTTGCAACTTGGCACTGAAGCTTTGGTGCCAAATCTAAAAAGCCAACCCCGTAAAATTGTAACCACTGTTTCCTTATGGTATCTGTAATTTTTTCTGTAACTTGATAAATATCATGTGATTTCTTTTTCATCCAAATTCCATTTTCATACTTTTTTCCTAAGATTTTCATGAGGATTTCCTTTCTATTTTTTCGTTAATTTTTATTCGAAATTTTCCACCAATTATATTAGTTTCAGATGCATACAGAGCTTCTGTTTTAACGACTGCGTTATAAATTAATACATTTATTTAATGTAATTCGTATTATTTATTTATAAGTCAATAGGGATACTTTTCCAGTTTATCCAACATCGCTAATATTAAGAATATCATAAAACATATTTTAAGAATGTACATAGCCCTTTGTTTCCCTGCATCATTGACATGTTTGAACGGCTTCATGAGATATTGTGAGGCACCATGTTGATTTATTCAACCACTTTGTAGAAATTACACTCGTTTTATCTAATATTGAAAACCATCGGTAGGGAACAGCTTTTATACAAACAGCGCAATTAGCAGAGGGGCTTCAATCCACCCCTATCCCGCGCCTGCGCTGAATACAACATTTGTAGTGTTTCCCCTTGTTCATTGAATAGCTTTATTTATATTTCACCATCACATCTCACAACAATTAGAAGTCTTCTGGATGAACCTGGGGGAAATTAATTTTCATGCGTATATCAATGTCAATATAGAAACACACGGCTTTAATCAATATGTTGTATGTATAGCGCACAGTAACGGGCACAGAACACATCTCCAATTAACGAACGTAAATAAGAAGAACAGAATTGTGTATATCAAAAAGAACGCGAGCCATTCCAGCGTGGCCAATCTCCAGGCAATAATCTTTGATTAATGGTATATTGACTTTATGAGAAAATACTTACAGCACATTGGTGAAATTCGAACAATTTTGAAGACGATTATCATGGTGATAATTGCTGTTTTAAGGGGCCTAACATCTAGGTTATCGGCCCCTAATGGTTTGGGTGATAGTGAAAGATGAGATGAGAATGAAAACTATAACTAATACTAACTACAAACTTACATACTAGAAGAAGAAATGGTAAACAAATAAAGGACAGGAAGAAAAGAAATGCCTTCAACCCTCGAAGAATGACGAGTGAGGGACTTGGAAGGAAGGAGAGCCATGAAAGGCAGATAGGAAAGGGAAAGAGGAGAGGGCCCGCCCCAAGGTCAGAGTAAAAAGGGGACAAAACGGACCCAGCTCAGGAATCCGTCGGGGTCGCCAACTCCCAAACTCACCAGCCGTGAGCCCTTGACGGTGTATCACTAATGGGGGGTGCACCATAACTGGTGGGGTACACACACCCTGGTACCGTGAGGGCCTTGAGCAGAAGGCAGGAGATATCATGAAAGGAAAAGGAAGGCTGATCCCTCAAAGAATGAGGGATCAGAAAAGATGAGACAAGGGCCAATTAAGGCGGGAAAGGAAGAGACTCCCTAGGCCTCAGATACCCTAATACCGTCGGGGTCGGAAGAGAACAAGAGTTGACCGAGAGAGGTCGACAGGAAGGAAGACGGAGAGGAGCCTGGCACAAGTAAGTGGAAACAATGCCGGATTCAGCTGGGGTTCGTCCACGATACCTAGCTGCGGACGTGGCTAATAAATGCCATCGCAGTCAGCATCTGGTGGCAAACGCTGGAAGTAATATAGCGTTACCAAACTAACCTACACATTTTAGCTTCCACAAGTGTAGTTAGTGGAAGGTTCTTTTTCATGCTATAAATCTATGACATGGGACCGCCGGCTTTACTTCCCGTCCGAAGGAAGGCATACTGAGGGATTTTTACGCTCTTAAAAAACCGACGACTTCGGCCGGGATTGACCCCGCGATATTGGGCATAGAAGCTCAGTATGCTACCAACTAGTAAATGTTTGGAATCCAATTTGGTTCATCATAAGTAGGCCTACTGTAGGGCTAGGATTTCGATGACTTTGCATCTTTTCTTTTGATAAGCCCAATTCATTAATGACCGACGGCTTCGGTGCGTAGTTGGTAGCATGCTGAACTGCTATGCTCAAGATCGCGGGTTCAAACCCGGCCGAAGTCGTAAGAGCATAAAAATCCTTCGGATGGGAAGTAAAACCGGCGGGCCCATGTCATACATGTATGACATGTAAATGATTCTTCCACTAACTACAATTTTGTGAAGCTAAATTTGTAGGTTAGATTTGATTAATGCTCTATTAAGTTCTATCGTTCACTGTCAGGTGCCGGTTGTGGTGGCATCTAGTATCCCAGTTTGAGACTAGGTGTCGTTGACGGTAGCATGTGGTATCAAAAGTAGGAACTACTTGAAATTAATCGTCTGCAGTCCTTACCTGAATTACAGATAACACACACTAATGTAGTCATCAAAATTAACACCGGTTATCAGACAGATTCTACACACACACCCAAAGTACACGGGGCTACATGACCACGTTGTGGCAGCCTCTAAACTGAGGAACTAACCAACCAACCAAACTGAATGTCCTTGCGTTCTTTCACAAGCAGAAATATTGGAATAATCCCGGCAATAACAAGAACTGCTTCTTCAGAGACCGTTCAATCTGCAGATGCCAAGCGCAAAGCACCCCGCCTCTGCACTAATAATAATAATAATAATAATAATAATAATGATAATAATATGTTTCTCAGTGTAGCGGAAGAGCGTATTCTTGTTTTGTTTATTTTTGATGGTTATCCCGTTTTTCTTGCATACTCCAGTTGTTGTTGTTGTTGTTCTTGTTCTTGTTTAATTCAAACAATATTTTAGAAGGGAATAATTAACTAGTTGATCTTTGCTCACCTTTGTTGGGAAGATCTCCCGCATATATTTAACTTCTTGCTTGCGTTGGATAGCTTCCAGCAAGTTCAATTATATCTGCTTGGAAAGGTATGAAGCTATGCATGAATACACCTGAAGTGAACTCGGTTGCTACTAACATGCCTTACAGGTATTTCACGGGCTTCCATCACTCACAAAGGAAGTATTGGCCTCGTCATGTGGAAACCACCTTTCATGGCTAAATACACATATTAAAAGGTCATGTGTAAAAAAGTGAAGTGCTCATACAAACCGCAGGGTTCTTAAAAACTCACTTGAGACTAAGATTACCGCAGCCTCCAAATTTACAAATACACTCAGTAACACAGGTTATCAAACAGATTCAGCACACACATCCAAGTACACGGGGATACATTAATGTTCTGAATTGGAGTCGATCTTGTAAAATTTCCACCTTAATGCCAATTTCTTGACGGTCTTTTTCTATTTCACTAACAAGGGGAGGATACGATGCATGGGTCACCGATTCGAACGATCTTTAGTACCGGTGTAGGACATGGCCAGACGTATATCAGGTGCAAGTAGTAAGGTGCGCTTCTCAGCCGTTTTCGAGAAATTCATAAATTGCAATGCAGTGCGGCGTCCATGTGCGTTGTACGCTAGCCAGAACCCAACGAGCGCGTGGTGCAGGGGTAAGAGCTCTGCTTCGTAAGCGCGGGATTACTGGATCGAATCCCACCGGTGAGCCTTTGTGTTTGTGGTTCTTTTGTAACCATTGGCTATTTCCAACCACTACCAATAGCATGAGTCACTGCTTGCGGGGTACGGGGTGGTCTGATGGTTGACAGCCGTGCAATGAACGGAACAGACAGGGCCATCAATGTATAAATGTATACATATAAGTTACTAGAATACACCTGACCGTGTATAATACCAATGCATTTGCAATGCCAATGCTATACATTATTTAATGCAATGCCACAAACATTGACCCGGATACGATGATTTCTGAATCCCTTTTCCGGCTCACATAACACGTTATTACAATTGACTGCAAAATTAACAGTATTCACGTCACCTACTGAAAAAGAAAAAATAAAAATAAAAAAATAAATAAATAAAAAAAAAAAAAAACAACGCGAAGGCTCACCAGTGGGATTCAATCCAGCGATCCCGCGCTTACGAAGCAGGGCTTTTACCCCTGCACCACGCGTCAATTGGATTCTTGCTAGCGTACAACGCGCATAGAATAGACGCCGCACTGCATTTATTGCAATTAATTAATTTCTCGGAAACAGCTCAGAAGCACACCTTACTACTTGCACCCCTACATGTGGACTAAATATGGTTCGAATCGGTGACCCATGCATCGTATCCTCCCCTTGTAAGCCAATTGTTCTTGATGAATCAGGAAAGAATAGAACGAGTCTCACATTACAATTACCTAGGAACTATCATCAATGAACAATGGGATAACTCGCAAGAGATCCGTTGTAGAATTGCCAAGGCTAAAATTGCTTTCTTAACAATGGGCTCGATTTTCAAGAGTCATAACCTCACCCTCACCACAAAAATAAGACTCCTCAAATGCTATATAGGCCTATACCCAGTGCTTCTGTATGGCGTAGAAACATGGACCTTGAAGGAAGAAACTATTTCAAAACTCCACGCTTTTGAATTATGGTTATACACAAGGAATCTAAAGATACCATGGACTCATAAGATTAGCAACCAAGAAGTATTACGAAGGATGAATACAACCGAAGGAATAGTTAACCCTCTTAGTGCCAAGCCATTTCCTGAAATACTTGCCAAGAATGCCAAGCCATTTTCAATGGTCATGCAGACTATTCGAAAAGAAATCATAAATAGGCTACCACATTTCCAACGATAAAATCATTATTTTTGCTTCTTTCATACATTATGTTCATTACAGTAAATACGACATCTAAACCTTTTTAATTGAGGTTATTCTGATAATTGTTCAATTTTTCTTTTTTTTTGTATAAACCAGTTTTGAGCCTAAATTAAGAACATCTAAGAGCCATATTCGAAGAAACTCTACGTTTCCAGCGGTAGAAAGTTCTTAGATACATCTGTAGGCAGAAAACGTCAACAAGAAGACAAAAAACTGGACAGCAATTTTGGCGGGAACGCTCGTGATTGGGGGAGCGCAAAGGGAGGGCGTGAATACAAACTCAAACCTATCGCGTAACGGACTTCGAAGGAAAATCGTAAACACCGCACAGGCAAGCTTGAAATCTCACCTTTCCAACAGTATGAAATAGTCACGGACATATGCCTACAGAAATTTACAAATAAAGTATACATAGCGCGCCGAATGAATCGGCTTTGGAACTTCTGGCGCCAGCAGCGAGAGCCGATCTGATCGGCGCGTGGCACTGAGAGGGTATTGTTAAATGCCGTAAGCTTCAATACCTGGGTCACATAATGAGGAACAGAGCCAGATGCGAACTACTACAATGCATTTGTAAGGAAAAATAGAAGGGAAACTAGCTCCAGGACGAAGAAGAATTTCCTGGCTTGCCAACCACAGAGTATGGTTCGGAAAACATCCACCCAATTGCTCCAGATAGCGACCAATAAAGACACCATAGCCAGAATGATCGCCAACGTTCGAAGCGGACAGGCACCCTGAGAAGAAGAAGTTGTTCTTGAGCGAGGTTGAGTATCCTTTTGTTCACCCATTGTTCATTCTGAGAATGTGGCTGCAGAACTTCGCTCGCCTTTTCCTGAAGGTGTCAGTAATCTTTTCAGCGTGCTGATGAAGCTCTTGAGACTTCCGTTTCATCCAGATTTCTTCTGAGCAGACTGGACCAAGGATTTTCCTCAATATTTTCCTGTCTTGTTTCTCTACGTGTTTAATGAGAGGGGAAGTAAAGCCGGTGAGCCCATGTTATAGATTTATGGCATGCAAAAGATCCTTCCACTAACTAAACGTGTGTGAAGCTAAATTTCTAGGTTAGATTTCGTTGAAACGCTCTATCAAAGTTCCAACGTTCACCGCTGGGTGTTAGTGACAATAGCATCAAAGCCAAAGTTGGAACTACTGTGCTTGAAATTGAACTTGTTCGGAGCCCTCGGGCGTTCAATAAAAATACCCAGCTATGGCCATTGGCTGCGATTCATATATAATAATTTAATAAGAGATCTTCCCCCAATGATCAAGGTTACCGAGGTGTATAGCGCTTCAGGTTTGATTACTGTGCTGTAATGTCTTAATTTTGCGTTCTTCGATATTGATGTTTTGTTTTATCTGTTCCAGGTGATTCTATGTGCTTTCTGTAATTTTGAAAGTATTCTTATTCTTATATATAACTAGCAACCAGCCTCAGCTTCGCCCGGGAACAGTTATGAATGCATTACGTGATAAGCGCTTTTTTCGATGCCAATGAACTACGACCTATATCCGATTTACGTCTCGGCATGATGGGTTAAAATTAATGATTGATTATATTAATTATATTATCATAGAAATGCATGTGCAACGAATTCTTGTAGGACGTAATTTAAGAACTGCGAGGTGCATGAAACACAAATCCCCCTTCCGTCCAATCTTAACTTGACTGTGTATTTTCCGGAACGAAAAGTTCATGGGCGAAATAAAGAAAATCCGAGTTGCGCTTCCAGGGAAACTCCAAACACAACCAGTCTTCTCTGAAGTCTTAACACGACTCGACAGTTTTCTGCTGGCTGTATCTGGGGTAATAAGCTCGCCTGCTAGCTAGGCTGTAACTGTGGTGATAGGCTCGCCCATAGATAGCTCATAAACTGGCGCCTCAGTAATTGAATGGTGATTGTTGGAAAATTGAAAACGTAAGAACACTTCTAGTGGGCTATGTATTGAAGATAAAGATATGCTCTCCCAGAATTTTGTAGAACTTTTCATGCTGAACAATTTTTACACTCATAGTATATTGATATTTTTAACGGTTTGCCCAGCGTAAGCTTAAAAAGCGCACGGACGCCAGGCTTTCTTCTCAACTTCTTCACTGAAATCGTTACTGCTTGGCGTCCTTTGATCATAAATAAATAATTTTTTTACAGCAACCGTCCTCGAGATATCCTTTACAGAATGGTGAAAACCGCATCAAAATCCATTCAGTGGTTCTCGAGATTACCCGTGACAGCCAAGAATCGGGGACTTGGTTTTATACTAAGTAGAAGTTCACAATTACAGAAAACTCACAAACTTAGCTAATCCCACTACAATAAAAAATGCATCTCTACGGCTGATTGATATTACCATTCCAAATACCACAACCTGCAGGCTAAACATGCTGAAAATGTGTCCAAATATTTGGAGCTGGTTGAGCAATGGCAGGTCAAGAGAGTGTGTACCAACAGTCATCTCAAGCACTGGTGTGGGTTCCTAAACATATTCTGAGAGCGCTAAAAGAGCGTGATCTGGACACTAACTTGTATACATTAATAGAGAAGACAGTGCTATTGGCTACTAGGATAGTTTGGAAATTCGAAAGCTTTGAAACATTGTTTATCCTGAAGTAGCACCAACAGATAGCGCACAGGTACTATGTTGGATCATTTTGTTATTTTGGTCAAATAACACAAAATAGGCTGTTACAAACGCTTTAAAATTAAAATGTATCGTATTATCAACTAGTTATTCTTCAAATTCGATGCGTATTGAATGTTAACGGAAGGCAAATCAATTGATCCCCAAAATAGAATAGTTATGGCATCTGGCGGAGAAGTTTCGCATAATAAATCCATTTACTGAACAGAGAGCTGGATTATAATTTCCGTGGAAATAATGTATTACGTCTGCTTCCTCCATGACGTTCTGGTGTGTTTATGTCAACAACAGCTATCACTAAATTTTTCGGCGAAATTGCAGTTGCAGATATTAAGGTGCAGTACTATTTATTTTGCAATATTGCCCAGTTTGTTTATGCAAACATTAGGAACGGTGCACACTAATGTCGGTAATGGCTACAAGGATAGTGTTGCAAACTTCTGGACGTAGATTCCTAAATTTCTTGCATATTTCATAGTATTTTCCTGTTACCGTGCCGATTTTGTCTTTGTTGATGATGATGATAATTGTTGTTTTAAGGGGCCTAACATCTAGGTTATCGGCCCCTAATGGTTTGGGTGATCGTGAAGATGAAAATATATGTAAACTGTAACTAAAAACTTACTACCAACTTATATACTAGAAGAAGAAATGGAAAACAAAAGGAGAATAACGCAAATAAAGGACAGGAGGAAAAGAAATGCCCTCAACCCTCGAAGAATACAGATTGAGGGACTTGGAAGGAAGGAGAGCCATGAAAGGCAGAGAGGAAAGTGAAGGAGGAGAGGGTCCACCCCACAGGTAAGGGACAAAAAGGGGGAAACCGGACCCAGCTCAGGAATCCCTCGGGGTCGCCAACTCCCGAACTAACCAGCCGTGAGCCCCTGAGGGTGTAGCAATATCCAGGGTGCACCAGAAGTGGTGGGGCTACATACACCCGGCCTCCTTGATGGCCTTGAACATAAGGCAGGAGATAACATGAAAAGAAAAAGAAGGCTGACCCCTCGCAGAAGGAGGGTATCCGAAAATATGAGACAAGGGCCAATTAAGGCGGGAAAGGAAGAGACTCCCTAGGCCTCGGATACCCTAATACCGTCGGGGTAGGAAAAGAACAAGAGTTGACCAAGGGAGGTCGACAGGAAAGATGACGGAGAGGAGCCCGGCACAAGTAAGTGGAAGCAATGCTGGAGTCAGCTGGGGTCCCGTGGTCGCTAACCCACGTCCCACTAGATTTTTGTCTTTGTGTTTGGCATTGGAACTACAATGGTTCATCCATTATAGGCTACATTGTCAACTTTCAAATACTGTAATTCATGTCCGACATGTTGGATTTTGATTGCATGTGCGAAGCTATCCTTACCTAATTGGTCAATGAATGAAAATATTGAGCTATGATTGGTTGGAGAAACTGTATCATAATTAAAAGTAGTACTTGAATGACCCCCATTATGATCCAGTTTTCTGACATATAATATTTGCATTTCAACAACATCGTCGAACATAAAATTCATTAATAAATTGGGCTTAAAAAAGATTGGCAGTGATGTAAATTAAGGTGATGATTATGTATTAATTCAATGTAATCTGCATAATTGCTTTGTATTTTAACCGATAATAATCTAAGAATAACGATGATAATAATTTGAATTTATTTATTAATTACTATTGATAATACATGTGTGATAATTCCGCCGTCTGTAATGATAGATTACAGAAAAGACAGCATTCGGATACGGTGGGCTGTCATGCGGAAGATAATGACGAATCGGAGCGTCTGAAAACTCATCAAGTAGCAAACAAACAAATACTACGGAAAATCAAACCTAAACAAGTCTCATTCTTTTCTACACATAATGTTAACTCTCTGGTTCAAACTGGAAAATTGAAGATCAGCACGGATATCATGAGAAGTCATAAAATTCTAATTATGGCCCTTCAGGAAATTAGAAATAGTGATCAAGACCATCTGGAATCACAAGGATACAGATTATAAAAAGGAATTCCAGGAAAACGAGTTATGAAAAATGGTCCACAATTTGGTAACGGATTCTTAATAGATCTCAGAATCATTGACTCGATAACAGAATTTAAATCTCAATCCTCCAGACTTACGACCCCAACTTTGAAATCGGCAAATAAAACATATACAATTATTAATGAACATGCTCCTACTAATCAAAAAAACAACACCATTAAGGACAGAGAAGACGTACAAAAATTCTGGGATTTTTTGGATCAAACTTTAATAAACATCCCTTCATCAAACATCAAAATTCTCCTTCGTGATTTCAATGCGCAACTTGGACAAGAAAGAAGATATAATAGAGATATCATTGGAAAATGGACAGCACATAAACGAACCAATAAAAATGCTCAAAGATTAGTCGAAATTTGTAGAAACCACAAATTAATCTCTAAATCAACATGTCTTAAAAGACAGCCCCATAAATTGAAAACTTGGAAACATCCTGACTTCAGAAGGGGTGAATGGCAGTTGGATCATGTCTGCATGGATAAATTTCACCATCGCGAAATTCACAATGTCAAGGTTCTAAGGGGAGTTGACTCAGGATCAGACCACTATGTGGTAAAGATAAAAATAAAATTAACTCCAATGGCCAAGAAAAAAACTAATAATAACAATAGGAGGACATTTGATCCATCTACCTTAATAAAAAATATAGAGTACTGTGAAGGAACAGGAGAAGAATCTCTCAACACTAAAACATTGGACGAATTAATCACTAAATTAAAATCAATAGCAGAGGAGTTAGCACCAATAAATCCAAGGAAAAAACATGAATGGTGGAATGTAGATTGTGATCAAGAAATAGAGAAAAGACACCAAGCATGGATAAAACATCAAGCTCTAAAGTCAGAAGAATCAAATTTAGAACTAACTATACAAAGAAAATTAACCCATAAAATCATCAGACAAACGAAACGTTATCATATTAAAAATACACTGGAAAAGATAGAAGACGATATCAAGAAAAAGCAATCTCGAGATTATTACAAAACATTTGGTGAATATCTAAAAAAAATTGAAGCTCCATCATTAATGTTGAAAAATCGAACAGGAAAGTTAGCACATTCTAACCAAGAAAATACAGAGATCCTTGCAGAAGCATTCGAGAAACTGTTAAATTGTGATGATCCACTGGAAACCCTGCAAGTAAACACTGATTCACCTATTTTAACTTCACCTGATTTAATAAATCCTCCAAACATTAATGAAGTAGAACTCGCATTTAAAGAACAAAAAAATTACAAAACTTGTGGCGAAGACTTAGTCTTTGCTGAAATCTGGAAAAATGCTGGTAAACCTGCGATTATAAATCTTCATCAACATCTAGTTAAAATGTGGATTACTGAAGAAATTCCTGCACACTGGACCATAGGAATAATCCATCCATTATTTAAGAAAGGAGACAAAACGAACCCAGATAACTACAGAGGAATTACCCTTCTGGACTGCACATATAAAATTTTCTCTCGCATAATTTACAACAGGATCAAAAACATTCTGGAACCACAACTTGGAGAATATCAAGGAGGATTTCGCCCTTACAGATGTTGTCCAGACCAAATCCTTAGCCTGAAATTAATAATGGAATATTACAAAAGCAGAAACAAGCAATTCTTTATCTCTTTTATAGATTTCAAGAAAGCCTATGATAGTATTCATAGACTGACACTGCTAAGAATCCTCAGATCATATGGTCTCCATCCTAAATTGATAAAAATCATTCAATTAACATTAACAAACACAAATTCGAAAGTTAAATTTAGGGGAGAAATATCAACAGCTTTCACAGTAAAATCTGGTCTCAGACAAGGTGATGGATTATCCCCTCTGCTTTTCAATGTGGCTCTTGATTATATCATGAAGGTTTGGCAAAAGGAAAACCCTCCTAAGATCAAAATTGTAACAAAACCATCAATAAAAACAAACTTCTTAGGATTTGCAGATGACTTGGCTCGTTTAGCACTAGACAAGGAAGAGGTTTGTACTCAGATCACTAGTCTCCAAGAAATTGCTCAAGGGATAGGATTACAGATATCCTTTGAAAAAACTGAGATCATGCCTATGAAACCATTAGATATAAATGCAGTCTATATAAATGATCATAAAATTAACCTTGTTCCTCAATTTAAGTATCTTGGAGAAATTATAACACATAACTTAAACGAAAAAGTAACGTGGATAAATAGAACAAATAAAATGAAAAAGGCACAATCTCTAACCTGGTTAACATATAATAAAAAATGACTATCAATAGCTACTAAGATCCAACATTATAAAACTGTAACTCTCCCAGAAGCCACTTATGCTTGTGAAACACTGTTCCAAATTAAAAATGAACAATGAACTGATCAGCTTCTCAAAACGGAAAGAAGAATCATTAGAACGTGTATAAATAAAAAGTATCAGGTTGAAGGAGTCTGGAGGATTCTATCGTGAGATTGATCCAATCACCAGCAAAATGAAGAAGAAAAGAATTTCATATTTTTTTCACATCTTACGGCTTCCAGAAAACAGAATTGTACGCCAACTGGTGATGAGAAATCTAGGAAAGAAAACTGGAGGAAAATGGATCCAAGAAATCCAACAAGATCTCAAAGCAGTTGGACTCAAGATAACAGATGCCGAGGAGAAAAATAAAATTAACACCATTCTTAAAACTCAAAAATTTTCTGCAAAAATGACACATAGAAAGCCTATGGAGATTTCAGATGAATTGAGAAAATCCCGATCTGAAGGAATGAAAAAGTACTGGAAAGAGCGCAAGAACCAAGCAGTACTACCTTCAAAGAAGAAGTGATTGTGGAACGACTCAAGTAGTCCAATGTGACCAATCAAAATAATAATAATAATAATAATAATAATAATAATAATAATAATAATAATAATACATGTGTGATATGTCTCACGAATCTGACGGTAAATCCGCTGTGAAGGCAGATGACAAGTGCACACCGCTGGATCTTCTTCGCGTAAGGGAAATACAGTTAGCCACTGATGAGGAATGTTCAGCCATCAAGCTTCAGCAGTGGACGCAAAAAGCTCTGCACGATCGTCATCCGTGTGATCTCAACCAGAAACATATCGACATTGATGCGTCGAACAGCTGGTTGACTCATGCGGACCTATTCACTGAGACTGAAGGATTCATGGTTGCAATCCAGGATCAAGTTGTGGCTACCAAAACTATCTGAAATATATAGTTATGGCAAATATTCGGGATGATAAATGCAGAAGATGCCAACTAGGACCGGAAATAATTCAACATATCACAGGAGGCTGCCAAGCAATCTCCTGTACTGATTACATGAAAAGGCACTACCAAGTGGCCAAAATAATGCACCAACATCTTGCTCAAAAGCATTTATTATCTGATAATATTTTGCCTTACTATCAGTATGTTCCTGAAGCCGTTTTGGAAAATCCTAGTCACAAGTTGTTATGGGACCGATCAGTTATTACTGATAAAACCATACCAGCAAACCGGCCAGATATCTTGTTTGTGGACAAGGTGCAGAAGAGAACCTTCCTCATTGATATTGCAGTGCCCAATTCCCGTAATCTGCAACAAACCTGCTGTGATAAGATCGCCAAATATCTGCCCTTGGCTGAGGAAATACGGCAAATGTGGAGACAGGAAAGTGTAGTGGTTCTGCCCATAGTAATTTCTTCTACCGGCATCATCCCCAAATCATTGGCTCGCAATCTACAAATATTGGGAATACATCCTGGTCTACATATCACCATGCAGAAGGCCGTCATCTTGGAGACCTGTTCCATTGTTCGCTCGTTTCTCAATGTCCCACCTTAAGAGAATTAGCCATACCGTCTTGCAAACAAGCCGACGATATGTTGATATGTCCCACTTATGTGGTGAAATGAATGTAAAATAATAATTTACTTTAATTTATTTATTAAATACTATTTATGTTACATTATTGTGATATGTCTCACGAAACTGATGACAGTACAGATTATCTGTGAGACATATTAATTATTATTTACAACATATATATATATAGATTATATTTCAATACCAGAGTGCATGCAATTTTTTTGTTATGATAATGATAAAGTATTAATGTAAATAAGTAAAGACACAAAAAGTTACACTATAGTAGTTATATTAATAAATTTATGTTATGAGTTAATGTTTGGTTAAGTAATATTTTTAATGCGACTTATAGCTAGTTGTTTGCTGTTAATGTTCGTCAATCCAGGTGGTAGTTCATAAAGTAGTGATGGTATAATATAATCTAGTCTCTTGAAACCATAGCTATTTATACATAACGGTTTTACATATTTAGTATTTGTTATGGCTCTTGTTTGTATGTTGTGAGAGACCTTATGCCTGAATCTTGGATCATGGTAGTAGAGATTCAGTACAGTAATTTGGAACAACTCTTTAATATTAAATTAAGGGATATCAGTGAAATATTTAAAGAACCTGTTTTGGCTATCTTGAAGATTATTAATTAAAGTTGTGTTTTGATTTCCCCAAGCTGCTATAGCATATCTTAATTTGCTTTCAATCAGAGCACTATAAATTGTTTTGTAAGTTTTCCTATCTACATAAAATCGGAGATTGTAGAAGGTGTAGAGGTTTGCTCTTAGTTTTTTTTATTATGTTTACTGTGTGTGTATTCATTTTAAAGTGTTCATCAAGGGTAATTCCTAGGTATTTTTGTGTCGAAGTACTATTTATGAAGGTGTTACATTTGCAACCTGCCAGGATGTTTTTGTGTATGCATGATATGCTGTGGTGCGTTAGTTTGTATTTTTCTTGTGTGAAGTGATCAACTCTGATGTGCATTATTTTAGATTTGGTTGTATTTATATACAAATTATTGTCATGACACCATCTTGTGATGTTATTGAAGTCTTCTTGAAGTCTATCAAAAGCTGTTTTAGAGTCTTTATGTATGGTATATATAGTGGTGTCATCAGCATAGATAAATATTTTACTGTGTTTAATGGTTTCATTCATGTCGTTTACGAACAGGTTATATAGTGTAGGTGAAATAATACTGCCTTGAGGGATACCCCGTGTTCCTTCTACTGCGTCACTGATAGTGTTATTGACCATAACTGCCATTTCCCTGTTTTTCAGATAGCTTTCAAATAGTTTGTAAGTCGTGCCTCTTATTCCAATATCGTGTAATTTAGCAAGCAGTTTATTGTGGTTTATTGTGTCAAATGCTTTAGAAAAGTCAAGAAAAAGTACCATTATGTGATTGTTCTTATTTAAGGCATTATTTATTACATTGGCAAATTCAGCCAGGAATAGTTCAGTACTTTTTCCCTTCCTAAAACCGTATAGGTGTCCCTTTAAAATATCATATTTATTTAGGAAATTCTTCAATCTCTTATCCAAGCATTTTTCCATTATTTTGTGTAGGATTGATAAAATGCATATTGGTCTGTAGTTGCCAAAGTCTAAGTGATCGCCATTCTTATATATTGGTTTAATAATTGTGCATTTCATATATTTTGGTATTATGCCTGATTCGAATATCTTGTTTATGAGATGTATTATGATTGGTATAGTTTTTTTGGATGTTGCCTTTATGTCTTTCAAGCGTATATTGTCCGCCCCAGGCGATTTGTCTGTTCTTAATTCCTTAATTATGTTTTCTATTTCATGTTCATCAGTTTCAAGTAATGTAAAGGAATTCATTAATGTGTTTCTATTTGATTGCCATATGTTGATACTACAGTAATAATAATAATAATAATAATAATAATAATAATAACAATAATAATAATAATAATAATAATAATAATAAGTCCAAATCGCTCTCCTATGAAGCCAAACTCAGACACTATAACACCGTGGTCAAACCTGAATGCCTTTAAGCAGCGGAGCAGAAAAGGAATTACAGAAATAGAAAAGAAAGAACGTAAATATCTGAGGAAAAATCTGTGACCCAAAAAAGCAGCAACAAATGAGTTTATCTTCCGTTTGAGATCAAATCAAGAGCTATATAAAAATGTGAGAACATTTCAACATCTATGAGGAAAAGACGACTAACTTTCTATGGACACTTGAGAAGAATGGGACCGAAACGCCTAGCAAATAAAATCCTCATCTTTCAGGAAAGGAGATAGACTCAAGTACCATGGTTGAAAGAAGTTTATCAGAATATTAAAAAATGTGGCATTGAGGAGGGAGATATTGCAAACAGAAAAGTGTTCAGAAGGAACATTCCGGAGGGGACAGATCTGTCCGTAGAGAAACCTAAGGGAACTCGAAGGGTGTTCTCGGTCGAGGAACGAGCAAGACTGAGCCAACGAATGAAATAATATTGGCGTAACAGGAAAGAACATCATCATTCAAGGCAGTTGTGTAATCGTAATCCATAGGAGGTTGAAACGATCCTAAATAAATAATAATTAAAACAAGAAGTTCCGTGACGAACTAAAGAGCCTACTTTTCTTAAAATTTAAGATCCATGCCAATGATTAATCTATATGAATCTATCTAGAATAATGACGAAATTAAGTTGGTAATATCGAAATTTCTAATTAGTTCGAAATACTGTATTCCTGGCATAATGTAGCCTAATAGAGAACTACAGTTGGCAGCCCTGGTGACTGAATATATTCCTAGTTCTATCTCTTAAGGTACAGAATACAAAATTTGGTTGAAGTCCAATGGATAGCATGGACGTTACATGCAATTAAACATTGGGTCTAACAGCGCGCGTAAAATCATGTTGGCAACAATGACATACATGTAGGCTATTGGTCGGAAATAATCTGAAATAATATGATCTATTGTTGTGTCAATTTTGAATGAAATCCATAGAAGTTACATGCATTTTAAAATTGGACCTATCAGCAGGCTTAGAATCATGTTGGCAGCACTGGCGTAGGCCTATATTAGTTACTCCAAATTAATCTAGAATGCCAGGTACTATACGTGTGCAAAGTTTAGAGCTATTGGCTTGCATACTTTCTGATACATTGATATTAGGGTAACAAAAACAGAGACAGCATTTATTAACAGTTGGCAGCCCTGGTTACTCTTAAGAATACGCTCAGTCATATCTGTTAATGTACACATAGCACATACGAAATTTGGTTGAATTCCAATTGATAGTGTAGAAGTTATATGCATTAAAAATTGGACTTATCAACAGGCTTATAATCATTTTGGCAACGCTGCCATGTATGGCCTCCTGGAAATTAAACTGCAATATTATTATCTATATATGTGCCAATTTTGGAATACCTTCCAACATATCCAACATGGAGCTCAAATTTCAATTACTATTTTTCAGCAGTTAGTAGCACTGACATCATTTTCAGATATGGCCGTGAGATATTCAGGTATAGATCTTTACTCCTACCAAATTTTGTTTCGATTGCTGCAGCCGTTTAGGAGTTGATAGAGACAACAGACAGACATACATACATACATACATACATACACACATCAAAAAAAGTTTTGCATCACCTCGGTTCCCAGATCTCCGGCATATAGACGTTGACTGTGTATATTGTATCCAAGATACAGTCCCTTTGACTGTTCATAGATGTCACTAAAACTGCTCAAAGATGTAAACAACCATGCATGAGCAGGGCCTATTAGACGGAGGGGGTACGACAGCCGATCAGTTCCAGTCATTCCACCAGGACGAAGGTACGCTGCTCATGTTGTCTGTAGTTCTACCATGCCTAGAAGGTCAATACCGCAGTTCGATCGCGTCCGCATTGTTACTTTGTGTCAAGAAGGGCTCTCAACAAGGGAAGTTTCCAGGCGTCTCAGAGTGAACCAAAGCGATGTTGTTCGGACATGGAGGAGGTACAGAGATACAGGAACTGTCGATGACAGGCCTCGCTCAGGCCGCCCAAGGGCTACTACTGTAGTGGATGACCGCTACTTACGGATTGCCGCTCGGAGGAACCCTGACAGCAATGCCACCATGTTGAATAATGCGTTTCGTTCAGCCACAGGACGTCGTGTTTCAACTCAAACTGTGCGCAATAGGCTGCATGATGCGCAACTTCACTCCCGACGTCCATGGCGAGGTCCAGCTTTGCAACCCCGACACCATGCAGCGCGGTACAGATGGGCCCAACAACATGCTGAATGGACCCCACGGAATTGGCATCACGTTCTCTTCACCGATGAGTGTCGCATATGCCTTCAACCAGACAATCGTCGGAGACGTGTTTGGAGGCACCCTGGTCAGGCTGAACGTCTTAGACACACTGTCCAGCGAGTGCAGCAAGGTGGTGGTTCCCTGATGTTTTGGGGTGGCATTATGTGGGGCCGACGTACGCCACTGGTGGTCATGGAAGGCTCCGAAACGGCTTTACGATACCTGAATGACATCCTCCGACCCATAGTGCAACCATATCGGCAGAATATTGGAGAGGCATTTGTCTTCATGGACGACAATTCTCGACCTCGTCGTGCACATCTTGTGAATGCGTTCCTTCAAGATAACGACATCGCTCGACTACAGTGGCCAGCATGTTCGCCAGACATGAACCCTATCGAACATGCCTGGGATATGTTGAAAAGGGCTGTTTATGGACGTCTTCACCCACCAACCACTCTGAGAGATTTACGCCGAATTGTCGTTGAGGAGTGGGACAATTTGGACCAACAGTGTCTTGATGAACTTGTGGATAGTATGCCACGGCGAATACAGGCATGCATCAATGCAAGAGGACGTGCTACTGGGTATTAGAGGTAGTGGTGTGTACTGCAATCTGGACCACAAATGCTGAAAGTCTAGCTGTATGATGGTACAACATGCAATGTGTGGGTCTCATGAGCAATAAAACGAGCTGAAATGTTGTTTGTGTTGATCTCTATTCCCTTTGTATTTAACGGTTCCGGAACTCTTGGAACCGAGGTGATGCAAAACGTTTTTTGATGTGTGTACATACAGACAGACAGACAGACATTTGCCCCGATCTCATAAGTCTACTTTTTCCTCATTTTTGCAAAATGTGAAAAGTACGCTAAAAATAAAAATAAATAATAATTAAGTGCGGTATTAAAGACCCCGGGGTTTTCGGAAATTTACTCTGAACGTGAGTAGGATATAAAGGCCGGAGCTGGGGCAGGGGCTAATGGGCAAGATGGCCGCCGCGCGCAACTGCCCTATGTTATTCTTATGGAGAGGTCAGTCATAGCTAGGGCAGGGGCTAATGGGCAATATGGCTGCCACGCTGTCACAGGGGGAGGTCGGCCGTGTAGTTACTAAATGGAATATTTATTATTATTATTATTATTATTATTAATTTTATTAGGTGTTATTGATTGATAGCTTGCCACGGTGGATGAGTGGTTATCGTGTCGGACTACCAACCCCAAGCTTGCAGGTTCGCTCTTGGTCGTGGTAAGTAATTTTTGAAAGTTGACAAAAATTAAGACACGCATGTCGTACGATGTAGGCATGCAAAAGAACCCAGGGAGAGGTCGGCTATGTAGTTGCTAAATGGAATATTTATTATTATTATTTATTATTATTATTAGGTAATTATTGATTGATCATGTACAATCAAGACCAGCCTGGCTCTGTCAAGAAATTTAATTCTAGGCTGAGGGTTGGAAAGGGGTACACTCAACCTTGTGAGGCAAAACTGACAGGAGCTGGCTTTTGATTCATACCGCAGCCATTCTGCCTAACCCAACTTCACCTAACCTAACCTAACCTAACCTAACCTAACCTAACCTTACCTAACCTAACCAGATCCCACCTTACCTAACCTAACCTAACCTTACCTAACCTAACCAGATCCTACCTTACCTAACCTAACCTAACCTAACCTAAATTAACCTAACCTAACTTCAAAATGAGAGCAAATATGAGAGCAAATGTGACAGCACAAATAATAAACTTAGTTATAACCTAACCTAACCTAACCTAACCTTATCTAACCTAACCTAACCTAACCTAACTTCAAAGTCAGAGCAAACATCAGAGCAAATGTGAGAGCACACATAATAAACTAAGTTATAACCTAACCTAACCTAACCTAACCTAACCTAACTTAAAAGTTCGAGCAAAAAGAAAGAGAGCAAAAAGTGTGAGCAAAAAAGTAAGAGCAAATGAGAGAGCACAAAAGGTAAACTTAGTTATAATCTAACCTAACCTAACCTAACCTAACCCACAGAAACCTCATTTAAAGAAATTAGATTTTACATTTTAACATTTTACATTTTAACATTTTAGATTTTTGATTTTTTCATTTTACATTTTTTAGATTTTACATTTTACATTTTTGATTTTTTTCTGTATTTTCATTTTTTTATTTTTAGATTTTACATTTTAAATTCAAGATTTTTTTGTTTTTAGATTTTACATTTTACATTTTCCGAAAAGAGTAAACAACAAGGTCACATACCTAACCTCACCAAACCTAACTTTACCAAACCTAACTTAAGCTAATCCAAAGGCTAATGCACATACACAAAGTATATAAGGGCACATGCAACTATCCTTATGCTAGTCTTTTAGGCTACTGTACAACATGATCACTACCCCAACCGGGTATTTTTTTCATTTTGTTGTTTACACATTTGTCAATTTTCCAATTTCCCATTTTCAGTTTTTTTAATGTCAGTTTTAAGTTTTTCAATTTCATAATATTGAAACATGGATTTTGCATTTTGTTATTTACACATTTATCAATTTAACAATTACCCATTTTCAGTTTTTTTAATGTCAGTTTAAAGTTTTTCAATTTCTTGATATAGAAACATGGATTTCCCAATTTGTTGTTTACACATTTGTCAATTTACCAAATTCCCATTTACAGTTTTTAAAATTTCAGTTTAATGATTTTTCTATTTTGTCAATATGGAAACATGGATTTTCCAATTTGTGTTTTACATGTTCATTTTGCATTAGGAGTGGAGAGAAGTGGGTAGTATTTAAAAAATGTACAAGCAGTGTCCATACAATATTTTTTATTTTAAATACATGTACACTATTTACACATAATACATTTTATATATATTCTTTGTTGTTATAAATTGCACAGTTGTTTTTATTTTGTTTTCTATTTTATTTATTTTTTGTTTATGAATACCATTTTTTATTTTTGTGTTTTTTATTTTTGTAGTGCTATTGTTTTATTTCCTAAATTGTTTTGTTTTATGTATTTGCTTGTTGCAGGCAGAAGATTTTGATATTCATAACTTAACTCTTTAAGCATGGTTATTGATTGAGTAGTGACCATAGGCATGTGTCCCTATACCATTAGCATCAATCACTCTTTTATCATCACCAGGACACAAAGCAATGTTGTTTAGTCTTATAGATGATATGTCATGTTGATTAGAAGCGATAATGTTCATGGGTATTCTTTTTACATTGTTTTTCATGACACAATCCTTATAATCTTGAAAGCTTATACAATTTTTGACAACACCTCTGCTAATACCTTTAATCTTTTTGATTTCTTTACCATTTATGTCTAAAGCATACATTTTAGCTCTAAGTCCAACAAATGCTTTTATAATTTGTCCACAAGCCTCGTCTTTAAATTTCCCCAACGTTTTCTTGTTTGATGTGGAGTAACATATGTGATTAGTAGGATAATCTGATGTGTCCAGGTGTTCTAGGAAATCCAACTTGTCTTGATATACATCTGGGGTGTTAACCGAATAAATGAACGAGTCAGTATCCATATACATGAGTTTAAGATTGTCCATGCCATAATAGGGTAGCAGGACATCATAGTGGCGGGAATACATGAGAGTTTTTGAAATATCCAGTATACACATTCCAATATATATAGGCTTATTGAATACAATGTTACGTTTAGCCATGTGGAAAGCAGCTAGGTTAGGACCATAAATTGTTCTGTCAATAAATGTCGGCTTTGCTATTAGCTTTTCTGCCTTTTTGCTGTCAGTCACAAGACGTAAGTTATGTCTATTCTTTTACGGATATTTTCCATTGTTTTTCCAAAAATAGCATTGTTGAATAATTTGTACAGATTTTTCTCAAAATTATTTCTGGCTTGTTTTCGAAGGTTGTTATTAAAATCAACGTAGGCCTTTAACCAAGGTCTTTGCTTAAACTTTAACACACGATGAATTTTTATCAATTTTATTCCATGATCTAAAGCCTGTTTTAATGCCATGTAGTGAACAACAAATAGCCTTCGATTTCCAAGATGAGGAATTAGTTTTTTCAGAGACAAATCCTTAGGTTGTGTACACTCTGGTAGGAAAGGTAAATCGTTGTGTAGATCATGAAGGTCAGATGGGTAATCAACATCAACGTCTAGAATGTATCCCACAGGATTGTCTTTCTTTAGTTTTTCTAGATGAACAGTATCTGGAGAAACCCACTGAAATCCACCATAAGGAAGGGAGTGGCACATAGCCCACCCGTATTGGTTGTTGGCATCATCATAGGTAATAAACTGCGATGGTTTCTCAGAATCATAGGTTTCCATGTATTTATTGTTAGCTTCAGCATACCGATGAGACACCTGGCATATGCCTCCACGTATTCCAGACTCGATTAGAAGAATCTGATCGTAATCCTGTATCAATTCCAGTTCAATTCCTGTGTAAAGGAGCATTGCCTCGAAACTTAAACCAGGCGAAGTAAAAAAGTGTGCAGCATCCACTCGGTGTGTTTCTAGTGTTTTGTTTCTAAACGTTTCAAAGCTGACTGCAAGAAGGAGTACATCTGTGGGTAGGTAGAGGTCACTATATTCCCCTAGAGTTTTAATGTTGAACTGTTTCCAGACATTTTTGGCATGTTCATAATCTTTTTGACTAACATTTTCTTGACTTAATTTGTTAAAGAATGCCTCTTTTGGAGGTAAACACGTTTCACTTAACTTTTCCCATGAGTCAATGTAGTCATAACAAAATACCCCTTTACGAGTCATGAGCATTGCATTTTCTTTTCCAAAGTACTTGTCAGTTTCAGGGTATGATGTTAAGTTGGAAACTACGTTTTCCAAACTACTTGGCATTAACCGAAACGTGTCCACAAATCTAAGCTTAACATTTCCTACATATTTAGTAAAGGAAATGTACTTTACTTTGGAGTTAGCGATAACATCCACTCTCTCAGTAGTACATCCTAATTGCTTTACAATGAAATTTGCGTTGTAGCCACTCATATTATGTAGAAACACCGGAACGGGGTTACGTGTTTTACACCTCAAATTACAGTTAATTGTGAGCACTTCCACGGTATTCCCCTGTAATATGGCAATGGTCTCGAACTTTCCAGTCCTGTTGGGTAAATGGTTTTTGACACAAATAACAGGTTTCAGAACATTGGAACTCTGCTTCTTGATCCTCAGTTAAAGCCTTTGGAACATTTAAGCTGTAAAGGCGATCAAATTCATTAGCTATTGAAATCAAACCGTCCATAAACTTTTCAGCAGCGTCAGGTCCACGATAAATAAGAGGTTGGCTTGGAAGGTTTGTCTTTATGTGTTCCACAGCAGGTGAGGGTTTAACGTATATACCAAAGCTCATAGGAACATGACTCTGGTATGGCACTGTATAACTTGCTTCAGGATTGGGTAGACATGTTTGATAGGGTAACAGTATACTTTCAAAATCAGCATAGATAACGTAAGGTATTCTCAGCATTTTTTCCACGTTTAAAAATTTGACAATGGGGTTTTTAAAAGGCATTTCAACCCAAGCAATGTCATGCTGGACTCACAAAGCTCTATGTTCTTTCAATTTTTCTATTCCTTGTTGACCATATCGATTATCGAAGTGAGTAAAACACCGTTTACACGTATATATCTTATGTTCATGGTGAGTAATCTGATGTCCTACTAGTTTATCAAAATCTTTGATAAAGACGTAGTGGTTCTGGCCGGATGATGAACTGAGCAGAAGGAGGTCGCGATGGTCTTGCAGCTCTTGATCCACAAGAAGAATGTTGTAATGTTGTGTCGGCAGCTAAAAGACAAAAAGCAGAGCCTACAAAACATTACCTACTGTCATTGGTCCCTGACAAAAATGGACGTATTGAATATGAGACATCTTTTAAAGGTCGTCTTAAATCCTATTTCATACGTTGTAATACGTGTAGGGATTTAAATTCATACCTTAAAGAGTCCAAACAGCAAATAATACAAGCTATGCAGAAAGAACTAGCAATGCACAAGTCGATCAAAGTTAATCTAGTGGCTGAATGTAGATTCATTCATACATCTACCAATGAAATTACAGATCGTGATTTTAAAACACGAAATCAGGCCCTATTTTTGGAAACAGACTTGAGTAGTTTCTTGGAAACACAATTTACAAAGTTAACTACGGAAATGGAAGAATCTGAGCTAAAAGGCAGTAATTGGGCTTTGTTAGCAGTGGAAGGAGTACGATTGAAAATAAATAAGTACAATCCCTTGCGTGGCAGCACATATATTCCATTACCAGCAGCTATACAAGCAAGAAAAGCCTGCATTAATCCTCAAAACTTTTAAGGACGAGAGGTGTTTTATGTATGCCATTTTAGCAAAACTGGTTAAAACTGATGCTAAACGCGTTAGTAAATACAAGGATCTGGAAAACAAGTATGATTTTTCAGTAATATCATTTCCTACATCGCTAGCTGACATTCCCAAATTTGAAAAAGCCAACGATATATCCATTAATGTATTTGGATTGGAACAAGACAACAAATTGTTCCCTCTAAAGGTTGTGGATCAAGAGCTGCAAGACCATCGCGACCTCCTTCTGCTCAGTTCATCATCCGGCCAGAACCACTACGTCTTTATCAAAGATTTTGATAAACTAGTAGGACATCAGATTACTCACCATGAACATAAGATATATACGTGTAAACGGTGTTTTACTCACTTCGATAATCGATATGGTCAACAAGGAATAGAAAAATTGAAAGAACCTAGAGCTTTGTGTGTCCAGCATGACATTGCTAGGGTTGAAATGCCTTTTAAAAACCCCATTGTCAAATTTTTAAACGTGGAAAAAAATGCTGAGAATACCTTACGTTATCTATGCTGATTTTGAAAGTATACTGTTACCCTATCAAACATGTCTACCCAATCCTGAAGCAAGTTATACAGTGCCATACCAGAGTCATGTTCCTATGAGCTTTGGTATATACGTTAAACCCTCACCTGCTGTGGAACACATAAAGACAAACCTTCCAAGCCAACCTCTTATTTATCGTGGACCTGACGCTGCTGAAAAGTTTATGGACTGTTTGATCTCAATAGCTAATGAAATTGATCGCCTTTACAGCTTATATGTTCCAAAGGCTTTAACTGAGGATCAAGAAGCAGAGTTCCAATGTTCTGAAACCTGTTATTTGTGTCAAAAACCATTTACCCAACAGGACTGGAAATTTCGAGACCATTGCCATATTACAGGGGAATACCGTGGAAGTGCTCACAATAACTGTAATTTGAGGTGTAAAACACGTAACCCCGTTCCTGTGTTTCTACATAATATGAGTGGCTAGGACGCAAATTTCATTGTAAAGCAATTAGGATGTACTACTGAGAGAGTGGATGTTATCGCTAACTCCAAAGAAAAGTACATTTCCTTTACTAAATATGTAGGAAATGTTAAGCTTAGATTTGTGGACACGTTTCGGTTAATGCCAAGTAGTTTGGAAAACTTAGTTTCCAACTTAACATCATACCCTGGAACTGACAAGTACTTTGGAAAAGAAAATGCAATGCTCATGACTCGTAAAGGGGTATTTTGTTATGACTACATTGACTCATGGGAAAAGTTAAGTGAAACGTGTTTACCTCCAAAAGAGGCATTCTTTAACAAATTAAGCCAAGAAAATGTTAGTCAAAAAGACTATGAACATGCCAAAAATGTCTGGAAACAGTTCAACATTAAAACACTAGGGGAATATAGTGACCTCTACCTAACCTCAGATGTACTCCTTCTTGCAGACAGCTTTGAAACGTTTAGAAACAAAACACTAGAAACACACCGACTGAATGCTGCACACTTTTTTACTTCGCCTGGTTTAAGTTTCGAGGCAATGCTCCTTTACACAGGAATTGAACTGGAATTGATACAGGATTACGATCAGATTCTTCTAATCGAGTCTGGAATACGTGGAGGCATATGCCAGGTGTCTCATCGGTATGCTGAAGCTAACAATAAATACATGGAAACCTATGATTCTGAGAAACCATCGCAGTTTATTACCTATGATGATGCCAACAACCAATACGGGTGGGCTATGTGCCACTCCCTTCCTTATGGTGGATTTCAGTGGGTTTCTCCAGATACTGTTGATCTAGAAAAACTAAAGAAAGACGACCCTGTGGGATACATTCTAGACATTGATGTTGATTACCCATCTGACCTTCATGATCTACACAACGATTTACCTTTCCTACCAGAGTGTACACAACCTGATTCGTCTCTGAAAAAACTAATTCCTCATCTTGGAAATCGAAGGCGATATGTTGTTCACTACATGGCATTAAAACAGGCTTTAGATCATGGAATAAAATTGATAAAAATTCATCGTGTGTTAAAGTTTAAGCAAAGACCTTGGTTAAAGGCCTACGTTGATTTTAATAACAACCTTCGAAAACAAGCCAAAAATGATTTTGAGAAAAATCTGTACAAATTATTCAACAATGCTATTTTTGGAAAAACAATGGAAAATATCCGTAAAAGAATAGACATAACTTACGTCTTGTGACTGACAGCAAAAAGGCAGAAAAGCTAATAGCAAAGCGTCATTTATTAACAGAACAATTTATGGTCCTAACCTAGCTGCTTTCCACAAGGCTAAACGTAACATTGTATTCAATAAGCCTATATATATTGGAATGTGTATACTGGATATTTCAAAAACTCTCATGTATTCCCACCACTATGATGTCCTGCTACCCTATTATGGCATGGACAATCTTAAACTCATGTATATGGATACTGACTCGTTCATTTATTCGGTTAACACCCCAGATGTATATCAAGACTAGTTGGATTTCCTAGAACACCTGGACACATCAGATTATCCTACTAATCACATATGTTACTCCACATCAAACAATAAAACGTTGGGGAAATTTAAAGACGAGGCTTGTGGACAAATTATAAAAGCATTTGTTGGACTTAGAGCTAAAATGTATGCTTTAGACATAAATGGTAAAGAAATCAAAAAGATTAAAGGTATTAGCAGAGGTGTTGTCAAAAATTGTATAAGCTTTCAAGATTATAAGGATTGTGTCATGAAAAACAATGTAAAAAGAATACCCATGAACATTATCGCTTCTAAACAACATGACATATCATCTATAAGACTAAACAAAATTGCTTTGTGTCCTGGTGATGATAAAAGAGTGATTGATGCTAATGGTATAGGGACACATGCCTATGGTCACTACTCAATCAATAACCATGCTTAAAGAGTTAAGTTATGAATATCAAAATCTTCTGCCTGCAACAAGCAAATACATAAAACAAAACAATTTTAAAAATTAAAACCATAACACTACAAAAATAAAAAACACAAAAATAAAAAATGGTATTCATAATCAAAAAATAAATAAAATAGAAAACAAAATAAAAACAACTGTACAATTTATAACAAAGAATATATATAAAATGTATTATGTGTAAATAGTGTACATGTATTTAAAATAAAAAACATATTGTATGGACACTGCTTGTACATTTTTTAAATACCGTACTACCCACTTCTCTCCACTCCTAATGCAAAATGAACATGTGAAACACATATTGGAAAATCCATGTTTTCATATTGACAAAATAGAAAAAACTTTAAACTGAAATTTTAAAAACTGTAAATGGGAATTTGGTAAATTGACAAATGTGTAAACAACAAATTGGGAAATCCATGTTTCTATATCATGAAATTGAAAAACTTTAAACTGACATTTTAAAAACTGTAAATGGGAAATTGTGAAATTGATAAATGTGTAAACAACAAAATGCAAAATCCATGTTTCAATATTATGAGATTGAAAAACTTAAAACTGACATGAAAAAAACTGAAAATGGGAAATTGGAAAATTGACAAATGTGTAAACAACAAAATGAAAAAAAAAAATACCCGGTTGGGGTAGTGATCATGTTGTACAGTAGCCTAATTAGCCTTTGGATTAGCTTAAGTTAGATTTGGTAAAGTTAGGTTTGGTGAGGTTAGGTATGTGACCTTGTTGTTTACTCTTTTCGGAAAATGTAAAATGTAAAATCAAAAAACAAAAAATCTTGAATTTAGAATGTAAAATCTAAAAAAAACAACAAAAAAACAGAAAAAATCAAAAAGGTAAAATCTAAAAAATATAAGATGAAAAAATCAAAAAACTAAAATGTTTAAATGTAAAATGTTAAAATGTAAAATCAAATTTCTTTAAATGAGGTTTCTGTGGGTTAGGTTAGGTTAGGTTAGATTATAACTAAGTTTATTTTTTGTGCTCCCTCATTTGCTCTTACTTTTTTGCTCACACTTTTTGCTCTCTTTTTTTTTTGCTCGAACTTTTAAGTTAGGTTAGGTTAGGTTAGGTTATAACTTAGTTTATTATGTGTGCTCTCACATTTGCTCTGATGTTTGCTCTGACTTTGAAGTTAGGTTAGGTTAATTTAGGTTAGGTTAGGTTAGGTTAGGTTAGGTTAGGTAAGGTAAGGTGGGATCTGGTTAGGTTAGGTTAGGTTAGGTTAGGTAAGGTGGGATCTGGTTAGGTTAGGTAAGGTTAGGTTAGGTTAGGTTAGGTGAAGTTGGGTTAGGCAGAATGGCTGCGGTATGAATCAAAAGCCAGCTCCTGTCAGTTTTGCCTCACAAGGTTGAGTGTACCCCATTCCAACCCTCAGCCTAGAATTAATTTTTTTGACAGAGCCAGGACTCGAACCCGAGCCTCCACAGTTACAGCTAAAAATGCTAGCCACTACACCATAAAGTGGGGCAATATAAGGCTGGTCTTGATTGTACATGATCAATCAATAATTACCTAATAATAATCTATATATATAAAGCTCAATGTTTGTCTGTCTGTCTGTCTGTCTGTCTGTCTATTATGTATACAAATCCACACCGTTTCACCGATCTGAACCAAAATTTGTATACTTACCCTTCGGATCCCTGCGGGTAACCCTGTCCACTTGAAATTTCCGACAGACCACCCCATTCCCTGCATTTAGGCCCTTTGTCCCAAATCTACACCGTTTCACCGATCTCAACCAAAATGTGTATACTTACCCTATGTAACCCTGTGAATAACACTGTCCACTTAAAATTTCGGACAGACCACCCCATTTCCTGCATTTAGGCCCTTTGGCAAACTTCTACACCGTTTCACCGATCCGAACCAAAATTTGTATACTTACCCTTTGCAACCCTGCGGGTAACCCTGTCCACTTGAAATTTCGGACAGACCAACCCAATCTCTGCATTTAGGCCCTTTGGTCCAAATCTACACCGTTTTACCGATCAGAACCAAAATGTGTATACTTACCCTTTGCAACCCTGCGGGTAACCCTGTCCACTTGAAATTTCGGACAGTCCAACCCAATCTCTGCATTTAGGCCCTTTGGTCCAAATCTACACCGTTTCACCGATCAGAACCAAAATTTGTATGCTTACCCTTTGGTACCCTGCGAGTAACACTGTCTGCTTGAAATTGCGGACAGACCACTCTATTCCCGGAAAGTGGACAGGGTCCGTCCCAAAGGCAATGGAAAAAAGGGGTAAAACCGGACCCGCTCAGGAAACCTTCAGGGTTGCCAGCTCCTGAACTCACCAGCCATGAGCCCTTGAGGATGTAGCACTATCCAGGGGTGCACCAGGGCTACACACACCCTGCCTCCTTGAGGGTCTTGAGCAGAAGATATGAGATATTAAGAAAAGAATGAGGCTATCAGGAATGATTAGACAAGGGCCAATTAAGGCGGGAAAGTGAAAGAGTCGCTAGGCCTCGGATAACCTGATACCATCGGGGTCAGAAGAGAACAAGAGTTTGACCAAGGGAGGCTGACAGGAAAGAGAACTGAAAGGTGCCCGGCACCAGTAAGTAGAAGCAATGCCGGACTCAGCTGGGGTCCCGTGGTCGCAAACCCACGTCCCACAAGTTGTGACCCTGGTGGGTGGAGGGGGGAAGAGGGGGCAGGGGTGAGAATAGCTTGCTCATTCATCGCGAGGTGACATGAGAAAAATGTCCATACCCCGCCGTTTTACCTGTTATTGCTGACTATGCTGATGTTCATACAGGGTCTTTGCTCAAACCGCTGTAGTGTTACGAAAGAATGAGTGATTCACCGGTCAATGTGAATAGGACCGGGAACCCCCCCCCCCCCCCCCCGAACGTCTGTCATCATATATCGTCATCATCTGCGATATTCTCAGCTACGTGCAGCTTGGACCCGAGCAGTACTCGATAAGCTCTTTCACTACACGCATCGAGTATAGGCCTAAGCCAGAATATAACGATCAGACTTTGGAAGACATCGAAGGTAGTAATCTGAATTACCTATATCAGATTTAAAATTACACCATGTTCGTTTAGTAGTCATTTTTCATTACCTTATTATTATCATAAGGGCAAATGACCTAGATGTTATACCCTTTATACCACTAATCACCACACACAATAAGTCTTCATCGCCTGTGAATTTTGAAATATTTCTTTCTATCACGGTAGTTTGTAAGTTTGTCGTGTCAATTCAACAGTAGTTTTCATTACCATCCTCATCAAAAGGGCAAATGACCTAGATGTTACGTCCATTATACTACTAAGTAACACCACAGTCTTCATCGCCTGTGATTTTTAAAATGTGTATTTCCATTAGTTTGTAAGTTTGATATATCCGTTCAGTAGTAGTCGTCTTCATTATCATCCTCATCAAAGGGGCAAATGACCTAGATGTTACGTCCATTATACTACTAAGCAACACCAGAGTCTACCTAGCCTGTGATTTTAAAAATGTGTATTTCCTTTAGTTTGTAAGTTTGATATACCCGTTCAGTAGTAATCGTCTTCATTATCATCCTCATCAAAGGGCCAAATGACCTAAATGTTACGTCCATTATACTACTAAGCAACACCAGAGTCTTCCTAGCCTGTGATTTTAAAAATATGTATTTCCATTAGTTTGTAAGTTTGATATACCCGTTCAGTAGTAGTCGTCTTCATTATCATCCTCATCAAAGGGGCAAATGACCTAGATGTTACGTCCATTATACTACTAAGCAACACCAGAGTCTACCTAGCCTGTGATTTTAAAAATACGTATTTCCATTAGTTTGTAAGTTTGATATACCCGTTCAGTAGTAGTAGTAGTAGTAGTCTTCATTGTGATCCTCATCAAAAGGGCAAATGACCTCTCATTCCTTTAAAGTATCAATTATTCCCATTCGTTGATAAGTTACATGTGCCAGTAGTCGCTTCTATGTTCATCATCACTATGTAGTGAACCCGATGGGGTTATGCTGACTGGAATCGAACATGGTTCTCAGAGACTGTGGTCTCAGTGTAAAGGTTCCACCAGGAAGCGAACCAGAGATCTGTACAGGGAGTTTCTTGGTAAAAACCCCTCGAAAGAAATGTATATTTAATCACTGGTGTGATTTTTGATGAAATGGCATTATTTATTAAAATAATGTAGGAAATAATGAGCAGATTATATCATTATAAGACAATTTGGTGTAAGCTATTGGAGGCTTGAAGCACAGAGGAGGGCAGAGCTGACATTTACTAATCGGCCCAGAATTGTGGGTGGGTCCCAGTGGAGCCACGTCCATCTCAGTCACCCCATTATGTCGTCTGGAGCAGGGGTGAGGCCTGAATAATGACATAGTTATTCCCCGACGGAGAATGGATTTGGAGTAGGGGCGGAGAAATGCCCAGAAAAATCATTGATTACTCGTGATTGGAGTAACGAATCGAGATGAGGGTTGCACACAGGTGAATATCTTGGCAAGAAGATAATTTTAGAGTCTTTTACCTGCGAAATTGGTGCATATTTAATGATGTGCGTAAGGACTGTAAAACGACCATTGTTCGCGGATGGATGTGAAGATGTTGCCGGGGGTTTCCCGTTAGGTAGCGTCCCACGCCATGGAGAAAGGAATTAATATTAATTAATTGAACGAGCGATTCCTTTGCGCACAGATAGTTTTGGAACCTGTGAAGAGAGAGGAACACAATGATCATGGTTTGAAGACCTGAATCATGCTGTGAGAGGAGCCAAGATTACGCGGGAAGATGTTGCTCTACTTTCTGTGGAAATCCGATATAAGGGAGTAGACCCCAGGAGGAGCTCTCAGTCGTACTCAGCTATGCTCAGTGTTACTCAGCTATGCTCAGTCTAACTCAGTTGTCACGCAGTCTACATGCCGCCAAGCGCAGTTACAGCCAGTTACAGTCTTACTCAATTGTCAATTGTAGCACAATGGCAATAAGTTGCAATCAGTATGCAGCAAATATGCAGCAGTACGAGACAGCGTGTAAGCCGCATACAGAAGCCTTCAAATAAGTTACGTGCAGTCTTCGAGTGAAACTTCAGTCAGCTACAGCCAGGTTGAAGCAAGTTCGTCAAGGCAAAACGCATGACGACTCTATTCATCAAGACGCCGAACAAAGACTGGTATGTGTAATAGAAACAGTAAACATGCTTGTATGAATAATAGTCGTGATACAGGCATAGTCAGCGGCACGAACTATGACGTGTTCAGTTATGAAGCACCGTATAGACTAACGGTAGAACTATTGTATATAATTATTTGTGAAAGTGTTGAACTTTATTAAGCGCAGTGTGTATAGTATTAACTAATCGTATATGTGTAACTACGATAGAATGCGCGAAAGAAACTCTACTAAGTGTTTGGTATTGCCATGAGAGTACCAGATGTTAACGCTCATGTTTGGGAGCCAGCGTATTGATGTAACGCAGGACGCTTACTGTAGGAGTAATGATATTCATAAAAACTGTTGGAGAGTTCCGAGAGCAGATAACCAGACTTTCAATCAGGAGTTGGTAACGTAAGATGCCGTCGACACCTGCAATTTCGATCTCTGCTAGGGAATTTCAGTATTGAAGTGTGTATAAAGTGACGAGTGTTCAATGTAATGCATATGTAAAAATATCATTTAAAGTAGTGTTTGATGAAGTGTTTCACTTGTTTGGGGAGTGATAACTTCCTGAAAGGTATGCAACGTGTCGTGTTGGTGATAGAAATTATGTGTAATCAAATGTGTGTAAACAAGAGAAATATGTCGCGTTAAACCCATTATGGCGGGCGACATGGAAGAATATGATTGGTCGGAGCCACCTTAGATGCCTATAGAGATGTAAGTACCCCACAAATTATGGTTATGATTATGTAGAAGTTTGGACCGCTGCATGTCTGTGATTCCGTAAAGATATTGTGAATTCCTTATAGATGCCAGTAAAAATCAGTTAGGAGGCTGATCCTCCATGTTTAATCAGTATTGAGTTGATTTTTATAGAGTTGAAATGTTAATTTGCATCATTAAGTGGAGTAATTATTCCCACTATGAATTAAGAATGGCAATCAGTTATGTAAATGCAACGAACGCGATTGTTCGAGTTTAAAACGTATAGCTATGTCGGAAATTTTGGTAATTTATATGAGAATAATAATAAATGACGATTTTGGTCATTTATGTCAATGAGATTTATAATAATAATAATAAATAATGATTTTGGTCATTTATGTCAGTGAGAAATGATGATAATAATAATAATGGTTATTAAGAGTATGAATGAACACATCAGGAAACAAATAAATGTTGTAAGCGAGAATTATTAACGCTAAGTGCAAGACTTATCAATCTAAGCAGGAAGATGTTACAGTGAGATTACATTTCAGTAATTATGGAAAGAAGTTTTATATCAGAATATTGCATATATTCAGTAATGATACCAGTAATGAAAGAGCTTTTAGTGAATTGAATTTGCAGCTTAATTGAGAAGCTTATAGAGTAAATGTTAGATTTCTCTTAATATTATAGGTCGGAGTGTCGTAGCATGGAGCATTAGGGGCCAGATAGTCTATTCTACGTATGAATTCTCCTATGTCGTGGACATTGTTGGAGATATTATTTATTCCAGAGTTGTAGTGTTGGACCCTAACTCTGAAGAAAGGATTGAAATGTGTTCCGGACTGGAATCTTGATAGAGTCGAGGAAACAAGGACACCTCGGAGCTCTATGATTTCCCGAGAACTTATTGATGAGTTATGTACGCTCGTTGGCAGCGAAACTCATGGCGACAGTGGTTTTCTGCGCCTATATTATACTTGAGACATCGGTCAACCGCCAGGCTCATGCATTGCGAACCCCGAACCTTCATGTTGATTGGACCCATGTGAGGCCATTAATTAGTCGTTATCCTCGACGTAGGAATAATTACAAAAGCTCATTCAATACCTGTTGGCATAATAGTCAATTAAGATCCTTTGGGAACATGTGTGTCGGTCAGGACACAGTATTTGTCTTGTAAATCTTCACTGTTTAGAGAGGGAAGCTTTCAAACTTTTAGGAAGGTCGAGATAATTGGTGAAACGACCCATTCCACTTTCTATTGTGTAGCGACTTCCTTAGCCGAGGGTCGGTGCTAGCCACCCGGGCCGCTCAGGCAAGTTATAAAGGGAAGAGATTCTAGACCTTGTTAAAAGGACATATAATGCAAGATTGTTATGTTGAGTATTATAGCCATGTGGTTTGTGAACACATGGATAATTATAGTTCATCCTGATGGTTCATTAATTTAGCTATCTGACGAATAGTTACATGAGATATTTGTACTGTCACTGGAACCAAATCATGTAGTTGGTTACTAGATGCCAATCGCCATGAGCGCGAGGTAGTCTATCGTAAAATCCGACATAAGCTATAACGTAACGTTTTATCTAGGAATCACAGACAGCATGCGGTGAAACCATATAATTGGAGGATGTGTAGGGGGGTAGCTTACATAATTATGGAGTTGCACGTTGATTTTGGTGCAACGTCCAAATAGGTAAATGCATGCAAAGCATTTCATTGGTGAGAAGAAAAATATTAAAACACGCACGGCACACATAATTGTTTAACATAAAGAGGTTTAAGGAATAATCCTTGTTGTAATATTAAAGAAGTCACAGTGTATGACTGTTATGTTAATGTACAGTTTGTTTTGAAGTCATAGGTGCATCAGCGCACTAGTATATCCTTGTGAAGTTCACAGAAGGGTAAAGCCTTATGGCTAGGTATGACTTTGTTGTGATTTTATATTTGTTTACTTATGGATTGTGGAAGTAAAAAATTTTGTTTGCTTTATTTTATGCTTTTTGGGTATTGTTTTGTGTTTGAAGCCATGATTTATTTTATTGAATTAAAGTTTTAGAATAGAGTTGTGCCTTATCATTGTAGAGTTGATACCTTTTAGCCTCAAATCCAAAATATGCACTGCTAAATTGGGGTTACCGTACACGCCTGAGAGCTGATGCTAGTTGGAGGCAGATGCATATTATCCATCGAGATTACTCACATGGGTACATGGGAATTGATGTCCTATACTGTGATTTGAGCTAAAGGTACGACTAAAGTCGGTCAGATTTAATGCACACAACTCTATTAAAGTAAGAATTAACGAAGTAGGGTGTGACCGCTCCTAATCCATAGCTAAGTTCCGATACGTATATATAAAATTTGATAGATACTAATACCACCCTCTGATCTCATTTATCATGGCGCCCAACGTACGTGGAGCTTATGGGATTTAGGGAAAACCCATAGATTTTTTATGGTATTTCATGGGGAAAACCATAGTAATTGTTTTGCCTCAAACTGTGTTTGAGTGATTTTTGAATTCAGTAGGCTTTTGAGGTAACGCAGAATCTCTCTATTGAGAAGAGAATGGCCTAAGGGTACTAGCGTTACATACCCAATCCACAATCTACCATAATATTATCAGGTTTTGTACGACTTCACAATATGTGTGCAGTGTTTGATGTTTCTCTTCGAAACGTACCCACATATTTTTCCAGGAAGCCTGCCTGCATATTTAAGTGTGTTATTGGAAAATGTCAGGTACGCAGGAGATCTTGCAAGTTATTGCAGGACTGAAACAGCATTTTGATGCTACTCACGAGCAGAGTAAACTGGAAACCAAGGCGTTCCAGGATAGTATAAACACTCGGTTAGATGAGAACCAGATTGAATTAAACAGTCGGTTAGATGCAAATCAGGTTGCACTAGATAATAAGTTAGGTCAAATGCAAGAAGTCATTAAGACCGAAGTAACAGATACTGTTGTAAGCATTGTATCGGAAATGCAGGTAAATACTGACAAACGTTTCGAGGCTATAGAAGCCAAACTGGAGGGTAATTTGCAAGCGTGTAGGCATGCTCAGGAGCAAACCAACAGTAAATTAGAGGCGTTGTCTAACGATATTAAGGATATTCAGATCCAAAATGAGGCGAATCTCGAACGCCAAGCGAAACAGTTCGCAGAGTTTACGAAAGCAGTAGACCAGAGATTAGAGGAGAACGACTCCAAATGGGACCAGAAATTGAAAAGCTACGCTAGAGCAATTAACGGTGACCTCAAGAAACAGGACCAGAATATATTAGGTCAATGCCAGGAAATAGGCGAAATTAAGGCTATCGCTCATGAAAGTAAGGAGCTGGTAGGCAACGTGAAAAGTCAGATGGGTAAAGTTCATAAAGAACTGGACCAAGTTCAGAGTGATATTGTCATGGTCAATAAAAGGCAAGAGGAAAATAGAGGCGAGATCACCAAGGTCCGGAATGAATTGTCTAAAGTCAATGGACACATTCAAGATGAAATTAAAGGTCTGAGAGAAGAACTCGAAATAAGAGAAGGCCAGAAAACAGAGGCAAGCGACAAGACCCTTGCTCAAGTTAAGGAGGACGTAGAGGATGAAATATCCCATATCAAACAAAGTCTGAAAGAAGACAAGGTGAAAATTTTTCAAGTAGCCGAGGAAAACCGAGATAGGCTTACAAGAATAGAAAAAGAAGTCATTACTCGCCTAGAAAGAGCAGAAATGCGCCATAACCAAATGGAGACTAGGATAATAGCACAGGAGGAGACACTTCTGAAAGATCCTAAGTCAAGTGAAGGCAGCATAGAGGATATGAGAAAAACAAGGTGGGCAGACCTAGAAACCCAACCTCTAAGCAGGAACGCTGCAGGCGCAGGAGAAAGTCCTTACATGACGCCAGGTGTACCAATTGCGGCATCGACGCCATATGAAAACGCGATGCACACCCAGGTGATAAACGTCATTAGGGCAAGCGAAGAAAAACCTAGGAAATTTTCAGGTAGTCACTGTAGTATGACACCAAAATATTGGTTAAAGGAAGTGACTGAATATCTCAATGATGCACGAATACCGCAGGAGCGTAGGCTACGTGCTATAGAGAAGTTAACAGAGGGGGGGTGCGCATTATGGTTTCGCAGCTTCCGTTACACTTTTGATACTGTTGAGGAATTCCGCGAGGCATTCTTGAAGAGATATTGGGACGCCGCGACTCAGCAGAATTTACGGCTGGATTTGTATGCCAAAAAGTACAGCACGAACAACCCGACGAAGTACGCAGAATTCTTCATATCGCAGATGTGTCGTTTTAAAGAGCTGGTTCAAAAACCTAGTGAACTGGAGCTATGCATTGCTATCGCCAAACAGCTTCCATACGAGATCCAAAGGCTACTAATCTCGGCTAATGCGAAAACTGCTATGGAAATGGAGACAGTTCTAAGGCAACTTGACCTCACCACAGCAAATACTATGCGTCAGAGTCGAACCGTGGAACAAGTCCACGTGACCAACACACAGACTGACCAACAGCAAGCTCCAAGGAACAACAAAGCCACGAGCACAGAAACTTTAGATTCCTATGGACGGCAATGGGAACAGGAACCCAGAAAATGGCAGTCAAGGTACAAAGGAAATGCTAATAAAGCAGGAAGAGGTCGAAGTTCGTGGAATAAACACAATAACAGGGGCAAACCGTACCATAACAATGGAGGTAATAATGGCCAGGAAGGCAATAATAGAAACTGGAGACCCCAAGAGAGAAGAAATAACTTCGATGACGAGGCAGAAGAGTGATATCATGCTTCTTTGCGATACCTCGAAGAAAGGGGAGATGAGCCCCAGAAACCACAAGTCCGCTGGCAAGAAGTCATGCAGAACAGGACATCGCCAGACAGATATGGAGATGGAGCTAAGAGTTTGGAACTACAGCGCAGCGAACAGGAGAGAAGGAACTCCAAAGGGGCGGGCGCTGAAGAAAAAAAAAAACGCCAAAATTAGAAGAGCTCGAGACTGATGGATGGAAGTCTATTAACATCATCAATTGGATAGCCAAACCAGAAGAATTGATTGAGGATACAGGAGGACCACAGGTCATGGTCAAGAGAGAATTGCCTATTATAATTGTGAGAGTGGCAGGATTAAAAGTCAGAAGTCTGTTAGATACGGGATCAACAGTGAGCCTGATGACACAAGCTCTATATAATGAAATAGCCCGGAGAGAGAACATTTTGAAGATACCGATCTCCAGTGTCAAAATTAAAGGGGTAATTCCAGACAGAACAATGATATGTAAATACCAGGTATTCCTAGATTTACAGATAGGAGGCTCGATTTTCTCACAGAGTTTCCTGTTAGTAAACAAACTACCTTATAACCTACTTATTGGGGCAGAGTTTATAAGGGAATACAGAGTGATAATTGACCTAGCACAGGACAGGGTTATGTTCCATGTGAATGAAGAAGCTGAAGGCTTAGAGGTCGCACTCAATGAAATTGAACCAGGATCCAGTGAACAAGTATGGCATACATACAGAGATGTGGCTGATGAAGAAGTGTTAGCTATTGAGCAGTTAGAAGCGGAGCTCAAAACACTAGCTACAGACTTGGAAAAAGATCTGGAACCCAAATTGGAAGAATACATTTCGGAGAAGCTAGAAGAAGCGAAAATTGGGCTAAAAGAGAAGGAAAATTTAAAGCAGTTATTGCTGGAACAGAAGGAAGTCTTTGATTCGAGACCTGGTCGGATAAAGAACTTCACTTATGCTTTTCAAGTCAGTGATTGGACACCATTTAGGCAGAAACCCTACCCTATAGCTGAAAAGCATTATGCTAAAGTGAAAGAGGCAATTCAGGAGATGTTGGAGGCCGGTGTTATTGAGAAAACACCTACGCCTTATGTAAGTCCATTGGTAATTGTACCAAAGTCAGACGGATCTGTCAGAGTCTGCTTGGACCTGAGACGCTTAAATTTGAGAGTTATTCCGGAATTTGACCAAGTGCCACCTATTAAAGAGATCCTCAGGAAGTTTAGAGGGAAAACTATATTCTCAAATTTGGATATCACATCCAGTTTCCACCATCTTGAATTAGAGAAGAAAACTAGTCTGTTGACAGGATTTATGTTTGATCAACATACATTCACATTTTTAAGGCTACCTTTTGGGTTGAAAACAGCTGGTTCAGCCCTGATAAGAGCGTTAGATCGCAATCTATCAGATGAGGTTAAAGAGAGTACCATCAGATATGTAGACGACATTCTACTCACATCAGAATCTCTGGAGGAGCACATGAGAGACCTGAAGAAGTTGCTAGATGACCTTCGAGAAGCGAACTTTAAGGTCAATATCAAGAAATCGCACTTCTGTCAGAGGGAAGTTAAATTCCTAGGGCATGTTATTGATGCAAATGGGGTGAAGCCTAATCCAGATAAATTGGAGGTAATTCGGAATTTCCCTCGACCCACGAAAGTAAAGCACGTCCGACAGTATTTGGGAGTAATTGGATTATTTTCGAACCACTGCCCAAACTATACTGCGACAGTAGCACCACTGCAGGACCTATTGAAGAAAGGCGGCAGATGGAATTGGACGGAGCAATGTCAGGAAGCATTCGTGAGGTCAA
Organism: Meconema thalassinum; assembly: GCA_946902985.2. NCBI lineage: Eukaryota > Metazoa > Arthropoda > Insecta > Orthoptera > Tettigoniidae > Meconema > Meconema thalassinum. The sequence goes on along the minus strand of OX336399.1, from coordinate 47,803,688 downwards.
AACAAATGCTTTTGGAATATGTGAAACTGGGATACCCAGATTATACCCAGAAGTTTATCATACAGACGGATGCATCACTTATTGGGATTGGAGCGATGCTATTCCAGGAAAATGTTGACCAGCCTGAGAAGAAAGTTTTTATCGCCTTTATAAGCAGAAGACTGAAAGCCCATGAGAAAAACTACACGATCACAGAGATAGAATTGCTCGCAATTTTGTACGCGTTGCAATCGTGGCACAAACTCGTGTACGGCTTCCGAATAGTTCTGAGAACAGACCATAAAGCTTTAACATTTTTGTTAAAGACGGATTTGTCTAGTCAGAGATTGACAAGATGGTCCCTGTATATCCAGCAATTTAATGTGGAAATAGAATACTGTCCAGGGAAAGAGAATGTAATACCGGACATATTAAGTCGTTACCCTAGAGAAGAAGAAGTACTAGCGGTCCAGATTGAGAATCGAGATCAGAAGACGTTGGATGACTTAAGGAACATTACCAACCTACAACGCGAAGACCCATGGTTGAAGATGATAATCGATTACTTCGAGGGACGCTTAGCAAGGGGAACTGCGATATACAGAGAGGCGGAGGCATTGGCAACAGATTATGTATGGTATAATCAGATATTACACAAGTGGGACGATGTGGATCACACACGTCAAAGGATTGTAATTCCTGCATCTTTGCAGAGGAGATTAGTATGGCTAGCCCACAGAGCATTTGGACATCCTGGAATAGATAAAATTTGTGCTCTGTTGAAGGAAGCATTTACTTGGCCAAAATTGAGAGAAACGGTGAGAAATGCTATTAGAACATGTGATCTTTGCCAAAGGGTAAAGCCGAATCCCTTTTTAATGAGGCAACGACCTATCCCGTTATTGCCAGAGAAGCCAAGGCAGCTATTGAGTATCGACAACTTTGGACCATTGCCTAGAGCACGTAGAGGCAATAGACACATTTTTGTAGCCATGGATGTATTTTCGAAAATGGTGGTGTTGTGCCCCATTCAAAAGACAAGTTCAAAACAGGTCTTGAAGCGCCTGAAAGAGAGAGTTATTCCGATTCTTGGGAAGCCGGATAACATTCTCTCGGACCACGGAAGTTGCTTTACTAGTGCAGAATTTCGTCGAGAACTGGAAACTCTAGGAATTAGGCAGATTTTATCTACCATTCGCCATCCTGAGGCAAGTCCCGTTGAAAGAGTAATGAGAGAGGTCCATAAATACATGAAGATCTACTGTTCTGAAGCGAATTGGCGTTGGATTGAATTTCTAGAAGTCATTGAATACTGTATAAATAATACTGTACATGAGGCGACAGGTCAGGTTCCCGTTACTCTGGATCAGAGACCAGAGAGACCGTGGAATGGTGTTATTCCATTACCTGTAGACGCACAGCCCGGTAGAGAATTGAGGATCCAACGAACCTTTGAATATCTCAAAGCACAGGCGGAGAGACGTCAGAGAAGGAATCGTGCGAAGAGGTATCATAAACCGCTTCTCGTGGGACAGAAAGTTTTAATTAAGAAACCCGCCAGTTCAGATCCAGAGGCACGGAAGTATAAAAAGTTTATTTTTGCTTACCACGGCCCGTTCGAGGTGATAAGAGACCTCCAGAACAATGCATACAGGTTAAGGCATTTAGAGAATGGAAACGAGGTCGTTATGAACATAGCCAACTTAAAAGTTTATTACTCGCCAGAAGAATTCGACGAACCAGAAGAAGAATTAGTAACGCACACCCAACTCAACGTGGAGAGCGGAGGCAGCCAAGCAGGCAGACCTGAATGTTGGAACGGCGAGACGGGACGAGAAGCAGACAGTTTACCCAGTGTAAGCGGAGAGCAGAAAGAATGCCAGTGTTTGCGAGAATTCTATGAAGAAATGGTCAGAGTGGCCAGAGAGGTTGAGGCTGTAAACGCGACCCTTCGCAGGGAGAATAGACAGCTCAGAAACAAGGCCGAGTGTGGAAGGGGGAACACTACTAACCCACTCGCAGCCAGACAAGGTGAAGGACCCCAGACGTAAACACAGACGGTGGTCGACAGTCAGCTGGTTACTTATATAAGCCACTTGCATTGGACTTTTATAAGTTTTGCAAGGGGAACATGAACCCGATGGGGTTATGCTGACTGGAATCGAACATGGTTCTCAGAGACTGTGGTCTCAGTGTAAAGGTTCCACCAGGAAGCGAACCAGAGATCTGTACAGGGAGTTTCTTGGTAAAAACCCCTCGAAAGAAATGTATATTTAATCACTGGTGTGATTTTTGATGAAATGGCATTATTTATTAAAATAATGTAGGAAATAATGAGCAGATTATATCATTATAAGACAATTTGGTGTAAGCTATTGGAGGCTTGAAGCACAGAGGAGGGCAGAGCTGACATTTACTAATCGGCCCAGAATTGTGGGTTGGTCCCAGTGGAGCCACGTCCATCTCAGTCACCCCATTATGTCGTCTGGAGCAGGGGTGAGGCCTGAATAATGACATAGTTATTCCCCGACGGAGAATGGATTTGGAGTAGGGGCGGAGAAATGCCCAGAAAAATCATTGATTACTCGTGATTGGAGTAACGAATCGAGATGAGGGTTGCACACAGGTGAATATCTTGGCAAGAAGATAATTTTAGAGTCTTTTACCTGCGAAATTGGTGCATATTTAATGATGTGCGTAAGGACTGTAAAACGACCATTGTTCGCGGATGGATGTGAAGATGTTGCCGGGGGTTTCCCGTTAGGTAGCGTCCCACGCCATGGGGAAAGGAATTAATATTAATTAATTGAACGAGCGATTCCTTTGCGCACAGATAGTTTTGGAACCTGTGAAGAGAGAGGAACACAATGATCATGGTTTGAAGACCTGAATCATGCTGTGAGAGGAGCCAAGATTACGCGGGAAGATGTTGCTCTACTTTCTGTGGAAATCCGATATAAGGGAGTAGACCCCAGGAGGAGCTCTCAGTCGTACTCAGCTATGCTCAGTGTTACTCAGCTATGCTCAGTCTAACTCAGTTGTCACGCAGTCTACATGCCGCCAAGCGCAGTTACAGCCAGTTACAGTCTTACTCAATTGTCAATTGTAGCACAATGGCAATAAGTTGCAATCAGTATGCAGCAAATATGCAGCAGTACGAGACAGCGTGTAAGCCGCATACAGAAGCCTTCAAATAAGTTACGTGCAGTCTTCGAGTGAAACTTCAGTCAGCTACAGCCAGGTTGAAGCAAGTTCGTCAAGGCAAAACGCATGACGACTCTATTCATCAAGACGCCGAACAAAGACTGGTATGTGTAATAGAAACAGTAAACATGCTTGTATGAATAATAGTCGTGATACAGGCATAGTCAGCGGCACGAACTATGACGTGTTCAGTTATGAAGCACCGTATAGACTAACGGTAGAACTATTGTATATAATTATTTGTGAAAGTGTTGAACTTTATTAAGCGCAGTGTGTATAGTATTAACTAATCGTATATGTGTAACTACGATAGAATGCGCGAAAGAAACTCTACTAAGTGTTTGGTATTGCCATGAGAGTACCAGATGTTAACGCTCATGTTTGGGAGCCAGCGTATTGATGTAACGCAGGACGCTTACTGTAGGAGTAATGATATTCATAAAAACTGTTGGAGAGTTCCGAGAGCAGATAACCAGACTTTCAATCAGGAGTTGGTAACGTAAGATGCCGTCGACACCTGCAATTTCGATCTCTGCTAGGGAATTTCAGCATTGAAGTGTGTATAAAGTGACGAGTGTTCAATGTAATGCATATGTAAAAATATCATTTAAAGTAGTGTTTGATGAAGTGTTTCACTTGTTTGGGGAGTGATAACTTCCTGAAAGGTATGCAACGTGTCGTGTTGGTGATAGAAATTATGTGTAATCAAATGTGTGTAAACAAGAGAAATATGTCGCGTTAAACCCATTATGGCGGGCGACATGGAAGAATATGATTGGTCGGAGCCACCTTAGATGCCTATAGAGATGTAAGTACCCCACAAATTATGGTTATGATTATGTAGAAGTTTGGACCGCTGCATGTCTGTGATTCCGTAAAGATATTGTGAATTCCTTATAGATGCCAGTAAAAATCAGTTAGGAGGCTGATCCTCCATGTTTAATCAGTATTGAGTTGATTTTTATAGAGTTGAAATGTTAATTTGCATCATTAAGTGGAGTAATTATTCCCACTATGAATTAAGAATGGCAATCAGTTATGTAAATGCAACGAACGCGATTGTTCGAGTTTAAAACGTATAGCTATGTCGGAAATTTTGGTAATTTATATGAGAATAATAATAAATGACGATTTTGGTCATTTATGTCAATGAGATTTATAATAATAATAATAAATAATGATTTTGGTCATTTATGTCAGTGAGAAATGATGATAATAATAATAATGGTTATTAAGAGTATGAATGAACACATCAGGAAACAAATAAATGTTGTAAGCGAGAATTATTAACGCTAAGTGCAAGACTTATCAATCTAAGCAGGAAGATGTTACAGTGAGATTACATTTCAGTAATTATGGAAAGAAGTTTTATATCAGAATATTGCATATATTCAGTAATGATACCAGTAATGAAAGAGCTTTTAGTGAATTGAATTTGCAGCTTAATTGAGAAGCTTATAGAGTAAATGTTAGATTTCTCTTAATATTATAGGTCGGAGTGTCGTAGCATGGAGCATTAGGGGCCAGATAGTCTATTCTACGTATGAATTCTCCTATGTCGTGGACATTGTTGGAGATATTATTTATTCCAGAGTTGTAGTGTTGGACCCTAACTCTGAAGAAAGGATTGAAATGTGTTCCGGACTGGAATCTTGATAGAGTCGAGGAAACAAGGACACCTCGGAGCTCTATGATTTCCCGAGAACTTATTGATGAGTTATGTACGCTCGTTGGCAGTGAAACTCATGGCGACAGTGGTTTTCTGCGCCTATATTATACTTGAGACATCGGTCAACCGCCAGGCTCATGCATTGCGAACCCCGAACCTTCATGTTGAATGGACCCATGTGAGGCCATTAATTAGTCGTTATCCTCGACGTAGGAATAATTACAAAAGCTCATTCAATACCTGTTGGCATAATAGTCAATTAAGATCCTTTGGGAACATGTGTGTCGGTCAGGACACAGTATTTGTCTTGTAAATCTTCACTGTTTAGAGAGGGAAGCTTTCAAACTTTTAGGAAGGTCGAGATAATTGGTGAAACGACCCATTCCACTTTCTATTGTGTAGCGACTTCCTTAGCCGAGGGTCGGTGCTAGCCACCCGGGCCGCTCAGGCAAGTTATAAAGGGAAGAGATTCTAGACCTTGTTAAAAGGACATATAATGCAAGATTGTTATGTTGAGTATTATAGCCATGTGGTTTGTGAACACATGGATAATTATAGTTCATCCTGATGGTTCATTAATTTAGCTATCTGACGAATAGTTACATGAGATATTTGTACTGTCACTGGAACCAAATCATGTAGTTGGTTACTAGATGCCAATCGCCATGAGCGCGAGGTAGTCTATCGTACAATCCGACATAAGCTATAACGTAACGTTTTATCTAGGAATCACAGACAGCATGCGGTGAAACCATATAATTGGAGGATGTGTAGGGGGGTAGCTTACATAATTATGGAGTTGCACGTTGATTTTGGTGCAACGTCCAAATAGGTAAATGCATGCAAAGCATTTCATTGGTGAGAAGAAAAATATTAAAACACGCACGGCACACATAATTGTTTAACATAAAGAGGTTTAAGGAATAATCCTTGTTGTAATATTAAAGAAGTCACAGTGTATGACTGTTATGTTAATGTACAGTTTGTTTTGAAGTCATAGGTGCATCAGCGCACTAGTATATCCTTGTGAAGTTCACAGAAGGGTAGAGCCTTATGGCTAGGTATGACTTTGTTGTGATTTTATATTTGTTTACTTATGGATTGTGGAAGTAAAAAAATTTGTTTGCTTTATTTTATGCTTTTTGGGTATTGTTTTGTGTTTGAAGCCATGATTTATTTTATTGAATTAAAGTTTTAGAATAGAGTTGTGCCTTATCATTGTAGAGTTGATACCTTTTAGCCTCAAATCCAAAATATGCACTGCTAAATTGGGGTTACCGTACACGCCTGAGAGCTGATGCTAGTTGGAGGCAGATGCATATTATCCATCGAGATTACTCACATGGGTACAGTAGAAGATGTTTTGCGTCAGAAGAAAAGACAACTGGATGCTCAGGAACGTTAACGATATATCGACTGCGAAATCTGGAAGCTTCTCTTTGTGGAATTGCTTCAGACATTTATCGTACAGTTTAAACCTTAACAAGACGAAACTTTTAACCAGATAGCGATCTAAGTGGGAGCTCTTTGGCAAAAAATAATCAAGTCTTTCCCGAAATGTGAGTCCTAAAAATAACTTTTCTATTATTTTCTAAGTTTCATATGTCAGTTATGTAGTAATTTTCAATATCATCCTGATCAGTAGGGCAAATTACCTAGATGTTACGTCCTCAACGTCATTTGGGGTAAATGACCTAGATTTTAAGTCCATTATATTTCTAATCACCACCACATAAAGTCTTCTACGACTGAGATGTCACGAATTCTGGGACCGCTAACGACATATCTCGACTCGGACTGAAGACAAATATCACGAGAATGATCATTATTTTACAGAGCCTTCCCATAGTGACTTAAGTATAAACATTGTCAGTGGGTTTGATAATGTAAGAAATGAATACATAAATAAATATAATTTATGACGTTGAGTGTTAAGGAGACTGAAATATTATCATCTTTCCACCGGGCGAAGCCGGGTACTACTGCTAGTAATAAATAATAATAATAATAATAAATATTCCATTTAGCAACTACATAGCCGACCTCTCCCTGGGTTCTTTTACATGCCTACATCGTATGACATGCGTGTCTTAATTTTTGTCAACTTTCAAAAATCACTTACCACGACCAAGAGCGAACCTGCAAGCTTGGGGTTGGTAGTCCGACACGATAACCACTCATCCACCGTGGCAAGCTATCAATCAATAATTAACTAATAAAATTAATAATAATAATAATAATAATAATATAATAATAATAATAATAATAATAAATATTCCATTTAGTAACTACACGGCCGACCTCCCCCTGTGACAGCGTGGCAACCATATTGCCCATTAGCCCCTGCCCCAGCTATGACTGACCTCTCCATAAGAATAACATAGGGCAGTTGCGCGCGGCGGCCATCTTGCCCATTAGCCCCTGCCCCAGCTCCGGCCTTTATATCCTACTAACGTGTTAGAAATTTACTGACACAACTCGCTCACATTCGACTCCCGCAAAAGACAATTGCCAGCCTTGACGCTGTAGGCGAGAACCTCGCCGTTGTGCCACGCGGTCGGTGAAGATACAGCAGTAGAGTTGCCCAGGCAGGCGGTTGTGTGTGTTTGTGGTGAGGTAGTTGTGGAAGTGACCCCTAGAGGGTGATTACCTCGCTCTTAGCCGTCTGATGAACTGCGTGTTCCAGCCGCTACACGATACACAGGGCCGTGTGGCTGCACCCCCCCCCCCCCCCCACCACCTCAGCGTAGCTGTTCGCAGTACGGCACGCATCACGACTTCATGGGACAGTTGGAACATCAAAGGAACAACCGTCTAAACCATCTACCGTATAGCTGAACAAGTCTCCGGTCTTCGGGTCATGAAGTCAATTAACTCTTAACTCATAACAATGGTGCTCCGATCACAAGTTTGAAATCAACGTTTCAAAAACAGTAATGATGGTGTTTAGAAAAGGAGGGAAGGTTCCAGCAGCGACAGTAATTTTCATCAAGATGAGGAAAATAAACACCGTAAAGGAATTCAAGTATTTGGGTATCACGCTCCAAACAAGTGCTACATGTTTCACATATCATGTGATAGAGAAATCAACGCAAGCAGGACGGGCAATGCATGAAATTAGATACTTGAGAATCCTCAGCTTAGAGACAGCAATGGCTCTGTTCAGAAATGACATCATGCCTATTCTAATATATGGCATTGGAGTCATTTGGCAACACCTACCAGAAAAGAACCTTTCCTCACTAGAAAGAGTGAAGGCATTATTCATAAAAAAGCAATCGGAGTGTCTAAAACTACCAGGTCACGATTCGTCTACCTCCTGGCACGAGAATAATTTCTTATAGAAGACCTTAGAAACTATTTACCTCTACCAAATACCAGAGCCTCAGAACAGGTACTAACATCATTGAAAAAAAATCGAGAAGACATACCTCAAGAATTTTATGAAACCGGAGCTATGATTGACCGGACGTGGACAACAGCCAACTTTGAGTTGAGGCATGTGTTTACACGTCTGGCTGTCCATGGTTTTCACCACCTTATTTGCGTTAGCAAATATTACCATGAACCTACAGTGACGTGGGTATGCCAACTATGTGGAGAAGCATGTGGTCGCTATCACTTAGAGATCTGTAGTAAAAGGACAAAATAAATCAAAGACTATGCAACTCAAAGTGTCAGAGTGCAATTTTAGTGTACGTTTTTTATACTTTATTTTCAATGGCTATTTGGCTGCAATAAAAGTATTATTAATTAACTCTTAACCTTTTAAGTCCTGAGTTTTTTTCATTCGCATATAATAAAACTTGTAGAAGCCGTAATTTGTAACTTATCAGCGGGGTGTTATTCTGAAATTATCTTTAAGGTTTGGGTCTTCATCAATCTAAATGTAAAATCATATTCCGACCTTTATAGTCATTTTCATTTTGAGACAAATCAAAATTAATTATTTTGTGCCACACTTCCATTACCTCCATACCAAGTAAAGGTTTCAAAAACAATTTAACTCTTAAATTCCGGGGGAAACTAATACATGATATTCCTTACTAGTGCTTAATATTTAAAGGGTTCTTTGATCTGAAATCACAACCCGACGAGAAGAACTCGCTTGTTTACATCACAGATGAACAAGGTTTCGCATGTTTCCAAGTTTCCATGTTTACAGACTACTTGCAGAAGGGAATATGATGTAGTTTCCATTTGAGCGGATGAATCAATAAATGATAAAAATGGTCCGGTTAGCTCAAACAATGACAGCGTTTCGCCCCAGTGTGCCGTTGGGTTCGTCAGTTGGTACAGACACACCTACCAATACGCGTGGCTAGCACATACTGAGAAGGCCATGCAAGACACAAAATACAAGCAGTATTGACGTCACGAGCATGCCAATGTGCTACGGGAGTCAAACTCCCTTTCATAAAAACAAAAACATTACCTTGGCAATCCAAATAAGGTTTTGAATATTCCCGAAGGGACCATTTTTATCATTTATTGATAATTCATCAGCTCAAATGGAAACTACATCATATTCCCTTCTGCAAGTAGTCTGTAAACATGGAAACTTGGAAACATGCGTGACAAGAATGAATACAACTGTAACAAATTATACTATAATCACCATGTTTGTAGTGATGGGGGACAAATGGCAAGGTCACATTGTTAGTAACTTATTTAAGGTGAAGCGGACTATATAATCACCGTGTTTGTAGTGATGGGGGACAAATGGCAAGGTCACATTGTTAGTAACTTATTTAAGGTGAAGCTGGCTATAACCTAAGTGTTAAAATTATGATTTTGGTAAAAATATGTTGTCAACGACGCAAATAAATAAATAAATAAATAAATAAATAAATAAATAGATAAATAAATAAATAAATAAATAAATAGATAAATAGATAAATAAATAAATTAATAGATTAATAGATAAATAGATAAATAGATACATAAATATATGAATAGATTAATAAATAAATACATAAATAGATTAATAGATTAATAAATTAATACATAAATAGATTAATAGATTAATAGATACATAAATGTATTAATAGATTAATAAATAAATACATAAATAGATTATTAGATTAATAAATAGATACATAAATATATTAATAGATACATAAATAGATTAATAAATATATAAATAGATTAATAAATTATTAAATAAATACACAAATAGATTAATAGATTAATTAATAAATAAATACATAAATAGATTAATAAATACATAAATAGATTAATATATTAATACATAAATACATACATATATTAATATATTAATAAATAGATACATAAATAGATTAATAGATTAATAAATAAATACATAAATAGATTAATAGATTAATAAATAGATACATAAATAGATTAATAGATTAATAAATACATAGATTAATAGATTAATAAATAAATACATAAATAGATTAATAGATTAATAAATAAATACATAAATAGATAAATAGATAAATGAAATGAGTGTGCGTTTGTTGTTAATTGATTTATTACAGCTAAGTGCTTAGTTTCCGTTGGATTTGTCTGCTAACCTGTATTTATGTTGTGTCTGTAGTGGCATGTTGTGACTGTAATCATTTAAAACATTTCAGCCATTTATTAATAACTGTTTATTTTAGAATAGTATTATTATGCATAAATTACGAGTGCCCTGTTATAAATTACATGTTATGATACGTGGTTATTGAAATTAATGTTCATACACGCTCTGGAAGAGAAAATGAATATAATTTCGATAATCAACAAAAATAATAGTCGACTATAACAAGAATGTAAACCCCAGTTTAATTTACAATATAATGATTCGTGCGCTGCTATTTTGTGACCGGCAGAACATTGTGGCTGTAGCGTCGTTGAGAATAGGCATCTACAAATAGGGCACATACTTTGGAAGTAATGACGCCTGCAGAGAACGACTGGATTAATTATTAATAAGAATTATATATCCGCCTGAATCAATACTATAATAATAATAATATTAATAATTCTTATTAATAATTATTTTAGCATATCAATACGGAACCACCATGAATAATTTAAATAATGTAATGACTAGATTAGTAGTTTGCCTTTTCTACCACTACGAGCGCTAGTGTGAGACAATGAAACTCAACAATATCCGGTCGACTAGATTCGCAGTTTGGCTTTTCTCCCACTATGAGCGCTAGTGTGAGTCAATGAAACTCAACCATATCCGGTAGATTAGATTAGCAGTTTGCCTTTTCTACCACTACAAACGCTAGCGTGAGTCAATGAAAATCAACCATATCCAATCGATTAGATTAGCAGTTTGCCTTTTCTACCACTACGAGGGCTAGTGCGAGTCAATGAAACTCAACCATTTCCGGTCGATTAGATTAGCAGTTTGCCTTTTCTACCACTACGAGCACTAGTGTGAGTCAATGAAAATCAACAATATCCGGTCAATTAGATTAGCAGTTTGCCTTTTCTACCACTACGAGCGCTAGTGTGAGTCAATGAAACTCACACATATCCGGTCGATTAGATTAGAAGTTTGGCTTTTCTACCACTACGAGCGCTAGTGTGAGTCAATGAAGAGTTTCACTTCAGCCCTTATAACTTCTTCCGTTGTGAACATTTTTCACAAAATAAATAAAAGGCCTGAGGATATTGAACCAAGGAACACATTAAAGAAAGAGTTATGTAAATATAAGATGCGTTCAAAAAAGTAACGAGCCGGAGGCATAATTACAGAAACCAGTACCTGTATGTTAGAAGTATTGGCCCTGGCTGTTGAGGCACTTGTCCCACTGTGACACGAGGCGGTGAATGGCTGTCTCATAAAATTCCCTGGGCTGCGATGTGAGCCAGTTCGCACTTACAGCTGGACGTCGGCGTCCGAGGTGAATCGTTGGCCCCGCAGAGCCCTTTTCAGGGGACCAAACATGGCGTAATCACAGGGAGAGAGGTCTGGACTGTATGGAGGGTGGCCGAGAAGCTCCCATTTGAATCTCTGCAGGAGTGCCACGACTGTGTTGGCCATATGAGGTCGTGCATTGTCGTGGAGCGACCACGGCGGCTCAGTGGTCCTGGGTAATGAGTGCATCAACCAGCTGGACGTTGCCATCGGTTATGCAGGGGGGTGCCCCAGACCGGGCATCATCGGATAACGACACCCGTCCTTCCCTGAAGCGCTTGTGCCACGCCTTGACCCTTGCAAGGGACATGCAGTGTTCGCCGTACACTTGTGACATTCGGCGATGAATGTCCGTTCCCCCTACTCCTTCCGCTGTCAGAAACCGAACAACACCTCTTTGCTCTTCGTTTGACGCCTCCATGTCACTGTTTGCAATGCGACTGGCAGCGTTGGACGATTGATGCATGCTGCTGCTCGCTTTGTATCGTCACGTGATGTGTACACGTGCCCTCTAGCGATGGGCTGTGACCTTCCACGCTCTGGTTGGAACCACACAGCGTTACACACGCCACGATTAGTCCATGTCGTCACCGGTTTGCGCATTACAGCCTCCGGCTCGTTACATTTTGAACGCACCTTATAAGTTAATTTAGCTAAGGATTTGAATCAAAAAGAAAAGGAGCAAAGAAACAAGCGATTTTTGGCAGTTTTTCCAGAATTGCATGTAGACGGGGGGTAATTTTTGAATTTTTTTTTAGTTTGATAGAGCTCTTCATGACTCACAATTTCAAATCTTTCCGGGCCCTTTATCCCTTCAACGTTGAGGGAATTGCTCAATTTTACGTTTTTTTGCTAAGATGGGGATGAGAAATGTTTTCAACATTAAAACCAACCCGGTACTCTTCGGAACGAAGCCTAGCTTGCCTAGTAGACACTGGGCTGGGCAGTCAAAAACATAACTCATATTGAATGGGCCAGAACACGCATTGGAATCAATCAACTGAGATCACAATAGTTTGAGTGCTTCCACATTGTTACGTTTCCTGCAAAGTACAGAAACTTACGATTGCACCTCCTTTGTCACTTATGAAGTAAGAAACCTAGTCTCTATAGAATCCTCTTCTCGACACAATGGAGATGAAGGTCGCCGTGAAGTAGGTTGCTTAGGCAACCGCTTCGACAGTCAAGCGCTGTGGGTTGCGTCCATTGCTGAGTCAGGGGAGGGTATAGTCTTGGGATTCATTCGATATTTGAGAGAAATTCCTGATATAAAGAGATTTCAACGTTTGCGGTTCGGTAACGGACTCAATTGCACAGTGAATGTGAGTGTTATATATCCCATACCTTCAATAAAAATGAAGTTTAAAGATGAGGCTCGTCTCTACAACCTGCAAAGTGCTCGTAGTGGACTTACCGGTAACTAAGGGGCGAATTTAAACATCATCTGAAGTGATCAAGAAAATTCTCTTAAATGTTTATGGTGCGTTACTTTTATAATAATAATAATAATAATAATAATAATAATAATAATAATAATAATAATAATAATAATAATAATAATAATAATAATAATATTTTTTACGAGGGAAGTGGAAAAATCTTGCATAAGACCTTGAGGAGGGTCCGCACTCCTCAAGAGTGTGGGATTCTTACCCACTAAAAAACCACACCCTGTCCTCTTGACAAAACCCATCCCGGGACCACTTTCGTATTACTTCAGGATGGAGTCATTTTCTTTGCTTCACAAGCACCATCTTACTTCTCCATTCATAGTCCGCGGCTCGCAGACTTAATCCACTAAATCGAGCAAGTCCCCATCCGACTTCTTCTGACGAAGGACCACCTCAACAAAGAAAGCGACCGTATCCCAGCTGAGCTCGTTCCTCAGCATAATGCCAACTATATTGTCCGGCGTTATTGGACCAACCTCAGCTTCAAGTTGTTGTTTTTCCGCTGCCCAACGATCGCAGACGAAGAACGTATGACATACGTCATCTCGTTCGTTCTCGCAGTAAATACAAACTGGACTCCTTACTTTGGCCATACGATGAAGGTAACACCGAAAGTAGCCATGACCTGTCAACATCTGAGTCAGAAAGTAGTTAGTTTCTCCGTGTTTCCTACTCGTCCACTCGACCAGACTCGGTATTAGCCGAGCTGTCCATCTCCCTCTGAGATCGTCATTCCACCTCTGCTGCCAAAGCTCCATCTTGCGTGCTACGGCTTCCTTCCGGGCTTGAGACTTGCCCAGTTCTACTCGTCGGAAATATACGTCTTTACGTTCTTGCGCGAGTAAGTCTATTGGCGCAACACCTGAGACAACCAGAACTGCAGGTTCCGAAACTGTACGGTAAGCACACGCCACCCTCAGAGCTCCTCTCCTCTGAATTGCAGCTAGGCGTTTCCTATACTTCTCTATCCTCAGTGAATCAGACCAAATCTCAGCTCCATACAGGAGAATAGACTGCGCTGTGGACAACAGTAGTCGACGCTTGCTTTGTCTAGGACCATGCACATTAGCCATGAGTCTACTAATAGCAGCTGTCACTACTTCCGCCTTGTCTGCTGCCTTCCGTATATGAGACCAGTATGCCAGTTTCGTGACAAGAGTAAATCCTAAGTACTTCGCAGTGGCTCCAGTTCGAACGACCACCTCTCCAACTTTCATGGGAATTATAGTGTCCATTCTCCTCCTAGTTAACATGACTATTTCAGTTTTCGCCATAGCTAAATTCAGACAATGAGCGTTCATCCAACCACTCACCCGTCGCATTACCTGATTGAGTTTCCACTGAGCCAGAACCGCATCTCGGGCTACAATCACCGCTGCAATATCATCAGCGTACCCAACAAGGAATGTACAGTATCTTCGGGCATCTCCGTGCGCAGTAAGCCATCATACAACATGTTCCACAAATCCGGGCCCAGGATAGATCCTTACGCTGCTCCTGCCGTGACTTAATAATAATAATAATAATAATAATAATAATAATAATAATAATAATAATAATAATAATAATAATAATCTCTTGAAAATATCTTACCAACACGGGACTCTTATTAAAGTGATCTTATAATAATAACATACAGTATTTACATCCAAAGACATATTCTAGTCAAGGTGAAGGAACAAAGAAATACATTTAAAAAAATTATAAATATATTAATCAATTCCAGTCTAATAAAAATACTGAAAATGAAATACAATGCAATGAAATGAAAGAAATCCACTGTCTCTAAGACACTCGTGGCTCTCGCTCTTGAGAGGTGACGAAGCCTTAACACGTGTCATATCTCACTCCTTGTCCAACACTCTCTACAACTGTGACGCAGCAGAAAGAATTGGAATTCCCACTTGATCACATAATGTCAATTGCGCTGCGCGAAATACTGGGTGAGATATCACACACCTAGTGCGGCGAAATAATACAGAGGTGAATGACTTTGATGTCCTGCCCCTAAAAGCAATAATAATAATAATAATAATAATAATAATAATAATAATAATAATAATAATAATAATAATAATAATAATAATAATAATGATTTTGTTGCCAAGATAGTCCATCAAGAATTGGCTATACAACTTCAACTGCTGAGCCAAGAGAAAGTGCCGTACTACAAATATGCTCCTGAAAGTGTACTGGAAAATGACAGCTTTACGTTGTACTGGGATCGTACTGTATTGACAGACCAATCAGCTGTGCACAACAGACCTGATTTAGTTCTTGTTGACAAATGCATGAAGCACACCACCTTCATAGACGTGGCGATCCCAAACAGTGGCAACATACTAACAAAGCATGTTGAAAAGCTGTCAAAATACACAGAGCTTTCAGAACTGATAAGGAAGCAATGGCACATGGCACAAGTCAGGACAGTTCCTATTATTATCTCCAGCACTGGCGTGATTCCCAACAACTTAAAGGAATCGCTCACGGCGTTGAAATTAGACCCAGGCCTTTTCAAACTGATGCAGAAAACAGTCATACTTTCTACGTGTCGCGTAGTAAGGCTGTTCTTGGGCAATCAGGCCTGAAGCAATGAGGGGAATATGAAGCTACTACTCAATGCAGTCACCAAGAGTTTGCTCCTTGTGATATGTACGGTATCTGGGATTGTAAATGTTTTCTTTCCAGCAAATGCTGAGAATGTGTAAGCGCATGCGCAAAATAAATAATAATAATAATAATAATAATAATAATAATAATAATAATAATAATAATTATTATTATTATAATTTCAATTCGATTTCAATGTATTTATTAAACACTATTGCTATTACATTTCGTGATATGTCTCACGAATCTGATGGCGAATCCAGTATAGATTATCTGTGAGACATGAAAATGAAAATCCACAGCCTGCTTCCAGTCTCCGACCGGGTCAGGAATGGAATGAATGAAGCCCCCATCTAGCGGCGAGGATATGAACTGTGCCGGCTGCCGAGGCCTGACGCACTCCTCTGGGGCAATGATTAAATGAATGACAGATGAAATGAAATGATAGTGGAGAGTGTTGCTGGAATGAAATTTTGACAGGGAAAACCGGAGTACCCGGAGAAAAACCT
Source organism: Meconema thalassinum (assembly GCA_946902985.2). Taxonomy (NCBI): domain Eukaryota; kingdom Metazoa; phylum Arthropoda; class Insecta; order Orthoptera; family Tettigoniidae; genus Meconema; species Meconema thalassinum. The sequence continues at coordinate 47,787,380 of OX336399.1, read as the reverse complement.
GTCTGCCTCCGTTTTGTCCAGCACAGATCTCACATGGAGTGACCGGGATTTGAACCACGGACCCAGCGGTGAGAGGCCGGCGTGCTGCCGCCTGAGCCACGGAGGCTTATCTGTGAGACATATTAATTATTATTTATAGCATGTGTATAATACAGATTGTATTTCAATACAAGAGCGTATGTAAAAAGGATTGTTTTAGATCCCTTATTTGGGGGTGGTTGGATCTAAAAGACAGAGTTATTGTGTTAATTTATAGAGCTGTGCCTAAAGAGGGGTAGCTTCCCTTGGCAGGGTAAGCTGACCAGTGTAGAGTGTTGTTGTGTGCTAGGAACTAGGGGGCGCTCCTATAAATAATGTAGTGGTGTTTTAGGGGATGGGACCCAATGCAAGGGTCACTGTGCTGGTCGCTCAGCTGGTTGGCTTATTATATAACTGAACGTGCTTGTATCAGCTAAGTGGCACGCGCTGCTCCCTAGCAGCCGGGCCGCCGCGAGGAATACAATGATATCTGAGCTAGCACTATCAGACTACCGTATGTCACGTCTAACCGTGACGGGAATAAGGAAGGGCGTTGGGATGTAAAGAGGCGTATAAACAGTAAGGCGAGTGTAGGGTGTTGACCAAGAGTTTATTGGTCTTGTGATGTTAAAGTATGAGTCCCTTGTAGGGAATGTAACAATGTAACAATGTTCACAATGTGAAAGTACAAGCTGTGGGAAAAGGTTACAAAAGTAGGAAATCTGAACACGACTGACTCACCTCTGATGACACCAGCGTAGCCTTCGGCTGCACCACTGAAAGACTGATAATGGAGAGATCCTTGTGACCTCCTTAGGCCTCCTTTTATATTCTTGGGCGCTATGCTGTCAGCAATGTGATGGCATAGCTGCCCCAGTTAATAATATGTCGCTGTGTGTAATAATTGTGCAAGGATTGCGCTGCTTTCTAGAATGGCAAGCTGTCCTTGTGGCGTTGATGTATGTTGGCCTGGCTTTACGAGGGTTGCCCGTTAGGATATTTAGATAGATGCTAGGGGGATGGTCTCCAAGGGGTGCATACCCCTGGGGTACTGTACAAGCCTCCTTCCCTATTTAGTTCGCGTCCCCGCGAACGGGAACGGAACTTGAGGTTGGGATGCTGATGTAGTCGTTCTTGAAGCCCCCTCGTATCGTCTGGCGGTGTCTTCCTCGTTGTCGTCGGCGTCGTCGTAGAGAATGGGTGATGTCGTGAAGTGTAGGTGTGAGATCAGCCCGTGTTCAGAGGGGAGGGTTATGGGAGGTACAGATATATGTATAACACTGACATTGGCATTGTGAAATGGAATTTGACATTGAAAAAAATTGACATTGAGAAAAATATGACATTGAGAAAGAGAAAGAAAACAAGTAGTTCCGTGAAGAACTATACAGCCTATTTTCATATTCCCACTTATTGCAACTATCAACATACACAATTTCAGTTTGATTGCTGTAATAGATTCGTAGATATTGAGAACCGACTAAATAATTCGGATGGTCACCATGTTGGATTTTATATATGTAGGTCCTAGAGTTATGTACTGTTACATGCAGATTATTGTGTACGTGTAGTATTCAAACTTCAATCGCATAATTAGGACACTAGAAGTTACAAGGAGATTTTAAAATTTTGCACAGCTGCCATCTTTAGGTTATGGAAACAATTGATATAAATTAGATTCTAGTGGATTACCATTCGTATAATGATTTACTGTACCAAGTTTCACTGCTCTCGGATGGTTAAATTGCGATAAACGTCCATGTGATTATTTATACTTCGCGTCGCCGCCATGTTGGATTTGTGATCACCAGGTTATTTAAAGTCCTATAAGTGAACTTGAGTTCATAGCCCCTATGAAAAATAAAAAATTCAGTTTTATTGCTACAATAGATTCGTAGATATTGAGAGCCGTCTAAATATTTCGGATGGTCGCCATGTTGGATTGTTAAATGTATAGGCCATAGAGTCATGTACCATTATAGGATAATTATTGGGTAGGTTCATTCTTCAAACTTTCACTTCGATCGCATGACTACATCACAAGAAATAAAAACTTAATTTTAAAATTCGCACAGCCGCCATCTTGAGGTTATGTAAACAATTGAACTATATTAGATACCAGTGCATTACAAGGTGTATAAATATTTCCTGTACCAGATTTCAGTGCGTTTGGAGCATTAAATCGCGAGAAAGGTTTATTTCAAATTTTCTAATTCGCTTGGCCGCCATGTTTGTTTTGTATATAACCGTTTTTTTAAAGTCGTATAAATGGACTTCCAGTAGTGCCCTTTATCTCCGTACAAAACTTCAGGGAGATACCGCTCATAGTTTCAGAGATACAGAATGCCGGTGAAATATTTCGCACATCCGCCATCTTGTGGTTATGTAAACAAATGAACGAAGTTAGTTGTCGGTGCATTACAATGTATATAAACATATACTGTACCAAGTTTCATTGCGTTTGGTTGGATAAATCGCGAGAAACGTCTATTTAAAAGTCGCAACTTCGCTTGGCCGCCATGTTGGTTTTGTAGTTACCAGGTTTTCAAAGATCACATAAAAGAACTTATAGTAGTTCCCTTTATCACCATACATGATGTCAGGGTAATATCGATAATCGTTTCGGAGATATTGAATGCTGGTGAAATATTTCGTGCAGCCGCCATGTTGGATTGGTGAGTCGTAACAAAATTTGAAGGGCACGGTCGAGGTCGCCCGGAATAGTGCTATGAACTTACTGAGGTTCATTGAAATCGCTCCAGCCGTTTAGATTTTATTAGGGGGGGGGGGGACACACACATGAATCACACACACACACACACGGACAAAAGGTGATCTCATAAGCCTATTTTTTCAAAATTGAAAATAGGCTAAAAAAATTGACATTGAAAAAAAAATAAATTTGACGTCGCCATTGTTGGCATATTGCGAGTTTCAAAAAAGAAAAAAAAACATGGTTTTGATAGTTACATAGTTGTGCAGGGAGGAAAAACCCAGCTAGACGAGGAATTGTGCCGTCTGGCTTTATTTTGGGGAAAAAGTGCTCCCTGCGAAGAGAAAGATAGAAGAGAATAGAAAAAAATGGGTGTTCCAGGGTATAATTTAAGGGAAATATTCAACGTATTTATTGGTTTGGGAAAAAACGGAACACCCTGACTAATTTGGGCGTTAGTAGAGTAGAAAGGAAAAAACAAAACCGTATGTTCAGTGTTGCCATTATGGCAGTGTTGAATGGCGTGACATATTGTTTACATTTAATTTACAAGCATGATATTTTGAATGGCGTGACATATTGTTTACATTTAATTTACAAGCATGATATTTTGAATGGCGTGACATATTGTTTACATTTAATTTACAAGCATGATATTATATATATATAAAAATAAGAATCTTATTATTAAACCGGTTTGCTCATGAGCCTGGTACCCTTCATTTCGTAGAACTCTTTACCTGGCCTTTGTATACCATTCGCTGATTCTTTCCTGGCCATTTGCCACTCGGCCGTTTTAACGTAGTTTGGTGGCTAGGCCGCTAATTCTTTTTCCATTGAGCTTATGTGCTAGTGGTTTTCCCGCCGTGGGTTGGGAAATTCCACCTTGGCGTCAAAGGTTCGGCCCTTACAATACCTGTGCCGCCCTTAGACGCCGAAGTCACGCCTTATTTGCGTGTCATCTGGTTTTCGGCGCTCATCGATGCCCAGTATCCCACGGATACTGTGCTTCGGTGGTCGCTACGCTGTCACCTTTAGGAGGTGCAACGGAAATTGAAAAAGAGTGTATGTGTCTGTACAAGAGGGAGAGAGTGTGGTATTTTTTTGTGTTGGGATATATATATATACAACAGGTTAGTGTACAATCCTCGTCATCTGCAAAACAAAATGTGTTAATGGCCATATATCTGGAAATATGTACATTCCGTCGCTTCCTTGCTTTCCTGCAAATAGAGTGTATTAATACATATAGCAGTTCCATCGCTGCGCATAGTATATAAAATCAATTATGGTGCCACTTAAGTCTAACTTAATCTAGGTTAGCCTATGTTAGTCTAGTTTAGCCTAAGTATTGTCGGGCTTACCTCGGTAACGGATTTTTAGTCACCGAGTGCCGAAATTTTACCTTAATATATACATTAAAAAAAATGCCCTAAATGTAGACTTATACTGTATTGTACTGCCTTATCACTAGGTATCATGGGTGGTCATGAGATGTCATGAGCTGTCATGAGTTGTCATGAGTTGTCATGAGTTTGCCATGAGTTGCCATGAGTTTGCCATGAGTTTGCCATGAGTTGCCATGCGTTGTCATGAGTTTGCCATGAGTTTGCCATGAGTTTGCCATGAGTTGCCATGCGTTGTCATGAGTTTGCCATGAGTTTGCCATGAGTTGCCATGCGTTGTCATGAGTTTGCCATGAGTTGTCGGACTTACCCTGATGCCGGGTTTGTGGGCCATCAGGCGCCGAACGGCGTTACTTAACGTTATCTATTTTAATTATGGTCTAAATAAAAAAAATGCTATTTCTAAGCCGAAAGGGTTGCCTTAATCTACTGCCGAAATGTGCTGTGCCATACCTGGCAACAGCGGTGAATAAATTTGCTTAATCCTAGGTTGCGTGTCAAATGCAACCGTCTTACAGCTAAATTTGGCCTAGAACGATCGCCTGAGGCAATTTGCTTCCCCAGGACACCACCCGCACGAGTCCTAGAAACACCGGTTGTCTCTAGGATCGCTGGATTCCGTTCCCTTAACTCTAGGTGTCGACGTCTATTACTAGTACTAATCTAGTCGCAGGCGGCTTACGGTGCCACTAAGCAAACCGTTTCGCCCGCTGTACTTATCATTTCTTTGCCGTTGCCATTGCGTATGTGGTTGTAGTTGGGCCGCCCACGTAACCCTTATGAGGCGCTCGCAATGCCCCTCTCTTAATGCCCATTGGTTGCCCGCTGCGTCGCCATTTATGTGGGCATTGGACATTCTCGTCCAATGGCATAATATTCTCTTCGCCTTTGTCGGCAATCGTGGTCTGCTTTTCGCAGTAATCTTCGCCTGTATCGGCCGTAGTAGTATGCTTTTCGCATTAATATTCGCCTGTATCGGCCGTAGTAGTATGCTTTTCGCATTAATATTCGCCTGTATCGGCCGCAGTATTATGTATCTCGCAGTAACAATTCCCTCCAACGCACAGGAGTTTTGCTTCCCGCTATGGAAGCCGTGCCTACTTAAATTTAAACTTAACTAGAAGTCTAGTCATAATGGGGTCGTCTCTAGGGATAGCTTCTGAGTCCGGCGCTGAGTGAGCTATTTCTCCCGCCATTCTCAGAAAGTCTCCCTGCAGGTCTTGGCTTCGATGACCGTGGCACATAGTGGGTGTAACCTTCTCCGACAAGGGGGATAAGCTATATGCACCCCTAGATCTCGATGTTTGCCCGTGCCAGGTCACGAATGCTTTGACCTTACGTGGTTCGTCTGTTTGGTCTAGCCGTCAAGTTAAGTGAGGTCGCTGCGCTGTTGAGCCAACTGGGGTAAGGGTCCACGTCACCTTCCCCAGCTCTGCTCCAGTGTGGTCCCTCTGACCTTCGGCTTACGCCGTTGTCATCAATCAGAGCGTATCAGATTCCTTTGTAAAAAAATGTGGGCGTAACCTGTGTAAACAGTTTAATCTTTGTGTAAAATGTAAAATATTTTCAGTGTTGCGGGGTTGTAGATCTTCTAAGTACATAGACTACTTCTGGTCTACCATTGCTACGTCAGCTTTCCAGCAATAATGCTCTCTTTACCTTAATGGAGGTGTTAGTAGGGTCTGTGGCGTCAGGTACCCTGTTATTATGATCTGGGGGTAGTTATCTGTTGAGTGGGCTTAAAGTATGGTAGGAAGGGGTTGCGCACCTTTGGGTTCCACGTTAGTGGTGGCCTGGAACCGGTGATGGCGCTGGGATGCTCCTATAGTGAGTGGACTGGGGAGGTAATTCCCGGGATTGCAAAGATACGAAAATTCCATGCAGGTTTGATATTAATATCCCTGGTGAATGGATGGGATAGTCATGCATGTGTCTGGATATGAGGCATCTGCACCCATATAAGGATAGGTGTAGGGTGGGGCATAATACCAATATATTCCTGTCATGCGGGAGTGTTTAATTAATAAAGAATGGTTAGTATATATATCTATGGCCTCATCTCTCATTTGGAGATGCGCATTATGCTTATTTAATTTTTGCCGACCCACCCCTAATACTCAGGTGGTAGCATCGTGGTCCAAGGCGTAGCATGCCTTCTCTTTAGACGCATGAAGTCCATCAACCCCTTGTGTGTACTCTGTAATGTAGTGTAGCTGTTTTGATCGTGTTCATGTGTCTGCGTTGGTTTATGTAGGACGTGAGAGGGTTATTGGAAGGGAATTGGGTATTAACCATGGTAGCCTGCTGTAGTATGTCGGTAATCCCTCTCGGATTATCCACCTATGGTTTGTCATCCTCCCTTGGTCCATGTTGGCTTTCTATCCGCGCCTTGGGATAGTAAAGCTTCACGACCTAATCTGGTCTGCCATTTGTAGTGTAAATGTGGCCAGTGGTCGTAGTGCGGCTGGCCATGTCCTAGTCATCTGTAATGATTCCTATGCCTTACAATCGAGAAAAGAAGTTATTAGAGGGGAGATCTTGTCTGTGTTTGCTCCTAATTGTTGAGTGCATGTGCGTGTATGTGACTATGTTCCGCTACACCACGCGGACGGTTGGTCTGTTGCAGGCTAAGTCGTAATATGTATCGCGTGTATGGGCGGGAGGCGCCCGTGGCCTGTCAACGTCTTGTCCATTGCCAAGTGCTTTTGCAGTGTAATAAAAAATATATGTTATTATGATTGTTTTGCGCTTTTAATTTCATTGTCAATGCCTGTACACAATAGTGTCTTGTCATCAGCAGTATTGCAGTATGACTAGTCTGCAAGTCAGCAGTTGGTATGTGTAATGTCAGGCTGGGATGTTATTGTTTGTCATCCGCTGGCATGTGCTTTCCTGCCCGTATGCAAGTGTTGTCATTGTCCTAGATTCCTAGCGGACTAATGTAGCAATTCATCCTAATTAGGTAATGATGTTGTGTGGCCGTTGTTTCCTAAGACTTGTGTCTTGCGAAATTTTCCTACCTGTGTTTGGGAAATGTATTTTCTATGTCTGGTGTAATTTGAAATTTTTATGTCTGGCTTTTGGTGGGAGGAAATGTAGTATTCCCTGTTCATGTATTTGTATGGGCCAATTTCGGTGTGGTTGGAAGCCTGGATAATTGCTTTCCCTTGTGTCTAATTTTTACTAGGATTGGAACCCGTGACCTTATGTCATTCTCTGTGTTCCATGTCTGCGTTGTGTTTCAGGGCTTGGGGCGTCCCCAGTGTGGTTTTTGCTTGTGTTTCGCGTACCAAAAATACCGTTGGATAGTTAGTTTTTGGTACGAGCGTGGTGTGTGGTCATGGGTTCGGACCCGGCTGCCTGTACAGACTTGGTGTGACCCTCTCTGTGCCACATATATTTATGGCACATGTACTGTGTGTTTGCTATGCGCAAACGAAAGTACTCAATACTGTGAGGAGTTTGCGTATTTTTGAACTCTCCTCGTAGTGTAATTTTGGAAGTTATAGGGTCCTTAGATCGGACGTGAATGATGCGTTCGTTCCTGTCTAGTACGAGTTGGCTCGGTTCGTCTGTGTCGAGCAGTCTTGCTCATTGAGGAGTGTGTTACTGCTGACGCGACGGTGTTGAATTACGATGTTGTGGGCTTTCATTTGTTTTATGTTCTGCCCACGTCCTTGTTTTCTGCACGTGTGTGTGTGTGAACTTGATTGTTGTCTGTAGTAATTGCGAGCAGTGCCTCTCGCATTGTAAAAAAAAAGACTTGTAGTTTAACATGACCGTTAATCTGTAGATCATGCGCCACGGGAATTCCGTTTTACGTGGAATCCAAACCACAGGCCATGGCATTTCACTTCGAAAGTCTCACATGCATTGGCCGTACTGTAAAAGAACCTCTTACTAACTACCTTTGTGTCCCCAATTGTGTGTTACTGTAACGTGGTTCGAGTATGTCCCTTATCCATTGTACCCAATGTCGTTATGCACGAGTGTCTCCGGGCCGCTAGTCGCGTGTTTGGTGACTATGTGCCGGTGAGAAAAAGTCATGTCAGAGGCAGTGTTATATGTAACGGATGCCTATGTATTAAATATATGTACAGTTTAACTTGGCCATCTTCCTTTCTCGGGCCGAATGCGTGAGGCAAAAAATTTTTTTTTTTTCATGCCCCGCTCTGAATTAAGAGAGCACTTTGAAAGAAAATAATAGAAAGACTATGCTGTATCTCGTTAGCACCCTGCTTTATGCTGATTAAAGCGGGTTGCCCGATGGCGATAGTCTGCCAAAATTGTGTCGTAACCACTATGAAAAAAAAAATGCTTGAAAATGGTAAGTAGGTCCTGATCGTACTATCCACCTAGTAGGTGACGTTAGCACTATAGTAATCTGGTTACATCTCAGGGGAATCTACCGACACCGTCTAGTACACATTGGGAAGGCCATTGCAAGACGTATTTGATACATGTGTATCCACGTCACGAGCAAAGCCAGTGCACTATGGGAGTCGAAACTCCACTCCAAAGCAATTATAACCTTACCTTGGCACTGAATATATAATTTTCAAAAGTAAAATATGTATTGTCCGTTGAGTCATTATATATTTATACACAAATTGTGCTAAATGTTCCGGCATAACTCAACAAAATGATAGTGTCTCGCCCCGGTGTGCAATTGGGCTTTTCAGTTGGTTAAAGCACACCTCACCAAAATTTTTGAAAACTAGTTTGCGATTCTTAATTCTTGCCACGCTTATGGCTTTTGCCCGCTACAAGAGAATCTATCCAACTGTTGAACCGGAACATAGAACATTTAGTCATTTCTGCTTAGAAAGACTCACTTAAGCTCTATGCTGTGATTTGATGCTTAAGCTATGTTCAAAATATCTCTTTCCGGCTTTAAGCCGCGTAGCTCACCTGATGGGCTTCTACTTTGCTTTGGATATTAGAAACTTTACGTTATCCAATTTATGGTGATAACCACTCCGACCAATAATCATTGATGGCCTGAGAGAAAAAATGTCAGGGGCAGACAAAAAAACAAGGATTTTGAATCATGCACTTCTGATCTAGCCAAGTTGCACTGCATATACATGAAAGAAGGCAGATAGAGAAAGAAAAAAAATGTGCAGTTTATGTTTGTGAGTACTTGTTTGTCTATTATTTTGTTTCCCCCGTGTAAAAGAACTTATGTGTACTATACTATTGATGCAAGTGATGTCGGAATATATTGTATTCCTAGTGAAAGCCGTTATCCTATTTCGAGCGTCAGTGCCCGGCAGGTGGATACCGTCGCCCCGTCACTAGGGTGTAAGCCCCTGGGATCCACTGAGGTGCCCCTCTGCTATTTTGCGGAGGAGTTTGTAGCAAAGTGCGACCGGGCTTGCTTTCACCGTATCGCTTGACCGTTGGTCTAAGTGTACCTGTGTTCGCGGACTTACTCGCGCTCTGTGCTATTTTAGTAGATTTTACGGGGGTGTGTGTGTTTTCGACCGATCTGTTCTGTGGGGTAGGTAATAACACTTTTCCTAATCCCCGTGTACTGTGTGGTAGTGCCTGGTCAAAATGTGCGTGCGTGTATCGTGCATCCTGAGGGACTAATACCGGTGTTCGCCTTCGTTCTGGCAAATTTGCCCTTTGAACTGGCGGAAAAGGTCGCTTAATGGCTTGTGTCTGGCCTAGCAATGTGGTGGCGTGTAGCCTGACCGTTTTTCGGCCTGTGGCCACGGCAGACTCCTGCCATTGCGTTAGCCTATCTGTGTGGATGTATGTAGGCTTTATGTGTAGTGGGACGGGTTCTATGTCGTCTGCCCATGACGTGGTTACGTCCCGTTGTCCCCCTGTCATGCTATGTGTGTTTGAGAGTCCTGGCTTCAACTCCCTCTCGTCCCTTTTTTCCGAGGGGGTTGTTCTAGGCTCTGCCCCTCGGTTTGGCAAAATTGCCTTCCGATCCGGAGCTGAAGGACATGTGTTTGTGTAACTTTGTGCTTGTAGCCTATAGGAGCCTAACCTGGCCGTCTCCTGGGCTGTGGCCATGGTGACCTCCTTCCCATGTGTGGCAGTACATGGCGAGAGGGACATCCTCGCAAATTGTCGAGTTAGCGTATCTACGCCTATGTCCTCTCTCGGCTGGGCTGGTGGCCCTACCATGAACTCAAAAATGGCCTTGTTGGCTTGGAGCTCACGGTATTCGTCCCAAATTTGGGTGTACTGCCTATTGAGGCATATGGCCTGTTCAGCGACTTTTGTGCCACTGGTCCCCATTCGATTGTGTTCCCTTATGAGTGTCTCCCATTGTTGGAACATAAACTCGTGTCGGCAGTGTAGTTGCCAGTGTGCTTTTATGATTTGTGTGCGGAGGGTGGGGATTTTCGCCCGAATCTTGCGATTCTTAGCGCTGCGGCGTGGCCGGACAAGGGCTCTTATGATCCGCATGTACTGGGCGTGCAGGAGCTGCTGAAACCTTCTGAGGTAGTCCTGCCTAGTTTCAAAAACTCTGTGCCAGGCAATTAATTCCTGGTACTCCCCAATGCTCCTTAGCACAGCTAGGCGGTATAGGGGGGCCATGTTGAATGAAGTGTATGTGAATAAAATACAAATAAAATATCTGTGCGTGTTTGACAGTGTATTTTCGTATCTGTTTGATTCTTTCTGGGGCTGGGGGGTTGGTTTAGTAAGAATCTCCCCTGTGTAGCTAGTTTTGGAGCAAAAGTGGTGTTTTTTTTTGTCTGGGAGAAAAAAATGTTTTCACTATTTGCTTGGCTTTTTGCGGTACGGAAGGGGTCGTTTTAACTACGAGGGCTCGTTGGTTGAGTCCTGTTCTACTATGCGTAGTACCCCGCCTCCACCAGTGTTTTAGATCCCTTATTTGGGGGTGGTTGGATCTAAAAGACAGAGTTATTGTGTTAATTTATAGAGCTGTGCCTAAAGAGGGGTAGCTTCCCTTGGCAGGGTAAGCTGACCAGTGTAGAGTGTTGTTGTGTGCTAGGAACTAGGGGGCGCTCCTATAAATAATGTAGTGGTGTTTTAGGGGATGGGACCCAATGCAAGGGTCACTGTGCTGGTCGCTCAGCTGACTGGCTTATTATATAACTGAACGTGCTTGTATCAGCTAAGTGGCACGCGCTGCTCCCTAGCAGCCGGGCCGCCGCGAGGAATACAATGATATCTGAGCTAGCACTATCAGACTACCGTATGTCACGTCTAACCGTGACGGGAATAAGGAAGGGCGTTGGGATGTAAAGAGGCATATAAACAGTAAGGCGAGTGTAGGGTGTTGACCAAGTGTTTATTGGTCTTGTGATGTTAAAGTATGAGTCCCTTGTAGGGAATGTAACAATGTAACAATGTTCACAATGTGAAAGTACAAGCTGTGGGAAAAGGTTACAAAAGTAGGAAATCTGAACACGACTGACTCACCTCTGATGACACCAGCGTAGCCTTCGGCTGCACCACTGAAAGACTGATAATGGAGAGATCCTTGTGACCTCCTTAGGCCTCCTTTTATATTCTTGGGCGCTATGCTGTCAGCAATGTGATGGCATAGCTGCCCCAGTTAATAATATGTCGCTGTGTGTAATAATTGTGCAAGGATTGCGCTGCTTTCTAGAATGGCAAGCTGTCCTTGCGGCGTTGATGTATGTTGGCCTGGCTTTACGAGGGTTGCCCGTTAGGATATTTAGATAGATGCTGGGGGGATGGTCTCCAAGGGGTGCATACCCCTGGGGTACTGTACAGGATGTTAATCTAAAAAAAATATAAGGTGATCATAAGATAATGTTTTTGAGCTAGCCGGACCATTTTTCAAATTTCTTTGTGAATTTGTTAATATGCATAGCTCAATCGGATATTTAAGATCATGTTTCCTTCGGGAAGAGACATTTCCAATATTAATGTAAATAATTAATGACACAAACGTTACACTATGGTAGTTATATTAATAAATTTATGTTATGAGTTAATGTTTAGTTAGGTAATAGTTTTTAATGCGACGTATAGCTAGTTGTTTGCTGTTCATGTTCGTCAAGCCAGGTGGTAGTTCATTAAGTAGTGATGGTATAATATAATTTAGTCTCTTGAAACCATAGCTATTTATACATAAAGGTTTTACATATTTAGTACTTTTTATAGCTCTTGTTTGTATGTTATGAGAGACCTTATGCCTGAATCTTGGATCATGGTAGAAGAGATTCAGTACAGTAATTTGAAACAACTCTTTAATGTTAAAATAAGGAATATCAGTGAAATATTTAAAGAACCTGTTTTGGTTATCTTGCAGATAATTAATTAAAGTTGTGTTTTGATTTCCCCAAGCTGCTATAGCATATCTTAATTTGCTTTCAATCAGAGCACTACAAATTGTTTTGTAAGTATTTTTTATCTACATAGAATCGGAGATTGTCGAAGGTGTAAAAGTTTGCTCTTAGGCTTTTAAAAGCATGTTTACTGTGTGTGTGTTCATTTTAAAGTGTTCATGAAAGGATAATTCCTAGGTATTTTTGTGTCGAAGTACTATTTATGAAGGTGTTACATTTGCAATCTGTAAGGATGTTGGGGTGTATGCATGATATACTGTGGTCTGTCATTTTGTATTTTTGTCGTGTGAAGTGTTCAACTTTGATGTGCATTATTTTATATTTGGTTGTATTTATACACAAATTATTGTCATGACACCATTTTGTGTAAATATTTCATTATGCTTAACGGCTTCATCCATGCCATTTACGAACAGGTTATATAGTGTAGGTGAGATAATACTGCCTTGAGGAATACCCTGTGTTACTTCTGATGTGTCACTGATTGTGTGATTGATCAACTGCCATTTCCCTGTTTTTCAGGTAGCTTTGTAAGTCGAACCTCTTATACCAATATCGAGTAATTTAGGAAGTAATTTACTGTGATTTATTGTGTCAAATGCTTTTACAAGGGAAGAAAAAGTACCAATGTATGGTTGTTCTTATTTAAAGCATTATTTATTATATTGGCAAATTCAGCCAGGAGTAGTTGAGTACATTTTCCCTCCCTAAAACCATACAGATGGCCCTTTAAAATAGCATATTTATTAAAGAATTTGTTCAGTCTTACCCAAACATTTTTCCATTACTTTATGTAGGATTGGTAAAATGCATATTGGTCTATAGCTAAGTGATAATAATAATAATAATAATAATAATAATAACCAACTCCAGGTCTTACCAACTTGGTTTTACTCTTGGACAGGGCATTGTTCTGTCCCACAAGTGTCATCGGACACAGCTACCATGATGGATGCAAAACGTTCGGAAATGACTATCCCAGCCGGTAAAATCCGGGGCCAACTCGTTGGTCTGGATTCTGGGGGCCCTAAAACATCATGTTGGGATCAGTCGGAGGATCCATCACCCCGCAAACTGAAGACGAAGCAGAAACACTTCTTTGGCACACTCAATGTAAACACCCTTCTGAAGACAGGTAATCATATGGAACGAATAAAGTTACTTGAAAAATATCAGATAAAACTACTAGCCATCCAGGAAACAAGGTACACATCGAATGAAATTTCTCTAGCAGATAACTTCAGGATACTAAAAGGAAAACAGCTGCCATTAAAGTTAAGAAAACCATTAACACGATGGTAATACTTGGTACAGCCTTCTTTGTCCACAACGCAATAGTAGACTCTATCATGGAGTTCAGATCCCCCTCTCCAAGACTGTCTATACTGACCTTAAAAAGTGGTAACAAACTGTATACTGTGTTCAATGCCCATGCCCCTATTACTGACGACAACAAAAAGAATCCCCAGAAAGTAGACGAGTTCTGGTCTCAACTAGAAGAAGAAATATTCAGAACTCCAAAAAGATACATCAATATTTTAATGGGAGATTTTAATGCTCAACTAGGGAAGGAAAAAAAGTACAGAAAGGTGATAGGTAAATACCCAGCTCATAGTACGACTAACAAAAATGGTGAAAGGTTAATAGATATCTGTGAATCTTTCAACATGAAAATAATGTCAACACAGTTCAAGAGGACCCCAAAACAAATGAAGACATGGAGGTCACCTAACCCTCTGTTGGGGGTTGTTGCAACCAATAGCCCAAGAGAAGTAATGAATGTAAGAGTACAACGAGGAGCAAACTTCAATTCAGACCACTATCTGACAAGGATCAAAATGAGATTCATTCCTAACAATACCAAGAAGAAAACTTTCAAGATACAAAAATACAGAATTGAAGAACTGAAAATTAACCAAGATATAATAGAAAACTACCAGAAAGAACTGCATTCATTGAACACATTTAAATGGGATAAAATGGCTCGAAAAATCCAAGAGGCTGCAAAACATACAATCTTTCTTGCTAAAAGGAAAAAGCATCCATGGTGGAATGATGAGTGTGAAGCTGCACTACGTTCTGAGGCATGGAATATATGGAACTCCACTAAAGTGAATTTTGATGGGTTCAGAATCCGAAGGAAATTGCCAGCTACAGTTTTAAGAAATGCCAAAAGAAAATTTGAAAGAGACCAACTTAGGGATATTGACGAAAACTTCAAGAAGAACAATACAAGAATCTTCTATAAGACCTTCAAATCAAAACTTAGAAAATATTCTCCACCCACTATCTGCTTCAAGGACGATTCCGGTAAATTTATTCTGAATAACAAACAAAATTGTGAACATTTGGCCAAATACTCTAAGCAGTGGTTCCCAACCTTTGCAAGCTGACGCCCCCCCTTTTCAGATACGGGCGGTCATCGCACCCCCCTCCCCTCCCCTCCACTCGTCGCTTCTATAACCTCTTCGATACACTGACGCGGAGGATATAGACCTAATTACATAATAACACTACGTAATGGAATAATTATTTCGGAAAAATAATGTGAAGTACGCGCTTTATATCTATTACATACTGTACCCAATTGTCATCATATGGAACATGTGTTCGTATCCCAGCTAACTCACGGTCTTTCGAGGTATGGGACGTTCATGCCCACCATACGACCACATGCTCAGGATTTGAGTCTATCAGGTAACTACTCTACATGAAAGAAACAACATATTCCTAAATAAAACATTTACTGATATAAAGTCATGGCTATACAACAAAATACAAACAAAGGATAATTTACATTTAATTCCCACAATGAAAATCAAGGTTATTTTGTGAGTCTCTTCTTAATTAGTGCTTCACTGCACTCAAATCTATTTCTAGCATCCTATCATTGATACTTTCAGACATCTACGAGTCTCCATAGTGTTCGTCATGGGACACAATTTAACAAACTGGAGTATCGCAACACAAAAGTCACATATCACTTTAAATGACATTAATTCTGTAATAATTAAACATTAATCCGTTTTTCACGGGCATTTACTTTCATTAACATAAATTCATTATCTTATGCCTTAATTAACAAATGATGTTGTGTCGTGTGAATCGTCTTCCTCCTTCCCATCAACATGAAACGCTAAAAGTGGTACGTTTTCCCTTCCAAAATACACATGGATAGAAATGTTTATAGTTTCACCATACAACGATTTTCTGGGTCTGGTCGAAATTATTATCGTTACAAACGTGTCATGTTCTTAGAAATCACCAACCCGTCTGCATAAATTAGTGTGAACTGGGCAAAAATGCACTTTAAAAAGATGCCTACATTTATTTGGTTCAGCGTTCCTCCTCAGAGAATAACTGGGCCAAATATTATCCGATCACCATGATTCGACAAGGTATGTGTATTGAAACACATCATTTAATTCAATTGGCATCATCATAACAATCATATCTTAATTACATTTCGAAATATCGAGATTCTTCAGTGTCCCACTATGCTTCTAAAATAAAGGGCCCAGGTCTACAGACCTCCCTTTCAAGCAGGCAATAAAATTAGTTCCAGCTGGCCGAGCAAGATGGCCGCCGTCCTTCGTGGCATACTACCAACCCCCTCTTGCTGCTAGCAAGGTCATCTTTGTTTACAATTGCAGTACAATGGAGTTACGTTGAGTGTTGTCTCAAATAATTGAGTCATTTTGATTATTTACCACCTATATTTATAGTGTAATGGGCTCAACTCGGCTCCTTAATTAACATTCATGGCTGGGGATGGATCCTGTAATATCCTTGCCGTTCTGTGGCGAATACTAGTGGCTTTGGGCGCGCATCATAATGAGAATACAAGATTGCTCATCAGCAGCTGCCTACAATAATAATAAGGAAATCTGCGTTTCCTATACGACGAACATGATTCTTACCTCTCAGGGCAGATCAATTAATACATGTGCTCACGGGGGTCTCGAAGAGCATCCCTCGTGGCAATATTCCTGCAAGCGAAGGATACAGACAGGCTCCGTTCCAAATTCGCTGCGAATAATATCAGTATGCACCACGGCGATACTATCTCGTAGATTAGCCAACATTTCACCTAACGTGCAAGCTATGTTAGAATGGTCCCCGCAACTTTATTGACGTAAATCACTTGATTCTACGTTACCTTGCTCGCAATTTGCGGCTTAAACAATACTTCTCATAGATGACTCAATTATTAAAGCACTCACGTCCTCTCTGCAATTACTTTTAAGCCAAAGCTTCAAGTAGCTCCAAAAACAAGTATAAATTTACTGGCTTACATTACTTAAATGGTTCTCAAATAGAATCCTAAGAATTGACCATATTAATTATTCATTCAACAATTCATTGACACTGAAAAACTCTCGTATCTCGCTATATATTTTACGTTACTTTCTTACTGTTTACCAAAAATACAGTATCTTTATATTAGACATGACACACTTTGAACGTTCTTTAGTCCTGAAATACCTATCACTTTACTTTACTGTTACCGACCCCAGATTACTATTATTATTATTATCATTTAACGTTACCGTTACATACATCACTATTTTAGGCCTGAATGTCCCTAAACAAATCACCCTCCAAGCCATATTCTACCAAATACAAGTGGTGAAAGCTCGTACATAAGTGACTGTTACCTCTTAGTCTTAAAGTGATGCATCGTTGTATGGTGAACTATCTAATTAGAATAACATTGTAAATTTGTACTCACTTTTCATTTTCGCTGGATTATTCCAGCACACCAGCCACGAGCCTACCATGATGCTTAATTTAAGCCATCATGCTATATCTCACACGCCACATGGTATCACATATTTCACACATGATAATCATACTTTTATCAGTGGCTTTTCTTACTTTAACACGATACATATTATTTCACAATACACATAAACACTTTTGAAATCACTATAATAAAACTTATATACACTTTTCTCACTATTCCACATGTGGATCCTTAATTGGACTCCTCCTAACGCCTGACCTCAGAGATGCGATGCAGCTACGACAACCGCTGGTCTCCGTGAAAGTTTATCTAGCGTGTGCGTGCGTTCGATTCTCGTCACCTTCAATACTGTTCATTTCACCGTCATGATTACTTGTGATGCCTTCCGGCTCCCATAATTGTAGTGATCCTGACGATACTGCGTCATTTATAACTATGCCAATACCTCCTGGTATTCAGTGTCCAAAACGTCCTAAATTGTTCTACGCTGTAGCGCACTACACTTGCGTATGCTAATGGATAAATATCTACTCTAGATTGAATCTTACGTGATTCATGATTACTATTAAGAAGCTATATGATGCGCTTCCATTGTTCTTCAATTATACTCGAGCGTCGATACTCGAACATTTCGCGCACTTACTGGCAGCGTTTTAGTTTACGTGTAGACTCAAGATGAACTAAAGATGAACTGGCTTGGTCTGCTCTGCTCCCCTATATAAAGGTTTCTCGTAAAATGTAGTCCACAGGACATACGAGAGCGACTCCTTTCTTGAAATAGTGCATTTCCATTCAACATGACGTATACACCTCGTTTATCTAGATGTGGAAGTCCCATAATCACTCACGTGCAAGCGATCGCTTCGGCCAATTAATTACAATTAATTGCCTTCTTCCATAGCGTCATGAAGCCACCATGGTAAATCCCCTCGTGCGGGTCTCCGAATCATTCCTCTCGAGCGTAAGCTCTGTGTTCACAGGCTTATTTAGAGATATAGGCTTTAATTTAGGTGTGAGACCACTCCTAAATTATCTCTCCTAGAATATATTCACCTGGGTGTACATTTTATTCCATTTCGATGCTCCAATTGGCTGCAATCAATTAATTTCCGTGGACAATTACTCCCACTCCGGTCTCACGTGTTGTCCATCGGGGAACCCCCGGGTCATTAATTTCGAGCTGTCCCGTCGGTCCAGACGAAATTAGTTCCTTCGGCGCCACGAATCTCCTCCCCTCTGCTAGCAGCGATTAGTAAACTGTCAAACTGGCCTGCTTTCATGCTTCTATACTTTGAAAACGTACATATGACAGCATTTTCTAACAATTATTCCCTTAAACAGCTATGATATTCACATTCTAGCCGTGAAATCATGCTATATTATTATATGTCATTATACACTCATTGCTCTTCGGGTTCCCTGTAGCTGTTCCCCCTCAGAGATCAATGGTTCGACTCTAGGCAGAATCATGGGCCTGGTCTTCTCTGATAAGACCCGAGTTCAATGCCAGTCTGCCGTGTCCGATTGGGCACAATACTAACTTAATTTTAGCACAATACAAAGAACACACTTTAACAATAAATCCTTAAATTAGTCAACAAATGTCTGTGAGAGGGTTGACACTGTTTTCTCTTGCCAAGATTCAGTATGTTTGGTTTGATATTTGGCAGAGCACAGCGGAGATCACTTGCATCATCAAGCCGACAGCGCTGCATTGTTTTTATAACACTCAGGGTTGAAAATTCTGACTCACATAATGACACGCAATGCAGCTATTTCAGGATACACTGCAAGACAGTTTACCCAAAAGCCACCCAGTCCTAATATTTTGGAATCATCTTTTAGCTCTGAATCACACTTCAAATCTATGGCTTCTTCTTGAAGTTGTGCTGGCAGTGCTTCAATGTCAATGGCAAACGGATCGTGTTAACATCAAGGACCATTCATCCGACGAGATATCAGGAAAGTCGAAGTTGAATTCTTGTGCCAGGAATTCGAATGTGACTTATTACGATCACGTTCATTTTCCGGGAAAATTTCATTAATGCGGTGAAAGGATGAGTAGTTGTTCAACTGAAGCCAGCGCACAGTGGGCCAGAATCTTGAAAAAGTGGTCAAAAAGGGAAAAAAAGAAGTTTCTAGATGGGAATTTTGGACTATCAGGTTGGCTACAGTAATGTTGGGACTACTCAATACCGGTTGCGCGGACGAGCAGAAGTTCATTTCGTCCATTATATTTCAGGTCAATCGCGGCAATTCATTGTTAGCGGTGCGTGCAGTCAGCCCGGCTACAAAATAGTGTTTTCGTTAAAGATAAATATTTGTTTTCTGTGTAAGTGAAGCGAATATTTTCAATATGGAAGATGTTCCAGGAGGTAATGTCTGATTAAAAATCATTTATATCATTATTAAAGCATTAATTATACATGTTTTATTTTAATTAACTTAATACCGGAAAATGCACGAGAAAATTGTAAAATGTGCTTAAAAGCTAGAGATAACTTACGAATTCCATGGCATTCCGCTTTCTTTTGCACTGTGTCCGCAAGTATATATTATTACCTTTGAAAATTAACCTTTAAATCCAACTACTAATACCAATTCCGGCTTTGAGCCACGTTTTAAGCGATACTTGCAAAATGTCATTATTGAGACATGTTGAAAAATTACAATAAAATTAATTAATTATGAGCTACACGTGTACAATTTAAATTATAATCGATGCCTATGAATATAATAAGTAGAAAAAGGACGGAAACACCGCTCGACGTTTCTTTGAAAACACTCTAAAATCAACGTTTATAACTGGAGTTTCCGAAGAACTAATCCACCACTTTTCACATTATTTTGGAGACCATCGAGCGGACGTCAAATTGACGTTGAAAAGTTTGAGCTTACGCCATAGCAACTGCCAGACACTACGTCAAAGAATACCCCTGGTACAACATGCCAACAGCAGCTGATTGTTGATCCACGGACCAGAAATTATTTATTCGGCCATTTTAACCATTGGTCAACTGTCTGAGGATGCTCAAGAATCAACCAATATCGCCTGAGGTTTTCTCGAACGTTTTCCAGAGTTATGGAAGACGTGCTCAGGAGATCGTTGGCAACCACACCCCCCTATATTTCTTCTCTATGCAAATCATCACCAAAGAAACAGAAGAGTTTGTCGCTAGAAGCCGTTCCCCTCTTAGTTCCTGGGCCGGAAGATTATCATTAACCATTAACTACAACAACCCCTAAATATTGACTTTTATATAAATAAAGACTTATCAATTTTTCTCGCCATCTTGGATCCACCATTTTGTTTTTAAACATATTTGAACTCATAATCTTCATCAACGACCGCCGTAATTTAAAAAAAAAAACTTTTATATAAGAAACAAGTAGTTCCGTGAAGAACTATACAGCCTATTTTCATATATCCTACTTATGTTAATTGCCACTATCAACATACACAATTTCTGTTTGATTGCTGTAATAGATTCGTAGATATTGAGAACCGACTAAATATTTCGGATGGTCGCCATGTTGGATTTTATATATGTAGGTCCTAGAGTTATGTACTGTTACATGCAGATTATTGTGAACGTGTAGTATTCAAAATTCAATCGCATAATTTGGACACAAGAAAAAACAAGGAGATTTTAAAATTTTGCACAGCTGCCATCTTGAGGTTATGGAAACAATTGAAATAAATTAGATGCCAGTGGATTAACATTCGTATAAGGATTTACTGTACCAAGTTTCACTGCACGCGGATGGTTAAATTGCGAGAAACGTCCATGTGAATATCTATACTTCGCGTCGCCGCCATGTTGGATTTGTGATCACCAGGTTATTTATAGTCCTATAGGTGAACTTAAGTTCATAGCCCCTATGAACATTAAAAAATGCAGTTTGATTCCTAAAATAGATTCGTAGATATTCAGTATCGTCTAAATATTTCGGTTGGTCGCCATGTTGGATTGTTAAATGTATAGGCCATAGAGTCATGTACCATTAAAGGAAAATTATTGCGTAGGTTCATTATTCAAACTTTCACTTCGATCGCATGACTACATCACAAGAAATAAAAACTTAATTTTAAAATTCGCACTGCCGCCATCTTGAGGTTATGTAAACAATTGAACTAAATTAGATACCAGTGGATTACAATGTGTATAAATATTTCCTGTACCAGGTTTCAGTGCGCTTGGAACATTAAATCGCGAGAAAGGTCTATTTAAAATTTTCAAATTCGCTTGGCCGCCATGTTCGTTTTGTAGTTAACCGGTTTTTGAAAGTCTTATAGATGGACTTCCAGTTGTGCCCTTTATCTCCGTACAGAATTTTAGGGAGATACCGCTAATAGTTTCAGAGATATAGAATGCCAGTGAAATATTTCGCACATCCGCCATCTTGTGATTATGTGAACAATTGAACGAAGTTAGATGTCGGTGCATTACAATGTATATAAACATATACTGTACCAAGTTTCATTGCGTTTGGTTGGTCAAATCACGAGAAACGTCTATTTAAAAGTCGCAAATTCGCTTGGCCTCCATGTTGGTTTTGTAGTTACCAGGTTTTCAAAAGTCAAATAAGTGAACTTATAGTAGTTCCCTCTATCACATTAGAAAATGTCAGGGTAATATCGGTAATAGTTTCGGAGATATTGAATGCTGGTGAAATATTTCGCACAGCCGCCATGCTGGATTGGTAAGTCGTAACAAAATTTGAAGGGCACGGTCGAGGTCGCCGGAAATAGTGCTATGAACTTTCCGAGTTTCATTGAAATCGCTCCTGCCGTTTAGATTTTATTAGGGGGGGACACACACACGAATCACACACACACACACACACACACACACACACACGCACACACACACGGACAAAAGGTGATCTCATAAGCCTATTTTTTCAAAATTGAAAATAGGCTAAAAATACTTTTATGAATATTTACTCGCCATCTTGACTTTTTGATATGTTCTTAATCAGCAACTTCGATAACCTTTACATGCTAACTTTCGTTCAAATTGAACAATTCTTTATATTTTGGCCACGTTTTCAAGATTCTGGCCCACTGTGCGGCGTTTCCAAAACTGTTTTTTTTTTTTTCAGGAAGGCTCTGATGGCATCACAAGCAAGCATAATATTGGATTTTTTGCCTTGGAGCTTTAAGTTCAAACTGTTCAAAGCTTCAAAGAAATTACAAAGATATGTCAATTAGACGATAAAATTGGCACTGATTTTGCTCCTTACAACACAGAAAATTCCTGATTTCACCTCCAACCTGCGGCTCCGCAGAGGTTTGTGCCGATAGTTGGCAATTACCAGTGGTTTGAACGATTAACTTGGCGCGACAATCACTTGGAGAGATTCGAAAAATGTTTATTATACAAAATTGTAATATTCGAGTATTTTTTTAAATGTAGAAATCACTTCACGCCCCCCTTGATAGAGCCCCACGCCCCCTAGGGGGCGCGCCCCCTAGGGGGCGCGCCCCCCAGGTTGGGAACCGCTGCTCTAAAGTATTATTGAACTGTGAACCACCGAAGAAAGAGATGTCTTTCCAAGAACCCCAAACTAAGCTTTTCGACTCAGCCCCAGCAGACAAAGAGGAAATAAAAGAAATCATTAAGAACCTCAAAAACAACAAAACATCCGGTAAGGACTCAATCGTGGCGGAATTACTAAAATACTCAGGGGACAAAGTATTAGAACAGTTCATGAGATTTTTCCAAGAGATTTGGGACACGGAAAAGATACCAGATGACTGGAAGAATGCTATCATTCACCCTTTACATAAAAAGGGAGACAAGACTAACGTTAACAATTATAGAGGCATATCTCTCCTGTCAGTTGACTACAAGATATTGTCCAAAGCGCTTCAGAATAGAATTGAGAATCACATAGATCAACAGTTAGGGGAATATCAAAGGAAAGGGCGGTCATGTGTGGAACAGATATTTATCATCAAGACTTTAATCAAAACTAAAACTTTAGCTGCAGACAAGAAGGTAATTATGACATTTGTAGATTTCAAAAAGGCATATGACTCCATCGACAGGGATTCATTAATAAAAGTGCTGAAAGAATTTTGAATAGATGACAAGACAACTAATATAATACAACAAACACTCGGTCACAACTTAAATTATTGGAGAGTTATCAGAACCATTTGAAATCAAGATGGGTGTGAGGCAAGGGGATGGTTTATCCCCAGTACTTTTCAATTGCGTCTTGGAGAAGGTAATAAGAGAATGGTGAAAGAAAATGGGTCGGCAAAATATCCCTAATGGAATCAAGATAGGACACAACAAGGCTGGATTTAAATTTGAATGTCTTGCATTTGCAGACGACATAGTGTTTCTCGCTGAGAATCTCGAGACTGCCACTAAAGAGATAGAGGTTTTACAAGAAACAGCAGAAAAGGCAGGACTGCAAATATACTTTGAGAAAACTGAATACATGAACATAGATCCCAAAGAACCAACATGGATGATGAAAACCAAATATGGTGACAAAAAAGAGTCCACAAATTCAAGTATCTAGGGGAGATTCTGACTCCTAACAACGATGAGAAGTCAGCTATTGGAGAGAGAGTGCAGAAGATGGAGATTGTATTCAGATTATGTCAGGAAACTTATAAGTCCAAATCCCTCTCCTATGAAGCCAAACTCAGACACTATAACACCGTGGTGAAACCTGAATGCCTTTATGCAACGGAGACAATTGCCAGAAAGGGAATCACAGAAATAGAAAAGAAAGAAAGTAAATTTCTGAGGAAAATTCTGGGACCCAAGAAAGCAGCAACAAATGAGTTTACCTTCCGTTGGAGATCAAATCAAGAGCTATATAAAAATGCGAGAACATTTCAACATCTATGAGGAAAAGACGACTAACTTTCTATGGGCACTTGAGAAGAATGGGACCGGAACGCCTAGCAAATAAAATCCTCATCTTTCAGGAAAGGAGAAAGACTCAAGTACCATGGTTGAAAGAAGTTTATCAGGATCTTTAAAAATGTGTCATTGAGGAGGGAGATATTGCAAACAGAAAAGTGTTCAGAAGCAAAATTGCGGGGGTGACATATCTGTCCGTAGAGAAACCCAAGAAAACTGGAAGGGTGTTCTCGGTCGAGGAACGAGCAAGACTGAGCCAGCAAATGAAATAATATTGGCGTAACAGGAAAGAACATCAACAGTCAAGGCAGTTGTATAATCGTAATCCATAGGAGGTTGAAACGATCCTAAATAAATATAATAAAAAATTGTTAAATATACGCCAATCAATACATAATGTAATGGAATGTAACGACAGCCTTAAAGATCCGGCCTGTTGTGTGATACCGATTGATCAGTCAGAATAGTTCGGTCCCAATAAAACTTGTATTAATTATTTTCAAGATATTGGTGATACGAAACTTTCTTTCCTCTTAGAAGCTGAAACGTATCAGCCAACTCCTGATGCAATGTTTTATTATTATTATTATTATTATTATTATTATTATTATTATTATTGAAGCCTCCGTGGCTCAGGCGGCAGCTCGCCGGCCTCTCACCGCTGGGTCCGTGGTTCAAATCCCGGTCACTCCATGTGAGATCTGTGCTGGACAAAACGGAGGCAGACAGGTTTTTCTCCGGGTACTCCGGTTTTCCCTGTCAAAAATTTCATTCCAGCAACACTCTCCACTATCATTTCATTTCATCTGTCATTCATTTAATCATTGCCCCAGAGGAGTGCGTCAGGCCTCGGCAGCCGGCACAGTCCATATCCTCGCCGCTAGATCGGGGCTCCATTCATTCCATTCCTGACCCGGTCGGAGACTGGAAGCAGGCTGTGGATTTTCATTTCATTATTATTATTATTATTATTCTTTCTTGTTGTTTCGTTTCCGGCCAACTAAGGACCACGCCATTTCAACTGTTTCCTTTTATCATTTCAAATGATCTTGTCGACTTTGTCGTTATGCTTGGGTCTAACGTTATGCGTTACGGAGACGGAGACGGAAGTGACGACATGCAGCCACGCGGGAAGTGACGACATGCTGCCGCGTGGGAAGCGAGTGCGTGACGTCATATAGCCACGCGGGAAACAGAAGCTAATGGTTATTGGAGTCTGTTGAAAGAGTCCTGGGGCGTCGAGCAACCTGGGGCTTTGAGCGAAGCGAACACAAGAATACAGGGTGACTTCTAAAGAGATATACAAGATGCCATATAAGAATACAGGGTGCCTCCTAAAGAGGTGTGCAGGATGTCAGAGCAAAATACAGTACAAGATGCCTGATAACAATACAGGGTGACTCCTAAAGAGATATACAAGATGCCAGATAAGAATACAAGGTGACTCTTAAAGAGGTGTACAAAATGGCAGAGAAGAATACAGGGTGACTCCTAAAGAGGTGCACAAGATGTCAGACAAGAATACAGGGTGCCTCCTAAAGAGGTGTGCAGGATGTCAGAGCAAAATACAGTACAAGATGCCAGATAAGAATACAGGGTGACTCATAAATAGATATACAAGATGCCAGATGAGAATACAAGGTGACTCTTAAAGAGGTGTACACGATGTCAGACAAGATTACAGGGCTACTCCTTAAGAGGTGTAGAAGATGTCACACAAGAATACAGGGTGACTCCTAAAGAGATATACAAGATGCAAGATAAGAATACAAGGTGACTCTTAAAGAGGTGTACAAGATGGCAGAGAAGAACACAGGGTGGCTCCTAAAGAGGTGCACAAGATGTCAGACAAGAGTACAGGGTGACTCCTAAAGAGGTGTACAAGCTGTCACACAAGAATACAGGGTGACTTCTAAAGAGATATACAAGATGCCAGATAAGAATACAGGTTGCCTCCTAAAGAGGTGTGCAGGTTGTCAGAGCAAATTACAGAGTGACACTTAACGAGGTGTACAGTATGATAGATTCAATTCAAATACAGGGTGACCCTTAAAGAGGTTTGCGAGATATCAGATTCAAATAATGGGAGACTCTTAAAGAGCTGTAAAAGATGTCAGACTCAAATACAGGGTGACCCTTAAAGAGGTGCCCGCGCGTAAGCCTAAGTTAATGGGTAATGGAGTCTGTTGAAAGAGTCCTGGGGCTTCGAGCGAAGCGAGCCTTTCTAACATATGTAGCATGTGTAGCATGCGTCATTTGAAATGATATAACGTCTAGTCTTTCAGACCGACTGTAATTTTTTTAGCTTTAAGATTAGCCCAGTATTCCTTCATTCGTAAACGGTGTTGTTCTTTTCTCTCGTTTGTCCACGCCTTTCCAGTTTTCAGCGTCGGCTTAGGTTGGAAACTCCCATGTTCGAAGAGCATTCTCTTAAGCTGGCTACGCTCCTGGATATCTTCACATGAAATCCCAATCTCGTGCAGATCTTTATGTATCTCAGTGAACCAGGCTCCCTTTGTATTCCTCTTCTGGTGAAAGGGCGACAAGTTAATCCGCATCACGTTAGTAATTTTCTCCACGTATGTATATCAATCGCGGTTATGCCGTCTTCTAGACTCACCATTCTCTTTAGCCGGACCTAAGAGTTTCCTCAAAATCTTCCTTTCCTTGGTTTCAAATTTCTCCATCATTCCTTTCTTGTTCATTATTATTATGGTTGCCACGGTGGGCGAGTGGTTAACTTGTCGGATTACCAACCCCAAGCTCGAAGGTCGCGCCTGGCCGTGGTAAGTGATTTTTGAAAGGCGACAAAAATCACGACATGGATGTCATACGTTGTTGACATGTTAAAGAACCCATTTGAATTCAGTAGGCCGTGTTCAATGGCAAAATTAATCTCGGGATTTTTCGCCAACACAAAGTTCCTCCATTCTCTACTAGAAAGCGCTGTAGTGTCAAGGTGCTTAGATTATCTAACCACATTGACTTTCATAGCGTTCAAAGGAACGACGAAATTCGACATGCAAACTGCCCTCTGGGTGTCAATTAACAAAGCTTGCACCCGGCACCGAGGCCATACGATATTATTATTATTATTATTATTCTTTCCGATGAGGCCTGCTAGGGACCACGTGCCAATTTCAATTCTTCGCACTTTGTTGTTTTCTCTTCCGTTCCCTCCAGTACTCCTTCATCCGTTCACTATGCTGCTCCTTTCTGTCCTCGGACCACTTCGCACCAGGTTTCTTTGGCAATCTTCCCTGGAATCCTTTCATACTTAATACCCTTTTTCTAAAGATCTCTCTGTTCACCGTTTCTTCTTCACTTATATTATTTCTTTCTAAATCTTTCTTTACTTCTTGAATCCAGCTAGTTGTTGCCCTTTTCTCCCAAAGGTACTAGAATATCCTTTTTGTTAATCTGGAATCATCCATTCTGTAAATATGTCCAAAGAATTGCAATCTCCTTTTTCTTATCGTTTCTGTTATATTTTCTATGTTCATGTATATTTCATCATTAGATCTTAATTTCCATACTTCTGCTGTTTTCACTGGGCCTAAAATTTTCCTCATGATTCTCCTTTCTAGTACTTCAAGTTTATCTAATCTATAGTTTAGTACCAGACATTCACTTGCGTATAGGCATTCCGGTTTCACCACTGTAGTGTAGTGCCTTATTTTAAGATTTTTAGATAAGCACTTTTTGTTATAAAAATTCTTTGTGATACCATATGCTCTTTCCATCTTGTGTACCCTTTCTTCTACCGAAGATTTTTCTAAACCATTTTCTTGAATTATTTCTCCCAAATATTTGAATTTCTTTACTTTTTCCACTGGGCCAATATCTGTTGCCAAATATTTTGAAGCGTTCTTGATGTTTGTAATAAATTTAGTTTTTTCTACGGAGATTCTCAAACCTGTTTTGTTGGCTATTTCTTCCAAGAGATTGATTTGTGTTGTTGCACTTGTTAGGTTTTCTGATAATATAGCAAAATCGTCTGCAAATGCTAGGCAACTTATTTCAATGCCTTTGTTTCTTCTCCCCAAAGTCACTGGCGAAATGTTATGTTCTTTTAGCTTTACATTCCAAATTCTTACAATTTTCTCTAAAACACAGTTGAACAGAAGGGGTGATAAACCATCACCCTGCCGTACACCTGTATTTATCTTAATAGATTTTGATATCTCACCCATAAATGTTACTTTTGAAATCGTGTCAGTAAGGGTTTCACGTATTAGGTTTGCCAATTTAGTTTTCACTCCTAATTCACGAATTGTTTTATCAATGGTTTCTCTATGAACCGAGTCAAAGGCCTTTTTAAAATCTACAAAAGTCACAACTATGTCCTTTGAATTCAGTATCCTATGGCGAATTATAGATTTTAAGTTAAATATTTGTTCTGAACAAGATCTACCTTTTCGAAATCCAGCTTGATACTCGCCCAGTTGCTTGTCAAGTGATGTTTCTACTCTATTCAGCAATATTTTTGAAAATACCTTGTATGCAATTTGAAGAAGAGAGATGCCTCTATAGTTATCAACGTTTTGTTTGTCCCCTTTTTTATGCAATGGGTGTATTAGAGCCACGTTCCATTCCTCTGGAATCCTCTCTGTTCTCCAAATATCTTCAAAGATTAACTGCAGCTCTTCAATGATTTTTGATTGAGACCATTTCAAAAGTTCAGCTGTTATAGAGTCCTCTCCGCTAGCTTTATTATTTTTTAGATTGTTAATTGCTTCTTTAATTTCTTCAGCATTGGGTGGTATATCTTCTTCCAGATTTTCTGTTGCTTGTGAGAATTCCAACTTATGATCTGGTTCAGGGCAGTTTAAAAGTTGATCAAAGTGCTTCGCAAGTATTTCACAGTTCTCAACATTGCTTAGGCCAAGTCTACCATTTTCATCTTTAAAGCATATGCTAGGCGCTTGATACCCCTTTAATTGACTCTTAAAAGTCTGATAGAAGTTTCGAGAGTTATTTTTAACAAAGCTGTCTTGCAGGTCAGTAAGTTGTGATTTTTCGAATGATCTTTTAACTCCCCTTATTATTCTGGCAGTGTCTTTCCTTTGCTGTTTGAATTGGTCATAATGTTCCGTCCTTCCAGAGCATTTCCACTTTTTCCATTGTTTTGTTCTCTCTTGTAACGTATCTTCACATATTTGATTCCACCAAGGTTTCTTCTTAGGTTTGGCTAGCCCAAACGTCTTCTGAGCTGCGTTGGTTATTTCTTTAGATAAATCTTGCCACTTCCCATGATGAGTTACTTTTATTTCTTCCTGAAAATTTTCCAATGTTTCTTGTGTAATTTGAAGTATATTTGTGTTATATTTATTTACTCTTTCCCCCCTTCTGTGGTTTCTGTTGGGTAAGAATTTGAGTTTAATTTTAGACAAATAGTGATCAGGTCAAATTCTCTGCTTCTTATAACCTTGACATTCATAATTTCTTTCATGTTTCTTTTGGATATAGCTACATGATCCAGTTGAAATTCACCTAGTATTGGATTTGGAGAAATCCATGTTTTAGCTTTTCTTGGCAATTTCTTGAAGAAAGTTGACATTAACTTAAGTTGAAAGTTTTTACAAATAGTAATTAATCTCATCCCATTTCTGTTTGTTCTTTGGTGTGCAGCATATTCTCCCACTATTGGTCTATGAATCCTCTCTCTTCCTATTTGGGCATTGAAATCTCCAAGTAATATCACCACATTTGATTTTGGAATTTTAGATATTTCATCATCTAGGATGTCCCAGAATTCCTCTACTTTATTTGGGTTCTTCTTGTTGTCTTCGTTTATTGGGGCATGACAATTAACAAAAGTATATATTTTATTTTTGCATTTCATTGTCAAAAGACACATCCTTTCTGAGCGTGATTTGAATTCAGTTACATTGGCTAATAGATGTTTATGGACATAAAAGTCTGTTCCCGAGAGTGGCATTCCTTTCATAATTTTAATTGCAGGTTTACCTTTAAAGATTCTATAATATTTCGTTTCTGTCACATTCTCATCCAAATTTCTTGTCTCTTGTACTGCTAAAATTTGAATTTCGTTTCTATCTAAAAGCAGTTCTAATTCCTTCTGTTTACCCACCTTCAGTAAAGAATTTACATTCAAAGTACCTGCAAAAAACTTATGTTTAAACTTAAGTCTGCAAGGATTCCAAGGATGCTCCGACTCATCCCTAATGCAGATGTTGGGACTCCCCAGAACCCTAGGTCCCGATGCATTGCATAACGCAATGGTGGATTTCTCTTCCGAGCTGCCACCTGGGGTAGTGCTTTCTTTCAGCGAGTTTTCCATTCTGCAATTGAAATTGTGTTTTTCAAGGGTAGGAATAATATTCCAAAATAAGATCAGATTGTTAGTCTGAAATGATTTGTTTTCGTGGTTGACTCCACTAGGTTCTTCCGCCCTCTCAGTCGTTGAGAAATGAAATTCTTCTTCCGCCTTTGAGAAATGAAATTCTTCTTCCGCCTTTGAGACCGTTGACCGTTTTTCTTAGAGCCCCCAGCACTGATCGGCTCACCGACCCAGCTTCCCGCTGGGATTGGTTACCCAACCTTCCACTGGGTTGCTCGGCTTAACAGGGGCACCTCCTGTAGGTTACGTGCTGGAGTTGGAGTGAAAGAGGCTAGTTGGATTCTCTTGCTGAATCCAATATGTTATGGTTGCAGATGACAGGCAACGACGCATTTCACTCCCATTTGCCCAGAGCCACAAGGACTCCTCCCAGGTTAATTCCTGGGACCATTATTATTATTATTATTATTATTATTATTATTATTATTATTATTATTATTATTATTTGCGTACTTTCACCTTAAAGGAGAGCGCTAAAAATCTAGCTTTTGGTGGTGGCACTTCTCTTCTTTTTATCTTCCCAAATACCTTTCATCCGTTCACTGTGCGCCTTCTTCTCTTCATCTGTCCATTTGGATTGTGATCTAAATTCAAATTTCTGGTTTCTGATTTTTTCTCTACAAATTCTGCGGTCGTGGATGTCTTCTATGGTGATATGTAATTGTTGTAAGTCTTCCATAGTTTCTTTGTACAGTGGAACTTGGATAATTCGAACCTCAAGGGACCAGTAAAAAAATTCGAATTATCCAAAAATTCGAATTAAGAAAGTTCTTTGAAAAGGGTAAAGAAGATATTCAGATTTATGTTTTCATGCAAGAACGTGTATTAAACATTATATTACATAGGTTTTTAACAAGTAAAGTGCCTATATACTATGTAGGTCTATTACTTTCACATAATGATTTACGTTCAACAAGGCATATTAACAGACAGCGGTACTGTGAATAACCTCCAAAACTTCAAATGATAAAATAAAACCATAATGTACTATTCACCTATTTAACGGCAGTAGTAATCCTGCAATCTAGTTGAGTCTTAGAGAAATCGACTGTTTTTCAAAAAAGTTTGAGATTTTTACCTGTTTTCTCCAATTAAGTCTCTCGGCCATCAGAAAAGAATCTAACAAATTTAAGGAACGGAAAACAGAATCACTTACGTCATTTCTACTTTCAAAAGAACGTCTAAGTTCTGTGATGTGGTTTGTTGCTTGGGCTGCATTCGGAACAGTTTTTTGGGGGGGGAACTTCCTCCACGAGTTCATCGCCAGATGCGTCGTCTCTATCTTGTTTTTTCGGAGTTCAGTACATCGGTGATGATTTCTGCGTCAGTCAGCTCACCACAAACTGCGACATTTTCGGCTTTTTACACGTAAAATCTTCGAATTATCCAAAATATAATTCGAATTAACCACGATGTTTTAGCATTTTTGTATATAAAATGCTAGGGACCAAGAGAAAAATTCGAATTAAAGAAGATTTCGAATTATAGAAGTTCGAAATAGCCACGTTCCACTGTACCAAGAAGTACCCAATTTCGACGTAGAAATTATGTTGAATATTCTTTTAGTCAGTCTGGTGTCGTCCATTCTGGCGATATGTGTAAAGAACTCCACTCTACGTTTTCTGATGAGTGTAGTGATAAATTCAGTATTTCTGTATAATTCTTTTGTATGTATTTTTTGCCAGAAATTATCTCTGAAAACGGCGCCGTAATTTTTTATCAGAATTTTCCTTTCTTGTTTTTCAATGTCTTAAATGTTGACCATTCCCTTGGTGCTTGTGTTTTCTGATGCGTAGGACTATCGTTTTGCTTTCTCTTCATCTTCTCGCTGCGGCCCTTTCTGCGCTCCCCCGTCCAGGTTCTGTTGGATACAATGTTTGAGTGGTCTGAAAATTGATGATTGCCAACTAATTCCCTGAATTTAGATCTGTCCAGTACCATATCACTTTAGGTGTCTATTTCCTGAAGATCTTTTTCAACTTCAACTTCTTAGCGCATATTGAGAGAGTAAGATTTAGAATTCTTTTAGTCAGGCCGTGAGCGCTCAGTCTGAGATTTTTTCTTCTTCTTCTTTCTTCGATTCGGTCAACTAGGGACCACGCCAGTTCAACTGTCTCTTCTTTCGAGCTCTAACTACCGCCCAGTGTTCCCGCATTCGTCTCCGGTGTTGTTCTTTTCTCTCTTGGGACCACGCCTTCTCTGTCTTCAAATTTGGCTTTTCCTGGAGACCTTTGTGCGTACGTAGTTTTTCCTGAAGTGTAACACGCTCTTGGATATCTTAAGGGGAAATTTCCATTTCACGTAGATCTTTCTCAACTTCCGTGAACCATGCCCCTTTTATTTTCTTATCTTGATAGTACGTCAATATCCGTTTCGATATCCTGCCTGGGCTCATTCGTGTCACGTGGCTATAAAAGGCAATCCTTCTTTTTCGAATCGTGTCACTGATCTTCTCCACGTGCTTGTACAATTCGTGGTTGTGACGCCTTCTGTACTCGGTGTTTTCTTTGATGGGACCCAGGATTTTCCTCAAAATCTTCCTTTCTTTAGCCTCTAGTTTTTCTATTAGACCTTTCTTGTTCATTATTAGAGTCTCTACCGGGTGAGTTAGCCGTGGTCGTTACGGCGTGACTGCTGGCAGTCGCTCACATCCGGGAGGCGAGGAGATTCGAATCTCCCCGCCAGCAACCTTGAATATGGTATTCTGTGGTTTCCCATCTTCCTTCCAGGCAAATGCCGGGGTTGGTCCCTCACTATAGGCCACAGCCGCTACCTTCCGATTCCAACTTTCCTCCCCAACGGTACTTGTAGCTCACCCATTGGGTGTCCGTCTCGAAGCAGCTACAAAATTGGCGAGCCGAACATGTCCTCGGACACTCCCGGCACTAAAAGCCATACGCTAAAAAAAATAGAGTCTCTGCCGCATACAGAGCCTCTGGTCGGATAACAGTGCTTTAATGTCTAATTTTGGCGTTTAAGGATATCGATCTCTTATTGTAGATGTCTTTAGTCAGGTTGTATGCCATTTCCATTGTATTAATGCGTGACACGTAGGATTCTTTCTCTGATAGGTTAAGCTGTATCCATTCACCGAGGTATTTAATCTTTTCTGGCTTTTGTATTTTTCCTAGTCCGACCTCCAGTTCCCTGAGAATATTATTATTATTATTAATATTATTATTAAATTGCTATTTGCCTAGAAAAGGACGCTGCATCCTACTATTAGATGTGAGGTCGTCTCTAGTCGTCTCTAGGAGAAGTACAGGCACATAAGCGAGTCATATACGACCCCGCCATCAATTACTTCAAAGAAACATCCCCACTACGACGGTCACCTCTAGCGCCAACTGTCGACATTATCACTACGAGGTTGAAATATAGGCTATGTCCTTGGGATTGTGCCATCACAGTTAGAAACCCCATCAGCGAGATCGGGAAATTGAGGTTTCGTTGCCAGTGTTATCGAAGCAATGCCCAATAATGTGAGTACCGAGAAGTCTTGACGACTTGCAGAGAGAGTCCTTTGCTATTTCATAAAACCTCCCCAGGGCTTCAAGCTACTCTTCGCAAGTCGTGGATATGTAAATCAGCCCGAGAATTGTTATTTCACGGTGATTCCATTCCGTATATACCGCCTTCATATTGCTAAGAAGTCAGAGTATCCTTTCCCGGCTTGGCATTATTATGTCATGTGATACTCTGAAATGAAAACCAGAACGGATATTATGCTTCACAGTTCAGTACATCCCCCCACAGGGGCCCACATCTAGTAGGACGTGGGTTGGCGACCACGGGACGCCAACTGAGTTCGGCATTACTTTCACTTACTTGTGCCGGGCTAGTCTGTCATTTTTCCTATCGACCTCCCTCGGTCAACTCTTGTTCTCTTCCGATCCCGACGGTATTAGGGTATCCGAGGCCTAGGGAGTCTCTTATTATTCCGCCTTAATTGGCCCTTCTCTCATCTTTCCTGATAGCCTCCTTCAGCTTTCTTTTTCTCTTCATGTAAATCCTGCCTTCTGCACAAGGCCCTCAAGGAGGAAGGGTGTGTATAGCCCCACCACTTCTGGTGCACCCTGGATATTGCTGCACCCTCTAGGGCTCACGGCTGGTGAGTTCGGGAGTGGGCGACCCCGAGGGATTCCTGAGCTCGGTCTGTTTTTCTCCCCTTTTTCCTCTGACCTTTGGGCGAGACCTCTCCTCTATCCCTTTCCTATCTGCCTTTCATGTCTCTCCTTCCTTCCAAGTCCCTCAATCCTCATTCTTCGAGGATTGATGGAATTTCACTTCTTCCTGTCCTTTATTTGCCTTATCCTTTATTTGTTTACCATTTCTTCTCCTAGCCGGCCCCGTGGTGTTGGGGTAGCGCACCTGCCTCTCACCCGGTGCCTCCGGGTTCGATTGCCGACTCCATCAGGGATTTAGGAAACTGACGTATGGGCTCGAACGGGGTGCACTCAGCCTCGTGAGGAAAATTGAGTATCTGTCTGCCGGGAGGCAGCGCTCCGGTCACGAAAACCAAGATTACCGGCCGAGGTGACCCGACGCTTTGACCACGCGTCACCCCAATAGGCTATCTGCAGGCCACATAGCTGGGCAGCGGTCGCTTGGTAGGCCTAGGCTCTTCAAGGGCTGTAGTGCCAGGGGTTATTATTATTATCATTTATTATTATTTCTTCTTCTAGTATGTAAGTTTGTAGTTAGTATTAGTTATAGTTTTCATTTTCATCTCATCTTTCACTACCGAAACACCGACAGCAGTGGCTACGCTGGCTAAAGCGCAGCGTTAGGTCATTGGGCCAAGCTCTCTGCTGACTCGGTAGACGCATGGGTTCGAGCCCCACCGTCGGCCGTCCTTGAAATGGTTTTCCGTGGTTTCCCATTTTGAACACAGGGCAAATGCTGGGACGGTACCTTCGGACAGGCCACGGCCGCTTCCTTCCACATCCTTGCCCAGTTTCATTCATCTTCATCCATTCCATCTCTCATCCCAACGCGCAGGTCGCCCACGGGCGTCGATTAGAAAGCCCTGCACTCGGCCTCTCAAGAGGCCACACGACAAAAAAAAAAAAAAAATACCGAAACCATTAGGGGCCGAAAATCTAGATGTTAGGCCCCTTAAAACAACAATTATCATCATAATCAGTTATGTACATATAAATAAAACAAGTCATATCTATAACACAGGTTACCGAGACATTTAATTACCTCGCAGCGTTAAATCGCCCAGCACCAGTGCTGGACAGTTCGAATTCCTGCACTTTCACCGCCATCTTCAGCGTAGTTTTCCACCCCTGATATCAAGGCAAATAGTGCCTCATTTCATGTCCCGGGTCCCAAACATAGATCCTAGAACACAACATAAAACAAGCAGTTCCGTGAAGAACTATACAGCCTATTTTCATATATCCTACTTATGGTTAGTTAGTTGTTGTTGTGGTTTTAAGTGGCGGAACTACGAGTTCATCTGCCCCTATCCTACTTATGCTAATTGCCACTATCAACATACAAAATTTCAGTTTGATTGCTGTAATAGATTCTTAGATATTAAGAACCGTCTACATATTTCGGATGGTTGCCATGGTTGGATTTTTAGCCTTCTTTTCACATTTTTCAAAAATGAGGAAAAAGTAGACTTATGAAATCGGGCAAATGTGTGTCTGTCTATCTGTCCTTCTGTCTGTCTGTCCTGTCTGTCTGTCTGTCTGGCTGTGTGTGTGTGTCCCCCTCTATCAACTCCTAAACGGTTGCAGCAATCGAAACAAAATTTGGTAGGAGTGAAGATCTATACCTGAATATCTCACGGCCATATTTGAAAATGATGTCAGTGTTAACAACTGCTGAAAAATCGCAATTGAAATTTGAGCTCCATGTTGGATATCTTGGAAGGTATGAATGGGAGCTATTTCAAAATTGGCACACGTATAGATAATAATATTGCAGTTTAATTTCCAGGAGGCCATACATGGCAGTGTTGCCAAAATGATTATAAGCCTACTGATAGGTCCAATTTTTAACTTCTACACTATCAGGTTGATTTCAACCAAATTCCTTATGTGCTATGTGTACATAAACAGATATGACTGAACGTATTCTTAAGAGCCACCAGGGCTGTCAACTGTTAATAAATGCTCTCATTTTTTTAAAATCCAAATACCCATATATCAGAAAGCATGCAAGCCGACAGCTTTAAACTAAGCACACGTCTAGTACCTGACATTCTATATTAATTTAGAGTAACATATATACGTCAGTGCTATCAACATGATTCTAAGCCTGCTGAGAGGTCCAACTTTAAATACATGTAACTTCTATACTATCATTTGGATTTCAACCAAATTTCGTGTGTGCTATGTGTACCATAACAGATATGACTATGCCGTTGCTTAAGAGTAACCAGGGCTGCCAACTGTTAATAAATACTGTCTCTATGTTTGATATCCTAATATCAATATATCGGAATGTATGCAAACCAATAGCTCTAAACTTTGCACACATTCAGTACCTGGCATTCTAGATTAATTTGGAGTAACTAATATAGGCCTACGCCAGTGCTGCCAACATGATTCTAAGCCTGCTGATAGGTCCAATTTTAAAATGCATGTAACTTCTATACTAACTAATGGATTTCATTCAAAATTGATACAACAATTGATCATATTATTTCAGATTATTTCCGACCAATACATGTATGTCATTGTTGCCAACATGATTTTACGCGCGCTGTTAGATCCAATGTTTAACTGTATGTAACGTCCATGCTATCCATTGGACTTCAACCAAATTTTGTATTCTGTACCTTAAGAGATGGAACTATGAATATATTCAGTCACCAGGGCTGCCAACTGTAGTTCTCTATTAGGCTACATTATGCCAGGTATAAAGTATTTCGAACTAATTAGAAATTTCGATATTACCAACTTAATGTCGTCATTATTCTAGATAGATCCATATAGATTAAACATTGGCATGAATCTTAAATTTTAAGAAAAGTAGGCTCTTTAGTTCGTCACGGAACTTCTTGTTATACATGTAGGCCACAGAGTTATGTACTATTAGATGACAATTTTTGCGTAGGTTCATTATTCAGACTTTCATTTCGATCGCATGATTAATACACAATAAATATAAACTTAATGTTAAAATTGCGCACAGCCGGCATCTCGAGGTTATGTGAACAATTGAACTAAATTAGATGCCAGTGCATTACAGTGTGTATAAACATTTCCTGTGCCATGTGGTTAGATTATTAGCTTGGGAATGACCTAACCCCCAAGGGAAGATGATAAAGAGAAGGAGGTGGGTTTCGGACTGGAGAAAAAGGATGGAGAGATAGGAGGAGAGTCCTACAAAAGTTATAATTTCAACTTTAAATGTACTCAAAGGCGACTGCCACTGCAAATCCGCTCTCCGATACCTAAAGTGAGTAGGGACCTGGGCTAAGCTAACGGGAAACGCAGCTGGAACTTGGGCGGTTTGCAAGAGAGTGGCTTTAGTGTATTCCCTCTCAAGCATACATATGCCTACTATGGGGAAGGGTGATGGTCTGGCAAGACAAAGAGTAACAGATTTATTGTGTATCTGTTTAAAGGAGTTTGTTTTTAAACAAGTAATTTGAAGAATGCCAATAATTTGAATCGGTTTCGATATTTTTTGTTTTAGAAATTGTAGAATTCCTAAAGAGCGACCAAATGCTTCCAAGAAGGATAGGGATAAAGCAATTATATCTTTGGGAATAATTTTGGTAAGTGTACCAATAGTTGCATTTGGAAATGGCTAAGCTTTTACCCAGCAAGGAGCCGACTAAAAGTTTAGGCAAGGAGAAACACTTATATTTTGAAAAACCAACCATAAGTGTTGGAGAGAATCTCCACAAGCAGGAAGCTGGCGTAGCGAGCTATGCTTGCCTTACTGGCCAGTTAGAATTAGCTATTAAAGCTAAGATAGACTTTACCAAGTTACCAACTAAGAGTTCTTGCTCAAATGCAACAAGTGGTGAAAACCCTATCAATAGATTTATTTGCATTAAGTGGGAAGAGTCAAGGAAGACAGGATCTTGCCTCACCGTTATGTTAGAGAAATTATAAAGCAAAAAGGAACTCTTAAATTTATTTAACAATGCAAAAGAGTGTAATGAATTTAACAAATATATAATTTTAATTTTGTTAACAATTGGAGTCGCAGACCTCCGAAAACATCTAAAACTTGCGCCAGCCAATTAACAATTCTTATGGTTTCAAACCTTTATATGTTTTAAAATCTTCATAAGATTTTGAAATGGCAAAGATAAATGAAAAAATTAAAGATAATTGAAGTGATTAAAGTTAGACAATAAATCAAGTACAAGTTGTGTACTTTTAAGAAATTCTAGGTAAATATCTTAGAAAGAGTAAGAACTTCGGAAGTAACAACAACAAAAAGCAGGAAGAATAAAAGAGAAGTTTCTATAACTTCTTATATTAAAGCTGAATTACTTTTTAGTGATTATACAAATAGGGCAGGTCACTTATTGTGAAACTTGAAGAGAAAAGTCGAAAGGAAGTTCCTAGAACTCCTATGTTTAAGTAAGGATCACGAGACAAATGGGGCAAGTTTCCCTTTCGTGAAACCTAGAATTAACTCACTTATGAGCTGAAAGAATTGTATTCCCTGATTAGAAGGGAGAAACAATATAAGTTAAAGCGTGTACTAGACACGAAGTTTTACAGACATTAATTTGTGATACATAAGCAAAAGAGGGAGGGCACGTATTGAGGGTGACACCTCATTGAATAAAAGACCAAACGTAACAATTTTATTATTTTGGTTGGTTAGTAAAGGGTTTGGGAAAGACCAATTGGGATTGAGGATAAGTGTTCATGGCCGTATTTATAGTATTCGGACGAACGCGACTCGGATGAAATGTTGAACAAACACTGTTTTCACTATAGTCTGTTAAATAGATGAAAAGTTCACTGTAGTAGCACAAAAAGTTTATGGCAAGGAAAGTTATTGCAATGATGGAAAATAACTAGTTACACTAGATATGCGAGAGTCTATTGCTTGAGAAAGTTGTAGATTATCGTTGAATGCGCCAGAGGAAATCCCAACGGAGGAAGAAAAATTAGCTATGGATTAATAGTTTATAAGGAAGGTTCCTTAGTTTGAAAAAGTATTCCCATATGTGAGTGGAAAATACATGACAGTATAGCTGGTAGATAGAGTGCAGATTCTGGAAGGTTCCAGAGCAATCCTGACTGAAGAATAGGGCAAAAGTTATTCCAGCGGTGGAACGAGCTAAGTATTTTATAGACAGTGGGTAATTTAATGGTATCCCACGTTGTGAGAAAATCTCTCATTTAATAAGCATAAGAAATGCTGCTTCCTGTTAAGATTGGCTTAGATATCCAAAAGCCCAACATAGAAAATCCCGCGAAGGACGATTATTGCCCCAAATATAGTAATCTCACACTGCCTATAAAATGATCATTAAAAGCATGTAGCTATTTAAAATCCATTAAGATTAGTTGAAGAACGTAGAAGTAGTACTTAGCTTTGCTTCATGGCGAAGGTGATGTTCCCTTTGACGGTTGAGATTAAAATTCTAACATGGCGTAGAATCTAAAGGATTGCCTCTTTAGTTGACGAAGTTCTCTTGATCATGGAGATGATAGCTGGCGATGGCGACGAGATATGGTGGCCAGATTGATAAGGAAGTCCTCTTGAACAGGGAGGAATTGAGGAACTTCAGAGATTCGCTGCTAGATGACGCTAGGTGGGTCATGTAAGATATATATCTAGAACAGACTCACAGGTAACATGAGAACCATAAACAGCAAGGAGAAATTAGAAGATCACTGTTGGTGTTTGAGAAAAAGGAAGGAATGAACTATAGCAAAGAGAAGTAAAAGTTTACTCTATCTTACCGTGTATTCCAAAGAATACACCACCATGTTTCAGTACGTTCGGATGGTTAAATCGTGAGAAAAATCTATTTAAATGTTTCAAATTCGCTTGGCCACCATGTTCGTTTTGTATTTTACAGGTTTTTGGAAGTCTCATAGATGGACTTTTGGTAGTACCCTTTATCACCGTACAAAATTTTAGGGTGATATCAGTAATAGTTTCGGAGATATGGAATGCCGGTGATATATTTCACACAGCCGCCATGTTGGATTGGTGAGACGTAATAAAATTTGAAGAGCACGGTCAGGGTCGGCCGAAAAAGTACTATGTCCATACCAAGTTAAGTTGAAATAGCTCCAGCCGTTTAGAAGTTATTTGGGGGACATACACACATATACACACACACGGACAATAGGTGATCTCATAAGCCTATGAAAATAAATAAAAATATACGAAAATATGCTAAAAACACAGGTTATCAGACAAATTCAACACAACATGAGGTAGATGACCAAGTGCTCCATACAACAACAGTAGCTGTCTGACAGTGAGTCAGTGCCCCGGTCACGAAGACCAAGATTAACGGCCGAAGGGACCCGACGCGCTGACCATGCGTCACCCAATAATCTGCAGGCCAAATGCCTGGGGAGCTGTGGCTTGGTAGGCCTAGGCCCTTCATGGGATGAAGCACCACGGGTTTTGGTGAGTTTATGCATGTATGTAGTCAGCAATGGTGGTTACGTCACACAATCGTATCAATGATAAAGCAAAAAGCAAAGCAGAAGAAATTAAAAAAAAGCAAATGTAAGCCAAACAAAAGTAATCAAAGTAGGATCAAAAATACAAAACACCACAAATCAATGACAAATCTGAACGAGAAACAAAACAGGATAAAACTAAAAAATAAAAAACAAAACATAAAACGAAACTAAATAATCTAAGCATTAGAAAACAACAAGGTCAAACAAACGAAAACTAAAACACAAACAAATTGAGAAATTAGCCAAAAAATTCAAAATCAAAATGAGACCAAAACAAAACACAGAACAAAGGACAAAACTAAACTCGAAACTAAAGAAAAAGTAACTAAGAAACGAGTCAATACAAAAATAAGATGATATAAAACAAAATTAAACGAAACTTAACACAACAGAAAAAACAGCACAAAACTATATACGAGCGCGTACTATATTGTTTTACACTTCATTTCTTTCTACCCAAATGAAGTACATTACACATCAGTTGCTACGTCCACCTTCTCAACATAATCACCTTGTAACTTTGTGTACTTTTGCCATCGATGTGTCAGTCTCTCCAGACAAGATCCAGCCCATTTCATGGCTAAGCTTGTGACTGGTGATGAGACATGGCTCTATTACCATGAGCCTCAAACTAAACAACAATCCATGCAAAGGAAGCATAGGGGCAGTCCACCGCCAAAGAAATGTCGAACAGTGCCATCAGTTGGCAAGCGAATGGCAACAGTGTTCTGGGACACAAAGGGCATCATCCTCGTTTACTGGCTGGAATTGAGGGCCACAATTAACAGGGCAGCATATGTGGCAACCCTTAAGCGCTTACGT
Source organism: Meconema thalassinum (assembly GCA_946902985.2). NCBI lineage: Eukaryota > Metazoa > Arthropoda > Insecta > Orthoptera > Tettigoniidae > Meconema > Meconema thalassinum. The sequence goes on along the minus strand of OX336399.1, from coordinate 47,745,465 downwards.
CATACCATTCAAACTATTCGTCCAGGAAAATGAGCTAAAGGTGTGCTTCTGTAACATGACAATGCCCGCCCCCACACTAGCCGAGAGACCACCGCTGCCATTAATCAAATGGGATTCACTACCATACTCTCCCGACTTGCTCCCGACTTGGCACCGGTTCACGAACACGAAGAAACCTCTGGACACAGCTGTCAAGGCATGAGTACGCAGAACTCCGAAAGAATGGTTTCAGGAAGGTTTGGAGAGACTGACACATCGATGGCAAAAGTGCATAAAGTTACAAGGAGATTATGTTGAGAAGGTGGACGTAACAACACTGATGTGTAATGTACTTCATTTGGGTAGAAAAAAATAAAGTGTTAAACGATATAGTACACCCCTCGTAACACAAAATCATATAACTCAAAACTAAATAAAGCCTACGTATTCAAAAAGCAAATGGCCCCTTTGTTCGTCTCTATCCGGTGTGGAACAACATCAGAGTATATTTAAGGACCAAATTCTGCATTTTCCAGAGTAACGTCAAATTCGTTCTGTTATATTTTGAATTTACATTTAGATAATTACATACCTAAAACCTATAGACATGTCCCCCTCTCGCTGATAAGTTACAAAGTATTATTACTATCTATATATTTAAAACAGTAAGCTGAATTTTGTTACCACGAGATTAACAAAACTATTGACTTCGTAATGCACTCGGACGAAAGCCCTTGATCTGTATATTTGCAGAGTGTCTTTAAAATAAATACATATGTTACCATACATTTTTAAATTTGTAAACAAAAATGCAAAATTATTGGCCCTAGCGCATGCGCAGAAACAGTTTGGTCATGACCGACATGGCGGATGTCCATCGCGTTTTAATGTGAGAGTTATTTATAAGAACCATAAAGGAGGAGAAGATTCATTAATTGTTGAGAGTTGGTACTCCTCACTTTTCATAACTTTCAAAAGGCAGATTATTGAAAATATATTATTTATGATTCACAAACCTTTCTGGGAGTCGTTAGAAATGAAGTTGATTTCAAATTGAATTGTCACTGTTGCAGCGGAAATATTTCTTTTATTACGACAATATATCATTTTCGTACCTTATTTTATCTCTTAGGGAAGACTCCGTGGCTTAGGCAGCAGCAAGCCGCTCTCTCACCGCTGGTTCCGTGGTTCAATTCCCGGTCACTCCATGTGAGATTTGTGCCAGTAGTATGTTGCAATGCCGAGAGTGCAATCTTTTGACGCCCTTAAAATTGCAATACTGCCAAAAAGTTATCGTACAAAGAATGTAATTTATATAGGAATCTTCTTCAGTAAATATGTTGTTCATTGTCCGTCATGTTTTGACGGGTTTCAACTAGTTTATGATTATTATCGTTTCGGTCGTCTAGGGACCAAGAGCCAATTTCAATGCTTTGTCCTTTGCTGTTCCTTCTTCTTCCTCCAATATTCCTTCATCATCTCACTATGTTTCCTCTTTCTTTTCTCGGACCATTTCGAGCCGGTTTTCTTTCCCTTTCTCTCTTGGAATCCTTCCATGTTTTGCACTTTTTGCCTAAAAATATCTCTCTGTGGTGTATATTCTTCTCTGATATTGTTTCTTTCCAAATCCTTTTCGACTTCTTGTATCCAGGTTGTTGTTGCTTCTTGTTCCACAGGAATGTGAAGATCTGCTTGGTTAACCTACTGTCGTCCATCCTGTACACATGTCCATAAAATACTATTATTATTATTATTATTATTATTATTATTATTATTATTATTAAAAAAAAATGTCAACCCCTGGCACTATCCAGCCCATGACGGGCTAAGGCCGACCAAGCGACCGCTGCCCAGCCATTTGGCCTGCAGATATTGGGGTGACGCGTGATCAGCGCGTCGGGTCCCCTCGGCCGTTAATCTTGGTATTCGTGATCGGGGCGCTGTCTCACTGTCAGACAGCTACTCAATTGTCTTCACGAGGCTGGGTGCACCCCGTTACAACCCTCACGTCAGTTTTAAAATCCCTGACGGAGCCGGGGATCGAACCCGGGGCCTCCGGGTGAGAGGCAGGCGCGCTACCCCAACACCACGGGGCCGGCCATTATTATTATTATTATTATTATTATTATTATTATTATTATTATAGCTTGCCACGGTGGGTGAGTGGATAGCTTGTCGGTCTACCAACCCCAAGATTGCAGGTTCGCTCCTGGCCGTGGTAAGTGATTTTTGAAAGGCGGCAACATTACGACACGCATGTCATACGATGTTGGCATGACCAAGAACCCATTTGAATTCAGTAGGCCATGTTCATAATGGCAAAATTAATCTCGGGAGTTTCCGCCAACACAAAGTTCCTCATTTCTCTACTAGAAAGCGCTATAGTGTTCAAGGAGCTTAGATATCTATTATCTAACCTCTTTGACTTTCATAGTGATTCAAGGAACAACGAAATTGGACATGCAAGCTACCCTCGGGGTGTCAAATTACAAGGCTTGCACCCGGCACCTGAGGCCATACGATATTATTATTATGTTATTATTATTGTTATTATTATTATTATTATTATTATTATTATTATTATTATTATTATTATTAGTTGTACATTAGTTATACACTATCGTACAGTGATCCGACCTGAGGCGCTGTACGCAGCAGAATGCCTGGCAATGAATAGGTTGGGTCTGGTTGGGAAATTGGAAGCCAAGGAAAGGAAGATCTTAGGGCCGTTGAGATACGATAGTGAATACTGGAGATGGCATAGCAATGAGCTGTACCATCATGTAGAAAGGATTTCTCAAGTAATTCGGAAGAGAAGAATATCATTCTATGGCCACTTAACTCGTATCAAACCCGAGAGAATCGCTAATCGGATATTTACCTATTTTCTTAACGAGAAAACCAAGGGCTCCTGGTTTTGTGAGGTAGACAAGGATTTGCAAGAAGTAGGGATCACCCACGCAGGCATTCTGGAACGTGATCTTTTGAAGGAAAAGCTTGGAGCACACCACCAATTCCAAGAAAAATCGAAATGAAAGACCGGCAAGAAGTGGTCTGAAGAAAGAAAGGAGTTTCACAGTCAGCGAATGCGTGAACACTGGGCTAAGATCAAGGCCCAAAGAGGAAGCAGTTGAAATGACCTGGTCCATAGCTGGCCTAAACGGAGAAATAAGAAGTTATACATTTTCTTAAATGTGAATGAAACAACTCAGCACTTAAAAGGTTAACGGCTCCCTCACAATTGCGCAGAATTTGATCCTGCAACCTTGGGTAGAATAGGGAGAACGTTACCGTTACGCATCCAGTCCCTACAGTAAAGTATTTAGGACCAAGCTGGTAGGAACTGTTTTCGTGTGGAGTGTCTGGTATTAGTGTTGTAACGGCAATATCATGTCCTCCAACGAGAATGTAATAGGGAAACTTCAATCGAGTTTGATATTGTCATCCAGTCCTCCGTCAAAGGAGACTATGAGCTAGCAAGTTGTCGGAAGTTCCCGGAAATTCCTTGTCCTGTGCAATATGAGGCGTCTCCTTCTGTGATGGACCGTTCAACACTTGTCTCTTACTGGAGCACCTGATTACCGTCATCTGTTGCCGTCATAAGACATTCTCTGTAGAATCCAAGAGAAATTTCTAGCATACTAATATCCATGAGATACAGATTTTCAAAAATCAAATTAAGATTAAGTTAGGTCCTCCATTTAGCATATCACCCCTCTAAATTGAGTGTTGTATGGGAAAAAATTTGGTACATAACGGTAGCGCTAATTGCAAAATTGATATCTACGATTCTACGATTCTAGAAACTGATAATAGATACCACTTACGTCAACTTTTATTTCACCCTGTAGGCTAGCAGTATGGTTAGAGATTGTTTTTGAATAATTTTGTTTGATTTTGAATAATTAATTTGACTTTTTTAAAATTTTGAGCTGGTTTTCACTAATTTTACTAATTGTAATTGTTTTGTTTTAGGATTTTGACTGTTTTTTTTAAACGTTTTGAGCTTTTCTGACTTATTTTGATTGTTTCTTTTGTAATTTTTGCTAATTTGGAGTTTTTGTGTTACTTAGATTTTAAGTATTTTTACTTATTGAGCTTTTTTTTGACAAATTTTTACTGCTTTTGATTGTATTTTGCGATTTTATGGATTTTGACTAATTTCGATATTGTTGAGTATTTTTAGTCTATTACCATTTCTGAAATAATATGCTTATGTGAGTACTGTATGTGTGTGTTTGTGTGTCCCCTAATAACATCTAAACGGCTGGAGCGATTTCAGTGAAACTTGGTGAGGTTAAAGCACCGTTTTGGCCGACCCTGACCGTGCCCTTCAAATTTTAATACGTCTCACCAATCCAACATGGCGGCTGTGCGAAATATTTCACCGGCATTCTATATCTCCGAAACTATTACTCATATCACCCTGAAATTTTGTGCGGTGATAAAGGGCACTACTAGAAGTTCATCTATGTATCGTCCAGAAACCTGTTAACTAGAAAACGAACATGGTGGCCATGCGAAGTTGAAATATTTCAATTGAATTTTCTCGCGATTTAATCATCTGAGCGCAGCGCAGTGAAATATGGTACCGTAATTGTTAATACACATTGTAATGAACTGGTGCCTAATAGTTCAATTGTTTACATAGCCTCAAGATGGAGGCTGTGCGAAATTTTAAAATTAAGTTTTCATTTCTTGTGTATTGATCATGCGTTCGAAGTTAACGTTTGAATAATGAACATACGCAATAATCGTCATGTAATAGTACATAACTCGATGGACTACACACACGTCAAACTCCAACGTGGCGACCATCCAAAATATTTAGGCGGTTCTCAATATCTACGAATCTATAACAGCAATCAAACTAAAATTTTGTATGTTGATAGAGGCAATTAACATAAGTAGGATAGGCTATATGAAAAGAGGCTGTATAGTTCTTAAGAGAACTACTTGTTTTGATTTCGAAATATTTTTTGATTTTTTGAGCTGGTTTTCACTAATCTTGACTAATTGTGAATGTTTTATGTTCTTTATTACCGTTTGAGCTTTTCTGACTTAATTTGATTGTTGTTTTGTAATTTTGACTAATTTTGTATTTTGTGTTTTATTTAGATTTTAAGAGTTTTTTACTTTTCGAGTTCTACGCCCAAGGTCGCGGGTTCAAACCACGCCGAATTCGTCGGCTTTTTAAGAGCGTTAAAAATCCTCATTATGCCTTCCCTCGGAGGGGAGGTAAAGCTGGTGGGGCCATGTCATAGATTTATGGCATGTAAATGAAACTTTCACTAACTACACTTGTGCGAAGCTAAAATTTGTAGGCTAGTTTGATAACGCTATATTAGTTGCAACCTTCGCCGCCAGGTGCTGACGGCGATGGCATTTAGTGGCCACGTCCGCAGCTAGGTGTCGTGGACGGTATCATTTGGTAGCAAAAGTAAGAACTACTTGAAATTAAAGTCTGCAGTCCTTACTTGAATTAAAACAGATAACACACACTAACATAGTCATCACAATTAACACCGGTTATCAGACAGATTCTGCACAGACGCAAAGTACACGGGGTTACATGATGTCGCAAACCCCCTTAAGAACCAACAACGACGAAACATTAGTGGCGTTTCTAGCGGCTTGACAGAAGCTCTGCTTAGTGGCAACATTATTTTCTACTAGCAACCCGCCCCGGCTTCGCCCGGGAACAGTTATGAATGCATTACGTGATAAGCGCTTTTCTTTTTTCGATGTCAATGAACTAAGACCATTATCCGTTTTACGTCTCGGTATGATGGGTTAAAATCGCTGACTGGACTATTAATTATATTATCATGGAGATGCATAGGCCTATGCAACGAATTCTTGTCAGACGCAATTTAAAAATGGCGAGGTGCATGAAACACAAATCCCCCTTCCGTCCAATCTTAAATTGACTGTGTATTTTGCGGAACGGAAAGTTCACAGGCAAAATGAAGAAAAGCCGAGTTGCATTTTCAGGGAAACTCCAAACCCAACCGCTCTTCTCTGAAGTCTTAACTTGACACTACTCGACAGTTTGCTGCTGGCTGTACCTGGGGCAATAGGCTCGCCCGCTAGCTAGGCTGTAAGTGAGATGAAAGGCTCGCCCCTAGCTAGTTCGTAAACTGTCGCCTCAGTAATTGAATGGAGATTGTTGGAAGAAATAAAACGTAAAAACACTTATAGTGGGCGATGAATTGAAGATAGAGATATGCTCTTGCGGACTTTTTTTGTGGAACTTTTCATGCTCAACAATTCTCACACTCATTAGGTATATAGATATTTTTAACGGTTTGCCCAGCGTAAGCTTTAAAAGCGCACGGACGTCAGGTCCGTTACTGCTTGGCTTCCTTTGATCATAAACACATTATTTTCTACAGAAACCTTCCTGGAGATATCCTTTACAGAATGGTGAAAACCGCATCAAAATCCATCCAGTGGTTCTCGAGATTACCCGTGACATCCAAGAATCGGGGACTTAGTTTTATACAAAGTAGAGATGAGATTGTAAATGGACTACACTGGCAGTGCATATCTATACTAATATAACAAAGCTGAAGAGTTTGTTTGTGTGTTTAAACGCACTAATCTCTGGAACTACCAGTCGGATTCAAACAATTCTCTTTGCATATGATAGCCTGATTCAACAGGAATAGTTCAGGCTAAGCAGCATTAGGCCACACCTCTCAGGTAACCTTGAAGAAGGATTTTTGTTCAGTAAGTCGGAAGTCCAGAAGAGCTTCAAAAACAAGATGTTCAGTAAAGAACATATAGCCTACTTTCTCCTAAATGCATGGGTATTGTTATAACTCTTTGTCCTTTTCAAGGAGTATAATTGAATATTGGTAGTAGTAGCTTGTTGAAATACAACGTGCTATAGGGATATTAAACATGAATATGAGGTGCCCTTTGCTAGTGCTACCTCTGTAAAAAAAAATTATTCAATTCGGTTTCACCGTGTTTGAATTGATCTGGGGAATGGATTTGCACACATACATGGCCACTATTTGCAAACTATTGGGCTGATGACCTTGTAGTCAGTCATAAGATGCTTTCCTCAAAAAGGCATGTCGTTGCAAAATCCGGTAGATATCAAATTATTAGGATGGTCGAAATTTGATTTAAGCTTTTAACATTTGGGTGGCCGTCATTCCGTTGAGGTGCCCTTTGCTAGTGCTACCTCTGTACCAAATTTCATTCCATTCGGTTTCACCGTGTTCGAATTAATAGGGGTAATCGATTTTGACACAAAGATGGCCGCCATCCGCAAACTATTAGGCTAATGACCTATTAGATTTGTCAAAGGATGCTCCCTCCATAAAGGTATGTTGTTGCAAAATTTGGTAGAGATCTGATGATTAGGTTAGTCTACCCTCTGGGTGTCAAATAGCAAAGCTTGCACCAGGCACCCGAGGCCATACGATATTAAAAAAAAATATTATTATGTTAGTCGTAATTTGATTTAAGCTTTGAACATTTGGGTGGCCGCCATTACGTTTCCGTCAAGATGGCGGCAATATAAAACATGACACTGGGGTGCCCTTTGCTAGTGCTTCCTCTGTACCAAATTGCATTCCATTCGGTTTCACCGTGTTCGAAATAATAGGGGTAATCGATTTTGACACAAAGATGGCCGCCATCCGCAAACTATTAGGCTAATGACCTATTAGATTTGTCAAAGGATGCTCCCTCCACAAAGGTATGTTGTTGCAAAATTTGGTAGAGAACGGATGATTAGGTTTGTCGTAATTTGATTTAAGCTTTGAACATTTGTATGGCCGCCATTACGTTTCCGTCAAGATAGCGATATAAAACATGACACTGGGGTGCCCTTTGCTAGTACTACCTCTGTACCAAATTTCGTTCCATTCGGTTTCACCGTGTTCGAATTAATAGGGGCAATCGATTTTCACACAAAGATGGCCGCCATCCGCAAACTGTTAGGCTGATGACCTATTAGTTTGGTCAAAGGATGCTGCCCCCATAAAGGTATGTTGTTGCAAAATTTGGTAGAGATCGGATGATTAGGTTAGTCGTAATTTGATTTAAGCTTTGAACATTTGTGTGGCCGCCATTACGTTTACGTTTCCGGAGATATAAAACATGACACTGAGGTGTCCTTTGCTAGTGCTACCTTTGTACCAAATTTCGTTCAATTTGCGCTCACCGTGTTCGAATTGATAGGGGGGGACAGACATTCAGAGTACACACACTCACACACACACACACACACACACACACACAGACTCACACACACACATACACACACACAGACAGACACACTTTTTTCGCCCTGTAGTGATCTCATAAGTCTACTTTCATTTTTTGCAAAAATCGAAAGTAGGCTAATACCTAAGTATATTGTTGCCTGGCAATGCGGGCTGCATCACGTCGCCCTACCAGTGTTCTGGTGCAGAATTGCGAGCTGCTTATAACTTGCTGTCACGGGGAGTAATTAGTGCAAAAGGATGTCTTAGGCCCCTTAAAACATTTATCATCATGACAATAGTATGTCTCTGTATAAGGGCGATGGTGTTGGTGCAGTGTACTGAGGTTATCAGCTGCAATAAGCGTTGGTGCTTTCAAATTTACTTTCATTTATTCCGATGCTTATCCTAGAGCGCTCCAGTTCTGTAGTAGTATTCATCATCATCCATAAAACAAATAATTCCCCCGGGCGAAGACGGGCACTACTGCTAGTGTAGAATTAGAACTGAAAATTTGACTACTGTCCAGGCTCGAGTAGGCTACCCATGGCGGCTGACTAACACTAGCTAAGCCCATAAACAAGTAGCTACATGAACAATAATCTCTTGGCTTGTTTGAGAACTGGACTCAGGGCTTTTGATAGCAGCCAAGGCAGACAGCCTACAGTAACTACCATGATATCGTAGGCCATACAGTAGTCTATATGCCATTTTGATTCCGCTCTCAAATTTCAGTAAATCGCTTCCACAATATCTGAGCATCCACTCTGTCTCTCCCTCCCTCTGAGTGAGGGGATGCATGGGGGAGGGGGAGGGGGAGGGGGAGTGAAGTTTACTCTGCAGCAATATGAGTCTATGAATATGTTAAAAATACCAATCGTGAAGCCCGTACCGCTAATTTCAATTTTAAAGTTTGGCCAAGGGTTGTGCTACAGCTGTGTAGGGGAGGCGACAGTAATTGGTGTGTGTACCATGTGGTCAACTGTGTTGGACGCTCGCCAGCGCCACTCCGGCAACTAAATATATAAATAAACATAACATAAATATGTGAATAAATGAATACTGTATATACATAAGTAAATAAATAAATGTGGATTAATCAATAAATATAAGGTGTGTTCAAAAAGTAACGAGCCGGAGGCTGGAATGCACAAACCGGTACGACATCGGCCAATCGTGGCGCGTGTAACGAGGTGTGGTTCCGACCAGAGCGCGGTAGGTCACAGCCCGTCGCTAGAGGGCACGCGTGCACGTGACTTGACGATACAAAGCGAGCAGCAGCATGCATCAATCGTCCAACGCTGCCATTCTTATTGCATACAGTGACATGGAGGCGTCAACCGAAGAGCAAAGAGGTATTGTTCGGTTTCTGACAGCGGAAGGAGTAGGGGAACGGACATTAATCGCCGAATGTCACAAGTGTACGGCGAACACTGCATGTCCCTTGCAAGGGTCAAGGCGTGGCACAAGCGCTTCAGGGAAGGACGGGTGTCGTTAGCCGATGATGCCCGGTCTGGGGCACCCCCCTGCATTACCGATGACAACGTCCAGCTGGTTGATGCACTCATTACCCAAGACCGCCGAGTGACAGTGAACGCCATAGCCATCGTGGTCACTCCACGACAATGCACGACCTCATACGGCCAACACTGTCGCGGCACTCCTGCAGAAATTCAAATCGGAGGTTCTCGGACACCCTCCATACAGTCCAGACCCCTCTCCCTGTGATTACGCCATGTTTGGTCCCCTGAAAAGGGCTCTGCGGGGCCAACGATTCACCTCGGACGCCGACGTCCAGCTGTACGTGCGGAAATGGTTCACATCGCAGCCCAGGGAATTTTATGAGACAGCCATTCTCCGCCTCGTTTCACAGTGGGACAATTGCCTCAACAGCCAGGGCCAATACTTCTAACATACAGGTACTGGTTTCTGTAATTATGCCTCCGAGTCGTTACATTTTGAACGCACCTTATATATATTTGCTTAAGTATTGATTGGCGGGGTATAATTTATACTTTGAAAGCTCTGTATTGCAAGTAATGAGATACTTCGAGAATCGTAAAACATGAGATTGAAATACTGTGGTAGTTAAAGGAATGCCTACTTGTGAGGAAGTCTCCCCCACACTTCCAGTGAATTATCTCGCCACCCCACATGTCGATAGGGTGACGCTCGGGGTGCAATCAGCATAATGCATTTTTCCAATCCTCCCCCGCAACAACCACTCAACAGAGGTCGGCTTTGTTCCCCTTCAGACGGACAGGTGAAACAGGGGGTGGGCAAAATAGCGGCCGCCAACTCCTTTGGTGTGAAAAGTAAAATCCCCATTTGGCTTATTGTGCGCTTTAAAGGAGCGGTAATGCTATAAGCTTATTATGTGTTGCGATTGTCGCACTGTGCGCCAATCAGCGGCGAGAGAATAGGCTGCTGTTGCTGATGATGGTCATCGGCCTCGTGTACTTGGTGTGTGTGGGGAACCTATTTTAGTGATGGTGATTACCCTTTAGTGGGTGGGGAAATCGAAGTGTTCTGCCCCTCATAACCTGTTTTAATAATAATAATAGTATAATGATAATCATATACTGTATACTATTTCAGTAGTATAGATCCTTCCTGAGGCGCTCACAAACGTCCGATCGTGACAAATGAGCATTCAATGCAAGAGAATATACATTAGCAGTGACGAATTGCACTCTAATTTCATAAATACCTAAAATTTCTTCAAAAAATGACTTAAAATAATGTACGAAATGTGCGATTTGCAGATACTGTTGATGTAGTTAAATACGCTCCATAATTGTAGTCCACTTCACATTTTGGCCGTTGTGACGCCTGTTTCATGTCATTTTAACATTCTGAGGTATTTCATTTATCATTTTGCATGGATTTCAGAATCAGTAAATCAAAGGAATGGTATAATTTCATAAATATCGAATAACTGGTGAGTGTTACAGCTAAGATGTCAATCAATGGACTCAGCACACAAATTACATTACCAGTGACGAATTGCATTCTAATTTCATATCAATTTTTGTAAGAAGTGTGCGACTTGCAAATACTGATGCTGTAGGAAAATAGGCAACTTTTCTTAAGTTAGGGAACGTAGAACTTGGAATTCTAAATGAAATGTAAATCATTTGGTTGAAATAAAAACATAACAAGCTTTCTCCTTGAGTCTCTCATTATAAACCTATTGGGGGAAAATGTGGTTTATGAACATGCGAGATTCCTTGCACGGGTCCGCTAGTATAGTGAGTCCGGGAATATTCTCCGCAGCGCCTACATGCGTCTGGGAGAGCTAGCTACAGCAGTTACGTTGGTAGCACGGCTGCCGCTTGCAACATCTCTACTTAGTATAAAACTAAGTCCCCGATTCTTGAATGTTACGGATAAACTCGAGAACCACTGAATGTATTTTGATACGGTTTTCACCATTCTGTAAAGGATATATCGAGTATGATTTCTGTAGAAAATAATTTACTTATGATCAAAGGAAGCCGAGCAGTAACGATTTTAGTGAAAAGTCGATAAAAAAAACTGGCGTCGAGCGCTTTGTAAGCTTACGCTGGCAAACCGTTAAAAATATCTAAGTACTATGAGTGTAAAAATTGTTCAGCATGAAAAGTTCTACAAAAAAGTCCGGGAGAGCATATGTCTATCTTCCATACATCGCTCACTATAGGGGAACAACTGAAGCTTGTCTCTTACAGCTTTATGTGCTGTCGACTTAGCGATTCCTGTTTGTTGAGCTAATTTTCATGTCGATTTACTTGGACTACGCAGCATTATGTCGGAGATTTCATCAAGTTTTTCGTCTGTTAAAAGCGTAGGTCTGCCTGTTCCCGGTACATCGTGAACTGAGCCAGTCACACGAAATTTACTTACCAAATCCCGAACGGTATCACGGTTTGGACACTTCGAATTAGGAAACCGCGCCTGAAATCTTTATTTTACATTTTCTGTAAACCGATCGCCTTCGCGAAAAACGTATTCCACCAAAAAAAAAAATCTATCTGAACGCTCGCTGACTGTAATACACGCTGAACACATGCAGGCTGGCGCGCTTATCGCGATATACGAGTACATCGACAGCTCACTCGGTGAAGTCCCGCTTTGAAGGACACAGTGCAGTGCAGCCAACTAAAACTCGTGACTCAACCACTCACGGTTGCACGTACCCATTGCGGAGAACATTCTCGGGCGCCCTGTATTATATAATACGCTAAGGTGTAAGTTTCACAAAACTCAAGCTCTTAACCCTTTATGGGTTTGGGGTCGCTATATTAACCACCTGTCATAAGGACAGTTTATGGTTTCAAAGATGCAGATAGTTGAATCTTTCAGCCAAATTTCGGAGAATTTTCCGCCGAATCAAATATAATGTACGTTCTACTTGACGTAATATGTTGGATAACATTTTCAACAATTTAAAAGTAAAAACATTAAGAAGTAAAGTGTAAAAATGAAATATAAATCTATTATAGAAATAAAAATTATAACAATAAAATTACAATAATAAAAGAAATATAAAAATATAAATAATAAACATGACTAGAAAAAAATATGAAAATAATTGTAAAAATTAATTTGAAATAAGTTAAATAATTCAATAAAAATATCAAAATTAAATCTATAAGAACATACATTGAAAATTAAAAATAAACATTATAATTAGAGAAACAAAAAATAACATTTTATTTATTTACCGTATTTAATTAATTAATGAATTATTTCTTTCTTTTTTTCTTTCTTTCTTTCTTTCTTTCTTTCTTTCTTTCTTTCTTTCCTTCTTTCTTTCTTTCTTTCTTTCCTTATTTCTTCCTTCTTTCCTTCTTTCTTTCTTTCTTTCTGTCTTTCTTTCTATCATTCTTTCCTTCTTTCTTTCCTTCCTTCCTTTCTTTCTTTCTTTCTTTCTTTCTTTCCTTCTTTCCTTCTTTCTTTCCTTCCTTCTTTCCTTCCTTTCATTCTTTCCTTCTTTCCTTCTTTATTCCTTCCTTTCTTTCCTTCCTTCCTATCTTTCTTTCTTTCTTTCTTTCTTTTCTTTCTTTCTTTCTTTCTTTCTTTCTTTCTTTCCTTCTTTCCTTCTTTCTTTCCTTCTTTCCTTCCTTTCTTTCTTTCTTTCTTTCTTTCTTTCTTTCTTTCCTTCCTTCTTTCCTTCTTTCCTTCCTTTCTTTCCTTCTTTCCTACCTTCTTTCCTTCTTTCTTTCTTTCATTCTTTCCTTCATTCTTTCTTTCTTTCTTTCTTTCTTTCTTTCTTTCTTAACCTTCTTTCCTTCTTTCTTTCTTTCTTTCTTTCTTTGTTTCTTTCCTTCCTTCCTTTCTTTCGTTCCTTCTTTCCTTCCTTTCTTTCCTTCTTTCCTTCTTTCTTTCTTTCTTTCTTTCCTTTTTTCCTTCCTTTATTTATCATCGTTTCAACCTCCTATGGGTTACGATTACACAACTTTATTGACTGTTGATGTTCTTTTCTGTTACGCCAATACTCTTTCATTTGTTGGCTTACTCTTGCTCGTTCCTAGTCCGAGAACACCCTTCCAGTTCTCTTGGGTTTCTCTACGGACAGATCTGTCACCTCCGCAATTTTCCTTCTGAACACCGTTCGGTTTGCAATATCTCCCTCCTCAATGCCACATTTTTAGCCTACTTTTCACATTTTGCAATAATGAGGAAAAAGTAGACTTATGAGATCGGGCAAATGTGTGTCTGTCTGTCTGTCCTTCTGTCTGTCTGTCTGTCTGTCCTTCTATCTGTCTGTCTGTCTGGCTGTGTGTGTGTCCCCCCCTATCAACTCCTAAACGGCTGCAGCAAACGAAACAAAATTTGGTAGGAGTAAAGACCTATACCTGAATATCTCACGGCCATATTTGAAAATGATGTCAGTCCTACCAACTGCTGAAAAATCGCATTTGAAATTTGAGCTCCATGTTGGATATATTGGAAGGTATGAATCGGAGCTATTTCAAAATTGGCAAACGTATAGATAATAATATTGCAGTTTAATTTCCAGGAGGCCATGCATGGCAGTGTTGCGAAAATGATTATAAGCCTGCTGATAGGTCCAAATTTTAAATTAATATAACTTCTAAACTATAAATTGGATTTCAACCAAATTTCGTATGTGCTATGTGTACATAAACAGATATGACTGAGCGTATTGTTAAGAGCCACCAGGGCTGCCAACTGTTAATAAATGCTCTCAAATTGTTTTAATCCAAATACCCATATATCAGAAAGTATGCAAGCCGACAGTTTTAAACTATGCACACGTATAGTACCTGACATTCTATATTAATTTGGAGTAACTTATAGACATCAGTGCTACCAACATGATTCTAAGCCTGCTGAGACGTCCAACTTTAAATTATTGTAACATCTATACTAACTAATGGATTTTATTTAAAATTGGCACAACAATAGATCATATTTTTCAGATTATTTCTGGCCAATACATGCATGGCATTGTTGCCAACATGATTTTACGCGCGCTGTAAGATTTAATGTTTAACTGCATGTAACGTCCATGCTATCCATTGGACTTCAAACAAATTTTGTATTCTGTACCTTAAGAAATGGATCTAAGAATATATTCAGTCACCAGGGCTGCCAACTGTAGTGCTTTATTAGGCTACATTATGCCAGGTATACAGTATTTCGAACTAATTAGAAATTTCGATATTACTAACTTAATTTCGTCATTAATCATTGGCATGAATCTTAAATTTTGAGAAAAGTAGGCTCTTTAGTTCGTCACGGAACTTCTTGTTTAAGATCCTGATAAACTTCTTTCAACCATGGTACTTGAGTCTTTCTCCTTTCCTGAAAGATGAGGATTTTATTTGCTAGGCGTTCCGGTCCCATTCTTCTCAAGTGCCCATAGAAAGTTAGTCGTCTTTTCCTCATAGATGTTGAAATGTTCTCGCATTTTTATATAGCTCTTGATTTGATCTCCAACGGAAGATAAACTCATTTGTTGCTGCTTTCTTGGGTCCCAGAATTTTCCTCAGACATTTACGTTCTTTCTTTTCTATTTCTGTGATTCCCTTTCTGGCAATTGTCTCCGTTGCATAAAGGCATTCAGGTTTCACCACGGTGTTATAGTGTCTGAGTTTGGCTTCATAGGAGAGGGATTTGGACTTATAAGTTTCCTGACATAATCTGAATACAATCTCCATCTTCTGCACTCTCTCTCCAATAGCTGACTTTTCATCGTTGGTAGGAGTCAGAATCTCCACTAGATACTTGAACTTGTGGACTCTTTTTATGTCACCATACTTGGTTTTCGTTGCCCATGTTGGTTCTTTGGGATCTATGTTCATGTATTCAGTTTTCTCAAAGGATATTTGCAGTCCTGCCTTTTCTGCTGTTTCTTGTAAAACCTCTATCTCTTTAGTGGCAGTCTCGGTATTCTCAGCGAAAAACACTATGTCGTCTGCAAATGCAAGACATTCAAATTTAAATCCAGCCTTTTTGTGTCCTATCTTGATTCCATTAGGGATATTTTGCCGACCCATATTTTCTTTTCGCCATTCTTGTATTACCTTCTCCAAGACGCAATTGGAAAGTACTGGGGATAAACCATCTCCTTGCCTCACACCCGTCTTAATTTCAAATGGTTCTGATAACTCTCCAAGGAATTTAAGTTGTGACCGAGTGTTTGTTGTATTATATTAGTTGTCTTGTCATCTATTCAAAAATTTTCAGCACTTTTATTAATGTATCCCTGTCGACGGAGTAAAAACACATAAAAGTAAAAATATAGTTTTGCTCTATAATGGGTTCGTACTAAAATCTTACAAATCAATAGTACAGGAAAATCTTGCATTTCTTGAAAGAAGAAAAAAAAAGAAACAAAACAACTTTCTTTGGCTTTTCCCAATTAATTGGGATCGCCGGAGCCAATCAGGCACATTTAGGTTTTGACCGGGGATTTAAGGACGGATGCCCTTCCCGGCACCACGTGATTTTTCAGGTGAAAATTCCACCCCGCTGCCACCGGGATTAGAACCCTGGCCACTGCGCCATCACGCTCCCCTTACTTTTCTTGAAAAGTGAACAGAAATATATTTATTTGTTTACTAGCATTACCCGTCACGGCTTCGCCCGCGAATATTGTAGTTGTAAACAGTACACGTAACATTAATCGTGAGATATTGTTATTCAATGAAATGCTGGTTTAACACCCCTTTATTATTAAAGATAAAGCACACAAACTGTGCATAGTGATGATAACAAACTGTCATTCACAAAACATCACAATGGATGAATCCCGATTTTCACAAGTAATTACATGGTATATACAGGGAGCGGCAAAAAGATCTGACGGTTTTTAAATCACAACAACACAAACATTTTAAATGATACAAACTCTTTTATTACTTATAACAGCAAGATGTACATGTCAATTAATGGAAAACATGAAAGAAAAATAGATTTTAACTTTTAAGATTTGAAGATAACGTCTTTCAAATGATGCCCATCTTTTGCCATGTGGCAAAACGATCTGACGGTTTATGTCGTTGTACGGCTGAGCGAGTCGAAGAGGACGCGTTCCATCTCGTAACACAATTTTGTTATGGGTGAGTAATTTTAGAGCTACAGGTTCAGCCTTAAAACGTACGTAGACAGGCCGTCCAAGGTCAGCCAGGACACCAGAAAATGTTGAGCGAGTGAGACAAGCTGTGGAAACCAGCCCACGGCGGCCGGCTCGTTAACAAGCTGCTGTTTTGCAAATGTCTGATCGAACAGTGAGACGAATATTGCGTTTCGATTTGCATTTTCATCCGTATAAAATGGTTACTGTCCAGCAGTTGAAGCCTAATGACTATGCAAAGCTTCAGTGCAAGACTGGAAGAATGCATGGCAAAAGATGGGCATCATTTGAAAGACGTTATCTTCAAATCTTAAAAGTTAAAATCTATTGTTCTTTCATGTTTTCCATTAATTGACATGTACACCTTGCTGTTATAAGTAATACAAGAGTTTGTATCATTTAAAATGTTTGTGTTGTTGTGATTTAAAAACCGTCAGATCTTTTTGCCGCTCCCTGTACTACATTGCACACCGCAAAATTTGCATACGCAGGATTCATCAGCGTCATGAAAGTATTCAGTATTGCACGGTTTAAGGTGATACCCATGTACCGCCATCGAATTGACAAAGTGTCGCAATCTTGGTTAGTGTTCATCCATATCCTAGTCATCATGGCCTCCGTGGTGTAAAACTCGAACCAGATTTCGTCCCTTTTCTGTATTCATTCCTGCATTAGTTTTTTTTCAGACATCTGTGGATGGTAGCCCTCTCTTCATCCGAAGGTAGTCAATGAAGAAGGTCTCCCTGGCGAGTTCATATGCTAATCTAGATTTTGTATATTTCGATATCCCCAGGGTAGCCTTCAAGAAGCGCGATTTGACTGCTTCAAGCGTCCTCAAGTCTGACAGGGATAATTTCTCCCATATGATTTCAAGTCCATATGTGGCGATGGGCTGAATATTCAAAAATCCTTCCTTAGTTCACGTTTTAGACAAACAAACTACATATTCCCAAAAATTAATGTTTCTAACTTCAATAATTTTGGCTGGGCGATGATGAGTGAATACGTCAGCTAGTCAGGACACTTTCAGTTCTCCCCCCCCCCCCAGAATTTCACCCCTCCTCATGGGCCCCTAAATTGGATTTATGAAGAAACGGTCGAACACCTATTTACTTATATTTTAAGCTGTCTTTCCCACTTTGTTTCAAACTTCTCGCCTATGTCGTGAGATACACGCTCCGTGAGGAATCCTTCAACCCCCACTTTTCACCCCTTTCATCTCATAATACACACCACATCGAAAAACCCTTTGACATGTGTCTGCTTATTTTTAATGACTAGTTTATATGCCGAGTATCACATCCCCAAATGAAATCACTCGTAAGATATTGTTATACGATGAAGTGCTTGTTTAACCCCCTTAACACCCGTTTAGAAACTGAATATTCAAAAGACCTTCCTTAGTGCACGTTTTCACCACTAGGTGTCAAAGACTTGTAGCTCACCCCATGGGTGTCCACTTGAAGCAGCTACAGCCTCTGGTGAGCCGAACATGTCCTCGGACACTCCCGGTACTAAAAGGCATACGATAGATTAAACAAGATGTTCAGTAAAGAACATATAGCCTACTTTCTCCTAAATCCATGGGTATTGTTATAACTAGGACTCGGATTCGAGCATATTTGCATATTTTTTTTCCTGAATAGTATACATTGGAAGAAGCCTTTCGGTGGTATTTTCACCTCTCTGGGACCAACAGAATTGAAATGTATCGAGCATATAAATGCATAAAACCGTGGTTTTCAGAATAGAAGCATATAATTGCATATTCTTGTGGTTCTCGTCTAAATAGTTTGTTTTTCTTCGAATTCCCCCCAAATTCGGGCCCTGACCATCCTTAAGGTTCGAAAAGAGAAATAATTAATGGAAAGCCTATCTGGTGCGAATAAAAAGAACCGCAAATTTTTAACCTTTAGTGAGGCCATTCACACTCCCTAATTGGCCTCTGGCGGATAACAGTGCGAATCGTCAGATAAGCTCGCGATGCCCCAAGCATCCTTTGTTTTGGGGTTGTGATGATTTTAGTGGTGTGCCTATTTTGGGAACCAGTATTGTTTAGGTGGCTTTTCCCATGAAGTGGTGGAAGATCCGACCCGGTCAAGTGAGTTTTCTGCATTCTACTCGCAGTTCTCAGTTCGTGATCGTATCCGTACTTACCTATCGAGTTTTTGTGATTTCTAAGTACGCGATGCCGTAAGTTAAGGAATCTATGAGTGTTTTAAATAAGCCTACATGAGCATTATTCCTGAGGCCATCCTAAAGTTGGAATCGCGAGGGATGGAGTTGGTTGAAGTGGTCGCTACAATACAAGAAGTCATCCAAAAAGCCGACTCGTGGTCTGGAGAGACTGGGAAAACCGTGAAACAAAAGTTGGAGTTCGTGCTGGCTCGAAATCCCGGTTGGAGTGCAGCGTTGGACTTGGAGAGGATGCTGCGTGGCAAGTCTGCATCGTCAGAGGATTTTCCGAATTACTCTGCACAAGAAGCAGCATCATTCAAGTATTTGCCTCTTGTGCCAGTTGACGTCGAAAAATCGTTCTCGTCATTGAAACTTTTATTGATTGATTTAAGAAAAATCATTCAAAACTGAAAACATAGAAAAAATTCTTGTTGTACCGACCAATGCAGTTCTACTTCATTGACTCGCCTAATTCTGAACTTTTTGTAAATGAACTTTTAAACTGTAACGTTTATAAGAAAACTTCTCATATATACATAGTACTTGAAACTTGAATGCGAGTATATCGCAGTGGATCATACATACAATTAGAAAATAATGTCCCTATGTAAAGATATGTTATTGTTGTTTTTTTTTCGTTTCACTTTCCTTTCTATAGGTTTTAACGGTGTTTTTCGAGCATGTTCTGCATATTTAGCCGCATATAATGATATTTTCGAGCATATCTATCGAGCATAAAACATATGGTTTTCGAGCATATCTGGAGATTTTATCGAGCATATCGATCCGAGCCCTAGTTATAACTTTTTGTCCTTTCCAAGGAGAATAATTGAATGTTGGTTGTAGTAGCTTGTTGAAATACAACGTGTTATACGGATATTAACAAGAAGTTCCGTGAAGAACTATACAGCCTACTTTTCATGCCAATGATTATCCTACAGTATATGAACCTATCTAGAATAATGACGAAATTAAGTTGGTAATATCGAAATATCTAATTAGTTCAAAATATACCTGGTATAATGTAGCCTAATAGAGCACTACAGTTGGCAGCCCTGGTGCCTGAATATATTCTTAGTTCCACCTCTTAAGGTACAGAATACAAAATTTGGTTGAAGTCCAATGGACGTTGCATGCAGTTAGACACTGGATCTATCAGCACGCGTAAAAGCATGTTGTCAACAATACCATGCGTGTGCTGGTCAGAAATAATCTGAATTATTATGATATCTTGTTGTGCCAATTTTGGATGAAATCCATTTGTTAGTATAGAAGTTACATGTATTTTAAAATTGGACATATCAGCAGTTATAGAATCATGTTGGCAGCACTGCCTTGTATTAATTACTCCAAATTAATCTAGAATGTCAGGTGCTATACGTGTGCAAAGTATAGAGCTGTTGGCTTGCATACTTTCTGATATATTGATATTAGGGTAAAAAGAATATAGACAGCATTTATTAACAGTTGGCAGCCCTAATTGCTCTTAACAATACTTATAGTCATATCTGTTTTGGTACACATAGCACATACGAAATTTGGTTGAAATCCAACTGATAGTATAGAAGTTACATGTATTTAAAAATTGGTACTATCAGCAGGCTTATAATCATGTTGGTAGAACTGACGTATATGAGTTACTCCAAATTAATCTAAAATGTCAGAATATACGTGTGCATAGTTTAAAGCTGTTGGCTTGCATACTTTCTGATATATTCGTATTTGGATAAAAAAAATAGAGAGAGCAATTATTAACAGTTGGCAGCCCTGGTGGCTCTTAAGAATACGCTCAGTCATATCTGTTTATGTACAGATATTACATACGAAATTTGGTTGAAATCCAATTGATAGTGTAGAAGTTATATGCATTTAAACATTGGACCTATCAGAAGGCTTAAAATTATTTTGGCAACACTGTCATGGTTGGCCTCCTGGAAATTAAACTGAAATAGTATTATCTACATGTGTGATAATTTTGGAATAGCTCCCATGCATACCTTGCAAGATATCCAACATGGACCTCAAATTTCTAGTGCGTTTTTTCAGCAGTTGGTAGCACTGACATCATTTTCACATATGGACGTGAGCTATTCCTGTGCACGTCTTTACTCATACTAAATTTGGTTTTGATTGCTTCAGCCGTTTAGGAGTTGATAGGGGGAGACACACACACAGTCAGACAGACAGACAGACAGACAGACAGACAGACAGACAGACAGACAGACACCTATTTTCCCGGATCGATCTCATAAGTCTACTTTTTCCTCATTTTTTCAAAATGTGAAAAGTAGGCTAAAAATGAATATGAGGTGCCCTTTGCTAGTGCTACATCTGTATAAAATTCCATTCACTTCGGTTTCATCGTGTTTAAATTGATATGGTGAATCGATTTGCACACATACATGGCCGCTATCTGCAAACTATTGGGCTAATGACCTTGTATTTCAGTCAAAATATGCTTCCCACAAAAAGGTATGTTGTTGCAAAATTTGATAGAGATCAAATAATTAGGTTGGTCGTAATTTGATTTAAGCTTTTCACATTTGGGTGGCCGCCATTCCATTTCCGTCAAGATGGCGGAAATATAAACATGACCCTGAGGTGCCCTTTGCTAGTGCTACCTACGTACCAAATTTCGTTCAATTCGGTTTTAACGTGTTTGAATTGATAGGGGGAATAGATTTGCATACATATATGGCCTCCATATGCAAACTATTGCACTGACGACATTGTAGCTTGGCCAAAGAACGCTTTTCACATAAAGGTATGTTGTTGCAAAATTTGGTAGAGATCAGATGATAAGGTTGGTCTTAATTTAATTTCAGCTATTAACATTTGGGTGGCCACCATTACGTTTCCGTCAAGATGGCGGCGATATAAAACATGACAATGAGGTGCCCTTTGCTAGTGTTACATCTGTACCAAATTTCGTTCAATTCGGTTTCACCGTGTATGAATAGATAGGGGGAATCTACTGTATTTGCACTTATACATGACCGACATCCGCAAATTATTGGGCTGGTTACCTTTTAGTTTGGCCAAACGATTCTACATACATAAAGGTATAATGTTGCAATAACCGGTTGAGATCAGATGATTAGGTTGGTCGTAATTTGATTCAAGCTTTAAACATTTGGGTGGCCGCCATTACGTTTTCGTCAATATGGCCGCGATATAAAAGCTGACACTGAGGTGCTCTTGGCTAGTGCTACCTGTGTACCAAATTTCGTTCCGTTCGGTTTCACCGTGTTTGAATTAATAGGGGGACTCGATTTACACCCAAACATGGCGGCCATCCGCAAACTATTGGGCTGTTGACCTTGTAGATTGGTCAACGGATGCTCCCCACATAGAAGTATGTTGTTGCAAAATTTGGTTGAGATCGGATTATTAGGTTAGTCGTAATTTGATTTATGCTTTGAATATTTGGGTGGCCTCCATTACGTTCCCATCAAGATGGCGGCAATATAAAACATGACACTGAGGTGCCCTTTGCTAGTGCTACCTCTGTACCAAATTTCGTTCAATTCGGTGTCACCGTGTTTGAATTAATAGGGGGAATCGATTTGCACACAAACATGGCCGCCATCCACAAACTTTTGGGCTGATGACCTTGTAATTTTGTTAAAGGATGTCCACCTCCCCATAAAGGTAGGATGTTGCAAAATTTGGTAGAGATCGAATGATAAGGTTAGTCGTAATTTGATTTAAGCTTTGAACATTTGGGTGGCCGCCATTACGTTTCCGTCAAGATGGCGGCGATATAAAACATGGCACTGAGGTGCCCTTTGCTAGTGCTACCTCTGTACCAAATTTCGTTCAATTCGGTTTCACCGTTTTCGAATTGATAGGGCGGGGGCAGACATTCAGAGTACACAAACACAGACTCACACACACATACACAATTTTTCTTTTGTGTTGATCTCATAAGTCTACTTTCATTTTTTGGAAAAATCGAAAGTAGGCTAAAAATAATGTTGAGTAGTTTCTTTGCCGTTCTGGATTTTTCCAACCTGTAGAAGTGAGTGTAAAACTTAGCTCGGCGTTTTCTGATTTCCTCCGTTATTGTGTTTGTCTTTTGATCGAGTTCGTTCTGAGGTCTCTTCATCCAAATGCGGTTTTTATTAACTGCCTCGTAAATCTTTCTGAGAATATTTCGTTCCTGCTTTTCTTTTCCTTAACTTTGGAATGACCCTCGATCATCATTGCTTCGGCTGCGTAGGTGCCATTATTATTATTTTTATTATTATTATTATTATTATTATTTATCGATTTGAAGCCTCCGTGGCTTAGGCAGCAGCACGCCGGCCTCTCACCACTGGGTCCGTGGTTCAAATCCCGGTCACTCCATGTGAGATCTGTGCTGGACAAAACGGAGGCAGACAGTTTTTTCTCCGGGTACTCCGGTTTTCCCTGTCAAAATTTCATTCCAGCAACACTCTCCACTATCATTTCATTTCATCTGTCATTCATTTAGTCATTGCCCCAGAGGAGTGCGTCAGGCCTCGGCAGCCGGCACAGTCCATTCATTCATTTATTCCATTCCTGACCCGGTCGGAGACAGGAAGCAGGCTCTGGATTTTCATTTTCATTATTTATCGATTAATACTTATAACTCGCAAATTGTGCCTCGTTTAAGTGTTCTAAATCTTGTTCTTATTTGTAACGTCCCCCAGGGGCTCACAACTTGTGAGACGTGGGTTGGCGACCACGGGACGCCAGCTGAGTCCGGCATTGCTTCCACTTACTTGTGCCGGACTCCTCTCCGCCTTCTTTCCTGACGACCTCCGTTGGTCAACTCTTGTTCTTTTCCAACCCCGACGGTATTAGGGTATCTGAGGCCTAGGGAGTCTCTTCCTTTCCCGCCTTAATTCGCCCTTCTCTCGTCTTCCTTGATCCCTCATTCCTCGAGGTGTCAGCCTTCTTTTTCTTTTCATTATATTTCCTTTTCTCTTTAAGATTCCCGCACTTCTTTTATGAATTGGCTCCCCGTGTATCTAAATTCCATTTTGTGTGAATTTTGAATCTCAACCACATTTTGTACGTATGATCAATCTACATTGCATTTTGTAAGTATTTTTAATCGAAACTTAATTTTGTAAGTATTTCCAATCTAAATTGCATTTTGTAAGTATTCTGAATCTCGAGCTGCCATATTGTGAGTATTTTGAATCTGAATTACATTTTGTAAGTATTTTCAATTCACCGGCTTAGAACCAGAACAGCGTATCTACAAAATCACTACTTTTCAGGAAACAAGAAAAACTATCAAAATTGTGGTTAATTAGCATGTAACTGGTTATATATTTTGATTTGGAAGTCGCTGATATTTTTATATATTACCAACATATTTCCGAAGATCACTGTGCGGTAATTTCTTACATGCACAGTTATGGAATCATGGTATAAATATTTTTCAGGTCATTAAGAGAGATACGCTATTTTGGATCTAATGATTTTCTATTGAAATTATTTTACATTAGCTTATGTAGGTAACTTAAGTGTAGGAGTAATTTTTTTATGAATCATTTAATGACCACAAATCATTATTTGATTATATTTCTTAATCTGTAAGCGGTGGCGTGAAATAAAAAAAGAAAACATCTGTGCTTCTTTAATTAAATCTTGCACGGAGCTTTTGTTTATGTTGTCTTTTTATCTGTGTGCTCATGCTGACACTTCACTCACTCGTTGATGAAAGTTTAGTGGCCCTGGTTAGCTTGCCTTAAGGATGAAGTTTTCAAGAGGACTGGCAGACCTCACGTCACCAGTTACGGTTAGGTTCCAAAGTGTAATCATTCATAATATTATATTTGTTTACACATGCTATTTTCTAGCTCTTTGGATTAAAGTGAATCAGTGAAAAGTGATCGGCAATGGATTTGTTTAATTTTAAGTGGCGACAACAACCACCATGAAATTTATGAGAATGTCTGCATACTGAGAGTAAAAAATTAATAAAATAGCTACTTTTTTAGAACCTAAACATATTAATATTACGAGAGATTATTGCATGCTTAAACAGATTACATAATGCCAGTAGTTGTATGAAGCGTCAACATTTAATGTTCGTTATTGTGATACATTTTGCAGGAGTCTCGTAGACCTCACGTCACAAGTTATGTTCCGAATTCCGCACGTCACCAGTTAAAGGTTAAAGGTACAAGTGGTTTTAGGTTAACAATGAATCATGAAATGAACTACAATGCTGAGAGGAAAGTATTGTTTTAGTTTTAGTATTTTCCAAGCGTTATCATTAAAACACAGCAAAAAGATAAAATCCTGAAGTAGGAAATATGTCAACATCTCTTTTTGCCCCCTCAATCTGAGGATGTACTGCTCGGTCCAAGCTCTGTGAACTTGCGGGGTGAGGTGAAGTGGCAGGTTGGAGGAGAAGGGCCTGTCAACAGCTAACTGCTAACATAGGGCCGTTGCTCAAACCACTGTGGTGTTGCGAATGAGTGAGTGAGTGAGTCACCGACCAATGAATTTGGTTCTGTTATTACGCATGGACCGGGAACCCTCATCACTCGTCACCATCACTTCTCATAGTTCACGATCCACATTCCTCTCGGGTTCACAAAGCTTGGACCCGAGCAGTACACTATCAACCTCCATCTGCGAGAGTCCCGATTCATAACACGTATGATTTATAACATGAATATTAGAAATGTACTCACAGTACATCAACAAAGCAGTTCAGTCCGCAGTTTGACGCGTCGGATATCATTGTAGACTAATTTATTGATCAGAATGACTCGTACTGTCACTTATGACACCATGCTTGGATGATCTGAAGAATGTGCTGTGATTATTCCACTTTTGCATAATTCAATAAGATTGTTGTACTTCTCTGTTGAAATGGGAATTGGTCCTTGATACGAAGGCTTCACTTGTAGGTCATTTAATGGGGGGTATAATGCCCTCTCCTGATTACTTTTATTTTTTGGAGCTGCTCATCATATAAGCCTTATTTAAAGAATATATGCTCTGGGTCAATCTTTCTAAATTGCAGCCATTTAATCTTCAGCCAATTAACCTCCTCTCCATGGTGTCAATCTTTTTGTTTTTCACCATTACTTTTCTCAGCTGAGTGAAATCATCAATATTTCTTGTTTTTATGACTTCAAAGGGGTTATTTTTCCGAACCAATCTGACTGAAGTATAAAATCCCCATGGATGAAATATATCGACATCACGTTTTTTTCTCTCAATCTGTGCATGTACGCTATCAACCTCCATCTGCGAGTGTACCGATTCAAAAAAAAACATATGGTTAATAACAGAAATGTCAAAACATTGCACACAGTGTATCAACAAAACAATAATAATCACATGTCTGTTCTGATCGCCGCATATGTCGGACATCAGTATCATTTCATTTACAATTACTTACCTGGTATATTCTATGCAGCCATGATCGTCTGAGCTCGGCCTCAATAACTCACCAACAACTGAAAGAAATTTAAGCTACTACAGCATTACTCGAGTCCAGCACTGTGAACCTGAGAGGAATGTGGATAACGGACGATAATGAGAGATGTAGGGTGTTCCCGGTCCGTGCCTAGTAACATAACAAAATACATTGGACGATCACTCACTCATTTGCAACACCACACTAGTATAGGCAACGACCCTATGTTAGCAGTGTTGGAATAGACGTGAATTCTAGATAACACGGCGGGCTGGTCCGTCTCTTCCTACTCCCACGTCACCTCACTCCACAAGTTCATAGAGCTTGGAGATACAATTAATTAGTAAGGAAAAGGCGGTAAGCATAAAAAAAACTTTAGTGCGCGCCAATAATTCAGTTCGAACCAAAGTAGTGTATGTTCACTTACGCTGATACTGCTCTAACATTTTGCTCGTAATCCATAGAAGCAAAGTGACGTATCTTAACTTACGATTTTTAGGTATTAACGTTATCTTGCGAAAGTTAGTTACGCTATAGGCTTATTTAGAAAAGTATTAAGATTACACTTACGCTGTTTTGGCAGTAAGTATGCTTCACTCTAACTAAGAAAAGCCATGCAAAAAGCCAATTTGGCTATTTTTGTAGATACGCTATCCTGGTCCTAAGCCGGCGAATTTCAATTGCATTTTGTAAGTATTTTGAATTTCAATTGCATTGTGTAAGAATTTTCAATTTCAATTGCATTTTGTAGGTATTTTGAATTTCAATTGCATTTTGTAAGTATTTTGAGCCTAAACTACATTTTGTGAGTAGTTACAATCTGAGTTCCATTTTGTAAGTATTTTCAGTCTCACTTAATTTTCGTTATAGTTTCCATTTCATTGTCATTTTCGCTATCATCCAGACCATTAGGGGCCGATAACCTAGATGTTAGGCCCCTTAAAACAACAATTATCATAATCATCATCTTTTTTGTAACTGATCCGAAAGTTGTAGTAAAAATTTGACCTTGGATTATTTCTAAAGAATTAGACCGAGATGCTTCTTAATTTGGGACCCCGCTATGGATGTTGTAGTGAGCGTATCACGTCCCTTGTTCACAAGCTTACATCACAATATCCTGGGGGCAATTAATTGACAGGTTGTGAGCCGCTTCATGAATAACTTAACCAAGGTTGAAATCAACCTCCTTCTCAGCTCAGACAAGAGAATTGTCACTGATTCCAGGGATAATAGGCGTTGCACGATAAATTCCGCCAGTCGCTGGCATTGACTGATTGTAATGCAGATGAAGTGCACACACACACACCTTCCCTCTCTATATCACCCTCTCGCTTCACACACGCCCCCCCCCCCCCCCTTCCCTTCCAGCCTCCATTCAGCGCGCCAAGAAGAAGTCGTGTGAGTGGAGGAGAACGAGACGAAAAATAAAAAAGTCGTAAAAAAAAAGAAACGAAAAAGCTAAAGAGTGAGATGGATTCTCGTTCAGGAAGCTGGCGACAGATGGCGGAAGTGTCTCCGAGAACAAAGGAATCGGTGAAGAGGCCTGATTCCAAATCCTCCTCTCGTTCTCTGTCTACTTGTTCACCATCTCTTCATTTTTACCATCTTTTCCTCTCCAATCTCCACGCATAGAGATATAAAGCCGTGTTTGTCTCTCCCCCCTCCCCCCCTTTGATCCATTTTTTCTCCTTTTCCTTTCTATTTTCAATGTTTGAAATTTATGAGCAGTGCCCTGCACTGTCGAGAAACAAGTGCGCAACAGATAGCGCTAGTCACTCTTGTTTGAGCTGTATATCATGGCCATGTTTCTATTTAACGGAGTGTGTAGGTTTTCTCCTCTACTTGGCATACACGTAGTGGAAGGTTGCCATCACCCCCCATAGTAACTTTTGGTTATATCTAGGGTGACGACATAATCTTACAGCATTTCTCTGTCAAGTGTTCTATAAATATTATTATATTTTATTATTATTATTATTATTGAAATCAGAGACCTTGATGCTCTAACTACTTCCGAAGAGGTCATGGAAGATATCCAGAGAACTATCCCAGAGCTCTCTTCAGATACTAAGGTGCTGGTGACGAAGACGAAGATGGCTATGGTCACATTAACAACTAGGGATGCAGATGTACTCTTGAAGCAAGATCATATCAACATAGGATGGGTCACTTGCAGGATTAGACAGAGGATCATGTTATTATTATTATTATTATTAGCGTATGGTACAACACAAAACAAACAACATAAACAATATACATACATACATACATACATACATACAATAGGTAACACATTACAACTGTAACAATCATGCAAGGGAAAGGGTGTTCAAAGATTAATGTCTAAATTTTCTAGCCGTCTTATGGCTCCAGTAGAAGCTATTACAAAGTCCTGTCTTGATCCAGTGAATACCCTACTAATACACTCGGTGACAATATGGTTCATAGTCTGTCTAACTGCACCACAATCACAGGTTGGGGAAGATCGCATACCCCATTTGAAAATCATTGATCCGCATCTCCCGTGGTTAGTACGGACTCTGTTGAGAGTTACCCATGTCTTGCGGGGCAAATCAAATCCAGCTGGCAGATTTTGAATGTTGAACAATGCCTGTCATTGCATTGGAGCTATGCTGTTCCACTCTTTTTGCCAATCAGCTTTTGGATCATAAACCTTCCTAACCAGTTCCTGTGCTGTTTGAATAGGTGGAGATCTTGACTTGTGACGGCTATATCTGGTGCTAGCATCTTCATGAATGGGGAGTTCAGGATTGGCCAATATCTTGTTGTATTCCCTGACCAAGTTGTTTAGTCTTCTAATTCTAGGCGGTTCTATGTCACTAAGCACAGGCAACCAGAAAAGAGGGGTTGATTTTATTGTGCCACTAATAATACGCATTGTCTCATTCAGGACTGTGTCCACCTTTTTAACATGAGAGCTGTTGACCCAAACTGAGGAACAGTACTCAGCTGTTGAAAGTACCAGTGCCATCGCCGAAGTACGCAATGTAGTTGCAAACGCTCCCCATGTGGAGCCAGCAAGTTTGTGGATGATATTGTTACGTGTCCTTAATTTGGCTGCTAGGTTGGTGAGATGCTTCCTGTAAGATAACGTTCGGTCAAGAGTAACTCCAAGCTATTTGGGGTTGGCATTATGAGGGAGAGGGCCTCCATTAAGAGACACTTTCAGGGTAGAGTTCGCTTGCCGATTGTTTAAATGGATGAAGCAGGTTTCCGTTTTACTAGAGCTGGGCTTCAAGCACCACTTTTCGAAGTATTTGCATAGGACATCCAGGTCTGCATTTAAAGTTCTCTCTATCACATTAGCATCCGCATGTTGAGTGACTATTGCTAGATCATCAGCATAAGCAAACTGACGAGAGCTGGTAGTAGGTATGTCTACAATATACGGATTAAACAATAATGGAGAAAGAACAGATCCTTGTGGAAGACCATTATTGAGTACCCTTATTTTGCTGTGGTTTTTATGCATAACTACCTGGATTATTCTATTTGAAAGCATATTGTTAATCAAACGTGACATTTGACTGCACTTTGTCAGTTTAAAGAACTTGTACACAATACCTTTTTTCCACACTGTGTCGTAGGCAGCTGTTAGATCAATAAACACTGCCCCACTCTTCAATCGCTTTTCAAAACCTGTCTCAATATGTGTTGTCAAGGCAAGGACCTGATCTTCACAATTACGTTGAGGTCTGAAACAGCCTGCTCGATAGGAATACTTTTACAAATTAGGGGGCTTATTCTATTATAAACATGTCGTTCCAGGAGCTTAAAACAAACGCTCATTAAGGCGATTGGTCTGTAGCTTTCCACAGAATTCGGAGGTTTGCCAGGTTTTACGATAGCTAGAATCTTAGTTCGTTTGAACTCGGAAGGAAGTTTACTTGTTTGAAGGATGTTTGAAAAGAACTGCACTAACCAATTCCTTACATTCTTTCCAAAGAGCTTCAGAAATTCTGGGTGTATACCGTCAAAAACCGGGGCTTTTCTATTTTTCAATACTTTTAGGGCAAGCAGTAGCTCTTGTTCAGTAAAAGTATCAGAAATGTTGGAGGAAGTTGTATAAATCTTTCTCAACTGAGACGGTTTATTTTTATAAACCTTTTATGACACTTTTCAGGCTTGACTTTAGACAAGCTGGCAATGCAACTGGCAACAAGGTTGGGTGAAATCTCTGGCTTCATCTGGGGACTATGTGGTATTCTTCCTAGCTTATTTAGGAGGCTCCAAGCTTTTTTACTCGAGTGTCTGAAGTCTAATGTTTTCACGGTTTCCGTCCATCGGTTTCGTCTAGTTTCATCTAGGTTATGAAGGAGATCATCAGCTACATCCTTTTCTCCATTTCTCTGGTAATCTTCGTATGGTGCTTCACAAGCCTCATCCCAGCCTGGGATAAATTCCTTTCTCATTCCACGAGGAATATGTCTTTTAGCACATGACAGAACAGCTTTCATAAACCTAGAGTAGTTATCTACCTTTGGAGGAATCCATCTAATGGTTCTGTCAAGATCGGCTGAGAAACTCTCCCAATTAGTTTACTAAAGTTCCATCGAGGAAGTGGGGACGATCTTATAATGGGAATCTGCATTCCAATTTCCAGGAAGACAGGCCGATGTTGACTATGTGGGAAGTTCATAAGAACTTTACGAAGCACAGGTACATTGGATCCCTGATGATCATTTGATACAAAGCACAAGTCAGGATTAGTTTCTGATCCCCATCTTCCTGACTTAAATGTACATCTGTCTTTTGGATTGAAGATCAGTAGCATGTTACAAAGCTCTGCCCACTCTATAATTTTCTCTCCACACTGATCGTTGTTCCTATAGCCCCACTGAGTATGATGACTATTGAAATCACCCTCATAGATGGACGGAAGAGAGATTGCTGGAAAAACACTGTCAGGCCATTTAGTTCTTGGAGGTTTATTAACTTTTGTTGTGATGTTGAACATGTCTGCATCAGAATTAGCCGAGATTAACTGAGAGCAGGCGATGGAATTTTGAACAAAGGTATCAGTTCCATAAGATTGGTGGTAATTAGCTCCCACTAACTTGTATCCAGGGATATTTCCTCTTGAACGAAGCTGAGATTGATCAGAGGCATGCGTTTCTTGAATACAGATTACATCTTCATTATTTTCCAATGCCAACTTGGAAAGATAGTCACTTTTAGATCTACTGATACCTTCGATGTTGATTTGAAGGACTCTTAGAACAATTCCCAAGGGCTTTGCAGAGTGACTCTGAAAAGAGCTAGTATCTTTAGTTTTGTGTATCATTAGCCAGGAGATCACAAGTGATAGTCTGGCCACCGAATGCTGACGCTCAGTTCATTACTGAAAAACCGAATCCTAGTACCTACGCAGGGGCACCACGAGCAGGAATCAGCTTCACCCCCAGGATCATGTTAACTCGCTGTTATAGATGTCTGGATTATGGACATGTTGCTAGAAACTGCAAAGGCACCGATAGAAGTAAACTTTGCTACAATTGCGGCGGGACTGATCACAAAGCTAGAGGATGTTCTTTGTTATGAACGAGGTTTTGTCAAATATTTAGCACATGCCAGTGTAAGATCTTCAGAGAAGCTTTAGACAAAGAAAAGGCACTGAGATTCAAATGATTCGTGTACTTCAAGCCAATCTACATAGGAGTAAAACAGCCAATGAACTGCTATATCAGCTACTTAAAGAGAAGCAAAGCGATCTCTTGCTAATCAGTGAAGAGTAAAAAGATATTCACCTCTTTGGTTTCATGTCACACTTGGCACTTTAGCCCAGTCATTTTAGGATTTAAGGTTGAAAAAAATCAGGTAAAGCTAATTTTCTGAGAACTTGACAATTTGACCCTGGGGAACAACATACTAAAATTCTCCAAGCTTCCGATGCCGGCTTCCTTGTTTTCCAGGCCTAGAAACTTGGAATTCCAGGATATTCCTGGAGCGTCCGTAAAAACCGAACGGCGCTACCAACTTAATTCGATGTTCAATTTATTCTGGCTGTAGCTTGTGCACTATTAGACGTACAAACAAACTTCTGGAAATCTAAAAACATGGCATTTCGTTCTATTTAGCTTATTTTCCTTTAATCCTATGTTTTGGTCACTTAAAAGCGCGTAAATTGAAACAAAAATTAGAAAAAATTGAATTTTGCGCGTTTTTTGTTTTTTATTCGACTGGAAGTGACCGAATGTTGTTTTTCTTGCGTTTTTTATAACTTGCATGTTTTCCTCTTTCATTTGATACCATACTTTGTCAATTTTGGATAAACGATGCGGTTTTTGTGGGCGCTCCAGGAATATCTGAAATTCCAGGTTTCCAGGCCTGGAAAACAAGGAAGCTGGCATTGGAAGCTTGGAGAATTTTAGTATGTTGTTCCCCAGGGTCAAATTATCAAATTCTGAGAAAATTAGCTTTACATGATTTTTTTCTAGGTTTTGACGATTTTTAGACTAAAATGCCTGGGCTACTTCTGCAATCTAAATGTTGGATCCTGGAAGATAATTCACTACGGAAGAGTGCCCTACGAAATGAATTAGACATTACACAGTCATTTTCGGAACTAGAGAAAATGGCAGTGAATGATAAAAAAAAGGTGATAAAAAGACACAGTACATGCTTGTACAGAGCCCGAATCATGAGAAGGTTTACAGATTGCCTTCGAGGATTGGGAAATGTATATTTAAAAGCGTAGAGGAGTTTAAAATCCTTGGTTTATTAATCGATGATCAAAACCGTAAGCAAAAGGAACACCAAGCTAGAATGCAAATAAGGCATTTTACTCTATAATAATAATAATAATAATAATAATAATAATAATAATAATAATAATGACTAGCATTACCCGTCGCGCTTCGCCCGCGAATATTCTAGTTGTAAAGAGTACACTTAGCAAAATCTCAATCATGAATGCTATGACTGATTTATCCTTGGTATGAATAATCAGACTTTATCAATTCAGCTACTGGTGCAGTGGTTAGGGGTTTGTCATTCCTTCATAGGAATATCAGAGCGAAGTTAGTTTTCTGGGAATATCACAGACACTTAATTTAAGGGCCTTTAAATGTGGTTTTCGGGGACCCTTTATAGTCGGGTGAAACAGACCTTTAGTATCACACTCGCACGTGAAAATTGCGTGAAAAAAACCTAGAGTGCCCCTTGACCCCCTTAAGCGAATTATACTGTAAGTATTGATGAATTTTACAGCTTAATTTGGTTCATTGATAACCTTATAACCGCCTGGAAACTTTTACAGTAATGTAATAATTGGAATTGCATTGCGTCTTACAGAAATAGATGGACCTGTGAGATTCTGTTACCATGGTTACCGTGATGCATTCTTTAATTGTTTCATTGTAAATATACATGTTTTAAGGTATTTATTTAATTGTGAGGCATTTAAAGAGTAAATGAGTGCGTTTCGCTTACGCATTGGGTTATGCTGAACCTGTAGGTACCCCATATGTGTAGGTTGGTGTTAATGATACCTTATTTTCGGTACAAAACGGGAATGGGACCTAAGCAGAATAATCTAGGGAGGGATAATAGTTAAATGCAGCCAATGGCCATAAAATACAACTTAATTTCTATAGATAACAATTGCACGATTACTATTAAAACAGTCTGGCTGCGTGGCTCAGGGGTAACGTTCTCGCTTGCTGAGCCCAAGGTTGCAGGTTTGAAACCTGGCGCAGTCAGCTGGCATTTGAGGGTGCGCAAATGCGAGGGAGCCATGTCAGTACATTTACTGGCACGTTAAAGATCCCCTTCGGGGCAAAATTCCGGCACCCCGGCGTCTCTAAAAGCCAGGGTAGTTAAAAGGGACGTAAAACCAATAACATTATTATTATAAACGGTCCATTGCAACTCGCATCAAAGAGCATGAAAGGAACATCCGTCTAAACCAACCTGACAAATCAGCTATAGCTGAACATGCCCTGTCTTCAGGGCACGATGTTTGTTTCAAGGATGCTCATGCGCTTGCCCTTGTTAAGCACAACTGGTCTAGAATTATAAGGGAGGCAGTTGAAATTCGTAAAAATCCCAATAATTTTAACAGAGACACTGGATATCAGCTAAGTGACACTTGGCTACCAGTTATTAAGGATCTAGGGAGATAGTTCCTCTCAGTCTCTCTGTTCTTCACATATTTAAAATTGTACATTTTCCCTCTGGGCTCAGAGCCTGGATTTGATCTTCTTTGTTCGTCACTGGGGGAGTTTCCATCTGTTTTTTCGCCGTTGACTGTATGACGTTAGGTATCGTTCAGATACACTTCCCTTTTGTTTATGTTTCCCTATATATCCATCTAACCCTCCCACCTCCCCCCCCCTCCTCATTCTTCGAGGAGTTTCTATATTTCCACACCGCCCCCTTTACCTTCTCGTTACTTACTAATCTGTCCGCCGTTCCACCATGGTCCATACAGTAATTTCTGGCAGCTGCTCTCTGGTGACGAACAGAGGAATTTATCTATATTTTTTGTAATCTCATTGATTTACTTTCTATGGCCACATTGTTTATTTCCATTGAAAAAGGAGGCAAGGTTTCTCCGAAACGTATGGTTCAAATTAAAAATACACACGGCATTAGCCCAAAAGCATGAATTATTTATATAATAATCCGGGCCGTGAAAGCCTTAATATGCAAACATTATTATTACTATTAAATCATTGTAAATTAGATCTGATCTCTGCTGTACTTCAACAGTGATTTCGTTCTTTTGGAACATTCACCAAAATGGTATCGTGAGCACGATTTGTTACACAATTTGCATACGCATTCTGGTAAAGGGCCCTGAAAGTCTGTTTTGTTGCAAATTTTATGGTGATATACATGTATCGCCAGTCTCGTCTGCGCTGCGTATCGTGACGTTTGGTCCAGTCCATTGTATCATTCAATTTTGTGTCTACCTTCTTCACATGTGAATCGCTAACTGCAGAAAGGCGACCAGTCCACAAATCCTAATTTTACAAGAAGGAAAAAAAAAAAAAAAAAAAAAAAAAAAAAGTTTTGACACTTTATTTTCAAACTCAGGTTTTCCAATTTTTTTCTAGTTATTGAACGGTTTGTATGGGTCTAAAAGAGACAGACAAATTTTTAAGCATTTGTTTATAAGGGTGTAAATTAAAAAAAAAACATGGACATGATACCTTTTAGCGGTAAATGATGTTTAAAAGTAAAAAGACTTGCTAAAATATTGTAAAAATGCTTTATTTATGCAACACTATTGTCATAATGCTATTTTGTTCGTTTAGTATCATAATAACTGATGCACGACTACTTAAGAGCTTCATTTATTCAGTTGGTTGATCATCTTGAAAGGACACAGTAGTTAGAGGCCATGACGTTATTTCATTCCAAAATGGGAGCTTTTCATCCGGAATATAAACCAAAGTTTTCTTTATATCCACAAGTGTTGAGTGGTTGATGGGTACTACAGCTGAATTGGCTTTATTAGTTGGTAGTTCTAAGTCCCCCATAGTGTTTCATAAGCGAAAACTGTCACCTGTCAATCCAACAATATTCATACTGCATTCAATCTCCCCTGGTTCATCAGAAGAAACTGACATTTCACGGTATTTTGAGATTGAAAACGTTATTTTGTTAGGTTTTACTACATTTTCCCCATAAGAGTCATTGCTTAAGCATGTTCTCTTGTAAAACTCTTCAAATGACATTTTCTTCACAGTAAACATTCTAGGAATTTTCGAGGAAGTGTTAATCAGATCAATTACATCATCAGTTTCATAATATCTCTCTACCTTTCTTAGTTTATAAAAGTAAACAATGCATTAGAACTATTATTTACGGCAGAAGAGGAACAAGTCCCGGACGTGTTACTTATCTGCAGTAAAGACAAAATTGAAACTGTTGCCATACCTACAAAAATGATGCCAGATATTCCGTTTTAGCAGTAAACGGTGTGTCTCCCCATTTAGAGCTGGTTTCTGCTGAAAAGTGACTTTGTGAATTCTGTGGACTTGTTGCCTTTCTGCAGTTAGCGGTTCATGTACGCTTTCCAACCAATCAAATTCAGTCGGTATATCATTCCTCTTCTGTTGTCTATTTTGCTTTACTTGTGATTCTTGTCGGGTAGCTGGAAGTAAGAGTTTAGTGCGTAGGTCTTCCACGAGGAAAGTTTCGTGTGCCAACTCATATGCAAATTTAGATGGAGCAAATTTCAAAATTCCTAGTGCGGCTTTTAGGAACTTTGCTTTCACTCTTTCTATAGTTTGAAGGTCGCTGTAGCTGAGATCATTCCAAATTATATGTATCCCAGATGTGAAGCTGGGTAATACTTTCATAGCTGTCGTTAGTGACAATTGCGTCATGTTTTGTATGCCATGTATTGCTATGATAGCAGCGGCCGCTCTCTCTTTTACGGCTGGCTGCGTGGCTCAGCGGTAACGTTCTCGCTTGCTGAGCCCAAGGTTGCAGGTTCGTATCCTGGCGCAGTCAGCTTGCATTTGAGGGTGTGCAAATGCGAGGGAGCCGTGTCAGTAGATTTACTGGCACGTTAAAGATCCTCTTCGGGGCAAAATTCTGGCACCCCGGCGTCTCTAAAAGCCAGTGTAGTTAAAAGGGACGTAAAACCAATAACATTATTATTATTATTATTATTCTCTCTTTTACGTGTATCCGAAAGGATTTGGCTGTTGCCTGAAGTGTTACTCCTAAATACCTGAAGACATTAGTAATTTGCAGAATATTGTCCTGTAGATGGATATAATTACCTACTACGAGACGCCCCCGCTTTCTGAAAACCATTAGTATTTTTTTCCAAGTTTATGGAGAATCCATTGTTATTAGCCCATATTGTGAGGATGTCTATTGATTCTTGTAAGTCTACCAAGTCTGTTGATCCAAGGACCATGTCATCTGGGTACATGTACATTTTTGTTAAACAACTACATATCTGAGTTATGTCCGTTGTCATTACATTAAAGAGGAGAGGGCTTAAAGGGTCTGCTTGAAGAATACCTCTTGTTTGAATGACTTCCTCTCTGAGCCCTATATTAGGCTCCAAGTTTTAACAAGGAATGCAAAATTGATTATCTACAATCATTCAACCAGTACTTCTGTATGGTTCTAAGACATGGTTTATAACCAAGAAAGAACGGCAGCAGTTTCAGGTCTTTGAGAATAAAGTTTATAGGAAAATATTTGGCCCATGGTTCGATCTTATCTCGCAAAGCTGGCAGAAGAGATCTAACTATGACATGACACCCTCTCTCAACAACACACTATAATCGGTGTGATAAAATCCAACAGACTGCGCTGGGCTGGACATGTACTGAGGATGCAGGATATTGTTATACCAAGGGGTACATCCGCATACATCTATTGATCTACAATTATCTACAAATCACACCTACATTATCTATACTATCTGACCACCGCATACACCCCATATACCCCAATCACCCGGGGAAACCAACAACAACACACTTCATTTCCGCACCAAGCCAGCAGAGACACACTATAGCTCTTGACCAAGTGCTTGCACAAACATCAACAATTATACAGGAACTGCTTCCTACAACAACTGTGTGGCAAGTTCGCAACAGTCAGCAATCTAGAAACATGTAAATAGGCCTCCCAATCAGAGGGGGAGGTCTGTTCACCCCATGAAGCTGCCCAAGCTATCATCGACGCCATCGTACCTCAGGTGAGTGTGTGTCTCTTAGGATCCTACACATAATTAACATCCTACCCATTTGTCATACCCAATTATCTTGTAATACTACTTTATTGAGCTGTCTCTACATTCAGGGGAGCGCACATACTTTTTACAAAGCCCATAGTGAATACGATCGCCCGATTGTTCATTATTGTTGACATCGCCCTGCTTACTGCCTGATTCCCTTCTCACACTTCACCCATTCACCGGTTTACCACAGGATCGCTGCGCAAGCAATATCAGTTTGTTTACCACTACTGTCCTTGTCCTCTAAACGAGCACGCACGCACACCGTCCGTAATACGCGTCATCAGCAACTCCTCAGCTTTACTCGCCGTGGCTCCCACTTAGCCCGCTCAGCAACCTTCATCCCTGAGGCGCATCCCTTAATTGTAATCACTAACTCGTAGAGCTTCGCCCGTTTCCCCCCAACACCTTCCGATACACATTCCCGCGGAGAGACCGACGGTTTTAAACACCTTCTGTACTCCCCCTAGCTACCCGTAACCCTTCACACACACACACACACACACACACAATTTCAGATCCTTAAAAGGATAAACAATATCAGAGCACCAGCAGATCTATACAAGGGATCAGTTCATGGGAAAAGACTTTGAGGAAGACCCAGAAGCACCTGGCAGAAGGAGATCAACAAGGTATGCTGGACCTCCAAATTGATAACTGGGAAGAACGAGCTGAAGATCGTAAAGGATGGAAGAGGATTGTGAGACCGGCATGGGAACTTCACGACCCTCTGGAGTCTTCGGAGTGAGTGAGTGAGTGTATTAAAACGAACATGTTTCGATATACAGTATTGTTACATCCCCAGCTGTATCTGTAACGCCATCAGAAATCCCTCTACACCCCATAAACTGTACAGGAGCCCAGTACACAAGCAGCGGATATACAACCAGTGACAATAAAGTTCGGTGAATGGGTCTATATTTCGAACGGATTGTTGGCTTACCTGAAACAGCAGTTACTGTCCTTCAAAGTTATCCCCATGAATGGTTATGCACTTCTGAGAATGTCTGTACTAGTCCTGGAAACTGTTTAGAAATAGCCTTCAGTCGGGTCGTCACAATACTTTGGATGTCCGAAATGTTCAAAAACCTCTGGCCCTTCAGGGCTTTTCGATGACCCTGGACCTGGACACCGCCACTCCGTACTTTGACGGTTGACTTCGGGGTCGTACCTCAGACACCACGTATCGTCGCCTGTGACGATCAAGGAGCATATAATAACAGAGTAGGGACTCTCTGCTATTTCTGCGTTCCGTTAAATTCAGCGATTGCGTCATTGTTTGGGCTCCAACTCAAAAGCACATGGTGCGCAAAGCTACTATAAAGCGTTGCTTGGTGCGCACCACGTGGCGAATTCCAACGCCACTGAGATGCAATAACTGGCCGTATATTGTGCAAGAAATATACGTGACCGAAGGATCTAGGTTGCTTTCGCCGAGTACGTTAGCCAACTTACGAAATGAGAGGAAATCGAATCGAGTTTGATTAATCTGGATACACATCGTTATTGTTGCTTTAAAGCAACTACGTTTTATTTTTGAAAGCCAATATATTACTTAGATTGAATATTAAGAGGCAACGGACACCGTAAACTTGATTTCCATACGTCCGTTGTGGTCTATGACGTTGGTACGATGAGAAGAAAGAAAAGGACGGTCGTTGTTTTATTTCCTACTATGTTCAGTTGCTTCGCCCTTTTAAGACGTTTAAGTACAAGCGAATAGTCTTTTTGAAGTTTCAACGATAAAAATAAATAAATCATGATGTTTCATGCAAGTTTGCAATATTACGATACCATAACCTCAAAATTACCGTACCCCTATTCCGACCCAGTACGCCACTATGGCCAATTTCTAGTCTGCTATACCTCCTCTAAATAAATTGTATATGCCCAATAATGTCATTTCATTACAATTAACTTGGCCTCAATGATTAAATGATTTTCAACTGTATCTACAGAAAAAATATAGGCAGGGTTGAGGATTGTCTTCAAGGAAATGAGAAAGCTGATTTTCCAGACAGTTTCAATTGATTTATTAATTTATGTTCAATCACGGTACACATTGCACATTCTTTCACATGTGAGTCATAACTTCTGATGTGTGAACGTCAATGGCTTAGTCGACTGGAGACGGGATTGAAGAAGACCATGCCGGGCTGCACTCAGATGATCGGCTATGCTGCAGGACGGTGGAAAACAACTGATCACCCACAGCCAAGTACTCTCCAACGCAGGAAAACCTCTTGGCTAGCTTCGATCAATCCTCAGGCTGAAGAAGCTGTAAACTCAAAGAGGATTATTATTGGTGAACATGAATTTTCAGCCTGTAAAGCAACACAATTCCAGTTAACGCAGCATTTCTTGCAAGAAATAAGAGGGAGGGGACATTTGGAAGATGTGGTTGAACGTAATGGTGCAACACATTACCAATTACATTTAATACCCCCCACCTCAGTTTAATGGCAATTAAAACCTCCTGTTTCGGGCATGTTAAAAGGACCCCTGCAGACCAAATGTACGAAGCAACATCATATTACTGTTAAATACACAGAAAAAAATCTGCATCACAGGATTATTGTGCCCATTGATTTAAAAGAGAGAGGGGAAAGAGTGTTGGTTGGTTCCTCAGTTTAGGGGATGCGGCAACGCGGTCATGTAGCCCCGTGTACTTTGGGTGTGTGTAGAATCTGTCTGATAACCGGTGTCGATTGTGATGGCTGTATTAATGTGTGTATCTGTTTTTAATTTAAGTACAGAATGCAAATTAGAATTTTTCAAATAGTTCTTACCTCTGCCGCCAAACGCCACTGTCAACAACTACTAGGCCTAGTTCAGAACTTAGCTACTAGACGCCACCACAGTCGGCTCTTGGCAACGAACTTAGAAACCTAAGAGCGTTGTTTACATTCTTAACCTATCCAATTTAGATTCACACAGGTGTAATTAGTGGAAGGTTCCTTAACATGCCATAAATCTATGACATGCGACCGCCGGCTTTACTTCCCCTCCGAAGGAAGGCATACTGAGGGATTTTTAACGCTCTTAAAAATCCGACGGCTTCGGCCGGGTTTGAACCCGCTATCTTGGGCATAGAAGCTCAGCATGCTACCGACTACGCCACCGAAGCCGCCGGGAAAGAGTGTGTCCTACAGACAAGTTGTTAATATTCTTGAAAATACTCTATGCCCTTTAAATATAAATTTACATTGGACTTTAACTTCACCCATTATCTCATAACATGTGTGTTTTGAAATGTGCACATTAAATGCTAAAATCTATCGTTTTAATGTTAGGCAATGATGATGTTGCTTTGTTGAAGAGGACTGGTGAAGTTCAAAACATGTGCACGTATATCTACCCCCTGTCATCTTTTTTGTCGTGTGACCTCCTGAGAGGCCGAGTACAGGTCTTTCTAGTCAAAGCCCGTGGGCGACCTGCGCACCGGAATGAGAGATGATTTAATGAAACTGGGCACGGATGTGGAAGGAAGCGGCCGTGGCCTGTCAGAGGTACCGTCCCAGCATTTGCCTAGAGTTGAAAATGGGAAACCACGGAAAACCATTTCAAGGATGGCGACGGTGGGGTTCGAACCCACGTCCACCGAGTCAGCAGAGAGCTTGGGCCCATGGCCGAACGCTGCGCTTTAGCTGCTGGCATACCTACACCTAATTATTATTCTTTCAGAGGGATCGGAGATGAGATACAATGAATTGCTATAAAAATTGAAACAAGATTTCAGTGAACCGCCATCCAATACAATACCACCATTGAAATATTGCATTAATTTAAGTCGATGTGGTTCCACCTAGCCAATGTGTACAGCCGGATGTCGTAATAGATGGCAACATCACAAGGAGCTGATAAAAGGATGAAATAAATGAATGACCAAGCAGTTGGAATGAAGCGAGGTACCGGTACCGTCCAGGCCATTGGGGGATGTTGAAAATGGTAAACCTGACCAGAAAAAATCCAAAACCAGTCACCAGATGGATAGACCCCATGGCCTAGCACTGCACTTACATGAATGCAGCTACCAAATATGTAAAAACTTTACATTGAACTATATACAGTACACACACATGTACTGACAAAGTGCAATGTTTAGAAATTACTACAACATTAACATATTGTTACACCAGATTATATATATTTCCAGAATACTTTCACAGCACGTGTGCCAACCGTCCAACTCTGCCTGTGGGTGTATTCCATCCCTCCCACCCTTGAGGGGGGCAATTCATAAGACAAGTAGGAAGCCTCAAAGAATAGCCAAGGTTGCTCCTTTTAGTCGCCTTGTACGATAGCCAGAGGATACCATGGGTGTAGTCTAAACCCCCACCCACAGGGGGCTGCAGTGTTGAAGCCACCTAAAGAAATTATATTGTGTCGTTGATTCATTTCGGGGCTTTGCGACATTGTGGTCATTTGGCCCCGTGTACTTAGGTGTGTGTGGAATTTGTCTGATAACCGGTGTTATTGTGAAGGCTGTATTAGTGTGTGTGGTTGTAACTCAGATGAGGATTAAGAAGGAGGCAGCTGTGGTCTTAATTAAGCATACGCCTGGAATAGAAGTGGGGAAACCACAGAAAGCCACTTCCAGGATGGCTGAGGTGTGATTGGACCTTGCCTCTTCTCAGTTTTTGCGCAACCCTCGGGCCAGAATTAAACTTCTTGG
This sequence comes from Meconema thalassinum, assembly GCA_946902985.2. Taxonomy (NCBI): domain Eukaryota; kingdom Metazoa; phylum Arthropoda; class Insecta; order Orthoptera; family Tettigoniidae; genus Meconema; species Meconema thalassinum. The sequence goes on along the minus strand of OX336399.1, from coordinate 47,702,673 downwards.
CAGAGCTGGGAATCGAACCCGGGCCTCCGCAGTGACATCCAAGAGTACTAGCCACTACACAATGAGGCACAAAAGAAGCTATGTATATGGTCATTGTGCATAGTTGATGGGCGACAAGTGGCAGTACAGTATACCTGATCAGGCAATTGGTATCCGGTTTACAATAGCAATGGCATCCACATTCACAGTTGTTCCAATTAAGACTTTTCTACCTCTGAAGGGACAAAGCTCCAGAGGCATTTCGTAATAATAGCAAGTCTATGAATTCATCGCTACACGACCAGATATTACAACCCACCAAACAGCAAGGCATTTGGGAGGAGGGAGTTAAGTACACGATTATCCGGGCCCTGCTGATAACTTATCACACTCCAAACAGTCACAAGCCTAATTTTTTGGCTGTATGTTACCATGGAAACTTGCAATTGCATGTATAATTATTTCAAGGTGTCATCATAGACATAATGATCATGATTTGTCAAAACAGAAACAAAACTTCCTCATGGAGAACATCTGGGTGAAGCTTATGCTATCGACTGATAGGGGCAGATGACCTCGTAGTTCTGCCCCTTAAAACCTCAACTACCTGACTGATAATAGCCAAACTACAGGGATGAACAGACACAAATCTAAATCACAGATAAAGTTGACTAAAATGGACAATACTGTACCTGGTTTATACAAAGGATTTGTATAAAACTACTACCATACGGTCATCCAAGGAAAATCCACGCAGGTGCCTATGCTGGTTAGATGTCGCCATCACAATTCAGAGCAGTACACGACCTTCTTGCCAGCATGGTAATTCTGCAATAAAGTGACAAGACTATTCATCATGGACAAGTGAAACAAAAGTTTGAGAAATGATGAGAATGTAGGCTACATGTAGAGAATAGAGAGGATGTTCATCCTTCCCCTGAATATAATGTACACCATTAATCCCAATAGAAAAAGTCTACTGGTACTGTATGTGTTAACACATTTTCAATATATAGCCTATAATAATTTCTCATTCATACGCGGGCAGATTTTCTAAACTTCTAGCCGATGGCTGGATTACGAGCAACACACATCACATCCATCACTACTTCTCAAATATTGAAGAGCTTAAGATCAGTTAACCTATACAGGATCTCATTATGTATGTCTCTATTATTATAAACTTAGCACGACCTAAAACAGAACTTAATTCACACACATTCAACCAACAATATACTGCCATTTTATCGACTGAAACTACCATTACCTTTCTGTAAATCACCAAATGTCGAGACGTAATAATTATCTTGATTTGCGAACTAATCATCACATGTATCCATTCACCGTCCATGTTTACGTTGCCATGGAAATATAATTTTCTCAAGGACCAACAAAATGAACGGAAATCCCCTATAATCTAGTGACAAACAAGCAAACAGGGTTGGTAACAAAACTGTTACCGAGTTCGGGCCCAAACAAAAGAATAATTATTTAACGGACGGAGAAAGTAGTATGGACTTTCTTAGGCCTGGTGACGATCGTTTTCAGATAAGCCATTCCCTTCCACAGAACATTCACCCTTCTCACTGTCACCCGTCAAACAGATGTACATGGTAGGTTGCATAAATTCTACTTACTGCAACCCGCCGAACAGGTGTGCATGGTAGGTTGCATAAATTCATCCTTCTATACCCGCACTGAATCAAACAGGTCTTACACGTTGCGTTGTGTGACGCCAATGTTGCCAGGTCGACCGTTCTGACTTTATTCACCGAACGCAACGTGACGAGGCTTTTGAACACCATCCCAAATGACGCTTCCTTGCAAAGTTTCCAGGACATGTATCGCCGATCTCAGCATTGCATAGTTACGGGAGGGGACTATTTCGAAGGACAATAGGGTCACTGTTGTGCATTGTTCATCTATGTTGATAGTACAGGACTATTCACCGAACTTTACTGTCACAGGTTGTATATGGAAACAGGAGAAGCAACATCATAAACAGTACGAGTCTGCACAACGAATAGGAAACTAAACAAGCTGACACTACACGAATTCTGCTGACACAGACAACAAACTAGAGGAATCACTTAAATAGGGAAGGGACAGAGGACTCGGGAACAGTTACTCAAGGAGATGCTGCCGGCGACGCACAGTGGGGCAAGAGTGCATCAAATGCGGCATTAATTCTAATTTTACATAATAGGATTTTTAAGTTATATACACTGACGAAAATGGAAATTGCAACATCATGAAGGCATTGGTCGTTTGTGTTGATTTTCAAGATATGGAACGATGCCATGTAGGTATGTAAACGATCAAAGTTTCAGACCCATTGAATTGTTCCTACAGGTCTCCCCACGTGATTGGTCGCGGAGGAATCAACTCCAGTATACGTACTTTGGTGTAGCGTAGTTGTCTTGCAGTCTGTGCAGTGAAGTGTTCCCCGTCAAACATGCCTCGACGAGAGAGAAGAGCACGCTATCAACAACTGTCGCAGTTTGAGAGGGCTCGAATAATTGGGCTGTGTTAGGCTGGATTATCGCTAAGGACTGTCGCTGCATGTGTTGGCCGACAGGCATCTACGGTACAACGTGTATGGCAGCAGTGGTCAAATTAAGGTACCCACACTCGTAGACCTGGCACAGGCCCAGTGCGACAGACAACTGTGAGAGAGGATCGCCGCATCATTCGGATGGCCCGGATGGAACCCCATGCAACAGCAGCGCAAATTCGAGCAGCTGTGGCACCCCACATTACACAACAAACAACGGGTAATCGCCTCCGTGCAGCTGGCTTTCGATCCCGTGCCCCTGCAGGTGTTCCATTGACCCCACAACAGCGACGTGTAAGGCTGGCCTGGTGTCGAGAACGATCGATGTGGGTCAACGAATGGCATAGGGTCCTGATGAATCGAGCTTCTGTCTTGCCCGCAGTGATCGCCGGTATCGTGTGCGCCGACGTACCGAGGTGAGGGGCCGCCCAGACCTTATTGTCGAGAGGCACACAGGGCCAACACCAATCATTATGGTCTGGGGAGCTATTGGCTTTAATGTGAAATCACAATTAGTGCTTGTTGACGGCACTAGAACTACTCGGCAGTACGTTGATAGGGTACTCAATCCAGTGGTTGTCCCTATGATGGCGAACATTGCTAGTGGGATGTTTCAGCAGGACAATGCCCGGGTTCACACTGCACGCATCTCCAGAGAAGCTCTCCACGACATCACAACCTTAGAATGGCCCGCCAGATCCCCGGATTTCAGTCCTATTGAGCATGTGTGGGACATGATGGGTCGACAACTGGCCAACCGTCCTCAGCCACCCACAACTGACCCGTGCAGTGCAGCAAGCATTGGCAACAATTCCTCAGGAAGCGATCCAGGGCCTTATTGACTCCATGCCTCGACGAATTCATCAATGTATTGCAGCTCGTGGTAGGCACATCCTGTATTGATTGTTGTCCAAACTTGCGGTCAGAGGGACCTGAAAGTGTAATCATCGGATCACAACCGAACACTCGTCCTGCATGTTCAATTGCAGCAATGTACTGTAGCACCACTCCTTCTGGGTGTTGCAATTTCCATTTTCCTCAGTGTATATATCATTATCAAGGTTTATTTTTGGCTCACGAAAAGTGAAAATACAGTTCATTTGACGTTTGTTTATTAATATAATAGTTGTAAACCATTGTACAAACCATAATTGTAGCAAAATAATTATTATGGAAATGCAGAAAGCAACTTAAATCACATGAATCCTCAGAAATAGTGAAAGTACAATTGTCTCAATTACTACCATCACTCCCTTCTTCATCGTCATCATCATCATCATCATCCCGAATCCTGGGACTAATTGTAGATATGAATGGAGGTTTTAATAAATCGAATGCTTCTTTCGGTGTTTTTTTTTGTTTCCTCTTGCTGGTGATAAGTGCATGAGAACTCACCAAAAAGTAATTTAAAATATCGGCATTTGTTTTCTGTCGACTTAATTTCTGGAATCATTTTCCTCGGCAATTTTTGAAGTCCGTATTGCGTGCTTCTTGTGCTTCCTCTGTTAACTGTCCTATAGGAAGCAATGCGGACGATACTATTTCAGGTCCATGTATCGAATATTTATGCAGTGTAGGAGACATGTTGCACCATGGGTATTCCAGAACGAAATATCTTGCCGTGCTAGGCAAAAACTCTAAATTGTTCATGATCTCCAGAAGTTTTCTCCTTGTGATGAACATTATATTTGAGTAGGTACCTGAAATAAACCCAGACAAGGTTTTATTTGACACCCTCCGATTTTCACTGTTCTTGATTTTATTGTCATTTAGAAAACAGGGGCAAAAGTTAGCAGCAAAACTAAACTGATCAACAAAATAGAGGCCACAAACACTAGAAAAAATTAACAATGCATGCTCGGATTGCCTCGGAACATAACTATTCACCTTCTTATATCTCAGGGGGCGTGGTGGCTCAGCGGTCTAGCTGTATGCCTCTCACCAAGGCGGTCCGGGTTCGATTCCCGGTCAATGCATGTGAGATTTTCGAAGTGAAATGCCATGTCCTGTGGTTCGGATTCCACGTAAAAAGGAGGTCCCGTGGCTCATAATCACAAGATTCACGGTCACGTAAAACTACAATCTACCTTCTACCTTATATCTCAAGATGGTAAATATAAGCAGACGTGTAAAGAACGATTTTTCTGACACACATAAAATATCATTACATACCTAAACATGAAGGTTCCATGGCGAAACAATGAAGACATTCCGAAAACACGACTTATCTGCTCTGCAATATCTCAAGTAATGAGGGCTCCCCAAGCGAGACACAGTGTGGTTAAGGTCACAACGTGTTTCACCATGGTCAAGCAAGTCTTCTAGAGTTCTGTTATACCAACAAGCAGTTCCGCGACGAACTAAAGAGCCTACTTTCCTTAAAATTTAAGATTCATGCCAATGATTAATCTATATGGATCTATCTAGAAAAATTACGAAATTAAGTTGGTAATATCGAAATTTCTAATTAGTTCGAAATACTGTATACCTGGCATAATGTAGCCTAATAGATAAAAACACAGTTGGCAGCCCTGGTGACTGAATATATTCTTAGTTCCATCTCTTAAGGTACAGAATACAAAAATTGGTTGAAGTCCATTGGATATCATGGGCGTTACATGCAGTAAAAGATTGGATCTAACAGCGCGCGTAAAATCATGTTGGCAACAATGACATACATGTATTGGTCAGAAATAATCTGAAATAATATGATCTATTGTTGTCAATTTTGAATGAAATCCATTAGTTAGTATAGTAGTTACAGGCATTTTAAAATTGGACCTATCGGCAGGCTTAGAATCATGTTGGCAGCACTGGCGTAGGCCTATATTAGTTACTCCAAATTAATCTAGAATGCCAGGTACTAAACGTGTGCAAAGTTTAGAGCTATTGGCTTGCATACATTCTGATATATTGATATTAGGGTAACAAAAATAGAGAAAGTATTTATTAACAGTTGGCAGCCCTGGTTACTCTTAAGCATCGGCATAGTTATATCCTTTATGGTACACATAGCACACACGAAATTTGGTTGAAATCGAAATGATAGTATAGAAGTTACATGTATTTAAAGATGGACCTCTCAGCAGGCATAGAATCATGTTGGTAGCACTGACGTATATAAGTTACTCCAAATTAATATAGAATGTCAGGTACTATACGTGTGCATAGTTTAAAGCTGTCGGCTTGCATACTTTCTGATATACTGGTATTTGGATTTTAAAAAATTGAGAGCATTTATTAACAGTTGGCAGCCCTGGTGGCTCTTAAGAATACGCTCAGTCATATCTATTTATGTACACATACCACATACGAAATTTGGTTGAAATCCAATTGATAGTGTAGAAGTTATATGCATTTAAAATTTGAACCTATCAGCAGGCTTATAATCATTTTGGCAACACTGCCATGTATGGCCTCCTGGAAATTAAACTGCAATATTATTATCTATTGTGCCCATTCAGCATGAAATCTGCAAATCACAGTTTGCCAGCAATGCTCAATCAGGAGTATCGGGGTTCATGGTATGTTCTCCCACTCTGTGACTCACACACTTTGGATTAAATAGAGGATACACTTCAAAAAAAAATAATAAACAAAATCAACTCCTACTATAAAAACATTTAATTACTCAAATATATGGCGCTACAAGAATTAAACAAATACAATACTGACCTTGTAATTCATACTTGTTCAAAGTAAACAAGGAAGTCATATTTAAACAAATATTAAATCATAATAAATGGCTTTCTATAATCCAACAAACTTCTATTAATTTTCACTTCCATATAGTGTCCTTTTAAAATTCAATAAAATCAAGAGCTCCAATAGGCTCGATACATTTACACATACTGTGTTATCCATTTACAACACATCACTTCCTATTACATGAGTATATCTTCTAATCAAAAATATATAATTTAACAAAGTACTGTTACACATTTACTTAAAATTTTGGGCTTCCACAAGGATCTTAGGTTACCATCTCTCTCTCAAGTCAACAATTCACTACCGTGATTGGGAAACATTTGCGTACTCCCGAGCTACAGAAGACTACTTGAACAAGTCAAAAAATAAGATCACTCCCGGAATCTAATTGTCCTCACTAAAACTCGTGAATCACTACATCATATAATCATAACATTAGGGATTTATTATTAGTTGTCGTAAAAGACCATTATATCATAAGAAAGCAACGATCTGAACTTTGCAAGCGGTAACATTCATCTAAAAGAACCTCGGTTCGAAGACCGGGTCGTTAAAACAAACTCTAAACACTCTTGTGTACTATAACTTCAAACAGACGGCTCTTAGACCTACCACAACACGTTAATGGTAAGGGTCTGGCCTTGGCTACTTAGCGTGATTTATTGCCGGGAGCAGGAACTTCACGGTCTCGCTCACAAGAGACGGGCTATCCTCAGCTTTTACACAGCTGTTCTTAAATGCAGCTCTTTGAACAGGCAAGGCTTTCATACTACTTTTTATAACAACATATTTAAGGTCAACAAACCTATTCTCTTAACCTCGGCATTTATTAATTATGATGAGTCCTCATTGGCGGGTAAGAATAATTCAATACAACAACAAATAGTTAGGGGCTTAAACCTGGACGAATCTGGGTTCGATCCTTTCAAATGCCTCGGGAACCATATCCCACACTGGAGGACTTATAACATTAGCGACTTATAGCAGGCCTCTTGCCTTACACCAGTGCTCATAATACGATAATTAGCACCCTTTTATTACAATACACACACGGCCTCGTGATCACATCACAATTTAGAGGACTTACCATAGATCAATTACCCCGACCAACTGCCCCTCATAATTAGTGTTACCGAGTTTTTCAACGCATTCCAAGCGTGACAAATTACTTCAATGCGCTACATGGCGCTTATACATTACTAAGCCAAGTTGCCTTCAACGAACTGATAAATTCAACATCAACGTTTTATTGTACATCTCAATTCTATATTAATCCTCTCCCTTGACAATAATAGCTCTACTTTAAGAACATGTTTCATAACATATGCTCGGAAGCTTCTACTTTTCATATAATTCATCATAATTTTCATTCATTTATATCATTATTATTATTACGCTTGTTTTCACATATTTAAATCATTTATCAACTACACTGATATTTTATTTCATACATTTTCCCCAAGGGATTTATTTATTTCACATAATTATTTTATATTTTCTCAAATTTAATCGTTCAGATCGCGCTATTATTCTTTTATTTGCTATTCAAACATCCCTATTCTTTCTTCCTCATGTGGATTGTACGCAAACCTTTCCCAACACATAACATAATGAAATGGTTACTCACATGATTTTACGGTCATTGACCGAATTCTCCAGCGATGTTTCATTTTTGCCCACTCACTGCATTTAAGCCATCTTCATTGATACCATTTCACACAATGACACTTCCTGATACACATACACATTATTTACCTTAAACACTGGTAACATATTGAATACCATTTTTGTATTCATTTATCATACACAAATAATTTCACTAAAATTATTACACTAAAACAAATTTCACTATATTTATTTTACACTGCTTTTAATCACTTAGGCTTTGATTTTTGCCTTACTCACGTGATTTCTTTCTTCCCCGTTTCCAAGGGTGACACTCTTATACGTCGGCTCCCTAACCTGGTAAGATGATGAAAGTCTCGATCAATCTACCCCTCCCTGGAACGGTTATTCTTCAGATCCGGTTTCTGACTATCGTCTTCTATTTTACTAGCTCGATGTCGTTTCTTCCTAGACACTATTTAGTTTGTCTAGATAAATTATGTCCTGTTTTCGGCCTCTCGAATACTTTATCGGTGACCTAATGATTCCCTAGCATTTACTGCTATTCCTTCAATTCGTAGCTTATTGCTTTTTACTGTTCGTTTGTCTCCTTTAGACAACGCCTTGGATTAAATTCTCAATTCTTATTGTTCTGCGCTCTAGTACCTATCTTTTCCGGCACACTAGGCGTTACTTATTTCGTCCGACCCTGATCGGGTTCCTTAACTTTGATAGAAATGTTTGTTTCACTTCCGTTGGTACTTCGAAACGTTACGATACTTTCTGTCTTTTAACTGAACTCTTATTCGAAGACCTATCGCCTGTTCTTTCTCCAAGTTCGCAGCCTAACTTTGACTGTAACACTGAACTTGCGCTATAAAGACTGATGCTTACTGAAATAAATCCTGCACTAGGATTTTACTATGTCTTCACACGGCGATATTAATGACGATACTTCTCGGCCACTCCCATACGGGTTGCTCGTTGGTGATACAGCGTATCACGACCTCTCGAGGTCTGGTAAGTACTGCATGATTAGCCTGGTTCTGCCAGGGCTTTTATACAAATCGGCTACAAAAAGATAAAGTCCTCGTCTTTTTCATAACTAACTTTTGAAGCAATAGTCGCATACTTTTTATAATTATATCTCTGGAAAGCTCGTTTTCTAAACGTAAACTGACTTTTTTGCACATGAAAATCGATCGTACAATTCCGAGATATTAAATAAAATTTGCTCTTCGGATACGTGGGTGTTGAGGTTTATTTTCAATCCCTACCACTTCTGGTCTCGGGGAACTTTTAACTACGTAATGCTGCGTTTGCACTTCTTTCATGTACAATTATTATAACCCTTTTCCCCACACAAAAATCTCTATTCCAAAATGATTTACAATGATGTATTTCTTTTGTTACTTATATTCTCGCAAATGGCTTAAATCTAATTATTCCTCTTCTTGCACAACTGCGAGGATGCCATTTTATTGCTGCGTAAGATCAATTTCCGAAACCTCTTCTCGCTTACACACAGTGGAAAGTTTTTATCGTTCTATAAATAGTCATGATCGGCTCCCTATCGGTGCGTCACGCATGATATCATTGCCTGGGGCCACCTGGTCTCTTATATTGTACCAGTCCTCCTGCATAAAATCTTTCTAAGTCATTCTAAAGACTATATTTTTCCTCCCATCTTTTACCAACAAATGATGGATTCGGCGCTTGAACCAACAGCACATGGGTACACTATACGTGTGCCAATTTTGAAATAGCTCCCATTCTTACCTTCCAAGATATCCAACATGGAGCTCAAATTTCAATTGCGATTTTTCAGCAGTTGGTAGCACTGACATCATTTTCAAATGTGGCCGTGAGATATTCAGGTATAGATCTTTACTCCTACCAAATTTTGTTTCGATTGCTGCAGCCGTTTAGGAGTTGATAGGGACACACACACACACACACACACACACACACACACAGCCAGACAGACAGAAGGGCAGACAGACCGACACACATTTGTCCGATCTCATAAGTGTACTTTTTCCTTATTTTTACAAAATGTGAAAAGTAGGCTAACAAGAAGTTCCGTGACGAACTAAAGAGCCTACTTTTCTTGAAATTTAAGATTCCTGCCAATCTATATAGACCTATCTAGAATAATGACGAAATTAAGTTGGTAATATCGAAATTCCTAATTAGTTCGAAATATACCTTATATAATGTAGACTAATAGAGCAGTACAGTTGGCAGCCATGGTGACTGAATATAGGCTATTGTTAGTTGCATCTCTTAAGGTACAGAATACAAAATTTGGTTGAAGTCTAATGGATAGCATGCACGTTACATGCAGTTAGACCTTGGATTTATCAGCGTGCGTAAAATTATGTTGGCAACAATGTCATGGATGTGTTGGTCAGAAATAATCTGAAATATTATGATCTCGTGTTGTGATAATTTTGGATGAAATCCATTTGTTAGTATAGAAGTAACATGTATTTTAAAATTGGACCTATCAGCAGGCTTTGAATCATGTTGGCAGCACTGGCGTAGGCCTATATTAGTTACTCCAAATTAATCTAGAATGTCAGGTACTATACGTGTGCCAAGTTTAGAGCTATTGGCTTGCATACTTTCTGATAAATTGATATTAGGGTAACAAAAATAGAGACAGTATTTATTAACAGTTGGCAGCCCTGGTTACTCTTAAGAATCGGAATAGTCATATCTGTTATGGTACACATAGCACACACGAAATTTGGTTGAAATCCAAATGATAGTATAGAAGTTACATGTATTTAAAGTTGGACATCTCAGCAGGCTTAGAATCATGTTCGTAGCACTGACGTATATAAGATACTCCAAATTAATCTAGAATGCCAGGTACTATACGTGTGCATAGTTTAAAGCTGTCGGCTTGCATACTTTCTGATATAATGGTATTTGGATAAAATAAATTGAGAGCATTTATTAACAGTTGGCAGCCCTGGTGGCTCTTAAGAATATGCTCAGTCATATCTGTTTATGTACACATACCACATCCGAAATTTGGTAGAAATCCAATTGATAGTGTAGAAGTTATATGCATTTAAAATTTGGATCTATCAGTAGGCTTATAATCATTTTGGCAACATTGCCATGTATGGCCTCCTGGAAATTAAACTGCAATATAATTATCTATATGTGTGCCAATTTTGAAATAGCTCTCATGTATACCTTCCAAGATATCCAACATGGAGATCACAATTGCGATTTTTCAGCAGTTGGTAGCACTGACATCATTTTCAAATATGGCCGTGAGATATTCAGGTATAGATCTTTACTCCCACCAAATTTTGTTTTGATTGCCGCAGCCGTTTAGGAGTTGATAGGGGACACACACACACACACACAGCCAGACAGACAGATAGACAGACGGACAGACAGACAGACAGACAGACAGACAGACAGACAGACACACATTTGCCCGATCTCATAAGTCTATTTTTTCCTCATTTTTGTAAAATGTGAAAAGTAGGCTAAAAATAGCATCATACGTCGAATTTCAGTTTTTGAATTAATGCCACATTTGAGGCACTGTTGCCCCAATGTGCGACGGCCGGAAACTTCACCCGCATACTCATCGTGGAACATCCACACCACTACACTGCAAGACTACATCATACTGGTAAGTTGTGCTCACATTCGTCCTAAAACCTACCCACACCAAACCGGCATAACTCTGTATCATCTCATTACACACATGTGGCATTATTGGACATAAACGCCAGTACAAACCCTCACTCACAGTTTCATTGTTTACGCACAGCTGACTTTCAGCCTTGCGCAATGCCCGGCCTTCAATTCACACTCCCCGCTTCCAGCAAGGTCGGCTTGCTCCCTCCTCCACACCTGCCAGATCCACTACGCCATCTCCCAGAAATGTAGGAACAGGGGAAGCTGCACTAAGTCTTAGGCTGATTTTGGAAGGTAGAATAAGCAAAGATAAGAGAACATTCATGGCATTTGTAGACTTAGGGCCGGGTTCACCAACGCAGCGTTAACAGGCCGTCACTAAATGCGTTGTTAACTTAAAAAAAAGGAAGCTTGTAGTTTAACGTGACCATTAATCTCGAGATCATGAGCCACGGGACCTCCCTTTTACGTGGAATCCGAACCACAGGACATGGCATTTCACTTCGAAAATTTCACATGCATTGACCGGGAATCGCACCCGGACCGCCTTGGTGAGAGACATACAGCTAGACCGCTGAGCCACCACGCCCCCTGTTAACTTTAACATCGGCATTAGGCTCGTTGGCTTTTCACCAGCACATTCGCCGATTGGCATTAGCAAACGAAGTGTTATGTTTAAGGGCTGTACAAACCTCATTGAAAGATGATGATTGTGACGGTATTTGTTTATTATTTGGTGTTATCAAGCAGGCCGTTAACTGAAAAGCTTAAAAGTTACATAATCCTTGGTTAATAAACAAACATGGCTGATGAGCAAAAGAGCAAGAAGAGCTGGGGACTGTAAAATATTCGTTGAATAAAAGAAACATAATTATCCACCCTTATTTACTCGGAGGATGAGTATCGTGAAATCGTTGAATATAAGAGGACTGATGCTGTAACGTTTAGGTAGTCTTTTATTTATTTATTTATTTATTTATTTATTTATTTATTTATCGTATGGCTTTTAGTGCCGGGAGTGTCCGAGGACATGTTCGGCTCGCCTGAGTCTGTAGCTGCTTCCAGCTGACACCCTTATTAGGGTGAGCTACATGTTCCGTTCAATTTCAATTAGTTCCAACTTTCGCTACCAGATATCAATGATATCTAGTGGTGAACGTTGGAACTTTGATAGAGCGTTCCGACGAAATGTAACCTAACAATTTAGCTTTACACAAGTTTAGTCTGTGAAAGGATCTTTTACATGCCATAAATGTATGACATGGGACCGCCAGCTTTACTTCCCCTCCGAAGGAAGGCATACTGAAGGATTTTTAAAGCTCTTAAAAAATCCGACGACTTCGGCCGGGTTTGAACCCGCTATCTTGGGTACAGCAGTTCAGCATGCTACCAACTACGCCACCGAAGCCGCTAGTCTTTTATTAAATTAAATTAACTAGGATGTTTTATAACGTAATGCTTCACACGATGTTACACGTAAATAAGAAATGGCACATCCGCCTAGGCTATCTTACATATCAGATGGGAATTACAGGTTAGGTTCTGTCATCTGTTGAACATTCAACACAGAATGTTTTGACAACCGAGATCTCATGATAAATTCTATGTCGTCGCATTAATTCAAGTAATTCCTTAGTTATTTATAAGTTAGTGGGCGAAGAAAATCTAGCATGTCTTCAAAAACATCGTCATAGTTCAGAATAAATTTTAATGCCAGACTATTCCGGATTTCGCCGCACGCCATTTTGGATTTGATTCCTACGTAAATCGACCGCCAAGTCGTTAATTCCATGTTGTCAGAGCAATTAGATTTGACGACTTGTTAGGGAAGCTAATGGATTGTTATAGTTTGGTGAACCACGACATTTTGGTAATCGTCCGTCAACGGCCTTAATTGGTTTGTTAACATTTTGACGAGCCATGGTGAACCCTGCCCTTAGAAAAAGCTTTTGATAACGTTGATTGGACTAAATTGTTTGACATTTTGAAAACTCTTGGAATAAAGTACAGGGTTAGGAGGGTGATCTACAATCTATACAGAAACCAGACAGCAGTCATTCGAGCTGAAAGACATGAGAGAGAAGCTGGTATTCAGAAAGGTGTAAGGCAAGACTGCAACTTATCACCCATACTTTTCAATCTTTACATTGAACAAGCAATGAAGGAAATTGTAGAAAAATTTAAAGTGGGAGTGAAGATTCAAGGAGAAATAATTTCAACTCTCAGATTTGCCGATGACATAGTAGTCATCTTGGCCGACCGCCTGAGGATTTGAATGAGTTTTTGAATGGTATGGGCACTGTCTTGAGGAAAGAATCCATGATGACAATTAATAAATGTAAAACAAAAATATTGGAATGCAGCCGAAATAAATCAGAATCCTCTGACATCAAATTGGCAGGTGAAAGCTAAAGGAAGTAGGAGACTTCTGTTACTTAGGTTGCAAAATGACCAGTGATGGACGAAGCAAAGAGGATATAAAAAGTAGGTTAGCTCAGGCAAGGAAAGCATTTCTACAGAAAAGGAATCTGTTGACATCGAATATAGATTTAGTTGTTACAAGTCATTTTTGAAGGCCTTTGTCTGGAGCGTGGTGCTGTATGGAAGTGAAACTTGGACTATTGGTGCAGCAGAAAAGAGGAGAATTGAATCGTTTGAAATGTGGTGTTACAGGAGAATGATGAAGATCGGATAGGTAGATAAGGTTACAAACGAAGAGGTATTAAGACTAGTGGGAGAGGAGAGATGTTTCTGGCGACTGCTAATGAAGAGAAGAGATAGGTTGGTAGGACAAATACTAACAAGGGAAGTACCCCAGCTCGAACGGCTAAAACCGTCTGCCAGTTCGCTTAACATACGAAGATATGTCTGTTCTATTACCCATCACGGGCATTTATCTGTAAAACCCTGCATTTGTGTACATTGTTTGGAAGTCGTGGCATCCAAAGATTGCAGACACACAATTCGCAGCAGAAACTACCGTGCAACAGGCAATTCGGACCATTATATTAGGGAAAGTAAATTCCTAGCAATTGGTTCGACCTTTAGCATATAGCCTATGTGGCAACATTACAAAAAGATTGCAGAAACACAATTCACAGCAGAAACTACCGTGCAACAGGCAATTCGGACCATTATATTAACAAGAAACAGATGTGGTGCAGTATCATCTGGCAAAAGGTTGAACACTTGCTTGCAACAAGAAATCTTAACACATGCAGTACCGTGTTAACATAGTCATCTTTCCCACAGTAAAAGATAACCGTGTTGTCCTTCATTCGACGTCGAAGTGTAAATGCGGAGTTTCAATGAAGTTATTAAAACACAGCGGAATGGAACAGTATGCACACTTAACAAGGGCAACATGTAGACATATTCCATTATTTACAATGTTCCCGCATTGCAATAGTCCAAACTCAAATGCCACGGTGATCACGGTGATCACATTATCACATACTCAGATGGCGCTGGCGACCGAACACGTACTTTTACAGATGAATGGCATTGATAGCTATTGACATAGGTACAACTGTATAATTTAAACCCACTTTCAGTTGGTTTTCGCCGTTCGAGCTGGGGTAGGCCTACTTCCCTCGTAAGACACCCAGGAATAGCAAGCTTAGTTATGCAAGGAAGGGTCGAGGACAAGAACGGTAGGTCTAGACAAAGGTTAGAATATGTTAAATAGATTGCCTCGGATGTAGGGTGTGGTAGCTATGTAGAGATGAAACGATTAGCTCAGGACAGGGAGACATGGAGAGCTGCATCAAACTGGTCAAAAGACTGAAGACAAAAACAACAACAACAACAACAACATTAATGAAATAACATGTAGTTCCGTGAAGAACTATACAGCCTATTTTCATATATCCTACTTACGTTAACTGCCACTATCAACATACAAAATTTCAGTTCGATTGCTGTAATCGATTCGTAGATATTGAGAACCGACTAATATTTCGGATGGTCGCCATGTTGAATTTATATATGTAGGTCCTAGAGTTATGTACGGTTACATGAAGATTATTGGGTACGTGTAGCATTCAAACTTCAATCACATGATTAGGACACAAGAAGTAACAAGGAGATTTTAAAATTTCGCACACCTGCCATCTTGTGGTTATGGAAACAATTTAAATAAATTAGGGGCCAGTGGATTAACATTCGTATAAGGATTTACTGTACCAATTTCACTGCACGCGGATGGTTAAATTGCGAGAAACGTCCATGTGAATATTTATATATTGCGTCGCCGCCATGTTGGATTTTTGATCACCAGGTTATTTAAAGTCCTATAGGTGAACTTAAGTTCATAGCCCATATGAACATTAAAAAATTCAGTTTGATTGCTATAACAGATTCGTAGCTATTCATAGCCGTCTAAATATTTCGGGTGGTTGCCATGTTGGATTGTCATGTACCATTAAAGGAAAATCATTGCGTACGTTCATTATTCAAACTTTCACTTCGATCGCATGACTACGACACACGAAATAAAAACTTAAATTTAAAATTCGCACAGCCGTTATCTTGAGGTTATGTAAACAATTGAACTAAATTAGATTCCAGTGCATTACAATGTGTATAAACATTTCCTGTACCAGATTTGATTGCGTTTGGAATATTAAATCGCGAGACAGTTCTATTTAAAATTTTCAAATTCGCTTGGCCGCCATGTTCGTTTTCTTGTTGACCGGATTTTGAAAAACTTGTAGGTGAACTTCCAGTAGTGCCCTTTATCTCCGTACAAAATTTCCGGGTGATACCGCTAATAGTATCAGAGATATAGAATGCCGGTGAAATATTTCGCACAGCCGCCATCTTGAGGTTATGTAAACAATTGAACGAAGTTAGATGTCGTTTCATTACAATGTGTATAAAGATATACTGTACCAAGTTTCATTGCGTTTGGTTAGTCAAATCGCGAGAATCGTCTATTTAAATGTCACACCTTCTCTTGGCCGCCATGTTGGTTTTGTAGTTACCAGGTTTACAAACTTCTAGTAGTTCCCTTTATCACCGTAAAAAAATCCAGGGTGATATAGGGAATAGTTTCGGAGATATTGAATGCTGGTGAAATATTTGGCATTGGATTGGTGAGACGTAACAGACCTTGAAGAGCACGGTCGGGGTCGTCCGGAATAGTGCAATGAACTTACCGAGTTTCATTGACATCGTTCCAGCCGTTTAGAAGTAATTAGGCGGACACACACACACACACCTCACACACACACACACACACACACAGACACGGACAAAAGGTGATCTCATAAGCCTTTTTTTTCTAAATTTAAAATAGGCTTAAAATGGAAATGGAAATGGATATGCTTACTAAGTACAAGGGCCTGCGGTAGAAATACAAGGGAAGTGATATCTGAACATTATATATTTTCCAGTGCTGATTTCGGAAACAGTAATTAAACATTTCTATGACGTCACGTTTTCTTGAAAAATTCAATTGGATTTTTATGGACATTTACCTGACGTCGAACATAATTGAAGAACGTCAAGAAAAAGTTTCAAAGGAAAAAGACTACTTGGTTGGTTCCTACTTTTAGAGGATGCAACAACGCCGTCATGTAACCTCGTGTACTTTGGGTGTGTGTAGAATCTGTTTATTAACCGGTGTTAATTGTGATGGCTGTATTAGTGTGTGTTATCCCTCCCCATATTATTCTGCTAAGGTCCCATTCCAGTTTTGTACCGAAAATAAGGTCCCATTAACACCAATCTACACATATGGGGTACCTACAGGTACAGCATAACCCAATGCGTAAGCGAAACGCACTCATTTACTCTTTAAATGCCTCAAAATTAAATTAATACCTTAAAACATGTATATTTACAATGAAATAATGAAAGAATGCAACACGGTAACCATGGTAACAGAATCTCACAGGTCCATCTATTTCTGTAAGACGCAATGCAATTGCAATTGTTACATTACTGTGAAAGTTTCCAGACGGTTATAAGGTTATCGCTGAATCAAATTAAGCTGTAAAATTCATCAATACATACAGTATAATGCGCTTAAGGGGATCAAGGGGCACTCTAGAATCTTTTCACGCAATTTTCACGCGTGAGTGTGGTACGAAAGGTCTTTTACATCCGACTATAAAGGGTCTCCGAAAACCACATTTAATGGCCTTTAAATTAACAGTGTCTGTGATATTCCCAGAAAACTAACTTCGCTCTGATATACCTATGAAGGAATGACCAACCCCTAACCACTGCATCAGTAGCTGAATTGATCAAGTCTGATTATTCATACCAAGGATAAATCAGTCATAGCATTCATGATTGAGATTTTGCTGAGTGTATTCTTTATAACTAGAATATTCGCGGGCGAAGCCGCGAGGGGTAATGGTAGTCTGTAATATTCAGGTAAGGACTGCAGACAATCAATTTCAAGTAGTTCCTGTTATTGCTACCAAATGCTAACGTCAACGACATCTAGCTGCGGACTTGGTCAATAGATGCCACCGCAACCGGCACTGGCAACGAACGTTAGAACTTATAGAGCGTTAATCAAATCTAACCTAGATATTTAGCTTCACACAATTCTAGTTAGTGGACGGTTCTTTTACATGCCAAATATCTATGACATGGGACCGCCGGACTTACTTCCCCTCCGAAGGAGGGCATACTGAGGGATTTTTAACGCTCTTAAAAAACCGAAGACTTTGACCCGGTTTGAACCAGCTATCTTGGGCATAGCAGTTCAGTATGCTACCAACTATGACACCGAAGCCGTTTGTTTAATAATAAACTAGCATTACCCGTCCTTGGTATGAATAATCAGACTTTATCAATTCAGCTACTGGTGCAGTGGTTAGGGGTTTGTCATTCCTTCATAGGTGTATCAGAGCGAAGTTAGTTTTCTGGGGATATCACAGACACTGTTAATTTAAGGGACTTTAAATGTGGTTTTCGGAGACCCTTTATGGTCAGGTGAAAAAGCCTTTCGTACCACACTCACACGTGAAAATTGCGTGAAAAAATTCTGGAGTGCCTCTTGACCCCCTTAAGCGCATTTTACTGTAAGTAATGATGAATTTTACAGCTTAATTTGGTTCAGTGATAACCTTATAACCGCCTGGAAACTTTCACAGTAATGTAATAATTGGAATTGCATTGCGTCTTACAGAAATAGATGGACCTGTGAGATTCTGTTACCATGGTTACCGTGTTGCATTCTTTAATTATTTCATTGTAAATATACATGTTTTAAGGTATTTATTTAATTGTGAGGCATTTAAAGAGTAAATGAGTGCGTTTCGCTTACGCATTGGTTTATGCTGAACCTGTAGTTACCCGATATGTGTAGGTTGGTGTTAATGGGGCCTTAGCAGAATAATATAAGGGAGGGATAAACTACATATTTTAGCGTTGACAAGACGGATTATATAACATAATAGCAACCCGCTCTGGCTTCGCCCGGTATTATTAACGGTTTACACAGCGTAAGCTTGAAAGGCGAACGGACGGTAGGTCTTTTTTTTTTGACTCGATTCACTGAAATCGTTTCTGCTCGGCTTCCTTTGGTCATAAATAAATAATTTCCCCCAGCGGCTCACATCTTGTGGGACGTGGGTTAGCGACCACGGGACCCCAGCTGAGTCCGGCATTGCTTCCACTTACTTGTGCCGGGATCCGCTCCGTCTTCTTTCCTGTCGACCTCCCTTGGTCAACTCTTGTTCTTTTCCGACCCCGACGGTTTTAGGGTAACCGAGGCCTAGGGAGTCTTTCACTTTACCGCCTTAATTGGCCCTTGTCTCATCTTTCCTGATCCCTCCTTCTTCGAGAGGTCAGACCTCTTGTTTTCTTTTCATTATATTTCCTTTCCTCTTTAAGATTCCCACACTGTTTTGTTACTTGGGTCCCCATGTATCTAAATTCCCTTTAGCAATTTTCTTTTTGCATCTACACTACATTTTGTAGGTATTTTTAATCTACGTTGAATTTTGTAAGTTTTTTCGATTTAAATTACATTTCGCGATTGTTTTCAACCTCAATTGCATTTGGTAAAGATTGGCAATCGAAATTGCTTTTTAGTAAATCTTTCAATATAGGAGCAGGGCATTTTAGTGAGTATTTTGAATTTTAATTGCATTTTGTAAGTATTTTCAACCAAATCCGCTTTTCGCAAGAATTTTAAATCTAAATTACATTTTGTGTGGTGGGCATTTTGCAAGTATTTTGATTCTCAATTGCATTTTGTGGATATTTTGAATCTAAATTACATTTTGTCAAGTATTTTCAATCTAAATTGCATTTTGTAAGTATTGTCAATCCAAATGAGTAGTTTGAATCTACCGTACATTTAGTAAGCATTTTCAATTTCGATTGCATGCTGAATTTTGAATTTCAATTGCACTTTGTGAATATTTTGGATTGGAAATGGGATCTTTCAATCTGAATTGCATTGTGTATTTTCAATTTCGATTGTATTTTGTAAGTAATTTGAACCTCAATTGCATTTTGTACGTATTTTCGATCTCATTTGCATTTTGTAAGTATTTTGAATTTCAGTTACATTTTGTAAGTATTTAGACTCTACATTGAATTTTGTACGTATTTTGAACCTAGCCTACTTTTTGTGCGTATTTTTCAATCTATTCCTTTTGTGGATCTTTTCGTTTTAAATTCCCTTTTGTAAGAACATTTTGTGAGTTGTTTCAATCTGAGTTCCTTTTTGTAAATATTTTCAGTCTCACTTAATTTTCGTTCTGGTTTCCATTTCATTGTCATTTTCGCTATCACCCAGATCATTAGGGGCCGATAACCTAGATGTTAGGCCCCTTAAAAAAACAATTATCATCATCATCATCATCATCATCATCATCATCAAAAATAAATTATTTTTTATAGAAACTTTCCTCGAGATATCCTTTGCAATATGGTGTAAACCACATCAAAATCCATCCAGAGGTTAACAGGATTACCTGGAACATCCATGAATCGGGGGCTGTGTTTTATACGAGGGCTACTCCAAAACTAAGGCCCGTTTATTTTTTTAATATTAACCGAACATTTTATTTTGAAATCACATTTATTTTTAGGTTTTACATACCTTCCTCTATTTTTCTACATAGTTACCTTGTTTATTTAGCCACTTGTCATACCTTAAAACTAAGTTCTGAAATCCCTCTGCATAAAATTTTGCTGCTTGCTCTGACAACCAAGAATTCACACTTGAGGAAAATCCATTGATAGAGTGGTAATCATGAATCGTCGGTCCTAGTGAATTTTCGTGTCAAATGCAATCACCAAGTCATCTGTGTTTGTTGTTGCATTGTATCACCTGAGCGTTCTTCGTCATGAACATTTTCACGGCCACTTTTGAACTCGCGTACCCATTTTCTCACTTTACCTCCCGTCATTGCATTATCACCATACACCTCACAAAGCTGACGATGAATGTCTGCAGCCGACTTGTTTCTTGCACTCAAAAACGTATCACTGATCGTACCTCACACGCGGCGGGCGAATCAATAATCTTGAACATTGTGAAGATGCACAGTTCAGCGTACAGATTAGATACACAGCTGCAAAGGATGCCTGCTTGTTCACAAAGGATGCCGAAAATTTAAAAAAACGGACCTTAGTTTTGGAATAGCCCTCGTACTATGTAGAGATTAGCTTTCGTAATTGGGTCTGTTTTGTGTTGACCAACTGAAAAGTTACAATATCAACTATTAGCTGAGGAAGACCTTACATTGAAAGGGAAGTGATTACGTTTTTCTTCAGACAGAAACGCACCAACCACAATCCAGCCAGCCTAAAGAGAATCACTGGCGACGACATATCAAAGCAAGCTCTATCCCCTCATCCAGCCAAAGTCCACGCTCTAACGAAGTCTTTGAGTCTTCCTATTTCACTATCAAATATTTTTTTAAAAGAGTGATTGAAATAAGAAGAAAAAAGAGTATATGAAAGGGAGTGTATGAAATTTCTAGAACGAGATTAAAGGATGGAGTAGGTAAGTAAAGAAGTAAGACGAAGTTATATTTAAAAAGTTGAGAAATATGAAGAAAGGAACTTGAGGGAGAGAGATGGTTTGGCGTTGACTAGAGGGGGGAGAAAAAACCCGTGAAGGAACCATCATTAATTCCCGCAGATTGGTGGAGGAGGCGGGGGACACCGCAGTCGTTGTAAGACTTAATTAAAAATCACAAATTGGAACTGTGCAACGCCAGCGCATCAGAGTACAGACTGCGTTTTGCTAAGTGTTTGTTGTTACATTGTATCACTTTCCACAAAGGATATTGTGATCCATAACGAGCAGAGGAAGATTAAAGAGTTCTGTAAACCAAACAATGAATCTGATTCGTCACTTTATGCTAATTAAGACGGAGATGGATGTCTTTGTTAAGAATCACCAATTGGCACAGTTAGGGCCGGGCGGGCGTTCCGAATATTTTATTTTATAGGGAAACTGTTTTTGTTTTAATGCTTCTCTTTGTTTTAACCCGTTATAAATTAGTGGTATGCATAGACCCTACTGGGTGTCACAAAAATGTACGGCACACATTGCAGGACACATTCCTCACAAGAAGACGAATACATTGTGTTATATGAACATGGGTCCGGAAACGCTTTGTTTCTATGTTATACCTCATTGTCTCCAACTCATTAATCATACGAAACACACAAGAACAGAACGTTCGAATCATGGGGAACATGCACTGTTGGGTACGTCTGGTTACGTTGTCGCTATCGTAGGTGCACCGCCAGTGTTTTGTTTTACATGGCCCAGTTGCCATACGATTTACGGTAACATCAACTGTGTTGCAATACGACTTACGGTAACATCAACTGTTGCAGTGATCAGTACGACCTCATTTTAGTGTAAATGACCGTCGGCTTCTAAATAACAGATTCGGTGACAGATGGATAGGTAGAGGTGGACCAATTGCCTGGCCTCCACGCTCTCCGGACCTACACCCACTGGATTTTATTTATGAGGACATTTGAAAGCTCTTGTGTATCGAATCCAGTAGTGTGTTTTGGACAGTTCTGTGACCACCGCCACCGCCACCGCTGGAATACTAAAATGGCAATATCTCGCGAACCAATCAGGCTAGAGACTTGTACGAGGTGTCAAATTACTCAGGCGAACACCCCCTTTCCATTGGACAACATATTTCCACCCCATAATAAAACCTACCCCTACTAGAGGGTGAAATTGAATTTTTTTAGAGAATCTCTCTTTCCAATTGCAACATGTGAGAGTTTGAATGCCGATATGGAATGTAACGTTGTTCTGCAAACCAATAATCAAAGAGGGGCATGTTAGGCCTTGAGGTGAGAGCCCCTGTTATTGTTGACGAGCCCCCTGCTGTCGGGTCCCTGTTGATGGGTTATTGTTGACAGGTCATTGTTGGCAGGTCCTTGTGGACGAGTCCTTGTGGACAAGTCTGTGTGGACAGGTCCTTGTGGACAGGTCCTTGGGACAAGTCCTTGTCCCTTTGGACTGATCCCTTTGGACCGGTCCCTTTGGCCTGGTCCCTATGGACTGGCTCATGAATTTATTTAAATTATGTCAAAGGGCCTAACTACATTTGCGTGTGTTGAACTGACGTTGTTCACTAATCCCCCACTACTATAATGGGATAACGATATGAAAGGAAAGTGACGAAATTCATGTGAACACGTGTGAGATGACCTTATTACCGTCCTCCTTGTGAAACAAGTCACATCCTGTTTTGGTTCATACGTGAGAAAATGCAAGTTCATGTGTAATATGACCTAACACACAAGTGTACACATGTGCACGTGCACGATAAGAGCTAACAAGTCACAACCTGTTTTGACAGTGGTGGGAATAAGGCTAGAGACATGTACAAGTAGTCAAATGACTCCGGCAGACAACCCCTTTTCTATGGATGACTTATTTCCACTCAAAAATAAAATCTACCCCTACTAGGGGGTGAAATAATAATTTTTATGTAAAAGTCGCTTTCCATGTGCAACATGTGGGAGTTTGTATGCCAATATGAAATTAAACTCGTTCCTCATAAAGTGCATGCATACAACTGAATGCCGCTATGATTTATCATTTTTGTTTTTTGTTTTACGAATGCGCAATTGGGGTTTTTGTAAGAGGGCGGGCTTTTTGAATAATGATTTATAGATACGTTTTTTTATACAAATTAACCAAAGATCCAAAAACTAATAGGTCATCGGCTTTTTAATATCTTATGAACTAAGAAAGCTAGGGACTTGTATGAGGGGTCGTTGGACTTGGGGTGACGCCCTGTTTTTGAATGTATTATTCATTTTTTGTCAAAAGGGCCTAACTGCACTTTCGTTAATATCTCGCTAACTTATAATCACAGAGGGTCAAGTGAGGTGTCATAGGACTTAAAATGGCCAACCCCTCTCCATGATCAATGAATTTACCCAAAAAAAAAACAGCAAGGTCATTAACCTAAGATTTTATCAACTAATAATCGGAGAGGGACAAGTGAGGTGTCACAAGACTCAGAATGGCCAACCCTTTTCCATGAACAACGAATTTACCCAAAATACCCAAAACAGCAAGGTCATTGACCTAAGATTTTATAAACTTATCAGTAGAGAGGGTCAAGTGAGGTGTCATAGGACTACGACTGGTTAATCCTTTCCCATGACCAATGAATTTACCTCAATAATTCAAAACAGCAAGGTCATTGACCTGAGATTTTATAAACTAATAATCGGATATCAACATGTGAGGTGTCATAGGACTTAGAATGGTCAACCCTTTCCCATGGCTAATGAATTTACCCAAAAATACCCTATACATCAAGGTCATCGATCTGAGATTTTATAAACTTATAATCGGATATGGACATGTGAAATGTTTACAGTGAGTGATGAAACATAGCTAGGTAGTGAAAGAATTATTGTAGGCTACATGTATGGTGACTGACAAATCTTTCACCATTGGAACTTGTTTTCAGATCAAACTCCAGTACAGAGAGAGTATAGGTTGTAGGTATGGGATAATAAATGACAAATAGTGTATACAAAATCTGATTTATCGATTCAAGAAATAAGAGTAGACAATCTTTAATTGATTGGTTAAAGAGGATAGCTAAAATCCAAAATGGTGACTACATTGATCTAAACTGAACCAAGCTGAATCAAACCTAACCAAACCGAACCAAACTTAATCAAAAACAAGCCAATGGTTTAAGTGTAAAACTTGTGGGTGAATGTGGTCATTGGTAATGTCAGAAAGGAAAGGGATAACGCTCTACCTATAGAGGGTAAGGTAAAGCTAGTGCATGATGCTAATGCACACACACAAGTACATGAACCACACACAACTATCCTATGCAGTTTTTATGGGTTGACTGTTAAAACATGCTCAGTGGTTACTGGGACAAGATGGTCGCTACACACAACAAGCTTTAAATACCTGAGGCTAATAATCTATACACACACTCACACACACTTGTTCTAAACTAAACTGTCTTGCTGGCAGAGCTCACACAGTAGGTAAATGACAGAAATGCTTGGCTAACAGAAATACAATCATTTTCGGTTGTCTAATGTTACCAGCTAAACATTACGTGCTATAGTGGTGAGCACATGTGCCTCTTTCACTGGAGATCTTAACTCGATTTCTAGCTCTAAGGCCTAGAACGAATCAAACTAAGAAAAAAGGGTATGGTGACGCAGTAGTTAAACTGTTAGCCTTTCACTAAGGTAGACTAGGGTTTGATTTTAGGTTAATATGCATGTCATAAACAAACAAATAAAAGCAGAGATAATGTTTAAAACTGATTACACTTGTCTCTTTTCAAATTATTACTTAGATTACAAATACAAACGTGGACTGGGTTTGACATACTGTTAATGCTTCCTATCACATACTAGACTGTAAGAAAGCCAAACAAGCAAAATGCGTAGGTAGAGCAGTGGTAAAATCGCTATGTGTAGAGAAATACCTAACGGTTTTATGAACTGACAAAGGTATGTCGCATAAACAGTGCAGGATACAATCCAGCAACCATAATTTTTATCTCGTGGACAAGAGAAAACATATATATAGAGAGATATATATAGAAAGCTTGTGTGTGTGTGTGGGGGGGGGGGGGTAGCATTGGTTGTTTGACCAGAGAAAATACGGTGAGGTAGGGTGGGGAGAGGGAGAATTAGAACTTATATATGAATGGAAAATAGATTTTTTCAATCGTTTTGTTTTTCAAATGCAGTGGTAGATAGTCGTTTTTTGTAAAACATTCTTACTTGCAGTAGTAATAAGCCTCTATGGTTCCGCTAACACATAGATAGACTGTATTATTGCCATGGTCAAGCACTCACATTAAGATCATTTACAAAATCATAAAATGAAAAATAAAATATCATGTTTTGGAAATATCGTTTTTCAACATACACACAAAATAAATATATAAAAAATTTGTAAACAGCAAAATGGAAAATCCATGTTTCCATATAGACAACATTTAAAAACCTTAAACGGACATTCAAGAAAATATATGCAAATGGGAAATTGACAAATGTGTAAATATGAAAATGGAAAAATCCATGTTTCCATATCATGAAATTGAAAAACATCAAACTGTCATTTAAAAAAATGCAAATGGAAAATTGACAAATTGCAATGTGTGAAATGTGAAATTGAACAAATGGCTATCATTATTAAAAAAAAAGAACATGGTGCTCTATGGTTGAGGTGTGAATCAAACCCTCTCTACTTATTTGGACCACTCGAGACTGAGTAGACTAGTTTTAGTTGTCATACCACTTTTAAAAGTTTGTGTTAAATCTAGGAATTGAACCCAAGAGCTTGTAGGGGGGATCCAAGGTTATAATATGTTAAACAGATAGCCTTGAGTGTAGGGTGTGGTAGTTATATAGAGATGAGACGTTTCGCTCAGGGCAGGGAGCATGGAGATCTGCATCAAACCAGTCAAAAGACTGACGACTCAAACAACAACATGTAGAGCTCACCAAAATAATGTTGTGTAACGGTAAATGTTAGTCAACGAACAGTAATGCATTACTAAAACCCATGACACGATACCTAAGAGCTTTTCTAAAATTATTTTAAAATGCCTTTAACCCTATATTAAACACCCAGTTCACAAGACTCATAACTGCAATGTTATGGTCAAACAAAACAAAATCTATATTTCAAAACAAACAAGTGGTTTAGTCAATGTATACTGGAAAAAGTGTTATAAACACTCAAGTCCACAAAAATAATTAAATTAGTAACTGTCAGGTTGACCGAGTGGTTATGGTGTTTGACTTAAGTTCAAATTTTCTGTACAAGAAAGCAAGGGTTCGAATCCCTTACCTGATATAACTATTACCTCAACACTGTATTATTGTGTACTCGGTACACAAACCATAGATATAGTGTATTGTTTAAGGTCACTCTCTTTGCGAACAGTCAGAGACTGTTGATGGTTAACAATTGCATTAATAGTGGGACATAGGGATAGCAATTAAGAAAAACAGACAATACCCATACACTATTTTTATTTATTTAATGTAAGTACTTGTACAATAGTTATATACAAACTACAACTCTCTTTTGTCTATTACTATCTAGTCCTTTTCGATCCACTTGCATAACAAGGCAGATGACTTTGTAGTTCAGCCCCTTAAAACAACAACAACACTACCTCTTGCATAGTCTGTGATGTTGATGACTCTTGAGGCGTGGAAGATGGATACAACATAACTTTTACAACAGGGGTTAAACGTTGCTCAACAAACAATGCACTATTTTGAGTAGCAACATCTTTCTCTTGTACTAACTTATTAGCATTCTGATGATTTTTGCCAACACCATCAGTGTTTTGTCTGGAGCACTACATTGATGATCACTCACACTTAAAACCACACCATTTCTACTTTTCATATTGCCTCGACATCTTGTTGACCCCTGTTTTGAGCATCGCCAGAATATTATTCCTTTTACATTTTGTCATCTATAGTTATAAGAGTAGCCTTTATAGAGTACACGTTGTTTACCTCGGTTTGTTGTAGTAAGTTCCATAGTAGGAACTAACCTGTTTTGTATGATTTGCACACTACAAAGGTTATCTCTGTTCTGGTAATAGAATTATTTAGCGTTGGCTTTTATATTAATATGTACAGTTAAAAGTAATAGAAAAGTGACAGAAACGTGGTAGCAAAGTGGTAGACAAGTGGTAGACAATTGGTAACATAGTGGTAGAAAAGTGGTAGCAAAGTGGTAGCAAAGTGGTAGAAAAGTGGTAGAAAAGTGGCAGAAAAGTAGTAGCAAAGTGGTAGAAAAGTGGTAGAAAAGTTGTAGAAAAGTGGTAGCAAACTAGAAAAGTGGTAGCAAAGTGGCAGAAAAGTAGTAGAAAAGTGGTAGCAAAGTGGTAGCAAACTAGAAAAGTGGTAGCAAAGTGGTAGCAAAGTGGTAGAAAATATTACATGTATTGTTAAGAAATAGTTTAAGCGGTTACATGGATTCATTACACTTTAAATTTAGCATCACGAAGCTCTTTTTCTATATCCAAAAGTTCTTCCTCATATTTAGTATGACCAGCCTGTTTACAGGTATGCAAGTACTGAAGCCGCTGGATTAGCTTATTGGGATTGTTCCAGTAAACAAATTTAACAAATGATTTTTTTGGGTGTAAACCATTATCATCATCATCATCATCATCATCATAATCATCATCATCATCATGGTTATCATCATCAATATAATTATCATCAATATAATCATCATCACTATTACTATCTAATCCTTTTTGTTCATCTTGCAATGCAACAACCTTTGGCATAGTTTGTGTTGTCTTTGCTAGTGTTAGAGGTTTCTTAGACGTTAACGACTGTCCTAACATGTCTTTTTCAGGAGATAATAAATGCTCTTTAACAAACAAAGCACTATCTTGAGCCACACTATTTTTTTCTTGGTCTTGCTTTTTTACCTTGGATAGAGTATTTTGTCCATTTAAATGAGTATTATTTTGAGATTTACAATGATGATCGATTGAAATAAGTATGTTGGAGCCTTTTGTTTTAATCATTCCTCGACACTTTTTAGATCGTTGTTTCGAACAGCACCAAATAACAGTTCCATTTTTGTTAGTTCTTTTTACAATATATGCATATCCTTTATAGTAAGCACATGGCTTACCATAGCTAGTCGTTGATACTTCCGTGTCAACTGTTAAGCATAAACTAATCTCTAGTAAAGTTAACTCGATAATAAAAATGATAGTTTGTAGTATGTGCAGTTTAAAGTAAGAGCAAAAGTGAGAGTCAAATGGTAGAAAAGTGTTAGCAAAGTGGTGGAAGAGTGGTAGCAGTTTATAGTAGTCATGATCTTTTTTACCAGAATGTGATTTGAGTAAATGTAATTTCTAAACCTTAGCAGTGAGTTGTCAGTTAGTCTTGGTTCAGACAAGCGTAAACAGTTCTCCAGTGAATCAGAGATCAAGATTTTCATTATGAAACAGTTGTGTATCCAATTAGGTATCGGTACTTGATAGCTTCACACACATGAACAAAAATTCAAACATATCTGACATGAATTACATGATTTGAAAGTTGACAACGAATATCCAATCAACCATTGTAGTTGCAATGTCAAACACAAAGACAAAATCAGCATGAACTTTTAAGTTACAGGAAAATTCTATGAAATAGACTATGCTGGAAATTTGGAAATACACATCAGAAGTTTGCAACACCATCCTTCTAGCCTATATAAATTATCGACATGGAAAGTGTGCACTGCCCCTAACATTAAACCAATTTATCAATAACGCAAGTCAACAATCAAAACATTTTGTGTTGAGTCTATCATTTAATGCATATATTCTGTCTACATTGAACAGTAACAAAAAACGCCATTCATAATTAATTAAGTTTGCTTTAATTCTTTATGTAATGATAAATACATATTTAAAGTTTTGGCTGACTGTTCAGGGTGAATCGGCTTTGAACACATAAGAGAGGGAATATTTTAAGACTTAACCTCAGCTCACCTAACATAACCTAAATTTACCTAACCTAACCTTGTCAAATAGGTAAGAAACGGGTCAAGCTATGCTTTCGACTACCGAGTTTCAGCTACTTTTCAAGGTTACTCTCCCGAACATTGCCGGAGACTGCTGATAAACACCTATGTTCCCACGGCGGCGGCGCGCAACGACTTACATGACGCGCTTCCCTCTTTTCATTGATCCCTGTTGATTTGTCCCTTTGGACTGGTCCCTGTTGACTAGCCCCTTTGGAAGGGCCCTTTTTGAATGGAGACATTTTTGACGGGTCCCTGTGGACAGGTCCTTTTGGCTGATCCCTTTGGACCGGTCCCTTTGGACTGGTACCTATGGACTGGCCCATGCGATTATCCAAATTATGTCAAAGGGGCCGGTCCAAAGGGATCAGCCAAAAGGACCTGTCCACAGGGACCCGTCAAAAATGACTCCATTCAAAAAGGGCCCTTCCAAAGGGGCTAGTCAACAGGGACCAGTCCAAAGGGACAAATCAACAGGGATCAATGAAAAGAGGGAAGCGCGTCATGTAAGTCATTGCGCGCCGCCGCCGTGGGAACATAGGTGTTTATCAGCAGTCTCCGGCAATGTTCGGGAGAGTAACCTTGAAAAGTAGCTGAAACTCGGTAGTCGAAAGCATAGCTTGACCCGTTTCTTACCTATATGACAAGGTTAGGTTAGGTAAATTTAGGTTATGTTAGGTGAGCTGAGGTTAAGTCATAAAATATTCCCTCTCTTATGTGTTCAAAGCCGATTCACCCTGAACAGTCAGCCAAAACTTTAAATATGTATTTATCATTACATAAAGAATTAAAGCAAACTTAATTAATTATGAATGGCGTTTTTTGTTACTGTTCAATGTAGACAGAATAAATGCATTAAATGATAGACTCAACACAAAATGTTTTGATTGTTGACTTGCGTTATTGATAAATTGGTTTAATGTTAGGGGCAGTGCACACTTTCCATGTCGATAATTTATATAGGCTAGAAGGATGGTGTTGCAAACTTCTGATGTGTATTTCCAAATTTCCAGCATAGTCTATTTCATAGAATTTTCTTGTAACTTAAAAGTTCATGCTGATTTTGTCTTTGTGTTTGACATTGCAACTACAATGGTTGATTGGATATTCTTTGTCAACTTTCAAATCATGTAATTCATGTCAGATATGTTTGAATTTTTGTTCATGTGTGTGAAGCTATCAAGTACCGATACCTAATTGGATACACAACTGTTTCATAATGAAAATCTTGATCTCTGATTCACTGGAGAACTGTTTACGCTTGTCTGAACCAAGACTAACTGACAACTCACTGCTAAGGTTTAGAAATTACATTTACTCAAATCACATTCTGGTAAAAAAGATCATGACTACTATAAACTGCTACCACTCTTCCACCACTTTGCTAACACTTTTCTACCATTTGACTCTCACTTTTGCTCTTACTTTAAACTGCACATACTACAAACTATCATTTTTATTATCGAGTTAACTTTACTAGAGATTAGTTTATGCTTAACAGTTGACATGGAAGTATCAACGTCTAGCTATGGTAAGCCATGTGCTTACTATAAAGGATATGCATATATTGTAAAAAGAACTAACAAAAATGGAACTGTTATTTGGTGCTGCTCGAAACAACGATCTAAAAAGTGTCGAGGAATGATTAAAATAAAAGGCTCCAACATACTTATTTCAATCGATCATCATTGTAAATCTCAAAATAATACTCATTTAAATGGACAAAATACTCTAACCAAGGTAAAAAAGCAAGACCAAGAAAAAAATAGTGTGGCTCAAGATAGTGCTTTGTTTGTTAAAGAGCATTTATTATCTCCTGAAAAAGACATGTTAGGACAGTCGTTAACGTCTAAGAAACCTCTAACACTAGCAAAGACAACACAAACTATGCCAAAGGTTGTTGCATTGCAAGATGAACAAAAAGGATTAGATAGTAATAGTGATGATGATTATATTGATGATAATTATATTGATGATGATAACCATGATGATGATGATGATGATGATGATGATAATGGTTTACACCCAAAAAAATCATTTGTTAAATTTGTTTACTGGAACAATCCCAATAAGCTAATCCAGCGGCTTCAGTACTTGCATACCTGTAAACAGGCTGGTCATACTAAATATGAGGAAGAACGTTTGGATATAGAAAATGAGCTTCGTGATGCTAAAATGATAGTGTAATGAATCCATGTAACCGCTTAAACTATTTCTTAACAATACATGTAATATTTTCTACCACTTTGCTACCACTTTTCTACCACTTTGATACCACTTTTCTACTACTTTTCTGCCACTTTGCTACCACTTTTCTAGTTTGCTACCACTTTTCTACCACTTTGCTACCACTTTTCTACTACTTTTCTACCACTTTTCTACCACTTTTCTAGTTTGCTACCACTTTTCTACCACTTTGCTACTACTTTTCTACTACTTTTCTGCCACTTTTCTACCACTTTTCTACCACTTTGCTACCACTTTGCTACCACTTTTCTACCACTATGTTACCAATTGTCTACCACTTGTCTACCACTTTGCTACCACGTTTCTATCACTTTTCTATTACTTTTAACTGTACATATTAATATAAAAGCCAACGCTAAATAATTCTATTACCAGAACAGAGATAACCTTTGTAGTGTGCAAATCATACTAACAGGTTAGTTACTACAATGGAAATTACTACAACTAACCGAGGTAAACAACGTGTACTCTATAAAGGCTACTCTTATAACTATAGACGACAAAATGTAAAAGGAATAATATTCTGGCGATGCTCAAAACAGAGGTCAACAAGATGTCGAGGCAATATGAAAAGTAGAAATGGTGTGGTTTTAAGTGTGAGTGATCATCAATGTAGTGCTCCAGACAAAACACTGATGGTGTTGGCAAAAATCATCAGAATGCTAATAAGTTAGTACAAGAGAAAGATGTTGCTACTCAAAATAGTGCATTGTTTGTTGAGCAACGTTTAACCCCTGTTGTAAAAGTTATGTTGTATCCATCTTCCACGCCTCAAGAGTCATCAACATCACAGACTATGCAAGAGGTAGTGTTGTTGTTGTTTTAAGGGGCTGAACTACAAAGTCATCTGCCTTGTTATGCAAGTGGATCGAAAAGGACTAGATAGTAATAGACAAAAGAGAGTTGTAGTTTGTATATAACTATTGTACAAGTACTTACATTAAATAAATAAAAATAGTGTATGGGTATTGTCTGTTTTTCTTAATTGCTATCCCTATGTCCCACTATTAATGCAATTGTTAACCATCAACAGTCTCTGACTGTTCACAAAAAGAGTGACCTTAAACAATACACTATATCTATGGTTTGTGTACCGAGTACACAATAATACAGTGTTGAGGTAATAGTTATATCAGGTAAGGGATTCGAACCCTTGCTTTCTTGTACAGAAAATTTGAACTTAAGTCAAACACCATAACCACTCGGTCAACCTGACAGTTACTAATTTAATTATTTTTGTGGACTTGAGTGTTTATAACACTTTTTCCAGTATACATTGTCTAAACCACTTGTTTGTTTTGAAATATAGATTTTGTTTTGTTTGACCATAACATTGCAGTTATGAGTCTTGTGAACTGGGTGTTTAATATAGGGTTAAAGGCATTTTAAAATAATTTTAGAAAAGCTCTTAGGTATCGTGTCATGGGTTTTAGTAATGCATTACTGTTCGTTGACTAACATTTACCGTTACACAACATTATTTTGGTGAGCTCTACATGTTGTTGTTTGAGTCGTCAGTCTTTTGACTGGTTTGATGCAGATCTCCATGCTCCCTGCCCTGAGCGAAACGTCTCATCTCTATATAACTACCACACCCTACACTCAAGGCTATCTGTTTAACATATTATAACCTTGGATCCCCCCTACAAGCTCTTGGGTTCAATTCCTAGATTTAACACAAACTTTTAAAAGTGGTATGACAACTAAAACTAGTCTACTCAGTCTCGAGTGGTCCAAATAAG
Source organism: Meconema thalassinum (assembly GCA_946902985.2). NCBI lineage: Eukaryota > Metazoa > Arthropoda > Insecta > Orthoptera > Tettigoniidae > Meconema > Meconema thalassinum. The sequence continues at coordinate 47,669,144 of OX336399.1, read as the reverse complement.
TAGAGAGGGTTTGATTCACACCTCAACCATAGAGCACCATGTTCTTTTTTTTTTAATAATGATAGCCATTTGTTCAATTTCACATTTCACACATTGCAATTTGTCAATTTTCCATTTGCATTTTTTAAAATGACAGTTTGATGTTTTTCAATTTCATGATATGGAAACATGGATTTTTCCATTTTCATATTTACACATTTGTCAATTTCCCATTTGCATATATTTTCTTGAATGTCCGTTTAAGGTTTTTAAATGTTGTCTATATGGAAACATGGATTTTCCATTTTGCTGTTTACAAATTTTTTATATATTTATTTTGTGTGTATGTTGAAAAACGATATTTCCAAAACATGATATTTTATTTTTCATTTTATGATTTTGTAAATGATCTTAATGTGAGTGCTTGACCATGGCAATAATACAGTCTATCTATGTGTTAGCGGAACCATAGAGGCTTATTACTACTGCAAGTAAGAATGTTTTACAAAAAACGACTATCTACCACTGCATTTGAAAAACAAAACGATTGAAAAAATCTATTTTCCATTCATATATAAGTGCTAATTCTCCCTCTCCCCACCCTACCTCACCGTATTTTCTCTGGTCAAACAACCAATGCTACCCCCCCCCCCCCACACACACACAAGCTTTCTATATATCTCTCTCTATATATATGTTTTCTCTTGTCCACGAGATAAAAATTATGGTTGCTGGATTGTATCCTGCACTGTTTATGCGACATACCTTTGTCAGTTCATAAAACCGTTAGGTATTTCTCTACACATAGCGATTTTACCACTGCTCTACCTACGCCTTTTGCTTGTTTGGCTTTCTTACAGTCTAGTATGTGACAGGAAACATTAACAGTATGTCAAACCCAGTCCACGTTTGTATTTGTAATCTAAGTAATAATTTGAAAAGAGACAAGTGTAATCAGTTTTAAACATTATCTCTGCTTTTATTTGTTTGTTTATGACATGCATATTAACCTAAAATCAAACCCTAGTCTACCTTAGTGAAAGGCTAACAGTTTAACTACTGCGTCACCATACCCTTTTTTCTTAGTTTGATTCGTTCTAGGCCTTAGAGCTAGAAATCGAGTTAAGATCTCCAGTGAAAGAGGCACATGTGCTCACCACTATAGCACGTAATGTTTAGCTGGTAACATTAGACAACCGAAAATGATTGTATTTCTGTTAGCCAAGCATTTCTGTCATTTACCTACTGTGTGAGCTCTGCCAGCAAGACAGTTTAGTTTAGAACAAGTGTGTGTGAGTGTGTGTATAGATTATTAGCCTCAGGTATTTAAAGCTTGTTGTGTGTAGCGACCATCTTGTCCCAGTAACCACTGAGCAAGTTTTAACAGTCAACCCATAAAAACTGCATAGGATAGTTGTGTGTGGTTCATGTACTTGTGTGTGTGCATTAGCATCATGCACTAGCTTTACCTTACCCTCTATAGGTAGAGCGTTATCCCTTTCCTTTCTGACATTACCAATGACCACATTCACCCACAAGTTTTACACTTAAACCATTGGCTTGTTTTTGATTAAGTTTGGTTCGGTTTGGTTGGGTTTGATTCAGCTTGGTTCAGTTTAGATCAATGTAGTCACCATTTTGGATTTTAGCTATCCTCTTTAACCAATCAATTAAAGATTGTCTACTCTTATTTCTTGAATCGATAAATCAGATGCGATTGAAGTCTGATAACCACACGTACACAATAATCTTCATGTAATAGTACATAAATAAAAATCCAACCTGGCTACCATGTGCAATAGTTAGTCGGTTCTCAGTATCTACGAATCTAACATAGCAATCAAACTGAAATTTTGTATGTTGTTAGAGGCAATTAATATGAGTAGGATATATGAAAATAGGCTGTATAGTTCTTCACGGAACTACTTGTTTTTAGTACAATTTCTATCTAGTGTTTAAAATTTAATTTGTAAGTGAACTTTTCATTCTATTTTAAATCAAAATATTGTTAGGATATCCACTTTACTTTATCATGTTAAACTATTAATATATCAACGCGGATGAAGATATCATTGTCATGTACGTTTTACTAAATATCATAATCGGAGGGAATCGTGCGACGGTTAATTTTACTCGGGGATATGTCCCCTAAGCCGTGGGATATTGCTTTTCCGAAATTGTGCCAATGGGCCAAACTACACATTTTGAAAATTTTGATTTTCCCCTTTTTAATTTTCTTATTTATATAATTTTTATTATTTATGTAATTTGTATTTATCATTTTCTTTATTTTTAGATTTTCGCCAAAAGGACGTAACTAATACATTATTTAGCTATTTATTTATTTATTTATTTATTGCACAATTACATATTATTAAATCTATGTCTACAAGTATGTGGGTGTTGTTATTTACAATATATACACTTATTTAGTTGCAGCATAAACTAGCGTAACTAGTAAAGATTTATTAGTTACTAGCCGCAATACCTCTTCGTTTGTAACCCTATCAACCTATCTTATCTTCATCATTCTCCTGTGACACAACATCTCAAACGCTTCAATTCTCCTCTTTTCTGCTGCTCCAATAGTCCAAGTTTCACTTCCATAGAGCGCCACGCTCCAGACAAAGGCCTTCAAAAATGACTTCCTAATACCTAAATCTATATTCGATGTCAACAGATTCCTTTTCTGTAGAAATGCTTTCCTTGCCTGAGCTAACCTACTTTTTATATCCTCTTTCTTTCGTCCATCACTGGTTATTTTGCTTCCTAAGTAACAGAAGTCTCCTACTTCCTTTAGTTTTTCACTTGCCAATTTGATATCCTTAGAGGATTCTGATTTATTTCGGCTGCATTCCAATATTTTTGTTTTACATTTCTTAATTTTCATCATGAATTCTTTCCTCAAGACGGAGTCCATACCATTCAAAAACTCATTCAAATCCTCAGGCATGTCGGCCAAGATGACGATGTCATCATGAAGTTTGATAAAAATCAAGTGAACCTAATGGAATTCTATTTTAATAAGATGCAAAGGTATGTTTAGAATCTGTCATTTAATATCACGCTATTGTATTTGGAGATATAATTTGCATTTTGATATTGCTGAAATTATATTGACAAAGAGTGTCAAGTCTTTGCTATATACTGAGCGGACAGTGCTGCGTGAGCAGTTTAGTAACTAACGGGATTTCATGTAAAGAGCCTCATTTTCTACACCGGTAGTGCAGAGCGCAACTCTCATCCAGTCGGCCGTGTCTCGACTTGAGCTATGTTGCCATGGGAACGATCTGCCTTGCCGTTCCTTCATGAGTTAATTTATTTTACTTTATTATCCTTTGCTCGAGTGCAAAAGGGCCGAAATCAGGAGAATGAGAAAGACTATCGAAAACCCATGTAGCCAGCCGTTCCTTCTGGGTCTTAAACTATGTGTATGCAAAATTTGGTTGAGAATGGTGGAACGGTGTAGATTTGTATACGGTACAAATCCACCCACATACATACATACAGACCTTCACTTTTATATATAAGATATGTGATTGTTTTGTTAACATATTGTTAGTGGTGATTGACCTTTAAGTCCCCCCAGGAGCTCACATCTAGTGGGACGTGGGTTGGCGACCACGGGACGCCAGCCGAGTCCGGCATAGCTTCCACTTGTGCCGTGCTCCCCTCTGTCTTCTTTCCTGTCGACCTCCCTTGGTCAACTTTTGTTCTTTTACGACCCCGACGGTATTAGAATATCCGAGGTCTAGGGAGTCTTTCACTTTCCCGCCTTAATTGGCCCTTGTCTCATCTTTCCTGATCCCTCCTTCTTCGAGGGGTCAGACCTCTTGTTTTCTTTTCATTATATATCCTTTTCTCTTTAAGATTCCCGCACTGTTTTTGTTAATTGGCTCCCCGTGTATCTAAATTCCCTTTAGCGATTTTTTTGCATCTACACTCTACGTTGCATTTTGAAAGTCTTTTCGATCTAAATTGCATTTTGCGAGTGTTTCAACCTCAATTGCATTTTGTAAGGGTTGACAATCTAAATTGCTTTTTAGTAAGTCTTTCAATAGAGGGGGTGGAACTTTTGTGAGTATTTGGAATTCCAATTGCATTTTGTAAGTATTTTCAACCTAAACCGCTTTTTGCAAATATTTTAAATCTAAATTGCATTTTGTATGGTGCGCAGTTTGCAAGTATTTTGATTCTCAATTGCATTTTGTGGGTATTTGGAATCTAAATTACATTTTGTAAGTATTGTCCATCCAAATGAGTAGTTTGAATCTACCATACATTTTGTAAGCATTTTCAATTTCAATTGCATTTTGCAAGCATTTTGAATACAATTTTACTTTGTGAGTATTTTGGATCTGAAATGGGAGTTTTTCAATCTGAATTGCATTCTGTATTTTCAATTTCAATTGCATTTTGTAAGTATTTTCAATCTCATTTACATTTTGTATGTATTTTGAATATCAGTTGCATTTTGTAGGTATTTCGACTGTACACTACATTTTGTGAGTATTTTTCAATCTATTCCTTTTTTGAGTATTTTCGTTCTAAATTCCCTTTTGTAAGTATTACCGCTCTCTATTTTGTGAGTAGTTTCGATCTGAGTTCTTTTTTGTAAGTTTTTTCCGTCTCACTTCATTTTTGTTATGGTTTTCTTTCCGTTGTCATTTTCGCTATCACCCAGACCATTAGGGGCCGATAATCTAGATGTTAGGTACCTTAAAACATTAATTATCATCATCATATTCACTTAAAGTGTTATATCTGTGATTGCTACTGAACGGTCAGTTTGGGGTGGATTGTAAACTTAGCTGATTGTTAGACTGGTGTGTGGTCCGTTCTCGAGCAGCCGCTACCAACCACTGACTACAATCCACTCTAACCAGACGACAGAATCTTAACAAGGTTATAATAAATAATAATAATATCGTATAGCCTCGGGTGCCGGGTGCAAGCTTTGTTATTTGACACCCAGAGGGTAGCTTGCATGTCGAATTTCGTTTTTCATTGACTATGAAAGTCAAGGAGGTTAGATTTTAGATATCTAATCTCCTTGAACACTATAGCGCTTTCTAGTAGAGAAATGAGGAACTTTGTGTTGGCGGAAACTCCCGAGATTAAATTTGCCATTATGAACTCGGTCTACTGAATTCAAATGGGTTCATTGACATGCCAACATCGTGTGACATGCGTGTCGTATTTTTGCCGCCTTTCAAAAAATCACTTACCACGGCCAGGAGCGAACCTGCAATCTTGGGGTTAGTAGACCGACACGATATCCACTCACCCACCGTGGCAAGCTAAGGTTGTAATAAAATGAACAATGGCGTATCGCTCCCATTAGACAGAAGGCTATGTCGAAACATAATTCGCTACTCCATGACCTCCCGAGTCAAAGAAGCTGATGAGAAATATAACTATAGAGGGCAGCCATTATCTCCTTAAAGTACAAAGTTCTTTGGGCGTTTAGCTTTTTCTATCGCGTCTCGAATGTTTCTATTGGCAACTCAAACTAACACTTGGGGCGCTGCGGTCGGTCTGGATAAGTAGGGTAAAAATACTCAATAACACGCGTTTGATATGGTACACTTTTTATTTTTCGGTTATGATCAGGAAATGTGGTCCCTAAAATAATGACAGTGTTATTTTTAATTATATATATATGTATAACTGTGCGATACACGTGATCTAATTTGTGTGTTCCACTGGATTTTATGTGTCAACTAGCAGTAGTACCCGGCTTCGCCCGGTGGAATGATGATAATATTTCAGTCTCTTTAACACTCAACGTCATTGATGAAGATGATACTGACGACGACTGCTATTGAACGGGTATAATAAACTTACACTCTAATAGAAATACATATTTTTAAATTACCGGCGAGTAAGACTGTGGTGTTGCCTAGTAGTATAATGGGCGTAACATCAAGGTCATTTTCCCTTTTGATGAGGATGACTATGAAGACTACTACTACTGAACGGGTATATTAAACTTACAAACTAATGGAAATACACATTTTATAAATCACAGGCAATGAAGACTGTGGTGTTGCTTAGTAGTACTGTATAATGGACGTAACATCTAGGTCATTTGCCCTTTTGATGAGGATGATAATGAAGACGACTACTACTGAACTGGTATATCAACCTTACAAATTAATGCAAATACATATTTTTTTAAATCACAGGCTAGGTAGACTCTGGTGTTGTTTAGTAGTATAATGGACGTAACATCTAGGTCGTTTGCCCTTTTGATGAGGATGATAATGAAGACGACTACTACTGAACGGGTATATCAAACTTACAAACTAATGGAAATACACATTTTAAAATCACAGGCCATGAAGACTGTGGTGTTACTTAGTAGTATAATGGACGTAACATTTAGGCCATTTGCCCTTTTGATGAGGATGATAATGAAAACTACTGTTGAATTGACACGACAAACTTACAAACTACCGTGATAGAAATATTTCAAAATTCACAGGCGATGAAGACTTATTGAGTGTGGTGATTAGTGGTATAATGGGCGTAACATCTAGGTCATTTGCCCTTATGATAATAATAAGGTAATGAAAAATGACTACTAAACGAACATGGTGTATTTTTAAATCTGATATAGGCAATTTAGATTTCTACCTTCGATGTCTTCCAAAGTCTGAATGTTATTTTCTGGCTTAGACCTATACTCGATGCGTGTAGTGAAAGAGCTTATCGAGTACTGCCCGGGTCCAAGCTGCACGAATCGCAGATGATGACGATATATGATGACAGACGTTCGGGGGAGTTCCCGGTCCTATTCACATTGACCGGTGAATCACTCATTCTTTCGTAACACTACAGTGGTTTGAGCCAAGACCCTGTATGAACATCAGCATAGTCAGCAATACCAGGTAACACGGCGGGGTCTGGACATTTCTCTCATGTCAACTCGCGATGAATCAGCAAGCTATTCTCACACCTGGCCCCCTCCTCCCCCCTCCAACCACCAGGGTTTCTCAACTTGTGGGGCGTGAGTTTGCGACCACGGGACCCCAACTGAGTCCGGCATTGCCTCTACTTACTGGTGCCGGGCTCCTTTCAGTTCTCTTTCCTGTCAGCCTCCCTTGGTCAAACTCTTGTTCTCTTCCGACCCCGGTGGTATCAGGGTATCCGAGGCCTAGCGACTCTTTCACTTTCCCGCCTTAATTGGCCCTTGTCTAATTATTCCTGATAGCCTCATTCTTCGAGGTGTCAGCCTTCTTTTTCTTTTCTTAATATCTCATGTCTTCTGCTCAAGACCCTCAAGGAGGCAGGGTGTGTGTAGCCCCACCACTCCTGGTGCACCCTGGATAGTGCTACATCCCCAAGGGCTCATGGCTGGTGAGTTCGGGAGATGGCAACCCTGAGGGTTTCCTGAACGGGTCCGGTTTTAACCCTTTTTTCCATTGCCTTTGGGACGGACCCTGTCCTCTTTCCGGGAATGGAGTGGTCTGTCCGCAATTTCAAGCAGACAATGTTACTCGCAGGGAACCAAAGGGTAAGTATACAAATTTTGGTTCTGATCGGTGAAACGGTGTAGATTTGGGCCAAAGGGCCTAAATGCAGGGAATGGGGTGCTCTGTCGGAAATTTCAAGTGGACAGGGTTACCCGCAGGGTTCCGAAGGGTAAGTATACAAATTTTGGTTCAGATCGGTGAAACTGTGTGGATTTGTATACATAACAGACAGACAGACAGACAGACAGACAGACAGACAGACAGACAGACAGACAAACATTGAGCTTTATATATATAGAAGATTGCATATTATCAAGCATCGGTTGTCTGCCGGTATTTATTTTTGATCAGTTCGAGTCATGGCGCTGTTACGTTTAAAAGCTACCGTATATTTGAGTTTGCTCACTGTACCATAGACTCTAGAAATTATTTGCTGCTTGGTAGGGCGAAGGAATGAGTTTAACTTGTATTAAAACTCGGGGGAGACAGGAATTGCTTGATTTGGACGGTTAGCAGGTAGGTTTGGTGTTGAATATCGGACTGGTAGCAGGTTCTCGCAGAGTATATATTTACCCTGCGAAGTCAAATTAGGCTTATATGACTCGTAGTGGAATGGCTCGGATATCGCAGAGCGAGGTGATGGCGGTTGGTAGGGTTATTGGAAATGAACTAGGGAGCGGGGAAGGATACCTGACTGATGAAGCTTGGCTGTCCTCGGCTGGTGTAGGATTGACTGTCTTGGTACGGCTTGGCTCGGCGAGACTGTGCTTGGCTGTCTAGGTGCGGCTTGACTCGGCGTAACAGTGAACAACCCGTCCCTTCGTCAGTGTGTGTAGTGGTGAGTGGTCCAACCCGCTCCTGTTGACCTATTTATTTGGTATCGTCACCTTTCGGCTATTGCTATTTGCATCTTGTGGAAAGTGACGAAAACTTATATCCGCAGCCGTCTTATAGATCGACTTACAGCCGTAAACTGAGCAATATACTTTGCGTTTACTCATTTTGCACTCTATCAACGAGTAAAACTGATTACTTATGTATAAAGACACGAAGAATTTACCACGCACGATCTGCTTACCAATACAAGAAACCATATACAAACAGTCACCACGTGACACAATTTATAAGTCAATTTTTTTCTATGATTCGAAGTTCTATTATTCAAAGAATAATTTTTAAGTAAGAATAAAACTTAATTCCTCCAATAAAAAGTAAAGAACCAAAGCCTATATTCATATATCTTACTTATGTTAATTGCCTCTATCAACATACAAAATTTCAGTTTGGTTGCTGTAATAGGTTAATAGATATTTCGAACCGTCTAAATATTTCGGATAGCCGCCATGTTGGATTTTAATATATATAGGCCATAGAGTTTTGTACTATTAGACAAGCATTATTGTGTACGTTCATTATTCAAACGTTGATTTCGATCGCATGATTAGAACACAAGAAATAAAAATTTAACTTTAAAATTTAGCACAGTCGCCATCTTGAGGTTATGTAAGCAATTGAACTAAATTATATGTCAGTGCATTGCAATTTGTATAGTCATTTGCTGTACCAAGTTTCAATGCGTTCGGATGGTAAAATAGCGAGAAAAGTCTATTTATATGTTTCAACTTCGCTTGGCCGCCATGTTCGTTTTGTACTTTACAGCTTTTTGAAAGTCACATAGGTGAACGTCTAGTAGTGCTCTTTATTACCGTACAAACGTTCAGAGAGATATGAGTAATGGTTTCGGAGATATAGAATGCGGGTGAAATATTTCGCACAGCCGCCATGTTGGATTGGTGAGACGTAATAAAATTTGAAGGGCATGGCCGGAGTCGGCCAAAATAGTACTATGACCTTACAGAGTTTCATTGAAATCGCTCCAGCGTTTAGAAGTTATTAGGGGACATACATACACGCACGCGCACACACACGGACAAAGGTGATCTCATAAGCCTATTTTTTTCATAAATGAAAATAGGCTAAAAATATTGGATCTATAATCACTAGGGTTCGGATGTTAAGGAAAAGTCATATTTTTTTTCCTGAGCTCATTTTACCCGAAATCTGAAAAATAAGTTTGAAGGACGGGTCCCAGACCATGTTTAAATCAATTTGTTGTTGCCTATAAATGCATATTTCGGCCATTTTTATTGTTTTGGTCATATTTGGTCATATTTGGTCATATTTTAGTGATATAAGGTCATATTTGGTTATAATTTCAGCATTTTTTTTATTAAAATTGAGGCGTCGTTGACAAGGTACGTGTTATCTACGTCGAGTTTCAAACACAGGACTTATGGCATGTTAAAGAACCTTCCACTAATTGCACCTGTGAGAAGCTAAATTGGATAGGTTAAGAATGTAAACAACGCTCTTAGGTTTCTACGTTCATTGCCAAGAGCCGACTGCGGTGGCGTCTAGTAGCTAAGTTCTGGACTTGGCCTAGTAGTCGTTGACGGTGGCGCTTGGCGTCAAAAGTAGGAACTATTTGAAAAATTCTAAATTGCAGTACTTAAATTTAAAAAAAAACGATAACACACACTAATACAGTCATCACAATTAACACCGGTTATCAGACAGATTCTACACACACCCAAGATACACGGGACTACATGACTGCGTTGTCGCAGCCCCTAAACTTAAGAACCAACCAACCATAGGATTTCCGAATAGTGTAGTAGATATATTTTTCTTTCATTTCCCGGAACAGGCAGATAGCCGGTTTAGAAGACCTGATTCCAAGAAGGCGCTCCTCTACGGATGTCTTTTAGCACATCTTTCTGGACAAGTTAGATTGCGACACTGTACGCATGAGGTCACGGAACATGACGATAATGTGCTTCCACCTTTCAATAGAATGTCACTCCAGCAGATATAATTAGCTCAGAAGTAATTAGCAAACAAGGAAATGCCATGTTTTAGGTCATATTTTATAATTTTTAGGGCATATTTGCTTGCATATTTTGTACTTCCTTAGGTCTTAAACTTCCTAACCCTAATAATCACTATTATAATTATTAAATTCTAATATGTATTCTGCTGGTAACGCAAGTTAATTGGACGGAATGTCCTGGGGAGGGTTCCACCCCTGCCCTTCCCTTGGCTGAGATAATTATGTTATGTAGTTTTTTTAAGATGTTCAATGAACATTGTCCACCCTCTCTCTGATAAACTCTCAAATCGCACCCTAGGGATATAATACTCCACGACCTGTTTACACAATGTTCATTCTATTCGTGAATGTTAGTAGATTGCAATTGTGAATATCTTCCCCAGTACACAGTAGCATCTAATTTCTCCCTTCACTGATTAAACATAGTCACGATTTCCGCTGTTGAATTTCGGAAGAGACGCAATTGCAACCGGATACTGCAAGTCTAGAATCAAGTTTCTATTGCTGGAGGCAAGGAGATTCAATCCAACTTCATTGCTGTCGAGTTCAAGTACACATCTGTGCAAATGTCCATACATAATCGTTAACATAGTTACTGTATTCTGTGTGTTTTACAATGATTCTAGCAGGCCCTGGCTGATCAGGCAGCTATGGCGCCCTGTGGCCGTGCTTGCGATCGTCTGCTGTTTTCCCTTGTCGCGCCTCTGTTGTTTGTCTGCGGCAATAACCGTTTGGCCGGCCGAGCAAATGAGTAAACAATTCGTAATATTCCGTCCAGCAAGAGGGCGCTTATGGGCCTGTTTGTTCGGAATGTCTTCCACCTTTTTACTGCTCACAATCGCTACGTTTATTTCTAGGCTATTGTAAATATATTGGTTATTTCAGACTGGGGGAAACACGCTTCAGGGATCCAAAGCACATACTGTTAGCCCATTTGCATATCTGAATGGTTATGTTTTCATTTTATTATGTAAGGCAGAGCTTCTTTCCTAAATCAATAACTTAGCAATCACTTGTGCTGATGTATAAAGTTCTTGAATATCGCCGAGAGGAAGTTTCCTAATATCTGTTGTGAAATGCAAATTTCCTTGCCCGATAATTCAGACAACTATGAAAATAAATATCCCAATGCTATTCTTTGCTTTTCTTTTATGTATAAACATTTATTGACAGCGCTCCACGTGCAAGCGTTTAGGATTCTTCTTGGTGTAGCGGCTAGTGTTCTTGGTTGTGCCTTAAGTCCGGTTCAATTCCTGGATCTGCCAAGAAATTTTAATACTGGTCTGATGGCTGGAACGGGGTTCACTCAGCTTCGTGAGGCAAAACTGAGAAGTGTTGATCTCCCTTAAAAAGACTATCTACAAGGGCTGTCCCCCAGGGGCTCACATCAAGTGGGACGTGGGTTGGCGACCACGGGACCCCAGCTGAGTCCGGAATTGCTTCCACTTACTTGTGCTGGTCTCCTCTCAGTCTTCTTTGCTGTCGACCTCCCTTGGTGAACTCTTGTTCTTTTCCGACCCCGACGGTATTAGGGTATCCGAGGCCTAGGGAGTCTTTCACTTTCCCGCCTTAATTAGCCCTTGTCTCATCTTTCCTGACCCCTCCTTCTTCGAGGGGTCAGACCTCTTGTTTTCTTTTCATTATATTTCCTTTTCTCTTTAAGATTCCCGCACTGTTTCTGCTAATTGGCTCCTCGAGTATCTAAATTACTTTTAGCGATTTGTTTGCATCTACAGTCCTTTTTGTAGGTATTTTCAATCTCCGTTGCATTTTGTAAGTCTTTTCGATTTTGCATTTTGCAAATATTTTCAAATCCAATTGCATTTTGTAGGGGTTGACAATCTAAATTGCTTTTTTGTAAGTCATTCAATGTAGGATCAGGACGTTTTAGTGAGTATTTTCAATTTCAATTGCCTTTTCCAAATATTTTCAACCTAAACCGCATTTTGCAAGCATTTTCAATCTAAATTGCATTTTGTATGTTGGGCATTTTGTAAGTATTTTGATTGTCAATTGCATTTTGTGAGTATATTGAATCTAAATTACATTTTGTAAGTATTTCCAATCTAATTTGTAGGTATTGTCAATCCAAATGAGTAGTTAGAATCTACCATACATTTTGCAAGCATTTTCAATTTCAATTGCATTTTGTAAGTATTTTGAATTTCAATTGCACTTTGTGAGTATTTTGAATCTGAACCAGCCTTTTTCAATATAAATTGCATTGTGTATTTTCAATTTCAATTGCATTTTGTAAGTATTTTGGATCTCAATTGCATTTTGTACGTATTTTCGATATCATTTGCAATTTGTAAGTATTTTGAATTTCTATTGCATTTTGTACGTATTTTGAACCTAACCTACATTTTTTGTGTGTATTTCAATCTATTTCTTTGGTGAGGTTTTCCTTCTAAATTACCTTTTGGAAGTATTTCCAACCTAAACCGCATTTTGCAAGCATTTTGTGAGTCATTTCAATCTGAGTTCCATTTTGTAAGTATTTTCAGTCTCACTTAATTTTCGTTATGGTTTCCATTTCATTGTCACTTTCCCTTTCACCCAGACCATTAGGGGCCGATAACCTAGATGTTAGGCCCCTTAAAACAACAATTATCATCATCATATCTACAAGGTTGGAAGGTTGGTAATTACTAGCGACCGGATTTTTAGGTTTCTAAAATTGTTATTTTAGGTTTTCAAAAACATTAGTTCTTTTTTAGTTTTTTAAATGGGTAGCAACATATGGTATTCAACTCATATGGAATAATATTTCGGTAACAAACTTAAAACGACTTGAAAATATAAAAGCCAGGCACTTAAAACGCATTCTACAGATATCCAAGTTTTCGGAAAAACGAATCGCATGTCTTCTTGGAAATTAAACATTCTTTCTGGAAGATATCAAATCGCTCTTCAAGCTACCCAACACGGCTGCCTTGGACGCGGTCTTGGAAGAAAGAAAAACTAAAGCACGTCATATTCCTAGGGAATTTTTCGATACTGAAAGAATGAAAAATCACGAATGGAGAGGACCAAATTTCAAGTTACGCCACGTCTTCACGCGTTACGCTGCACAAAGTTTTCATAGTAAAATATGTACAAATCCAAAATTTCACAAACCGATAGAAAAGTGCATATGTCGCCTATGTGGGGATCTATCATCTTGGAGACTGTGCTGAAAGTTCACAACCGATCAGCACATTTGCTAAAGACTGATACAAATCAGTATTATCTTATTCATATATTCATATATTCTTTCTTTGCACACATTGTGTTTAATTAATTATTAATAATAAATGGGTCTTTATATTTAAAGTGCAACAAAAGTTGACACAAACTGCGCAAAGCTTAAAATTAATGCCTAATTGTTAGTAGAATACCTCATTGCAACGTCATCAAATTATCACTGAGAAGTTCACACTTTTAGGCAATATTTGCTCTCCTTAAATATGTTAATTATCCAAATTCTATAAAACCAAGGATGTCAGAGGGGATTTTCACACTCTAGCCCGTTTAATTAACTCGGTTTATTTAGAATATAGGATTCTTGGAAATAATAATAGATGTATACCCACTTTCCTAACGCTAAGGAACCAAACGAAAAGATATAAGCTGAAAAGTGCTGAAAATATATGTATTTTCTCGCAGGTAGGATTTCTTTCAATCATCTAGAGCTAGGAACAAACACAGTCTTCAGATTTACTTTTAAAAGTTATGGACTAAGAATTCGAATATACTACAATAAACGGAACAAAACTGCAATTAGGTAATTTTAGGTTCTCGCATGTCATTTACGTTTTTTCTAGGTACTACAGAATTCATGAATATGGCTCTTTTGAGTGTGATTCTGAAAGATATTACAGTATATTTGTATTTAGAAGTAAGAAAAAAAGTAAGTAAAAACCTAAGAATCCAGTCCCTAATAATTACAAAGCCAGCCTAGAAAAGGTTTTCTGAGCCCCCCCCCCCCTCCTCCTCCACATCTACTCCAAGAAAATGTTAGGATTGTTCCTTACTTAAGGACACTTCTTTCCCAATCTTATCTCTAATTTACAAATACATACACTATTACGGCCATCACAATAACGCAGGTTATCACACTAATTCCACACACACCCAAATACATGGGGCTGTATGACCACGATGTCACAGCCCTTAAAATAAGCAACAACAGCAGCATAAGTTTAGGACACTTTGAAGCCATTTTACAATGTTGCCTTGTTGACAGAATGGTAACTTTTAGACGGTTAGCACGAATATATGGCCAGTTAAATGTTGATAATGTGATACCAGCAAAAAGATTTACTCATGATTAACTAATAATCGCACAGAATAAAAGGATGTTTCTCTTGTCAAGTGACCACCATCAGATCCAAGAATGAAAAAAAAAACAAAAAAAACAACAAAACAATTCTACAAGAAAACATTCTGATCATTCTTTCATATAACGCTCAAATAGTTTGTTTATATTGTATTAAAGGGCGAAACAGCGGGATCATCTGTCCCGTTAACGCTCAATATCAACGGTGTGTTTCTTGGAAGCTAATCGTTTATGCTTCGTAATTTAACAGGATGATACACTCACATGCTTTTCAGTCGGTCAATTAGACGGGGAGTAAAAATATTTAAACACCCTAACCTGATATAAATATTACATGAATTATTACTTGACACAGAAAGAGGGGGAGGGTATTTAATTACTCGGTATTTTTCACTTGTATAAATGTTGCGTTGTTGTTAAAATTGTTTAAGTATGTCAACACTGTGATTCAGTAAATAAGAACGACACGATACACAAGATTAGAAAATTTCGTGATTTAATATGTTTACACTTAAGTGTAAACTTATCCGCCGTACCTTATCTAAGCGTAGGTGAACAGGATCTGATGATGATCGCACGACGATCGAAACATGTCATCCAATTAATTACATCCACCCCTTGATTGTGTTAATTTATTAAATTATCACTCATTTATTTATTCAATAATTTCGTTTATTTAGTTCCGCCCCTTACAACAACAATAACATCGTTTATTTAGTCATTTATTTATTTATTTATTTATTTATTCATTTATTTATTCATTGATTTATTTATTTATTCCTTTATTCATTGATTTATTCATTGATTTATTTATTCATTGATTTATTCATTGATTTATTCATTTATTCATTGATTTATTTTTCATTTATTTATTCATTTATCATTGATTTATTTATTAATTTATTCACTGATTTATTTATTCATTGATTTATTTATTCATTGACTTATCCATTGATTTATTTATTCATTGATTTATTCATTGATTTATTTATTCACTGATTTATTCATTGATTTATTTATTCATTGATTTATTTATTCATTGATTTATTTTTCACATATTTATTCATTTATCATTGATTTATTTATTAATTTATTCATTGATTTATTCATTTATTTATTCGTTTATCATTGATTTATTTATTAATTTATTCATTGAATTATTTATTCATTGATTTATTCATTGATTTATTTATTCACTGATTTATTCATTGATTTATTTATTCATTTATTCATTGATTTATTTATTCATTGATTTATTTTTCATTTATTTATTCATTTATTATTGATTTATTTATTAATTTATTCATAGATTTATTCATTGATTTATTTATTCATTGATTTATTCATTGATTTATTCAATGATTTATTTATTGATTTATTTATTCATTTATTAATTCGTTTATCATTGATTTATTTATTAATTTATTCATTGATTTATTCATTTATTTATTTATTCATTTATTCATTTATTTATTCATTGATTTATTTATTTATTCATTGATTTATTTATTCATTTATTTTTTCATTTATCACTGATTTATTTATTTATTCATTGATTTATTCATTGATTTATTTATTTATTCATTGATTTATTTATTCATTTATCATTGATTTATTAATTAATTTATTCATTGATTTATTCATTGATTTATTTATTGATTTATTCATTGATTTATTTATTCATTGATTTATTTATTTATTGATTTATTCATTCATTGATTTATTCATTTATTTATTCATTTATCATTGATTTATTTATTAATTTATTCATAGATTTATTCATTGATTTATTTATTCATTTAATCATTGATTTATTCATTGATTTATTCATTGATTTATTTATTTATTAATTTACTCATTGATTTATTTATTCATTTATTCATTGATTTATTCATTGATTTAATATTCATTCATTTATTTATTTATTTATTGAATATTTATTTATTTGTGTATTCATTAATTCTTTCATTCATTCATTTAAATATTTATTCGTATATTTAGTTTCGCCCTTTAGAACAACAAAAAGACACGGATAGTCAGTCAGAAAGACTAGACTTTATATCATTTTAAATGCTACAAATGCTACAAATGCTGTGTGAACTCGAAGTCCGTTAGCAAGTGCACACAAAGGTCAAAGTACTATGTAGCTGGCTGGATGATGTAACGCTCACCGGAGCGTGCGGGGAAATGAGATAGCTCGAGCAGTACTATGACGTCACACACCTCAGTGCATTCTCGGTACATTTCGTCCCGTCACCGTAACGTAACACCAGACCCCAGATAAAGTCGCCATAATCATATGATAATAACAAACTAACTAGCTTCGTTTATTTAGTCATTTATTTATTTGTTCATTTATTTATGGACTGTAGGCCTGTATTACCACCAGATGGGGCATGTGTTCAGATATCACCTCAAGGATACACGGCTTTGTAGATAAATACCCGATAGCTTCTTGAGTTATGGATGTTCAAGTTTAATAGTTCTCGTACTGGCCATTGAATGTTAAATGATCAAAGTGGGCTCAATTATCCCCAAGTTTTGTACTGAAGCTTTATTAAACACAGTGTTGTAAAGTTCAACAAGGGGTTGCGCTTAATCTTTAATGGTGCCATCATGAGTTACAAATTGAATCTTGATTCTTGGAATGTTCTGCAGGTTAAAACAAAATTATCCTTTCTACCGTGTTGTATGAATGTTTTGACTGTGCAGTTTCTAATATTCTTGGCTGACCTCCCAGAGGTACGGATTCGATTCTCAGCTCTACCAATAAATTCAATTCTGGTCTGAGGGCTGGAATGGTGCCTCCTCAGCCATCATGGAAGTGGTGTTCCGCGATTTCCCCGTTTCCACTCCAGGCACTTGCTGGGATGGTTTCTAACTTATGCCACGGCCGTCTCCTTACCAATCCAAACCTCAATTATAAACACACACACTACTACAGACATCAAACCCACATAGGTTATCAAACAAATTCTGTACATGGGGCTGAAATGCTATCCAAGCCCCTAAATTAAACAACAACAACAATGTTTTGACTTTCTAGACGTTATACTAAATGATTTTCTGAGCTTCTATGCCCGAGGTTCAAACCCGGACGAAGTCGTCGGATTTTTAAGAGCTTTAAAAATAGTTCGGTATGCCTTCCTTTGGAGAAAAACTAAAGCCGGCGGTGCCATGACATAGATTTATGGCATTATAAAGAACCTTCCACTAATTACACTTGTATGCAGCTAAATTGTTAGGTTAGATTTCATCGGAACACTCTATCAAAGTTCCAACGTTCACCACTAGGTATCATTGATATCTGATAGCTAAATTTGGAACTAGTTGGAACTACAGTAAACTCCCGATTATCCGCGGAATTGACCGGTGCGGAAACCGCGGTTAACCGAATTTCGCGGATAAGCTGCAAAATTGCTGGTAATGGTTAAACAAAGGTCGTAGGCACTAAAAAACAACACACACGTGCTTTAAATAAGTTCATTATACAATAAAAGGCCGCTGGTCGCGTCCAAAACTGCTCAAGCACACACGACGTACAGTGTGTATACCGATAACAGTACAGTACTGTACAGTAATACTGAACTCCTGTACACGTTTTGTTCTGTACTGTATTTGCGATTTACGATTTTTATTACGTTTAAGTATTTAGTAACTTTATTTCAATTTCTGAAAAATAATTTTCGGTTTCAAAACCTTCCTTTTTTAAATAAAAATGCTCTCCTACAGGCACCGCGGATAATCGAGAGTTTACTGTACTTGAAATTGAACGGAACCTTTAGCTCACCCTAAGGGTGTCGCTGGAATCAGCTACAGATTCAGGCGAGCCGAACATGTCCTCGGAACACTCCCGGCACAAAAAGCCATACGATAAATAAATAAATAAATAAATAAATAGGTTAGATTTGACTAGCGCTCTTAGGTTCCAACGTTCGTCGCGAGGAGCCGACTGTGGTGGCATCTAGTAACCAAGTTCAGTGATAGTTGGTCGTTGACGATGGTGTTTGGTAGCAAAAGTAGGAACTACTTGAAAATTGAATATCTGCAGTCCTTACTCGAATTAAAAACAGATAACACACACTAATAGAGCCATCACAATTAACACCGGTTATCAGACAGATTCCACACACCCCAAAAGTACACGGGGCCACTGACCGCGTTGTCGCAGCCCCTAAACTGAGGAACCAACCAACCGTCGTTATAGTAAATGATTTCGGAGCTACAAGACCTATCAAAATTTCAGTGTCGTCTTATTTTAAGTTGACAACAGTGTTGCAATAATTGAAAATATCTGGCATCCTCACACAGGATTTATGCACATTGTGGAGTTTGATGGAGCCATTCAAAAGTTATAATGAAGGGAACACACAGACAAATTGACGCACAAATTGTCCCTGGGTGATCTCTTAACCTCAAAGTGATAACAGTTGTCTGAAAGTTCCGTGTGAGTGGCACGCTGTGTTGCGCTGTTGCTAAGCACCCACCAGACTTGCCTCTCGGCCTCCTGATATGATCCACTAACGTGACGTCATACCGTTTAGCGGAATAAACATGAGTTTGCTCTTGAACCTCGCCTGTTCCATCACAGCGCCTTCTCAATGACCACACTTGGCAACACTTTCATTAATCCAGAGTACACATCTACAGTTTCATGCTTCTATGAAAGATGCGATCTACCGCACACAAAATGATGGTAGTTGGTTGGTTGGTTCCTCAGTTTAGGTGCTGCGACAATGAGGTCATGTAGCCCCGTGTACTTTGGGAGTGTCTAGAATGTGTGTGAAAACCGGTGTTAATTGTGATGGCTGTATTAGTGTGTGTTATCCGTTTTTAATTCAAGTAAGGACTGCATACATTCGATTTTCAAGTAGTTCCAACTTTTGCTACCAAACGCCACCGTCAACGACCAACTGAACGTTGTTACTAGATGCCACCACAGTCGACTTCTGGCGACAAACGTTAGAACCTAAGAGCGTTAGTTAAATATAACATTTATTTATTTATTTATTGATTTATTTGTCGTATGGCTTTTAGTGCCGGGAGGGTCCGAGGACATGTTCGGCTAGCCAGAGGCTGTACCGGCTTCAAGCGGACACCACTAGGGTGAGCTACAAGTTCCGTTCAATTTCAAGTAGTTCCAACTTTCGCTACCAGATATCAATGATGCCTAGTGGTGAACGTTGGAACTTTGATAGAGCGTTACAACGAAATCTAACCTAGACATTTATCTCCACACAAGTTTAGTCTGTGGAAGGATCTTTTACATGCCATAAATCTATGACATGGGACCTCCGGCTTTACTTCCTCTCCGAAGGAAGGCATGCTGAAGGATTTTAACGCTCTTAAAAATCCGACGACTTCGGCCGGGTTTGAACCCGCTACCTTGGGCACAGTAGTTCAGCATGCTACCACCTACGCCACCGGAGCCGCTAATATAACCTATAATTTAGCTTCACACAAGTGTAATAAGTGGAAGGTTCTTTATCATGCCATAAATCTATGACATGGGGCCACCGGCTTTTCTTCCCCCCCCCCGCCCCCCTCGAAGGAAGGCATACTGAGGAATGTTTTAACGCTCTTTAAAAATCTGACGACTTCGGCCGGATTTGAACCCGCAATCTTGGGCATAGAAGCTCAGCATGCTTCCAATTACGCCACTGAAGCCACCCTAGCACGCAGGACATGATCCGTTTCTACTGAGGTTGCATACACCGACGACTTGATGTAACCCCATAGGAAAATAACCAGAGGTTATGAGATCCGGCGATGGCGCTGGCCATGGAACAGGACCTTCTCTTCCAAACCAACCATGAGAGGGTACGTTAATGCTTTAGTATAAGGTGCGTTCAAAAAGTAACGAGCCGGAGGCTGGAATGCGTAAACCGGTGACGACATCGACTAATCGTGGTGTGTGTAACGAGGTGTGGTTCCGGCCAGAGCGTGGAAGGTCACAGCCCGTCACTAGAGGGCACGCGTGCACGTCACGTGACGATACAAAGCGAGCAGAAGCATGCATCAATCATCCAACGCTGCCAGTCGCATTGCAAACAATGACATGGAGGCGTCAAACGAAGAGCAAAGAGGTGTTGTTCGATTTCTGACAGCGAAAGGAGTAGGGGGAACGGACATTTATCGCCGAATGTCACAAGTGTACGGCGAAAACTGCATGACCCTTGCAATGGTCAAGGCGTGGCACAAGCGCTTCAGGGAACGACAGGTGTCGTTAGCCGATGATGCCCGGTCTGGGGCACCCCCCTGCATTACCGATGACAACGTCCAGCTCATTACCCAGGACCGCCGAGTGACAGTGAACGCCATAGCCGCCGTGGTCGGATTGAGCGTTGGAAGTGTGCACACCATCATGAAGGAACGATTGCACTTGCGCAAAGTGTGTGCCCAATGGGTGCCCCACAGTCTTCAACCACACCAGGAAGCATGTCGAATGTCCCACTGTCTTGGTCTTGGTTGGGCGATTGATGCGTGCTGCTTCTCGCTTTGTATCGTCACGAAACGTGCACGCGTGCCCTCTAGCGACGGGCTGTGACCTTCCACGCTCTGGTCGGAACCACACCTCGTTACACACGCCACGATTAGCCGATGTCGTCACCAGTTTGCGCATTCCAGCCTCCGGCTCGTTACTTTTTGTTCGCACCTTATATTGCCAGTAGCCTAATAGTTCCCACACTTTCAATGTTTTTGACGGCCTTTTTTTTGTTTTGTTTTCGGACGACAGAGACCGTTTGTGGGTATCATTGTAGGTTTGGTAGTGTATATTTGGATCTGATGATGCTCACTTGACGAGCGAAATAGGACATCGAAGTGTATTTATTAATCTGATGTAATTTCTTTTCAGGTAAAGGGAACCACCCATTGGAGACCCCACGGAAAGAACAGGGTAAGTCCATTTTTTTCGGAAATGAGTTTATGGCGCATTCTGGTGGCCATCTATCGTAACTACTGGTCAGTTGAAATTGATTTCAAATAAAGCGGAATGTCGCCGAGATATATAGGTTTTTATGTTTAGTGGAAACAGAAAGAACGTCCCACATCCTCTATCACCATTTTAGCATTCCACCTAACATCATTAATCTCGGGAGTTTCCGCCAACACAAAGTTCCTCATTTCTCTACTAGAAAGCGCTATAGTGTTCAAAGAGCTTAGATATCTAACCTCCTTGACTTTCATAGTGATTCAAGGAACAACGAAATTCGACATGCAAGCTACCCTCTGGGTGTCAAATTACAAAGCTTGCACCTGGCACACGAGTTCATACGATATTATTATTATTATTATTATTATTATTATTATTATTATCATCATATATACTACAAATAGCATACACTGACAAGTTGCATTACCAATACTGCAACTAAATAATTGTACATAGGCCTATTGTAAATATTTTCACCTGTATTTTCAAACATAGATTTTACAGCCTAAGTGTAAAGGATCTGATGATGATCGCTTGACGATCGAAACTGGTCATCCTAGTGTATTTATTAATCTCATGTTTTTTTTTTCAGGATAAGGGCATAACCCAACTCTTTTGGGAACATTCGTGTTGACCGACTGAAAAGCACCAATCTTTTGTTTACTAAGGAAACACTGAAAAATGAACCATTGGTCAGATGACCTCATTGTTCCACCCCTGAGAACAACAATCGCTCCCCCTGAGCCGGTACTTGAACATTTGCTTTTTGTCAGCATTAGATATGACAACGATATGGGAAATCACCCCGTGTTTATAGACATGAAAAGCGATCGTTCCTGTCCATTAGCTTCTGAAGCGATAAACACGCGAGCAAGCCTCTAGCAGTGGGTGGCTTTATATGTACAATATTTATCAAAGGCACGTCTTACGCAGACTAACTTTAATAATGGTAGCGTCTCAACTCATCCCGAGCACACATGACATGGTAGCTTGCCTGATATATTTATTTTGATCACGAACACTGTGTGTTTCCTTCCGAGAAATATTACATTTTGTTGATATATTTCTTCGACTATAATAAAAGCAGCCTTCGCGAATTGGGTCGAATAAAAAAATCACATTTTATAATCCACATTAACTTACCCAGCTACGTCGCAACTCTAGTGTCCACTGCCAGAGTCTCATCGCGCTGAGCTAACCTGGTTGGAACAACATGAGTTATAGGTACATCCCCGAATGGATGCGGATATATATGGTGCGTTAAAAAAGTAACGAGCCGGAGGCTGTAATGCGCAAACTGGTGACGACATGGGCTAATCGTGGCGTGTGTAACGAGGTGTGGTTCCGACCAGGGCGTGGAAGGTCACAGCCCGTCGCTAGAGGGCACGCGTGCACGTCACGTAACGATACAAAGCGAGCAGCAGCATGCATCAATCGTCCAACTCTGCCAGTCGTATTGCAAACAGTGACATTGAGGCGTCGAACGAAGAGCAAAGAGGTGTTGTTCGGTTTCTGACAGCGAAAGGAGTAGGGAGAACAGACATTCATGGCCGAATGTCACAAGTGTACGGCGAACACTGCATGTCCCTTGCAAGGGTCAAGGCGTGGCACAAGCGCTTCAGTGAAGGACGGGTGTCGTGAGCCGATGATGCCCGGTCTGGGACACCCCCCTGCATTACCGATGGCAACATCCAGCTGGTTGATCCACTCATTACCCAGGACCGCCGAATGACAGTGAACGCCATAGCCGCCGTGGTCGGATTGAGCGTCGGAAGTGTGCCCACCATCATGAAGGAACGACTGCACTTGCGGAAAGTGTGTGCCCAATGGGTGCCCCACAGTCTTCAACCACACCAGGAAGCATGTAGAATGGCCTACTGTCTTGGTCTTGGTAGGATGATTGATGCATGCTGCTGCTCGCTTTGTATCGTCACGTGACGTGCACGCGTGCCCTCTAGCGACGGGCTGTGACCTTGCACGCTCTGGTCTGAACCACGCCTCGTTACACACGCCACGATTTGCCGATGTCGTCACCGGTTTGCGCATTCCAGCCTCCGGCTCGTTACGTTTTGAACGCACCTTATACCTAGTAGTTTGCATGACTGTGCGGATAGTGGATAAGCTGCGGATAATGCTTGGAGAAAAATAGTGGATAGTTTTTAGAATACTTAATATCATTACTGTCTGGAACTCCGCCTGCAGGATCTGGGTGGATTGAGTAGCTCAGTAGTTTCTGTTGCCGGTCCCAAGTCCGGAGAAAAGAGGAGGGTTGGCTTAAGTCGTAAAATAAGAGCCAGAACACATCTTGAGGCAACCTCTAGGACTCACAATCTTAGTTGTATAACGTTGAACTTTGTCCAACCCACATTTACTTTAATATCATAGATTTAGCTTCTAATGGTCATGATTACCCTGAAGACAATGCTAGGCTTAAATCGGATTCCAGGGTGTCCAGCAGTTTAGGGTTAGATTATGGTGAATCGGTGCACCACAAGAACAGTTCAAGAAAATGAGAAAATATTTTTTTTTGGAACATACAATGTGAATTACTTAATTCAGGTTGGAAAATTAAGACAACTAACAACAGAACTTCATAGACATCACATTACAATATTAGTCCTTCAAGAGACCAGGTTCTTGGATGAGGACTCCTTTGAATCTGACAACTTCCGAATTTTCAAAGGAAAAAGTTGCGAAGAGAGTGATGAAGAACATGCCACATCTGGGAACAGCTTTTATGGTCAACGCAGTTATCGCTTTTAGAAGTGTGAATGCCAGACTATCTTTTCTAGCTATAAAATCTCTCAATAAGAGATACACGCTAATCAACGCCCATGCTCCTATAAATAAGGATAATAAAACGAATCCAGAGAAAGTTGATGAATTTTGGGACGAGTTAGAAGCCGAAATTCTCAAAATTCCTTCTAATCTTAGTAATGGTTTTGTAGCGGTTCAGATACCACCGCCACCACTCCACCGCTGGAATACTTAAATGGCAATATCTCGCGAACCAATCAGGCTAGAGACTTGTACGAGGTGTCATTGAACTCGGGCTAACACTCCCTTTCCAATGGACAACATATTTCCACCCCAAAATAAAACCAACCCCTACTAGGGGGTGAAATTGTTTTTTTTATTTTTAGAGAATCTCTCTTTCAAATTGCAACATGTGAGAGTTTGAATGCCAATATGGAATTAAACGTTGTTCTACATAAAGTGCATGTGTTCGGTGGGTAGCCACTATGAATTAACATGCTTGTTTTTTACGCATGCCCACTCATAGCTTTTGTAAGAGGGCGGGCTTTTTAAAAGATGGCGGCTGTAGTGTAACCTAACCTAACCCAACCTAATGGGTTATTGTTGACCGGTCATTGTTGACGGATTATTGTTGACAGGTCCTTGTTGACGAGTCCCTGTGGACGGGTTATTATTGACAGGTCATTGTTGACGAGTCATTGTTGACGGGTCATTGTTGACGAGTCCTTGTGGGCAGGTCCTTGTGGACGAGTCCTTGTGGATGAGCCCCTTTGGACTGGTCCCTACGGACTAGCCCATGAATTTATTTAAATTATGTCAAAGGGCCTAACTACATTTGCGTGTAAAGCAATGTGTTGAACTGACGCTGTTCACTAATCCCCCACTACTATAATGGGATAACGATATGAAAGGAAAGTGACGAAGTACATGTGAACACGTGTGAGATGACCTTATTACCGACCTCCTTGTGAAACAAGTCACATCCTGTTTTGGTTCGTGTAAGTGTAAAACTTGATAGATAGAGGACATGTCATGGGGTAAGTGCAAAACTTGTTGGATGAATGTGTTCTAGTGCTAGGGTTAATGAACACACATCCTAGTACACGGGCCACATGTAATTTGTGGACAGGCCAAGAGACCTAACTTGGTGGATGGATGTGTCATTTGTTGTTGAAAGAGAATAATGCACATTCTTAAGATGTTAAAACTGAGGAAATGGTACATGCCGTAAGACGTCTTATTATTTCCTGTGTCATATTACAGACATGGCAGAGAGCGCACAGATCTGTTGCTATGACTAACGCTGCAGAAATTTGAAACTGCAAGTGTTCATTAAGACAATGGGTGATGATCATGCAAAGTTAGCAGTTATTGGATATTACACAGGTGTTCCTTCCGGTGTCATGTTGCTGACATGGCAGAGAGCGCACACTGCTGTTGCTATGACTGAGCTGCAGTAATTTAAACCCCAGGTTTTCATTAAGACAATGGGTGATGATCATGCAAAGTTAGCAGTCATTGGATACCACACAGGTGTTCCTAGTGTACTTTGGACTCTCAGCTGTATTGGGAAAGGAATTGCAATGATCTGCAAAAAACTGCTGACACGAGCGATGAGAGTTTATATAAGAGAGGTATCATATATTACCCTACTGTCAGTCTTTATTACTCGCTTTGAGTGAACAGTGCTCTATTACTGCTCAAGAGTTGTAAAAAGCCTTTTTGGTAGAAAATTATTAAATTATTATTTGGCAAGGTAAGTACTTATTATTAATTGATTGTAGTCTTTTTATTACTAATTAATGTTGAAGTTATTGATTGGAATGTATTTATTGATTGATTGGTTTACAGATAATTGGATACCTGTAGGTTACCAGATTCTTAAAATCTGTTCATTCAGTGGCAGCAGTTGATAAATTATATAAAGGTAAGTGCCCCTCTAATAACTTTTAAACAGTTAGAGCGATATTTTCCAATGTTCACCACTACATGTCAGTGAAAATGGTATATTTGGCAGTCAAAAGTTGGAACTACTTGACCATGGTGTGTAAAGCTAATTTTGTAGGTTAGATTTTGATTGCCGCTCTATTAAGTCTGAATGTTCATTGCTAGGTGTAAGTGACAGAGGGAATATTTAAAGACTTAACTTCAGTTCACCTAACATAACCTAACTTAACCTTGTCACGTGACATGTTTTACAAGTTTAGACTTGCTTTATGATTGACTATGACGTCACACTTAGCTCACTTAACTGGTGGCTGCTGGTTTCTATTACGTTACATGTTCTACAAGTTTAGACTTGTTTTAAGACTGGCTATGACGTTACACTTAGCTCACTTAACTGGCGATCGCTGGTTTCTATCACGTAACATGTTTTACAAGTTTAGACTTGCTTTATGACTGACTATGGCGTCACACTTAGCTCACTTAACTGGTGGCTGCTGGTTTCTATCACGTGATAGAAGTTTAGATTTGCTTTGGGACTGGCTATGACGTCATACTTAGGTCACTTAACTGGCGGCCATTAGTTTCTATCACATGACATGTTTTACAAGTTTAGACTTGCTTTATAACTGACTATGGCGTCACACTTAGCTCACTTAACTGGTGGCTGCTTGCTGGTTTCTACCACTCTATCAAGTTCCAATATTCAGTGTCAGTGACAGTGGTATGTAGTAACCCTCAGTTAGAACTACATGAAGTTAGACTTGCTAGGAGTTCACAGATGATCGATTTAAATACCCTGCTATAACCATTGACTGGAATATAATTAAACTATTTAAATTGTACTTTTGTTTATCATTTATTAACATTTATGATTTCTTTCTTTTATAGGTAATTTCGAAAGTGATCATCATGTTCAAGTATGGTGACTGTAAGAAACAGTTCTCAAGACCTGACAGCCTTCAATGGCACGCAAATGTTAAACATGACCTTAAAATGTTTGTGTGCAGTCATTGTGCTACCACATTTAACAGACAGGATAGTCTTGGACGGCATGTAAATCTAAAGCATGTCAGTTCAGCACCATTTTCGTGTTCAGTTTGCGATCTTGGATTTTCTGCTGTAAAGGGTTGAAGTGCATGGAGAACAACAAGAATTAAAAACTGTAAAACCATCAACTAGCACGGAACCTTTAAACGAATGTGATGCTCAAAAGCGTAAACGTTCCCAAGATTGTGAAAATAGTTGTGCAACAAAAAGAAAGAAGAATGGTGAACCTTCGATAACACATTGTAATGTATGTAATATTGATATACATGAAGTTAGACTTGCTAGGAGTTCACAGATGATCGATTTAAATACCCTGCTCATTCATGGACATTTACGCAGTATTCATCATAAAAATAACGCTTGCCATGAAAGAAATTCTGAAAATATTCAGAAAATTGGCAGTGCATTTAAAAGTCGAATTGCTAGTTATAGACTTTATAGTAAAGATAAACTCAAAGTATTGAATCATTTTTAAACAAGTAGTTCCGTGAAGAACTATACAGCCTATTTTCATATATCCTACTTATGTTAATTGTCTCTAGCAACATACACAATTTCAGTTTGATTGCTGTAATAGATTCGTAGATATTGAGAACCGACTAAAAATTTCGGGTGGTCGCCATGTTGGATTTTATATATGTAGGTCCTAGAGTTATGTACTGTTACATGCAGATTATTGTGTACGTGTAGTATTCAAACTACAATCGCATAATTAGGACACAAGAAGTAACAAGGAGATTTTAAAATTTCGCACAGCTGCCATCTTGAGGTTATGGAAACAATTGAAATAAATTAGATACCAGTGGATTACCATTCGTATAAGGATTTACTGTTCCAAGTTTTGTAGTGTTTGTACACCACACCCAAAACAATTGAACTAAGAGTACTATATTGATGTGCAATTGCAACGATAGTGCATGTATATATTTATTGTGTTTAAGGGTAATATAAAATCATATGTCCATTTTCATCCATTCTTGTAATTAGACGTCGACCCGAGATTTCAAACCGTAAATTTACAACCCCTCCCCCAATAAATATATTTCTTGAGCTCACTTGTGGAACTAACAACTGACAATAGATACTGCTCGACCCGTCATAAACAGCTTATGAAGAGGCCGGAAGAGTGGAAAGGGAGTCCCAACCAGGAGAGACCATCGGTAGCCAACAGGCTAATTCTAAAAGATGTCGGAACAATGGACCCTACAGCTTTTTAGAATAAATTGTTTTACGACGAGAAAACTGCAACCTTGTGATTTTTAAGGAAGATACCGCTACATGACACCAATATGGAAGTGTGTCATTGGGGGAGAGACCTTCACCCCAATATAGCCACTTGGTGCATGATAAAGGACTTACTTCGGCCAATAGGAAGGAGCGTCACTTTCTGTAGACAATACTTTGATATTGCAATTGGCAGATCCCCTACTGCTGGTGGGAGATATAATTGCCATATATAAGCCGGGACAGTGCTGTATGGAGAGGAAGAATATTATTATGTTTTCACTTGAAAGCACGTCAAATTCTAAACTTGGACCTCACTTGTTGAGATTCAAATACAAAATTTCATAAAGTTCAACTAGTAAACTCAGTGGAGATCTAGCTAGGATATTTCCAGCATTGCGCTGAATATCGAAGACGAGTGAAACCATTCTATTCACTCAGCTAGGCGACAGTATCTGTGCAATTAGTGGGCAGATAGCTTTATCAGGTAGGATTGGTACTTGGAACCATGGAAGACTACGCGAGATGTCTACTTCAGGAACGAGATACCTCCGCCAACATCGCCCATGAAGATCTACAACCCGGTGAGCTCATGCATATTTGTCAATTGCAAGTCGGACGTAAATACTATTAACTTCAGTAATTTAAAGAAATAACTTCCCCTTTGTATTTTATCCGTTTGAAAGGTTGCAAGACGTCATTCATCTCATCCTGTTTGTTAATAAATTATTTTTAACTTCTATGACTTTCAGTCAATACTTACCCCATGCTAGACTTCCCAGAGGTCAAAATAAATAGAATAAGGTGTTTTAGAGCTAGCCTCTGTTGCCCCTCCCCCGAAAGTAAAGAATCTCAATTTAATAAATATAAATTTATCTCACAACCGTCTGTTGGAGATTGGCGCCCTATTAACCGAGCTATTTACTGCACTCATTTTATATCACGAGCTATGAAACGTTACAACATGTCACCCAAGCATGGGGCAAGCTGTGCACTAGCCACGAAACGTTACAGTTTCACTACACTCGGATGGTTAAATTGCGAGAAACGTCCATGTGAATTTTTATATTTCGCTTCGCCTCCATGTTGGATTTGTGAACACCAAGTTATTTAAAGTCCTATAGGTGAACTTAAGTTCATAGCCCCTATGAACATTAAGAAATTCAGTTTGATTGCTATAATAGATTCGTAGATATTCAGAGCCGACTAAATATTTTGGATGGTCGCCATGTTGAATTTTTAAATGTATTATTATTATTATTATTATTTATTTACCATAAATCGTACACGAAGTATGGAAGGCCTAGTGAAAAAGGGCAAGCCCCACATACATATTTCATGCTCCACAGGCACAGCTTACATCTACATTTGTTTTAACAATATTTACAAGTTTTACAAAGATATTTGCAGTATTTACATATTTAGAATATTGACATAGTACATTTTCCTGTTCACTCACTCTCTCACGCACGCACTTTCATAACCTCAATCACTCGATACATTCATTCATTCATTCATTCCATTCAGATATTCATTTAGCGAGACAATCAATCACTCATACATACGTTTATTTATACAATGTACCTTTTTACGTACGGCTTGAATTTCCGAAGAGGCAAGATCTTGGCATCCCCTGGCAGCGCGTTCCATAACCGTGCAGAGCGGCCGTAGAAACCTGTCAGGTAAGCATTGCTACGTGCGAAGGGCGGAACGAGGGTTACACCTCGTCCTCTCCGAACTGAGCGATATGCCAATGACAGTCGGCAAAAAGGGTCAATATTAATCGAACCTGTAAGGGATTTTTTAAGAAAAATTAGATCAATTTGTTTGGCTGTTGCCTCTATAGATGGAAATTTTGACAAAGGGGAAGGGGAATAACGAGCTATTAGCCTTTCTGCGCGGCGCTGTACACGCTGGAGCTTGTTCATGTTTTCCGCTGTAGTGGGATGCCAGGCAGGTAAGCCGTACGCTAATATTGGACGGACCATGCATGTGTAAGCCATCCTGAAGGCTCTAGGTTTACAACCTCTCATGTTTCTGTACAAGAAACCCAGAACTTTAGTGGCCTTACATCTTGCCTCTTCACTTTGAATGTTCCAATTCAGGGTGTCGGAGATTGTTACCCCTAATAGCTTTAAGTTTGTGCACTGTGGGATGACACTGTTCATAATTTTGTATTCATTCTCAATGGGTTTTTGTGACCTGGTTATTCTTATGTATTTACATTTTTGTACATTTATATTTAAATTATTCACAGAACACCACAGCGATAAGTTGTCCAGATCTGATTTAAGACAGAGGGAATCTTCTTCACATTAATGCCCCTGTATAGCACGGTGTCATCTGCATATAGTGACATTGATGAGGTGACACAGCCAGGAAGATCGAGCACATATATAGTGAAGAGAAGAGGTCCGATCACAGAGCCCTGAATCACTCCAGAAGTAACTTGAGCAGCCTGCGATCGAGCTCCTCCGTACACCACACACTGTGTTCGACCCTCTAGGAATGACCTCACCCATGCAAGTAAGCTACCCCGTTTGTTAAGCTGCTGTAGCTTTAACAAAAGTCTTTCATGAGACACTTGATCGAAGACCTTAGCCCAATCCAGTGCAATACAGTCCACTTGTTTCACTTCTGGCTGATTCAAGTAGAACTGAAACTCATCAATGACTTTTGTCAATAGAGTAGTGCAAGAACGACCCGGAAGAAAACCGTGCTGATTTGGATCGAGCAGATTGTTCTCCCGTAGGAATTCCAGCACACTGTTTGCTACTAGCCGCTCCATACATTTACAAATTATAGATGTTAGACACACCGGTCTGTAATTTGCAACATCTTCTCTGTCACCTTGCTTATATATTGGCACCACGTTAGCACATTTCCACCCACACGGAACAGAACCTTGGTTGATAGACAGGTTGAATAACGCACACAGAGAGGGCGCTAATGCTTCCGTACACTGCAGCAGGATCCGTCCGGGAACAACATCTGGGCCGGTCGCCGCATGTGGTCTAATCTTCCGTAGGCTCTGAATCACCTCAGTTGTTGTGAAGTACAGGTTGGAGAGTGGGAGGGGTGGGAGTGATGACCTTGGCAGAAGCAGGTTCATGGTCATACCCGGCTTAGAAAAGTTCTGCTTGAAACTGTCACTGAACGCTGTTGCAATATCTTGGAGTGCACTTAGGAATTTACCGTTACAGTGAAATGAGGCTGGTGCAGCGGTGCCGCGTCTTCTGGACAAAAATTTCCACATTTCACTGGTGCTGCTTATTTTGTGAATATAATTGTCGTATGTTTCGCGAATTAATTTCTTTGTATGGTTCCTGATGTTCTTGTATTTTTCCCACATGATGTCGGTTGAGCAACTTTTCCATTTCTTGTATAAAACGTTCATTTTCCTAATCATTTTAATGACTTCCTTCGTCACCCAAGGATAATTTTTCTTCCCACTAATGGTTATTTTCGGTATAGCTATATCCACACATTCAAAGAAACAATTTCGCCAGGCGTGCCACACTGAGTTGATGTCGCTGGTGTCCAGAATACATGGGGTGGGAAGGTGTTTGAGGAATAAAGATGATAGCAGTTTCCAGTCTGCCTTTTTGTAATTGTATACTGTCCTCACTGTGCTCTTGCTGCGTGGTTTGTTGTAATGCAATGTGGTAAAGATGGCTGCGTGATCAATGAAACCGGGTATGACTTCAGCTTTCTGTACGGAGGAAGGAAGGCTTGTGAGGAATAGGTCTATTGTGGAGCGTGTAGTTTGTGTGATTCGAGTTGCTTCGGTTATTAATTGGTCAAGGAATAAATCGTAGAATGCGGTAAGGAATTCATTAGCAATGGGATCCTTGGGAGTGGGAGGAGAGTTTTGCCAGTCTATTTCTAAATTAAAATCGCCTGTTATGTAAATGGCCTTGTATTTGTGCTGGATGTATTGTACACGACGGAGGGACTCCAATAGTTCATCATTGATGTGCCGAGTTGAATTTGGAGCACGGTATACAGAGCCTATTAGAAATGTATTGTTTGCACACGTGAATTCCATCCACACAGCCTCAGCATCAGTTTCAAGCTCCCGTTGGCGAACAGGCCTTAACTCAGGTTTCATGGCTATTAGTACCCCTCCCCCTGATGTCCAGGTTCGATCTTTGCGGAACATGGTGTATGTTACCGTAAATATTTCTGGGTCGTTAGTGGATTTTTTCAGCCATGTCTCCCCTGAACACACAATTGACGGATTAAGTGCTGTGAGACAAGAACGCAGGTCCGGTTGTTTGGAGGGACATGTTACACTTCGAGCATTGAAGGAAAAAATGGACAATGCTTTGCCATCCGAGGGTGTTACGTCACTATCTACACTATTTGCACTCTGTGTCGATGTATTAAAAAATGAGTTAGAGAACTGAGGTAAAGAACAGTTCCAACACAGCCACGATTGTTTCCCAGAGGTGATTATTTTGTGTTTTGAAGCACTGATTTTTGCACAAGTTCTGTGCACTTGAGAGTGGCAAGATGTACATGTCACAAATAACTGATTCACACGACCCTTCGAATCACAAATTTTACACACCTTATTCGGCCCTGGGTTCATCTCCACATCTCCACTGAGAGCCACAGACAGCACCACGAGATGTAATAATGTAGCGGGCGGTCTGGCAACCCCGCGCAGTGCTGGGCGCCCTCTGCCTGCTGCCGTGACTATCAGCCCCTCGCTTCCACACCATGTGAGAGAAGATATATTGAGTTTACAAACTACCATGAGGTGTTCCTTCAGGTCCGAGTTCACACACGAGTCTTCAATTGTTAAAGAATGATCGAGGATCTTTTTCGAGGCACCCACTGAGCTTTTTACTAGGTAGAACACGAGGAAATGTTGGAGCACTCTAACTGCTACACACCTGCTGGCCGCCATCTTGCAAACGCCATAGAGTCATGTACCATTAAAGGAAAATTATTGCGTAGGTTCAATATTCAAACTTACAATTCGATCGCATGACTACATCACAAGAAATAAAAACTTAATTTTAAAATTCGCACATCCGCCATCTTGAGTTTATGTAAACAATTGAACTAAATTAGATACCAGTGCATTACAATGTGTATAAATATTTCCTGTACCAGATTTCAGTGCGTTTGGATCATTAAATCGCGAGAAAGGTCTATTTAATATTTTCAACTTCGCTTGGCTGCCATGTTCGTTTTGTAGTTAACCGGTTTCTGAAAGTCTTATAGATGGACTTCCGTAGTGCCCTTTATCCCCGTAAAAGATTTCAGGGAGATACCGCTAATAGTTTCACAGATATGGAATGCCGGTGAAATATTTCGCACATCCGCCATCTTGTGGTTATGTAAACAATTGAACGAAGGTAGATGTCGGTGCATTACAATGTATATAAACATATACTGTACCATGTTTCATTGCGTTTGGTTGGTTAAATCGCGAGAAACGTCTATTTAAAAGTCGCAACTTCGCTTGGTCGCCATGTTAGTTTTGTTGTTACCAGATTTTCAAAGGTCACATAAGTGAACTTATAGTTGTTCCCTTTATCACCATACAAAATGTCAGGGTAATATCGGTAATAGTTTCGGAGATATTGAATGCTGGTGAAATATTTCGCACAGCTGCCATGTTGGATTGGTGAGTCGTAACAAAATTTGAAGGGCACTTTCGGGGTCGCAGGGAATAGTACTATGAACTTACTGAGTTTCATTGAAATCGCTCCAGCCGTTTAGATTTTATTAGGGGGGGACACACACACGAATCACACACACACGCACACACACACACGGACAAAAGGTGATCTCATAAGCCTATTTTTTTCAAAATTGAAAATAGGCTAAAAATGTTCAACCTACTGTGTTTGACTTGGTAGAAAATGTTTTATTAGAGCATAAAACAATTAAAATGAATTTTGAACTTTTTGGACTCTATGTAAAAACTGGGAGCGAAGGTGAAATTACAGATATCAAATCTTTTAATACAAAAAACATAATTGTTAGCGAATCAACTAATATTAGTGATATATACCAAAATATTTCAAGTGCTATCATTGTGAAGAGTGAAGAGTTCCAGGAAAGGGAGTCAGGCTGGGCGTTGGTTGAAGTACTTTATTTAGAAACCAACATGAATAAATATAATCCCCTTCGAGCATCATCATACATTGATTTGCCAGGATGGATCAAACGTAAGCATGCTTGTGTAAACGTTATGAATAATGATGACGCATGCTTTGCATGGGCTGTAACCTCAGCTCTCCATCCAGCAGTGAGGGCCACGATGAGAACATCATCATATCCTCACTATTCTTCAGTGTTAGATTTAGAAGAAATGGAATTTCCTATGGCGATAAAAGAAATTCAACGTTTTGAAGAGCTGAACAATGTAAGTATTAATGTTTATGGAATTGAAAATAAGAGAATAGTAGGTCCTCTATATTATACTCAGGAAAAAAGGATATTCATGTAAATTTACTAAACATAACTAAAGGTGAAAATGCCCACTATTGTTGGATAAAACATTTAAGTAGACTTGTCGGTAGTCAGATATCAAAATATGAAGGTAAAAAGTGGTTGTGTGAAGGCTGTTTGCTACATTTCCAGAAAGAGGACCAACTAATTCAACACCAAAAATGGGGGTGTAATCATGTTTGTACGGTATTACCGACTCCTAAAAATAACATTCTAAAATTTAAGGATTATGAGAAACAGCTTCGAGTACCATTTGTTATATATGCTGACTTCGAGGCTTTGCTAAAACCATTTAATACATGATCTTCAAATCCAGCCCAACCTTTCACCAACACTACTGACATTCATGAACCTTTTAGCTTTGCATATTATATTAAATGTAGTTACGATGACCCTTTAAATAAGTTTGAGCTCTATAGAGGACCTGATGCACCTAAAGTTTTTATGGAAAGACTTGAGAAAGATGCCATCCGTATATCCTCTATTTGAAATACGATCATTCCAATGGAGCCACTAACATCATCACAGCAAATGGGTTTTGAAACTGAAACTAATTGTTTTATATGTGGTGAATGTTTATATACAGACAGGGTTCGCGATCATGACCATTTAACAGGAAAATATCGTGGTGCTGCTCACCAAGAATGTAATTTAAATTATAGAGTAAGTAAATTCATTCCGGTCATTCTACATAACGGTAGCAAATACGATAACCACTTTATCGTTAAAGAATTTGGAGCTTCAGATGTGAAAATTGATGTGATTGCAAATAATAAGGAACAATACATATCGTTCACAAAATACATCAAAACTAGCAATAAAAACCATAAAACTGCGATTTTTAGATTCATTCCGCTTTATGCCGAGTAGTCTTGATAAGCTGACTAGTAATTTAAAATCAGATCAGTTTCATGAAATTCAACGTGTCTTTCCTAAAGAAGATGATTTTAATTTGATTCGTCAAAAGGGTATATTCCCTTATGAATATATGAACTGTGTGGAACGTCTTGAGGAGTGTTCTTTACCACCGAAAGATGCATTTTACAGTTCCTTAAACACAAGTCATATCAGTGATCAGGAATATTTACAAGCACAACGTGTATGGACACAGTTCCACATTCAAACTTTAGGAGAATTTTCAGACATATATTTGAAGACAGATGTGTTGTTATTAGCAGATGTTTTTGAAAATTTTCGGAATGTTTGTATGAAAACTTATGACCTTGATCCTTGTCAGTATTTCACTGCTCCTGGGTTAAGTTTCAGTTCAATGTTAAAAAAAAAACGAAAGTAAATTTAGAATTAATGACTGATATGATTAATTTTATCAAATCATCAATTCGGGGTGGATTAAGCCAATGTAGTGGACGGTACTCTAAAGCGAATAATAAATACATGTCTAGCTACAACCCTTGTGAAGAGTCAAAGTATATTGTCTACCTCGATGCAAATAACCAATATGGTTGGGCTATGAGTCAATATCTAAAACTGAAAGATTTTCGCTGGCTGACACAACCTGAAATTGATGTCTTACATGTTGACACTCTTAATGATAACGATGATAAAGGATATATTTTAGAGGTAAATCTTGAGTACCCTAAAGAGTTACATGATGATCATAATGATTTACCATTTTGTCCTGAGAATATGAAATCTCCATACATCACATCACGAACAAAAATGTTAATTGCTAATGTAAATGATAAATGTAAATATGTAATACATTATCAAAACTTGAAACAGTGTCTACAGCATGGATTGAAATGAACTAAAATTCATCGCGTATTGCAATTTCATCAGTCAGCATGGCTCAAACCGTATATTGATCTAAACAATAATTTACGAACACAGTCAACAAACGCTTTTGAAAAAGATTTTTATAAACTCATGAATAATAGTGTTTTTGGAAAGACTATGGAGAATGTTGATAAGCGAGTTGATGTAAAGCTGATAACAAAGTGGAAGAATGATGGTAAAAGGTATGGTGCGAGCAACTTAATAAGCAAGCCTAACTTTCATAGCTGTTCAATTATTCATGAGGATTTAGTTGTAATACAAATGAATCGTCTTAAAGTAACTTACAACAAACCCATATATGTGGGTTACACCATTCTGGAATTGTCAAAAACACTTATGTATGAATTTCACTATGATTATGTAAAGAAAAACTATCTTGATAATGCTAAATTACTCTACACAGACACAGATTCTTTTATTTATGAGTTTAAAACTGATGATTTTTATCAGGATATCAAAACTGAGCTAAATAGGTTTGATACAAGTGACTACCCCGAGGATAATATTTACCATTTACCTCTAGTAAACAAAAAGGTTCTTGGGAAATTTAAGGATGAATGTGCTGGTGTTATTATAGATACCTTTGTAGGCACAAAATCTAAATCATACAGCTATATGACAATTGATGATGTAGTAGTAAAAAAATTAAAAGGAGTGAAAAAGAATGTTGTTAGTAAAGAGTTAGATATAAGTGATTATAAAAACTGTATAGTTAGTTAGTATTTAGAAGTAAAAATCATCAGCTACATACCAATTTGCTGAACAAAGTTGCTTTAAGTAATGAAGACAACAAACGATTCATTATACCCAAAACATTTGATACTCTTGCTTGGGGAAACAGTCGCATTGACGACTATTA
Source organism: Meconema thalassinum (assembly GCA_946902985.2). Lineage (NCBI taxonomy): Eukaryota > Metazoa > Arthropoda > Insecta > Orthoptera > Tettigoniidae > Meconema > Meconema thalassinum. Next base: position 47,631,440 of record OX336399.1, on the reverse strand, counting down.
CTTTACTTAAGTCTAATGATCACTATATTGTAATATTTGTAGTGTGTTTTATATTGTAATATTTTTTGTAAGAACTGTAAGTAGAATGTATAATGTTAGGCTACAGTAGTTTAGTAAAAATAAGATAAGTAATACATTTTAGTGTAAAATGTTTTGTTTTTGTATATTACGAAAAAGATTTTTAAAAATTTACAGAATGTGTGAACTAAACAAGGGGAATGTAAAAAATGTAAAGTGGAAATTGTAAATATCCATGTGTGAAAAAGTGAAATGGCTATCACCATTTTAAAATTAAAAAGACATTGTGATCAGGTAAACCTTGTTTTTTATTTCACAACAACAAAAATGTACAGAATGTGTAAACTAAACAAGGGAATGTAAAAAAATGAAAAGTGGAAATTGTAAATATTCATGTGTGAACAAAAAAATGAAATGGCTATCACCATTTTAAAAATTAAAAGATATAGTGATTTGGTGAACCTTATTTATATTTCACCAAAGAAAATGTACAGAATGTGTGAACTAAACAAGGAGAATGTAAAAAATGTAAAGTGGAAATTGTAAATATTCATGTGTGAAAAAATGAAAATGAAGAAATGGCTATTACCATTTTTAGAATTAAAAGATATAGTGATCTAGTGAACGTTATTTTTATTTCACAACAAAAAAATGTACAGAATGTGTGAACTAAACAAGGGGAATGTAAAAAAGGGAAAGTGGAAAATGTAAATATTCATGTAAGAAAAAATGAAAATGAAGAAATGGCTATCACCATTTTTAGCCTATTTTCAATTTTGAAAAAATAGGCTTATGAGATCACCTTTTGTCCGTGTGTGTGTGTGCGTGTGTGTGTGTGTGAGGTGTGTGTGTGTGTGTGTGTGTCCCTAATAAAATCTAAACGGCTGGAGCGATTTTAATGAAACTCGGTAAGTTCATAGCACTATTCCCGGCGACCTCGACCGCGCCCTTCAAATTTTGTTACGTCTCACTAATCCAACATGGCGGCTGTGCGAAATATTTCACTAGCATTCAATATCTCCGAAACTTTTACCGATATCGCCCTGAAATTGTGTACGGTGATAAATAGAACTACTAGAAGTTCACCTATGAGACTTTCAAAAACCTGGTGCCTACAAAACCAACATGGCGGTCAAGCGAAATTGAGACATTTAAATAGACATTTCTCGCGATTTAACTATCCAAACGTAATGAAACTTGGTACAGCAAATGTTTATACACATTGTAATGCACTGGAGTCTAATTTAGTTCAATTGTTTACATAATCTCAAAATGGCGGCTGGGCGAAATATTTCACTGACATTCTATATCTCCGAAACTATTACAGATATCATCATGCAATTTTGTACGGTGATAAAGGGTACTGATACAAGTTTACCTATGTATATTTCATAAACCTGTAAAGTACAAAACGAACATGGCGACCAAGCGAATTTGAAATTTTTTAATAGACTTTTCTCATGATTTAACTCTCTGAGCGCAGTGAAATGTGGTACAGTAAATGATTTTGCAGATTGTAATGCACTGCCATCTAATTTAATTCAATTGTTTACATAACCTCAAGATGGCGGCTGTACGAAATTTTAAAATTAAGTTTTTATTCTTGTGTCGTAATCATGCGATCGAAGTGAAAGTTTGAATAATGAAGCTAGGCAATAATTGTCCTTGAATGGTACATAACTCTACGACCTATACATATAACAATCCTAAATGACGGTTCTCAATATCTAGGAATCTTTTACAGCAACCAAACTGATTTTTTTTAATGTTCATAGAGACTATGAACATATGTTCACCTATAGGACTTTCAGTAACCTGGTGAGCACAAATCCAACATGGCGGTGACGCGAAGTATAAATATTTAAATGGACGTTTCTCGCGAATTAACTATCCGAGTGCCGTGAAACGTTGCACGTTAAATGCTTATACAAATATTGATCCACTGGCATGTAATTTATTTCAATTGTTTGCATAATCACAAGATGGCTGGTGTGCGTACTTTTAAAATCTCGTTTTTACTTCTTGTGTTCTAATCATGCGATTGATGTTTGAATACCACACCTACACAATAATCTTAATGTAATAGTACAAAAATAAAAATCCATCCTGGCGACCATATGAAATATATAGACGGTTCTCAATATCTACGAATCTGTTACAGCAATTAAACTGAAATTTTGTATGTTGATAGAGACAATTAACATGAGCAGGATATATGAAAATAGGCTGTATAGTACTTCACGGAACTACTTGTTAAAATTAAAAGACATTGTGATCTTTTAAACCTTGTTTTTATTTCACAACAAATAGAGCTTTACAAAAATAGAATACAAAGAAATACCAATTCCTCAATCCTTTTCAATGTTCATGTCCACTCATCATTAACTTTCCTTATATAGCACTAATCATAATGAGGGCTGCCAACCTCTCTCCCACTGAGACATCACAGGATGTCAAACATTGTTTAGCTTTTCAACGATACTTTATCCGCTACACATCTTAATGCAGGATGACTGTGGTGATAAGAAAGGTGCATGCTCGATCCAAAGGATTAATAGGTATATCACCACGCTGCAAAGATTCTTCAAGATAAGTTCCAGGACCACACAAATAATAACCAGGTAGGTAGATTTCGAAAGTCAAGTATTGAATTACTTTGTCAATGACGCCATTGCCAGTACGGGTCTGGCATATCCTTTTCCATCGATGGTAAAAAGGTTTGATCTTCCTTCTCCTCTGTGGATGATGTTTGTTGTTGCTGCTTTTTTTCTTCATTACACCCGTGGTATGAGGAAACAAAGTCTTTACACTGACTTTTATGACCGTGATACAGTTTGACCAGCTGACAAGTAGCACACTGCCGCATAGAGGGTATTTTTCCATAGCCACTTGCTTATGGTGATCATAATCCGTACATGGTTGCAATTCACTTAACACAGGGTCTTGAGTCCATGATTTTGGTACATGTTGCCATATTTCCTTCACTGCATTTGCTGCGACGTAATAAATGAATGATTTTGGAAGAGCCAATAATTCTTCTTTGGTAAAACTGTCTAGTTTCTTTTTGCACACGAAGAACTTTCCAATCGCTTTATCGGTAGCATCCCCTTTCTCCATGGTATCACGTTGATGTTTACACGTCGCTTGTAGAAATCTCACTGGTGGCATTCACAGGAAAACCTTCAGCTTTAATTTTATTTAACAACTCCCAGCAGGCATTGGTGGTTAGTGAATGAAACAATTGCCACACCTGTGCCAGAGCTTTATAGGTAATGTTGTCACAGGGGTAGCGGTCCATGAGTGTTTGAAGCGAGGGACATCCCATGTCCATTAAATCAATACATTGACAGTAAGACGCCAAAAATGGTTGTAGCCATTGACGTTTTTCACTACCTTTCACAAATACTACATGAGTGGAAGGCAAGTGGGCTTTCATGACCGTGTCCAGGTGCTTATATGAAATGGTTCCTTGCTTCCAGTCTAATTGCATATGAGTTTCAATCCACTGGGTTTGTTTACGGTCTTTATCACACAACAAATCAAACGCATAAGGTGGTTTAAACACCAAATGGATAGCTTGCGATATCCAATAAGTGGAACAATCAATAATGGCTACTTCTTTAAATATAAATTTGTTATCTCCAATTTTAAACCCTTGACAGTCGACAATCAGTGTACGCAACATGTTCACTCTTGTCTGGATCAAGTCCAACTGACCACAGACTGACAATTGTTCAGTAAGATGTACCCATGTCATTTACTTACATACCATTCTAGTAAAAGAAAATAAAAACATCGAGTAGTCACTATAGAGGTTTGGATATGACAGGGGGGCATAAGAAATAATAATATAACAACAACAACCAAGTTTTTATTACAATATTTTATTAGCATAACAAGTTTTACATTCCTTTTTCATTCTAGGATAGAGGCGGTACCATCTCATACAACAAAAAAGTCTTTTGTGTTTATATTGTCCATAACACCGATGATATTCTAATGTCTCTAAACTGGGTGTTTTTGACTGTGAGCTGCTCACTGAAACGCTGTTGACACCATAAAGACCACACGTATCATAACTTTTTTCATCACTTAGAGGCACGAGTGAGGGGTAACTTGAATGACAGGGTATATTACCCACCTCCATTCTGCGCAGGTAGGGGCAGGCAGGTGACCAGCGCTGATGTTCCTGCATGGGTTCATCACTTTCTTGCCATTGGTCTAAGATGATGGGACAAAACACGCATTTCACTTCATCTCTTGATTTTTAAATAGTAGAATCCAGCGGCTGCTAAGGCTTGAGGGTTTATAAAAGGCACCGGCCACGTCGCAAAGGTCTTGAAACGTTGTTCCTCAGATTTTAAATCCATGGATGTAACTTCTCTTGAGGCTTGAAAGCAAGACATGACTGAGCGGTTTGATGTGGGTTGACCTGCTATTTATACACTTGTCACTTGGTTGGACAGTGGATAATAGTTGACTTGTTTGTGATGAATAATCAAACAGTAGGCCGTGGTATTGGCTGGAACATTGTCATGCGTTTCAAAATCTAGTCGAATGTCAATATTGGATGGTTTGACAGACTCTTCCAAGTAGGAACAGTCAAAGACAATCAGTGGCGCCCTTGTCTTAAAAGTTTGGGGTGACAACATAGGACAAATCTCTTTTTGATAATACGACCATCTAAATTTAGAAAACAAGTCGAACAGGGGGCCAAACTTATTTTTTGAAAAATCTAAATCCAGTCCTTCATAGGGGAACACAGCACCGTTGAGGAAAAGACGTGCATTTCTCAATTGCAGGTGATCAAATTGCGTGGCATCTTTGGTTTGTTGATACTTGCGATTTGTTTGAAAACCCACAATCATGTAGAGAGGTCTCTCTGTATAGCGGGCTGTTTTTATAGACCAACTGTGTGTGTTGGTGGTGGGCAATAGCGGGTACTCATGGAGTGCCCAGCTTCTAAATTCCATGGGTAGAGGTATATCTCTCTTTACCATTTTGAGTATGTCCAGTTTTTTGCTATCGTTAAGGGTCACATGAGGCACTTTCCATAGCAAGGGTTTGAGTTGAATTTTTGAATCAATGGGGGCATTGTCGGCTCCCTTGAGTGCATTATTATCACTCCTGTCTCTCACCAGATAAAGCACTTGCCTTGCGTTGACCACAATGCGCTGGTGATCTTCAGCAAAGCCTAAAATCAGTTTAAGAGGTAAATATCCAGTAAAGGTGCCATCGGTGTGTACCATCCAGTCATTGATCGAGTCAGGGCACCAACCCGCCATGCAAAGTGTTTTAGCTTCTTCCTCACTATAAGAGGGATATAGTTTCATGACACTGGAAATACCCACATTTCGAGTGCTATCCACCACGATATCGTTAATCACGTAACGCACTTCAGAAAACAGAAAGGCGAAAGCATGGTTGGCTAACTTGGATGTGGTGGGTGTAGAGCCATCGGCTTTGGTGAGCCGACCTTCAATCTGAATAACACTTTCATGCGGTAGAGTGTAAATATCTTGGTTGTTGATAACAAATTGAATTTCATCATTGTTATTGAGTCCAGGTGTTTGAGCTTGATAAGAATGGAGATCAATTATTACCACTCCTGGTTGCTCCTCGATGTGGTTCGCTACCTCTAGGATAGAATTCATCGCGGGGGTTGACGTGGTAACCCAAATGCTGTAAAATCTGCTTGTTCTGAGATGTTAACGTGTATTCATGTGGTAAAAAACTAACACCATTTCTAGACGGTGCTGTTGCTTTATATACAAACTTCATAGTGGCTTTAGCACCAACTTGTAAGTCACTGGTGTGGTAGAATCTAGATCAATGAGTTGTTGCTCTCTCTTGATCAGCCTTAATGTTATATTACTAATACCATCGACAGCCACAGAATGAAAAAGCACCACTGGAGGGTTTTCACGAATAATATAGCCATTGGGCGATGTTACAATAAAGTCATAAAGCGAATGCGACGGTTCTTGATTGGTGTACACTTGACTAATAATATTACACGTCACCGACACATGATGGTCCTCAATGAATTTCACTTCATGGTCCGATTCATGTTTTTTGTTGGGCTCCAACACACCTGGTTTAAATCCTAGTAATGGACCAATGGAATCGGGGTGTGGTTTAAAGTCAATGTTGAATGTGGAGAAAATACTGCAGCGATGCGTGTTGGTATTTCCTACAAGTTCAAACTTGCGCGTTCCATCGAGAAATGACTTTAAACCATATTCATTGATCAACACCCCATAAATGTGTTCATAAATGTCATTTATCGTGTATCCACCAGAGTTCAGGGTGAGCACAGAATCATCATAGTAAAACTTGTTGTTCACATTTTCACGTATGTTGTATATTCGATTGTACGTTTCAAGAGAAACAAGTCCTAAACCATAGGGTTTTTCACTCAATTCGATAGGTGGGTAAAAGTCTAGGCTCACTTCAGGTCCACGTCCATGCAGTGTAAACGTCTTACTTTCCACCGACATACTGTTGACGTATTTGCTAATGCTGCGTCTTATATAAAAAAAATTAAACACAAACGTCCACACTGTTGGCTGTTAAACGTTTGCTCATGTTTCACATTATAATATATCTTGATCCTGTTTCCAAAATAGGTCACTAATTCCATGGGTGTGGGCAAATTCCCAAAACTGTCAAAGTACCATACAGTGGATCCCTCTTTGACATAAGCTACATAATGTGTTCCGGGTCCTCGGTGATCATCCAAATTGACAACAGCACAATCATGTTTCCAGGTTTGTGATGGTAATTGGTTTCGCATAAACACACCTCGAAAATGAGAAAGCTTCAGTTGTTTAGCATAGATTTCCACTTGTTGATGCGTCAGGGCATGTCTTGCTATGGCTGAGGTTAAAGATGTTTTTATTTTATTTCGAAAAGGTGAAATTCCAAATCCTTGTTGATAAAAGTCTGGCTTCAAATTGACATTTCTAGCCCCCATAGCAATCGCTTCCATTGTTTCATTGTGTCGCTGACATTCTTTGAGTTGTTGCTTGCCCTGTTGCGCGGCTTTAATATTTTTTGCCACTGCACTGGCGCCGCCTGAAAGTGAACCTAGAGCAGCCAGACCAGCGAATAATGCAGGTAAAAATCCCGCTCGTTTGGGGACGGGGATCACTCGACCTTGTTTTGAACCCTGTCGCTGACGTTTTGGAATAACATGTCTCTGTGCTGCTCGAAGAGCTTTCCTTATGGTCAACACATTATTTTTTCTTTTTTTCTTTCGCAAGGGCTTGCCCACGAATGTCTTAAGCCCAGGCTTTGCCAAGGACAGGCTCATATTTTTTGTCTTTCTCACCACATATCTTTGTTTCACCATGATGATGATGACCAGCAACCTTTCACAAGAAAGTTTATGTCACAACTAACGTCAGATTGTTATTTCATGGCTGTATATTCCAATTCTACATAAAGTGGGAAATCGTTTATGGTTTTTCCAGCTTGCTTTTCATTCCATGTCAACATGAGATGAAAGGATAATTCGTCTCCTGCATTGACCATTTCATGGTTATGGACCAACATCCTATGACCATTTATCTCTATTTGTAAATGGTTCTCATCAGGTATGGCATATTTGATGTGAATGGTTCCATCATAGTGTAGTCGATAGCGGCTTAAACCCGAAGCAAGCACATAGGTCAAGTGCTGGTCATGAACTAGCGGTATATGGTTTCTCTCATTCACAGGTTTTACATTTGTCAGATGCACTAAAAATACAGATGGGATAAATTTATAAAGCCTTTTCATTTCATAGGTCACGTATCGCTTGGTACAGCCATCATCATCTTCTTGTGGGTCTTCCACGTGAATAATGCGATGATGATTAGCGCTATAGCCATCCACCGTAAGCTGAGGCACTTTATCATAAAACTCATACACCTTGTTATCCACATACTTTTTTGTAGTAACGTCTGTAGACACTTGAGGATGTTTTACATGGGTTAACCGCTTTCCTTTAAAGTCATAATCTCCTTGTTTTGTGCGTGGCACTACTGACCTATCCACATAGTGTTTATTAGCAGGATCTGTTTCTTGTTTAGGATCATGTATGGGAACAGACCTAGCTTTGACTATCAACGCACGTCCAAAGACATCCATCGTCAGCCTGTAGTACGAGTCTACTGTGTCTATGACAAGGCTCGGTGCGATGTATATAGACAGCCTGCTAGCCTCTCTAAGCCTTAGTTGAAATGAAGCTAATTAAGCTGCAAGAGTCATTCCCCGTGAGGGACATGGTTTCCCATCTATGCCCCACATCACGTGAACAACGCCATGGTTCACTCTTTCCATCTTCCATTCGCTGCATCATTGTGGGAGCTTCCGGCTGTGGAAAGACCAATCTTTACTGACACTTATTACAGCGCCCAATGGTCTGTGTTTTCAAAATATTTATATTTTCGCAAAATCTCTCTACCAACCCCTCTACGTGTTTCTGGATCAAGTCATGTCTGGATTACAAAATGAGAATATGGGGTATTTTACATTTTCCACGCAAGAAAATGTTATTTCACCGGATGAGGTAAAGCCTGATTCACTCATGATTTTCGATGATGTATCCACTGAACGACAAGGTATCATTCAAAGCTATTTCAGCATGGGTTGACACAAACATATCGATTGCTTCTATCTTGGACAAACGTATTCTAAAATGTCCAAACAGTTGATTCGTGACAATGCCAATGTCATTGTTTTATTTCGCCAGGACGAGAGGAACAGTCGTCACATTTATAATGAACATGTGAATCCGGATATGACCTTTAAAATGTTTATAGAATTGTTTGGCAAGTGCTGGAACACACAACGTCATGCCTGTTTAGTGATTGACAAACAAAGTGAACTCAACCAAGGGCGGTATCGCTTAGGGTTTGATCATTTTATTGCTATTTAAGGCACTGTATCATTCCCTCTCAAGTCATTTGTCACGACATCATGGCGTTAGCAGGGAGTCAATTGAAAAAGCATATTATTAGAGCAAAAAATACTATTCGCCAAAAGTTCCGTCAATTGAAACGATCACGTGCGGATCATGCTTTGTTTATTCAACACCATTTAGCCCCTCCGCTAAAAGCTATGTTGAAACCCTCTTTCAAGCCATCTGAAACTCTACCCTTCGTTTCACAAGTCACTCAAACCCACCACGAGGACCCTCAGGAAGAGGAAGAGGAACAGGAAGATTTAACTAGTGTTAGCGAAGTTGAGGATAATGAGGAACAAGTGTTTACGCCTCAAAAAAAGGCATCACCCCTTGCAGAGTTTTTAAGAAAAAAGAAATCCCTGGCCATGGTCGAAACACCTTGCCCTTTGTTCTACTTTTATGTAGAGCTGTTGTTGTGAATGGGCTGGACGGCGTTACCGGTGTCTACTGAGTTTAACCCGGCTCATGTCCACCATTTGTTCTACTTTTATGTAGAGCTCATTCCGCTCCTCCCACCATTCGTTCTACTTTTGATTGGAACTATTTTAACCTGTTTGGCAGGAGGGTTGAGTGGATCTGTTTGTAGAGCTTATCCCGCGTCCTACCATTAGTTCTACTTTTGTGTGGAAATACCCCCTCCGAGCCTCTTGCATTTGTTCTACTTTTGTGTGGAACTCGTGTTTAAAGTGTTTGGTGTTTTATTAAGTACTGCGGACACGTTTAGAGAGCAATTGACATACAGTGGAACTGGTGGGAGGAATACTCACCTAGCTTACCTTAAGGTGGCTTAGTAGGCCGCACGCTTGCTTTGTACCGCCTCCTGCTGGGCAGCGTTCGGTGGAGATCTTAAACTAGGTTCTAATCTAAAGGGACGGGCTTCTTAATCTAAGCGAAATAAAGAGGTAATCATCAGACTGTTCAAAAAGGGGGTTTATTACGTAATAGTGACAATGACAAGAGGGGAGGATGGAAATAATAAACTAGGGGGAAAAAGGAGTCTAGCAGACACGTTTTCACTCACCCCACCGTTGATCCCGGTCTTCTATGATGTTGGTGGCGTTGGGACTCGATATGGGGCAGCGCCCATATCGGTCCGACGTAGCACAACTCCGATAGAGTGTAAGACTGTACTAGCGTCCTAGTAAGAGTTCCAAGAGTTCAAAGAGCTCCAAGAGCTAGAGCTAGAGAGCGCGCCGCGTATTCGTACCCTCTACTTATAGGTAAAATGTGCGACGTCAGTCCACTCAGCGGTATCTTTGGAGTGTAATGCCCACTGTGTCCTGTCTAACTGCTTGCTGTTGGACCTTAGGTCTATGACCTGCGGCTTACTTCGCAGTCGTGTTGCCATGTCGTTATTCCCGTCTTTTACGTAGTTACTTTTAATTATCTTTTATGTATTTATAGGCACAGTCCTTTTATAAAGGGCTGAATGGGTAAGTGTCTCAAGCGATCACTACACTCACCATCACACTACACTCACATCCCCCTGTGCTTGGACTGTTATTATTTTTATTTGTTATCATTTGAACTGCTATTTGCCAGTATACCTCAAGATCGAGGTACACATTAAATTCAAAACCACTAGAAGCCACTGCTCTTATTCTTTCATTTATTTAGCTAATAAGATCCTACCCTATTAGATTCCCCTTTAGGTAGGTCTTAGAATTAGCCTTACTGTTTATTTGTTTAATTGCTTCTTGTCGTCAGCCGAGCGCTATTGCTCAACGCTGACACTAGCGGATTTCCCGTTAGCTCGCCTGCCCACGACTCGTAGTAGACCGCGTTGCGCAGCTGTTGGGCACAGAGTAATAGCTTAATTGCCCTTCCAAACACCCCCTCACTTAGAACTACCCCGTCAAGCAGTACATTGGGGAGTTCTCCTTGCTGATCGCACTGTCGATCCCAGTTCTCTAAATACTCCCTACCTCTTACAGCATTTGCCAATCTCGCCCCTATTTAGACTAATTTCATCCCTTAGGTTAATTATTTGTACAGGCCACCCTAACAGGAACCTTACAAATGGTAGAGGCGCTAGGTACCGCGACGTTGCACCACGAGGACCCTGAGGAAGAGGAAGAGGAACAGGAAGATTTAACTAGTGTTAGCGAAGTTGAGGATAATGAGGAACAAGTGTTTACGCCTCAAAAAAAAGGCATCACCCCTTGCAGAGTTTTTAAGAAAAAAGAAATCCCTGGCCATGGTCGAAACACCTTGCCCTTCCAGATCGTCTCCATTTTCACAACTCTTGGCCACCCCACAACATAAAGCTCAACTGAAAAACATTTTAATGAAATATTATGGATCAACACTGGAACCCTATTTCACCAATCTATTTATTGGAAACACAGATACCACGTATGGTGTTCGCTATGAGGATGATAGTTTTAAAATTGGTGATTCATCGATTAAATTTCCTCGTACTAAAGCTGTCATTAAAAAGATCAACTATAAATTAACACCAGGACTGTTAAAGCTACTATTCTCTCGGACTCCCTCATCCCATGATTATACGTCAGAGGACCTTGATAAATATAAATCCGTTTTATTGGATACCCATGCTCACAAGAGACAGTATGATCCCACTCAACAAGTGAATGCCAATATATCTCAAAAATATAAAACCATCATTGCAAAAATGTTCCCCACTAATCAAAGTGGTCGTCGTAAAGTGTCCGCTTCGGGAGTGACATTTAAACCATTAAAACCCCTTGTGGATGTTACCTACTGGCACAATCCCAATAAACTCGTCCAGCGACTACAGCTGTTGCATGCTTCACGTCAAGCCGGCCATACTGGTCACGATTGGGAAATTCAAGAAATTGAGGAAGAACTTCGAAATGCCAAAATTATTGTTTAAGCCCTCACCCATTAAAATGGGTATTGCTCACGAGTTGCATCGTCCAGCTAGACGTCATTATCAGCGACTCACGGTGATTTCACAGGGTGTGGATGAACTTTGGCAAGCAGACTTGGTTGAAATGATTCCCTATGCTAGCGTTAACGATGGTGTACGCTATATGTTGACGGTCATTGATGTTTATTCCAAAATGGCGTTTGTTGAACCTGTGCGTCGCAAGTCTGGTCCACTAGTTACCAAGGCCTTTCAACATATTATTCAACACTCCAAACGTCAACCTCATCTGCTACAAACTGACCAGGGGAAAGAATTTTTCAACAAGGATTTCTCCAGTTTTCTCAAATCTAAGGATATTCACCATTACACCACGTACAGCAATCTCAAAGCCAGCGTGGTCGAGCGGTTCAACCGAACATTGAAAACCCATATGTGGAAAGCGTTTACCGCTCAGGGCACTTATCGCTGGTTGGACTTGTTACCTGAGCTAGTGCCACGTTACAATGACACCAAACACAGAACCTTTGGGACCAAGCCACGCCTCGTGACCAAAAATATTCAGCGATTGGATAAACTGTTTAACCCCATAAAAACAGCAGACCCTAAACGTCATCGCCTTAACATTGGGGACCATGTTCGTGTCAGCAAATTCAAGTCCGTCTTCGACAAGGGCTACACACCAAATAGGGGGACTGAACTATTTCGAATTCGTCAAGTCAACCTGAACAGTCCAGTCACCTATTTACTCGAGGACCTCAACCATCAACCCATAAAAAGCAGGTTTTATCTTCAAGAACTCCAAAAGACAGCGTTTCCTAAACATTACCTTGTGGAAAAAGTGTTGAAACAAAAAGGAAATAAATTTTATGTAAAATGGTTGGGATTTAGCTCAGCCGTTAATTCTCGGATTAATAAATTACATGTTGTGTGAACCTGTGTGCCTTGTATTTATTTATTCACACATGTTGTACTTAACCTACAGTCCTATGTACAGTCCTCAGCTCTACATGTATTATGAGCAATCTATATATTTAAAACAGTAAGGTGATTTTTGTTATCACGAGATAGAGAGAACGACAGAACCAATTTACTTCGTAGAGCACTCTAACGAAAGCTCTTGGCCTGTAGATTTGCAGAGTGTCTCTAAAATAAACAAATATAATACGGTATATTTTTAAATAAATATAGAAAATAGCAGAATTCTTTCCCTCGCGCATGCGCACATCCGCCTGGGCTCATGACAAAATGGCGGTGAGAAGTCCATTAAAATGTAAGTTATTCAATAAGCTTCCATGTAATTGAAAACATACATTAACCAAGTTCTGACAATACAATATAATAACAGTATGAACATATACGAATGTATATTGATTTTATTGATAATGAATTGGATTATTTCCTTCAGATAGAGGCTTTTGAAGATAGTCAATGGTTGCGTCTGCATCTAAATGTGATTGCGCGAGTAGCTATTTGGTTAAGGCGATTGACTGTGGATCCAAGGATCGCAGGTTCGATCCCAACCCTCGCCAGTATTTTTTTTTTTTTTTGCCACTGAAATATTGTTTTATCATGGAGTATTAGTAAGGTTTTATGTCAGTTAAAGATACATATTTCTACACATTTTCTCAACACGTTTTATTTCCGTTTTACCATTGCATTACAGCATGTGGTCAAAAGAGCTAATATCTGCCATCAATTGCAGTAACTGACAAAAGATGGCAGTACCTCGCCCATATAGTTTCAGTAACTAACAACAGATGGCAGCACCATTGCATCGATATATTTAAAACACAAAACATGGCGCGTTTTCAAGTGATGGAGAGTTATAGAGGGGAATTTTTAAGAAGGGAAACGTTGAAGAACATTAACTGACAGTTGAGTGTGTAGGCTATGTTGTTTATGTGCTTTAATATTGCAATTTCTTCCCAATGCTTCGGTGGTCAAGTTGGTAGCATCCTAGACTAAAAGTTATAAATTATGCATCGTCGATATACTCTTAAATTATTAGTGAAAAGGTAGTTTTCCAGGCCCTGGCGCGTGTCCACAATTGCTTTCGCCACGAGAGACACTTGGCAAACATAATTCGTTTGAAGGGCTCCGACATCGTTGTCACTCAGCCCCATGTACTTTGGTGTGTAAGTGTAAAATTTTCTCTGATAATCCGTATTATTGTGATAGCTGCATTACTTTGTGTATTTGTAATTAAGGTGGGAAATGGCAAGGTGACGGCCGAGGCCTTAAGTTAGGAACCATCCCGGTATTTGCCTTGAGTGGAAGTGGGAAACCACGGAAAACCACATCTAAGATTGTCGAGGTGGGAATCAAACCTTCCTCTTCTTAGTTATACCTCTAGAGACTGAATGTGCCCCGTTTTTGCCCTCAGACCAGAATTAAATTTCTTGGCAGAGCAGGAAATGTAACCCGGGTCTCCGAGGCGATAGCCAAGAATGGGTGGGCTTCCATGTGTTAATACGATTTTTGACATGCACGGGACATAGAATTCTAAAACAGCCTCCATTAGGGTGACTGCCGAAGTGAGTATTGGGTATATGCCTAAGCTCATTCCAGTAGTTGGCGAAGTTATTCTATGTTCCCCTGCAAAATGTACTGCCATAAACTATAACAGGTGATGGAAATAGCTTATTTAGAGCAGTTTTGTACTGTTTATATCAAAATGAAGAACGTCATTCGGCGCTGCGTTTTCAAGCTATTGCCAAACATTTCGCTGGCAGGAACAATTATAAGGAATTTATTGTAAGCGATCAGTCTCATCGCATTCTCCTCACCAACCAACTTGAGTATGAGAGTCTCTGGACGGTCATGTTGAACTTCATTGTATAAGGCAGTTGTTTAATGATTATTTGTTTAGAGTACTGAATCTAACTACGCAGTTGATTTCGGCAATGGAAGTATTTTTTGCCATTTAATATTTAGCGGCTCCGATATTGCAGGTCACTATAGTGTTATCGAATAATACGAAGCCACTTTTAAAATCCAATATAAATAGGCCATTTCAGAAACAATTCCAGATGTTATGCAGTACAGTGAAAGGTCTTTGACGATCAAATGTAAACATTGTTCTACATTGTATTTCTCTTGCGTAAAATCTACGCGCGGTTACTTTGGCCTTTACTGTTGTGATGGTAAAATTGATCTGCTGAAATATAAAATATTTGCCAAGCTGCAACAATGCAATGATATTAATTTTAAAGTCTGTCTGTCTGTTAGGTAGTCAGCCCGAAGGCTGGTTGGATCCTCAAAAAGTACCGCCGTTACGTTATGTGAGTAGATACCCACAAAAACCCAAGGCAGCGCTATTTTGAGGCGTTCTAGGCAAGAAGAGGAGTGAGGTAGTTTGCCATTGCTTTCCTCACTGAGTCAGAACAGTAGTCCTAACCCTATGAGTTGAACCTTTCACAGCATTCACAGGCACTGACTGTGCCCCGAATGCCATTACTAAGCACCACCCATACCTCAGTAGCTTCCATATAATCACAGCCATGAGTGAGACTGAGACATCGGTGAAAAGCCACCTTTTACTCTAGCCTGTGCCAACTGACAAATGCAAAAGTACTGTATTCATCAAGAGATGGGGAACATTGAACTTATATCCAGTAGTTCAAACACATACATCAGCGTTAACATATTGGCGAACAGGTGTGCGAGTGTAAACTTTTCTCTGATAACCTGTGTTAATGTGATGGCTGTGTTGATGTGTGCATTTGTAATTAATGTGGGGAATGGGGAGTTAACGACCGAGGCTTTAAGTTAGGAACTATCCCGGTATTTGCCTGGAGTGGAAGTGGGAAACCACGGAAAACCAAATCCAAGATTGTTGAGATGGGAATCAAACTTTGCTCTTCTTAGTTTTGCCTCACGAGTGCGCCCCGCTCCAGTCCTCAGACCAGAATTAAATTTCTTGGCAGAGCGGGGATCGAACCTGGAATCCGGGGCAATAGCTCAGAATGTAGCCTTAAGAATGGGCTTCCCTGTGTTAATACGATCTTTGACAAGCACTGAACATATAATTCTAAAACTCCCTCCATTACTGTGGCTGGCGAAGTGAGTCTATGCTCATTCCAGTAGTGGCGAAGTGATTCTATGCTCCCTTGCATAATTTACTGTCATGGAAATACAAAGTATTGTACCTTCAACAGGTGATGGAAATTCATTATTTACAGCAATTTCATTCTGTTTATTTCAAAATGAAGATCGTCATCCTGAGTTGCGTTTGCAAGCAAATTGCAAAAATTGCAAGGATTTTATTATTGGCGATCAATCTCATCGCATTATCATCAGCAACCAACTTGAGAATGGAAGTATTCATTGTATATGTGAATATTATTGTTTATTGATTATTTGTTTAGAGTGCATAACAATGGGTCTAACCACGCAGTTGATTTTGGCAATGGAAGTAAGTTATTATTTGCCATTTAATATTTGGCGGCTACGTTGATGCAGGCCACTATAGTTTTATATAAAATGACGTTAATTTGGGCAGAAATGCTGCTATAAATAAACCCATTTGACGAAATAGAACATTAGCCGCAAAAAAGTGGGAAATCGGAGAAAAATACGAAGCCACTTTTAAAATCCAATATAAATATGGCATTTCAGAAACAATTCCAGATACTATGCCGTTACAGTTTAGGGTCCTTGACGAACAAATGTAAACATTGTTCTGCACTGTATTTCTCTTGCGAGAAATCTACACTTGGTTACTTTGACCTTTGCTGTTGTAATGGTAAAATTAATCTGAATAAATATAAAATATTTGACAGGCTTTAACAATTATTTTTCACTGGAGATGATATCTCAAGGAATTCCAGAGGGACTAATCGGCAGTACAATGCCATGTCCTTCGTTTCATGGCGCAGCGGTCAAGCTGTATGCCTCTCACCAAGGCGGATCGGGTTCGATTCCCGGTCAATGCATGTGAGATTTTTGATGTGAAAGGCCATGTCCTGTGGTTCGGATTCCACGTTAAACGGAGGTCCCGTGGCTTATGATCGCGAGATTAACGGTCACGTTAAACTGCAAGCTTCCTTCCTTCCTTCGTTTCATTTGGTGCCAATGTTACTGTGCCACACGCACACGGTCCACATTGTTTTAAAATATATGGAATTGCACATCATCGCATTTCTTCGTTATATTCCAAAAATATAAGCGATGGTTTGCGGCCAGTTGTATTAGACTCATCAGAGTTCTTGAATCCCTTGGAACTAAACGACTGGCCGCCACATATTCCAAACGCTTGGCCCGTTATGCTGCTTAGAAATCTGAACGGTTCCCAAGGACTCCTAAATGCAACCATATTGCTTGGATTTGGAAATAATAGGTGCAGTTAAAATTAGGCAGAGATGTCTAATCCTTCGACTTGATTTAACACCATCCGATAAAACACTATCATTTTCTTTTAAGAGGCAATATTTTCCAATTCATTTGGCATACTTTATCACAATCAATAAAGCTCAAGGGGAAACTCTGGAACGTACAGGCCTCAATTTGCCCCAACAATTTTTCAGTCATGGCCAGCAGTATTTTGCAATGTTGAGAGTGCAATCTTTTGACGCCCTCATAGTTTCAATAGAGTCAAAAAATAATCGTACAAAGAATGTACAGTAGGCCTATATAAGAAAATTCTTCAGTAAATATTTTTCTATTGACCGTCATGTTTTGACGGGTTTCAACTAGTACATATTTATTTCTCTCTTCACCTGTGTTGTCTCTTACACCAACTCTCCCCCTCTCCTCCCCTTCACCTCCCACCACTGTCAAATCAGGTTGTGACTTGTTAGCTCTTATCGTGCGCGTGTACAGGTGAACACCTGTGTGTTAGATCATATTACACATGAACTCGCATTTTCTCACGTATGAACCAAAACAGGATGTGACTTGTTTCACAAGGAGGACGGTAATAAGGTCATCTCACACGTGTTCACATGTATTTCGTCACTTTCCTTTCATATCGTTATCCCATTATAGTAGTGGGGGATTAGTGAACAACGTCTGTTCAACACATTGCTTTACACGCAAATGTAGTTAGGTCCTTTGACATAATTTAAATAAATTCTTGGGCTAGTCCGTAGGGACCAGTCCAAAGGGGCTCATCCACAAAGACCTGCCCACAAGGACTCGTCAACAATGACCCGTCCAGAGGGACTCGTCAACAATGACCCGTCAACAAAGACTCGTCAACAATGACCTGTCAATAATACCCGTCCGCAGGGACTCGTCAACAAGGACCCGTCAGCCATGACTCGTCAACAATGACCCGTCAACAATGACCCGTCCACAGGGACTCGTCAACAAGGACCTGTCAACAATAATCCGTCAACAATGACCCGTCAACAATAACCCATTAGGTTGGGTTAGGTTAGGTTACACTACAGCCGCCATCTTTTAAAAAGCCCGCCCTCTTACAAAAGCTATGAGTGGGCATGCGTAAAAAATCAAAAAACAAGCATGTTAATTCATAGTGGCTACCCACCGAACACATGCACTTTATGTAGAACAACGTTTAATTCCATATTGGCATTCAAACTCTCACATGTTGCAATTTGAAAGAGAGATTCTCTAAAAAAAAAAAAATACAATTTCACCCCCTAGTAGGGGTAGGTTTTATTTTGGGGTGGAAATATGTTGTCCATTGGAAAGGGAGTGTTAGCCCGAGTTCAATGACACCTCGTACAAGTCTCTAGCCTGATTGGTTCGCGAGATATTGCCATTTTAGTATTCCAGCGGTGGAGCGGTGGCGGTGGTATCTGAACCGCTACAAAACCACTACTAATCTTATAAAAATTTTAGTCGGAGTTTTCAATGCTCAGCTTGAATCTGAGAGAAAATTTTCTGATATAATAGGTAAATATCCCGCTCACAATAGAACCAACAGGAATGGTGAGAGATTGGTTAAACTCTGTGAACATCTAAACTTAAAGATCATGTCCACACATTTTAAAGCAAAACCAAGTAAAAAGAAAACGTGGGTCTCCCCAAATGCGTTGCTGGGTGAGTTCCAACTAAATCATGTAGCTATCTCTCGAAATTGTTACAAAGAAATCCAAAATGTTAAGGTCAGAAAATCCATTAATGTAACTTCAGATCATTACCTTTCTCAAATCAAGATGAATTTCATACCTTTTACACGCAAACAAAATACAACTAGAATTTAAATTCCAAAAATTAATAGAGAAGTTCTTACAAATGAAAAAAAGGATAGAATTTCAAGGAAAACTTAAAATACCAACCAATTGGAATGATGTTACTAATAATCTTCTTGAACCAGCTCAGAAAATTGCACCGTTGAACTTTTATAGGAAACATGCTTGGTGAAATGAACAATGTGAAAGAGTGATCAAAGAAAGACATTGTGCTTGGCACAAGTGGAACGGGAACAAGACTCCAGAAAATTTAGAGGAAGTACAAAGATTAAAGAAAATGGCCCACCAGACTTTAAGAACGATTCGAAGAAAATGTATGAAGGACCAAATAATGGAAATGGACGACAATTTTAAGAAAAAAAAAGACACACGATTATTTTATAGAGCATTTAAGAATGAAATCACTGGATATTCAGCGCCGAGTTTAAATTTCAAAAGGAAAGATGGTACGCTAGCATTAAACAACAAGGAAAATTGTGATATCTTGGCTGTGTATTTTGAGAAGTTGTAAAATTGTCCAAAACCGACAGACAAGTTGAGTTTCAAATTTACTACACAAAATTCTGACTCTACGCCACCAGATTGTAAACGAAGTTAAAGGTATTATCAACTCACTTAAAAATAATAAAGCCTCAGGCGAGGATGGAATAATTGCAGAAATGTGGAAGCTTGTAGATGATGAATTTTTAATAGCGACGACAAATCTATTTCAGAAAATTTGGATTGAGGAAGCAATTCCAGAAGACTGGTTAATCGCCTTAATTCATCCACTACATAAAAGGCTCAAAAATTGATGTCAATAGTTATAGGGGGATCTCATTGTTGTCTGTCACATATAAAATATTTTCCAAATTACTTCTAAACAGACTTGAACCACAGATCGAACCACAGCTTGGCGAGTTCCAAGGTGGTTTCAGAAAGAATAGATCGTGTGCAGAACAAATTCTTAGTTTAAAATTGATATTAAAATATTACAACAGGCCAAAGAATATCTCATTCGTTGATTTTCAGAAAGCATATGATTCAGTGGATAGGGATACTGTTTTTGTCATATTGAAGGAATACCAAGTTGATCAAAAAACCATAAATTTAATAAAACTTACATTAAGTAGTACGATTTCCAGAGTCCAATTTTTAAATGAAGTTAGCGAGCCCTTCGAGGTAAAAAGTGGGCTAAGACAAGGGGACAGACTATCACCACTGCTTTTCAATTTGGTCTTGGATAAAGTCATGAGGACGTTTTGGGAGAAGAACGATTCAAGTGCTAAAATTGGTACAAAGAATCAGAACCTCAAAGTCAAAGGTTTAGCATTTGCTGACGACGTAGCGTTGTTTGCTGAATCAGAACAAGAAGCTATTAACACAATTGATCAGTTAAAAGAAACGGCGGAAAAAGCGGGCTTAAAGATTTCGTTGGTAAAAACAGAGATGATGACAAGTGATCAGAAATACACTAAGAAAATTATAAAAACAAATTAAGGGAGCATCAGGGTCACTGACCGATTTAAATATCTTGGAGAAATAATTAGTAGCAATGGGATGGATAAATTGGCAATTGAGAACAAAAAAGGGAAATTGGAATGATTAAATTTTTGTACAAAAAATATATACGAGCAATAAGAACCTGTCTGTCAATGCAAAATTACGACATTTTAATACAGTTGTTAGACCAGTCATCTTGTACGGCATGGAAACTACACATATAACCGGAATGGAGAATTTGCTCAAGATAGAAAGGAGAATTTTAAGAAGGATTTATGGTCCTAGGAAAACACAGGAAGGTTATAGACTGAGATCCAATGCAGAAATTTATAGTAAAATCGACAACCTTGAAGTGTTGATCAGAAAACGGCGACTTCAGTTCTATGGGCATACGGTCCGCATGGATTGCTCAAGGTTAAACAAACAAATTTTTGATAAAATCTGGAAATATAAAGGGCAAGGAGGCTATGTAAATCAAATGAAAGAAGAACTTCAAAAATTCAAAATTACTGAAGAAGATTGTCTAAATCGAATAGAGTACAGAAAAAAATGGCCTCAAAATTCTTGTCGGGGAGAAGAAGAATCTCAACCGAGGAGAATGGACTGCTGAAAGAAGAGCTGCACAGTCGACCAGGATGAAAGACTTCTGGAAGAGAAAGAAGAAAACTAGACCTATAAAGAAGTGATATTTGCGTGGTCCTTGTTGGCCTGTCCGCGGTGTATATATATATATTACTGTCTGGCTGCATGGCTCAGCGGCAATGGTCTCGCTTGCTGGGCCCAAGGTTGCAGGTTCCTATCCTGGCGTAGACAGCTGGCATTTGAGGGTGCGGAAATGCGCGGGAGCCGTGCCAGTAGATTTACTGGCACGTTAAAGATCCCCTTCAGGGCAAAATTCCGGTACTCCGGCGTCTCTAATACCCAGAGTAGTTAAACGGGACGTGAAACCAATAACATCATTATTTATAATATCATTTCTAGGACCCGGATGCTTATGAATGAATATTTATTGCAACAAATAGCCATACAATTAATTATGTTCGTACAAAATCCTAAGTCATTCAGTACACAGTTTAGTGAGAGATATTTGCCTAACACTTCATTCACTTGCATCTTAGATCATAATACAATAGATGGCTGATGACGTCACATTGGTGAAACCAACATCTCGATCAGCTGACTAAAGGGAACTGCCGGGAACTGCGGATAGTTTGGAGCACTGAAATACTACACGTGACGATATAAATGGGCTATTCTGTTCTATTCATTACCGTACTAAGCCAGAATGGTGTATTACTGTGCAGGGTATGGATGTAAGGAGACGTTTAGAAAAGGATCGGGCATTTCTTTCCATAGATAGGCCTAAGTTAATTCATTGTAAAATAACCCTAAAATTCTTCACTACTTGCATTTCTTTACATTTCCTCTTAACTCCGAAACATGAAAGAAAAATAATTTAACATGTAAATGCTGGTATTTATTACAAATTATTAAAATTTACCCTATCCCTTACTCCACAGAACAGGTCTATGAAGCAAAATTAGGACCATCACAACATCAAAGAACCTTCCTTTTCAATCATGTTCAGTGTAAAATTGCAGGTTATGCTACTGATGAGACGATGTATTCTTTGATAAAAATACGCTGAGGTAATATTTGTCATCTTATTAAACGTATGCACAGTGCGTTTGGTTGAGGAAATTTTCAGATTCTTCTTAAAATGTATGCAGCCCTAAATTAGTCAATTCTTCGTAGAATTTCAAAGCTCTGGGTTATATTTGCAAAGTTTTCTATGATTCATGGAAAATTGAATTTAAAAGGAAACAGTTCATTGCTTGTAATGTTTTCCTTTGTAACAAATGTAATGCATAGTTGTCAAAAAGCAACGCTTACAAAATTAATAGACTTCCTTATTTCCATTTGCCCATGTTTAGTTTACTTTCATAAAATACTGAAGTGGAAGGTAACGCTGAATAACAGCTAATCGTACGATACCATTTTGTAAAGTAATGTACTGAAATTGGCCAAAATACATTTTCTAATTATGAAAAATAAATTAGGAAATGATGTAGTAATAGATTGAACTTGTTTGGAGCTCTCGGGCGTACAATCAAAAATGACCAGCTACACAAACACAATCAGTAGGCCTAATTCAGAATTAGATTTGTTATTAATTATTTACAAGAGGGGATCCTGGATGTATGAATATTACGGAACACGACAGCCACTTTTTACACAAACACAATTCTGTTCAAAAATTAGTAGGCCTAATTCAGAATTGGATTTGTTATTAATTATTTACAATAGGGGATCCTGGATGTATGAATATTACGGAACACGACAGCCACTTTTAACACAAACACAATTCTGTTCAAAAATCAGTAGGCCTAATTCAGAATTAGATTTGTTATTAATTATTTACAAGAGGGGATCCTGGATGTATGAATATTACGGGACACGACAGCCACTTTTTACACAAACACAATTCTGTTCAAAAATTAGTAGGCCTAATTCAGAGTTGGATTTGTTATTAATTATTTACAAGAGGGGATCCTGGATGTATGAATATTACGGAACACGACAGCCACTTTTTACACAAACACAATTCTGTTCAAAAATTAGTAGGCCTAATTCAGAATTGGATTTGTTATTAATTATTTACAATAGGGGATCCTGGATGTATGAATATTACGGAACACGACAGCCACTTTTTACACAAACACAATTCTGTTCAAAAATCAGTAGGCCTAATTCAGAATTAGATTTGTTATTAATTATTTACAAGAGGGGATCCTGGATGTATGAATATTACGGGACACGACAGCCACTTTTAACACCAAATATGTTACATTCTTAATCTTTGCTACCTTCCGGTACGTAAAGAAACATGCGATGCTTTTTCCAATGTCGTATAAATTACGAAAATGTGTGCTTAAACCCTCATTAAAAGTCATTTCCCCACCTATTCCTATCACCTTCCATTACGAGTTCCTCTGTTTTCCCTTTAGTCAGCTGATCGAGATGTTAGTTTCACGTCACAGTACAGGCGCAGTGTGGCAATGCGCACTCTATTGTATTTATGCTCGAAGACTTGCATGATATCGACTGCATTGATCATTGCAGAATTGACAGACACAGTCCTCGCTTGGATGATGAAATCTCTTGGTGGTGCACATCTGATAATGAAAGCCGAGTACTGCAAAGCGGGTGATGGTGTTTCGCAGTTGGTAGTTGGCTTCCTTCCATTCCTCTATCATCATCGCATCCGTAATGAAAAAGTCATCCCAAATGTCATTTCTTTTGTTTTGTAATATTTGGAGCGTTTTATCATATGCTCTTGTATTTGGAAGAGACCTTTGCAGTCGAATATCCTCTATAATGTAGCTTTCTTTCATCAGAATGTACGTTAACCTTGATGGTGCTGTTATGCTTATACTTACTTGTTAGTACCCTCTTCATGTAACGGGCCTTGACCTTTTCTAAAATTGATAAATCTCCAACTTGATGAGTATCCCAAATCACAGTAATAACATAGGTTGCTATGGGCATTATTACAGTTCGAAAGAGTATCATTGCAGTGTTTGTTAAGAGTAGTGGAAGATATTTTATATTGTTACGGCTGTGAGTTTGTGTCATCGCTCGCCGCTTGAGTCACAGCTGCCCCAGGGGCTGGGCTGTGGCATGCCTCCTGTATTGCGTGTGCCTTATGCAACAGGGCTGCTAGACAAAGGGATAGTCCAGAAGATTCGTGACTGGACCAGCGATGGAAACCTCGAGAAGCCGTGGACCCTGGATGGATCTAGAACCATTTATTGAGTCACCGGCCTGCTATATAAGAGTGACCCGTGAAGCAGTTGTTGTTGTTGTGTTTTACGAGCTAGTGTGAGCGTTTATTCTGAGCGACAGAAGTGTGGTGACTTGCGAAACCCCTAGTGTAGCGGCGAAGTGAGGAACATACAGGGGACTGCCGTGTTCTGAATAAGTGTGCTTTCACTGAGTGTCAGATATTGCGGTGTCGAAATTAAGTGACATTGTTTCTCCCAGCTGGTGAACAGCGCGCAGCAAGTGCTCGTAAGTACTGTAGTAGGCGCACATTAGAAAGAAGTTGCATGTAGTTCTGTCAAGGCCACTAGGCTCATTAGCGGCAGGATTAACTTCTGTGGTTTGTTGACAAGTGGAAGGGCCAAGAACGCTCAAGGAAGAGACTTGACGAAACTGGAGTAAGGCTCCTAATTGCTTGTATTTGCTGATTCGTGTAATTTTCTGGCCACAATAAAGTTAATTATTTCTTTAAGCAGTAATTGGTGTTGTGCTTTGTACCCCACCGTAATCCAGTTAACAAAAGTGCCACTAGGGGGGTGGCACGTAACAACTGGTGTCAGAAGCCGGATTACGAACTCAAGCACAACACCTGACGGTCCTGGTTTCAAAACCCGAGCAGGTCATTTTCTCTAATTTTCCTGTGAGTGCATGCCCTTTACAAGGCAAACAACTAAAATGGAGGCGCAATTGGCAGCATTGCTAGAAAAGTTAAATGGCATAGAAGACGGCCAGAAGAATTTAACCAAGGACCGAACTGCCAAAATGGAAGACGGCCAGAAGAATTTAACCAAGGACCTAACTGCCAGAATGGAAGACGGCCAGAAGAAGATGGAAGATGGCCAGAAGAAGTTAGCAGAGGACCTGAAGGACAGCCAAAATAAGTTAGCAGAGGACCTAACTTCCAAATTAGAAGAAGACCAAAATAAGTTAGCGGAGGACCTGAAGCAGATGGAAGACAGCCAGAATAAGTTAGCAGAGGACCTAACCGCCAAATTTCTGGATGGCCAGAAAAATCTGGAAGAGTGTCTGCTGACGAAATTAGAGGAGAGCCAAAGGAAATTAGAACAGGGCCTACGTGAGGAAGTCGCGGCAGTGGAGGAGAAGTTCAACACCTTGCAAGTGGAAGTTGCCGAGCTGCGCCAACGCCCGCTGATGGGGGTGGAGGAGAAATTCAACGCCTTGCAAGTGGAAGTTGCCGAGCTGTGCCAACGACCGCTGATGGGGGTGGAAGAGAGATTCACCGCACTACAAAAGGAATTTGCTGAGCTGCGCCGACTCCCGCCGACAGGGATGGAAGATAGATTCAAAGCCCTACAAGAGGAAGTCGCCGAGCTGCGCCGACGCCCGCCGACCGGGGTGGATGAGAGAGTCAAAGCCCTACAAGAGGAAGTTGCCGAGCTGCGCCAACGCCCGCCCACCGTTACACCGGGAATATCAGGAACGGGACATAGCAGAGTGACGCCCCCAACCTTCGACGGAAAGGTCCCGTGGAGCACCTACTTACGTCAGTTCGAGGCGGCCTGTTCCATAAATAACTGGAACAACACAGAAAAGGCTACAGCTCTCATTGTAGCGCTGAGAGGTGACGCCCTTAACGTCCTTCAGGCCATCCCGACTGGATCCCAGGACTACGCTTCACTGATCGCCCATATGGTGTCCCGATATGGAGATAGCCATCTTCAGCAGGCCTACCAGATGCAGCTCCGGACCCGGGTACAGAAGAACGCGGAAACCCTGCAGGAGTTCGAGATGGACATCGCACGCCTCGTAAGGCTCGCCTACCCAACAGCGCCGGCCGACTTTCTGGAGCAGATAGCGACGCAGACTTTCACCGACGGGCTACGGGACTCGGACACTCAACAGGCGCTGCGTCTCGCGCGCAATAAGACCCTGGCAGATGCGCTGAGCCACGCACTTGAGTTCGAGACGGCAAAGCAGGTATCTAGAATGTGCGCGCGGGTGCGTCAGGTGGACGTTGACGAATCAGCCAAAGCCAACAAGACCAAGCCCCTGGCCGATGAACTGATGGAGGTGCTAGGCCGGTTCTTCAAGAGTCGCAGTACCACCAACAAAAACTTAGCCGAAGGACATCCGGTGAGGCGGCCCGGAAGAGGACTACCAACCTGCTGGACCTGCCGTAAGAGAGGCCACCTGAGCAAGGACTGCGGTGATCGCCGCCGCCAAGAGTTTCCGTCGGGACAGTCAGTCGTAGGGAAACCGCGCGGCCCAGGAAAGCAAGTATCAGCCAGCCATGAGGGGCGAAGGTTGGCTCAAGCCCCGGCAGTCCAAGTTCGTGTGACGCAGTTACGGAGGGATAAAAGCAGCCTGATGGTCGACGGAGTCATCAACGGAGTGAGCTGGCCCATGCTAATCGACACGGGAGCATCGAGGACCATCGTCAGCCCCACCGTGATCCCAAAGTGGAGAATGCAACCCACACAAAGGAACCTCCAGCTAATAACCGCGACCGGAGAGACCGCACCGGTACATGGCGAAGCATCACTGGAGTTCGTCATTGGTCGACGGGCGATAAAGCATCCAGTGCTTGTGGCTGACGTATCAAATGAAGTGATCATCGGACTGGACTTCCTGGACCAGAACAACATCATCTTGGATCTGAGTACCAACACTCTGCACTTCGGAAGGGAGGAACTTGCTTTGCGACCAGCACACGAGGCCGTCGCCGCACGACGAGTAAGGCTGAGAGAGGACGTCATCGTTCCCGCCAGGACGGAAGTCAGCGCTGCCGTAATTGTCGACGGAACAGCTGAGGGAGTGGTGGCTGTCATCGAACCAAAATATGAGGACATCCAGACAAAAGGATTGCTAGTTGCCAAGACTCTCATCAACACGACGTCTCGGCCGTACGTCCGCCTGTCCAACCTGAACGACTACGACATTACGGTTCACAGGGACACCAACCTAGGAGTCTGCGAGCCCGTTACCTGGATTGCCCGCATCACGGATACGACAGACGGACACCTGCAGACGGACAACCGAGGAAGACGCACACTGCCAGAAGAACTACAGAAGCTGTACCAAGGATCCCAGGACCATTTAGACGAGGAGCAATCACGCCAACTTCAGGACCTGCTACGCGAATTCCAGGATGTCTTCTCCGTGGGGAGCAAAGACTTCGGCAGGACAAGCTTGGTCCAGCACAGAATCGACGTTGGGGACAGCGCACCGATTAGGGCCCCATTCCGACGTGTCCCGCTCGCCAAGCAAGCCGAAGTCGACCGGATTGTAGAAGAGATGAAGGAGCAAGGGGTGATCGAGCCATCACATAGTCCTTGGAGTTCTCCGGTCGTGCTAGTGAAGAAGAAGGACGGTTCCACCAGGTTCTGCGTGGATTACAGGCGGGTGAACGACGTCACGAAAAAGGACAGCTACCCTCTACCCCGGATCGACGACACGCTGGACACCATATCAGGATCAAGATGGTTCTCCACCTTGGATTTGAAGAGTGGCTACTGGCAGGTGGAGGTCCACCCTAAGGACCGCGAGAAAACGGCGTTCTCTGTGGGCAGCGGGCTCTGGCAGTTCACCGTCATGCCATTCGGTCTGTGCAACGCCCCTGCAACCTTCGAAAGGCTAATGGAGTCCATTCTGAGGGGACTACACTGGAAGACCTGCCTGGTCTACCTAGACGACGTCATCGTCCTGGGGAGGAGCTTCGAGGAGCACTACAGCAACCTGAAGGAGATCTTGTTGAAGCTACGGGCTGCCCAGCTGAAGTTGAGCCCCAAGAAGTGTCAGTTCTTCCAGAAGCGGGTCCAGTACCTTGGACATATCGTCTCCGAGGAAGGGGTGCGCACCGACCCAGAGAAGACCGCAGCTGTGAGGGAGTGGCCAGTTCCGAAGGACAAGTCCCAACTACGAAGCTTCCTGGGACTCTGCACTTATTATCGTCGATTCGTGAGAGGATTCGCCGACATTGCCAAACCTTTACATCGACTGACTGAGAAGGACCAACTCTTCACGTGGACAGCAGAATGCCACAATGCCTTCGAGCAACTCAAGCAGGCTCTGTGCACCGCGCCTATTCTGGCCTACCCCAGACCTGGAACAAGGTTCATCGTCGATACCGATGCCAGCGACTTTGGCATACGGGGGATCCTGTCGCAAGTAGTGGACGGCGAGGAGAGAGTAGTGGCCTACTTCAGCAAGGCCTTGTCAAAGCCAGAAAGGAACTACTGCGTCACCAGGAAGGAGCTGCTCGCCATCGTGAAGACCACTGAACACTTCCACAAGTACCTGTACGGGCAAGAATTTCTCATCAGGACCGACCATGCATCCCTGCGGTGGCTCCTGAACTTCAAGCAGCCCGAGGGTCAACTCGCGCGGTGGTTAGAGAGGCTTCAACAGTACAACTTTGAGATTCAGCACAGGAAAGGCCAACTGCATTCTAACGCCGACGCCCTGTCACGAAGACCGTGCCCCGAAGACTGCACCTTCTGTGCCCGAAGGGAGGAGAACACCGGGATACAGTGCCGAAGGACTACCGTGGAACTTCAAGGGAGCTGGAGCCGCGAATCTTTCACGCGGGCGCAAGCGGAAGATGATGACCTGGGACTGATAGCCGAATGGAAGAGGGCCTGTGTCCCCAGACCCGGGTGGAACATTGTGAGTGACTGCAGCCCAAAGTTTATGTCCTACTGGGCACAGTGGGACTCGCTGATTGTAAGGGATGGCCTCATCTGCCGTACCTGGGAGAGCACCGACGGGAAGACATCTCGGGAACAAGTCGTCGTTCCGAAGGCTATGACGGAGGAAGTCCTGAAGGAAGTGCATGGAGGATCATCTGGTGGACACCTAGGGATAAAGAAGACCCTGGAGAAGCTGAGAGAGCGGTTCTACTGGATCGGATGCCGAACAGACGTGGAGAATCACTGCGCGAGGTGCCACGATTGCGCAGCCAGCAAGGGCCCAGGACGAAGACGACGGGGTCCACTGAAGACCTACAACGTGGGCGGCCCCATGGAGAGAGTGGCCATCGATGTTGCTGGGCCATTCCCGTTAAGCGAGGCAGGGAACCGCTACATATTAGTCGTCAGCGACTACTTTACCAAATGGCCGGAGGCGTATGCGCTCCCTAACCAAGAAGCCGCGACGATCGCAGAGACCCTGGTGAAGGAATTCGTCAGCCGGTACGGAGTACCCCTGGAGTTGCACTCCGACCAAGGGAGGAACTTCGAGTCGCAGGTGTTCCAGAACCTATGCCAGCTGCTGGGGATCCGGAAGACAAGGACAACGCCGCTACACCCTCAGTCCGACGGGATGGTAGAGCGATTCAATCGCACCGTCGAGAACCATCTCCGAATAGTCGTCAGCGAGCACCAGAGGGATTGGGACAAGCATCTTCCACTATTTCTCCTGGCCTATCGCGCCGCCGTGCATGAAGCCACCGGGTGCACACCAGCCCGGGCCATGTTTGGGAGGGATTTCCGTCTACCTGTCGATTTTGCCTTCGGCCGACCTGGGAATGATCCGATCCCGGTAAGCCAGTAATGTCAAGAACTGGTCGACCAACTGGAGGACGTACACGCGTTCGCGAGGAGGAAACTGCGGATCGAGACCGACCGAATGAAGACCCGATACGACCAGCAGACGGATGCCGGCGGATTCCACGAGGACGACCTGGTCTGGCTCTTCAACCCATTACGGAAGAAAGGCCTGTCACCCAAACTGCAGAAGTCCTGGGAGGGCCCGTACCGAGTCGTGAAACGGATCAACGATGTCGTCTACAGGATCCAGCGGAGCCCGAGGGCGAAGATGAAGATCGTGCATCGAGATCGCCTGGCAGCCTACGGAGGGACACAGACGGACCAATGATTGATCGGGACGATCAGCCTTTTTAGGAAGGGGGTGGTGTTACGGCTGTGAGTTTGTGTCATCGCTCGCCGCTTGAGTCACAGCTGCCCCAGGGGCTGGGCTGTGGCATGCCTCCTGTATTGCGTGTGCCTTATGCAACAGGGCTGCTAGACAAAGGGATAGTCCAGAAGATTCGTGACTGGACCAGCGATGGAAACCTCGAGAAGCCGTGGACCCTGGATGGATCTAGAACCATTTATTGAGTCACCGGCCTGCTATATAAGAGTGACCCGTGAAGCAGTTGTTGTTGTGTTTTACGAGCTAGTGTGAGCGTTTATTCTGAGCGACAGAAGTGTGGTGACTTGCGAAACCCCTAGTGTAGCGGCGAAGTGAGGAACATACAGGGGACTGCCGTGTTCTGAATAAGTGTGCTTTCACTGAGTGTCAGATATTGCGGTGTCGAAATTAAGTGACATTGTTTCTCCCAGCTGGTGAACAGCGCGCAGCAAGTGCTCGTAAGTACTGTAGTAGGCGCACATTAGAAAGAAGTTGCATGTAGTTCTGTCAAGGCCACTAGGCTCATTAGCGGCAGGATTAACTTCTGTGGTTTGTTGACAAGTGGAAGGGCCAAGAACGCTCAAGGAAGAGACTTGACGAAACTGGAGTAAGGCTCCTAATTGCTTGTATTTGCTGATTCGTGTAATTTTCTGGCCACAATAAAGTTAATTATTTCTTTAAGCAGTAATTGGTATTGTGCTTTGTACCCCACCGTAATCCAGTTAACAAAAGTGCCACTAGGGGGGGTGGCACGTAACAATATTACACTAGCATTTCCCGTCGCGGCTTCGCCCGCGAATATTCTAATTGTAAAGAGTACACTTAGCAAAATCTCAATCATGAATGCTATGACTGATTTATCCTTGGTATGAATAATCAGACTTTATCAATTCAACTACTGGTGCAGTGGTTAGGGGTTTGATATTCCTTCAAAGGTATATCAGAGCGAAGTTAGTTTTCTGGGAATATCACAGACACTGTTAATTTAAAGGCCCTTAAATGTGGTTTTCGGAGACCCTTTATAGTCAGGTGAAGAAGACCTTTCGTACCATCCTCATACGTGAAAATTGGGTGAAAAAATCTAGAGTGCCCCTTGACCCCCTTAAGCGCATTATACTGTGTGTATTGATGAATTTTACAGCTTAATTTGGTTCGGTGATAACCTTATAACCGTCTGGAAAATTTCACCGTAATGTAATAATTGGAATTGCATTGCGTCTTACAGAAATAGATGGACCTGTGAGATTCTGTTACCATGGTTACCGTGTTTCATTCTTTCATTATTTCATTGTAAATATACATGTTTTAAGGTATTTATTTAATTGTGAGGCATTTAAAGAGAGTGAGTGCGTTTCGTTTACGCATTGGGTTATGCTGAACCTGTAGGTACCCCATATGTGTTAATGGGACCTTATTTTCGGTACAAAACTGGAATGTGACTTTAGCAGAATAATATAGGAAGGGATGGCATTGGGGCCTCTGTAGATAAATGTGGTACAGGTTTTAAAGTTGAAGACCATTGGCGATCGATACGTCGTGATGAGAACGACATGAATTATGATATCACAAGCACACAGCCCCGGAGCCAGAATAAATAACCATCCGAAGTTAAAATCCCACATCCCGCCTGGGTCGCGAACCCATGCCTAAGTCATGAAGCGGAACTATCCCGTGAGGTGAAGGTTTGATCAAATGTTTCTTGTTAGCGAAGGAACTAAGATGGAGGACGATAATACGTAGTGTTATAGAGCCTTGCGCCATTAGAGATGATTAATGGTCGTTTAATATAACTGGTGTTGCAGCAAGCGAGCGAATGATTGTTGATCACGTGACGCTATCAATCATGGCCTCCTCCAGTAATTGACTTAAGAGGTTCTCAAGATGCCTCCTTATAACATCACCGCCGTGTCAAAACAGCTCTGACGATGAATTATATAGGCGGTATAGAAGGCACAGCAATATTGTTCGTTGTATTAAAGGGAATTTAAAATTTCAACTCTGAGATTTGCTGATGACATCGTCATCTTGGCCGACACGCCTGAGGATTTGAATGAGTTTTTGAATGGTATGGACTCCGTCTTACGGAAAGAATACATGATAAAAATTAATAATTGTAAAACAAAAATACTGGAATGCAGCCGAAATAAATCAGAAACCATTATGGACATCAAACTGGCAGGTGAAAAGCTGAAGGAAGTAGGAGACTTCTGTTACTTAGGAAGCAAAATAACCAGTGATGGACGAAGCAAAGAGGATATAAAAAGTCGGTTGGCTCAGGCAAGGAAAGCATTTCTACAAAAAAGGAATCTGTTGACATCGAATATAGATTTAGGTATTATGAAGTCATTTTTGAAAGCCTTTGTCTAGAGCGTGGCGCTCTATGGAATTGAAACTTGGACTATTGGTGCAGCAGAAAAGAGGAAAAATGAAGCATTTGAAATGTGATGTTACAGGAGAATGATGAAGATCAGATGGGTAGATAGGGTTACAAACGAAGAGGTATTAAGACGAGTGGGAGAGGAGAGATGTTTCTGGCGACTGCTAATGAAGAGAAGATATAGGTTGGTAGGACACATACTAAGACACTCAGGTATAGCAAGCTTAGTTATGGAAGGAAGGGTTGAGGACAAGAACTGTAGGGGTAGACCAAGGTTAGAATATGTTAAACAGATTGCCTCGGATGTAGGGTGTGGTAGCTATGTAGAGATGAAACGATTAGCTCAGGACAGGGAGGTATGGAGAGCTGCATCAAACCAGTCAAAAGACTGAAGACTCAAACAACAACAAAATATGGTCCCCTATTAACAGTTAGCACTGGGGCCTACTCTGCTCTCACCTTCTTATCAGTATAACTCCCACGTTTGGTTATTTATATAACATTATAATCAATGAATTGAAATGTAATGCTTTTCAGTCCGTCAACACGATTGTACGCAATTGTAACGAGTGGTTCCTTAATTCTGAAAATAAAAAAAACAGACGAGATTAATAAATACACTTGGATGACCAGTTTCGATCGTCAAGCGATCATCATCAGATCCATTACACTTAGGCTATTAAATCTACTAAAGCGGCTTCGGTGGCGTAGTTGGTAGCATGCTGAGCTTCAATGCCCAAGACAGCGGGTTCAAACCCGGCCGAAGCCGTCGGATTTTTTAAGAGCGTTAAAATCCCTCAGTATGTCTTCCTTCGGAGGGGAAGTAAACCCGGCGGTCCCATGTCGAAGATTTATGGCATGTTAAAGAACCTTCCACTTATTTATTTAATCTATGGTGAATTATATACAAAATTTACATTATACAACATTATCCACATTCTGCAACCAAGTTATGACATTTGGAGTGACATGAAAGTGTTCAGCAGGGTTCCTAGGGAACGAGAACAGAGGGCAGCGTCGGAGCAGATGATCCATTGTCTGCTCCTCTTGACCACAGTCGCTCATTGCTGAATTGGTCCAGCCCCATCTGTGTTGAAAGAATTTACAGCAGCCATTGCCAGTTCTGAATCTGTTAAGACGGCACCACAGTTTCCTTGGGAGGTCAGAACCTTTCAGTTCCTTTGTAGGATCAAGAGAATGGGCACTTGTCCTCGCTGTTTTAGTTGACCACTCGTTTCTCCAACTTTGGTTTAAATTAAACCCATCCACATGTAGTATTTCTGCAGAAACACATGTTGGCCTCCTAGACCGTAGTCGCTGTTGTGAGGGATGGCAACATTCATGGTATAGTGGTAAAGTAGGTGAAGCCCTGATCTTCTTAGCCACTCTCAACAATGCTTGTTTCCTTCTTAGATGTGGTGGAGGAATGTGGCTCAGCACATACATATAACCTATACATATAACGTTCCACTAATTACACCTGTGTGAAGCTAAATTGTATAGGTTAAGAATGTAAACAACGCTCTTAGGTTCATACGTTCGTTGCCAAGTGCCGACTGCGGTGGCGTCTAGTAGCTAAGTTCTGAACTAGGCCTAGTAGTCGTTGACGGTGGCGTTTGGCGGCAAAAGTAGGAACTATTTGAAAAATTCAAATTTGCAGTCCTTACTTGAATTTAAAAAACAGTTACACACACTAATACAGCCATCACAATTAACACCGGTTATCAGAGAGTTTCTACACACACACAAAGTACACGGGGCTACATGACCGCGTTGTCGCAGCCCCTAAACTGAGGAACCAACCAACCAACCATGGGTTATGGTAATGATAACAATAATATCGTACTTTCAAGATAAGAAAACCAAAGAGGCATTGTTCACGGAAGTTGAGAAAGATCTACGTAAAATGGAAATTTCCCCTAAAGATTTCCAGGAGCGTGTTCCACTTCAGGAAAAACTACATACGCACAAAGGTTTCCAGGAAAAGCCGAAGCTGAAGACAGGCAAGGCGTGGTCCCAAGAGAGAAAAGAACAACACCGGAGACGAATGCGGGAACACTGGGCGGTAGTTAGAGCTCGGAAGAACAGACAGTTGAACTGACATGGTCCCTAGTTGGCCGAATCGAAGAAAGAAGAAGAAGAAGAAGAAGAAGAAGAAGAAGAAGAAAAGACGAAGAAGAAGAAGAAGAAGAGGAATGTCCTCAGGTGCCGGGAGCAAGCTTTAATATTTGACGCCCAGAGGGCAGCTTGAATGCCGAATGTTGTCGTTCTTTGGAGCGTTATGAAAGTCAAGGAAATTAAATATCTGAGTTCCTTGACACTATAGCGCTTTCTATAAAGTGCGTTCAAAAAGTAGAGTAGACCCAGCCGGAGGCTGGAATGCCCAAACCGGTGACTACAGCGGCTAACCGTGGCGTGTGTAACGAGGTGTGGTTCCGGCCAGAGCGTGGAAGGTCACAGCCCGTCGCTAGAGGGCACGCGTGCACGTCACGTGACGATACAAAGCGAGCAGCAGCATGCATCAATCGTCCAACGCTGCCAGTCGCATTGCAAACAGTGACATGGAGGCGTCAACCGAAGAGCAAAGAGGTGTTGTTCGGTTTCTGACAGCGGAAGGAGTAGGGGGAACGGACATTCATCGCCGAATGTCACAAGTGTACGGCGAACACTGCATGGCTCTGGCAAGGGTCAAGGCATGGCACAAGCGCTTCAGGGAAGGACGGGTGTCGTTAGCCGATGATGCCCGGTCTGAGGCACCCCCCTGAATTACCGATGACAACGTCCAGCTGGTTGATGCACTCATTACCCATGACCGCCGAGTGACAGTGAACGCCATAGCCGCCGTGGTCGCTCCACGACCTCATACGGCCAACACAGTCGCGGCACTCCTGCAGAAATTCAAATGGGAGGTTCTCGGTCATCCTCCATACAGTCCAGACCTCTCTCCCTGTGATTACGACATGTTTGGTCCCCTGAAAAGGGCTCTGCGGGGCCAACGATTCACCTCGAACGCCGACGTCCAGCTGTATGTGCGGAACTGGTTCACATCGCAGCCCAGGGAACTTTATGAGACAGCAATTCACCGCCTCTTGTCACAGTGGAACAAGTGGCTCAACAGCCAGGGCCAATACTTCTAACATACAGGTACTGGTTTCTGTAATTATGACTCCGGCTCGTTACTTTTTGAACGCACCTTATAGTTGAGAAATGAGGCACTTTGTGTTGGCGGAAAATCCCCAGATTAATTTTGCCATTATGAACACGGCTTACTGAATTCATATGGGTTCTTTAACATGCCATCATCGTATGATATGCGTGCCGTGATTACTGTCGCCTTTCAAAAAAACAAAAACACTTACCATGGCCAGGAGCGAACCTGAAAGCTTGGGGTTGGTAGTCCAACACGATAACCACTGACCCACCGTGGCAAGCTATGGGTTATGGTATTTACAATATATACACTCATTTAGTTGCAGTACTAGCATAACTGCCAGCCCCGTGGTGTTGGGGTAGTGCGCCTGCTTCTCACCCGGAGGCCCCGGGTTCGATTCCCGGCTCCATCAGGGATTTTAGAAACTGACGTGAGGGCTGAAACGGGGTGCACTCAACTTCGTGAGGACAATTGAGTAGCTGTCTGACAGTGAGGCAGCGCCCCGATCACGAAAACCAAGATTAACGGCCGAGAGGACTCGATGCACTGATCACGCGTTAACCTAATATCTGCAGGCCAAATGGCTGGGCAGCGGTCGCTTGGTAGGCCTAGGCCCTTCACGGGCTGTAGTGCCAGGGGCTATTATTAGTAGCATAACTACTGTCGTCAAGATATGGTTTTTCGTTGAAATACTGAAAGTGGTGATTAACCTTCAACTTTAATTGCTAAGTGTGGTTATGTGATTGTTGTTAATAACATTTTATTGCAGTCAAATGTCAATACATCAATAATTAAATATATATTTTCGTTTTCGGAGTCAGTTTACCCTCCAGGTAGGTTGTTCCAACGGACGCAGGGAGGGATCCCGCCTTTACCGCCTCTACGGGTAGTGTCCTGGAGCTTGACATCGGTTCGGGGATACAACTGGGGAGGCGAGACTAGCGCCTCGCCCAGGCGGTCTCACCTGCAAAGCGACATGGGGTCTAATGAGGAAGGCCCATGAAGGGCTTAGGCCTACCAAGCGACCGCTGCCCAGCCATTTGGCCTGAAGATTTTGGGGTACAAGTGATCAGCGCATCGGATCCGCTCGGCCGTTAATCTTGGTTTTCGTGATCGGGGCGCTGCCTGACTGTCAGACAGCTACTCAATTGTCCTCACGAGGTTGAGTGCACCCCGTTCCAGCCCTCACGTCAGTGTTTAAAACCCTGACGGAACCGGGAATCGAACCCGGAGCCTCCGGGGAGGGATGAGATGGGATGGAAATAATGAGAGGGATAGGCCAGAAAGAGGGAAGGAGGTGGCCGTGGCGTGACGGTAGGGACCAGCCCGGCATTTGCCCTAAGACGAAGTGGGAAACCACGGATGGCTGACGTGGGAATCGAACCCCCTCTACTCATTTGGACCACCCGAGGCTGAGTAGACCTCGTTCCGGTCCTCATACCACTTTTCAAATTTCGTGGCAGAGCCGGGAATCGAACCTTGAACCTCCGGGGTGGCATCTAAGCACGCTGACCCCCTACACAACGGAGGCGACTCAATTAAATAATACCATAAGGTACCGTATTGCACTTTGCTGAATTAATAAAGTGGAAAAAGCCAAGTTGAATGTTTAGAATTAGACCTCGTAGTTCCGCTCCTTAAAGCAACAATAACTGTGTTTAGTTCCATGATTGGTTTAGTGGTTCTTTTGCATGATTGATGGCATTTGGGCATTTTTCATTACACAGTTTGTACACGCACTCTTCATATAGTCTTCTCCCAGCGGCTCACATCTAGTGGGACGTGGGTTGGCGACCACGGGACCCCAGCTGAGTCCGGCATTGCTTCCACTTACTTGTTCCGGGCTCCTCTCCGTCTTCTTTCCTGTCGATCTCCCTTGGTCAACTCTTGTTCTCTTCCGACCTAGGGAGTCTTTCCCTTTCCCGCCTTAATTGGCCCTTGTCTCATCTTTCCTGATCCCTCCTTCTTCAGACCTCTTGTTTTCTTTTCATTATATTTCCTTTGCTCTTTAAGATTCCCGCACTGTTTTTGTTAATTGGCCCCTCGTGTATCTAAATTCCATTTAGCGATTTTTTTTTGCATCTACACTCCATTTTGTAGGTGTTTTCAATCTCCGTTGCATTTTGTAAGTCTTTTCGATCTAAATTGCATTTTGTAAGGATTGACAATCTAAATTGCTTTTTAGTAAGTCTTTCAATATAGGGGCTGGGACTTTTGTGAGTATTTTGAATTTCAATTGCATTTTGTATTTTCAACCTAAACCTCTTTTTGCAAGTATTTTCAATCTAAATTGCATTTTGTAGGGTGCGTATTTTGCAAGTATTTTGATTCTCAATTGCATTTTGTGGGTATTTTGAATTTAAATTACATTTTGTAAGTATTTTCAATCTAAATTGCATTTTGTAAGTATTGTCCATCCAATTGAGTAGTTTAAATCTACCATACATTTTGTAAGCATTTTCAATTTCAATTGCATTTTGTGAGTATTTTGAATATCAATTGCACTTTGTGATTATTTGGAATCTGAAAGGTGCATTTTCAATCCAAATTGCATTGTGTATTTTCAATATCAATGACATTTTGTAAGTATTTTGAACTTCAATTGCATTTTGTTCGTATTTTCAATCTCATTTGCATTTTGTAAGTATTTTGAATTTCACTTGCATTTTGTAAGTATTTCGACTGTACATTGCATTTTCTACGTATTTTGTGTGTATTTTTCAATCTATTCCTTTTGTGAGTATTTTCGTTCTAAATTCCCTTTTGTAAGTATTATCGCTCACATTTTGTGAGTAGTTTCAATCTGACTTCCTTTGTGAGTATTTTCCTTCTCTCTTAATTTTCGTTCTGGTTTCCACTTCATTGACATTTTCGCTATCACCCAGACCATTAGGGGCCGATAACCTAGATGTTAGGCCCCTTAAAACAACAATTATAATCATCATCATCATCTTCATAGTCTGCATGATACAAGCTTGTGATGGAACTCATGGATTGCAAGTCTGATGACCGCACTTCTCATCACTCGATTGGGATTAGTTCAACTCCGGTGAGTATTCGCACTCGTGCAGCAAAAGCTTTCGTCTATTTCCTCCCTCTTTCGTTGTCTTTCTGCCTCAGTTGATGGTAGTAGTAGCGAGGGTCGCAGATCTTCACACAGGAAGGTTTCTCTGGCGAGTGTGTGTACTGTTGTCCAGTTGTCCAGATTTGAGAGCACAGGCCCAGATGCTAAGTCCAGAGCAAAGGTTTTGAATATCGCGCTCCCAATGTTCTAAGAAGCATTTCGAAGCTTTATGCAGCCTACAGAACGTTAAGTGTCGTAGCAAGTTTGTCATAGTCGAGGCTATATTTTGATAAAAATATTTTCCGATCGATTAGAAACATGGGACTAGTACCAGAATACTGGCACGGAAAAGGGAAGAAGAACGTGCTTTATTTCAAGAAAATCGAACCAGTGAAAGCCGAGATATGAGATGTTTTATTTTTGAGCTGATATATCACAGTGACGTCAGGAGTCCGCCTGGAGAGTATAAAACGGCCGCGGACCATGGCATATTATGTTACTTCTACACAGCGCCAATCGCTGATACATCGTTATGTTACTTCTTCGAAAGCGCTCTGCCACTCAGTACATCGCTGTTACGTCGTGAAGATAATCTACGAGCACATGGTTGCCATATTATATGTTACGCTTATAACTAGCACACGGTTGTTAGGACTTAATGCGATTCAACGACAGTACATGGTTACTGGACTTCGATAAGTGTTTGAAATTATTTCAAGTGAACTTAGGATTCTTCATAAGTTATCACTCAGGTGATAGACTTTAGTGGCAGAATATTGGTAATTATAACTGCTACACGGACATATTATAAGACTTTGTCTATATTTCTTTTTCCACAGTCCACAAATATTTAAACTGGATTATTTTTATATCCAATGGCCAGAAGCAAGCTTTTGTCTTGGTAACTGTTTGACCAACCAAGATAATAAGTCAGTACTTTTCAAATACCATTCTTGCACGGTTCAGTTCATTTAGCCGACATAGGGAAACCAGCTGTGCCTAGCATGGTCTGGAGAGTGAGAAGCTTTGCCCAGGGACTTGAACATCAGAACTTGTACCGGTGCTGAACAAGATTGTCAGAGTATTGATGGTACTGAATGCATCACAGTTGGGTAATGTTACATCTGGTATTTTGCATCATGGATCAATTCGATCTTGTCCCTGTCACGAATATTACTTCAGCTGTTGAAGCAGCTAATATGAACAATTTTCATCAAGAATATCAGGCAACGAATATGATTGCCGCTATGTCTGGTTAGACATCTTGCGGGTATACAATGGAGGCCGATACAAGAATTGAAGTATGTTGTCCAAATGGAGACAAAAGAATGGAATGATCTGGTTTTGACCAGATTATCTTCAACATCAAGATCTACAAGAATGTAAGCTGCAATTTGCATTATTTTTATGCGTAGTTAGCTGGAATTTCTCATTTTTCTACAGTCTTGCCAACACATAGTTTTCTTCGATATTTTGCTGTTGCAAATATTTATGCGAGGCATGGGAAGCCTTGTTCTGAGCAGTTGATACACTCAGACATGAGGATTCAATGATTTGAATCAATGGACGAGCATAATGAGCATATATTTGATTTTGATATTTTTTTCTAATCGCGGTCATCAGCCGTCGTAACTGTAAATTTAATGATAAATTTAAGTTGAGGAATGGATATTTATCCATATTTAAGAAGTCGAGTATGATATTTCTCGAATAATTTACCAACATTAAATTCAGTTGTGAAATTATTATTCATTCATTCATTCAATTTCGCTAATCGGCCAACTAGGGACCACGATAAGCCTCGTTTTACATTCTGGCATTTGTTCATTTTTCGCTTGATCCACATTGCCTTCATGAGCTCACTGTGTTTAGCACGACGTTCCTCTGTCCATTTCGCACCAGTTGTCCGTTTTTCGTCCCGGAAAGTCCCAAACGTCTTGATGGCTGCTCTATAAAGATTTCGGTCTTGTGCATCTTCTGCTCGTATCCCCATTTCTTTCAGATCTTTCTGGACGTTAACATACCATGGCATTGTCGTTTTTGGTTTTGAGTCGAATATACTGAAGATACGTTTCGTCCATCGGGAATCGATCATCCGTCGCATATGACCGTAGAAGCAAACTCTGCGTTTTCGCATTGTGTCTGTGATCTTCTCTATCCTCGAGTAAATTTCTTGCCTGGATTTTCTGATGTAGATGCCATTTTTGTAGTCTGGGCCAAGTATGATGTGTAGGATCTTTCTTTCTTTTCTCTCTAACTTAGCGAGCAAACATTTCTCGGATAGGATAAGGCATTCAGATGCATATAGCGGTACTGGTTTGATGACAGTGTTGTAGTGACGAATTTTTGTGTTCATAGAAAAGCACTTTTTGTTATATATGTTGCGGGTGGTTTGAAAAGCGACTTCCATTTTCTTGATTCTTGCTTCTATGGCTTTCTTGTCAAGGCCATTTTGCTGGATCCATTCCCCAAGATATTTAAATTTATTAACACGGTTTATCGTTCCATATTTGGTGTTTAGTTGTGCTGTATCATCCTTGATGTTCGACATTACTTCTGTCTTTTGAAAGGAAATCTGTAATCCTGTTTGTTCTGCTACTTCCTTCAATATATTGACCTGTTCTGTTGCACTTTCGAAATCTTCTGTCATCAGGGCTATATCATCAGCGAATGCTAAGCAATCTATTTCCACTCCGTTTTTCTTCGTCCCGATCCTTAAAGGTTTGTAAAGGCCTCCTTCTTTTAACTTCTGTCACCAATTCTGTATTACCTTTTCAAGCACGCAGTTGAACAACAGAGGTGACAGGCTATCTCCCTGTCGAACACCTGTCTTGATTTCAAAGTGTTCAGAGATACATCCTTGGAATTT
The DNA here is from genome assembly GCA_946902985.2 of Meconema thalassinum. NCBI lineage: Eukaryota > Metazoa > Arthropoda > Insecta > Orthoptera > Tettigoniidae > Meconema > Meconema thalassinum. The sequence continues at coordinate 47,589,822 of OX336399.1, read as the reverse complement.
GACTTTGGACGTGGTATTAATTAGGGTTGCCCTTATTATCTCCAGCAGTTTCATATCGACTCCCATTTCTGCAAGTATGTTAATCAACACATCACGGTCGATGCAGTCGTACGCTTTCTTAAAGTCTACTAATGTCGATACATACGTTCGACCTCTCAACACATAGTACCTAATTATGGTTTTTAGGTTAAATATTTGTTCTGCAGTCGATCGGCCTTTCCTAAAACCCCCTTGGTATTCTCCGAGTTTGTGTTCAACTTGCTGTTCCAGTCTTTCAAGGATGGAAAGTGACAGGATCTTGTAAACTACTGACAGAAGAGAAATACCACGGTAGTTGTTCACATCCCTTATATTTCCTTTCTTGTGTAAAGGATGGATCAAAGCTATCTTCCAGTCCTCTGGGAGTTGTTCTGTCTCCCATATATCTACAATGGTTTGGTGTAGGATGTCAATTGCTTCTTCTGGGGCATGTTTCCACAGTTCTGCAATCATGGAGTCTTCACCAGGAGCCTTGTTATTTCTCAACATCTTTATGTGGCGTTTGATTTCATCGCGATTTGGTGGAGAAGATGGCAAATTGTGGTTCATTTGTTTGTTTGTTCTGATGGGGTTGGATGGCTTATCACAATTTAGGAGGTCGTTAAAATACCCGGCTAAAATTTCGCAGTTTTCCTCGTTGGATGTTGCTAGAGTTCCATCTTTTCTTAGAAAACAAAGGGAAGGTGCCTTGTATCCTTGTATCTTCTTTTTAAAATCCCTGTAGTATTCACGGGTCTCATTTCTGTGAAAGTTTTGTTCAATTTTGTCCATTTGTTCTTTTTCATACTTGCGTTTCTCACTGCGTATTATTTTTGCTGTTTGTGCTCGTTGGTCTCTATAGATGTTCCAATCTTCTTCCTCTTTGGTGGTGTAGTACTTTTTCCAAGCATTTATACGATCCTTTAAGGTCTTCTCGCAGTTATTGTTCCACCATGTGTGTTTCTTCCTCTTCTTGGTTTCTGCTACTTCTTTTGCAGCGTTTATCATCTGCTTTCTCGTGCTGTTGAAGTCTTTTTCCACTGGTTGGGCAAGTTCTTTGAATTCATTCTCCCTATCTCTGAGCATGTTTGTGTCGAAGCGGATTATGGTAGGTTTGTTTTTCTTTTTGTTTAGTGGAATGGGCCGGAACTTTATTACCGATACATAGTGATCTGAGTCTATGTTCATTCCCTTTTTTACGGTAACGTTCATGATTTCCGGACTAGATCTTCGAGATATCGCAACATGGTCTATTTGGAACTCTCCTAATGTTTTGTTCGGGCATCTCCATGTAGTCTGTTTTCTAGGTAGGTGACGAAAGTGTGTTGACATCAGCTGGAGGTTATGGTTATTACATAGTTCAATGAGGCGTTCTCCATTCTTGTTAGTTCTATTGTGTGCTGGATAGAGCCCAACGACATTCCTGTATTTCCGTTCACGTCCTACCTGTGCGTTGAAATCACCCATTAGGATCTTGACGTGGTGTTTCAGGATTTTTGCCAATCTAGCATCCAAGAGGTTCCAAAATCTATCAGTGTCTTCCAACTCTTTTTTGTTTTGTTCATTAGTTGGAGCATGTACATTGACTAGCGTGTATGTTTTGTTTGCACAGCGCAGAGATAGAAGGCATAACCTATCGTTAACAGCTTCAAAATTCGAGACTGACCTAAGGATTCTGGTGTTGACAGCAAAGGCTGTACCGAAGATAGGGGTGTTCTTCATTACCCTCTTACGGGATTTGCTCTTGAAGAACCGATACCCATCAGACTCAAACGTATCTTGGTCAGTGAAGCGAGTTTCTTGCAAGGCCATTATTGCGATTTTGTTTTCGTGAAGGGCAAGGGTCAGCTGTTTCATCTTACCAGTTTGTATTAGAGAGTTGATGTTGAACGTTGCCAAAAAACTCTTAGATTTGGGTTTCAGCTTTCGTGACTGTTCAGGATTTCCAAGACGCTCCGACTCGTCTTTAGCATGACGTTGCATCCCCCCCAGAGTCCGAATGGGATGCATGCGTCGCTCGTGGGCGACGGTGGATTTCTTCGAAAAGTTGCCACCTGGGGTATTAATCTCCTGTATTTGTTTTACCATCATGCTTAGAAGCTTTAGTTTAGCTTGGAGCAAATTGCTCATAATGAATATTAATAATAATAATAATAATGCTGACTTAATAATAATTATTATTTTCCATTTTTTTGAGATAATAATAATTATGATTCATATTTTCTAATAATCATATAATGTAGTGTGATTTATAAATTAGATATTTAAACAGTTTACTAGATCAGATACTTGTTTTACCGAAGGCTAGTGGTTAACGCATGCCCACATTCAACTAACACAGTACCGGCAATTCAATGGAAACATTTTACACTTGCATTATGCAGTTAAATCTTTTGGAAGACACGGAAATTAATGATACGGGAAGCAAATAGAATGTATAAAACAGTGTTTTACTAGAGTTTGTATAAATATAAATAATTATGAGCAACGTCTTTTGATAGAACGTTTGACCAGAAATAGACACGTTGTGAAATTATTAATGTTTAAACTGAAGGTAAAATTATAGTAAACTCATTGAAGACCTTACTAGCTTATAAATCTTCCAGTTTGAGTAACAAGCAAAGGCTTGATTATTATGTATAATTTGGGAAGAAATTATTGTGTGTGGAAATAGTTAAATGTGCCATTCTGATTGTGCAATTTAGTCGCAGGAATGAGGTTGTTAAAATGGAGCATCAACCATATTGTGGGCTGATATGACTTTAAAATATGTCGGGAGTTGAAATATTGTTACAAGCCACACTTTCATCGAATTTATAACCAAGGGTTATTTTATGGAGCCATCATGGTTAATTCACAGTTTATCCACGTGTTCTATAAATATTTCCTAGTACTTGTTGACCCGGATTTTGTTATTAACTTTTACCTTTCATTATGAGAAGACTTTACCTTTGTCTAATGCTAATATTGTATATGTGAATTTGGACACATTTAAACTGAATGGGCCGATGCTATAAATAAATTAATACTGTTATTTCATGAACAGCCACTACAATTTAGAGGATATTTGTGATCCTAGTAAAAATATAAATATTATGTAAAGTAATTAATTGATTAACATTTTGACATTCTGTCAAAAAATTGCAATTTTTGCTAATAGCAACAAATGCTATTTTTGTAAACAATTTTCTAAATAATATTTTCAAATGATATTTGAATGTTTGAATGGTTAAATTAATATTTAAAGAACTGATGTTTTGTTAATAATAATTTTTGACCATAATTGATACTCGAGTCAAGAATTCAGAATAATTATTTTGGATCGAGAACAGATGGTACAATAAAATTTTTCTGTTTATCGAAGTTCTTCGAATCCATGCTCAGATGTCCATATAAATTGATGTTGTGTTATACCCATTGTTGACTTTACAATTGAACCAAGTTTAAGATATTGATTCCTGGAAAAGTGTTGTTATTTTCTGCAACTATTTGAAAAACAAAAACAAAGTGATTTTTTTTCTACATCGAGTGAAACCATTTAATTTCAACAAGTGAATACTTAAAAGTTAGGAATGAGGATGGACAATTTAATTTGCACTGAAAAACATACGACTGTAAATAGTACATTGAACGAAGTCAACAGGACTAACAATCTGGCTTTCGTTTCAAATATTTAGTGTTCATGTGTTGGTAAATCTGTAAATTTCTGTACATAAATGTATGATCCGTCATGCATCAATAATGCTATTCTGGCATTAGTTCACTCAATTTTTAAAACATTTTAATAAAATCAGATACTTTTACGAATTGTGTTGTTGTTTGAGTCTTCAGTCTTTTGACTGGTTTGATGCAGCTCTCCATGCCTCCCTGTCCTGAGCTAATCGTTTCATCTCTACGTAGCTACCACACCCTACATCCGAGGCAATCTGTTTAACATATTCTAACCTTGGTCTACCCCTACAGTTCTTGTCCTCGACCCTTCCTTCCATAACTAAGCTTGCTATTCCTGGGTGTCTTAGTATGTGTCCTACCAACCTATCTCTTCTCTTCATTAGCAGTCGCCAGAAACATCTCTCCTCTCCCACTCGTCTTAATACCTCTTTGTTTGTAACCCTATCTACCCATCTGATCTTCATCATTCTCCTGTAACACCACATTTCAAATGCTTCAATTCCCCTCTTTTCTTCCGATCCAATAGTCCAAGTTTCACTTCTAAAGAGCGCCACGCTCCAGACAAAGGCTTTCAAAAATGACTTCCTAATACCTAAATCTATATTCGATGTCAGCAGATTCCTTTTTTGTAGAAATGCTTTTCTTGCCTGAGCCAACCTACTTTTTATATCCTCTTTGCTTCGTCCATCACTGGTTATTCTGCTTCCTAAGTAACAGAAGTCTCCTACTTCCTTCAGCTTTTCACCTGCCAATTTGATCTCCATAGAGGTTTCTGATTTATTTCGGCTGCATTCCAGTATTTTTGTTTTACATTTATTAATTTTCATCATGAATTCTTTCCGTAAGACGGAGTCCATACCATTCAAAAACTCATTCAAATCCTCAGGCTTGTCGGCCAAGATGACGATGTCATCAGCAAATCTCAGAGTTGAAATTATTTCTCCTTGAATCTTCACTCCCACTTTAAATTTTTCTCTAATTTCCTTCATTGCTTGTTCAATGTAAAGATTGAAAAGTATGGGTGATAAGTTGCAGCCTTGCCTTACACCTTTCTGAATACCAGCTTCTCTCTCATGTCCTTCAACTCGAATGACTGCTGTCTGGTTTCTGTATAGATTGTATATCACCCTCCTATCCCTGTACTTTATTCCAATTGATTTCAAAATGTCAAACAATTTAGTCCAATCAACGTTATCAAAAGCCTTTTCTAAGTCTACAAAAGCCATGAACGTTCTCTTATCTTTCCTTATTCTACCTTCCAAAATCAGCCTAAGACTTAGTACAGCTTCCCTTGTTCCTACATTTCTCCTGAAACCAAACTGGTCTTCACCCAACTCCGTTTCTATCTGGCTCTCAATCCTCTTGTAAATTATTCTAGACAGGATCTTTGAAGCATGAGTAATCAAGCTGATTGTACGGTAATCTTCACATCTGTCAGCTCCCACTTTCTTTGGTATAGGGATGATTACATTCTTCTTGAAATCAGGGGGTACCTCACCTGTCTCATAAATCCTACACACCAAGTGAAATAACCTGATCAGACCTTCATCTCCTATGCAGCGTAGCAACTCAATCGGTATATCATCTATGCCTGGTGCTTTGTTCCTGCTTAAGTCTTCCAAAGCTCTATCAAATTCAGATCTCAATATTAAATCTCCTTTCGCATCCTCATCAATTTCCTCCTCCCTTTCCATTACATGATTCTCAATCTCCTTTCCTTTATACAAACTCTCTATGTAAGCTTTCCATCTCTCAACCTTTTCTTCCCTATCTGTTAGAGGCTTTCCATTTGTGTCCTTAATATTACAGCACTTAGTCTTCTTTTCCCCAAAAGTATTCTTAATCCTTCGATAAGCTGTGTCTACTTTTAGTAATTTCAGACAATTTTCTATACCAGCACATTTCTCTTTCAACCATTCTTCTTTCGCTTCCTTGCACTTCTTGTTAACCTCATTTCTCAGACGTCTGTATTCTGCTTTCCCCTTTTCATCTCTTACATTCTTGTGCTTCCGCCTTTCATCCATCAATTCGAGTATATGCTGAGTGACCCACGGTTTTCTACCTATTCTCTCTTTCCTACCAATGTTTTCTTCTGCGGATTTTGTTATTTCATTCTTCAAAAGTGCCCATTCGTCTGCAATTGAAGTTTGTTTAGGGTTTTTCATTAGTCTTTCCTTTATACTCTTCTTGAATCTTTCGTTTACATCCTTCTCTTTCAGTCTGTCTATTGCCCACCTTTTTGGCTTTTGACTTTTCTTCAGTTTCTTCAACTTTAATCTGCATTTCATTACAACCAGATTGTGGTCAGAGTTTATGTTAGCACCAGGATATGTTTTACAATCCAAAATCTGGTTTCGAAACCTCTGCTTGACCATAATGAAGTCGATTTGGTAACGCCCTGTATCTCCTGGTCTCATCCATGTGTATATTCTTCTATTGTGGTTATTGAATAAGGTGTTAGCTATGACCAACTCATGCTCAGTGCAGAATTCTACCAGCCTGCTTCCTCGATCATTCCTTTCACCTAATCCGAAATCTCCTACTATCTTCCCTTCTCTCCCTTTTCCTACCACAGCATTCCAATCTCCCATTACTATAACATTTTCATCACCCTTGATATACCTCAGAATTTCATATATTTCTTCGTAGACCTTTTCAACATCCTCATCATCAGTTTGACTGGTAGGCATATAGACTTGTACCACTGTGGTGCAGATAGGTTTAGTATTTATTTTTGCTACAATAATCCGTTCACTATATTGTTCGTAATATTTCACCCGCTGTCCAAGTTTCCTACTCAATATGAGGCCAACCCCTGCTTGGCCATTGTTTGATTTAGTGCTAATGACCCTATAGTCTCCTGACCAAAAGTCATGTTCTTCCTGCCAGCGCATTTCACTAATCCCAACCAAATCCAACCTCAACCTATCCATTTCCCTTTCTAAGTTTTCTAACCTTCCATTTCCTAGCAGACTTCTAACATTCCACGCTCCGATCCGTAGAATGTCAGATTTCCTTTTTGTCACTTCTGTGATGTTAACCCCCTCTCGAGTAGTCCCCACCCGGAGATCCGAACGGGGGACTAGTTTACCTCCGGATTGAAATTTTACAAGGGAGGAGGCCATCATCACATGTATTTATGCATAGAGAGGTGCATATCCTCGGGAATAGCATACGGCTGTAGTTTCCCGTTGCTTTCAGCCGTGCAGCAGGACGCAGTGTAGCCATTATTTGGCTTATATTATCAATATCTTAACCGTCTATAAGACTAGTAAAGAATTGATTTATTCTGAAAGGCTGCTACTCCCTTTCAGAATAAGCAAAGAGCAATTCTACTAACAAAAATACTAACCTTCTACCGTACTAACAATTAAATACCAAAATTCTACTAACGAAAAAATACTAAAAAGTTCCACCAACAGCAAATACTACCACTAAAACAGTCTGTCACCAGACACACTCACATGCACCCTCACACATCACAGTCTACTGAAACAATGAACTATAACTAATAAACAATGCAACTGCTACCAGACACACTCACACACCACAGTCTAATAGAACAATGACATATATCTAATAGACAAACTAACTACCTACTTACAACTACAACTAACTACATACTTACTGTACTGTAAAAAAATATATATCTAGGTTCTATCATTGCTGAAGATGGCACGATAACCGCCGATATAATCCATAGGGCCACGTCTGGATGGAACAAATGGCGCGAACTAACAGGAGTTTTATGTGATCCGAAAATACCCATAAGAACCAAGGGTAAAGTTTTTAAAACTGCTGTAAGACCAATCCTACTCTATTGTAGTGAAACATGGGCTACTACAAAGGCACGTGAGTAAAAGCTACATACCACAGAAATGCGTATGTTACGTTGGGCAGATGAACCAAAGAAATTTGAACATGTGCTTGAGTTTGTTTCAACATGAAGTGTCTACGAAAGTTAATTATAAGGTAATTATAAGTTAGATTTAAGACAGAAAATTGCTCAAACTTATATATGGTGAAAGATGTTGCTCAGATGTTGTTATCTTGCTCTGTTTGATGTATGTCCCTAAAGCAGTCTATTATTGAAATATTATTGAGATGGCAGATGAGAGTATTAGGAAGATGTTGGAGGAGATGTCCAACAGTTTGTCTGCTAATTTTAAAGCTAGCATGAATGAAAGTGTGAGGGAGATGGAAGCTAGGAATACTAGTCGAATGGAGGAGAATACTAGTCGAATGGAGGAGAATGTGGAGTCAGTCCAACAAAAACACTTGTCTTTAGTTACGTTTGTGGATCTCATGACTCTTTCGACCAACTGAGCAAGTAATACAGCACTGCATAGTTCTAATCTTGGTAAAGTTACTGAGCCTAATGACGCAACGCGAGACTTAGAACACAATAAGTGAACTGTTATTTTACCATCTCCTGTCTGAGATCTTACATAAACACATGCGCCGTAAGCAATCTGAGACGCGTCACAAAATCCATGAATTTCATACTCCACAAATTCTACTGCCCTAACATGACGAGGCACTTTGAACTCCTTCAATTTAGCAATATCCTGCATATAACGAATGATCGCTCGCATGATGATACAATATGTCCTCGCGATTACGCAATATTGAAAACATGAAAACTTGTCCTACTCATCACGGAAGATTAGTTCGGTGATTGGGGCCACATGGTCCGTGGATCATGTTAGCGATGACGAGTTCACGAAGTTTACCTCCGGCTTCCTGTATATCGGGGATATCTACCCTCTTGTCCCCTACCCCTACTTTCAGAAAATCTCCTTCTATCCTTATTGTTGCATCGAGCCGAAAATCAGTAAAGCAATTATTTTATTGTGTTGTTGTAGTCACTTTAACCCAGAGATGTTTAGATTCTCGTGCTGAATGATTTTTCGTGAAATGCATATGTGGTCGCCTGGACTTCAGTCTAAACGGGCACAGTGCATATGTGGATGGAGAATATTTGGATACTCCATTGTTATTAAATGGGCAGGTTATTGTGCATTGTGCATTGGTTAATAATAATATAATAATAATAATTTAACTGTCATTTAAATTATTACCAGAATGTTATACCTTCCCGGCCATCATTAGACAGTATAACGCCCCACCCCCTCCCGCCAGGGGCTCACATCTAGTGGGACGTGGATTGGCCACCACGGGACCCCAGCTGAGTCCGGCATTGCTTCCACTTACTTGTGTCGGGCTCCTCTCTATTATCTTTCCTGTCGGTCTCCCCTAGTCAACTCTTGTTCTCTTTCGCCCTCGATGATATTAGGGTATCCGAGGCCTAGGGAGTCTCTTCCTTTCCCGCCTTAATTGGCCTTTCTCTCACCTTCCGGATCCCTCATTCTTCTGCCTTCTTTTTCTTTTACATTTTGTACGTCTTTTAACTTCTAATTACATTTTGTACATATTTTCAATCTACATTCTATTTTCTGAGTTTTTTAAAATCTATATTGCATTTTGCACGAACTTTCAATCAACATTGCATTTGTAAGTCTTTTGAATCTGCATTGCATTTTGAATCTAAACTCTATTTTGTGCGTATTTTCCATCTAAATTCCACTTTGTCAGTCTATTTACTTTAAGTTGCCTTTTGTGAGTGCTTTCAGTCTAAGTTATAAGGTGCGTTCAAAAACCAACGTGCAGGTGGCTGTAATGCGCAAACCGGTGAGATATCGGCTAACCGTGGCGTGTGTAACGAGGTGTGGTTCTGACCAGAGCTGGAAGGTCACAGCCCGTCGCTAGAGGGCACGCGTGCACGTCACGTGACGATACAAAGCGAGCAGCAGCATGCATCAATCGTCCAACCAAGACCAAGACAGTAGGCCATTCGACATGCTTCCTGGTGTGGTTGACGACTGTGGGGCACCCATTGGGCACACACTTTGCGCAAGTGCAGTCGTTCCTTCATGATGGTGTGCACACTTCCGACGCTCAATCCGACCACGGCGGCTATGGCGTTCACTATCACTCGGCGGTCATGGGTAATGAGTGCATCAACCAGCTGGACGTTGTCATCGGTAATGCAGGGGGGTGCCCCAGACCGGGTATCATCAGCTAACGACACCCGTCCTTCCCTGAAGCGCTTGTGCCACGCCTTGACCCTTGCAAGGGACATGCAGTGTTCGCCGTACACTTATGACATTCGGCGATGAATGTCCGTTCCCCCTACCCCTTTCGCTGTCAGAAACCGAACAACACCTCTTTGCTCTTCGTTTGACGCCTCAATGTCACTGTTTGCAATGCGACTGGCAGCGATGGACGATTGATGCATGCTGCTGCTCGCTTTGTATTGTCACGTCTAGCGACGGGCTGTGACCTTCCACGCTCTGGTCGGAACCACACCTCTTTACACACGCCACGATTAGCCCATGTCGTCACCGGTTTGCGCATTACAGCCTCCGACTGATTTCTTTTTGAACGCACCTTTTAGATTTAGTACGTGTTTTCAGTCTACCTTGGTGTTCGTTATGGTTTCCATTTCATTGTTATCACCGAGACCCAGAAGTGAGTCTGAGCTGTGCAAAGCACTGCGAGTTGGAATGAGGGAAAGATGTTCTACTTCATGGAGTGAACGAATGAGTGCTGTGCATGGGAAAATGACTGAGAATAAGAATAGCGTAGTTCTCAGGGAAGAATGTACTGCCGAATATAGAGGAACACGATAAAATGCTGGCGTCGTGTAAGAAAGACTCCAGTGTATTTTATTTGCATGATATTGAAGCAATACATTGCGCAGTGCTCACACCTTGCGTTACCTAGCAACGGCACTCGGTCCTCCATCTTACATATTACAACCAATCCTTGACAAGTGATGCTCATATAGTAATTCTCTCTCTCTCTCTCTCTCTTTGTTATTGCGGCTTCGGTGGCGTAGTTGGTAGCATGCTGAGCTTCTATGCCCAAGATCGCGGGTTCAAACCCGGCCGAAGTCGTCGGATTTTTAAGAGTGTTAAAATCCCTCTGTATGCCTTCCTTCGGAGGGGAAGTAAAGCCGGCGGTCCCTATGTCATAGAGTTATGGCATGATAAGGAACCTTCCACTTATTACACCTGTGTGAAGCTAAAATATATCGATTACGAATGTAAACAACGCTGTCAGGTTCCTACGTTCGTTGCCAAGAGCCGACTGTGGTGGCGTCTAGTAGCTAAGTTCCTAACTAGTAGTGGTTGACGGTGGCGTTTGTGGGCAAAAGTAGGAACTATTTGAAAAATTCAAAGTCTGCAGTCCTTACTTGAATTTTAGAAAAAGATACGAGGCTTACAGTAGTCGCATATGATGTGTAACATCTGACATGTTATCCTGCTCGTATACTACACAGCTTGGACATTCTTAAAATGTTAATTTACACTGCATTTTCATACTGATACTATGATGAATGTATAGATTGAATTGGAGATATGCTACCGTCACATTTGTGGCGCAGCGGTCAAGCTGTTAGTCTCTCGCCAAGGTAGACCGGGTTTGATTCCCGGTCAATACATGTGAGATTTTCGAATTGAAATGCCATGTCCTGTGGTTCGCATTCCACGTAAAAGGGAGGTACCGTGGATCATGATCGTGGGATTAACAGACACGCAAAACTACAAGCTTCCTTCCTTCCTTTTACATTAATAATTCATAATAACAAAGTGACACACAACGTCGACAGTACTCTCAAATACTGTGAGCATATTTCTCAGTAATTATAACATTCATTATTCTCAAGGCTCTCATACAGTTCGTCGTAAACAATCAAAACATGGCTTTCTACAATCATGAAATGACCTAGTCTCACATATGATGAAAATACAGCTTTTATTCCACTCATATAACAACATTCTGTTATGCATTTAATATTTGACTACTCACCCACAGCTTGACAATAATGCCGCTTACTTAAATGTCATTTGTCGTCTTTGTCCTACCCCATGTGATATTCAACCTTGAACGTGAAGCTTCATAAACTCCTCAATGACAAATGAAAGTCGGTGAAACATTTGCCACTGTGCTCGTCAAACCAGTGCCTGCTAAATGCACTGCCTACTGTATTGCCATAACATTCTCGCGCTACAGAGCAAACACTGCCTTGTTTCCAATACACACATTTTCAATTGCACATCCAGCTGGCAGAGCGTCTTCACTTCCGTCCGATCCACTGCCGTCCGATCCACTGCCGTTCGATCCACTTCCGCCCGATTCACTTACGTCCCATTTTTCTGGCAGTGCGTCTTCACTTCCGTCCGATCCACTTCCGTTCGATCCACTTCTGCCCGATTCACTTTCGTCCCCAATTTTAAAAATCACTCCCACAAAACTATCCAGCAATCGAGCGGAAAGATGTTACACATCAAAAACAGATAACACACACTAATACAGTCATCACAATTAACACCGGTTATCAGACAGATTCTATGCATACCCAAAGTACACGGGGCTACATGACCGCGTTGTCGCAGCCCCTAAACTGAAGAACCAACCAACCATCTCTTTGTTATTCTTAGTTTAAAAGATAAATTGATTAATAGAAGATGAAAATGAATTTATTCTTATAATTTCAACAGTGTGTAGAGCACTTCTCCAGCCATCTCTCATCTGCTAATATCTGTTATCATTGCTAGTTTGAGTCTTCAGTCTTTTGACCAGGTTCGATGGAGCTCACCATCCTGAGGGATAGCTACCAGACGTTACATCCGAGACAATCTGTTTTAACATATTCTAATCTTCGTCAACCCTTACCGTTCTTGTCCTCGATCCTTCCTTCCATAACTAAGCTTGCTATTCCTGGGTGTGTTAGTATGTGTTTATGTTCGACCCTGACTATTATGTGTCAGAAAACTGTATCATAATGATGGTCATTATAACACTATTTTTCATTATGAAACAGTTTCTCCCACCGATCAGAGCTCAAGAAACAGTTGTGTGACCAATTAGATAAGGATACCTTCGCGCATGCGCTCAAAATCCAACATGTCTATATAAATTACCGAAAGTGCACCGTCCATATGTTCGCGTAAATAAACTGGTGAATATGAGACAAGAAATAGCACTGCACCTTAATATCCCCAAATACAATTTCCACACAGCGCGTTGTTTTGAAACGACTTCGGTGACAGTTTTACTGAATACTGGTGCAGAATCTGAACATATGGCATTGAAGCACACAGAGCGCATGCGTCGGTTGGCCAGAGAGCTTGGAAAACAGAGATATACTACCCAGTGCAGCACCCAATCACAACATTCTAGTGACTGAACTGATATTTATGAATATTTATGTTAAAACATATAATAAAGTTATAATTATCGTCGAAAATAAACAGTCGTATGCAACTCGCCTATAATGGTAATTAAGACACTCGTATGGAAATTATAAAACTTGCATACGCTCGTTTTATAAACATACTCGTGTCTTAATTATAGCCATTATAGGCTCGTTGCATAATGTACTATTTCATCATCATCATTTATTGTACATAACTGGCCATTAAGGCCCATGACAGAAAACAAAGAAACATAACAAACACTTCAAATACGGTATACAATATTACAAACCAAACATTCCCTTAATCAATCCATTGTCGCCAACCATATTTGATCCGTCCGATATTTTCTTTTGCCTTTTTCTTTGATCTTGTAATTTAAGACTGGTAGGTTATCAGCCTTCCGAGCCCGAGCTCAGTGATGGAGCTGCCATCTAAGGTGCTGAGCCACCCGGTTTGTTATCAAAGTGACCTTCTTCTAGGCGAGTTGCCTTCTCCACGGCTCATAGAGTCTCACCTACCTATTGGTCCGGGTATATATATTAAAAAAAGGATCATATAAAATTGATATTAATTCAAAAGGTAGGGATCACCAGCTTTTACAAGGGGAAGAATGTGTACATAACCTAAAATTGTAAACGTTGATTGACATCTATAAAGATCTGTCACCTCGCACAAACGTGCGGGTTGTCTTGGGCATTATATAGAAGGCGGTGGAGGCCCGTGTGCTCTTCCTCAATGAATACAAAGAACTACGAAATATCAAATCAACGCAAGATAAACAAATATGCCTGCAATTTAGGACACACAAACATACTGAATGGTGCATTTGAGTGAACTAGCATTCGCAAAATAAATAATAATAATAACCCTGATTCGGAAAGTGTGTAGTAAAGTAGCTGCTATTTGTTTCACAATATTGGGGGCGTGGTGGCGCAGCGGTCAAGCTGTATGCCTCTCACCAAGGCGGACCGGGTTCGATTCCCGGTCAATGCATGTGAGATTTTCGATGTGAAATGCCATGTCCTGTGGTTCGGATTCCACGTAAAACGGAGGTCCCGTGGCTTATGATCGCGAGATTAACGGTCACCTTAAACTACAAGCTTCCTTCCTTTGTTTCACAATATCAGACATTTAGCATGTTGTAGCACTCCTTTGAAAATAGTGGTTAGGCATCCCGTTAATCATTCGTGTATGCGGGACACTTGTATATAGAAGGTACGGCGCAGAAGCGTCACCTGGTGTCTCAGAATGGGGATAGAGCTGTTGGATTACTTCTGTTTGTAGAAAAAGAGGAGAGGAAAAGGAAAGAAAGGAGAGGAGAGAAGAAGAAAGGTGAGTAAAGGAAAGAAAAGGGAACTGAGAGGAAAGTAGAAAATATGAATGGGACAGGAAAGGAGAGTATCTGAGAGGAGGGGAGGGGTGGGGAGAGGAAAAGAGAGGAAAGGAGAAAAAAGGAAAGGAAATGAAAAGGAGAGGAACGAGAGGAAAAGGAATCAAACGGAAAAGGAAAGGGGACGTGAAGAGAGGAGAGGGGAAAGGAAAGGAGTGGTGAAGAGAGGAAAGAAGAGGAGGGAAAGGAAAGGAGAAGTGAAGATAGGAAAGGAGGGGAGGGAAAAGGAACGATACGGAAGGGAGAGGAAAAGAAAAGGAGAGGAGATAAGAGGAAAAGGAAGGGAGGGAAAAAGGAACGGAAAAGCAGAGGAGAGAGGAAAAGGACCGGAAAAGCAGAGGAGAGGAAAGGGAACGAAGAAGGAGAGGAAAGGAGAGGAAAAGGAACGGATAAGGAGAGGAGAGGAATGGAATGGAAGAGGAAAGGAGAGGAGAGGAAAAGGAACGGAAAAGAGAGGAGAGAAAAGGAAGGGAAAATAAAGTAACGGAATAGCAGAGGAGAGAGGAAAAGGAACAGAAAAGCAGAGGAGAGGAAAGGGAACAAAAAATCAGAGGAGAGGAAAAGGAAGGGCAAAGGAGGAGAGAGGAAAAGGAACGAAGAAGGAGAGGAAAGGAGAGGAAAAGGAACGGATAAGGAGAGGAGAGGAATGGAACGGAAGAGGAAAGGAGAGGAGAGGAAAAATAACGGAAAAGTGAGGAGAGAAAAGGAAGGGAAAATAAAGGAACGGTAAAGGAAAGGAGAGGAGAGGAGAGGAAAAGGACAAGAGAGGAAAGCAGGGAAAATGAAGGAACGGTAAAGGAAAGGAGAGGAGAAGAAAGGAGGGAAAATGAAGGAACGGTAAAGGAAAGGCGAGGACAGGAAAAGGAGAAGAGAGGAAAGGAAGGGAAAATGAAGGAACTGTAAAGGAAAGGAGAGGAGAGGAAAGGAACGGAAAAGGGAGGAAAGGAAGGGAAATGAGAGGAGAGAACAGGAAGGGAAAATAAGGGAACGGTAAAGGAAAGGAGAGGAGAGGAAAAGTAACGAAAAAGAAGAAGAGAGGAAACGAAGGGGAAAATGAAGGAACGGTAAAGGAAAGGAGAGGAGAGAAAAGGAAAGAAGATGAAAAGGAAAGGAGAGGAGGGATGGAAAAAGGAACGGAAAGAGAGAGAGGAACGGAAAAGGAAAGGAGAAGGGAGAAAAAGGAGAGGAGAGGAAAGAAGAGATGGGAACTTGCGTGAGCTAAGTTCAAATACTTGTAACGACTATTTATAATTGGGAAAGATGACCTCGATGTTTTACCCCACCAGAGAATGAATTAGTGTAGAATACGAGGATGGCGCCTGTCTGTACAACGTACGCAAGCATGTACGCGGCTGTGCTGAAAGGGTTGCCTACACAATGTGTGCTGGGGTTGTTAGTGGTATTCACCCCCTGAAGAGGGAAGGTCGCTCAATTAGCGAGCGCGTTTCACCCCCACCCTCCACACGAGTTGCGGAGAGCGATTGCTCTGACTTAATCAAAGTCGACTGAATGAGTGATCAATCCCACCTATCTTCACGTTGATTGCTCATAATTACCGATTCATGCGGTGTATTGACACTGTGAAAGGAAGGGATGTTTTCTAGTAATTTGAACCATCCGTTGCTTTTATGAAATACAAAAAAATCAAGTGTTGAGATAGGTCATCCGGAGATTAGCTTGATAAAGATGTCAATGTAGTATCCAATGTAGTATGGAAGTTTGGAGAGCGTCCGAATAAAAAAAAAACACGAGCCTTACAGTAGTCGCATATGATGTGTAACATGTGACATGTTATCCCTTGTTAACAGTGAACTCTGTTGGTCATTGAAATAACTATTTGTAAAACTGCAGTGCCAAATCCTGACTGGTTTTCAGCAAATATGATATAATAAATATTTTCAAACCAAAGAACGACAATTTGAAGATGATTTATTGTAGGAATCTTTAATGGGGCCTCCAAACCTTGAAGTAAACCATATGCGATATACATTACACATAGCCACATGGCCGACAGTACTAATCTCCGTCACCGCGCGCGCTCATTGTTTCCGTCCCATCCATTTCCGTTTCATTGTTCGGCTCACATCTAGTGGGACGTGGGTTGGCGACCACGGGGCCCCAGCTCAGTCCGACATTGCTTCCACTTACTTGTGCCGGGCTCCTCTCTGTCTTCTTTCCTGTCGACCTCACTTGGTCAACTCTTGTTCTCTTCCGACCCCGACGGTATAAGGGTATCCGAGGCCTAGAGAGACTCTTCATTTCCCGCCTTAATTGGCCGTTGTCTCATGTTTTCTGATTCCCTCCTTCTGCGAGGGATCAGCCTTCTTTTTCTTTTCATATTATCTCCTGCCTTCTGCTCAAGGCCTTCAAGGAGGCCGGGTGTATGTAGCCCCACCACTTTTGGTGCACCCTGGATAATGCTACACCCTCAGGGGCTCACGGCTGGTGAGTTCGGGAGTTGGCGACCCCGAGGGATTCCTGAGCTGGGTCCGTTTTCCCCTTTTGTCCCTTACCTTTGGGGCGGAACCTCTCCTCTTTCACTTTCCTATCTGCCTTTCATGGCACTCCTTCCTTCCAAGTCTCTCAATCTGCATTCTTCGAGGGTTGAGGGCATTTCTTTTCCTCCTGTCCTTTATTTGCCTTCTTCTCCTTTAGTTTTCTATTTCTTCTTCTAGTATGTAAATTAGTAGTTAGTTTTAGTTTTAAGTTTGCATTTCATTTTCATATTCACAATCACCCAAACCATCAGGGGCCGATAGCCTAGATGTTAGGCCCCTTAAAACAACAATTATCATCATCATCATCGTTTAATTGTTCCCGTCCCATCCATGTCTATTTCATTTTTCAAAATCACCCTCACAAAACATACACCGATACCGAGTGGAAAGATGTTACACATCAAAAAACCCTCCAACGTAGGGGTTTTGTAAATCTCGTCTTCATGCTTCCACGACGCATTCGAAGGTCCTCCACTCATTTAACAGAGATGGAGAGGGCGCGCATTATTGGGCCGCATTGGTGTTGGCCCGTGGGCCGTAGTTTGGAGACCGCTGGTTTAAACGAATCGGCCGGCAGCTAGGCTGTTCGGGTGTGTTGGGGCCAGTGCACAGTGGGTCAAAATTGTAATCTAGGAGGACAAAATTATTTATTTTCATAATAAAAAAAATCAAAATGTATTACTTCCACAGCATTCTCATATAATTGCCACTCACTATTCTGGGATATAAATGCATCTTAGTGTAAATATTCCACCACTGTTCGAGCAGTCTGAATTGGAGGGTGTATGTAAGTGGCTGTGGTTTGGTTGTCTTTGTGGTCAGTGTGATGCTTTAAGATGGAATATGCAGCTGAAGGTATGATCTTCGTAACGAGTTTCAGTTATTAATGGGCGTAATTGTTACGTAATTATAGCTATATTTGCAATATATAATATACAACTATTATTTTTAAAAATATATTTTCACTTAGATTTTTAGTATGTCGCGTCACCCTGCGTCACTTTCTACTTAATGTTAAAATGTAGATAAAGTCTTGTAGTTTACGCCTGTTATAAGATTTGTTGCATCTTTTTGCAACTTACTTAGTTATTTTACGTTTTAGAAGATGCCACGCAACCAGTTCTCACGCGTTTACAACTGTTTGAAGCACTGGGATCGACGATTATGTCAAAAGTGGAACTTTATGACTTTGTTAAAAGTAAATAAGGGGTAGAAAATTGTTCTGAAGAGACAACTGAATGCTGTATCCAACTCCTAGTCATAGACAATGTGTTGCATGTATAGACGTAGCTTAAAAAGGTCTTAAAACTGATGTTTATTATGAAGTAAACAAAATATATACGTTGCTTTCAGTCTAAATTCATGATTAAAACGTAAAAATAATGTTGTCCCCCTAGATTTCGATTTTGAACCACTGTGCGCTGGTTTAAACGAACCGGCCGGCAGCTGGGCTGTTCGGGTGTGTTGGGGCCAGTGGTGGGGGGGGGGGGGGGGTAAGGGTACTTAGGGCTGAACATATTCGAATGTGAACATTTGATTCGAACATACGAATATTTGGATTAGTGAAATAACCAGACAACATTTCCTTAAACATGTTGCATATAAAATCAAAAATATATCGTACTGTCATCCGGCCAGTCGCCTTGTATGGTTGCGAGTGCTGGCCGACTACAGTCGAGACAGAACGCCGCCTAAGTGTAATGGAAACGAAGATGCTGAGATGGACAGCGGGCCTCACTAAGTTAGAACACGTTTCCAATGACAGCATCAGAAAACAATTTGGAGTTGCACCGATCCAAGACAAGATGCGTGAGAGCCGACTTCGTTGGTTTGGGCATGTTTTACGGGCCGATGATGACTCTATTGCCAAGACGGGATACACACTTGAAGTCGTCGGCAGAAGACCTTAAGGACGACCTAAACAACGTTGGGCTGATACGCTTCATAAAGACCTCCAAAGCGTGAACATCCATCCAGACGCAGCCCGAGACAGAGCGAAATGGAGACAAGGGACCCCGCAGGCACGCGGGACAAACGCTGATGGAAAAGAAGAAGTGAAATAACCAGACTATTCAGTTAATAATCAAATGATTTGCCGAACCATTCAAGTGGTGGAATAATTATAATAAATATGGAAACAAAGAGAAAAGAAAGTGGAAAAAGGGGGAAAAAGAAAGAATGGTTGTCGCAGCCCTAAACTGAGGAACCAACCAACCAACTAAATACCATTCAAAATAAGCATCACTTATCTCTTTCGTTACCGTATGTTAGTTGGTTCCTCAGTTTAGGGGCTGCGACAACGCGGTCATGTAGCCCCGTGTATTTTGGGTGTGTGTAGAATCTGTCTGATAACCGGTGTTAATTGTGATGACTGTATTAGTGTGTGTATCTGTTTTAATTCAAGTAAGGACTGCAGACGATAATTTACATTAGTTCCTACTTTCACTACCAAATGCTACCGTCCAAGGCACCTAGCTGTGAGCTTGGCTACTACTAGATGCCATCGCAACCAGCGCCTGGTGACGAACGTTGGAACTACAAATTTTGCTTCACACAAGTTTAGTTAGTGGAAGGTTCTTTTACATGCCATAAATCTAGGACATGGGCCCGCAGACAAATAATACCGTAAGTCAATAAATTGTAATTCTTGAGGACAGTTTTTAGAATACAATGAACTGGAATTTTTCTTAATAATTTTAGTTTTGGCTAAGATGTGCTTCTTTCACGTTGAGGGGCTGCGGCAACGCGGTCATGTTGCCCCGTGTACTTTGGGTGTGTGTAGAATCTGTCTGATAACCGGTGTTAATTGTGATGGCTGTATTAGTGTGTGCTATCTGTAATTCAGGTAGAAGGACTGCAGACGATCAATTTTCAAGTGGTTCCTACTTTCGTTACCAAATTCTATCGTCCACAACACCTAGCTGCAAACTTGGCTACTAGATGGCACAACAACCAGCACCTGGTGACGAACGTTGGAACTAATAAAGCGTTATCGAATATTACCTACAAATTTTAGCTTTACGCAAGTGTATTTAGAGGAAGGTTCTTTTACACGCCAGGCCGAAAACTAGATGTTAGGCCCCTTAAAACAACAATTATTATTTTACATGCCATAAACCTATGCTATGGGCCCGACGGCTTTACTTCCCCTCCGAGAGATTTTAACGCTCTTAAAAAATCCGATGACTTCGGCCGGGTTTGAACCCGTGACCTTGGGCATAGATGCTCAGCATGCTACTAACTTAGCCTGAAGTTGCCTGAACTAGTATCCACAAACCTCGATAACAAACACTCGTTGTCATGGTAACCACTGTGTTCGTGCTAATCACAGACAGTCAACCATCCCTAAAACATACGATATCCATATAAATAGTTCATGTTTTTGGGCTAATGCTGTGTGTATTTAAATTAGAACCGTACGTTTCGGAGAAACCTTGCCTCCTTTTTCAATGGAATTAAACAATGCGGCCAAAGAAAGTATATCAATGAGATTACATAATAATAGATAAATTCCTGTGTTGGTCACCAGAGAGCAGCTGCCAGAAATTACTGTATGGACCATGGTAGAACGGCGGACAGAGTAGTAAATAAGGTGAAGGTAAAGGGGGCGGGGTGAAAATATAGAGACTCCTCGAAGAATGAGATGTCCAAAAGAAAAAGGGGGGGGGGGAGGTGAGAAGGTTAGATGTATATAAGGAAACATAAACAAAAGGGAAGTGTATCTGAACGATATCTAACGTCCATATATCCATCTAACCCTCCCCCCCCCCCCTTATTTTGGACATCCTCATTCTTCGAGGAGTCTCTATATTTTCACCCCGCCCCCTTTACCTTCTCCTTACTTACTACTCTGTCCGCCGTTCTACCATGGTCCATACAGTAATTTCTGGCAGCTGCTCTCTGGTGACGAACAGAGGAATTTATCTATATTTTTTGTAATTTTTTAAAATCTCATTGATATAATTTCTTTGGCCACATTATTTGATTCCATTGGAAAAGGAAGCAAGGTTTCTCCTAAACGTATGGTTCTAATTTAAATACACATGGCATTAGCCCAAAAAACATGAACTATTTATAAAATCCGGGCCGTGAAAGTCTTAATATACATACAGTATCCATGTTAAAATCCTGGAACCGAACCCGTGATCTTAGGACGGAGCAGAATGCGAGCACGACCCGTGTGACGTGGGGCGATAAGTGTATTCATATATTCCGGCGGAATACACAATGGGACGAGCTTATTTCCAAATATGCACCAGCCCTTTGCATTGTAAAACTAATAAAAAAAAAAGAGAGCACACATCACTCATGAAAATGGATGGCTGATGGCATATTGAGTGACATTAAATCGACTGACTGTCCTACTTTCGAATCCCGGCACCATACACTAGCTGGCTTTGTATTGTAGGCGTATAGGATAACAGTTCTTGTTGTTCTTGTTGTTTGAGTCTTCAGTCTTTTGACTGGTTTGATGCACCTCTCCATTCTTCCCTGTCCTGGGCTAATCGTTTCATCTCTGCATAGCTACCAGACCCAACCGACAAAAATCACGATACTCATGTCATACGTTGTTGGCATGTTAAACAACCCATTTTAATTCAGTAGGCCGTGTTCATAATGGCCAAATTAAACTCGGTATTTTCCGCCAACACAAAGTTCCTCATTTCTCTACTAGAAAGCGGTATAGCGTTAAGGAGCTTCGATATCAACCCTCCTTGATTTTCATAGCGCTCCAAGGAGCATTAAATTCGACACTCAAGCTGCCATCTGGGTGTCAATTAACAAAGCATGAACCCGGCACCCGAAGCCATACGATATTATTATTATTATTATTATTATTATTATTATTACCAGACCCAACATCCGAGGCTATGTGTTTAACATATTCTAACCTTGGTCTACCCCTACAGTTCTTGTCCTCGACCCTTCCTTACATAACTAAGCTTGCTATTCCTGGGTGTCTTAGCATGTGTCCTACCAACCTATCTCTTCTCTTCATTAGCAGTCACCAGAAACATCTCTCCTCTCCCACTAGTTTTAATACCTCTTCGTTTGTAACCCTATCCACCCACCAGATCTTCATCATTCTCCTGTAACACCACATTTCAATCGCTTCAATTCTCCTCTTTTCTGCTGCACCAATAGTCCAAGTTTTACTTCCATCGAGTGCCACGCTCCAGATAAAGGCCTTCGAAAATGACTTCCTAATACCTAAATCTATTTTCGATGTCAACTGATTCCTTTTCTGTAGAAATGCTTTCCTTGCCTGAGCTAACCTACGTTTTAAATCCTCTTTGCTTCGTTCATCACTGGTTATTTTGTTTCCTAAATAACAGAAGTCTCCTACTTCCTTTAGTTTTTCACCTGCCAATTTGATGTCCATAGAGGTTTCTGATTTATTTCGGATAACAGTAGATCTAGGAATCCTGTTTGACCGAGAGCTTGCTTTCACTTGTCAAGTTCAAAGGACAGTCGGGGACGCTTACCGCATGTTAGGGTTTATAATGTGCCCATTTAGCAAGAAACATGCCAATCACAGTATACCAGCGTAGCTCAATTCGGGATTTCGGGGCAGCGGTAAGTTCCCCCACTCTGTGACTCACATATTTTGGATTAATTAGAGGATACACTTGCAAAAATAACAACAAAATCAACTCCTATTTAAACACATTTAATTAATAAAATTAATGGCGCTACAAACATTTTAACAATTTAATTACTGACCCAATAATCAACTGCTTGTTCCAAATGAACAAGGAATCACAAATAAAATAAACAAATATTGTATTCAAAACCTGTGGTTTCCACATAACCAACAATTCTTACTTAGTCTCACTTCCATAAAGCACTAACATTAAGTTTACATAACTCCGAGCTCTTTGGCTCCATGCATTTACATTATTATGGTGTCATTCTTGTACACCTCAAACACTATCCTTTATATTTTCTTATTTCTCAAAAACAAATATATAATTATATTTAAAATCTATGTTAATTATCTAATTCAATATTTTGGGCATGTCCACACATTCAGTTGTTATCATCTCTCTTTATTTCACAAATATATTAAGGTAATCAGAAAATCAATTGTGTACTCCAGAGCGTGAAGGTACTTGACACAGTCAAAAAACTATAGTTACTCCCGAACTCAGTTGCCTTCAATCAACTCGTGGAATCCCATGTCCATACATTATTACAATAGGGATTGTTATTTATCTCTTATGTCTTAATAGACCATTATCCTATAAGAAACTACGATCTGAACAGGCAAACGAAATATCCATCTATTAGGACCTCGGTTCAACGCCCGGGTCGTTAACAACTTTAAACACTCCTGGTGTATTCATTTCTCTTTATAACAGCTTACGAGACGGTCTCTGTTCCTTCTCGCTTTAAGAGAGCTAGACTCTACTACTTGGGGTGCGATTTATGACACGTTAGGGTGACGGCGACTCCCTGTCTGACCCAACGTTAGTAGCTTATTTCCAAGGCTTTCAAAACAAACCTTCCCATTATATCCAGTTCTGGGGAGACCGGGCTTTATTGTACCGTATACATTCAAACAACTATTCTTTGGTTCAAAGACCATTTTCGTATCCTTGGCATTTATTAAATATGAGAGGGTCCTCATTGATTGGGAAGATTAATACACATACGACGACGGAGAATTACAGGGGCTTTTATCATAAGAAGATCCTGCATTCGAATCTCTTCGTGTGCCTCGGGAACCAATCCCTTATAGAGGACTTATACAAAATGCGATTTAGAGTCGGCCGTGGCCCATATGACATACGCTCAATAATACCATATTTTAGCTCCCTTTTTAAATACATACACAATGCCTCGTGATACCATGTCACAAATAGAGGACTTATACAATTATCAATTCACTGCAATCAACTACCCTCCATAAGTAATGTACCAAGTATTTAACCACTACGCGTTCCTAGCGTGACACTTTAATATTATATTTGCGCTCATTATGCGCTATGCATTATTTAAGCCGTAAATGTCTTCCCAAGAACTGATAAAATCTCTTTAGTAACAATTCATATTATTTTAATTCACATATTAATCTTTCCATTGTCGATAAATCGCTCCCTGTTTTAAAATATTCCATTGAACCTCGTCTCTTACACATACGTTAAGGCTTAACGTTCTTATATTCATATCAATTTATTTGATTTTTATTTAACATTTCCATATTTAATTATTATTATTATCTTTATTCTTTATACAAGCTCAAAAGCTATTTCTTTCATATCTCAACTTTACTTTATTTCAATATCTTTCATGATAATTAATGATATTTCGCTTGCTCTTATGACATTTGTTAAATACATTAACCCTTTATTCACATATTTCCTCTACGGGATTTATTCTTTACATAATTATTTATAATTTCTCAATTTATTTTATTATTGTTCAGACCGTGTTCTTGATTATTCAGTATTTATTTATTAAAACACATCCCTTTTACTCAAAAACTCCGGTGGGTTTGTACACAATCAATTTCTGACACCAAAATAGAATGAATTTAGTACTCACATGTTTCCAGATCATCCCATGATCTTTAATCTGGTGCGGCGCTTCATTTTTGGGCCCACTTTGAACTTTTTACACCATATTAAAGGTATTCATCTTACTTAAAAACACTTTTTGATATACATTTAAAACACTTAACATTGACGACATTTTTATATACTGATGTGTTCCCTTGGAACACATAATAAACACTAAAAATATTAATTTAACACACAATCTTGATTATTTTACACTTCACAATTCTCGATCACTAGGCCGTATTTCTGAGCCTATCACACGTGATCTTCTTAAATTCCCGTTTCCAAGGGTGAAATTTATTCGATGTCGGCTTCCTATCCTGCAGAATGCGAAAGTCCCGAAACATCTACTGTTCCCTGGAGTCCAATTCTGCTACTCCTATCCTGGATAACTGGCTATTTATCTAGCTTGAACGGCTTCTTTGTAGATCTGTCTATCGATCCTAACGAAAGTCTATACGGATCGAGGTCTCCTCTAAGACCTATAGATTCAGTTTATAGCAGCTAGCACTTCTCAATTCTAGTATTTTTAGAATAGTTCGCCTGCTTTCTGGAGATAATGTTTATAGTCTCCTATCGTCTTTATTTGAACTGTTTTATTATTCTGTTCTTCCCTTTTAGGTTTCTTTAATTTAAATAACAGTTTATCTGTCTGGTACGATACTTCCGTACGTTATGATCTATTCGTTCGTACATTTAACGACCTATCGCCTTTAAGTCCGATGTTCGCGGCCTGCTCTGACTATATCTTACGAATTTTCACTTTAACTTGTATACAGTCAGGCCTAAATCATATAATTAGGATTTTCCTAATATTTCACTACGGCGATACTTTAAAATTTCGTCTTGACCACTCCTATGGAGGCAAGCAAGTCGTTAATACTTCGACGCCTGTGGCTATCGGATCTTACTTCTGCGGTGTAACACAGCGTTTCTCCCCTCACGGAGTACTGGTAGCTGTTTTCGATGTAACGCAGAGTTACGTCCCCTCACGGACTGTCGGAATGACTACTTCTACGTCGTGGAGCAGCACTTCCCCTCACGGAGTGCTCGTAGGACTGCATGTGCTGATATAACTTCACGTCCTCCTGGACGGATTCGTACTGCGTGATGCGTGGCAACACCCTCGGGCTGTTCAAGACTGCATTCAATGATGATCATGACACAGTGTCATGCCCGCAGGCTGATAATAACTGCATTCGGTGCTTATACTTGTTGCACAGTATGACCTCCCCTGAGGTTCATACGTTTGAAGACTTTGATGCAGCACCTCCGCTCACGGAGTGCTTGTTGTAAAACTGCATGTGCTGTGATGTAGCCTTACGCCCCTCACGGGCTATTCGAGACTGCATTCGTTGTGATGTAGCACAGTGACGTGCCCTCAGGCCGTTTGAAACTGCATGGTTGGCTTGGTAACGCCCGAAGCTTTATACTATTTTACTACAAAAAAATAAGACTCAAGCCTTTTCTGTGGTCAACTTCTAAAATAATGGTGCCACAAATATAAAACTTATACCTTCCGAAAGCTCGTCTTCTCAATGTCAAATGATCTTATTGCACCTAAGAATCGATCGTGCAATTCGGAGATATTAATTAATTTCTCGTCCTCAATTGTGTGGGTGTTGCACTTCTTTTGCTCTCTCCCCTCCACAGAGGCTTAGGTAATTCCCCAATGACGTCGTCTTACGTCGGCAGTTTTTTTCTGCACAATATTTAAATGGTTTCTCTTTACTGAAAAATCTCTCATTCAAAATGATTCACTGTACTGTGCTTGTTTACTCATTATTATGCTCGTAAACGTGTTAATTTTAATTATTCCTCTTCTGGTGCATAAGCGACGTTGTCAATTTCCAGCAACGTAAGCTCGAATTCCGATTCAGGCTTCCTTGTCTAACACGGTGGAAATTTCCATTCAGTTATTAATACTCGTGACCAGCCCTCTCTTGAATGTCGAGTGGGGTGATCTCATCTAAGGAACATCTGTCCCTAGTCGCTTGCACAATGTTAAGCTATAATCCTGGCTTAAAATCTCTCTCCGTTCCTTTAAGAAACTATACGTTTCTTTCATTTCTTCCTTAAGGACATGGGTTCGACCGTCATGGACCCTATGGCCCATGGGTTCAATAATAAGAAACACTAAGCCATTCATTAGAACCAGCACCTGCATAATACTTTATATTGCCATGGTGAGATCCAAGCTCGAGTACGCCAGCCGAGTATGGAGTCCCTGGCAGAAAACATGCATTAAATCCATTGAGCAAGTTCAAAAGAAATTCCTCAGATATTTACACCTCAAAATAATGAGTTACCCTACGGTGAACTTTCGTTGAATTTCGGCATGCCTAGTTTGTAGTCTTGGAGGCAAGTATATGATATTAAATTCCTTTATAAAGTTGTTAAAGGTCAAATTGATTACTCATTCTTCCTATCAATCCTAAATTTCAATATCCCTCGATTAACTACAAGATCAACCATAACATTCAAGAATGATATAACATGAACTACATCTG
This sequence comes from Meconema thalassinum, assembly GCA_946902985.2. Lineage (NCBI taxonomy): Eukaryota > Metazoa > Arthropoda > Insecta > Orthoptera > Tettigoniidae > Meconema > Meconema thalassinum. The sequence goes on along the minus strand of OX336399.1, from coordinate 47,562,906 downwards.
ATAATAATTCACTTGTATGGAAGCTTTGCAGTATTTACAACGATGTAGTTCGTGTAAACATTGAACTAGATTTTTAGACTATCTTCATTTTATAAAAAAAAAAGGCTTATGAGATCACCTTTTGTCCTGGTGTGTGTGTGTGTGTGTGTATGTGTATGTGTGTCCCTTTAATAACTTCTAAACGGCTGGAGGGTTTTCAATGAAACTCGATGAGGTCATAGCACCATTTCGGTCGACCCCGACTGTGCCCTTCAAATGTTATTAAGTTTCACCAATCCAACATGGCGGCTGTGTGAAATAATTCACCAGCATTCAATATCCTCGAAACTATTACCCATATCACCCTAAAATAAAGGGCACTACTACAAGTTTATCTGTGTAATTTGCAAAAACCTGTATTGAACAAAACGAACAAGATGGCCAAGCGAAGGTGAAACATTTTAATAGACTTGACTCGTGATTTAACCATCTGAGCGCAGTGAAATATGGTACAGTAAATGCTTATACACATTGTAATGCACTGACATCTAATTTAGTTCACTTGTTTACATAACCTCAAGATGGCGGCTGTGCGAAATTTTAAAATTGTTTTTATTTCTTGTGTCGTAATCATGCGATCGAAGTGAAAGTTGGAATAAAGAACCTACGCAATAATTTTCCTTTAATGGTACATAATTCTATGGCCTATACATATAACAATCCAACATGGCGACCATCTGAAATATTTAGACGGTTCTCAATATCTACTAACCATTTACAGCAATCAAACTGATTTTTTTAATGTTCATAGAGGATATGAACATAAGTTCACCTATAGGCTTGCAATAACCCAGTAAGCACAAATCAAACATGGCGGTGACGCGAAGTATAAATATTTAAATAGACGTTTCTCGCGATTTAACCACCCGAGTGCAGTGAAACTTTGTGCGGTGTATGCTTAAATGTTAATCCACTGGCATCTAATTTATCTGAATTGTTTTCATAACCTCAAGATGGCAGCTGTGCGAAATTTTAAAATCTCGTTTTTACTTCTTGTGTCCTATTCATGCGATTAGAGTTTGAATACTACACGTACACAGTCATCTTCATGTAATAAAACATAACTCTAAGACCTACATATATAAAAATCCAACATAACGACAATCTGAAACATTAGACGGTTCTCAATATCTACGAATCTATTACAGCAATCAAACTCAAATTTTGTAAGTTGATAGTGGCAATTAGCATAAGTAGGATAAATGAAAACAGGCTTTAGTTCATCACGGAAGTACGTCTTGTTGTCTCTCAATTAGACCATTTTTGGGAATTATAATCCATTCGCTGAATTCATACTTGAAATAAAATTATATATCACACAAATCAGAACTAACAATGAATATGTGGATAGTAGTAGTAGTTGTTGTTTTATAAGGGGCGGAACTACTAGGTCATCTGCCCCTGAATATACGAGGGCTGTTTTTTTAATAAGGGCCGTTTTTTAAAGCCCGTAGTTAATGCGCACGCCGCAAAGAGCGTGCGCGCTACCTCCCGGCATCCTTTGCGAACAAGCAGGTGTCAGTTGCAGCTGTGTAGCTAACCTGTACGCTGGACTGTGCATCTTTACAATGTTCAAGATTATGGATTCGCCCGCCGCGTGTGAGGTACGATCTGTGATTCGTCTTTTGAGTGCAAGAACAAGTCGGCTGAATACATTCATCGTCAGCTTTGTGAGGTGTATGGTTTATTTACTTATTTCGCGTATGATGCTTACAAGACAAAAAATAATTATATACACTATTTAAAATAAACACTATTCACAGCATTACCGACAGTAGTGGCTACGCTGGCTAACGCGCAGCATTAGGTCATGGGGCCAAGCTCTCTGCTGACTCGGTAGACGCGTGGGTTCGAGCCCCACCGTCGGCCGTCCTTGAAATGGTTTTCCGTGGTTTCCCATTTTCAACACCAGGCAAATGCTGGGACGGTACTTCTGACAGGCCACGGCCACTTCCTTCCACATCCTTGCCCAGTTTCATTCACCATCATTCATTTCATCTCTCATTAACTCCTCACCTGAGGTTGGCGTCAGGAAGGGCATCCGGCCGTAAAAATCATCGCCACAAAGACTTCCATCGCATCTCATCCCCGACCCCGTTGGAAAACGGGAATAATAAGGGGTAGTCATACACAGCATTAGGACCATCTCTTCAAATTTGGACAGGAAGATGTGTAATCCACGCAATTGCATCAGGAGTTGCTGAGTGGAGATCATTCAAGGCACCGGGATATGAATGCAGAGGGCACTCCTGCACAATATGCTCGATAGTCTGCATTTCAAAACCACAGTCACATCGGGGGGAATCTATTCAGCACGGCTGCCCCTGTTCGACCAGTACCACATCGGATTCTGTTGAACAGGTGTATGGTGATAATGAAACGACGGAAGGTAAAGTGCAAAAATGGGTACGCGAGTTGCAAAAGTGGCCGTGAAAATGTTCATGACGATGAACGCTCAGGTCTGTGATCACAGATGACTTGGTGACTGCAATTGACACAAAAATTCACGAGGACCGAAGATTCATGATAACCACTCTATCAATGGATTTTCCTCAAGTGCGAATTCTTGGTTGTCAGAGCAGGCGGCAAACTTTTATGCAGAGGGATTCAAGAACTTAGTTTTAAGGTAAGACAAGTGCCTAAATAAACAAGGCAACTATGTAGAAAAATAGACGAAGTTATGTAAAACCTAAAAATAAATGTGGTTTCAAAATAAAATGTTCGGTTAATTTAAGAAAATAACGGCCCTTACTTAAAAAACAGGCCCTCGTACGAGGATGGGCCTGTTCCCTAGTTTTCTGTGTATTAATTAATTAATTAATTAATTCCGAAACCTGTTTTTAATGTCACATTTATATTTTATATTAAGCTTTTAGACATCTGTGTGAATTTCCTAGCGTTAGGATTTGCCGAAATAAATCAGAAACTTCTATGGACATCAAATTGGCAGGTGAAAAACTAAGGGAAGTAGGAGACTTCTGTTACTTAGGAAGCAAAATAACCAGTGATGGACGAAGCAAAAATCATATGAAAAGTAGGTTGGCTCAGGTAAGGGAAGCATTTCTACGGAAAAGGAATCTGTTGATATCGAATATAGATTTAGGTATTAGGAAGTCACTTTTGAAAGCCTTTGTCTGGAGTGTGGCGCTCTACGGAAGTGAAACTTGGACTATTGGTGTAGCAGAAACGAGGAGAATTGAAGCGTTTGAAATGTGGTGTTACAGGAGAATGATGAAGATCAGATGGGTAGATATGGTTACAAACGAAGAGGTATTAAGACGAGTGGGAGAGGAGAGATGTTTCTGGCGACTGCTAATGAAGAGAAGAGATAGGTTGGTAGACACATACTAAGACACACAGGAATAGCAAGCTTAATTATGGAAGGAAGGGTCGAGGACAAGAACTGTAGGGGTAGACCAAGGTTAGGATATGTTAAACTGCTTGCCCCGGATGTAGGGTGTGGTAGCTATGTAGAGATGAAACGATTAGCTCAGGACAGGGAGGCATGGAGAGCTGCATCAAACCAGTCAAAAGACTGAAGACTCAAACAACACGACACGATTTGTATTTAGATATTATTACTTAATAATGTAGAAGTACCTGAAAATATATTTTACTGTGTAGGTGCTCACTGAGCCCTGTAGTTGTGTACCGTCAACAAATAACTGACTGACTCAATAAATAAATACATAGTGCACAAGTCCTTTTTGGTACAGATTTACATAAGCCGGACCTGCGGGGTCCAGGTATGGACTGGTGTGACGTCAATATTACAAGGTGCGTTCAAAAAGTAACGAGCCGGAGGCTGTAATGCGCAAACCGGTGACGACATCGGCTAATCGTGGCGTGTGTAACAAGGTGTGGTTCCGACCAGAGCGTGGAAGGTCACAGCCCGTCGCTAGAGGGCACGCGTGCACGTCACGTGACGATACAAAGCGAGCAGCAGCGTGCATCAATCGTTCAACGTTGCCAGTCGCATTGCAAACAGTGACATGGAGGCGTCAAACGAAGAGCAAAGAGCTGTCGTTCGGTTTCTGACAGCGGAAGGAGTAGGGGGAATGGACATTCATCGCCGAATGTCACAAGTGTACGGCGAACACTGCATGTCCCTTGCAAGGGTCAAGGCGTGGCACAAGCGCTTCAGCGAAGGACAGGTGTCGTTAGCCGATGATGCCCGGTCTGGGGCACCTCCCTGCATTACCGATGACAACGTCCAGCTGGTTGATGCACTCATTACCCATGACCACCGAGTGACAGTGAACGCCATAGCCGCCGTGGTCGGATTGAGCGTCGGAAGTATGCACACCATCATGAAGGAACGACTGCACTTGCGGAAAGTGTGTGCCCAATGGGTGCCCCACAGTCTTCAGCCACACCAGGAAGCATGTCGAATGGCCCACTGTCTTGTCTTGGTTGGAAGATTGATGCATGCTGCTGCTCGCTTTGTATCGTCACGTGACGTGCACGCGTGCCCTCTAGCTACGGGCTGTGACCTTCCACGCTCTGGTCGGAACCACACCTCGTTACACACGCCACGATTAGCCCATGTCGTCACCGGTTTGCGCATTACAGCCTCCGGCTCGTTACTTTTTGAACGCACCATATAGTAACACGAATTAAATGTGAATATTTCGCTTTAATAATTTAGGTTCTTAGATGGAAATTTAACATCAAAATGGAGAGATAATTGAATCAAATGTGAAAATATAAACGTCCAGTGGCTCACATCTAGTGGGACGTGGGTTGGTGATCACGGGACCCCATCTGAGTCCGGCATTGCTTATACTTACTTGTACCGGGCTCCTCTACGTCTTCCTTCCTGTCGATCTCCCTTGGTCAACTCTTGTTCTCTTCCGACCCCGACGGTATTAGGGTACCCGAGATCTAGGGAGTCTTTCACTTTCCCACCTTAAATGGCCCTTGTCTCATCTTTCCTGATCCCTCATTCTTCGAGGTGTCAAACCTCTTGTTTTCTTTTAATTCTATTTTTTTTTTAAATCTAAGTTGCTTTTGTAAGTCTTTTCGACCTAAATTTTGTTTTGCGGGTATTTTCAACTTCAATTGCATTTTGTGAGGATTGCCAATCTAAATTGCTTTTTAGTAAGTCTTTCAATCTAGGTGGAGGCACTTTTGTGAGTATTTTAAATTTCAATTGCATTTTGTAAGTATTTTCAACCTAAACCGCATTTTGAAAGTATTTTCAATCTAAATTGCATTTTGTAAGCATTTCCAATTTCAATTGCATTTTGTAATTATTTTCAATTTAAAATGCACTTTATGAGTATTTTGAATCTGAACCGGCCTTTTTAATCTAACTTGCATTGTGTATTTCCAATTTCAATTGCATTTTGTAAGTATTTTGAACCTCAACTACATTTTGTGAGTCATTTCAATTTGAGTTCCATTTTGTAAGTATTTTCCGTCTCACTTAATTTTCGTTCTGGTTTCCATTTCATTGTCATTTTCGCTATCACTCAGACCATTAGGGGCCGATAACCTAGATGTTGGGCCCCTTAAAATAACAATTATCATCATTAGGGCCGGGATGTAGATGCCGTAAGAAAGATTAAAACATGAATTTTTAATTTTCAAAAATGACTGTAATAAATGACCTAAAAATTCAAAAAATGCACTATAAAATGGAAAAAGCGGCAATAAACGATATCTCTCGCCGTGAATTATGCGGAACTGAGACAAGAATATACACCCCTTCCCCTTTCTACCCCGCCACTGCTGACCTTGGTCAACAGAGCAGGTAACATTCCATCCCGCTAATAACGGGTTTGCGACGAAAACGGTACCTTTCTTGTGCTTCCAAGATATATATTTTTCTACTAATAGCAATACGGAAATATTTTGTTTCAATATTTTAAACTATCTTGTATCAGCTACTAGCTTCTTCTTAACTCTGAGAGACGTAACTCCCTCATATAAAGATGTGACATGACTAAATTCGAAAAAAAAAACAACTTAAAAGGCCGATTTCTTTAAAATAAGACCAAAATATTCTCTCAAACTAAAAAAATGTTCTTAAAATGGAAAAGTAGCAAAAAATGCAAAAAGATGCAAAATAAAAATAACATATTTCAAGACGGGGTGGCCCTTCCGGAGTTTCTTTGTACTTCAGCATTGTTTTAGACAGCTCAGTAAAAAGATGACATGTCATCAACATCCGGGCCCTATGATCATCTTATTGTAATAAATTGTAATACATTTCCTGGGTATGGTATCTCAGGACAGGGAGGCATGGAGGGCTGCATCAAACCTGTTTAAATATAGAGGATTAAACATGCACAAGAGGCTTAAGAGTGACTTCCCTCCTTCCTGCTGGGACTCTCTGATATTGCCAAACACTCCTTTCGTTTTCAAAGATGATTTTGAAGACTGTTTATTTCCACTATCATGACGAGGAGAATCGAACTACACTCTTCCTGGGAGTGAGCGATCGTTTCCCCGGTGTATAGCGTCGCGACGGTCGACTCTATTCAGGAGTAGCGCCATATTTATCGTGAGACACGCGTCTTGTTTACTTCCTGCTTTCTCGACGGGGGGCGCGCGCTCAATGAGCCGGCAGATGGTCTGCTCTTGTTGTTAATTCATTTTAGAAGCTCGGGGCATGGTGGACATCAGCCCCTTGTACTTGGTGTGTGTACATTAGAGCTGGTATTACGCAGGTTGTCTATTGGTTTGTCAGTTTGTCTTTTTATCAGTTAGTCGGTTTGTCAGTCAGTTTGTCTGTTTATGATTTCGGTTTTTCTGTTTGTCGATGTGTCTGTATGCTGGTTTTTCGGTTTATTGGTTTGTCAGTTATTTGGTTTTCTGTTTGTTCGTTAGTTTGTTAATTTTTGGTTTGTCTTTTTGTTGATTTTCTGTTTTCTGTTTTTGGATTTGTCAGTTTGCTGTTTTGTCTATTTGTTGGTTTGTCTGTTTGCTGGTTTTTCTGTTTGTTGGTTTTTCTGTTGGTTTCCGGTTTCCTTCTGTGTTTGTTGAGTTTGCTGGTTTGTCTGTTTGCTGGATTTTCTGTTTGTCGATTTGTCTGTTTGCTGGTTTTCCTGTTTGTTGGTTTTCCTGTTGGTTTCCGGTTTCTTTCTTTGTTTGTTGATTTTCAGTTTTTCTGTTTGTTTGTCTGTTTGTTGGTTTACGGCTTTTCTGTTATTTATCAAATAATTTGAAAATAATTGGGAACGATTAATTGCCTGACATTGAAATCGATTAATCGGCAACCCAGGGGTCTGCAAACTACGGTCCACGGGCCAACAATTGCTCGCGAGCGCCACCAAACTGGCCCGCCATAGTTTATTTTGATTACGTAAGTAAATCAAACAAAATAATAATCCAATGTTTTATATCCCCCTGGGCCTCACGACTAGTGGGACGTGGGTCGGCGACCACGGGACCCCAGCTGAGTCTGGCAGTGCTTCCACTTACTTGTGCCGGGCTCCTCTCTGTTATCTTGACCTCACTAGGTCAACTCTTGTTCTTTTCCGACCCCGATGGTATTAGGGTATCAGAGGCCTAGTGAGTCTCTTTCTTTCCCGCCCTAATTGGCCCTTGTCTCATCTTTTCTGATACCCTCCTTCTGCGAGGGGTCAGCCTTCTCTTTCTTTTCATGTGATATCCTGCCTTTTGCTCAAGGCCCTCAAGGAGGCCGGTTGTGTGTAGCCCCACCACTTATGGTGCACCCAGGATAGTGCTACACCCTCAAGGGCTCACGGCTGGTGAGTTTGGGAGTTGGTGACCCCGAGCGATTCCTGGGCTGGGTCCGATTTGTCCCGTTTTCCCTCTGACCTTGGGGCGGGTCCTGTCCCCCTTTCCTATCTGCCTTTCATGGCTCTCCTTCCTTCCAAGTCCCTCAAACCTCATTCTTCGAGGGTTGAGGGCATTTCATTTTTTCCTGTCCTTTATTTGTTTACCATTTCTTCTTCTAGTCTGTAGTTAGTATTAGTTATAGTTTTCATTCTCATCTCATCTTTCACTATCACCCAAACCATTAGGGGCCGATATCCTAGATGTTAGGCCCCTTAAAACATCAATTATCATAATCATCACAATGATTTTATATTTACTTAACGACCAAAAAATCGCATCATGAAATTGGACTTTTTAATTGTAATTAATTATATGAGAATTATCCTAAAACTTACAGTAAGTGACATAAAGGCACCAATACGTAAATAAATAAATAAATAAATAAATAATTCACACAACTAAGTAATATACTATACACCTAATTATGATTAATGAGAATTATGTTGGTTCCTCAGTTTAGGCGCTGTGACAACGCGGCCATGTAGCCCCGTGTACTTTGGGTGTGTGTAGAATCTGTCTGATAACCAGTGTTAATTGTGATGGCTGTATTCGTATGTTATCTGTTTTAATTCAAGTAAGGACTGTAGACGATAATTTTTAGTAGTTCTTACTTTTGCTACCAAATGCTACCGTCCACGACACCTATCTTATGGACTTGGCTACTAGATGGCATCGCAGTCAGCCCCTGGCGGTGAACGTTGGAACTAATAGAGCGTTATGAATTCTAACCTACACATTTTGGCTTCACACAATTGTAGTTATTGGAAGGTTCTTTTTCATGACATAGATATATGGTATGTGACCGCCGGCTTTACTTCCCCTCCACCGACAGCAGTGGCTACGCTGGCTAAAGCGCAGCGTTAGGTCATGGGGCCAAGCTCTCTGCTGACTCGGTAGATGCCTGGGTTCGAGCCCCACCGTCGGCCGTCCTTGAAATGGTTTTCCGTGGTTTCCCATTTTCAACACCAGGCAAATGCTGGGACGGTACCTTCTGACAGGCCACGGCCGCTTCCTTCCACATCCTTGCCCAGTTTCATTCATCTGCATCCATTCCATCTCTCATCCCGACGTGCAGGTCGCCCACGGGCGTCGACGGCCTCTCAGGAGGCTACACGACAAAAAAAAAAAATCCCCTCCGAAGGAAGGCATACAGAGGGATTTTTAATGGTCTTAAAGAAATCCGACGACTTCGGCCGGGTTTGAACCCAGGACCTTTGGCATAGAAGCTCATCATGCTAAAGCAGTAACCTTCCACTGGCAATTGTGTACAGGTGTGGATTAAGTGGAAGCTATCTGCCGCGACTTCAAATAATGCTCTTTACTTAATATTTTTAGCCTACTTTTCACATTTTGCAAAAATGAGGAAAAAGTAGTCTTATGAGATCGGGCAAATGTGTGTGTGTCTGTCTGTCCTTCTGTCTGTCTGGCTGTGTGTGTGTCCCCCCCCCCCCTATCAACTCCTAAACGACTGCAGGAATCCAAACGAAATTTGGTAGAAGTAAAGATCTATACCTGAATATCTCACGGCCATATTTAAAAATGATGTCAGTGCTACCAACTGCTGAAAATTCGCAATTGAAATTTGAGCTCCATGTTGGATATCTTGGAAGGTATAAATGGGAGCTATTTCAAAATTGGCATACGTATAGATAATAATATTTCAGTTAAATTTCCAGGAGGCCATGCATGGCAGTGTTGCCAAAATGATTCTAAGCCTGCTGATAGGTCTAATTTTAAATGCATATAACTTCTATACTATCAATTGGATTTCAACCAAATTTTGTATGTAATATGTGTACATAAACAGATATGACTGGGCTTATTCGTACGAGCCACCAGGGCTGCCAACTGTCAATAAATGTTATCTCTATTCTTTTTTCCAAATACCTATATATCAGAAAGTATGCAAGCCAACAGCTTTAAACTATGCACACGTATAGTACTTGACATTCTAAATTAATTTGGAGTAACTTATGTACATCAGTGCTACCAACATGATTCTAAGACTGCTGATAAGACCAATTTTTAAATACATGTAACTTCTATAATATCAATTGGATTTCAACCAAATTTCCTATGTGCTATGTGTACCATAACAGATATGACTATGCTTATTCTTAAGAGCAACCAGGGCTGCCAATTGTTAATAAATGCTGTCTCTATTTTTACCCAAATATTAATATATCAGAAAGTATGTAAGCCAACAGCTTCAAACTTTGCACAAGTATAATACCTAACATTCTAGATTAATTATGGGAAACTAATATACGTCAGTGCTGCCAACATGACTCTAAGCCTGTTGATAGGTCCAATTTTCAAATACATGTAACTTCTATACTAACAAATGGATTTCATCCAAAATTGGCACAGCAAGATATCATAATATGTCAGATTATTTCTGACCAACGCATGCGTGACATTGTTGCCAACATGATTTTAGATCCAATGTCTAACTGCATGTAACGTCCATGCTACCCATTGGACATCAACCAAATATTGTATTCAGTATCTTAAGAGATGGAACTAAGAATATATTCAGTCACCAGGGCTGCCAACAGTAGTGTTCTATTAGACTACAGGTATATTTCGAACTAATTAGAAATTTCGATATTACCAACTTAATTTCGCTATTTTTCTAGATAGGTCTATATAGATTGGCATGAATCTTAAATTTTAAGAAAAGTAGGCTCTTTAGTTCGTCACGGAACTTCTTGTTTGTTTGTATATTTCATTTTGAAGGATGTTTTTCTCACTAAGAAAAGTAGTTCCGAAAGTGGGGGGAAAAAAGTCACGTTCAATCAGAGCGGAGTCGACCCCCGCGCCATAGATATGTGGTAGGGCATTATTTCAGGGGGAACGGGGGGGGGGGGCACGCGTACCCCTTAAACATTTGAAAACTGTTAATGAAAAAATATTGGTACATTTGTATCTCGTCCGGAAAATATAACTTCCGACTTGAATGTTCATCGATCAGACGGCGTCAACGAACTGTTCACTACAGCTGGAGGAGATTTCGACTAACCCTCGATTTAAATCGATCTATTGAACCAGATTGTTTTGTTCGGCAACTCGGCATTCATCAGCATAATCGAAACAATAGGCCATATTATTTTCTGCTCGACAAAAGCTTTGTGTAATTGCTGCCTTACTCGAAGATATTTACTAGATTAGGCAAAAATGAGTAACATACTGTAACAATCATGAAAAGGAAGTTCTGGAGGCGGGGGAGGTTCTTAGTTTTGAAGTACAGTGAAACCTCTCTAAAAGACCACCGCTATTAAAAGACCACCCCTCTTAAAGACCGATTTTTCTTGGAATCGATTTAAAATCTCATAAGGACAATGTATTTTTTACCTCAATTTAAGGACTACCCTTCTCCCCGACCAAAGATCAGGCATTTTCTGAGTCTGACCTCTTTCAAAAGACCACTTCTCGTCTGCCTTCCCATTGGAGATGGTGATGAGGGTGATGATGTAAACTATGGGTCTTTTGGCACAGAACTGCATCAGCATGCAATGTCATTAGAGAAAGTGTTATGTAACGTATAAAAAATACTAAAAAAAAACGGCTCTCCTAGGAGATTGTTCGAACCCAGAACAAATTAATGGTCTTTCGAACTCATTCAGAGATATTCTAGAGTGAAATAGTTAAAAAAAGATGTGCTAATCGGAAACAGAGATCAATTCGTGACTTCAAATGACAGAGCTCAGAAAATAACTAATTGTAATAATTAATTTGTACTAAATGTGAACCAATGCAGATAAATTGCAATCAGCCATGTGTTACAAATGTACTTTATTAATAATCCAGTATAACATTATTTTTAATGTCTACCCCTATTAAAAGACCACCCCTCTAAAAGACCAGTTTTCCATGGAACCGTCACTGGTCTCTTAATAGATGTTTCACTGTATATTTATTCAGGTATCTTGATTAGTTCATGGAGCCCAGCTTGAAAAGCACTGACAATTGTACAGAAATTATCAGTTTTCAACTACGATGTAAAAAAAAGAAAACACTCAACTCCTGTAAACAATAGGACAATACTTTTACTTGAGTAGCTCAAATATAGTTTAAATAGTATGCATGCAGAGTTTGTTGGGTCTGGTTTGAGTATTTGCTCATAAAAAGGGGCATGAGTTAAGGGAATTTTTAAAAATATATTTATTTAAGATAGTGTTTGTGATGCTGTCTCTGACACAAAATATTCAACATAGAAGCTTCAAATTCTACCCAAATAATGATGGATGTACTCTGAATATACCAAAAGAACATTCAAGGAAATATCTATTGTAGTTTCTGAGATATGGAACTAAACATCGGAGCTACATTTCTCTATCGATTCACGCGTCCCGGTTCCCTTAAGGGGCCTAACATCTAGGTTATCAGCCCCTAATGGTTTGGGTGTTAGTGAAAATGGAAGGTGATCAAATGAAACTTATAACTAAAACTAACAACTCTCTTACAAATCAGAAGAGGAAATGGGAAACAGAAAGGAGAAGTATGTAAATAAACGACAGGAGGAAATGAAATGCCCTCAATCCTCGAAGAATGAGAATTGAAGGACTTGGAAGGAAGGAGAGCCAAGAAACGCAGAGAGGAAAAGGAAAGAGGAGAGGTAAAGAGCCCCAAAGGCAATGGAAAAAGGGGTAAACGTGACCCAGCTCAGGAATCCCTCGGGGTCGCCAAATCCTGAGCTCACTAGCCGTGAGCCCTTGAGGGTGTAGCAATATCCAGGGTGCATCATAAGTGGTGGGGCTACATACACCCTGCCTCCTTGAGGGCCTTGATCAGAAGGCAGGAGATATCAGGAAAAGAAAACAAGATGATGATGATGATGATAAGTGTTGTTTTAAAGGCCTAACATCGAGGTTATCGGCCCCTAATGAAATGAAATGGCGTGAAATGATAGGATGAAGATAAAAACAGCTCACTGCCATGCATGAAACGAAAATGGTTTATGTAAAATAGACAGTGAGCCCAACAATTATGCCGTATTTGAATAAAAAGAATAAAAAGGCGGATGGTAAAAAAAGGCATTGTGAACAATAAAATAGACGAACTTAATAAAAACATAAAACAGACTTAACCTGAATTTGAAGTCTTAACTTACATTAAAACTTAAAAAAGTAACCACTCTCCCTCATGAACCGGATGACGAGGTCTACTGACGGCCCGTCATCACGTAAGAAGAAATCTAAGAGGACTGACACCTCGAAGAAGAAGGGATCGGGAAAGATGAGAGAAGGGCTAATTAAGGCGGGAAAGTGAAAGACTCCCTAGGTCTCGGATCCTGTAATACCGTCGGGGTCGGAAGAGAACAAGAGTTGGCCAAGGGAGGCCGAAAGAAAAGGTGGCCGTGAGGAGTATGAAGAAAATAACGAACTATTTTACATCCTGACTGGCATCGAAAAAGCTAAAAGTTAATGATGTTTATGTTCGACCCTGACTATTATATGTCAGAAAACTGTACTGTAATGAGGCTCATTGTAACACTATTTTTCATTATGAAACAGCTTCTCCCACCAATCAGAGCTCAAGAAACAGTTGTTTGACCAATTAATAACGATAGCATCGCACCAGCGCTGAGTTCCAAGGCCTTCTAATTTAAATTTCACTGCGTTGCCTAGTGTCATAGTGGGGTAATCGAGGAGGCCATGGCCAAATACAAGGCATTCTCTACGTCTCATGCGCTCTGTTCAGTACATAAAACTGGCGAAATCTCGACCGATATTTATGAATAATTATGTTCGAACATAAAATAGTTATAATAATTATCGTCGAACATAAACAGTCGTATGCAACTCGCCTATAATGGTAATTATGACACTCGTATGGAAATTATAAAACTCGCATACGCTCGTTTTATAAACATACTCGTGTCTTAATTATTGCCATTATATGCTCGTCGCATAATGTACAATTTTTCGACTGCAACGGAGAGTACCCCTTAAATTTTGTTAAAAAAAGCACTGCTTATGTCTCTAGTCCAGAAATGAAACCTTGCGCGTAATAATTATTCAAAACTACAGTATGTTGGTAAGATGAAACAGGCCTTGGCCCTTGGGGCTTAGTCGAGTGAGTGTGGAGTTTGGAGACCCCTGGGATAACAGAATAATCGATTTAGTAGACACGAGATAAGAAAAGAAGTTTAATAGAGAGGTCATGGCTTAAGTTAAGTTACGCTTATTTTCGGAATGATGTATTGTGCCCGTATACACGGATGATGATTAATCAGCACTCGGCTTATGATCTTGCGGCTTCGGGTTATGGGACGTTCCTTCCCCCGCTGATTAAACATCTGATATGGAATACTCAGGTTCACAAGTGTACCCAATCGTCATCATATGGAACATGTGTTCGTATCCCAGCTAACTCACGGTCTTTCGAGGTATGGGGCGTCCAACCCACTATACGAGCACATATTCAGGATTTGAGTCTGTCAGGTGACTACTCTACTTGAAAAAAAAAACATATTCCTAAGTATAACATTTAATGATAGTAATTCATGGCAATACAACATAAAACACAAAAAAATACTTTACATTTATTTCCCACAACAAAAATCAAAATTATCTGTGAGTCTCTTCTCCTCAAAATTAGTGCTTCACTGCACTCAAGTCTATCCAAAACATCCTATTGTTGATACTCTTTGACATTTGCGAGTGTCCATATTGTTCTTCACGTGGCACAATTTAACACAAATTGGAATATCACCACACAATAAACACAAATTATATTTAAATGACATTAAATCGGCAATTATTAAACATGTATCCGTTTTACACGGGACATTTGGTTTAAATAACATTAATTCATTAGCTTATGCCTTGTTTAATAAGTGTTGTCTCGTGCGAATCGTATTCTTTTCCCATCAATTTCAAACGCTGAAGTGTTACACTTTTCCCTCCAAAATACACATAGATATAGATATTTTTATAGCTTCACCATACAACGATTTTCTGGGTCTGGTCAAAACATTATCGTTACAAACGTGTCATCTCATTCAAATTACGCTACCCGTATGAATAAATTAGTGTGAACTGGGTAAATACACTTTACAAACATGCCTCTATTTATTTGGTGCAGTTAATTCCTCCTCAGAGAATAACTGGGCCAAATGCTATCCGATTACTACATTCCAACATTGCATATGTATGGAAATAGTGCATTTAATTCAATTGATATCATCACATCAAGCATATCTTAATTACTTTTCGAAATATCGAGATTCTTCAGTGTCCCACTAGACTTTTAAAATAAAAGGATCAGGTCTATTGACTTCCTTTTCGTGCGAACAATGATTTAGTCATGGGCTGGCCTCGACAAGATGGCCGCCGGGTTAGTGGACTATACCTGCTACCCATCTTCCTTCCCGCAGGGTCAAGTTCATTCACTGGTGCAGCTGTGCTAGAGGTACCCTGAATGGGTCGTGTCCTTATGAATTGAGTCAATCTAATTATTTAATACCTACATTTAGAGTATTTAATGGGCTCATCTCGGCTCCTAATTACTATTGATGGCAAGGGATGGATCACGAAATAGCTTTGCCGTTCTGTGGTCGACATCGGTGGCTTTTGCTTGCGTCTCAAGTGAGTTTCACAGTTCTCTCACTGGACGGCATGCATATAACAAGAGGAAATCGACGTTTCCTATACGAAGAACCATTAGTCTTACCTCTAAGGGCAGATCAATTAATATATGGGCCTACCTAGGGTCTCTAGCAGTTATCCCTGGTGGCGAAAACTCTGCGAACAGACTCTGTCCCAGCTCTCTTGCGAATACACATGTATGCTCTAAGGCAATACTATATCGTAGATTCGAAGGTTAGCCGACTAGATTCGCCAACGCGCAAGCTATTTTCGGATGATCCCCACAACTTATTGACGTAAATCTCTTGATTCTACGTTACATGCTCGCTGATCGCGGCTCAAACAATATTTCTTAGAGATGACTCAATTCTTAAAGCACTCACGTCCTTTATGCAACTACTCATAAGCCAAAGTTCTACGTAGCTCCAAAACAAGTATACATTTACTGGCATACATTTAATTAACTTAATGGCTCTCAAATACAACTCTGTAGAATATACCATAATAAACATTTATTTAACACTTCCATGACACTAAAAAGCTCTCTTTATCTCGATATTTATGTTTCTTTCTTACTGTTTACAATAACACAGTATTCTTACGCTAGATATGACACACTTTGTACGTACTATAGGCCTGACATGTCGATTTATTTATTCATTATTGCTACCGACCCCAGATTATTATTATTATTATTATCTAACGTTACCGTTACTTTCATCAATGTCTTACGCCTAATTGGCCGTAAACAAATAATCCTCCAAGCCATATTTTTACCAAAATACGAGGGATGTGATCTCGTACACAAATGACTGTTAATTCTTAATCTTTGAGTGATGCTTCGTTGTATGGTGAACTATTAAATCATATCAACATATTAAATTTCTACTCACTTTCATTCTAGCTGGATTGGTCCAGCATGCCAGCCACTCGCCTGCCATTATGCTTATTTTAAGCCATCATGATATTATTCACACGACACATTGCATAAACTTTACACATGGTAATTATATTTTTCACTACTGGCATTTTCACTTTGACACAATACACATTTTTTTACAATATAAACATAAACACTTTTAAAAATCACTGTAATATAACTTTATACACAATTCTCGCACCATTTTCACACATGGATCCTTGATTGGATTCCCACTATCGCCTGACCTCAGAGATCCGATGCAGCTAACTCCTGACAACCGCTGGTCTCCTTGAAAGTCTATCTTGCGTGTGTGTGTTCGACTCCCGTCACCTACAGTTTATGTCTCCTCTACTGCAAATTTGTTCAATCCTAGGTCGCGACTACTTGTGATGCCTCCCAGGCTCCCGTAACTGTAGTGATCATTACAATAATATGTTATTTTACCCATGATAACACTTCCTGGTTATGTTCATTGTCTTTAAACATCATCCTAAATTATCTCTACGCTGTACTGATTCTATACTCGCGTATGCTGTTGCTTATACGTCCGCTGTAGACTAATTCTTATATGATGCATAATTACTGTTACTAAGCTGCCTGATGCGCTTTTCATTGTTCACCGCTAGTACATTTGAGCGTTAATACTTTATAAATTCGCGCACTTTCTTGCGTGATCCGGCAGCGTGTTACCTCACGGGTTGAGTCAAGACGAACTGACTTCCCTGCTCCAGCTTCTCCCATATAAAGCTTCCTTATGACAAGTAGTTCACTGGATGTCCAGGAACGACTCTCTTCTTGATATAATACATTTTCAGACAAAGTGAAGTATGATCCTTGTTTGTCTATGCGTGGAGGTTCCAAAATCTCTCGCGTGCAGGCAATCGCTTCGGCCAATTAATTATAATTAATTGCTTTCTTCCACGGCGTAATGATGCTCCTGCGTTTCTTCCCCTCGGCTTCTTTACAAATCCTTACTCTGTAGCGGATGATGTCTGTGCAGAGGTTCCTTTATAGATGCAGGCTTTAATTTAGGCGTGAGAACACTCCTAAATTACCTTTCCTAGAATACATGCATCTGGGTGTAAGTTTCATCTCAATTCATTGCTCCATTTGGCTATAATTAATTAATTTCTGTGGGCGACCGCCCCCACTCCCCTGTTTCGCCTTGTTGAAGGGGGATTTTCTCGGTCGTTAATCACGCCCTTCAGCCTCCAGCCACGCCGAAAGTAGGACGTGGGCGCCAGGTCTACTCCGCCCACATTCAACTCCGCTTTGTCAAAATATCACGCTAGCTTGCTTTCTTGAGTTCTAGCATCTCAAACGTGCATAGGCTTGTATTTTCTGCAATAATCCACCTTAAAAGCTATAATATTCCCGTTCTGGCCGTGAAATCCTGCTATTATAATTATATGCAGATATAACTCATTGTTCTTCGGGTTCACTGTGGCTGTTCCCCCTCAGAGATCAATGATTCGATTCCGAGAAGAATCATGGGCCTTGTCTTCTTTGATAAGGACCCCAGTTCGACGCCAGTTAGCCGTGTCTAATTGGGCACACAAGGATATTAAGGAAAAACTCAACATTTAAATATTACAAAAATTTAATTCATAAAAGAAAAATATTTCACTCAAAAAAACATGAAAAAATCTATCACTTGGCATAGTTCCTTCAAGTGTTATCCAAAACCAAAAATTAATCACTTGGCATAGTCCCTTGAAGTGCCATTCCAAACAAAAATTAATCACTTTGAATGGCACTTGAAGAGACTATGCCAACAAAATCACTTTGCAAAATTTTTATCAAGATCACTATGTCATTTCATTATTCTATGAACTCTATAACCACTCTGTAATCACTTTGTCTTGCTTAAATCTAAGTATAATTACTTGTATTATATTTCACTGAGGCGTCAAGCGCGCCTATCATTTAAGTCATACAACTTTCCAAGGCTTTGGGTATTTATATTCATTACAAACACTTTACCCTTCTGGGTTTCTTTAACGTTACATTATATTCCTTTATCTATTATTCATTTAGTCCTTTGGACCTTACCAGCAATTTTCCACAA
Organism: Meconema thalassinum; assembly: GCA_946902985.2. Lineage (NCBI taxonomy): Eukaryota > Metazoa > Arthropoda > Insecta > Orthoptera > Tettigoniidae > Meconema > Meconema thalassinum. The sequence goes on along the minus strand of OX336399.1, from coordinate 47,544,476 downwards.
AGCCTTAGATTTTACACATTTAAAAATACTGTACAAGAACATGCCATGTCTGTGAATCGAACCCTGGTTCTACCAGTTTCACTCTCATGCATTTGGTGACCTTTCTTTGCAACGTACGATGCACTGTGAAATTTATTTTTGTGGGATCTTTACTCATCATTAAACTATATTTTTCATAACCCGTATCTTTTACTCTTTCAAGGAAGGAGTCCTTTCACTTATAACAAGACTGTTTGACAAACTCGTAAAAATTCATGTAATCGTTTCAAACTTATATTCTGGAGAAATATCTCCATTCCAGCATTTTTATTATATACGTTAATTTCAGCTTGCATCATTTTATAAAAACTTTTATCTAATGGCCTTTTTATTATGTTAGTCTTTACACAGACCCTCAGTTGACCGTTAAACTCATTTACTTTCTATCTCACTCCCACAGTACGGTAGGTCGGTTCTCAACAGCTGTCTCCCTCCGTGGTGGTACTTTGCTTGATTTATGGTGTCTCGTCGGCCACCACGCTTCCTACAAGGTTTAACTTTTAAACATATGATTACCAAGATTTCTAAAAGCGGTTATTTATCCCTGCTTTTAACATTATTATTATTCATTTATATTCGTTTTTACAGGATTTTTGTAACTTATTCCGGAGAGGATGCCTAATATAACAACAATTCGTATGACGCCTTCTATCAATACTATTTTATAACAAAGCCGCTAACGGCCTTATTTGCAAATTCATTCGACGATTATTGCCTACTACAATTAGATATAACAATGCTCTTATGGCCTTACATTTATATTCACTTACAACGCGTTATTTCGACGATTATGGCCTTCAATATATATATTATAACAATGCCCTTCAAGGTCTCTCATGTATATCATTCGACGATTTTGGCCCACTATACTTATTTAACACAGCTTGTTCGGACTTACAATGTAATTATTATTTTTAACGCTTCAACATGGCAATACAGATTTTTGGGAATTTCATCGACCCAACACAACAATGACGTCAACATACAACAACAATACAAAAGGGAATCTTTCACCCAGAACGATTCGATGAGACTCTCCATCTCCAGAGTAATTATCCTGATTAACGCACAATTGTTAGCGTTTAGCTTCAATTATTTATTTTCGGCCCTTTTTGGCATCAACTGTATCTTGCTTGGTTCTTCGCGGTTAATTTAACATCTCAAATTAATATTTCATTTATAGCGGTAAGACCTTGGCCTTTCTATCATTTATTTCATATTTCTGGCTCGCTAACCAGTGATAATACATTACTTTAGGTGTTTTAATTCACCAATTACCTTTAAAGATTTATAACATTTATCATTTGACAACAATACGTCAACACTTTTTAATTTATTTCGTTTTGTTCATTACTTGAATTTCTCATTACAAATTTTATTATCACTTTATTTTTAGTGCATAACCACTTGATAATATTTATTTTATTATTTTCACTACGGACTTTCAATTATTTTTCATTTCAACTTTCGTCTTATTTGCCATTTAATTATAAGATCAACTATTTTATATATTCCTTATTTATTTTTAAACAATTTATTTATGATGCATATTTATTTCATTTTTCTGCTTTTACTATGGCGAAACTTTAAGCCATTTAAATATATATTTCGGTTCCTTCCTCCAAATCATTTATTATTAATTCATTTCTTGGGTTTTTATTACGTTATGTTATTGATCCCATCCACATATTTATTTTGCGAGATCATTCTCGCAATTATTCATTATTATTATTCAACATTTCAATCATAAGAGTGCATTCAAATACCCGATGAGTTCGATCGTGTAACTCCCAGTTACGACCGATCTCATTTGGCCAGTGCATCGTACGTTTGCAATTTTAACGAAAAATCATGACTCACCCTCGTGATCCATCTTCTGATCCATTTGTGGGAAGGATTTCACCCACCTAATGACATAATTAGTACTATTCCATGGCACTTTCTATTGTGAGCGACACCTCACTTAGGTCCAATCGACCTTTACTTAAATCTACACACATCACTAATTTGTAAAACACTATATTAACACTAACACACATATATCTTGAAGCTTATTTACACTGCATAAATTTCACCACCTCTCAGTGACTTTTGGCACGTTTTATCGGTGTTCACGCCCTGATGAGATCCCTGGACACTGCATTGGACGTGATGGAAACTCGAAACTGCTCCTAATTGTTCACTGGATCTAGTCTCTGTCCTGTCCTTTTGATAGTCTAATTTGACTTCTATTACTGTCTTTTTATTAGGGATTTTTAACTTTTACTTGTCCTACGTTTACGTAGCGGTCTATAGAACCTATGGCCCGCTTACTTCGTGACCGTATTATCCTTATTTGCGACAAGTTTTCCTTTTCTTCTCCTACGAGAATGTCTTTATTGCTACGTTCCTATCTGAAATGCTGTAGCTTCGCTAAAGTTCACTATGTTCGTTCTGGGTCTCGAACCCGTGTTCATTTACTTGTATTGTTCCAATATCGGTCCCTCAATACTGTAGTCTTTTACTTAACTTTCACGGAGACCTGTCTGTATATTTAGAAACGATGACCTCCAGCTTAATATCTTTACTAATCTGGACGGCTGTATTCTAGCTTTCTAGAATTTGTCGCAGCGCAATTTTACTTTGTTACGGTTTTCGAGTGGCGTATTATAATGTTGATCTAGCACAAGTGCTTTAGTGATCACTGATAACAACCGTAGTGGATTTAATTTACCACGCACATACAACTTTTTGTTATTACCGCGGATACTGATGATCGTTGATTTGTTTTAACACGCTCTACTTTGGCGGTTGGTAACGAACTGCGTTACTTGCTGCAAATTCTCCTTACAGAAGTACGATGAGTCTTTACTATTGTGATGACGGACTTCCGTCCCGACAACTTGATAATACTGTGTGCGGTATACTTGTATACTGTGCGGAAATGCGTTGAGCCTCCCCGGGCTTACTGAACTGCTACGAATGTTATGCAACGCCTCTGCATTTTGAGAGACAGCGTGGAGCCTATCCGCGCTTCTGGTGAACTGCTTCTGACACAGCCTATAGCCTCACTGGGCTGTCGGGTACTGCATTCGATGTACCACCTCCATACGAGATCTGTGGTATACTGTACTTGATGTAGCCTGACGCCCCCGTCTCGGGCTGTCGGAAACTGCCTATGATGATAGTGACACAGCGTCACGCCCGTGGGCTGATGGTAACTGCATTCGATGTTTGATACAGCCTGACGCCCCCTCTCGGGCTATCGGAGAACTGCATACTCTGTGGTTAAAACCTGGGCTGTTTATTGGGAACTTGCAAAAATAAACTACTTTTGCCTTCTTTCTGGAGCTAACTTCTGAACTAGACGTCGTACGTTTTTGAAAAGTACATCATTATGTTCCCTATAATTCAAACGTCTCATTGCCATTTTGTTTTCTGAAAATCGATCGTCTAATTAATTTAAATAAAATCTATGAAGCTCCTCAGCTGCGTGGGTGATTGAGGTTTTTTTTACCTTCATCCCACTACCTTCGCTTGGCCCCGCCTAATGACGTAACTGCTGACTAAGTACTTCTTTCCTGGGCCTAAATTATTCACTTTTAACTTCGCTTAATTCATAATTTCCTGGATCATTCTGATTCCCATAAGCCTATTGTTATAATTTTGCATTGTTTCCGTGAAAACGGCTTGTTTTACAATTTTGCGGTGTCGATGTGCAATCCAACGTTGCCAAAAAGATGCTAATGTCAGCACTCAATGGTTGTTCCCCTGCTTACCTGCTCGGGCTGATTCATCCCAGCGTGACTGCTTGCGTGATTCACATATCGCTTGCACCACACATCTCTAGATAAAGCTATCAATGTTCTGCGTCATGCTCTGAATCATTTTCTGGTTTCCTCACTGCCAGTTCATGTTGGACCTTTTTTCATCTTAAAGGTCGGAAGTTCATATCCTGTACCAACTCTAATTGGGTACAGTATAAACAAGAAGATTCGTGACGAACTTAAGAGCCTACTTTTCTCCAAATTATAGAGACCATATATTCCTAGTTCCATCTCTTAAGGTCCACAATGCACATGCAAAATTTGGTTCAGGTCCAATAGATAGTATACACGTTACATGTATTTAAATTTTGAATTTATCAGCATGCATAAAATCAGGTTGGCGACACTGCTCTAAATGGGATGCTCAACTTAAATTGAAATATTATGATCTATAAATGTGCCAATTTTGAAAGAACTTCATTTATTAGTATGGATGTTACATGTGATTCATCATTAAACCTATCAGCACGCGTAGAATCATGTTGGAAGCACTGCCGTATATAGGTTACTGAAAATTAACCTATAGGTACTATTTGTATTGTGACCGTCTAGTTGATGTCAACAACCACGATGACTCAACTAACGACACATAAATCGAATAAAAAGAAAAGTACCGTGAGGATCAGGTGACCTTCCATAAAGGCTAAAGCGGCACGAGAGTCCGTAGTCCACAGGGATCGTGGTACATGGTGACGATGGTCATAGACCGCCTAAGGAAAGGTTCACCTTAAAACTAGACTGAGAAAATAAACATCCAGATTCATGTAAAACACCGTGAAAATTTATTAAAATTCACAAGCCCCTAGCCTAGTTCGGAGGGTTATAATCGGCTAGTCCGCAAATTAATAAATAAACTAAGATAAAGAACAGGTCCCCTACCTGAGAAGTTACTGAAAACCCTCGCGAAAGATCTAACTCACAATGATAAAGCAACAACAGCAACGCTAGGAATATGGCACGACGCAAGTCCCTAGTTCAAGTTACAAGATCAAGCTAATATCTGAATTTACATTTAACAGGGTAGCAAAACAAATCTAGGTTAGGATGGTACCATTTCGACATTTAAATTTAACATTAATTCAACTAGCTAAGTCCTATCAATTAACAAAATTTACGGCGATGACGTCCGTAAAAGAAAACAATTACATCCAAAAGCTAAGTGTACAGCCATGAAAAACAAACAATTTAATTATGCTTAATAACTATGTGCTAACAGCACACAATAAAGTAACATGTAGGGTTTAATACACTTGACATCATAAATTAATAACGAAATAGACACAGTAGTTTTATTAAAAAATTCCTGCCTACACCTTGGTTTACTCTTTGTAAACCATAGTCATCTAATGTGTATAGTTACGGTGACGAATGCGCAGTTGAGACCACGTCTGACATCGCATGGCCTGAGCTCCACAAGCTACGAACTCTAGGTTCGCACATGCTTCAGGTCGCTACAAAAATGTCAACTGTCCTAGTCATTTCCTCACAAGGAAATTATCTTCAACTGCACGGCTATGTCAACAGTTCCAGAATGCAAAGAACAAAGTTAGATAGAAAGAATCGTTAGTTAGGCTTGTTTTACAACAATTATGCATTTTATTATTAGAATGTCGGTTGATAGGTTTATCGTAGGTTTATGGCGAATAACATTGACAATAGCCTGGGCACGGAGTGTCTCCAACTGAGATCATTCTCCACCAAAAAGCCTCGACTCAACAGTCGGAATATAATCAACGAGTATAACAACTCGGACACACAATAACACGGGTTACCAGCGGCGCTAAGCTCGCGTTCAATAACTCTGGGATAGGCCTGTACAACAGTTACCTTCCAGTAACATCTGGTCAACGGGATCATCCCCGGACAAAGCATACAATAACATCCTGCTATAACAGGGTAGACTTCACCATCCTATAGAAAACCTTACATAACTGTACCTGTCATACGACAATACACGCAATAGAGCGCTAAACTAACAAAAAACGATCCATAAAACAAGTGATCAAATACAAGAGTGGAAACTGGTTTCCATAAGCAAAATAGCAATGAAAGGAAAAGCGAATACAAATCGTACTCTGTCCTCGTCTATAGTAGTTTTGTCTCACAATGAAGCAGGCGTGCTCTAGGTCACTGGGTTACATAACCAGTTTATTCAAGGCCGGCGATTTAATCAATACAAAACCTGCACTTGGCCGGTTCATAAAAAACTTACCATATGCTACGGATCTCTACAGAGTCCGTGTATCAAATGCACGCTATAAATCTGAGTATAGTAATACACTTCCGTCTTTCTACCAAAGACGTCTAAATGAAAGTAAACTTACAATAACTGAAGCTCTTTGCTTTAAAAATGCAACTCAGTAGTTGCTAGAACATCAAATAAAAACGTGTCTCACACGACACAAGAAAAATATGATAAATGTGGCACAGATTCACACACTAGATCTGCTTAATGATACGTTGGGAACCGCGTTCGATGCTAGGCAACGAAACATTCCTTCTAGTTGTTAGGTTCAAACATGACCAAGAATAGCTTCTGAGCTTATTCAAAATGAAATATAATGCATTTACAAACTGGTAGTTACTGTCGACTACCTAAATGATACGACCGTTCTAACGACAGTCAGGGGTGTAACAAAGGATGGCTGCGAAGAATGCAGTCAATTAATAACCAAGGCATCTGATTGCCATAACTACAGTCAGCAAAGACTTGAAAATTACCCCAAGTAGGGTTGAACAAAATAGCCTCAAAATGACTACGATCAGGTTCAGCAAAAAGGTAGGCATTGACGTTCCACGACGTTCACCAAGCTGCACCAGGGCTGACCAAAATGTCTGACCCCAAAGGTGTCTCACTCTAAACTGAAATAAATGACATCTAACTAATCTAGTTACATCCCTACCTAGAAAAATGGCTGACACTGAGTGTGGTTGATTCACAAACTACATTATAACTACTATACCACCAGAAACTAGAACAAAGAAGGGGTGTGACAAAAACTCACGAAATGGAGGAGCTCTCACTCAGCTCTCTATTCCACAACAAGGGTTGTACATAAACCTCTCTGGCTCTCTGGATCGGTATCCTCCTCATCAGGATTCCCATCTGGACTCCCCCAAAGACCAGGGTTCGATTTGTCCCTGTCGACATCTTCGTGGATATGCCTGGAAATGGCATTTTGGCTCCTTCCCTCTCGTTCATCGTTCTGGAAGTTCCACCATCACGCTGGTTCCTGTAGAAACGTCACCCCCCCCCATACTGGGATGGTATTAGCCCATGGTGACTGCTTCAACCATGGTGAATAAAAGTCCAATCACGTGGGTAGCGAAATAAGTTGCGTGATTATTCATCCTCTCACTTCCAAAATTATAATGTCCGTCGTGACTATTATGGGCTTCAATTATAAGATACGACACAGCCTTAATCTTGCAGATGTGGATTAGCATGTGAGCTAATACTATTTTATAATGCGGCACGTGCTAGTGACGCTACTTTTGTATCACGCAGCATCCGTGAATTATACGACGTTTCAAAGATGAAATTTCCACTTTTGCAATTTAAATATCTCATACAATTATAATCACACTTATTCAGGATAATTGTAACACTATTACCTGTATATTTCCACTAGGCATCTGCCCTCCACATACGCGTGGGTAATATGTGATGTCACAGCAATGTTGTGCAATACACTATACTTGCCAATAATTATTTCCCAAGCTTCTTATTTAATTCACTGGACTTCATCGACAGTGAATATTAGTATTTGCTTGCTCGATGGCACCTTATAATCACTTTTAACGCTAAACAGCGGATATTCTTCTACGTCTCGTAGGACAAATGTAATTCCACGCCTACACAAGGCGGATTCTCAAGACGCAGTGCTCCGGTACTGGGTGTCTCTAGAAAGTAGGTCGTCAAAACGAAAACGTTGAGCGACTACTTACGTTCCTTCTTGCGTATCTGCAAGGGTATTACCTTACCTAAAGTAAAAATAAACATTCTCCAAAATGTTTTAATAATGCAGCATGACGAAATGGAATATTGTGAGTCTCGTAGGAAAGATAAAAATAATTAATAAGACCTCAGATAATAATTAGCAGTTTACACCAAAGTCAAAAGTGCGATTCACCGCTACTTCAAAGTATCGCGTGATCTCTCAGCTTCACGTGGCTTCCTGGGTGTGTTCAAAAGTACAACATCCCCTCATAAATGCTCTGTCATAAAAAAATATCACATGAACCATAGCTCAGCGGGTTCATCTGCCTCTCTGTCGTTTCAAATAAAATGTTGGGATAACATTTTTATTTGCTTTGAAATTCATTCAAGAGTGATATTTTTTTAGATTGGCTGCATTAAAGGTTCCAATGCGTTCTCCTGTCCTAATGTCTTCTATCACATAACTTCCATTGTTTAAAGGCTGTCGGATACGACTAGGGCCATAATATAAGGATAGAAATTTCCCATATATGCGGTCTATAGGACTAGAAATTCCGGGTCTCCTTATAAGGATAAGGTCTCCTTCTACTAGTGGTTCTCTAAACCTCTGGCGTCTAGTTCTTCTCAAGCGCTTGGCAGCTTGTCTGTCCATAGTCTCTCTTGCAGCTAAAAGTCTGCTGGCATGTGATGGTTGTAAACAAGGTGGATTTACAATCACACGATCCCATATTCTCAGCGGCATCTGGTTCAAATGCAAGACCATAGGTATTTGACCAGTGCTTTCATGTACTGTTGAATTAATACATTTTGCCATAATAACAAGGACTTCAGTCCATCGCCAGTGTTCTTCTTGACAATATAATCGACAGAATTTTGCGATTATAGACATCACGCATTCTGCTGGGTTGCTCTCTGGATGTCGAATAGATGATAAAACATGACCTATTTCAAGCTCATTCATGGCATTGGCAAATTCTGCTGAGGTGTACTGTGATCCGTGATCAGTCAACAAGAATTGTGGCTTTCCTGCCTCCGGTATCACTTGACGTCTAATCCTCTGAATAATCTGATGTGCAGTAGCTTTTTGAATCGGATGAAGCATCGTATATTTCGTGAACACATCCACCGTTACAACGATGTATCGATTCCCACGACGAGCCTTAGGTATTGGGCCATACAGGTCCTGTGCATACAACTCTCTAGGTTGAGTTGGTAGTATTGGTCTAGGTTGTTCCTTCAGCAAGTGTGACGTGTATTTGTTCCGCTGGCATGCGTCGCAAGCTCGTAAACACTGTCTAACGGTGGCTCCTAACCCTTTCCATGTGAAAGACTCCTTGATAGTTGCAATGGTTTTGTCTGTTCCACCATGTCCAATGGATAAATGTACCATAAGAATAACAGATTCTTGGTATCTCCTAGGAATAACTGCACGCAGTTGAGTGTGGTCCTCGTCTACAAACTTGTATAAGACACGATGATAAATCAAATAATCATCTGCAACAGCAGCAATCCTTGCATAATGATCATCCTGTGGATCCATTCTTCGTTCTAGGAAACGGATAATATGTCTGAGTTCCTCCTCACGTCGCTGTCCTTCAGGTAAATGACGAAATCGGCGAAGGTGTTCCTCGCATTCTCCCTCGATGTCTATGGCATTAACAGTAGCTTCAGGATTCCGGCTGAGGATGTCGGCCAACACATTCTCTCTGCCTGGTCGATAAACTATTTCCAAATCGAACTGTTGGAGAAACAGCGTCCAACGTGTGATCCTGTCGCTTGCCAGTCTTGTTCTCAAGATGAAGGTCAACGCATGATGATCGGTTCTCACAATAATCCTCTGACCTAACAGAAGTTTCTGCCAGTATTCAAGTGCGTAAACAATTGCAAGTGCTTCTATCTCGGTCGTGAAGTAGTGAGATTCATGTGCTCTTAAACGTCGGCTTAAGAAAGCAATGTAATGACGTTTCTTCTCATTATCTTCCTGCAGTAAAATGGCTCCTATACCAATGGCAGATGCATCAGTTTCTAGAATAAAGTTCCGAGAGTAATCTGGATATTCTAACTGAATTGAGTCCACAAGCATCTGTTTAGCTCTCCTGAAAGCTATCTCGCTTTCATCATTCCAGTTCCACCTGCAGTTCTTTTTCAATAATCCTTGCAGTGGTGCAACAGTTTCGGAATACTTCTCACAATGAGCAGCAAAGAATTGGAGAATTCCTAAGAATTGTCTCACGTGTTTCACACGGGTTGGTGTTGGAAATGCAGCAACAGTTCTAATCTTTGCCGGATTCGGTCTATATCCTTCTCCATTGATTATGTGTCCTACGAATTTCACTTCTTCCTGAAAAAATCGACACTTGTCAAACTTGACCTTAAAATTTGCCTGTCGGAGATTCTCAAAAACAAGGCACAATGTCTTTAAATGCTCTTCTTCTGTTCCCGAAGCTATGATTATGTCATCCACATAACATATTACTTTCTGCTTCACTTCATGAGTCAGCTTGGCATCAAGTGCTCTGATTAATGCGGCTCCGGCATTTTTCAATCCAAATGGTAGTTTTTGGAATACATAAGTAGTCTGATCAAACAAGAATCCAGTATATTTCTGAGTATGCTCAGATAATCTGATATGGTAATAAAACTGAACCAAGTCTAATGATGAAAATATCCTTTTTCCTTTGAACTTCCTGAGAATGTCCCTAATCTTGGGCGGTCTGTCGTGCTCAGGAGCTAGGCGTTCATTCAAGGCTCTGGCATCAAGACAAAGTCTCAAGCTTCCATCTACCTTAACCACAGGTATTATGGGATTCAAGAAAGGAGTCGGTGATTTCTTGATTGTACCTGCTGCTTCCATCTCATGGATCTTCTTAGCAGCTTCTTCGAGATGTTTCTCGGCAATCGGATAGATCCTTTTCTGGAATGGGGAATCGTCCAGTAATACAAGATCATACTCGTAGTCTAATATCTCACCAGGTGTGGTGTCGAATATATCTCTGTATTCGTTCAGTATTGCCTCAAGATCCTCATGTGTGGGTGCTGATAACGATTCTGCCTCTTCGTCGGCATCTAGTGTCGCCTCAATTTCCTTGCCCTTTAATGCTTCGACTACGTCTACTTCGGATAGGAATTCCGGTTCTTCTTCAATTAGGCTCATCTGAATGGGTTCGTTCGGCTTAAACTCTACCGTATTCCGTCCCATGTCAATGATTCCATCATATCTTCTAATGAAGTCTGCGCCTAAAATGGCATCATGATGCAGGCCCTTCATTACGAGAAATTCGTGCAAGTACACGTGGCTCGAAATCTTCACAGTACACAAAATCTGGATTTTGCACGTTACAACGCGGTCAGGTATGACACCTCTGACTCTTATAGCTGAAATGGGCAATTCCGTCACCTCAGAGTTTGCTCTAAGTCTGGCATGGCAATCGGCGGAAATTACACTAATCATCGCTCCAGTATCGACGAGTATGACTACACTGACTTCATTCAAGGTGGCTACAATCTTGGGTAGACGTGTTAATTCATAATTGTGGTTCGTCGTTCGTCCAACAAGTCTTCTTGGATTGGCTCCCAGAGTAATATAGAGGCAGTTACTCGGTGCTCAACCAAACAAGAATCTATTGATTTTTCGGAGTTTTTTTTTCTATCCTGGCGAGAAGTACTGGGCTGGTTCTGTTCCGTCTCCTGCGCCGAATGTCTATTTTCCCTCGAAGTAGGGTTCCGTTCTCCCTCTTCTTGGATCTGCAATTCTCTCAATTGTTGGAGGTACTCACGGCTTTCCCGCGCTCTTCCTTTCCAATCCCTGTCTGGCTGGTATCTAGGGTCTCGATTTCTGTCGTAACCCCCACTATATCGATAGTCTCTACGGATACGTCCGTGTTGCTGATTTCTTCCTTCATTCCCTCGGCGGTTGTTTTCATAACGTCGGTTGTCGTCCGTCCTTCGGTCGAATCGCCGGTCCCAATGACTTCGCCGGTCATCATGTTGATTTCGAGTATACGGAGTGTTGTTCCATTCTCTCCTGTTATAACTGTAATTGTTATCACGTCGCCCAGAATCCTCTGTGGTTTGTGTTTGTTGTGGCGTCTGGCTCACTTTATCAACAGTCGTCAGATTCATATGTCTATCCTCGCGCCTATCAGCCTTCTGCTGACGGTGTGTAGGAAACTGTTCTGTGTTAGCGTCCAACCTTCGCAGTATCTGGTCACACTGCTGGAAAGTGGATGCCCCTGTAGCGATTAACACACGTTGTACATCCGCAGGGTACTGCCAAACAATTGTGTTCACCAAATCTTGCTCGGACAATGGAGGCTGAAGACAACGGAGCTTCGCGAGCTGTATTGCGAAGTAATTCGCATAACGAGTAGGGGTATTGGAACTGTACCTTCGAGTGTACATCTCAGCTCGGATGCTCTTCTGGATGTCGCTCGACCAATATGTTCTTAATAACGCTTCCCTAAAGTCTTGGTAGCCTGTGAATGAGTATCGGAATGCTCTGAACCAGGTACCGGCTTGTCCCTCAAGCAGTCGCTCTATAACTCTTAGTTCCCTCTCTGGAGTTACCATAGTATCACGTAAGTAGCTTTCGACATTTGCTAGGAATTCCACTGGAGTAATACCGCTCCCAGTTCCCGAGAAGCGAGCTGGTTGCTCCTCTCTTGAACGAATTATGGTGACATTTCCCTGCGTATTCGCGGGTCTGAAAGTATCTTGCATGTAACTCTGCGTAGGAGTGTTAGTCTCATGACTAATTCGATTAGATGCTGGTTGAAACGGGTGAGCGTTAAAATTCAAGGTCTGACCTTGCGCTAAATTAGTGAATTGTGACGGTTGCGGTTCCATAGGCGCGCTGGGTTGGAAATGGGTAGGCATCATTCCTCCTGATTGAGATATAGGCGTTTCCTGAGATTCTCCCATCTGTGGGTGTACGTGTCTCTCTCTTGGAGTCGTCTCGAGTCTGTCCAGGCGTCTTTCTATTACTTCAAGACCTGGGATGGTTCTGGCTGCGACTTTGTTGCCTAAGTCGTTCAATTGCAGCTCGATCCTGTCAACCTTTCCCTTGAGGTTTGTGTCTACCTCGCGTATGGCCGTCCTAAGGTTATAACTGAGGTCTAACCTCTCGGTCACCGCGACTTCCTCAAATCTCTTTTGTAAGGAATCGATATCTCCTTCAACTCTGGACATGTTTTCTTGGATTTTACCCACATCGTCTCTAACCTCGGCTACCTTAGCCTCGACTGTAGCTTCGTGTTCGTTGAGGTCACCTCTCAATAACATGAGGTCAATTTTGTGTTCCTCATGATGAACATCAACTGTCTCACGTAGACTGGCTACGGTTTCCGTCAATTCAGAAATGTTTCTCCTGTTGGTGTTAAGTTCCTCTTTAATCTCCATCATGCCATCAACGATAGTCTTCACGTTGTTATTAACGGCATTGGCAGCTCCTCTCATCAAGATTAAACCAACGTTCATGGTTGCCATGTCCTTCTTCACATTTCCGATAAATCCCTCGACGTGATCTAGTCGAGTCCCGAATTCTTCCCTGGTATGTTCCAGATCTGCTCTCATGTCTATTTGGACTTTATTCAAGGTTGTCTGAATTTGAGCTGTGTGCTCCTCCAATCGGTTTTGCACCTCCTCCCTAGCTCTATTCATCTGGTCGGTTAAGCAATCTACGCGCTGGTTAGCCTCCTGATGGTGTCGTATGACATCAACCCTAACAGCTGCTAAACCTGTCGTCAGATCATTTCTCGCTTCGATCCTATATGTGTCCATGTCTGCCCTGACTTGAGTTAAATCAGCCCTAACATTATTTACAGAGTGAGTGTTAATCTCTAAGTCCTGTCTTACATTGTTTATAGACTGAGTGTTAATCTCTAAGTCCTGTCTAACCTGGTCCACATGACCACTGACATTGTTGACTTCCTGTCTAACCTGGTCCACATGACCACTGACAGTATTGACAGCCTGAGTATTCTGACCTAAGTCAGCAGTAATCTGTTGAAGATTGGCATTCACACCTGCCATCATCTCTCCAAACACACGACGAATAGTTTCCTCATCCATAGATAAGAAATATATGAGAAAGTGAGGGATCAATTTCTACTGGAACCTACAGCTATGATTAGTTACTTGGTGGTATAAAGCTTGCTTCATTTATATAAATATCACGAGTACAGCTGGAGTATGCAAACTAAGTGCTTCTACATTTACAAAGACAACGGTGAGCAAAGCAAAGTATTAAATTTACTTAGGATGAGGCATCATCAAAGAAAATCCTATCCTTCATTTATTCAACACTAAAGCCTCACCCCATGGACTTCTATCAAACATGAATGCCATGCGGTCAATTGATCTGCAGTACGACTTTCTAAGTTCGTCCCAGTCCTGTCAATTTACCATTAATCAACATTAGGATCCTCAAAAAAAATAACATGGTACTGAGGGTCACCACGTTAACGTCGGCACATGAGTTGGGCGCCATTTTATGTGACCGTCTAGTTGATGTCAACAACCACGATGACTCAACTAACGACACATAAATCGAATAAAAAGAAAAGTACCGTGAGGATCAGGTGACCTTCCATAAAGGCTAAAGCGGCACGAGAGTCCGTAGTCCACAGGGATCGTGGTACATGGTGACGATGGTCATAGACCGCCTAAGGAAAGGTTCACCTTAAAACTAGACTGAGAAAATAAACATCCAGATTCATGTAAAACACCGTGAAAATTTATTAAAATTCACAAGCCCCTAGCCTAGTTCGGAGGGTTATAATCGGCTAGTCCGCAAATTAATAAATAAACTAAGATAAAGAACAGGTCCCCTACCTGAGAAGTTACTGAAAACCCTCGCGAAAGATCTAACTCACAATGATAAAGCAACAACAGCAACGCTAGGAATATGGCACGACGCAAGTCCCTAGTTCAAGTTACAAGATCAAGCTAATATCTGAATTTACATTTAACAGGGTAGCAAAACAAATCTAGGTTAGGATGGTACCATTTCGACATTTAAATTTAACATTAATTCAACTAGCTAAGTCCTATCAATTAACAAAATTTACGGCGATGACGTCCGTAAAAGAAAACAATTACATCCAAAAGCTAAGTGTACAGCCATGAAAAACAAACAATTTAATTATGCTTAATAACTATGTGCTAACAGCACACAATAAAGTAACATGTAGGGTTTAATACACTTGACATCATAAATTAATAACGAAATAGACACAGTAGTTTTATTAAAAAATTCCTGCCTACACCTTGGTTTACTCTTTGTAAACCATAGTCATCTAATGTGTATAGTTACGGTGACGAATGCGCAGTTGAGACCACGTCTGACATCGCATGGCCTGAGCTCCACAAGCTACGAACTCTAGGTTCGCACATGCTTCAGGTCGCTACAAAAATGTCAACTGTCCTAGTCATTTCATCACAAGGAAATTATCTTCAACTGCACGGCTATGTCAACAGTTCCAGAATGCAAAGAACAAAGTTAGATAGAAAGAATCGTTAGTTAGGCTTGTTTTACAACAATTATGCATTTTATTATTAGAATGTCGGTTTATAGGTTTATCGTAGGTTTATGGCGAATAACATTGACAATAGCCTGGGCACGGAGTGTCTCCAACTGAGATCATTCTCCACCAAAAAGCCTCGACTCAACAGTCGGAATATAATCAACGAGTATAACAACTCGGACACACAATAACACGGGTTACCAGCGGCGCTAAGCTCGCTTTCAATAACTCTGGGATAGGCCTGTACAACAGTTACCTTCCAGTAACATCTGGTCAACGGGATCATCCCCGGACAAAGCATACAATAACATCCTGCTATAACAGGGTAGACTTCACCATCCTATAGAAAACCTTACATAACTGTACCTGTCATACGACAATACACGCAACAGAGCGCTAAACTAACAAAAAACGATCCATAAAACAAGTGATCAAATACAAGAGTGGAAACTGGTTTCCATAAGCAAAATAGCAATGAAAGGAAAAGCGAATACAAATCGTACTCTGTCCTCGTCTATAGTAGTTTTGTCTCACAATGAAGCAGGCGTGCTCTAGGTCACTGGGTTACATAACCAGTTTATTCAAGGCCGGCGATTTAATCAATACAAAACCTGCACTTGGCCGGTTCATAAAAAACTTACCATATGCTACGGATCTCTACAGAGTCCGTGTATCAAATGCACGCTATAAATCTGAGTATAGTAATACACTTCCGTCTTTCTACCAAAGACGTCTAAATGAAAGTAAACTTACAATAACTGAAGCTCTTTGCTTTAAAAATGCAACTCAGTAGTTGCTAGAACATCAAATAAAAACGTGTCTCACACGACACAAGAAAAATATGATAAATGTGGCACAGATTCACACATTAGATCTGCTTAATGATACTTTGGGAACCGCGTTCGATGCTAGGCAACGAAACATTCCTTCTAGTTGTTAGGTTCAAACATGACCAAGAATAGCTTCTGAGCTTATTCAAAATGAAATATAATGCATTTACAAACTGGTAGTTACTGTCGACTACCTAAATGATACGACCGTTCTAACGACAGTCAGGGGTGTAACAAAGGATGGCTGCGAAGAATGCAGTCAATTAATAACCAAGGCATCTGATTGCCATAACTACAGTCAGCAAAGACTTGAAAATTACCCCAAGTAGGGTTGAACAAAATAGCCTCAAAATGACTACGATCAGGTTCAGCAAAAAGGTAGGCATTGACGTTCCACGACGTTCACCAAGCTGCACCAGGGCTGACCAAAATGTCTGACCCCAAAGGTGTCTCACTCTAAACTGAAATAAATGACATCTAACTAATCTAGTTACATCCCTACCTAGAAAAATGGCTGACACTGAGTGTGGTTGATTCACAAACTACATTATAACTACTATACCACCAGAAACTAGAACAAAGAAGGGGTGTGACAAAAACTCACGAAATGGAGGAGCTCTCACTCAGCTCTCTATTCCACAACAAGGGTTGTACATAAACCTCTCTGGCTCTCTGGATCGGTATCCTCCTCATCAGGATTCCCATCTGGACTCCCCCAAAGACCAGGGTTCGATTTGTCCCTGTCGACATCTTCGTGGATATGCCTGGAAATGGCATTTTGGCTCCTTCCCTCTCGTTCATCGTTCTGGAAGTTCCACCATCACGCTGGTTCCTGTAGAAACGTCACCCCCCATACTGGGATGGTATTAGCCCATGGTGACTGCTTCAACCATGGTGAATAAAAGTCCAATCACGTGGGTAGCGAAATAAGTTGCGTGATTATTCATCCTCTCACTTCCAAAATTATAATGTCCGTCGTGACTATTATGGGCTTCAATTATAAGATACGACACAGCCTTAATCTTGCAGATGTGGATTAGCATGTGAGCTAATACTATTTTATAATGCGGCACGTGCTAGTGACGCTACTTTTGTATCACGCAGCATCCGTGAATTATACGACGTTTCAAAGATGAAATTTCCACTTTTGCAATTTAAATATCTCATACAATTATAATCACACTTATTCAGGATAATTGTAACACTATTACCTGTATATTTCCACTAGGCATCTGCCCTCCACATACGCGTGGGTAATATGTGATGTCACAGCAATGTTGTGCAATACACTATACTTGCCAATAATTATTTCCCAAGCTTCTTATTTAATTCACTGGACTTCATCGACAGTGAATATTAGTATTTGCTTGCTCGATGGCACCTTATAATCACTTTTAACGCTAAACAGCGGATATTCTTCTACGTCTCGTAGGACAAATGTAATTCCACGCCTACACAAGGCGGATTCTCAAGACGCAGTGCTCCGGTACTGGGTGTCTCTAGAAAGTAGGTCGTCAAAACGAAAACGTTGAGCGACTACTTACGTTCCTTCTTGCGTATCTGCAAGGGTATTACCTTACCTAAAGTAAAAATAAACATTCTCCAAAATGTTTTAATAATGCAGCATGACGAAATGGAATATTGTGAGTCTCGTAGGAAAGATAAAAATAATTAATAAGACCTCAGATAATAATTAGCAGTTTACACCAAAGTCAAAAGTGCGATTCACCGCTACTTCAAAGTATCGCGTGATCTCTCAGCTTCACGTGGCTTCCTGGGTGTGTTCAAAAGTACAACATCCCCTCATAAATGCTCTGTCATAAAAAAAAATATCACATGAACCATAGCTCTGCGGGTTCAGTATGCAAAGTTTAGAACTGTTGGCCTGCATACTTTGTGATATATTGAGATTTGGATAAAAATGTATAGAGTGCATTTTTCAATAGTTGTCAGCCATGTTGACACTAAAAGAATGCATATTCATATCTGCTCCGGTGCACAAATCACATACCAAATTTAGTTGAAATCCAATAGATAATATGGAGGTTACATGCATTTAAGGATTGGACCTATCAGCAGGCATAGACTCATGTTGGCAACACTTCCATGTATGGGATCCAGTAAATTAGTCTGATGTAATATTATGTATATATTGTCAATTTTGGAACAATTCCCATGCATATCTTCCGACATATCCAACATAGACCTCAATTTTCAATTGTGATTTTTCAGCAGTTGGTAGCACTGACTTCATATTCAACATATGACCGTGAAATGGGACAGACAGGCAGGCAGACAGACAGACAGACAGAAGGACAGACAGACGGACATTTACCCAGATCGATCTCATAAATCTACTTTTTCCTCATTTTTAGCCTACTTTTCATATTTTGAAAAAATTAGGAAAAAGTAGACTTATGAGATCGATCCGGGAAAATGTGTGTCTGTCTGTCTGTCCTTCTGTCTGTCTGTCTGGCTGGCTGTGTGTGTGTGTGTGTGTGTGTGTGTGTGTCCCTATCAATTCCTAAACGGCTGCAGAAATCGAAACCAAATTTAGTATGAGTAAAGATGTATACCGGAATATCTCACGTCCATATTTGAAAATGATGTCAGTGCTACCAACTGCTGAAAAAACGCACTAGAAATTTGAGCTCCATGTTGGATATCTTGGAAGGTATGCATGGGAGCTATTCCAAAACTGGCACACATGTAGATAACACTATTTCAGGAGTCCATACATGACAGTGTTGCCAACATAATTTTAAACCTTCTGATAGGTCCAATTTTTAATGCCTATAACTTCCACACTATCAATTGGATTTCAACCAAATTTTGTATGTAATATGTGTACATAAACAGATATGACTGAGCGTATTCTTAAGAGCCACCAGGGCTGCCAACTGTTAATAATTGCTCTTTCTCTATTATTTTTTCCAAACCAATTTATCAGAAAGTATGCAAGCCGACAGCTTTAAACTATGCACACGTATAGTACCTGACATTTTAGATTAATTTTGGAGTAACTTATATACTTCAATTCTACCAACATGATTCTAAGCCTGCTGATAGCGCCAATTTTTAAATACATGTAACTTCTATACTCTCAGTTGGATTTCAACTAAATTTCGTATGTTCTCTGTGTAATATAACAGATATGACTATAAGTATTCTTAGGAGCAATCAAAGCTGCCAACTGTTAATAAATGCAGTCTATATTTTTAACCTATTATCAATATATCAGGAAGTATGCAAGCCAACAGCCCTATACTTTGCACACGTATAGCACTTGATATTCTAGATTAATTTCGAATAATTAATTTAAGTCAGTGCTGCCAACATGATTCTATGCCTGCTGATAGGTCCAATTTTAAAATATATGTAACTTCTATACTAACAAATGGATTTCGTCCAAAATTGGCACAACAAGATAACATAATATTTCAGATTAGGCTATTTCTGACCAGCACATGCATGACATTGTTGCCAACATGATTTTACGCGTGCTGATAGATCCAATGTCTAACTGCATGTAACGTCCATTGGACTTCAACCAATTTTTTAATTCTGTACCTTAAGAGATGGAACTAAGAATATATTAAGTCACCAGGGCTGCCAACTGTAATGATCTATTAGGCTACATTATACCAGGTATATTTTGAACTAATTAGACATTTCGATATTACCAACTTAATTTCGTCATTATTCTAGATAGGTTCATATACTGGCATGAAACTTAATTTTAAGAAAAGTAGGCTCTTTAGTTCGTCACGGAACTTCTTGTTACTAAATGTGAAAAGTAGGCTAAAAATCTATACAAGTTACTTTTAGCCTAAATATACAAAGTGTCCCTCCTTGTTTATGTTAACAATAACCAAACAACAGTCAGTGACAGTGGAAGGACGAACACCGATGAAATTGGAAAGGGTAACAAAAAACCAAAGAGGTTTCAGCAAAGATTTTGATTTTTTGTCGCAAAGGCTGTTTACAATTTAGGACAGGAACTCCAGGCTAGTTCCGGGATGCTACCTAACTTAAGGCCAAGTTCTTCGTCTTCCAGGAAAGGAGAAAGACTTAAGTGCCATGGCTGGAACAAATTCATCATGATCTTAAACAAGGTGGCATTGAGATGGGAGAAATTGCAAAGAGAACAGTGTTTGAAGGAAAATTGCGGAGGGGACGGATCTGTTCGTGGAGAAAACCAGGAGAACGAGCCAGAGAATGAAGGACTATTGGCGTAAAAAGAAAAAACATTATCAGTCTAGAAAGTTGTGTAATCGTAACCAATAGGAGGTTGAAACGATCCTAAATAAATAAATAAACAAGATGTTCAGTATAGAACATATAGCCTACTTTCTCCTATATCCAAGCGTATTGTTATAACTCTTTGTCCTCTTCAAGGAGTATAATTGAATGTTGGTTGTAGTAGCTTGTAGAAATACAACGTGTTATACGGATATTAAAAATGAATATGAGGTGCCCTTTGCTAGTGCTACAACTGTACAAAATTTCATTCACTTCGGTTTCACCGTGTTTAAATTGATATGGTGAATCGATTTGCCACTATCTGCAAACTATTGGGCTAATGACCTTGTAGTTCAGTCAAAAGATGCTTCCCACAAAAATGTATGTTGTTGAAAAATTTGGTAGAGATCAAATAATTAGGTTGGTCGTAATTTGATTTAAGCTTTTAACATTTGGGTGGCCGCCATTCGGTTTCCGTCAAGATGGCAGCAATATAAAACATGACCCTGAGGTGCCCTTTGCTAGTGCTACCTACGTACCAAATTTCCTTCAATTCGGTTTACCGTGTTAGAATTGATAGAGGAATCGATTTGCATACATATATAGCCGCCATATGTAACCTATTGGACTGACGACATTGTAGCTTTGTCAAAGAACGCTTTTCACATAAAGGTATGTTGTTGAAAAATTTGGTAGAGATCAGATGATAAGGTTGGTCTTAATTTGATTTAAGCTATTAAAATTTGGGTGGCCAGCATTACGTTTCCGTCAAGATGGCGGCGATATAAACATGACAATGAAGTGCCCTTTGCTAGTGTTACATCTATACCAAATTTAGTTCAATTCGGTTTCACCGTGTATGAATAGATAGGGGTAATCGATTTGCACACATACATGGCCCACATCCGCAAATTATTGGGCTGATGACCTATTAGTTTGGTCAAACGATTCTACATACATAAAGGTATAATGTTGCGATAACCGGTTGAGATCAGATGATTAGGTTGGTCGTAATTTGATTTAAGCTTTTAACATTTGGGTGGCCACCATTACGTTTTCGTCAAGATGGCGGAAATATAAAACATGTCACTGAGGTGCCCTTTGCTAGTGCTACCTCTGTACCAAATTTCGTTCCATTCGGTTTCACCGTATTTGACTTGATAGGGGGAACCGATTTGCACACATACATGGCCTCCATCCACAAAGTATTGGGCTGATGACCTTGTAGTCAGGTCAAAAGATGCTTACCACATAAAGGTACAATGTTGCAAAATTTGCTAGAGATCGGATGATTAGGTTAGTCGTAATTTGATTTAAGCTCTGAACATTTGGGTGGCCACCATTACGTTTCCGTAAAGATGGCGGCGATATAAAAAAGTCCTCTCGGTGGAGGTAGATTTCATCGGATAAACTTGGGGATAGGCAGAATTGGCACGTTTTCGTAGAAGGATCAGACCTCATTTATTGCGAGAAAGTATTTTATAATTGGAGCTTAATTAACTTTGTTTTTCGTTATTTTATGCATAATTTAAACATTGTATTGTCTTATGGGGACGGTAACCTTTTTGTCATTTGGGGTACATTTTTATACTTGTGGTCACACTGTCCTTATGCAAGGTTTCGACACTGATGTGTAACTATGTAACGGTCTGTTACTTCTTCACGCAAAATTATATCTCCCGCAGATATTTTGGTTGGTTCCTCAGTTTAGGGACTGCGACAACGCCGTCATGTAACCCCGTGTACTTTGGGTGAGTGTAGAATCTGTCTGATAAACAGTGTGAATTGTGATGGCTGTATTAGTCTGTAATTCAGGTAAGGACTACAGACGGTCAATTTCAAGCAGTAGTTCCTAATGTTGCTACCATATACTACCGTCAACGACACCTAGCTCTGAACTTGGCTACGAGATGCCACCGCAACCAGCAACTCGCAACGAACGCTGGATCTTCCCCTCCAAAGGAAAGCATACTGAGGGATTTTTAGCGCTCTTAGAAAATCCGACGACTTCGGCTGGCTTTGAACCCGCGAACTCGGGCATAGAAGTTCAGCATACTAACAGTTACGTCACCGAGGCCGCTTCTCACTTAGTCAGATGGAAAGCTGAGTGTGATCGCGTGCAAGTGCGTTGTCATGGCAACGTCTGATGGCTCATCCCTCATCAATTTAGTAGTGTTGTCATGGCAACCTCTGATAGCTCTTGGCATTTTCTTATAATTCCGAAATCATTTTTCTCATCCCTTGGCGTAATGGTGGGTCATATCAAAAATTCTTTCAGACAAACGTTTTAGGTAATTATTAGGGGAATATTGTCCATTTTGTACGGTTTTGATAGTGTGCCTATTAAGAGAGATATGATTAATGTTTCCCGAAAAACCCACTTTTTCCCACCCCTTTGGTCAATGGTTGGTGCTATCAAAAAACTCTTCAAACATAAATGCTTGGGCCTTATTCAACACATAGTATGAACTTTGAATGGATTCGATATTTCAAATATTAAGAGAGTTATAGCGATATTTCACTTTTTCGAAAAAAGACCCCCATTTTCACCCCCGTCGACTGATTGTGCCCATTAACGAACTCGACCGAGATTTTATAGGGATACATATTATTTAAAAAATTCAAATTGATTGGTGGAAAATTGCGGTAGTTATCTTGTCCACAAGAAAGTGATATATATATATATATATATATATACACATATATATATACATAAATTATATATTTATATATATACATAAATTATATATAAACTTTTTAACTGACGGTGGTTTTGGGGTCTAGGGGATGTGAAACGTGAAGATATGTCGAAATTTTCCGGAAGTCGAAATATGGTACCCATTGCAATAGTTAGCTTTCTAATGAAATCTACCTAACATGACACTGAGATGTCCTTTGCTAGTGCAACCTCTGTACCAAATATCATTCAATTCGGTTTCACCGTGTTCGAATTGATAGGGGGGACAGACATTGAGTACACACACTCCCAGACACGCAGCCTCACACACACGCAGCCTCACAGACACACACACCCACACACAGACAGACAGACACAAATTTTCGCCCTGTGTTGATCTCATAAGTCTACTTTCATTTTTTGCAAAAATCGAAAGTAGGCTAATTAGGCTAACTAATTAAAATGAAATCCAGATAATAGTACATTATGCGATGAGCCGATAATTAATTACCATTATAGGCGAGTTGCATACGACTATTTATGTTCGACGATAATTATAACTTTCGTCTTCGTCTTCTTCTTCTTCTTCTTAAGATTATTATTATTATTATTATTATTATTATTATTATTATTATTCGCGAATGGGTCGCTTAGAACCACGCGAAATCAACACTTTCTAGCCTTCCTGTTGGCCCAGTATTCCTTCATTCGCAACGAGTGGGACTGTTTCCGTTGCTCTGACCATCGATGTTGTGTAGTCTTCTTCTCTTCTTCCTCGAAACCCCGCATCTGAGTGATTTTCCTGATTTCCTTCCGGTCATGTAAGTTTGGTTATCCTAATTCCTTTAAGGCTCTCTCTGTAAATTTATACCAATTCGGTCTAGTAGCCTTGTTCTTTAAGAAAGTATGTATTTTGTGTGTCAGTCTGTTCGGGTCCATTCTTTCTATGTGTCCCATAAATTGGATTCTTCGCATTCGCATTGTGTCTGGATTTAGTTTTTTTTGTGTATTTTTTGTATTAGGCCTTGGATAATGTACACCCTCTTTTGTTCTTGGTCCAAGAATTGTTCTCATTATTTTACGTTCTTTCACTTCTATTTGGTGTTTTAGTGTTTTGTGTTGGAGATTGAGTATCTCAGAAGCATAGACAGCTTCAGGTTTGATTACAGTTGTATAGTGGTGAATTTTGTAGTTCCAGAAGAGACTCTTTTTGTTATAAATATTTTTCGTTGATTGAAAAGCAGGTTCCATTTTCTGAAGCCTCGATTCAATTGATTTCCTTTCGTTACAGTTTGTTGTAATCCATTCACCTAAATATTTAAATTCGTTTAATCGAAAGATTTTGTTGTTGCCAATTTGAAGTTCATTCGTTGCGGTTTTGATGTCAGTCATAAATTTTGTTTATTCAAACGAGATTTGTAATCCAATTTCCGCCGCTTGTTCTTGTAATAGTTCAATTTGCTTTTGCGCGTCATAGATATCTTGGGCAATTAGTGCCATGTCATCAGCAAATGCTAGGCAGTCTAATTCTACGCCTTTCAGTTTTGGCCCCAGTCGGTGTGTTGGTGCACCAGCATTTCTCCATTCCCATACAACTTTCTCAAGAGCACAATTGAAGAGCAACGGGGACGACCTTGTCGTACTCCTGTTTCTATTTGAAAGTCTGTGCTCAGTTTATTATATGTTCAAACATAAATATTCATAAATAACTGTTGAGATTTCACCAGTGTTATGTACTGAACAGAGCGCATGGGACGCAGAGAATACCTTGTATTTGATCATGGCCTCCTGGAATACCTCACTATGACACTCGCCACGCAGTGAAATTTAAAATAGGGGGAGTAGGGAGGCTGGGGGGGGTTTGACTCAAATACCGTTATTTATGCAAATTAGGGGGGCGTGGCAAGGTCAATGACCTTGAGGTAGGTCATGATCAATGACCTTGAGGTAGGTCATTGACCCCAAGGTCGCCGGGACCCCGGAAGGTAAACAAACCTTGGAGGGTCCAGGAACCGGTTTGAGGGGGTGTGGGTGGAGGGGGAGGAGTGGGGGTGGGGAGGGGCGGAGGGGGGGGGGAGGGGAGGGTGAGGGGGGGAGGGGGTGGTGGCGAGGGTGGGGGGATGAGGGGAAGGATGGAAGAGGCTCTGCACGAGACCCTCCTCGACCCAGTCTCTCTCTTGGACTGAGCGCCTTCTCTGTTATTATCCTGGGCTATATAGCTTTGCTTTGAGCCCGATGAGATCCGAGTGTTGCCGAAGGTTTCCGAATCCTTGGTTGTGAATGAATTGTCAGAGAATTGAATGGTCAACTGGTGTGTGTGACGTCACAGCAGATTACGGGATGTGAGGTAGGTCATGAACGGGAGAGTGTTTTGAATGGAAAACATTAGTGTAACTGGTGTGTGTGACGTCACAGCAGATTACGGGATGTGGGGTAGGTCATGAACGGGAGTGTTTTGAATGGAAAACATGGATGGCGGTGGTTGTTGAACCCTGACGTGGTAGGTTGCTTAGGTGTGAATGGGTCTGAGAGACAAACAAGATGGGGTTGAAAGCGCTCAATGGTAAACAAACATCGATGCGTGGGTGGATGTTTAATGAACATAGGTGTTTGTGTGAATGAATAAACAGATTTGAACGGTTAACCTGTGTGTGACGTCACATGGGATGACTAATCCTGAGATTGACAACGGGTTGTATGGTAGGTTATGTCTGGGAATGACCTTACGGTGATTGAGAGGGTGCGGGACAAATGATGAGCTAAACGTGTCTGAATCATGAATGGAGATGGATGGTGGGTGTTGAACTCTGGCTTGCTTGGTAGGGTGAATGTAAAAACAAATAAAACCAGAAGCAAAAAAAGTAAAATTATGATTTATTTTGACTCTTCATCTTCCTCTTCATCATCATCATCTTCTTCTTCTTCATCTTCTTCTCTCCAATGCCCTTCCATCGCCGACATCAAATCGGCAAAAAACTCCATTAAAACTGGATCATTTCCAAAACTATAAAAAAAAGTGTATACAATAAAGAGTACAACAAAATTGTTTTATAACGCTTGTTTATCTAAATATTGTATTGTGAATTGCTGGGAGTGTGTGACAGCAAGTACAGTTCACCTAAGTCTGTAGCAGCTTCCAGCGGACGCCCTTAGGGTGAGCTACAAGTTCTGTTCATTTTAAGTAGTTTCAAAATTTTGCTACTAGATATTAATGATACCTAGTGGTGAATGTTGGAACTTGAGTATGGGTTTCAGTGCTGGCAGTGTTCACGAACATGTGTGACTCACTTGAGTATGTAGCTGCTTCCAGCGAACGCCTTTAGGGTGAGCTACAAGTTCCAAGTTTTTTTTGCTACCAGATAATAATGCCATCTAGTGGTAAATGTTGGAACTTGTTTTGACAAAATCTAACCTGTCAATTTAGCTTCACACAAGTTTAGTCTGTGGACGGATCTTTTACATGTCATAAAGTAAGAACATGTAACCACTGGCTTTACTCCCCCTCCAAAGGAAGGCATACTGAAGGATTTTAACACACTTAAAAAAATCTGACTTCCTTCCCAATCCTTTTTTTTTATTCATCGCAATAACACGGGTTATCAGACAAATTCTACTCACACCCAAGTAAACATGGGCTACAAAGGCGGTAACTACGCTCAGTATTTCTAATCATTTTGAAGAAGAAAAAAAAAACACCGCTTGCTTCCAGTATTTGACCAGATCAGGAATGGAATGAATTAAACTCCATCTAGCGGCGAGAAAGATCTGTGTTGGCTGCCAAAGCCTGTCTCACTTTTTAGAGTCAATGTTTAAATGAATGACAGATAAAAAGAAATGATAGCGGAGGGTGTTGTCGAAAGAAAATTTTGACAGGGAAAACTGGTGTTCCCAGAGAAAAACCTGTCTGCTTTTGGTTTGCCCAGCGATCTTTTACATGTCATAAAGTAAGAACATGTAACCACTGGCTTTACTCCCCCTCCAAAGGAAGGCATACTGAAGGATTTTAACACACTTAAAAAAATCTGACTTCCTTCCCAATCCTTTTTTTTATTCATCGCAATAACACGGGTTATCAGACAAATTCTACTCACACCCAAGTAAACATGGGCTACAAAGGCGGTAACTACGCTCAGTATTTCTAATCATTTTGAAGAAGAAAAAAAAAACACCGCTTGCTTCCAGTATTTGACCAGATCAGGAATGGAATGAATTAAACTCCATCTAGCGGCGAGAAAGATCTGTGTTGGCTGTCAAAGCCTGTCTCACTTTTGAGAGTCCATGTTTAAATGAATGACAGATAAAAAGAAATGATAGCGGAGGCTGTTGCCGGAAGAAAATTTTGACAGGGAAAACTGGTGTTCCCAGAGAAAAACCTGTCTGCTTTTGGTTTGCCAGCACAGATCTAACATAAAGTGGCTGGAATTGAACCACGCACCCAGCCGTGAGAGACTGGCGTGCTGCTACATAAGGCTTTAGTAAATAAATAATACTTACATTAACAGATCAAGCGTCAACTCCTCGTTGTTTTCTTCTTCTTCCATCTCCATGACTTCATTGTTCTTGTTCCCAGACATTGCAGCGAATGATATGTTGTGAAAAGGAACATTCTCTTTATATACTGTGTGTTTTCTGGTGAAAGGCGGATTAATTAGGAGTGTTTAAGCTAGTTGTACAGGGTTATACAGTGTGGAGCTATTTCTGGTGAAAGGAAGGTCAGTAACGATTCCTGTATTAATGCAGGGTAATGCCGTATGGAGGTCATGTTTGTGTGAAAGGAACGGTAATCCATGGGCGTTTCCCGTATTCGGAGGGGTATAAATAGTCGAGCAGAATTGAAATGAAAGTAGAGTTGGCTAGGAGCTTACAGCATTCACACTAGATTGCAATTGGATCCTTGTCTATCAGGTAATATTCAACATACTTAAGTATATAACTTTAAAGTATATCCTAGTGTATATATTTGACTATGTGCTACTGGGAGACTAACTCATTCAGATGGTTTACAAAATAAGTGAATGTACTGTACAGAAAAGAGGAGAATTGAAGCATTTGAAATGTGGTGTTACAGGAGAATGATAAAGATCAGATGGGTAGAGAGAGTAACAAATAAAGAGGTATTAAGACGAGTGGGAGAGGAGAGATGTTTCTGGCGACTGCTAATGAAGAGAAGAGATAGATTGGTAGGACACATATTAAGACAGTAGGAATAGCAAGCTAAGTTATGGAAGGAAGGGTCGAGGACAAAAACTGTAGGGGTAGACCAAGGTTAGAATATGTTAAACAGATTGTGTCGGGTGTAGGGTGTCGGAGCTATGTAGAGATGAAACGATTAGCTCAGGACAGGGAGGCATGGAGAGCTGCATCAAACCAGTCAAAAGACTGAAGACTCAAACAACAACTGTACATTACAGTACTTGTAAATGCTGAGATGGTAGACTTAAATCCACATGAAGATGTTTAGAATTTTAATAGTATAATGGCCTATTGACAAAGCTGGTTTAAAAGTTATACGGTATGAATCAGACAAGCAATAATTACTTCAAGTATGAAACGAGCAGAATTCATAGCATGTAATAAGATTGGTTTTAACGTGACTTGCATCTTAAACCACTAGCTGCCTGGGATATATAAAATGAATGCAGCTCAATTATATATAATTACTGTTATTATCCAATTAAATGTTGCCGATTTCACTGCATTGCCCGCGAGATAATTACAGTGCTCGAGGCAGTCATGGAATAGATAATGATCTCTTATGTATTGCAAAGGTGAAGGATTTATGTAACATTAGCACCGAGACATGCATTCACTTCTATACATCAGTTCCAGGTCAAGTAACCTATTTAGTTAAGGACATTTAAATCGTCACCTCCCGACCAATGTAGCCCCCATGCACTTGGGATGTATTGAACAGATAAATTATTTAAGCAACCTGCCCCGGCTTCATCCGGGAACAGATATAATATACAAACAACCCGACCCGGCTTCGCCCGGGAACAGTTATGTTATACCAGAAACCCAACCCGGCTTCGCCCGGGAACAGTTATATTATACCAAAAGCATGCACCGACTTCGCTCGAGAACAGTTAAATTATACAGGCAATCTGCCCCGGCTTTGTCCGGGAACAGTTAAATTATACAAACAATCCGTCCCGGCTTCGCCCGGGAACAGTTATATATTATACTAGAAACCCGCTCCGGCTTCGCCCAAGTACAGTTATATATTATACTAGAAACCCGCTCCGGCTTCGCCCGGGAGACAGTTAAATGATATAAGTAATCTTCCCCGGCTTCGCCCGTAAACAGTTATATATTATACTAAAAACCCGCTCCGGCTTCGTCTGGGAACAGTTAAATTATACAAGCAATCTGCCCGGCTTCACCCGGGAACATTTATATATTATACTAGAAACCCGCTCCGGCTTCACTCGGTGGACAGTTAAACTATACAAGCAATCCGCCCTGGCTTCGCCCGGGAACAGTTAAATTATACAGGCAATCTGCCATGGCTTCACCCGGGAACAGTCATATATTATACTAGAAACCCGCTCCGGCTTCGCCCGGGAACAGTTAAATTATACAAGAAATTCACCTCGGCTTCACCCGGGAACAGTTATATATTATACTAGTAACCCGCTCCGGCTTCGCCCGGGGGGACAGTTAAATTACACAAGCAGTTTGCCCCGGCTTTGCCCGGGAACAGTTAAATTATACAAGCAAACTGACCCGACTTCACCAAAGTACAGTCATGGACAGCTCCTGACCATGTAGCACCTGGGTGTATAACTTGTTTGATAACCTGTGTTCTTGTAATGGATTGAGGAGAAGTAGGAAAATGGTGAACGCAAGCTGCTGACAATTAAATTAGTGGCTAGCGATAATGGGTGTGTAGAAGGGTTTTGATAACTTTTGTGTGAATATACATATTTGCTAATGGCTTAGGTATACTAAAACACTATTATAGATATCAAATTCGATTTCAGAATGTCGGCAATAAAAAATGCGAATTCCATAGGGAAAGATGCTGGACCAGAGACTAAACGACTACAGGATCTGCAGGTAAACGAGTCTTATTTGGTAACTGCTGTTCGTCGAGTCAAGACGAAATTTGGGGAACGTATTCTTTGTGAACTGGAGGACTTTGTAGTATTTCTACCGTCGAGATTCAAGGAACTCAGCGAGGAAGATGTAGCCGATCTCAACAAAGGGACCATCTATTTAAAATACATGGGACTGGAAAACAAAAGATGTCTTGTGGAATTCATAGAAGAAAAAAATAAAATTTAAAATTAGTTTATGTAAAAACGGAATTTGCAGGGAAAATAAACTTTGGTTCACTCTCTCTGCAAACCGTTCAGTTTTTGTAATTGTTAAGTACTAAGGGACATCATGTCGCCACCGATACAAAGTTGGCAAGATGTGGATAGTTGTTTCAATAACAATATCTGTTGCACTAAAGTCAATAATGATGCAAACATTTTAAATCTCAATGAATATTTAAACACTAGTTACAACATTTTTCAAAACAAAATACAAGACTGTTTAAGAGAACATGTAGCGTTAAAGGTTAACGCTGAATTATTATGTGACTTTGCTATTTTGAAACAAGGTGAGGAGATCATACAGCCAATCTATTTACACACACACATGACTAAATTATACCGCACTGATAATATACACAGTTGGTATAGTAAAAACATTGTTGATAAACTCACAACACGCTTTGCTGAGTTTCAAGAATTAGAAAGCGGCAAATCGCTGGAAGCTATCAATCATCTTAAAATTAATGTATGCACCTTTGATCCCATAAATAGTGGGTCATCTCATGTTAATTTGCCTAAACAGTTGGAAAACCGTCACGCAGTTATCAATGTGGATAATAATGATGTTTTCTGCTTTATTTGGTCCCTGGCTGCTGGGCTATGTTCTGCAAGTAAAAATGTTCACAGAATGGGCAAATATCACCAGAAATTTATGGAATTAATGATCAGTCTAAATTTAGCAGACATAGAATTCCCAATGGACCTCAACGCCATTTCTCGTTTTGAATCTAAAAATCTGCTTTACTCCATTAATGTATACGGAGTTGAAGGGGACAAAGTTATTGGACCACTCTATGTGACAAAGGAAAAAAAGAAAAGCATTTTAATTTATTGTACATTGAAGGGGAATTGTGCAACCATTATTGTTATATCAAAGATCTTTCCAGACTAGTTCGTTCACAAGTTACAAAGAGTAAAAATAAGGTATATATATGTGATCGCTGTTTGCAATATTTTACTAGCAATCAAAAGTTGACAGCCCATACTATTGATTGCATTACACAACCAGCTGTAAAAATTACATTCCCAGAAAAGGATAAAGCCAGTATGAAATTTCAAAATGTGTCTCGTCAAGAACCGCTTCCATTTACAGTATATGCAGATTTTGAATGTTTAACCACATCCATTGACACATGTAACCCGGTTCCAGCACGCCCGTACACTCAACAAGTACAGCAACATGTGCCATTCAGTTGTGCTCTAAACGTGATTTGCTCATATGACCCTTCGCTTTCTTACTTCAAATCTTATCGCGATGCAAATGCTGCTGCTTGGTTTTTAAATGAATTGGACGCCTTGGCAGATCGGGTGTACAATATCCTGGAAAACCCAATTCCGCTTCAAATGTTGGATGCAGACGAGGTGGCTTTTGCAACAACAACCACTTGCCACATTTGTCAAAAACCAATAGCAACTTGTGACACGCCGGTGAGGGACCATAATCGGTACACTGGCAAATTTAGAGGAGCGGCTCATAGTGCATGTAATTTGGCCTATAAAAGAGCACGCTATATTTCTTGTTTCTTGCACAACATGTCTCGGTATGACAGTCATCTAATTATTAAGGAATTTGTTAACCTTGAAAACCAAAAGTTTTCTTTAATTCCACAAAATCATGAAAATTTTATTTCGTTTACAAAATGGCGAAATGGAATTAGTATACGATTTTTAGATTCGTATAGATTCCTCGCATCATCATTGGATGCGCTGGTTCAAGGGCTTCACCCAAACAATTTGAATTCTGTACGTCAAAACTTTACTGGTGACGAACAATTTGAATTATGCATTCGAAAAGGGGTGTTTCCCTATAATCATGTAAACAATTGGGCATGTTTGCAGGAAACTGCACTCCCTTCAAAGGATAAATTTTACAATGACTTAACAAAAAGTCATATTTCTGAAGAAGACTATTTACACGCCCAAAAAGTATGGGACGTGTTCAAGATATCAACTTTGGGCGAGTATGCTGATTTATACCTCAAAATTGATACACTACTTTTGACAGACGTGTTTGAACACTTTCGCAAACTGTGTCTTGAAATCTACAATCTAGATCCAGCCCATTACTACACCCTTGCCGGATACAGTTGGGACTGTATGTTGAAGGTGACTGAAATAGAACTGGAACTATTAACTGACATCGACATGTTGCTCTTTTTTGAACGCGGGATACGTGGCGGGCTTGTATCGCTTGTGCAAAAGCATGCCAAAGCAAATAATCCATATATGGATACATACAAACCAAAGCAACCTACAACATACCTCACCTACCTGGATTGTAACAATTTATACGGATATGCTATGGAAAAACCGCTTCCGTATCAAAATTTTCGATGGCTGACTTCAGATGAAGTTTCAAATTTTAATTTACAGGACGCGTTGAGCAATAACACACGTGGCTATGTTCTAGAAGTTGACATATTATATCCCCGCGAGATACACAATGATCATTCTGATCTACCATTTTGTGTTGAAAAACTACAACCTCCCAGTTCACGTTCCAACAATAAAAAGTTGATGGCAACGTTAAATCCGAAAAATCGCTACGTCATACACATCGAAAATTTAATGCAATGTTTGAAACACGGTTTGAAGCTACAAACCATTCACCGCATTAT
Source organism: Meconema thalassinum (assembly GCA_946902985.2). Classification (NCBI taxonomy): domain Eukaryota; kingdom Metazoa; phylum Arthropoda; class Insecta; order Orthoptera; family Tettigoniidae; genus Meconema; species Meconema thalassinum. The sequence goes on along the minus strand of OX336399.1, from coordinate 47,511,479 downwards.
TTGTTTTGACCAGAAACCATGGTTACAACCGTACATGCAATTAAATACTCATTATCGACAGCACGCCAAGACTACATTCGAGTCAAATTTTTATAAATTAATGAACAATGCATGCTACGGTAAATCTATGGAAAATATTAGAAAGCAAAGAACTATTCATTTGGTAAACCACTGGGATGGTCGATATGGCGCACGAAAATATATTGCTATGCCCAATTTCCATTCAGTACGAGTTATTGAAACTGATTTAGTAACCATTGAATTGTCAAAGACAGAAATCATGTATAACAAACCAATTTACTTAGGAATGGTAATACTTGACTATTCAAAATTTGTAATGTATCTATTTCATTATGAGTTTGCCAAACAAAAGTTTGGAGATGTAAAATTACTGTATATGGATACAGACAGTCTTATTTATCAAACCAATAAGACGGATATTTACTCTGTGATGAGAGAACATCCAAGTTACTTTGATACCTCAAACTATGAGGTTAACAATATGTTTGGCATAATTCCCATGAATAAAAAACACATTGGTCTATTTAAGGATGAGTGTGCTGGTGATGTTATGACGGAATTTGTGGCTTTGGCGCCGAAAATGTACGCATTTTCAACACAAAAGAATAAAGGTCAATGCAAAGCGAAGGGTGTTCTTCGTAGCGTCACACAATTCCTCAATGTTGAGGAATATCGATGTGTACTCTACACAAACACCTCTCGCTTGTACCAGCAAACACGCATTCTTTCAAAGAACCATAATATATTTACAGTAAATCAAAATAAAACATCGCTGTCTACATATGACAATAAACGGTTGTGGGATGGTGTAAATAGCTTGCCTTTTGGACATTTCCACACCTAGTAAATAAGAACACACTTTAATTTTTCAATTCTTTTTTATTACAATTGTATGTTTTTACAAGAAGAAACCAAAACATCTTTTGTGAATGCTGTAATCTGGTGGACTGACTCTCAAATAAATACTTAACAATATTTGATTCAAGGTTATTTCTTTGTCCTTTTCCTCGCTAATCCACAACCACCACCAATCATTAGCTTTGACTTCATAGCTCCTACCACGATCAAGGCTGCAATCTTTTCACCAATGGAAGCAGTAGATGATGTCACGCGCTGCACAGCCTTTCTTAGAAGAATGTGGTCTGCAACTCGACGTACTTCTGCATTCTTGTCGCTGTAAGCAATGTCATGATCTCTACACGCAGCATCCAATTTGTTGATTCCAGAATTACCTTGTGCTAGACGTTGGTTTAGTTTAGTCCCAGGTCCACAAAATTGATATCCGGGAATATGCAGTTCAATGGGAAGTACATCAATGGCCTTGTTAACTAGACCATGACCAGCAAAGGTCCGATATATCTTTTTCAATCGTTGTCTTACTTTTTGGTGCTGGCGATACTGCCGCTGCTGTCTCTTCTTCCTCTTCTTCATCGCAACCATGGAATGATGAAGCAAAGTCTTTACAGGACGGTATATTTGTATGGCCGTGGTACAATTTGATGAGCTGACACGTTCCACACTGTCTAATGGATGGCATTTTAGTAATAGACACTTGCTGGTGATGACTAAAGTCAGTGCATGGTTGTAGTTCACGCAGACCAGGATCTCTGCTCCATTCACTAGGTACACTGTGCCAAATATTTTTCACCGCGTTTGAAGCAACATAAAAAAGGAACGCCTTGGGCAAAGCGTTCAATTCCTCATCTGTGAAACTGTCAAGCTTTTTTTACAGGCAAAAAACTTGACAATAGCTCGCTCTGTGGGGTTTGAGTCCAAACCTTCAATTGCTGCCATATTACTACACGTCCACACTGATCACTGGTATGTCTCACACTGAAGCTGACGTTACGACGCTTTGCACTCAACATGCAAGTTTTGACATGCTCTGCGAGCTAGCCAATCAAAAAGCTTCCAAACATTTTGAAGTGTTTTATTTTGTAGAGGTTCATCAGGCACGGATAGGTTGTACAGTGCAGGACATCCCAGATCATGAAGGTCAACAAGTTGACATGTTGAATTAACATACTGACGCAACCATTCCTTTTTTTCACTTCCCTTTACAAATACAAGGTCAGCACCAAACAAGTGAGCTTTCAGAACAAGTGATAGATGCTGGTAAGGAATGTCGCCTTCTTTCCAGACTAGTCCCAAATTGCGTTGCAACCACTCTGTTTGTCTTCTGTCCTCGTCTGACTGCAAATGCAATGGAAACGGTGGTTCAAAGACAAAACTGGTTACTCTTGGTGCCCACATGGTTGTGCAGTCAATAATTCCTACTTCTTTAAATACAAACTTGTTTCCGTTCACCTTGAAACCCTGCACGTCGACAATCAATGTTTTCGGCATGGCGACGGATATCACACCTTCCACCACCGCTGCTTCTTAACAACTAACTGATTGGATAGGAGCGGGAAAATAATATACACACAAAGAATCAATTACACAATTTTATTCATAAAGTTATCAGTACATCGCTTACAATTTTTTATCATAGGATTTGGACCATCCCAATCACAGTGAGAATCTCCTCGATGCATAAAGTGTCTACGACAAGGACGACAGGCTGCAACATCCGCCGACATACGGAGGTGTAATGGTAGCTTATCCCAATTAAGGTCAATGTCGTGTGCACCGTACGCGGTCAGAAATCCAGCTGGTAAATAGGCAATCAGATGCTGCGGCATTTCACGAAGAAATTGTGCTTTATGGTAGGCGCGTATTGCTAAACTCACCAGGGTGCGATAAATCTCAAATGCTGCATCAGCGTCTCGACTTGTTGAGCAACGATCGCATTTGCAGTCCATGCAATCTACCCGCTCTCCAACATGACAAGATGAAGCTTTGGCAACGCCATCGTCCACATTATTTGTTTGATTAGCGATGGGCTTGTTGTTGTAGCCCCTGTCATGAATACCAAACGTAGACATGAATCCATCTGGTAAATAGTGAACCAGATGCGGCGGCATTCTAAGCACAGTATGATTCTTGTGATAGGCAGTTATAGCTTCACTCACTAGGGCGCGATAAATGGTAAACCTTGAATCTTCATCTGAGCCTGGTGAATCACTTTCACATTTGCAGACCCACCTCGCAGAGGGGGTTGTGACTTCATCGTAGCTTTCCATGACTGTGAAGGGCAATACAGGAAGACATGCTATTTATACTCTGGTCACCATATTGGACAGCGGTTGATAAAACACTTGTGCCTCGTGAACAATAAGGCAATAGGCTGTTGTTTTTTCTGGAATAACTGTCGATGTTTCAAATTCTAGTCTGATATCAATTGTTGTTTCCTTCATCGACTCCTCCAAATACGAACAGTCCATCACCACCAGAGGCGCCTTGGACTTGAAGTCTTGTGGCGATAATAGCGGACATGCCTCTTTCTGATAATAGGAAGACTGAAAGTTTACAAACATGTCATAGAGCTTACCATATGTGTTCTTGTTAAAGTTTAAATCCATTCCCTCATAGGGAAAGGTAACTCCGTTCAAAAAGAGTCGTATATTTCGTAATTGGATGTGATCAAATTTTGATGCATCTTTATTCTGTTGATATTTGCGATCTGTTTGAAATCCAACCAGGACGTAGAGTGGCCGCTCTGTATACCGTGAGGTTTTTATAGACCAAGTATGTGTATCGGAGAGTGGTAATACCGGGTATTCATGCAGCTCCCAGCTTCTAAATTGAATGGGTAAAGCTGTATCCTTCTCCACAATCTTGAGCAGACTCAATTTTTTCTGATCTGATAGAGTAACGTGCGGTACTTTCCATAGAATTCGTTGCAGTAGAATTTTTGTATCTATTGGCGCTGTATCAGCTCCCTTTAGCGCATTATAATCACTCCTGTCTCGTACAAGAATCAGATCCTGTCTTGCGTTCACAACAATGCGCTTATGATCCTCTGCAAAGCCTAGTATTAATTTTAGAGGTAAATGTCCAGTAAATGTACCATCATCGTTAATCATCCAGTCGTTGGTTGAGTTGGGACACCAACCAGCCATACAAAAAGCTTTACTCTCTTCGCTTCCGTACGAGGGATAAAGTTTCATGACACTTGTTATGCCAACATTTCGAGTAGTATCCACTTCAATACCGTTGATCACGTAGCGAACCTCAGAAAACAAAAAGGCCAAAGCATTGTTGGCCAACTTTGACGTTGTTGGAATGGTACCATCCAATTTGGTGAGTTGCCCTTCAATCTGGATGTAACTTTCATGTGGAAGCGTGTAGATATCTTGTTGGTTAATAGTAATTCGAATCTCATCATTATTATTTAGTCCCTGAGTATACGGTTGGTAGGAATGGTGTTCAATTCTTACAATGCCCTCCTGTACTTCGACAGGGTTTGTCACGTCTAGAATCGAATTCATGACGTAAGATGTAACCAAGTTGTTGTAGGATCTGCTTGTTGACACGTGTTAACCTGTACACGTGTTGAGCATAACTAACACCTGCTCTTGACAGCGTTGCCGCTTTATACACTTGTTTCATGCTGGCTTCAGATACAGTTTGTAGGTCACAGGTGTATGAGGGTCTAACCGGATGAGACGTTGGTTTCTATTCACCAGTCTTAAGGTAATATTCCTGATGTTGGTCACACTCACAGGATGATAGAGCACCACCGACGGGTTTTCGCGGATAATATAACCACCAGGTGAAGTAACAATAAAATCATAAAGCGAATGCGAGGGATCTTGATTGGTGTAGACGTCTGTAATAATATTACACGTGACAGATATGTGATGATCTTCAATTATTTTCACCGGTTGGTCAGACTTGTGTATCACGTTTGGTACTAACACTTGTGGTGAATAGCCTAACAATGACCCAATCGAATCTGGTTGAGATTTAAAATCAATCCTAAAAGAAGAAAGAATACTGCAGCGATGTGTCACGTTGTTGGCTATGAGTTCAAACTTGCGTGTCCCGTCCAGAAATGCTTTTAGACTAAATTCTTTGGTGAGAGTTGTGTAGATGTGATCGTGAATATCATCTACGGTGTAGCTGCCAGACGGTAGAGTTAACACATAGTCATCGTAGTAGAACTTATCATTGACGTCTTCAATTATGTTGCAGATTCTATTATAGCCTTCAAACGAAACAAGTCCCAGCACGTAGGGTCGTCGTCCCAATTCAATAGGAGGATAAAAGTCAACAGTTACTTCCGCACCTTGTCCGTGCACTGTAAACGTTCTACTTTCTGTTGTCATAATGACCACGTCACCCGCCGTGCTCGGTCTTATATAGAAAAGTCAAACATAGACGACCGCACTGTTGCGTGTTAAAATTTTGCACACGTTTCACATTATAGTGTATTGTTGCACTGCTTCCAAAATAGCGAACAAGCTCTGTCGGAGGAGGAAGATTTCCAAAACTGTCAAAGTACCACACGGTTCGCCCATGCTTTATGTAGGCCACATAATGCGTTCCCGGTCCATGACTGTCATCCAAATTGACAACTGCACTTTCATGGCTCCGTGGTCGAGACGGTAGTTGGTTGCGCATAAACACGCCTCGAAAGTGGGAGATCTTAAGCTGTTTTGCATATCTTATAACTTCCTCATGCGTCATGGATCGTCGTGGCAGTGCATCGATTAACCGTTTTTTGGCGACATGTAAATGCCGAGTCCTTTCTTGTAGGGTGCTAGCTTCATGTTCACACCTTTGCCGCGCAGTGCTATGGCCTCCATAGTTTTATTATGCCTTTCACTTTCCTTCAACTGTTGCTTCGCCTCCTCAACAGCTTTCACCGTTCGTGCTACCGCACTTGCTCCTCCAAGAAGTGAACCCAGGGCTGCTAGTCCAGCAAACAGTGCAGGTAAAAATCCACCACGTTTCGGCACAGGAATAACTCGGGCACGTTTTCTAAAACGTAGTTTACTTTTGGGATTCGCATGCAATCGTGCTGCTCGGAGTGCTTTCTTTATAGCCAACTCACTATTTGTTTCTCCGCGCGAAGCTTGACGTGCCGCATGAAGAATAGCTTTAAAACCTCCCTTTCTGGACAACTTCTTCCTCTTCTTCACCACATATCTCTGTTTCACCATCGCGACCAAAGAACAAGACAACCTCACACCGCAAAGTATAGAACACAACTAACGCTCCTCAGGAAGGGAACCTGTAGTTATTTATTCAATGGTGGCTGTATATTCAAGTTCTATATACAGAGGAAAATCGTTCATCGTTTTCCCCGCCTCTTTTTCTTCAGACGAGAGTTTCAAGTGAAAGAATAATTTGTCTCCGGCTTTCACCGGTTGATCAATAAGTGGTTGAACACTACCGTTTAATCGTACCTCTAAATGTTTCAAATCTGGTGCATACTCAATTACACGAATGGCACCATCATACATTAAACGGTAATTGTCATACCCCGAACGTAGTATGTAGGCGAGGTTATTGGGATCTTTTACCGGTTGTTGGTTTACAATGTGAAGCAGAAATATAGAGGGTATTGATTTAATAAAAAGCGATAACCGTTGTTCCAAGAATCGTTTGGTCGTCACGTCGTGAGGTTGCACAGGATCAGCAACTTCGGCTATTCGTCTTCGCTTCATCTGTAGAGCGTTCTCCTTAATTTCCCACACCTTTTCCATTTCAGAGTTTAAAAACCGTTTTGTACAAACATCTTGATCATCTTCAGGATCGGCCACATGCACAAGGCGTGCATTATTTGCTGTATAGCCCTTTGCAGTTAGGGTGGGCACAATACTGAGCACCTGTTTCACCTTGTTATCTACATAGTCCTTTCGAGCAGCGTCCGTGTTGTTTGTTGGAAGAGCCAGCTGAGTGATTCGACGTTGGTGTACGTCATAGTCCTTTGCTTCTGTTAACACCACAGCATTGGTTAACATATAGGCTTTGGTGCACACATCTTGATCGTTCACAGGATCTGCAACGCCTGTAATACGTTTATTCTGAGCCTCATAATCTCCTTTGATACGTCGTAATCGGTAATAATCTACATACTTTTTTGAACATGCGTCCGAGGGTAATACGGGTTCTGTTATATTGGTCAATCGCTTTCCATTAAAGTCGTAATTGCCATCTGTAGTGCGTGACAATACATTAGCATCGACATATCGTTTAGTAGCCGGATCTGTATCATGTTTTGGATCGTTTGTCAAAGCAAATCGTTCATTTGTTTTGAGAGTTCTTCCAAAGGCGTCCATGGTTACACTGGAACTGAAACACCCGTTTGCCTCATGTATATAGAGACCAGCTCTTCCCCTTTCACATTTAGTTGATATGCAGATTATTAAGCAACAACATTCACTTCCGGTGGGAGACTTGGTTTCACACCTCTTCTCAACATCGTCCGAACAACGTCATGGATCACTCTTCCCATCCTCCATTCGCTGTCTCATCGCCGGCCCGTCGGGATGTGGAAAAACCAATCTTCTGCTTACCCTCATCACCTCCTTAAACGGAGTGCGCTTTCAAAATATCTATATTTTTGCCAAATCGCTGTATCAACCGCTGTATGTGTTCTTGGAACAGGTCATGTCAGGTCTGCGCAACATGGGCTACTTCACATTCGCAGCACACGAAGATGTCATTTCTCCAGACAATGTTCGCCCCCATTCGCTTATGATTTTTGACGATGTGGCCACAGAACGACAGGGTATTATTCAGGCTTACTTTAGCATGGGACGTCATAAATATATTGATTGTTTTTATCTCGCTCAAACCTATTCGCGAATACCAAAACAGTTAATTCGTGACAATGCCAACGTGATTGTTCTCTTCCGACAGGATGAGCGCAACATGCATCACGTCTACGATGATCACGTGAACCCAGACATGACCTTTCAAGCCTTTACACAGTTGTGTGCCATGTGTTGGAACGCTCATCACCACAGTTGTCTTGTTATTGATAAGCAGAGCAACGTCAACAATGGACGCTACCGCATGGGATTTGATCATTTCATTCGTATTTAAGTAGCTGCATCGCTTTTCTAAACATCATTAGTTCAGATGTCATGGCGACAACAGGGAGTCAATTAAAAAAGCACATAATCCGTGCACGAAATAGCATTCGACAAAAGTTTCGCTATCTAAAACGTGCACATGCCAACAGTGAACTGTTTGTCGAAAAGCATTTGAAGTCACCTCTGGAAGCTGTGTTGAAAGGAACAACAAAGCCTAGTACACGCTCAAAAGAAACACAAACAATTGAAGAGGAGGAAGAAAATGATGAAGAACCTGAGGATGTTTTTTCTCCATTGCTTCCGTCCTCTGACTCCAAAGAATCACCGCTGCCCCAGTTTTTGAAAACATCACTAATTGCTGAAACACCCACTAGAGCCAAAGAAAAGCAGCCTACTCTTAAAGAAATATTGAATACACCCGAACAATATGTGCGGTTAAAATCCATTTTACTACAAAATTATGGTGCGTTGGTTACTCCCTTCCTTGAAGATCTTTTTACTAAGAAAACTGATACTACCTATGGTGTTCGCTATGAAAACAATAGATTTCGAATTGGCGATTCAGCAATCAAGATAAGTGACAATGTTTTGATTGTTAAAACAGTTCGTTACAAATTGACGCCAGGGCTTTTAGAACTTTTATTTTCACGTACACCTTCTACCGAGGACTATGATAAAGAAGATCTTGAAAAGTATAAAGACATCTTGATGGCTACAAATGGTTTTAGACGTAATTATAAACGTTCTGAAGCAGTAAATGCTAATAAGAGCTTCAAATATAAAACCATCATATCAAAATTGTTTCCCACCTATGCAAGTGTTCACCGTGCAAATTCAGCGTCCGGTATCACGTTTAATACTTTGAAACCATTCATCGATTTCGCCTATTGGAACAATCCAAATAAGTTGGTTAAACGTCTGCAACTGTTGCGTGCATCGGAACAGGCCGGTCATACCGGACACGAGGCGGAAGTTTTAGAAATAGAAGAGGAGCTTCGTCATGCTGGCATTATTGTCTAATGAGTCAACGTGTTCATACACCCTCGCCTGTTAAGGCTGGCATTGCTCGCGAGTTGCATAGACCAGCTCGTCGTCTCTACCATCGTCGTCGTGTCATCACACGGGGCGTTGACGATCTTTGGCAAGCTGATCTGGTTGAAATGATTCCCTATGCCAAAGCTAACAACGGGGTCAACTATCTGCTCACCGTCATCGACGTTTATTCCAAAATGGCCTTTGTTGAACCTGTTCGGAATAAATCTGCACAACTGGTCACCGCTGCATTCAAGACCATCGTTCAGCGGTCAAGACGACAACCTCGTTTGCTTCAAACAGATCAAGGCAAAGAATTTTTCAACAAGACTTTTTCCGCTTATCTCAAATCGCTTGACATCCATCACTATTCCACTTTTAGCAATCTAAAGGCAAGTGTTGTAGAACGTTTCAACCGCACACTCAAGACGCGCATGTGGGAACAATTTACAGCAAGAGGATCGTATCGCTGGCTTGAACTTGTAGGCGACCTGGTGACACGTTACAACAACACTAAACATAGAACCATCAAAATGAAACCACGCCTTGTAACCAAGAACATTGCGCAATTGGATCGCATTCATCACAAAATCAAAACAGTAGATCCACGACGTCATCAATTACGTATTGGTGATTATGTGCGCATCAGTAAACATAAAACAATCTTCGCCAAAGGATACACACCAAACTGGAGCACAGAAATATTTCGTATTCGCAAGGTAAAACTTTCTAATCCAGTTGTTTATTTACTTGATGACCTCAACAAGCAGCCAATCCAAGGAGGATTCTACATGGAGGAACTGCAAAGGACGCAATATCCCAAGCATTATCTTGTTGAAAAAATTGTACAAAAACGTGGCAATAAACTTTTTGTTAAGTGGCTAGGTTTTAATGCCACATATAATTCATGGATTAATAAATCAGATCTGGTGTACACCTTCTTGTTTTTATTTCATGTCGAGCTGGCCGACTCAACATGCCATGCGATTTGTATCCTACCCCCCCACCCTACCATTTACAGGAAATACTACTCCTGATTCATTGATGTTTGTTTACCATTGAGCACATTCAACAACCAGTTCATTCCCCCTCTCTCTCAATTCCATTCACTACTCCCGATACCATTGATGTTTGTTTACCATTGAGCGCTTTCAACCCCATCTTGTTTGTCTCTCAGACCCATTCACACATAAGCAACCTACCACGTCAGGGTTCAACAACCACCGCCATCCATGTTTTCCATTCAAAACACTCCCGTTCATGACCTACCTCACATCCCGTAATCTGCTGTGACGTCACACACACCAGTTGACCGTTCAATTCTCTGACAATTCATTCACAACCAAGGATTCGGAAACCTTCGGCAACACTCGGATCGCATCGGGCTCAAAGCAAAGCTATATAGCCCAGGATAATAACAGAGAAGGCGCTTAGTCCAAGAGAGAGACTGGGTCGAGGAGGGTCTCGTGCAGAGCCTCTTCCATCCTTCCCCTCATCCCCCCACCCTCGCCACCACCCCCTCCCCCCCTCACCCTCCCCTCCCTCCCCCCTCCCCCTCCCCTCCCTCCCCCTCCGCCCCTCCCCACCCCCACTCCTCCCCCTCCACCCACACCCCCTCAAACCGGTTCCTGGACCCTCCAAGGTTTGTTTACCTTCCGGGGTCCCGGCGACCTTGGGGTCAATGACCTACCTCAAGGTCATTGATCATGACCTACCTCAAGGTCATTGACCTTGCCACGCTCCCCTCATTTGCATAAATAACGGTATTTGAGTCAAAACCCCCCCAGCCTCCCTACTAGGGGGCCATGGAAGTGAGTGCAGGTGCGATGCTATCCTCACCTAATTGGTCACACAACTGTTTCTTGAGCTCTGATTGGCGGGAGAAACTGTATCGTAATGAAAATTTGTACTGTAATGAGTAGAGACGGGAATTTGCCTATTTGCCTATTTTATTCCTGTGTTTATAAACGCAGGCTTTCGAGATATAAATCCGTTTTAGGTTCTTTTAGGCTAGATTTCGTTGGTTTTATTGTGCCTATAAATGCCTATTTCAAGGTTTTGTGCCTATTTGTAATATAATTGCATATATGATGCCTTTTGACTGTATTTTAAAGTGAAATATTATATTGCAGCTGGTGTGCTCGAAAGAATGATATTCTCATTTCTCAATAAGTGTTTACCCCACGAACAAGAATGGGAATTCTCGAAAGTCACCAGAAATAGCGCCTGGGATCTCGATATTAAGCCTCCAAACTTAACAACCCTTCGTTTTGTATTTCGCTTTTCTTTATATTGAAAATTTACCCGTTAGTATGTGTGTGAATTAATATCATAAACTTTATGCTGATTGAATAACAAAAGAACTAACTTAGTGCCATGTTTTCGCGTTTTTTCAATCTCGATATTAAGCCTCCAACGTTAAAAACCCTTCGTTTCAGGTATCATCCCATTCAAAAGCCGCGTTAGGTTGGTGCTGCAACCTTACAGTGAATTAATATACAGTATATCCTGTTCGCGTCTGAGTGTTGAATGGGCAGGCAGTTAAAAGCAGCCAGGAGGGATGCGATCCAGCTGGCAGTTAAAATGCCGCGGCGATCACAGTGGGTTGGTGTTGTAACCTATCTTGTGTTGAATGGACAGGCAGTTTAAAGCAGCTTGGATGGATGCGATCTAACTGGCAGTGGGTGTAGCATGGCCTCTTACCGGGATAGATGGAGACTTGGTGGTCCCGTCTTCAGCTACTGTTGCCATGCAGCCAGGAGGGATGCGATCCAGCTGGCAGTGAAAATGCCGCGGCGATCACAGTGCGTTGGTGCTATAACCTATCATGTGTTGAATGGACAGGCAGTTTAAAGCAGCCAGGAGGGATGCGATCCAGTTGGGAGAGAAAATGCTGCCGCAATCGGTGCGTTGGTGCTGTAACCTATCTTGTGTTGAATGGACAGACAGTTTAAATCAGCTTGGAGGGATGCGATCTAGCTGGCAGTGGGTGTAGCATGGACTCTTACCAAGATATATGGAAACTTGGTGGTCCCGTCTCGAGCTACTGTTGCTATGGAGATGGCCGGCCTTGCTATTACTTCATCAGTTTATTTTCTGCTTTTATTAGCCTTTGCTTGAGTGAAAAAAAGGCCGAAATCAGAAGAATGAGTAAGACTATCGGAAATTCATGTAGCCAGCCGTTCCTTCTGGGTCCTAAACTATGTGTATGCAAAATTTGGTTGAGATTGGTGGAACGGTGTCGATTTGTATACGGAACAAATTACCCACCCACTCACCCACATACATACGTACATACATACATACATACATACATACATACATACTTTCACTTTTATATATAAGATAAGTATGTTATTAAATTATAAGTTGCTTATTGCTAATTCTTTTTATAGTAATTAAATATGTTATTAAATTACAAGAATTTTTTTCATGCCTATTTTGTTGCCTATTTTGCACGTTAGTGCCTATTTACATGCCTATTTTGGCTATTTTAAGAGCCTATATGCCTGCCTGTGTTAGCAGGGTACTGACCCCAGTTGGAAAGACAGATTGGTTTAGGAACAAGACTGGACTAAGACAGGGGAGTGTGCTGTCACCTCTCTTGTTCATAATGGTGATGGATGAAATTGTAAAGGAAACAAAGGAAGCATATGGACATAAAGAAATGAAGTTACTGTTATTTGCAGATGATATTATGGTCTGGGGAAGGAACACCGAAGAAGTGCAAAAACAACTAGATGCACTGAACGAAAATATTCAGAAGTACGGCCTGAAAATCAGTATAGAGAAAAGCAAGACCATGGTGATGACAAGAGGGGAAAGACAAGGAAAGGGCACTGTGAAAATTGGAAGTCAGAGTTTGGAAATTGTGGACACGTTCAAATACCTAGGAAGTGAATTGATGCAAACTGGTAGGTTGGACATGGAGATTGGCAGGAGGGTACAGCAGAGCAACGCATTCTATCAAAGTGTAAGAAAACTTGCTTGGGATAAGGAAGTACCAAGGAAAAGCAAGGAGGTAATGTATAAAGTGTACTATGTTCCCATATTAACGTATGCAGCTGAGACTTGCACCCTAACAAGCAGGCAAGAGAGTAGAATCCAATCCAGTGAAATGAAATTCCTAAGAAGTATGATAGGAAAGACAAGGAAAGACAGAGTGAGGAATGAAGATGTTAGGAAGGAAGTTGGGATGGGAAAACTAAATGAGAGAATTGAGAAGAATAAACTAAGGTGGTTTGGACATGTAAAGAGGATGGAGGAAAATAGAATACCAAGACAGATGCTGGAGGCGAAGTGCAAGGGTAAGAGAGCAAGAGGAAGACCTAGAACAAGGTGGATTGATTCAGTGAAGAACAGCGTAAGGAAAAGAAATCTGGACCGGGTCAAGATCGTGGAAGAAGAATGGTGGAAGGAAAGAGGAAAGTGGAGAAGTGCCATAAATACCCCGACCCGGCAGGGAGCTGGATAAGGGGAAATGATGATGATGATGATGATGATGATGCCTGCCTATTGTAACTGTTTTTAATGCCTATACTTCTCGTCTCTAGTAATGAGCCTCATTATAGTACAGTTTTCTGACATATAATATTTACATTTCGCCAGGGTCGAACATAAATACAATTAAAATATCTTTAATAAATACTGCCCTGTAACGGGTTCAGGGCAGAACACCTAGGTCATCAGCCCCTCGTAAAACTGTAAAGATTATTTACATAAGTTAATAATTTTGTAGTGCCAGCCTATAGAAGAAAACATCCTAATGTTATTATCACCAATCCTCCCAGCTCGGCTTCACCTGGGAAGAACCATTCCTCTACCGTCACAAGGACGGTAGGCACCACCCAATTTAGTTGGGCACATTGCTGTGTTGACCGACTGAAAATTAATTATTTTATGTATGACAAAAGAAACAAGACCGAGACAATAGCTTCTGAAACACCATGACTACTGTCGACCAAAATATTATGTGCACTCGAGTTTGAAGGTTGTTTGTGAAGTAACCAATAGACCTACATAAAATCCAATAACATCATCATTTTCGTCGTTCTATTTTACGTTAGTTCATGTAGGTTTGGAATTTTAAATTTATATTTAGATATTTTTTATCGCAGTTGGAATGCAAAAAGTAGATCTATTGGTTACTTCACAAACGACCTTCAAACTCGAGTGCACATAATACTTTGGTCGACAGTAAGTTCTAACCAGTTAGCTGCGGAGGCCGAACAAGAGTCAGTGTGTGCTGTTATAACATTGGCTTGTAAGAGAACCTTACCTTAAGCAGCTGCTACTGACGTAAGAAAGGAGACTCGCGTGCCTATACGCAGTTTGCCAGCGGGCGTCTTTATTATTACCAACCGTCTAGAAACAAAGTTTCACCTGCCAAACACAAATTTCTTTCCACCTCTGTCTTCGGTTATACATATACACAGCCAGGTCCATTTGATACACGCAACAGATTCGTACTCATTCAATTCTCTTTTATGTTCCAGCGGGGTTCAGGGATGTACAAGATTGAATGGAGAGAGCTCTCTTGGTGGACCAGTGGTAGAGTAGCCACCTTAATTCATAGACCATGGGTTCCATTCCCAGATGATTGTTTAGGATGGGAAAAAATCCATAATGCTCAAAGTCGTGTGGTCAAGGATGGGAAACTCCTGTCGTTTGGTGATCACAAGACAGCCAGAGGTCGCTCAATAGTGTATAGGTTTCTCTGCTAGATGGCAGAGAAAGTGGAACACGGAAATAGAAGAGTAATATCCTAGACGGCAAAATGTCAGTAGAAAACTGAGACCGTGTTACAGTATTATTATGATTATTATTATTTCTTCGATTCGGCCAACTAGGGACCACGTCAGTTCAACTGTCTGTTCTTCTGAGCTCTAACTACCGCTCAGTGTTCCCGCATTCGTCTCCGGTGTTGTTCTTTTCTCTCTTGAGACCACGTCTTCCCAAGAGCTTCGGCTTTTCCTGGAAACCTTAGTGCGTACATAGTTTTTCCTGAAGTGGAACACGCTCTTGGATATCTATAGGGAAAATTTCCATTTCACGTAGATCCGTATTATTATTATTATTATTATTATTATCATTATCATTATGTTAACTAGGAGGAGAATGGACACTATAATTCCCATGAAAGTTGGAGAGGTGGTCGTTCGAACTGGAGCCGCTGCGAAGTACTTACTCTTGACACGAAACTGACATACTGGTCTCATATACGGAAGGCAGCAGACAAGGCGGAAGTAGTGACAGCTGCCATTAGTAGACTCATGGCTATAATGTGCATGGTCCTAGACAAAGCAAGCGTCGACTACTGTTGTCCACAGCGCAGTCTATTCTCCTGTATGGAGCTGAGATTTGGTCTGATTCGCTGAGGATAGAGAAGTATAGGAAACGCCTAGCTGCAATTCAGAGGAGAGGAGCTCTGAGGGTGGCGTGTGCTTACCGCACAGTTTCGGAATCTTCAGTTCTGGTTGTCTCAGGTGTTGCGCCAATAGACTTACTCGCGCAAGAACGTAAAGACGTATACATCCGACGAGTAGAACTGGGCAAGGCTCAAGTCCGGAAGGAAGCCGTGGCACGCAAGATGGAACTTGGGCAGTAGAGGTGGAATGATGATCTCAGAGGAAGATGGACAGTTCGGCTGATACCGAGTCTGGTTGAGTGGACAAGTAGAAAACATGGGGAATCGAATTACTTTCTGACTCAGATGTTGACAGGTTATGGCTACTTTCGGTGTTAGCTTCATCGTATGGCCAAAGTAAGGAGTCCAGTATGTACAGTCCAGAAAAATGTAGACACTCTTTGATAGTTAATATCTTTGTAACACACCGTTATAATTCTTGCGCGGTAGCATAGTCCATTGTTTTCCATTGTTTTCTCAACAGTTGAAGATGGTCACATGAGTGGCGCGACAATCTTAAGGTCTGTCCACACTCGTGCGTTTTCATCTTCCCTTTCCCTTTCAACGTGCCTTTCCTCTTTCCCTTCAACATTCCTCTTAGGGCATGCCTGAAACGCAAGCAATACCTGCCCACATTCATGCGTCAGTCTCTTTGCAGCATTCGCGATGGATGCTGCGGACGCGAGTTCACTTGTTGTGATAACTGCCGCTTATTTAGTAATAAATGCTGCAAAAAAGGAGAAAACCAGAAGGCAGCGATTAATGTGGATGAAGGATTAAAAAAAAAACGGGATTAGGGATCTTAAAAGAAGTGCGTGCGGATAATATGCTGTTCAGGAACTTCACTAGGATGTCCAAAGCCAACTTCGAATTTTTTTGAGCATGATTGAGAAAAGATTTGAGAAAAAGAACACACATTTCCGTGAAGCAATACCTCCAATATGAAAACAAGAGGCTTGTACCCGATTCATAGTCTTCATCAGCCCCGGAACCCATCTTTTTCTTCGTTACTTTTTGATGCTCTTTTGAAAAGTAAGATCTCTAACTTTTTATTTTGTTCTTTACCCCCTGAATTTCCAACTTGTACTTTTCATCCAAAACACTCAATGCGTCATTTCGTACTGCTTCATTCGTGTAGGCTACAACTTCGAGGATAGCCTACGTCCCACAGAGCAGGATGTTTTCTGTAATCCTCGATAAATTGTAGGCCTATAGTTTCCTCCGTGGTGGCTGACATGACGTGAACAATATTGGCTTAAATTATACAATATGCAAGACGAGAGGCACGAAATCCCCGAACCGTGCGGTTCGGCTTTCAACACTGCGTGCGCTACGATCCTCTTCCTCGTTCAACTCCGAAGACGCATGCAGCAAGTCCAGCTTCCAGCGCCGCTGTGTTGCTACATTATACCAGGTCACCTCAAAAATCTGTGAATCAGGGCAAATAGCTTATAAAGATAATAGCGGAAACTCGGCCGTAAAAGCATGCGCTCGCCTGGAGACAGCGATCACAGTGCCATCTCTTGGTGCGAGTTGACAGCATTACTCTTCTTGCCACCCACAGATAGCATTTTTGAGTGCGCACCGACCGAAATTGCATTGTGAAGTCAACATATGTCTCGGCTTGATATTTAGGCAGCAAATAATTTAAAGATTAGTGTTAAAAGAAACAAAAGATACTTGGTTCTGTACAATATTTATAGAGAATTCTAAAAAATACTGGACTGCTTCTGCATATGGTTTGCTTTGCCATAGGCAGTAGAACTGAAGGCACTGCGCCAGGCCAAATACTGAAAATTACAAGGAAATATTAGCATATTGGTTTTAATCCATCCTTTTTGACATACTGGTATTTAAAAACGAGTTGAACAGGCTTAATTACATTTAAAAAAACAGTTACCTTCTTATATAACGTATTTCCTAATAAAGTCAGTAAAATTAAAATTTGTGTTTCAGAACTTGTTAGATTACACCAACCTCCTTTGCTTTAATAGTGCAATACGTACACTTTAGAGGCAGATGACCTCGCTGTTCCGCCCCTTATAACAACAATAAATAACTACGTACACTTTCAATCGGGAATATTGAAGCAAGTTGTTAAATTTTAGGCCTACTGTACCGTCGAGTCACCACGTTTTATAAAGGCTCTTATTTCAATATTAACATTAGGCCATCAACAACCTACAAAGATCTTACCCTTGACTTAACAAGTTTTTGTTCCTGAAATCTTTCTCCACAAAGTGGTCTGAGCATACAACACGAGTTCTGTTTAAATGTTCTGGGCCATTCCTTTCAATACGTCATCTAAGTCAGCTCTACGGCTTCGAATAACCCACAGCGTGCATCTATAAATAAATAAAGAACAGGCTAAAATATGCTAAATTATATTGTAAAAGCATTCTGTATTAAAAGAAAACCGAACTATCAGTGTAATGGTAGGCTACTTGTTTACAATAATTTCTTGGGAACCTAAAGAAAGATTTTGGGTCACTTTGTTGTTTATAATTATTACAGCCATATATAGCACAAATACTCCCCGTACCAACCATTATAATTGGATAATTAGATCATTCACAGGTTAATAATTTCTTATAATTGTTTGGTTGGATCTCACGGTTGTAAATCAGCTGGTCTTACGTTGCCAACTCGGACCGCTAGGCAGTGCTGGGTAGCGCTGTCTCCTGTTTTGGCGAGGAGTTTCCGCTATTATCTTTATAAGCTATTTGATCAGGGTGCACGCGAAAGCGTGGTAAGCCGATCAAGTGTACGACGAATTATGAAAGCTGCAAAGTGGAAAGTATACATTCCAAGATCGCTGCACGCTATGAAAGAGGATGACCCGGATCGAAGAATTGAGTACTGCGAGTAGTTTGGAGGCATGCGTTGCGAGGATGAACAGTTTACAGGAATGGTTATCTGGTCTGACGAGGCGCAGTTCAAACTGAACGGTACTGTAAACCGCCACAACAGCGTGCACTGGGCTCCTGGAAATCCTCACGTTCATGTGAACAAACATGTTAATCTACCGGGTGTTAATGTGTGGTGTGGTCTGTCATCGCGTGGTCTGATTGGCGCATTCTTCTTTGAAGGTACCGTGATTGGTGAGGTGTATCTCCATATGCTGCAAACATCGATTTTACCTGCCATCCGAGAGGTGTTTGGAAATGAAAGATTTTACCTACAACTAGATGGCACTCCGCCTCACTACAACAGAAATGACAGAGCCTACTTGGATGAAAATCTACCTGGACGATGGATAGGTCGGAGAGTAAAGTACCCACCACGGCCTCCAGACCTTACACCTCTTGACTTCTATGTATGGGGGACCTTGAAAAATGAAGTTTATCAACAGAAGCCAGCTACACTGAATGAGCTAAGGGAAACCATCGACTATCGCACCGGCAACAGTGACAGCCGTAGTTCGGTCAGCAGTTCAGCGGCATCGATGTTGTTTGGCTGGTAATGGGGGTCACTTTGAACACATGAAATTACCTCCCAACCGTTCAAAAATAGTAACGGTATGTCATTTTGTTCCATAGATATTAACTATCAAAGAGTGATTACATTTTTCTGGACCCCTCTGTATTTACTGCGAGAACGAACGAGAAGATGTATATCATACGTTGTTAGTCTGCGCTCGTTGGGCAGCGAAAAAACGACGACTTGAAGCTGAGGTTGGTCCAATAACGCCGGACAATATACTGTGTAGTTGGAATTATGCTGAGGAACGATCCCAGCTGGGATACGGTCGCTTAATTCGTTGAGGTGGTCCTTCGTCAGAAGAAGTCGGATGGCGACTTGCACGATTTAGTTGCGATCCGCTGACTATGAATTGAGAAGTAATAAGGTGCTTGTGAAGCAAAGAAAATGGCTCCATCCTGAAGTAATATGAAAGTGGTCCCGGGATGGGTTTTGACAAGAGGATAGGGTGTGGTTTTTATTGGGTAAGAATCCCACACACTTGAGGAGTGCGGACCCTTCTCAAAGCCTTATGAAAGATTTTCCACTTCCCTCGTAAAAAATATATATTATTAGTAGTACTTTTAAGTACTTGGGAGGAAAATTGCAGGACAATGGGTCGGAAAAGGATGCCATCAAAGAGCGGGCGAGAAGAATGGAAATGGCTTATCAACTAACCAAGGATACGTACAACAAAAAGGATTTATCCTTTAGGGATAAATTCCGACACTTAGATACTGTTGTCAGACCTGAATGTTTGTATCCAGCGGAAACACTAGACATGATTGGGATGGGTGGTTTCGAAGAAATCCGAAAGAGGGAAAGGAAAGTGCTCCGAAAAATCCTAGGCCCAAATATCAAGGATGGAGAGAGGAGACTCAAACCTAACATAGAACCATACCTGAAGACGGAAGGAGTCGTAGCCGTAATGAGAAAAAGGAGAATACAGTTTTATGGACACTTGGTGAGGATGAACAGTGCCAGATTGTCGAAGAGGATTTGTGAATTCTTCAGGAGGAGGATGACGGAGCCGAAATGTTTTCAGGAAGTCAGATTGGACTTGGATCGGATGGGATGGGGGTGAAAGAAGAAGACATAATGGACAGAGAGCGATTTAGACGGCTGGTTAAGGAGTTTACAGGTTTCCAGGAGACAGGGGAGTTGTCAGTGAGGAAAGGAAGATCTTACACAGATGAACAGAAGAAGGAAGTGGGAGAGAAGATGAAGAGATATTGGCAGAGGTGAAGACAACAAACAATGTAAAAACTGTCAAACGTGATGCATAGTTGGCCGTAACGAATGAATAATAAGTACCGTACCTAAATTACTTATACTTTGGAGAATGTTAGACAGTTCATAATTTTGGAGGTACAGAGACCCGTGCTTTTACGATACAAAGGATCAAGACTTCAAAAACAGAGCAATGATGGATCCAATATTTTCTTAGACGACGACGACGACGATGACGAAGGTCTACCAACGCAGCATATAACGCAACAACGGAGCTTTAATTTAATGGAATGCCTTCCACATGCAGAGCAATGGCGATGCCTTGATACTCACAATATACAACACACTAATAAAATCACGCCGTGCAAACGCGGGGATAGCAGTTTATTTATTTATTTATTTATTTATGCTTATGGCAGTGTACACAAAAACGATATACTATTATATTTACATATATCCATATATAAAAAAGGAGCAAACCATTAAAACAATCAACTTAGCCTTACAGATTTCACAGCTGTATGTCCAGTTCGTCTAGCCACTGTATGGCCTGAGTAGATGTCACCAGAAAGTCGTCCATTGATCCAGAGTACGCCCTCCTCGGACATTCTGCTACAATATGGTGGATGGTTTGATTCACTGCACCACAGTCACAGCTGGGGGAAGTTCGCATGCCCCACTTATGAAGCAGTGAGCCACATCGCCCGTGCTTGGTTCGGATTCTGTTGAGGGCAACCCAAGTTCTTCGTGGGAGATCAAAACCAGCCGGAGGGTGCTTGATATTAAATAATGGCTGCCACTCCTTCGGATCTGTGCCGTTCCAAACAGATTGCCATTCTGCTTTTCCATTATAGCTTCTGCTGATGAGCAACTGTGCCGACTGAACTGGTGGTGATCTCGATTTTAAGCGCCTGAATCCTACAGCTATGTCCTGGTGGATAGGAAGGGCTATGTTTGATGTTATTTTTCTGTACTCTCTTACCAGGTTGTTGAGGCGTCTTATATCTGGAGGCTCAATATGACTCAACACAGGTAACCAAAACATACGAGTAGATTTAACGGTGCCGCTGATGATACGCATGGTTTGATTCAAGACTACGTCGATCTACTTAACAAAAGGACTGTTTAACCACACTGAAGAGCAATACTCTGCTGTAGAGTACATGGGATATATAATATAGTCATTCTACGTCGCTAGGCGTCACTGCTATCCCATACAGATGGTTTACACAGAAATCCAGCGTGACAAACCGCAAGTGTGGCTGTAGCCTAAGACAACCCTGTATATAAAACGCTAAGGTGTATATTTCTCAAAACTCAAGCTCTTAAACCATTATGTCTTCTTCTTTCACCCCCATCCGATCCGATCCAAGTCCAATCTCACTTCCCGAAACCATTTCGGCTCCGTTTTCCTCTTCCTGAAGAATTCAAAAATCTTCTTCCTCAATCTGGCATTGTTCATCCTCACCAGGTGTCATAAAACTGTATTCTCCTTTTTCTCATTAGGGCTACGACTCCTGTCTTCCGGTATAGTTCTTTGTTACGTTTGAGTCTCCTCTCTCTATCCTTGATATTTGGGCCTAGGATTTTTCGGAGCATTTTCCATTCCCTCTTTCGGATGTCTTCGAGGCCACCCTTCCCAATCATGTCTAGTGTTTCCGCTGCATACAGACATTCAGGTCTGACAACAGTATCTAAGTGTCGGAATTAATCCCTAAAGGAAAATCCTTTTTGTTGTATGTATCGTTCGTAAGTTGATAAGCCATTTCCATTCTTCTCGCCCGCTCTTTGATGGCATCCTTTTCCGACCCATTGTCCTGCAATTTTTCTCCCAAGTACTTAAAACACTTAACTCTCTTTATCTTGGCTTCTGCCAACTCCAAGTGGAGAGGAGCGTCTTTGATTTTGGTCATGAACACAGTCTTCTCAAAATAAAGGTACGGTACTTAAATATATATGCCAGATAAGTTTAGACTAGGGAACCTATTTTTATTTCTTTTTACACTCTCTTTTAAACAGAAAGGAAACCACACAACAACTGGACAGAGTAAAAACCAAAGAACCTCAAGGAGCTCTCCGCTCATGGCCTTCACAGTACAAAACTAACAAGAGCGCAAAGAAACCCGCAGCGTCTTTTTCCCGTTA
Organism: Meconema thalassinum; assembly: GCA_946902985.2. NCBI lineage: Eukaryota > Metazoa > Arthropoda > Insecta > Orthoptera > Tettigoniidae > Meconema > Meconema thalassinum. The sequence goes on along the minus strand of OX336399.1, from coordinate 47,489,255 downwards.
GTGTGGCCAGGCATTGCGCGGGAAAACACGCCAACAAAATGGACCTGGCGCCATTCTCCAGCGGGCGACCTTGAAAACGCGCCTTGTCCCTTGTCCCGCTGTGTGTGGCCAGTCCCGTTTAAGTCAATGTTGGGCATTTTGATTGCAGTATTTCACGCAGTCCCGCTGCGGGAAATCACGCAAGTGTGGCCGTAGCCTAAAACCTTTTGGGTCATATTGATACAGATGCTAGAGGGTCCTCGACGGACAATATTGAGATAGGGAACCAATGGGCGGAAATGCATATTTCTTGTGTTATATCCCCAGAGACTCACATCTAGTGGGACGTAGGTTGGCGACCATGGGACCCCAGCTGAGTCCGTCCGGCATTGCTTCCACTTACTTGTGCCGGGCTCCTCTCCGTCTTCTTTCCTGTCGACCTCCCTTGGTCAACTCTTGTTCTCTTCCGACCCCGAAGGTATTAGGGTATCCGAGGCCTAGGGAGTCTCTTCCTTTCCCGCCTTAATTGGCCCTTCTCTCGTCTTTCCTGATCCCTCATTCTTCTAGGGATCAGCCTTCTTTTTCTTTTCATCATATTTCCTTTTCTCTTTAAGATTCCCGCACTGTTTTTGTTAATTGGCTCCCCGTGTATCTAAATTCCTTTTAGCGAATTTTTTACATCTACACTCCATTTTGTAGGCATTTTCAATCTACGTTGCATTTTGTAAGTTTTATCGATCCAAATTGCATTTTGCGAGTGTTTTCAACCTCAATTGCATTTTGTAAAGATTGACAATCTAAATTGCTTTTTAGTAAGTCTTTCAATATAGGGTCTGGGACTTTTGTGAGTATTTTGAATTTAAATTGCATTTTGTACGTATTTTCAAACTCATTTGCATTTTGTAAGTATTTTGAATTTCAATTGCATTTTGTAAGCATTTTAACTCTACATTGCATTTTGTACGTATTTTGAGCCTAACCTACATTGTGTGCGTATTTTTCAATCTATTCCTTTTGTGAGTATTTTCGTTCTAAATTCCCTTTTGTAAGTGTTACCGCTCTCCATTTTGTGAGTAGTTTCAATTTGAGTTTCTTTTTGTAATTTTTTTCCGTCTCACATAATTTTCGTTCTGTTTTCCATTTCATTGTCATTTTCGCTATCACCCAGACTATTATTAGGGGCGATAACCTAGATGTTAGGCCCCTTAAAGCAACAATTATCATCATCATCAACATGTTGTGTTATGGACATACAGTGCACAACTTACACCTCATACCAACATTATAGTAATTGTTCAAACAGACAACCACCAGTCTCAATGCAAGTATTGCAATGGTGCATGAAGTTTTGCCGCCCCTTCTCAAAGATCCCTGGTGTCTGCTGTACAAGTAGACTGACAGCTTATCCGCGAAATGATGTGGTTTTAACACTATGGTGAACCAGCCCACTTCGATGATAATGTCTGAGAGCAGCTGAACAACACGTACCCTCATCGTTGGATTGGAAAGGGAGGTCCTATACAATGGCCAGCGCAATCATCGGATCTCACACCTCTGAATTTTTTCCTAGAGTGTTGCGCCATGTCGTTGATGTATGAAACCTCAGTAGAAACGGATAAGGCATGCTTACTTGGGCCCGAGCTGTCTGGAACGTCATCACCATTCGTTTCATCCTCATCTCAAAAAAAAAAAACACACAACCCCTGGCACTAGACAGCCCATGACGGGCTAAGGCCGACCAAGCGACCGCTGCCCAACCATTTGGCCTGCAGATATTGGGGTGACGCGTGATCATTGCGTCGGGTCCCCTCGGCCGTTAATCTTGGTTTTCGTGATCGCGGCGCTGTCTCACTGTCAGACAGCTACTCAATTGTCCTCACGAGGCAGAGTGCATCCCGTTTTAACCCTCACGTCAGTTTAAAAATCCCTAACGGAGCCGGGGATCGAACCCGGGGCCTCTGGGTGAGAGGCAGGCGCGCTACCCCAACACCACGGGGCCGGCCATCCTCATCTCTACATAGTATAAAACAGAGTCCCCGATTCTTGGGGTAATCTCGAGAACCATTGGATGGATTTTGATGCGGTTTTCACCATTCTGTAAAGAATTTCTCGAGGAAGGTTTCTGTACAAAACATTCATTTATGACCAACCAATAACGATTTCAGTAAGTGGAGTCGAAGAAAAACTTGCGCCTTTTAAGCTTACGCTGGGTAAACAGTTAAAAATGTCTATATACAGTGCTCTCTCGGTAATCCGGCAGATATCGGACCAGAGCACTGCCGGATTACCGAAAACGCCGAATTACTGGAAAATATCGAGAAAAACTCTGATATCATTTGAAAATCAGTTTTTTGGTAACAACCGCCAAAATAAACCGCTCTCGTCCTCATTGTAAACTTGGTCAGGAGTTAAATCCATTTCTTCGATAACCTGTTTGAACCTTCCACAGCGCTTTCGTCACATGAAAGTTTCTCACCCGTTGTACTTAGCTGTCTAATTCCATAACGTTGTTTGAATTTCTGCAACCATCCCTCGTTGGATTGGAAATCATCCTTTTTTTTGTAATTCTCCGGTACAATTCCCTAGCCTTTCCTTTAAGGATTTCACCAGAAATTGGTGTAGGCTATGCCTACCACGTTCTTGTAAAAACCAATCAGAGGCTATCGTCAACTTTAGGATTTTCACCAGTTTTCAATTTATGTAGGTTACTTTTTAAATTTTCATTCGTGTTAAAAAAAGACTCTATTTTATCACTGTTTTTTCATATGTCATGAACTGTAGCTCGACCAACACCGTATTCGTTAGCAACACTAGTTAACGTTTCGCACTTTTCAAACCACTTTAGGATCTTGTCGCTGCGTGGGAAACATTGTACAGTATTGGGGACGCATTATCAAATCAAGTGTTGAGCTCGTACTCTAATACAAAACGCCGGATTACTGGGAGCGCCGGAGAGCTCATATGCCGGATTACAGAGGGAGTACTGTACTATGAGTGTAAGAATTGTTCAGCATGAAAAATTCTACAAAGGACGTCCGCGACAGCATATCTCTATCTTTAATTCATCACCCACTATAAGTGATTTTACGTTTTAATTTCTTTGAACAATCTCCAATCAGTGGAAATTTAAATGACTAGCTTCGGAGTGAGTTTACAAGCTAGCGAGCGAGCCTATCACCCCAGATTCTGCCAGCATCAAACTGTCGAGTCGTATCGAGTTAAGACTTGGAGTTTCACTGTTCACCTCGGCTTTTCTGAATTGTGTCTGGGACCTGCCGTCCGTGAGCCTTTTAAGCTTACGCTAGGGGCTTCGGTGGCTTAATTGGTAGCATGCTGAGCTTCGATACCCAAGATCGCGGGTTCAAACCCGGACGAAGTCGTAGGATGTTTTAATAACGTTAAAAAATCCCTCATTATGCCTCCCTTCGGAGGGGAAGTAAAGCCGGCGGTCCCATGTCATAGATTTATGGCATATTAAAGAACCTTCCACTAATTACACCTGTGTGAAGCTAAATTAATATAGGAAGGTTACAGGGGAAAAACGATGAATGTCACAAAATTACAAAAATTGAGTTTCCCTAGTAACATTCAAGAGCCTAAAACTGGTTAAAAACACTGAGAGTCACGATTTATGAGGCTTTGAAAATAATGTGTGCCGGGGGAAAACGATGAAAGTCCATGGCTTTCAAGGCAATAACGATGATAGTTCATTAAACTCCATAAAAGAGCAGCTTAATATTTCAGAATTATGTTGTATCGTTTACTGAGTAGCGTAAGTTGTGAAGTATTTGTGATTAACAATAGTTTTGACTCAAATAATACTGGTGTGCTTCCTTTAGGAAAAAAAAAAGGATATTCATCGCTTTTGCACTTTTTTTGGGCTAGAAAATGGACATTCAACGTTTATGCACGTTAAATTGTGCAGTTAAAGACAATAATATAAAATAATAACCTTTAGGTATACATTGTTGTATGAATTGTTTCGCAATTTACACCTTCTTCTTCTTCTTCTTAGTCGTTTACCCTCCAGGTTGGTGGAACCCACGGACTCAGCGAGGGAACTCACCACTACCGCCTCTACGGGCAGTGTCCTAGAGCTGGGAACATCTAATCGGAGTGGATACAACTGGTGAGGTGTGATTGGCACCTCGCCCAGGCAGCCTCACCTGCAAAGCGAACAGGGGCCTCATGAGGGAAGGTAATGGATGGTCAGGATGGATAGGCAAGGAAGAGGGAAGGAGGCGGCCGTGGCCTTGAAAAAGGTACCATCCCGGCATTTGCCCGAAGACGAAGTGGGAAACCACGGAAAACCACTTCGAGGATGGCTGAGGTGGGAATCGAACCCCCTCTACTCATTTGGAACACCCGAGGCTGAGTAGACCCCGTTCCAGCCCTCATACCACTTTTCAAATTTCGTGGCAGAGCCGGGAATCGAACCCAGGACCTCCGGGGCGGCAGCTAACCATGCTGACCGCTACGCTACGGAGGCGACTCGTAATTTGCATACCTATATAATCCTTTCCGTACTACATAAATTTCAGATAACTGTATGCAATATTATACGACTTACAGGGTTTGAAAAACTAATATTCATTTATCTCAGCTTGAGATTAATGTGACATTCATCGTTTTTCCCCTGTACCCTTCATTAGGTTAAACATTTGACTAACGTTCTTAGCGGGGCTACATGACCGCGTTGTCGCAGCCCCTAAACTTAAGAACCAACCAACGTTCTTAGGTTCCTACGTTCGTCGTCAAGAGCCGACTGCGGTGGCATCTGGTAACTAATTTCTGAACTACTTGGTCGTTGCCGGTGGCGTTTGGCGGCAAAAGTAGGAAGTACTTGAAGAAATTCATTGTCTGCAGTCCTTACTTGAATTAAAACAGATGCACACATTAATACAGCCATCAAAATTAACACCGGTTATCAGACAGATTGTACACACACCCAAAGTACACGGGGCTATATGACCGCGTAGTCGCAGCCCCTAAACTGAGGAACCAACCAACCAAGTTTACGCTGGGTAAACCGTTAAAGATACCGGGCGAAGCCGGGTCGGTTTGCTAGTTATTAAGAAGGTAATGTAATGTTTCAAGTTCTCGTATTGCAGTCATCGTTAATGAGGCCAACGAGAGAACTATAAGCATATCATCTAACCAAAAATCGGGTGAGTTACCGTGGTCGTTACGGCGTGGCTGCTGGCAGTCACTCATATCCGGGAGGCGAGGAGGTTCGAATCCCCCCGCCAGCAACCTTGTAGATGGTCTTCTGTGGTTTCCCATCTTCCTTCCGGGCAAATGTCGGGGTTGGTCCCTAACTCTAGGCCACTGCCGCTACCTTCCAACTCCTCGTCCTTACATTCACACTTCCCTCCCCAAACAACACTCCACACGCGAAGGTACTTGTAGCTCACCCATTGGGTGTCCGCCTCGAGGCAGCTACAAACTGGCGAGCCGAACATGTCCTCGGACACTCCCTGCACTAAAAGTCATACGCTTAAAAAAAACAAAAAAAAAACACAATGATGTGAAGCTTATTACATTAGAATAGGCGGCTTCGGTGGCGTAGTTGGTAGCATGCTGAGCTTCTATGCCCAAGGTCGCGGGTTCAAACCAGGACGAAGTCGTCGGATTTTTAAGAGCGTTAAAAGTCCCTCAGTATGCCTTCCTTCAGAGGGGAAGTAAAGCCGGCGGTCTTGTGTCATAGACTTATGGCACGATAAAGAACCTTACACTTGTGAGAAGCTAAATTATAGGTTAGAATTTACTGACGCTCTTAGGTTCCAACGTTCGTCACCAGGAGCCGACTGCGGTGGCATCTAGGAACCAAGTTCATAACTAGTTGGTCGTTGACGGTGGCGTTTGGTATCAAAAGTTGGAATTACTTGAAAATCGAATGTCTGCAGTCCTTACTTGAATTAAAAACAGATGACACACTCTAATACAGCCCCCGACCGAAGTCGTCGGATTTTTTAAGAACGTTATAAATCCCTCAGTATGCCTTCCTTCGGAGGGGAAGTAAAGCCGGTGTTCCCATGTCGTAGATTTATGACATGTTAAAGAACCTTCCACTTATTGCACCTGTGTGAAGCTAAATGAATATAGGTTAAACATTTGACTAGCGTTCTTAGGTTCCTACGTTCGTCGTCAGGAGCCGACTGCGGTGGCATCTGGTAACTAATTTCTGAACTAGTTGGTCGTTGACGGTGGCGTTTGGTAGCAAAAGTTGGAACTACTTGAAAATCGAATGTCTGCAGTCCTTACTCGAATTAAAAACAGATAACACACACTAATACAGCCATCACAATTAACACCGGTTATCAGACAGATTCTACACACACCCAAAGTACATGGGGCTACATGACCGCGTTGTCGCAGCCCCTAATCTGAGGAACCAACCAACCTACATTAGAACATTTAGCAGGCTGTTATTTGAATCATTTATACAATATTATTAAATAATAGTAACGCTATAAATATTATGTTGGTAATTCATTAGATAATTTCAAATATTAATGGAACTCGATAATAATTAATGGTCGCATATGTTCACACTTTAACAAAATTGATCCACCATTTCAATTATTTAAAACACGGTTCACTTCAATTATAATTATGTCATATTTATTAATTGGATATAATTCATATATATTTTGTATTTAATTTATTGTCCGTAGGGAAATTAACGTTCTTTCTAGGAATATTACTGACACGTACAGTTCTGTCGTTCTGTGTTATACACACGAAGATGGGACGTCACAAGCTATGTAACATGTAGTGACAACTACACTATCCGGCTAGTATTTTCTTCCTATTAAATTTCCGTTTTTTTTTCTTTCGCATTTATATGGGTGTGTCAAGCCTGACTGACGGCTTTTTACACATCGGTAAAATATTGGCCAGTAAGTTGGCTGAGGCACATGTGTATACATATAGGAGGGAGAAACACATTCAGGCCACTAAGAAAGGGGAGGTTGGTTCTTAAGTTTAGGGGCTGCGACAACGCGCTCATGTAGTCCCGTGTACTTTGGGTGGGTGTAGAATCTGTCTGATAACCGGTGTTAATTGTGATGACTGTAATAGTGTGTGTTATCTGTTTTTTTTTAAATTTAAGTACTGCAACTTAGAATTTTTCAAATAGTTCCTACTTTTGCCGTCAAGCGCCACCGTCAACGACTACTAGGCCAAGTTCAGAACTTGGCTACTAGACGCCACCGCAGTCGGCTCTTGGCAACGAACGTAGAAACCTAAGAGCGTTGTTTACATTCTTAACCTATCCAATTTAGCTTCACACAGGTGCAATTAGTGGAAGGTTCTTTAACATGCCATAAATCTATGACATGGGACCGCCGGCTTTACTTCCCCTCCGAAGGAAGGCATACTGAGGGATTTTTAACGCTCTTAAAAAATCCGACGGCTTCGGCCGGGTTTGAACCCGCTATCTTGGGCATAGAAGCTCAGCATGCTACCGACTACGCCACCGAAGCCGCTTAAGAAAGGGGAACCATGACTTATTGGCCAGAGCTGAAACCCTCAATAGATCTTGAAAATGTTATATGTAATGTAGGGGTAAGTGGGGGATAATGGAAAGGACTGACAAGGAGACAGAAAGAAGAAATTTCGCAACCAGCCAGCTTAAACGTTGGTAGCAATTAAGGGGGCCAAAAGAGTGAAATTAAAATTTAGAATTTGGGAAAAATTGTTTTAAATTCGTAAGCCAAGGACCACGATACTTATACTTAGTCATGGGCTTAGATGTATGGATAATGGGCTCTAAAATATGACGACCACGGAGTTCCGATTGGATACACCGGTGCATTCTGAACTTAGTCATCTTACAGATTTTCTCAATCTGAGAGCGAATGGTAGGAATGCGAAATTCATGTCTTATCTGGACATTGGTCTTTTGGAAACGGCTGAGCCTGAAGAAAGATCTTAAAATTTTATTTTGAAACATTTGAAGTTTCAAAATATGCGTTTTGGCAATGTGAGACCAGGCTTCGCAGCCATACAGCATCACGGGACGTATGACCGCTAGATAAAGCTTTCGCTTTATTGTCGCGCTTAGATATTTATTGCTCGAGAGCGGATAAATAGCTTTGCCCCGCCCTGCCGCAGGCTCGTTCTACATGTTCTGAAATGTCAGCTTTTTATCTAGCAAAATCCCTAAATATTTAACACTATTAGACCAAGGTAAGACAGTGTCATGAATTTTAAGATGACTAAGCTTGGGTTGGTGCCTAGTAAAAATAACAGCCTTGGTCTATTATTTACTTGGACTTGGTTGAGAATGCACCAGTCCGAAAACTGAGTTATCCAATCTTGCAGCACCCGAATGTTGTCGCATTGTCTACGCTTGGAAGCATATATTGCAACATCGTCCGCGTATAGCTGCAGTTCGACTCCTGCTTTCCCCGGAAGATCATTCAAGTATTGGCTAAATAGCACCGGCGAGAGGACTCCCCCCTGTGGGACACCAGCACCCAACTGTAGACCGCAGCGCTGCGGTTCTTATGTTAAACATGTGCAGTGGCATAACTACGGGGATTATCAGGTAGATCAATCCCTCCCAAGTTCCCTTTATCAATGTCAGTTTATCGGGCGTAGTATTAGCTAGCTATAGTGATACCACCTCTTTACCAGCTTTATCCGCTAAATCATTGAAAATCCACAGCCTGCTTCCAGTCGACCGACCGGGTCAGGGATGGAATGAATGAAGCCCCCATCTAGCGGCGAGGATATGAACTGTGCCAGCTGCTGGACCTGACACTGCAATCCAAGATGGCCGCCGTAGTTGGTGATCGGTCCTCAAACGCATGACGTGTGTCAGAATCCAACACAACACAAAATAACATCATGACGTGATTTTGTCTGCTGTTAATTCATTTTATGGGCTTGGGACATCTTGGTCATCAGCCCCGTGCAGTTAGGTGTGGGTTGAATTCCTCCGATTACATGATGAATGTAGTAGTGTGTGTAGCTGTATAAGGGACAGGCGTGGGGAGGTGCCCCAGGAGTTGAAATACCGGAGTTCCATCAGAAAAAAAAATCAAATAAAATAATGTTGAAGCCCACAGGAGAGATCTGCAGAATATCTTGGCTGAGTGGACATGGAAAGTTGTAACTGTTCCTGTAGGAACTTCAATTTCTTTTTAGTACATATTATTCTTAAAAATAAATGTCACCAGCCAGGTGGTGTAGTTCTTGGTTGTCACTTCTGGGGTCCATGTTTGATTCCTGACTGTCAAGAAATCTAATTCTAGTCTGAATACCTAAACATGTAAACTAGTCATATTCATATACTTAAATAGCACTCTGCCGAATGATTCAATACAAAAAAAATCCATAAACATATGGGCTAGTTCCATTGATAAGACTAAATTGCATTGCACCATGAACTCAATACAAAATATATGGGTACACTAGACAAAAAAGGCATATGTTATGCACATCTGACTCATGAATGATAAATGCTGTAGTCTACTTACAATAAATAACTTCCTCGTAAATCCATAAACATGTATGCTAGTTCTATTCATAAAATTAAATTAAATTAATTCATATACCAGTAGACAACAAAGGTCTATGACGCTCATCTGAGAAAAGGAAATTGTAGTAGCCTACATACAAGAAATACGTAATTTCCATGTAAATCCATAAACATGAAGGCTAGTCCTATTTATGAGATCAAATGGCACTGTACCAACTAAAATTTATACAAAATACACTGGATGTTAAGTTAATTGATGCAACTTACATTTGAAGAACAAAACATTACCATAAACCTACAGTAGAGAAATATATGCACATGAAATAATTCTTTAATTTGTTGATTTCAGACATAAAACCTACTTATTTAATGTGGAAGCCTTGCGAATAAACTTTCCCTTCAAATTAAGTTTTTCAGCCTGCACTTTGCAGTGATTATTGAGAAAAATGTTACTCGACACCTTACTGCATTTAACTGCCAATTTTCTCATAGACATTCCACATTCACAGACAACATCGAAGTCTGTAAGTACAGTTCAAAGTGAACCACTGCTAACTGCATGACAAGTTCCCTTTGGCGTTTAACCAATAGTAGGAAGTATTTCTCATAAGGTTCACTGACTAAAATACAAAAGATCTTATAGAGAATTTTACACAAAGTCACCACAATGTCTGAGGGACACTTCAGACCACCACGATTGAGAGCATCAAAGTAAGAGAACTTATCTTGGCATTCTATTAACAAGTTCCTGTCGGTCATGAGCACTGATACACAGGTTTCACACTTTTTTTTTGTTCATCCACAGCACATTTATAACACTATGTGCGACATATCCACCGATACAAATCATCACTCTTTCACTGCTTTCATCAACCCTGACTGACTCAATGCATTTGTCCATGCTAATGTCAGGTACAATTTCATCATCAGAAGCACAAGTACTGTAGTCTGAACAAGATTCAACGAAAGATGTTATGGAAAATTTGCCAAGAGAGGCTGATTTCATTTTCAATACATTACATATCTTTAATTTTCTTTCAGATTCTAAGATCCGGGTACTCCGGTTTTCCCTGTCACAATTTAATTCCTGCAACACTCTCCACTATCATTTCATTTCATCTGTCATTCATTTAATCATTGCCCCAGAGGAGTGCGTCAGGCCTCGGCAGCCGGCACAGTTCATATCCTCGCCGCTAGGTCGGGGCTCCATTCATTCCATTCCTGACCCGGTCGGAGACTGGAAGCAGGCTGTGGATTTTCATTCATTCTAAGATATGTTCTACTGAGACATTGTAGTTACCACCACTCATCTGGCGGTACTGACCGAATCGACCTTCAAGCTTGTCAGTTTGAAACTTTCCCAATAATATATATATTTCCATTTCAGGGTATGGAAAATATATGTACACATTTATACAATACAATCAATGGTGTGAGTCAAAGCTGTGTGTGTGTGTCTCATTTGTCAACTTTCCAAAAAAATTGAAAATTCTTCTAAAAATGTTAACTTCTTATCTTCAGGTCCAGTAACAGGAACACAATCTTCATCCCTGAGATGCTTTCCTTTTAGTGTATTCTTTACATTAATGATCTTCCACCATCGAATTATAAGTTTCAGAATCATTATCGTACCTTCTGAGCAACCACCTCCATTTTCTTTCTTTCTTTCTTTCTTTCTTTCTTTCTTTCTTTCTTTCTAGCGCTACAGCGTTCCTTTCATCGAAAACTTTTAGGGCTAAAGGCACACTCTGCTTTTCAAAGGAAGTGGGGAACAGGGCTTTTCTTGTGATTGCAGGAGCTTCTTTAAGAAGAGATTTCTTCTCTGATTCATACAAGTTTATCAGGTCCTGAAATCTTGCTTCTTGGGTGTAATACACACATGTTGCTGAACATTCATCACCTGGTTGACTTTGCAATTGAGCTTGAACTACTGATAGCTGATCACCAATGTATGGAATGTTAAGAACCTGGTCTTGGGAATTCAGCCAATTATTGCGAATGCATTTGAGTAGGTGGACAGAGTCAAACAGCAAAAATAAGTTCCTGTCATTGTTGGCTGGATTCTTTATACTGGTTTTCAAAGAACCTCCACTTATGTGCTGAAACATGCCTTTGTTTACTTTATTATTGTCCGATATAAGACAAGGGGAAACATACCCACTCTTTTCCAATACAGTGAGTACTTCTATAGTCATTTTATACAGCATGTCACTATTTTAGTTCTTCACAGAAAATAGAGCAACAACATCTGAAAATCTACACAAAGGTGACGTTATCATGGATGCCTGTATTGTAGTCGCACAATGAATTTCCTTTGGTCTGTTCAAAGCAACTACTTCAATTTTTCCACCCTTGTAACTTAGTTTAGGGGCAACATAAATCTCATCTAACAAGATACACACAACTTTTTCATGGTCACTCAGAAGCTTGCATTTCTCCCGTAAGTATGATTCCTGTGAAACGCTGATCCCTGCACAGTTTGTTCCCATTTTACACAACAGTCTTCTTAAATAAGATGGATGAGGTACTGCTAACACTTGGCTGGAGTGAACAAAATGATAAGCCCCAGGAAAAGAATAAAATAATGTTGAAGCCCACAGGAGAGTATCTGAAGAATATCTTGGCTGAGTGGACAGGGAAAGTTGAAACTGTTCCTGTAGGAATTTCATTTTTTTTTTAGTGGTAATATCGAAGTTGTCAATATTAACACGTAGGAACCAACCAAGTAAGAGATTAAGTTTATGTTTACAATCTAAATCTTCTAGCTGGAAATCTGCTAGGTGACTCAGTAGACAATCAAACTTGGTCCATTTATCACAAAGCAAGTTATCGCCAAGACACCACTGAAACTGACTGCTGGGGAGATGCAAATTGTTGTGGAAAACTTCCACAGAAAAGGATGGTGAAATTCTGATGGAGGTATTAATTTTAGGTGCTTCATTAGGGCTGTCATCAATTTTACACGGCAAAATATGCCTATCTTTGGTAAATAATGTGAAAGGCCCCACATATCTAGTGCCTACTTCATTTTTAAATTCTTCAAACCCTAATATTGTATCTCTTTCAGTCCACTCACTATAATGTTGCTCATGACGGGCAAGAACTTGCTTCATGCGTTCCTTTGGATCCTTTCTTTTTGGAGGCAACTGTTTTGTTAAATATGATGGCTGGTTTTCAAAGATGGTAGGATATGCATCTTCTTGTAGTTTTGTTCTTTTTCTAGGTACAGTTACAACTGAGCCATCTGCACAAGGGAATTTGTCTTCTGTAATAACTAATTCAGGGACAAAATGTTTGACACAAACAGCTGAGTTAGCTGTCGGAGAAAAAGCATCGCGGTGAATGCTTGTTGTCCATTTATCCCTAAGTTCTTTTTCTTTGGGAAATTGGAAAGTAGGCACCAATGGTTTATCTTTATGATAATTGGATTTGCATCCAGGCACACAAGAGTTCCGAGGCATATCTCCACGGGTAAGCCTACTGATAGTTTATAAAAAACAGGAATCCACACCAAGTACGTGATAAGATCCTTGAACTAGCAGGCTTAAAACTGGATTAGTGGACACTGCATCCAATTTAAAAAGCAGGTTATGTTTCTTCGTAATCAATTTTCAGATCTTCTCAGACCTAAAAATGGAATACGTTAATTATTATTATTATGCTTGCTCATAATGGATTACCATTACTAATAATGTATAAACCCTAAACAGAATAATAAATAGACCAACTTACCCACTAGTAGAATTGATGGAATCAGAAGGTACCGGTATCTCGATTTTATGAAGCACTATGATAATGCAGGCATTTATTTACACGAAAGCAATAACCACTAAGCACAGCAAATCAAGTGAGACGATTGCTAAGCGATATAGGGATTATTCACACCACTAGGCTATCACAACACTATCACATCGTAAACAAAACCACACATCATTATAAACAACAACCAACGACGTCAGCCATCTTGGCTCTTACCCGCCGCCAGTGTCAGGTCCGGTAGTGTAGAAGGTCCTGGCTGCTAAGGCGTGTCGTACTTCCCTGAGTCAATAATTAAATGCTTGACAGATGAAATGAAATGAAAGTGGAGAGTGTTGCCGGAATGACATTTGTGACAGGGAAAACCGGAGTACCCGGAGAAAAAAGCTGTCTGCTTCCGCTTTGTCCAGCACAAACCTCACATGGAGGGACCGGGATTTGAACCACGGACCCCCACTAAATCATTAATATATTTATTTGTATTTATTTATTTATTTATTTATTAAAATATGTTTTATATAATTATCAGACTGTAGCTCTCATCAAATTATCTACAGTTACTTCATATTAATTAATTAATATTAATATCGTATGGCCTCAGGTGCCAGGTGCAAGCTTTGTTAATTGACACCCAGAGGGCAGCTTGCGTGTCGAATTTAATGCTCCTTGGAGCGCTATGAATGTCAAGGAGGTTAGATATCTAAGCTCCTTAACGCTATACCGCTTTCTAGTAGAGAAATGAGGAACTTTGTGTTGGCGGAAAATCCCGAGATTAATTTTGCCATTATGAATACGGCCTACTGAATTCAAATGGGTTCTTTAACATGCCAACAACGTATGACATGAGTATCGTGATTTTTGTCGCCTTTCAAAAATCTCTTTGCACGGCCAGGAGCGAACCTGCAATCTTGGGGTTGGTAGTCCGACACGATAACCACTCACCCACCGTGGCAAGCAGTAATTTCATAGAAAACGGTGCATAATTAGGAGTAAGGTTTTTAAATATTTCTCCCCCACGGGCTCACAACTTGTGGGACGTGGGTTGGCGACCACGGGACCCCAGTTGAGTTCGTCATTGCTTCCACTTACTTGTACAGGGCTCCTTTCAGTTACCTTTCCTGTCGGCCTCCCTTGGTCAACACTTGTTCTCTTCCGACCCCGACGACAGTGAAACATCGTAAGGTAAATGCTTGTACAAATTTGAACCCACTGACATCTAATTCATTTCAATTGTTTTCATAGCCACACGAAATTGTGTGAAATTTTAAAATCACGAGTTTATTTCTTGTGATTAATCATGCGATTGAAGTTTGAATACTGAACATACGCAATAATCTTCATGGGCACATAACTATGGGCTATATACAAATCCAACATGGCGACCATCCGAAATATTTAACCGGTTCCCAATATCTACAAATCTATTGCAGCAATCAAACTGGAATTTTGTATGTAGATAGAGGCAATTAACATAAGTAGGATTTATGAAAATAGGCTGTTTAGTTATTCGCGGAAACACTTGTTTATGTAATGAACTTGGCCTTTCTCAATATTACACCAGATTTCCTGTGAATGAACCCATTCCTCTTTCATTGAACCCTCCAGAGGCTCAAATGTAGTGGGACGTGGGTTCGCGACCACGGGACTCCAGCTGAGTCCGGCATTGCTTCCACTTCCTTGTGCCGGGCTCCTCTCTGTTATCTTTCCTGTCAACCTCCCTTGGTCAGCTCTTGTTCTCTTCCGACCCCGACTGTATTACGGTATCCGAGGCCTAGGGAGTCTCTTCCTTTCCCGCCTTAATTGGCCCTTGTCTCATCTTTCCTGATCCCTCCTTATGCGAGGGGTCAGCCTTCTTTTTCTTTTCATGTTATCTCCTGCCTTCTGCTCAAGGTCCTCAAGGAGGCAGGGTGTGTGTAGCATCACCACTTCTGGTGCACCCTGGATATTGCCACACCCTCAGGGACTCACGGCTGGTGAGTTCGGGAGTTGGCGACCCCGAGGTATTCCTGAGCTGGGTCCGGGTTTCCCCCTTTTTCCATTGCCTTTGAGGCGAGCTTTCTCCTTTTTCTCTTTCCTCGCTGCCTTTCATGGCTCTCCTTCCTTCCAAGTCCCTCAATCCTCATTCTTCGAGGGTTGAGAGCATTTCTTTTCTTCCTGTCCTTTATTTGCCTTATCCTTTATTTGTTTACCATTTCTTCTTCTATAAGGTGCGTTTAAAAAGTAACGAGCCGGAGGCATAATTACAGAAACCAGTACCTGTATGTTAGAAGTATTGGCCCTGGCTGTTGAGGCACTTGTCCCACTGTGACACGAGGTGGTGAATGACTGTCTCATAAAATTCCCTGGGCTGCGATGTGAACCAGTTCCGCACGTACAGCTGGACGTCGGCGTCCGAGGTGAATCGTTGGCCCCGCAGAGCCCTTTTCAGGGGAGCAAACATGGCGTATTCACAGGGAGAGAGGTCTGGACTGTATGGAGGGTGGCCGAGAGCCTCCCATTTGAATTTCTGCAGGAGTGCCGCGACTGTGTTGGCCGTATGAGGTCGTGCATGAGGTCGTGCATTGTCGCGGAGCGACCATGGCGGCTATGGCGTTCACTGTCACTCGGCGGTCCTGGGTAATGAGTGCATCAACCAGCTGGACGTTGTCATCGGTAATGCAGAGGGGTGCCCCAGACCGGGCATCATCGGCTAACGACACCCGTCCTTCCCGGAAGCGCTTGTGCCACGCCTTGAACCTTGCAAGGGACATGCTGTGTTCGCCGTACACTTGTGACATTCGACGATGAATATCCGTTCCCCCTACTCCTTCCGCTGTCAGAAACAGAACAACACCTCTTTGCTCTTCGGTTGACGCCTCCATGTCACTGTTTGCAATGCGACTGGCAGCGTTGGACGATTGATGCATGCTGCTGCTCGCTTTGTATCGTCACGTGACGTGCCCGCGTGCCCTTTAGTGACGGGCTGTGACCTTCCACGCTCTGGTCGGAACCACACCTCGTTACACACGCCGCGATTAGCCGATGTCGTCACCGGTTTGCGCATTCCAGCCTCCGGCTCGTTACTTTTTGAACGCACCTTATAGTATGTAAGTTTGTAGTTAGTATTAGTAATAGATTTCATTCTCCTATCTCATCTTTCACTATCACCCAAACCATTAGGGTCCGATAACCTACATGTTAGGCCCCTTAAAACAACAATTATAATCATCATTATCTTTCATTTGACGCATACGCACAGTCACATATGGTGAAATGAAACATCGCAAGCATGGTGGGTTCTAGTATTGAATTACAATGACACGGTGTTCAGTAATTAATTGCCCCAGTGTGGTGGAGTGGCGACTGGTGTTGCCCCTCAAGGAGATGTATTACCCGCACTCTTTTTCTCCCTCATTCTGAATCGCCACGTGTTACTTTAGAAGCCTGAAGCCCGGAGTATTGGAGAAGGGGATGGTTGGTAGGTTCCTTAGTTTAGGGCAGGGGTTCCCAACCTGGGGTGCGAACGGCTTTATTAAGGGAGGCGTGAAGTGATTTCCGAATTAAGTATCTTTTATATCGAATATTACAATTTTGTGTAATAAACATTTTTCGAATCTCTCCAAGTGATTGTCGCGCCAGGTTAATCGTTCAAACCACTGGTAATTGCCAACTATCGGCACAAACCTCAGCGGAGCCGCAATGTTGGAGGTGAAATCAGGAATTTTCTGTGTTGTAAGGAGCAAAATCAATGCCAATTTTATGGTCTCATTGGCATATCTTTGTGATTTATTTGAAACTTTGAACAGTTTGAACTTAGAGCTCCAAGGCAAAGCTCCAATATTATGCTTGCTTATGATGCCATCAGGGCTTTCCTGGAAAAAATAGTTATGGAAACGCCGGCTTCAGATGAACAACTTCTCATTCTTTCACCGCCTTAATGAAATTTTGTGGTCTGTCAAATATTAAACTAAACATACCGAATCTTACCGAGAGAAATAAGTGTCAACTTACATTTGTTGACAAATTTAAGGATTTATTGTAAAGTGTGTTCTTTGTATTTTGCTAAAATTAAGTTAGTATTTAATAGATATCAATCGCGTACTTCATATTATTTTTTCAGAAATAATTATTCCATTATGTAGTGTTATTAGGTTAGGTTAGGTTAGGTCTATATCATTTGCGTCCGTTTATCGAAGTTTATCGAAGAAGTTATAGAAGTGACGAGAGTGGAGGGTCGGTGGAGGTGGGAAGGGGGGGGGGGGAGAGGCGTCAGCTGGAAAAGGTTTGGAAACCCTGGTTTAGGGGCTGCGACAACGCAATCATGCAGCCCCGTGTACTTTGGGTGTGTGTAGAATCTGTCTGATAACCGGTGTTAATTGTGATGGCTGTATAAGTGTATGTTATCTGTTATTAATTCAAGTAAGGACTGCAGACAATAAATTTCAAGTAGTTCCTACTTTTGCTACCAAATGCTACCGTCCACAACATCTAGCTGTGAATTTGGCTACACAAAGTTACAAGCACCAACCTGAGCATTTACTAACCATTGCAGATTATCACACCGAACAAGCAAATCTGCACGTCAATGGCTACCAACTATATCAAAATAAGAATGACACAAAACTAATAATCTTGAAAAGTTCCGCAATTTTAGAATAAACCTTCTGTATCTAAATAAGTGTACACATCGTAAATACCTTTTTTAAATAAGTTTTGATGATAGGTTCAAAGTTTATTATATTTGATATCTTTCTTTTTTAACCCACATACTGTAGGTCTTTGAGAGGATTCTTGATCGACGCCTACTTGCCATCGCCGAAATCCGCTCCAACCAGTGCGGGTTTGTCAAGGGGGCTGGAACCGCTGACGCCATCTTCGCAGCACGGTTACTCATGAAGAAGCACCGTGAGAAAAGAAAGCCTCTGCATATTGCCTTTCTTGACCTTGAAAAGGCCTTCGATTGTGTTCCTCATGAGTTGATTTGGTATGCGCTCCGCAACCATGGTGTGCCAGAGTCATTTGTAAATGCGGTCAAGATGTTATACACGAACACCAGCGGTAGAGTACGTTGTAATGTAGGCACCTCGGAAAACTTTCCTGTAAATGTCGGCGTCCACTATCACCGTCCATTTTTGTTCTTTTTGTTTGTGATGGACACCATCACGGAATGTTCCATGGACCCTTCTGCATGCAGATGATATAATGGTTGCAGATGACACCCGCGAAAAACTCCAATGTCAAGTTGAAGAATGGAATAACCGTCTCTCCCAGTATGGCCTATGTCAGAATGTGAAAAAGACGGAGTATCTGGAGTTAAACCCAAGCGACGGTACCATTCAAGTCGCTGGACAAAATCTAGGCCAGACAGAATTCTTCAGGTACCTTGGTTCTCGTCTTCAGAGTGATGGCAACTTCAATGATGAAGTAAGAGCCGGGGTAAACACAACCTGGTTGCGGTGGAAGGAGGTCACGGGCAAGAAAATGCCACTTCGTCTCAAATCGAAGATATATCGGACAGTGGTACGGCCAGTTGCGCTGTAAGGGGTTGAATGTCGATCATCCGACAACATTTCAGAACGTCGCCTGCACGCCATGGAAATGAGAATGCTTCGTTGGACAATGGGCATCTCCCTTATTGACCATGTCAGAAACGACACAATTCGGGAGCAAATGGGTGTCGCCCTATTTGTGGACAAAATGAGAGAGAAACGGCTCCGATGGTATGGCCATGCCCTGCATGCAGCGCCTGATACTGTTACTAACTCTGTCCTTCATTTTGAGGTTGAAGGCCTACGCCCCAGAGGACGACCGAAGCAGCGTTGGCAAGACACAATAAATGGTGACTTAAAAATTACCGGCCTAAACCCAGCTGACGCACGAAACCGGACAAAATGGAGGTCATTGACCAAAAAAGTGGACCCTGCACCAGCGGGACAACGCTAGGAAGAAGAAGAAGAAGAAGAAGAAGAAGAAGACGATACTGTACATGTGTACATAGCCTTAGTGTAAAGGATCTGATGATGATCGCTTGACGATCGAATCTGGTCATCCAAGTTAATTTATTAATCTATTGTAATTTGTTTCAGGGTTAGGGCAACACACCCAATATAATTGGGTACAATCGTGTCGACTGACTGAAAAGTTACAAAAAACTTTCTTCATGCAAAATTTCAGCTAAATCGGTTGAGTAGTAATTGCGCGAAAAAGAAACAGACAGACAAGACACCACTAGATTGTCAATTAGGCTACACTGAAATATGGCTTCAAAGCTATCAAAGTTTAGCCGTTTCGAAATGGCGACAAAAGTTACGTTTTATTTCAGCAGCAGGTGCTGCCGTGACCTGCCCGGCGAACAAGTATTCATAGCAGGTTGCATACACAGGGTCTTTCATATAAAGTAAGAACGGCAAGCGGCAGTTTTGTTATTCGCTGCTACGGTGGCCTTGTCCGAGCTTGTGGCGCGCCACGGCCCCCTGCTGTACTATTGAAAGCGCGCGCATAGTACATACGCGGGCTGTTTTTGATGTGTAACATCTTTCCACTCGGTAGCTGGACATTTTTGTGGGAGTGATTTTGGAAAAGGGACGGAAGTGAATGGGACGGAAATGGATGTTACGGAAGAGCATGGGACGGAAACAATGAGCGCGCGTGGTGGCGGAGATCGGTACAATGACGTACTGTAGGCCATGTGGCTATGGCGAATGTATATCGCATACAGTTTAGTTCAAGGTTTGGAGACCCCATTTAAGATATTCGTACAATAAATCATCTTCAAGTTGTCGTTCTTTGGTGTTAAAATATTCATTTTATCATATTGGCTGAAAACAATTACGATTTATGAAATCTTCATACTTTTGCTGTATTCTTATTTAATGTAAACACTCGATGTACTTTCGGCCATGTGGCTATGTGGAATTCATATCGCATCAACAAACATTCCAAACAACGTAGGAATTCAGTATATTAACGCCGACTACTAACAATAATTGAAACTTCGTTGGTCTAAATATGTCACTGGGAGAAACACATTTAATATACCTTCCGCACACCTAATTTTTAATCGCGCCTATACTTGGCAGTGCGTTGATCGGCAAAACGAGGCCATTTTCAATAACATCGCTGGCATGGGTTCACTAACTGGCCGGTATAGAGTGCAGCTCGCATCAAGTAGGCAGTGGATTGCTTCCGCCACGGCAAATAACAATTATGATTCATTACGTTCGCTTCGGTGGCGTAGTCGGTAGCATGCTGAGCTTCTATTCCCAAGATAGCGGGTTCAAACCCGGCCGAAGCCGTCGGATTTTTTAAGAGCGTTAAAATCCCTCAGTATGCCTTCCTTCGGAGGGGAAGTAAAGCCGTCGGTCCCATGTCATAGATTTATGGCATGTTAAAGAACCTTCCACTAATTACACCTGTGTGAAGCTAAGTTGTATAGGTTAGGAATATAAACAACGCTCTTAGGTTTCTACGTTCGTTGCCAAGAGCCGATTGCGGTGGCGTCTAGTAGTCTAGTCCTGAACTAGGCCTAGTAGTCGTTGACGGTGACGTTTGGCGGCAAAAGTAGGAATGATTTGAAAAATTCAAAGTTGCTGTCTTTACTTGAATTTAAAAAAAACAGATACACACACTAATACAGCCATCACATTTAACACCGGTTACCAGACAGCTTCTACACACACCCAAAGTACACGGGGCTACATGACCGCGTTGTCGCAGCCCCAAAACTAACGAACCAACCAACCAACTCATTACGGTCAGGATTTGGCAGTGGAGTTTTACAAGTAGTTATTTCAATGACCAACAGAGTTATCTGTCAACAAGGGATTTGCGCTCCCGGGATACACATAGCAGGATAACATATCATATGTTACACATCATATGCGACTACTGTAAGGCTCGTATATTTTTTTTCTCAAGTTCCGATGGACTGTATAAAAATAACAGATTGACATACCAAACAGATTTTACTACTAAATGTTTGCTTGTTTTATTCTTCTGTCCCAACATAATCGCCAAAACGATTGAAACATTTGTCGTATCGTTACACAAGCTTTCCAATGCCGTCGGCAAACAATTCTGCCGCCACTGAGGTGTGTACGTCTGGACAGTCTCCTGAAGTGTTTCCTTTTTGGCGAGGCGTTGCCGCCCAGCCATACTCTCGAAAAAGGTGAAAATCATTCAAGACCAACGTTACGATAGGCTTGTACAAAGAATTCAATTGTGAAGTTTTGGACCATCTGCCGTTTAGTCCAAACCAGCACTGAATGATTTTCACCTGTTTCGAGAATAATTGAAGGGATGGTTGGGCGGCAACGCCTCCCCAAAAAGGAAAAACTTCAGGGACTGTCCACACGTACCCACCTCAGTAGCGGCAGAATATTTTGCTGAGGGCATTGGAAAGCTGGTGTAACGATACGACAGATGTTTCAATAGTTTTGTCAATTATGTTGAGATATACGAATGAAACAAACAAACAAACAAACAAACAAACATTTACTAGTAAATTCTGTTTGGTATGGCAATCTGTTATTTTTATACAGTCCATCGGAATTTGAAAAAAGAAAAACATCCCCCGTATGTACTACGCGCGCGCTTTCAATAGTACAGCAGGGGGCCATGGCGCGCCACAAGCTCGGCCCAGGCCGCCGCAGCACCGAATAAGAAAACTGCCGCTTGCCGTTCTTACTTTATATGAAACAGGCGCGGATCTAGAGTTTGGCTTTGGAGGCGGGGGGGGGGGGGGGGGTCACAGAATCGAAATTGTTAAGAAAAATGGTATCACTAACAACACAATCACGAAATAACCAAACGTACAAAACCAGACCAATTTTTTTGCAAGCTACATGGATAGAAAAAATATTCGTACAAATTGCAACGGCGTGTTTTGCGACTTTTACATCGAGCTTCGAGAAAAGTATCAAGGTACGTTACAGTTTCGACAAGTCGAGTTGGTACCGACAAAGAGAGAAAGCCACAGCTTAAATTGCCAACCAAGCTTGCAGTTTGGACGTCGGCAATTTTTTTTGCTGCGAAAAAAGCCCCAAATTTCTATCCGTGCATTGCTGCACATTCATCGTGACATCACTATAGACATCGATTAGGTAATCACAAGGTTTACTAAACAAAATAGACGAGTTGATTTTGTTATATAAATAATCGTTTTTATATAACAGGTATGAAGTTGTAAATATGTACAGTTGTAACAGAACATAATAATAGCAATAAAGATATTTTCAGTATTGAATAAAATGAAAGAAACTGTTTTTCAGTTAAAATTCGTTAAGTTTTATTTGTCTGGTTATTGTGTTTTCGTTTTTTGAGTTTGCATTTGGGGGGGGGGGGGTCATGGCCCCCGTAACCCCCCCCCCTTGAATTTAGCATTGTCGTGGTAAATAAATCAAAGAACACATACGGTATTTTTCACGTCAGTGGCGTAACTAGTGTTTGTTTATGGAGGGGGGTGAGCTGAACCAATAAGCTCTATACTAGCTCTATACTCTTTATAGGGCACAAATATTTTCGTTTTGTTCTTTATCTCTTTAGTTTTGTGTCTGTTTCTTGTTGTGTTTTGTTTTGATTTATTTTTTGTGTGTGTGTTTTGATTTTGATGTTGTTTTTGTGAGGGTTTTTGATTGTTTTTTATATTTTTTTATACATCGAGTTGAGCCTCTATGGACTGCGTGGTAACAACCAACTTCACTTTAGTGTCTAGGTCTTGCTCTTGTTCTTCTGACCCCAGCGATGAGTGCCTGTTTATGTTCTTCGGACAAAGGTCCTCTCAGTCTTCCGGAAGTTGATACCATTTTAAAACCTTGGTAGATGTTCACCAATCGTCTAAATGTGTTCCTGTCACGAATTTCTCGGTCTTGAATACCAATTTGCCTGAGATCTTTTTAGCATTCCTCGAACCATCTCGGCCTTGTTGCCTTAGACTTGATGAAACTCCATATTGTTTTGGTTAATCGATCATCAGTCATCCTCAAGAGGAGACCGTAAAATAGTAGCCGTCTTTTCTTAATTGATGCTGTGATAGGGTCTGTGTTGTTATACAAGTCCTCATTTGCTCTCATTCGCCACTGTCCATCAACCCATCTATTACCTTGGAATTTCCTTTATACCCTACGATCTCTTTTTTCCAGTTGGTCAGCTTGACCTTTACTATTCATGATCAAAGTTTCGGACGCATATGTTCCCTCAGGTTTTACAACTGTGGTATAGTGTCGGAACTTGACCTCTATACTTTATTATATTGTTTTTGACTTTGTGTTTTTTGTTTTTTGTGTGTGTTTTCGTGTGTGTTATTGATGATTTTTGTGTGTGTTTTTGTTTGTTATTTACTGCTGTGGCTTTAGTTTTTGAAATTTTGCTTTGTGTTTTTGGTTTTGTTTATTTCTTTCGTTTTTGCCATCTACGAGTGGAGTTAAGCAGGGGCAAAATGACACATAATCAATGACAGCAAAACTACACGTTTTCGTGTTTGGTCTCGATAACATTTGAAACCTTTTATTTGCACTTATCAATGTGCAAAAGCTTGAAAATAAACAGGTTTTCTTAAGCAAGTTTTTAGATACAGTAACACCAAAAGTTTTACACGACAAAACAGAAATGTTCTCGAATTATTAAGTACTAGTTTAGTACCCGTGCTTCGCTGTTGTTGTTGTTTGAGTCCTCAGTCTTTTGACTGGTTTGATGCAGCCCTCCATGCCTCCCTGTCCTGAGCTAATCGTTTCATCTCTTCATAGCTACCACACCTTACATCCGATGCAATCTGTTTAACATATTCTAACCTTGGTCTACCCCTACAGTTCTTGTCCTCAACCCTTCCTTCCATAACTAAGCTTGCTATTCCTGGGTGTCTCAGTATGTGTCCTACCAACCTATCTCTTCTCTTCATTAGCCGTCGCCAGAAACATCTCTCCTCTCCCACTAGTCTCAATACCTCTTCGTTTGTAACTCTATCTACCCATCTGATCATCATTCTCCTGTAACACCACATTTCAAACGCTTCAATTCTCCTCTTTTCTGCTGCACCAATAGTCCAAGTTTCACTTCCATAGAGCGCCACGCTCCAGACAAAGGCCTTCAAAAATGACTTCCTAATACCTAAATCTATATTCGATGTCAACAGATTCCTTTTGTGTAGAAATGCTTTCCTTGCCTGAGCTAGCCTACTTTTTATATCCACTTTGCTTCGTCCATCACTGGTTATTTTGCTTCCTAAGTAACAGAATTCTCCTACTTCCTTTAGCTTTTCACCTGCCAATTTGATGTCCATAGAGGTTTCTGATTTATTTCGGCTGCATTCCAATATTTGTGTTCTACATTTATTAATTCTCATCATGAATTCTTTCCTCAAGACGGAGTCCATACCATTCAAATCCTCAGGCGTGTCGGCCAAGATGACTACGTCATCGGCAAATCTCCGAGTTGAAATTATTTCTCCTTGAATCTTCACTCCCACTTTTCATTTTTCTCCAATTTCCTTCATTGCGTGCTCAATGTAAAGATTGAAACGTATGGGTGATATGTTGCAGCATTGCCTTACACCTTTCTGAATACCAGCTTCTCTCTCATGTCCTTCTGCTCGAATGACTGCTGTCTGGTTTCTGTATAGATTGTAGATCACCCTCCTATCCCTGTACTTTATTCCAATCGTTTTCAAAATGTCAAACAATTTAGTCCAATCAACGTTATCAAAAGCCTTTTCTAAGTCTACAAATGCTTCGCTACGGGTCATAAATAAATTGAAATGTGTAGGTGACAGTTATAACAGGGGATAGGTGAGGTGCTGCGTGGAGGGAGATTAAGGATGGAACATTTAGTCCAACTACACCGCTTGGCGTGGACCGTGTTTTATAACACACATTTCGGTTTTACTCGCTAACCGTTGGAGATACACGAAAAGTGATCAGGACCTTTCGGATAGAAAATTAAATTTTAAACCTCGTATATACTATTTCTTCGCGTTCTCTTTTTATTTGAAATGGAAATACGAAAGTTTGAAACCAAAGGGTGTAGTGACGTCACAAAAATGGTCGCCACCCTAAAATAGTGCAAAGTATCGAAATCAAAAGTAGCCTATATGTTAACCAGGTAAATCAGCTACTTCCATGTAACATTTCTTGTAAATAGGATCAGTGGTTCTTGCGTGATTGAGTAATACACAGACACACACCATCTCATTTTTAGCCAACTTTTCACATTTTGCAAAAATGATGAAAAAGTAGACTAATGAGATCGATCTGGGAAAATGTGTGTCTGTCTGTCTGTCCTTCTGTCTGTCTGTCTGTCCTTCTGTCTCTCTGGCTGTGTGTGTGTGTGTCCCCTATCAATTCCTAAACGGCTGCAGCAATCGAAACCAAATTTAGTATGAGTAAAGATGTATATCGGTATCTCAAGCCCATATTTGAAAATGATGTCAGTGCTACCAACTGCTGAAAAAACGCAGTAGAAATTTGAGCTCCATGTTGGATATCATGGAAGGTATGCATGGGAGCTATTCCAAAATTGGCACGCATGTAGATAATACTATTTCAGTTTAATTTCCAGGAGGCCATACATGACAGTGTTGCCAAAACAATTTAAACCATCTGATAGGTCCGATTTTTAAATGCATATAACTTCTACACTATTAATTGGATTTCAACCAAATTTTGTATGTAATATGTGTACATAAGCAGATATGACTAAGTGTATTCTTAAGAGCCACCAGGGCTGCCAACTGTTAATAATTGATCTCTATATTTTCTTCATCCAAATATCAATATATCTGAAAGTATGCACGCCGACAGCTTTAAACGATGCACACGTATAGTACCTGACATTTTAGATTAATTTGGAGTGACTTATATACTTCAGTTCTACCAACATGATTCTATACCTGCTGATAGGACCAATTTTTAATGTAACTCCTATACTATCAGTTGGATTTCAACCAAATTTCGTATGTGCTATGTGTAACATAACAGATATAACTATAAGTATTCTTAAGAGCAATCAGGGCTGCCAACTGTTAATAAATGCTGCCTATATTTTTTACCCTAATATCAATATATCAGAAAGAATGCAAGCCAACAGCTCTATAATTTGCACACGTATAGCACCTGACACTCTAGATTAATTTGGAGTAATTAATACAAGGCAGTGCTGCCAACATTATTCTATGCATGGTGATAGGTCCAATTTTAAAATACATGCAACTTCTATACTAACAATAATGGATTTCATCCAAAATTGGCACAACAAGATATAATATTTCCGATTATTTCTAACCAGCACACGCATGAATTTGTTGCCAACATGCTTTTACGCGTGCTGATAGATCCAATGTCTAACTGCATGTAACGTCCATTGGACTTCAACCAAATTTTGTCTTCTGTACCTTAAGAGATGGAACTAAGAATATATTCAGTCACCAGGGCTGCCAACTGTAGTGCTCTATTAGGCTACATTATGCCAGGAATATTTCGAACTAATTGGACATTTCGATATTACGAACTTAATTTCGTCATTATTCTAGATAGGTTCATATACTGTAGAATAATCATTGGCATGAAAAGTAGGCTCTTTCGTCACAGAACTTCTTGTTATATATTAGTATAGATATACTAACATACTCCAGTTGTTCGTCATCAACCCAAAGGTTGGTTTTATTAATCAAATTACGCATTTTCATTGTTTGGCTCTGGCGAGGATTGGTTCCTCTGATCACTGCCCGTAGTTACGCCACTGTTTAACTTTGGCACTTCGGAGAGGAAGTAAAGCCGGCGCGGCGGGCCCATGTCATAGATTTATGGCATGTAAAAGAGCCTTCCACCAATCACACTTGTGTGAAGCTAAATTATAGGTTATATTTGACTATCGCTCTTAGGTTACAACGTTCGCCAGGAGCCGACTGCGGTGGAATGTAGTAACCAAGTTCAGAATTAGTAGTCGTTGACGGTGGCGTTTGGTAGCAAAAGTAGAAACTACCTGAAAATTGTATGTCTGCAATCCTTACTTGAATTATTTATTTATTTATTTATTTATTTATTTGTTTATTTATTTATTTATTTATTTATCGTATGGCTTTTAGTGCCGGGAGTGTCTGAGGACGTGTTCTGCTCGCCAGAGGCTGTAGCTGCTTCAAGCGGACACCCATAGGGTAAGCTACAAGTTCCGTTCAATTCTAAGTAGTTCCATCTTTCGCTACCAAATGTCAATGATACCTACTGGTGATCGATGGGACTTTGATAGAGCGTTCCAACGAAATATAACCTAGAAATTTAGCTTCACACAAGTTTAGTATGTGGAAGGATCTTTTACATGCCATAAATCTGTGACATGTGACCGCAGGCTTTACTTCCCCTCCGTAAGTAGGCATACTGAAGGATTTTTAACGCTCTTAAAAATCCGATGACTTCGGCCGGGTTTGAACCCGCGATCTTGGGCGCAGCAGTTCAGCATGCTACCGACTACGCCACCGAAGCCGCTCTTATTTGAATTAAAACAGGTAACACACACTAATACAGCCACCACAATTAACACCGGTTATCAGACAGATTCTACACACACCCAAAGTACACGGGGCTACATGAACACGTTGTCGCATCCCCCAGGTGCTTACATCTAGTGGGACGTGGGTTGGCGACTACGGGGCCCCAGCTGAGTCCGGCATTGCTTCCACTTACTTGTGCCGGGCTCCTCTCCGTCTTCTTTCCTGTCGACCTCACTAGGTCAACTCTTGTTCTCTTCCGACCCCGAATGTATTAGGGTATCCGAGGCCTAGGGAGTCTCTTCCTTTCCCGCCTTAATTGGCCCTTGTCTCATCTTTTCTGATACCCTCCTTCTGCGAGGGGTCAGCCTTCTTTTTCTTTTCCTGTTACCTCCTGCCTTCTGCTCAAGGCCCTCAAGGAGGTAGGGTGTATGTAGCCCCACCACTTCTGGTGCACCCTAGAAAGTGCTACACCCTCAGGGGCTCACGGCTGGTGAGTTCGGTAGTTGGCGACCCCGAGGGATTCCTGAGCTAGGTCCGGTTTCCCCCTTTTGTCCCTTACCTGTGGGACGGACCCTCTCTTCTTTCACTTTCCTGTTTTTTTCTTTTCATTATATTTCCTTTTCCCTTTAAGATTCCCGCACTGTTATTTTTCCATCTCCACTCCATTTTGTGGGTGTTTTCAATCTCCGTTGCATTTTGTAAGTCTTTTCGATCTACGTTGCATTTTGTGAGTCTTTTTCAACCTCGATTGCATTTTGTAAGGATTGACAATCTAAATTGCTTTTTAGTAAGTCCATCAATATCGTGGGGGTCCTTTTGTGAGTATTTTGAATTTCAATTGCATTTTATATTTTCAACCTACACCGCTTTTTTGCAAGTAGTTAAGTCTCAATTGCATTTTTGTGGGTATTTTGAATCTAAATTACATTTTGTAAGTATTTTCAATCTAAATTGCATTTTGTAAGTATTGTCCATCCAAATGAGAAGTTTGAATCTACCATACATTTTGTAAGCAATTTAAATTGCATTTTGTATTTTCAACCTACCCCGCTTTGTTCAAGTAGTTATTTCTCAATTACATTTTGTGCGTATTTTTCGATCTATTCCTTTTGTATTTTCGTTCGAAATTCCCTTATGTACGTATTACCGCTCTCCATTTTGTGAGTAGTTTCAATCTGAGTTCCTTTTTGTAAGAATTTTCCTGCTCACTTACTTTTTGTTCTGGTTTCCACTTCATTGACATTTTCGCTATCACACAGACCATTAGGGGCCGATAACCTGGATGTTAGGCCCCTTAAAACAACAATTATCATCATCATCAACAACGTTGTCGCAGCCCCTAAACTGAGGAATCAACCAATCACGTTTCCGACGATTTTGATCGGGGCACCAGGACATGGCAAAAAGAGAGATAAAAACCCCGGATGAATGGGATCCTTAGCCTTGGGGCAATTGGATGTTCTGATTAAAATTCTTGCCTAGAATGGAATATTTAATTAAACACCTGGCGTCTCGTGGACTCAAGGGTCTAGCTCACACCTTTGTTCACCGCCAACAAGAGTGCTCACAATACTCTCAAGCCACGAGCTAAATACAGCGAGCGAGGTCTTTCGCTTCCATAACCTGGAGACACAGCCGGAGTTAGCAAACACATGTGATAACTAGTTTAAGACCTTAAGAAGTACAAAATATGCAAGCAAATATGCCCTATAAACTACATAAATATGACCTAAAACTATAAAATATGACCTAAAAAACATGGCATTTCCTTGTTTGCTAATTGCTTCTGAGCTAAATATATCTACTGGAGTGCATTCTATTGAAAGGTGGATGCACACTATTGTCTTGTTCCGAGACCTCATGCGTAGTTTGTCGCAATCTAACTTGTCCAGAAAGATGTGCTAAAAGACGTCCGTAGAGGAGCGCCTTCTTGGAATCAGGTCTTCTAAACCTGCTATCTGCCTGTTCTGGGAAAAGAAAGAAAAATATATCTACTACACAATTCGGAAATCCTGTGTTTGAAAGTCGACGCTGATAACACGTTTGTTGTTAACGACGCCTCAATTTAAACAAAAATGCTGAAATTATAACCAAATATGACCTTATATCACTAAAATACACACATCAAAAAAAGTTTTGCATCACCTCGGTTCCAAGAGTTCCGGAACCGTTAAATACAAAGGGAATAGAGATCAACACAAACAACATTTCAGCTCGTTTTATTGCTCATGAGACCCACACATTGCATGTTGCACCATCATACAGCTAGACTTTCAGCATTTGTGGTCCAGATTGCAGTACACACCACTACCTCTAATACCCAGTAGCACGTCCTCTTGCATTGATGCATGCCTGTATTCGCCGTGGCATACTATCCACAAGTTCATCAAGACACTGTTGGTCCAAATTGTCCCACTCCTCAACGACAATTCGGCGTAAATCTCTCAGAGTGGTTGGTGGGTCAAGACGTCCATAAACAGCCCTTTTCAAAATATCCCAGGCATGTTCGATAGGGTTCATGTCTGGCGAACATGCTGGCCACTGTAGTCGAGCGATGTCGTTATCTTGAAGGAACGCATTCACAAGATGTGCACGATGAGGTCGAGAATTGTCGTCCATGAAGACAAATGCCTCTCCAATATTCTGCCGATATGGTTGCACTATGGGTCGGAGGATGTCATTCAGGTATCGTAAAGCCGTTTCGGAGCCTTCCATGACCACCAGTGGCGTACGTCGGCCCCACATAATGCCACCCCAAAACATCAGGGAACCACCACCTTGCTGCACTCGCTGGACAGTGTCTAAGACGTTCAGCCTGACCAGGGTGCCTCCAAACACGTCTCCGACGATTGTCTGGTTGAAGGCATATGCGACACTCATCGGTGAAGAGAACGTGATGCCAATTCCGTGGGGTCCATTCAGCATGTTGTTGGGCCCATCTGTACCACGCTGCATGGTGTCGGGGTTGCAAAGCTGGACCTCGCCATGGACGTCGGGAGTGAAGTTGCGCATCATGCAGCCTATTGCGCACAGTTTGAGTTGAAACACGACGTCCTGTGGCTGAACGAAACGCATTATTCAACATGGTGGCATTGCTGTCAGGGTTCCTCCGAGCGGCAATCCGTAAGTAGCGGTCATCCACTACAGTAGTAGCCCTTGGGCGGCCTGAGCGAGGCCTGTCATCGACAGTTCCTGTATCTCTGTACCTCCTCCATGTCCGAACAACATCGCTTTGGTTCACTCTGAGACGCCTGGAAACTTCCCTTGTTGAGAGCCCTTCTTGACACAAAGTAACAATGCGGACGCGATCGAACTGCGGTATTGACCTTCTAGGCATGGTAGAACTACAGACAACATGAGCAGCGTACCTTCGTCCTGGTGGAATGACTGGAACTGATCGGCTGTCGTACCCCCTCCGTCTAATAGGCCCTGCTCATGCATGGTTGTTTACATCTTTGAGCAGTTTTAGTGACATCTATGAACAGTCAAAGGGACTGTATCTTGGATACAATATACACAGTCAACGTCTATATGCCGGAGATCTGGGAACCGAGGTGATGCAAAACTTTTTTTGATGTGTGTATGACCAAATATGACAAAAACAATAAAAATGGCCGAAATATGCATTTATAGGCAACATAAAATTGCTTTAGACGTGGTCAGGGACCCGTCATTCAAACTTATTTTTCAGATTTTGGGTAAAAATTAGCTCAGGAAAAAAAAAAGACTTTTCCTTAACATCCGAACCTTAGTGATAACTTACAAAATCCTCCGAGGTTAAAAATAAAATGTGGTTCAAAGTATGATCGTTTAAGGTAACCGTGTAGTGTGAAACTGTCAAATAATGCAGAACGTTACAAATATCTCAATATTTCAGAACATTTTCAAGTTAGTATTTTGAAATATGTGTAATTTGCGATTTCAGATTAGTCAATTGCTATGCTCACGACTATGATCACGCAACAGAAGCATTGTTTGTGTTTTAAACTAGCAGATGACCCGGCTCCGTCATGCTTATGACAGCTTGGTTGGTTCCTCAGTTTAGGAGCTGCGACAACGCGGTCATGTAACCCCGTGTACTTTGGGTGTGTGTAGAATCTGTCTGATAACCGGTGTTAATTGTGATGGCTGTATTAGTGTGTGTTATCTGTTTTAATTCAAGTAAGGACTGCAGACATTCAATTTTCAAGTACGCTAGTTTCTAATTTTGCTACCAAAAGCCACCGTCAACGACCACTAGTTCTGAACTTGGTTTTCTAGATGCCACCGCAGTCTGCCCCTGGCAACGAACGTTGGATCCTATGAGCGTTAGTCAAATGTAACCTATAATTTAGCTTCACACAAGTGTAATTAGTGGAAGGTTCTTTTACAAGCCGCTTGAGATGACTTCTTTTAAATATCTCCTTTTAACACGTTCTATGTCCACCAGCTGTTTTTCTGTTAGGTGCTCCCAAATGAGTCCCAGTCCATAGGTAATACCCCTTCGAACAATAATTACCAGTAATCTTCTGGTGAGGATCGAACCCATGATCTTGGGAACTAGCTGAGTGAAGCTCCACTTGTAACTACAGGCTACATCAAACAGCGCGTGCTATGTAATAATAGTGTTAGGGGCTCCAATGTCATGATTGGCTCACATCCGGCCAATTAGCGCACGAGATTCGAACCCCGGTATTACAAGCATTCTCCAAATTGGCTATCAACTTACTAATTGGCTATATTACCCGCGCGGAACGGATGACCTTAACTTTTCTCTGTCTTTCGAAAGCCCACCCCAATATCTCCTTACAGTCGCAAAGAAACTCAAGTATATATATATATATATACAGGCTGGAGACCTGAGGTCAACTTGTGCAATATCCATTTCGGTTCTGGCTTCTTCATTCATTTATTAATAGCAACCCGACCCGGCTTCGCCCGGGATCAGTTATGAATGCATTACGTGATAAGCGCTTTTTTTTCTAATGTCAATGAGCAACGAACAATATCCGTTTACGTCGCGGCATGATGGGTTAAAATCACTGACTGGACTATTAATTATATTATCATGGAGATGCATGTGCAACAAATTCTTGTCAAACGTAATTTAAGAATGGCGAGGTGCATGAAACACAAATCCCCTTTCCGTCCAATCTTAACTTGACTGTGAAATTTGCGGAATGAAAAGTTCACAGGCGAAATGAAGAAAAGCCGAGTTGCACTTCCAAGGAAACTCCAAACACAACCACTCTTCTCTAAAGTTTTTAACTCAACACGACTCGACTGTTTGCTGCTGGCTGTAACTGGGGCAATAAGCTCGTCTGCTAGCTGAGCTGTAACTAGATTGATAGACTTGCCCCTAGCTAGCTCGTAAACTGTCGCCTAAGTAACTGAATGGAGATTGTTGGAAGAAATGGAAACGTAAAAACACTTATAGTAGGCGATGTATTGAAGATAGAGGTATGCTCTCCCGGGCTTTTTTGTAGAACTTTTTATGCTGAACAATTCTTACACTCATAGTATATAGATATTCTTAACGGTTTGCCCAGCGTAAGCTTAAAATGCGCACGGACGCCAGTTGGTTTTTTTTTCGACCTTTTCACTGAAATCGTTAGTGCTTGACTTCCTTAGGTCATAAATAAATTATTTTCTAGAGAAATCTTCCTCGAGATATCCTTTACAGAATGGTGAAAACCGCATCAAAATCCATTCAGTAGTTCCCGAGATTACCCGTGACATCCAGGAATCGGGGACTTTGTTTTATACTAAATAGAAATTATACGCCAATCAGTATAATTTAATATCCCCCTTCCGTCCAATCTTAAATTGACTGTGAATTTTGCGGAACGAAAAGTTCACAGGCGAAATGAGAGTTGCACTTCCAGGGAATGGCGAGGTGAATGAAACTCAAATCCCCCTTCCGTCCCATCTTAACTTGACTGTGTTTCACAGGCGAAATGAAGAAACCCCGAGTAGCAATTTTAGGGAAACTCCAAACACAACAACCCTTCTCAGAAGTCTTAACTCAACACGACTCAACAGTTCGCTGCTGGCTGTATCGCAATAGGTTCGCCCGCTAGCTAGGCTGTAACGGGATGATAGACTCGCCCTTAGCTAGCTCGTAAAATGTCGCCTCAGTAGTTGGAATGAACATGGTTGGAAGAAATTAAAACGTAAAAACACTTATAGTGGCCGATGTATTGAGGATAGAGTTATGCTCTCGCGGAATGTTTTGTAGAACTTTCCATGCTGAACAATTCTTACACTCATTGTATATTGATATTTTCAACGGTTTGCCCAGCGTAAGCTTACAAAGCGCTCGGACGCCAGTTTTTTTTCTCCGACTTTTGCACTAAAATCGTTACTGCTCGGCTCCCTTTGATCATAAATTAATTATTTTCTACAGAAATCATCCTCGGGATATCCTTTACAGAATGGTGCAAACCGCATCAAAATCCATCCAGTGGTTCTCGAGATTACCCGTGACATCCAAGAATCGGGGACTTTGTTTTATACTAAGTAGAGATTAAAAGAAAGCTTTCCAGTTGGTCAACACAAACTGTACCCAGTCACAATGATTACTTGACTGCGGTGGCGTCTAGTAGCTAAGTTCTGAACTAGGTCTAGTAGTCGTTGACGGTGGCGTTTGGTGGCAAAAGTAGGAACTATTTGAAAAATTCAAAGTTGCAGTCCTTACTTGAAATAAAAAACAGATACACACACTAATACAGCCATTACAATTAACACCGGTTATCAGACAGATTATACACACACCCAAAGTACACGGGGCTACATGACCGCGTTGTCGCAGCCCCTAAACTGAGGAACCAACCTACCACATTGATTACGTGCCTAATGCGACCGTTGCGGATGCGACCCAGTTCAAATCGTGGCTGTAGCGACCCTGGTACTAGCTTACAGTGCCCCGTGCGACCAACTGTTCGAGAGAATTGAAGATCTTATTTCCAAAGTGACGTAGATCCATGAAATGCAAAACTTTAGAATTCGCGTTTTTGTTTCTTCGTACAATTAAATTCTGGTATGATTATGAATATAATGTAATTTTTAGCGTATTTTCAATTTTGAAAAAATAGGCTTATGATATCACCTTTTGTCCGTGTGTCTGTGTGTCCTAATAACTCCTATACGGCTGGAGCGATTTCAATGAAACTCGGTAAGTTCATAGCACTACTCTGGGCGACCCCGACTGTGCCCTTCAAATTTTGTTACATCTCACCAATCCAACATGGCGGCTGTGCGAAATATTTCACCAGCATTCAATATCTCTGAAACTATTCCCGATATTACCCTGGAAATTTTTACGGTGATAAAGGCAACTACTAGAAGTTCACGTATGTGACTTTTGAAAAACTGGTAACTACAAAACCAACATGGCGGCCACGCCAATTTGCGACTTTTAAATAGACATTTCTCGCGATTTAACCAACCAAACGCAATAAAACTTGGTACAGTATATGTTTATACACATTGTAATGCACCGACATCAAACTTCGTTCAATTGTTTACATAACCACAAGATGGCGGATGTGCGAAATATTTTACCGGCATTCTATATCTCTGAAACTATTAGCGGTATCACCCTGAAATTTTGTACGGAGATAAAGGGCCCTACTTAAAGTTCATTTTTAAGACTTTCAAAAGCCGGTTAACTACAAAACGAACATGGCGGCCAAGTGAATTTGAAAACCTTAAATAGACCTTTCTCGCGATTTAATGTTTCAACCGCAATGAAATCTGGTACAGGAAATGTTTATACACATTGTAATACACTGGTATACAATTTAGTTCAATTGTTTACATAACCTCAAAATGGCGGATGTGCGAATTTTAAAATAAAGTTTTTATTTCTTGTGTCGTAATCATGCGATCGAAGTGAAAGTTTGAATAATGAACCTACGCAATAAGTTTCCATTAATGGTACATGACTCTATGGCCTATACATTTAACAATCCTACATGGCAACCATCCGAAATATTTAGACGGCTCTGAATATCTACGAATCTATTATAGCAATCAAATTGAATTTCTTTATGTTCATAGGGGCTATGAACATAAGTTCACCTATAGGACTTTAAATAAGCAGGTGATCACAAATCCAACATGGCGGCGACACGAAATATAAATATTTACATGGACGTTTCTCGCAATTTAACCATCCTAGTGCAGTGAAACTTGGTACAGTAAATCCTTATACGAATGTTAATCCATTGGCATCAAATTTATTTCAATTGTTTCCATAACCACAAGATGGCAGCTGTGCGAAATTTTAAAATCTCCTTGTTACTTCTCGTGTTCTAATCATGCGATTGAAATTTGAAAGCTACACGTACACAATAATCTTCATGTAACAGTACATAACTCTGGGACCTACATATATAAAATCCAACATGGCGACCATCCGCAATATTTAGTCGGTTCTCAATATCTACGAATCTATTGCAGCAATCAAACTGAAATTGTGTATGTTCATTGTGGCAGTTAACATAAGTAGGATATATGAAAATAGGCTGTATAGTTCTTCACGGAACTACTTGTTTTCATTACTGATGCTCTACATATTCTTCAAAGTTAGCCATGGCCTTGATTTATCACGTAAGGCGGACCGGGTTCGATTCCCGGTCAATGCATGTGAGATTTTCGATGAGAAATGCCATGTCCTGTGGTTCGGATTCCACGTAAAACGGAGGTCCCGTGGCTTATGATCGCGAGATTAACGGTCACGTTAAACTACAAGCTTCCTTTTTTTATTTATCACGTGATATCACGTGATGTCCAGTGAGACATCGGATTGGTCAACATGAATATAAGGCACATTGGAAATAAATACCCGTTGAGTTACATCACTTTGCAAATAAACTTAGTTCTTAGATCTCAGTTAATATGGGATATACGACGTATTGCGACTTAAAACCTTTGCTATACGTTGAGAGAACCTATAAGCTTGCCTTTGAAAGAAATAAAAACTGAAAAACCGTCAATTTTTTATTTACGTCATTTTGGAAGTAAGCTCTTCAATTTTTACGGCGCCAAACCTAACCTCCTCCCCCATGGTCTGGTACCTTGTCGTGGTGGGGAGGCTTGTGTGTTTCAGTGATCCCGAGAGCAATGCCGGCGGGAGCTTCGGCTCCTGGCAGGGTCACCCATGCCGGTAAGGTCGAGGGTGAGAGACCAGACTAAATGACAGACTACACCATGATAGTGGGCAGCAGCGTCATCAGTAGGTTATTTCCAGGCGGAGCAGTAATTCAGTGGTACGGTTGGAAAACTGCGGGGGCTCGTTTTCAGTCCTTAAGGTGGCAGCCCTACCAGAAAACTAGGAAGCTGTGGGTTAATAACTCGCACTCTCCGAAATTGTTTATTAAAGAAACTGAAAAGAATGAAAACCGGACGGATCTCATGTTGTCAACTTTCGGCACGAAAAGGAGGACACGAATAGGTTTCTGGAATGTGAGACGTACCATTGAAGAGGAGGCCAGAAAAGCGGGAAAGACTTGGAGGGAAGTGAAGAACTTGGCAACAAACAGAGCCCGATGGAAATCATTCTTGGATGCCCTATGCTCCGCACGGAGCGAAAGGAAATAAGTCAAGTAAGTCAAACCTAACCTAAGCGGAATTTTAGCAGAGGCAGATGTGTTAGAAATTCCCAGATTCCACCGATACATCAGTTCTTGGGTCGCTAGTGGCACGATGGCAAATTGGTGGGTCGCATACGGCACGACACCGTTACATTAGACGGGAAAACAAGTATTTACGTACCCTAGCCTAAGAAATGAGAAATATATTACAAAATAACACACTTTCATGTACAAAACTGTGGGGACGTAATTGGATGACCCTCCCCCCCCTCCCCAGGGGCTCACATCTGGTGGGATGTGGGTTGGCCACCACGGGACCCCAACTGAGTCTGGCATTGCTTCCACGTAGCCTACAGCTTCGATCATATTGCACAGTGGGTCAAAATCGAAATCTAGGAGGACAAAAGTATTTTTACGTTTTAATCATGAATTTAGAGTGAAAGCAACGTATATAATTTGTTTACTTCATAATAAACATCAGTTAAGACCTTTCTTAAGCTACCGGTACGTCTAAAATTGCAAGAAATTGTCTATGGCTAGGAGTTGGATAGAGCATTCAGTTATCTCTTCAGAACAATTTTCTAACCCTAATTTACTTTTAACAAAGTCACAAAGTTCCACTTTTGACATAATCGTCGAACCCAGTGCTTCAATCAGTTGTAAACGTGTGAGGACTGGTTGCGCGCCATCTTCTTAAACGCAAAATAACTAAGTATGTTGCAAAAAGATGTAAAAAATCTTATAACAGGCGTAAACTACAAGACTTTATCTACATTTTAACATTAACTAGAAATTGACGCAGAGTGACGCGATATACTAAAAATCTAAGTGAAAATATAATCTTAAAAATAATCATTAAATATTATGTAATGCAAATATAGCTAAAATTACGTAATAATTACGCCCATTAATAACTGAAACACGTTACAAAGATCATACCTTCAGCTGCATGTTCCATCTTAAAGCATCACACCAACCACAAAGATAACCAAACCACAGCCACTTACATTCACCCTCCAATTCAGACTGCTCGAACAGTGGTGACAGACTTGCACTAAGATGTATTTATATCCCAGAATAGTGAGCGGAATTGTATGAGAATGCTGTATAAGTAATACATTTTGATTTTTTAATTATGAAAATAAATAATTTTGTCCCCCTAGATTTCGATTTTGACCCACTGTGCATTGGAGGCACGCTTGTGCAAGTAATTTGGTGGTGCGCGTGCAAGCGTGCACATATAAACAAAATCTGTAGGAGAGCAAGTGGTGACGTGTCCATCGCCGCTCACACTGCCTCCACAAGCAAGAGCACGCTTGCGCAAGCTTGATCCGACTCCACTTCGAAACAAAAATATTTGCTTTGTAGTTGCACGCGTGCTTGATTTCAGTTGATTTCTGGCCATCGAGGCAGTGACAGTCTAGTGTTGATTTCCTGTAATGAAGTTTTTGACCAAGCATATTAAAAACGAGTGTTTTATTTTCCAAACCTGATATCCAGGTTATTTTCATAAACTATTCACTGAAAATATATTCAATCGGTTATAATTAATAATTAATACGATACATTAACTTTTTGGGAGAAAAAGACCTACAAAATTCCTAATATTGGCAGATTAATAATAATAATAATAATAATAATAATAATAATAATAATATCTTATGACCTCGGGTGCCGGGTGCAAGCTTTGTTATTGACACCCAGAGGGTAGCTTGCATGTCGAATTTCGTTGTTCCTTGACTATGAAAGTCAAGGAGGTTAGATATTAGATATCTAAGCTCCTTGAACACTATAGCGCTTTCTATTAGAGATTAGGAACTTTGTGTTGGCGGAAACTCCCGCGATTAATTTTGCCATTATGTACTCGGCCTACTGAATTCAAATGGGTTCTTTGACATGCCAACATCGTATGACATGCGTATCGTATTTTTACCGCCTTTCAAAAATCACTTACCACGGCCAGGAGCGAACCTGCACTCTTGGGGTTAGTAGACCGACATGATATCCACTCACCCACCGTGGCAAGCTATTGGCAGATTGAATATCATTTTCAAATTCATCAAAAACATATTTTAGAGTAAATACCGTAGTTAAAAAATCTTCATGTCTTACCTCAAAGTCACCATCAGCTTCTCTTCAGGTGATACACACCTTCGGAAATTAGATTGCCTCCTTATTCTAGGTGTGATTAGAAAGTGTTTGATAGCATTCTGATGTATTCAAAAAACTTATCACGCTGCCTAAGAAAATCGTTGAATATTCGTGCATATTCTCCATCTTCCTCTCTGTTCAGAAAATACTCGTTCACCCACTCTTCCCTGATTTCTTGCTCATCCAAAAATAAAAAACTTTTTAAAACACCATTTTCCAAAACAATTTCCTCATCGTCTGACATACCCATATCGACTGACCTGTTTATAATAATTAACTTGCACCTGCTTGCATTTAGTGAGAGCACATTGCTGCTCACGCCGGCTTGCGCACGTGCGCGCCACCACATTAATTGCATTAGCGTGCCTCAAATGTGATCGAAGCCTACTTGTGCCCAGCTCCTCTTCATCCTTTTTCCTGTCAACCTCTCTTGGTCAACTCTCGTTTTCTTCCGAGCCCGACGGTGTTAGGGTACCGAGGCCTAGGCAGATTTTCACTTTCCCGCTTTAATTGGCCCTTGTCTCATCTTTCCGGATCCCTCATTCTTCGAGGGTAATGCCTTCTTACCTTTTACAATTTGTAGGCCTACGTCTTTTCACTTCCAATTACATTTTGCACGTACCTCAAATCTAAATTGCATTTTGTAAGCATTTTGATTTTCGCTTGCATTTTGTGAGTATTTTGAATTTCAATTGCATTTTGTAAGTATTTCCAACCCCAATTGCATTTTGCCGGCATTTTCAATCTGGTTGGTTGGTTCCCCAGTTTAGGGTCTGCGACAACGCGGTCGTGTAGCCCCGTGTACTTTGGGTGTGTGTAGAATCTGTCTGATAACCGGTGTTAATTGTGATGACTGTATTAGTGTGTGGTATCTGTTTTCAATTCAAGACAGGACAGCAGATATTGACTTTTTTCAAGTAGTTCTTACTTTTGCCGCCAAACGCCACCGTCAACGACTACTAAGTTAGAACTTGGTTACCAGATGCCATCGCAGTCGGCTCCTGGCGACGAACGTGGGAACCTAAGTGCGTTTGTCAAATGTTGAACCTACAATTAATTTAGCTTCACACAAGTGTAATTAGTGGAAGGTTCTTTAACATGCCATAAATCTATGACATGGGACCGCCGGCTTTACTTCCCCTCCGAAGGAAAGCATACTGATGGATTTTAACGCCCTTAAAAAATCCGACGACTTCGGCTGGGTTTGAACCCGCGATCGGACTTAATTGGATGACCCCCCAGGGTCTCACATGTGGTGGGACGTGAGTTGGCGACCACGGGACGCCAAATGAATCTGGCATTGCTTCTACTAACTTCTGCCGGGCTCCTCTCCTTCTCTTTCCTGTCAACTTCTCTTGGTAAACTCTCGTTCTCTTCCGACCCTGACGATATTAGGGTATCCGAGGCCTAGGCAGACTTACACTTTCCCGCCTTAATTGGCCCTTGTCTCATCTTTCCGGATCACTCAGTCTTCGAGGGTGCCGCCTTCTTACCTTTTACATTTTTTAGGCCTACGTCTTTTCACTTCCAATTGAATCGGCCATTTGGAAAACGGCACATATCCACTTTTTTTTTGCCAATTGCATGTTTTCTCATATTCATGCAGTTGAAATGAAGACGCGTTGAAGCATGCGAAAAATCACTTCATAGACCTCTATCTAAGGTAAGGAAGATAGGAT
Source organism: Meconema thalassinum (assembly GCA_946902985.2). NCBI lineage: Eukaryota > Metazoa > Arthropoda > Insecta > Orthoptera > Tettigoniidae > Meconema > Meconema thalassinum. The sequence continues at coordinate 47,448,170 of OX336399.1, read as the reverse complement.
TTACACCCCCGAAAATTACAGTAGCCAGATTGTACAGTCATCAAACAAAAAAAAATATATGTGAAACGCGTAAGCACTTCAGATATTATCAACTACATAAGATGGTGGCCTATACATTATAAAAAAATCAGTGTTATCAACTACTTTTTTAGGAAGAAGCATAGCTAGAAAGGACAAAATAACTTAACGCCACATTTCTGGGTCTAATGAATTTCAGTACGATTGTGCAGTACCTGGAGTTCTAACAGTGTCTAAGTGGATCTCGAGCCTCCCAGAATTGTCAGGAAAATTTGCTTTGTTTAAGCCGAAAGGACTTCGTCCCACTTTACTGACACTACACGACTTGAGAAGGTCAAGGATATCAGAATTTCTACAGTATATTGGTGATGAGTAGGGCTAGGATTTTTAGGTAAATACATATTTTTTTTATGTAAATACATATTTTAAGCATTTTTTCTATAAATACATAAATTCCTGCTTTTCACTTATTAGCACATAAAAAGACATAATATTTACATTTTTTAAAATCAGTATGCTAGATCTTTCAGTTTATTGCATTTTTGTTCTGTGTTACTTCAACGGGGAGGAACCTGTGAGCTATCTAATCTTCATGCAGAGCGTATGTCAGCTAGTAGCTGTGTTATTCCTAATTCGTCGCCCCATGCCACTCACTGTGGATGCCGGGGATTTCCATGCCCATAGCCATATTGCACCACGTGCTAGACCTCCCCCCCTCCCCCAGCTACCTGGAACCAGTGTCACTCACATGCAGTTCATTTCTGGCACTGTGAAGTGTAAGGCAGTTCTACGATGCCTAAAGTAATAAAACTACAAGTTATCGTCTGTTGCAGAATTTAAAGGTAATTTTACTTCTGATGGGGGCGTTCTGTTCTGCCAACCATGTGGGAAAGCAATCAAGGCTGAACAGCGATCTCAAATTACAGCACACCACGAGGGCAAGAAACATAATGCCGCACTTTCGCGCCTTCAGAATAAGTGTTTTGCGATAATTGTCGGTCATTTGTGATGGACAACCTGAAGATGTATCTCGTTGTGTATTGTAATGCTACATCAGTCAGTAAGACAGAATAAATTGCATTCCTGAGTATTGCATAGTGTTTATATTCACACTAATAAACTAAATAATAATTAAATATTTTAATTTTTTGTCACATATTTCAGGTATTTTTAATACATAAAAAATAAATATTTTCCCGATTTTTAGCACCTAAAAATCCGAGCCCTAGTGATGAGAATATATAAGTTTCTACTGGGCAACTACTGACCAGGAAGCACTCCTATTGCAGAGAAGCTATGTTTGGATGTACAGTAGAGCGTCGTTTATCCGGACTAATTGGGACCGAAAGTGCTCCGGATAACGATTTTTCCGGATAATCAAACATGCGTTTATATCATAGGAAAAAACGTGCACAGTACATTATGGTAATAATTTAGCTACAACGCTTTCTCACACAACAAAGGTCCAGAAATTGGATCTCCCTTACATCTTGTCCGAATAAACCGTAAGTACACCGCTTCTTCCAATGTTTATCCCCAGCTGATCTCATGGTTCTCCTCTTTTTAGACCCTTCTTCACTATCTAACTTCGATGCATAATTCAGAATTTCACATTTCCTTTCTTCAAATCATAAATTGTGGAATTTACAACACTAAGTTTTCATTAGACAATGCACTCTCTCACCTTTATCCAGTTTATTAATGATCTCCACCTTCTTCTCAATGGATAATGCATTGCGATTTCGTTTTCCTTTTTTTCACTCGCAGAAGCCATTTTCACAACGTAATACAGTACTGTACAGTACACACACTCACATACTGTAACACATTGAAACATTATAGAGTAAACAAACGGTAGGAGACAACTGAAAACGAGAACCGACTCGCTACTCTAGGCAGCGCGCGCTGCTCCGTCATTTTTTATTTTGCTCGTCCGGATAATTGACGTTCCGGTTGTTTGACATCCGGATAAATGGCGTTCTACTGTACTTGTTTTTTTATTTTTTTATTTTCAATTTACACACCAACATTGACTATAATGCTACAGATTGATTGAATACGAATTGTAAAGATAGTGAAATCAAAATCAAACATACAGTGATGAAATTGGTGAGTTTAATTCCCTAGGAAATTCAATTCACTTTGAAAAGGGCACATTTCCTAAAAACAAAATTGGATTTTTTCCCATTAGGTATGGAATTTGGGATCCGAATTATAGGAATAAAAGGCCCTTTACTTGTTATATGCATTACCAAAATGCAGCATTGATCGTTTAACTCATTCACAATTTATTAAGTTTTTGTCTCTCCTGTAAAATTTAATTTTGTGGACATCTGCCCTTTTCCAAATGACCTATTCAATTACATTTTGCGCGTACTTTGAATCTAAATTACATTTTTTAAGCATTTTGATTTTCGCTTGCATTTTGTGAGTATTTTGAATTTCAATTGCATTTTGTAAGTATTTCCAACCCCAATTGCATTTTGCCGGCATTTTCAATCTGGTTGGTTGGTTCCCCAGTTTAGGGTCTGCGACAACGCGGTCGTGTAGCCCCGTGTACTTTGGGTGTGTGTAGAATCTGTCTGATAACCAGTGTTAATTGTGATGACTGTATTAGTGTGTGTTATCTGTTTTCAATTCAAGACAGGACAGCAGATATTGATTTTTTTTCAAGTAGTTCTTACTTTTGCCGCCAAACGCCACCGTCAACGACTACTAAGTTAGAACTTGGTTACCAGATGCCATCGCAGTCGGCTCCTGGCGACGAACGTGGGAACCTAAGTGCGTTTGTCAAATGTTTAACCTACAATTAATTTAGCTTCACACAAGTGTAATTAGTGGAAGGTTCTTTAACATGCCATAAATCTATGACATGGGACCGCCAGCTTTACTTCCCCTCCGAAGGAAAGCATACTGATGGATTTTTAACGCCCTTAAAAAATCCGACGACTTCGGCTGGGTTTGAACCCGCGATCGGATTTAATTGGATGACCCCCCAGGGTCTCACATGTGGTGGGACGTGAGTTGGCGACCACGGGACGCCAAATGAATCTGGCATTGCTTCTACTAACTTCTGCCGGGCTCCTCTCCTTCTCTTTCCTGTCAACTTCTCTTGGTAAACTCTCGTTCTCTTCCGACCCTGACGATGTTAGGGTATCCGAGGCCTAGGCAGACTTTCACTTTCCCGCCTTAATTGGCCCTTCTCTCATCTTTCCGGATCACTCAGTCTTCGAGGACGCCTTCTTACCTTTTACATTTTGTAGGCCTACGTCTTTTCACTTCCAATTGAATCGGCCATTTGGAAAACGGCACATATCCACTTTTTTTTTTGCCAATTGCATGTTTTCTCATATTCATGCAGTTGAAATGAAGACGCGTTGAAGCATGCGAAAAATCACTTCATAGACCTCTATCTAAGGTAAGGAAGATAGGATTTACACCCCCGAAAATTACAGTAGCCAGATTGTACAGTCATCAAACAAACAAAAAATATTTGTGAAACGCGTAAGCACTTCAGATATTATCAACTACATAAGATGGTGGCCTATACATTATTAAAAAAATCAGTGTTATCAACTACTTTTTTAGGAAGAAGCATAGCTAGAAAGGACAAAATAACTTAACGCCACATTTCTGGGTCTAATGAATTTCAGTACGATTGTGCAGTACCTGGAGTTCTAACAGTGTCTAAGTGGATCTCGAGCCTCCCAGAATTGTCAGGAAAATTTGCTTTGTTTAAGCCGAAAGGACTTCGTCCCACTTTACTGACACTACACGACTTGAGAAGGTCAAGGATATCAGAATTTCTACAGTATATTGGTGATGAGTAGGGCTAGGATTTTTAGGTAAATACATATTTTTTTTATGTAAATACATATTTTAAGCATTTTTTCTATAAATACATAAATTCCTGCTTTTCACTTATTAGCACATAAAAAGACATAATATTTACATTTTTTAAAATCAGTATGCTAGATCTTTCAGTTTATTGCATTTTTGTTCTGTGTTACTTCAACGGGGAAGAATCTGTGAGCTATCTAATCTTCATGCAGAGCGTATGTCAGCTAGTAGCTGTGTTATTCCTAATTCGTCGCCCCATGCCACTCACTGTGGATGCCGGGGATTTCCATGCCCATAGCCATATTGCACCACGTGCTAGACCTCCCCCTCCCCCAGCTGCCTGGAACCAGTGTCACTCACATGCAGTACATTTCTGGCACTGTGAAGTGTAAGGCAGTTCTACGATGCCTAAAGTAATAAAACTACAAGTTATCGTCTGTTGCAGAATTTAAAGATAATTTTACTTCTGATGGGGGCGTTTTGTTCTGCCAACCATGTGGGAAAGCAATCAAGGCTGAACAGCGATCTCAAATTACACCACACCACGAGGGCAAGAAACATAATGCCGCAGTTTCGCGCCTTCAGAATAAGTGTTTTGCGTTAATCTTCGGTCATTTGTGATGGACAACCTGAAGATGTATCTCGTTGTGTATTGTAATGCTACATCAGTCAGTAAGACAGAATAAATTGCATTCCTGAGTATTGCATAGTGTTTATATTCACACTATTTTATTTATTTATTTATTTATTTAGTCAATTTACCCTCTAGGTTGGTGGTTCCCACGTACTCAGCGAGGGAACTCACCACTACCGCCTCTATGGGCAGTGTCCTGGAGCTTGGAACATCTGGTCGTGATGGATACAACTGGGGACATGTGATCAGCACTTCGCCCAGGCGGCCTCACCTGCAAAGCGAACAGGGGCCTCATAAGGGAGGGGAAGGGATGGAAGATTGGGATGGATAGGCTAGGAAGAGGGAAGGAGGCGGCCGTGGACTTACAGTAGGTACCATCCCGGCATTTGCCCGAAGACGAAGAGGGAAACCACGGAAAACCACTTCGAGGATGGCTGAGGTGGGAATTGAACCCCCTCTACTCATTTGAATCACCCGAGGCTGAGTAGACCCCGTTCCAGTCCTCATACCACTTTTCAAATTTCGTGGCAGAGCCGGGAATCGAACCCAGGACCACCGGGGCGGCAGCTAACCATGCTGACCGCTACGCTACGGATGCGACTTCACACTAATAAACTAAATAATAATTGAATATTTTAATTTTTTGTCACATATTTCAGGTATTTTTAATACATAAAAAATAAATATTTTCCCGATTTTTAGCACCTAAAAATCCGAGCCCTAGTGATGAGAATATATTAGTTTCTACTGGGCAACTACTGACTAGGAAGCACTCCTATTGCAGAGGAGCTATTTTTGGATGTACAGTAGAGCGTCGTTTATCCGGACTAATTGGGACCGAAAGAGCTCCGGATAACGATTTTTCCGGATAATCAAACATGCGTTTATATCATAGGAACAAACGTGCACAGTACATTATGGTAATAATTTAGCTACAACGCTTTCTCACATAACAAAGGTCTAGAAATGGGATCTCCCTTACATCTTGTCTGAATAAACCGTAAGTACGCCGCTTCTTCCAATGTGTATCCCCAGCTGATCTCAAGGTTCTCCTCTTTTTAGACCCTTCTTCACTATCTAACTTCGATGCATAATTCAGAATTTCACATTTCCTTTCTTCAAATCATAAATTGTGGAATTTCCAACACTAAGTTTCCATTAGACACTGCACTCTCTCACCTTTATCCAGTTTATTAATGATCTCCACCTTCTTCTCAATGGATAATGCATTGCGATTTCGTTTTCCTTTTTTTCACTCGCAGAAGCCATTTTCACAACGTAATACAGTACTGTACAGTACACACACTCACATACTGTAACACATTGAAACATTATAGAGTAAACAAACGGTAGGAGACATATGAGACAACAACTGAAAACGAGAACCGACTCGCTACTCTACTGTCGACCAAAGTATTATGTGTACTCGAGTTTGAAGGTTGTTTGTGACGTAACCAATAGACATACATAAAATACAATAACATCATTATTTTTGTCGTTCTATTTTACGTGAGTTCATGTAGGTTTGGAATTTTTAGTTTATATTTTAATATTTTTTATCGCAGTTGGAACACAAAAAGTGCCCGTTTTTAAGCGTGTTTCAACCATGCGTCACATTTAAGAATTATTATCTCACAAACCCTTCATTCTATCGAATCTAAATTTTAACACAATATACATTGGAATGTTGTATAACTGGTTTATTAATTTCACAATTTTGCGTGTCCAAGAAACAATGTTGTTATCATTTGTCTAAGGTAACGTTTTCTCGGCTTGGGGTGGTTGGAATATGTAGTTCTTGGTCGTGTTACATTCCTTATACATAAAAAAGTTATGCTGTATGACTTTAAAATACGTAAATTAATTCACTTATTTTATATCGGTTTATATTTGAACGGGTAAATACGACCTCGCCTCGCTCGGTAGTGATGGGCTCCATCTCAGCAACGCTGTACAGCCTACCCCGGAGCGGCTGGCAGGTGAATCATGCCTTATTTCCACGAACAAATACAAACCGATATAAAATAAGTGAATTAATTTGCATATTTCACAGTCATACAGCATAACTTATTGATGTATAAGGATTACAACGCGACCAAGAGCTATATTTTCCAACCACCCCGAGCCGAGAAAAAGTTACCTTACAAAAATGATAACAACTTTGTTTCTTGGACACACAACACACAACCAGTTATACAACATTCCAATGTATATTGTGTTAAAATTTGCATTCGATCTGATGACGGGTTTTTGAGATAATACTTCTTAAATGTGACGCATGGTTGAAACACGCTTAAAAACGGGCACATTTCGTGTTCCAACTGCGATAAAAAATATTAAAATATAAATTAAAAATTCCAAACCTATATGAACTAACGTAAAATAGAACGGCGAAAATGATGATGGTATTGGATTTTATGTAGGTCTATTGGTTACTTCACAAACAACCTTCAAACTCGAGTGCACATAATGCTTTGGTCGACAGTAGGCAGCGCGCGCTGCTCCGTCATTTTTTATTTTGCTCCTCCGGATAATTGACGTTCCGGTTGTTTGACGTCCGGATAAATGGCGTTCTACTGTACTTGTTTTTTTTATTTTTTATTTTCAATTTACACACCAACATTGACTATAATGCTACAGATTGATTGAATACGCATTGTAAAGATTGTGAAATCAAAATGAAACATATAGTGAAGAAATTGGTGAGTTTAATTCCCAAGGAAATTCAATTCACTTTGAAAAGGGTACATCTCCTAAAAACAAAATTGGATTTTTTTTCCATTAGGTATGGAATTTGGAATCCGAATTATAGGAATAAAAGGCCCTTTACTTGTTATATGCATTACCAAAATGCAGCATTGATCGTTTAACTCATTCACAATTTATTAAGTTTTTGTCTCTCTTGTATAATTTAATTTTGTGGACAAGTGCCCTTTTCCAAATGACCTATTCAATTACATTTTGCACGTACTTTGAATCTAAATTACATTTTTTAAGCATTTTGATTTTCGCTTGCATTTTGTGAGTATTTTGAATTTCAATTGCATTTTGTAAGTATTTTCAACCCCAATTGCATTTTGCCGGCATTTTCAATCTCAATTGCGTTTTGTGAGTATTTTGAATTTAAACTCCATTTTGTGCGTCTTTTCCATCTAAATTCCTCTTAGTCAGTCTTTTTCCTTTAACTAAGATATATTAAATTTTGTATACAGTTTTGGAGAACTTTTCCAGGTATAAATGTCCGTGAAACAAGAATCACTCGCACCCATGTGCATGCCCGTGGAGTAACCTTGACCCGGCTAGTTTGTCAAGTGGCCGCACAGCACGGTGGCGCTACCAGCGAGGGCCTATTGTTCTGTGGAGAGCGACTCGGGTCTCGAGTGTGGGCGAGCGAAACAAAGACTCCATCTCTCAAACTCAAAATCAGGGAAGTCATTATTTTATTCTTTCTTTCTCCTGCCACGTGGCGTATAAATCTCTCTGGCCACCTCGTGGCAACTTCCAAGTGTTTTCCGTGGTTTCCCACTCCGACCCCAGGCAAATGCCGTGATGGTGCCCAGCTTAAAGCCTTCTTCCCAGTTACAGATACACACACTAGTTCGGTCATGATATTGAAACAGGTAATCAGACATATTCCATACAAGGGGCAAAGCGATACAACTCCTCCTCTTTCTTTCTATGTGCCTTTTCTTTCTTTCTTTCTTTCTTTCTTTCTTTCTTTCTTTCTTTCGTTGTTTATTTAGTTGTTTCATATTTTCTTTGTTTCTGTGTTTGTATATTTCTTTCTGGACGTCCCAAAAAGCCACATTAGTTAAAATGGACGTAAAACCAGCAGCATTATTTATTTATTACTTTGTTTCTGTTTTATCTTTCTTTCTTTCTTTCTTTCTTTCTTGTTTGTGTGTTTGATCTTTTTTCATTCTTTGGTTGTTTGTTTCTTTGTTTGTTGCTTTCCTTCTACCCTTGTTTCTTTGCTTCTTTTTCTGTTTATTTTGATATTTCTTTCTTTGTTTGTTTGTTTCTTACTTTCTTTCTTTGTTTGTTTCTTTCTCTGTTTATTATTTCTTTCTTTCTTTCTTTCTTTCTTTCTTTGTTTCTTTCTCTGTTTAATATCTTTGTTTGTTTGTTTGTTTGTTTGTTTGTTCCTTTCTTTCTTTCTTTCTTTCTTTGTTTCTTTGTTTCTTTCTCTGTTTAATTTCCTTGTTTGTTTGTTTCTTTGTTTGTTTGTTTGTTCCATTCTTTCTTTCTTTCTTTCTTTCTTTCTTTCTCTGTTTATTATTTCTTTCTTTCTTTCTTTCTTTCTTTCTTTCGGTGTTTCTTTCTCTGTTTAATTTCCTTGTTTGTTTGTTTGTTTGTTTGTTTGTTTGTTTGTATCTTTCTTTCTTTCTTTCTTTCTTTCTTTCTTTCTTTGTTTGTTTGTTTGTTTGTTTGCTTGTTTGTTTGTTTCTTTCTTTGTTTCTTTATCTGTTTATTTTGTTTGTTTGTTTGTTTGTTTGTTTGTTTGTTTGTTTCTTTCTTTCTTTATTTATTTATTTATTTCTCTGTTTATTTTCTTTCTTTGTAAATTTGTTCCTTTCTTTGTTTTTATGTTTCATTTCGTCTTTGTTTCTTTTATTGGTTCTTTTTTAGTTTCTATCTTTGTTAATTTCCTTCGTTGTTTCTTTCTCTCTGTCATTATCTCTGAGGTGTGAATTTAGAGTAGGTGTTGTTGATCCATTTATGGGCTTTGCGACATGTTTGTCATCTAGCCCGTGTGAGTAATCTGTCTTATAACCTGTGTCATTGTGGAGGCTGTGCTATTGTGTGTGTATTTGTAATTTAAGGCTTCTGATCTTCTATTCCTCTCTTTTCTGCTGATCCAACGGTCCAAGTTTCACTTCCAGAGAGCGCCACGCTTTAGACGAAGGCTTTCAAGAATGACTTCCTAATACCTAAATCTATATTCGATGTCAAGATTCCTTTTTTTCAGTAATGCTTTTGTTGCTTGAGCCAACCTACTTTTTATATCCTCTTTGCTTCGTCCATCACTGGTTATTTTGCTTCTTAAGTAACAGAAGACTCCCTTTAGCTTTTCACCTGCCGATTTGATGTCCATAGAGGTTTCTGATTCCAATATTTTTGTTTTACATTAATTAATTTTCATCATGAATTATTTCCTCAAGACGGAGTCCATACCATTCAAAAATTCAATCAAATCCTCAGGCGTGTCGGCCAAGATGACGATGTCATCGGCAAATCTCAGAGTTGAAATTATTTCTTCTTAAATCTTCACTCCCACTTAAAAATTTTCTCCAATTTCCTTCATTGCTTGTTCAATGTAAATATTGAAATGTTTGGGTGATAAGTTGCAGCCTTGCCTTACACCTGGCCAACGCGATAGTGCCCATTGAATGGATGGGGTTGAAATGCGTAATACTAAATTGCCCCGTTTAATGTGATATCTAGGGCTCGGATTCGAGCATATTTGCATATTTTTTTCCTGAATAGTACACATTGAAAGAAACCTTTCGGTGGTATTTTCACCTCTCTGGGACCATCAGAATTGAAATTTATCGAGCATATAAATGCATAAAACCGCGGTTTTCAGAATAGGAGCATATAAATGCATATTCTTGTGGTTTTCGTCTAAAGAGTTTGTTTTTCTTCGAATTCTCCCCCGAATTCGGGCCCTGACCATCCTTAAGGTTCGAAAACAGAAATAATTATTGAAAAGCCTATCTGGTGCGAATAATAGAACCGCAGATTTTAACCTTTAGTGAGGTCGTTCTCGTCATTGAAACTTTTATTGACTGATTTAAGAAAATCATTCAAAACTGAAAACATAGAAAATTTCTTGTTGTACCGACCAATGCAGATCTACTTCATTGACTCGCCTAATTCTGAACATTTTGTAAATGAACTTATAAACTGTAACTTTTATAAGATCACTTCTCTTTTACATACTTGAAAAACTTGAATGTGAGTATATTGCACTGTATCATACATACAATTAGAAAATAAAGCTCGTATATGAGGGTATGTTATTGGTTTTTTCGTTTCACTTTCCTTTCTATAGTGTTTAACGGTGTTTCTCGAGCATATTCTGCATATTTAACCGCATATAATGGGGGTTTCGAGCATATCTATCGAGCATATAATGTTTTTTTTTCGAGCATATAATGTTTTTTTCGAGCATATCTATCGAGCATAAAACACATGGTTTTCGAGCATATCTGGAGATTTTATCGAGCATATCTATCCGAGCCCTAGTGATAACTAACTAATAATGTAATTTTTTCCAGGAGTGTATTTGCATATATCTTGTACCCCGTCCATTCATTGGGCACAATCGCGTTAACCGACTGAAAAGCTACAAAAGACAATGATTTAAGAAAGTCCGTATGAGCAGGATGATTTCAGCCCAAAATATACTTCAAAGAATAAATAATGCATTTTTTAGTGGTTAAAGTAATGTGACTCCAACTACATTTGTGCTCTGTGAGCTTGGATCATTTTGTGTGAGTATCTAATAAACCGCAGGAGCCGCTACTGTTAACTAGTGCATTGTCTCCGTGTACACTACGCTTAACCCTTGAGAACTGGCCTTAAATATTCCAAGTACATTATGCAACGAGCCTATAATGGCTATAATTAAGACACGAGTATTTTTATAAAACGAGCGTATGCGAGTTTTATAATTTCCATACGAGTGTCTTAATAACCATTATAGGCGAGTTGCATACGACTGTTTATGTTCGACGATAATTATAATTTTATTATATGTTTTAACATGTATATTCATAAATATCTGTTGAGATTGTCACTAGAATTTTGTGATCGGGTGCTGCGCAGAGTAGGATATCTCTGATTTCCAAGCTCTCTGACCGACCGACGCATGCGCTCTGTTGCTTCAATGCCATATGTGCAGTTTGAGCACCAGTATTCAGTAAAAATGTCACCGAAATAGTTTGAAAACAACCCGCTGTGAAGAAATTTGATTTGGGGATATTAAGGTACAGTGTCTCATAGTCACCAGTTTATTTACGCGAACATATGGACGGTGCACTTTCGGTAATTTATATAGACATGTTGGATTTTGAGCGTATGCGCGAAGGTATCCTTATCTAATTGGTCAAACAACTGTTTCTTGAGCTGTGATTGGTGGGAGAAACTGTTTCATAATGAAAAATAGTGTTATAATGACCATCATTATGATACAGTTTTCAGACATATAATTGTCAGGGTCGAACATAAAAAATATAACACGAGGACTGGCGCCGGGTCATTTTGACCCATAGTTTGTCACTCCCATTTTGTCGTAGTCGTGCGGATTTTAATGAAGTAATTTTACACCTGGTTTCTTCCTATGAACTATTCCCAATATAAAATGAGGTTTATTTTTATCTTTCAAATTTAACACGCAGAAAAATGACAATTTTCGTAACAGTATATTTGGCCTTGATTGTGGCGTCAAATAAAGTCATCTTATTTTCTTAAACAAAGGAGCTGATGACCAAGGTGTTACTAGACCCTAAATATGGATCAACTAGAACGTGAGCTATGTGATTGAACTGCATCGAAATAGGTGGATTTTCCCCCTTATTTTTTACAGATTGTCCCGACTAACGTAAGTCAAAAATTGTCACGCGAGGAGTGGCGCCATGGGTAAATCTGACCCAACCGTAAATAATATAGATATAACTTGAATGCTCCAAAAGCTATGGATAGGTTTTTTTTTTCTTTTTCAGGGTGAAGTTCAAGGCTAGGAGGGAAGGTACAATAAGCGACACGAAATTAGGGCTGATCAAAATGATAATATAGAGCATTATTCAAGCCTCAGCTCAAAAATACTCATGCGCCAGTTCTCGCGGGTTAGGAGAGTGATTGTGCTCACCTTCGTACCACTGCCATCGTAATGTACAGGCCATCATGCAGCGACTCTTAACGATTGATCAGCTGATCGGTAGGGGGTAGAGATGGCGACCATTTTGCTTTGTGCTGTGTTGTTTATATCTTTTATGTTAGACCCTCAATATTACGTGTCAGAAAACTGTATCATAATGATGGTCATTATAACACTGTTTTCATTACGATACAGTTTCTCCAGCCAATCAGAGCTCGTTCATTGACCAATTAGGTAACGATAACTTCGAGCATGCGCTCAAAATCCAACATGTCGGACATAAACACAACATCGAACTATAATAAATTACCGACATGGAATACGCACCGTCCATATGTTCGCGTAAATAAACTGGCGAATATGAGACAAGAAATAGCACTGTACCTTAATATCATCAACCCTAATTTCTACACAGCCTTCAAACGACTCCGGTGACAATATTACTGAGGGACGGCAGTTGTAAACATATGGCCTGCATAATATGGCATTGCAAGCACACAGAGCGCATGCGTCGGTCGTTCAGAGATCTTGAAAGACAGAGATGTCTCGCGCTCGCTCTCCGATAACAAAATTCTTGTGGCTGACTCTCAACAGATATTTATGAATATTTATGTTAAAACATATAATAAAGTTATAATTATCGTCGAACATAAACAGTCGTATGCAACTCGCCTATAATGGTAATTAAGACACTCGTATGGAAATTATAAAACTCGCATACGCTCGTTTTATAAAAATACTCGTGTCTTAATTATAGCCATTATAGGCTCGTTGCATAATGTACTATTATGAATGAGTATCCGCGTGAAAAGTGATACTTGAGAATGCTTCTACTTACGTCATCTAGAATGAGGATTATTTATTTTCTGAAACAAATGTTCATTTTGTAGGTAGGTTATTGTATCTAGGCAAATGTTGTGTTGCATGTTTGTCATCACACAGAAGGTTATGTTTTAGTTAGGACCTCTATATCACTTATTATTTCGACTCATACAAGGTTTTTTGGATGGTAATAAAATGTTGTTAGTTCAGGAAACCTCCTCCCCAGGTCGCAGGTATGTCAAAACTTTGTTTATAGCACCTACCGGTATTATGAAAGAAATGACAATGTGGCTTGCTTCTCCTTTCCCACCACGACAATTTAAGAAAGCAATGCATACAAAACATTCCTATAAATTATTTGTTCATTACGGGGAATACAAGAGTGAGTGTTAACATTTCCCTCAAAGTAAGATACCATTCTTCGGGAGAGAAGAGCTAATCGCCTTGATGGTAGGTTGTTAGTTAATATGGTTTCAATTATTGTAAGAAGTTCCCAAACTTCAGCCTATGCTAGGACTGGAAACATTTCTAATATGATAATGCTGAGGTTAAGTTACTTACCGTATGTAAATCAGAGAAGCGATATCCAGTATTCAGTATCTACTGAAGTCAGTCCAAGTTACATTATTTGTGAGAATGGTCTCTCGATCAAGCTCAAGTGAATATGGTAATGTTTTCTTGGCAGCATTTGTGTAGGCTACTGTATTTACATTAAAGGGATTGTTAGCACCTGGTGTATGTACTGTAGGTTATTGATACCTGATTTCAAAATTACAACCCATTGTAAATTCCTGATGCAAGAAACAAGTTAGATTGAGTCATAGAAAAGAAGTGCTGTTAGGATAGGCCCTGTTTAAGTCACCTTGAGGGTGGCCTGTGCATTGATTACAGTTAGAGATAGGTTACATTGTGCTTTGTCATCCACGAGCAGTTTAGGACGTGATCTGTTGAATAGCCAAGAGTGATGTGGGGTTTTCTCAGGCATCTACCATAAACCTTTTCAAAGCGGTGAACAACGAGAAAATGGCCAAGAATAGATCTTATTCTCGACGTCAAAATGCTGCAATTTAGCTCTGTTTGTGTGTTTCAACGTCCTAGTAAATGTACCGGCAATGTACCATTTTGTTCACTCTCAAAATACCAGCTACATCGGCCGGATTCGAACAAGCGGAGCGATAATTAAGCGTATGTAGTGGCAACGGATGGAAGTGCCAATCAGCCCTAAATAGCATTGCTATTTTTCTACGTCTTGAAGTGGGAGTGTAATTTATATTAGGTTCGAAGAGACTGCGAATGACTTGCTCCTGCGACTATAAAGACCCTACGCGTGACGTCACAGTAGGAGCCTTACGGCCTGTACATTACGATGGCAGTGTTCGTACATGTAGCAATAGCTCCTGACCCCAATACTCTTTGGCTTCAGAGATATCACATAATAAAGATGTCGTCCACTGATGTTCTTTTGTCTTTGCGACCAGCGACCATGTCTTCATTACATTTGTTTATTCCGTTGCCATATCAACGAGAGATTGTGTCCCTTTGTCTTGAGTTTAGTTATCCTTTGTTAGAGAAGACCAAGAGATATACTGTATACGCTATATGTTTGATCCTGCTGTGATGAAAAGACCTCGAGTTCCTAGTAAATTGAATGCAATAAATACTGTGTCTGAGAACGACCCTTTGAGGTGGAGAAAAGTAATCAGTGACCGAGGACGGTAACAAAGACCCTGGAAGTTCATGCTCTGAAAGATATACCCCTTCTCCCCCAGAGATTTACAACTTGACGAGCATGACGTAACTTGTGCCAGGCTTTATTTCTGTTAATTCAGTTCAGCGTCTTGGAAGATCTTCGTAATCAGCCCCGTATACTTGGCTGTGTGTGGACGTTCATACTTCCTCTCGACCTCTCTTGGTCTACTCTCTTTGTCTTCTGCTCCGAACAGTATTAAGGACTCCTAGGCCTACGGTGTCTGTCATTCATTAGATCCAATGTAGGCCTATCTACGGTATCCCCTCTCCGTCGAAAGAAGCCATCACGGTTGGTACACCTTGGGTCTAGGGTCATGGTTGGTTAGGTTCTTTTGAGCTGGGGTGCGGCTTCGGTGGCGTAGTTGGTAGTATGCTGTGCTTCTAAGCCCAAGATCGCGGGGTCAATCCTGGCTGAAGTCGTCCGATTTTTAAGAGCGTTAAAAATCTCTCAGTATGCCTTCCTTCGGAGGAGAAGTGAAGCCGGCCCATGTCATAGATTTATGCCACTAACTACACTTCTGTGAAGCTAAAATTTGTAGGTTAGATTTGATTAACGCTATATTAGTTTCAACGTTCGTCGCCAGGTGTTGGTTGCGATGGCATCTAGTAGCCATGTTCGCAGCTAAGTGTTGTGGACGGTAGCATTTGGTAGCAAAAGTAGGAGCTACTTGAAAATTGATCGTCTGCTGTCCTTACCTGAATCACAGATAACACACACTAATACAGACATCACAATTAACACAGGTTATCAGACAAATTCTACACACACCCAAAGTACACGGGGCTACAGAACCACGTTGTCGCAACGCCTAAACTAAGGAACCAACCAATCATGAGCTGGGGTCTATCTGGAATTAGTGTCATGAATTTCCTTACACCATGGTGACCAATGTTCGTCATCTATGTATACTAGTTCAGTAGCGTCATCTGTACGTTGCTATAAGAACGCAAGCTCTTGGTTACGCGTTGTTTGTTTGCTTACTAATTAATTTGTTTCATGTAATATTGAATATTTAAACCTCGACTTGCCATTATCCTCTAGAAAAACCGAGGCAGAAAAACACAACGCGTTTCAAGGAATCAAGGAAACCCAGAAGTCAGAAAGGGGTAAACTTATCCATGAATCTATACTTACAATGGTAAAGGAGAAAATGTTTGACTTTTTTTTTTAAATTATTTGAAATGTTAATTTTACATTCCGTATATTTTTAGCCTACTTTTCACATTTTGCAAAAATGAGGAAAAAGTAGACTTATGAGATCGGGCAAATGTGTGTCTGTCTGTCTGTCCTTCTGTCTGGCTGTCTGGCTGTGTGTGTGCCCCCCCCCCCTATCAACTCCTAAACGGCTGCAGCAATCGAAACAAAATTTGGTAGGAGTAAAGACCTATACCTGAACATTTCACGGCCATATTTGAAAATGATGTCAGTGCTACCAACTACTGAAAAATCGCAATTGAAATTTGAGCTCCATGTTGGATATCTTGGAAGGTATACATGGGAGCTATTTCAAAATTGGCACACGTAGAGATAATAATATTGCAGTTTAATTTCTAGGAGGCCATACATGGCAGTGTTGCCAAAATGATTATAAGCCTGCTGATAGGTCCAAATTTTAAATGCATATAACTTCTACACTATCAATTGGATTTCAACCAAATTTCGTGTGTGGTATGTGTACATAAACAGATATGACTGAGCGTATTCTTAAGAGCCACCAGGGCTGCCAACTGTTAATAAATGCTCTCAATTTTTATTAATCCAAATACCCATATATCAGAAAGTATACAAGCCGACAGCTTTAAACTATGCACACGTATAGTACCTGGCATTCTATATTAATTTGGAGTAACTTATATACATCAGTGCTACCAACATGATTCTAAGCTGCTGATAGGTCCAATTTTAAAATGCATGTAACTTCTATACTAACTAATGGATTTCATTCAAAATTGACCCAACAATAGATCATATTATTTCAGATTATTTCTGACCAATACATGTATGTCATTGTTGCCAACTTGATTTTACGCGCGCTGTTAGATCCAATGTTTAACTGCGTGTAACGTCCATGCTATCTATTGGACTGCAACCAAATTTTCTATTCTGTACCTTAAGAGATGGAACTAAGAATATATTCAGTCACCAGGGCTGCCAACTGTAGTTCTCTATTAGGCTACATTATGCCAGGTATACAGTATTTCGAACTTATTAGAAATTTCGATATTACCAACTTAATTTCGTCATTATTCTAGATCGATCCATATAGATTAATCATTGGCATGCGTCTTAAATTTCAAGAAAAGTAGGCTCTTTAGTTCGTCACGGAACTTCTTGTTGTTTGTTAGTTCTGTTGACTTTTGGGCAAGCCCTCTTCCCTTCCCCTTCCCTATCTGCCTTTCATGGCTCTACTTCCATCCAGGCTCATATGGCAGATGGCCTTGATGTTCCGCCCTTTAAAGCAACAATCAATAAGCTCATTTCCAATTCCACAGCGCAGTGTTGGGGGACATTGAATATATAATTCCTAGTAGCAACTGTCCGTGTTGGAATTTAGGACATGGAAAATTGTAAATAAAATGAACCAAAAAATAAAAACGAGGTAAAACTGTTTGAAGTGAACATCGGTACTGGCAGCGGTCAAATAATCATTGACTTTAATTCGCGGTGAGATCAAAGCGCTCCATTCCACCAGGATCCACGCTGCAAATACCGTGCCCCTGTTGTTCAAATCTGCGAACTAGGACAGGTATAAACCAGACCCAGCCAACAAAAGGTAGCTCTGACCAATGACCTCTGACTGCTGGAACAAGGGGCTTTAGGGCCTTCTTTCCACTAGCAACGCGGAGGTTAGACAATATCGTTCGCGACCCAAGAAATTAAAATAGGTAAACTACATGTTGTTGTTGTTTGAGTCTTCAGTCTTTTGTCTGGTTTGATGCAGCCTTCCATGCCTCCCTGTCCTGAGCTAATCGTTTCATCTCTACATAGCTACCACACCCTACATCTGAGGCAATCTGTTTAACATATTCTAACCTTGGTCTACCCCTACAGTTCTTGCCCTCGACCCTTCCTTCCATAACTAAGCTTGCTATACCTGGGTGTCTTAGTATGTGTCCTACTAACCTATCTCTTCTCTTCATTAGCAGTCGCCAGAAACATCTCTCCTCTCCCACTCGTCTTAATACCTCTTCGTTTGCAACCCTATCTACCCATCTGATCTTCATCATTCTCCTGTAACCAGTGGCGTAGCTAGACCTGAAGGGGCCCCCCTCACTATCTTTTGAAAACCTGACCTAGTTAGTTGCTTAGATATTGTTGTTTTAAGGGGCGGAACTACGAGGTCATCTGCCCCTAAACCTGACCTAACTGCAGGCCTTTAATATTAATAATGTTTGAAGATAAGAGCTTATCAAAGTAACTTTATGCACTTTTCGAATTCCTCCCCCTTGCCACTTCCCTTTTTCTAGAAATATTTAATTTATACTTTGGCTTTTGGCTCCATAAAATGTCCTAAATAATTATGATAAATAATAGCTATAGCTTTTCAATTTGTGAAATTGTGGTATTGTAATAAAGAAAACTGCCTGTAAATATATATTATATGTACACATATTTGTTCTTTTATTACTGACAATAATGAAGTTAGAGTAGGCCTATACAAGAAAAGGGAACAGATAGGGTCGTCAAGGCTTTAAAAATAAAATACACACTA
Source organism: Meconema thalassinum (assembly GCA_946902985.2). Classification (NCBI taxonomy): domain Eukaryota; kingdom Metazoa; phylum Arthropoda; class Insecta; order Orthoptera; family Tettigoniidae; genus Meconema; species Meconema thalassinum. The sequence continues at coordinate 47,429,512 of OX336399.1, read as the reverse complement.
GGTCGAAAACTCAAAATTATAAATGTATTGTACAAATAACTTGAAATAAAATAAATCTATAAATTTTTACTCATTGTTTACAAAAAATTGTTGAGTTATTATTATTAAAAACTATTTAAAACAAATAAACTTATCAACTAACCTAATTTACACAAAACCTTTTTTCCTACTCTTTGCATCTGCAAACATGTTAATTACATGTTAGAAGTTAAGTTTTCGAGCTCTTTCATTTTCAATCGATAAAAGGGCCAACCCACTTATGCTCTTGGCTCATTGTGCTTCTTAGGTAGGACTTTATAATTTTCAGCTTGGAAAAAGATCTTTCTGCTTCAGCCACTGTGATAGGTACAGTCAAGAATATAAAACAAGCAGTACACACGTCAGGTTATTTTGCAACCACAAAGTGATTTTCAATGTAAAGGAGGTCTATCAGTAGCTTAACAGTCGACATTTTCTTATTTTTAGTGGAAAAATATGCACGCACGCTGAAATTTTGTGCAGGAAATGTTGGCGACACATCATCAGAAAAAGTCTCGGCGAAACCTTTTGCCCCTTAAACAGTTCGTCATCTGGAGACATTTAGATACGATGTCCAGTTGCTGCAAAATCTTTGTACAAAAAACAGTAGCACAAAATCAAAACTTTCAATTTTCTTTTTCAATCCTATTGCATCATTCCTTTCTTTTGCCTTATTACATGTCAAAATAAGTTTGGATAGCTCTCTTAATACATCGCCAAACCTCTCCTTTAAAGAAATAACTGCTTCGTACCTTCCCGACCATCTTGTTGGGTTGAGTGTTTTTAACGTTATGTGTGCATTTTCAGATGCATCTTGCAGCACCAGCCAGTGTTTGATACTGTGTCCAAAAAAGTTGTAGACATTTAGTACATGCTCAAAAACTGCGATATTTCACGATTGGCTTCTACAGCGTCTTTCAACACCAGATTTAAATTGCGACTTGTACGAAATATGCATGTGGCGCAACTTCTTGAATCATTTTCTGCACTCCATAGTATACTCCATTCATTACGCTTGCGCCGTCATAACATTGGCCACGATTTATTTTTCAATTCAAGACCTTGATCTTGAATAGATACCACTATTTTACTTGCCAAACCAAATGCACTTTGATCTTCAACTTTTGTAAAATCAGTAAACATCTCGCAAATCTTTATTTCTTTGGGTTTATTTTTTTCATCATTTACCACTCAAACGTAGAACTAAGAAGAATGAGAAACTGTCTAGGCTATTTTCTGTTCAGGAAGTTGAAACCGCTATCAAGATGTTGAAAACTGGTAAAGCTGCTGGTCCAGATGGCATCTATAATGAATTCCTGCGAAACATGGGTCCACATAGCATCAGCTGGCTTACTTCACTTTTTACTTTCATCCTTCAGACTAACAACCTACCAAAGCAGTTTAAACGGTCAAAGGTGATCGCCCTTCTTAAACCTGGCAAGTCGGAGCAGAGACCTGAAAACTACCGTCCAATAGCACTTCTTAGCTGCATTTATAAACTTTTAGAACGAGTCCTTCTTGCCAGGATAGCACCACTCATTGAAGCTGTAACCCCACCAGAACAAGCTGGATTCAGGAAAAACCGAAGCTGTACTGATCAAGTCTTGGCCCTCACCACTCACATTGAAGCAGGGTTTCAAAAGAAGCTAAAATCAACAGCTGTCTTTATCGACCTGACTAGCGCATATGATACTGTCTGGCAACATGGACTGATCCTCAAAGTGCTGGAAGCTATCCCCTGGTTGGAAATTGCAAATCTTATCTCTAACACGCTTTGTGAAAGAGAGTTCGTAGTATTTCTAGATGATGCTAAAAGTCGCAAAAGGAAACTAAATAATGGTCTACCCCAAGGATCAGTTTTGGCCCCAGTTCTATTCAATCTGTACATTCATGACTTGCCACCAACAACAGCTACTAAGTTTATTTACGCAGATGACATTGCACTGGTAGCTCAAAGCAGAACTTTTGAATATGCAGAAGGCACTCTTACAACCGATCTGGAGAAAATGTCAACGTTCTTCAAGTCCTGGCGACTGATCCCAAGTATGTCTAAGACAGAGGTTTCATGCTTCCATCTTGCCAACCGACTAGCAAACTACAAGCCAAATGTTGTATTTCGTGGTGAAAAACTGAAATACAACCCATTCCCGAAATACCTAGGTGTCACGCTGGACCGAACTCTGAGCTACAAAGAACACCTCACCAAGCTCTCTCACAAAATTTCCACCAGAAATAACATCCTGCACAAGCTTTGCGGTAGTTCATGGGGAGCCACGGTGGACTGCTTAAGATTAACGGGTATCAGTCTAGTCTATTCTGCAGCGGAATACTGTGCTCCAGTATGGTTGGAAAGTGCACATGTGCATAAAGTGGATACCAAGCTGAATGACACTATGCGTTGCATAACCGGCACCATAAAATCAACCCCTCGCCACTGGCTACCAGTACTCAGCCACATTCCACCACCTCACCTGAGGAGGAAGGAAGCTCTGATCAGAGAAGCAAAGAAGATCTATGCTGCTCCCTCATTACCAATACACCAGGAATTCTGCCACCCACCACCGAAGCGACTTCATTCGAGGAGACCAACCAGTTTATTGGCCGACCAACTTCTGGCAAATCGATTCAACCTAAACCAATGCTCGCAGGACGAATGGTCAAACTCAACGTCTGGAACTAGTGCCCAGGAGGTCAACCCAACGGTGAAAATACAAGGATTTGACCTTCCTAGAAAATTATGGTGTCGCCTCAATAGACTGAGAACCAGGCACGGCCGTTGCAATTACCTATGCCATAAGTGGGGTTGGATAGATTCCCCATTGTGTCAATGCAATGAGGAGGAACAGACCATGGACCATATCATCCAGCGCTGCCCTCTACACGCCTACTCCGGGAGCCCTAGTGATCTGTTTCATCTTCGAGAATGTACTGTGGAATGGCTCCAAAACTTGAACTTGGATTTGTGATTTGTTTTTATGTAATTCACCATACGATTAAATAAATAAATAAATAAACCACTTTGACGTACCTGACAAATTCACTTAACTGATCAACTTTACTTATATCCTGTGTTGTATCCGTAATAACAGAGAAAAAAGGAGAGCCCTGTATTTCATATTTGATTTCTTTCAGTACTTCATTTTCCATCAAAGAAATAACTTCAATTTGGATGCTAGGGCTTAAATAGTTTACACTTTCTGCTGGTTTTTGCAAAAGGGGGTTTAGTACTGTACCCGTTCGTCCTGGGGATGCGATGACCCATCTGCTATAACATCGCATTCCTGGAGTTCCAGGACAGAGCGGAGTTAAATGAACCTCTAGTCAAATAAGGAATGTGTCGGAAATTCAGCTGAGTTATCGAAAAAAGCAGTGGGTAACACGAGACAAAGTATCTCTAGGGTCGTTACGGGCTTAAGTTTAATAGAAATAATGCAAATATAAATGGGCGCCATCAACTGAACTCCTAGCAAACCACTTCCTTTCCGGTTAAGCCTTACTTAAGACAAGGAAAGAAAAAGGAAAATCACACCATCATCAGATCACAACTAAGATAAAAACAAATTTATTTCACTTTGATGGTCAGACAGACATTTTAAATATACCTCCTACCTGAGAGTATGGTCGAATGACAACGTTAAATTGTCATTGTCCAAAAATCGAACCATCTCTTTTCTAATCAAAAATGTTTCATCCACATAGAACAAGAAAACTCTCTAAAGTTCTCTTGGGTTCTCAGGATCACTGTAGCACTATGTCTTTCGTCACTGACATTTGTGAAACCTGAGACCTAATTTCTCTTTAATTTAACATCATAAATGTGGATTTGAAAAAGTTATTAATCTGTCTAAACATACACATATTATAATCACATATATTAAACATCACGTAATTTATGGCTTGCATGGCATAATTTAAATGTTGAACATGTTAGTCAAATGCTCCTAAACATTGAATAATTAATTTACACTATTTACATTGTCATTACAAATTACTTGTTCGTGAATTACAGAAAATTCAATGCTTATTGGTCATCGTTATCATCATCATCAAAATTAAATATTTCTCACATTAATTCTCATCTCAAAATTCAACATATTCCTGTCAGAATCATCAACTCATCACCATTAAATCATTTAAATGAAAATTATTATCATTACTTCATTATGCATTCTAATTATTCACACAATCTTATTTTTAATTACCTTCCTCAGATTAAATCGTCTTAAATCATCAATACAAATTGTTTAATTCCTCAACTCAAGTTGCAATTTCTCAAATTATATCTCAATTAAATTTATTTTAATTCCATATAAATTCATTAATCATCAGCTTCTTTAATTAATTATCACCTTCTAATTCAGTTATTCATCATCATTACAATCGTCTATTAATTTATTTAAATCAGTTTATTTATCCAATCTTTAATTCATCCACTTATTTAATTCATTGATTTATTCCAAAATTTAATTTATCAATTAATTTAAATTTCATTCTCCTGGTTATTTAGATTCTTATTATTTCATCTAGTCATTCTGATTTTTATTTCATTAGGTCAGATCATTAATATGCTTAAATTTCAGATTATTATTTCATTAATTATTATTCTCAGAAAATCTTGTATTATCAACTTTATTTATTTGTTTAATTTCCTAACAAATTGTTTAATATGGGTTATAGAACGTTGTCTTACAGTTTTATTATTTCCAAGTTATATCTCGTATTTAATTTTCATGCCAAAAAATATTATTGCCTTCACGACATCACGTTGGATCTGACTATCCACAACTACATTATATATCCTCAATTCTTCAAATATCACATTTGAATACAACAATTATTCCACAAAACTCCATAAATATTCAGCACATACAGCATGAATCTCAACAATTACGCTAGACTGGGTTCAACAACCTCATGTCTGCTTCAAAATGCATTAGCAACATTGCAACTATCACTTGGCAACTTCCACAAAATGCCTATCACAAACTTCACTTAACCATGTTGCATGATCTACAAAAAATATATAACTGGCTTCAAATTATCAACGCACACAATCTCCAATAACTGTAATTAATCTGATCACATCTAGACAACTTCTTAAACAATTGGAAAAATATTACCTTAGTAATTCAAGATTTGCTTTCAAATAGCATAAATTCCCTTACAATTCTCATAATTCACATCACAGAAAAACACCAATGTGCTATAATCTCTCATATCAAAATCTGCAATACTGATCTGCCTTAAAATAAATCTGACCATTAATGATTCATCTTACAAGATTCAATTACTTTAAGTCCTTCTCAAAGGTATCAAACACAATTATAAAAATCATCAAAAGCATCAGCTGTAACAGCTGTTAAACTGAAATTACTCTCAAAAGAGTATAGCAACAAAATATTGGATTGGCAAACAAGAATTACTAAACACAAACCTGCTGACATTTATCGTTACTTTATTTAACAAAATTTCGACTGATATGTTACTAGTAGTTCCTTGTTTGATTCACTTACAATCTCATGTACACTCGGATGATAAAAATGAGTCCCTCTATGGCAAGTAAGATGTGTAACCACCGTACAGTCGTGTAAATACGAAAGACCTCGCCTCGTCGACTAATCATGATAGTGCCCTGAGCGATGGGTAAGATGAGTAACCACCATACAATCGTATAAATACGAAAGACCCCATCTCGTAGACTATATGAGTGAATGTACCAGATAGGAATCAACAAGTTTCTAGTTGTCATATAAAAGCGATATTCATTCACTAAAGTGAATAACTTCTTAATATCTCCAATCAATCCAATGGAAAAAATCTCTACTGATGAATAATACACACTCGCTAGTATGCAATGAACTGACGAAGTAATATAGATAATCAATTGCAGATCACGAGTTCGAAATACTCGTTACACAAAAAAAAAATATTCATGAAAAATATCCTTGCTGGAAAAATGTCTAAAAGACCAAACATCTGCTTAATAAAGCCATCCAATGGTGAGAATTTCGTATAATGATGCCTGCCATATCATATGGTCACGCCATATTCTAGCAAAATTTCGAAGCATATAAAGTCAAAGCCATGTCTTAAACAATCGTATCACTTCTATTAGAAAAATATACATGTGTGCCCAGTATTCATGAAAATAATCGTATCAGGTAGTTATAACTCTTACAGTACCTTTTCATAATCAGCTGTTATTAAATTTCCAAGATCGTCGATTTTCCCTACGTAATGAATTTCTCGAAAGATCGGCGTGAATATCATTCCATCCATGAAATGACGATTGCCTTCGAAATCCCAAGTGAATCAGCTGGTAGACCTCCTCCTCGTCAGGAATCGAATCCATAGCTCTGCGGTGCCATCGCGTCTCTATCTGCGTTTACTCTGACATGATGAACTTCTGGTTATCCATAGCGGATATTGTCCAAATCCTCTCGAAAAAGTTCATGGAAACAGCGGACCCCCTATTCCTCTTCTACGTTACGCCACTGTTCCATTAAATGTTCAGTTTGAGTGTCGAAAGTTCAATCTCCAATAACTGATAAGTCTCACTTTCGTAAAATAATTTTTTTATATGAGAGTGTCTAAGTTTATGAAACACCCTGTAGTTGTGTTCATACTCGGTAATTTGTAAAACTGCATAAGAAATAACTTCATTAATGCACGAGCTAATGTTCCTAAGTGCATATGCTTACAACATTCCGTTTGCTTAAAATGGTTACTGTTACTTGGAATGCGCTATGAAATGCATAGTCGTAATGTCATTGAGAAAAACTATGTTCTTTCGCAGTTCAAAGTTGCAGTATCACGTAACTATTTGTCTTTATAATTCAAGTGCTGAATAAACGTTCCAACTCAACGTAGTAATGAAGTTCAGCTTCTGTTATAATGCTTGCGTATAATAATGGGAATTAACCCGCACGGCCCTACTGCTATGCCATAATAATCTCCGCATAAAGCTAGCCTCGCCATGTCGTTCTACGTTGAAATGCAGCTTGGAATCAAGTTCTCCAACTACTCGCAATGCTGTTTTAGAATATCCCGGCCGTCTATGCTTGCTTGCTCGGCAAGTCCGCCCGGTTCAATGACCTGCTTGTCGTTCGCTGCTCGGTGATGTTGAAACTGTCGCCTTCACTTCGCCGTGACAGTTTCGGTTCGCTACGCGACCTTCACCATGCGTTTGGCTTGCGCTACTGAGCTCGACCCTGCTTGCTCGGCTGACAGAGCTCCTCTGAATGTGTCCGCACTGTCTTCTTCCTTATCTGTCTGGCGCAGACACGTGGCGTTCACCCCACCACTATGCTCTCGCGTCACAATTATAATCTCGAACCCTCATCATCTCGGCTATTACGTTATAAAATAACTTAAGGGTTATCTGACTTCCTTTGAATTATTACCACATATAATGCATGTTATATCTCTTCTACTAAGATGTTTAAATACCATATTTCATATAGATCTCAATAAAGCTTCATAATTCTATCCATAATTCCATCTTCTTACAGATGTCAGTGCCTTCTTGATCCTAGACCTCCTACGTCATCCTGACATTCCTCTTGACCCGATCTGGGCGCTATCTTTTCTTAACTCTTCCCAAAACCTCAACTACGGCTTAATGTCTGCTGGCGTAGCCGATAGCCTAAACTAGGTATCGGGTACATCTCTCCCGTACATCTCCTTTTTTTAAATCAGGATTGAGAAAAAAAATACACTCTCAGGCATTCTATATCTAATACAAGTACACGATAGCTCTACAATTCCCTTACTCAGCATGATGGTACTTTCTGACTCTCAATAATGATGATTGATTTCCAATGATTAGCATCTTGATTCTGTATTACTTTGACGTCTGTTTCCTCCTTCATTACTCGTGCTTGCTCGATTGATATCTCTGACTGTCTCCTCGGGTGGTGTACTAGGCTGTCTATCTTCTTGCCTCGACCTCTCATATCCACGATTATCTCGTCTTTCGTTAGGATCGTTTCTTCGGCCATCCTGCCTGTCGTTCCGATTATACTGTTGACCTTGGCTCCAGTTATTTCTGCCACGACATCTATTGTTGTATCGATTCCTATCTTGATATCTGGAATTCTGGTTATAATTTCTATATCGGCTATCTCTTGCTTCCTGATCGTATGGCCTCTCATATGGTCCTCTATATCGATCATTTCCTCGAACGTTACGGATGTTTCCTCGATTTCCTTCGTTCCTTCTGTTTTCCCAGGAATCTCTTCTGTCCGTTTGAGCTGCGTTATCAACGACTACCGCATTTACCTCTTGCGTGTTCCTATTGTCGTTTCTTGTATTTCTAGGCGTAACTTGAGCGCTTGTATAGTCCAATCGCCGTAAAATGTCGTCATAGTGCTCAAGTGTGTTTTCTCCCGACGCTATGAGTGATCGCTGTACCTCAATCGGTAACTGTCTCGCTATAGCTTGCAAAAGCTCTTCTTCAGGCAATGGAGGAATCAGAAACTGCAATTTAGCCAGCTGTGACGTAAAATAATTGGCATAATGCGTCGGATGTGATGTAGAATAACGCTTCGAGTACATTTCCGCTCTTACGTTCAGTTGATCCTCGGCACTCCAAAATCTCCTCAAGAATGCGATTGAAAATTGCTCCATATTCGCAAAATTGCTTCTGAATGCTCTAAACCAAGTTAGCGCAGACCCGTCTAAGGCGCGTTCGACTATCCTTAGCTCTCTTTCTTTGGCTACTCTATGTAGTCTCGAATATCTCACAGAAATTCGACTGGTGTGACCCCTGTATTTCCAGAAAACTTCCTCGGCTTGTCATCCAGATTTCTGATAATAGTAACTGGACCTGAGTATCGTTCGCTTGTACCCAACGTACTCCTATTCGAACTTGGATTATCCTGAGGGGTTGAACTTGCCCTTTCGAATGTCACATTCGGTTGCGTTTGACGGTCTTCTCCCATGCTAACTTCTTGATTACTCATACTGCGGTCTATCGCTGTCTGATTTATCAATGTTTCCCCTGATGTTATATTCTGACTGGTGAAACTGTTAAACATAGATTCTAGTTTGGTTATCATATCTTCTGCCAATTTCTCCGCGGTCTTGACCTGAGTCTTCAACTCATCTAGCGATGTAACATTCTGCGTTTTGTTACTCTCGTCTAAATCGTTTTTCAACTTGTCAATCTTGTCTTCGCATGTATTCTTTACTGACGCGACTTGTTCCTTTAACAGATCAACATCTGTCCTAAATAGAGTTGAATCTATCTTCATCGCTTCCTTGTTCTCCGTAAACCTCGCTTCTAAGTTCGCCATACCTGCGATTAATTTTTCATCTAATCCTGCACGCTTTTCTTTTGCTTCGGCATCGACCTCACTATACCGTTCTTCCACGATTGCACCGACTCTATTTTTGAATAAAGCTAAGTTTTCATTAACCTTTTGCTCTATATCGTCATCCATCTTCCTAATATCTTTCTGCAATTGATTCTCTAATGATTTTAAATTAGAATTAACCTCTCCTAAGACTTCCTCTTTAATGGTCCCAATTACTGACTTTAAATCCTTAATCTCATTACCTAGATTCATCTCTAGACCTTTGATTTTAGTCTCGAAAGATACTTCGGTAGACCACTCTTGAATTTTGCCTACATCTGCCACTAAACCATCGATGTCGAATCTCAACTTCGATACGTCCGATTTAATGTCTTTCTGTATAGACATAACGTCTGTTCTTAAAGTAAAAAGGTTTTCTTCTCCCCTACTTTCTAATTCAATAATATTCTTTCTTAATATTTGAACATTTTCCTCTCCTTTCATATTTACTGCAATTATATCTAATTGTAAAGTCTTAAGCATTTCATTATTCTTTAAAGTTAATCTATTCTCTAATCTAGTTAACTTGTTTTCTAATTCAGTGTTAGTTTCTTCACTACGAGACTGTAATTTCTCTTCTAATGATTTAAAATTATCCTTCAAGTTAGCTTCACTATTTGACTGTAATCTTTCTTCTAATGATTTAAAACTATCCTTCAAGTTAGCTTCACTAGCTTTTAAATGACTTTCAGTATTAGTCTGTAATCTAGTCTCCAATGACATCAACTCATCTTTACTATTTGACTGTAATCTTTCTTCTAATGATTTAAAATTGTCTTCACTATTTGACTGTAATAATTTTAAATTTTCTTCAGTACTAGTCTGTAATGCTTGCACATTTTCTTTACATCTAGCTTCTAACCTAGCTTCTGAATTATTTATCTGTTCTTTAACTTCCGTTTCCATTTTATAAATAGTTTCTGCAATACCAGACATACCCGTCTGTAACTCTCCTAACACCTTAGCTAAATCTTCCGGCAACATAATTATATTTTCAATATACGTTTTATTCAGAGACGTTAGACAACAACACATCACAATGTCTCAATTCCTGCATTCACTTGGGTATAGGAAAAAATGTCTTATAACTAACATGATATAATACTAATACGATTAACATGAACACTGGAATGGGCACGCTAGTATATTGTCTGACTAAGTTTAATAAATTTTATAACACAATTAAATGAACTTGAGATCAATCTCTCAGTAATCTAAATCTGATGTGATTCCATAGAATAAACAAAATCGAAGCCCCACAACTTGGATAAAGCCAATTCTCCCTCTCTCTCTGTACCCGTTCGTCCTGGGGATGCGATGACCCATCTGCTATAACATCGCATTCCTGGAGTTCCAGGACAGAGCGGAGTTAAATGAACCTCTAGTCAAATAAGGAATGTGTCGGATTTTCAGCTGAGTTATCGAAAAAAGCAGTGGGTAACACGAGACAAAGTATCTCTAGGATCGTTACGGGCTTAAGTTTAATAGAAATAATGCAAATATAAATGGGCGCCATCAACTGAACTCCTAGCAAACCACTTCCTTTCCGGTTAAGCCTTACTTAAGACAAGGAAAGAAAAAGGAAAATCACACCATCATCAGATCACAACTAAGATAAAAACAAATTTATTTCACTTTGATGGTCAGACAGACATTTTAAATATACCTCCTACCTGAGAGTATGGTCGAATGCCAACGTTAAATTGTCATTGTCCAAAAATCGAACCATCTCTTTTCTAATCAAAAATGTTTCATCCACATAGAACAAGAAAACTCTCTAAAGTTCTCTTGGGTTCTCAGGATCACTGTAGCACTATGTCTTTCGTCACTGACATTTGTGAAACCTGAGACCTAATTTCTCTTTAATTTAACATCATAAATGTGGATTTGAAAAAGTTATTAATCTGTCTAAACATACACATATTATAATCACATATATTAAACATCACGTAATTTATGGCTTGCATGGCATAATTTAAATGTTGAACATGTTAGTCAAATGCTCCTAAACATTGAATAATTAATTTACACTATTTACATTGTCATTACAAATTACTTGTTCGTGAATTACAGAAAATTCAATGCTTATTGGTCATCGTTATCATCATCATCAAAATTAAATATTTCTCACATTAATTCTCATCTCAAAATTCAACATATTCCTGTCAGAATCATCAACTCATCACCATTAAATCATTTAAATGAAAATTATTATCATTACTTCATTATGCTTTCTAATTATTCACACAATCTTATTTTATTACCTTCCTCAGATTAAATCGTCTTAAATCATCAATACAAATTGTTTAATTCCTCAACTCAAGTTGCAATTTCTCAAATTATATCTCAATTAAATTTATTTTAATTCCATATAAATTCAATAATCATCAGCTTCTTTAATTAATTATCACCTTCTAATTCAGTTATTCATCATCATTACAATCGTCTATTAATTTATTTAAATCAGTTTATTTATCCAATCTTTAATTCATCCACTTATTTAATTCATTGATTTATTCCGAAATTTAATTTATCAATTAATTTAAATTTCATTCTCCTGGTTATTTAGATTCTTATTATTTCATCTAGTCATTCTGATTTTTATTTCATTAGGTCAGATCATTAATATGCTTAAATTTCAGATTATTATTTCATTAATTATTATTCTCAGAAAATCTTGTATTATCAACTTTATTTATTTGTTTAATTTCCTAACAAATTGTTTAATATGGGTTATAGAACGTTGTCTTACAGTTTTATTATTTCCAAGTTATATCTCGTATTTAATTTTCATGCCAAAAAATATTATTGCCTTCACGACATCACGTTGGATCTGACTATCCACAACTACATTATATATCCTCAATTCTTCAAATATCACATTTGAATACAACAATTATTCCACAAAACTCCATAAATATTCAGCACATACAGCATGAATCTCAACAATTACGCTAGACTGGGTTCAACAACCTCATGTCTGCTTCAAAATGCATTAGCAACATTGCAACTATCACATGGCAACTTCCACAAAATGCCTATCACAAACTTCACTTAACCATGTTGCATGATCTACAAAAAATATATAACTGGCTTCAAATTATCAACGCACACAATCTCCAATAACTGTAATTAATCTGATCACATCTAGACAACTTCTTAAACAATTGGAAAAATATTACCTTAGTAATTCAAGATTTGCTTTCAAATAGCATAAATTCCCTTACAATTCTCATAATTCACATCACAGAAAAACACCAATGTGCTATAATCTCTCATATCAAAATCTGCAATACTGATCTGCCTTAAAATAAATCTGACCATTAATGATTCATCTTACAAGATTCAATTACTTTAAGTCCTTCTCAAAGGTATCAAACACAATTATAAAAATCATCAAATCATCAGCTGTAACAGCTGTTAAACTGAAATTACTCTCAAAAGAGTATACCAACAAAATATTGGATTGGCAAACAAGAATTACTAAACGCAATCCTGCTGACATTTATCGTTACTTTATTTAACAAAAGTTCGACTGATATGTTACTAGTAGTTCCTTGTTTGATTGACTTACAATCTCATGTACACTCGGATGATAAAAATGAGTCCCTCTAAGGCAAGTAAGATGTGTAATCACCGTACAGTCGTATAAATACGAAAGACCTCGCCTCGTCGACTAATCATGATAGTGCCCTGAGCGATGGGTAAGATGAGTAACCACCATACAATCGTATAAATACGAAAGACCCCATCTCGTAGACTATATGAGTGAATGTACCAGATAGGAATCAACAAGTTTCTAGTTGTCATATAAAAGCGATATTCATTCACTAAAGTGAATAACTTCTTAATATCTCCAAACAATCCAATGGACAAAATCCCTACTGATGAATAATACACACACGCTAGTATGCAATGAACTGACGAAGTAATATAGATAATCAATTGCAGATCACGAGTTCGAAATACTCGTTACACAAAAAAAAACTATTCATGAAAAATATCCTTGCTGGAAAAATGTCTAAAAGACCAAACATCTGCTTAATAAAGCCAACCAATGGTGAGAATTTCGTATAATGATGCCTGCCATATCATATGGTCACGCCATATTCTAGCAAAATTTCGAAGCATATAAAGTCAAAGCCATGTCTTAAACAATCGTATCACTTCTATTAGAAAAATATACATGTGTGCCCAGTATTCATGAAAATAATCGTATCAGGTAGTTATAACTCTTACAGTACCTTTTCATAATCAGCTGTTATTAAATTTCCAAGATCGTCGATTTTCCCTACGTAATGAATTTCTCGAAAGATCGGCGTGAATATCATTCCATCCATGAAATGACGATTGCCTTCGAAATCCCAAGTGAATCAGCTGGTAGACCTCCTCCTCGTCAGGAATCGAATCCATAGCTCTGCGGTGCCATCGCGTCTCTATCTGCGTTTACTCTGACATGATGAACTTCTGGTTATCCATAGCGGATATTGTCCAAATCCTCTCGAAAAAGTTCATGGAAACAGCGGACCCCCTATTCCTCTTCTACGTTACGCCACTGTTCCATTAAATGTTCAGTTTGAGTGTCGAAAGTTCAATCTCCAATAACTGATAAGTCTCACTTTCGTAAAATAATTTTTTTATATGAGAGTGTCTAAGTTTATGAAACACCCTGTAGTTGTGTTCATACTCGGTAATTTGTAAAACTGCATAAGAAATAACTTCATTAATGCACGAGCTAATGTTCCTAAGTGCATATGCTTACAACATTCCGTTTGCTTAAAATGGTTACTGTTACTTGGAATGCGCTATGAAATGCATAGTCGTAATGTCATTGAGAAAAACTATGTTCTTTCGCAGTTCAAAGTTGCAGTATCACGTAACTATTTGTCTTTATAATTCAAGTGCTGAATAAACGTTCCAACTCAACATAGTAATGAAGTTCAGCTTCTGTTATAATGCTTGCGTATAATAATGGGAATTAACCCGCACGGCCCTACTGCTATGCCATAATAATCTCCGCATAAAGCTAGCCTCGCCATGTCGTTCTACGTTGAAATGCAGCTTGGAATCAAGTTCTCCAACTACTCGCAATGCTGTTTTAGAATATCCCGGCCGTCTATGCTTGCTTGCTCGGCAAGTCCGCCCGGTTCAATGACCTGCTTGTCGTTCGCTGCTCGGTGATGTTGAAACTGTCGCCTTCACTTCGCCGTGACAGTTTCGGTTCGCTACGCGACCTTCACCATGCGTTTGGCTTGCGCTACTGAGCTCGACCCTGCTTGCTGGGCTGACAGAGCTCCACTGAATGTGTCCGCACTGTCTTCTTCCTTATCTGCCTGGCGCAGACACGTGGCGTTCACCCCACCACTATGCTCTCGCGTCACAATTATAATCTCGAACCCTCATCATCTCGGCTATTACGTTATAAAATAACTTAAGGGTTATCTGACTTCCTTTGAATTATTACCACATATAATGCATGTTATATCTCTTCTACTAAGATGTTTAAATACCATATTTCATATAGATCTCAATAAAGCTTCATAATTCTATCCATAATTCCATCTTCTTACAGATGTCAGTGCCTTCTTGATCCTAGACCTCCTACGTCATCCTGACATTCCTCTTGACCCGATCTGGGCGCTATCTTTTCTTAACTCTTCCCAAAACCTCAACTACGGCTTAATGTCTGCTGGCGTAGCCGATAGCCTAAACTAGGTATCGGGTACAGTACAGGGTCATAGTCAGACAGAAGTTCTATTATAGACAAGACATTTCCTTTATTTCGATCTTCCATTTTACTACTTCTTCCGCGGAAAGCAAAGTTACAGGTGGCCAAATTTAATGAAACATTAACTATTCTTTCTAGAACGTTCCTACAGTAATTTTTCTCTTATTTTAACTGATTCATCATTCCTCCATTTCTCAAATATAACACAAGAAAATATGTGGTCATCCGATTGTACATGAGTTTTAATTCTATCAGAAAGATGTTTCCAGTCGTTTAGTCCCGTACTACCGAAAGTGTTCTCAGAATGTTGTGGGAACAGCCAACATGGTTGACAGTAGACTCGGTCTAACTTTTGCGGATAGCAAAGCCAGAATCTGTTACATTTCATCCCGAAACCTGATATAAAACTGTTGTAATTAGTTGAAAATTATCTTTTACTTCCTCGTCCATCAGGCTGCTTTGGAAAGGGACCACAAGGTTGACAAGGTCCTGATGCTATGATTAACCTTTTCATTGACTGGGAAATTCAATTTTGTCTGGCAAAAGATAATTTTCATCGTGTCCAGTTTCACTCAAGCTTACTGCGTCCTTGTTATTATTGACAGACTGATCAAGACATGAAAGGCCACTATGAGTGGTCGGAACATCAATTTTATGTACTCCAGACTGTTGATGAGCGTCAACATTTGAAAAAATACATAGTGAATAATACTGATCAATAAAATTTAGTGTAGTGGTTTATAGTTGATTGCAGTGTTTTATTTGTAGAAACAGAATCAACTAACTGTTGAACTAAGCCGACAAACTGATTATTGGTTGGTTAACGGGACAAAAGGACTGAGTCACTAATGATAGTCGTCAATTGAAACGATGCACACTGTATACCCGATACAGTGTGATTTTTAATGTGAAGTGAAAAACAAACAAATGTGCTCAGTCCAAGTGAAGTGAATCAACCGTCGCAATTCGCAAACCGCTTCACCATTTGTTTTTATCACACATTCTATGTTTTTTTTAAATAATATTAACGTAATATGATATTATTGTCATTTAGACTTTCACGGCCCGTGTTGTTATTCATAATGTTATATTAGTTGGATATAAAATATTACGTCCTGACCAAATTGTTAATGGAACTCTTAATAACAATAATTTCACTTTGCTTAACAACTTATAACACTTTTACAATATAGTTAACTTTGGATTCTTCTTGCCTTCATTATTTTCATTTTCTTCGTTTTGATGTTGTATCTGCACCGAAACGTACTCTAAACCTGATTGAGTTTGAGGGTACAACCATGCAGTTAACGATTTAGTACAAACACGAACCGTCTCCTCTTTTATTCTTTTATCCTTCCTGTTTTTTAGCTCAACTTTCATAAGTACATTTCAAAGCGTCGTTAAAAAAATAGCACAATGCAAGCCACAACTTAAGTTCAGCCACATAACCGGGAACCGCTGTGGCAACGTACCAACTGCACTACTGCTACTACTCTGGTACTGTGCATTGCTGTGGTGTGATGTCGCAGTGGAGGGGGAAGGGGAGGAACGATGAGTCATGGTCATGCGCTGAATGGGGAACAATGCATTGTCTGTCCGGCGCCTGGGTCGGGCACCCGCCTATCAAAAAATACCCATAGAATACCACACGAATCGATGGATATATCTTACATACAGATTGCACTGAACGTGACTAGTTCCTAAACACAAGTTTAGACGCGTAGTTCCGTACAATAGGGGCCCCTGAACTAAATTGAATTCTCAAATATGTTTTCTAGTTCTACTTTTATTTATTATTATTATTATTATTTATTTATAATACTTATTTTAGGGTTTGGGGGCCCCCTAACCTCGGGGGCCCCGGGGCGGTGCCCCGCTTGCCCCATTGTAGCTACGCCACTGCCTGTAACATCACATTTCAAAAGCTTCAATTCTCCTCTTTTCTGCTGCACTAATAGTCCAAGTTTCACTTCCATAGAGCGCCACGCTCCAGACAAAGGCTTTCAGAAATGACTTCCTATTTCCTAAATCTATATTCGATGTCAACAGATTCCTTTTTTGTAGAAATTCTTTCTTTGCCTGAGCCAACCTACTTTTTATATCCTCTTTGCTTCGTCCATCACTGGTTATTCTGCTCCTAAGTAACAGAAGTCTCCTACTTCCTTCAGTTTTTCACCTGCCAATTTGATCTCCATAGAGGTTTCTGATTTATTTCGGCTGCATTCCAGTATTTTCGTTTTACATTTATTAATTTTCATCATGAATTCTTTCCGTAAGACGGAGTCCATACCATTCAAAAACTCATTCAAATCCTCAGGCTTGTCGGCCAATATGACGATGTCATCAGCAAATCTCAGAGTTGAAATTATTTCTCCTTGAATCTTCACTCCCACTTTAATTTTTTCTCTGATTTCCTTCATTTCTTGTTCAATGTAAAGATTGAAAAGTATGGGTGATAAGTTGCAGCCTTGCCTAACACCTTTCTGAATACCAGCTTCTCTCTCATGTCCTTCACCTCGAATGTCTGCTGTCTGGTTTCTGTATGGATTGTAGATTACCCTCCTATCCCTGTACTTTATTCCAATAGATTTCAAAATGTCAAACAATTTAGTCCAATGACTACATGACATAGTATTAACTGTTTGTAAACCGATTAAAGCTAATAACTCTGGAGAATGAGGGAGTAGTGTCTCTATATTGTACCCAATTGTCATCATGTGGACCATGTGTTCATATCCCAACTAACTCACGGTCTTTCGAGGTATGGGACGTTCCTGCCCACTATACGACCACATGCTCAGGATTTGAGTCTACCAGGTATCTCCTCTACAGGAAATACACAACAATTTCCTAAAAATAACACATTTACTGGTCTAAAATCATGGCTAAACAACAAATACAAATAAAGGACAAATTACATTTAATTCCCACAAATAAAATAGGGTTATTCTGTGAGCTTTCTTCTTAAAATAGTGCTACACTGCACTCAAATCTAATTCTATCATCCTGTCAATGATATTTTCAGACTTCCATGGGTTTCCATAGTGTTCATCAACTGACACAATATTAGTTAATGGGAGTGTCATAACACAAAAATCACATATCACATAAAATGATACTAATAAAACATTATTCCATTTCTTATGGCATTTACCTTGATTAACATGAATTCATTACTTTCTGCAATCATTAACAAATATTTGTTGTGTTGTGTGAATCATCTTCCCTCCTTCCATCCATATGAACGCTTTAAGAAAAGTGGTACTTAAATTTATAGTTTCACCATATAACGATTTTCTGGGTCTTGTCGGGCTTATCATCGTTACAAATGTGTCATGTTCTGGGAAAACACATACCCGTCTGCATAAATTAGCAGGAATGGCAAAATGCACTCTAAAAGAAGATGCCTACATTATTTTGGTTCAGCTTTTCTCTACAGAGGATAACTGAGCCAAATATTATCTGATTTCTATGATTCAACAACGTATGTGAGTTGCAACCCACCGTTCAATTCATTTGGCATCATCAAAATAATCATATCTTAATTGCATATTTAAATATCGAGATTTCTCAGTGTCCTACTGTGACTAATTTACAAGGGACCGGTCGAACGACCTTCCCCCCCTCAGCAGGCAATAAAATTCGTTCCAGCTGGCTAGCCAAGATGGCGGCCGCAGAAGTGGTCTACAATTCCCCCTCTCTCTCTACCGTCAAGATCAAGGTCAGGTTTGTTTACAAAATGCAGTACTGGAGTAACGCTAAATGTGGATCCTACATAATTGAGTCATTTAAATATTTAACACCTATCCTTATAGTGCCTTGGGCTCAATTGGCTCCTTAATTAACATTCATGGCTGGGGTGGAATTCTAGTGATAGCCTTGCCGTTCTCTGGTGACTACTAGTGGCTTTTAGACGCGCATCATAGTGAAAATCCACGACTTTCACCAGCGGCTGTCAATAATATATAAGGAATCTGCGTTCCTAAACGACGAATATGATCTTTACCTCAGGGTAAGTCATTAACACACACATGCTCACAGCGTCTCGACGGACGTCAATAGTGGCATAATTCAAGCAAGCGTTGGATACAGACAGACTCTGTCCAATTCGCTGCGAAATAATACAGTATGCTCAAGGGCGATACTACTCGTAGATTTAGCCAACTTCTCACCTAACGCGCAAGCTATACTAGTTTGTCCCCGCTATATTTATTACGTAAATCACTGGATTCTACGTTAATTCTGCACGCTTACAAGCGGCTCAAACAATACTTCACATATATGACTCAATTATTAAGGCACCAGCGTTCTCTCTGTCATACCACTTAAGCCAAAGCTTTACATAGCTCCTAACACAAAATGTAATAAAATTTACTGGCTTACTTTACTTTAATGGTCCTCAAATATAATCCTAAGGATTGACCATATCAAATATTCATTCATATTTCACTGACACTGAAAAAGCTCTCGTATTGAACCCATGTACCATGGCCTCAAAGAGAGTCGAATCCATGTACTTTGAGAAAAGAATGAAAGAATCATACAGTTTCTAAGGGAACGGAGAGAGATTTCAAGCCAGGAATATAGCTTAACATTGTGCAAGCGTTAGGGCCAGGTGTTCCTTAGATGAGCTCATGCCTCTTGACATTTATAAGGAGCCAGTCATGGATATTATTAGAACGAGTGGAAAGTTTTGACTGTAAGACGAAGAAGCTGGACTCGGAAATTGCTCTTACGTTGCAGGATTATGGCAACCTCGCTGCTGAGTCAGAACAGGAATAATTAAATTTAACCCGTTTACGAGTATAAAAATAAGTAAACAGATACAGTACGGTGAATCAATTTGGATTAGAGATTTTTGTGTAAAGAAAAACCTTGTAAAAATTGCACTGGAGAAAACTGCAAACGCAAGTAGACGTCATTGGGGGTTCACCGAGACCTAAGGAACGGGAGAATAAAAAAAGAATAGCACCACCCACACAGTTGAGGACGAGAAATTAATTAATATCTCGGTAATGCACGATCGATTTCTATGGACAGGAAGATTATTTTACGTTTGGAAGACGAGCTGTCTGGAGATACGATTTTTATAATTGTGCGACAATTAGTTCAGAAGTTGGTCACGAAAAGGACTAGGATTTTATCTTTTTGTGACTGAAAGGTATAAAACTCCTGGCCTCACCAAGCCAATCAGGCAGTTCACGACAGACTCCGTGAGGGGAGGTGCCGTATCACACCATGCAGTTTCAAACGGCCGGAAGGCACGTCACTGTGCTACATCACACACAGTATATGCAGTTATTCTGACAGCCCATGAGGAGGTGTTACTCTGCATCAGTGCAGGCAGTCTACGAGAGCCCGTGAGGGAACTGCTGCACCACATAGTATACGCAGTATTCAAGAGCCCGTGAGGGGGACGTTAAGCTGTATTAGACATCGATCCAGAGCCTGTGGGGGGCTATGCTACAAGTTCACCGAGTGTAGATCAGTTACGATATAAGTACGCTACGCTGAGGGTTAGCAGTTCGAGACTTTGAAGAGTCCTAAATTATAAAGAACATTAAATATACGGACTTAAAAGCAATATCGCCAAAGTAAGACACAGCGATCAGTATGGAACTTCGAGTTCCAGAAGGACACTAGTTCACTACAGTTACGAAGTTATAAGAACTCCAACAAATAAACGGCGTTACGTCTAGTAAAGACATTGTTAAAGACATTAAGTCCTGTAAAGGACAAGAATAAACAGTAATTACGATCGCGAAAGATAGAAGTTCAAGCGAAAGGAACTTAGGAACTTAGCTTCGAAATCAGAGGGAAACGTACTCTAGTGAGAAAACGTCAAAAATATACGATAGACAGTATACGGTCCTCGAAGGGAGGCCCAGATATAGAAACTAAACGGTACGATAGACAGTATACGGTCCTCGAAGGGAGGCCAAGATATAGAAACTAAAGGGTGCGATAGATCACCATATATAAATAGAGGTGACGGCAAAGTAAAGACATTTATCGCCTAGTTAAAGCAGATAAAGTAAAGCCGAGTAATAGACAATAGAAGCGGTTTTGAGAGACTGAAACCAGTAGTTTCCTTTGTAGGAGAGAGCAACTTTGAACGAGTAAAATCACACGTCCAATGCAGGTCGATAGGATCCACATCAGGGATCATCAACAGCCGACAAAAAATGTAAAAATCGTTGAGATACACCCGTGTGATAGGAGTGAAGTGTAAATATTGTAAGAAAAGAAATAAGAGTATCATTTTAAGTGTTTTAGGTAAAGTGAAAGCGTTTTTATGCACAGTGATATGTGTTATAATATGTACCAGAGTAATATTTTTTAGTGTTTTAGTGTGTGTTCAAAACGGATACACCAGTGTATAAAAAAAATGTTGTCAGTGTTAAATATAGTGAATATGTGTCAAGAAATTTCTATACATAAGATGAGATTGTACGATATGGAGTAGGTCAAGAAGGTGGGCCAAAATGTCACATCAAACGAGAATAAAGGTCAAAAAGCGACCTTAATCATGTAAGTAGAGATTTTCATTATGTTTTGGTGTCGGGAAAAATTTTGTGTACAATTCCACCGGAGTTTTGAGTAGAAGGGATGTTTTTAAATGAATAATAACTAAATAAGAACGCGATCTGAACGAAAATAAAGTTTTAAGAAATAATAAATAAGTATGTGAAATAATAAATCCTGTAGAGGAAATGCATGGAATAAAATGTCAGTATTTAATAAAAGCAAGCGTGATAATAATAATTATAACAAAGATATTTACATAAAGGTAAATTTGAATTATATGAAAGAAATAGCTTTTGAGCTTTTGTAAGGAATGAAAACATGATGTGAATAACAAGGTAAAGAAATCTAAATAAAGATTAAATTGAATGATATAAAAATATAGAGCGTTGAAGCCTTAACAAATGTATAAGACATGATGTGACTGCATGTTCTTAAAAAGGGAGCGATTTATTGTCAACGGAAAAGATTAATATAAAAATTAAGATATGTATCAATTGTTACTATGAAATTTATCAGTTCTTTGGAAGACATTCGGCCGTAAAAGTAATGTGTAGCGTAATGGAACGCAATTAAATAAAAAGTCACGCTAGGAACGCGTAAAAGTTAAAGTACTTGGTAAATTACTTATGGAGGGTAGTTGATTGCAGTGAATTGAGATATGTTGTAAGTCCTCTAATTGTGACGTAGATCACGAGGCCATGTGTGTATTATTTAAAAGGGAGCTAATGTATGGTATTATTGAGCGTATGTCATGTAGGCCACGGCCGACTTTAAATCGCGTCTTGTATAAGTCCTCCAAATGTGGAAATGTTCCCGAGGCATGTTAAGAGATTCGAACCTAGAATCCTCTTGTTGTTAAAGCCCCTAATTATTCGTCGTTGAATGTGTATTAATCTTCCCAATCAATGAGGACCCTCTCATAATTAATAAATGCCAAGGTTACGAAAGTGGTTTATGAGCCAAAGAATATTGTCGAATGAAAATAAGCGAGTAAAAGCCAGGTCTCTCCACAGAACTGAGAATAATGTGAAGGTTTGTTTTAAAGCATTGAAGAGAGCTGCCACAGTAGGTTAGGCAGAGAGTCGCTTTCCTTGTCATAAATCACGCCCGAGTGTAATGGCCGGACCCTCATAGAGCGAGGGTGGGTAAAAACCGTCTTGTAAGATGTGTTAAATACACCGTGAGTGTTTAAAGTTGTTAATGACCCGGGCGTTGAACCGAGGTCCTTGTAAATTGATATTATCGCTTGCCAATTCAGATCGTAGTTTTCTTATGTGATAATGGTCTTATAAGACAAATGAATTAAATAAAATCCCTATTGTAATATTGTATGGAAAAGAAGGAATCCACGAGTTTTGTGAAGATAACTAGGTTTCGGGAGTGATCATAGTTTTTGACTTTGTCAAGTAATCTTTATAACTCTGGAGTACACAAATAGTTTTCCCGATCACCGTAGTGAGTTTGTAAAACTTCAGAGAGATAGTAAATATGGAGAACATGTGATATGCCCAAATATTGAAGTGAATAATTAACATGTAATTTTAAATGTAATTATATATTTGTTTTGATGATAAGAAAAGATAAAAATAATTCTTGAGGTGTACAAAAATATGACACCATTAGTGTGGGAAAGTATCGAGCCAAAGAAGCTCGTAGTTATTTGGAACTTTAAGATAAGTACTTTATGGAAGTGAAAATAATCGTGAATTGTGGGTGTAAATTAAACCCACCTATTTAAAATAACATTTGTGTTATCTTATGGACTCCGTGTTTATTTGGAACCGGAGTAGTTTTAATTTGTGTAGTGGCTTCAACGTGGGGCCTCCATCAAATCTTATGTGTTTATTCGTTTTCCAACGTGGGGCTGAGTTTTCCTAGGGAAAACCCGAGTTTTCTCGAAAAATCAATTTTCATTTTTGAAAAAGAAAGGTTTTTCGAAATTTTGAATTTTAAATACTTCCATAAAGGTCTTTGAGTTTCAATAAGAATATCAAAAGGGTACGGTGTAGTAAAAACCCGTACTAAAGTAAAATTTTAAAGAAATTGGGACACAATGGTTCAGATTACTATCTCTCAAGCATGTTCTAGCGATGTGGCATTAGTGGCCCACTATAATCTAATATGATGTCATTAAGTGAAGAGAGGCGGAGGCTCTCGGAAGATGTAAGGGCCGAGAGTCCAGATAAATGTAAAATTACAGGTGATAAAGAGTACCCAAATAAGGAATTTGTAAAGGTTTCTGTAGAAAGCATGCGTGCACCTGGAGGCATAGTTACACGAAGAGAAGGTAACATGTTTGCAGAAAACAGGGTAACAAATGAGCTTTTAGAGCTCCAAACGGAAAAAGAAAAATGTAAACCGATTCCAAGGGAGAATGAAATTAATAACGAGGATAATAATGGTAAAGGTAATTCCAAGTCTCACGTAGAAATGCAGGTTCAGGTAGGCTCGGAAAACGAAGGGGAAAAGAACGATAGTACTAGCGTTCAGGATCAGGAAAAGGTAGAAATGGCGACCTGGAAGGAAGTAAAAGAGTTCTTGGTTATAATTGATAAAATACGAAGTGAACATAGTAAGATGAGGGATGAACTTTGGGAATTAAAAGATTACAATTCAAGAAAGAAGGAAGGCATTGAGGAACAGAGAGAAAGTATTTACGAGGAAATAGAGAAGATAGTTGAACTTCGTCAGAGGGCAGGTAAAAATTGCTTTCAGATATTCAAACAGGAATTAGAAGAATTATACGAGGAAATTCCTGATGTCAAAAAGTCCTTAATAGAAACGAAGAGGAAATTTGCGAAATGCATGGCGGAAGAAGGGAAAATAGAACTAGCTCCGAGGGAACAGATAAGAAGTTTCAGGGAGGAAATAGAAGAAACAAGATGTTCAGTAAAGAACATATAGCCTACTTTCTCCTAAATGCATGGGTATTGTTATAACTCTTTGTCCTTTTCAAGGAGTATGATTGAATGTTGGTTGTAGTAGCTTGTTGAAATACAACGTGCTATAGGGATATTAAACATGAATATGAGGTGCCCTTTGCTAGTGCTACCTCTGTACCAAATTTCGTTCAATTCGGTTTCACCGTGTTTGAATTGATAGGGGGAATCGATTTGCACACATACTTGGCCACCATCTGCAAACAATTGGGCTGATGTTCTTGCAATTTGGTCAGAATATGTTTCCCACACAAAGATATGGTGTTGAAAAATTTGGTAGAGACTAGATTATTAGGTTGGTCGTAATTACATTTTATCTTTTAACATTTGGGTGGCCGCGATTACGTTTCCGTCAAGATAGCGGTGATATAAAACATGACACTGAGGTGCCCTTTGCTAGTGCTACCTCTGTTCCAAATTTCATTCATTCGGTTCCACCGTGTTCGAATTAATAGGGGGAATCAATTTTGACATAAAGATGGCCGCCATCCGCAAACTATTAGGCTAATGGTCTATTAAATTAGTCAAAGGATGCTCCCTCCATAAAGGTATGTTGTTGCAAAGTTTAGTAGAGATCGGATGGTTATGTTAGTCGTAATTTGATTTAAGCTTTAAACATTTGTGTGGCCGCCATTACGTTTCTGTCAATATGGCGGCGATACTAATCCTGACACTGAGATGCCCTTTGCTAGTGCTATCTCTGTACAAAATTTCGTTCCATTCGGTTTCACCGTGTTTGAATTAATAGGGGGAATCGATTCTGACACAAAGATGGCCGCCATCCGCAAACTATTAGGCTAATAACCTATTAGATAGGTCAAAGGATGCTCCCTCCATAAAGGTATGTTGTTTCAAAGTTTGGTAGAGATGGGATGGTTATGTTAGTCGTAATTTAACTTAAGCTTTGAACATTTGTGTGGCCGCCATTACGTTTCTGTCAATATGGCAGCGATATAAAACATGACACTGAGATGCCCATTGCTAGTGCTACCTCTGTACCAAATTTCGTTCCATTCGGTTTCACCGTGCTTGAATTAATAGGGGGAATTGATTTTCACACAAAGATGGCCGCCATCCGCAAACTATTAGGCTAATGACCTATTAATGTGGTCAAAGGACGCTTCCTCTATAAGGGTATGTTGTTGCAAAATTCGGTAGAGATCGGATGATTAGGTTAATCGTAATTTGATTTAAGCTTTGAACATTTGTGTGGCCGCCATTACGTTTCCGTCAAGATGGCGGCGATATAAAACATGACACTGAGGTGCCTTTTGTTAGTACTACCTCTGTATCAAATTTCGTTCCATTCGGTTGCACCGGTTCGAATTAATAGGGGGAATCTATTTTCACACAAAGATGGCCGCCATCCGCAAACTATTACGCTGATGACCTATTAGTTTGGTCAAAGGATGCTCCCCCCGTAAGGGTATGTTGTTGCAAAATTTGGTAGAGATCGGATGATTAGATTAGTCGTAATTTGATTTAAGCTTTGAACATTTGTGTAGCCGCCATTACGTGTCCTTCAAGATGGCGGCGATATAAAACATGACACTGAGGTGCCTTTTGTTGTACTACCTCTGTACCAAATTTCGTTCCATTCGGTTGCACCGTGTTCGAATTAATAGCGGGAATCGATTTTCACACAAAGATGGCCGCCATCCGCAAACTATTAAGCTGATGACCTAATAGTTTGGTCAAAGGATGCTCCCTCCATAAGGGTATGTTGTTGCAAAATTTGGTAGAGATCGAATGATTAGGTTAGTCGTAATTTGATTTAAGCTTTGAACATTTGTGTGGCCGCCATTACGTTTCCGTCAAGATGGCGGCGATATAAAACATGGCACTGAGGTGCCTTTTGTTAGTACTACCTCTGTACCAAATTTCGTTCCATTCGGTTGCACCGTGTTTGAATTAATAGGGGGAATCGATTTTCACACAAAGATGGCCGCTATCCGCAAACTATTACGCTGATGACCTATTGGTTTGGTCAAAGGATGCTACCCCCATAAAGGTATGTTGTCGCAATATTTGGTAGAGATCGGATGATTAGGTTAGTCGTAATTTGATTTAAGCTTTGAACATTTGTGTGGCCGCCATTACGTTTCCGTCAAGATGGCGGCGATATAAAACATGACACTGAGGTGTCCTTTGCTAGTGCTACCTTTGTACCAAATTTCGTTCAATTCGCATTCACCGTGTTCGAATTGATAGGGGGGGACAGACATTCAGAGTACACACACTCACACACACACGGACACACACACACACACACACAGACTCACACACACACATACACACACACACACAGACTCACACACACACATACACACACACAGACAGACACACTTTTTTCGCCCTGTGTTGATCTCATAAGTCTACTTTCATTTTTTGCAAAAATCGAAAGTAGGCTAAAAATGAAGCAGGTATGGAATATGAAAAGAGAATGGGATAAGATCTGGTGGAAGACCCCTCATGAAGAGCAAGACAAAAAAAAATACGTTAACGAGCAAGCAGCGGATATGAATACAAAATGGAATCAGATGCATTGCTTCAAAATGAACATGTATGATGAAGATGGGATAATAACTATCCAGGAGTTTGCCGAACTGAGGAAAGGCAAAATCCAGGAATATCAAGAAATATTAGAAGCCGTCCAAAAGAAATATGAGGAATACATGTGGGAGCAGAACCGTCAGGCAAATAAAATAGTTGCCCAAGCTGAAAAGCAAGTAGAAATCGAAGAAGAAAAAGAAGTAACGGTGCCAGAAGAGCCCGAAACTGAGATCAGAGAAGAAGAAATAGCAGTAGGAATTGTAATAACTCCAGTGGAAACTGAGAACAACGTTGAAATCTTTCCTGAAGAACAAATGGAAACTCAAGAGGAAATGGGAATTCCAGGCCAGGAGGACAGCCGAAATAAAAACGAGCTGCAAAGTGAAGAAGAACATGTTTATGAAAAGGTTGAGCTGGAAGAGCAAGGAATAATCTCAGGACAGGAGATAACAAAAGAAATGAAAGCTGGGGAGATGGAAATAATAATTCTTGAAGAGATGGAGAAAGTAAAAGAAACCATGATAGAAACTATCGTCGAAGCACCGATAGAAACAAAGGGTCAAAATCTCACAAAAATTGAAAGAGAAAACTCCGAAGAAATTCAGGAGGTGAAGAAAGATGAGATACAACTAGAAGAAATTCAGGATAAGGAAGATAAAAGGGCTTTAAAGGAAGAAGAAGAAAAATTGAAGGCACAGATCCTTGAGTTAATGATAAAATGCCAGGATTGCCAAAGAAAGAAAAGAGAAATGGAAAGAGGTCCAAACACGAGCCAAGAAAAACTCAAAGGAAAAGATGAGATTGTTGGAGATAATGAAAAGAAGGAAGGAGAGGCCTTTGAAGAAAATCAGGAAAGAGGAAAACCGCAATTGGTAGTCGGTTTACAGGAAAACAGATACCCCATGGAAACTAGGAAAAGAGGAGAGACAATGTACATTGCCTTGGAGGAAGAGGATGCCCAGGCATATTTCAGCTGGAAGCTCCGTAAAAAGAAAGGGAGTGATAAAAGGAAGAGACAGAATGGAGATCTGAAGGATCTAAAGAATTGGAAGAGTCGAAAAAAGAAATACTCTTTCGAAATACCATCTCGATGCGAGACGAGAGGAAGAGAATTATTCCATTGGAACCAACGGGTTAAGCCAGATGCAACCGTTGAAGAATAAAAGGAATAAAATTAATTTTGTTTGAAATACCATCGCAAAAAGAGATGAGGAAGGTGGTAGAAAACCGGAAAGAGTCAGGTGAGGTTAGACCGAGCTCTTAAGAATTAAAATGAAATTTTACAGACTTGAGGAGTCTGACAATAAATGATGATGTTACGGGTAAAGCCAGTTGCACCCGCAAGGTAATTTAAAGAAGGTCATTAAGTTGACAATATGTAATGTGGAAAGAGAAACAGACCGGCAGGATGTCCGTCTTATGAAAGAAGAAAAGAAACAAACTGTTTGACGCAAGCCTGGAGGGTGCACACCAGACTAGAGGAAGACTAACAAAACACCCGAACGTGACAAGAAATTTATGACCCTGAAGTGTAGTCGACCACTAGGGGAATGAATGAATGAATGGGACCTTTAAGAAAGACCCATACAAATATAAACCAGAGAGGAAGGGAACTTTAAAGAAATAATTGATTTTATTGAAGAAGAAAATTTCAATATAAGGAAGGAGAATGATGAAATAAGGGAGCGGGTAGGGATAGACCACACCCGTAAAGAAGAATGAGGTTCTGGAAACCTGATATCCAGACAAATAAAAAGGAGAAAGAAAGGGTAGGGACAGAGCGTACCCAACCGACACAATTACCGGATATGACTTAAAAAGATGAAAGAAATCAAATTATCGTGGGATTTTTTAGGAATAAAGAAACAAAAAGGACGGAGAACGTTATAATGGCTTCGACTATTAAAGGAAAAATAAGATTTTTATAAATAACAAGCTGTACCCGGCATGCGTTGCAATGCCAATCAAAGAAAGTGTTGGCGTTGAAATTCTGTTTCTTGAAGTGCTTTTGGATACACAACATGTTAACTGCCTCTAAGCTATCGTAAAATGGATTTTCTAATTTAGAACCATTCGTGGAAGCGTGCACAACAACTTTCAAAAGTTTCATCGCTGTCACTCATTTGTTGAGTCTACTCGTACGCTACCTGTTGTGAAATGGATTTACTAAGTCGAAACCCTTCCCTGGCGTGTACACAATAACTCATCAATGATTCATCGCAATCGGATGAATTGTATATGCACGTATACGGGGTTTTGTTTAAACGATTCGTGCGCTGTCACTCATTTGTTGAATCTACTCGTGCGCTACCTATTGAGAAATGTATTACTAAATCGAAGCCCTTCCCTGGCGTGTACACAATAACTCATCAAGGTTTCATCGCAATCGAAGAATGTTATATGAACGCAATAGGGGATTTTGTTGAAACGCTTCGCGCGTCGTCACCCATTTGTTGCATCTACTCTTGCGCTACTTATTGTGAAATGGATTTACTAAGTCCCCTTCCCTGGCGGGTACACAATAACTGATCAATGTTTCATCGCAATCGGATGAATAGTATATGAACGCATACCTGATTTTGTTTAAACGATTCGCGCTCCGTCACTCATTTGTTGAATCTACTCGTGCGCTACCTACTGTAAAATGTATTTACTAAGTTAGAAACCGTCACGTAAGTGTCCACAACATCTCACCCAAGTTTCATCGCTATCGGACTAATGGGATATGAAGACATAGGGGACTGTATTGAAACGCTCCGCGTGTCGTCGTTCATTTGTCGAATCTACTCGTGTGCTACCTTCTGTGAAATGTATTTACTAAGCCAGAAACCTTCCTTGGAGTGTCCACCATATTTCACCCAAGTTTCACCGCTAACGGCAGAATGGTATATGACCTTATACGGGACTTTGTTGAAACGTTTCGCGCGTCGTCCCTCATTTGTTGAATCAACTTGTGCGCTGCATATTGTATAGTGGATTTACAAAGCCAGAAATTTTCCATGACGTGTACACAAAATCTCACCCAAGTTTCATAGCTACGGACGAATGGTACATGAATCCATACGGGACTTGGTTGAAACGCTTCGCGTGTCGTCGCTCATTTTTTGATTCTACTCTTGCGCTACATATTGTAATATGGATGTACTCAGCCAGAAACCTTCCCTGGAGTGTACACAACATCTCACCCAAGTTTCATCGCAATCGGATGAATGGTATGTGAACGTATACGGGACGTTGTCGAAACGCTTCGCGCGTAGTCACTCATTTGTTGAATATGAACGTGCGCTTCGTATTGTAAAATGGATTCACTTAGCCAGAAACCTTTCCTGGAGTGTACACAACAATTCACCAAACATTTATCACTATCGGACGACTGGTATATGACTTGATACGGGACTTTGTTGAAACGCTTCGCGTGTCATCGCTCATTTGTTGAATCTACCGGTGCGCTACCTATTGTAAAATGTATGTACTAAGCCAGAAACCTTCCCTGGAGTGTACACAACATCTCACCCAAGTTTCATCGCTATCGGATGAATGGTATATGAAATTATATGGCACTTTGTTGAAACGCTTCGCGCGCCGTTGCTCATTTGTTGATTCTACTCGTGCTCTACCTATTTTTAAAGGGATTTACTAAGCTAGAAACCTTCCCTGGAGTGCACACAAAATCTCAGCCTAGTTTCATCGCTATCGGACGAATGGTATATGAACGCAAACGTGACTTTGTTGAAATGCTTCGCGCGTCGTAGCTCATTTGTTGAATCTACTCGTGCGCTGCCTATTGAAAAGTGGATGTACTAAGCCAGAAAATTTCCCTGCAGTGTACACAACATTTTACGCAAGTTTCATAGCTATCGGACGAATGGTATTTGAATGCATACGGGACTTTGTTGAAACACATTGCGTGTCGTCGCTCATTTGTTGAATCTACTTGTGCGCTATCTTCTGTGAAATGTATTCACTAATTTTGAAACCTTCACGTAAGTGTACACAACATCTCACCCAAGTTTCATCGCTATCGGACGAATGGTATATGAACACATACGGGACTTTGTTGAAATGCTTCGCGCATCGTCGCTCATTTGTTGAATCTACGCGTGCGCTACCTATTGTAAAATGGATTTACTAAGTCAGAAACCTTCCTTGGAGTGTACTCAACATCTCACCCAAGTTTCATCGCTATCGGACGAATGATATATGAACACATACGGGACTTTGTTGAAATGCTTCGCGCATCGTCGCTCATTTGTTGAATCTACGCGTGCGCTACCTATTGTAAAATGGATTTACTAAGTCAGAAACCTTCCTTGGAGTGTACTCAACATCTCACCCAAGTTTCTTCGCTATCGGACGAATGGTATATGAACACATACGGGACTTTGTTGAAATGCTTCGCGCATCGTCGCTCATTTGTTGAATCTACGCGTGCGCTACCTATTGTAAAATGGATTTACTAAGTCAGAAACCATCCTTGGAGTGTACTCACATCTCACCCAAGTTTCATCGCAATCGGACGAATGGTATATGAACACATACGGGACTTGTTTGAAACGCTTCGCGCATCGTCACTCATTTGTTGAATCTACGCGTGCGCTACCTATTGTAAAATGGATTTACTAAGTCAGAAACCTTCCTTAGAGTGTACTCAACATCTCACCCAAGTTTCATCGCAATCGGTTGAGTGGTATATGAATGCATAGGAGACATACACACCCACAGACAAACTATCACGTAAGATTGATTTTTATATATATAGATAGATTGAAATAAATTTCCTCAAAATTTTTCGAAAATTTATTAACCTAAGGAGGGGTGAGATGAACCCATGTACCATGGCCTCAAAGAGAGTCGAATCCATGTACTTTGAGAAAAGAATGAAAGAATCATACAGTTTCTAAGGGAACGGAGAGAGATTTCAAGCCAGGAATATAGCTTAACATTGTGCAAGCGTTAGGGCCAGGTGTTCCTTAGATGAGCTCATGCCTCTTGACATTTATAAGGAGCCAGTCATGGATATTATTAGAACGAGTGGAAAGTTTTGACTGTAAGACGAAGAAGCTGGACTCGGAAATTGCTCTTACGTTGCAGGATTATGGCAACCTCGCTGCTGAGTCAGAACAGGAATAATTAAATTTAACCCGTTTACGAGTATAAAAATAAGTAAACAGATACAGTACGGTGAATCAATTTGGATTAGAGATTTTTGTGTAAAGAAAAACCTTGTAAAAATTGCACTGGAGAAAACTGCAAACGCAAGTAGACGTCATTGGGGGTTCACCGAGACCTAAGGAACGGGAGAATAAAAAAAGAATAGCACCACCCACACAGTTGAGGACGAGAAATTAATTAATATCTCGGTAATGCACGATCGATTTCTATGGACAGGAAGATTATTTTACGTTTGGAAGACGAGCTGTCTGGAGATACGATTTTTATAATTGTGCGACAATTAGTTCAGAAGTTGGTCACAAAAAGGACTAGGATTTTATCTTTTTGTGACTGAAAGGTATAAAACTCCTGGCCTCACCAAGCCAATCAGGCAGTTCACGACAGACTCCGTGAGGGGAGGTGCCGTATCACATCATGCAGTTTCAAACGGCCGGAAGGCACGTCACTGTGCTACATCACACACAGTATATGCAGTTATTCTGACAGCCCATGAGGAGGTGTTACTCTGCATCAGTGCAGGCAGTCTACGAGAGCCCGTGAGGGAACTGCTGCACCACATAGTATACGCAGTATTGAAGAGCCCGTGAGGGGGACGTTAAGCTGTATTAGACATCGATCCAGAGCCTGTGGGGGGCTATGCTACAAGTTCACCGAGTGTAGATCAGTTACGATATAAGTACGCTACGCTGAGGGTTAGCAGTTCGAGACTTTGAAGAGTCCTAAATTATAAAGAACATTAAATATACGGACTTTAAAGCAATATCGCCAAAGTAAGACACAGCGATCAGTATGGAACTTCGAATTCCAGAAGAACACTAGTTCAATGCAGTTACGAAGTTATAAGAACTCCAACAAATAAACGGCGTTACGTCTAGTAAAGACATTGTTAAAGACATTAAGTCCTGTAAAGGACAAGAATAAACAGTAATTACGATCGCGAAAGATAGAAGTTCAAGCGAAAGGAACTTAGGAACTTAGCTTCGAAATCAGAGGGAAACGTACTCTAGTAAGAAAACGTCAAAAATATACGATAGACAGTATACGGTCCTCGAAGGGAGGCCAAGATATAGAAACTAAACGGTACGATAGACAGTATACGGTCCTCGAAGGGAGGCCAAGATATAGAAACTAAAGGGTGCGATAGATCACCATATATAAATAGAGGTGACGGCAAAGTAAAGACATTTATCGCCTAGTTAAAGCAGATAAAGTAAAGCCGAGTAATAGACAATAGAAGCGGTTTTGAGAGACTGAAACCAGTAGTTTCCTTTGTAGGAGAGAGCAACTTTGAACGAGTAAAATCACACGTCCAATGCAGGTCGATAGGATCCACATCAGGGATCATCAACAGCCGACAGAAATTGTAAAAATCGTTGAGATACACCCGTGTGATAGGAGTGAAGTGTAAATATTGTAAGAAAAGAAATAAAGAGTATCATTTTAAGTGTTTTAGGTAAAGTGAAAGCGTTTTTATGCACAGTGATATGTGTTATAATATGTACCAGAGTAATATTTTTTAGTGTTTTAGTGTGTGTTCAAAACGGATACACCAGTGTATTAAAAAAAATGTTGTCAGTGTTAAATATAGTGAATATGTGTCAAGAAATTTCTGTACATAAGATGAGATTGTACGATATGGAGTAGGTCAAGAAGGTGGGCCAAAATGTCACATCAAACGAGAATAAAGGTCAAAAAGCGACCTTAATCATGTAAGTAGAGATTTTCATTATGTTTTGGTGTCGGGAAAAATTTTGTGTACAATTCCACCGGAGTTTTGAGTAGAAGGGATGTTTTTAAATGAATAATAACTAAATAAGAACGCGATCTGAACGAAAATAAAGTTTTAAGAAATAATAAATAAGTATGTGAAATAATAAATCCTGTAGAGGAAATGCATGGAATAAAATGTCAGTATTTAATAAAAGCAAGCGTGATAATAATAATTATAACAAAGATATTTACATAAAGGTAAATTTGAATTATATGAAAGAAATAGCTTTTGAGCTTTTGTAAGGAATGAAAACATGATGTGAATAACAAGGTAAAGAAATCTAAATAAAGATTAAATTGAATGATATAAAAATATAGAGCGTTGAAGCCTTAACAAATGTATAAGACATGATGTGACTGCATGTTCTTAAAAAGGGAGCGATTTATTGTCAACGGAAAAGATTAATATAAAAATTAAGATATGTATCAATTGTTACTATGAAATTTATCAGTTCTTTGGAAGACATTCGGCCGTAAAAGTAATGTGTAGCGTAATGGAACGCAATTAAATAAAAAGTCACGCTAGGAACGCGTAAAAGTTAAAGTACTTGGTAAATTACTTATGGAGGGTAGTTGATTGCAGTGAATTGAGATATGTTGTAAGTCCTCTAATTGTGACGTAGATCACGAGGCCATGTGTGTATTATTTAAAAGGGAGCTAATGTATGGTATTATTGAGCGTATGTCATGTAGGCCACGGCCGACTTTAAATCGCGTCTTGTATAAGTCCTCCAAATGTGGAAATGTTCCCGAGGCATGTTAAGAGATTC
The DNA here is from genome assembly GCA_946902985.2 of Meconema thalassinum. Taxonomy (NCBI): domain Eukaryota; kingdom Metazoa; phylum Arthropoda; class Insecta; order Orthoptera; family Tettigoniidae; genus Meconema; species Meconema thalassinum. Next base: position 47,394,678 of record OX336399.1, on the reverse strand, counting down.
GAACCTAGAATCCTCTTGTTGTTAAAGCCCCTAATTATTCGTCGTTGAATGTGTATTAATCTTCCCAATCAATGAGGACCCTCTCATAATTAATAAATGCCAAGGTTACGAAAGTGGTTTATGAGCCAAAGAATATTGTCGAATGAAAATAAGCGAGTAAAAGCCAGGTCTCTCCACAGAACTAAGAATAATGTGAAGGTTTGTTTTAAAGCATTGAAGAGAGCTGCCACAGTAGGTTAGGCAGAGAGTCGCTTTCCTTGTCATAAATCACGCCCGAGTGTAATGGCCGGACCCTCATAGAGCGAGGGTGGGTAAAAACCGTCTTGTAAGATGTGTTAAATACACCGTGAGTGTTTAAAGTTGTTAATGACCCGGGCGTTGAACCGAGGTCCTTGTAAATTGATATTATCGCTTGCCAATTCAGATCGTAGTTTTCTTATGTGATAATGGTCTTATAAGACAAATGAATTAAATAAAATCCCTATTGTAATATTGTATGGAAAAGAAGGAATCCACGAGTTTTGTGAAGATAACTAGGTTTCGGGAGTGATCATAGTTTTTGACTTTGTCAAGTAATCTTTATAACTCTGGAGTACACAAATAGTTTTCCCGATCACCGTAGTGAGTTTGTAAAACTTGAGAGAGATAGTAAATATGGAGAACATGTGATATGCCCAAATATTGAAGTGAATAATTAACATGTAATTTTAAATGTAATTATATATTTGTTTTGATGATAAGAAAAGATAAAAATAATTCTTGAGGTGTACAAAAATATGACACCATTAGTGTGGGAAAGTATCGAGCCAAAGAAGCTCGTAGTTATTTGGAACTTTAAGATAAGTACTTTATGGAAGTGAAAATAATCGTGAATTGTTGGTTTTAAAGAAAACCATGTGTTTTAATCTAATATTTGTTTTATTTTTATGCTATTCCTTGTTCACTTTGGACAAGTAGAATGATATTCGTCAGTAGTTTATGTGTTTATTTGTTTGTAGCGCCATAATTTTTGATTAATTAAACGTGTTAAAATAGGAGTTGATTTTGTTGTTATTTTTGCAAGTGTATCCTCTATTTAATCCAAAATATGTTAGTCACAGAGTGGGAGAACTTACCGCAGCCCCGAAAAATCCCGAATTGAGCAATGCTGGCATACTGTGTTTTGCATATTTCTTGCTGCAAGGGCACAGTATTTCTCTATATTTCACGTTATACTCTTACTGTTTACCAAATACAGTATCTTTACATTAGACATGACACTATTTGAACATTATTTAGGCCAAAAATGCCTATTACTTTACTGTTGCCGACCCCATAATATATTATTATTATCATTTAACGTTACCGTTACATCCATCACTATTTTTGCCTGAATGGCCTCAAACAAATCACCTTCCAAGCCATATTTTATTCAAGACGAGTGGTGAAAACTCGTTCAGTAAGTGACTATTACATCTTATTCTCAAAGTGATAAATCGTTACATGGTGAACTATTTAGTTATACTGACATTATAAAAAATGGGTACTCACTTTTTCCTCTTTGTTGGATAGTGCCAGCGCCTCAGCTGTAGCGCTACCATGACGCTTGACTTAAGCCATCATGTTATCCTTGACACAACACTTAGATTCATACACTTTCCACATGATACACATATTTTTATCAGTGGCTTTTTATCATTGCTATACACTGCATATTAATCACTATACACAAGAACACTTTAAATCACTATTTCACAATTTATATACACTTATCCACTACTTCACATGTTGATCCCTAATTGGACTTCTCCTACGCCTGATCTCAGAGATGCGCTGCAATTATGACAACCGCTGCGCTGGTCTCCGTGAAAATCTAACAGCGTTTTACGGACGTTCGATCCTCGTTCCCTGCAATCTTGTTCAGCTCACTATCCATATTAGGTGGTAATGATTTCCAAGCTCCCATCATTGTAGTGATCCTGATGATGCTGTCATATAATTCTGACAATACCTCCCGGTATAAGAACTGTTCAAAAACATTATAAGTTCCTTTTCGCTGTGGCGAATTTATATTTGCGTCAGATAATAGGTAAATACCTGTAATAATTTACTTTCAACGCACTTCATGATTACTTATGAAGCTTTAACTTGCTTCTATTGTTCTCCAACGACGGCGCGTTGATACTTTAACATTTGGCGCGCTACTAGCAGCGTCTTAGTTACGTGTATACTGTAGAATAAGTGTGAAGACTGGTGAAGACTGGCGAACGACTGTAGAAGAACTGGCTTGGCTTGCCTCGCTCCCTCTATATAAAGGCTTCTCGTACAAAATAGTCCACTGGACCCATGAGAGCGACTCCTTTCTTGAAATAATACCTCTTCAGCCGAAATGACATCTACATCTTGATTATTTAGGTGTGGAGGTTTCAAAAACATTCGCGTGCCGGCGATCGCTTCGGCCAATTAATTACAATTAATTGCCTTAGTTCAGCGCGTGGGCACGCCATCATGGTACTTCCCCGTTGACTGGTCACAAAGTCACTGCTCTCGAGCGTAGGCTAGGTTGTGATGCATTCATTTGGAGATAAAGGCCTTAATTTAGGTGAAAAACCACTCCTAAATTACCTCTCCGTGAATATATTCACCTGGGTGTATATTTCAATGCATTTCAATACTCCATTTGGCTGTAATTAATTAATTTCCATGAGCCAACATGTCTACCCTCAGTTTCACCGTTGTCAAGCGGTGGATACCCGAGTCATTAATTCTGAGCTGTCTTCCTGCTCCAGACGTAAATAGTTCGCTCGGCGCCTAGATTCTCCGCCCCCTTGCTAAGGGTCATTTGTAAACTGCCAAACTAGCCTTCTCTCATACTCGTATGCTCTGAAAATGTATATTTCCTTTCATTTGGCTACAGTTCTTCCCTTAAATTGCTATGATATTCACCTATAGATCGTGAAATCACGCTACCCTGTTATATGCCAGTATACCTCTCATTGCTCTTTGGGTTCCCTGAATTGCTCCACCGCTGAGATCAATGGTTCGACTCTAGGCATAACCATGTGCCTGGTCTTCTCTGATGAGACCTGAGTTCGATGCCAGACTGCCGTGACTGGTTGGGCACATATTTCCCCTGCTAAGCTCGGAAAATTCATTTCATAAGTGAATTTTTCGGGCCTTTCAGATGGCATCGACTCCATGCAATATTTACTTTAAGCGGTCAGTGCTCTCGGCAATGGGATCTCTCGTTCCCCACTCCACTCTGTCTGCTTTCTCGTAGACTCTCGTTCTGCCTTCGCAATTGTTCATTCATCCCCTCTAGCTCCGCAGCGGCTTCCCTCAACTGGTCATAAAGTTCCTGCATTTGACAGCTGCACTCTTCCCTTGTATCCGTCAGGTCTGCGAGCTGGTTGCTTCGCTCCGTTCCTTCCTGAGACTGCAAGCTTTTCTCAAGATTCTTTCCGTGCATACGTAATGATTCCCCGTCCACTTGGGTGTACAATGCTTGCTCCTCTCTTGTATCATAGTCTTCTGGTGGACTATATAACTTCAAATTCGCTGCATTTACAACAACTTCTCTACCTGTTGCTTCGTCTTTGATCCGATATGCATTATTTTGCAGATCCCTTATAATCAGGTAGGGTCCGTGATAAGCATTCCTGACTGTCTCTCTAAGTTTTGGCCAAATAAATGCTTCTTTAAGCAGGGCAACAGTCTTATCTACACCGGAGTGACCAAAAGCTCGGTGTGCTAACCATACTAGCCTCCTCTGCAATGCTGGTGGTACGACTATCCTGGGTTTGGTGTTGTCTGAGTCGCTCCATTTATGTAACATCTGGTTAAACCATAGATATTCCGCTGATAGTGCTTCGGCTTCCACACATCGGAGTTCCTCTATCCAGCTTTCCCTCGAAGTAATTAATCATCAACCGTATCCAGGGATCTTCACGTTGAAAAACGGTGATGTTCCTCAGATCATCTAAGGTCTTCTGATCTCTATCTTCTATCTCGATAGCTAGAACTTCTTCTTCATCAGCTGTAGGGTATCTGCTCAGCAAGTCAGGTATGATATTGTCCTTCCCCGGGCAATACTCTATTTCCACTTGAAATTGCTGTATGTACAGGGACCACCTTGTCAGTCTTTGACTCGACAAGTCAGTTTTCAGCAGGAACGTTAGGGCTTTATGGTCTGTTCTCAATATAATTCTAAAACCATAAATCAGCTTGTGCCAATACTGTAAGGCATACAGTATCGCGAGTAATTCGATCTCCGTGACCGTATAATTCTTTTCATTAGGCTTCAACCTTCTGCTGATAAATGCAATGTAAGTTTTCTCCTCTGGCCTGTCCACATTCTCCTGATACAACATAGCTCCGATCCCTATAAATGATGCGTCAGTCTGGATAATAAATTTCTGAGTGTAGTCAGGATATCCCAATTTTACATAATCTAACAACATCTGTTTAGATTTCACGAATGCTTCCTCGCATTGTTCCGTCCAGCGCCATCTTCCTCCCTTCTTAAGTAAGTCTTGGAGTGGTGCTACGGTCTCGGTATACTTCGGACAATGGTTTGAAAAGAATCCAATAACGCCTAGATATTGCCAGACGTTCTTTACCTTCGTTGGTCTCGGGAAATGTTTAATGACTTCCAATTTTCCCGGATTAGGTCTGACTCCTTGTGCATCTATCACGTGGCCTAGAAATTTAACTTCTCTCTGAGCAAAGTTAGACTTCTTTATATTGACCTTAAAGTTAGCCTGACTTAGGTCATATAACAACTTGCGTAGATCTCTGACATGCTCTTCGACAGTTTCAGAGGTCAGTAGTATATCATCTACGTAACATATGGTTGTAGCTTTTACTTCTTCGGACAGGTTCCGATCTAGTGCTCGTATTAATGCTGAACCTGCTGTTTTTAATCCAAATGGAAGACGCACGTATGAATACGTGTGCTGGTCAAATAAAAATCCAGTTAATAGACTTTTTTCTCTTCCAGAGCAAGATGGTGAAAACTTGCAGTCAGGTCAAGATTTGAGAACACAGTCTTTCCTTTGAACCTTCTGAGTACCTCCTTAATGGGCGGCACTTTATCAAATTCCGGTATGACCTTGGAATTCAAATTTCGTAGGTCCAGGCATATCCTCACACTTCCGTCCTGTTTAGGTACAACTACCAGTGGGCTGACATAGGGTGTGGCTGTCTTTACAATGACGCCTGCTTCTAGCATTTCCTGTATTGCTTCTTTGACCTTTAAATAATGTTTCTAAGCTACAGGATACGGCTTCTGTTTAAATGGTGTCCAATCGCTGACTTGGAACGCATACTGGAAATTCTTGATCCGGCCAGGTCTCGAATCGAAGACTCCTTTATACTCAAATAGCAGTTCCCTTAGCATTTGCTTATATTCTGGACCAAATTTAGCTTCTTCAATCTTCTCTTCCAGGCATTCTTCAAATTTTGGTTCGAGATCCTTTTCAATGTCTGCGGCCAGTGTTGCCAACTCTTCCTCGATGTCTTCTGTTGTCGACACTGCATCCCCAGTCATATCTCCGTATGTATGCCATACGTACTCTTCTGGTCTCGTTTCATTATGCTTTAATGAGAGTTCTAACTCTTCATTTCCCTCACTTGCGCGAAACATAACAATGTCTTGCGAGAGATCTATAATAACTTTATACTCTCTTATGAAATCCATTCCAACAATGATATTAAAAGGCAGCTTATTTACAAGTAGGAAGCTCTGTGAGAATGTAGAGTTCCCTATATGCAAATCTAAAAATACTTGGTATTTGCATATCATAACTTTATCTGGTATGACACCTTTTATTTTCACGCTTGAAATAGGTATTTTCAATACGTGAATTTTACTCTGGATTTCACTGTATAATGCCTGGGTTATCAAACACACGGTTGACCCTGTATCAATGAGACTTCTTATCTTCATACCCGCAATGTTTACAATAATAATGGGTAGTTCCCTTCTTACATTGACCGTCCTTTCATCTAGGTCTTCGATAAGCTCCTCAGGTTTGGCAATCCAGTTAACAACATTCACTGTATTCCATCCTGAACTTATCTCTCTTTGGCCATTTAAATTTGGTGTTTTTTTCAATTGCTCCATTCTTTGTGGAGTTCTTCTGTCTGTCTTCATGCTGCTGAAGTTCCAGACTCTTGGCACCGTCATCATTTTTATATATGTCGGGTGACCTTCTATTCCTAATCGCTTCATCCCAATGAACTCGCGATTGTCTTGGATCATCTCCGCGCTCTTCCATGTATCTTAAAGATGCGTGTTAACGTTCTTCCGCCTCTTCATCGAACCCGCGACTCTGCTCTTGGGATCTCCATCCTTGGTTGTTCCCATTTCGGCCGTAACTCCTTCTGTTATCAAGCTGCTGGTCTCTGGTACCACGCTGATTCCAGTTTCTCCTTCCTCGGTTACCACGGTTTGATCCTCCTCGATACGCTGGCCTCCAATTTTGATTTTCGCGTCCTTCGCGTTGCCAGTCGGATTTTCCTGTTTCAGTGCTTGTAGATTTGCTTTTTGTCTGCACCTTAGTTGGATCAATCGGTGTAGTCCTCATGTTAACCTCTTCCACATTTCGACTTAGTCTTGTGTGCTGCACTGTGGTTAGATCTAGTTGTCTCAGCACCTCCTCCATATCGATTGCAGTTTTGGCGTTTGCCGAGATTAGCAGACGTTGTACTTCATACGGTAGCTGCTTGGCTATTGCTATGCACAAGTCTGACTCTCTAAGCCCTTCATCAAGCTCTCGAAAACGGCACAATTGATTCACAAAGAATTCTCCGTACTTAGTCGGATTACTAGTACTGTAACGCCTGGAATACAAATCCAATCTGAGGTTCTGTTGTACGCTCGCGTTCCAGTATCTGCTTAAAAATGCTTGGCGAAATTCTTCAACGGTGTCGAACGTGTACCGAAAACTCCTAAGCCATATGGCACACTCCCCCTCGGTTAATTTTGCAATCGCTCTCAGCCTGCGCTCTGGCGGTACTTTCGCGTCATTCAAGTACTCGGAAACTTCTTTAAGCCAGTACTTGGGTGTCATGTTAGAATTACTCCCAGAGTATTTCTTTGGTTTCTCATCACTAGCCCTTATAACTGTGACTATTTGACTTTGAACAGCATTTTCATGCGGTGTTGACATGGCAATTGGCATACCAGGTGTGGTATACGGACTGTCACTTGGCATGGCTGCATTCTTTGGAGTGGGCTGTATTTCTATATCTGCCCATTTATTTCTCCTATTCTCGTCTATACTTCCTTCGCTAGACCTAGGATTCCGCAACAAAGATTCCTCCTGCGCGATCATTCTAGTCTCGATTTGACTGTGTCTGTTTTCTGCCCTTTCCAAACGAGCTAATACCTCTCGTTCTATTTTCTCTAGGCGATCTCGGTTTCTCTCTGCCATAGAAAATACCTTTTCCTTATCATCCTTAAGGTTTTCCTTCAGGTGGATAATTTCCCCTGCTAGACTCTCTCTTACTTCGGCAAGAGTCTTATCGCTGGCTTCAGTCTTTAAGCCTTCTCGAAGTTCTAATTCTTCTCGTAAGCCTGTGACTTCCTTTTGAACGTGACCTTGTATATGAGAGATTTCAGTCCTTATTTTCGTGATTTCTCCCTGGTCCTCGTCCTGTCTTTTATGGATAACTGCTAAGTCGCTCTGAGTTTGTTCCAACTCTTTCTGCACTTTCCCGACTTGTCTCTTCATATTTGACATTATCTCATTATTCTCTCGATCAGAAGTTTTTATTTCCTGAATTTCCTTGCATTGGTCAAGGATATTCTGATCCTGTTTTCTTAAGGCTTCGTCTACCGCCTTGGCGTAACCTGCCATTCGCGTATTCCATTTTATATCGCTATCCTCGAACCTTTGAACCACGGTCTGAGTAAACGTATTAAACTGCTCTAATTGACGTTTAGTATTAGCTTCATTCTGACTCTGAATGTCTTTAAGCTCTATGGACATACTGCTTAAACTATTGTTAATTTCACGCTGTGACTCTCTGCACGCTTGCAGATTATTCTCTAATTTTAACTCAATAGACTCAAAGCGTTTATCGTTATCACCTTGCATTTCTGAGACCACGCTAACAATATTCTTAGTTACCTCACGCTGGACAGACTCTTTAACGTCATCCATTTTCTTATTAACCTCTATTAGGTTTAATTCTAACTGCGTGTTTACATTAGCTTGACTAGCCTCTAGTCTATTGTTTATTTCGGCTTGATTAGCCTCCAATCTAGTATTTATTTCGGTTTGATTGGCATCCAATCTACCCGCTATTTCATCTTTAAATTCTCTAATTTCTTCCTTTCTCTTAGCATTAGAATTATCAAAATGCTCCTTTAACTCAGCAATACACCTGAGTACGTCTTCCGTTCCAGCCATCCTGTACTTCTTAATTTGAGATATAGGTAGGCCGCAGCTGAATATGCTGGCGCGTTCTATTGGAAAGGAAAGGATTCCGATCCCACGACAACAACAACAACATATTATAAAATGTCAAAACTAACTATGGAATGGGTATAGACCCTCGTACCCGTCTGACAACAATGTCTGACGTCTGAATATCATTTAGAAAGACTCACAATCGCTCAAACAAAGTTTGAGGAAAAATATTATTTCTATGGTTTTCCCCATGAAAACCATGCTATTATTATGGGGTTTTCTGAATCCCATAAGCCATCCACGTACTGGGCGCCATGATAATGATGATGGTGTCATGCTTAAGTGGAGGTTACCTGTATTTAAAACTGGCCCCACGTATCAGCGTCATGATAATGTATAAAGTCATGGGAGGTGGTCCACGTTAAGACACAACAGCAACCCTCCAAGGTCTCGGTTGTACTGTCGAATGCCCCACTTGGGTCTCGCCATGATAATGATGATTAGCCCCACAGTTTGCGCAATGCCAAGATCGCTCATATTGCACAGATGCAGGCGGTTCCATCATGAATTAATACCGTCCCACATTGCTTGGGCCATGATAATTAAAGGGGTTTGTGTAAGTTACATTTACATTTAAGCATGTTTAATGGAGGATTATCAACATTTATTTTACGCAGTGGCTTATTAACAATGGGACGCGGCCTTTCCTATTCTGTCCTAATTTCTATGCTGTATTTGCTTCTACCATTTATATCTTGGCCGACTTTAGCAGTACCTGTAACTCAATCCTAGTACAGAGACATCTCCCCCATGTACCCAATTGTCATCATGTGGACCATGTGTTCATATCCCAACTAACTCACGGTCTTTCGAGGTATGGGACGTTCCTGCCCACTATACGACCACATGCTCAGGATTTGAGTCTACCAGGTATCTACTCAACAGGAAATACACAACAATTTCCTAAAAATAACACATTTACTGGTCTAAAATCATGGCTAAACAACAAATACAAATAAAGGACAAATTACATTTAATTCCCACAAATAAAATAGGGTTATTCTGTGAGCTTTCTTCTTAAAATAGTGCTACACTGCACTCAAATCTAATTCTATCATCCTGTCAATGATATTTTCAGACTTCCATGGGTTTCCATAGTGTTCATCAACTGACACAATATTAGTTAATGGGAGTGTCATAACACAAAAATCACATATCACATAAAATGATACTAATAAAACATTATTCCATTTCTTATGGCATTTACCTTGATTAACATGAATTCATTACTTTCTGCAATCATTAACAAATATTTGTTGTGTTGTGTGAATCATCTTCCCTCCTTCCATCCATATGAACGCTTTAAGAAAAGTGGTACTTAAATTTATAGTTTCACCATATAACGATTTTCTGGGTCTTGTCGGGCTTATCATCGTTACAAATGTGTCATGTTCTGGGAAAACACATACCCGTCTGCATAAATTAGCAGGAATGGCAAAATGCACTCTAAAAGAAGATGCCTACATTATTTTGGTTCAGCTTTTCTCTACAGAGGATAACTGAGCCAAATATTATCTGATTTCTATGATTCAACAACGTATGTGAGTTGCAACCCATCGTTCAATTCATTTGGCATCATCAAAATAATCATATCTTAATTGCATATTTAAATATCGAGATTTCTCAGTGTCCTACTGTGACTAATTTACAAGGGACCGGTCGAACGACCTTCCCCCCCTCAGCAGGCAATAAAATTCGTTCCAGCTGGCTAGCCAAGATGGCGGCCGCAGAAGTGGTCTACAATTCCCCCTCTCTCTCTACCGTCAAGATCAAGGTCAGGTTTGTTTACAAAATGCAGTACTGGAGTAACGCTAAATGTGGATCCTACATAATTGAGTCATTTAAATATTTAAAACCTATCCTTATAGTGCCTTGGGCTCAATTGGCTCCTTAATTAACATTCATGGCTGGGGTGGAATTCTAGTGATAGCCTTGCCGTTCTCTGGTGACTACTAGTGGCTTTTAGACGCGCATCATAGTGAAAATCCACGACTTTCACCAGCAGCTGTCAATAATATATAAGGAATCTGCGTTCCTAAACGACGAATATGATCTTTACCTCAGGGTAAGTCATTAACACACACATGCTCACAGCGTCTCGACGGACGTCAATAGTGGCATAATTCAAGCAAGCGTTGGATACAGACAGACTCTGTCCAATTCGCTGCGAAATAATACAGTATGCTCAAGGGCGATACTACTCGTAGATTTAGCCAACTTCTCACCTAACGCGCAAGCTATACTAGTTTGTCCCCGCTATATTTATTACGTAAATCACTGGATTCTACGTTAATTCTGCACGCTTACTAGCGGCTCAAACAATACTTCACATATATGACTCAATTATTAAGGCACCAGCGTTCTCTCTGTCATACCACTTAAGCCAAAGCTTTACATAGCTCCTAACACAAAATGTAATAAAATTTACTGGCTTACTTTACTTTAATGGTCCTCAAACATAATCCTAAGGATTGACCATATCAAATATTCATTCATATTTCACTGACACTGAAATAGCTCTCGTATTTCTCTATATTTCACGTTATACTCTTACTGTTTACCAAAATACAGTAACTTTACATTAGACATGACACTATTTGAACATTATTTAGGCCAAAAATGCCTATTACTTTACTGTTGCCGACCCCATAATATATTATTATTATCATTTAACGTTACCGTTACATCCATCACTATTTTTGCCTGAATGGCCTCAAACAAATCACCTTCCAAGCCATATTTTATTCAAGACGAGTGGTGAAAACTCGTTCAGTAAGTGACTATTACATCTTATTCTCAAAGTGATAAATCGTTACATGGTGAACTATTTAGTTATACTGACATTATAAAAAATGGGTACTCACTTTTTCCTCTTTGTTGGATAGTGCCAGCGCCTCAGCTGTAGCGCTACCATGACGCTTGACTTAAGCCATCATGTTATCCTTGACACAACACTTAGATTCATACACTTTCCACATGATACACATATTTTTATCAGTGGCTTTTTATCATTGCTATACACAGCATATTAATCACTATACACAAGAACACTTTAAATCACTATTTCACAATTTATATACACTTATCCACTACTTCACATGTTGATCCTTAAATTGGACTTCTCCTACGCCTGATCTCAGAGATGCGCTGCAATTATGACAACCGCTGGTCTCCGTGAAAATCTAACAGCGTTTTACGGACGTTCGATCCTCGTTCCCTGCAATCTTGTTCAGCTCACTATCCATATTAGGTGGTAATGATTTCCAAGCTCCCATCATTGTAGTGATCCTGATGATGCTGTCATATAATTCTGACAATACCTCCCGGTATAAGAACTGTTCAAAAACATTATAAGTTCCTTTTCGCTGTGGCGAATTTATATTTGCGTCAGATAATAGGTAAATACCTGTAATAATTTACTTTCAACGCACTTCATGATTACTTATGAAGCTTTAACTTGCTTCTATTGTTCTCCAACGACGGCGCGTTGATACTTTAACATTTGGCGCGCTACTAGCAGCGTCTTAGTTACGTGTATACTGTAGAATAAGTGTGAAGACTGGTGAAGACTGGCGAACGACTGCAGAAGAACTGGCTTGGCTTGCCTCGCTCCCCCTATATAAAGGCTTCTCGTACAAAATAGTCCACTGGACCCATGAGAGCGACTCCTTTCTTGAAATAATACCTCTTCAGCCGAAATGACATCTACATCTTGTTTATTTAGGTGTGGTGGTTTCAGAAACATTCGCGTGCCGGCGATCGCTTCGGCCAATTAATTACAATTAATTGCCTTAGTTCAGCGCGTGGGCACGCCGTCATGGTACTTCCCCGTTGAATGGTCACAAAGTCACTGCTCTCGAGCGTAGGCTAGGTTGTGATGCATTCATTTGGAGATAAAGGCCTTAATTTAGGTGAAAAACCACTCCTAAATTACCTCTCCGTGAATATATTCACCTGGGTGTATATTTCAATGCATTTCAATACTCCATTTGGCTGTAATTAATTAATTTCCATGAGCCAACATGTCTACCCTCAGTTTCACCTTTGTCAAGCGGTGGATACCCGAGTCATTAATTCTGAGCTGTCTTCCTGCTCCAGACGTAAATAGTTCGCTCGGCGCCTAGATTCTCCGCCCCCTTGCTAAGGGTCATTTGTAAACTGCCAAACTAGCTTTCTCTCATACTCGTATGCTCTGAAAATGTATATTTCCTCGCATTTGGCTACAGTTCTTCCCTTAAATTGCTATGATATTCACCTATAGATCGTGAAATCACGCTACCCTGTTATATGCCAGTATACCTCTCATTGCTCTTTGGGTTCCCTGAATTGCTCCCCCGCAGAGATCAATGGTTCGACTCTAGGCATAACCATGTGCCTGGTCTTCTCTGATGAGACCTGAGTTCGATGCCAGACTGCCGTGACTGGTTGGGCACAATATATAAATGAAAGTTTGTCTGTTTTTTTTCCTTCTGAATTTCTACGGAAATTTGCGTTATTTACGTGTTTCAGACTGTTTTACGACGGATGCGCGCGAAAATAAATGTTTTGTCTGTCTGTCTGTCTGTATGTATGTCTGTCTGTCTGTCAGTCTGTCTGTCTGTCTGTCTGTCTGTGGACAAAGTTGTTCCCTTATAACTCGAGAACGGCTGGGTGGATCAACGTAAAATTTGGTACAGATATCCTTCAGAGGCACAACACACATTTTAAGGCCCTAAAACCAACAGTTTTTGAGATATTTCCAGGAAACTCATTTCATTTAATACAATAACGAAAGAATGCAAGCCGGTAACCATGACAACGGAATCTCACAGGTCCATATATAGCTGTTAGACGCAATACAATTCCATTTATTACATTACTGAGATAGTTTGCAAACGGCTATAATGTTATAACGGAACCAAATTAAGCTGTGCAATTCATCAATGTCATATATTACACTTAAGGGGGTCAAGGGGTACTCTAGATTTTTTTCGCTATTTACACGTGCGGGTGTGGTACGGAAGGTCTATTATATCCCTATCCCTATGTTTTTATATTATTATTATTCTTTCTTTATTCGTATCAGGAGCACCAATCACAAATATATATCACAAATGGTAAACAGTGAGAATCAAATTCAAATAAAAAATAATAATGATAATTAATAAAGACACAAACTATTCTAGATCTAATATTAAGTGAGGACATAAACATACAAGTCAGTTGAACAACACACAAACATCTGACTGCCAGGTAGCCCGCAACCAAATTAAATGTTCTTTGTCCAGTAACGGGCGACGTCAATAGCATTCGGGTTGGCAGGTGTTAAGTCTTCCATTGTGCATGTTGCTGGACATAGTGGGCACTGGTAAAGATGTTGGATTGTCTGTAGTTCCCCACAATCACAGAGGAGAGAGTCACTCGAAAAAAAAAACATTTCTGCAGGTTCATCTTGGTTCTTCCTACTCCAGTCCGCAGTCTGTTGAGCGCCTTCCATGTTGCCCAGCCATCCATATAGCCCGGAGGAAGGCTTTCTTTTGGGGTCATCCAGCCGGACAGATGACCAGTTCTTTCCTTCCACATTCTTGCCCTAGCAGTGTCAGCATTGCCTTTAAGGCTGACTGTTGTCCGAAGGAAGCTTTTTATAGATCCAAGGCGAGTTCGGGCGGGGGAATATCCAAATAGTGGGTGTGTTTGTGATGTGGATGCCTTAAATCTGTCCTTGTTCGCTGCTACCTCCCTGCGTATCTCCCCAGGAGCAATACCAGCTAAGCAGTGGGCTTTGTCAACTGGAGTAGGCTTCAAGCAACCAGAAATGATTCTGCAGCTTTCGTTGAGTGCAGTGTCAACTTGTTTAGTGTGTGCTGATTTATACCACACTGGACTGGCATATTCGCCCGCAGAGTAACACAGAGCTAAAGCTGATGTTCTAAGGGTTTGTGGCTGGGTTCCCCAATTAGTACCCGTCAACTTGCGAAGAATGTTGTTTCTTGCGGATACCTTTTGCCTGATGTTTTGGCAGTGCTTCTTGTAGGTCAGTGTACGATCCAAGGTGATTCCTAGATATCTTGGAGCGAAACAATGATTTAGTAGCTTTCCCTTCCAATACACTTTGAGTTTTCGGGATGCCTGAAGGTGTCGCAGGTAAAATGCACATATTTGAGTCTTTTCGGCATTGGGTTTGAGTTGGTTTTGGTCGTAATATGTTCCAAGCTCTTCCAATGCATGTGTCGGAGAGATTTCTACTTCATCAAAACTGTTAGATTGGGTGACAAGTGCAAGGTCATCAGCGTAAATAAAGCTTTTAGTGCCTTTTGGTAGTGGTTGGTCATTTGTATAGATGTTAAATAGTATAGGAGCCAGCACACTACCTTGAGGCAAGCAATTCCTTTGATTCTTTCATCTGCTCCGTTGTCCTTGAAATTCAACGAAGAAGCGACGGTTTTCCAGGAGAGTAGCTATCATCTTCGTCACCTTGATGTCGCCAGTTGTGCAGTAGGCTACAGTTTTTGTAGTAGGATGCGGTGATTTACGGTATCATAAGCAGCGGAAAGGTCCACGAATGCCACTCCTGTGATTTTTCTCATCTCGAAACCGTCCTCAATGCATTGGGTTAGGTGCAGGATCTGTGCTGTGCAGTTCTTTCCCGGTCTAAAACCAGCCTGTTGCGGTATAAGCAGTTCATCTACAACTCCCGTCAAACGGTTGATTAGCATTCTTTCCATTATTTTATATAGGTGGCATAGTAAAGAGATAGGTCTGAAAATTTTAGGATCTAAATTTTCCTTGCCAGGTTTGAGAAAAGCAATCACCCGTGCTTTTCTCCATATTTTGGGAATTTTTGAGGATGCCAAGCAGCTATTAAAGAAATTCCGAAGCCATTCCTTCCTAGCTGTGCCGAAGTGTTTGATCTGCTCTACCGTAATATCATCTAGCCCTGCTGCCTTACCGTTTCTGCAGCTTTGAATGGCTTTTTCTAACTCACTCGGCTTAAATGGTTGAGACATGTCATTAGTTCTGGCGTCTTTCCTTAGGTGGATTCTGTGTTCCATTTTTCCGATAGGGTGATTGGTCTTTCCATTCGAGATAAGTTGATTTGCAATTTGGCTCGCCGAAACATTGGCGTGGAGGGGTCCTTTAGTTGGGTCGTCACTGAGTCGTTTTAACAATCTCCAAGCTTTTTGGCTGCTTCTCGACATGTATGTTTCCTCCATAAGGCATATCCAAGCATCTGTCTTAGCTTCTGAAATAGAAGCAAGGAGCAGTTTTCCTGCTGAAATAGTTTCTTCGCTTTAAGGATCTTCTTGAAATAATGAGAAGTAATTGTCCATTTGGGCTGCTGTTTCTGATGTTAGGCCTTGTATGTAACTGGACCTACATCCTCGTGGTATAGAAACTCTGGAAGCTTTCTTCACGGAATCGACAAACTCATCATATTTCTCCGGCACTGCATGGATGTCTGATATCATTATATCAAGAGTTGTGCTAAACTTCAGCCAGTCTGCTTTTTTAAAGTTATATCTCCTTCGGAATGGAATAGTTGCTGGTCGAACTGCTGCCCAGAGTTGACACATCATGGGCCGTTTATGGGTGTTTGGAATCGGATTACAGATTGATTTCACACATTGTTGAGCCACGTTTTCACTCACAAATATCAGATCTGGATTGGTGCCTAGCTTCCATCTGCTACTGTTGAATGATGGAGGTAATTTGGGGTCATGGATAAGATGGAGCTGGAAATTGTCTGCCCATTCTAATACAGCTTCTCCGTTAGTATCATCCTTAGCGTAACCCCACATTATTATTATAATTATTATTATTATATTATGGCCTACAACGACAAGACAAAGCTTATTTTCAGCCCCTTGGTGTCAGAAACAAAACTCGGTGCCCCTAAATAGCCGTAAAGGGTCCCCGAAAACTATATTTTAAGGCTCTAAAGCCAACAGTTTCTGAGATATTCCCAGAAAACTAATTACATTTAATAAACTAATGAATGAATTCAAGCCAGTAACCATGTCAACTGTATCTCAAAAGGTGACATCCAACTTTCCATCTATTTCTGCAAGAAGTAAAGCCACTACATTTATTAAATTTCTGTGAATGTTTGCAAATGGCTATAAGGTTATTACGGAATCAACTAAAACTGTAAAATTCATCAATGCGCTTAAGGGGGTCAAGGGGTACCCTAGATTTTTTCACACGAGACTTAAATGTGCGATATGTCGTACAGAAGGTCTATTATATCTCCAAACAGAAACATTATTTTCAAAAATTCCTGAATTGAAAAAGTTTTTTTTTTTTTCGTTTAGGATTTTGGGCCATTGGAGGCTAAAAACCTGAATTTCCATGCACCACAAGCCTTTATAATTTATTTTAGGGGTCTTCCTCTGGATGGGGACTTGACACAACAGTTTTATTTGACGTGTATTGCGTTTCGTCTACGAGGTTTTCAATTTTATTTTCACGTCAGGAAGTACACGTTAGGTTAATTTAGTTTCAGAGCATATTTTAACTAATCATTTTTCTTTGTCGACAAACAGGTTTCAAGCCTCTAACCATTGCAACAGTAGCTCAATTGATTACGGCTGGTTATTAATACCGAAGACCGTTCGAAGAATGGGTACTTCTGCTAGTTGTTAGATAAAATGTTAACTCTTGATTATAAGGAAGTAGTATTGTTAGATAAACGAAATTCGGAAGGCGTGTTTGCGCATCTGAAACATGTAATAAATAGTAACAATACCGGTAGTAATAAAACGAATGTACTCTATTGCAGTCAATGGCCAATATGAATAGGTATATACGATAATTTTCTTGAGTATACAGTAGTTCACAAAAGATCTAGTTCTTTTCTAACAATAGAGCAGATGCTTCCTGTCACACTTATTGTCACGAAGTTCACAAGCGCACTTTTCGTCAGGTGAGTGAAAAGGTTTTGCTCTACGAATCCGGCAATGGATTCCATGAACTGCTAACCGCGTCACCGTGTGCCTGAGAGTGTAGTTGCTTATCGTCCATTCGTTGTTCATAATAGAAGTGCAATATAAGTTGCTCCTTTCTCCTTCCCCGATACGTTGGTTGTTGGTAAATGCAGTCTTAGTTTAAGTTCCTCTATGAAGAAGGGCTCCTTTGTGAGTTGGTTAACTACTGTCGACCAAAGTATTATGTGCACTCGAGTTTGAAGGTTGTTTATGAAGTAACCAATAGACCTATATAAAAGCCAATAACTTATAATTTTCGTCGTTCTATTTTACGTTAGGTCATCTAGGTTTGGAATTTTTTATTTATATTTTAATATTTTTTATCGCAGTTGGAACACAAAAAGTGCACGTTTTTAAGCGTGTTTCAACCTTGCGTCACATTTACGAATTATTATCTCAAAACCCCGTCATCAGATCGAATCCAAATTTTAATACAATATACATTGGAATGTTGTATAACTGGTTTATTAATTTCAAAATTGTGTGTGTCCAAAAAACAAAGTTGTTATCATTTTTGTAAGGTAACTTTTTCTCGGCTCGGGGTGGTTGGAAAATGTAGTTCTTGGTTGCTTTGTAATCCTTATACATCGAAAAGTTATGCTGTATGACTGTGAAATACGTAAATTAATTCACTTATTTTATATCAGTTTGTATTTCTACGGGGAAATATCACATGTTTCACCTGCTAGCCGCTCCAGCAAAAGCTGTACAGCGTTGCCGAATTGGTGCCCACACGCATCATGGCGCGTCTCGCTCGGAAGTGATGGGCTCCATCTCAGCAAGGCTGTACAGCTTTTGCCCCCTGGAGAACCATGTGTTATTTCCTCGTACAAATACAAACCGATATAAAATAAGTGAATTAATTTACGTATTTCACAGTCACACAGCATAACTTTTTGATGTATAACGATTACAAAGCAACCAAGAACTACATTTTCCAACCACCCCGAGCCGAGAAAAAGTTACCTTACTTAAATGATAACAACTTTGTTTCTTGGGCACACAAAATTTTGAAATTAATAAACCAGTTATACAACATTCCAATGTATATTGTATTAAAATTTGGATTCGATCTGATGACGGGTTTTTGAGATAATAATTCTTAAATGTGACGCATGGCTGAAACACGCTTAAAAACGTGCACTTTTTGTGTTCCAACTGCGATAAAAATATTAAAATATAAATTAAAAATTCCAACCCTACATGAACTAACGTAAAATAGAACGACGAAAATGATGATGTTATTGGATTTTATGTAGGTCTATTGGTTACTTAACAAACAACCTTCAAACTCGAGTACACATAATACTTTGGTCGACAGTAGTCTTGTAGGAGTGAATTTTGAGACAGCTAGTGTTATTTTCTTTTCAAGGAATTTGCTTTTACCTGGTCTAGTACAACGACGTCCTTGGTCGGAAGGTGAATCCATATTAACTGTGTCCCATTGGTTACGATTAGTACTATTTGTCTTGGGACAGTAGGGGCGTGGTGGCTCAGCGGTCTAGCTGAATGCCTCTCACCAAGGCGGTCCGGGTTCGATTCCCGGTCAATGCATGTGAGATTTTCGAAGTGAAATGCCATGTCCTGTGGTTCGGATTCCACGTAAAAAGGAGGTCCCGTGGCTCATGATCTCAAGTTTACGGTCACGTTAAACTACAAGCTTCCTTCCTTCCTTCCTTTGTCTTGGGACAGCGTTGTGAAAAGCGCGCTTCCTGGTAGAATGGCAAAGTTAAGTCCGATTGTAAACGTGAATAAAAGAAGGCTTAACAAAAATGGTTCCAAACTACGAATCCGCCAAATAGAGAGCTATATGTAGTGGAAGAAACAGAACCAAACAAAAGTAAAGTATAAAAGGAAAACATAAGAGGAATTTGGAGATAGATTGGTAACCTTAGGTGAATTTAGATCGTATATTTTCGCGGCCGGTGTCTAGTTTATCATCTAGGCTTACAGGATGAAGCCGCGTCGTGTTTCAGTACGGACACCAACTCGTACCTACCCATGATTAAGACTGCTGCAATGACAGCCGAAACGTCGGGAAATAATAACCGATATGCGATGCGGCTCCATCCTGTAAGCCTAGATGATAAACCTTAGGTGAGGCTGCATGAAAGCTTTTTTGGAGTATTATAAAGAATCTTAGAAATTACAATATTACCTAGGAGGTTAATGAACTCTGATATAGAGGGTTAGATAAGCAGAGATGGACCTTTAGTAAAGCCATTGTAATTTCAGACTCGACGTTTCAGTGCTACGCTTGAGCTATCTAGCGGGCACAAGTGAAATCACTTTTATTAGCCTATCACAGGCAGCCAATCAAATCGATATATCACGACTAATCGATTGAATGGCTGCCTGTGATTGGCTTCTTAGTGACTTCACTTCTGACAGCTAGATGGTTCTAGCATAGCACTGAAACGTCGAGTCAGAAGTAATGATGGCTTTACTATAGGAGGCAATTGTTAGATACGGTGTATCATCGATTTGAAGGTGAGAGGAGGCCGTAGTGCTAACTGAGGTGACTTGTTCGCAAACAGAGGCTTGCAGACTAGACTGGACACTGAAAGACAAAACAGTCTCAAATGAGAATGAATGAACTGCTTATTACTTTTTTTTATATATCCTTTTTTACATATCTAAAATTATTCATTCATGTGTGCTGTTGGAAAACTGTTGTTGTTGCTTACTTTATGGACTGAAACATCGCGGTCTTATAGCCCCGTGTATATTTGGTTGTGTGTGTGTGTGTGTGTGTGTAGCTTGTTTGACAACCTGTGTTATTGTGATGGCTGTACTCGTGTGTGTATTTGTAAATTGGGAATATAATTGGGAGGGAGGCGGCTGTGGCCTGAAGTTATTTAATTGGTGCCTTTATTGTGGTGAAGTTAGGGTTCTTGACCCTCTGTTACACATAACCACACACCATGCAACTTCTATGAATACTCATGTACAGGGTGTCTCAAACTCTTTGGTGTCTGTTGTACAACGAGACAGGCAGCCCGTTTCTACTGGGGTTTCATACATCACCGACTTGATGTAACCCCATACGAACAAAATCCAGAGGTGTGAGATGGACATGGGACAGGACCTCCCCTTCCAATCCAACAATGAGGGTAGGTGTTGTTCAAGTGCTCGCGGAAATTAAGGCTAAATGTCCCGATTTTTAGTTTGTAATTCTGACACCACGTAGTAGCACCAAAGTGAGACATTTTTTTTCAGTGTTCTCTTGAACGGAAGCTCGTATTTGCGATATGAAAACCCCTATGTGCAATAGATGCATTTTCCAAAATGTGAAAAACAAAAAAGTTACTAGCAGTTTTTTATATTTCTGCTTAAAATATGAAAACAAACCAGGTATTACGAAATCGGAGATTTATTTCCTGATTCCAATGCATTTTTCAGAATTAAAATCGGGTGAATGGAATCGTCTGTATTAGTTTGGGAATTGTTTTGAAAAGGGTGGTAGGGGTAGTGGCACGACTTCACAAGATCTCTAGTGCAAGGAAAATGATGAACACGCCGATTGGCAGGAGGGAGAAGGGAACGAGCTGACGACAGGAAGAAGTTGTCTTCCTATTGTAATAAATATTATAGTTCGGCGAGTTATATGTACAAGTGCCTACGCGTGGAACAATATCTGAGCATTAAAATTATTCTGTAGTCGTGTCACGCTTATGTAACGTTGGCACAATGTGTTTGTACAGATACCTTTCTTACTTCTTCAAACATTCTTCTTGTTGTTCTTGTTGGTAATAATACATTTTAGGGGCTTGGGACATCTTGGTCATCAGTCCCTTTGGCTGGCTGCGTGGCTCAGCTGTAACGTTCTCGCTTGCTGTTCTCAAGGTTGCAGGATCGAATCCAGGTGCAGCCAGTTGTCATTTGAGGGTGTACGAATGCGAGGGAGCCAAGTCAGTAGATTTACTGGCACGTTAAAGATCCACTTCGGGGCAAAATTCCGGCACCCCGGCATCTCTAAAAGCCGCAGTAGTAAAACCAATAGCATTATTATTATTACCATCAGTCCCGTGTAGTTGATTATGTGTGTAACTGTATTAGATTCAGTGATGGGGCAGGTGCCCTGAGACTTCAAGTAAGGTACTATCTCTGCATTTACCTGGAGGGAGTGGGGGAAAACCGGTGAAAACACACTCAGGATAGATGCTGACAGCACTGGATTCCCATTTAGGTAACTGTTTTAGAGTTATTTGAGGATAAACTCCCGAACAAAAAACATATTGTTCCGACATTAGTAATACTTTGTAGGCATAATTCTAATCGCACAGAGCAGCGACTGGTTTCACTCGATGCAAAATTGAATGCTGTATAGAAAGTTATAACTGGTTTGTAGATTAGTTAGCGCGTTCTTGATATTTCAGAAAAAGATGGACAAGATGTGTTAGTGTTCAGGTTTATAGCGAATATCTATTCTAATAAGCAACCGGTGCGGACATCCAACTCTAGGTATCGTCTTCTAGACATAACAAACAAGACCACAAACCATGAAATATTCAAATCAATGCCTACATACATACATTTTGGTGATTTGTATGGGTCTTTGGTTCTTTTCCTTTTTTTCTTCATGAAATCTGAAATGGCACCGTGAGGCCAATCACTATTCTTCAATTTTCATGCAATTAATAATAAAAGTTTATTTACGTAGGACATTTTATTACAATAAACGAATTATGACAATGCAGACCAAGAGCAAAATTATTTTGTATGTATATAGAATTAAATTTCCTAAGATATTCTCATCTGCCTATTGTCAACACAGAGATAACTGCTTACTAGAAACAAAACAAATACAGCATAGTATATACCTAATTATTTCCTGTTCATGAATTCAATGCTTCAATGTTAGCTATATCAAAGATAACGTTTCATGATTTATACACACTCAGTATTTTACTTCAACTCGGGTTCTCTTATATTAATTGATCTGGTCATCCTGGGATCAATGACGTCAGGCAACAAGACTTTCTCGTAGCAGAATTTTAGTTGCATAAGTATTTTTGTCTCCCGAATTTTTCGTCTCTTTATTGTTTCTATGTGAATGTCCTTAGGCGTCCATACTACAAAATAAGATATTTTCCGCTGTTATTTCCAACTGGCCGTGGATCTGGAAATAAAAATAATGTGTTTGAGAGTTATCATTCTGTACTCTTCTGAATGGCACAGTTCTTGACATTCTCTAGGCTTTCTCTTTCGGTTACTTTCTGCCAAACAAAATTCCTTAAGCTTTTTTCAGGCTTCCAGTGTGGTCATATTCCGTGCAGAATAAGGGCACTTGACTTCGAGTATAGCGTCGTCTCCTATTAATCCGTCGGGGGAGGCACCTAAGAACCTATAACTTTTATATACGAAAATACCACATTCTGGGATTTAGTGGAACGCCCTTGAATCGGTTTTGGTGGTGGCTCCATTTTTTCAAAATAAACGTAAAACGAACTGCACTTGATGACCGTAACGCTCTCCACCAGTCGTATGTAGCCTATCTGTTCGACCAGAAATACTGTCGAAAAAATAAACTGCCGAATATAGAACACCTAACGAACATTTAAAAAAAGTAGTTCAATAAATAACTAAATCGCCTATTTTCATATATCCTACTTATGTTAATTGCCTCCATCAACATACGAAATTCCAGTTTGATTGCTGTAATAGATTCGTAGATATTGAGAACCGTCTTAATATTTCGAATGGTCGCCATGTTGGATAGAGTTCTGCACTATTAGATGATGAGTATTGCGTAGGTTACTATTCCATCGCCGTCTGCTATGCTCTATCGCCTTCTTCCAATCAGCGTGAGTTGTGTGCTAAGCAACGAACATCCCCTACTTGACAATCTTCCCGACAGAAGCGCTGCTAGGTTGAACCGATTGCGAGGCTATCCAAGCGCGCAAATCCGCTTACGTCCCTAATTTTAATATCTGACAATGTTGTTTGTTACATGAGTTGTGTTATGTGAGTAGTGCAGTGGTGTTCACCAAGTGTTGGTGCTGAAGTGTTGATATTTTGTATTACTTACAGTAGTTACAGCATTTTCACTACGATTCCATAATTTTGTCATGCCTATGGAATATACAGACATGTATGTTTATATATTTTAAATGCCAATCTTATGTTGTGTCGACGTAATCTCTGGAGTATCAATCTACTAGCGCTCCGTGGAGATTTTTAGTACTCCTGCATATTCGCTATTTGGAGTGAAGTGGGGAGGTGTTAAAGCATAGCAGACGGCGATGATTATTCAAACGTTGAATATGATCGCATGATTAGGACACAAGAAATAAAAACTTAACTTTAAAATATCGCACAGCCGCCATCTTGATGTTATGTAAACAATTGAAGTAAATTAGATGTCAGTGCATTACAGTGTGTATAAATATTTGCTGTACCAAGTTTCACTGCGTTCGGATGGTTAAAACGCGAGAAAATTCTATTTAAAAGGTTTCAACTTTGCTTCGCCACCATGTTCGTTTTGTACTAAACAGGTTTATGAAGGCCACATAGGTGAACTTGTAGTAGTGCCCTTTATCACCGTGTAACGGTTCTCCTTGCTCCACGTTGAGCATACAAATGTAATGTTTTCTACTAGCCCTGCCTTGCACTTTGAAATATTTACTCTGACTAACTTATGTTGTTTTAATGGGCGCCAAGACCTCAACGCTATGTTGAAATCTAAATTTATATTTAACAACACCTAGCTCTGGTAGAACATCTTCAAGAATCTTTATACTCAGATCGTGGTATGATTTGATCATTAACCCAACTAACAATTGTATCAGGAGAAGGAATTTGGTCTATATCTAATGCTACCTACAGAAAGCAAAGAAATGAATTTATTATATAAAACAAGTATTGCAAAATTAATAATAATATTAAGTTATAAATTTAAATTGGAGCGTTGCGATTTGAATATTACCGCTAGAAAATTACGTGAAAACGGAGTCGGATAAATTACTGATTTTACTCTTATTCCCAAGCTATGAAGTTACTGAAATACTGAATATAAAACAAAGAGACGAGAGATTTCGTAGTTTTGAGTCATTCGCGCTTACTACTGGAAATTGCCGTAGCATCTCCCTCGTACTGGTTGTTGAAGAGAGCTTCCCACAGCCACCTGGACGTCGTCATCTTCTTCGTTAGTTGATGAGATACTTGTAGATATGATAACTTTATGGTCCGAACATCGGAGCCAATCACACGTACAACCACACTGGTTAAGTTTTACAACGATAGTCGCCTTGCCTCCACGGCGCGCAAACCATATATGCACTTGTCGCATCCCCTCTCTGTAGCCGTCTTCTCCTCGCCCGCTCTTCTCTGATTGGCTGTGCCACCACGCGATCCTCCCCACCTCAGGGTCATTACACTCGGCGCGAGGACGATGTCGATTATCGGTCCAGGCCATTTCGCCTTTTCTTGAAGCAGCAACCCAGCTTGCGTCATGCTTCTTGACAAGAATAAGCCTGTAGCCGAATTCCCAGTGACTCACCTCTCTCATAATACCCTAACTGACAAAACTCCGTAAAATTCCGTAATCATATAATTTTCTATGATAATGTTGTTCGTAATAATTTGCTTGATAGTGTTTTCTATGACATAGAAAACCTATCTGTATGCTTATAATTTTATAAAAGTGCACCAAAAAATACCTTAATAATAATAATAAGTTAATAATAATAATAAATTACATGAAAACTTCTCTTGGCTGAACAATTTGCCGCGTAAATAAATATAGAATGGCTTTCTACTGACTTATGTCAGTGGCGTAAAATCCCCTCGAAAAACACGTTACAACCGTACAAAATTTCAGGGTGATGGCAGTAATAGTTTCGGAGATATTGAATGCCGGTGAAATAATTCGCCCAGCCGCCATGTTAGATTGGTGAGACGAAATCAAATTTTAAGGGCACGGTCGGGGTCGGGAAAAATAGTGCTATGATCTTACCGAGTTTCATTGAAATCTCTTCAGCCGTTTAGATTTTATTAGGGGGACATACACACACTGACAAAAGGTGATCTCATAAGCCTATTTGTTCATAAATGAAAATTGGATAATAATACTGTTGCAGGTAAAATAAATTAAACAAAAGGTAATTAAAGAGATCGATGAACTAAAAACAGGAGAAACAACATAGAAAACTAGAAGTCGTAACTGCGAACAGGTAAAATATCCAAGGATCACTCGGAATTGTCCAGACCTGGGCAATAATTCAGAACTAACCAGCACAGTCAATTGCAACATGGGACTAGATGCTCGGGAATCCCATTCCGTCAGGTAAGATTATCGCTCTCTCAATCACTCGGGCTCTGGTCCGCTCCCCTCCCCTCCCCTCCCCTCCCCCCCTCCCTACCCACCCCCAACCCGCTCTCCATGACCACGCCTTCTGTTGCAAGTACAGTAACATTCTTATTCACAAAATTCCCAAAGTGATCCCGTCGATTCTATTCGACTGATTTAGGTTTTCGATACGGCTTTGGAAACAGTGGATAAACCTCAACTTTCGTATTGCCCGTTCTTTTTTTTTTTTTTTTAATTTCGATCCGATATTAGAAAAAAAACAGCAACGTCTCCGTTTTTGAAATTATAAAGTAAACAGTGCATTAATCTCAATCCTGCTACTAAACAGAGTACATAGCAGTTTTCAGGTCTCAGATCGGAGTTCCCCGTCAATATAAAATTAATAAATAAATTCAGCTTCGTTTGTGCTGCCATCTGTTGAAATAGTCTTACCAAAATGTTGGACATTTAGCCTCAACATTGAAGTGGGCTGGTGCACCGTCATGATGAAACGACATCCTTTCGCGGATAATAAAGTGCCTGTCTCCTTGTACAGCAGACACCAGGGATCTTTGTGAGGGTGCGGCAAAACTTCATAGCCGTTGCAATACATAAATTATGACTGGTGATCATCACTATGAGCTACGTTGTTGGTATGAGATGTACGAGGGCTGTTTTTTTCAACCTCCGATGGGCGATATAAAAATAACAGATTGACAAACCAAACTGATTTTATTACTATATGTTTGCTTGTTTTGTACTTATGTTTCAACATAATCGTCAAAACGATTGAAACATTTGTCGTATCGTTACACCAGCTTTCCAATGCCCTCTGCAAAGATTTCTGCCGCCACTGAGGTGGGTAGGTCTGGACAGTCTCCTGAAGTTTTTCCTTTTTGGCGAGGCGTTGCCGCCCAACCATACCTTCACTTCTCGAAGAAGGTGAAAATCATTCACGACCACACTGTGCCAACGTTACGATAGACTTTTACAAAGAATTCAAGTGGGAAGTTTTCGACCATCCGCCGTTTAGTCCATGCCAGCACTAAATGATTTCAACCTTTTTCGAGAATTGCAGGTATGGTTGAGCGGTAACGCCTCGCCAAAAAGAAAAACTTCAGGAGACTCTCCAGACGTACCCATCTCAGTGGCGGCAGATACCTTTGCAGAGGGCATTAGAAAGCAGGTGTAACGATACGACAAATGTTTCAATTGTTTTGACGATTATGTTGAAACATAAGTACAAAACAAGCAAACATTTAGTAATAAAATCAGTTTGGTATGTCAATCTGTTATTTTTATATCGCCCATCGGAGGTTGAAAAAAAACAGCCGTCGTAAGTTGTGCATGTCCATAACACAAAAAAATATGCATTTCCGCCCATTGTTTCCCTATCTCAATATAGTCCGTCGAGGACCCTCTAACACTTGTATCAATTTTACCCAAAAGGTTTGAGACACCCAATATTTTATTTTTAAACCTATCAAACTTAAATACTAAGAAAACTTAAATAACTTACTAGAATTAAAGTGGCAATTGTGCGATATTAACTAAGCTACACACAGTAATACCAATACAAGAAGTTTTAACAACGTTTTACTACGGTTATTCAGTCACAGAGTCATACACAAATTGTTCTAGTTGGCCATCGAATTCAAGAGCAAATCTTTACATGCACGTAGTTACGGATGTACAATTTCTAACGTCAAAAGGGCAATAAATTATTCCAAATTCTATTCCCGACACGAGGAAAGAGTTACTGAAAGCAGATGAATGATGTAGAGGAATTGCAATGATTATAGATTCAGATGGCGTGTGTCTATCGTGAAAGGAAGGAAGAAAACGAAAATTACAACTGAGATAGTGAAGTGTACTTTCGTTGAGAAGTTGATAGATATATGTGCAGGTTTCTTTGTTGTTCTACATAGGAACCATCTCAGCATTTGACTGGAGTCGAAGTGGGGAAAGGACGGAAAACCACTTCCAGTTTTGCCTCACAAGGCTGAGTGTACCCCGTTCCAGCCCTCATGAAAGATATTGTTTGTTTTCACGCTCGTTTTCAGTTAAAATAAAACACTTTGTTTCACCCAGCAAGCGTCAAGTTCAAAGCTTTCATCTTCATCACCACCTTTATCGCGCTAACGTTTTTAACACTTTGAGAAACTCACTTCACCTCTGTCAAGTATTTAAACAATAAAATTGAATTGCTAATAAAAGTCAACCTCAGGAAATCTTAATCTTCACTAAGAAAGGACGAATCTTACAAGCAAACTAATGTCCCGCTTGGAGCCTGGCCACAGAACACGTTGTCGCCACGCTTTTGAATGCGTCGCGTAGCGTCTCAAGCCAAGGGGGTAGAGGTGGGGGAAATTACAGAGAATGATTGAAAAGGAAATGAAGGACGATAAAAAGAAACGTGAAGTCAAAAGAAGATGCATAAAAGTTAATAGAAAGAGTGAGAGGGGGGAAGACAAAGAAGCAATATCAAGTGAGCTTATAAAGTAATGGATGACAGCGCCACGCCAAGCCGAGGGGCGTATCTAGGCAACAGCGAAGACAAGCGACTGTACAGGGGGCCGCGATACCAGTTAAAACAATTGATGCACATTATTAAGTACGGTGAATAAAGACAAGATGGAATAAATATTATATTAAAAAGGAAAACAAGATGTTCAGTAAAGAACATATAGCCTACTTTCTCCTAAATGCATGGGTATTGTTATAACTCTTTGTCCTTTTCAAGGAGTATGATTGAATGTTGGTTGTAGGAGCTTGTTGAAATACAACGTGCTATAGGGATATTAAACATGAATATGAGGTGCCCTTTGCTAGTGCTACCTCTGTACCAAATTTCGTTCAATTCGGTTTCACCGTGTTTGAATTGATAGGGGGAATCGATTTGCACACATACTTGGCCACCATCTGCAAACTATTGGGCTGATGTTCTTGCAGTTTGGTCAGAATATGTTTCCCACATAAAGATATGGTGTTGCAAAATTAGGTAGAGACTAGATTATTAGGTTGGTCGTAATTACATTTTAGCTTTTAACATTTGGGTGGCCGCGATTACGTTTCCATCAAGATAGCGGTGATATAAAACATGACACTGAGGTGCCCTTTGCTAGTACTACCTCTGTACCAAATTTCGTTCCATTCGGTTCCACCGTGTTCGAATTAATAGGGGGAATCAATTTTGACATAAAGATGGCCTCCATCCGCAAACTATTAGGTGAATGACCCATTAGATTGGTCAAAGGATGCTCCCTCCATAAAGGTATGTAGTTGCAAAATTTGGTAGAGATCGGATGATTAGGTTAATCGTAATTTGATTTAAGCTTTGAACATTCGTGTGGCCGCCATTACGTTTCAGTCAAGATGGCGGCGATATAAAACATGACACTGAGGTGCCCTTTGCTAGTACTACCTCTGTACCAAATTTCGTTCCATTCGGTTCCACCGTGTTCGAATTAATAGGGGGAATCAATTTTGACATAAAGATGGCCTCCATCCGCAAACTATTAGGTGAATGACCCATTAGATTGGTCAAAGGATGCTCCCTCCATAAAGGTATGTAGTTGCAAAGTTTGGTAGAGATCGGATGGTTATGTTAGTCGTAATTTAACTTAAGCTTTGAACATTTGTGTGGCCGCCATTACGTTTGTGTCAATATGGCGGCGATATAAAACATGACACTGAGATGCCCTTTGCTAGTGCTACCTCTGTACCAAATTTCGTTCTATTCGGTTTCACCGTGTTTGAATTAATAGGGGGAATTGATTTTCACACAAAGATGGCCGCCATCCGCAAACTATTACGCTGATGACCTATTAGTTTGGTCAAAGGATGCTCCCCCCATAAAGGTATGTAGTTGCAAAATTTGGTAGAGATCGGATGATTAGGTTAATCGTAATTTGATTTAAGCTTTGAACATTTGTGTGGCCGCCATTACGTTTCCGTCAAGATGGCGGCGATATAAAACATGACACTGAGGTGCCTTTTGTTAGTACTACCTCTGTACCAAATTTCGTTCCATTCGGTTGCACCGTGTTCGAATTAATAGGGGGAATCGATTTTCACACAAAGATGGCCGCCATCCGCAAACTATTACGCTGATGACCTATTGGTTTGGTCAAAGGATGCTCCCCCCATGAAGGTATGTTGTTGCAAAATTTGGTAGAGATCGGATGATTAGGTTAATCGTAATTTGATTTAAGCTTTGAACATTTGTGTGGCCGCCATTACGTTTCCGTCAAGATGGCGGCGATATAAAACATGACACTGAGGTGCCTTTTGTTAGTACTACCTCTGTACCAAATTTCGTTCCATTCGGTTGCACCGTGTTCGAATTAATAGGGGGAATCGATTTTCACACAAAGATGGCCGCCATCCGCAAACTATTACGCTGATGACCTATTGGTTTGGTCAAAGGATGCTCCCCCCATAAAGGTATGTCGTTGCAAAATTTGGTAGAGATCAGATGATTAGGTTAGTCGTAATTTGATTTAAGCTTTGAACATTTGTGTGGCCGCCATTACGTTTCCGTCAAGATGGCGGCGATATAAAACATGACACTGAGGTGTCCTTTGCTAGTGCTACCTTTGTACCAAATTTCGTTCAATTCGCATTCACCGTGTTCGAATTGATAGGGGGGGACAGACATTCAGAGTACACACACTCACACACACACACACACAGACACACACACACAGACTCACACACACACATACACACACACAGACAGACACACTTTTTTCGCCCTGTGTTGATCTCATAAGTCTACTTTCATTTTTTGCAAAAATCGAAAGTAGGCTAAAAAAGGAAGATGGCAGTTATATTGCGTTGCAAGAAAGTCGTATTGTTGCCAGAAAGTTATCTATGATTCTTCTCCATCCATCTTTTAACCATTCTTTGTATGAAAATTCTTTATCGTCCTATAATTGATGGTTCGTTCATGTTCTCATATCAGAACCATCTAGTGTTACATGCAAGTTATTTCGTAAATAACCTTCGTGTCGTGATATTTTTGGAAGGAATATTATTGATCACTCCAAGAAAGATTTAGCATCCCCCGAGGGACTCACATCTAGTGGGACGTGGGTTGGCGACCACGGGACCGCAGCTTAGACCGGCATTGCTTCCACTTACTGGTGCCGGCCTCCTCTCCGTCTTCTTTCGTGTCGACCTCTCTTGGTCAACTCTTGTTCTCTTCCGACCCCGACGGTATTAGGGTATCCGAGGCCTAGAGACTCTCTTCCTTTCCCGCCTTAATTGGCCCTACTCTCATCTCGCTCATATTCCTGATTCCTCATTTTTCTAGGTATCAGCCTTCTTTTTCTTTTAATTATATTTCCTTTTTTCTTCTAGATTCCCGCACCGTTTTTGTAAATTGTCCCCCGTGTATTTAAATTATATTTTGTGAATTTTTTGTATTTACAATATATTTTGTAGGTATTTAATATCTAAATTGTATTTTGTAGGTATTTTGAATCTCAATTGCATTTTGTGAGTATTTGGAATCTAAATTGCATTTTGTAAGTATTTTCAATCTAAATTGCATTTTGTAGGTATTTTGAATCTCAATTGCATTTTGTGAGTATTTTGAATCTAAATTGCATTTTGTAAGTATTTTCAATCTAAATTGCCTTTTGTAGGTTAGGCCCCTTTTTGGTAGTTTGAATCTCAATTGCATGTTGTGAGTATTTTGAATCTAAATTACATTTTGTAAGTATTTTCAATCTAAATTGCATTTTGTAGACTACGTATTGAATTAAATTTCTTAAGTATTTTGAATCTAAATGGCATGTTGTAAATGTTTGTTGATTCTAACCTGCATTTTGTGCTTATTTTCTATCTAAATCACTTTTGTGAGTATTTTCAATCTGTTTTCAGTATTTCCAATCTCCGTTAGTCTCCGTTATGGTTTCCGTCTCATTGTCATTTTCGCTATCACCCAGGCAATTAGGGGCCGATAACTCAGATGTTAGGCCCCTTAAAACAACAATTATCTTCTTCATCATCATCATCATCATCATCATCAGTTACAAGTACACACTAATACTGCAGGGTTCAGATATGGTGTAACGAACGTCTCCTGATGAGTCCAATTTGGTAGACTAGAGTGGAACCCACGGTAACAACCTGTCTTAGTAAACAACTCGTTCTGAAGACTCTAAACAGTCTACTCCACTATATCGAAAATACTTTGTTTCTCGTGTAAATGAGGGATTGCGTTAGACAATGTTAATATGAGCACGGACCCGGCACCGCGACGCTACAACTGGCCAATGGGACGGCTGACCGCCAGACCGAGACGCCCAGAGCACGGAAGTTGCTCATAAATCAGGAGGGCAATTAATATATTGCTCAGCACAAATAATAGTCTGGTAGTTGTTCATCTTGAGTTTCCGGCCAGCAGCAGGATCATTAGCTGAATACAACCAGTAGGTAGCAGCACAGTATAGGAATCAATCAGTATGGACACTTCGGGACTTGACCATTTATTTCTCTCGTCACGGTTTTGAAACGCCTGAAACTCAGGAGCACGGCCCACGGTCGAAAAATTCCCCTGCGGTTTAATAAAGGGCTGATGACCTCGCCGTTCCGCCCTTTCAAACAACAACAACAACAACAATAACAATAACTAACTAATTAACCAACCTCTGCCGATTACCGTCGACCCTAGTTAGGGTTAGGTGAGGTGATGTTAGGTTAGGTTAGATTATGTGAGATTAGGTTGGGTTTGGTTACGTGAGGTTGGGCTAGGTTAGATTATGTGAGGTTAGATTGGGTTTGGTTACATGAGGTTAGATTAGGTGAGGTTAGGTTGGGTTTAGTTACGTGGGGTTAGATTATGTGAGGTAAGGTTGGGTTTAGTTACGTGAGGTTAGATTTGGTGAGGTTAGGTTAGATTAGATTATGTGAGGTTAGGTTAGATTATGTGAGGTTAGGTTGGGATTAGTTACGTGAGGTTAGATTAGGTGAGGTTAGGTTAGATTAGATTATGTGAGGTTAGGTTAGGTTACATGAGTTTAGATTAGGTGAGGTTAGGTTAGGTTAAATTATGTGAGGTTAGGTTGGGTTTGGTTACATGAGGTTAGATTATGTGAAGTTAGGTTAGATTAGATTATGTGAGGTTAGGTTGGGCTTGGTTACATGAGGTTAGATTAGGTGAGGTTAGGTTAGGTTAGATTATGTGAGGTGAGGTTGGGTTTAGTTACATGAGGTTTGATTAGGTGAAGTTAGGTTAGATTAGATTATGTGAGGTTAGGTTGGGCTTGGTTACATGAGGTTAGATTAGGTGAGGTTAGGTTAGGTTAGATTATGTGAGGTGAGGTTGGGTTTAGTTACATGAGGTTTGATTAGGTGAAGTTAGGTTGGGTTAGATTATGTGAGGTTAGGTTGGGTTTAGTTACATGAGGTTAGATTATGTGAGGTTAGGTTAGATTAGATTATGTGAGATTATTATAGATCAGTTGAAGTAAGGTGAGATTTTACATACCGTACATATACACTGGTCAGAAAAAGTTTTGCGCATTACATGATGTCGTATTTTCATTGCTGTTTGACGATATTTCATTTTTGCACATTGGCTCATGTGTTAACTCTAAGGTAACACGTTGGTTTGTTTGTACCGTCCACTGTTATCGGATATGGAGTTTGTGCATACAACCTGCACAAATGGGGGAAGTGGCCAAATCCCTGCTGTGATTGTGGTACATCGAACCAGACCTTCAGGCACATTGTCGAAGATTGCAAACTAAGAGCGTACTTAGGTGACCCTAAGGAATTTTATCAGTGCTACACCATCGAGCCTGGACTGGAGAAAATAGACTGGACATAAGATTGTAATAAGGTTGATATCTGTGCTAGTATGTACTTATTATTATCATTGTGTTTAATGTGTAATGCCAAACGCTACATAAATAAAACAGTTATCGGATAAAGCAAGTGTATTACAT
This sequence comes from Meconema thalassinum, assembly GCA_946902985.2. Classification (NCBI taxonomy): domain Eukaryota; kingdom Metazoa; phylum Arthropoda; class Insecta; order Orthoptera; family Tettigoniidae; genus Meconema; species Meconema thalassinum. The sequence continues at coordinate 47,361,011 of OX336399.1, read as the reverse complement.
TTGGTTCACAAATACGTAAGCTTGCAATATGCAAAACTTTTTTTAACCAGTGTATATACAGTATAGCCTAGTTACCCTGCCCAATATAATTGGGTTAAAGCATGATGACCGACTGAAAAGTACCAAATTATAGTTTGTGAAAACTTCACACATCCTCCTGCTACACCATCCCTCAGAGCCTCGATTGGAGGCAGAAGAGGGGAAGTTATTCGTGTAGACTACAAGGCGAGCTAAGCTGTTCTAGAGGGACATGTCTGGTCTAAATTGTACATCCAGGATCTTTGAGTTATGTTGTTGTTTGAGTCTTCAGTCCTTTGACTGGTTTGATACAGCTCTCCATGCCTCCCTGTCCTGAGCTAATCGTTTCATCTTTACATAGTGACCATGCCCTACATCCGAGACAATCTAACATAATTATTCTAACCTTGGTCTACCCTTACCATTCTTGTCCTTGACCCTTCCTTCCATAACTTTTTGTAATTAGTTATTTGTATTTGAGTTTGTAGAGGAAAGGAAATATACGAGGGCATGTCAATAAGTATCTGGAATTGTGCTCTAAGTGTCGTTAGGTTGGCTGTATGGCGTTGGGTGCTCACCAGCCGCTAGATGACTCCGTTGTCCAAGTCCATGGTAGGTTTCAGCGTTAACAGATCAGTACAGCTTGCACTGTTTCGACGTAAAGATGGCCTCACCACTCTCTATTTGCACCAAGGAAGAACAGCGTTCCGTAATCCTCCTTTTGTGGTCTGAGGGTGCACCAGGAGCGGAATGTGAAACGTTTCTGAAACAGATCATCACTGGAGATGAACATAGGTTCACCACTCCGAACCAGAGAGCAAACGTCAGAACATGCAATGGAAGCATCCCGGATCCCCCGACAGAATGACATTTAAGAGTCAACCTTCTCCAGGTAAAGTGATGCTCACAGTGCTTTAGGACTCCCAAGGGCCAATCCTGTAACATTACCTGGAGTCAACCTTCTCCAGGTAAAGCCATGCTCACAGTGCTTTAGGACTCCCAAGGGCCAATCCTGTAACATTACCTGGAAAAGGGGGAATCAGTGAACGTTACAGTGGTATGCTGGTAAACAAGCTGAAACCTGCAATTCACAACAAACGCAAAGGTCGATTGTCGGAAGGAGTTCTTTTGTTGCATGACAATGCGCGTCCACATACCGCCGCCCACACCACTCAAACTCTCCGGACGCTGCGTTTCGTGGAGTTGGAGCATTCTGCGCACAGTCTGAATATCGCCTCGTCGGATTGCCATCTGAACTATGCTCTAAGACGCCATCGCTTCAGCTCCAATCAACAGTTGAAGGACTTGGTGCATACTTTGTTTGCTGCGCAACCAAAAACAGTTTTTGCAGAGGGTATCCGCAAAACTTGTGAAACGGTGGACCCTATGCTTTGAAAAGCAGGGGGAATATGTTGAAAAAATGATATCAATGTAAAGTGTATACTCTTTTCGTAATCCCCCCAGGGGCTCACATATAGTGGGACGTGGGTTAGCGACCACGGGACCCCAGCTGAGTCCGGTATTGCATCCATTTACTTGTGCTGGGCTCCTCCCGTCTTTTTTCCTGTCCACCTCTCTTGGTCAACTCTTGTTCTCTTCCGACCCCGACGGTATTAGGATATCCGAGGCAAAGGGAATCTTTCCCTTTCCCATCTTAATTGGCCCTTGTCTCATCTTTCCTGATACCCTCATTCTTCGAGGGGTAAACCTTCTTTTTCTTTTCATGTTATCTCCTGTCTTCTGTACAAGGCCTTCAAGGTGGCAGAGTGTATGTATCCCCACCACTTCTGGTGCACCCTGGATAGTGCTACACCCTCAAGGGCTCACGGCTGGTGAGTTTGGGAGTTGGCGACCCCGAGGGATTCCTGAGCTGGGTCCGTTTTGTCCCCTTTTTCCTCTGACCTTGGGGCGGGCCCTCTCCACTATCCCTTTCCTGTCTGCCTTTCATGGCTCTCCTTCCTTCCAAGTCCCTCAATCCTCATTCTTCGAGGGTTGAATGATTTTATTTTCTTTCTGCCTTATATTTGCCTTATCCTTTATTTGTTAACAATTTCTTCTTCTATTATATAAGTTTGTAGTTAGTATTAGTTACGGTTTTCATTCTCATCTCATCTATCACTCTAACCCAAACCATTAGGGGCCGATAACCTAGATGTTAATATAATGGTAGCTAGTGCTTATAAAATGCTAGGCTTTATAAGAAGAAATTCTAAAGAATTCGTCAACCCAAAAAGTATAAAATTATTGTTCAATTATTTTGTTAGAAGCAGATTAGAATATGCATCCATCATCTGGAATCCCTGGTACTTGAACCACATTAGTGAAATTGAAATGGTTCAGAATAAATTCCTAAAATATCTGCAGTATAAAATGACGGGTATTTATCCGAAATATGATAGCTATGGAAATCTTCTAAGTTACCTGAATTATACATCTCTGGCTAGCAGACGAAAAATTGCAATTCTTGTTTTTGTCTTCAAAGTATTCAATAACCTTTTGCATAATCCGTATTTAATATCACAGTTTAATTTACGTGTCCCACCTCCCTCAACTCGACCTAAGTTTATTACATTTTACTGCCCAAGAACTAGAACTGAACAGCATAAACATTCCCCAATAATAAGTGCTATTCAATTATACAATGAACATTCAATAGCAAACAAACTCGACTTATTCAGTTACACATATAGTTCCTTTGTTTCTGCCTGCTGTGCGATCACATGAACTCGTACATTCCACCTACCAATTTCCTGCACAGAATTATTATATTTTCGTAATTAGTTGTAGAATTAATTTGCATTACAATCTCAGCATTATGTCTGTCAATTATATTATAATTTGATAAAATTGTGTATCCAAATGTACATGTGTTTCTTTTTATTAGACATATGCCTGTTAGAAACACAATAAATCCAAATTAATAATAATAATAATAATATAACGTGTTCTGCCCTTAGGCAGGTCTTCACACAGCAGCTCTCCATGCAGTCCTGTCTTCAGCCGTTCTATTTGTTTTGTGGTTTTTTTTTGTGGTGTGGCCTCCTGAGAGGCCGAGTGCAGGTCTTTCTATTCGACGCCCGTGGGCGAACTGCGCGTCGGGTTGAGAGATGGAATGGATGAGGATGAATGAAACAGGGCAAGTATGTGGAAGGATCGGCCGTGGCCTATCAGAAGGTACCGTCCCAGCATTTGCCTGGTGTTGAAAATGGGAAACCACGGAAAACCATTTCAAGGACGGCCGACGGTGGGGCTCAAACCCACGCGTCTACCGAGTCAGCAGAGAGCTTGGTCCCATGACCTAATGCTGCGCTTTAGCCAGCTGAGCCAATGCTGTCGGTTGTTTTGTGGTAATTTCCTGCTATCTTCACACTGTCCACCAGCTGGTACCTTCTCCGACCTCTTCTTCTCTTTCCGTTTACTGATCCTTCGAGGGCATCCCACAGCAAACACGCTACTAGCACAGATACGTGTGGACTTGGACGCGAATATGGACACAATGAGCCCAGGGGAATACAACCCTACAATAGAGGAGGATACCGAGGAAAATATCCTAGAAATACAGCATGTAAGAAATCGGAAAATAGACCGATAATTACCAAAGGCAAGATGCCAGGAGAAATCGGGGAAACAACCCAAGGAAGAACGATATGCCCGAAGATAGGAGCCAGGAATATCGAGACGAAATCGAAGAACGATATCATGAGAGTCAACGTTACATGAATGAACGAACTGACCAACCTGAAGATCGAAAGGTCCGTTGGAGTGAGGCAATAAAGAACCGAAAACCACCCGACCGGCATGAAGGAGCACAAAGCTTAGAGTTGGAAGCTCAATTAAGGGATGAGGGAAAAAGGGACCCTCAGGACAAAAAACTTCCAATTTAGAATGGTCAGAGCGAAGACATAACAGGTGCTGGGAGGATGTTGATTTAGTGAACTGGATAGCGAGACCAGATGAGCTAATAACGGAAGAAGCCGAAGGAATTCAACCAATAAGAAGAGAATTGCCTATACTTATGATCAGAATAGAAGGGTTGTTGGTTAGAGCTCTTATAGATACGGGATCGACTGTGAGTCTGACCACATTTGTTAATGAATTAGAGACTAGAGCGCGAGTGTTGAAAATTCCCACATCAAGAGTGAAGATTAAGGGAATTATTCCAAAAAAGACACTCACATGCAAATTTCAGGTGTTTATGGATATGTTAATCGGTAACACGGGGATTTCACAAATCTTTTTGTTGGTGAGTCAATTACCATACAATATCAAATTGGGTATTGACTTCATCCGTGAGAACAAGGTAATAATAGACCTTGCGCAAAATTGCATTTAAGTTCAGAAAGATGATATGGATGGGAAAAACATAATACTACATGAGCAAGAAGCAAGACCAGATGAACAGGTGTGGCATGTAGGAGAAGTAACCGAGGAAGTTTATAAGGCCACAGAAGAGGCATTTGAAATTTGGAACATAGAAATTGAGGAAAGCCTGGAACCTGAGTTCGATGCCAACCTGTTAGAAAAGATCGAAGAAGCCAAGATTGCGCAGGAAGATAAAGGATTATTGAAGGAATTCCTATTAAAGTATAAATATGTATTTGATTTCAAACCTGGAAAAATACAAAACTTCAAGTACGCATTTCAAGTTAATGATTAGGTCCCATTTCGACAAAAACCATACCCGGTTGCCGAAAAATATTATGCTCAGACCAAGAAGACACTGCAGGAAATGATGAATGCAGGGGTAATAGAAAAAATGGCTACACCTTATGTATGTCCATTAGTAATTGTGAGCAAACCGGATGGGTCAGTAAGGGTGTGCTTAGATGCACGAAATTTAAATGCTACGATCATCCCTGAAAATGATTCAGCACCACCCATCAAAGAAATATTAAGAAAATTTAAGGGAAAGACTATTTTTACAAATATAGACATGACTTCGCCATATCATCACCTAGAACTAGAAGAGAAGTCCAGTCTTTTAACTGGATTTGAGTTCGACCAACAAACCAACAAAAGATGTCCGTTTGGATTAAAGGCAGCAGGATCAGCACTAATAAGGGTATTAGATCGCAACCTGTCGGAGGAATAAAGAATTGTACTATCCGTTATGTAGATGATATTTTGCTTACCTCAGAGAATGTGGAGGAACATCTGGAGAATTTACAGAAATTACTTGAAGATTTAAGGATGGCTAACTTCAAGATTAATTTAAAGAAATCAAATTCCTGTCAAAGGCAAGTCACGTTTTTGGGACACGTGATTGATCAACATGGCGTGAAACCAAATCCGTGTAAACTGGAGTTAATAAGAAATTTTCCGAGACCATTGAAGGTGAAAAATGTCCGTCAATTTTTAGGATTGATAGGATTTTTCTCTGGACATTGTCCGTCGTATACTAGCACAGTTGCATCATTGCAAGACCTTCTGAAGAAGGGTGGCAAATGGAAATGGACGGAGGAAGCTGAAAAAGCATTCATAGAGGCCAAGGAAATCCTCTTAAACTACGTAAAGTTAGGATATCCTGATTTTAATCAGAGGTTTGTAATACAAACAGATGTACCCCAAGTTGGAATTGGAGCAATGCTAGATGAGGAGGACCCAAAAGAATCTGAGAAAAAGAACTACCTAGCTTTTGCTAGTCGAAGACTCAAGCCACATGAAAAAACTATACAATCACAGAAATAGAGCTATTAGCGATACTGCATGCTCTGGAGTATTGGAGGAAAAGTGTGTATGGATTTCCCGTAACATTAAGGACGGACCACAAAGCCCTATCCTTTTTAATGAAGACCGATCTATCGAGTCAAAGATTATGCGATGGGCCTTATACATTCAACAATTTGATGTAAACATAGAATATTGCCCAGGAAAAGAAAATATAGTTTCAGACTACTTGACAGCCCGAGTCCATAGAAGAGGAAGTAATGGCTATTGAATTAGAGAATAGGGATCAGCATACTTTGGAGGAACTAAGAAATATAGGACAACGACAGCGCGAAGACCCATGGATGAATATGCTCATATCATATTTTGAAAGAAAATTAGCAAGGGGAACACCGGCGTATATTGAAGCTGAGAAGATAGTTCAAGAATACAATTTTATAATGGTTTATTGCATAAGTATGCGGACTCTGACCATACTCGATTGAGAATCGTTGTACCTGCAATTTTGCAGAGAAAAACGGTATGGTTAGCCCATAGATCATTTGGACACATGGGAATCGACAAAACAGTCTCGATGTTAAAAGAAGATTTTGTGTGGCTGAGACTTGAGAAGCTGTAAGGGATACGTCGAAGACATGTGATACATGTCAGAGGATCAAACCAAATGCGTTTTTGATGAGACAAGAGCCGATACCACATTTACCAGAGAGGCCATGTCAAATTGTATCAATTGACAATTTTGGACAATTGCCAAAGGCCAGAAGAGGAAATAGACATATAATGGTGGCTATGGATGTCTTCACAAAAATGGTTGTTCTCTCTCCCATACAGAAGACTAGTACGATACAAGTATTAAAGCAACTTAAATAAAAAGTGATACCTATTCTGGGGAAACCAAAGAATCTGTTATCGGATCACGGAAGTTGCTTTACAAGTGTGGAATTCAGAAAGGAATTAGATAATTTAGGGATACGTCAAATACTATGAAGTATTTGCCATCCTGAGGCAAATTCCGTGGAAAGAGTTATGAGGGAAATGCCAAAATATTGTAGAATATACTGTGCCAAAGAAAATTGGAATTGGATATATACCCTCGAAATTATTGAGTTGTATATAAATAATAGGGTACATGAAGCTACTGGGGAGGTACCCATAAGTTTACTTCGTAACCAACAACCTAAAAGACCATGGAGTCAACTAATACCGGAACCAGTAGATGCCCAGCCTGGGAGAGAAGTCCGGATAAGAAGAACCTTCGAATATCTGCAGGCGCAAGCAGATAGAAGGCAAAGACGAAACAGGCACAAGACATATCATCGACCTTTAATTGTAGGAGAAATGGTGTTAGTGAAACGACCAGCCATTTCAGATCCAGACAACCGAGTGTACAAGAAATTTCAGAAAATGTACCACGACCCATATAGAACTGTTAGGGATCTACGAAACAATGCCTACAGGATACAACAGTGTGAGACTAACCACGAACTCACGATAAATTCGGCAAATCTAAAAATTTATTACCCTCCAGAAGACTTCGATGAAGTTAATGAACAAGCCCTGATTATGTAAGTAGAAGAGAGTAATGAAGAAAAGGAACAGACTTTGACCACCAAAATAGAATGGACATACGACAAAGATCGTGAGGAAAGATGGCAACAGCTCGAATGCGAATGTGAGCTAAAAGAAACCTATTATGGATTAAAAGAATTAATTGAGCAGATTGAAAGAGAAAATTGCAACCTAAGAGGAGAAAATGACGGAATACGGAGACGGGTAGGGACAGAGCGCACCCGTAAGGAGTAGATGATTCAAGGGAAGAAATTAACCCAGAAGAATGAGGATGAGAAACGGGTAGAGACAGGACGTCCCTGTTTAATAAGATAAATACTGGATGTGACCAAAAAGTACTAGGAACGTAATGAAGTCCAGATTCAAGCAAACAATCTGAACAAGATGGCGAAGCCTAGATAAACAAATTAATGGGGAGTGAAAGGAAGACGGATTCGATACTGGAACAAAGAGAAGTTGTTCAAAAGAAAGGAGATCAATACATTTCTTCAATAATTCAAAAATGTATTTAATAAAGGAGGGGTGATTTGTACCCTTATGGGGGAGTACGAGGAATCGAACCCGTGATCTTTAAGTAAGAAATGTATAGAATCTTAATACAGAACTTGGTCTGAGAATCAAGAAGGCTAGGAGGTGACGCACGGAAGCCCGTCACACTATCAAAATTTATAGGAGGCAGCTGTGTCATGCGTCATAGAGAACACGTAGGCCGAGATAACCAGTTTCGTGATTCAATATCGCGCAAGAGATTAAGGAAATTTCCACTCGCGTAGGTAGAGAGGTGAATCACTCGAGAGTGTCTACTCGGCAGTATTTTGGCAACGTTGTTTGTGGGCGGGGCCCAAAATCGTGGTGAAATAACCCTATTTTCTAGAACCACGCAAAATTATTGAAATCTGAGAACGCCAATATTAATAATTCTGGGAATTAGAATGTTAAGAAGTATAAAAATCTTTAAAAGCGAATAGAATAAGAACGCGGGGTCAGCATGACGTCGTTTGGGGAGGTACCCATGAGGCTCGATGGGAGATGGAAAAAAGAATTGCCACCCACATAGAGCAAGATCACTTATTAATTTTTATAAAATATGATCTACGATCGATTTTTGGAAATTAAGGTAGTTTTGAGACATTGAGATAATGAGGAATAAGGAGATATTTTTATACAAGCATACCCGGCTCGGTTTAGAAGTTAGTTTCGAGACGAAACACAATGTACTATTTTTAGCTAGTTTTGAATAAATAGCAAGGCCGCTAGGCGGAAGTTATTCAGTCTACAACCAGCGCAGGAGCGTGTGGTACTGTTTCGCCGTGAAATTGTTCAGTCTTCAGTGAGCGCAGAGGCGTATCACGCTGTTTCACAGTATTCAGTCTTAGCCAGCCCATGAGGAGTATTAGGCTGCGTCGACCAACGTTAAATCTACAAAGGACCCGTGTCGAGGTCAGACCGCGTCAATATTAAACAGTTCATGGAACCAAGTGAATGCCATACTTTGACAACGAAAAGTTTAGGAAAGTTTAAAATCAGTGAATACTAGAAAATGTGTTGTATATCTCACCAGTATCGAAGGAAGTCAAGAACACTAGGAGTGTTAGAAGTCGTCTGAACTCGCCTATGCTTTGGGAGTTAGACCGGAGGGGCGTGTGTTTGAAAGTTAATTCGAGTCAAAAGCAAACATATCGTGGAAGCAAAGTGTAAGACTTCAGAATCGTTTAGCAAAGGAATACCAGTCGGTAATTCCAGTATAACATTTGCGAACGGGAAAGACAGCAGATAATTATTTTAGATAAGCGCTAGTTCGATACCAGATCGTGTATATCGCAACTAGTGTCTACAGGAGACATTCGGCGTAGTCGACACGAATAGCCGTATTTGGTCAGTATCGTGCCAGTTATTAGGACATTAGGGCCGATAAGGAACAAACCTATAACATTGATATCACCAAGGTGATCATTGGAAGAACGGGCAGCAGTATCCAGACTCTCAGTCAACTTTGAAAGATGTTAGAATCATAGCAGGAGTCGCTAATACCTACATTCTTGGAGAAGGTCATAGAAGAGTGAATCGTGTGAATAAATCAAATCACGAGTGTTAAGCAAGCGATAATTAGGCTTGAGTGTAAAATAATAATATTTTTTGTGTATATAAACATTGTTTTTGTAAGTGTTACAGTGTACTGTAATATGTTAGAGAACCCTCATAGAAGGTTAGTAAGTGAAATCATTATGTGCAAGATGTGTGAGAAATGGTTAAATGTAATAAGTGCCACAGTGCTTGAGATGCAAAACTAGAACCCAAATATAGTGGGTCAAAGAGTTTTCAGCCATTGGCATCTGGGGATAATCCGGAGAGACATGTAAGTACTGCACAAATAATTATGAGTACTTTTGGGGGAGTTCGCGCACCCATAATTAAGTGGAAAGTCACACCGTTAGAGTCAGGAATAGAATATGTAAAGATTACTATGTGAGAAGTCGAGATTGGATCTGAACGGATTTAGTACACCAGTAAATTGAGAAACAAATTGAAATGTGTAAAGTGATTATGTATCAAACGAGAAAAGGAAATATTAATGTTTGAAGGAATAAATTACTTCAAATATCAAAGTAACAAAGTTTAGAACCGGTAGTGTTCGGGTAACATTTATGAATGCCGATAAATGAGCCATTAGTCAATCGAAAGTGAGCAATGAAAAGTAAAGAGTACATTCTTGGGAAAATGGGGAATGACGAAAATCTTTACAGAAATATTGTTGTATACGCTGATTAAAGCGCGTTGGTAAAGTAACGTCTATGAGATTGTTATATTAAATATCCGGGATCATTAATGGGATCGGAGTTGTGTAAAGATTGAAGTCGGCGAGTCCAAATGTTGTGTTAGAAGGGAGCTATTATGGAAACTAGTGGTCGAGGGTTCATGAGTCCCGCTCTAGAAATATTAGGCATGCGAGTGTCTGCCTAAAGTACCGCCTTGCCTATTGCCTGTCTTCGAAGACTCGTCCGAAAATGGGAAAGCCCTATGGAATGGAGCATTGTGTGGACACAAAGGTGCCAAAATTGTTGTGGGCCCCTTTAGTGAAGGACAAAACGTGATTCAACTCATACAATGTGGATGATTGCCATTAATAACCTAATCCCGTGATTGAATTATCGGCTGATATGAAAGCCGCCTAAGGTTTAAACAAATAGGTTTAAATGTTAAAGTTTTCGCTCCTCAGAAACCCGACAGTATGAACAAGCTGGTTGCTAGTTAATGGAAGCCCAGCAAATGTGAATTCAGACATCAGGTTTGACAGCTGTAAATCATTTGAAGGACTCGAGGGTAGACCGTCTGGCCCACTAATTGCTTAGGGGAGAAGGCAAGATATGTTACATAAACAAGCCAGTGTCAATGCAGTGTCAATTTAACAAATATATTATTATTATTATTATTATTATTATTATTATTATTATTATTATTATTATTATTATTATGAACAAATGTCGATTGGACATGGTGTAATATTCCATTTTAAAAGAAAATAATCATGTTGAGTATAAAAAATAGAGCTATAAATGACTATTGAAGCCGTAAGGAGCTCAGAGAAACGAACATTCGTATGTACTTTATGGAAGTGAAATCTATATGAAAGGTTCATTGGAACCTCATCTATTGATTTTGTTAGATGATTTAAGTTTTTTTTTGTCGTGTAGCCTCCTGAGAGGCCGAGTGCAGGTCTTTCTAGTCGACGCCCGTGGGCGACCTGCGCGTCGGGATGAGAGATGGAATGGATGAAGATGAATGAAACTGGGCAAGGATGTGGAAGGAAGCGGCCGTGGCCTGTCAGAAGGTACTGCCCCAGCATTTGCCTGGTGTTGAAAATGGGAAACCACGGAAAACCATTTCAAGGACAGCCGACGGTGGGGCTCGAACCCACGCGTCTACCGAGTCAGCAGAGAGCTTGGCCCCTTGACCTAACGCAGCGCTTTAGCCCGCGTAGCCACTACTGTCGGTATGATTTAAGTAATTCCTTGTTATTTTGAAACAAGTGTTAATGACTATGAAAGGATATGTTGTTTTTTTGAGTTTTTATGTTTATTTTTGTATCTTTGTAGCGCCTCAAATTTGAGTAACAATAAATATGTTTAAAATAGTAAATTTGAGTTTATCTGAAGTGTAGACCTGTTGATTCTGATCCTAAATATATGTATCATGCTGGGGGATTGGACGCACCACCATCGAGACCGCTGAGCTATCCAAAGCATGACCATGTATGAATCTTTGCAAGGGTACAGTACTGCTTCTCATATCATCCGTTAGTGCGCTTCCTAGATATTTAAAAACTGACACTTGTTCAATATCGTCTTGACCTATCCTGATGTTTATTACTTTGTTCTCTCTTGCACTTATCACCATACTCTTTGTCTTGCTCTTATTAATGCTCATTCCATAAATTATAAAAAGTGATTGCAGAAACTTATTGACTTGCCTCCGTTGTTTAGCTGGGAATAGCAATAAGAGACGCTCGCCTCCACCCCTCCACCTCCATTACCTAGAATCTACCTCGTGACGTTACATTATTTCAGCAAACACTTGCCACACAGACTTAATGTTGCTGAATACGGCTGATTTACTTTCCCACTGACAGCTGTGTCTTGGTAAGGATCCACCATCCATAACATGCTCGGTACGGTGCACCACGCTAGCAAGTGGAGAAGATGAATGCCAGATAAACTTCAATCAAGACAGCTGAGACAGAAACGACCTTTTATACAGCTACACTTTTATTTATGAGCACGAGTTTTCAACTTTGTTTCTTGTGCGCGATAAAAAAGAAATAACACGCCCAAGATAGAAAAGAAAACGTGAGGGAGATGAGAAACATTATTACAAGTGAAGATATTGAAGAGCGAAGACAGGAAGGATGAGGGGTGACATCACTGCTTTCACACAAGGGAATATCACACGGCACAGTTTTACACGATACAGGGAACGGTTGGGTTAGTAACGTTACTGTCACAGGAACTGTTGGGCTACTTACCAAACAAAAGTGTGATGCTTTTCAGTCGGTAAACACGATTGTACCCAAATGAGATGGGCTATTCCCTAATCCTGCAAATAAATTTCATAAGATTAAAAAATACACTAGGATGACCAGTTTCGATCGTCAAGCGATCATTATCAGATCCATTACACTTAGGCTATAAAATCTATGTCTGAAAATATGGGTGAAATACGAGGGCTGGTTTTTTTCAACCTCCGATGGGCGATATAAAAATAACAGATTGACATACCAAACTGATTTTATTACTAAATGTTTGCTTGTTTTGTACTTCTGTTTCAACATAATGATTTCACGAGCTAAAAATAGTAACAAATAGTCTCAAAACTCACGACAATCAACTAGTAGCAGAATGAGCATTATAATAATAGTCTCAAAACTCACGATTCCGGAGAGCACACTGCTGCCCTTCAACCCATATTTGTCCACCCAGTTTTAGAATGGGATTTCGTTTGTATTGTACAGACGTCACAGTGATGCAGGTTATCAGACAAATTCTATGCCCATCCAAGTGCACGACAACGATGCCGCAAAGCGCCTAAACGAATCAACAACAACATCTTGATGAGAGAGGTGCCAATAATTACAAGAGAGCAAGCAGTTCTGGCTGGCTCTAACAATGGACCTTTTCTCAATGAACTAGCTTGGCCATGGCTACCTATTGACGTCAGAAAAGTTGGATGGCGCAGCCACGCGGTAGAATGTTGAAGCTGTAACATTGTGACTGGTGAGGATTATTTTCATGGTGAAACATTGATGTCGTGATGGAAACAGAAAGGAATTTGTCAAATTCGAGGAGGTACTGCTCTGTATACGGTTGCAAATCGTATTAAATGGGTACGAAATCTCTTCACTACTTTCCTGTACAAAAAGTTCAGAGAGAAAGATGGGATACGGCGCTGTCAATTGGAAAACGTGTTACACGTTACATGACAGTGTGCAGTCTGAATTTTTGTGAAGACGACTTCTTTCCACAGCGTAAGCACCGGTACTGTTGATTATTGATAGTTACTGTCTCTAATTTGTATTCACAAGGATTTAGCTACATCAAAATTACTGATAAACTTGTAGCCTAATACTTCTGTGCCGTACATTGAACCGAATGTAATCCACTCTTCGTAAACTTATTTTAGGGGTTCTTCCGATTGACAATAGTCGAATGGTTAGAAAACTTAAGAAAAATGCTGTTCGTAGCCTTAATTTGCCAGAGAATTTATATTCTTGCCTTTGAACAGCAAGTATGTAGCTCAATATTTGCAATATTGAAGTATGATTTGAGCATCCCAAGTAATGCTTCTTTGAACCCAAAACATTCATGCAAATTCAGGGTTGCTGGATTTAATTTATTATCAGGGAGTCGTCCTTTGTGTTTTGTGAGATATATATATTGTGAAATTAATAAAAACATCGACACCGCTAGGCTCCCAAGTACAGGCTTCATATATGTAACAGCAGACAGCAAATTAACTATCTACAGGTGGGTAATGTTTTTAACTGGTAGTAATTAAGCACTGCATTTAAATTGATTATAAAAATATTTCTATCAATAAAAGAAAATATGTAGTATTTTGCCATCATAAATTAGAATCCATAACAAACGCACACCCTATCACTGACTTGCTTACTTCTCGTCACTATCTCGCCGCCATATTGCAAACAGCTGACCGCAAGCTCCTCCCCCGTTTCGGACGTCAATAACCTTATAGGTGGCTAAGGCTTGGTTCGTGAGTTTTGATACTGGCCCAGGTACAGAAACCGGTTAGAACATACTTTTACTAACCCTCATCTTGAAATTCGTGAATTTTGAGACTCGTGAGTTTTAAGACTCGTGAGTTTTGAGACGACACGGTCGTATCGTTACACCAGCTTTCCAATGCCCTCTGCAAAGATTTCTGCCGCCACTGAGGAGGGTACGTCTGGACAGTCTCCTGAAGTTTTTCCTCTTTGGAGAGACGTTGCCGCCCAACCATACCTTCTATTCTTGAAAAAGGTGAAAATCATTCACGACCGCACTGTGCCAACGTTACGATAGACTTTCTCAAAGAATTCAAGTGGGAAGTTTTCGACCATCCGCCGTTTAGTCCAAACCAGCACTGAATGATTTCAACCCTTTTCGAGAATTGCAGGTATGGTTGGGCGGCAACGCCTAGCCAAAAAGAAAAACTTCAGGAGACTTTCCAGACGTACCCACTTCAATGGCGGCAGAAACCTTTGCAGAGGGCATGGGAAAGCTGGTGTAACGATACGACAAATGTTTCAATCATTTTGACGATTATGTTGAAACATTAGTACGAAACAAGCAAACATTTAGTTGTAAAATCAGTTTGGTATGTCAATCTGTTATTTTTATACAGTCCATCGGAGGTTGATAAAACCAGCCCTCGTATATACAATATATACACTTATTTAATTGCAGTATTAGTTGAGTTAATGCAACTCGTCAGTATTTGTTAGTTGTGGTCTATGTGATATTTTGTTGAGATACTGGAAGTGGTGATTGACCTCCGGAATTTTCCTGTTTAGAGAGAATGTTTGGTTGTTCTAAATGGTCAATTCTGATCGTACAGGCTAGCCTAGTTATCTGGTTGAGGTCTGGCGCGGTCCTGTTGAGAGCAGTTCACTTGGACACTTATTGCACTCCCTATTTTTTTTTCTAGATATAAAATGACTCTTCCTTTTACGGAACCTTTCAACAAAATTTGAAATTTGTAGATGCAATTCCTTCTTATATCTGTTAATTTATAACGGGTCCGTTTTTCACAATTTAATTTTGCCATATGGAATTTCATGAACGTGCTGTTAAACAAAAGTTTGATGCATTAATAAATTAATAAATACACTCATGATTTATTTCAGCATTAAGGAATCACCCATCTCATTTGGGTACAATCGTGTTCACCGACTGAAAAGCACCAAACTTTTGTTTTCTAAGGCAACACTTAATATGGCTCAAACACCATAATAGTGCTGCTAAAATAATGCAAATTTAAAAATGAGTCATGAAAATTCAAAGATTAAATATATTTTCAAAGAGTAAGAAGACAGTCTGGAAGAACATCTCTGAAAAAATTAAATTAATTCACTTATAGTTAGTTATTGTTCAGAGGAGAAATATCTGAACCGTTTACGATTAAAACAGGATTAAGACAAGGAGATGGTTTATCGCCTCTACTTTTCATTTGTGCTTTGGAATATGTAATGAGGGAATGGTACAGGGAAACTCCTAGGAGCATGAGAATTGGAACCAAGAAAGATCAAATAGACTTAAATTGCTTGGGATTCGCAGATGACTTAGCGTTACTGGCTAATAATATTCAAGAAGCCAGAAATCAAATAATAAGCCTACAAAATATAGCACAAAAAATTGGACTTCAGATATCATTTGAAAAGACAGAGATAATGGTAGCAAATCCACTTGTAATCAATCACATAACAGTAAATAACAAGAAAGTTAAAATAGTGAAGCAATTTAAATACGTAGGAGAAATTATAAATTACAACTTGGATGAGAAACCTGCATGGCAAGAAATAACTAATAAAATGATAAAAGCCCAAAAATTAACATGGTCTACATATAAAAGAAAATGTCTATCAATCGCAACAAAATTAAAACATTACAAGACGGTGGTTCAACCAGAGGTGACATATGGAAGTGAAACTCTTTTTAAAGTTACTTAGAAAAACAGAATCGACAAAATTTTAAAAGTAGAAAGAAGAATAGCTAGAACATGCATAAATAAAAAATATCAGAAAGATGGACAGTGGCGGATAGTACCAAATGAAGTGGTATACAGAGAACTGGAGCCCATCACTGATACTATTCGGAAGAAACGGATTTCTTTTTGGTCACATCATGAGGACACCAGAAACCAGGTTATCTAGAAAAATTGTAGTGAAACTTTGGAATATGAAACAACAAGTAGGATGGATTAAGGAAATTAGAGAAGATATGAAAGAATTAGAAATAACCTTGGATGACTTGCAAATCAAAACAAAAAAGTTAAAAAAAACTGAGAGATATAAAAATAAGATTTCAGGCTAAAATAGACAAACGTAATACAGTAAAAAGGGTATTTACAGATGAGGAACGCCTGAGAAGATCAGAGCGAATGGAAAGCTACTGGGCAACTCGGAAAGGAAACTTACTGAAAATGAGGACCAAGAAATGATTGACTGAAGTGGTCCAATGAGGCCATAAAAGCAGAAGAAGAAGAAGAAGAAGAAGAAGAAGTTAGTTATTGTCGTTTTAGGGTACGGAGTGAATGCCCTAAGGGCCCTCGAAATACAGGAAAGGAAATTCTTGCAAAAAATAGTGGAACCAAGGATATTATCAGATGGAAGACGATGGTACTATCCAAACTGTGAATTCTACAAACACCAGGAAAAACCTTACAGATGCCATTAGAAGGAAACGCCTGCATTTCTACGGCTGCCTGTGCAGAACACAGATGTAAATATACAAACGAAGCGATGCGCCGAAAAGAGATCTAACCGCCATTTTAGCGAAAATGATGTTACAATAAAATAAGGATTTACTGTATATATGAACGTCCCTGCAATGTGGCGTAGTCATGTGGAAGAATTCGGAATTTTTGCGGTGCTAGGGGGTGGGGAATTTCCGTCTAGCTCGGAATAGGGATCTAACTCCAGTACAAGATAGCGGAGCGTAGCTCTTTGCTTGTGACAACGAGTGCATAAGAGCATGAAAATGCAACTAGAAAATGCAAACGTAATGTGAATGAGTGGAAGGATGTTTTTCTTCCTGACATGCTTGTCACATCACTTTTGAAGGTTTACAAGTTTGTAAATAATTTCTTTTGTACGTAGTTCTTGGGCTGTTTCATCGCCTCAGTCATCATAATAGTAATCAGTCTGCATATATTGGCACAAATTATACCTACATTTCGTGTAACCTTTGACTGCACGCACCTATTAATATACGGTATAATAAGTACACGCGTGGTGAATTTTGTACACCAAGAGAACATGTCACGAAATCACTTAGCCTAAACATCTATCTTAGTAAATACATTAAATCAACTACTGTGTTCTACAAGCAGAATAGTTAAGGATACTCTGTATTGTGCCCAACTCTAGGAATGGGTATTCCAAGTTTCAGACACCTAGATATCAAGGGAAAGGCTGTAGCCGCTTTTGAAAGTTCAGATATTTGAATATCGCGCTACATTGCTTCTCGAAGCATTTCGAAGGATTTTACCGATAGTTGGATGTCAAGTGACGTAGCGAGTAACAGCAGAGGTGGAGGCTATTTATTGATTAAATAGTTAACTATGGAGTAGAGACTTGAGACTGGGATCAGATTACTGGCACGGCCAAATGAAAGAGAACGCAATTAGTATCAAGTAAATCGGACCAGGGATTCAAGAGATATGAGGATTTCCAGATATCAGGCGATGACGCGTGACCCTGACAGTTTTGAATAAAAGCCAGCTGGAGGAGGCATGGTTAGTTCATTCTAACACAAGCACTTGGCAAGCAAGTTGCGTCTACGCTGAGCCAAGGCACATGGTTGCCGTATCTACGCAGAAGTTCTTTTCAAATCGTGATAGTCACGAGAAGTGCTGCGCAAACGAGTTGGAACTTAGTAAGTTTCTGGTGAGGAGAATCACTGAGGTGATTGATTTCTACAGACATTGGTGGAAATATTTATATTTCCAAAAGGACATATGCTAGACTTTGTCTAGGAAATAGTATTTTGTCACAGTCCAATAGTAACTTAATACTTGGATGTTTAAATCCATTTCAAGTCAGTTTTCATATTTTGTAACTAGTTAACCACTTCGATCTGTCAGTACATTGAAGACTAGTCTATAACGGTGGCGTTCATTAGTCTACGCAAGGGAAACTGCAAGTTGTCTAGCGCATGGCAGATGGTGATATTAATAAACCATGCCCAGGGAACGATCTTCAGAACAGCCGTTAACTGCTTAGACTGTCAACGTTTTTCTTGTACTGATGAGAATACAGTGAGTTATGTTACAACTGACATATTTAAGAAGAGATCACTTAGATCTGACCCTATTTCAACAAACTGTTATGGCTTTGATAGAAGCCCATATTAAAATGGAACCACAGTTTATTCAAACGTCGAAAGATACTACCACTATGTCTGACTAGACTATTTGTGGGTCTACAATGGCGGCCGATACAAGAATTATACGTGCTTGTCCGATAGGGCATGTCTATGGATAAATCTGGTACAGACCAGGTTTACTACACTTCAAGACCATCAAGAAATGTAAGCCACATTTGAATTATATTATGCTTAGCTAATTGGAACAAACTATTTTTCTGCAGATGACCAACACATTTTTTTCGTCGTATTTAAAGCTTGTAATGATTTACGCAAGACCAGGGCCGTGGAGAGCGGCGGCGGGCCCCGGGGCTGGAATCTCCCGGGCCCCCCTCTATAACCAAACTCAGTGAAATTAATTTATAATCCTCGTAATTTTGCACAAACTGATTTTGCAGAATTTTGTTTTTGCACAAAATGTTCATCACGAAATCACTTACAAGAACATAAAAACAGCAATAACAACAATAATAATAATTGTAGCATGCTGAACTGCTTTGCCCAAGATGGCGGGTATAATTCCGGTCGAAGTCGTCGGATTTTTAAGAGCATTAAAATCCTTCAATATGCCTTTATTCGGAGGTGAAGTAAAGCCGGCGGGACCATGTCTTAGATTTATGGCATGTAAAAGAACCTACCACTACAATTGGTAGTGTGTAGCCAAAATTTGTAGGTTATTTGGTTAGAAACGCTCTAACAAGTTCCAACGTTCACAGCTAGTGTTAGTGACAGTGGCGTCTGGTAACCAAAGTTGGAACTACTTGAAATTGAACGTGTTGAGGAGCCTACGGGTGGTCAATTGATATGTCCTGACATGACCATTGGCTGCAATAAATACTGTATAATATACTGTATTAATAACATTTCAATTATATATTCCACTAAATCCTGGCTATATTTATTATCATAAGCAGAGCGTGAATTACTATCAATATACAGTAAATAAGTTAATGCTGGTATGTAAAATTTACAACAGTGAAACTGGAGGAATGCATGCAAAATTATTTGCAAATGCGTTGTTTATACCTGACAAGCGCGTACCAATGCATTATTTTCAATTAGCAAGTATAAATATCACGAGTAAAGCCATCGAAAACTAGATAATCTTTTTCATTAAATTCACTATACTGTTTAGTTTTGGCGTTTGACAGATTAAAATTTGTCCTGATGAGGTAACATAGTAAGCATGCCCAGTGTTCAGATTTAAGTTCAGCAGATCCTTTGTGTAATCAATAATTTTTGAATTCCAGTGATACTCGTAAAAACAATAAGCTTGTTTGTCGTACACAAATTTGAAAAAACTTGCATTTACCGGACCGTAATTTCATCGCTTTTACAGTATTTAACTTAAAAAAAATAACCACATTGATAAATGCTGTTGTCCATGAACTCGGAAACAGGTGGGTTCGAATTCCACCGTCGGTGGTTCTAAGCTTATTTTCCAGGATTCATCGTTTTAACCCTATAGCCAAAGGCTGTAGTTGCACCATCGTACATTCACTTCCTCCTCAATTCTATCCCAAATTAATTAAAAATATTGTTTTCGCAAAAGAAGAAAATGTGAATTTTAACTATATTTTGTAATTTGCAGTCATTGAACTTCTTATAATTTAATATTGCTTTGCTGTAAGCAAAACTAGAGTAAGGTTCTCCTAGGATATGGAATATCACCAAGCTCAGAGTGGGGTCCGGGGGTCCTCCTCCGGAAAATTTTGCAAATATTAGGTCCAAATTATTGAGATATAGGCCATTTAGGTGATTATTTTTGTGATATTTTGGAGTAAAAATTTGGAGAACATTGACATTTAGTGGCTACAGAAAAGACTCTCCGATATTGAAGTTAAAGCTCACGCACCAAGTAAGACCCCGTGGTGTAGCGCACCAATGACCGTGATGGGGGTCTACAGCAAGTCTGCAGATCGGAGGTTCGAATCCCGGCGCTGACAGCGGCCATCCTGAGTGGGGATTTTCACACTTCCTCCAGACAAATGCCGGGATTGTACCTTATTTCAAATCCAGGGACACCTACCCTACTCTTGACACTAATAATTACAGTAATATGTGCGACGGGCAACGCTTTCCCAGTCGGCAACTAAGAATACGGCATGCGATTGATCATATCGCAGAGGCCATAGCACAGCACAGTGTACACCCTGCTTTACGTCCAGCAGTGGGTGGTTTTAAGAGGGTCTAAGTTTCTACTCTCCAAGACAAATAGTTACAACAATGTTGCCAATACACCTCTCTTATTATACAACGACCACTAGCCTCCCCTTCAGTCTACACAATTCGCACGTTCCTTGGTTTTCTATTTTGTTCGCTGTTTGTGAATCTTATAATTTACTTCATTAATATTTGTGAAAACTACTACTTTACAGTCAACTTCATTCCATAATGTGGAGGCCTTCAGAAACAAACCGGAAAATTAACGCGTCAGCAAATACTGAATTATATCTACAGTAGGCCTACTAGTTGACGCAAACGATTCCCAACCGAGCGCCAATGGTTCATTGTCCACCAGTGATACTAGACCTACTAGGTACCAAGTACACGGGTTAAATGTCACAAGCCCCTAAATGAAATAACAACTGTAACGACAAATAGGCCTATTATTAACTGTTGAGTAAGACTACGAATGACACCGCAGTCGGGAAGCTGAATCCTGCATTCCTGCCGCGGCTTCGTCAGGACCCGTAGTCATTTCCAAGTCATAGATAAAGGTAGCAACTCATTTTATGTTTAACGGTACTGAGACTTAAAGCGTATCATGAAAGGGCTTGATTCGCAAGGGAAAGTATCTCTTCGCGTCCTGAAAAATAAGTGCTTTGCAGATCGATGCCGCTCTTAGGAATAATCGGCGTAGAAATTTCCAATAATAATAATAACTGTCACTGCAGCAGCTCAAAGCAAAATTGTATTTATATTAATATTCGACAATACTTCATCTTAATTTTCTTCTAAATTAAGCAGAGTTCAAGTATTTGGTCTTAGGAAAATCTGCGCGGTTGCCTACATGCAATATATTACTTTCTCCATCGCCATGCGTACACCACTGACGTTATTTATTGTTGTTTTAAGGGGTGGAACAGCTAGGCCATCTGCCCCTACCACTGACGTAACTTATTGTTGTGTAAATGGGCGGAAGAGCTACGGTAGGTCATCTGTCCTTACCACTAACGTTCCATGAGAGGAATTGGAAAACAATCCTGAGTGGTTAAGTGCCCTAGCTTAATTGTCATTTTTCTCCTGGTTAATTAAGCACTCAGTCCAGAAAACTACAGGAATGTTACCTTAGTTTTAGTAGTATTTGGATAAATTTCCCAACTCTAGTACCTAGGATTGTTGATCGTATTGAATGAACCAGTTATAATAATAATAATAATAATAATTATACTGCACCTAAACATACAGATAATTGAAATGTTAGCGTTTCTTTTCTCAATTCAGTATACTTTAAAATGTATTTAACTTACCTGCCTGCACGGCATACGATACGTCTAGCTAGACAACATATTCTTTTCAGACACTATCACTTCTAAGCTCGATGTGACACACCAAATTTGAAACTCTTGAGCTAGCTGACCAAACACACCAGTTATTTGAAGGATTGGTGCTTAAGCCGAATAAGCTAAATTTAGAATAATGGAATGCTCTCTCTGTCTTCAGGTAGGCTATATTCTGAGAACAATACATAGCGAAGCCCCATCGCCTAAGTTGACCACTTTAAGACAGTTGTTCTTCCTACAAGCGCTTTGTAAAGGAAAATATTGTCCATTTGACAGAATACGTTTTTCAATCCTTGTAACAATGTTCACAGATAGTTCATTGCATTCACTAAATGATTGCCAGTAACAAATTCAAGTCACATACAGGCAATAATAAATCAATACCCAATTGGGCCCATCCTCCTAGGATGCCGGGCCCCCCTAGGAGGGTCGGGCCCCGGGGCACCAGCCCCGCCTGTCCCCCCCTCTCGTCGGGCCTGCGCAAGACTTGTTAGAGTTATTCTGAGCATTTTCAGCACTCAGAACAGTTTAGGATCGATGACCGAGCATTTCGAGCATTTATTTAAATTTTTCATATTTTAAGGAAATCACGGTAATCAGCCGATGTAACTGTAAAAGTTAAATTTATTTTTGTTGAGGAATGGATATTTTTTCCATATTCGAAGGTTCGAACATGTGGATTCTCACATAATGAGATGATAATTAAACATATTTGAAATAATACAAATAATAATAATAATAATAATAATCCACTAATAATAATAATAATAATAATTTTCATAATTTTTCTAAATAATTCTTGGATATTATATTTTCTAATAATCATATGTATTGAGAAAGAGCCTATGAAGTAGTTTAATCATTTCTAGTTTGGAACAGGAGATTTTCCGAAGGAGAGTGGTTAGCGCAAGCCCGCATTCAACCAACATTTCAGTTCTGGTTGAACAGTTGATATTTGCAATGAGCAAAGTATATGTTTCAGATAACACGGAGAGGCATGAAACGGGAAGCAAATGATATTTGTATCAAATAGGATATTTTTGTATTTATATAAAATCATGACGTAAATACACTCGAAAGTGAAATAAAGCTTTTCATATGTATGGTAAATTCACGGGTTAAACTGAATGGTAAAATAAAATAGACTTGTCAGTTTATTAATCTTCCAGTGTTGATAACAAGCAGAGGCTTGATTTATTGTATAAATTTTGGGAAGATAATTTATGTGTGTGGAGTAGTTGAATGCCATTCCCAGGTGCGCATGTTAAGTCGCAGGAA
Organism: Meconema thalassinum; assembly: GCA_946902985.2. Taxonomy (NCBI): domain Eukaryota; kingdom Metazoa; phylum Arthropoda; class Insecta; order Orthoptera; family Tettigoniidae; genus Meconema; species Meconema thalassinum. Next base: position 47,337,838 of record OX336399.1, on the reverse strand, counting down.
TGAAGGTTTTTTCGAGCATCAATCAAATAGCAGGTTCGATGGCTCAGGTTTATAGTAGGAGTATTGGAGCCACACATTTCGTCGTATGAATAACCCGAAGGTTATTTCTTTGAAACCATCAGTTCTTATTTCAACCTTGTTTTACGAATTCCATTTAGACTTTGATTTTGCTAGAACCCGGATTTGTCATGATAGTAGTTTATTCTTCTTCAGAGGAATACCTTTGCCGTTGTTGTTGTAATATTGTGTTCTTACACAAATAATAGAATGGGCCACTGCCAATTAAAAATAATTCTTTAACCACGAATAATTTGAAGGATATTTTCAAATCCTAGTGCCATGAACTAAATTAATTCATTATAAAACTACAATTCTAATTTCCGCATTCTGTCGAAGAATTGCAAGTTGTAAAAATTGCTAAGAATGGCCATGAATATAAATATTTTCATAATGATTCCAAGTGGAAAATCTAATAGTTGAATGGTTCAACCATTTATTGATCTAGTTGATGATTCAGAAATCATATATTTTGTTTGGAACTTGAAGTTCATAATCGAGTCACTTCTCGAATGTTTAATGTCAGAAGAACAATTAATTGTTGTTGTGCTTCGCACAGTTCTTCGATGCTATGCTCAATGGTCAAATACTTTTCAGATGTTATTAATATGTGTTAATAATTTGTGTTGCTTCGATGATGATAATATTTTCAATGATATATTTTTGAAAACTGGAAAACAAATGAAAGTCTAAGAAATTCTATAAACATTTATTCTACGAGTGTTAATATCATGTAAATAGTCGAACAGTGATCAACGTTATTTCCAGTATGGACAATTCATTTTGAACTGGAATTAAATATTAATAATTTTGGAACACAGTCCACAGGACTATTAATCGGACTTGTGTTTCCTAAAAGATTGTCAGATGTGTTTGGAAGATTTCTGTATATTGTGTGTAAATAAGAGTGTGGATCGCCACACGTGGATGATGCTGCTTTGAGCATCTTTGCAGTCAGATTTTAACTTTAAAATAAACTGAGATAATTTTACCAGATGTGTCTTACCCAATTAAATCTCCTTCTATCCTTATTGTTGCATTGAGCCAAAAATCAGTAAAGCATTTTTTTAATTTGATGTCGTTTTTGCGATTTGCTTTAACCCATCTGGCGCTCCGGGATATTTTGACTCTCGTGCTGACTGATTATTGGTAAAATGCATATGTGGTCGTGCGGACTCCGGTCTAAACGGGCACATAAAATAAGATAGAGAGAGAAATGGCTTCGAACGTGGGTCCCGATTTAGACATGGTCAATCGCATGCCGATTTGAAATTGTGATAATTTTTATAGAAATATTTTGGGAGTTGAGAGATGTCTGGTTTGGATGAATAAATTAGTAGGAAACCCAATTAGTGGGGAAAATTAATAATTTAACTTGGTTAATAATTAGAATGGGTTTGATTATTTTTGATAATGGCTTAACCATTAGGGCGTCAAGTAAATTCAGTAGTAAACGTTCGATGACTGGACATACACATTATTTGAATCCAGGTGGAGGATATTTGAGAACTTGCATATTTTTCTTGTGATATTGTGGTAAATGTAATTCGTAAAAGTAGAGACTTTTGTTTTTCCATCACGTCGACATTAGGACAAATCTCATTTTATTATAGTGTTCCAATTAGCTATTCATATTTCTTGTTCTAGTTATAAGCTTGTGTTTGCCACTGTTGTATACCCCTAAGTTTTGAATAATAATTGAAATTATGGAAGAAATGATGTGGATGATGAGGAGTTTGGAGGAGAGTTCAAAACAGGCTGGACTGCGTGTAGCAGCCATTATGAAAGAAAATACTGAGGCTTTAGAAAAGAAACTTAAAGAAAATTCTGATTCTTTAGAAAATAAACTTAAAGAAAGTTTAAACGATAAACTTAAAGAAAATTCTGATTCTTTAGAAAATAAACTTAAAGAAAATTTGAATGATAAACTTAAAGAAAATTCTGATTCTTTAGAAAGCAGGTTAAAAGATAATTTGAAAGAAAGTTTAGATGAAAAACTTAAAGAAAATTCTGATTCTTTGGAAAATAAACTTAAAGAAAATTCTGATTCTTTGGAAAATAAACTTAAAGAAAGTTCTGATTCTTTAAAAAGTAATTTGAAGGAAAATTTAAACAGTAAATTTAATTCAATGGAAAGTAAATTTAAAGAGAATTCTGAAATTTTGAAAATGACACTTGAAAGTAAAATGAATAAATTATGCGATAAAACACATGAGCTCGAAACTTCATTAGCTACTAACGCAAGTTTAATGGACGAAAAATTTCGCGATGCCGATCTTCGATCCCAAAGCTTAGCTGATAGGATAGAACATGGTCTTAGGAAAGTTGGTGAAGACATGGTCAACCTGGAAGTCAGAGTGAAGAAGGAGAGTAACGAGATGGGAATTCTAGTTGTTCAACGTTTAACGGAACAATTCAAGGAACTTGTCATGGGAGAAATAAGAGAAGGTGTGATTAGTGAATTGCAAACTGAAATCAAAACCACAGTTGTCAATGAAATTAAAGACACACTCAAGCTGGAGAATCAAGAGGGAATCAAGGAGATTAGGGAATCTTTGTCATCCCATATTGAAGTAATTGCCAAGGATATCCAAGCAACTCAGAAGGACATATCAGATATGACAGGGTCATTGAAAAGTCATGAGGCTGTTATGAACCAGATATCCATTGATGTTAAGGACAATTGTAAAGAGACTGAAGCAATTAAGAAGATGGCAGAAGAAAACCAGAAGGAACTTGAGGCTATGAAAAGTCAAATAAAGGATGAGAAACAGTCTGATCATCTGTTAAAAATGCCAAATGTACGGGGAAAGGAACAGATACAGATAAATCTAGGAGCAGCTAGAGAGACTGAAAGACAGGATGAGGTCAGGACAGTATTTCAATCCAACCCCATAACTGTATTTAAGAATATAGAAGATAAGCCTTCTAAATTTTCAGGGCGAGATTCTGTAACACCCGTGGAATTTTTGAGAGAAGCAGGTGATTACCTGAAAGATTCTAAGATCCCTAAAGAAAGACAGATCCGAGTGATAGGGAAGTTCTTGGAAGGTCCTGCACTTTTGTGGTTTAGAGCATTTAGATCCACTCTAACCACTTTTGAAGAGTTTTCTCGTGGGCTATTGAAGAAGTTTTGGTCCCCTGAAACCCAACAGCAAGTCAGAGCAGAGTTATATTCGAAGAGATTCTCGACGTCACAACCTACTCGATACTCTACGTACTTTTCTGGACAGCTGTCTAAACTCCAACATTTAGATCCGCCGATGCCAGATAACGAGTTGATTACTGCATTGATACGTCAGTTTCCAGCAGACGTCCTGAGGATTTTGATCGCTGCTGATATCTATAATATGGAACAATTTGATGAAGTATTACAGAAGCTGGATCATACAAACGCTCAATTCTTCCATCAGAAGGGAGCAAAGAGTAACAACGCTGTGTACGCTGTTATGGCTGACGGTTATTCTCAGACACCTCGAGAGATTCGAGAGGAGCGAGAAGAGAAATCGCCGAGGGAAGATTTCAATAAGAGAGGATGGAACCAATACAGTAACAGATACAGTTACAAGCCATATGCGAGACCGGATGGTGGTAATCGATACAATACTCGATGGAGAAGACCACGAGATACTCAAGGAAGGTACCAGGAAAGAAGATATTATGGTAGAAACAACTACAATAATAGAGGGAATGTAGATACTCGTCAGTCCAATGAAGAGTTTAACAAGGAGACGAGGAAAAATTTGGAAGCAAGACACCAAGATAACTTGCAATTTGTGGAGCAGAGGCCCAATGATCCAGGTCCATCGGGAACACAACAATCCCGGGGGAATGGTAATGAAAAAAAAAACTTCGAATTCACAGTAGAAGATAGAATTTTGAATACTTTCACTTCCAGAATTATTAAATGGCAAGCAAAGGATGATGATTTAATTCAACAGAATGACGAACGAAAAGAAATGGGTACCAGAATTAGAATGCCAATCATATCATGCGAAGTATTCGGTATGCCTGTCGATACTTTGATCGATACTGGGGCTATGCTTTGTCTGGTGAATGAGAAGCTTTATATTCTGTGGAAGCTCAAAGAGAATTTAGAAGAGATTCCAGTATCAGGAATTAAGATCCAAGGAATAATACCCAATAAAATATCTCTGTGTAAAACACAATTATACTTATGTATTACGATTGGAGGACATGATTTCCGACATGTATTTGTTGTAATGAAGGACATGGCTTTTGACATGATATTGGGAGCAGATTTCATTCAGAAATATCAAGCAGTGATAGATATGAAGACAGAGACGATCAGATTCAAGAATACCGAAGAGATTAACTTCGAGGGAAAAGAAGAGGAAGACATCGAGGGAGATGCTCAATGGTCTCTGATTTTTCATGAAGCTGAAGGAAGAGAAGTCTACACTGAGAAGGAGTCCCCAGAGCTAGGGAAAATTTTGGAAGAGTATCAAGATATTTTTGACATTAAACCTGGTGAAATTAAGGATTTTGAATATCATATTCGTGTAAATGATGATGCACCTTTTCATGCTAAATTGTATCCAGTAGCAGAAAAGCATCGAGAAAGAGTAAAAGTGCTTATCAAGGAAATGGAAAGCAACAATGTGATTGAAAGGTACACTACATCTTATGTCAATCCATTAGCAGTAGTGTCTAAGCAAGATGGAAATCTGAGACTATGTTTAGACGCGCGAAATTTGAATTCGAGATTACTGCCAGAGTATGACAGACCACCAATCATTAGGGAACTGTTAAGGAAATTCCAAGGCAAGGTCTGGTTCTCTAATATTGATCTCACTTCGTCCTACCATCATATTAGGCTTAGTGAAGATTCTAAGAAGTTTACAGGATTTATGTTTGACCAGCAGACATATGTATTCCGCCGTTTACCATTTGGAGTCAAAACATCTGGATCCGTTTTGATCAGAGCACTGGAACAAAATTTGAGTCCTGAAGTAAAAGAGATAGCAATTCGTTATATTGATGATATCTTAATTGCGTCTGAGACTAAGGAGGAACATTTGTTACATCTTCAAATGTTATTCGCAGATTTGAGAAAAGCGAACTTCAAAGTAAACCTTCGAAAATGTCAGTTCTTTCGAAAGGAAATAAAATTTTTGGGTCACATTTTGGATGGAGAAGGATACCGTCCCAATGAGACGAAGATACAAGCAATTGCAAATTTCCCTAGACCTACTAGAGTGAAGAATGTCCGCAGTTTTCTCGGGACATGCCAATTCTTTGCAGGGCATTGTCCGAACTTCACAAAGACAGTTGCGCCATTGCAGGAATTGTTAAAGAAAGGAAATAAATGGAAATGGGATAAAGATTGTGAACAATCATTTCAAGATGCCAAGAGGTTATTGGTAAACAGTGTGAAATTGGAGTATCCTGACTTTACCAAGAATTTCATCATAGAATCTGATGCATCCACCGTAGGGATTGGAGCTATTCTACTTCAAGAGGATGAAGACCACAAGAGACATTACCTGGCGTTCATTAGCAGAAAACTTCGTCCATCAGAGAGAAATTATTACACCACAGAGTTAGAAGCACTTGCTGTAATATTTGCATTGGAGTCGTGGAAGAAAATGTTAATTGGACATTCAGTCATTGTGAGGACTGATCACCACGCATTGGAGTTCATTTTGAGAACAAACTTTGCCAGTGATAGAATAACTAGCTGGTCACTTTTTATTCAGCAATTCAACCTAGTTATTGAACACACTCCTGGAAAGTTGAATGTGGGAGCTGATTTGTTGAGTAGAGCAGTGGAGTCTACATCTAAGGTTTTTCAAGTTAACCTGACGCAGGAGGATGAAGATACCTTGAGAAGGTTAAGGTTATTGCATTTATCCCAGAGGAGAGACCGACGTCTTAAGAACATTTTTCGTTTTCTACAAGGAAACATGGATCCCAATGATGATGATTTTGTAGAAACTGAAAGAATTTCAAGAGATTTTATGATGTTAGATGGTTTAATCTACAAGTTTGCAGATCCCGACCATACGAAGCTGAGAGTAGTGATACCTCCACGATTGCAAAAACCCATTATTTGGATGGCACATAGAATCGCAGGTCATGCTGGAGTAGATAAGACAGTCAACATGATTCAAGAGAAATTTTCGTGGGAGCGAATGCGACAAACTGTCAGAAACACTATTCGAGAATGCGTCTTATGCCAAAGGAGTAAACATAATTCTAGATTATTGAGAGAATTACCAAGGCCTATTATTCCTTCTAAGCCTTGCGAAATCTTCGCGACTGATTTATATGGTCCTCTCCCAAAGTCTTAAAGAGGTAACCGATATATTTTGGTGACTATGGATGTTTTTAGCAAATACACCATGTTACATCCAATTCAGAAGGCAAACGCAAAGTATTGTGCGAAGAGAATTAGAGACAGCGTAATTCCGGAAGCAGGCAAACCGGAATTCCTTTTATCAGATCGTGGACCTCAATTTACATCTTTGGAGTTTCGAACCATCATGAATAATCTTGGGATTAGACAATTGTTTTGTTCTATTAGACATCCAGAGAGCAATCCAGCGGAACGCGTGATGGCTGAAATAGCAAACTTTTGCCGCCTCTATTGTCCAAATGAGCATTGGAAATGGATGGATGTTCTTTCTTTAGCATCCGAATCCATCAACTCTACGATTCATGAGAGTACTGGACAGATTCCTATGTTGCTTCATCATGGAATTAAACCAACACGATTATGGGATCGAAACATCTCTATTCCACCTGAGATCGAACCAAGTCGTCAGATGAGAGAAACTCTAGCTTTAGACAAGTTGAGGAGTCAAGCTGAGAAGAGAGAGCGCAGAGTGAGAGGAAAGCGTTTTCGCAGACCCTTGCGCGTAGGAACTCTTGTTTTAGTGAAAAGACCTACACCCTCTGACGTGCAAAATCGAGTGTACTCGAAATTTGCAAGCCTTTACACTGGACCCTACCGAATTGTGGAAGTAAACAATAATGGAAGCTATGAAGTAGCCAATACACGAACTGGTAACATCGTGGGAACTTACAATGCATCGAATTTGAAGATCTATTATTCAAGAACCAGATGATTTAATGTGTAGATAGGAAAAATAAAAATTTTTCAATTTTTATTTTTTGCTAGGTGTGGGGTGGATGTGCCCAACTCTAGGAATGGGTTTTCCAAGTTTCAGACACCTAGATATCAAGGGAAAGGCTGTAGCCGCTTTTGAAAGTTCATATATTTGAATATCGCGCTACATTGCTTCTCGAAGCATTTCGAAGGATTTTACCGATAGTTGGATGTCAAGTGACGTAGCGAGTAACAGCAGAGGTGGAGGCTATTTATTGATTAAATAGTTAACTATGGAGTAGAGACTTGAGACTGGGATCAGATTACTGGCACGGCCAAATGAAAGAGAACGCAATTAGTATCAAGTAAATCGGACCAGGGATTCAAGAGATATGAGGATTTCCAGATATCAGGCGATGACGCGTGACCCTGACAGTTTTGAATAAAAGCCAGCTGGAGGAGGCATGGTTAGTTCATTCTAACACAAGCACTTGGCAAGCAAGTTGCGTCTACGCTGAGCCAAGGCACATGGTTGCCGTATCTACGCAGAAGTTCTGTTCAAATCGTGATAGTCACGAGAAGTGCTGCGCAAACGAGTTGGAACTTAGTAAGTTTCTGGTGAGGAGAATCACTGAGGTGATTGATTTCTACAGACATTGGTGGAAATATTTATATTTCCAAAAGGACATATGCTAGACTTTGTCTAGGAAATAGTATTTTGTCACAGTCCAATAGTAACTTAATACTTGGATGTTTAAATCCATTTCAAGTCAGTTTTCATATTTTGTAACTAGTTAACCACTTCGATCTGTCAGTACATTGAAGACTAGTCTATAACGGTGGCGTTCATTAGTCTACGCAAGGGAAACTGCAAGTTGTCTAGCGCATGGCAGATGGTGATATTAATAAACCATGCCCTGGGAACGATCTTCAGAACAGCCGTTAACTGCTTAGACTGTCAACGTTTTTCTTGTACTGATGAGATTACAGTGAGTTATGTTACAACTGACATATTTAAGAAGAGATCACTTAGATCTGACCCTATTTCAACAAACTGTTATGGCTTTGATAGAAGCCCATATTAAAATGGAACCACAGTTTATTCAAACGTCGAAAGATACTACCACTATGTCTGACTAGACTATTTGTGGGTCTACAATGGCGGCCGATACAAGAATTATACGTGCTTGTCCGATAGGGCATGTCTATGGATAAATCTGGTACAGACCAGGTTTACTACACTTCAAGACCATCAAGAAATGTAAGCCACATTTGAATTATATTATGCTTAGCTAATTGGAACAAACTATTTTTCTGCAGATGACCAACACATTTTTTTCGTCGTATTTAAAGCTTGTAATGATTTACGCAAGACTTGTTAGAGTTATTCTGAGCATTTTCAGCACTCAGAACAGTTTAGGATCGATGACCGAGCATTTCGAGCATTTATTTAAATTTTTCATATTTTAAGGAAATCACGGTAATCAGCCGATGTAACTGTAAAAGTTAAATTTATTTTTGTTGAGGAATGGATATTTTTTCCATATTCGAAGGTTCGAACATGTGGATTCTCACATAATGAGATGATAATTAAACATATTTGAAATAATACAAATAATAATAATAATAATAATCCACTAATAATAATAATAATAATAATTTTCATAATTTTTCTAAATAATTCTTGGATATTATATTTTCTAATAATCATATGTATTGAGAAAGAGCCTATGAAGTAGTTTAATCATTTCTAGTTTGGAACAGGAGATTTTCCGAAGGAGAGTGGTTAGCGCAAGCCCGCATTCAACCAACATTTCAGTTCTGGTTGAACAGTTGATATTTGCAATGAGCAAAGTATATGTTTCAGATAACACGGAGAGGCATGAAACGGGAAGCAAATGATATTTGTATCAAATAGGATATTTTTGTATTTATATAAAATTATGACGTAAATACACTCGAAAGTGAAATAAAGCTTTTCATATGTATGGTAAATTCACGGGTTAAACTGAATGGTAAAATAAAATAGACTTGTCAGTTTATTAATCTTCCAGTGTTGATAACAAGCAGAGGCTTGATTTATTGTATAAATTTTGGGAAGATAATTTATGTGTGTGGAGTAGTTGAATGCCATTCCCAGGTGCGCATGTTAAGTCGCAGGAATGAAGGTTTTTTCGAGCATCAATCAAATAGCAGGTTCGATGGCTCAGGTTTATAGTAGGAGTATTGGAGCCACACATTTCGTCGTATGAATAACCCGAAGGTTATTTCTTTGAAACCATCAGTTCTTATTTCAACCTTGTTTTACGAATTCCATTTAGACTTTGATTTTGCTAGAACCCGGATTTGTCATGATAGTAGTTTATTCTTCTTCAGAGGAAGACCTTTGCCGTTGTTGTAATATTGTGTTCTTACACAAATAATAGAATGGGCCACTGCCAATTAAAAATAATTCTTTAACCACGAATAATTTGAAGGATATTTTCAAATCCTAGTGCCATGAACTAAATGAATTCATTATAAAACTACAATTCTAATTTCCGCATTCTGTCGAAGAATTGCAAGTTGTAAAAATTGCTAAGAATGGCCATGAATATAAATATTTTCATAATGATTCCAAGTGGAAAATCTAATAGTTGAATGGTTCAACCATTTATTGATCTAGTTGATGATTCAGAAATCATATATTTTGTTTGGAACTTGAAGTTCATAATCGAGTCACTTCTCGAATGTTTAATGTCAGAAGAACAATTAATTGTTGTTGTGCTTCGCACAGTTCTTCGATGCTATGCTCAATGGTCAAATACTTTTCAGATGTTATTAATATGTGTTAATAATTTGTGTTGCTTCGATGATGATAATATTTTCAACGATATATTTTTGAAAACTGGAATACAAATGAAAGTCTAAGAAATTCTATAAACATTTATTCTACGAGTGTTAATATCATGTAAATAGTCAAACAGTGATCAACGTTATTTCCAGTATGGACAATTAATTTTGAACTGGAATTAAATATTAATAATTTTGGAACACAGTCCACAGGACTATTAATCGGACTTGTGTTTCCAAAAAGATTGTCAGATGTGTTTGGAAGATTTCTGTATATTGTGTGTAAATAAGAGTGTGGATCGCCACACGTGGATGATGCTGCTTTGAGCATCTTTGCAGTCAGATTTTAACTTTAAAATAAACTGAGATAATTTTACCAGATGTGTCTTACCCAATTAAATCTCCTTCTATCCTTATTGTTGCATTGAGCCAAAAATCAGTAAAGCATTTTTTTAATTTGATGTCGTTTTTGCGATTTGCTTTAACCCATCTGGCGCTCCGGGATATTTTGACTCTCGTGCTGACTGATTATTGGTAAAATGCATATGTGGTCGTGCGGACTCCGGTCTAAACGGGCACAGTATCGTGATCATTTTACTCTATAAATTCTTCCTTGGAAGTATCTGCGTCTCATCCAACTTCTTCTTTCTTTTCCTCTTATTCTGCTAGCGCTATAGCGTCATATATTTCCTCTTCAGTAAGTCTCTTCGAAATTTTACCTCGTATACAAGCCCTAAAAACACAGAACTGTACGAGACGCGGAGATAGATTCTAATTCCATTAAAATATGATTTAAAAAATAAGACTGAGTTAAATAACTGAATAAATATTTTACTTATATAGATACACGCATGGTGTACTCTGTTCACCACACAACGCGACAGCTCAATGTTTATGGTATTCCTGAAAATAAACGAATCCAGCAACAATGACACTGCTTGTAGTCGTTTGGGAACATTTTAGGGATATGTTAGTTGGCACCTAATAGCCTGCAGAAACATTACAACCAAAAATATATCCTCGTTAGTACGCCTGGTGTACATTATACACCTCGCGTGTACTAAAGTTTAACTATGTTTTTTGCAATTAACTCATAATACAGTTTTTGGTGGTTAGACCCCTGTTCGGTGCATCGCTTCAAACTTAGAATTGAATAAAAAATTTAGAGGTGGATACCGAAATGTGAAAAGACAGAGAATTAATAAAACAAAAAACAAACAAAAATAGCCTGTTAATAGTTCGTGAGTGAAAGGTAAATAAAAAAGTTGTAAATCAGCCCGGGCAACATAGGACATACACACAAAAGGTTATTTACCACTGATCGTTTCATGCTTCCAGGATAATCCCAAAATTGGTCCATCTTGAACAAATAATAGTCTAGTAATTCTGTTACTCCCCAAGCATGGAAAGAATGACAGGATTGATGAATGAATGTGGAAGATCTTCATGACCTTAATACTCATTGAAGTAGGGAATTATGGAAAGCCAAGATGTCGGATATAGTCTGTGTGTTCTTCAGAGCGTATAGAAGACTTTGCATCCGGGAGGGAGTTACACGTATCTCTGTCCTGAGGGCGCGCGCTAGACTAATAATAAAAACAACGAATGACAATCGTTAATTTACGGCGGGAAAGGGCAGGATGGTGAATTAAAATCTATTGCGAAACGTTTCCTCTTTGAGTTGTCATACTAAAACTTACTGTCTTCCTTTTCCTGGTTACTCCTTGCTATGGAGGGGATATCCTTTCAGAACTCGATAGGATAACATCTACGAATGGCAGGGAATAGCAGTCCATGCAAACAATTCATACTCGAAGGATGTCGTTTCCTGCAATATTTTAAGAAGTCAATGGTATGGGACCTTTATGTTATATTGCTGTGAACTTAAACCAAGAATATTTAATTAGGAATTTATTCCCAGCGATTAATAATGATAATTTATACACAAGTTGTTATGACACACCTCCCAGGGGCTCACAACTTGTGGGATGTTGGTTAGCGACCACGGGACCCCAGCTGAGTCCGGCATTGCTTCCACTTACTTGTGCCGGGCTCCTCGCCGTCTTCTTTCCTGTCGCCCTCCCTTGGTCAACTCTTGTTCTTTTTCGACCCCGACGGTGTTAGGGTGTCTGAGGCCTGGAGAGTATTTTCCTTTCCCGCCTTAATTGGCCCTTGTCTCATCTTTTCTGATTCCCTCCTTCTGCGAGTGGTCAGCCTTCTTTTTCTTTTCCTGTTACCTCCTGCCTTGTGCTCAAGTTCCTTAAGGAGGCAGGGTGTATGTAGCCCCACCACTTCTGGTGCACCCTGGATAATGCTACACTCTCAGGGGCTCACGGCTGGTGATTTCTGGAGTTGGCGACCCCGAGAGTTTCCTGAGCTGGGTCCGTTTTCCCTTTTGTCCCTTACCTTTGGGGCGGACCCTCTCCTCTCTCCTTCCCTCTCCTCTTTTCATTATATTTCCTAGCTGCTTCGGTGGCGTAGTCGGTAGCATGCTGAACTGCTGTGCCCAAGATAGCGGGTTCAAACCCGGCCGAAGTCGTCAGATTTTTTAAGAGCGTTAAAAATCCTTCAGTATGCCTTCCTTCGGAGGGGAAGTAAAGCCGGCGGTCCCATGTCATAGATTTATGGCATGTAAAAGATCCTTTCAAAGACTAAACTTGTGTAAAGCAAAAATTGTTAGATAACATTTCGTCAGAACGCTCTATCAAAGTTCCAACGTTCACCACTAGGTATCATTGATATCTGGTGGCGAAAGTTGGAACTACTTGAAATTGAACGGAACTTTTAGCTCACCCTTTAGGGCGTCCGCTGGAAGCAGCTACAGGTTCAGGCGAGCCGAACATGTCCTCGGACACTCCCGGAACTAAAGCCATACGATAAATAAATAAATAAATAAATAAATAAATAAATTATATTTCCTTTTCTCTTTAAGATTCCCGCACTGTTTTTGTTACTTGGTTCCCCGTGTATCTCAATTTCCTTCATTGTTTGTAGGTATTTTTAATCTACGTTGCATTTTGTAAGTTTTTTCGATTTAAATTGCATCACGCGATTGTTTTCAACCTCAATTGCATTTTGTAAAGATTGACAATCTAAATTGCTTTTTAGTAAGTCTTTCAATGTAGAAGCAGGGCATTTTAGTGAGATTTTAGAATTTCAAGTGCATTTTGTATTTTCAACTTAAACCGCATTTCGCAAGAATTTTAAATCTAAATTGCATTTTGTTTGGCGGGCATTTTGCAAATATTTTGATTCTCAATTGCATTTTGTGGGTATTTTGAATCTAAATTACATTTTGACAAGTATTTTCAATCTAAATTGCATTTTGTAAGTATTGTCAATCCACATGAGTCGTCTGAATCTACCGTGCATTTTGCAAGCATTTTCAATTTCAATTGCATTTTGTAAGTATTTTGAATTTCAATTGCACTTTGTGAACAATTTGGATTGGAACTATTATCTTTCAATCTGAATTGCATTGTGTATTTTCAATTTCAATTGCATTTTGTAAGTATTTTGAACCCCAATTGCATTTTGTACGTATTTTCGATCTCATTTGCATTTTGTAAGTATTTTGAATTTCAGTTGCATTTTGTAAGTATTTCGACGCTACATTGCATTTTGTACGTATTTTGAACCTAGCCTACATTTTTTTTCATCTATTCTTTTTGTGAATCTTTTCGTTCAATTCCATTTTGTAAGAACATTTTGTGAGTTGTTTCCATCTGAGTTGCTTTTTGTACGTATTTTCCGTCTCACATAATGTTCGTTCTGGTTTCCATTTTATTATCATTTTCGCTATCACCCAGATCATTAGGGGCCGATAACCTCGATGTTAGGCCCCTTAAAACAACAATTATTATCATCATCTTCATCATCATCATCCATGATCCGCTGCACATCCAGACCTCTCCCTGCAAGATCATTTCTAACCTGGTCGATCCATCCCATCCTCGGTCGACCTTTTGGTCTCTTGCCTTTTAGTTCTTTCTCAAACCTCACTCTAGCTGTTCTTTGTGTGTCCATTCTCTTGAGATGACCGAACCATTTCAGCCTAACTTCAACACAGATCTCATTAAGAGATTGTTCTACTTGAACAAGATGGCGTATCTCATAATTTTTTATTTTTTCCCTCCTTGTCTTCTCAATCATAGTTCTTAAAAACTTCATCTCCACCGCCTGTAGTTTACTGGTAAGCTATTTCTCTTGGAATGGGTACAGGTTTCTAAGCTATATGTAGTAACAGGTACAAAGAAGCTCTTAAAGGAACTTGCTTATCCCAAAGAAGCCCTCTCACGAGATGATAAAATTTTGCTCCATGTTGAACTCTACTAGTGATTTGTGCAGATGGTTGGTTATCTGTGGACACTACACTGCCAAGGTAACAGAACTGATGTACTTGTTCTAATTTTGTACCATTGAGAGTGATGTTAGTACAGATGTTTGGTCAACTAACGGGCATCACAACCGTTTTGGACTTGCTTATATTCAGACCATGCAGAATAAAAATAATATCGTATGACCTTGAGTGCCGGGTGCAAGCTTTGTTATTTGACGCCCAGAGGGCAACTTGCATGTCGAATTTCGTCGTTCCTTGGAACGCTATGACAGCCAAGGAGGTTAGATATCTAAGCTCCTTGACACTATAGCGCTTTCTAGTAGATACATGAGGAACTTAGTGTTGGCGGAGTTATTTATCGTATGGCTTTTAGTGCCGGGAGTGTCCGAGGACATATTCGGCTCGCCTGAGTCTGTAGCTACTTCCAGTGGACACCCTTAGAGTGAGCTACGAGTTCCGTTCAATTTCAAGTAGTTCCAACTTTCGCTACCAGATATCAATGATACCTAGTGGTGAACGTTGGAACTTTGATGGAGCGTTCCGACGAAATCTAACCTAACAATTTAGCTTCACTTAAGTTTAGTCTGTGGAAGGATCTTTTACATGCCTTAAATCTATGCCATGGGACCGCCGGCTTTACTTCCAATCCGAAGTAAGGCATACTGAAGGATTTTTAACGCTCTTAAAAAAACCGACGACTTCGGCCGGGTTTGAACCCGCTATCTTGGGCACAGCAGTACAGCATGCTACCAACTACGCCACCGAAGCCGCCTGTGTTGGCGGAAAATTCCGAGATTATTTTTGCCATTATGAACATGGCCTACTGATTTGAAATGCGTTCTTTACCTTGCCAACGTATGACATGCATGTCGTGATTTTTGTCGCCTTTAAAAAAAATATCACTTACTACGTCCAGGAGCGAACCTGCAAGCTTGGGGTTGGTAGTCCGACACGATAACCACTCACCCACTGTCAGGACAGTAACAAGACTACAGGTTTTATACTTCCTCTTTATTCATTCATATTAACAGCTCCACCTTACAACAAGGAACACAGGGGTTTGGTTGAATTCTGCGGAAGTTTTTCAGAATAAGCATGTTGTCAAGGAACAACACAACATGGGGTAACATCATCTAACATCCTCCCACCTTTTGATTCTATCGATAACTTATTGGTTTTAAAAGAATCGAAACAACACAACACATCTAAGTTACTCCCCCCTCCCTGTTTTCAGGTCTCTTTAGTCCAACAGTCTGCGAGGGACCTTTATCCTTAGTTATCCTCTACGTTACTTCATGTAGGTTTGGATTTTTAAATTTATATCTTAATATTTTTATCGCAGTTGGAACACAAAAAGTGCACCTTTTTAAGCGTGTTTCAACCATGCGTCACATTTAAGAATTATTATCTCAAAAGCCCGTCATCAGATCGAATCCACATTTTAACACAATATACCTTAGGATGTTGTATAACTGGTTTATCAATTTCAAAATGTTGTGTGTCCACAAAACAAAGTTGTATTCATTGTTGTAAGGTAACTTTTTCTCGGCTCGGGGTGGTTGGAAAAGGTAGTTCTTGGTTGCATTGTAATCCTTATACATCGAAAAGTTATGCTGTATGATTGTGAAATACGTAAATTAATTCACTTATTTTATATCGGTTTGTATTTGTACGGGGGAAATAACGCATGTTTCACCAGCTAGCCGCTCCGGGAAAAGCTGTATAGCGTTGCCGAAATGGTGCCCACACGCATCAAGGCTTGTCTAGCTCGGAATATGATGGGCTCCATCTCAGCAACGCTGTACAGCTTTTCCCGGAGCGGCTAGCTGGTGAACCATGTGTTATTTCCTCGTACAAATACAAACCGAAATAAAATAAGAGAATTAATTTACGTATTTCACAGTCATACAGCATAACGTTTTGATGTATAACGATTACAGCGCAACCAAGAACTACATTCTCCAACCACCCCTAAGCCGAGAAAAAGTTACCTTACAACAATGAAAACAACTTTGTTTAGTGGACTCACAACATTTTGAAATTAATAAACCAGTTATACAACATCCTAAGGTATATTGTGTTAAAATGTGAATTCGATCCGATGACGGGCTTTTGAGATAATAATTCTTAAATGTGACGCATGGTTGAAACACGCTTAAAAACGTGCACTTTTTGTGTTCCAACTGCGATAAAAAATATTAAAATATAAATTTAAAAATCCAAACCTACATGAACTAACATAAAATAGAACGACGAAAATGTTGATGGTTTTGGATTTTATGTAGGTCTATTGGTTACTTAACAAACAACCTTCAAACTCGAGTACACATAATACTTTGGTCGACAGTAGTTGGCCGATTAGTGAATAATAAACAAATAAATAAATAAATTACTGTTTATCCTGTTGTCTAAGTTGGTAAAGAAAGGAATGTCGTCATATTCAAACAGTTTCTGTAAGACATAGTAACTTACATAAGCACTTTTTATTAAACTACAACTTCGTAAATCTCACGGCTTCTTTTATCTTTTTCTAATGTACTTTATGTTCTTGATGCTGTCTCCAAATATAGCAATACTTTGTCATGATATGCTCAACCTGATGTTTTATTATTCCGTAGAAACTGGAGCATCCACTCTCGTCGACAAAATATTGAAGAAAGACCAGTGTATGCATCGTAGTTCAGATCATAGATTTCCGACTCCACGTTCTGTAAGAAGCCCCGTTCTCTCGAAACTACCTCCTATAAACAGATAAAAGAAAGATATATGGATCCGGACCACTGAGCAAAGTGTTATTTCTTGAAAGGCCATATAATCAGAATATTGAATGGAATGTACTTTATTGGTCTTGAAGATGTAATCTAGATTTATTGTCTCTGTTCCGATGAAGTGTGTGAAACTAAATCATCATATTCTTTAATTGTTTTTATGTTCGACGATGTCGAAATATAATTATTATACATTAGAAAACTGTACTATAATGAGGCTCATAATAGCACAAGTTTTCATTATGAAACAGTTTCTCCCACCAATCAGAGCTCAAGAAACAGTTGTTTGACCAATTAGGCAAGGATGGCATCACACCTGCGCTGAGTTCCAATGCCTTCTAAATTAAATTTCACTGCGTGGCCTAGTGTCATAGTGGGGTAATCGAGGAGGCCATGGTCAAATACAAGGTATTCTCTGCGTCCCATTCGCTCTGTTCAGTACATAAGACTGGCGAAATCTCGACAGATATTTATGAATATTTATGTTCGAATATAAAATCGTTATAATAATTAACTTATCTTCGATTATAAATAGTCGCCTATAATGGTAATAAGACACTCGCATACGCTCGTTTTATAAACATACCCGTGTCTTAATTATTGCCATTATGGGCTCGTTGCATAATGTACTGCAATTATTTGAACATTATGGTGTTTGATGCCATTTTTCAGTGTTGCCTTAGTAAACAAAAGTCTTTAATAGTTGAAGATTATCCTGAATACAGTAACATACACCACATTAGAGAGAGACTAGACTTGGCAACATACAGGTACATTTGTACGAGGAACACACAGCACTTAGGAATGCGAGAGAGGGGGAATAGCGCAACGAGATAAGAGACCCTCTCACACAGGAATTTCCCGTCAGTGACCACGTTAACTGCTCTCAACAGGACAGCGCAAGCCCCAGCCAATTAAGTAGCCTGTACAATACAGTACAAACAGAATTGACCATTTACAACTACCAAATATTCACTCCAAACAGGCAAATTCCGGTAGTCAATCACCACTTCCAGTGTCTCAACAAAACATCACATAGACCACAACTAACAAATGCTGCAACTAAATAAGTGTATATTGTAAATATTTTTACCTGTATTTTCAAACATAGATGTTATAGCCTAAAGTGTAATTGATCTGATGATGATCGCTTGCCGATCGAAACTGGTCATCCAAGTGTATTTATTAATCACATGTGATTTCAGGATTAGGGAATAACCCATCTCATTTGGGTACAATCGTGTTGACCTACTGAAAAGCACCAAACTTTTGAATTATTTGAATTAAATACAGTCCTGCAATATCGTTATCTAAGTAGAATATTGGAGGATAGCCAGGTGTGATACTTCAAATGGAAGAGCTGCAAAAGAACCCCACCCCCCGCCACCAAGGGCTCACAACTAGTGGGACGTGGGTTGGCGACCACGGGACCCCAGCACTGAGCCTCTCATTACTTCCACTTGCCTCTGTCGGTCTCCTTTCTATCGTTTTTCCTGTCGACCTGCCTTCATCAATTCTTGTGTTCGCATCTGACCTCGACTCTTTGAGGTATCCGAGGCCTAGGGTGCCTTAATCGGCTCTTCTCTTTTATCGCCTGATATGCTTATTTTTCTAAAAATTGCATCACTTTTTCTCTTTTTCCCCACACTGGTAAATAACAAGTGATGGACGAAGCAAAGAGGATATAAAATTTAGGTTGGTTCAGGCAAGGAAAGCATTTGTACAGAAACGAAATTTGTTAACATCAATAATATAGATTTTGGTATTAGAAAGTCATTTTTGAAAGCCTTTGTCTTCAGTGTGGCGCTCTATGGAAGTGAAACTTCGACTATTGACACAGCAGAAAAGAGGAGAATAAAAGAGATTGAAATGTGGTGTTACAGGAAAATGATGAAGATCAGATTGGTAGACGAGTGGGAGAGGAGAGATTTTTCTGGCGACTGCTAATTAAATGAAGAGATACATAGGCCTATTAAGCCATTCAGGAATAGCCAACTTAATTTTGGAAGCAAGGATCGAGGACAAGAACTGTAGGGGTAGACCAAGGTTAGAATATTTTAAACATATTGCCTTGGATGTAAGGTGTGGTAGCTATGTAGAGATAAAACGATTAGCTCAAGGCAGGGAGGCATGGAGGGCTGCATCAAACCAGTCAAAATGCTGAAGACTCAAACAACAACCCCTATTGAAGTGCTAGAAGCCATTTTGAGTAATCTGCACCATGGTGTAATCGTGCTCGTTAAATCGTGCACCACGGCCGCTAGGGCAGCTGCAGCAAGTCCGGAGATTGTAGGTTCGAAACCCGACTGCCTTCACATTTTCAAATCTTACTCAGCAGACAAGAATAATATCAAGTGGCAACAGAATACAGCTTGAATTAAATAACAGTATTCAGAAATCAAGTCAATTCTATCAGCAAGTTCCATATCTACTCTGGAATAAGCAAGTGCCACTAAGATCAAAACAAACTCTGTTTCGAATATACTTTGTCCCTACAGTATATTGACTTATGGGTTGGAAACATGCACAACTACCAAAAAAGATGACAGCCGACTTCAGGCTTCAGAAATGAAGTTTCTAAGAAGCATCTGGGTAGATTATTGGCTGAGGAATAACCTAACCACCAAGGGAAGATGATTAAGAAAAGGAGGTGGGTTTCGGACTGGAGAAAAAGGAGAGAAAAATAGGATGAGTGTCCCCCAAAAGTTATAAATTTAACTTTAAATACACTTAAAGGCGGTTGCCACTGCAAATCAGCTCTCCGATACCTAAAGTGAGTAGGGACCTGGTCGAAGCTGACGGGAACCGCAGCTAAGACTTGGGCGGTTTGCCAGAGAAAGGCTTTAGTGTATTCCCTCTCAAGCATGCATAAGACTACTATGGGGAAGGGTGATAGTCTGGCAAGACAAATAGTAACAGATTTATTCTGTATTAACGATGGCATGAACTGAGGAAGAGTTAGGAAAGCCAGGAGCTTGCCTAACTGTAGTATTTGCGAAATTATAAATCCAAAAACAAATATTTAATTTATTTAACAAGGCAAAAGAAGTTGATAACTTTAACAAATATATTTTCAATTTGGTTAACAATTTTGGGGTCACAGACCTCAGAAAGCATTAAACGTTTGCGCCAGGCAATTAACAATTTATGAGGTTTCGAACCTTATATATGTTCTAAAATCTTTGTAAGATTAATTTAACAATAAATAGAGTACAAGGTGTGTACTTTAAGAAATTCCTGAGAGAATATTCTAGAGAGAGTGACAACTTCGAAAATAACAATAAGAAAAACATGAAGAATAAGATAGAAGTTCCTACAACTTCTTATATTTAAGCTAAATTACTTTTGGTTATTATACAAATAAGGGCAGGTCACTTACTGTGAAACCTGAAGAGAAAATCAAAAGGAAGGTTCTCGACCTCCTATGTTTAAATAGGAATCACGAGCCAAATGGGGCAGTTTCCATTTCGTGAGACCTAGAAATAACTCACTCAAGAGTTGAAAGAATTGCTTTCCCTGATTATAAGGTAGAAACAATGTAAGTTTGAACCGTGTATAAAACACGTAGTTATGCATAAATTAATTAATGATAAACAAGCAAGATGGAAGGGCACTTCGTAGAATGACACCTTATTGGAAATGATCCAGAGTTACAATTTTATTAATATGGTTTGTTAGTAGAAGGTTTAGGAAAGATCAATTGGGATTGAGGATAAATGTTCATGGCCTTATTTAATGTAAACGGACGATCGCGACGCGGTAGAAAAGTTGAACAAGCACTAGTTTTCACTATAGTCTGTTAAATAGATGAAAAGTTCACTGTAGAAACACGAAAGTTTATGGGAAAGAAAGTTATTGCAATGATTAAAATAACTGGTTGCACTAGGTAGGCGAGAGTCTATTTCTTGAGAAGGTTGTGAATTACAATTAAATGCGCCATAGAACATTCAAACTGTGGAAGAAATTCGCTATTGCAGTAATTTATAAGGAAGATTCCTCATTTTAAATAGTATTCCTACAAGTGAGTGAAAAATACATGACGGCAGGACTTGTAGATAAAGTACAGGATCTGGAAGGTTCCAGAACAGTCCTAATAGAAGAATGGGGCCAAAGTTAATCCAGCGGTGGAGCGAGCTTAATCTTTATAGACAGCGGGTAATAGATGATATCCCACGTGGTGAGAAGATCTCTCATTTAACAAGCATAAGAAATGCTGCTTTTCACAAAGATTGGCTTAATTAGGCAAAAGCCCAACATGGAAAATCCCGCGAAGGATGATTATTTCAACAAATAAGTAATTTCACACTGCCTATAAAAGATCGTTAAAAGCATGTAGAAGTTAAAACCATGAAGATGAGGTTAAAACTTGAAGTTTGTACTTAACTTTGCTGCATGGCGAAGGTGAGGTTCTCCTTGATGTTTAAAGTTACCACATGACGTGGAATCTAAAAAATGCCTCGTTAGGTTAGGAGGCTAGCTCTAGTTGAGCCTTAACTGAGTCGACGGCCGGCGCACAAGTGAGACCCACTCAGCGAAGCATAGAGGGACTAGGGAAGGGAAGAGAGTGAGAGGTAGGAGACAAAAGGTATACATATCAGCATAACCAACATAAGAAATTAAATTCTCTTGAGGAGATGGTCTTCAAAGAGTTGATAGCAGGCGATACTAGCACAGCATGGTGAGTGAAAAAGTAGACGAAGTTCTCTTGCTCATGGAGATAATAGCTGGCGATGGTAACGAGATCTAATGGCCAGATGGAAAAGGAAGTCCTCTTGCACCAGGAAGAATTGAGGAGCTTCAGAGATTCGCTGCTAGATGACGCTAGGTGGGTCATGGAAGATATATATCTAGAACAGACTCACAATGACATAAGAGATATGACCACCAAAGAGAAACTAGAAGATCGCTGTTGGTGTTTGATAAAAAGGAAAAGATGAACATGCAAAGAGCATTAAACTTTATATTCTCTCGTACCGTGTATTCCAAGAATACACCAGCATCCTTCAAAAAATAGGAAAAGTGGGAGAGAGAACCTGCACGACAAGGTTTATTTCAGGAACGAACCACTTCAATCGGCTAACGCCTACAAATACCTGGGCATGACCCTCCATGCAACTGTAAGATCCTTTAGGATTCACACTAAAACACGAACATCAGCAGGCACGAAGGCAATATTTGACACACCATCACTATCTAAGACTACCCCTAAAAACTGCCATGAAACTATTCGATGCCAAAATCGTATCTATCCTAACGTATGGAATAGAAATAACCTGGGAAAAACTAGGAATAAAAGACCTATCAGCCATGGAAGCCGTCAAAGCTCGGTTCCTGAAGTCCACCCTAGCAATATCCAAATATACCCGCTCACGATTCGTCTATGTCCCAGCAAGAGAAACCTTTCTGATGGAAGATCTCAGGACCAAATAAAATCTACCTTTCACTAAGAACTTGGAAAAACAAATGGAAATAAGAAGACAAACTTCAAAAGAGGTATGGCCCGAATTCTATGCAACGGAGGCCATGAATGGAAACCAACCAAGACCTGCGCCATTTTGTGAACTCTTTGGCAACGCACGGATACCACCACAGAGTGTACCAAGTGAAGAACCATCACGAGCTGAACGAAACATATGTATGTAATCTTTGTGAACACCCATGTGATCGGTACTACATTACAACATGCACAAAACTATCCAAGTCAATAATCGAGACTTGCTTAAAACCATAAGACTGAAACAAAGTGAAATATAATGAATACAGTGTAAATGTATGTGTATACTTAATGCACAACTTTTGCGCGTTTCATTTAATAATAAAAACTAGGAAAGGCAAAGTAAGAAATGAGAAGATTAGAGAACAAGCTGGAATAAATCAGTCCCTGAAGGAGACCATAACTAGGGCACGTTTGCGATGGTTTGGTCACGTCAAACGTATGACAGAGGAAGAATTGCAAAACAATGGTTGCATACTGAGATTACTGGAAAGAGACCTGTTGGAAGACCTAGGAGGAGATGGTTGGACCAAGTGAAGGAAGATATCACATCCAAGGGAATCAACTGGGATGAAATCTTGAAGGAGCAGTGGTACATGAATAGACTAAAATGGAGAGTGCTCGTAAACCACACCCAAGAAACTGGAGTGGAAACTTGATGATGATGATGATGATGCCTCAGCAGACAAGAATGTAAAATATCCAACCAGCAAACTTTTAAGAGTGACATCCAACAGTTGAATGTTTTTACTCATGTGTAAGTGGGAAAACTGCTCTTACAAGTGCGAGTAATGTATAAACTTGAACAATTTCATATTATTGTGTTCTAGATAGACATATACCTGTGTATCATTCGGTTCTCTTAAAAAACAGTATAGAAATTAAAACAAATATCAAAAACAGACCGAAGATATCACTGCTCCAAAGCCCTTATGAACGCCGGTCCTGAGTTTAAGATACGAAAAGGCAAACACTCGTACACGTAACTAGTCTGGTTGAATAGGAAACCAGTATAGCACTTGCTATCTTCAGTCAGTTCTATTTGATAGAAAGCTGCAGTCAGATCAATAACAGAAAAAAAGTTTTCCTCGAAACTTTCTGAGGAACTCTCGTATTTTCGGCGGTCGGTCGAATTCTTTTAAGAGTCGAAAGTTAATCCCACGAGTATCTAGACATACTCTCAAACTACCGTCTACCTTCTTAACAGCGGTTATAGGGTTCAAATAAGACGTAGCTTGCTTCCTTATTATTCCATCTTGTTCCATTCCCTTAATCAATTCAGATACTTCTGCATGGTATTTCTCCGGAATTGGATACAATTTCTTCCGGAACGGTGAGTTGACAAACATCCTTATTTGATATTTAAATCCCTTGATTAATCCGGGTGTTTCGACCAAGACATCGATAAACTCCTGGATTAACCCTTCCAATTTTTCCTGATAAAGTTCAGCTCCTTCTATCTTTAATCCAGTTTCAATTTCAATACCTATTTTCTCGAGGTTTTCTTTTAAAATTTCATTTTTTTATCAGGTATTCGATTTCCTGTTCTTCTGAGTCTTCTTTCTCAATATCCCTCTCATTGATTTTTTTAATGCCATTCTTGAGGTCTATAACTGCACCAGTTTTAGTTATAAAGACAATCCTGAGGATCACATCAAAATTAATTTTGCCTAGGACGATAAAGATCTACTCAACAAAAGTTTGGACTACCTTCATCAATAAATTGTATGCTGACGCTGCCATAGATAAACAGAGCATGTCTCCTCCATGTGCGGGGAGGACTACTGAACACTGATACTGATAACCATGAGATACAGATTTTCAATGTTTCTGTTTTCAAAAGGGACACTTAGAAACGAGTTCGCTTTGTTTTTGTCCCCTCTGGGGCTCACATCTAGTGGGTCGTGGGTTGGCGACCACGGGATCCCAGCTGAGTCCGGCATTGCATCCACTTATTTGTGCTGGGCTCCTCTCCGTCTTCTTTCCCGTCGACCTCTTTTGGTCAACTCTTGATCTCTTCCGACCTCGACGGTATGAGGGTATCCTAGGCCTAGGGAGTCTTTCACTTTCCCGCCTTAATTGACCCTTGTCTCATCTTTCCTGATACCCTCTTTCTTCGAGGGGTCAGCCTCCTTTTAGTTTTCGTGTTATTTCCTGCCTTCCGCACAAGAGTAGTGTGTTTTGGCCGGTTCAGATGCCACCTCCACCTCCCCACCTCACAAGATGGCGGTGGCGCGATATCTCTCGAACGCATGGTCGGATTTTGACGAATGAGGTGTCATTGAACTCGGGCTGACACCCCCTTTCCAATGGACAACATATTTCCACCCCAAAATAAAACCTACCCCTACTAGAGGGTGAAAATTGTAATTTTTTAGAGAATCTCTCTTTCCAATTGCAACATGTGAGAGTTGGAATGCCTATATGGAATGAAATGTTGTTCCACATAAAGTGCATATGTGCGGTGGAAAGCCACTATGAATTAACATGCCCACTCATAGCTTTTGTAAGAGGGTGGGGGAGCGGTTCCCTGTGGACGGGTCCTTGTTGACAGGTCCATGTGGACGGGACATTGTTACCGGGTCATTGTGGACGAGTCCTTGTGGACAAGTCCTTGTGGACAAGTCCTTGTGGATGAGTCCTTGTTGATGAGTCCCTTTGGACTGACCCCTTTTGGACCGGTTCCTACGGACTGGCTCGTGAATTTATTTAAATTATGTCAAAGGGCCTAACTACATTTCGCGTGTGTTGAACTGACGTTGTTCCCCAGTCTCTACTACTATAATGGGATAACGATATGAAAGGAAAGTGGCGAAATACATGTGAACACGTGCGAGATGTCATTATTAGCATTCTCCTTGTGAAACAAGTCACATCCTGTTTTGGTTCATACGTGAGAAAATGCAAGTTCATGTGTAATATGACCTAAAACACAGGTGTTCACCTGTGCACGTGCACGATAAGAGCTAACAAGTCACAACCTGTTTTGACAGTGGTGAGAGGTGAAGGGGGGAGAGTCAGTGAAAGAGAGAACACAGGTGAAGAGAGAAAGAAATATGTATTGCTCATCTTATGAATCAATAAGGTTAGGGACCTGTATGAGAGGTCGTTGGACTTGAGGTGACATTCTGTTTTTGAATATATTATTTATTTATGTCAAAAGGGCCTAACTACACTTTTGTTGATATCTCGCTAACTAATAATCAGAGAGGGTCAAGTGAGGTGTCATGGGACTCAGGATGGTCAACCCTTTTCCATGACCAATGAATTTACCCAAAAGATCTAAGGTCATTAGCTTTTTAATATCTCATGAATCAATAAGGCTAGGGACCTGTATGAGAGGTCGTTGGACTTGAGGTGACATTCTGTTTTTAGGTAGATTTCATTAGAAAGCTAACTATTGCAATGGGTCCCATGTTTCGACTTCCGGAAAATTTCGACATATCTTCGCGTTTCACATCCCCCAGACCCCAAAACCACCGTCAGTTCAAAAGTTTATATATAATTTATGTATATATGTATCTATCTATCTATATATATATATATATATATATATATCAGTTTCTTGTGGACACGATAACTGCCGTAATTTATTACCAATCACTTTGAATTTTTGACATAATATGTATCCCTATAAAATCTCGGTCGAGTTCGTTAATGGGCAAAATCGGTCGAAGGGGGTGAAAATGGGGGGCTTTTTTCGAAAAAGTGAAATTTCGCTATAACTGTCTTAATACGTGAAATATCGAATCCATTTAAAGTTCATAATATGTGTCGGATAAGTGCCAAAAATTTATGTCAAATAAGTTTTTTGATAGCACCAACCATTGACCAAAGGGGTGGAAAAAAGTGGGTTTTTCGGGAAATATTAATCATATCTCTCTTAATAGGCACAATATCAAAACCGTACAAAATGGACAATATTCCTCCAATAATTACCTAAAACTTTTGTCTGAAAGAATTTTTGATATGACCCACCATTACGCCACGGGGTGAGCAAAATTATTTAAATGATAAGAAAATGCCAAGTGCCAAGAGAGGTTGCCATGACAACTTTACTTTTAATTGATAAGGGATGAGCCATCAGCAGTTGCTATGACAACGCCACTGCACGAGATAACATTCAGTTTTCCATCTGTCTGTGGGAAGCGACTTCGGTATCCGAACTGGTAGCATGCTGAACTTCTATGCCCAAGGTCGCGGGTTCAAACCCGGCTGAAGTCATCGGATTTACTAAGAGCGCTAAAAAAAACCGAGTTTGCTTTCCTTCGGATGGGAAGTTCCAACGTTCGTTGCGAGTTGATGGTTCCGGTGGCATCTAGTAGCCAAGTTCACAGCTAGGTGTCGTTGACGGTAGTATTTTAGGTAGATTTCGTTAGAAAGCTAACTATTGCAATGGGTACCATGTTTCGACTTCCGGAAAATTTCGACATATCATCGCGTTTCACATCCCCCAGACACCAAAACCACCGTCAGTTCAAAAGTTTATATATAATTTATGTATGCATATATATATATGTACTGTATATCAGTTTCTTGTGGACACAATAACTGCCGTAATTGTGCACCAATCACTATGAATTTTTTACCGAATATGTATACCCATAAAATCTCCGTCGAGTTCGTTACTGGGCTAAATCGGTCGAAGGGGATGAAAATGGGGGACTTTTTTTCGAAAAAATGAAATATTGCTATAACTCTCTTAATATGTGAAATATCGAATCGGTTCAAAGTTCATACTATGTGTCGGATAAAGCCCAAAAATTTATGTTTGAAGAGTTTTTTATATAGCACCAACCATTGACCAAAGGGGTGGGAAAAAGTTGGTTTTTCGGGAAACATTAATCATATCTCTCTTAATAGGCACAATATCAAAACCGTACAAAATAGACAATATTCCCCTAATAATTACCTAAAACTTTTGTCTGAAAGATTTTTTGATATCACCCACCATTACGCCAAGGGATGAGAAAAATGATTTCGGAATTATAAAAAAAATTGCCAAGAGCTAACAGTGGTTGCCATGGCAACACTACTAAATTGATGAGGGTTGAGCCATCAGACGTTGCCATGACAACGCACTTGCGCGAGATCAGATTCAGATTTCCATCGGACTAACTGTGAAGCGGCTTCGGTGACGTAACTGGTAGCATACTGAACTTCTATGCCCAAGGTCGCGGGTTCAAAGCCGGCCGAAGTCGTCGGATTTTCTAAGAGCGCTAAAAATCCCTCAGTATACTTTCCTTTGGAGGGGAGGTTCCAACGTTCGTTGCGAGTAACTGATTGCGGTGGCATCTAGTAGCCAAGTTCACAGCTAGGTGTCGTTGACGGTAGTATCTGGTAGCAACATTAGGAACTACTGCTTGAAATTGAGCGTCTGCATTCCTTACCTGAATTACAGACTAATACAGCCATCACAATTCACACCGTTTATCAGACAGATTCTACACTCACCCAAAGTACACGGGGTTACTTGACCGCGTTGTCGCAGTCCCTAAACTGAGGAACCAACCAAAATCTCTGCGGGAGATATAATTTTGCGTGAAGAAGTAACAGACCGTTACATAGTTACAGTGTGACCACAAGTATAAAAATGGACTCCAAATGACAAGAAGGTTACCGTCTTCAAAAGACAATAAAATGTTTAAAATGTGCATAAAATGACGAAAAACAAAGTTAATTAATCTCCAATTATAAAATACTTTCACGCAACAAATGAGGTCTGATCCTTCTACGAAAACCTGCATATTCTGCCTATTTTCGCCTATCCCCAAGTTTGTCCGGTGAAATCTACCTCCGCCTTCCGGCGTGCCGAGAGGACTTTTTTGAATATATTATTTATTTATGTCAAAAGGACCTAACTGCACTTTTATTAATATCTCGCTAACTAATAATCAGAGAGGGTCAAGTGAGGTGTCATAGGACTCAGGATGGTCAACCCTTTTCCATGATCAAAGAATTTACCCAAAAGATTCAAAACAGCAATTTCATTGACCTATGATTTTATAAGCTAATAATCAGAGAGGCTCAAGTGAGGTGTCATGGGACTCAGGATGGTCAACCCTTTTCCATGACCAACGAATTTACCCAAAAGATTCAAAAAACAGCAAGGTCATTGACCTAATATTTTATAAACTAATAATCGAATATCAACATATGAGGTGTTATAGGACTTAGAATGGTCAACCCTTTCCCATGACCAATGAATTTACCCAAAATACCCAATACATCAAGGTCATCGACCTGAGATTTTATAAACTAATAATCGGATACGAACATGTGAGATGTTTACCATGTATGTGATGAAACATAGCTAGGTAGAGAAAGAATTAGTGTAGGCTACATGTATAGTGATTGACAAGTCTTTTACCATTGAAACTTGTTTTTCAGATCAAACTGCAGTATAGAGAGAGTATAGGTTGTAGGTATGGGTTAATAAATGACGAACGGTGTACACACAAACTCTGATTTATCGATTCAAGAATTAAGAGTAGACTATCTTTAATTGATTGGTTAAAGAGGATAGCTAAAACACAAAAATGCTCAGTGGTTACCGGGACAAGATGGTCGCTACACACACAACAAGCTTTAAATACTTGAGGCTAATAATCTATACACACACACTCGCTTGTTCTAAACTAAACTGTGTTGCTGTCAGTGCTCAGACAGTAGGCTGATGACAAAAATGCATTGCTATCAGAAATATAATCATTTCCGGTTGTATAATGTTACCAGCTATCCATTTTATGTTGCAGTGTTAAGCACTTTTAGCTCTTGTACTGGTGGTCTTAACTCGATTTCCAGGTCTGAATCCTAGAACGAGTCAAACTAAGAAACAAGGGCATGGTGGTGTAGTGGTTAAGCTGTTAGCCTTTTCACTAGGGTTCTATTTCAGGTTAATATGCATGTCATAAACATATTAAACAAAACAAAACAGAGATAACGTTCAAAACTGATTACATTTGTGTCTTTCCAAATTATTACTTGGATTACAAATACAAAGGTGAACTGGGTTTGATATACAGTTAATGCTGTCTATCACACACTAGACTGTAAGAAAGCCAAAAGAGCAAAAGGCTTAGGTAGAGCAGTGGTAAAATTGTTATATGTAGAGAACTACCTAGCGGTTTTATGAACTGGCAAAGCTATATCGCATAAACAGCGCAGGATACAATCCAGCAATCAAATTTGTATCTTGTGGAACAGAGAAAATGCACTTTTACCTTGATGGATAGCAAATGAGTGCAGATGAATGACCTATGCATTAGCCTACCATAGGGTTATAACCACGAGGTGGAGGTGTGATTCTATATGTTATTGTTTAGAGACATGGCTTTTTTGTAACCAGTAGATTTAGTATTTTGTAAATATTCATTTTTGTAATTGTAAAATAGTGGAAACATTTTTTTTGTAATAGTAAATGTTAAATGTAAACCTAAAAGTTATTTGGGATAAGTGTGCATGTCAAGGATTAATAGCGTGGTTGTATTTGTTTCTCAAAGACATGTATGGTTGTGTGAATGTATGACTATAGATAGAATGATAGAGAGAGAGAGAAAGTGTGTGTGTGTGTGTGTGTGTGTGTGTAGCATTGATTGTTCAACCAAAGCAAACACGGCAAGGTGGGATGGTGGGGTAATTAATGTATATAGCAAATGGTAAATAGTATACTGTAGTTTCTTTTAACACTTGTGTTTTTTTAAATGCAGCGGTAGATAGGTGTTATTTTGTAAAACAGTCTTACCTACAGTAGTAGTATTAGTAGTAGTAGTAGTAGTAGTAGGCCTATACGTTTTGGAAACAAACAGAAAGAGAATGCACTATTGCCATGGCCAAGCACTTCCATTAAAATAATTTCAAGAAAATTTTAATCAGCAAATGTGTGTTTTACAAAACAAAACTTTCAGCATAGACTAAATCATAAACGTGTCGTCTGTGATATGAAAACAAGTAGTTCCGTGAAGAACTATACAGCCTATTTTCATATATCCTACTTATGTTAACTGCCACAATCAACATACAAAATTTCAGTTTAATTGCTGTAACAGATTCGTAGATATTGAGAACCGTCTAAATATTTCAGATGGTCGCCAGGTTGGATTTTTATTTTTGTATTATTACATTAAGATTATTGTGTACGTGTGGTATTCAAACTTCAATCGCATGATTAGACAACAAGAAGTAAAAACGAGATTTTAAAATTACGCACAGCAGCCATCTTGTGATAATGCAAACCATTGAAATAAATTAGATGCCAGTGGATCAACATTTGTATAAGCATTTAACGTGCAACGTTTCACGGCACTCGGATAGTTAATTCGCGAGAAACGTCCATTTAAATATTTATACTTCGCGTCGCCGCCATGTTGGATTTGTGCTCACCAGGTTACTGAAAGTCCTATGGGTGAACATATGTTCATAGTCTCTATGAACATTAAAAAATTCAGTTTGGTTGCTGTAAAAGATTCATAGATATTGAGAACCGTCTAAATATTTCGGGAGCTCACCATTTAGGATTGTTATGTGTATAGGCCATAGAGTTATGTACCATTCAAGGACAATTATTGCCTAGGTTCATTATTCAAACTTTCACTTCGATCGCATGATTACGACACAATAAATTAAAACTTAATTTTAAAATTTCGCACAGCCGCCATCTTGAGGTTATGTAAGCAATTGAATTAAATTAGATGGCAGTGGATTACAATCTGCAAAATCAATTACTGTACCACATTTCACTGCGCTCAGAGAGTTAAATCACGAGAAAAGTCTATCAAAATATTTTAAATTCGCTTGGTCGCCATGTTCGTTTTGTACTTTACAGGTTTATGAAATATACATAGGTATACCTGTATCAGTACCCTTTATCACCGTACAAAATTGCAGGGTGATATCTGTAATAGTTTCGGAGATATAGAATGTCAGTGAAATATTTCGCACAGCCGCCATTTTGAGGTTATGTAAACAATTGAACTAAATTAGACTCCACTGCATTACAATGTGTATAAACATTTGCTGTACCAAGTTTCATTACATTTAGATAGTTAAATCGCGAGAAAAGTCTATTTAAATATCTCAACTTCGCTTGGCCGCCATGTTGGTTTTGTAGTCACCAGGTTTTTGAAAGTCTCATAGGTGAACTTCTAGTAGTGCCCTTTATCACCGTACACAATTTCAGGGCGATATCGGTAATAGTTTCGGAGATATTGAATGCTAGTGAAATATTTCTCACAGCCGCCATGTTGGATTGGAGAGACGTAACAAAATTTGAAGGGCACGGTCGAGGTCGCCGGGAATAGTGCTATGAACTTCCCGAGTTTCATTGAAATCGCTCCATCCGTTTCGATTTTATTAGGGGAGGACACACACACGAATCACACACACACGCACACACACACACACACACACACACACACACGCACACACACACGGACAAAAGGTGATCTCATAAGCCTATTTTTTCAAAATTGAAAATAGGCTAAAAATAGGAAATCCATGTTTCCATATCAACACAATTTAAAAACTTAAAACTGACATTTAAAAAATATAAATGGGAAATTGACAAATGTGTAAACAACAAAATGGAAAATTCTTGTTTCCGTATCATGAAATCCAAAAACTTTAAACTGTCATTTTCAAATCGTGTACATGGAAAATTGACAAATGGCAATGTGTGAAATGTGAAAATGAAAAAAAAAATGAACAAATGGCTATCATTATTTAAAAAAAATTAAAAACCGTCGTGTTCTATCGTTAAAGTGTGAATCAAACCACATCTACTTATTTGAATCACCCGAGACTTAGTAGACCTGTTATATTGTTCTAATATACTTTTAAAATTTTATGTTAAAGCTCGAATTGAACTCAAGAGCTTTAGAGTGCCAGCTAACTATTATAACAGTTACGTCACAAAGACAACTTTACACTACTCTTAATGAACAATAATAAGAAAAAGAATAATAAATATTGAAATTTTTTAAAGAATGAACATGGTGACACTGTTTCTGTTGCACTGTCTGCTAGCTACTAGCCAGCAGCTGGGGTCTTAGAAAACGATACAGTTGACATTTTGCAATGAAATGTGACATGTTTCAAAGTATAGTATTATGGGTTGCTGTTGAGTAAAAACTAATCCTGTACAAGGAAGCAAGGGTTCGAACCCCTTACCTAACATTACTATTGCCTGAACATGGCTTGACGACACTGTATTATTATGATACTCGGTACACAAACCATAGATAGAGTGTATTGTTTAAGATCACTTTCTTTCTGAACATAGGTGGAGATTGTTGATGGTTAACAATGGCATTAATATAGTAGGACGTGGGTATAGCAATTAAGAAAAAACAGAAAATACCCATACAATATTTTTATTTATTTAATATAAGTACTTGTACAATAGTTACATTCAAAATACATTTCTTTTTTCTCTATTACTATTTAGTCCTTTTTGATTCTCTTGCATATGAAGGGTAGATAACCTTGTAGTTCAGCCCCTTAAAACAACAAAAACACAACCTTTTGTATAGTTTGTGATGTTGATGACTCTTGAGATGTGGAAGATGTATTAAACATAACTTTTACAGCAGGGGTTAAATGTTGCTCAATAAACACTGCACTATTTTGAGTAGCAACATTTTTTTCTTGTACTAGCTTTTTAGCATTGTCATGATTAATTGTTGACACCAACAGTGTTTCATTTGGTGCACCACATTGATGATCACTCACACTTAAATCTTACCATTTCTACTTTTTAGATTGCCTGGACATTTTTTTTAATCTGTCTTTTGAGCATTGCCAAAATATTATCCCTTTTACATTTTGACGATTATAGTTATAAGAGTAGCCTTTATAGAGTACATGTTGTTTACCTTTGTTAGTTTTAGTAAGTTCCATATTAGCAACTAACCTGTTAAGTATGATTTGCTCACTACAAAGGTTATAACTGTTCTGATAATAAAATCATTTAGCTTTGGCTTTTATATTTAATATGTGCAGTTTGAAGTGATAGCAAAAGTGAGAGCAAAGTGGTAGCATAGTGGTAGAAAATATAACATGTATTGTTAAGAAATAGTTTAAGCGGTTATGTGGATCCATTACATAATAATTTTAGCACGACGAAGCTCATTTTCTATATCCAATAGTTCTTCCTCATATTCAGTATAACCAGCCTGTTTATAGACATGCAGTTGCTGAAGCCGCCGGATTAGCTTACTTGGTTTGTTCCAGTAGACAAATTTAACAAATGATTTTTTAGGTGTAAACAAAGCATTACCATTATCATTATTATCTTCATCATCAACATCATCATCATCATAACCATTATCATTATTATCATCATCATCGTCATCATTATAATCCTCGTCCCTATTACTATATAGTCCTTTTTGATCCTTTTGCAATACCACATTTTGCACAGTCTGTGTTGTCTTTGATAATGTTGGGAGTTTTTCAGACATTGACAACTGTCCTAACACGACTTTCTGAGGAGATGATACATGCTTCTTAACAAACAATGCACTATCTTGAGCTGCAATATCTTTTTCTGGGACAAGTGTTTTAGCATTTTGAAGAGTTTTTTTAAACAGCAACGATGTTTTATCTGGTACACTACATTGATGATCACTCACACTTAAGACATCACTATTTTTACTTTTCAGCTCACCTCGACAATGTTTTGAACGATGTTTTGAACAACGCCAAATAACAGTTCCATTTTTATTAGTTCGTTTTACAATATATGTATATCCTTTATAGAATGCGTATGGCATACCATTGCTATTTGTTGATACTTCCATGCCAATTGTCAAGCATGAACTAATCTCTAGCAAAGTTCACTCGATAATATAAATAATAGTTTAAAGTGAGAGGAAAAGTGGGTGCAAGAGTGGGTGCAAGAGTGGGTGCAAGAGTGGGTGTAAGAGTGGGTGCAAGAGTGGGTGCAAGAGTGAGTGTAAGAGTGGGTGCAAGAGTGGGTGCAAGAGTGGGTGCAAGAGTGGGTGTAAGAGTGGGTGCAAGAGTGGGTGCAAGAGTGGGTGTAAAAGGGAGTGCAAGGGTGGGTGCAAAAGTGGGTGTCGCTTATAGTAGGCATGAATTTTACTAGAATGTGATTTGAGTAAATGTAATTTCTAAACCCAAGTAGTGAATAGTCAGTTGGTTTTGATCTATGCAAGCGTAAACATGTCACATACACTGGTGATGAATACTCAAGGCTTTAAGGTCAACGAAAACAAGTACAGTATATATTTAAAGAGGTGGCTATCATTGATTGCACAACACGCGGTTTACCATACCTTTTTTCAGACTAGTGTTTTAACATTTGAAGTATTTTTTTAAACAGCAACGATGTCTTATCTGTCACACTACATTGATGATCACTCACACTTAAGACCTAACTATTTTTACTTTTTAGTTCACTTTGACACTGTTTGAAACGATGTTTTGAACAATGTCAAATAACAGTTCCATTTTATTGGTTCGTTTTGCAATATACGTATAACCTTTATAGTATGCATATGGCTTACCATAACTATTCGTTGATACTTCCATATCAATTTTCAAGCATGAAATAATCTCCAATAAATTTCGCTCGATAATAGAAATAATAGTTTAAAGTGAGTGCAAATGTGGGTGCAAAAGTGGGTGCAAAAGTGAGTGTAAAAGTGAGTGCAAAAGTGGGTGCAAAAGTGAGTGCAAAAGTGAATGTAAAAGTGAGTGCAAAAGTGGGTGTAGTTTATAGTAGGCATGATTTTTTACTAGAATGTGATTTGAGTAAATGTAATTTCTAAACCCAAGTAGTGAGTAGTCAGTTGGTTTTGATTTATGCAAGCGTAAACATGTCTCAAACACTGATGATGGATACTCAAGGCTTCATGGTCAACAAAAACAAGTATATAGTTAAAGAGGTAACTATTATTGATTGCACAACACTGAATCTATTTTTTGAAATTTTGACAAAGGGCCTAAGTGCACTTTTGTTAATATCTCGCGAACCAATAAGACTAGGGCATTGTATGAGGTATTGTCGGACTTTTTGCCGAAGACTGCTGGTAAACACCTATGTTCCGACGACCTTTTTAAAGATGGCGGTTAACCCACGAGGGGTGATTAAAAAGTAATCCAAGCGGCGCTTGTCGATAAGCAAACCAATAATCAAAAGGGGGGGGGGTATGACAGAGCGTGAGGCGATAACCCCTTTTGATTGATCCCTGTTGATTTGCCCCTTTGGACTGGTCCCCGTTGACTACTCCCTCTGGACGGGTCCTTTTTGAAGGGAGTCATTTTTGACGGGGCCCTGCTGACGGGTCACTGTGGACGGGTCCCTGTTGACAGGTCCTTTTGACTAATCCCTTTGGACCGGTCCCTTTGGACTGATCCCTATGGGTTGACCCATGCATTTAGCCAAATTATGTCAAAGGGACGGGTCCAAAGGGATTAGTCAAAAGGACCTGTCAACAGGGACCCGTCCACAGTGACCCGTCAGCCGGGGCCCGTCAAAAATGACTCCCTTCAAAAAGGACCCGTCCAGAGGGACTAGTCAACGGGGACCAGTCCAAAGGGGCAAATCAACAGGGATCAATCAAAAGGGGATATCGCCTCGAGCTCTGTCATACCCCCCCCCCCTTTGATTATTGGTTTGCTTATCGACAAGCGCCGCTTGGATTACTTTTTAATCACCCCTCGTGGGTTAGCCGCCATCTTTAAAAAGGTCGTGGGAACATAGGTGTTTACCAGCAGTCTTCGGCAAAAAGTCCAACAATACCTCATACAATGCCCTAGTCTTATTGGTTCGAGAGATATTAACAAAAGTGCACTTAGGCCCTTTGTCAAAATTTCAAAAAATAGATTCAGTGTTGTGCAATCAATAATAGTTACCTCTTTAACTATATACTTGTTTTTGTTGACCATGAAGCCTTGAGTATCCATCATCAGTGTATGAGACATGTTTACGCTTGCATAAATCAAAACCAACTGACTACTCACTACTTGGGTTTAGAAATTACATTTACTCAAATCACATTCTAGTAAAAAATCATGCCTACTATAAACTACACCCACTTTTGCACTCACTTTTACATTCACTTTTGCACTCACTTTTGCACCCACTTTTGCACTCACTTTTACACTCACTTTTGCACCCACTTTTGCACCCACATTTGCACTCACTTTAAACTATTATTTCTATTATCGAGCGAAATTTATTGGAGATTATTTCATGCTTGAAAATTGATATGGAAGTATCAACGAATAGTTATGGTAAGCCATATGCATACTATAAAGGTTATACGTATATTGCAAAACGAACCAATAAAATGGAACTGATATTTGACATTGTTCAAAACATCGTTTCAAACAGTGTCAAAGTGAACTAAAAAGTAAAAATAGTTAGGTCTTAAGTGTGAGTGATCATCAATGTAGTGTGACAGATAAGACATCGTTGCTGTTTAAAAAAATACTTCAAATGTTAAAACACTAGTCCGAAAAAAGGTATGGTAAACCGCGTGTTGTGCAATCAATGATAGCCACCTCTTTAAATATATACTGTACTTGTTTTCGTTGACCTTAAAGCCTTGAGTATCCATCACCAGTGTATGTGACATGTTTACGCTTGCATAGATCAAAACCAACTGACAATTCACTACTTGGGTTTAGAAATTACATTTACTCAAATCACATTCTAGTAAAATTCATGCCTACTATAAGCGACACCCACTTTTGCACCCACTCTTGCACTCCCTTTTACACACACTCTTGCACCCTCTCTTGCACCCACTCTTGCACCCACTCTTGCACCCACTCTTGCACCTACTCTTGCACCCACTCTTGCACCCACTCTTACACCCACTCTTGCACCCACTCTTGCACCCACTCTTGCACCCACTTTTCCTCTCACTTTAAACTATTATTTATATTATCGAGTGAACTTTGCTAGAGATTAGTTCATGCTTGACAATTGACATGGAAGTATCAACAAATAGCAATGGTATGCCATACGCATTCTATAAAGGATATACATATATTGTAAAACGAACTAATAAAAATGGAACTGTTATTTGGCGTTGTTCAAAACCGTTCAAAACATTGTCGAGGTGAGCTGAAAAGTAAAAATAGTGATGTCTTAAGTGTGAGTGATCATCAATGTAGTGTACCAGATAAAACATCGTTGCTGTTAAAAAAACTCTTCAAAATGCTAAAACACTTGTCCCAGAAAAAGATATTGCAGCTCAAGATAGTGCATTGTTTGTTAAGAAGCATGTATCATCTCCTCAGAAAGTCGTGTTAGGACAGTTGTCAATGTCTGAAAAACTCCCAACATTATCAAAGACAACACAGACTGTGCAAAATGTGGTATTGCAAAAGGATCAAAAAGGACTATATAATAATAGTGACGAGGATTATAATGATCATGATGATGATGATGATGATGATGATGATGATAATGATAATGGTTATGATGATGATGATGTTGATGATGAAGATAATAATGATAATGGTAATGCTTTGTTTACACCTAAAAAATCATTTGTTAAATTTGTCTACTGGAACAATCCAAGTAAGCTAATCCGGCGGCTTCAGCAACTGCATGTCTATAAACAGGCTGGTTATACTGAATATGAGGAAGAACTATTGGATATAGAAAATGAGCTTCGTCGTGCTAAAATTATTATGTAATGGATCCACATAACCGCTTAAACTATTTCTTAACAATACATGTTATATTTTCTACCACTATGCTACCACTTTGCTCTCACTTTTGCTATCACTTCAAACTGCACATAATATAAAAGCCAAAGCTAAATGATTTTATTATCAGAACAGTTATAACCTTTGTAGTGAGCAAATCATACTTAACAGGTTAGTTGCTAATATGGAACTTACTAAAACTAACAAAGGTAAACAACGTGTACTCTATAAAGGCTACTCTTATAACTATAATCGTCAAAATGTAAAAGGGATAATATTTTGACAATGCTCAAAAGACAGATAAAAAAAAATGTCCAGGCAATCTAAAAAGTAGAAATGGTAAGATTTAAGTGTGAGTGATCATCAATGTGGTGCACCAAATGAAACACTGTTGGTGTCAACAATTAATCATGACAATGCTAAAAAGCTAGTACAAGAAAAAAATGTTGCTACTCAAAATAGTGCAGTGTATATTGAGCAACATTTAACCCCTGCTGTAAAAGTTATGTTTAATACATCTTCCACATCTCAAGAGTCATCAACATCACAAACTATGCAAAAGGTTGTGTTTTTGTTGTTTTAAGGGGCTGAACTACAAGGTTATCTACCCTTCATATGCAAGAGAATCAAAAAGGACTAAATAGTAATAGAGAAAAAAGAAATGTATTTTGAATGTAACTATTGTACAAATACTTATATTAAATAAATAAAAATATTGTATGGGTATTGTCTGTTTTTTCTTAATTGCTATACCCACGTCCTACTATATTAATGCCATTGTTAACCATCAACAATCTCCACCTATGTTCAGAAAGAAAGTGATCTTAAACAATACACTCTATCTATGGTTTGTGTACCGAGTATCATAATAATACAGTGTCGTCAAGCCATGTTCAGGCAATAGTAATGTTAGGTAAGGGGTTCGAACCCTTGCTTCCTTGTACAGGATTAGTTTTTACTCAACAGCAACCCATAATACTATACTTTGAAACATGTCACATTTCATTGCAAAATGTCAACTGTATCGTTTTCTAAGATCCCAGCTGCTGGCTAGTAGCTAGCAGACAGTGCAACAGAAACAGTGTCACCATGTTCATTC
Source organism: Meconema thalassinum (assembly GCA_946902985.2). Classification (NCBI taxonomy): domain Eukaryota; kingdom Metazoa; phylum Arthropoda; class Insecta; order Orthoptera; family Tettigoniidae; genus Meconema; species Meconema thalassinum. Next base: position 47,298,493 of record OX336399.1, on the reverse strand, counting down.
TTTAAAAAATATCAATATTTATTATTCTTTTTCTTATTATTGTTCATTAAGAGTAGTGAAAAGTTGTCTTTGTGACGTAACTGTTATAATAGTTAGCTGGCACTCTAAAGCTCTTGAGTTCAATTCGAGCTTTAACATAAAATTTTAAAAGTATATTAGGACTATAACAGGTCTACTAAGTCTCGGGTGATTCAATTAAGTAGATGTGGTTTGATTCACACTTTAACGATAGAACACGACGTTTTTTTTTTTAAATAATGATAGCCACTTGTTCATTTTTTTTCATTTTCACATTTCACACATTGCCATTTGTCAATTTTCCATGTACACGATTTGAAAATGTCAGTTTAAAGTTTTTGGATTTCATGCTACGGAAACAAGAATTTTCCATTTTGTTGTTTACACATTTGTCAATTTCCCATTTACATTTTTTAAATGTCAGTTTTAAGTTTTTTAAATTGTGTTGATATGGAAACATGGATTTCCTATTTTTTTTTCCTATCACAGACGACACGTTTATGATTTAGTCCATGCTGAAAGTTTAGTTTTGTAAAACACACATTTGCTGATTAAAATTTTCTTGAAATTATTTTAATGGAAGTGCTTGGCCATGGCAATAGTTTCTTTCTGTTTGTTTCCAAAACGTATAGGCCTACTACTACTACTACTACTACTACTAATACTACTACTGTAGGTAAGACTGTTTTACAAAATAACACCTATCTACCGCTGCATTTAAAAAAACACAAGTGTTAAAAAAAACTACAGTATACTATTTACCATTTGCTATATACATTAATTACCCCACCATCCCACCTTGCCGTGTTTGCTTTGGTTGAACAATCAATGCTACACACACACACACACACACACACACACTTTCTCTCTCTCTCTATCATTCTATCTATAGTCATACATTCACACAACCATACATGTCTTTGAAAAACAAATACAACCACGCTATTAATCCTTGACATGCACACTTATCCCAAATAACTTTTAGGTTTACATTTAACATTTACTATTACAAAAAAAATGTTTCCACTATTTTACAATTACAAAAATGAATATTTACAAAATACTAAATCTACTGGTTACAAAAAAGCCATGTCTCTAAACAATAAAATATAGAATCACACCTCCACCTCGTGGTTATAACCCTATGGTAGGCTAATGCATAGGTCATTCATCTGCACTCATTTGCTATCCATCAAGGTAAAAGTGCATTTTCTCTGTTCCACAAGATACAAATTTGATTGCTGGATTGTATCCTGCACTGTTTATGCGATATAGCTTTGCCAGTTCATAAAACCGCTAGGTAGTTCTCTACATATAACAATTTTACCACTTCTCTACCTACGCCTTTTGCTCTTTTGGCTTTCTTACAGTCTAGTGTGTGATAGACAGCATTAACTGTATATCAAACCCAGTTCACCTTTGTATTTGTAATCCAAGTAATAATTAGGAAAGACACAAATGTAATCAGTTTTGAACGTTATCTCTGTTTTGTTTTGTTTAATATGTTTATGACATGCATATTAACCTGAAATAGAACCCTAGTGAAAAGGCTAACAGCTTAACCACTACACCACCATGCCCTTGTTTCTTAGTTTGACTCGTTCTAGGATTCAGACCTGGAAATCGAGTTAAGACCACCAGTACAAGAGCTAAAAGTGCTTAACACTGCAACATAAAATGGATAGCTGGTAACATTATACAACCGGAAATGATTATATTTCTGATAGCAATGCATTTTTGTCATCAGCCTACTGTCTGAGCACTGACAGCAACACAGTTTAGTTTAGAACAAGCGAGTGTGTGTGTATAGATTATTAGCCTCAAGTATTTAAAGCTTGTTGTGTGTGTAGCGACCATCTTGTCCCGGTAACCACTGAGCATTTTTGTGTTTGAGCTATCCTCTTTAACCAATCAATTAAAGATAGTCTACTCTTAATTCTTGAATCGATAAATCAGAGTTTGTGTGTACACCGTTCGTCATTTATTAACCCATACCTACAACCTATACTCTCTCTATACTGCAGTTTGATCTGAAAAACAAGTTTCAATGGTAAAAGACTTGTCAATCACTATACATGTAGCCTACACTAATTCTTTCTCTACCTAGCTATGTTTCATCACATACATGGTAAACATCTCACATGTTCGTATCCGATTATTAGTTTATAAAATCTCAGGTCGATGACCTTGATGTATTGGGTATTTTGGGTAAATTCATTGGCCATGGGAAAGGGTTGACCATTCTAAGTCCTATAACACCTCACATGTTGATATTCGATTATTAGTTTATAAAATATTAGGTCAATGACCTTGCTGTTTTTTGAATCTTTTGGGTAAATTCGTTGGTCATGGAAAAGGGTTGACCATCCTGAGTCCCATGACACCTCACTTGAGCCTCTCTGATTATTAGCTTATAAAATCATAGGTCAATGAAATTGCTGTTTTGAATCTTTTGGGTAAATTCTTTGATCATGGAAAAGGATTGACCATCCTGAGTCCTATGACACCTCACTTGACCCTCTCTGATTATTAGTTAGCGAGATATTAATAAAAGTGCAGTTAGGTCCTTTTGACATAAATAAATAATATATTCAAAAACAGAATGTCACCTCAAGTCCAACGACCTCTCATACAGGTCCCTAGCCTTATTGATTCATGAGATATTAAAAAGCTAATGACCTTAGATCTTCTGGGTAAATTCATTGGTCATGGAAAAGGGTTGACCATCCTGAGTCCCATGACACCTCACTTGACCCTCTCTGATTATTAGTTAGCGAGATATCAACAAAAGTGTAGTTAGGCCCTTTTGACATAAATAAATAATATATTCAAAAACAGAATGTCACCTCAAGTCCAACGACCTCTCATACAGGTCCCTAGCCTTATTGATTCATAAGATGAGCAATACATATTTCTTTCTCTCTTCACCTGTGTTCTCTCTTTCACTGACTCTCCCCCCTTCACCTCTCACCACTGTCAAAACAGGTTGTGACTTGTTAGCTCTTATCGTGCACGTGCACAGGTGAACACCTGTGTTTTAGGTCATATTACACATGAACTTGCATTTTCTCACGTATGAACCAAAACAGGATGTGACTTGTTTCACAAGGAGAATGCTAATAATGACATCTCGCACGTGTTCACATGTATTTCGCCACTTTCCTTTCATATCGTTATCCCATTATAGTAGTAGAGACTGGGGAACAACGTCAGTTCAACACACGCGAAATGTAGTTAGGCCCTTTGACATAATTAAAATAAATTCATGAGCCAGTCCGTAGGAACCGGTCCAAAAGGGGTCAGTCCAAAGGGACTCATCAACAAGGACTCATCCACAAGGACTTGTCCACAAGGACTCGTCCACAATGACCCGGTAACAATGACCCGTCCACAGGGACCTGTCAACAAGGACCCGTCCACAGGGAACCGCTCCCCCACCCTCTTACAAAAGCTATGAGTGGGCATGCTAATTCATCGTGGCTTTCCACCGCACATATGCACTTTATGTGGAACAACATTTCATTCCATATCGGCATTCCAACTCTCACATGTTGCAATTGGAAAGAGAGATTCTCTAAAAAATTACAATTTTCACCCTCTAGTAGGGGTAGGTTTTATTTTGGGGTGGAAATATGTTGTCCATTGGAAAGGGGGTGTCAGCCCGAGTTCAATGACACCTCATTCGTCAAAATCCGACCATGCGTTCGAGAGATATCGCGCCACCGCCATCTTGTGAGGTGGGGAGGTGGAGGTGGCATCTGAACCGGCCAAAACACACTACTCACATGGCTCTCAAGGAGGCAGGGTGTATGTAGCCTCACCACTTCTGGTGCACCCTAGATATTGCTACACATTCAGGGGCTCACGGTTGGTGAGTTCGCGAGTTGGCGACCCCGAGGGATTCCTGAGCTGGCTCCGTTTTGTCCCCCTTTTCCACTGACTTTGGTGCGGGCCTTCTCCTCTTTCCCCTTTCCTATCTGCCTTTCATGGCTCTCCTTCCTTCCAAGTCCCTCAATCCTCATTCTTCGAGGGTTGAGGGCATTTCTTTTCTTCCTGTCCTTTATTTGCCTTATCTTTATTTGTTTACCATTTCTTCTTCTAGTATGTAAGTCTGTAGTTAGTATTAGTTATAGTTTGCATTCTCATCTCATCTTTCACTATCACCCAAACCATTAGGGGACGATAACCTAGATGTTAGGCCCCTTAAACAACAATAATCATCACCATCATCTTTGTTTTTGTAACGTTTCATTGTTATCTAACCACGATTGTTATTGTTTTCAGAAGGACTGATGTTGAGTGTGTTAGAAGTTATTGTATGAACCTCAAGGGGTTTACTTTAAGAATTCATTGTAGTGAGCCTCCGTGGCTTAGGCGGCAGCACGCCGGCCTCTCACCGCTGGGTCCGTGGTTCAAATCCCGGTCACTCCATGTGAGATCTGTGCTGGACAAAACGGAGGCAGACAGGTTTTTCTCCGGGTACTCCGGTTTTCCCTGTCCCAATTTCATTCCAGCAACACTCTTCACTATCATTTCATTTCATCTGTCATTCCTTTAATCATTGCCCCAGAGGAGTGCGACAGGCTTCGGCAGCCGGCACACTTCCTATCCTCGCCGCTAGATGGGGGCTTCATTCATTCCATTCCTGACCCGGTCGGAGACTGGAAGCAGGCTGTGGATTTTCATTTTCAATTCATTGTAGTAAAATCTATGGTATTCCAAACTTTTGTTGAGCAGTGTAGCCTACATTAGACGTCACGCATGGTGGCCACTACTCCTGGAAAACCTGGAAATCCTGGAAAACTCCTGGAAAATGATGAAAAATTTGAAAACTCCTGGAAAATAGCCACTGGTAATTAATTATAAAAATCTTCCCATCTTAAATCATACTCCCGCTGCGGTTTTGGGTGAGCACTCTATCGTTAACGGAAGAAATTTCCTCAGGCTACCTGTTTCTGTGTGGGAGAACACGCGATAGTATTTTTGTAAAACATATTGAGTATTGACAACTTCACCGCAATAAAATTGCAGGCGGCATCCTTTTCTCTTCTTTGTTTTAAGCGGATATTTCCGTCACAAAGGCTTTTTTTTTAAACAACAATTAAATCATTTGTGTGTAGGCTTGCATATCAATAACGCAATCACCACTAATTTTTGTCAACATCTGTATAAGTAAACCAAACACAACTGCTTTATATTGGTCTTGACGTAGGCAACCGAAAAAGCCCCCCCCCCCCCCGGGACTCGCGCTTATTTTTAAGTCTGGAAAAATGATAATTACTCCTGGAAAATTCCTGGAAAATCGTTGACCGATTTGAGTGGCCACCATGGTCACGTCACGAACTGGTGGTTAAAATTTCTTTGGAGTAGATTAGACTAAGGTTAAGTGGTGTGGAACGGGAGAAGTAGGAACAAGTTGGATTTAGCCCTCAAAAAGAATCAAGTTGTGCAGGCCTGGTTTTAAGGGGTCTACCTATGGTGCGGAAGTTTTTTTTTTGCGTATGGCTTTTAGTGCCGGGAGTGTCCGAGGACATGTTCGGCTCGCCAGTATTTGTAGCTGCTTCGAGACGGACACCCAATGGGTGAGCTACAAGTACCGTGGGGAAGGGAAAGTTGGAAGGGAAGGTCGAGGAGTTGGAAGGTAGCGGCTGTGGCCTATAGTTAGGGACCAACCCCGGCATTTGCCTGGAAGGAAGATGGGAAACCACAGAAGACCATCTTCAAGGTTGCCGGCGGGGGGATTCGAACCTCCTCGCCTCCCGGATGTGAGCGACTGCCAACAGTCATGCCGTAACGACCGCGGCTAACTCACCCGATGGTGCGGAAGTAAGTGAAGACGATGGATGGTAAACAAGACTGTGCTCATATATCACACAGTGGCGACATCTGTCGACAGCGCGAAGAATTATCGACTATTAGCAGAGAGCTGACTTATCGACTATGCCAGGTAAGATGACGTCTCAGTCCTTGTTAACTGGCACAATTTGCAGTATCTCTCAATTGAAATCATTCCACCTTAACGGATTATTATTATTATTATTATTATTATTATTATTATTATTATTATTTTGCTGTGTTAAGGGGCGGAACATTGAGTTCATCTTCTCTTCGTAGACGGTCTAATAATAATAAATAAATTAAATTAAACTAAATTAAAATTAAAAATAAAATATTAAAAATATTAGAAATATCAACAATTAAAAAATATCAAATTAAGAAATAAAATGTAAAACAATAAAAAACTGCAAGAAATGAAATTTAAAAATATTTTTATATTAAAATAAATATAAAATTAAAATTAAATGCGATAAAATAAAATAATTCACATTACAATAAAATAAAAAGATATTCAAATAGAAATAACAATTCATAAAATTAAACAAAATGTGTATCGCATTACAAATGAGGGGTCTAGATGCAAAACCGGCACTCTCCATTTCTTGGTGACAATGCGTTATGGTTGGAAAACCATTCTCTGAGGTGTTTGTGATCTGTTTATAAACTTGTTTGGTTCCAAATCCGACTTTATCCCCCTCAAAAAGCCGGGTTTGGAACCAAACTCTACAGCGAAAGTCGCGATAAGACTTTCTAAGTTAAAGCGACTATAAATTAATCTAATAATAATAAAGAAGATTATCAACAGATCACAAACACCTCTGAGAATGGTTTTCCAACCATAATTCATCGTCACCAGAAAGTGGAGATTGCCGGCTTTGCATCTAGACCCCTCACAATAAAGACTCCGTGGGAAAAACGGGGTGAGTTACATTGTGTAAATTTATCAGGAGAGCCAATTCAAACTTTCAACACTAAAACTAAGTCCGGGTACTTGAAATCACCCCAAATGAGTGTAAGCAATATAGTTGTTTTGCTCTGTAGTCACGATGGCTGGCCACCAGAATGCGCCATAAACTAATTTAAAAAAATGGACTTACCTCGTTCTTTCCGTGGGGTCGTCAAATAAGAAAATAACATTTCTTTAAGATGCTTTGCCCTAAGCTACTCTCACCCACTCCTCCAGGGGCTCACATCTAGTGGGACGTGGGTTGGCGACCACAGCACCTCAGCTGAGTCCGGCATGCTTCCACTTACTTGTGCCGGGCTCCTCTCCGTCTTATTTCCTGTCGACCCCGACGGTATTAGTGTATCCGAGGCCTAGGGAGTCTTTCATTTTCCCGCCTTAATTGGCCCTTGTCTCATCTTTCCTGATCCCTCCTTCTTCGAGGGGTCAGGGTTTTTTTTCATTATATTTCTTATTCTCTTTAAGATTCCCGCACAGTTTATGTTAATTGGCTCTCCGTGTGTCTAAATTCCCTTCAGCGATTTATATTTATTTTTTGTATTTACACTCCATTTTGTAGGTATTTTCAATCTACGTTGCATTTTGTAAGTCTTTTCGATCTACATTGCATTTTCGAGTGTTTTCAGCCTCCATTGCATTTTGTAAGGATTGACAATCTAAATTGCTGTTTTAGTAAGTCTTTCAATATCCGGGCCGGGACATTTGTGAGTATTTTGAATTTCAATTGCATTTTGTAAGCATTTACAACCTAAACCGCATTTTGCAAGTATTTTCAATCTAAATTGCATTTTGTATGGTCGGCATTTTGCAAGTATTTTGATTCTCAATTGCATTTTGGGGTACGGTATTTTAATCTAAATTACATTTTGTAAGTATTTTCTATCTAAATTTCATTTTGTAAGTTAGTATTGTCTATCCAAATGAGTAGTTTGAATCTACCGTGCATTTTGTAAGCATTTTCAATTTCAATTGCAATTTGTAAGCATTTTGAATTTCATTGTGAATATTTTGGATTGGAAATGGGGGCTTTCAATCAGAATTGCATTGTGTATTTTCAATTTCAATTGCATTTTGTAAGTATTTTGAAACTCAGTTGCATTTTGTACGTATTTTCAATCTCATTTGCATTTTGTAAATATTTTGAATATCAATTGCATTTTGTAAGTATTTCGACTCTACATTGCATTTTGTACGTATTTTGAACCTAGACAACATTTTGTGCGTATTTTTCAATCTATTCCTTTTGTGAGTAGTTTCGTTCTAAATTCCCTTTTGTAAGTATTACCGCTCTCCATTTTGTCAGTAGTTTCAATGAGTTACTTTTTGTAAGTATTTTCAGTCTCACTTAATTTTCGTTCTGGTTTCCACTTCATTGTCATTTTCGCTATCACCCAGACCATTAGGGGCCGATAACCTAGATGTTAGTCCCCTTAAAACAACAATTATCATCATCATCAACTCTCTCCCATAAGGGAGATGACGCCATCTTCTAATGGGATGCACCACCAAGATCCACCCATTCGGTTAAAATATTGTGGTCCATGGTGAATATGGCTTCACAGCTACAAACTGCTTCTTCGTTCGTGAAGTACGAATGAGTGGACCTTGCATGGCCTATCATTAATATGCGCTGCTCGGTGAAGGCTGCAAGGAGTGTCGCTAATCCCTCTCAGTTTACTGGGTCTTGGCGGCGTAATAGCTCTAGCTGGTACCTCCTTTGGTCGAGGTAATTATAGTCTGTGTTTAGAAAGAAGCACGCCATTCACTGGCCGTGAAAGCCAATATACCATTTTTTTGGAAGCCTTCATAGGGATGTTATGGCTGCTTGATCTTTTGGTTCTAGCAGTAAAGAGCGCAGGAGCGCTTTATAAAAACGGGAGGTAGCGCGCAGTACGCTACTCCTACGCTACCAAGAGCCCGCTGATGACCTAGCTTGGTGTCCTAGGCGAAGCCCCACACAAGACACGGCACAAACATAGAAAATAGCTGAATAGTAAATTTAACTTACCGGTAAATTCACAGAAACCCAATTTTAATTTAAATTGTTGGCACAGGCTAGAGTAAAATGTGGCTTTTCACCGATGTCTCAGTCTCACTCATGACTGAGATTATATTGAAGCTGCTGAGGTATGGGTGGTGATTAGTAATGACATTCAGGGCACAGTCAGTGCCTGTGGATGCTGTGAAAGGTTCTACTCATAGGGTTAGTTCTGCTGTACTGACTCAGTGAGGAAAGCAATCGCAAACTACCTCACTCCTCATCTTGCCTAGTACGCCTCAATATAGTGCTGCTTTGGGGTTTGTGTGTATCTACCCACATAACCTAGTAGCAGTACTTTTTGAGGATCCAACCAGCCTTCGGGCTGACTACGTAACAGACATAATCAATACATTTAGACAACGAAGCAAATATGAACTTACGGCGAGCAGCAGTTACAATAATTTATTCCAATACTTGCGGATATTTTCCGAGTCGTTAAGGGAGTCCTGCCTATAATGGGACATCCTCTGGGAGAAAGAAAGGGACGAGATATAAATACTTTGGAATCGAACCCCACCTCTCATCATTGTTAGGATGTCTCGCCTGATTTCCCAGCAGACAGCGCTGCCTGCCTGCCTGCCTGCCATTAGGAGATTAATTCCGCATCTCACCTCACTGCCTGCGACCAACACAAAAGCGTGTTGTAGAATGTAAGAGACGCATGAAGCAAGGCTTTTCACCAAAATAGATTATCCCCAATTAATTTCCTTGAAACCCATTCATTTCCTGCCGCTAGCCAACAACAACGTAGGTTCCTGCTTATATATACTGTACATGGCGAGTGAAGATACAGTTCTGCTTGCAACACGTAATGAAGATATACAAACATTACTGAACTCCATGGTACAACGAAGAGAGGAAGGTAGGGTGTGTAAAAAAGTGTACAGAAGTGTAAATGACATAGAGTTGCAGGTAATAATAATAATAATCTTCTTCTTCATCATCATCTTATCCCTCTTCAAGTGGGGTCGATGTTTCTGGCAAGTCTTTTCCATTTTATTCTGTCCCACACATCGTCGTCCCCTAACTGCTTCCCATTAGGTCTTCATGGATATTGTCAGTTCATCTTCTTTGAGGTCTGCCTCTATTCCTCGTGCCATCCACAACCAGAGACATCACTCTCCTTCCTACATAGTTATTATCCCACCGCATAACATGCCCATACCACAGCAGTCTTCTCTCCTGGATTTTCTTGGAGACTTCTGTTACTTTAACTGTGCCCCTGATTTTCTCATTTGCGATGTGATCAATCCTAGTGACGCCACTCATCCAGCGCAGCATCTTCATCTCAGTCACATCCAGCTTATAACATTGTGACTTAGTTATTGCCCATATCTCCGCACCATACATCATGGCTGGCCTCACAGCTGTCTTGTAGGCCTTTCCTTTCACCCTTATATTGAGCTTTTGTCACACAGAATGCCAGAAAACCTTTTCCAGTTCATCCAGGCTGACTGAACTCTGTGGTTAATCTCAGTATTTATGTTGCCATCTTCAGACATGGTTGACCCAAGATACTTGAAGCTAATGACTGGCCTTAAGCTTACTCCATCCATCTGCACTAATTCATTGTCCTCACCACCATGAACCCAAACTGTTGTTCTCCAATCGTTGTGTCAATAATAATAATAATAATAATAATAATAATAATAATAATAATAATAATAATAATAATAAAGGAAGTTTAACGTGACCGTTAATCGTGCGATCATGAGCCACGGGACCTCCTTTTTTGCTTGGAATCCGAACCACAGGACATGGATTTTCACATCGAAAATCTCACATGCATTGACCGGGAATCGAACCCAGTCCACCTTGGTGAGAGGCTAACAGCTTGACCGCTGCGCCACCACGCCCCCAATAATAATAATAATAATAATAATAATATCGAATGGCCTCGGGTGCCAGGTGCAAGCTTTGTTATTTGACACCCAGAGGGTAGCTTGCACGTCGAAATTTGTTGTTCGTTGAAGCACTATGACCGTCAAGGAGGTTAGATATCTAAGCTCCTTGAACACTATAGTGCTTTCTAGTAGAGAAATGAGGAACTTTGTGTTGGCGGAAACTCCCCAGATTAATTTTGCCATTATGAACACGGCCTACTGAATTCAAATGGGTTCTTTGACATGCCAACATCGTATGACATGCGTGTCGTATTTTTTGCCGCCTTTCAAATATCACTTACTACGGCCAGGAGCGAACCTGCAAGCTTGGGGTTAGTAAACCGACACGTTAACCACTCACCCACCGTGGCAAACAAGAGTTGCAGGTAATGAGACAAGAGTGTGCCAACAGGAGAACCTTAACGGAGTTCTGCCAAATAAGGAAATTTATGAGTATAAAGCCTGAATGTCTAATGAAAAGAGAAATGAGAGGGATAATTTGGTGGTTAAGGGGGGTGTATAAGAACAAAGCATTGAGAGAAGTAGCAAAAGAGGGCGTTTTCCTTTCCTGTGGGAAGGTTATGGGTGCAGCACACCTGATGAAGGAATGCAATGAGACTAAAATGATAAAATCAAAGTTTGTAGACAAGTCAGATATAAACAGAATAGAAAGTGAAAATGAATGTCACACTTTAATAAAATTACTAAAAAGGGAATGGAGGAAGGCCAGTAAATTAGCGATTTTTTAAAATACTAGCATTGCCCTGCGCGGCTTCGCCCGCGAATATTCTAGTTGTAAAGAGTACACATAGCAAAATATCAATCATGAATGCTATGACTGATTTATCCTTAGTATGAATGATCAGACTTTATCAATTCAGCTACTGGTGCAGTGGTTAGGGGTTTGTCATTCCTTCATAGGTATATCAGAGCGAAGTTGGTTTTCTGGGAATATCACAGACACTGTTAATTTAAGGGCCTTTAAATGTGGTTTTCGGAAACCCTTTATAGTCGGGTGAAAAAGACCTTTCGTACCACACTCAGACGTGAAAATTGCGTGAAAAAATTCTAGAGTGCCCCTTGACCCCCTTAAGCACATTATACTGTATGTATTGATGAATTTTACAGCTTAATTTGGTTCAGTGATAACCTTATAACCGTCTGGAAACTTTCACAGTAATGTAATAATTGGAATTGCGTTGCGTCTTACAGAAATAGATGGACCTGTGAGATTCTGTTACCATGGTTACCGTGTTGCATTCTTTCATTATTTCATTGTAAATATACATGTTTTAAGGTATTTATTTACTTGTGAGGCATTTAAAGAGTAAGTGAGTGCGTTTCGCTTACTCATTGGGTTATGCTGAACCTGTAGGTACCCCATATGTGTAGGTTGGTGTTAATGGGACCTTATTTTAGGTACAAAACTGTAATGGGACCTTAGTAGAATAATATAGGGAGGGATTATCAGGGGAATGTGGGATAGGAAAGCGACAGATGAGAAACACAACAAAGATGCATGTGAAACAAGTATACGGCTAGAGGAGATGGTATCCAAAATTATAAAACTTAGTTTAAGTCTAGGATAGGCTCTCTGTATCAATTAGGATAATATTAAGTTAGTACATAATTAATAGCCATTATTAGTGTTTTAATAATTGTTTATAACATAAATACAATGTAAATTAGTTGTAGGTTTGTGACTTATGTTTAAATGTATGTTCATGATTATCTTGTTCAGTTCCCAGCCCCAGGCTAGGTCTGTTTAGAACATAAGCCTTGCACTTAGTCCTTTCTTCCCACCACCTCTCCATTGTCACTCTGGTCCAGTCCTCACCTCTCTTCTTGACACATTCCTCCACTCCTTTCAGCCATCTATCTCATGGTCTTCCCCTTGGTCGTTTCATCTGCATCTCATGTATCCTCCTGGGAATCTTCTTCTCTTCCATTCTCTTTAAGTGTCCATACCACCTCAGTCTTGATGTCTCTGTCCTACCTTGCAAGGTCTCCTCTTTCACTGTTTCCCTGACCTTTTCATTCCTCACCCTGCATCTTATTCTTGCTCCAATCCTACTTCGCAGGAACTTCATTTCACTTGGCTGCATTCTGCTTATGTCTCTTTTCTTCATTATCCACGTTTCTGATGCATAAGTCAGTATTGGGTTATAGTAGCTTCTGCGTAACACTTCTTTGCTTTTTTCTGGGACATCTTTATTCCACACTAAGCTCCTAATGCTTCTCAGAAATGCTTCTGCCATGTTCCGTAATCTCTTTGTCATTTCTCCCATTTTCCTCCACTATACTTCCCAAGGACTTGAGACTTTTTACCTTCTTCATCTGTCCACCTCCAAGTGTTATCCCACTCATTGGTCTGTCCTTTTTCCTGTTCGTTAACAGGATCTCACCTTTAGTTGATGTTGAACTTCCATCGGTACTCTCCCACTGTTTCTTCCCATGTATTAATCTTACGGAGAAGGATTTTTGTATTAGGCAATTGGGGAATCGCTGTAAACACGGTAATAATCATATGTATCAGGTGATGGTTGGAGTAAATAATACTCTCGTCCCAATCTCTGCTTATCCGAGATTTGGAGCAGAGGGTATTCTAATCTATTCTATGGTACAACACACTGCGGGAAGGAGCAGGTCTGTATATCAATACAAGACAGATTGAAGTAATGGTTGTTAGCTCATCATCATCTTCATTTACTCTTTTCCAGCTGACACTGGGTGGGGGCAAATATGGTTCCTCTCCACTTTTTTCTGTCGTTCCACCATTCCTCTTCCGACACGGTGTTCCAATCCAAGTTCCGTTTACTAATGCTATTCTTCACCGAGCCCTTCCACCGCATTCTTGGTCTTCCTCGTCCTCTCTTCCCTGTCATCCGTCGTTCCAGTGCTCGTCTTGGTAGCCTTACTTCATTCATCCGTTTGATATGTCCAAACCATCTCAATCTGTTTTGCTCCAGTTTGTAATTTAGTTTCTGTACTCCCAGTTCTTTCCGTATATCTTCATTTCTCTCTCCTCGTTTTCTGGACCATACTTCTCAGGAATCTCATCTCAGCTGCCTGTGCTCTGCTCTCATCCCTCTTAGTCATTGTCCAAGTTTCTGCTTATCGGAACATAATATGCTTTGTACATAACTTCTTTAGCCTTAATTGGTATATCCTTTTTCCATACTAGTCCCCGTACCTGTTGGTAGAAAGCACTCCTGAGTTGTATTCTTCTGCTAATTTCCAAATCTAGTTTTCCATCTTCAGTCAGTTCACTTCCCAAGTATTTGAAGTGTTTCACCACTTCCAATTCCTTATCTCATACTTTGATTACTCCTTTTCCTTCTTTCTTACTTCTACTCACCACCACTGTTTTACTCTTCTCCACATTTATCTTCAATCTTGTGAGCTAACATGTAATAATACCTGCTAACCGGACCGTAAGGCGATATATGATACGTGATATGTCGTAAGCGATATACGATACGCCACGCGCACAGACAAATACTTGAAATGTAAATGGAGGCGGTAAAAAAGATTCACAGCCGCGCGATTGTACAACATATCGCAAGTGACATATCTCTCGAAGTATCGCTTTCTGGTCTCTTGAACGATTAGTATCGTGCGATAGTTCGGGCTGTAAAATTGATGACGGGAAGAGGAGAAGACAATAGTAATTCTGTAATTCCTTTAATTAATTCCTCGTGACACGAGGCTTTTCAGGAAATTAAAGTTTCCAGGATTCATTCAATAGAACTTCCTGAATGTTGATTCATGTTGAGACAGCTCTCGGGAAACAATGGCCGAGCTATGGTGCACGTTGGTGTGCCCAGTATTTCCTTCTTCTTCTTCTCATCCTACGCCTGAACCAATAAGCCACTGCAATGTCTTCCTCACTTGAGCTCATATTTGTAACTGAAGTAGTGAGAATTGTGTTCCCTCCAAATTTTTATCGCCCAGGTCGCTGTCTGAACCTTCCTAGCAATAGATCGTCGCAATATATTCCTTACGACATATCGCTTACCTTATATCGCCTTAGTATGAACTGGGACAACACTGGAACAAGTTCAACACGTGAAATACCTTGGATGAATACTTGATCATAATTGGAACAATGCTATCGAAATTAGATCCCGCATTCAAGACCCAAGAGCTGCGTCCAAGAAAATGAATTTACTGCTGTGCAACAAAGACTATAATTTTGCTCTTCGTCTTTGTTTACTGCGGTTTTACATTTTCTATAGCCTGCTGCATGGTGCTGAAGTCTGGATCCTCACACTAGCATAAAACTTCAAGACTTCAAGATGTGGTGCTATAAACGCCTGCTCAGAATGTCTTGGGTCGATAGAGTACGTAACACTGAAGGGCTCGTATGCCCGCACAAAGAACTGGAGGTCTTGCATAACGCCAAAAAGGAAAAACTTGAATAATTTGGCCACATAATTCGCAATGATAAAATAATGTAAACTCCTTCAGACCACCATTGATGGTAGGAGACGCGAAGGAAGGAGAAGGATTTCTTGGCTAAAGAACCTACGCGAATAGTATGGAATCAGCACTCCTACACTATTCTGCGTCGATATAAATAAGGAAGAAATCGCTCTAATAATAATAATAATAATAATAATATCGTATGGCCTCGGGTGCCGGGTGCAAGCTTTGTTATTTGACACCCAAAGGGTAGCTTGCATGTCGAATTTCGTTGTTCCTTGAAGCACTATGAAAGTCAAGGAGGTTAGATATCTAAGCTCCTTGAACACTATAGCGCTTTCTAGTAGAGAAATGAGGAACTTTGTGTTGGCGGAAACTCCCGAGATTGATTTTGCCATTATGAACACGGCCTACTGAATTCAAATGGGTTCTTTGACATGCCAACATCGTATGACATGGCGTCGTAATTTTTGCCGCCTTTCAAAAATCGCCCACCACGGCCAGGAGCGAACCTGCTAGCTTGGGGTTAGTAGACCGACACGTTGACCACTCACCCGCCGTGGCAAGCTAGAAATCGCTCTGATGTCAGCCAACATCCAGTGAGGATATGTCACAACAAGAATAAGAATAAGTAGGCAGTCAGTAACCAAAGATTCCCTACGTCATTAAGCGCTGAAAGACGTATGATAAATTGACCGTGGTTTAGCATTATTTAACATGGTCAACGCAATATAATCCTAATTACTAGGACATACGAAAAAATAACCTGAAAATCATTACATGCGATGTATCTGATGAGTGAGGTTGTGAGCATTAGGTCCAAGTGATGGGAATTGTCAGCCATGGTTGCTAGTGTGTCTAGGTCATCTTTACTTGTAGGTAGAATAGAACGTGCTGTCTCTGGGTGTTGAGGCAATGATGCCAACTTCACTTCACCGCACTCTCGTAAAGCCATTACCAGGACGAAACTACACTCCCCTATAGCTGTTGTCGGTTAGGTCCGGGGGATAATAAAACCATTGGTTTACCGAAATTTGTGGGTGGATACTAAAATCATTAATCTGCCGAGGTTAGGGTAGGTAGATAATAAAGTTATTGGTCTGCCTAGATTGGTAGATGGATACTAAAAGCATTAGTCTGCCGAGGTTAGGTTAGGTGGATACTAAAACCATTGGTCAGCCGAGATTTGTAGATAGATACTAAAAGTATTAGTCTGTCGAGGTTAGGTTAGGTGGATACTAAAAGCATTAGTCTGCCGAGGTTAGGTTAGGTGGATACTAAAACCATTGGTCTACCGAGGTTAGGTTAGGTGGACACTAAAAACCTTGGTCTACCGAGGTTAGGTTAGATGGATACTAAAACCATTGGTCTACCGAGGTTAGGTTAGGTGGACACTAAAACCATTGGTCTACCGAGGTTAGGTTAGGTGGATACTAAAACCATTGGTCTACCGAGGTTAGGTTAGGTGGATACTAAAAGTATTAGTCTGTCGAGGTTAGGTTAGGTTAGGTGGATACTAAAACCATTGGTCTACCGAGGTTAGGTTAGGTGGATACTAAAACCATTGGTCTACCGAGATTGGTAGGTAGATACTAAAAGTATTAGTCTGTCGAGGTTAGGGTAGGTGGATACTAAAAGTATTAGTCTGCCGAAATTGGTAGGTGGATACTAAAAGCATTAATCTGCCGAAGTTAGGTAAGTGGATACTAAAAGCATTAGTCTGCCGAGAAGGTGGATCCTAAAACCATTGGCCTATGAAGGTTCCAATAGCCTATGTAGAGCGAACGGAGCATATGGGTTAGGCCAGCATGAAACGCAGCAGAGCCTATCCTGGATTCTGCACTTCCACTTGGGTAATATATAGCCTAATGATTTCTATGATTTTCATGACTTTCATACTTTATTTTATATTCTGGAATTAATTACCAATTGAAATTACTGTCCATTATCACTACTGCACTGGAAATATGTGCTAAATGTCTCAGGCTATACTTCTTGTTCATTCAACGACGGCAATTGTCATTGCTTGTCGTTGCGCATGAGGTTTCTTCAACTGTTACCGAGGTGCACACAGGTGCATACACTCAGCCTAATGAGGCAAAACTGAGAAGAGGACGGTTAGATTCCCATCTCAGTCATCTTGGAAGTGGTTTTTATTGGTTTCCCACTTCTACTCCAGGTAAATGACGGGATGGTGCTTAACTAAGGCCACGGCTACCTCCTTCCTAATCCTCATCTGATTTACAACTACACACACAACAATACAGGTCATCAGACAAATTCCACACACACACACCCAAGTATACGAAGCTACAGTACATGACCACGATGTCGCAAAGCTCCTAAATCAGTCAACAACAACATTTCATTATAAGGGCATTATACGTACGATGCAGTGCATTGACGTGTTTTGGACTACACAGAGATACTCCGAGACTACAGATGCTGTTCTACCCCTTAAAACAACAATAGCTAACAGAACTACAGATCAACGATAGTTCATTGGTTTATCCCAACTTACAACAAATGAGATTGCATTCCAGCAACGAACGTAAACAAGCAATGTGTTCGGCTTCGACAGTCATGATTTTCAAACTTTCTGTACCTACATTAAGTACTGAAAATTGTAGTAGGTCTTGCCGTTCTCGTAGGCAACGGTCTTGCATAAGGGTTGACAAGATCAAGACTTGTTTATCTTCTGGTAGAGAAAGTTTCTTCGTAGAAGATATCAGGATACATTTTCCATTACAGAACACCAAAGCCTCAAAGGATTTCCTGATATCCTCACAAAGACGAAGATATATGGCCAGAATTTTATGGCACCCGTGCTATGGTAGACCGGACCTGGACTGCGGCCAATTTTGAAATGAGAGATGTATTTACGAGGATGGCAGTGCATGGTTTCCACCATCTCATCTGTAAAAATACAAAATACCATGAGCCGAATACGACTTGTCTCTACTGTGGAGAGGGTTGCCAGCGATATCATATGGAATTTTGTGATTAAAGGACAAAATCTATAACCGAGAATGCAAATTACACGAACTAGTACTATAATTAGTTATTACTATCTTCTAGTATTACATTATATGGCTATTTGGCCGCAATAAAGAATTAATATGGGTTGACTGATGGCCTGGAAGCCTGGAATATGGCCGCTCATGAAGAGTGTCGAGAACACCGCCAACCTTACTCAGTTAGACAAAGACTTGTTATGGATTCAGTACGCATTCTGCATGTCAAAGTGTGAGATCTCATGCACGGTATTACAGTATCAGATCATTGAGTGTATATAACATCACTGCAACTCCCTCAATATATTCGGTATTCTGTGCTCCACAGTTCTTTTTATTTTATTTTATTTTATAGGTTTATTTATTGCACTGCTAGCTGGATCGCATCCCTCCTGGCTGCTTTAGACTGCTTGCCGCCCTGCCCATTCAACGCTCAGAGGCGTACAAGATAGGTTGCAGCACCAACCCACTGTGATCACCGCGGCTTTTTCACTGCCAGCTTCATCGCGTCCCTGGTTGGTTGGTTCCTTAGTTTAGGGGCTCCTGGCTGCTTTAAACTGCCTTCCCATTCAACACTTGGAGGCGTACAAGATATATATTAATTGCAGATTTCATTTCTGATTTACAAAAGAGAACGCAGCAGTACGGCATTCTAAAAACCAAACCACAACTTCGCGGAAAACAAACAACAAACGGTTGAACATCGTAATTCAGCGAGGCTCCAAAGCCTTTCACACTCAAAGCAATGGCTTCTTACCAAAGAAGTCAGACCGTACCTAACCTTACCGACAGTTCTACCCACAATGTACCCAAGAAATCTCAGAAAAGTTATGCTTCTGCAATACAGTTAACACCGAATAAAGAACAGGCTATTATTATTGATGCCATTAACATAAATACAAAACAAATGTCTGCAACAGTGACTTGAAAAAATGGCGATCAGAGTGGATTGGTGCTGCTCTTAGCGTCTATATTTGGAAACGAGGTTGTAAGCATAAGCCAATGCTGTAATCGTTGAATGGGCAGGCAGTCTAAAGCAGCCAGGAGGGATGCGATCCAGCTGGCAGTGATTTATTGTCGCTTTAACTCAGTGATGACTGATGAGTCATATCGCGACTACACATTTCTTGGTTCTTCTTATAACAATGGTATTGTGTGTTTTCTCCCCCAAGACGTAGCTGATTTAGTAAGTGCCAAAATACTTTTTAAGCGAACAGGTTTGGAAGCGCAACATATTAAGTGGAAGTGTCTTGGAGAGCAGATTACAAACAAAATAAACTGCCCAGATTCAATTTGATAATCAAGAATGGGAGATGTTCGGTACGACGCCGTAGGGCACCCTTGGTATCCTCACCAAGTGTGTGTGCTGTCAGTGACTAGTGCGAACAACAGAGGTAGAAGATCAGAAGCCTTGGATCGGTATTCTGACGAAGAGCTGTATTTTCCCAGCAAAAGATTTGGAATTGTTATGTTAATTGGCCTCGTGTTTATATTTCTTAGCAATGTTGTTCTGAGGTCTCGAACAACAGATCTTACCTTCGATGCCTTCAATTTCTTGTTTTACACTATAACATTCCTTCTATGTGTGGTGTTGGGAGTGAGTTTCATAACGTTAGGCAATGTGAGGATCAAATTAAGGCTAGTTCTCTCCATCACAGCCTACCTACTACTTCTTTATTCCGAGTATTTGTTAACATTTAAGGAAGGAATACCATGTAATCAAAAATTGAAGTCTAAATTTTGACTTAGTTAACTCTATATTTTACTCAGATTCTATGGTGTATTCTTAGATGAATAAACTTTCAAACACAAACACTAGTGTTTCCAACGTGTATAAAATAAGGCTACGACAATACAACTCCGTCAGGAGTTAATCGTACCATTCTTTTGCTAAAAATTAAAAAAAAATACATGATGGCAGAGTACGTCAACGCAAACACGCCAACGATAATCGTACTTTTTTGGGCGTAATTTAAGTCAAATCTAGAGAGAATTTTACGAATTTCGAAGAAATATTTTTACTAACTTACACTTTTTTATTTTTCTGTAAGCGGGACCACACTAGCCGACAGCACTGAGTAGCCTATATCAGATGTTTCGCGCATCCCGTAGCTAACACTGCTACGAGAAGAAGATATGTAACTGTTCATGATCCGGGGATAGAGAAACCATTGGTCTATCGAGGTTAGGTCAGGTGAATACTAAACCATTGGTCTACCAAGGTTAGGTCCGGTGGATACTAAACCATTGGTCTATCGAGGTTAGATCAGGTGAATACTTAACCATGGGTCTACCAAGGTTAGGTCCGGTGGATACTAAACCATGGATCTACCAAGGTTAGGTCCGGTGGATACTAAACCATGGGTCTACCAAAGTTAGGTCCGGTGGATACCAAACCATTGGTCTACCGAGGTTAGGTCCGGTTGATACTAAACCATTGGTCTATCGAGGTTAGGTCAGGTGAATACTAAACCATGGGACTACCAAGGTTAGATCCAGTGGATACTAAACCATTGGTCTATCGAGGTTAGGTCAGGTGAATACTAAATCATGGGTTTACCAAGGTTAGGTCAGGTGAATACTAAACCATTGGTCTACCGAGGTTAAGTCGGGTGAATACTAAACCATGGGGTACCAAGGTTAGGTCCGGTGGATACTAAACCATTGGTCTATCGAGGTTAGGTCAGGTGAATACTAAACCATGGGACTACCAAGGTTAGGTCCAGTGGATACTAAACCATTGGTCTATCGAGGTTAGGTCAGGTGAATACTAAATCATGGGTTTACCAAGGTTAGGTCAGGTGAATACTAAACCATGGGGCTACCAAGGTAAGGTCCAGTGAATACTAAACCATGGGTCTACCAAGGTTAGGTCCGGTGGATACTAGACCAAGGGGCTACCAAGGTTAGGTCCGGTGAATACTAAACCATGGGTCTACCGAGGTCCAGTGGATACTAAACCATTGGTCTACCAAGGTCCAGTGGATACTAAACCATTGGTCTACCGAGGTTCAGTGGATACTAAACCATTGGTCTACCAAGGTTAGGTCCGGTGAATACTAAACCATTGGTCTACCGAGGTCCAGTGGATACTAAACCATGGGTCTACCTAGGTCCAGTGGATACTAAACCTTTGGTCTACCGAGGTCCAGTGGATACTGAACCATTGGTCTACCAAGGTTAGGTCCGATGAATACTAAACCATTGGTCTACCGAGGTCCAGTGGATACTAAACCATTGGTCTACCAAGGTTAGGTCCGGTGAATACTAAACCATTGGTCTACCAAGGTTAGGTCCGGTGAATACTAAACCATTGGTCTACCGAGGTCCAGTGGATACTAAACCATTGGTCTACCAAGGTTAGGTCCGGTGAATACTAAACCATTGGTCTACCGAGGTCCAGTGGATACTAAACCATTGGTCTACCGAGGTCCAGTGGATACTAAACCATTGGTCTACCGAGGTCCAGTGGATACTAAACCATTGGTCTACCGAGGTCCAGTGGATACTAAACCATTGGTCTACCGAGGTCCAGTGAATACTAAACCATGGGTCTACCGAGGTCCAGTGGATACTAAACCATTGGTCTACCGAGGTCCAGTGGATACTAAACCATTGGTCTACCAAGGTTAGGTCCGGTGAATACTAAACCATTGGTCTACCGAGGTCCAGTGGATACTAAACCATTGGTCTACCGAGGTCCAGTGGATACTAAACCATTGGTGTACCGAGGTTAGGTCAGGTGAATACTAAACCATTGGTCTACCAAGGTTAGGTCCGGTGAATACTAAACCTTTGGTCTACTGAGGTCCAGTGGATACTAAACCATTGGTCTACCGAGGTTAGGTCAGGTGAATACTAAACCATTGGTCTACCAAGGTTAGGTCCGGTGAATACTAAACCATTGGTCTACCGAGGTCCAGTGGATACTAAACCATTGGTCTACCGAGGTTAGGTCCGGTGAATACTAAACCATTGGTCTACCGAGGTCCAGTGGATATTAAACCATTGGTCTACCGAGGTTAGGTCAGGTGAATACTAAACCATTGGTCTACCAAGGTTAGGTCCGGTGAATACTAAACCATTGGTCTACCGAGGTTAGGTCCGGTGAATACTAAACCATTGGTCTACCGAGGTCCAGTGGATACTAAACCATTGGTCTACCGAGGTCCAGTGGATACTAAACCATTGGTCTACCGAGGTTAGGTCAGGTGAATACTAAACCATTGGTCTACCAAGGTTAGGTCCGGTGAATACTAAACCATTGGTCTACCAAGGTTAGGTCCGGTGAATACTAAACCATTGGTCTACCGAAGTCCAGTGGATACTAAACCATTGGTCTACCGGGGTTCGGTCCGGTGGATACTAAACCATTGGTCTACCGAGGTTAGGTCCGGTGGATACTGAACCATTGGTCTAGCGAAGTTAGGTCCGGAGGATAGGCCTACTAAAACCATTGGTCCTAGCTCGGAAGAATAAAAGAAAGAAAAACAATAAAAACTTTAGTATTTACTATTTATTCAGTTACCTACTTTTAGAGGTCTGGTGGGAGACGTTTGTTCGTTCGTTTTATTTAAATGTCCTTTTAACAGGCATCGAAATTACATTTCTAAATCAAAGATAATTTAATGATTACTTTATTAACGTGTTAATTTGGTATTCATAACAAAATATTAAATAAGGTTAAATAACCTCGCCTAACCTCACCGAGGATCGATGGCAATCCATAGAGGAATGTCTTAACCGTGCCCATGACTACCGGAGGCAGTTCCATGGGACCAACTTAACCGTGCATTTTATGGGCATCTCTGACCGTGGGCTCAATATCACCCGTCTGGCGAACATTTGACGATATTTTGAGCTTCGCCTGCTCATCCCAAATCTCAGTTTCTCATGCAGGGATGCATTAAATTTAGATGTTCTTCCTGTTGTATCGAACTGAGATTTCCAGTGAGATATAGAACCCCCATGTCTATATTTAAAAATAAAATTCAATTGAAACTAATGTATGCAATAATAATAATATTGTATGGCATCGGGTGCCGGGTGAAAGCTTTGTAATTTGACACCCAGAAGGTAGCTTGCATGTCGAATTTCGTTGTTCCATGAAACACTATGAAAGTCAAGGAGGTTAGATATCTAAGCTCCTTGGACACTATAGCGCTTTCTAGTAGAGTATGGAGGAACTTTGTGTTGGCGGAAACTCCTGAGATTAATTTTGCCATTATGAACCCGGCCTACTGAATTCAAATGGGTTATTTAACATGCCAACATCGTATGACATGCGTATCGTATTTTTGCCGCCTTTCAAAAATCACTTACCACGGCCAGGGGCGATCCTGCAAGCTTTGGGTTAGTAATCCGACACGTTAACCATTAACCCACCGTGGCAAGCTAATGTGTGCATTCAAACTAAATAACAGCCTGACAAATATACATCAATAAATCTCTCAGAGATGAACCTTTGCTTCAAACCAGTCATTACAAATATCTAGGAATTACTCTGCAAATACAAGGGAAATTATTTACACGTCACATCAAAGATAAAATTATCTGTGCTGTCAGATCATTGAACGACATTAGTCATCTCAGGCATATGTCTTTGCAATCGTCACTGAGACTCTTTAAAGCAAAAATTACACTAATTGCAACGTATGGATTGGATATAATATGGGTTAATTTATGCAAAAATAACCTGAAAGACTTAGAGAAAGTGAAAGCCATATTCTTAAAAAGACTGCTTTGTTTGTCAAAATATACCCCACCGAGGCTGGCGTATGAACTAGCGGAGGAGCTTTTCTTTATAGAAGAACTCCGACTGGTTCACCAACTACCATCCACAAGACAATACAACGATTTGCTACAAGAACTATTTGCAAAAAAGAAGGAGATCCCAATTGGCTTCTACTCCACGACGGCCACGACGTCAACTGAATGGAAGGGCACTGCCTATGAGTTGAGACACACAGTGAGCCGATTCGCGGTGCACTGTTTTCACCACAGGATTTGTGAGACTGAGATGTTCTATGTGCCCACACCAGAGTGCATTTGCAAATTGTGTCAAATGTCATGCGATACTTACCACGCTCTCGTGTGTACTAGAAGGTTATCATCGCTTACAGAATTTTGTAATTAGTCAATGTAATGTACTTTGTGCGCACTTATCCTTAATAATAATAATAATAATAATAATAAATCCCTATTTAATGGGCAGATTCGCTGTCCCGTCCTTTAAAACAACAATACATAACTAAAACACGATTTACCTTTGTTTAGTGCATTACACCAGCACATATTTTAGCGAGATGTCGAGACATCTGGTGGTGATATTGTGAAGCCGGCGAGGACTCGTTTTCCGATTAAAACTAGCGTACATTTCCCGACCTTGTATATCTTGTAAGTAACGGCTGTGATACAAAATTGGTGAGTCAATCAACAATTTATAATCATAATATAAACAAGGGGGCTGATTTAGGGATGAAGAAAATTAATAGAAAGTTACATTATGGCCACCCGACAGCTTAAAATGCATCCAAGTGTTTTAGGTAACTACATCTACGGGTCTATTTGCGGAGGATAGAAATGGTCTGTTAAAGGGAATGGAACATTCTTGATGGTGACAGCTTTCTTTTCTAACCGTGTTTGGAAAGAATGCACGGGAAAATTATTTGCACACTTGATCGAAATTGATTATGGGGTAGTTAAAGACAGATGGCTAAAAAGAACACGAGAGGAGGGGAAGAATTGGCGGAACTCTGTTGTTCTGGGTGTTTTTCAAACCTTGATACAGTGGAAATAGGGGAAAACGTTTACGGTCGCAAGAAACCAGTGACGACAGAACAACGTAAGCCTGGACGGCAACATGGTAATAATGCGGGTAAGTCAGATGTGACTTTGAAAAGTAAACCGGAGGAGGGTGATAGTAATGTGGGCACGAAGAAGAAAATTCCGTACTCTAATAAAGATTTACAATTTTTTACAATCAATGAAAATCGTTGGAGTAAATTTCAGACTTCACTTATCGCAGGGATACTTTGCGTAATTCTCGTTGCTGTTGTACTGGCTGGTATTTTCACAACTGCTTTCGAGCAGTAGCGTCTGTAACCCCTACCACTCCTGTATTGACAACATAATCAAACTCGAGTGTTGTTTATATGTATTGTGAGCTAAACATTAAAATGTGTTATGTTTTGTGTATATTATTGAAGTCGGGGGGCACTATTCGTCTCCAAAGAAAATAACCTGCTTAAACAATGCTATTTAAGTCTGGTTAGTTCTTAAGTTTAGGGGCCGCGACAACGCGGCCATGTAGCCCCGTGTACTTTGGGTGTGTGTAGAATCTGT
This sequence comes from Meconema thalassinum, assembly GCA_946902985.2. Lineage (NCBI taxonomy): Eukaryota > Metazoa > Arthropoda > Insecta > Orthoptera > Tettigoniidae > Meconema > Meconema thalassinum. Next base: position 47,272,966 of record OX336399.1, on the reverse strand, counting down.
CTGATAACCGGTGTTAATTGTCATGACTGTATTAGTGTGTGTGTTATATGTTTTTTTAAATTCAAGTAAGGACTGCAGACTTTGAATTTTTCAAATAGTTCCTACTTTTGTCACCAAACGCCACCGTCAACGACTACTAGTTCAGAACTTAGCTACTAGACGCCACCGCAGTCGGCTCTTGGCAACGAACGTAGAAACCTAAGAGCGTTGTTTACATTCTTAACCTATCCAATTAAGCTTCACACAGGAGCAATTAGTGGAAGGTTCTTTAACATGCAATAAATCTATGACATGGGACCGCCGGCTTTACTTCTCCTCCGAAGGAAGGCATACTGAGGGATTGTTAACGCTCTTAAAAGACCAACGGCTTCGGCCGGGGTTTAACCCGCTATCTTGCGCATAGAAGCTCAGCATGCTACCGACTACGCCACCGAAGCCACCCAGATCGTAATTGATTATGCGAATGGTTGGCTGAACTTGGAAATATATTAGCACTGTTGTGCAACATATGAGACTGCTCTCCATCACATGGCGCTTAACCAAGCACAGAAAATACAGTGCTGCGCTCTATACAATTATTAATTGCAAACACAAACTATATAAATTACAATTGTTAATAATTCAACATACGTGTATTAACAGTAACTACATGAAAATATATAGGGTAGACCTGCGATCAATGCAGGACGGATTAATTATTTTTGGGACGAGTTCGGGAACAAACACGCCCCAGCAGGACCCCAAACTAACCTAGCAATGCACCAATAACACGAACAAACACCCCCAGCAGGAACCCTAACTAACCTAGCGTTGGACCAATAACACGAACATACACCCGCCAGCAGGAACCCAAACTAACCTAGCGTTGGACCAATAACACGAACAAACACCCCCAGCATGACCCCAAACTAACCTAGCGTTGGACCAATAACACGAACAAACACCCCCAGCAGGACCCCAAACCAACCTAGCGTTGACCAATAACACGAACATACACCCGCCAGCAGGACCCCAAACTAACCTAGCGTTGGACCAATAACACGAACATACACCCGCCAGCAGGACCCCAAACTAACCTAGCGATGGACCAATAACACATACAAACACCCCCAGCAGGACCCCAAACTAACGTAGCGTTGGACCAATAACGCGAACAAACCCCCACCCCTCAAGCAGGACCTCAAACTAACGTAGCGATGGACCAATAAGACGAACAAACACCCCCAGCAGGACCCCAAACTAACCTAGCGTTGGACCAATAACACGAACACCCCCAGCAGGACCCCAAACTAACCTAGCGTTGGAACAATAACACGAACAAACACCCCCAGCAGGACCCCAAACTAACCTTGCGTTGGACCAATAACGCAAACGAACACCCCCAGCAGGACCCCAAACTAACCTAGCGATGGACCAATAACACGAACAAACACCCCCAGAAAGACCCCAAACTAACCTAGCGTTGGACCAATAACACGAACAAACACCCCCAGGAGGACCCCAAATCAACCTAGCGTTGGACCAATAACACGAACAAACACCCCCCTCCCAGCAGGACCCCAACTAACCTAGCGTTGGACCAATAACACGAACAAATACCTCCAGCAGGACACCAAACTAACCTAGCGATGGACCAAAAACACGAACAAACACTTCCAGCAGGACCCCAAACTAACCTAGCGTTGGACCAATAACACGAACAAACACCCCCAGCAGGACCCCAAACTAACAGAGCGTTGGACCAATAACACGAACAAACACCCCCCTCCCAGCAGGACCCCAAACTAACCTAGCGTTGGACCAATAACACGAACAAACACCCCCAGCAGGACCCCAAACTAACAGAGCGTTGGACCAATAACACGAACAAACACCCCCAGCAGGACCCCAAACTAACCTAGCGTTGGACCAATAACACGAACAAACACCCCCAGCAGGACCCCAAACTAACCTAGCGTTGGACCAATAACATGAACAAACACCCCCAGCAGGACCCCAAACTAACAGAGCGTTGGACCAATAACACGAACAAACATCCCCAGCAGGACCCCAAACTAACCTAGCGTTGGACCAATAACACGAACAAACACTCCCAGCAGGACCCCAAACTAACCTATCGTTGGACCAATAACGCGTACAAACACCCCCAGCAGGACCCCAAACTAACAGAGCGTTGGACCAATAACACGAACAAACACCCCCAGCAGGACCCCAAACTAACCTTGCGTTGGACCAATAACGCGAACGAACACCCCCAGCAGGACCCCAAACTAACAGAGCGTTGGACCAATAACACGAACAAACACCCCCAGCAGGACCCCAAACTAACCTTGCGTTGGACCAATAACGCGAACGAACCCCCACCCCCCAAGCAGGACCCCAAACTAACGTAGCGTTAGACCAATAACGCGAACGAACACCCACCCCCCAAGCAAGACCTCAAACTAACGTTGCGTTGGACCAATAACACGAACAAACATCCCCAGCAGGACCCCAAACTAACCTAGCGTTGGACCAATAACACGAACAAACACTCCCAGCAGGACCCCAAACTAACCTATCGTTGGACCAATAACGCGTACAAACACCCCCAGCAGGACCCCAAACTAACAGAGCGTTGGACCAATAACACGAACAAACACCCCCAGCAGGACCCCAAACTAACCTTGCGTTGGACCAATAACGCGAACGAACCCCCACCCCCCAAGCAGGACCCCAAACTAACGTAGCGTTAGACCAATAACGCGAACGAACCCCCACCCCCCAAGCAAGACCTCAAACTAACGTAGCGTTGGACCAATAACGCGAACGAACACCTCATCAGAAACTCAACCATAACCTAGTCCTGGGCCCATGATACGTACAAGCCGTGAGATTTATTAGATAACCAAGGACCCTATATTTTTTGCGACATATTTTCAGATAAAAAAACATTGTTTATGCAAAGTAAACAGTAACTGTGGATGCGAAAAGTGCCCCAACCCTACAGTATGAATTAAACCATTGTCGCTCTACGCTGCCTCACGTATGGATACTAAGTTATTAATATAATTAGCGAAAGATCAGCGAAGAGGGTATTTTGATCCCTGAAGATCGCACATTAACGTGATAGGCCATGGGGCCAGGCTTTCAGAATACCAGCTGAAACTCATGTACTCACTGCTTGTCAATCTTTTCAACTCTTATTTGACCCTAGCTTTTCGTTAATAATACGAAAGAGAAAGTGAACGACGATTGTTTAAGTAGCGGAACATATGCCCCTAAAACAAAATCCACAACCCCCCAAGTAATCAAAACGTTGTAATATAACCAGTTATTTTAATAGTGCTGCCAAAGAGCTGGGTTATGCCCTAATCCTGAAAAAAAACCATGTGATTAATAAATACACTAGGATGACCAGTTTCGATCGTCAAGCGATCATCATCAGATCGATTGAAACGACTCACAAAATGGAGAGTGGAAATACTTAAAAAGGTAATTTAGAAGGAAAATACTCACAAAAGGAATAGATTGAAAAATACGCACAAAATGTAGTTGAGGTTCAAAATAATTACAAAATGCAATTTAAATTGAAAATGTTTACAAAATGTATGGTAGATTCAAACTACAGTACTCATTTGGGTGGACAATACTTACAAAATGCAATTTAGATTGAAAATACTTACAAAATGTAATTTAGATTCTAAATACCTACAAAAAGGAATTGAGAATCAAAATACTTGAAAAATGCCCTCCATACAATATGCAATTTAGATTGAAAATACGTGCAAAAAGCGGTTTAGGTTGAAAATACAAAATTAAATTGAAATTCAAAATACTCACAAAAGTCCCAGCACCTATATTGAAAGACTTACTAAAAACATTTTGGGTTGTCAATCCGTACAAAATGCAACGTAGATTGAAAATACTTACAAAATGGAGTGTAGATGAAAAAAAGTCGCTAAAGGGAATTTAGATACACGGGGAGCCAATTAACAAAATCACTGCGGGAATCTTAAAGTAAAAAATGAAAAGAAAACAAAAGGTCTGACCCCTCAAAGAAGGAGGGATCAGGAAATATGAGACAAGGGCCAACTAAGGCGGGAAAGTGAAAGACTCCCTAGGCCTCGGATACCCTAATACCGTCGGGATCCGAAAAGAACAAGAGTTGACCAAGGGAGTTCGACAGGAAAGAAGACAGAGAGGAGCCCGGCACAAGTAATTGGAAGCAATGCCGGACTCAGCTGAGGTCCCGTGGTCGCCAACCCACGTCCCACTAGATGTAAGCCCCTGGGGGGAGCAGATTAATTTGAAGGTCAATCACCACTTTCAGTATCTTGACAAAACATCACATCCGGCACGGTACAGTGTGACTAACAAATATTGTGTTAGTTTAACTACTTCTGCAACTAAATGAGTGCACATATTGGAAATACTAACACCCATACTGTACACATAGATTGAATAGCCTAACAATGGATCTGATGATGATCGCTTGACGATCGAAACTGGTTATCCTAGTGTATTTATGCCGTAAATTTCACTTGTTGACATCCATCTATCGATTTCTGCATGAAAACACCCCCACGTACATGTCATCAAAATTTAGTTACTTGTCCTCATATCATCATCGAAGCACTCGATCTGGCTCTTCCCTCGCCATCCCCATCAACCACTCATCCATGTTTAACCGCTCTTTTGCTGTAGCTGGGTCTCGACTATGGAATTCAACTCCTCCCGATATCAGAAATTCCACAACAATAAAGAAATTTAAGGCCGCATGCCGAGATTACCTGTTGAATACTGCTGATTGCCCCGTGTGAATGGTGATGGATGATAGGACGTATGACTGAGCTAGGATTATATCAAGGATATTATAGAAAGGTCTGTGACATTGTGATTATTATTATTATTATTATTATTATTATTATTATTATTATTATTATTATTATTATTATTATTGTATTGTTATAATTATACTATCATTATTCAAGTGCCTTTTTCATTAATATTAGTATTAGCATAATTAATTTACTCCTTTATCATCATAATAATTTTTTGTATTTCCAAAATTGCCCCATGTGTACTGGTACCATATTGCGTGGTAAGTGTAAGAGAATGAACCCTAACTTCGCCACTACCGAAGACATAAAATAAATAAATTAATTAATAAAAAAATAAAAAAATAAGGCTGGGTCACACAGAAAGCGGTCTGTCGCGGCGGGAAGCGATCCAGCGATACTAACACTGCCTGTTGTTGTATCGTGTAACATGTCATTATGGTAATTTGGAAAGCGGCTTCGGTGCCGTAGTTGGTAGCATGCTGAACTGCTGTGCCAAAGATAGAGGGTTCAAACCCAGCTGAAATCGTCGATTTTTAAGAGCGTTAAAAATCCTTGAGCATGCCTTCCTTCAGAGAGGAAGTAAAGCCGGCCATGTCATAGATTTATGGCATGTAAGAGATCCTTCCACAGATTAAACTTGTGTAAAGATAAATCGTTAGGTTAGATTTCGTCGGAACGCTCTATCAAAGTTCCAACGTTCAACACTAGATATCATTGATATCTGGTAGCGAAAGTTGGAACTACACCTAAGGGTGTCCGCTGGAAGCAGCTACAGACTCAAGCGAGCCGAACATGTCCTCGGACACTTCCGGCACCAAAAGCCATACGATAAATAAATAAAAATAATAATCATCACGTATGTACAAGCAAGACATTTCTTATTCCAGTGGTTCCGTGAATATGTGAAATCTATGTGGAAACGTGCGGACGATATCACAATGAACTATGTAAAAGACGAAGAAAAACGATTAGTGAATACATAAAGCTCAGTATAAATTCCGGCAGAAGGAATATTTGAATAGCTATATTATGTATTTGTATTATGGACAGTTGTGCGCACATCTTTTGTTAATAAACTGTGGTGATAGGCCTACTTACATTTGTTTCTATACCAAATGTCTCCCAAACATTGAACTATAGATACTACTGGAATGCCGACTCTATGGAAGAGAAGTGCGGTTTTTGGTGCGACTAGTTACGCCTGGTAATGCACGCCAAGGATGGCAACTCAAACTAACACTTGGGACGCTGCGGTCGGTCTGGATAAGTAGGGTTTAAAATACTCAATAACACGCGTTTGATATGGAACACTTTTTATTTTTCGGTTATAATCAGTAAATGTGGTCTCTAAAGTAATGACAGTGTTATTTTTAATTGTATATATGTATAACTGTGCGATACACGTGACCTAATTTGTGTGTTCCACTGGATTTTTTGGTGTCATTTGCATATTATCAAGCATCAGTTTTTATGGTTGATGTAGATCAGCTGATTCAAATTTACACAGGGCTACACTTCGGACATTATTTCGGTACTATTATGCGCAATATAATGTAAATGTCGATCCTGAGTCAACGCCGAGGACATTCAAATAGAGAAATACGGTACATAAACAAATAAATAACACACCGAAGCTGTGCTACTTTTATCATTCCGAGACTAGCATCCACGCAAACCAGACGCCACTGTTCCAAGCACCGACTTATATCGTGGATTGATGTCAAACTGATGATCCGCCAGCCTTTCCGCCAAGCCTACACCTCGTAATCGCTAAGTTCTTCGATATTCGAGCTATTCCACTACGAGTCATATAGGCCTAATTTGCCTCCCCGTGGGCACTGTAGAATGAGTGATTCCGCTACCATTCAAATATTCAACACCAAACCCACCTTTTAATCATCCAAATCAAGCAATCAATCAAGTAATTCCTGTCGCCCCACGAGTTTTAATACAAGTTAAACTCATCCCTTCTCCCTACCAAGCAGCCAATAATTAATTAATTATTTAATTAATTATTCAAGTAAATTCAATCTTACCAGCGCGCCCATCGTAACAGCTGTTTTTAAACTGAATAACCTTCGCCGGCTTTACGTCGCAGGTCTTCTGTCTGTCTACCTCGACAAGTGTTAGATCCTTCCCGGGGTGGAAAGGTATTATTATTAGGTATTAGGTATTATTAGGTATCATCACATTTCGGCTATTGCTATTTGCATCTTTTGGAAAGTGATGAAAGCGTATATCCGCAGCCCTCTTATACATCGACTTACAGCCGTAAACTAAGCAATACACTTTGCTTTTACTCTTTTTTCACTCTATCAACGAGTAAAACTTATTACTTATGTATAAAGACACGAACAATTTACCACGATCTGTTTACCAATACAAGAAACCATATACAAACAGTCACCAAGTGACAAATGTACCCTACTTGGTAAGTTTCTCATTTTTACCGCTAGATGTCATATCAGATAGCTGGAGTTGCCAATACAAGTAAAAGAGGTACTTCGTCAACTCCATGGCTGTGCATGGTTATCATCATAGAGTTTGCAAGCTCAACTCTTTTCATGAGAATCACGACATATCAGCTGACTTGCAATGGTATGACGGTTTTTAATAATAAACTTTATTGTGCACAATGTGCATAGAGGATCACAATACAGAAAAATATAACATACCGGTATAACAACGTGACGACCAATGAGCTCTCAATGAGTGTTAGTCCTTGATAAACTCACTAATCGAACCTGACCTCGAGGAACTCTTCTGGATGTGATATCTTTCACATATCTGGTCACATACCTGCACACACAGTTTGTGTTCGGTTCATGGAAAACTTTGTTTTTACACATCTTGAAGTGGAACCCGTGGACAGCCAGTCTCGTGACTATATGCCTCAGTTGGTAGCCCGTTTCCATCCATTTCCGATCCGTCATGGCCTCCGCTGAATAGAAGTCCTCCCAAATGTCCCTCCTTTTTTCCCCTAGCTTATGCAACAGATTATCATATGCTGCTCCTCCTGGTAGAATAAGGTTGCATCTCAGATCCTCGATCAGGAAAGTCTCCCTCGCGAGCTCATATACGAGTCGGGATCTTGTAGTTTTTGATACACTCAGGACTAGTTGCGCCTGGTAGTGCACGTCAAGGAGGTGATGACCAGGAAGCAGTTTTCAGCGAGGGTTACCATGGGAGGAGTTGTTCCAGTAGTATCTTTAGTTCAATGCTCCCAAATTGGCTTCATAGAGTATCCATGGAAAGTGGGTTGAGTGAGCTATCTGTATAGTATGCACCCATGGTATGTTACGATGTTTTCTGTTCTGTGGGGAAGGTATTGTTATGAGGGATTTGGTGCATTGATCGTAAAAAATACTCCGGCATAATAACAGATTTTGCTGATATAAGTAATGCTTTATAGTTTTCTTTCAATGTACTTAACTAGAAGGTATCGTATGATATAGTGATTAAAGCATTGTTTGAAGTGATAATCCTGTCATTCACGATGAATGAAAAAGTCAACAACAACGTAGCAAAGGAAGATTTATCAAGGGATGCCCAAGGTAGGAAAATACAACCGGTCTATATTATCCCGTTGAAGGACTGTGGATTACAGAAATATCAGCGCATTTCGGATACGGAATACACGTATCCTCCACTGTATGCTTCGCCACCATTTCCCTCTTTACCAGTTTATCAGACACGGCTACCAAAGAGCATCAAATTAAAGGACTCGGATCAGAGCAAGACGAAGATAGTCTATATTGGTATACTGACAATAACCCTCTTAACTTTAGCGTTGAAAATCATGATGAAGCCATGTCCATTTTATGTCACCTTTACCTGTAAAAGCTTCGTTCTCTTCAACGCGTTCTACCTGCTATCAACTATGGCATTGGCGTATGCTATTTTGGCTCGAGATATTACTTTAAAAGTGGGAATAATGCTGGTATTGATATCAGCTGTAAGTTTTGTCTTTGCCCTTCATATTTGGGCTAATGATGTGGTATTTACCTCGGTATGCCAAAATATACTGCCAAGGAACGTAGTGGGTTAACATCAACGAAATGAGTATTCTTCGCTAATGTACTAAAATTGTGAGATTAATAGTTGATTTATAAAATAGGTGATTTCGATGTTGAGTAATTGTGCACGTCAATGGAGGACGCGTGACGTTTCGCTATGTTTGTATTAAATTGCCTTTTGAATAGTTTTTTATACATGTATTTATAATGTTTTATTGTTTTATCTGAGATATTTCTAAATCCTAAGCCATGCTAGGAATTGAGCAACATGAAAATGTACATAAACTATCATGCAATAAATGACAAGGTGATTTATTTTGAATTTCTGTACGCCTTCATAAAATATGCACACGATTATTTCGGGTCGCGGGCACTTTTCTCATCCAAATGAAAATACTTACTGCCCGATTAAAAAGTGATGGGCTCTCGTATAGTATCCGTTGCCCGTTTCGAAATTGCGTTATTTTACTTAGTAGCGCTCTGAAAACGGTTTGTTAATATTATTCTCGTATGAGAAACATTTTACACAATACAAAACATTTCACTAAATACAGTTAGACCAGAACTTGGCGACTTGTAGTGCATTCTCTGAGGCTAGGTGTAGATCCTCCGTTGTGCAGGTGGTTGGACACATACGACATTGAATCATGTGGTCGACAGTCTGATCTTGTCCGCAATCACACTTGATGTTTCCGTCTTTAGCGTAGTTCCATCTTACCATATTAGCTCTTGATTTGCCGACTCCTGATCTCAACCTATTTAGGGATATCCATGTCATCCATGCCTCGCTATGACCCGGTGGTAAAGTTTCAGATGGTGTTGTACAGCCACCAGGAAGAAGACCTTTAGCTTTCCAAGATTGTAGTCTAGCATTTTTCTCGGTGGTTGTGAGTTCCTTTGATGTCTTTAGGAAACTTCCTAGATTTCAGTCTTTGTGTGTGTAATTCGTACCCATATAACGGATGAGTTCCTTTTTGCTCCACCTTCTTCCTTTCCTTGTTCGCTGATATTTGTTTGTTAATACTCGGCCACATTTTTAAAGCCATTTGCCATTAACAAACACCGCGTAAACACTTCCAAAATAAGGAAATTGTCAACATTAACTTTCAAGTAATAACTTATCAAAAAGCACGCCGCCATGTTTGCTGCCAACTTACTGATTGTATTACTAGGCAAAACCATTGCCTGGATAAAGATTATTGATGCGTGACTACCCCCACTGTGCGTGACAACAACCAGGGGTGTTTATATTAGCCAGGGTCGCGCTACCTAACCTTTATTGGTCTGGGCGAAAACCATTGGTCTGGATGAAAATAATGGTCTGGAAACAATAGTGTTAGCACTCGGGATAAAATCAGAAACACCCTCTAGCGATAAAGTATTCAACTCCTGTATATTAGTAACATTGACCATTTCTATAGAAAATTTTTCGGATTCCAATGGCGGCGGGCAACGTATACTACATGAGTTCTCAGTGATGTTTGAGAGAATATGTTGCGAAATAGTTTTGCTTCTTGGAGGAAATAATGAAATTATAGCCTAAAGGTCGAATCTGGGCGGGCATCAATTCCACTCGGTCGAACATCAATTCCCCTCGATTTTTCTTTATTCCACTCGGTCCTCCAAGGGTCCCAAAAATGAGTTCCTCAACTCCGCTCAGGCTTTGGCAAGGGGTCGGCAAAGGGGTTATCCCCAATGACGTAAACAAATGTCATAACCCTACTGCTCGCATACCAAGGGCTGGTCAAACACCTTCTGCAGCGCATGAGCGAATTCTTGAAAGCAGTTGATGAATAAAATTTGTAGAAAAAAAATTGACTTCAGAGCGCTTGACCGATGGCGTGGTGGTGTTCGCAAGACATTGTTGTGCCATTGGTCAACCGCTCTGATGTCAAGTCCACTTATTCGTTAAATCAGGTATTAAGTGTTTGGCACATTATAACTTATATGGCAGAAAATACAAGTGATATAAAATTAATCATAATATTCTTTTAAATAAGTCTGCCAAGTTTCTATTTTTTCTACAAATTTTATGCATTCTTTTTAACATGTGCATAATTAAATGTTTGTATGTTTTTTAACCTAGTCAGACATTATTAAATTAAATTTAGATAATAATAGGTGTATAATTTGTACCTAAAAATACTTTCGATATCAGCTCCGGATGCTGAAAATACTGTTTTCCAGCCTAGAACGGAAAAATCAGCTGCATTCAAGAATTCGCTCATGCGCTGCAGAAGGTGTTTGACCCGGCCCTTGATTGCGACCAGGAGGGTTACGACATTTGTTTACGTCATTGGGGATAACCCCTTTGCCGACCCCTTGTCAAAGCCTGAGCGGAGTTGAGGAACTCATTTTTGGGTCCCTTGGAGGGCCGAGTGGAATTAAGGAAAATTGAGGGGAATTGATGTTCGACCTCGAATCACACTATACATTACGTAACCTTTTCGTTTCCTTGCGTTAAAAGTTGTATTCACACAATGCATTACATTACAGTACCGTTCAATTGTACTACGATATGCGTCGATTTTAGGACTAAGTGACAGAATGTGGTCAAGGAAAAATTTAGTTCTATGTGCTATTAGTTTAGACGAGGCGGAACGTAGGACAAGAAAGAGGAAACGAAGAAAATGGGTTCATGATATGTTAGAAGAGCGAAGGAGAATAGGCTATGTTACTTTATTCCAAGAGCTAACAGGTGATGATACATTTTTTTTTCAGATAGAAGGGGTTTCATGTCAAGTTGTTTATTTTGTCGTATATCTTATGTGTAGGTAAATTCCATGAGGTACTGTTTCAGGCGATGTTGAGAGACTAGACTTTATATCATTTCAAATGACGCATGCTACAAATGCTTCACATGTTAGAAAGGCTCAGGAGGGCTTCTCGCTTCGCACGAAGCCCCAGGACTCTTTCAACAGACTCCATTACCCACCCCCGTGTGGGATAGAATACACCCACGGTATGCCCTGCCTGTCGTAGGAGGCGACTAATAGGGCCGACATGGCCGAATAACTTGCCAGTTTTGATTTGTTCAGACCCCCTGTGGATGGGGAGGGCAGAATTCATCCACGGTATCCCCTGCCTGTCGTAAAAGGCGACTTATTAGAGGGGGCCTTATAAAGGTCGATTTTGGTTTTCTGGTCCCAGCTCTGGTTTGACCAATAGAAACAAACATGCATGCTGTTAGGGGAAGGGCCACCAGCTTGGCCATCTGGCCAGAAAGCCTAGACGGTATGCCCCATCCCGTCAGGTGGGTGCGCCATGTACCCTACAGTAGTATCCGCCTTACAACGAAGGTCCCTGCATGGCCGAATACTGGAGCTGCATAAATCCTGTGCATGCCGAGGGGGAAGTGCCTGTTCGAGGCACTGGGACCCCGGGCAATATCTGCTATGCCAGGTAGGTATTGCCTTGGCTGGATGGCGCCCACAGTGATAGCCCCCGTTCGGAGTGGGCAGTATTCGGGGAGGATTTCGTCCGGGATGCCTAGTAAGCGATCACGAACACCTGTACAGGGTGTCACCCTTAAAAAGCCGTCTCTGGAGTGTCGCGCTAATCCCAAGGTGTATACGCCTTGGAATGAAGCCTTTAACAAACGATTTGCGACAGACAGATCACCTCGCTACCTGGTAGCTACCAGGACAGACGGGGATGATTTCAAGCTCGTAAAATCGATCATTTTCGCTGAGGAAATCGAGGGGAAATTTGGTGATCTTAACGGGATTTCCAAGCTCCGGAACGGGCAGCTCTTGCTGCATACCGTTAGCCGGCAGCAAACCGAAGCGTTGCTGGAATGCACGCAATTCGGCGAAATCCCCGTTAAGATCACAAAGCACGAAACGCTGAATGAGGTCCGTGGAGTTATTTTCCATCGTGACCTCATTTTGAATAGCGATGCTGAACTGTTGCGGGATCTGGGGAAGAGAGGCGTCACAAAGATTAGGCGCATCACCCGAAAGATTGGGGAAAGGAGCGTCGATACCGGTGCTTTTATTCTCCATTTTGAAGGTGATGTTGTACCTAAGCAGGTGAAGGTCACATCGTACAACTGCGATGTGCGACCGTACATCCCTCCACCTATGCGCTGCTACCAGTGCCAGAGATTCGGGCATGTTTCCGCCAGGTGTACTGCGAAGGCCGTATGTAGAGAGTGTGGCAAGGGGACACATGAGGGTGACGAGAGGTGTACGCCTCCCCCGATATGTCCCAACTGCCAAGGAAGTCACTCTCCACGGTCAAAACAGTGCCCTGAATTCATTATGGAAGCCAAGATCCAGGAAATCAGGACTCTTGACAGGCTTTCACATCACGACGCTCGCAAGAGGTACCGTGATATGAATGCCCCCGAATTTCGGGTATCGTTTGCAGCTGCAGCGACGCCCTCAATCACCCCTGCCGTTAAAGTTTCCAGTGCAGTACCCTCGATGTCCTCTTTTAGTACGAGTTTGAAATCTCCCCTCGCTGTACCAGCGAGCACTGTCAGCCCGAAGGAGGTCCCAAAACCTTCTTCGGCCACGGTTAAGAAGGCGCCGGTTTTAACACCTAAACCGGTGAATTCGGAGAAGAAGTCCTCTTCTTCTCCGAAACAGTCGGCGAACAAGTCTTCCCCAGCTAAAGGGGGAAAGAAGACTTTGCCGACCAGGGCTGGTCCTTCTTCCAGCCCACCTAATACGAAAAATATAGGGGAGAAGAGGGAGACGGTTCGTCGCCGTCTCTCTCGCCCTCCTGCTGACGGGGTGGCTACTGTCCCTGCTGGCCTTTCCGCTCCCACTACCACCAAGGGAGCGAAGCCTGCTGAAGCCAAGCCCGTCCGTATGGAGGAACTCCCCTATAGAAAAGAAAATAGATCGGCGGAGGAGAGGGGAACGGTTCAGCGCCGTTTCTCTTCCTCTCCTAAAGGCAGGGCTGCTCACGTATCTGCTGGCCATCCCGCTCCCACCACTACCAGTGGAGCGGTGCCAGCAGGAGCGACCTTGTTTTATAAGGACCCGGCGTCTGTGGGGAAGCGACCATCTACTTCCCCAAACATACGTCGGCGCCGATCCAAGAAGAAATCTCTTCGGGACGTGTCGGGGACAGACACCCAGTCTTCGGACCGGGAGAAAGTCCCTCGACACCGCTCTCGCTCTTCCCCAAGAGCGAGACTCGTGAGGTCCGACGACGACCGCGCGCAACCCAAGAGAGCGCCCGCTCCATTTTCTTCGTCTTCGGACGGAGATGTGGAGATTGAGGTGTGCTCTCCTGCCCCATCATCTCCAACTAACCGACAGTAGTGGCTGCGCGGGCTAAAGCGCTGCGTTAGGTCAAGGGGCCAAGCTCTCTGCTGACTCGGTAGACGCGTGGGTTCGAGCTCCACCGTCGGCTGTCCTTGAAATGGTTTTCCGTGGTTTCCCATTTTCAACACCAGGCAAATGCTGGGACAGTACCTTCTGACAGGCCACGGCCGCTTCCTTCCACATCCTTGCCCAGTTTCATTCATCTTCATCAATTCCATCTCTCATCCCGACGCGCAGGTCGCCCACGGGCGTCGATTAGAAAGACCTGCACTCGGCCTCTCAGGAGGCTACACGACAAAAAAAAAAAATCTCCAACTAGAGATGAGGAAGGGTGGCAAACGGTCAAGCATAAGTAGAAGACCCACTTCTACTTAAGTCCACACCATGGTACTATTACAATGGAACTGTAATAGCTATTCTGTTCATCTCGCTGAGTTACGACAATTAATATCTTCGTTTTCGGCAACCATTGTCTGTCTTCAGGAATCCAGGTTTCGTCCTGGACATGAGACAACAATGCGTCACTTCAAACTATTCTCTAAAGACCGGGTGGACGGAGCTGTGGCCGCTGGTGGCGTCTGCACTCTCGTCCACTCTAGCCTCTTTAGTGAAGAGGTGCCGTTGCGTACTCAGCTAGAGGCAGTTGCAGTTCGTACTTCGTTGCCAGTAATGGCAACAGTATGTAACGTGTACATCCCGCCTGATTCTCAGCCGGATTACGACCAGCTGGTGGATCTAGTCTCTCAGCTCCCCCCTCCTTTCCTCCTTCTGGGAGATGTTAATGCCCACAACACCATCTGGGGCTCCGCTACCACTAGCGGTAAAGGGAGAGATTTTGAGAGGCTGATCAGGCGGCTGGACCTGTGTCTGTTGAACACAGGGGAGCCTACGCACTTCTCTATTGCACACGGTACTTATTCAAGTATCGATATTACCCTGTGCGGTCGTGCGCTGGTTCCCCTGCTACAGTGGGGTGTACACGATGACCTTTGTAATAGTGACCATTTTCCAATTATCGTTACTCTTCCGAACCATAGAGCCATCGAGTTACCAAGTCGATGGCTTCTCCGTCGGGCTGATTGGCCAACTTTCACGGCACGTGCGGTGTTTGCCGAAGATACCTTCGAGAGTGTCGACGATCATACCGTTCACATAACGAATGGTATTTTGGCAGCTGCTGAGGAAACAATACCTTCCTCATCCGGCAACGCACGTCGGAAGCTTGTCCCTTGGTGGACAGCCGAGATTGCAGCAGCCATTAAAGATCGTCGACGAGCTTTCAAATGCTATCGGAGGCAAAACACTATGGCCAACCTTATCACCTTCAGAAGGATGCGTGCTAGAGCCCGATATCTGATTCGGGAGAGTAAGAAAACGACGTGGGAAAAGTATGTGTCGTCCATGACGGCGCATACTCCTTCATCTCAAGTGTGGACTAAGCTTCGTCGGATCTCCGGACTCCCGACATCACTATCGATACCCGGAGTGTCCATCAATGGGGACATCATCACGGACCATCTCGCCATTGCCAACAGCATTGGCTCGCACTTCTCCAATGTATCCTGCTCCGGGAGTTACGATCCTACATTTCTGACTCTGAAGCGGGAGGCAGAGACTCACCCCTTGTCCTTTGCCACTGCTGCTTCGGAGTCCTATAATGTACCATTCTCTGAATGGGAACTGCGAAGTGCGCTTGCACTGTGCAGGGATACGGCTCCTGGACCGGATAACATACATAATCAAATGTTAAAACATCTGTGCGAATCCAGTATGAAAGAACTGTTGATCCTCTTCAATCGTATGTGGATTGAAGGGGAGTTTCCATCTCAATGGCGAGAGGGGATCGTGATACCGATTCCTAAGGCTGGAAAGGATCCCAAGTTTGTAAGCAGCTATAGGCCCATTTGTTTGACAAATGGCCTATGTAAGCTGCTCGAAAAGATGGTGAACCGTCGACTGGTGTGGTTCTTGGAGGATAAAGGTCTCCTGTCTGAGTACCAATGTGGATTTCGCTCTCATAGGTCCACCACTGACCATCTGGTGCGACTTGAGAGCGCCATACAGGAGGCTTTTTTCCGGAAGCAGCACCTAGTCACGGTTTTCTTTGACCTCGAGAAAGCCTACGACACCACATGGCGCTACGGGATCCTTTCCACCCTTCACAAGTGGGGACTCCGTGGTAACTTACCGACTTTCATTGCGAATTTCATGTCCGTCCGACTCTTCCGTGTAAGGGTCGGTAGGACATTATCGCAGTACTATACCCAAGAAAATGGAGTTCCTCAGGGTTCAGTGCTGAGTGTCACCTTGTTCGCGATTGCCATTAATGGCATTGTTGCCGCCGCCGGGTCCGCGGTAGTTCCATCGCTGTATGTAGACGATTTAGCTCTGCATTACAGCTCTGGAAGTATGGCAGTCGTGGAACGGCAATTGCAGCTAGCCATCAACCGGGTCGACAGGTGGGCTCACGACCGGGGTTTTCGTTTTTCAGCAGCGAAAACCTCCGTCGTCCATTTTTGTCGGCTCCGGAGGCTACATTTACACCCTGAACTACATCTCAGGGATGCTGCGTTGCCGTTGGTTGACACTTATCGCTTCCTGGGGCTCCATTTTGACAGCAAGTTAACGTGGCAGCACCATATACGGCAATTGAAAATGACATGTCTCAGGAAACTGAACATGCTCAGGTTTCTTAGTGGCACTACGTGGGGGGCTGACCGTGCGGTGCTGCTACGGTTCTACCAAGCCCTCGTCCTGTCCCGGCTAGACTATGGTTCTGCGGCATACGGTTCAGCAAGGCCGGCAACCTTGAAAATGCTGGACAGTATCCACCATAGTGGCGTTAGGCTGGCTACCGGTGCCTTCCGGACCAGCCCGATACCCAGCCTACTCGCCGAATCAGGTGTTCCACCTTTAAATTATAGACGCCAACATATGCTGTTAGCATATGCTGCCAATGTGCGTCAAATGCCGCAACACCCGACCTATCAAGCTCTCTTCGGTACCCAAAACCACCAGGGGTACGCCAACCGGCCTCGTGCCACTCGGCCGGTTGGTATTAGACTTGATAGCTCGTGTACCGAAATAGGAGTGGCTGTAGGTCCCTGTATGATCCGGACATCTAGCGAGGTGCCTCCGTGGCAAGTCCCGCGTCCGGAAATTCGGTTAGATCTGCACCGAGGTCCTAAGGTGAACACGGATGCCTCCGTTTACCGGAGGCAGTTCCACAGCATAGTTCACCAATTTCCGGACGCTGGCATTCTATACACGGATGGTTCGAAGGTGGACGAGAAGGTGGGTTGTGCTTACGTTATTGATGGTGCAAATACCAAGATCTCTTTGCCTGAGGCCTGTAGTGTGTTTACTGCGGAGCTCGTTGCCATCTATGAAGCTCTGCAGTTTGCACTACAGGATGCTCGAATCCACTTTCTCGTGTGTACCGACTCTTTGAGTTCGTTGCAGTCAATTGCTACATGTTTCCCGCAACACCCCCTAGTGCAGCGAATCCACGACCTACTAGCCGGGCTGTGCCACGCTGACACTCGAATCACCTTTCTGTGGCTTCCAAGCCACATGGGAATTGCGGGAAATGAGTTAGCAGATCAAGCTGCAAAAGAGGCGGTATCACTACCACCTCGACCAATGGAGGTACCCGCTAGAGATATTCGCTCTCAGTTACGCCTACAAGTTCTGGCTTTTTGGGAGAGTCAGTGGCTAGCTGACCCACTGCCCAGTAAACTGAGAGCGATCAAGGGAACTACTCGCGTTTGGCGGAGCTCCTTCCGGGCCCGGAGAGAGTCCGTCATTTTGTGTAGGCTAAGGATAGGTCATACAAGATCCACCCACTCGTACCTAATGAGAAGGGAAGACCCCCCACTTTGTACCTGTGGAGCCGTTTTCACCGTGGCCCACATTTTCACCGAGTGTGTGGATCTTGCTGACTTACGAAGAAACCTTGGTTTGCAGACGACACTCAAACTTATATTAGCCGATGACGCGGTGGCTGCTGATCGCGTTATCCGCTTTATAAGTGAGAGTGGGTTAGGGCCAGCAATCTAAATTTTCCAGTGAACTTTGACTCAACGACTTGTTCGTTTTTGAACGATAACGTTTTGTTTTTTCCGTAATTTTTGTTTATGTTTATAATTTTTTATTTATTTATTTAATTGTTTGTTTTTGTTTTATTAATTTTTGGTCTTTTTAAATTTAGATGTCCACCTCAAAATTTTAAATTCAATTCAAAATTTGTATTCTTTAATCTGTGTTAAGAGGGGCAGATGACCTCGTAGTTCCGCCCCTTAAAACAACAATAACTAACTAACTAACTATCCTGCTCCGGGAGTTACGATCCTACATTTCTGACTCTGAAGCGGGAGGCAGAGACTCGCCCCTTGTCCTTTGCCACTGCTGCTTCGGAGTCCTATAATGTACCATTCTCTGAATGGGAACTGCGCAGTGCGCTTGCACTGTGCAGGGATACGGCTCCTGGACCGGATAACATACATAATCAAATGTTAAAACATCTGTGCGAAGCCAGTATAAAACAACTGTTGATCCTCTTCAATCGTATATGGATTGAAGGTGAGTTTCCATCTCAATGGCGAGAGGGGATCGTGATACCGATTCCTAAGGCTGGAAAGGATCCCAAGTTTGTAAGCAGCTATAGGCCCATTTGTTTGACAAATGGCCTATGTAAGCTGCTCGAAAAGATGGTGAACCGTCGACTGGTGTGGTTCTTGGAGGATAAAGGTCTCCTGTCTGAGTACCAATGTGGATTTCGCTCTCATAGGTCCACCACTGACCATCTGGTGCGACTTGAGAGCGCCATACAGGGGGCTTTTTTTTTTTTCGAAAGCAGCACCTAGTCACGGTTTTCTTTGACCTCGAGAAAGCCTACGACACCACATGGCGCTACGAGATCCTTTCCACCCTTCACAAGTGGGGACTCCGTGGTAACTTGCCGACTTTCATTGCGAATTTCATGTCCGTCCGACTCTTCCGTGTAAGGGTCGGTAGGACATTATCGCAATACTATACCCAAGAAAATGGAGTTCCTCAGGGTTCAGTGCTGAGTGTCACCTTGTTCGCGATTGCCATTAATGGCATTGTTGCCGCCGCCGGGTCCGCGGTAGTTCCATCGCTGTATGTAGACGATTTAGCTCTGCATTACAGCTCTGGAAGTATGGCAGTCGTGGAACGGCAATTGCAGCTAGCCATCAACCGGGTCGACAGATGGGCTCACGACCGGGGTTTTCGTTTTTCAGCAGCGAAAACCTCCGTCGTCCATTTTTGTCGGCTACGGAGGCTACATTTACACCCTGAACTACATCTCAGGGATGCTGCGTTGCCGTTGGTTGACACTTATCGCTTCCTGGGGCTCCATTTTGACAGCAAGTTAACGTGGCAGCACCATATACGGCAATTGAAAATGACATGTCTCAGGAAACTGAACATGCTCAAGTTTCTTAGTGGCACTACGTGGGGGCCTGACCGTGCGGTGCTGCTACGGTTCTACCAAGCCCTCGTCCTGTCCCGGCTAGACTATGGTTCTGCGGCATACGGTTCAGCAAGGCCGGCAACCTTGAAAATGCTGGACAGTATCCACCATAGTGGCGTTAGGCTGGCTACCGGTGCCTTCCGGACCAGCCCGATACCCAGCCTACTTGCCGAATCGGGTGTTCCACCTTTAAATTATAGACGCCAACATATGCTTTTAACATGCTGCCAATGTGCGTCAAATGCCGCAACACCCGACCTATCAAGCTCTCTTCGGTACCCAAAACCACCAGGGGTACGCCAACCGGCCTCGTGCCACTCGGCCGGTTGGTATTAGACTTAATAGCTCGTGTACTGAAATAGGAGTGGCTGTAGGTCCCTGTATGATCCGGACATCTAGCAAGGTGCCTCCGTGGCAAGTCCCGCGTCCGGAAATTCGGTTAGACCTTCACCAAGGTCCTAAAGTGAACACGGATGCGACCGTTTACCGGAGGCAGTTCCACAGCATAGTTCACCAATTTCCGGACGCTGGCATTCTATACACGGATGGTTCGAAGGTGGACGAGAAAGTGGGTTGTGCTTAAGTTATTGATGGTGCAAATACCAAGATCTCTTTGCCTGAGGCCTGTAGTGTGTTTACTGCGGAGCTCGTTGCCATCTATGAAGCTCTGCAGTTTGCACTACAGGATGCACGAATCCACTTTCTCGTGTGTACCGACTCTTTGAGTTCGTTGCAGTCAATTGCTACATGTTTCCCGCAACACCCCCTAGTGCAGCGAATCCACGCTGACACTCGAATCACCTTTCTGTGGCTTCCAAGCCACATGGGAATTGCGGGAAATGAGTTAGCAGATCAAGCTGCAAAAGAGGCGGTATCACTACCACCTCGACCAATGGAGGTACCCGCTAGAGATATTCGCTCTCAGTTACGCCTACAAGTTCTGGCTTTTTGGGAGAGTCAGTGGCTAGCTGACCCACTGCCCAGTAAACTGAGAGCGATCAAGGGAACTACTCGCGTGTGGCAGAGCTCCTTCCGGGCCCGGAGAGAGTCCGTCATTTTGTGTAGGCTAAGGATAGGTCATACAGGATCCACCCACTCGTACCTAATGAGAAGGGAAGACCCCCCACTTTGTACCTGTGGAGCCGTATTCACCGTGGCCCACATTTTCACCGAGTGTGTGGATCTTGCTGACTTACGAAGAAACCTTGGTTTGCAGACGACACTCAAACTTATATTAGCGGGTGACTCGGTGGCTGCTGATCGCGTTATCCGCTTTATAAGTGAGAGTGGGTTAGGGCCAGCAATCTAAATTTTCCAGTGAACATTGACTCAACGACTTATTCGTTTTTGAATGATAATGTTTTGTTTTTTCCGTAATTTTTGTTTATTTTTATAATTTTTATTTTTTATTTAAATGTTTGTTTTTGTTTTATTAATTTTTGGTCTTTTTAAATTTAGATGTCCACCTCAAAATTTTAAATTCAATTCAAAATTTGTATTCTTTAATCTGTGTTAAGAGGGGCAGATGACCTCGTAGTTCCGCCCCTTAAAACAACAATAACTAACTAACTCCATTACCCATTAACTTAGGCCTCCCTCGCGGGGAACGGAGAGCGGGAGGTGCACTCAGCTGCATGACTTCACGCACTCGCCGTCTCCGTATCGCATAACGCCAGACCCCAGGAGTAAACTCAGACTCAACAGACTCCATTACCCTTTAACTTAGGCTTCCCGCGCTGGGAACGGAGAGCGGGAGGTGCACTCTGCTGCATGACGTCACCCACTCGCCGTCTCCGTATCGCATAACGCCAGACCCCAGGAGTAAACTCAGACTCGGTGCATATGCACTGAACAACATGATGTCATACACGCCGTAACCGTAACGCATAACGGTAGACCAAAGCATAACGATGAAGTTGCCAAGATCATTTGAAATGATAAAAGACATAAATTACTTTTGGTTGCGACGGAATATTGTTCATTTTAAAATCCCGATAATTTTACTAACGCATATTTCTTGAATTCATTATTTCGTTTTGGCGAGCGTACCGCGACCTTTAACCATACCTAATAACCCAGGTTAAATTCAGAGGGAGCGCTAAAACAGCCCTAGACACGGAATGGAAGTGCACACTGTCAATACATGTCCGCATACGTTCCGTAAACATTGCTGCGAAACAATCCTGTCGGGAAACGCAAGGCTCACGGAAAGTGTATGTAATGTGCAGAGTACATGTACTCATTTGAAATACGGTAAACTTTCATTTACGGAGATGTGATGGAAAGGAAATGGAACGGTTACGTAGGCCTCTCGTCCATTGAGAGCGGAAAGCTGCGAACTGCGAAGCAACGAATTCGGACATTCGGGCGAACACTGCTCGTACGAAATCGTGCGAATGCCTCAGTATACGTCCGGATTCATAGACGAGATGGCTCTCCGGAACGGTTTTCCAGGTGATTCTGATGAAGAATTTTTCACTTTGAAATTATCACCTTTGATTCGACGTATTGTACCCGTTCGTCCTGGGGATGCGATGACACATCTGCTATTACATCGCATTCCTGGATTTCCAGGACAGAGCGGAGTAAAATGAACATCTAGTCAAATAAGGAATGTGTCGGAAATTCAGTTGAATTCAGAGGGTAACACGAGATAAAGTATCTCCAGGGTCGTTATGGTTTTAAATTTAATTAAAAAAATACAAATATAAATGGGCGCCATCAACTGAATCCCTAGAAAACCACATCCTTCCTGGTTAAGCCTTAATTAAGACAAGGAAAGAAAAAGGAAAATCACATCATCATCAGATCACAACTAAGATAAAAACAAATTTATTCAACTTTGATAGTCAGACAGACATATTAAACACTCATCCTACCTGAGAGCATGGTCGAATGCCAACGTTAAATTGTCATTGTCCAGAAAATCGAACCATCTCTATTCTACTCAGAGTGTATTTAATCCACATAAAATAGGAAAAATTTCTAAAGTTCTCTTGGGTTCTCAGGATCACCGTAGCACTATGTCTTTGCGTCACTGACATTCGTGATAACTGAGACCTACCTTCTCTTTAAATTAACATCATGAATGTGGATGTAAAATATTATTAATCTGTCTAAACACACATATTATAAACACATATTTTAAATATCACATAATTTATGGCTTGCATGGCATTATTCAAATGCTGAATATGTTAGTAAAATGCTCCTAAACATCGAATAATTAATTTACACTATTTACACTGTCATTAATAATTGCTTGTTTGTGAATCACAGAAAATCCACTACTCACTGGTTATAATCATCATCATCATCAAAATTAAATATTTCTCACTTTAGTTCTCATCTCCAAATTCAATATATTCATGTCAGAATAATTAATTCATTATCATCAAATCATTTAAATGAATATTATAATCATCACTTCTTTATGCTCTCTAATTATTCACACACTCTCCTTTCATCATCTCCTTCAGATTAAATCATCTTATATCATCAATATAAATTGTTTAATTCATCAACTCAAATTGCAATTCTTCAAATCATTTCTCAATTAAATTTATTTAAATCCATTTAAATGTATTAATCATCAGCTTCTTTAGTTAATTATTACCTTCTAATTCAGTTATTCATCATCTATTTAATCATCTATTAATTTATTTAAATCAGCTTATTTATTCAATCTTTAATTCATCCATTTATTTAATTCATTGATCTATTCCAAAATTTAATTTATCAACTTATTTAAATTTTATTCTTATGGTTATTTAGATTTTTATTATTTCATCTAGTCATTCTGATTTTTATTTCATTAGGTCAGATCATTAATATGCTTAAATTTCAAATTATTATTTCATTAATTATTATTATCAGAAAATCTTGTATTATCAACATTATTTATTTGTTTAATTTCCTAACAAATTGTTTAATATGGGTTTATAGAACGTTGTCTTACAGTTTTATCACTTCCAAGTTATATCTCGTATTCAATTATCATGCCAAAAAAAATATTATTGCCTTCACAAATTCACGTTGGATCTCACTATCCACAACTTCATTATATATTCTCACTTTATCAAATATCACATTTGAATACCATAATTATTCCACAAAACTCCATAAATATTCAGCGCACAGCATGAATCTCAAAATTATGCTAGACTGGGTTCGACAACCTCATGTCTGCTTCAAAATACATTAGCAATATTGCAACTTCCACTTGGCAACTTCCACAAAATGCCTATCACAAACTTCACTTAATCACGTTGCATGATCTACAAAAAATACATAACTGGCTTCAAATTATCAACGCACACAATCTCCAATAACTGTAATTAATCTGATCACATCTAGACAACATCTTAAACAATTAGGAAAAATATTACCTAAGTATTCGAAATCAAATTCAAAATCTGCTTTCAAATAGCATAAATTCTCTTAAAATTCTCATAATTCACTTCACAGATAAACACCAATGTGCTATAATCTCTCACATCGAAATATGCAATACTGATCTGCCTTAAAATAAATCTGACCATTAATGATTCATCTTACAAGATTCAATTACTTTAAATCCTTCTCAAAGGTATCAAACTCAATCATAAAAATTATCAAAAGCATCAGCTGTAACAGCTGTTAACTGAAAGTACTCTCAAAAGAGTATAGCAACAAAATATTGGATTGGCAAACAAGAATTACAAAATGTAACCCTGCTGACATTTATTTTTAATTTATTTAACAAAATTCGACTGATATGTGACTAGTAGTTTCTTGTTTGATCCTCTTACAATCTCAAGTACACTCGGATGATAAAAATGAGTTCCTCAATGGCAAGTAAGATGAGTATCCACCACACAATCGTATAAATACGAAAGGCCTTGCCCCGTCGTCTAACATGATAATGCCCTGAACGATGGGTAAAGATGTGTACCACCACGCAATCGCCTAAAGCGAAAGGCCCTATCTCGTCGTCTGATGAGTGAATGTACCAGATTGGAATCAACAAGTCTCTAGTTGTCACATAAAAGCGATATTCATTCACTTGAGTGAATAACATCTTAATATCTCCAAACAATCCAATGGAAAAAATCCCTACTGATGAATAATACACACTCGCTAGTATGCAATGAACTGACGAAGTAATTTAAATAATTCAATTGCAGATCACGAGTTCGAAATACTCGCCTCAAAAAAATAACTGTCCAAGAAAAACTATCCTTACTGGAAAATGTCTAAAAGACCAAACATCTGCTTAATAAAGCCAACCAATGGTGAGAACTTCGTATAATGGTGCCAGCCATATCATATGGTAACGCCATATTCTAGCAAAATTTGGAGCAAATAATGTCTAAGCCATGTCTAAATAATTGTAGAACTCCTACTAGAAAAATATACAAGTATGCCCAGTGTTCATGAAAATATCATATCAGAAAGTCATAACTCTTACAGTACCTTCTCATATCAGCTGTTAATATATTTCAAAGATCGTCGATTATCCTCGTGTGTAATAAATTTCTCGAAAGATCGACGGGAATATCGTATCACCCACGCTATAACGATCGCCTTCACATCCCAAGTGAATCAGCTGTTAGACCTCCTCTTCTTCAGGAATCGAATCCATCGCTCCGTGGTGCCATCGCGTCTCTGTCTTCGTTTACTCCGACATGATGAACTGCATGTTATCCATAGCGGATACTGTCCAAATTCTTACGTAAAGGTTCATGAAAGCAGCGTACCCCATATTCTTCTTCTAAGTTACGCCACTGTCCCATACAATGTTCGGTTTGCTTGTTAAAAGTTCAATCTCCACAGCGGTTAAGTCTCACTTGCAGAAAATAAATTTTATTTATGAGAGTGTATAAGTTTTTGAAACACCCTGTAGCTGTGTTCGTACTCGATATTTTATAATAATTCATGAAAAGGAATTCTATTAATGCACGTGCCAATGTTCATAAGTGCATATAATTGTAACAGTTCGTTTGCTTAAAAGCGTTAATGTTAGCTTGACCCCATGGTCGCTCTACATGTTCCGTTATGAAATGCATAGTCGTAATGTCATTTGAATATCTAAGTTCATTTGAAGTTCACTATTGCAGTATATTATAATTACCTGCCTGCACAATTCTATTACTGAATACAAGTCCCAACTCAATGTTGTAACTGAATGTTGAAATGAAGTTCAGCTTCTTTAATGTTGCCTGCGTATAAAAGTCGGAACTAGCACGCGCTGATCTACTGCACTGTTCCAGAATGATCTACGCTTAAAGCCGGCCTCGCCATGCCGCTTCGCTGTACTGCTCTGCGTTACAAAATGCAGCTCGAAATAAAGTTCTCAATCTCGTATTACAATGCTGTTCTGAACCCCGGCTTTTCTCCTGCTTTCACGGCCCGCACAGCTTGCCTCGGAACCGGTCCTCTCGCCGTCTACCGTGCGTTGCTCGCCTTGGCTCACTGACCTACTTCCGCTCTCCGCTTGGTTAAGTAATACTGTCGCCTTCACTTTACGTAACAAGTGCTGTGCACCGCTCAACTCTGCCGTACGCTCTGCGCATGTGTTCTACTCAGCCCTGACGACTGAACTCGACTGATGTCTCTAGACTGCATTGACCAGCTCCTACCTGGCGCTGTCACGTGATGCTCCCCCACTTTCTATGGCCGTGCGTCACAAGTATAATCTCGACCACCATCATCTCGGCTATTAAGTTATACAATAACTTAAGGGATTATCTGTCTTTCTTCAAGTTATTATCATATATAATGCTTGACATTTCCTCTCTTCTGAGATGATATAATACTATGTTCCATATAGATCTTAATAAAACTTTATAATTCCTCCCATAATTCCATCTACTTGACTGGCAGTGCCTTCTTGATCCTTGGCCTTCTACGTCATTTCCTAACATTCTTCTCGACTCGATGTGAGCGCTATCTTTACAACTTTTCCCATAAATCTCAACTACGGCTCAATGTCAGCTGGCGTAGCCGATAGCCTCAACTAGGTATCGGGTACAGTATCACGCACAGGAGATATCGACAAAGAAGGGAAATATGGGTGAATCAAATTTACGCAAAAAGAAAGAAGTTCAGTGAATTTCCTCATTTGTGGCATGATCTTCAAGTCGAAGACCACCACTTTTCCTATTTTTGCTTCCCGTTGTTCCCACAGATATTTCCTTTCCTGAACAAGCAAATTTAACATTTCACAATCCATTTTTCAATGCGCTCTTTGCACTCGTTTGCAACTGAAATCCCAACAGAACGGGATCGGTTCGCAATTCGCAGCTGTTCGGACAAAAACTGACGAACGATACGGGATCTGTGGACGTGGTCCCGTACCAAGTCACGTCTTTGGATCGTTCGTGCGTTTTCGTGCGAATTCGATTTCGGACCTATTCGGACCTTTCCGCTCCCAATGGACGAGAGGCCTAATGTATAGTGTGAATCGACCTTTAAGGAATACCTCAACACAAACACGCCGGCATCAATTGTACTTTTTTTTGTTGCTCTGAATATCAAGAAAACATTTATTAAATGCCAAATCAAGAGAACATGTTGCGGGAATTCGATACATGTTACTATTTAATCGTTAAATAAACATAGCACTTGCAGATGGCATACGTGTGGCTAGTCATTCGTTATACTATTAGTGTAAAATGACCATTTTAGGTTGTATCTAATAAGTATGTAGTAAAATGTGTTTAATCCATTGTAGAAGGACATTGGCTATGGTTAATCTTTGGAAAACAATGGTTTGTGTGAAACGTATGGGATAATACCAAGATTAACAGTTGTACTGCGTATGGGTCTGGCCCCTTAAGCAGAAACTTGATAGATCAATGATTTTGGTGTTGCTGGACCTTACATTGGTAGACGAATGATGTTGGCATGATATTTAATGACTAATAATAATAATAATATCGTATGGCCTCGGGTGCCAGGTGCAAAGTTTGTAATTTGACGCCCAGAGAGTAACTTGCATGTCGAATTTCGTTGTTCCATGAATCACTATGAAAGTCAAGGAGGTAAGATATCTAAGCTCCTTGAACACTATAGCGCTTTCTAGTTGAGAAATGAGGAACTTAGTGTTGGCGGACACTCTCGAGATTAATTTTGCCATTATGAACACGGCCTACTGAATTCCAACGGGTTCTTTGACATGCCAACATCGTATGACATGCGTGTCGTATATTTGCCACCTTTCAAAAATCACTTACCAATGCCAGGAGCGAACCTGCAATCTTGGGGGTTAGTAGACCGACACGCTATCCGCTCACCCACCGTGGCAAGCTATTTAATGACTGAATGCGTAGCAATGAGAATTAAATGACAATAAAATATCTTTTAACAAGCAATATTTCACATGAGAGACGTACGGTATCTTGCGGTAGCCTAGTCACCGTCCAACTTCCTAACAAGAAGTGATCACTTGATTTGGCCTATAGGTTCTTGACTTTCGGTTCAATATAGGATTAACGTTGGCGTTGACGTGCACCCATTCAGTTGTTGTTTTAATGGGTGAAACCACGAGGTCATCTGCGCCTTGCGTCCATTCACGATCATGCCATTTCACTCCGGTAAGGGTCATGTAACTAATGTACTCATATACAGGATGATTCATAATTCCTTTTACAAATTTCTGGGGGTTGTAGAGGGGACTAAGTAGATCACATAAAGCCGGTGGTCCCATGCCATAGATTGTTTGGTTGGTTCTTAAGTTTAGGGGCTGCGACAACGCGGCCATGTAGCCCCGTGTACTTTGGGTGTGTGTAGAATTTGTCTGATAGCCGGTGTTAATTGTGATGACTGTATTAGTGTGTGTTATCTGTTTTTTAATTTAAGTACTGCAACTCAGAATTTTTTCAAATAGTTCCTACTTTTGCCGCCAAGCGCCACCGTCAACGATTACTAGGCCAAGTTCAGAACTTAGCTACTAGACACCACAGCAGTCGGCTCCTGGCAACGAACATAGAAACCTAAGAGCGTTGTTTACATTCTTAACCTATCCAATTTAGCTTCACACAGGTGCAATTAGTGGAAGGTTCTTTAACATGCCATAAATCTATGACATGGGACCGCCAGCTTTACTTCCCCTCCGAAGGTAGGCATACTGAGGGATTTTAACGCTCTTAAAAAATCCGACGCCTTCGGCCGGGTTTGAACCCGCTATCTTGGGCATAGAAGCTCAGCATGCTACCGACTATGCCACCGAAGTCGCTTGTCATAGATTTATGGCATGTTAAAGAACCTTCCACTAATTACACCTGTGTGAAGCTAAATTAGGTTAAAAATGTAAACAACGCTCAGGTTCCTACGTTCGTCACCAGGAGCCGACTGTGGTGGCGTATAGTGGCCAAGTTCTGAACTAGTGGTCGTTGACGGTGGCGTTTGG
The DNA here is from genome assembly GCA_946902985.2 of Meconema thalassinum. NCBI lineage: Eukaryota > Metazoa > Arthropoda > Insecta > Orthoptera > Tettigoniidae > Meconema > Meconema thalassinum. Next base: position 47,243,960 of record OX336399.1, on the reverse strand, counting down.
CGGCAAAAGTAGGAACTACTTGAAAAATTCAAAGACTGCAGTCCTTACTTGAATAAGAAACAGATAACGCACACTGATACAGTCATCACAATTAATACCGGTTATCAGACAGATTCTACACACACCCAAAGTACACGGGGCTACATGACCGCGTTGTCGCAGCCCCTAAACTGAGGAACCAACCAACCGTAAATCACAGTTTGAATAGGAACCCTTGTCCGGACATTTATCGTTTCGATAAAAAATCGGTTTGAAGATCACTTTCAGTTTACATCGCCCGCTTCACGGAACGCAAAAACATTCGCTGAGGGCAACCTCTGCAGTCCCCTGATGTCATACAGTAATTACGGTATGTCTTCTGTTTACAAACCGTAGTGACAGTGAGTCCGCAGGTACACGTTGTGTAAGGAACAGCAGTGTCGGCAAATGGAACAACTCTTGTAGTGCATACGTGTGTGTAGTGAAATGGGAGATGTGTTATCGAGTCAAACTGATTTGGTATCGAAACGGTACATGTCCGGAAATGGGTTCCTAATCAAAATGTGATCTACTTAGACTGAGTTCCAAAGCTCAAGTTGAAAACTGTTAACTATCTGTTAGCAACTTCACACTACGGAGATTTGGGACATGGCATCCTTCATAGACATGTGTTCTGAAACACACAAGGTTTACATTCCAGTATAAATTCTTTGTAGAAGTCGACAATCAAGCAAGCACTTTTGTTCACTAGCTACTACAGACTAATTGATTGCTATGTGCTAAGCAGCTTTGGATCATGACTTGTGACGTCATATCTGGAATATTAGTCGACTACGTATCTAGTTCACTACGGCTGAAAATGTAGCTTTGCGACTCAGCCTAAGTCTCCTCTACAACCTCCAGAAGTTTGTAATACGAATTATGAATCACCCTGAATAGGGTCGCTTAGAGCGAAGGCCAGCCTGAGGTTATTCTGACCAACCATGGAGGATGGAAATAGAGTTGCGCCAAGCCCTAAGTCGGCGTAACCTGGAGTAACTTCTGAAGGAAACCGACCGCAACATCATAAATTATTTCATTAAAACTCCTGAGGAAATCTCCCATTATCAAACATAAATCGTATAGAAAGCATTGAGACCATTTTTCAGTGTCGCCATATTAAAAATGTATGTAACCAATCAGCCAACACGATTACTATCCCAATTATTGGGAAATGTGATAGACCTGCAACCAGAAAAAAATGACATGTGAAAAAAAAAATGGACGTGTACAGACTGTTGATCCCCCTCTTCTTGTAAACTGTGCAATAATATTTTTTTCTGGTTGTATCACATTTTCCAATGATTGGGATTGTAATTGTGTTACAACATCAATCTGTCTGTTGGGTAGGCGGCTTCGGTGGTGTAGTTGGTAGCATGCTGAGCTTTTATGCGCAAGGTCGCGGGTTCAAACCCAGCCGAAGTCGTTGGATTTTTAAGAGCGTTAAAATCCCTCAGTATGCCTTCCTTCGGAGGGGAAGTAAAGCCCGTGGTCCCATGTCATAGATTTATGGCATGAAAAAGAACCTTCCACTAACTACACTTGTGTGAAGCCAAAATTTGTAGGTTAGAATTATTGATAACGCTCTATTAGTTCCAACGTTCGCCGCCAGGTGGTGACTGCGATGCCATCTAGTAGCCAATTCTGCAAGCTAGGTGTCGTGGACGGTAGCATTTGGTAGCAAAAGTAGGAACTACTTGAAATTGATCGTCTGCAGTCCTTACCTAAAATACAGAGCCATCACAATTAACTCCGGTTATCAGACAGATTCCACACACACCCAAAGTACACTGCGTTGTCGCAGCCCCTAAACTAAGGAACCAACCAATAATAATTACGGTACATTACAGTGCATAAGGCTGAGGACCGTGATGGCATAGTGACTTAGCTGCTCGTCTTTCACCTGGACGGCCGGGGTTCGTATCCCGGTGACAGCGGTGTGGAATTTTCACCTGAAAAGTCACGTGGCGTCAGGAAGGGCATCCGGCCAAAACCAAAATGAGCCTGGTTGGCTCCGGCGACCCCAATTCATTGGGAAAATCTGAAGAAGGTTTGTACAGTACATAAGGCTAACCGCCAAGTTCTTGACCTACAAACAAATACCGTACGGTACCGAAAAGTTTAGGTTATATATTTTTTGCTAGTTTGCATACCTTTTTCAAAGTACAGTATTCTTAAATTTTTAAATGTGCAGAACGATGATTTAAAATATATTATAAAAACGGTGTACTCGAAAAACTCCGTCTGTTACCTTCTACACAAGGTATTTACTATGCAAGGAAAGACTCCACTTAAAGAAGAGTGCCATATGGTGGGACTTTTACACGACCGAAGCGATGATTTCTAATGACTGGAAAAGGGAAGGATTTGAGCTGAGACACGTTGTAACGCGGTTTGCTGTGCATGGTTTTCACCACAAACTCGGAGGCAGTTCCATAGCATAGTTCACTAATTTCCGGACGCTGGCATTCTCTACACAGATGGTTCGAAGGTGGACGAGAATGTGGGTTGTGCTTACGATATTAATGGTGCAAATACCAAAATCTCTTTGCCTGAAGCCTGTAGTGTGTTTACTGCGGAGCTCGTTGTCATCTATGAAGCTCTACAGGATGCACGAATCCACTTTCTCGTGTGTACCGACTCTTTGAGTTCGTTGCAGTCAATTGCTACATGTTTCCCGCAACACCCCCTAGTGCAGCAAATCCACGACCTACTAGCTGGGTTGTGCCGCACTGACACTCGAATCACCTTTCTGTGTCTTCCAAACCACATGGGAATTGCGGGAAATGAGTTAGTGGATCAAGCTGCAAAAGAGGCGGTATCACTACCACCTCGACCAATGGAGGTACCCACTAGATATATTCGCTCTTAGTTACGCCGAAAAGAACTACCATTTTGGGGGAGTCAGTGGCTAGCTGACCCAATGCCTAGTAAACTTAGAGCGTGTGGCGGAGCTCTTTCCGGTCACGGAGGGAGTCCGTCGTTTTGTGTAGGCTAAGGATAGGTCATGAAAGATCCACCCACTCCTACCTAATGAGAAGGGAAGACCCCCCACTTTGTACCTGTGGAGCCGTATTCACCGTGGCCCACATTTTAACCGAGTGTGTGGATCTTGCTGACTTACGAAGAAACCTTGGTTTGCAGACGACACTCAAACTTATATTAGCCGATGACGCGGTGGCTGCTGATCGCGTTATCCGCTTTATAAGTGAGGGTGTGTTGGGGCCAGCAATCTAAATTTTCAAGTGTACATTGACTCAATGACTTGTTCATTTTTGAATGATGATTTTTGTTTTTCCGTAATTTTTGTTTATATTTTATAATTATTAGTTTTATTTATTTTTTTGTTTTATTAATTTTCGGTCTATCGACCTCTAAATTGTAAATTCCATTCCAAATTTGTATATTTTGAACATTTTTTAATTAATAAACCAGTTATACAACATTCCAATTTATATTGTGTTAAAATTTGGATTCGATCTGATGACGGGTTTGTGTGATAATAATTCTTAAATGTAACGCATGGTTGAAACACGCTTAAAAACGGGCACTTTTTTTCAACTGCGATAAAAAATATTAAAATATAAATTTAAAATTCCAAACCTACATGAACTAACGGAAAAAAGAACAACAAAAATGATGATGTTATTGAATTTTATGTAGGTCTATTGGTTACTTCACAAACAACCTTCAAACTCGAGTGCACATAATATTTTGGTAGGTTGTTATATACAATATTGTTAGGTAGTATTCGCCATTGACTATCTTTTTTACAACTTTTATTGATACAAGTTCTTCCAATTCGCCTTTTGATCTTCTGTAATCTGTCGGTTTTGGAATATATACTGTATATTTATTCATTCATCCGGCGGCTTCGGTGGCGTAGTTGGTAGCATGCTGAGCTTCTATGCCCAAGATAGCGGGTTCAAACCCGGCCGAAGCCGTCGGATTTTTTAAGAGCGTTAAAAATCCCTCAGTATGCCTTCCTTCGGAGGGGAAGTAAAGCCGGCGGTCCCATGTCATAGATTTATGGCATGTTAAAGATCTTTCCACTAATTACACCTGTGTGAAACTAAATTGGATAGGTTAAGAATGTAAACAACGCTCTTAGGTTGCTACGTTCGTTGCCAAGAGCCGACTGCGGTGGCGTCTAGTAGCTAGTTCTGAACTAGGCCTAGTAGTCGTTGACGGTGGCGTTTGGCGGCAAAAGTAGGAACTATTTGAAAATTCAAAGTTGCAGTCTCTACTTGAATTAAAAAACAGATACACACACTAATACAGTCATCACAATTAACACCGGTTATCAGACAGATTCTACACACACCCAAAGTACACGGGGCTACATGACCGCGTTGTCGCAGCCCCTAAACTAAGGAACCAACCAACCAACCATTCATTCATCCATCATGAAGTCCACTATGAATGAATAAATATATATCATATGTAATTTATTTCTTACTGGCTGCATGGCTCAGTGGTAACGTTCTCGCTTGCTGTTCTCAAGATTGCAGGATCGAATCCTGGCGCAGTCATCTGGCATTATAGGGTGCGCAAATGCGAGGGAGCCGTGATAGTAGATTTACTGGCACGTCTCTAAAAGCCGCAGTAGTTAAAAGGGGACGTAAAACAAATAACATACGCTATGTAATTTATTACAGGTTATTTTTCACATGTCGCCTCCGTAGCGAAGCGGTCAGCATGGTTAGCTGCAGCCCCGGAGGTCCTGGGTTCGATTCCCGGCTTTGCCACGAAATTTGAAAAGTAGTATGAGGACTGGAATGGGGTCTACTCAGCCTCGGGTGGTCCGAATGAGTAGAGGGGGTTCGATTCCCATCCTAGCCATCCTCGAAGTGGTTTTCCGTGGTTTCCCACTTCTTTTTCGGCAAATGCCGGGATGGTAGCTCCTGTATGGCCACGGCTGCCTCCTTCCCTCTACCTTGCCTATCCATCCCAATCTTCCCTTCCCGTCCTATCCCTCATGAGGCCCCTGTTTGCCTTGCAGGTGAGGCCGGCTGGGCGAAGTGCTGATCACACCTCCTCAGTTGTATCCAATACGACCAAGTGTTCCCAGCTCTAGGACACTGCCTGGAAAGGCGGTAGTGGTGAGTTCCCTCGCTGAGTCCGTGGGAACCACCGACCTGGAGGGTAAAATTGACTTTAAAAAAATTGATTATTTTTCACATATTAAGTTAATTGGAATTAATGTGACATGAAAATGACCATGTCCTTTATTGACGAATAAAAGTTCTGAATATTAAAAACCTGAAGTCAATATTAATTTGTAATTTTGATTGTACCGGTTGTGGCCTTCCTCCGCGCAAATAATAATGTCAATAGAAAAGCAAGACTAACAGTACATTAAACAAATTTTCCATACAAGAAGGTTGTTCTCAAAACTATTTCTAAAAAAATTAATCGTCTAGAAGCTAAAAAACAGGCGGCTTCGGTGGCGTAGTCGGTAGCATGCTGAACTTCTATGCCCAAGATAGCAAGTTCAAACCCGGCTGAAGTCGTCGGATTTTTTAAGACGTTAAAAATTCTTCAGTATGCCTTCCTTCGGAGGGGAATTAAAGCTGGCGGTTCCAAGTCATAGATTTATTGCAAGTTAAAGAACCTTCCACTAATTACACCTGTGTGAAGCTAAATTTAAGTAACGCTCTTATGTTTCAACGTTCGTCGCCAGGAGCCGACTGCGGAGGCATCTAGTAATCAAGTTCCGATCTAGAAGTCGTTGACGGTGGCGTTCGGTGGCTATAGTATGAACTACTTGAAAATTCAATGTCTACAGTCCGTTCATGAATTAAAAGCGGCTTCGGTGACGTAGTTGTTAGCATGCTGAACTGCTGTGCCCAAGATCGCGGGTTCAAACCCGGTAGAAGTCATCGGATTTTTTAAGACGTTAAAAATTTTTCAGTATGCCTTCCTTCGGAGGGGAATTAAAGCTGGCGGTCCCATGTCATAGATTCATGGCATGTAAAAGATCCTTCCACAGACTAAACTTGTGTGAAGCTAAAGTATTAGGTTAGATTTCGTCGGAACACTCTATCAAAGTTCCAACGTTCACCACTAGGTATCATTGATATCTGGTAGCGAATGTTGGAACTACTTTAAATTGAACGGAACTTGTAGCTCACCCTAAGGGTGTCCACTGGAAGCAGCTACAGACTCAAGCGAGCCGAACATGTCCTCGGACACTCCCGGCACTAAAAGCCATACGATAAAGAAATAAATAACTTAAATTAAAAACAGATACACACACTAATACAGCCATCACAATTAACACCGGTTATTGGACCGATTCTACACACACCCAAAGTACACGGGGCTACATGACCGCGTTGTCTCAGTCTCTAAACTGAGGAACCAACCAATCAAGCTAAAAGACACATGCACTAAAGTTTAGAAAAACAGATATGTTACAAAATTATGTTAAATACAAAATAAATAAATCTTGATTTAAACCAGCTTGAAGAAGGAACAATGATGTGGTTGTCAGAATGGGAAAAAGAATGTAAAATTGTGAAGAAGCTGAGGAATGATATCTTTGAAATTAATATTCCACATCACTGTTCCTTCTTCAAGCCGGTTTAAATCAAGATTTATTTCTATAGTATTTAGCATATAAGGTGCGTTCAAAAAGTAACGAGCCGAAGGCTGTAATGTGCAAACCGGTGACTACATCAGCTAATCGTAGCGTGTGTAACGAGGTGTGGTTCCAACCAGAGCGTGGAAGGCCACAGAAATCGCTAGAGGGCACGCGTGCACGTCACGTGACGATACAAAGCGAGCAGCAGCATGCATCAATCGTGCAACGCTGCCAGTCGCATTGCAATCAGTGACATGGAGGCGTCAACCGAAGAGCAAAGAGGTGTTGTTCGGTTTCTGACAGCGGAAGGAGTAGGGGGAACGGACATTCATCGCCGAATGTCATAAGTGTACGGCGAACACTGCATGTCCCTTGCAAGGGTCAAGGCGTGGCACAAGCGCTTCAGGGAAGGACAGGTGTCGTTAGCCGATGATGCGCGGACTTGGGCACACCCCTGCTTTACCGATGACAACGTCCAGCTAGTTGATGCACTCATTACCCAGGAACGCCGAGTGGCAGTGAACGCCATAGCCGCCGTGGTCGCTCCACGACAATGCACGACCACATACGGCCAACACATTCGCGGCACTCCTGCAAATATTCAAATGAGAGATACTTGGCCACCCTCCATACAATCCAGACCTCTCTCCCGGTGATTACGCCATGTTTGGTCACCTGAAAAGGGCTCTACAAGGTCAACGATTCACCTCGGACGTCTGTATGTGCGGAACTGGTTCACATCGCAGCCCAGGGAAGTTTATGAGACAGCCATTCACCGCCTCGTGTCACAGTGGGACGAGTGCCTCAACAGCCAGGGCCAATACTTCTAACATACAGGTACTGGTTTCTGTAATTATGCCTCCGTCTCGTACATTTTGAACGCACCTTATATTTTTGTAACAGATATGTATTCTTTTAAATTTTAGTGTTTGTGTCTTTTAGCGTTTAGACGATTAATTTTTTAGAAATAGTTTTAAGAACAACCTTCTTTTATGGCAATTTTGTTTAATAAAAGTCTTGCATTTCTATTCTACAAATATTGGTTGGTTGGTTGGATCCTCAGTTTAGGGGCTGCGACAACGCGGTCATGTAGCCCCGTGTACTATGGGTGTGTGTAGAATCTGCTTGATAACCGGTGTTAATTGTGATGGCTGTATTTGTGTGTGTTATCTGTTGTTAATTCAAGTAACGACTGCAGACATTGTTTTTTTTTTTTTCAAAAAGTTCCTACCTTTGCTGCCAAACGCCACCGTCAACGACTACTAGTTCAGAGCTTGGTTACCAGATGCCACCGCAGTCGGCTCCTGTCGACGAACGTCGGAACCTAAGAGCGTTTGTCAAATGTTTAACCTATAATTTAGCTACACACAGGTGTAATTAGTGGAAGTTTATTCAACATGCCATAAATCTATGACATGGGATCGCCGGCCGAAGTCGTCGGATTTTTGCAAGAGCGATAAAAATCCCTCATTATTGAGCCCGTCAGAGGAGCTGCCAGGACAGCCAACAACCGAAATGACTTCCCTAACATCTCATCCGCCGGACCTAAATCCCGAGAGGATCAGGTGAACTTCCAAACAGGCCAAAGCGGCACGAGAAACTATCTTCCACGGGGATCGTGGTACATGGTGACGAAAGGTCATAGACTGCCTAAGGAAAGGTTCACCTTAAAAGCTAGACTGAGAAAGGAAACATCCAGGCTTATGTAAAACATCGTGAAAATTTATTGTAAAATTGACATACCCCTATCCTAGTTCGGAGGGTTTCTATCGGCTAATCCGCAAGCTAATAAATAATCAAAAATAAAGAGCAGGTCCCTACCTGAGAAGTTACAGTAAACCCTCGCGAAAGATCTGTCTCACAATAATAAAGCAACAACAGCAACACTAGGAAAATGGTACGACGAAATACCCTAGGTCAAGTTACAAGATCAAGCTAATATCGGAATTTACATTTAACAGGGTAGCAAAACAAATCTAAGTTAGGATGATGCCATCTCCACATTTACATTTAATATTAATTCATCTAGCTAAGTCCTATCAATTAATTACAAAATTTACGGCGGTGACGTGCGTAATATCAAACAATTACAATCAAAGCTATGTGACAAGCCATACAAAAAAAACATCTAAGACATTCTTACGAACTAGGTGCTAATCAGCACACAAAAGGGTAACATAGAGGATTCGTACACTTTACATCAATAAATAAATAAATACAAGACCACAGTTTTATTCAAAGCCTGCCTACACCTTGGTTTACTGTTTGTAAGCCATAGTCATTTAACGTGTGTAATTACGGTGACGACTGCGTAGTGAAGACTACGTCTAACATCGTATGGCCTGCGCTCCACTAGCTACGAACTAAAGGTTCGAGCAAGCTTCAGTCGCTACAAAAAGTGTCAGCTGTCCTAAAGTCATTTCCTCCAGGAAATACCTTCATTAGCACGGCTATGTCAGCAGGTTCCAAATGCAAATGAACAAGGTTAAATAGAAAGGATTCGTTAGTTATATTTTGTTTATCAAAATTATGCGTTTTATTATTAAGATGTCGGTTTAGATTATCGTTGGTTTATGGCGAATAATAGCTGACAAGCCTTGGCACGGAGCGTCTCCCTGAGATCATCTCTGCCAAAAAGCCTCGACTCAAAAGTCGGAATACAATCAACGAGCAATAACAACTCGGACACACAATAACACAAGTTACCAGCGGCGCACAGCTCGCGTTCAATAACTCTGGGACGGGCCTGGACACATCAGTTACCCTCCCTGAATATCTGGTCTACGAGAACAGTCCCGGACATGGTACACAAAATACCTTCACACATGAAAAACCTCCTTTACGGGGCTAGCCTACAACATACTATAAGAAACCTGACATAACTGTACTCGTCGAAACAACGGTACACGCAAAAGGCGTTTAACTAACAAATGACAATCTAAAGAACATATGCTCAGACATAGAAGTGGGCACTGGGTTCCATGAGCTATCAATGCAATGAAAAACAAATGAATGCTACAAGCATTTTTTCCTGTGTTAATATCAGTCTGTCTCACTTAGAAGCAAGCGCTCTCAGTCGGGCGCTGAGAAGTATTCAAAAACCTGTTCCTGTCACAGCGGGCTACAAGCTCCCTGTACTGTATGACACAACTCATTGACTGGGCCGGCAGTTTTGGCAAGAAAATAACTGTTAAACTGGCCTCATAATAATACCTTTACCATAGGTTATAAACCTCGAAGAATGTGTGCATTAAAAGCACGCTATAAAGCTGAATATAAACATATAACTCTGTCTTTCATAGCAAAGACGTTTAAAAGATAGCAATGTCACTCTTTGCTGGAGCTCTCTGCTCTCAAAGATAAAATACTTCATTTGTTAGTTGTATCAAACATCACATAAATCACGTGTCATCACACTTGACACTAACAAAACAATATTATGGCGCAAACACCACTCTCTGCTGGATCTGCTTAATGATACGTTGGGAACATGGTTCGATGCCGGGCTACAACGAAACGTCCCTTTTACTAGTAAGGTCCACACTTGACCTGGATGGCCTCCGAGCACATCTCGAATGAAATATAAATGCAGTTACAAACTGGTAATTACAGTTGATTACCCAAATGATACGACTACTCTAATGAAGTCAGGGGCGTAACATTGACTGGCTGCAAAAAGTGCAGTTAAAGAATCATGACCATGGCATCAGTTTGCCATAACAAGAGTCTGCTAAGACTGGAAAATCACCCCAGATAGGGTTAAACAAAGTAGCCTAAAAATGACTCCAGTCACGCTTAGCAATAGACAGAAATTGGCGTCCTATGACGTCCATCAGGTTGCACCAGGGTTGAACAAAATATCAAACCCAAGGGTGACTCACAATCACTGTAAATAAATGACATCTAATTATACTAATTACATTCCCTACCTGTGAAATGGCTGTCACTAAGTTCGGCTGATTTACAATCTACACTAATCTAACTATACCACCAATGACTAGAACAAAGAAGGGTTGTACAAACTCACGATATGAAGGAGCCCACACTTAGCTCTCTGTCCAACGACAAGGGTTGAACAAAAGCACCTCTGGCTTTCAGGATTGGCATCGTCCTTATCAGAACTTCCATATTGGCTCTCCCAAAGACCAGGTTCGGTCTGTCCCTGTAGTTGACATCGTGAATGGGTTGGACATGCCTAGGAAAGGCATCCCCGATTCCTTCCTTCTCGTTCGACGTTCTTGAAGTTCCATAATCATGCTCGTCCCGTCCGAGACATCTCCCTCATACCATAATGGTACTTAGCCCATTATCTCCGACTCGAACATGGTGTTGTAAATGTCGAACACGTGGTCGGTAATATTATACATCATGTAGTGCATTATTACTTGAAAATTACGGTATGCTTCGTAGATATCACAGGCTTTAAACACATATCTGGTAACACAGCCTCTACACTTTGCAGATATCATTAATAAATGGCCATGCACTGATCTGCTGTTTCACACGTGCGCAGACGCTACTTTGGCAATCACGTGGCATCCGTGAAATGGGCGTTGATTTCTTATGGATGAATCCACCGTAGCAATTTATATGCAATGTATATTTAGTATAAAACTTGTCTAAAGTAACAATATCACATTTACCTGTATATTGCGCACCAGGCTCTTGGCCCTCCACAAATCACGTGGGTATAAAAATGTGGTGCTACAGAAATGTAGAAATTCACAATACTTGCCAAATAAGTTCACTTTACTATTCGTGGTGATCACTACACATCAACAACTGTGATTCGCAATACAATTGTGTTCGATGGCACTTGATAAAGATTCCTCGCTAAAAAGCGGACATTTCCCACGTCTAACACGACGGGTATTATAACACGCCTCAACAGGGCGGATTCTCAAGACGTAGTGCACGGAACTGTGTTCCTCGTGGAATCAAGTCGTCAAACTAAGTCGTTGAGCGACTACTTACATTCCTATTTGCGTATCTGCAATGATATTACCATACCTTAAAGTGAAAAAACATTCTCCAAAATGTTTCAATAATACTGAATGACGAAATGGAATATTCTGAGTCTCGTAGAAATATAAAATTGATTAATAAGACCTCAGATAAATAACTAGCTGACTTCACCAAAGTCAAAAGTGCGATTCTCCGCTACTGCAAAGAGAATTGTATAAGCTCTCAGCTTCTCGTAGCTTTCTGGGTGTGTTCAAAGGTAGTACATCCCATCATAAATGTGTTGTCATGAAAAATATCACATGAACCTTAGCTCAGCGGGTTCAGTATGCCTTCCTTCGGAGGAGAAGTAAAAGCCGGCGACCCATGTCATATATCAATGGCATGAAAAGGAACCTTCCACTAACTACAATAAATTATGTGAAGCTAAATATGTAGGTTAGATTTGATTAGTTCCAACGTTCGTCGCCAGGTGACGATTGTTTTGGCATCTAGTAGCCAAGTTCTCAGCTAGGTATCGTTGACGGTAGCATTTGGTAGCGAAAGTAGGAACTACTTGAAATTGATCGTCTTCAGTCCTTACTTAAATTACAGATAACACACACTAATACAGCCGTTATCAGGATGATTCTACACACACCCAAAGTACACGGGGCTACATGACCGCGTTGCCGCAGCCCCTAAACTGACGAACCAACCAACAAATTAAGGCAGGAAACTGAAAGACATTCTAGACCTTGGATATCCTAATACCGTCGGGGTTGGAAGAGAACAAGAGTTGACCAAGGGAGATCGACAGGAAAGAAGACGGAGAGGAGCCCGGCACAAGTGGAAATAATGTCAGACCAAGTCTGGGGTCCCGTGGTCGCAACCCACGCCCCTTTAGTCGTGAAACCATGGGGAAAATGTATAATAATAATACGTATACCAAAACCAAATAAGCAATACTTCAACTGAAGATTGTGGCTCGCTAAGGGCCGTTTTCACCAACGTCAATTATCTCTTAATTCTTCATTAAAGGTTATTTAACTTTGCACGAGCATTTCACCAAACAGAAACGCTCGTTATCTTGCCACTAACAAGGAATTACGTTAAATGGCCAAATCTGACATGGGACCTCCGGCTTTACTTCCCCTCCGAAAGAAGACATACTGAAGGATTTAAACGCTCTTAAAAATCCGACGACTTCGACCGGGTTTGAACCCGATATCTTGGGCTCAGATTTATGCCATGTAAAATATCCTTCCTTAGAATAAACCTGTGTGAAGCTAAATTTCTAGGTTGTATTTCGTTGGAACGTTCTATCAAAGTTCCAACGTTCACCACTAGGTATCATTGGCATCTGGTAGCGAAATTTGGAACTACTTGAGCTATTATGTGTAGAAATCTTGGATGAAGCAAAGTTAAACTCTCTTCAGGTGAGGGGCAGATGACCTCGTAGTTCCGCCCCTTAAAACAACAACAACAACAATAACTCACTATAACTAACTCGCTTCAGGTGATAGGGGCGTATCGAGCACCGAAGGACAACTTCTCGCTACTGGATACTCTTTATAAAATCACCTCTACGAGTAAAGCTACGGAAAATAATGTTATAATTGCCGGGGATTTAAATCTTCCAAGGGTGAACAGGTCTGGTGATTTAACTAGCGGTAGCCAAGCTCAACTTGCAGCAAACAAGCTAGTTAAGGAGGGGGGTTTCTCCCAGGTGGTTGATTTCCCCAGGATGGTCGAATTCCGCTAATTAGATTAAACCCAAACAGTCCTGTCAGCTCACGCTAATGGGTTTAGGAAGAGAGTAGGGGTAGGCAACCTCCCCTGAAATGTTGGTTAAGCCACGAGCTGACTGACAGCTTGACCCCATGGAGTTTTCGTAGATATAATCAGAGCAGCTAACATGTTATCCATGTACAGTCAAAGAGGTGGAGAATTGAGAATTATAGGAAACTATAAATTTCATAAGTGTAAGTTGTCAAGACGGGGCAAAAGTGGAGGTGTTCAAACAAGGTATATTCTGCCCATTTATTTACAAATGGTTTTACAAAGTTTTAACGTTAAGTCCACGAACTGTCAGTAGAAGTAAAGCTTTTGTCTGCAGCAGAATACATATAAGCATTTGGTTCCCACGATATCGTTTTAATGCTCATAGTGCACGTTATAACTTTCATAATATAACATTTTTACGAAGCTACAACATACAAATTAAAATGTACATATTGATCTGTATAGTAACTCTGAAACACAAAGAAAATTATTGCACTTGAGCTTTAAAGGCAAATCTGGAATAACGCCTAAAATTTCTAATGAGTGGTACGAAATACGTGTTTGAGATAACGAGAGTAAATAGTGAAGATCAGCGCAGGTTTACACATTCCGACAATATTTACTATACTCTGTGAGCTGCCAGAATGGGATTGACAGTTCTCGCCTCGCCATGTGGTCAGGGAACAAGGTTGCCAAACAGTTAGAAAAACAAGCGATCACACTGTACAAGCCAGTGACAAAGCTAACCAGGCACTGACGCACGTGGGCTGTGATATTGCAAAGCTGAGTATTAAAAAATCAACTATGCGAACATGGATTGGTCAAGAGGCAGATGGGTGATGACTGACGTGGAATTTCCGGCCAAATGTCAATACCATTCTGGCAGCTTACAGAATATACCACGTCCACTTTGGAGTGGGGGGCTGTGAAACACGCCTCAGGCAACTTCCCCTGTTAGGATTTCCCTAATTGACCCCGTGGAGAGAACTCATTAGCTGAGCTCGGTATCACCCGATTTCCCCACGAGATGGAATAATACTTTGGATGTTTATTTAGTACGGCCTGAGGCGCTGTATATTAGTTGTACAGGGTGACACATAGGAACCGGATGTTTTTGAAATGAACAGTACTCGGTTGATTTGCGAGGGAAACTTATTTTATTGCTAGCACATTTAAGAATACGTTCTACCATTTCATTTACTATTCACCATTGTTAGGTGTGAAGGATAATGTCACTCAGGTGGCGGCCATCCTTTCGAATACAGGTTTCAAGTCGTCGCGAGAAAGCATTCATAACTCTGCCAAACACCGGACGTTTTTAAAATGGATTGTATTCAGCCCGGAGGAGCGGCAGAGGGAGGGGAGGGTAGCCATGCTCCTCGGCATAGCATATCTTGTCACTCACACCTACGCTTTGGAGCCTGCGGGTCAGCCGTGATAGTCCTCACCTCTTCGACTTCCCTCAATTGATGTTAGGTTTTATTCGTTGGGTGCACTGCCCTTCTTAACACAGATTAAAGAATACAAATTTGGAATTGAATTTAAAATTTTGAGATGGACACCTAAATTTAGAAAGACCAAAAATTAATAAGACCAAAAAAAATTACATAAAAATAAAAATTATAAAAATAAACAAAATTACGGAAAAACAAAAAAATATCATTCAAAAACGAACAAGCCGTTGAGTTAATTTTCACTGGAGAATTTAGATTGCTGGCCCCAACCCACTCTCACTTATAAAGCGGATAACGCGATCAGCAGCCACCGCGTCATCGGCTAATATAAGATTGAATGTCATCTGCAAACCAAGGTTTCTTCGTAAGTCAGCAAAATCCACACACTCGGTTAAAATGTGGGCCACGGTGAAAATGGCTCCATAGGTACAAAGTGGGGGGTCTTGAGCACCTTATTTCTGATTACTTAAGGGAACAGTGGGCAAGTTATCATGGCTTAATGGGAGACACGGATTTAAACAAGAGAGCCAAATGTTTCACTCTTTCAGGATATCAATGACTCCCTAGACAAGGGGGTGCAAGTTGATTTTGCGAAGGTATTTCATGTCGTTCCACATGACATACTACTCCGTAAATTGGCGTTAAGAGTTATTGTATGGATTCAAGAGTTCTTGACTGGTCGCTCGCAAAAGGTTAAAATAGGTAATATATTCTTGGAGGACATTTTGAGGAGTCCCTCAGGGTAGTGTGATTGGGCCCCTGTTATTTCTGGCACTTATTAACGACCTACCGAATGGGACTCGAAGTGACTACCGATCGTTTGCGGATGATCGTGTAATATACCAAAAACTTCATAGCTCACAAGACAACGCTCAGTTGCAAACTGACCTCAACCTGGTTCATAAATGGGTGGTTGACAACAAAATGAAGATAAATACGAGTAAATGTAGTCTCTTGAGAATAGGGAGAGGGAGAAGGCATAGTTTTCAATATAATATCGCCTCAGAAATACTTGTAGAAGAAGACTCGTGCAAATACTTGGGCATGCATGTAAGGAATGATATGAAATGGAGTACCCATGTGGGTCGTGTCTTCTCTAAAGCGTAAGAATCACTTCATTTTGTTAAAAGGCAGTAGCTCTACCGCTAAAGAATTAGGATATTTGACCCTGGTGAGGCCAATTTGGAATACGGCTCAGCGGTTTGGGACCCATATCAGGTAGGACTCATCAATTATTTGGAGATGGTACAAAGGAAAGCTGCTAGGTTTGTGCTGAACGATTTTAATCCTAGAAGTAGTGTAACCCGAATAATACAGTGAGTCCGAGAATGTTCTCCGCAGCGCCTACATGCGTCTGGGAGAGCTAGCTACGGCAGTTACGTTGGTAGCACGGCTGCCGCTTGCAACATCTCTACTTAGTATAAAACCAAGTCCCCGATTCTTGAATGTTACGGGTAAACTCGAGAACCACTGGATGGATTTTGATGCGGTTTTCACCATTCTGTAAAGGATATATCGAGTATGACTTCTGTAGAAAATAATTTATTTATGATCAAAGGAGCCGAGCAGCAACGATTTTAGTGATAAAATCGATAAAATACCTGGCGTCTAGCGCTTTGTAAGCTTACGCTGGGCAAACCGTTAAAGATATCTAAATACTATGAGTGTAAGAATTGTTCAGCATGAAAAGTTCTACAAAAAAGTCCGCGAGAGCATATGTCTATCTTCCACATATCGCTCACTATAAGGGAACAACTGAAGCTTCCCATGTGGGTTGTGTCGTCTCCAAGGAGTACACATCACTTCATTTTGTAATAAGGGTATTAAAAGGCAGTAGCTCCACCACAAAAGAATTAGGATATTTGACCCTGGTGAGGCCAATCTATACTAATAGAATAAAGCTGAATTGTTCGTGTGTTTGTTTGTGTGTTTAAACGCACTAATCTTTGGAACTACCAGTCGGATTCGAAAAATTCTTTTTGTATTTGATAGCCTGATTCAAGAGGAATAGTTTAGGCTATGTAGCATTAGGCTACAGCTCTCAGGTAACCATAAAGCTTGATTTTTGTTCAGTAAGTCGGAAGAACAAGCGCTCCAGAACGGCTTCAATAATACCGAAGTCTATTGTTGCCTGGCAATGCGGGCTGCATATCGTCGCCCCTCCCAATGTTCTGGTGCAGAATTGCGAGCTGCTTATAAATTGCAGTCACGGGGAATGGGTTGGTTGGTTCCTTAGCTTAGGGGCTGCGACAACGCGGTCATGTAGCCCCGTGTACTTTGGGTGTGTGCAGAATCTGTCTGATAACCGGTGTTAATTGTGATGGCTGTATTAGTGTGTGTGTATCTGTTGTTTAATTCAAGTAAAGACTGCAACTTATAATTTTTTAAATAGTTCCTACTTTTGCCGCCAAACGCCACCGTCAACGAGTACTAGGCCTAGTTCAGAACTTAGCTACTGGACACCACCGCAATCGGCTCTTGGCAACGAACGTAGAAACCTAAGAGCGTTGTTTACATTCTTAACCTATACAATTTAGCTTCACACAGGTGTAATTAGTGGAAGGTTCTTTAACATGCCATAAATCTATGACATGGGGCCGCCGGCTTTACTTCCCCTCCGAAGGAAGGCATACTGAGGGATTTCTAACGCTCTTAAAAAATCCGACGGCAAAAAGATTTCTTAGGCCCCTTAAAACAGTTATCTTCATGCCAATAGTATGCCTCTGTATAAGGGCGATGGTGTAGTATACTGAGGTTATCAGCTGCAATAAGCGTTGGTGCTTTCAAATTTACTTTCATTTATTCCGATCCTTATCCTTGAGCGCTCCAGTTCTGTAAAACAAATAAATCCACCGGGCTAAGCCGGGCACTACTGCTAGTATCGAATAACCGGTGAGTGTTATGATGATCCAATTTTCAGTTATTGCCTTCTTAAGTCAGGGAACGTAGAACTTGGAATTCTAACTGAAATGTAAATACTGTTCTACAATCATTTGGTTGAAATAAAAACATAACAACCTTTCTCCTTAAGTCTTCAGGGAAAGTGTGGTTTATGAACATGCGAGATTTCTCGCACGGGTCTGCTAGTCTTGGAATAATGCTCAGCGGTTTGGGACCCATGTCAGGTAGGGCTCATCAATGATTTGGAGATGGAACAAAGGAAGGCTGCTAGGTTTGTGCTGAACGATTTTAATCCTAGAAGTAGTGTAACTCGAATGATCGAAAAACTAGGGTGGGAATCTCTGGAAGATAGAAGAACGAAATCCAGACTATACGCTATGTTTAACACTTACACTAGTGGGGAGAACTAAGCAAACGTCTGGGAAATCCCACCTACGTGAGCAGGGCAGATCATCCACATACATTTTAGGTCCGACCACAGCGTACAAATTATGGGAAATATTATTTCATTAATCGTGGTATTGATAAAATTGGGACTCATTATCTGCCTCAGTCTTAGAGCCTTTTCCCAAACATATTGATGTGTTTAAGAGAATATTGTGTAAATACTACGATGTTAATTACTATAGTTCCTAAATTGTGAGTTGTGTGTATTGTGTTCGATGTTATTATAGGTAATTTTCTGTATTTGTACAATTCGCACCGGGGAATTACCCCCCCCCCCCCCCCATTTGCAAATATTATTATTATTATTATTTTGCGTCACGCTTGAATAAAATTGAAATGGCTTACCATCTAACTAAGAATGTGTACAAAAAAAGATCTATATCCCTGAATGCAAAACTGAAGCACTACTGCACGGTCATCCGGCCAGAAGCTTTGTATGCAGCGGAATGTCTCTCCATGAATAGAAAAGGCATAATAGAAAAACTAGAGACCAAGGAAAGGAAGATATTGAGGAAAATCCTGGGTCCAGTCAAAGAACACGGCGAGTTCCGAAGACGCCACAACCACGAGTTGTACACTCACGTAGAGAAAATAACGCACGCGATGAGGAAAAGGAGGATTTCTTTTTATGGACATATAACCCGAATGAAATCAACACGGCTATCCAACAGAATTTTTGCTTTTCTCCGTGAGAAAAAGACAAAGGGGCCTGGTTCAATGAAGTAGAGAAAGATCTGTTGGAGACTGGGATTACACGTGAAGATATCCAAGAGCGTGGCCCACTTAGGGAGAAACTTCAGAAACATCGGAGTTTTCAACTTAAGCCGAAGCTAAAAACCGGGAAGGCGTGGACGACAGAGAGAAAGGTGCAACATCGATTGCGAATGAAGGAGTACTGGGCTAACATTAAAATGCAGAAAAAACAGTTGACATGACGTGGTCCTTAGTTGGCCGTAACGAAGGAAGAAGAAGAAGAAGAATTATTATTAATCTTGATTGGTCACATTGGACCACTTGAGTCGTTCCACAATCACTTCTTCTTTGAATATAGTACAGCTTGGTTCTTGCGCTCTTTCCAGAACTTTTTCATTCTTTCAGATCGGGATTTTCTCAACTCATCTGAAATCTCCATAGGCTTTCTGTGTGTCATTTCTGCAGAAAATTTGTGAGTTTTAAGAATGGTGTTAATTTTATTTTGCTCCTCGGCATCTGTTATCTTGACTTCAACTTCTTTGAGATCTTGTTGGATTTCTTGGATCCATTTTCCTCCAGTTTTCTTTCCTAGATTTCTCATCACTAGTTGGCGTACAATTCTGTTTTCTGGAAGCCGTAAGATGTGAAAAATATGAAATTCATTTCTTCTTCATTGTGCTGGTGATAGGATCAATCTCACGATAGACAGTTTCATTTGGGAGAATCCTCCTGACTCCCTCAACCTGATACTTTTTATTTATGCACGTTCTAATGATTCTCCTTTCCGTTTTGGGGGGCTGATCAGTTCTTTGTTCATTTTTAATTTGGAGCAGTGTTTCACAAGCATAAGTGGATTCAGGGAGAGTTACAGTTTTATAATGTTGGATCTTAGTAGCTATTGATAGGCATTTTTTTTATTATATGTAGACCAGGTTAGAGATTGTGCCTATTTCATTTTATTTGTTCTATTTATCCAAGTTACTTTTTCGTTTAAGTTATGTGGTATAATTTCTCCAAGATACTTAAATTGAGGAACTAGGTTAATTTTATGATCATTTATATAGACTTCATTTATATCTAAGGGTTTCATAGGCATGATCTCAGTTTTTTTCGAAGGATATCTGTAATCCTATCCCTTGAGCATTTTCATGGAGACTAGTGATCTGAGTACACACCTCTTCCTTGTCTAGTGCTAAAAGAGCCAAGTCATCTGCAAATCCTAGGCAGTTTATTTTTATTGATGGTTTTGTTCCAATTTTGATCTTAGGAGGGTTTTCCTTTTGCCAAACCTTCATGATAAAATCAAGAGCCACATTGAAAATCAGAGGGGATAATCCATCACCTTGTCTGAGACCGGTTTTTACTGTGAAAGCTGTTGATATTTCTCCCCTAAATTTAACTTTAGAATTTGTGTTTTTTAATGTTAATTGA
This sequence comes from Meconema thalassinum, assembly GCA_946902985.2. Classification (NCBI taxonomy): domain Eukaryota; kingdom Metazoa; phylum Arthropoda; class Insecta; order Orthoptera; family Tettigoniidae; genus Meconema; species Meconema thalassinum. Next base: position 47,223,704 of record OX336399.1, on the reverse strand, counting down.
ATGATTTTTATCAATTTAAGATGGAGACCGTATAATCTGAGAATTTTTAGCAGTGATAGTCTATTGATACTACCATAGGCTTTCTTGAAATCTAATGGTCAGTGTAAGCTATTTGAAAGGGTGGTCAATCACCGACTAGTGTGGGGTTTGGAGAAACGAGGACTCCTCTCTGAATACTATTGTGGTTTCAGACACTCGAGACTGCCCGGAAACAGGATTTTGTCACTGTTTTCTTTGATTTGGCATCACGGCGTCCTCTCTACCTTGCACAGCGGAATTTCCGAGGTAACTTCCCGGGTTTGAGAATTTTCTGTCCTTCCGCCTATTCCATGTCAGAATAGGGAGGACATAAACGCAATACCACGTTCATGAAATGAAGTAGGGCCTAACACAGGACAGTGGGTCAAAATCGAAATCTAGGGGGACAAACTTATTTATTTTCATAATTAAAAAATCAAAATGTATTACCTCTACAGCATTCTAATACAATTGCTGTTCACTATTCTGGGATATAAACGCATCTTAGTGTAAATCTGTCACCACCGTTCCAGCAGTCTGAATTGGAGGCCGAATGTAAGTGGCTGTGGTTTTGTTGTCTTTGTAGTTAGTGTGATGCTTTAAGATGGAACATGCAGCTGAAGGTATGATCTTTGTAACGTGTTTCAGTTATTAATGGGCGTAATTGTTACGTAATTTTAGCTATATTTGCATTATATAATATTTAACTATTATTTTTAAAATTATATTTTCACTTAGATTTTTAGTATGTTGCGTCACTCTGCGTCACTTTCTACTTAATGTTAAAATGTAGTTAAAGTCTTGTAGTATACGCCTGTTATAAGATTTTTTGCAACTTACATAGTTATTTTACGTTTTAGAAGATGCCGCGAGACCAGTTCTCACACGTTTACAACTGTTTGAAGCACTGGGTTCGACGATTATGTCAAAAGTGGAACTTTGTGACTTTGTTAAAAGTAAATTAGGGGTAGAAAATTGTTCTGAAGAGATAACTGAATGCTCTATCCAACTCCTAGTTATAGACAATTTCTTGCAGTGTAGATGAAGCTTAAAAATGGTCTTAACTGATGTTTATTATGAAGTAAACAAATGTACGTTGCTTTCACTCTAAATTCATGATTAAAACGTAAAAATAATTTTGTCCCCCTATATTTCGATTTTGACCCACTGTGCACAGGGATCAATACTCAAGTGTTACATTGCGGTTGCCATAAACGGTATAGTAGCTGCTGCTGGTCCTGCAGTAGAACTGAAAACCAAGGTGTATAAGATATATTGTTATTTGTCTCTTTCATTTTTACGCTAAGATTGCGAAACTTGATTTAGTGCCTTTTAAAAATGACCTTCGTGATTTATTATTATAATATCCCTCTTTAATAGGAAGACATCCAAATAATAGCTTGCCACGGTGGGTGAGTGGGTAACGTGTCGGATTACTAACCCCAATATTGCAGGTTCGCCCCTGGCCGTTGTAAGTGATTTTTGAAAGGCGACAAAAATCACGACATGGATGTCATTCGTTGTTGGCATGTTAAAGAACCCATTTGAATTCCGTAGGCCGTGTTCAATGGCAAAATTAATCTCGGGATTTTCCGCCAACACAAAGTTCCTCTATTCTCTACCAGAAAGCGCTGTAGTGTCAAGGAGCTTAGATATCTAACCTCCTTGACTTTCATAGCGTTCAAAGGAACGACGAAATTCGACATGCAAGCTGCCCTCTGGGTGTCAATTAACAAGCTTGCACCCGGCACCCAAGGCCATGCGATATTACTATTATCCAAATAAAATCACTGTAGATTGTTTAGTTCTTGCGGATGACATTGCATTACTTATTGACTCTCTGGATACTGCCCAAGAACAAATTAGAGAGTTGCAAAAACAGGCAGCCAAAGTCGGACTTCAAATATTATTTGAAGAAACTAAGTTCATGATAAACATCACCGATTCCCCGAAAAGTATCACAATTCATGACAGTTCAGTATGTAAAACAAATTCCTTTAAATACCTAGGAGAGTGGATAATGAATGACTCACAGGAAAAGGCAGCAATAGAAGCGCGTATGCATGAATTACAAAGGTATTTTCATATGACAAACGATATATTGAGCCCGTCAGAGGAGCTGCCAGGATAGCCAACAACCGCAATGACTTCCCTAACATCTCATCCGTCGAACCTAACTGCCGTGAGGATCAGGTGAACTTCCAAATAGGCCAAAGCGGCACGAGAAACTGTAGTCCACGGGGATCGTGGTACATGGTGACGAAGGTCATAGACTGCCTAAGGAAAGGTTCACCTTAAAAGCTAGACTGAGAAAAGAAACATCCAGACTTATGTAAAACACCGTAAAAATTTATTATAAATTTTACAAACCCCTATCCTAGTTCGGAGGGTTTCTATCGGCTAATCCGCAAGCTAATAAATAATCAAAAATAAAGAGCAGGTCCCTACCTGAGATGTTACAGTAAACCCTCGCGAAAGATCTGTCTCACAATAATAAAGCAACAACAGCAACACTAGGAACATGGTACGACGCAAATCCCTAGGTCAAGTTACAAGATCAAGCTAATATCAGAATTTACATTTAACAGGGTAGCAAAACAAATCTAAGTTAGGATGATACCATCTCCACATTTACATTTAACGTTAATTCATCTAGCTAAGTCCTATCAATTAATAACAAAATTTACGGCGATGACGTCCGTAATAACAAACAAACAATTACATTCAAAGCTAAGTGAACAGCCATAAAAAACATCTAAGTCATTCTTATAACTAGGTGCTAATCAGCACACAAAAGGGTAACATAGAGGATTCATACACTTTTACATTATCAAATAAGTAAATAAGAGACCACAGTTTTATTAAAATGCCTGCCTACGCCTTGGCTTACTCTTTGTAAGCCTTAGTCATCTAATGTGTGTAATTACGGTGACGACTGCGTAGTAAAGACTACGTCTAACATCGTATGGCCTGCGCTCCACCAGCTTCGAACTCAAGGTTCGAGCAAGCTTCAGTCACAACAAAAGTGTCAGCTGTCCTCAAGTCATTTTCTCCAGGAAATACCTTCATTAGCACGGCTATGTCAGCAGGTTCCAAATGCAAAAGAACAAGGTTAAGCAGAAAGTATTCGTTAGTTAGCTTTTGTTTTATCAAAATTATGCGTTTATTATTAAGATGTCGGTTTAGGTTATCATTGGTTTATGGCGAGTAATACTGACAAGCCTGGCCACGGAGTGTCTCCCTTGAGATCTTCTCTGCCAAAAGCCTCGACTCAAAAGTCGGAATACAATCAACGAGCAATAACAACTCGGACACACAATAACACAAGTTACCAGCGGCGCACAGCTCGCGTTCAATAACTCTGGGATGGGCCTGGACACAATCAGTTACCCTCCCTAAATATCTGGTCAACGGGACAATCCCAGACATGGTACACACAATACCATCATACATGAAAAACCTCCCTAGCGGGGCTAGCCTACAACGTGCTATAGAAACCTGACATAACTGTACTCGTTCAAAAACAACGGTACACGCAACAGCGTTTAACTAACAAATGACATTCTACGAAACATATGATCAGATACAAGAATGGACACTGGGTTCAATGAGCTATAATTGCAATGAAAGGGAAAGTGAATGCTAAAAGCATTCTGTCCTATGTTAATATCAGTCCGTCTCACACAGAAGCATGCGCTCTCAGTCGAGCGCTGGGTAGAATTCACAAAACCTGTTCGTGTCACCGCAGGCTACAAGATTCCTGCGCTGTATGACACAACACACTAACTAGGCCGGCAATTTAAGCAAGTAAATAACAGTACAACTGGCCTCATAATAATACCTTTACCATAGGTTATAAACCTCGAAGAATATGTGATTAAAAAGCACGCTATAAATCTGAATACAATCATATAACTCTGTCTTTCACAACAAAGACGTTTAAAAGGTAGCAATGTCACTCATTGCTGGAGCTCTCTGCTCTCGAAGATAAAATACACTAGTAGTTTCAAACATCAAATATCAAATAAACACGTGTCATAACACTTGACACAACAAAATAATAATTGTGGCGCAAATTCCACTCTCTGCTGGATCTGCTTAATGATACTTTGGGAAACAGGGTTCGATGCTAGGCAACGATGAAATATCCCATTTACTTATAAGGTCTACACTTCACCTGGATGGCTATCAGAGCTCATCTCAAATTAAATATAATGCAGTTTCAAAACTGGTAATTACAGTCGATTACCCAAATGATACGACTACTCTAACGAAGTCAGGGGCGTAACATTGACTGGTTGCAAAAAGTGCAGTTAAAGAAATATAACCATGGCATCAGATTGCCATAACTAGAGTCTGCAAAGACTTGAAAAATCACCCCAGATAGGGTTAAACAAAGTAGCCTCAAAATGACTACAGTCACGTTTAGCAAAAGATAGAAATTGACGTTCTACGACGTCCATCAAGCTGCACCAGGGTTGACCAAAATGTCGGACCCAAGGGTGACTCACTATCACTGCAAATAAATGACATCTAATTAGACTAAATTACATCCCCTACCTATGAAATGGCTGTCACTAAGTTCGGTTGGTTCACAAACTACACTAAACTAACTATACCAGCAGAAACTAGAACAAGGAAGGGTGTACAAAACTCACGATACGAAGGAGCTCACACTCAGCTCTCTGTCCAACAACAAGGGTTGAACAAAAGCGCCTCTGGCTTTCAGGGTTGGCATCGTCCTCATCAGAACTTCCATCTGGGCTCTCCCAAAGACCAGGGTTCGGTCTGTCCCTGTAGTTGACCTCGTGAATGGACTGGACATGCCTAGGAAAGGCATCCTCGGTTCCTTCCTCCTCGTCTGATATTCTAGAAGTTCCATCATCATGCTGGTCCCATCCGAGACACCTCCCTCATACCATAATGGTATTAGCCCATGGTCTCGGCCTCGAACATGGTGTTGAAAAAGTTAACCACGTGGGCGGTAGAATAAGACTTGTAGTAGTTCATTATTTTCACTTGAAAATTACAGTATTCGTCGCAGATATCACAGGCTTTAAATATAACTGATAACACAGCCTCTACACTTTGCAGATGTAAATGATAAATGGCCATGCATTGTTCTGCGATTCCACACGTGTACAGACGCTACTTTTTCTATCACGTGGCATCCGTGAAATGGGCGTCATTTTATTACGGATAAATTCACCGTAGCAATCAGTGTATAATGTACTTTTATAATCACACTTGTTTAAAGTAATAATGTCACATTTACCTGTATATTTTGCACCAGGCTCTCGGCCCTCCACAAACACGTGGGTGTAAAAATGTGGTGCTACAGAAATGTCGTAAATTTCACAATACTTGCCAATTAATTCACTGTACAATTTGCGTTGATCACTGCACATCAATAACAGCGATTCGTAGTATACTTGTGCTCGATGGCACTCGATAATGATTTCCACGCTGAAAAGCGGACTGTTTGCCACGTCTAATGCGACAGATATAATTACACGCCTACACAGGGCGGATTCTCCAGACGTAGTGCAAGGAACTGCGTTCCTCGTGGAAGCAAGTCGTCAAAACTAAGTCGTTGAGCGACTACTTACATTCCTGTTTGCGTATCTGCAATGATATTACCATACCTTAAAGTGAAAAAAAAAAAATTCTCCAAAATGTTTCAATAATACTGAATGACGAAATGGAATATTCTGAGTCTCGCGGAAAGGTAAAATTGATTAATAAGACCTCAGATAAATAATTAGCAGACTTCACCAAAGTCAAAAGTGCGATTCTCCTCTACTTCTAAGAGAATAGTACAAGCTCTCGGCTTCTCGTAGCTTTCTGGGTGTGTTCAAAGGTACTACATCCCATCATAAATGTGCTGTCGTGAAAAATATCACATGAACCTTAGCTCAGCGGGTTCAATATATAATTTCCTGTGACACTAAATTAAGGCACTATCAAAGAGAGGTCAGATCTGAAACTCTGTATGCGAAGAAACACTTAAATTAACAAGATTTGGTGATTTTGACAAATTAGAGAAGACTGAATGACGAATTCTGAGAAAAATACTGGCAGCTAAACGAAATAATAACGCAGAATATAGGTTACGTCCAAATAGAGAGTTATATTTGAAATGTGAAAAATTAACTGATGTAATGAGAAAGAAAAAATTACAGTTTCTTGGGCACATTTATAGAATGGAAAATAGTAGACTAACTAAACAGATCTTCAACTTACTGACTAGTTACAAATCCAAACCCACATGCTTCATTGGAATTGACAAAGATTTGACAAACACCAGAATTCAGACAGACACAATAGCAAACAGATCACTCTTTAGAGAAGCTATTCACAAGGCAAAATTTCAAGAAAGGAAGAAACGAGCAACTCGTAGAAAGTGGACTCGAGAGGAGAAAGATCGTCACTCTAGAAGGATGAAAGAAATTTAAAAACAAAGGAAATTGAATACAATGGACAATAGCCAACGTTGATTAATCGTATCCCTCTTTAATCAGATCTCAAATCAAACACACAAACTGACGTATGTGCTTATTGGTGAACCCTTATTCTTAGAACAGCTACAAATGATGATGCTCTTGCCGGCTACTGACGCCTTAAGTGAATTTTTGGACGAGCTACAAGCTAAGCGTGAGGCTATTTGGGAGAACTTTTTTGCAACAGAGGTTATGACAAACTCTGAGTGGAAAAGCCCCGACTATGAGCTCCGTCACACCTGGACACGATTTGCTGTACATGGTTTCCACTTTAGAGTGTGTATGACAGAAGCTTTCCATGTTTCAGACAAAGAGTGCTTCTGCCGGTTGTGTGAGAGGCTCTGTGACGGATATCACGCACTGAGATGTGAGCGGGGATTGTCGCTGAAGGACTTGTGTGGCGACCAGGATTTGTAATCATGAGAGGATTGATTCCGTTGTATACAGAGGTGGCCAAATTAATAGACTAAAGCTTGGAAAATAACATACTTAATTTTCCTTGTAGCCTTACTAATGAAAATCAAACATGGAAGTGCCTCAATACTTTGTATGCATTAGTTTGTTAGAAATAAGCATTTTCACCCTTTTTGGCATTCTTTCAATGAGTGTTTGGCAATTGTTTTTGATGTCATTGTCATGGTGCCAAATCCGTACCAAAGTTTCAATCAGCCCAATTTTTGGTTGGTTGGTTGGTTCTTAAGTTTAGGGGCTGCGACAACGCGGTCATGTAGCCCCGTGTACTTTGGTTGTGTGTAGAATCTGTCTCATAACCGGTGTTGACTGTATTAATGTGTGTTAACTGTTTTTTAAATTTAAGTACTGCAACTTAGAATTTTTCAAATAGTTCCTACTTTTGCCGCCAAGCGCCACCGTCAACGACTACTAGGCCAAGTTCAGAACTTAGCTACTAGACGCTACCGCAGTCGGCTCTTGGCAACGAACGTAGAAACCTAAGAGCGTTGTTTACATTCTTAACCTATCCAATTTAGCTTCAAACAGGTGTAATTAGTGGAAGGTTCTTTAACATTCCATAAATCTATGACATGGGACCACCGGCTTTACTTCCCCTCCAAAGGAAGGCATTCTGAGGGATTTTTAAAGCTCTTAAAAATTCCGATGGCTTCGGCCGGGTTTGAATCTGCGATCTTGGGCATAGAAGCTCAGCATGCTACCAACTACGCCACCGAAGCCGCCAGCCCAATTTTTAATAGGTCGATGTTAAGCACTGCCTTCTAAATAATATGTCAGTATAAAGCACCAGAGCTTTGCTGATGGAATTAAGTGACAGATAATAACTAAACAATTACTAAATTCTTGGTAAATCACTAACAACCAACCAACCGCATGTGCACAGAAATAAATAGTTCCTTGAGACAGCAGACCATCCATTGTAACAGTTTTGCCAAAATATAAGACAGAAAATCCTAAAAACACTATCCAAACGTTCCTATATCATTCTAACATCTCCACTGTCAGTTCTCATAGAAATACAAATAAATGTGTACTCAGATAAATTGAGTAATGGATTTTCAGATCTTGAGTCTAATAATTTGGCCACCTCTATATACTGTGTATTGCTATGGTCAGTTCCTGCATTAAAAGTGTATTAAATCAAACACAAAAAGTCAATTTCTGTTTTGTATTTTTATTATTATTATATTACTTTCTTGTTCAAGGGAGACGGAGTGAAGTTCTTCGACACTATTATCCACATTTCACTTGGCATAGATGTCATAGCTGTTAATGCACTTGAAATATACTCGAGGCACTCGTTGAAGAAGGCTTCGTGCCTGCTCAATTAAGACTTGTATGATTATAAAGCAGACCTCTTTCATGTTACCGTATGTAGACAGAAGACTTGACAGTTTCTGATCAGAGATATTTCTAATTTATTCATAGAGCGTTCTATCATGAATTGAGGTGTTCTTGTTTCTTCCTGAATTTTACCTTGGAAAATTCCGTAGAGCTTATTCGCACAAGATCTGTGATTTTTTTTCTATACTAAAAGGAGCAGACACGATGAAATGTTTTGGTTGGTCAAGATACAGACAGAAATACTCCCCAGTTACAGATACTGTGCGAATCGTTAAAGGAAACTGCTCACCTACGTAACAGATCTAATGCATGCATATAGTGTGGTCTCATGAGCAATATTACAGCAAGTTGAGATTCATTAACATCAAGTTATTCTGAAGTATCTACTGTAGTTATTTATGAATGACATTTCTGGGTAGTTTCCACACGGGAAGTCCGTTGCGTGTGGTTTCGTTGTAATTTGTGCTTTTTGAAGTTAGCGTTCTGACTCTATTTGAAGGTGAGAGAGAGTCTTTGCCCCTACTTAGCCCATACTTGGAGTTCCTGGGAGGCGATGTACCACTGTTGCACAAGCGACCGCTGTGGGACGATGAATACGTATGGCCAGAATCATTATCGCCGGGACCTGTTGAAGGTCTAGATGGCATAGCTCTATAATCGTACTTCTCAGTATTTTGGCTGCTCCAGTTGGAATATTTGCTACTGTAGCTGTCTTTCTTAGGAGTAGTTCCCGATAAATGAAGCTTGCGACAGTTGGTCACTAGAGATAAGGAATCTTTATGTTTGATCTCGTGAGAGTTGAAATCATCATCAAGTGATGCAGGTTTGATTCCTCTTTTAGTGATAAGATCCAAAGAGTCTCTGTGAGGAATGTGCTCGGTTTGTATGACGCGTTTGAATGGGGGCGACGTTGTAGGTCCAGAATTCTCGGACCGGACCTGATCGCGGAAGTGACACCGTTGTGACGTCATGTCACCTCGACTCACGATGTGTTTCTGCGCACAGTCTCTGCTACAGGAAGTGCTGATGACCTTCAGGTCCCTGTCGATCTGTCTTGGCTTCTCGTAGATTTCTGAGTTGGACGACTCGGCCGATGATGATCGGTTGGAGTGGTACGGGAAGATGGCGGTCCCACACCGAGGGTGAAGGCTATAGTTCTTGTCATTGTGGCGTGTACTTGGTGGTCTCGTTGTAAGGTACCTCGGCTCGTTGTCGCTGTAGTGGACGCTGCGCTCCGGGCGGGTACCTGCAACAAGCACACTGTCTCGATGTAGCCATTGAGGAGGAGCAACAGGTCTAACCTAATATCTGTATTTCTCTTTTGTGACAGTTAAGGTACCATTTGGCTGCACACGACAGAGACAAGCGACCGAGACAGACGACAGAGTTGCGAGACCGAGACAGGTCGCTTTCGATCTGCTCCCAATTCAACCATATGAAGTACATTTGAGAGCGCGAGACAGAGGCACGCGACACAGATCGGCGACCGAGACAAACCGTAGGAGACCGCTCTCAGAGCAGTAGTGTCTCGCGACAAGCGGACGCAGTACGTGTTTTATGAAGTGATAAAATGTCGGAAATAAAATTTACTGGTGAAGAAGACAAGCTATTAGTAGAATTAGTCGGAGATAACCCTCCGCTGTTCGATCCTGAAGTTCAGTCATACCAAGATGGAATTATCTTTATTCTTTATTAACAATCAGGAAGATCCTTCTTCGCGTGTGGTTTTGAAAATTGAACTCATAGGTTTTCTTGGTATCTTTCGCAACAATTAACACGGCAACACTTCATCGTCTTCTTCCTCTTCGAGCAAACTTTTCATTAGAAATTTTTCGTAATCATTTTTCAAAGAATATGCGCTCGCATATCCCAATAAACACCTCTCTCTCTCTCTCTATTCGTTTAGCCGATTCCGACTCTCCGTGACCCCATGTCCTAAACTACGCCAATTTCTTCTGTCCTGCACTGCCTGCCGAAGATTTTCCAAGCTGGAATTTAGTGCTTCTGTGATGCCATCCATCCGTCTCATTCTTTGCCTCCCTCTTCTTCTTGTGCCTTCTATCTTCCCCAGCATTAAGGTCTTCTCTAATGAATCATGTCTTCTCATGATGTGTCCAAAGTAGCCCAGTTTTTGTTTCAGGATTAAGCCCTCCAAGGAACACACTGGTTAAATTTGCTGTAAAACTGACTTATTGGTTCTCTTCGCAGTCCATGGAACTCTTAAGAACTTTTCTCCAACACGACAGAGACAAGCGACCGAGACAGACGACAGAGTTGCGAGAGCGAGACAGGTTCTACGGCGTTCAGCTTTTCTTATTGTCCAGGTCTCACATCCGTACATCACAACTGGAAAAACCATAGCCCTTACTATACGGATCTTTGTTGTTAAGGTTAGGTCTCTAATCCTTAAGACATTGTCCAGATTTGAAAATGCCTGTCTACCAAGTAGCAATCGTCTTTTGATCTCATGACTGCAGTCACCATCGGCAGAAATCTGTGAGCCAAGATAGTTAAAAACAGAGACTATCTCCATTTTTAGCCTATTTTCGATTTTTGCAAAAAATGAAAGTAGACTTATGAGATCAACACAGGGCGAAAAAAGTGTGTCTGTCTGTGTGTGTGTATGTGTGTGTGTGAGTCTGTGTGTGTGTGTGTCTGTGTGTCTGTGTGTGTGTGTGTGAGTGTGTGTACTCTGAATGTCTGTCCCCCCCTATCAATTCGAACACGGTGAATGCGAATTGAACGAAATTTGGTACAAAGGTAGCACTAGCAAAGGACACCTCAGTGTCATGTTTTATATCGCCGCCATCTTGACGGAAACGTAATGGCGGCCACACAAATGTTCAAAGCTTAAATCAAATTACGACTAACCTAATCATCCGATCTCTACCAAATTTTGCAACGACATACCTTTGTGGGGGGAGCATCCTTTGACCAAACCAATAGGTCATCAGCGTAATAGTTTGCGGATGGCGGCCATCTTTGTGTGAAAATCGATTCCCCCTATTAATTCGAACACGGTGCAACCGAATGGAACGAAATTTGGTACAGAGGTAGTACTAACAAAAGGCACCTCAGTGTCATGTTTTATATCGCCGCCATCTTGACGGAAACGTAATGGCGGCCACACAAATGTTCAAAGCTTAAATCAAATTACGATTAACCTAATCATCCGATCTCTACCAAATTTTGCAACTACATACCTTTATGGAGGGAGCATCCTTTGACCAATCTAATAGGTCATTCACCTGAAAGTTTGCGGATGGCGGCCATCTTTATGTCAAAATTGATTCCCCCTATTAATTCGAACACGGTGGAACCGAATGGAACGAAATTTGGTACAGAGGTAGCACTAGCAAAGGGCACCTCAGTGTCATGTTTTATATCACCGCCATCTTGACTGAAACGTAATGGCGGCCACACGAATGTTCAAAGCTTAAATCAAATTACGATTAACCTAATCATCCGATCTCTACCAAATTTTGCAACTACATACCTTTATGGAGGGAGCATCCTTTGACCAATCTAATAGGTCATTCACCTGATAGTTTGCGGATGGCGGCCATCTTAACACGGTGGAACCGAATGGAACGAAATTTGGTACAGAGGTAGCACTAGCAAAGGGCACCTCAGTGTCATGTTTTATATCACCGCCATCTTGACTGAAACGTAATGGCGGCCACACGAATGTTCAAAGCTTAAATCAAATTACGATTAACCTAATCATCCGATCTCTACCAAATTTTGCAACTACATACCTTTATGGAGGGAGCATCCTTTGACCAATCTAATAGGTCATTCGCCTAATAGTTTGCGGATGGCGGCCATCTTTGTGACAGAATCGATTCCCCCTATTAATTCAAACACGCTGAAACCAAATGGAACGAAATTTGGTATAGAGGTAGCACTAGCAAAGGGCACCTCAGTGTCATGTTTTATATCACCGCTATCTTAATGGAAACGTAATCGCGGCCACCCAAATGTTAAAAGCTAAAATGTAATTACGACCAACCTAATAATCTAGTCTCTACCTAATTTTGCAACACCATATCTTTATGTGGGAAACATATTCTGACCAAACTGCAAGAACATCAGCCCAATAGTTTGCAGATGGTGGCCAAGTATGTGTGCAAATCGATTCCCCCTATCAATTCAAACACGGTGAAACCGAATTGAACGAAATTTGGTACAGAGGTAGCACTAGCAAAGGGCACCTCATATTCATGTTTAATATCCCTATAGCACGTTGTATTTCAACAAGCTCCTACAACCAACATTCAATCATACTCCTTGAAAAGGACAAAGAGTTATAACAATACCCATGCATTTAGGAGAAAGTAGGCTATATGTTCTTTACTGAACATCTTGTTTCTCCTCCTACTTGCCATGAATTGACAGTTGTAGTTGTCATAATTTTTGTTTTCTTGACATTCAACATTAGTCCAGCCTTTGAACTTTCCTCTTTCACTTTCAGTAAGAGGTTTTTAAAATCTTCTTCAGTTTCAGCCATCAGGATTGTATCATCTGCATATCTCAGGTTGTTTATATTTAACCCAGCTATTTTAATTCCTGTTCCTTCTTCATCTAACCCCACATTCCTCATAATGTGTTCTGCATACAGATTGAAAAGGTAAGGTGACAATATACAGCCTTGCCGTACTCCTTTTTGAATCATAACCCATTTACACCTACTGTAGGCTATGTCTAGGCGTGTCGTAAGTCTCGGTCGTCATCAAATTGCGTGAGCGGCGACACGTTGACATTTCTCCGTCTGTCGACGCTGTCGTCTTGTCTCGGTCGCTTGTCTCTGTCGTGTGCAGCCAAATAGTACATTTAGACTGTCACAATACCTCTACTACCCTATACTTGCCACGGTGGGTGAGTGGTTATAGTGTCGGACTACCAACCCCAAGATTGCAGGTTCGCTCCTGGCCATGGTAAGTTTTTTTTTTTTTTTTTTGTAAGGCGACAAAAATCACGACACTCATGTCATACGTTGTTGGCATGTTAAAGAACCCATTTGAATTCAGTAGGCCGTGTTCAATGACAAAATTAATCTCGGGATTTTCCGCCAACACAAAGTTCCTCCATTCTCTACTTGAAAGCGCTGTAGTGTCAAGGAGTTTAGATATATAACCTCCTTGACTTTCATAGCGTTCAAAGGAATGACGAAATTCGACATGCAAGCTACCCTCTGGGTGTCAATTAACAAAGCTTGCACCAGGCACCCGAGGCCATACGATATTATTATTATTATTACTACCCCATAATTGCGTCAATCGCCAAGGCCCGGGCCATGGAAAGCAGTGCAATCTCTGAGAAGATTGAAGATGTGTGATCTCCTTGGTTTTGTTAGTGAACGGACATATTAAGGCTGTGTCCCAAAGCTCAAGTTGACTGCTATTGACTAGCTACTAGCCACTACTCACTAGGTACTACCAAGACCAACTACAATACGCAGGCCTTAATGCAGGTCTCGAAAGTGTGAAAATGGCGTATGCTGAAGCCCCGGCATATTGTTTGTTTACATTCGTTGCTGGGATACACTATTTAGCTTCGATTAGCTTCGTTTGATGAAAGTTTGGATAAACTGTCGCTCATCTGTAATTTTTAGTGTCTTCTGTATGTCTGTTAAGTCCAGTTCACGTTAATGTACTTCAATCGTATATAAATATGGGATAATACGCTTAATATGGACTGGTTCGTTTGTGTGATGATTGTCCAGTCAACCGATGGCATTGTGTGATTTACTTCGGATGTTGAAGTACCTAAGACTAAAGCATAATAGAAGTGTCTCAAGAATGTACACCGCAATGATTTGCTAGTTAGTGACAATATAATAATATCTTAGTACACTTCAGAAGTGTTGAACTTAAGTACGTAAAGGGAAAACGCAATGAGCATCTACGGCTAGACCAAACCGTTGGCGTTATTTGAACGCTCAGCAATATGTGCCTCCGTAAATCCTTGCCAGAATCCTTACCAGTCTGGCAGATGTTCTACACTGCCTTGTATACACGCCAAATAATACAGTGAACATCTGTTTTATTGGGTAAGGAAGATGTTCCCCCTGTGCCAAACAGTGAACTCATTGTGTTCCGTCATTATTCATACTTTTGTGATTCTTACAGCTCGCAAGTTATTTTTTATTATGATGTGTGTAATAAAGTGTTGTGAGTACCTTGCCAATTATGTACTTATATTGCGAGATGATGTGCCGCGATCATTCCGTAAGGAGGATATGGTGCTTTCCAACCTATAGTACTTTACTAAATCAACTATTTCCAGCGTACAACTGTTCCAAACGGTAACTGCGAATATTTAATAGGTTAGATGGTAACATATTACCGTGTCCCTTGTGTGTAGTATTCTCCATAACTATGTTCTGATATCCACACGACGGCTTCTTTGCATATTTCAATCAACTAACTCGGTGTGATGTTTTACCCGAGATTTTAGACAATTCCACGAGATGTCTTAATTGAATTGTATCTCTATAGCTTTGGTTCGACTATTTCAGGCAACTATTCTCATTCCGATTGTGTACACAAATACTCTGCATGTGCTGGGACAGCACTTCAGTAACCGGGTACTTTCTTCTCTCCTACTTAAGAATCTGATTATTTGCTAATAATTCATTCATTCATTCGCTTATTTGTAATTGGGGGTGTGTCCCCCGGTAGCAAATTAGATATACATAACAAATAAATAATTGTACATAACAATTCACTAACAATTAAACTGGAGTATTTACACAAATAGTCAGTCTTTTCTTAAACACACCTATATGTTTGGGAAAAGGATCTAAGACTGCGGCAGGTAGAGAGTTCCAATTATCAATGGCACGGTTTACGAAAGAATATTTACCATAATTTGTTCGCTGTGGTCGGCCCTTAACTTTGAAAGGGTGATCGCTCCTACCCATGTAAGTAGGCTTTTCCATACGTTTGTTAAGCTCACCCCATGCTGGTTGATTTGTATACGTGTTGTACATAGCGAAGAGTCTAGATTTCATTCTCCTAGCCTCAAGTGATTCCCACCCAAGTTTCTTTAACATACGGCTCACACTGCTCCTGGGATTAAAGTCACTGGGCACAAATCTAGCGGCCTTTCTTTGTACCATTTCCAACTCATTTATGAGCCCTACTTGATATGGATCCCAAACCGCCGAGGCGTATTCCAGAATAGGTCTTACAAGTGACAAATATCCTAATTCTTTAGCAGAGGTACTACTTCCTTTTAATACCCTCATTACAAAGTGCAGGGATTTGTAAGATTTAGAAACTACACATCCTATATGACTACTCCATTCCATATCATTTCTTACGTGAACGCCTAAATATTTGCAAGAATCTTCTTCTACAAGAATTTCCGAGCCAATGTTATATTGAAAATCTTGCCTTCGCACTTTCCCTATTTTTATTAGACTACATTTGCTTGTGTTTATTTTCATTTTATTTTCAATCGCCCACTTATAGACCAGGTTCAGGTCATCTTGAAGTACTGCATTGTCTTGTGAGTCATGTATCTTTCGATATATTACACAATCATCCGCAAACAATCGACAGTCACTGCGAATCCCATTTGGTAAGTCATTTATAAACGCCAAAAATAACAAAGTTCCGATTACGCTGCTCTGAGGGATACCCGACGTTACGGTAATTTCATCCGAGAATCGGCCTTCAACATTCACTCTCTGGGAACGACCCGTCAAAAATTCTTGGATCCATAAAATTACCCTTCTATCAATCTTCGTCGAAGCTAATTTATGGAGTAGCATGTCATGCGGCACGACATCAAATGCCTTCGCAAAATCTATAACTACGGCGTCGACTGAAACTCCATCGTCTAACGATTCGCTAATATCTTGAAAAACTGATAGCATCTGACTCTCGCATGAGTAACCTTTCCGAAATCCATATTGCCTATCATTAAACCATGATAATGATTCCCACTGTTCCCTCAAGTAGTCGAAAATGAGATGCTCCATCTGTTTACAAACGATGGACGTAAAACTAACCGGCCTGTAGTTGCCCAATTCACGTCTGCTCCCTCCCTTAAATATTGGGACTACCGTAGCTCTTTTCCAGTCATGCGGGATTTGCGCATTGTTTATGGACACATTAAACATCACCTCTAAGTATCGTGCCACGGCCCTACCTCCTAGTTTAAGTACTTCACTAACAATATTATCAGGACCCTTCGATATATTGTAACGTAATTTTTGTATTAGCTTTACAATTGCTGACTGGTTTATTTGGAGAAGTGGAGCCCTGATTCACAGTTAAGGTCCAACACACAGCTATTGGATTTATTGAACACACTACCATAAAAGACATTTAATTCATTAGCAATGGCCTGCTTCTCAGTAATTAATTTACCGTCACCGGACATTATCATCGACATATTATTTGAATTTCCCTTTCTTCTCCTAACATAACTGTAATTTTTTTTCCACCCATCGCCTCCCGAACCAAGTAAACCTTGCATATAATTGTCATGAGCAGCCCTCTTTTTTAAGACGAGCTCTCTTGATAAGGACTTAAATTTCAACATATACTTGTCACTATCATGTCTTTTATTGTATAATTTCCTAATTTTCCGTTTAAGACTCCTGATTTCCCATGTGTAATACTCAGGATCTGGGTTTTGTTTCAGTAAATTAAATGGAACAAATTTATCAATAGCGCTATTTAAAATTTTCAAAAAGTTAGTCCACAGGATATTAATGTGATTTCCTTCCGATGCCCATCCTACAAATAGCTCATTCAAATATCCCTGAAATTTGCCCTGATCCGCCCTGCGATACTGGAATATGATCTGATTTGCTACATCAGAGTCTAATTTTGTAATGTCACCGTATCTAATATTTAATTCAACCCCAGAATTGTCACTAATTCCTGGTATTTTCAGACAGTTAATATACAGCTCTACAGGCCTTACGAGATAAACATCTAAGTTATTATTGCCTCTAGTTGGGAAGTCAACTACTTGGGAAAATCCCCCCTCCCTTAAGAATTTGTTTGCCGCACTCTGAGCTTGACCACAGCTAGTTGACTCACCAGACCAGTCTACTTTGGGGAGGTTTAAATCTCCGGCAATTATTATGCTCTTTTTCATAGCATTACCCGTACAAGTTTTATCATAAAGTGTGTCGAGAAGCGAAAAGTTATCTTTCGGTGCTCTATACGCCCCTATCACCTGAAGAGGGAATTTATTCCCTTTATCCGAAATTTGTACACATAACATTTCATGATCCGTATCAGCCCACTTAAACTAGCTATATTTTTGCGCACACAAATAAATAGCCCACCACCTCGCTTCCCCCGATCCCTTCTGTACATTTCGTAGGTCCCTTGAATTATTTCATTACCATTTATATCCTCATATAACCAAGATTCAGTAGCAATGACAATGTCCGGAGAATACGTCTCTACAAGATTCCAAAATTCAATTAATTTATTTCCTAAACTCTGACAATTAACCTGCAGTAATCTTAGAGTCTTACCTCCGCAGCAAATATCCCGAAGTAGCTCCTTCTGTTCCCGTTGGCTGGCAACCTCTGGACCTGCTCCTCCTCACAATGGCGGGCACGAACCGATGACCCTGTCATGTAGGCTCCCCAGGTTGAAAGCGCCCCGTCGATTTAAATGCAGCCCGTCTCGGGCGAAGTCACGGCCACCAATCCAGCTGTCAGCATCTACGTACACTAATCCCAGTTGTGCACAAACCCAGTCCATGCGGTCATTTACAGTCTTAACTCGCCTTAACGGAACATCTCCCCGCCGAACAATGCCACTCATTATAATTTTTGCATTTCCAAACTTGCTTTTAGCTTTTCTGCCTAGTTCGTAGAGCTCCCCCATGATGCAATCAGCTGTAGCCCTCTTCTTCAAATCGTTCGTCCCAACATGGAGCAACAACACTTTAACTTTGTCACAGTCCTCTACATTTGCTTCTTCCACTTGTTGGGCAAGCTGGTCAATTTTAATCCCCGGATAACGCCGCACTTTCGCACCTGATTTCCTCGAGATATTCGCACTCCATCGTATCATAGAATCACCCATTATGATAACGTCATCCTCAGTTTGCTCCTGCACGCCCTCCTCCACACTGATCCCATTAGAAAGCCGTTCAGTCACATCCTTCACCGTTTCCTCTGATTCACGAAGCTTTGTTCTAAGTTCCTGTATTATTTGATCCCTTGCTTTGATTTGCACCCTCAAACAGTCCGGCGTATCACATACTTTGCAAAACCAATTCCCGACATCACAATCCTCCTTCTTGACCTTAATACAGCCGAAGTGAAACCATTTCTCACATAGTCCACACTGAACACCGTTCTTCAATGTTTTACTGCACGTCGAACACTTTAAAGCTGTCACTGGATCATTTGCCTGATTCATATTTGGAGTAACAGGGTCAGGATTCACTTCCACTCCACCAATAACTAGCAATGCAGCTATCACTAGGGCTATGAACCACAAGTTACTAGGTCCCGTACGCACACACAAACACCGGAAATCCCGACTACCCTTCGCATACCACAGCCCGATCCTCGCGCGATAACACTCCAGAGAACAACCCATTTCAGCACGCCTGAGAGCTCGGGAAAAACACAACCTTTCACTTTGACTGCCAACTGCCAACTCGCCAATATTAATCTATAATACTGAACTTAAATACAAATCGTGATAACTCGCCAAAAAGCTTCTTATTCAACCACAGAAACAGTGAGACTATTGTAGCTGCCCCTTGGGTGAAGACGAAGAAACCTATAATTCGAGGCCAGCAGTATGTAGATAAATTAATTCAGGTAAGTCTAAATTATTGATGCATATTTCTTCGGAACCTAGTCTCGTCTTGTGATATCTTTTATGCTCTTAGGTGAGTAAAAATAATTATTTACACGAACTGTGACAAGCCCGATGACATGATCTTAGCTATTGGTAGGGCAACCATCGCCGCCATGTTTTTTCTACATTAAGGTCTGAGGATTGTACTTGGTCTTGGTACTACGCACTACGGAGCTTTGGGACATGTGTGCTTGATCACAGCCTCCTTCATAGACTAGTGATCTGAAACGCACTGGGCTTACATGCTGGTACCAAACCAACACTCAAGATGGCGGTGATCGGCTACTCCTTGTAAGCTCATAGACTTAAATTCCGCACCATTTCTGCTTTCCACGGGAAGAGAGTTTTCAGCAAAACGACTGTCCATAATTAACTTAAGAAATTAAATCAAGATCAAGAGAGAGCAACACAGCACGTGGGTTGAAGCACTGTTGATGGCAGAGTATAGGCAAACTCCCAAGCAAAGAGGATTAATAATCAAGTCAAAAATCAAAGATAACCTACATTTTCTATTACTTCCTTGTACAAGTCGACAAGTCGGCCAATCTAGCATACACTTTCGTTTACTAGCTACTACAGACTTGGTTGCTATGTGCTAAGCACCTTTGGATCACGTGGTCAGACATGTAGGAGAATCACAACAAGGGTCAATGAACATCGAAGGCATTTATTTACGTCTTTGCCAACCAGAGACGTCTGCGGTTGCTGAACATGCAGTACACAATGATCATCAAATTCTTTTTGATGAAACTTCTGTCATCTGTATGGAGAAACATTTCACAACTCGTATGATTCGGGAGGCGATTGAAATAAGTTAACAACCACACAACTTTAACAGAGGCGATGATTATATCATGGCTGCCCTCTATATATTCATTACCAACATCTTCTTGGTCTCAGGAGGTCATGGAGTAACTATTTGTTTCGTCATGGCTTCCTATCTTATATCATTTGTCTATGGAGGCTATGCCATTGTTTACTCTTTCTTTCTTTCTTTCTTTCTTTCTTTCTTTCTTGACAGACCTTGATAAAGGGGCAAGTAGTTGTCTTCCTTCCAAATCATAAAGTCCATAACCGAAAAGACCATGACAAAAAAAAGACCGTAAGCAATAATGTTTACCAAACCAAAATGTCCAGGAATATATGCACCCCGTTCAAAATGACCACATTTAATGATGTCCAGAGTGTCAAAATGACAGGGAATGTTTGAACCTCGTGCAAAATGACCACAAATAATGATTTCTGGTGGAAAAAAAATGTCCAGGAATATTTAAACCCCGTTCAAAATGTCCTCAAATGTTGATGTTCATTAACACAGGATTCTTATCTTTTTCAACTCTTTCTTAACTATTCTTTTTTGAAATGAATGAAAAATGTCCAGACTGAGCATTTATTTATAGGTTCAATAAGTGAGCAAAGTGAAATGCCGGGAGCGAGCTAGAGGTGGGTACTACCGCCTGGAGTCCACCTGGAGACCGCCTGGAGATGCACATGCTGTTGTGTCGGTGAAATGGAAATGGAACAGGCATCCCCTCAGTGGGACTTGGGGGAACACAACTCGCACTGCATTCATACTCCCCTCGCGGCCCAAGGTGCACCTCAACTCACGCAACGGCTAACAATGCTTCCTGGGTCAGCACCGACAATTAAGACTGGCGCTGGCTGAGCTGGACAACTCGCGGGCCACCAAGCCACGTGATGTTTTAAGTCCTGGACGTTTTTCACTTGGAACGTTTGGCACTCTGGACATTTTGACCTTCGGCCGTATTATACTCTGGACATTTTGACATGTGGACCAAAAACCAATGGACCAAAAAACCTGGCCATTTACGACCTGGACCAAAAGGCGTGGACTTCCTTGTACCTGGACATTCTAATCGTGGACATTATGTCTGGTCGGTATTTTAAGTATCACTCGACCCAATTTTTAAGCTCGTTGACTCGACCTAATAGCTCTGCTCCAAAGCTATATTATGTACGCAATGGGCGTGTAACTGTCAACAGTTGTCACCAGTTTGCAGCAGGAACCGAAGAGGTCCAGGCACATACGAATTGGGTTACTGGCTGCATAGAACTCCAAATATGAAGCTCCTTTTGTATTCCTTGACGTTGCTTTGCATTCGCCATTAGCCATATTACGTATTGGACCGGTTCTAGTCATGCTGCACTCTGGTGACAACTTAACAGTTACACGCTCTAGATTTATTGCTCGAGGATGTTAAAAAAAAGCATATGCCATCATTTGCATATTTTAACTTGATAATCTGAAGCCTCCGTGGCTTAGGCGACAGCACTCCGGCCTCTCACCGCTGGGTCCGTGGATCAAATCCCGGTCACTCCATGTGAGATCTGTGCTGGACAAAACGGAGGCAGACAGGTTTTTCTCCGGGTACTCCGGTTTTCCTTGTCAAAAATTTCATTCCAGCAACACTCTCCACTATCATTTCATTTCATCTGTCATTCATTTAGTCATTGCCCCAGATGAGTGCGTCAGGCCTCGGCAGCCGGCACAGTTCATATCCTCGCCGCTAGATGGGGGCTTCATTCATTCCATTCCTGACCCGGTCGGAGACTGGAAGCAGGCTGTGGATTTTCATTTTTCAACTTGATAATCTCAAACCTCAGCCTAGGCCTTGTTTATTTTGTTACCAAAACTGAACTGGCCTATTTTTTAAAACTCCTTGCCTGGACCCCTTCAGTCCCTACTGCACTCTTGTGGCGGCAACACGAAGTTCACCTAGAACACTCCCATTGGTCGAGAAAGTTTACGCAACAGGAATTGCCGTGGTTTCGCAAATCTATTGTAGTCAAAGGCAGCGCGTCTCGATAGACAACGGTCTCTTCCTTCCAATCCTAAACCCAATTGAATAGAATCGCTCACACTATTTAGCAGGAGGAATGTCTCAAGGATCTAAATGAAATACTACCGTATATATTGAAGTGGACTCACTATTGGGCGGAGTTCTGCAAGGCCGTTTGATCGTGCTGGGCCAAGGACCACCTTCTTTCTGGCGCTCATCTAGCATGGCGCGGAGCGCTGTGGGACTGGACACTCCGCCAGGACGGCTGGTTCCATACTTCCCTATCGCCTTGCGACTTTCCCGGCCATGTCTATTCTGTAACATATACACATTACATGACTTCCCTATCACACTAACGGGTGTTGCGGAACACATCAAGTTATTAACTTAAAAGTTTCTGTACTCACAAAAATGTGGAAAAGTGCACCCTATAGTTCAAACTGCACAGATGGCAACGAGCAACACTCTGTGGCAAAAGAGCCGACTGCGGTGGCGTCTAGTAGTTAAGTTCTGAACTTGGCCTAGTAGTCGTTGACGGTGGCGCTTGGCGGCAAAAGTAGGAACTATTTGAAAAATTCTAAGTTGCAGTACTTAAATAAAAAAACAGATACACACACTAATACACTCATCACAATTAACACCGGTTATCAGACAGATTCTACACACACCCAAAGTACACGGGGCTACATGACCGCGTTGTCGCAGCCCCTAAACTTAAGAACCAACCAACTTTGTGGCAAAGGGATCTTCGTATTTGCACCATCGATTTATTTATTTATTTATTTATTTATTTATTTATTTATTTATTTATTTATTTATTTAGCGTATGGCTTTTAATGCCGGGAGTGTCCGAGGACATGTTCGACTCGCCAGAGACTGTAGCTGCTTCAAGCGGACACCCATGGGGTGAGCTACAAGTTACGTTCAATTTCCAACTTTCGCTACCAGATGTCACTGACATCTAGTGGTGAACGTTGGAACTTTGATAGAGCGTTTAAATGAAATCCAACTTAATAATCTAGCTTCACACAAGTTTAGTTAGTGGAAGGATCTTTTACATGCCATACATCTATGACATGGGACCGCCGGCTTTACTTCCCCTCCGAAGGAAGACATACTGAAGGATTTTAACGCTCTTAACAAATCTGACGACTTTGGCCGGGTTTGAACCCGTGATCTTGGGCGCAGCAGTTCAGCATGCTACAAACTACGCCACCGAGGCCGCACAACTTACTGTACTTTCTCGTCCACATTCGATCCATCAGTGTAGAGAATTCTAGCGTCCGGAAATTGGTGGAACTATCTACGGTAAATGGAGGCATACGTGTGTTCCCCTTAGGGACCTCGGTATAGATCTCACCGAATTTCAGGACACGGGACTTGCCACGGATGCGCATCGCCAGGGACCTAGAACCACTCCTATTTGATTGAACGAGCCATCAAATCTCATACCTACTGGTCGGGTGACTCTAGACCGGTTGATGTACCTCTCTCTGGTGGAAACGCTTAATACAGGGAGCGTGATGGCTCGGGTGTTGCGTCCATTGCCACGTGTCTAATGCATGTTCTGAGCTACATTTATCCACACCATCTCCGAAGGTGTAATAGCCTGATCAAAACATACCACAAGATACTTCAAAATCATGATCACCCTATTTATGCTGTGGAAGACTCTTGCTCCACAGGAGTGCCGAGACATGCCATCTGTCACATCTAAAGCACCTGGCTTTGATCTTCCTCGTCAGATATACTCGAAATTAAACCAGATCAGGACCAATTGTGGTGTTTGAGCGGACTCCTTGTTCAGGTGGAAGAGGTCACCCTCTCCAAAGTGTGACTGTGGAGCCGATAGACAAACGGTGAAGCACATCATTCAGGACTGTCCTTCTAAGAGCCTATGGTGGCAAAATAATGGATTTTATCTCACCATTGGACTATATTTTGAATTTAGATGTTAAATTGTGAGACTATCTGTGCTTTTTTTTTTCTTTTCAATATTTCATTAAGCTATAATATGATGTGTGCACCATGCCTAATAATAATAATATTGTCTAATGCAAAGAGGTGGAACGCCCGATTCGACGACAGGTCTGTTGCTATTAGGCCTGTAAACATCGAAATATATGAATATTTTCGAATACGAATACTTGATTTGAACATACGAATTGTTCGACTATCGAAATGGGGAAGGGGTTAACCCCCATCTGGTCCCTTGGATTCGCCCAAGCTTCGAACAACTTATCACTGGGCATTTTTTTTTTTTTGGTGGGGTAGTGGGTGGGGGGAAGGGGGGGGGGGGAGTTCTTCATGGAATAATTCAGATATTTGAACTGTTCTTAACAATCGACTATTCGAAGTACCGGTACTTGAGCATTACGCATTGTACGAATAATTGATTGGAATTGGAATTTCGAATTGGCGAATGATATCTAGCTACAATATTATGATGAATGCAGTGATTCTGTATTTGTTGTTTGGCACAGGATGTTATTCCTTCAGGGGCGTGGTGGCGCAGTGGTCGAGCTGTTGGCCTCTCACCATGGCGGACCTGGTTCGATTCCCAGTCAATGCATGTGAGATTTTCAAAGTGAAATGCCATGTCCTGTGGTTCGGATTCCACGTAAAAAGGAGGTCCTGTGACTCATGATCGCGAGATTAACGGTCACGTGAAACTACAAACTCCCTCCCTGTTATTCCTTCAATGCCTCAATCTCATTTATGGCATTACATGGAAGTTATTGAGGTATGGTCGGTGCTTTAATGTGCCTTGCCTTATGTGCCACAAAGTAGAGCTGTCTTGGCTTGTGCGGTTTCTACCCTCATACCCAATGGCGGTTCCCTTTCATTTATTCATTCATTACACAAGTCAACACGAATTTTGAGTCTGGGTTCTATATGTCTGATTTTGATTTGTCACGTCTAACTAAAGAAAAAATAGTTTTACGTAATAAAGTTTGCTTTTGTAGCTGCCTGAACGATAGTTCATATTTGAAGGAAATTCAAACGAAAACTAACGTTAATTTAGGTATTTACACCGTCTTTAATTACAAAATTTAGTTAACATCAATCTACAAATCAAATCATGAAAACAATACAAACAAGCTTTAAAAATGAATATTTTTGGTATTTCTTCCGTGGTACGAACTTTCTCGTATTAGCCCCCAAATGTAAGAATGTTTTCATAATATTATCCTTGATAGCGTTCCTCAAAGTCCATGACGTCTTGGTGAAAACGTTCCCTCCTGAGGTACGCCGTGAGGTCATAGCACAAACGGAACGAAAAAAGTCCGCAGAGGACCATGCTTACCCTCTCTTTGGTCACCAGCCTCCAAGAAGGCGGCTAAAATCGAGGAAAAGTTTTCTGCAAACAACTGCGATGCCTACTACAAAACTCGAGGTAGCCAGGATACAGCTATGGCAATCCACCAAACCACCAGATTGGATGAAGGCCAAGGAAAGGCTTCCAGCAGGCCACAACAACAACTGGGGAAACTTGGCGATCACTCAACAGACTTCGGAGTGGGGTTGCGAGATGCAAAGTTAATCTCCACAAATGGCGTTACCTACAGGAATCGGAACTCTGTGAGTGTGGGGAGAGGCAGACCACGGTACATCTGTGTTCCTGTGAACTGTGCCCGTGCTCTTGCACAACGCAGGAGTTAATGGAAGGCCATGAAAGGGGTGTGGCAGTGGCCCGTTTCTGGACGAAGAAAATCTAATTCAAGACATTGTTGTACGAGGGCAGATCAAAAAATAAGTTGTACTTCCCAGTTATGGCCATTTATTACACCACTTATACAACAGCAACACGCCTATAAAGACATACAATGTAACGTCACTTTTCCGCATAGTTTCCAAGAGACTCCAAACATTTCTGCGAACGCAAAACCAACTTGTCGATGCCGGATTCATAGAAAGTTCCTCCAGGGTTCTGCAACCACACGGAGACAGCGGCCTTCACCTCCTCATCGGTCTGGAAACGTCGACCATTGTTCTGTCTAATGATCGCATTCACACTGTTGACATTTGCACGGGTCCTGGACGTTGCGGGCCTGCCCTCGCGATATTCGTCCGTGATATCCGTGCGCCCGGCTACGAATTGCTGACACCACTTTACGATCCCTTGCCGGGAAATGGCCCATTCCCCATACACAGCATTAATTTCACGATGAATGTCCGTGCAATTCTTCCTTTTTGGCCCATAGGAATCGGATTGTCGCACGCACCTCATATTTGGAGTGAACGTCCAGTCGACGCGCCATTGGTTTTGGCCGCTATTCACACCATACAAGACGAGACACCACAACGACCTGCCAAACAGAAGTGTGGGCAGTGTCTGTCCCTTTCTCCACGTTTGCGACACACAGCGCACTGCTGCAGCGCGTTAGTGCAACTAACTTTATGATCCACCTTCGTATTATTCCTGTGTATTATCCCTCTTGTGTATATTGCAGTGCTTCTGACTCGAATAAATAATAAATATTTAAATTGGTCCAAGTGAGCATGTAACAGGGACATTCTGCAACCCATGAGCTTAAAGTTCTCGAGCATAGTGGAAATAAGCCCCATTTTAACTCTCAGCTTTCTTATTTCCAAGGAGTCATGGATCACTGCTTTAAGGCTGTACCATGCTTGTCTTTCGTGGTTGTTGAGTAATTTTGGAAATTCTTCATTGGCCATTAGTTTCTTTATTTGAGGACCAACGGAAATAAATTATAGCTTCTGACCTTTTAGGAAGAAAAGTCTTTAAATATCCCCTCACTTACGTGTTCAAAGCCGATACCCCTTAAACCAGGCTGTTCCAAATCCACGAGTAAGCGTACACGCGAGTACTCAGCAGTGATGCTCGGAGTACGGTTGGAGAGGGACTGGGGGTGATAGCCAATACGTCACTGGGCGAAGGCCTTAACACAAGTTCATGCTTTTCCTGACAGTGCTGATGAATCCACCGCGTAGTGACGGCAGCCCCCACAGCAGAGCTGTATTGCATGTTGCAGGTTTACTCGCGCAAGGCGGCGAGTACTCCACTGCTCACAGCCGAGCAACTCAGCTGGAAGAGCCTGGCCTTAAACAGTCTTCTGAAATTTCAAATATTTATTTATCATTGCATAAAGTACAAAAGCAAACTTAATTAATTAATTAATTATGAATGGCGTTTTTGGTTACTGTTACTGTTGACAGTCAGAATATATACATTAAATACAGTAATAGATTGACTTGTGTTATTGTTTACCTTTATTAAGAAGATACATGGATATAACTATGTCTGCCCAATCCTTTATTGACAAAGTTTAATATGTTATGAGAATTATTACCTAGGGGGGAGATCCAGCTTAAGAGAGGAATGAAATGTTAATATTCATTCGATTGTTGAACATGCTACAAATATTGTTGACAAATGATACTCGTATCATAGTAACGACATGTTTGTGGCAACCAAAATCAACATTTATAATGTCAAAATTCTTATCATAAGATTTTTTTAGAGAATTTTCAAAATTTGTGCCTACAATCTGTACCTCATTCAGGCCATTAGGATATATACTTGTTTTATTCTTAAAAGAAAATAACTATTTTCAACTGCTCTGAATAAAAATTCAATCATCATAATCCGAGTCCCACTCAAGTCACTCCACTCTTTTCGGTCCTTCCATTTTTCCTGTTCCATCACTTCTGCCACACCAATCCAGCTTCTCCAATGTCCTTCAAAATGTGGTCCAACCACCTTCTTCTCGGTCTTCCAACCGGTCTTTTTTTCCCTTTGACTTCTCTTTATAATTCCCTTCTTGCTACTCTTTCTTTACCGATTCTTTTTACATGTCCGAACCAACGTAACCTTGCTTTCTGTATCTTCTGATTTAACGGTTCCATATTTAACTCTTCTCTGATTTTAATAGTTTGAATTCTATCCCTTCTTGTCTTTTTTAACTGAAGTTCTTAAAAATTTCATTTCTACTGCTTGTATCTTACTATTTTGCCTTTTATTCGTTACCAGTGTTTCAAGTCCATATGTTACAAGGACTTAATTTACAGTTTATGTTAGTAATTGAGGTACACGTTATAGGCACAGATGTAATACACACCTTACATGGTAAAAAAACTTGGGAAATTTTGAAAATTCTCTGAAAAACTTTTATGATAAGAATTTTGACACTGTAAAAGTTGATTTTGGTTGCCACAAGCTTGCTGTTACTGTGATACGAGTATCATTTGTCTACAATATTTGTAGCATGTTCAACAATCGAATGAATATTGACATTTTATTCCTCTCTTAAGCTGAATCTCCCCCCTTAAGTCAATAAAATGTACTTTTAATTATAATGCACCAGTTTCGGCGACATTGTGACCTCCCTCAGCAGAAATAGATAATACATGTCGAGTTGCAAGTCTTAGACATACATTTTTCATACCAAAGGTTGATTTCAAAAATATTTCTAAAAATACCTATACATTATAGTCTTAAAAATCAGATCTGTTACAAGTATAGATTAACCCCTTAAGGGATAGTGGTCTCTATAGTAACCACCTGTCATAAGGACAGTTTATGCTTTCAAAGATGCTGATAGTTGAATCTTTAAACCAAAGTTTCGAGAATTGTCATGCCTAAATTTCTAAAAAATCAAATATTATATACGTATCTAATAACCCCTGGAAGTACAGCCCATGAGGGCCTAGGCCTACCAAGCGACCGCTGCCCAGCCATTTGGCCTGCAGATATTGGGGTGACGCATGATCAGCGCGTCGGGTCCCCTCGGTCGTTAATCTTGGTTTTCGTGACCGGGGCCTGGCTCACTGTCAGACAGCTACTCGATTGTCCTCACGAGGCTGTGTGCCCTTAAGGAGCCGGTAATCGAACCCGGGGCCTCCGGGTGAGAGGCAGGCGCGCTACCCCAATACCGCGGGGCCGGGATTATATACGTATCTACTTGACGTAATGTGTTGGATCAAATTGAAAAAATGAAAATCCACAGCCTGCTTCCAGTCTCCGACCGGGTCAGGAATGGAATGAATGAAGCCCCCATCTAGCGGCGAGGATATGAACTGTGCCGGCTGCCGAGGCCTGACGCACTCCTCTGGGTCAATGATTAAATGAATGACAGATGAAATGAAATGATAGTGGAGGGGGTTGCTGGAATGAAATTTTGACAGGGAAAACAGGAGTACCCGGAGAAAAACCTGTCTGCCTCCGTTTTGTCCAGCACAGATCTCACAAGGAGTGACCGGGATTTGAACCACGGACCCAGCGGTGAGAGGCCGGCGTGCTGCCGCCTAAGCCACGGAGGCTCGTTGGATCAAATTAAAAAACTAAAATATAAAATGAAAACATAAACAATTAAAGTGTAAGAATCTCTTCATATATACCAGGTGGCCCACCTGCGCCGTGCAATCTACTTATAAATGTCCCGCATGCACTAGTGTTGAACGGGAGGTCTAATAACTGAATTGCTAAGGGGTAACCTTGCATACAAGCAGGTTCCGTCAGAATGCCAAGAGATAACAACCAGACGGCCGCACACTGCATGTTCCTCAGTGCTCCCGTCTAATGCGCCCCAAAGCTGTATGAAGTCTCGCTGGAGAGCGCAGAATAGTAGCTTTGCACGTGGCACAGCTGTATTAAAGTTGCTATCAACATATTGACAATGGCTGAGGTATTCACCGAAAACGAGCGCGCACTCACATAATTCTAATCTATGGAGAATCTGGTCACAATCTCACCAAAGCTCGCACATTAATAGACGCCGGCCTTTTGTACATGAAT
Source organism: Meconema thalassinum (assembly GCA_946902985.2). Taxonomy (NCBI): domain Eukaryota; kingdom Metazoa; phylum Arthropoda; class Insecta; order Orthoptera; family Tettigoniidae; genus Meconema; species Meconema thalassinum. The sequence continues at coordinate 47,193,955 of OX336399.1, read as the reverse complement.
TTCCCCGAACAGAGCTGTATTTAAGTGCTAATGGATTGAAGCACATACCAGCCTGACTATACCCGTCTGCAACAATTCTGATGTCGTGCAGACTGTACATCAGAATTGTGATCGAAGCCTTCACACGGTACGTTGAATTTCACTCTTGAGTTGTTGAGTTGTTGAATTTCAGGGGCTTTACAACATAGTGGGCATGTAGCCCCGTGTACTTGAGTGTGTGACAATAATTATAATAATAATAATAATTATAATAATAATAATAATAATAATAATAATAATAATAATAATAATACGTTTCCTGTTAGAGTGCTTGTGTAGTAAAACTACTGCTAAATTGTTGCACAACATGCAACATATTGTATACCACGTTGTAACACTCCTTTGCAAACAAAGATTTATGTAATGAACAGGGTTCGTTTGTAAACACGCCAAAGATGCAGAAAAGAAAGTTTAATAACAAATTAATTTGTACATGTAGGCTACAGAAATTCCACTCTACAATAGCATTGCTTGCTATGTGGACAAAAACTCACATATTATTGCATCAAAGGTTAGAAAATAAAATAAATTAAAATGTCACACCTGGACAGTATTCATAATGAATATGTTCAAATACATGTCCCTGGTGGCGAATATAATGCTGAACACGTCTCGCAGTGTCTGCATGGACATGTCGTAACATTTCAGGTGTGACTGCAGCACAGGCCTCACCAATACGTTGTTTTAATTGATCAACATTTTCTGGCGCCGTTTCGTAGACTTTTGATTTTATATAGCCCCAAAGAAAGAATTTCAGAGGGGTTAGATCAGGCGATCGTGCTGGCCACTGCCAGGGGCCTCCACGACCTATCCACCGTTCAGGGTATCGTGCATTTAGATAATCCGTAACGGCTCGGAAGGTGTGAGGTGGAGCACCATCATGCTGGTACCAATGTTGCAATACAACCTGGAGTGGAATATCTTCTAGAAGGTTTTCCAGAGTCAAGTCGGTTTGTAGAAATTCAAGATAATTCCTACCTGTGAGTCTGGGGGCTATAAAAACAGGCCAAATTATGTGGTCTCCCAGAATACCACACCACACATTAACTCCCCAGTGGATCTGAACATGCTGTGCTCGAACCCAGTGGGGATTCACTGGAGCCCAGTAATGAAGATTGTGAGTATTGACGTTGGCATCATTGGCGAAATAGCATTCATAACTCCACAGAATATTCCTGGCGAAATGTGGATCTTGTTGTAATGCAGCGGCCATTCTTCGGCAATATGCTACCCTGTGATCGAAATCATTTCCATACAGTTGTTGGTATAGGTGCGGCTTATACGGATGCCATTTTCGCTCCTTCAGGATCCTCTGTATTGAAGTTCGTGGCACTACTAGACTAGATTTCTTGCAGCTTCTCTTTGCCCTAAACAACAATAAATATGTGCACATTGTAACATAGAGGTTTCGTATTATTATTATTATTATGGTTTCAAGAGACTAAATTATCTTGCACCAGCACTATTTAATGAACTTCTACCTCGATTGTACAACATGAACAGCAAACAACTAGCTATACGTCGCATAAAAAATTATTACCTAAATAAACATTAATTTATAACATAAACGTATTATTGTATGCACTCTTGTATTGAAATACAAACTGTATAATGCTGTGAAAAATAATTAATGTTTCACAGATAATCTCTACTGATTTTGCCGTCAGATTCCTGAGACATATCACAAATGTATTATCAATAGTAATTAATAAATAAATTCTAGTACAAAATTCAAATTATTATTATTATTATTATTACTATTATCAGCCTTATCTCAGTAAGGTGAAGTGTAACTGACCGTGTGTAGGATTCCGTTCGAAGTACTCTTGTACATTCCGTACAACTTCAGCATTACCGCAGACGGGTCTAGTCATGGAACATTCCTTTCGTTCGTAATTGCAGCTCTGTTCGGCGAAATACTTGACGAGACGGCAGGCGTCTATCTGAAAACACCAGTGCATACCGTCTACGAGCTTCAACGGCATTACGACCAGCTTCTCCATATATTAGTATAATGTCCGTGTACTCATCGATGCTGAATACACCAGCCATTGTCAATATGTTGCCAGCAACTCTCGTGTCGTTCTACCACATTTTATGAGTCTATTGCGCTCTCAAATGCGGGGGTCGAATAGGCAATGGGGTGCATTAGACGGGTAGAGCTGAGGAACATGCAGCTAGCGACTGTCCGGTTGTTATTCCTTCGTATTCTGACGTAATCGGCCAGCATGCACTGTGACCCCTATGGAAATCAGTTATTAGGCATCCCATACAGCACTAGTGTATGCGGGACATCTAAAACTAGATTGCACGGGGGAAACGGGCCACCTGGTATATAAAAATGAAAGTTTGTCAATTTTTTCTGAATTTCCACGGAAATTTGCGATATTTGCGTGTTTCAGATTGATTTATGATGGATGCGCGCAAAAATAAAATGTTTGTCTGTCTGTTTGTGGACAATTTTGTGTCCTTATAACTTGAGAACAGCTAGGTGGATCAACGTAAAATTTGATACAGATATCCATCAGAGGCACGACACTAATCATTGATGTAACTCGTCTCCGTACCTCTTATAAAAGGGGCCCAACCCCCTTAAAATACATGCTGAAATAGGCGTAGAAGGATGAGACAAAGCTGATTTTCAGTCCCTCAATGTGAGAAACGAAACTCGGGGGCCCTATAAGGACCCCGAAAATTACATTTTAAGGCCCTAAAACCAACAGTTTTTGAGATATTCCAACAAACCTAATTTCACTTAATAAACAAGATGTTCAGTAAAGAACATATAGCCTACTTTCTCCTAAATGCATGAATATTGTTATAACTCTTTGTCCTTTTCAAGGAGTATAATTGAATGTTGGTTGTAGTAGCTTGTTGAAATACAACGTGCTATAGGGATATTAAACATGAATATGAGGTGCCCTTTGCTAGTGCTACCTCTGTAAAAAAAATCATTCAATTCGGTTTCACCGTGTTTGGATTGATCTGGGGAATGGATTTGCACACATACATGGTCGCTATTTGCAAACTATTGGGCTGATGACCTTGTAGTCAGTCATAAGATGCTTTCCACAAAAAGGCATGTTGTTGCAAAATCCGGTAGAGATCAAATTATTAGGATGGTCGAAATTTGATTTAAGCTTTTAACATTTGGGTGGCCGTCATTCCGTTTCCGTCAAGATGGCGGCGATATAAAACATGACACTGAGGTGCCTTTTGCTAGTGCTACCTCTGTACCAAATTTCGTTCAATTCGGTTTCACCGTGTTTGAATTGATAGGGGGAATCGATTTGCACACATACTTGGCCACCATCTGCAAACTATTGGGCTGATGATCTAGCAGTTTGGTCAGAATATGCTTCCCACATAAAGATTTGTTGTTGCAAAATTTGGTAGAGACTAGATTATTAGGTTGGTCGTAATTACATTTTAGTCTTTAACATTTGGGTGGCCACGATTACGTTTCCGTCAAGATGGCGGTGATATAAAACATGACACTGAGGTGGCCTTTTCTAGTGCTACCTCTGTACCAAATTTCGTTCCATTCGGTTTCACCGTGTTCGAATTAATAGGGGGAATCGATTTTCACACAAAGATGGCCGCCATCCGCAAAATATTAGGCTAATGACCTATTAGTTTGGTCAAAGGATGCTCCCTCCATAATTGTATGTTGATGCAAAATTTGGTAGAGATCGGATGATTAGGTTAATCGTAATTTGATTTAAGCTTTGAATATGTGTGTGGCCGCCATTACGTTTCCGTCAAGATGGCGGCGATATAAAACATGACACTGAGGTATCCTTTGCTAGTGCTACCTTTGTACCAAATTTCGTTCAATTTGCGCTCACCGTGTTCGAATTGATAGGGGGGGGGACAGACATTCAGAGTACACACACTCACACACACACACACACACACACAGACTCACACACACACATACACACACACAGACAGACACACTTTTTTTCGCCCTGTAGTGATCTCATAAGTCTACTTTCATTTTTTTGCAAAAATCGAAAGTAGGCTAATTAATGAAGGAATGCATGCCGGTAACCATGGCAACTGAATCTCAGAGGTCCATCTATTTCTGTAAGTCGCAAGGCAATTCCATTTATTACATTACTGTGAAGGTTTGCAAACGGCTATAAGGTTATAACGGATCCAAATTAAGCTGAAATATACATCAATATCAATACATATAATGCGCTTAAGGGGTCAAGGGGTACTCTAGAATTTTTTCACGCGATTTAAACGTGCGGGTATGGTACGGAAGTTCTATTATATCCCTTCTCTATTATATAAAAATGAAAGTGTGTCTGTCTTTTTCTGAATTTCCACGGAAATTTGCGATATTTGCCCGTTTCAGACTGTTTTGTCACGGATGCACGCAAACATTTTTTTGGTCTGTCTGTCTGTGGACAATTTTTTGTGTCCTTATAACTCGAGAACGGCTGGGTGGATTAACGTAAAATTTGATACAGATATCCATCAGAGGCACGACACTAATCATTGATGTAACTCTTCTCCATGCCTCTCATAACAGGGGGCCTACCCCCATAAAATACATGCTGAAATAAGCGTAGAAGAGTGAGACAAAGCTGATTTTCAGTCCCTCAATGTGAGAAAAGGAACTCGGGGGCCCTAAAAGGACCCCGAAAACCACATTTTAAGGCCCTAAAACAAACAGTTTTAGAGATATTCCCAGAAAACTAATTTCACTTAATAAATTAATGAAAGAATACTTGCCGGTAACAATGGCAACAGAATCTCAGAGGTCCATCTATTTCTGTAAGACGCAATGCAATTCCATTTATTACATTATTGTGAAGGCTTGCAAACGGCTATATGGTTATAACGGATCCAAATTAAGCTGAAATATTCATCAATATCAATACATATAATGCGCTTAAGGGGTCAAGGGGTACTCTAGAATTTTTTAACGCGATTTACACGTGCGGGTATGGTACGGAAGGTCTATTATATTCCTATCCCTATATTATTATTATTATTATTCTTTTAATTATTATCATTATTATGGCGTACAACGACGAGACAAAGCTCATTTTCAACCCCTTGGTGTCAGAAACAAAACTCGGGGCCCATAAAGAGCCGTAAAGGGTCCCCGAAATCTATATTTTAAGGCTCTAAAACCAACAGTTTCTTAGATATTCCCAGAAAACTAATTTCATTTATTAAACTAATGATGAAGATCAGATGGGTAGATAGGGTTACAAACGAAGAGGTATTAAGACGCGTGGGAGAGGAGAGATGTTTCTGGCGACTGCTAATGAAGAGAAGAGATAGGTTAGTAGGACACATACTAAGACACCCAGGAATAGCAAGCTTAGTTATGGAAGGAAGGGTCGAGGACAAGAACTGTAGGGGTAGACCAAGGTTAGAATATGCTAAAAAGATTGCCTCGGATGTAGGGTGTGGTAGCTATGTAGCGATGAAACGATTAGATCAGGACAGGGAGGCATGGACAGCTGCATCAAACCAGTCAAAAGACTGAAGACTCAAACAAAAACTAATGAAGGAATACAAGCCAGTAACCATGACAACAGTATCTCAAGAGGTGACATCCAACTTTCCATCTATTTCTGGAAGAAGTAATGCCACTCCATTTATTACATTTCTGTGAAAGTTTGCAAATGGCTATAAGGTTATCACGGAACCAACTAAAACTGTAAAATTCATCAATGCGCTTAAGGGGTTTCAAGGTGTACCCTAAATTTTATTCACACGACATACACGTGCGATATGTCGTACAGAAGGTCTATTATATCTCCAAACAGCAACATTATTTTCAAAAAATCCTGATTTGAAATAGCAGACTATTTTTATGCTGATTTTAGGAATTTGGGCCATTGGAGGCTAAAAAACCTAAATTTTCATGCACCACAAGCCTTTATAATTTATAAAAGGGGTCTTCCTGTGGTTGGGCACTTGACACAACGGTTAGGGTCAGTTCGTATGTGACGTGTATTGCGATTCGTCTACGAGGTTTTCAATTTTATTTTCACGTCAGGAAGAACACGTTGGGTAAATTTAGTTTGAGAGCTCATTTTAACTAATCATTTTTCTTTGTCAACAAACAGGTTCCAAGCCCCTAACCATTGCAACAGTAGCTCAATTGATAACGTGTTGTTATAAATACCGAAGACCGTTCGAAGAATGGGTACTTCTGCTAGTAAAATATAAATATAGAAATGAAATGAAAATCCACAGCCTGCTTCCAGTCTCCGACCGGGTCAGGAATGGAATGAATGAAGCCCCCATCTAGCGGCGAGGATATGAACTGTGCCGGCTGCCGAGGCCTGACGCACACCTCTGGGGCAATGATTCAATGAATGACAAATGAAATGAAATGATAGTGGAGAGTGTTGCTGGAATGAAATTTTGACAGGGAAAACCGGAGTACCCGGAGAAAAACCTGTCGGCCTCCGTTTTGTCCAGCACAGATCTCACATGGAGTGACCGGGATTTGAACCACGGACCCAGTGGTGAGAGGCCGGCGTGCTGCCGCCTAAGCCACGGAGGCTTCAAATATAGAAATATAAATCATAAAAATAAAATTACAATACTTAAAGAAATATACAAATCAAAATAATAAACATAAATATAATAGAAATAATTGTAAAAAATAATTCGAAATTAGTCAATTAATTATTTCATCAACAATATCAAAATTAAATTTCTAAGAACATAAATTGAAAATTAAAAATAAATATATAAACATTAGAGAAACAAAAATTACATTAATAATAATAATAATAATAATAATAATAATAATAATAATAATAATAATAATAATAATAATAATAATATCGTATGGCCTCGGTGCCGGGTGCAAGCATTGTAATTTGACACCCAGAGGGTAGCTTGCATGTCGAATTTCGTTGTTCCTTGAATCACTATGAAAGTCAAGGAGGTTAGATATCTAAGCTCCTTGAACACTATAGCGCTTTCTAGTAGAGAAATGAGGAACTTTGTGTTGGCGGAAACTCCCGAGATTAATTTGGCCATTATGAACACGGCCTACTGAATTCAAATGGGTTTTTGGACATGCCAACATCGTATGACATGCGTGTCGTGTTTTTGCCGCCTTTTAAAAATCACTTACCACGGCCAGGAGCGAACCTGCAACCTTGGGGGTTAGTATACCGACACGCTATCCACTAATAATTGAAATAAATTAGAACGTGAAACACACATAAAAATAAGATAGTGTTTCCCTATAAAGGGTTAAAGGTGGAAAAAAAAACAGCTTGAAGTGTAAAGTATCAGTAATGTGGATGTTATATTCATGTATAGACATTTTGAGGTTGGGATTGATATTATCGTGTGTTGAGAATAAATATCTATGAGATTATGATGTTGCTGTGAAAAAATACGAGGGTCGAATCATAAGTCATGTCAACTATTGTTTTTCTCGCAAAAAGAAGACAACTTGGAAAATCTACGATATGCATTTGGAAATATAGAGCTTGTACGTATGCATAGTGCCTGAAGATAAATTCTGACGTCAGGGGATGCTCGTAGGTAAGTGACAGAACACAGGCCATTGGTAAACATTGTTTTATTATGGTATAGACAGCAAATACGTACAAAGGACAGGTATCCACTGGTTACAGCCCTTCGAAATAATCACCCCCAGGTGTCTACTGTGCGTTGCTGCATGTGTATCGCTAACGTGTAACACCTCCTCCCGAAATGCTGCTACGATGTCTTCTTTGTTAGCAAACCGTCGTCCGCATAGTAGTCACATGGGCACAGATCAGGCGAATAAGGCGGGTGTGGAAGAACCTCCCATCCCCACCCTTGTAAGCGACGCTGAACGATGACTGCTGTGTGAGCTGTCGCGTTATCGTGTAGGATTATCGCGTCGTCCAGCTTCGGTGGCGTAGTCGGTAGCATGCTGAACTGCTGTGCCCAAGATAACGGGTTCAAACCCGGCCGAAGTCGTCGGATTTTTTACGAGCGTTAAAATCCTTCAGTATGCCTTCCTTCGGAGGGGAATTAAAGCTGGCGGTCCCATGTCATAGATTTATGGCATGTAAAAGAACCTTCCACAGACTAAACTTGTGTGAGGCTAAATTGTTAGGTTAGATTTCGTCGGAACGCTCTATCAAAGTTCCAACGTTCACCGCAAGGTATCATTCATATCTGGTAGCGAAAGTTGCAACTACATGAAATTGAACAGAACGTGTAGCTCACCTTAAGGGTGTCCGCTGGAAGCAGCTACAGACTCAGGTGAGCCGAACATTTCTTCGGACACTCCCGGCACTAAAAGCCATACGATAAATAGATAAATAAATAAATCGCGTCGTCCAAACGATCAGGACTTTTGGTTTGCACTGCATGGCGCAATTGGTACAGCAAAAAGGAATTGTAATACACTGAATTGACAGTGTGCCCCTCACGCACTGGATGACACACAAGAACACCTTGAACATCGTATGCTAGGATGACCATAACCTTGTTGGGTGACGGATTTTGTCGAACCTTGTGTCTCCGTGGTGACCCCTGACGACGCCATTCACTTGACACTCTCTTCAGTTCAGGCTCATAACCACGTGCCCATGTTTCATCGACGGCAATAATGCTATTCAACATGGCTTGTCCTTCCTGCTGAAACCTCTCCAGATTGATGCGACATGTTTCGTAAGGAGTCCACTTCTGTACCTCCGTTAAGTGATGTGGAACCTACTTTGCACAAATTTTACGCATCTGTAGGTCCTTGTGTAAAATGCGCCGTATTGTTGCCGCTGGTATTGCTTTATGGTGCTGCAATTCCGCTATAGTCCAGTGCCTGTCCTCCTGTAAACACTGATCGATCACCATTATCCGTACATCTTTGTCCATGGACACTGGACGGCCAGGGCGAGGCAAATCGGCAGTTGATACTCTACCCCGTTTGAACGTCTCCACCCACCTCACCACTGTTCTATAGGACATGGCATGCACACCTAATGCTCCCCGCAGCTCTGCATGGCATTGGCGTGCATTTCTGTCGCGGAGAACTGCGATTTTAATATACGATCGTTGCTCCTGCTTTTTGACTTCCATTGTGTGCCGCTCTCACTCACATACTGAACTTGGGGGCGTACTCAGACCCACACTGTTGTTTACACACGCCATCTAGTGGCATTCTACGTAAGTACATACCGTACGTTTCCAAATGCATATCGTAGATTTTCCGTGTAATCCAGGAAAATTGAGTACCGTGTTCATAAAGTAATGCTTGGGCAAGGAATTACTTACCTTACGATAAGTGAACATTCTGCAGCTATCCCAGACATATCAAGGTATTCTCTGTGAAGAATATTGTGACTACACACCTAGGATACCGGAACCTTTGTGCACATTGGGTCCCAAAAATGTTGACTGACGAAGAGGTATGCTCTCGTCCGGCGTGGTTTTGACCGCACTGTGGAGGTGGCAATGTACCAACATGACAAAAGACCTCAAACAATTCAAATGGGAAGTTTTCGACTCTCTGCCATATAGTCCAGACCTCGCACTGAGTGATTTTCACCTCTTTCGAGCATTGAAGGCATGGTTGGGTGGACAACAATGTCCTGACGTACGCTACCTCACTGGCGCCAGGTTTATCGGAAACCTTTTGTTATGATATGATAAATGCCCAATGGGTTTGGCAATATTATGTTGAAAATAAGAACGAAATTAATAAACTTCTGGTAATAAAATCATTTTGTTACGTCAATGTATGTCTTTTATAGCCTATTAGCTTGCCACGGTGGGTGAGTGAATAGCGTGTCGGTCTACTAACCCCAAGATTGCAGGTTCGCCCCTGACCGTGGTAAGTGATTTTTGAAAGGCGGCAAAAATACGATACGCATGTCATACGATGTTGGCATGTCAAAGAACCCATTTGAATTCAGTAGGCCGAGTTCATAATGGCAAAATTAATCTCGGGAGTTTCCGCCAGCACAAAGTTCCTCATTTCTCTACTAGAAAGCGCTATTGTGTTCAAGGAGATTAGATATCTATCATCTAACCTCCTTGACTTTCATAGTCAAGGAACTATGAAATTCGACATGCAAGCTACCCTCTGGGTGTCAAATAGCAAAGCTTGCACCAGGCACCCGAGGCCATACGATATTATTATTATTATTATTATAGTCTATTGGAGGTAGAAATAAAACAGCCGTCTTAAGTAGATATCCTTACGAAAGACACTTGATTTAAAATAACAATGGCAATAATTCGGATCAAATCACTTTTCAATTGATGTGAAATTTCCATTCATTAGAAAGATGTACTTCTCAGTCACGGTTGAAATAGTGTTGAGATGTTTGAGTTCCTCTATGGCCTCTGTGATCTTTCTACGTTAGAAATGGATGTCGTGGGCTTGGAGTTGCATTTTATGAAAGGGTGTCTGCAGTCCGATGAATCCTCTGCTTTTACTGATTTTGAAGGCCGGTAGAGACGTATATACAGTATAGGGAATGTGTTATAATAATCTAGTTTGCTTGACGATCTGTGACTCGATGGCCTGCCTCTAAGGGTAAAATGAAGGATAGGGTGGAGGCTGGTGCTCACCTTAGATTCCTTAGAACAATCTTTGTACCGTATTTTGATGGTTGTATGGCTATTATGGCGCAGTCGGTAGAGGCGCTGAGGTTATAACTGAAAAGGAGTGGGTTCGATCCCCACCCAGGTAGTGGATTTTAGAAACAAAACTACCACTTTCGGAAACGCAAACAGCCCCGGGGTTCACTCAGCCTACACCAGAAATGAGTACCAGGGTTATTCCTGGGAGAAAAGACGGCCGGGCGTGGAGATGACAACTCCATCTCATCTAGTGCCGATGTCACAAAAAGTGGAAGCCTCTACCTTCCACTACTCCCAGGGCCTCCATGGGCTGTACAGAGTTGGATTTGCTTTTTTATTGCTATTATGGCCATATTATGCAAATTCGAGGAAGAGAAGACCATGCACCATCTCCTCATCGGCAAGCTGCTCTCTCGAGGACTTGATGCAAGCCACCAAAGAGGCCTGTGAACTGGCTGGATACTGGTCAAATTGCACTTGAATTTTGCGTGGATTTGTAGAACCTATGAGGGTGGCCGCTGTACGGGGAGGTGTGATTATTGCTTGTTGTCTGACACGATTAAATAAATAAATGGCCAAATATCATTAGTAGGGCTCGGATCCATATGCTCTATAAAATCTCCAGATATGCTCGAAAACCATGTGTTTTATGCTCGATAGATATGCTCGAGAAACCCATTATATGCGGTTAAATATGCAGAATATGCTCAAAAACACCGTTAAAGACTATAGAAAGGAAAGTGAAACGAAAAATCCAATAACATACCTTTATATACGAGCTTTATTTTCTAATTGTATGTATGATACACTGCAATATACTCGCATTCAAGTTTTTCAAGTATATATCAGAGAAGTTTTCTTATAAAATAATTAAGTAGCCTACAAGCCCAAAAAAGTGTACTTAATTATGAACGCCGGCCGTGAAAGCATAAGCTGTTATTTCTTATAAAAGTTACAGTTTAAAAGTTAATTGACAAAATGTTCAGAATTAGGCGAGTCCATGAAGTAGTTCTGCATTGGTCTGAACAACAAGAATCTTCGCTAAGTTTTCAGTTTTGAATGATTTTCTTAAATCAATCAATAAAAGTTTCAATGACGAGAACGACCTCACTAAAGGTTAAAAACCTGCGGTTCTATTATTCGCACCAGATAGGCTTTTCAATAATTATTTCTGTTTTCGAACCTTAAGAATGGTCACTGCCGAATTCGGGGTGGGGGAATTCGAAGAAGAACAAACTATTTAGACGAAAACCAAAAGAATATGTATTTATATGCTTCTATTCTGAAAACCGCGGTTTTATGCATTTATATGCTCGATAAATTTAAATTTCAATTCTGTTGGTCCCAGAGAGGTGAAAATACCACCGAAAGGCTTCTTTCAATGCGTACTATTCAGGAATAAAATATGCAAATATGCTCGAATCCGAGCCCTAATCATTACGTTGAATTTATATTTTTGGTAACATTATTTTGGGCATTTTCCTTTAAACATGTTACATAGGTAATGCGTGATGAACTTACTTCATGGCTGCTGAGGCCAATTCGTATGCGTCCATTGTAGTAGTCAGTGGCGGCCATTTGGCTAGTGTGTGATGAGAGAGTACCGGACATGAGGCCACTGTAAGGAGAAGAGAACATTAACAATGTCACTCAAAGGATAACACACTCTTGATAATTGCAGAGGTAAGTTGTCGATCCAAGGAATGAGTAGAGTAACCTGTTTTTTTTTTGTTTTTTTTTTAAGTTTGGTGCTTTTCAGTCGGTTAACACGATTGTACCCAAAAGAGATTGATTATTCCCTAATCCTGAAAAAAAATACATGAGATGAATAAATACACTTGGATGACCAGTTTCGATCGTCAAGCGATCATCATCAGATCCATTACACTTAGGCTATAACATCTATGTCTGAAAATATGGGTGAAAATATTTACAATATCTACAATTATTTAGTTGCAGTATATTGAGTGCAAACAGTGTCCAAGTTAACTGCTATCAACAAGACCACGCAAGAACTTAACCAGATAAGTAGCCTGTACAATACAGTACAATCAGAATTGACCATTTATAACAACCACATATTCACTCCGAACAGGCAAATTCCGGAGGTCAATCACCACTTCCAGTATCTCAACAAAACATCACAGAGACCACAACTAACAAATACTGACGAGTTGCATTAAATTCAAATTAGACATCGTGTAAATTTTTTATCAACTCTATCAATATTCTTACATAAACTTGAAAGTGCGTCGTACCTGAACACAGTTTGGTTCACAAAAACCGGTTTCTGTGTTGCGAGAACATACATGCATGGTCATATAGTGAAAAAACTATTCCTTCTCTTCCCCATTTCACCCCACTAATCATCAATTCCGCAATTTAAGCAACCTATGTTTTATTTATTTTCTGGTAAATTTGAGGCTACACCCAAGAGGTGTGCTCTCCATTCTTGAATGTATAACTTTCGTATTTCTGGAAAATTCAATGGCATTGCCCACAACCCCTCTTTGTCCAACTGACATAAGTTGGAACTTTCTCGAAGCTAAAGCGCTTTAAAATTATCGCAACGTTTGTAAAGCTTGCAAGCTCTTTGTTATTCTCTTAACATAACGGCCTTTCTTATGGGTTTTCAATTTGTTAATGGTAGCTCAACTTTTGACCGCAAATACTGCTGTAACCAAGTTGTCAGGATTTACTTAGATTGCTCCATTAATTCTAATTTAGCTTCATCGTGTGAATTGAGGCACCCTATTATGTGAGTTACTCGCTCATTTGATCCAGTCTTTGCAACAAATTACAATTTTTGTGTAAGTTATTTAGCTATCTGAATGTTATCCTTGGTCTGAAACCAATTATTAGGCAGCAACTGCCCTTCTTTATAAGTTAACCTCTCAGCAATTAAATTGCTTATTTTCATATGCGTGCCACAGTTTTTAATTTTTTAGCCACGGCCGCCGTGTTTGAATCTTGTAACATTTGCAATCACTCAAGTTTAAAAATATATACCCAATAATTGTTGAAGGTAATCAATCTCCCTGTGGTTAACAGCTGTGAGGCTGGTTGGCAGCAGCTCTCCATTCTTCCCATCTCTCCGCCTTCCTCTTCAGTTCACAGTATGAGCCACAACCCATATCTTGCAGTATTTGACTCATGTACTCCAGTCTGGGTCTTCCTCTATAATTCTTGCCGTCTACTGTTCCCTCCATTATAAGCTTAAGCAGTCCATTGTGTCGCAGTATGTGTCCCACGAGGTGATTCCGTCTTCTTTTTAAATATTTAAGGAAGCATCTTCTCTCTCTCACTCTTCTACAGACTTCCTCATTTGTGATCATTTCTTTCAGGCTGATTTTCATAATCCTTCTATAGCACCAGGTTTCAAATGCTGGTAGTCTTTTCATCTCTCTATCTCTCTATATTCCAAAATTCGCTGCCTTATAGCGTGACGCTCCATACATAGGACTTCAACATTTTGTTTCCTCGCTTCAAGACTTATGTTCTTTGCAGTAAATACGTTCTTTTTATAGAAAGAGTTCTTGGCTTGGGCAATCCTACTTAATATCTCTCTGCTGCTTCTTCCATCATTCGTTATTTTACTTCCCAGATAATTAAACTCATTCACTTCTTGTATCGTTTCATTTCTTAACTGTATTGCTGGCCGGTTTTCGCCATTTCTACTGCAGACCAAAATGTTTGTTTTATTTGTATTTATTCTCATATTAAATTCTTCATTCATTATTTTGTCCATCTTGCTCAGGATGTGTTGTAAGTAAAATCAATATGATCACTTTGTTCCCTTGATCTTCACTTATGGCAGCAACATGATATGCGCCTCGTGAATTTGGATAACTATTTGTTGTGCTCTTATCAAAGTTTTTTTTCGAGCTATTAATTCCGTTTTTCACAGATCTCTTTAGACTGTTTATCGCCGGTATAGTTTGCTCAGCTAACTTCCTACCTAGGGTCGTTTTCAATCTATGCATCTTGATTATTGGTTTGTCGTAATCAAGACTGTTTCTAACTTAGCTAAATCTATTGTTAGTAATTTTCTTGTGAAAGATTTAGTTTTATTTTCGAGCACAACAATCATTTTTCTTCCGAAAGCTTTAGACTTAATCATACATAGGTTGCTTAATTAGTGTTGTCAACTATGTTATAAATTGATAAATATCACACCTAGATGGTTCCAAGTTTCATAGGCCCTCGAAGTAGTCTCCAGCACTGCGTACAACGTGTTCCCAGCGACGCGGAAGCCGTTGGATTCCGTTGGCACTGCCCAATCTATCGATGGTGCGAAGAGAGCGCTCGGCAGCCAGTACAACATCTCCAATTGTAGGGTAGCTGTTCCCGCGCAGAGGCTCCTTCATCTTCGGGATGAGATCCAAGTCGCAGGGACTTGTCGCTCCCAGTTCCAGCGATTCAACAATGCAGACAAAACTCCTGCTGTGTTTGCCCTAGTATTGTCATGCAGAACGATGGGCGGAGTATCGATGTGGTGTCGCCGTTTCCTTCTCAGAGCTGCTAGGAGATGGTCTTGCAGAAACGAACAATAGTACGCCGCAATAACGGTTTGCCCTGGGGGAACTGTATGTTTTATGATCACACCATCCCAATCATAGGCAAGAATCAACATGACCTTCACATTGGTGGGGGTTTGTCGAACTGTTTGTTTTCGTGGTGATCCGTGGTCCGTCACTCATTCGATTGGCGTTTCAACTGTGGCTCATAAGATTTGGCCCACGTCTCATCAATGGTTATGATACGCCATAAGAAGTCTTCTCCTTCGCGCTCATAACGCTGCAAGTGCGTACGAGAAGCGCCATATCGCAGCCATTTGTGCATGTCGGTTAAGTCATGCGGAACCCATTTTGACGCAGTTTTCCTCATTTTCAGGCAGTCCTTCAGGATGTGGAGGACAGTCGAATTCGCCAGTCCTGTATATTGCGCTAATTCACGAAGCTTTACGTTCCAATCCGCCTCCACTAACGTGGACACCATCTGTACATTTTCATCACTTACGGGTGGGTGACCACATCGAGGCATGTTCTCCACACGTTCGCGCCCATCTCGAAAGGCTGCAACCCATCTTGCTACCGTTCGGTAAGGTAACGCAGATGCACCGCACGCCTCTTGCAGTCCTTGGTGGCACACTTGAGCCGTACGACCCCTAGCACACTGAAGTTTTAGCCTACTTTTCACATTTTGCAAAAATGAGGAAAAAGTAGACTTATGAGATCGGGCAAATGTCTGTCTGTCTGTCCTTCTGTCTGTCTGGCTGGCTGTGTGTGTGTCCCCCCCCCCCCCCCTATCAACTCCTAAACGGCTGCAGCAATCGAAACAAAATTTGGTGGGAGTAAAGATATATCTCACAGCCATATTTGAAAATGATATCAGTGCTACCAACTGCTGAAGATTCGCAATTGAAATTTGAGCTCCATGTTGGATATCTTGGAAGGTATGAATGGGAGCTATTTCAAAATTGGCACACGTATAGATAGTAATATTGCAGTTTAATTTCCAGGAGGCCATACATGGCAGTGTTGCCAAAATGATTATAAGCCTGCTGATAGGTCCAAATTTTAAATGTTTGTCTGACTGCGTGGCTCAGGGGTAACGTTCTCGCTTGCTGAGCCCAAGGTTGCAGGTTCGAAACCTGGCGCAGTCAGCTGGCATTTGAGGGTGCGCAAAAGCGAGGGAGCCGTGTCAGTACATTTACTGGCACGTTAAAGATCCCCTTCGGGGTGAAATTCCGGCACCCCGGCGTCTCTAAAAGCCAGTGTAGTTAAAAGGGACGTAAAACCAATAACATAATTATTATTATTAATATTATTAAATTTTAAATTCATATAACTTCTACACTATCATTTGGATTTCAACCAAATTTCGTGTGTGCTATGTGTACCATAACAGATATGACTATGCCGATTCTTAATAGTAACCAGGGCTGCCAATTGTTAATAAATACTGTCTCTATTTTTGTTACCCTAATATTAATATATCAGAAAGTATGCAAGCCAATAGCTCTAACCTTTGCACACGTATAGTACCTGGCATTCTAGATTAATTTGGAGTAAGTAATATAGGCCTACGCCAGTGCTGCCAACATGATTCTAAGCCTGCTGAAAGGACCAATTTTAAAATGCATGTAACTTCTATACTAACTAATGGATTTCATTCAAAATTGACACAACAATAGATCAAATTCTTCTTTTTCCTGGCGTTGTTCCCAATTATTTTTTGGGGTCCACCACTCTGCACCTCGCTCTCCATTTGTTGCGGTTTGCTGCATCTGTAGGACGAAGACCTACGATGCGCATATCGTCGTGTAGGGTATCCATCCAACGCCTTTTTGGTCGTCCTGGAGGTCTTTGTCCATCAGGCTCGAGAGCAAGTGACTTGCTTACAATGGACTCTGTATTTGCTCGGGCTACATGCCCGTACCAACGCAACCGAGTCTCCCTCATTTTGGCTGGAATAGGGGCAATTCCAAGAGTATTGCAGACGTCTTCGTTCTTAATATGATCCAGCCGTGTAATTCCCAAGGACAATCTTAGCATCCGCATCTCCATTGAGTGCAAAGCTTGTTCATGTTTCTTTGTATTAGGCCAGCATTCAGCTCCATACAAAGCAACAGGGCGGACGACTGTTACATAGATCTTAGTTTTGAGGCGCAAAGGGATCTTGCGGTCACAGAGAACGCCTGTGACCTGGCGCCACTTCATCCATGCAGCATTTACTCTTGCACGGGCATCCGAGACTGTGTCACCATCAGGTCTCACAACAGAGCCAAGGTATCGGAGATGTGAAGCCTTTGGTAGTGGGGTGCCATCTACTATGATGGTCCCATCTGTCCGGGAACCACATTCAAGGTACTCAGTCTTAGTGAAGTTGAGCCGTAGTCCAAATTCAAAGAGCCTCGCATTCCAGATGTTGACCAATTGCTCTAGATCATTACTGGTCTCGCTTGCAAGCATGACATCATCGGCGTACAGTAATGTCCATGGTGGTTGCCTCTGCAAATCGGCAGTCACTGTATCCATGCATAGGATAAACAAGAGTGGAGATAGTGCAGATCCCTGGTGAACCCCAACTCGAATATCGAACTGTTTGGTGAGTCCAGCAGCACTGCGTACAGAGCTAGTTGTATTATTGTAGAGGAGTTGGACCCAACGCACATAAGCTTCTGGTACGCCATGAGATCGAAGAGAATACCATATAAGCTGATGGGGAACCCGGTCGAATGCTTTCCCCAGATCCAGAAAAGCCATGTGAATTGTCCTTCTCTTCTCCATATACTTTATTATATCAGAAGCCGCATTGCATGGATAGCATCAGTTGTTCCGCGACCTTTCATGAATCCACACTGGTTAGGCGAGATGGTAACAATGCTAAGTAAGCGAGTGTCAATAACACGTTCTAGAATCTTCATTATGTGGCATAGGAGACGAATAGGACGATAATTGGCACAGATAGTTACATCGCCCTTGCCTTTCCATATTGGTACTGTGACGCTAGTTTGCCAAGCTGACGGGTTCTGGTGGCTCACAAGGCATTTATTAAAGAACTCTGCTAGGAACTCTGCAGAGGCATGACCCAGCTGCTTCCATAGCTCTGCAGGAATATCATCAGGGCCTGTTGCCTTGCCATTCTTCATTGCGTGGATCGCAGTATTGACCTCGGCAGGTGTGATAGGTGGAACTGCACCTTGTACAGGTTCGGCTAATGGAATCGGTGGGTGAGGGAACTCCTCATTACAGATAGTATTGAAGTGTTCATGCCATCGTTGAAGGATCTCTGTTTTTTTTTTTTTGAAAATGCCCGTACTTATCCTTGATATGCATGACATGTCCTATGTCAACTGTGGCACGATGACGAGATCTGGCTAGCTTGTAAATATTATTGACCCCAGTAGATTCCTCTAATTGTTCGTACAATGTACTTAGTTGCTTGGATTTAGCAACTGCAACAGCGTGTTTTGCATCGGATTTGAGCTGACGATATTGAGTTAGATCAGCATCGGTTCTTGATCCAAGCCACTTTTTGAAAGCAGTTTTCTTAGATTTCACAGCTCGTTGCACGTCTTCATTCCACCACCAAATTTGTTTATCAACAAATTGTCGTCCCGTTTTTGTCATACCCATTACTTCCTTTGCATTTGCCTGGATGTTTGAGGTGGATTCATTCCATGTTAGTTGATCAATGTTGTCAGGAAGAGGACCAATTGAATCTAGATGTTGCAATTCATGGCCAGGTAGTTTCCACCACTTTATACGTTCAGTATTGGTGATAGATGGTGAAGGAGTACGAAGAGTAATATGGAAATCTAAGATCATATTATTTCAGATTATTTCTGACCAATATATGTATGTCATTGTTGCCAACATGATTTTACGCGCGCTGTTAGATCCAATGTTTAACCGCATGTTACGTCCATGCTATCCATTGGACTTCAACCAAATTTTGTATTCTGTACCTTAAGAGATGGAACTAAGAATATATTCAGTCACCAGGGCTGCCAACTGTAGTTCTCTATTAGGCTACATTCTGCCAAGTATACAGTATTTCGAACTAATTAGAAATGTCTATATTACCAACTTAATTTCGTCATTATTCTAGATAGATCCATATGGATTAATCATTGGCATGAATCTTATATTTTAAGAAAAGTAGGCTCTTTAGTTCGTACGGAACTTCTTGTTATCCACGTTCTTTGCTCCTGCTTCAAAAACATTGCGACCGTCTTGCCCGAGCGCTTGCCCACAACTACTCATTTAACAGGCACCACTGCATACGAATGGGGGAGGGAACGGACGAGATCATGTGCTCTAAGGGAGGAGATACAGGTTTGGTAACAATGGCAGAGTCCAACACCGTTGCAACATAAAGCAGCAGCATCGTTGCCAAAACTAGAAAAGCAACCCTTGTATTTATAAATAACGTCAACTATGGCAAATGGGCCAAGGGCCACCCCTTCCCCCACAATATACTCTGCTTTGGGAAGTTCAAAATCCTTTAAATTTTAGTACTAAATTAGGTTGTTTTCTATTAATCAATTTGTTGGTTCCCACTATAGTTACAAATAAACTATTTATTTGGGTTCTTCCCTTGTAACCGAGCTTTTGATTTCGCTCCCAAACCTTTTCCTTATTCCACCTAATCTTTCCTATGGTTGCGATTGGCTTCTCTTCCGACTGCTCCAAACACTGAAAAATGGCTTCGGAGATATCTTTACTTCTAGAATAATCCACAATTTTTTTCGCCATGGAACAGTAACTAGGATTTTGCTTATTTCGTTACTGTTTAGAGTATCGGCTATACAGTTACTTAGTAACTTAGTAGTCACGCCCGTTATGAGAGTCGTGCACCCAAACTGTTTCCACCCTGTATAAGAGAAGTGTCAGTTTGGAAGACTTTTAGCTCGGAGCAATCACTATCTGGAGCTATGTTAATACCTTGCCAGCGAGTCAATATTTGGGGCCCGGAGAGAGTATTTCGCATCTACGTGTGTCAACAAATATTTGCATTGACCGTGTGGAATGTTGACACTTCTTATATAAAATGGAGTCGTCTCTCCTTTCTTGCGCCAGGAAGACTGGTGGGTGGGATTGGGGGCTGTCAGTCACCGACGCTTTGTCACCGGCTCGCATCTAGGTACAGGCTGGCCGTGTGCGTCCGCCATCGAAACCACAAAATTGTATTCCACAGATCTCTGACCGGTGCGCCATGCAAGGATGCAAGTGTGTGGTAGAATTTTGTAATCTAAGTAAAACGTAAAACCAGTCTTTCGCAGCCTCGTAATTACAGATGTGGGCAAATCAATCAGGTGTACCTCGTGGTGTAGTGGCTAGCAACCTCAAGCGGGTGTCCTCAATGAGTTCAAATCCAGATGTAAAGACCCAGCCATTATGTTGCGACTGCTATTTTAATATCTAGCGACATTTTTTACCCGAAAGTACCCTCCCATCTCCGATGGTTGGTTGGTTGGTTGGTTCCTCAGTTTAGGGGCTGCGACAACGCGGTCATGTAGCCCTGTGTACTTTGGGTGTGTGTAGAATCTGTCTGATAACCGGTGTTAATTGTGATGACTTTATTAGTGTGTGTTATCTGTTTTTTAATTCTAGTAAGGACTGCAAACTTTGAATTTTTCAAATAGTTCCTACTTTTGCCGCCAAACGCCACCGTCAACGACTACTAATTCAGAACTTTGCTACGAGACGCCACCGCAGTCGGCTCCTGGCAACGAACGTAGGAACCTAAGAGCGTTGTTTACATTCTTAACCTATATAATTTAGCTTCTCACAGGTGTAATTAGTGGAAGGTTGTTTAACATGCCATAAATCTATGACATGGGACCGCCGGCTTTACTTCCCCTCCGAAGGAAGGCATACTGAGGGATTTTTAACGCTCTTAAAAAATCCGACGACTTCGGCTGGATTTGAACCCGCGATCTTGGGCATTGAAGCTCAGCATGCTACCGACTACGCCACCGAAGCCGCCCAGGTGCACATCGTGGTGTAGTGACTAGTATGCTCAAGCGTGTGTCCTCAATGAGTTCAAATCCAGAAGTAAAGACACAGCCATTATTTTGCTACTGTTGGTTTAATACCCAGCGACATTCTTTTTACCCGAAAGTACCCTCCATCTCCGACACGGTGTTAGTTCTTACAGAAAACAGATGAGGTTTCAAGTGATGAACCCTTTGAGGATTCCTGTCTGTTACATAATTCTGGTAAATTTAGATTGCTGACCATAACTTAAGCTCTCCCATAAAACGGATGAGCCAATCAGCAGCCACCGCGTCATTGGCTAATATAAGTTTGGCATCATGTAGATTGATATTGCATTTTTTTTGTGATGTTGCTCGCTTGTCGAGAAAAACTTGTTAAACTGTACTTAGTTTTCTCCCTCTTTTTAATCACATGCAATTTCTTCAAGTTGTTTTTCGCATGTCACAGTAATTGGGAATATATTATTTTGACCGACTGAAAAGTTGAAACAACAATTGAAGGGTTTGGTGCAAGATGGAGGTAAGTCCAAAATTCGTGGGAAAACTGTTTATTGCACCTTACTGTGCATTCAAATTAATTGCATCTTTGGTGCAAGAATGAGGCAGATCCGCTAGAAACTGAAAGTAATTCTTCTTCTTCTTCTTCTTCTACCTTACCCGATACGGACGTTGGCTACCACCATGGCTAACACCTTCTTATCCTGTGCAATCCTGAAGAGATCCGTGGAAGACAGCCCAAACCAGGTTCTTAAATTATCCATTCAAGTTATTCGTCTCCTTCCCGGTCCACGCTGACATTCAATTTTACCCTGAAGTATAACATGGAGCAGGCGGTATTTTGGATTCCTCATCATATGTCCCAAGTATTCCAATTTCCTCTTCTTAATTGTGTTTAACAGCTCAGGTTGGCTGCTCACACGCTGAAGAACCTCGGCATTACTCACATGTTCTGTCCACGAGATTTTAAGAATCCGCCGGTATATCCACATTTCAAAAGCTCGAATCTTCTTTTCTGTAGCTACGGACAAGGTCCAAGCTTCAACACCATAAAGAAGGGTGGAGACAACATAACACTTCACAATTCTTTTCTTAAGCGTCATACTGAGGTCTCGACAGCATAGTGGTTGTTTCATTGTCATAAAGATGGATCTAGCCTTCTCTATACGGCATCTTATTTCAACCGAAGTAATACATGTGATTAAATATTTACTCCTTATTGCATTTGGGCCAATAGAAAGGCACCTCCAGCATGTAGCTGCTATTAAAACCCGAAAAAATAAAACTCATGATGACATTGGTGACATGAGGTCAGGGGCGGCCGGTGATATTGAACTCAAGGACGCCGCCCTCCCACCCTCCTCCCTCCTCATCAGCCATGATGTTCTCTCTCCTCGCAACTAATGTTTTGCCATCGTGACAAAATGTCTGTAGTTCCTCTCCTTGTCGGTAGAGCGCACCGGATGCTCGTGAGGACTCATCAAAAATCGCCCGCTTTGTTATTTACGTTGCCATGGCAACGAATACCTTCAGTTATCCCCTGTCCATCCTCTCACGCGCTACGTCACGAAGTGTGTGGACTCAGTCATCTTGAGTCTGATGCAGCCACTGCCTGCCCATTCAACGATTACGGCATTGGGGATATGCGTACCACGGCCGTCTGCGTACAACCTCGTTTCCAAATATTGGCGCTAGGAAGCAGCACCAAGTCACTGTGGCAGGCATAAGTTTTGTATTGATGTTAATGGCGAAGTTGGAATGTATTCTGAATGATTTTATAATGTAGTACTGCTGCGTGCCCTTTTGTAAATCACAACTGGCCAAGTTAGAATACCGGGGAATTTCATGAGATACAATCGGACAATTCATTGCGTGAGAAGTGGTTACGAGGCATTTCCAGAGAAGGTGACAAGAGAGGAAGCAAATGGTTACCTTCTGATCGCTCAGTTGCTTGTAGTCTTCATTTTCTTCCTGAGAGCTTCAGATCACATAAATTATTATCAACTAGTGGGATATGGGTTGGCGACTATGGGATACCAGCTGAGTTTCCTTGAGCTGAACTCCTCTCTTATATCTTTCATGTCAACTCTTACCCCAACGTTATTAGGGTATCGGAGGCCTGGAATGTTTTTCATTTCCCTGCCTTAATTGGCTCTTGTCTTTTTATTTCCTGATGCCCTAATTTTTGCAGGATCAGGCCTCATTTTGCCCTTTTTTCTGCCTTCTCTAAGAGGCCATAAAGGAGGTAGGGTGTGTGTTGTCCCATCAGGCACGGTGCACCTTAGATATCGATACACCCTCAATGATGGAGATAATCGTTGTTTAAAGGGGTGAAATATCTAGCTTTTCCCGGAGCGGCTAGCTGGTGAACCATATGTTATTTCCTCGTACAAATACAAACCGATATAAAATAAGTGAATTAATGTACGTATTTCACAGTCATACAGCATATTTTTTGATGTATAACGATTACAACGCAACCAAGAACTACATTTTCCAACCACCTCGAGCCGAGAAAAAGTTACCTTACAAACATTATAACAACTTTGTTTCTTGGACACACAAAATTTTGAAATTAATAAACCAGTTATACAACATTCCTAAGTATATTGTGTTAAAATTTGGATTCGATCTGATGACGGGCTTTTGAGATAATAATTCTTAAATGTGATGCATGGTTGAAACACGCTTAAAAACGTGCACCTTTTGTGTTCCAACTGCGATAACAAATATTAAAATATAAATTAAAAATTCCAAACCTACATGAACTAACGTAAAATAGAACGACGAAAATGATGATGTTATTGGATTTTATGTAGGTGTATTGGTTAATTCACAAACAACCTTCAAACTCGAGTACACATAATACTTTGGTCGACAGTAGGTGATGGTGAGAAATTATGATGAAATGAAATCTACAGCTAGGCTTAACTAATTACTGACTTACAACTAACTCATGTACTAGAAGAAAACGACAATAATGAAAGAAAGAAAGAAACGAATACGGGAAATAAATGACGGAAAAGAAATGCCCTCCATCTTCGAAGGGCAGATAACCTTGCTGTTCATCCCCTTATAACAAGAATCAACTTTCGAAGAATGAGTATTGAGGTACTTGGAAACTACTAGAGGCATTAAAGGCAGGTAGAAAAGGGAGAGAGGAGAGGGTCCACCCCAAAGTCAATGCAAAAAGGGGAAAATGGATCTCGCTCTGGAACACATCACGGTCGCCAACTCCCGAGCTCAAAAGCTGAGCTCTTGAAGGTGTAGCCCTATCCAGGGTGCACCTCGTGTGGTGGAGCTTCACGAACCCTGCCTCCTTTAAGGCCTTGTGTAGAAGGAATTACATGTTATGAAACTAAAAGAAGAGGGCTGACCCCTCGAAGAATGAGGGTATCAGGATAGATGATATGAGGCTAAGTTACGGCAGGAAAATGAATGGCTCCCTAGACTTTGGATGCTCTAATGCTATCCGGGTTGGAAGAGAACAAGAGTCGACTAATGGAGGTCGACAAGTAGATGACATAGAAGAGCCCAGCACAAGTGGAAATAATAACCGCCTCTGCTGGGGTCCAATTGTCTCCAACCCTCCTAGTCTCACTAGGACTAGTTGTGAACCCTTGTGGTGGGGAGACACCCTCAAGGGCTCGTGGCTAGTGAGGTTGGGAATTTGCGACCCTGATAGATTCCTGAGCAGGGTCCGGTATTCTTCCTTTTCCAGTGACTGGGAGAAAATATTTTTAGTACCTTTGTTACTTCTTAAAAACAATAGTGCCTAGTCCAAACGAAATAAGGAAATCAAGCTTCAAAAATATGTGAGAAGAAAAAACACAATTCATGTATGAAATCATCTCTGTCAATTACTGGAAAAGCATCACAAAAAGCGGTTTACATCTTAAACGGTTGAGTCCCCCCTCAGTAAAATTCACGAGCCGCCACTGCATGAGGTACTATGAAGCCCTGAAGAGATCTCAAGTGAGGCAACTGATTTCATAAGAGAAGATGAAGAAAAATCTTAAATTATATATTCCACTTACTATGGTGACTCTTTTGTGTAATGTTGTTTGTTTTATAAGAGCAAAGTCGTTGTTCTACCTTCGCTTTATCGACTTACACGTTACTGTTTTAAATGAAGAGACATTGTCAGATATTTTAAATAATTTGTAATATTTTGGTGCAAGAGAGATTTAACTCCATTTTAAATTTAGATTAATATTTAATGCTATTGAACTTTTAAATTGTAGCCATGCATTACCACCTTAAATTAAGCGCTTCAAAATATATCAGAATTATCAAACTATATGAAATATTGAACCCGCTGAGCTATGGTTCATGTGATATTTTTTTTATGACAGAGCATTTATGATGGGATGTTGTACTTTTGAACACACCCAGGAAGCCACGTGAAGCTGAGAGATCACGCGATACTTTGAAGTAGCGGTGAATCGCACTTTTGACTTTGGTGTAAACTGCTAATTATTATCTGAGGTCTTATTAATTATTTTTATCTTTCCTACGAGACTCAGAATATTCCATTTCGTCATGCTGCATTATTAAAACATTTTGGAGAATGTTTATTTTTACTTTAGGTAAGGTAATACCCTTGCAGATACGCAAAAAGGAACGTAAGTAGTCGCTCAACGTTTTCGTTTTGACGACCTACTTTCTAGAGACACCCAGTACCGGAGCACTGCGTCTTGAGAATCCGCCTTGTGTAGGCGTGGAATTACATTTGTCCTACGAGACGTAGAAGAATATCCGCTGTTTAGCGTTAAAAGTGATTATAAGGTGCCATCGAGCAAGCAAATACTAATATTCACTGTCGATGAAGTCCAGTGAATTAAATAAGAAGCTTGGGAAATAATTATTGGCAAGTATAGTGTATTGCACAACATTGCTGTGACATCACATATTACCCACGCGTTTGTGGAGGGCAGATGCCTAGTGGAAATATACAGGTAATAGTGTTACAATTATCCTGAATAAGTGTGATTATAATTGTATGAGATATTTAAATTGCCAAAGTGGAAATTTCATCTTTGAAACGTCGTATAATTCACGGATGCTGCGTGATACAAAAGTAGCGTCACTAGCACGTGCAGCATTATAAAATAGTGTTAGCTCACATGCTAATCCACATCTGCAAGATTAAGGCTGTGTCGTATTTTATAATTGAAGCCTATAATAGTCACGACGGACATTATAATTTTGGAAGTGAGAGGATGAATAATCACGCAACTTATTTCGCTACCTACGTGATTGGACTTTTATTCACCATGGTTGAAGCAGTCACCATGGGCTAATACCATCCCAGTATGGGGGGGTGACGTTTCTACAGGAACCAGCATGATGGTGGAACTTCCAGAACGATGAACGAGAGGGAAGGAGCCAAAATGCCATTTCCAGGCATATCCACGAAGATGTCGACAGGGACAAATCGAACCCTGGTCTTTGGGGGAGTCCAGATGGGAATCCTGATGAGGAGGATACCGATCCAGAGAGCCAGAGAGGTTTATGTACAAACCTTGTTGTGGAATAGAGAGCTGAGTGAGAGCTCCTCCATTTCGTGAGTTTTTGTCACACCCCTTCTTTGTTCTAGTTTCTGGTGGTATAGTAGTTTTAATGTAGTTTGTGAATCAACCACACTCAGTGTCAGCCATTTTTCTAGGTAGGGATGTAACTAGATTAGTTAGATGTCATTTATTTCAGTTTAGAGTGAGACACCCTTGGGGTCAGACATTTTGGTCAGCCCTGGTGCAGCTTGGTGAACGTCGTGGAACGTCAATGCCTACCTTTTTGCTGAACCTGATCGTAGTCATTTTGAGGCTATTTTGTTCAACCCTACTTGGGGTAATTTTCAAGTCTTTGCTGACTGTAGTTATGGCAATCAGATGCCTTGGTTATTAATTGACTGCATTCTTCGCAGCCATCCTTTGTTACACCCCTGACTGTCGTTAGAACGGTCGTATCATTTAGGTAGTCGACAGTAACTACCAGTTTGTAAATGCATTATATTTCATTTTGAATAAGCTCAGAAGCTATTCTTGGTCATGTTTGAACCTAACAACTAGAAGGAATGTTTCGTTGCCTAGCATCGAACGCGGTTCCCAACGCATCATTAAGCAGATCTAGTGTGTGAATCTGTGCCACATTTATCATATTTTTCTTGTGTCGTGTGAGACACGTTTTTATTTGATGTTCTAGCAGCTACTGAGTTGCATTTTTAAAGCAAAGAGCTTCAGTTATTGTAAGTTTACTTTCATTTAGACGTCTTTGGTAGAAAGACGGAAGTGTATTACTATACTCAGATTTATAGCGTGCGTTTGATACACGGACTCTGTAGAGATCCGTAACCTATGGTAATGTTTTTTATGAACCGGCCAAGTGCAGGTTTGTATTGATTAAATCGCCGGCCTTGAATAAACTGGTTATGTAACCCAGTGACCTAGAGCACGCCTGCTTCATTGTGAGACAAAACTACTATAGACGAGGACAGAGTACAATTTGTATTCGCTTTTCCTTTCATTGCTATTTTGCTTATGGAAATCAGTTTCCACTCTTGTATTTGATCACTTGTTTTATGGATCGGTTTTTGTTAGTTTAACGCTCTGTTGCGTGTATTGTCGTATGACAGGTACAGTTATGTAAGGTTTTCTATAGGATGGTGAAGTCTACCCTGTTATAGCAGGATGTTATTGTATGCTTTGTCCGGGGATGATCCCGTTGACCAGATGTTACTGGAAGGTAACTGTTGTACAGGCCTATCCCAGAGTTATTGAACGCGAGCTTAGCGCCGCTGGTAACCCGTGTTATTGTGTGTCCGAGTTGTTATACTCGTTGATTATATTCCGACTGTTAAGTCGAGGCTTTTTGGTGGAGAATGATCTCAGTTGGAGACACTCCGTGCCCAGGCTATTGTCAATGTTATTCGCCATAAACCTACGATAAACCTATAAACCGACATTCTAATAATAAAATGCATAATTGTTGTAAAACAAGCCTAAGTAACGATTCTTTCTATCTAACTTTGTTCTTTGCATTCTGGATCTGTTGACATAGCCGTGCAGTTGAAGATAATTTCCTTGTGAGGAAATGACTAGGACAGTTGACATTTTTGTAGCGACCTGAAGCAAGTGCGAACCTAGAGTTCGTAGCTTGTGGAGCTCAGGCCATGCGATGTCAGACGTGGTCTCAACTGCGCATTCGTCACCGTAACTATACACATTAGATGACTATGGTTTACAAAGAGTAAACCAAGGTGTAGGCAGGAATTTTTAATAAAACTACTGTGTCTATTTCGTTATTAATTTATGATGTCAAGTGTATTAAACCCTACATGTTACTTTATTGTGTGCTGTTAGCACATAGTTATTAAGCATAATTAAATTGTTTGTTTTTCATGGCTGTACACTTAGCTTTTGGATGTAATTGTTTTCTTTTACGGACGTCATCGCCGTAAATTTTGTTAATTGATAGGACTTAGCTAGTTGAATTAATGTTAAATTTAAATGTCGAAATGGTACCATCCTAACCTAGATTTGTTTTGCTACCCTGTTAAATGTAAATTCAGATATTAGCTTGATCTTGTAACTTGAACTAGGGACTTGCGTCGTGCCATATTCCTAGCGTTGCTGTTGTTGCTTTATCATTGTGAGTTAGATCTTTCGCGAGGGTTTTCAGTAACTTCTCAGGTAGGGGACCTGTTCTTTATCTTAGTTTATTTATTAATTTGCGGACTAGCCGATTATAACCCTCCGAACTAGGCTAGGGGCTTGTGAATTTTAATAAATTTTCACGGTGTTTTACATGAGTCTGGATGTTTATTTTCTCAGTCTAGTTTTAAGGTGAACATTTCCTTAGGCGGTCTATGACCATCGTCACCATGTACCACGATCCCTGTGGACTACGGACTCTCGTGCCGCTTTAGCCTTTTTGGAAGGTCACCTGATCCTCACGGTACTTTTTATTCGATTTATGTGTCGTTAGTTGAGTCATCGTGGTTGTTGACATCAACTAAACGGTCTCAATATGTTAATCAGTTTTATGTCTCTCCTGAAAAATCCAGTAAAATGGAGTTACACCCTTCTTGCACCAGACTCTTCAATAAGCCAACACTGAGAAGTGGCTTTAAAGCTCTTCACCAATATTTCTCCATAGTCACCAAGATCCACACGAACTCTGTTAAGAAGTGAGGATCTTCCCTTCTCGTCAGGTGCAAGAGAAGGGCAGATGACCTCGCTGTTAGGCACCTTAAAACAACAATAACTAAACACGTAGAGACAAGAAAATAACCATGTCTTAAATTGACCCTTAATGACAAAGTTTCAGAGAAAATGATCAGAGTGAGCCCTTGAATTGAAGGTTTCATTCCAAAAACCAGACAAGTCCAACAATTGACATTTTGAGACAAATAGGTCGAACATCAATTCCGCTCGATTTTCCTTAATTCCACTCGGTCCTCCAAGAGACCCAAAATTAACTTCAACTCCGCTCAGGCTTTGACAAGGGGTCGGAGAAGGGGTTATTGTGGATAACCCCTTTGCCGACCCCTTGTCAAAGCCTGAGCGGAGTTGAGGAACTTCTTTTTTTATGGGTTTGGCTACCTGACTGGAATTCCCGAGCGGAATTGATGCCCGCCCGACAAATACATAAGCAGTCAGGTCGGGTTATATACGAGTGTGAAATACTGGGGATTCTCCAAAAATAAGGTAAGTCCAATGCTTTTCCAAGATAATTAATTACCTGGAATGTTTGGCATTCAATAATGATTTGTACTTAGTTGGGATTTACATAATAAATAATCGAAATTTCAGGATTAAAAAAGTTTTCAATTTTGTATTCAACTAAGATTTTGGCAAAAAAAAAGCAGACTAGTCCAAAGGTATTTTTAATGGGTTTTCTCAACTATCCTCATAAAAATATATTTCCGTTATGTGCAATGTAAAGCTGTTATTGAGACAACAGTGGGTCTAAAAGCAATTTCTATTTTATTCAGCACAAATGAAGCTATAAGCAGTCGACAATCCAACAATTACTTTAATGCTAAACAAAGAATACAGTACAAGAAACACTCTCGGTTACTCTTTTAATATCCGTCAGAAGGCGGTGCAATCTATGAATTAACATTTCCCAACTTTTTATTTTTAGCGTATGGCTTTTAGTGCCGGGAGTGTCCGAGGACATGTTTGGCTCGCCCGAGTTTGTAGCTGCTTCTATGCGGACACCCAGTGGGTGAGCTACAAGTACCGTCGCGTGTGGAGTGTTGTCTGTGGAGTAAAGTGTGAATGTAAGGGGACGAGGATTTGGAAGGTAACGGCTGTGGCCTATAGTTAGGGACCAACCCCGTCATTTGCCTGGAAGGAAGATGGGAAACTACAGAACACCATCTTCAAGGTTGCCGACGGGGAGATTCTAACCTCCTCGCCTCCCGAATGTGAGCGCCTGTCCACAGCCACACCGTAACGACCACGGCTAGCTCACCCGGTATCTATGTGTTAATAAGGCTTTCCATGCAAACACAAACCTAACCTGCCCCAGACTCCCATGTTTGTAGTAGAATCAGTAATATTCGTCCAAAACATCACCTAACCAAGTAGCGGCCAATGGCTTTACAGGAGTACAGTCAACGTTTCAATTAAATTCAACAATAAAAGTAATTTATGAACATTCGTAACTCACCACAAAACTTTGCACTTGAACAAATGTGACTATATCGGCATGTAAGAACGCACTGTTTGAAACCTCATTCAGCTGAGAAAAATTGCGCCAATTCAAGCCGCAACATCAAACAAGCTAACATCAACGTCCGTACGCCATCCTTGATGTTGTCGACTACACTAAAAAATCCCTTAGACACGTACGCATCGCGGTATGGTACTGAAACCAATTTTCTTAGGGCTGTTGACCAAGAACGATTCCATAGGTTGATAATCAGTATGTACAGTATGTCTACCCCTTATTATTCCCGTTTTCAACGGGTTCGGGGTTGAGATGTGGTGAAAGTCTATGTGTCGGGTGGTTTTTACGGCCGGATGCCCTTCCTGACGCCAACCTCATGAGAGATGAAATGAATGAAGGGGAATGAAACTGGGCAAGGATGTGGAGGGAAGTGGCCGTGGCCTGTAAATAGGTAACGTCCCAGCATTTTCCTGGAGTTGAAAATGGGGAAACCACGGAAAACCATTTCAAGGACGGCTGACGGTGGGGATCGAACCCACGTCTGCGCAGAGAGCTTGGCCCCATGGCCTAGCGCTGCGCTCAAGTTGTCGGTAAATCCAATTTTAATAATTAAACATATAATTAAGGAGGTTAAATTTTAATAATGTATCTAAAAATGTTGTCTGTCTAAAATAGCCTACTTAAAAATAAAACCAACTAGCCTAACTTAACTAAACTAACTGATGCAAGAGGATGAATGATAGTCTTCCTCCGCCACACGCTAGTAGTCCCCTTAAGGCCTATCAACAATGCGTAGTTGGTAGTTGGCAGTCGGTAGTTGGCAGTCAGACTTGTGCTCTCTTATGGCGTCATGCATAATGTGTAGTTGCAGTAGGTAATTGGCAGTCGACAGTCGCCAAATTTATCTTTGACTTCCAACTACCAACTGCCGACTGCAACACAACAGCCAATCAGAACAGATCACAGGCTGACGTCATCACGTCTTTTTATTCTCAAATACGCTGGCGCTATTAGCAACATCATAAATAAACCGTTTAGCTCAAAATCGTCCATATTTAAGGCTGGTTCACAATAGCCCGAGAACGAGAACGTGAACGGGAACGGGAACGGGAACGGGAACGAGAACGGGAACGGGAACGGGAACGAGAACGGGAACGGGAACGGGAACGAGAACGTGAACGGGAACGAGAAGGAAGTTGAAATGCACGCTACCTTATGGGTCGGTTCACAATCAATCTCCGGGAACGAGAAGCTAAAAGTAGCCCGGGAAGGCCAACGGGAAACATGGTTAATTTTCAAAAAGATGGTATATTGGCTTTCACGGCCAGTGAATTAAAACTCAGCAATTCTTCTAGGGTTGTGCCGTGTCTAGTGTGGGGTTTCACCTAGGACACCAAGATGGCTCATCAGTGGGCTCTTGGTGTCGCCGCCCAGACCCCCCACACGAGTAACGAACTGCGCGCTACCTTCCTTTATATAGAGTTCAACTGCACTACTTGACTGCGAGAACTAGAAGCTCAAGCGGGGGCGTGGTGGCTCAGCGGTCTAGCTGTATGCCTCTCACCAAGGTGGTCCGGGTTCGATTCCCGGTCAATGCATGTGAGATTTTCGAAGTGAAATGCCATGTCCTGTGGTTCGGATTCGACGTAAAAAGGAGGTCCCGTGGCTCATAATCACAAGATTCACGGTCACGTAAAACTACAATCTTCCTTCCTTTTCCTTTAGAAGCTCAAGCAGCCTTAACCTCCCTTAACGTTCTCGGAGCTTCCCGGAGCCAATCAGAAAGGTTGTACCTGCACATGCGCAATACGGAAGAAGTAGCCGGCGTTGTAAACATAACCTGTGAATGCGCTCTCTAACCTTGCTTCTTTAAAGTGCACACTTTGTGTTTAATAAAGTTATTATAACCCTCTGAAGCATTTCAGTTGTGTAATTGGTGTTTTTTAGCGTGCGCTTGCTGATAGTTTTATTATTATTACGCTATAGCTGATTGCGCGCTCATGTACAAGTTCACGTTCCCGGGCCAATTTTTGTGAACCAGTCTTTACGAGTGTTTGAGGTTATGGATCACTCGTACAAAGAATAAAGAATGAATCACTATATTATTTACTCCGTTCGTTTTCACGACTGCGCATTGTGAATGACCTGATTGTCAACACTGCCGGCGTCTGACTGCCGAATGTGGTTGGCCCTTTAATCGCTCTCAGTTTACTGGGTCTAGGATCAGCTAGCCACTGAGTCTCCCAGAAAGCCAGTACGACTCTCCTTGACGGCTTCTGGTCATACCGTACCTTTAAAGTATTTTACTTAACGAAATATCAGCCATAAATTACCCCAGTTTATTGTGGGATATATTGCAGTGTCCACTCTCGCAATGAAATGTAATGCACTGTATATATTGCAGCCTCCTAGTGGCATTTCAGATTCATACAAACAATATATAGAGTAAAACGAATATTTCTGTCCAGACACGAGAGTCGTAATTCGCCGTGGCTTTGTCGTCTACCTCACAAGAGAAAGAATTAACCTACTTCAGTATCTTATGTGTTTGGTTTTTTCTTGTTAGATCATCGTCATAACTTTGAAAATACAGCAAAAATGTCCAATCGATGAGGGCATGTCTCGGGTCCTCTTATCAAAGGGAGGTTTACGACTGTCCCCGAGGGATACTGTTGAGAGCCATGAAACTGCTTTATCAATACGCAGATTCTTTAGGAATATGCTATCAACATTTTCAATATGAAAGTGCTTGGCACGGTGGGTGAGTAGTTATCGTGTCGGACTACCAACCCCAAGTTGCAGTTTCGCTCCTGGCCATGGTAAGTAATTTTTGAAAGGCAACAAAAATCTCAACGCGCATATCATACGTTGTTGGCATGTTAAAGAACCCATTTGAATACAGTAGGTCGTGTTCATAATGGAAGAATTAATCTCGAGATTTTCCGCCAACACAAAGTTCCTTATTTCTCCAATAGAAAGCGCTATAGTGTCAAGGAGCTTAGATATCTAACCTTCTTGACTGTCATAGCGCTCCAAGGACCGAAAAAATTCGACGTGCAAGCTGCCCTCTGGGCGTCAAATAAAAAAATCTTGTACCCGGCACCGAGGCCATACGATATTATTGTAATTATTATTATATTTTATTATTATAACTGGTCATAGAGTTCGAAACAAGCAATTAGTCATCACTTTTGTCGACTTTAAAAAAGCTTATGACAGTAGCCTATCCATCGTGAGTCATTATTAAAAGTCCTTCGAGAATTTGGTCTACATCGAAAACTCATCAACCTTTTTGGAATTACCCTTGAGAATACTAAATCAAAAGTAAAATTTAGAGGTGAATTGTCAGAACCATTTGAAATCCAAACTGGACTCCGCCAAGGAGATGGTCTTTCGCCCTTATTGTTAAATTGTGCATTGGAGACAGTCATGCGAGAATGGAATGAGCAGTGTCCTCCAACCATTAAGATTGGCAGAAATATCAAACTCAATTGCCTAGCATTCAGAGACGATCTTGCACTACTAGCAAGTACTGTGGAAGATGCTAAATTTCAAATCGAAGAACTCGAAAAGTTTGCATGAAAAATTGGTCTACAAATCTCGTATGAAAAGACTGAAATGATGCCGAACTTCAGAATTGACACGCCAACATTTCAACTAAACAATAGTAAACAAATTAAGATTGTGAATAAGTTCAAATAACTTGGGGAGATAATCACCTGGAACTCAAACGAGAAACCATCGATAGGCAGTAGAACATCCAAACAACGAATCCCCTGGCCAACCTACAAAAGGAAATCTCTCTCAATGAATGCCAAATGTTGGCATTACAATTCCGTTGTTAAACCCGAGGCAATGTATGGTAGTGAAACACTCTTTAAGTTGAACATCAAATCAACAACTGACACACTGCAGAAAGCAGACAGAAGATTCATCAAAACAATTATTAACAAAAATCATCAAGTAAATGGCCAATGGAGATTGCTGCCGATTGAAGTGGTTGGTTGGTTCCTTAGTTTAGGAGCTGCGACAACGTGGTCATGTGGCCCCGTCTACTTTGGGTGTGAGTAAAATCTGTCTGATAACCGGTGTTAATTGTGTTGACTGTATAAGTGTGCGTATCTGTTTTAATTCAAGTAAGAACTGCAGATATTCAATTTTTCCAAGTACAGTAGTTTCTACTTTTGCCACCAAACGCCACCGTCAACGACCATCTAATTCAGAACTTAGTTACCAGATGCCACCGCAGTCGGCTCTTGACTTCGAACGTAGGAACCTAAGCACGTTAGTCAAATGTTTAACCTATCGAGAGAGTGAATCAATAATAGATACAATGCGGAAAAGGAGAATCTCTTTTTTCTGCCATATCTCACGACTACCAGAAACCAGACAAATAAAACAGCTGTTTAGTTACTTCTGGAAGAGTGAAACAAAGAACAACTGGTTCAGGTCAGATAGAATGAAGAAACTTTGGGTGCAGAAGAAGAACCTGAAGCTCCAAATACCGTTCTTAGACTTAATTGTATTTGTATTGAATAAAGTGGTCCGTTGGGGGCGTAAAATATATTTTAAAAAATGGTCTTGGTTAACTAATTGGTCCCCCCATGGGCTCACATCTAGTGGGACGTGGGTTGGCGACCACGGGGCCCCAGCTGAGTCCTGCATTGCTTCCACTTACTTGTGCTGGGCTCCTCTCCGTCTTCTTTCCTGTCGACCTCACTTGGTCAACTCTTGTTCTCTTCCGACCCCGACGGTATTAGGGTATCCGAGGCCTAGGGAGTCTCTTCCTTTCCCGCCTTAATTGGCCCTTGTCTCATCTTTTCTGATACCCTCATTCTGCGAGGGATCAGCCTTCTTCTTCTTTTCCTGTTATCTCCTGCCTTCTGCTCAAGGCCTTCAAGGAGGCAGGGTGCATGTAGCCCCACCACTTCTGGTGCACCCTAGATATTGCTACACCCTCAGGGGTTCACGGCTTGTGAGTTCGGGAGTTGGCGATCCCGAGGGATTCCTGAGCTGGGTCCAGTTTACCCCTTTTATCCTTCACCTGTGGGGCGGACCCTCTCCTCTTTCACTTTCATATCTGCCTTTTATGGCTCTCCTTCCTTCCAAGTCCCTCAATCCACATTCTTCGAGGGTTGAGGGCATTTTTCCCCTTCTGTCCTTTATTCGCCTTATTCTTCTTTTGTTTTCCATTTCTTCTTCTAGTATGTAAGTTAGTAGTTAGTTTTCGTTATAGTTTACATTTCATTATCATCTTCACGATCACCCAAACCATTAGGGGCCGAAAACCTAGATGTTGTGCCCCTTAAAGCAACAATTAACATCATCATAACTAATTGGTCATGCATATGTTTTGATTGCGAGGATAAACCAGAACTCCACAGTTGGTAGCTCTGCAGGAAAGCAACTCACATCTTTTAATGTCATAGACTAGACCTTCCATGAACAATATTCCTCTTTTGGTGAATTTGTAATTAACTTTCGTTGTTTTCTCCACTTTTCCAAACGTAAAGGACACACTAAACGTTTCTTACGGCATGATGACACGCGGTAGACTGTTGATTGTTCACTCAACCATATCCGGTCGATTAGATTAGCAGTTTGCCTTTTCTGCCATTGCCAGCGCTAGTGAGAGTCAATGCAGAGTTCTACTTCCGGTGTGAAGATATTTAAAAAAATCAAACAACACCTGAAGGAAGGAACACGTTAAAGAAAGCATTATGTAAATAAGTTGATTTGGTGAGGATTTGAATCAAAAGGAAAAATTTGTTAAAAATAAGTGATTTCTTAACCTAGAAGATGAGTGTCTATGTGCTTTATTTTCAGAGCTCTGTACCCGATAACATGTACCCAGAGACAAATTTCATTGTGCAAATTCTGTAGTCATTAAGTCACGTATCATTATTTATTTTATTGTGCATATTAGTGCGCTTTCTAAATATCTATCAAATTCCGTGTTGGAAATCTACAGTACCTGCTAGTTATTTTTAATTGTAATTTCATTTAAAGATTTGAACCACCTTTGAAGTTCTATTTACATTCACATTCTGACCTCGCAAAACTTTTCTGAACTACGTCATGGTAGTCATTATCGAAAATTTCTCTGAATACACAATTTGATTTCTTTACTTGGTGGATGATTTGTAACTTTCAATCGGCCAAGCTACAATATCAATTGCAATAAGACAAGCCTGGAAAATGGTGACACAAAGTGTGGTAAACTGTCTTACTCGATAAAGACCCATGGCTAAAGAGCCTACTGCTTTTGGCAAATACAGATATATTTTGTCAAAAGTTTGGCTCTGAGACTTATTCTTCGTAATTTAGAAAGTTAACCGTATTGGAAACTGCCTTAATTTAAGTTTGAAAAGATAAGGCATCAAACATAAGAAGTGATTTCTATGCAACAGATGCAAAGTGCGCCGGAAATTGGACTGGGCCAAACTGCAAGACGAGGAGCGCTGTGCATGGATTCCACCATAAGCTGTGTATGAGGACACAATTTCATGATACGTGTATATGCAAACTATGCGAAGAAAAGTGTGAACGGTATCACATTACGAAGTGCAAGAAGAGGACAACGTCACTAAATGAATATTGTAAAGAATAGAATTTCAGTGTGTTTTTTTTTCTTTCATATTATGTACTTTATGGCCGTTTGGTTGAAATATATATTAATTTAAATTTGAAAGGAATGCATGTGTCAGAGGCATGTGGATGGCTGGTAGCTAAGGCAGCAGTAAGCCGAATAGACGATGACAGGTATAGCAAGATGGCAGCGAGCGCATGGTGCAATATTGCGAATCCGGCTCTGTGGTTGGTTACTGGTAGTTTTATGTTATACATGTATTTATACTGGCAGTAAATATTTTGTGTTTCTTGTAGTTGTAAAATGGGCTGAATTTGGTTATTTAAAGCGTAAAATCTTAGTTTTAAGTACCGGTTTGGTGACCCATCATCCCAGGCAAGACGGTAATACCTTTACTTCTCAGGCAGATAGGTCACTTAGCCGTAATTTTGAAGTTATTGTGATGTTAAGTATACATATGTGGTGGTGCTGAAGCAGACGTAATTGGGCTAGGCCATTGCGTTTTTAAATTTGATCCCATTTCAGGGTTTTTCAGTTCTGGGTGCGAATAGTTCGCTTAATAGTTGTAAAACGGCGAGGAGAGTATATTTTGAGTAGGTTTTTAGTTGTGTTAAGTTTTATGTGTAGCTGAGGAGTGAAATTGGTTTGGCTTAAAGTGCATTTTTGGCTTTGATCTACTTCCCGTTATTATTAAGTTTATTGTGCTGTTAGCGTGATTAAAAGCTGTAGTATTTGATGTAGAGTGCTGGGATTACTTGGGGGAAGTGTTGGTGAGAGGGAGAGAAGTGAGGGGATGGGTTTAGGGAGTTGTTGCTGTTGTTGCCAAGCATTACTAAGCACCGATTACGATATGTCGAATCTAGGCCTGTACAGGGTGATTCTCTATCTAGTTTACAACTTCAATAATGTGTAATTATTTATTGGAACCACTTACATGCTTGGTTTATATGTTATTATATTGCAAAACACTTCAAGTTTTGATTCACGTAGTTTGTAGTTGCACAGTTGTCCGCCACGCGCGCCACCTGTCACTTGTTGGAAATGGCGGCTTTCACTGGAGCGGAAAGAGCGAAGTGCGTGTTCTGGTTTGAAGAAACCAAGTCAGCAACGAGTGTACAGCGAGGTTTCACACAGAATTTGGCAAAGACTCACCCAGCAGACCAACAGTGTACAAATGGTACCAGACATTTACCGAAACAGGTTGTTCTGTGCTACACACAAAGGCGCCAGGCCGCACACCTGTGCATGGCGATGTGGTGGAAACAGTTAGGGAGAGAAACTCGGCAATTCTTCTAGGTTTGTGCCGTGTCTTGTGTGGGATTTCGCCTAGGACACCAAGGGTGAGGTTCATCCGCATTCCGGAAAAATCGAAACTGGTATCCCTCAGACCACTGTTTGGCGGGTGTTGCGTCGACATTTGGCCATGAAAGCATGCCGATTGTCCTTGGTTCAAGCACTAAGTGAAGCGGATAAACATACCCGACATGAATTCTGTGTTGAAATGATGGATCGCATCAGCCGTGATGAGTCATTCTTGAACAATGTGGTCTTCAGTGATGAATCAACGTTGCACCTTTCTGGCCGAGTCAACACAATTGTCTTATTTGGGGCATGGAGAAACCACATGGGCAGCACGTGACAGCCCCAAAGTGAACGTTTTCTGCGCTGTTTCGAGAGAAATAATTACCTGGCCGCCACGGTCCCCAGATTACACAAAACTGGACTTCTTTCTATGGAGCTTTGTGAAAGATAGGGTGTACATCCCTCCCCTACTTGCAAATCTTGATGAACGGAGTCATCGCATCACAACAGCTGTCGCCTCCGTTACTCCACAAATGCTGGTTCATACGTGGCGGGAAATCGACTTCCGTTGGGATGAGTCCGGGATGACAAATGGTGCACACGTTGAGCCGTAATGAATTTGTCAAAAAAAATTGAAGTGTTTTGCTATGTAATGACATATAAACCAAGTCTGTAAGTGGTTCCAATAAATAATTACACATTATTGAAGTTGTAAACTACATAGAGAATCACCCTGTATAGTGAGCTACGTTTATAGGTACGGTACATCATTTGAAGAATGGATAATTTCGTGGCATATTATATACAATTTACAAGAATGTTTCCAGAAATTGTTTTTCACTCGTTACTCTGTTACTGATCGCTAATTGCGTGTACTCAGCACGTAAGTTGATATTTGTCAGCCGTTGTTATACATTCAATTTTATTGCTATTCCGGAGATTTACTAACCTCGGAATGACGTGTCAGTGATCCCAATGCCCTTATGCTATGAGTGAACATATCTCTATATTTTTATTTGTTCCAAAGCACCATTAATTACAATTTAAAATTGACTAGATTATCATTGCTTCCCCATAAGGAGAGCTCGAGAATGGGTACGCCAACATGGCGGACCGCGCGCTCAACCTGGCGTACTTTATCGTGCAGCGGAGACCTGCCATCAGCGATCCATGTATAGAGATCATGTGTCAGAGGGAATAAGTGTTACTCTGGGCATAGCGTATAGAAAAGGAAGTGACGAGACTTGTGGAGTTTGTATGGTCCAGCCACTAGGCGGCTCTAGCATCGGCTGGCACTGGGTGCGGACGGTATCAATACCAGCTAGTTATCAACTTCCACTACGTTGTAGGCTATTAGACAAGATGACCCAAATATAAAATTCTCCGCACTGAGTATATAAAACGCTGACGTCCGTTGAGTTAATTATGAAACTTCAGGTTACGTCATAGGTTCATATAATAAGGAAAGTTAGTTAGTTATTGTTGTTTTATGGGGCGGAACTACGAGGTCATCTGCCCCTCTTAACACAGATTAAAGAATACAAATTTGGAATTGGTTCTTTCCTAATTTCTTTCATAGGAAAGAAAAAGCGGCACTTCTTGAAATGAAAAACGAATTTTCCAATAAGGTCCAGTTTATGTTCCATAATATTTCCTAAATCATACGGCCTAAAACAATCCCATCAATGCTGTCCAAACACTCATACTGTAAAATGGGGCAGATGACCTCGTAGTTCCGCCCCTTAAAACAACAATAACTACCTAACTAACTAACTAACTATAGTGTAAAATATAGCCTATCACCCCACAAATTTTAGAGGGAAGAGTGTAAGATTTTAATTACTACTGATAGGTTTATACCATGGACACGTCCCCCGAGTTTGAAGTTCTTTTCAACGACTACTTAGACCTGTAAAAGAATGTTGAAGACACTGTCGGACAGATGGGTTAGGTAAGTCTATCTGTTAGGTAGTCAGACCGAAGGTTAGTTGGATCTTCGAATAGCACCACCGTTAGGTTATGTGGGTAGATACCCACAAATCCAAGGCAGCGCTATATTGAGGCGTACTAGGCAAGGAAAGGAGTGAAGTAGTTTGCAATTGCTTTCCTCGCTGAGTCAGAACAGCAGTAGAACCTTTCATAGCATCCACAGGCACTGACTCTGCCCTGAATGTCATTACTAAGCACCACCCTCTGTAGCTTCCATATAATCACAGCCATGAGTGAGACTGAGACATCGGCGAAAAGCCACATTTTACTCTAGCTTGTGCCAATAGACAAATGAAAATGTACTGCACAAATCAAAAGATGGCAAACAGGTATGTAAGGGTATTTATTTAGCCAAAGTCCTTAATGTTAGTGAAAGTTGCAGCTGTTTTGTCTGTCGGCCTTTCACAATGAAGGGTTGTTGCACACTTCTCACACCTGATTCCTGTTTTTAGTTGCTTGACAATGTACCCTGATAGATACGGTAGTAAACCAAGCATTGTTTCGGAATGTTGTTTTCATAAAGAAGGGGCAGATCATTATCTCAGTCCGTTATCACCACTTTGTCTCTAATTTTGTCCTCCGCAGACAACTTAACAGATTTGTTTTGTTCCTCGGTTTGCTTCGCACATAATCGCATTTGATTAACAAATGACGTGAGGGGTGGTTCTAACTTAGGTTCACAGTTCCCGGACGGTGATATAGCCATCTTAATTGGAACATACACGCACTGTAACATATGAAAAAGCAGAAAATATACAGTTTGGGTGATCGACGCACTTTATGGACCTTAAAATTCCGAAATGATGTTCCAAGGGGTCTTGATTGAATTATCTGTTAACATTTACCTAAAGACTTTGGACCATACATGTTGAGCGACTTCTAAGGTACACTTTAGCGTGACTCTAAGATATTTCATTGTCCTATTTGAGGCAAATGTGTTATTTTCTGAGCTAATGGTTTCATAAAAGTCTATTAATGTCCTGTGCGAAGAGGCATCTTTGTAGAGTGCGTTCGTTGGTATTCTCGAGTTAAGCGCATTTGCTGGATTGTTGTGTCTCTCGTGAATAATTCTGTATTCTCACTGCCGCTAAAAATGTCGGAGTTAGTTTGCCGGAAGAACATAATAGCATTCACGGTCGCATTGCAGAATAATTGGAATCCGAGTATCGTGTTCTTTCTTTGGAAAGACGTAGGGTTTATGTGTGCGGAAGTCAATTTTGGACAAGCTTTAAGGCCTGCGAACTCGGGGGACGTGTCCATGGCATAAACATCTTCGTTGTTGTTGTTTGAGTCCTCAGTCTTTTTACTGGTTTGATGCAGCTCTCCATGCCTCCCTATCCTGAGCTAATCGTTTCATCTCTACATAGCTACCACACCCTACATCCGAGGCAATCTGTTTAACATATTCTAACCTTGGTCTACCCCTACAGTTCTTGTCTACAACCCTTCCTTCCATAACTAAGCTTGCTATTCCTGGGTGTCTTAGTATGTGTCCTACCAACCTATCTCTTCTCTTCATTAGCAGTCGCCAGAAACATCTCTCCTCTCCCACTAGTCTCAATACTGTGCCCGTTTAGACCGGAGTCCGCACGACCACATATGCATTTTACCAATAATCAGTCAGCACGAGAGTCAAAATATCCCGGAGCGCCAGATGGGTTAAAGCAAATCGCAAAAACGACATCAAATGAAAAAAATGCTTTACTGATTTTTGGCTCAATGCAACAATAAGGATAGAAGGAGATTTAATTGGGTATGACACATCTGGTAAAATTATCTCAGTTTATTTTGAAGTTAAAATTGACTGCAAAGATGCTCAAAGTAGCATCACTCACGTGTGGCAACCCACACTCTTATTTACACACAATATACAGAAATTTTCCAAACACATTTGAAAATCTTTTTGAAAACACAAGTCCGATTAATAG
Organism: Meconema thalassinum; assembly: GCA_946902985.2. Lineage (NCBI taxonomy): Eukaryota > Metazoa > Arthropoda > Insecta > Orthoptera > Tettigoniidae > Meconema > Meconema thalassinum. The sequence goes on along the minus strand of OX336399.1, from coordinate 47,151,348 downwards.
TCCTGTGGACTGTGTTCCAAAATTATTAATATTTAATTCCAGTTCAAAGTTAATTGTCTATACTGGAAATATCGTAGATCACTGTTTGAATATTTACATGATATTAACACTCGTAGAATAAATGTTCATAGAATTTTTAACTTTCACTTAGTTTTCCAGTTTCAAAAATATATCGTCGAAAAATATTATCATCATCGAAGCAATACAAATTATTTACATATATTAATAACATCTGAAAAGTATTTGACCATTGAGCATAGCATCGAAGAACTGTGCGAAGCACAACAACAATTAATTGTTCTTCTGACTCGATTATGAACTTCAAGTTCCAAACAAAATACATGATTTCTGAATCATCAACTTGATCACTAAATTGTTGAACCATTCAACTATTCAATTTTCCACTTGGAATCATTATTATAAAAATATTTATATTTATGGCCATTTCTAGTAACTTTTACAACTTGCAATTCTTCGACAGAATGCGGAAATAAGAATTGTAACTTTATAATAAATTCATTTAGTTCATGGCACTAGGACTGAAAATATCCTTCAAATTATTCGTGGTTAAAGAATTATTTTTAATTGGCAGTGGCCCATTCTATTATTTGTGTAAGAACACAATATTACAACAACAACGGCAAAGGTCTTCCTCTGAAGAAGAATAAACTACTATCATGACAAATCCGGGTTCTAGCAAAATCAAAGTCTAAATGGAATTCGTAAACAAGGTTGAAATAAGAACTGATGGTTTTAAAGAAATAACCTTCGGGTCATTCATCCGACGAAATGTGTAGTTCCAATACTCCTACTATAAACCTGAGCCATCGAACCTGCTATTTGATTGATGCTCGAAAAAACCTCTTCATTCCTGCGACTTAACATGCGCACCTGGGAATGGCATTTCAACTACTCCATACATAAATTTTCTTCCCAAAATTTATACAATAAATCAAGCCTCTGCTTGTTATCAACACTGGAAGATTAATAAACTTACAAGTTTATTTTATTTTACCATTCAGTTCAACCCGTGAATTTACCATACTTATGACAAGCTTTATTTCACTTTCGAGTGTATTTACGTCATGATTTTATATAAATACAAAAATATCCTATTTGATACAATTATCATTTGCTTCCCGTTTCATGCCTCTCCGTGTCATCTGAAAAATATACTTTGCTCATTGCAAATATCAACTGTTCAACCAGAACTGAAATGTTGGTTGAATGCGGGCTTGCGCTAACCACTCTCCTTCGGAAAATCTCCTGTTCCAAACTAGAAATGATTAAACTACTTCATAGGCTCTCTCTCAATACATATGATTATTAGAAAATATAATATCCAAGAATTATTTAGAAAAATTATAAAAATTATTATTATTATTATTAGTGGATTATTATTATTATTTCAAATATGTTTAATTATCATCTCATTATGTGAGAATCCGCATGTTCGAACCTTCGAATATGGAAAAAGTAACCATTCCTCAACAAAAATAAATTATTAACTTTTACAGTTACATCGGCTGATTACCGTGATTTCCCAAAAATATGAAAAATTCAAATAAATGCTCGAAATGCTCGGTCATCGATCCTAAACTGTTCTGAGTGCTGAAAATGCTCAGAATAACTCTAACAAGTCTTGCGTAAATCATTGCAAGATTTAAATACGAAGAAAAAAATGTGTTGGTCATCTGCAGAAAAATAGTTTGTTCCAATTAGCTAGGCATAATATAATTCAAATGTGGCTTACATTTCTTGATGGTCTTGAAGTGTAGTAAACCTGGTCTGTACCAGATTTATCCATAGACATGCCCTATCGGACAAGCACGTATAATCCTTGTATCCGCCGCCATCATATACCCACAATTCGTCTAGTCAGACATAGTGGTAGTATCTTTCGACGTTTGAATTAACTGTTGTTCCATTTTAATATGGGCTTCTATCAAAGCCATAACAGGTTGTTTAAATAGGGTCAGATCTAAGTGATCTCTTCTTAAATATGTCAGTTGTAACATAACTCACTGTAATCTTATCAGTACAGGAAAAACACTGACAGTCTAAGCAATTAACGGCTGTTCTGAAGATCGTTCCCTGGGCATGGTTTGTTATATCACCATCTACCATGCGCTAAGCAACTTGCAGTTTCCCTTGCGTAGACTAATGAACGCCACCGTTATAGACTAGTCTTCAGTGTACTGACAGATCGAAGTGGTTAACTAGTTACAAATATGAAAAACTGACTGAATGGATTTAAACATCCAAGTATTAAGTTATTACTGGACTGTGACAAAATACTATTTTCTAGACAAAGTCTAGCATATGTCCTTGTAGAAATATAAATATTTCCACCAATGTCTGTAGAAATATCAATCACCTCAGTGATTCTCCTCACCAGAAACTTACTAAGTTCCAACTCGTAGCGCAGCACTTTTCGTGACTATCACGACTTGAAAAGAACTTCTGCGTAGATCCGGCAACCATGTGCCTTGGCTCAGCGTAGATGCAACTTGCTCTGCAAGTGCTTGTGTTAGAATGAGCTGAAGTTGCTTCGGCCAGCCGGCTTTTATTCAAAACTGTCAGGGTCACGCGTCATCACCTGATATCTAGAAATCCTCATATCTCTTGAATCCCTGGTCCGATTTACTTGATACTAATTGCATTCTCTTTCATTTGGCCGTGCCAGTAATCTGATCCCAGTCTCAAGTCTCTACTCCATAGTTAACTATTTAATCAATAAATAGCCTCCACCTCTGCTATTACTCGCTACGTCACTTGACATCCAACTATCGGTAAATTATTTCCAAATGCTTCTCGAAGCAATGTAGCGCGATATTCAAATATCTCAACTTTCAAAAGCGGCTACAGCCTTTCCCTTGATATCTAGGTGTCTGAAACTTGGAATACCCATTCCTAGAGTTGGGCACATCCACCCCACACCTGGCAAAAAATAAAAATTGAAAAATTTTTATTTTTCCTATCTACACATTAAATCATCTGGTTCTTGAATAATAAATCTTCAAATTCGATGCATTATAAGTTCCCACGATGTTACCAGTTCGTGTATTGGCTACTTCATAGCTTCCATTATTGTTTACTTCCACAATATTCAAAATCTTCAATTTCACCAGGCTTAATATCAAAAATATCGTGATACTCCTCCAAAATCTTCCCTAGCTCTGGGGACTCCTTCTCAGTGTAGACTTCTCTCCCTTCAGCTTCATGAAAAATCAGAGACCATTGAGCATCTCCCTCGATGTCTTCCTCTTCTTTTCCCTCGAAGTTAATCTCTTCGGTATTCTTGAATCTGATCGTCTCTGTCTTCATGTCTATCACTGCTTGATATTTCTGAATGAAATCTGCTCCCAATATCATGTCAAAAGCCATGTCCTTCATTACAACAAACACATGTCGGAAATCATGTCCTCCAATCGTAATACATAAGTATAATTGTGTTTTACACAGAGATATTTTATTGGGTATTATTCCTTGGATCTTAATTCCTGATACTGGAATCTCCTCTAAATTCTCTTTGAGCTTCCACAGAATATAAAGCTTCTCACTCACCAGACAAAGCATAGCCCCAGTATCGATCAAAGTATCGACAGGCATACCGAATACTTCGCATGATATGATTGGCATTCTAATTCTTGTACCCATTTCTTTTCGTTCGTCATTCTGTTGAATTAAGTCATCATCCTCTGCTTGCCATTTAATAATTCTGGAAGTGAAAGTATTCAAAATTCTATCTTCTACTGTGAATTCGAAGTTTTTTTTTCGTTACCATTCCCCCGGGATTGTTGTGTTCCCGATGGACCTGGTTCGTTGGGCCTCTGCTCCAAAAACTGCAAGTTATCTTGGTGTCTTGCTTCCAAATTTTTCCTCGTCTCCTTGTTGAACTCTTCATTGGACTGACGAGTATCCACATTCCCTCTGTTATTGTAGTTGTTTCTACCATAATATCTTCTTTCCTGGTACCTTCCTTGATTATCCTGTGGTCTTCTCCATCGAGTATTGTATCGATTACCACCATCCGGTCTCGCATATGGCTTGTAACTGTATCTGTTACTGTACTGGTTCCATCCTCTCTTATTGGAATCTTCCCTCGGCGTTTTCTCTTCTCGCCCTTCTCGAATCTCTCGAGGTGTCTGAGAATAACTATCAGCCATAACAGCATACACAGCGTTGTTATTCTTTACTCCCTTCTGATGGAAGAATTTAGCGTTCGTATGATCCAACTTTTGTAATACTTCATCAAATTGTTCCATATATAGATATCAGCAGCGATCAAAGTCCTCTGGACGTCTGCTGGAAACTGACGTATCAATGTAGTAATCAACTCGTTATCTGGCATCGGCGGATCTAAATGTTGAAGTTTAGACAGCTGTCCAGAAAAGTACGTAGAGTATCGAGTAGGTTGTGACGTCGAGAATCTCTTCGAATATAACTCTGCTCTGACTTGCTGTTGGGTTTCCGGGGACCAAAACTTTTTCAAAAGCCCACGAGAAAACTCCTCAAAGGTGGTTAGAGTGGATCTAAAAGCTCTAAACCAAAGAAGTGCAGGACCTTCCAAAAACTTCCCTATCACTCGGATCTGTCTTTCTTTAGGGATCTTGGAATCTTTCAGGTAATCACCTGCTTCTCTCAAAAATTCCACGGGTGTCACAGAATCTCGCCCTGAAAATTTAGAAGGCTTATCTTCTACATTCTTAAATACAGTTATGGGGTTGGATAGAAATACTGTCCTGACCTCATCCTGTCTTTCAGTCTCTCTAGCTGCTCCTAGATTTATCTGTATCTGTTCCTTTCCCCTTACATTTGGCATTTTTAACAGATGGTCAGACTGTTTCTCATCCTTGATTTGAGTTTTCATAGCCTCAAGTTCCTTCTGGTTTTCTTCTGCCATTTTCTTAATTGCTTCAGTTTCTTTACAATTGTCCTTAACATCAGTGGATATCTGGTTCATAACAGTCTCATGACTTTTCAATGACCCTGTCATATCTGATATGTCCTTCTGAGTTGCTTGGATATCTTTGGCAATTACTTCAATATGGGATGACAAAGATTCCCTAATCTCCTTGATTCCCTCTTGATTCTCCAGCTTGAGTGTGTCTTTAATTTCATTGACAACTGTGGTTTTAATTTCAGTTTGTAACTCATTAATCACACCTTCTCTTATTTCTCCCATGACAAGTTCTTTGAATTGTTCCGTTAAACGTTGAACAACTAGAATTCCCATCTCGTTACTCTCCTTCTTCACTCTGACTTCCAGGTTGACCATGTCTTCACCAACTTTCCTAAGTCCATGTTCTATCCTATCAGCTAAGCTTTGAGATCGAAGATCGGCATCGCGAAATTTATCGTCCATTAAACTTGCGTTAGTAGCTAATGAAGTTTCGAGCTCATGTGTTTTTTCGCATAATTTATTCATTTTACTCTCAAGTGTCATTTTCAAAATTTCAGAATTCTCTTTAAATTTACTTTCCATTGAATTAAATTTACTATTTAAATTTTCTTTCAAGTTACCTTTTAAAGAATCAGAACTTTCTCTAAGTTTATTTTCTAAAGAATCAGAATTTTCTTTAAGTTTATTTTCCAAAGAATCAGAATTTTCTTTAAGTTTATTTTCCAAATTTTCTTTAAGTTTATTTTCTAAAGAATCAGAATTTTCTTTAAGTTTATCGTTTAAAATTTCTTTAAGTTTATCAGAATTTTCTTTAAGTTTCTTTTCCAAAGCCTCAGTATTTTCTTTCATAATGGCTGCTACACGCAGTCCAGCCTCCTTTGAACTCTCCTCCAAACTCCTCATCATCCTCATCATTTCTTCCATAATTTTCAATTATTAATCAAAACTTAGGGGTATACAACAGTGGCAAACACAAGCTTATAACTAGAACAAGAAATATGAATAGCTAATTGGAACACTCTAATAAAATGAGATTTGTCCTAATATCGACGTGATGGAAAAACAAAATTCTCTACTTTTACGAATTACTTTTACCACAATATCACAAGAAAAATATGCAAGTTCTCCAATATCCTCCACCTGGATTCTAATAATGTGTATGTCCAGTCATCGAACGTTTACTACCGAATTTACTTGACGCCCTAATGGCTAAGCCATTATCAAAATAATCAAACCCATTCTAATTATTAACCAAGTTAAATTTTTAATTTTCCCCACTAATTGGGTTTCCTACTGATTTATTCATCCAAACCAGACATCTCTCAACTCCCAAAATATTTCAAAAAAAATTATCACAATTTCAAATCGGCATGCGATTGACCATGTCTAAATCGGGACCCACGTTCGAAGCCATTTCTCTCTCTATCTTATTTTATGTGCCCGTTTAGACCGGAGTCCGCACGACCACATATGCATTTTACCAATAATCAGTCAGCACGAGAGTCAAAATATCCCGGAGCGCCAGATGGGTTAAAGCAAATCGCAAAAACGACATCAAATGAAAAAAATGCTTTACTGATTTTTGGCTCAATGCAACAATAAGAATAGAAGGAGATTTAATTGGGTATGACACATCTGGTAAAATTATCTCAGTTTATTTTGAAGTTAAAATTGACTGCAAAGATGCTCAAAGTAGCATCACTCACGTGTGGCGACCCACACTCTTATTTACACACAATATACAGAAATTTTCCAAACACATTTGACAATCTTTTTGAAAACACAAGTCCGATTAATAGTCCTGTGGACTGTGTTCCAAAATTATTAATATTTAATTCCAGTTCAAAGTTAATTGTCTATACTGGAAATATCGTAGATCACTGTTTGAATATTTACATGATATTAACACTCGTAGAATAAATGTTCATAGAATTTTTAACTTTCACTTAGTTTTCCAGTTTCAAAAATATATCGTCGAAAAATATTATCATCATCGAAGCAATACAAATTATTTACATATATTAATAACATCTGAAAAGTATTTGACCATTGAGCATAGCATCGAAGAACTGTGCGAAGCACAACAACAATTAATTGTTCTTCTGACTCGATTATGAACTTCAAGTTCCAAACAAAATACATGATTTCTGAATCATCAACTTGATCACTAAATTGTTGAACCATTCAACTATTCAATTTTCCACTTGGAATCATTATTATAAAAATATTTATATTTATGGCCATTTCTAGTAACTTTTACAACTTGCAATTCTTCGACAGAATGCGGAAATAAGAATTGTAACTTTATAATAAATTCATTTAGTTCATGGCACTAGGACTGAAAATATCCTTCAAATTATTCGTGGTTAAAGAATTATTTTTAATTGGCAGTGGCCCATTCTATTATTTGTGTAAGAACACAATATTACAACAACAACGGCAAAGGTCTTCCTCTGAAGAAGAATAAACTACTATCATGACAAATCCGGGTTCTAGCAAAATCAAAGTCTAAATGGAATTCGTAAACAAGGTTGAAATAAGAACTGATGGTTTTAAAGAAATAACCTTCGGGTCATTCATCCGACGAAATGTGTAGTTCCAATACTCCTACTATAAACCTGAGCCATCGAACCTGCTATTTGATTGATGCTCGAAAAAACCTCTTCATTACTGCGACTTAACATGCGCACCTGGGAATGGCATTTCAACTACTCCATACATAAATTTTCTTCCCAAAATTTATACAATAAATCAAGCCTCTGCTTGTTATCAACACTGGAAGATTAATAAACTTACAAGTTTATTTTATTTTACCATTCAGTTTAACCCGTGAATTTACCATACTTATGACAAGCTTTATTTCACTTTCGAGTGTATTTACGTCATGATTTTATATAAATACAAAAATATCCTATTTGATACAATTATCATTTGCTTCCCGTTTCATGCCTCTCCGTGTCATCTGAAAAATATACTTTGCTCATTGCAAATATCAACTGTTCAACCAGAACTGAAATGTTGGTTGAATGCGGGCTTGCACTAACCACTCTCCTTCGGAAAATCTCCTGTTCCAAACTAGAAATGATTAAACTACTTCATAGGCTCTCTCTCAATACATATGATTATTAGAAAATATAATATCCAAGAATTATTTAGAAAAATTATAAAAATTATTATTATTATTATTAGTGGATTATTATTATTATTTCAAATATGTTTAATTATCATCTCATTATGTGAGAATCCGCATGTTCGAACCTTCGAATATGGAAAAAGTATCCATTCCTCAACAAAAATAAATTATTAACTTTTACAGTTACATCGGCTGATTACCGTGATTTCCCAAAAATATGAAAAATTCAAATAAATGCTCGAAATGCTCGGTCATCGATCCTAAACTGTTCTGAGTGCTGAAAATGCTCAGAATAACTCTAACAAGTCTTGCGTAAATCATTGCAAGATTTAAATACGAAGAAAAAAATGTGTTGGTCATCTGCAGAAAAATAGTTTGTTCCAATTAGCTAGGCATAATATAATTCAAATGTGGCTTACATTTCTTGATGGTCTTGAAGTGTAGTAAACCTGGTCTGTACCAGATTTATCCATAGACATGCCCTATCGGACAAGCACGTATAATCCTTGTATCCGCCGCCATCATATACCCACAATTCGTCTAGTCAGACATAGTGGTAGTATCTTTCGACGTTTGAATTAACTGTTGTTCCATTTTAATATGGGCTTCTATCAAAGCCATAACAGGTTGTTTAAATAGGGTCAGATCTAAGTGATCTCTTCTTAAATATGTCAGTTGTAACATAACTCACTGTAATCTTATCAGTACAGGAAAAACACTGACAGTCTAAGCAATTAACGGCTGTTCTGAAGATCGTTCCCTGGGCATGGTTTGTTATATCACCATCTGCCATGCGCTAAGCAACTTGCAGTTTCCCTTGCGTAGACTAATGAACGCCACCGTTATAGACTAGTCTTCAGTGTACTGACAGATCGAAGTGGTTAACTAGTTACAAATATGAAAAACTGACTGAATGGATTTAAACATCCAAGTATTAAGTTATTACTGGACTGTGACAAAATACTATTTTCTAGACAAAGTCTAGCATATGTCCTTGTAGAAATATAAATATTTCCACCAATGTCTGTAGAAATATCAATCACCTCAGTGATTCTCCTCACCAGAAACTTACTAAGTTCCAACTCGTAGCGCAGCACTTTTCGTGACTATCACGACTTGAAAAGAACTTCTGCGTAGATCCGGCAACCATGTGCCTTGGCTCAGCGTAGATGCAACTTGCTCTGCAAGTGCTTGTGTTAGAATGAGCTGAAGTTGCTTCGGCCAGCCGGCTTTTATTCAAAACTGTCAGGGTCACGCGTCATCACCTGATATCTAGAAATCCTCATATCTCTTGAATCCCTGGTCCGATTTACTTGATACTAATTGCATTCTCTTTCATTTGGCCGTGCCAGTAATCTGATCCCAGTCTCAAGTCTCTACTCCATAGTTAACTATTTAATCAATAAATAGCCTCCACCTCTGCTATTACTTGCTACGTCACTTGACATCCAACTAGAGCTCAGCAACTTGAAGTGAGACCCTGGCGACAGCGCTAGCTCTGTCAGCCAGTGTGACAGAGAGGAGGGCAAGCTTGAGCGAGAGAGTGGACTGTCATCGCTTGTCAACACATCTATTGGCTCCCGGCCAGCGATGGACTACACCCCTCTGTACAGATATTGGTCTTGCTTGAGTTGGTCAGAGCGGGCAGGGGGGAAGTACTTTTAGTTCGCATTTTTTCCGGGGCTTCAGTTCGAGTTGCTGAGCTCTATCGGTTAATTATTTCCAAATGCTTCACGAAGCAATGTAGCGCGATATTCAAATATCTCAACTTTCAAAAGCGGCTACAGCCTTTCCCTTGATATCTAGGTGTCTGAAACTTGGAATACCCATTCCTAGAGTTGGGCAAAATACCTCTTCGTTTGTAACTCTATCTACCCATCTGATCTTCATCATTCTCCTGTAACACCACATTTCAATCGCTTCAATTCTCCTCTTTTCTGCTGCACCAATAGTCCACGTTTCACTTCCGTAGAGTGCCACGCTCCAGACTAAGGCCTTCGAGCCAACTGGTTCATCAAGCATTTGGCCTTAGTGAACTGTGGGTAAATGAAGGAGGAAAATAAACGTCGTAAGTGAATTCAAATAATTGGATGTCACGCTCCAAACAAGTGCTACATGTTTTATATAAAATGTGATAGAGAAATCATCGCAAGTGGTACGGGCAATGCATGAAATTAGATACTTGAGAACCTTCAGCTTAGAGGCAGTAATGAATCTTTTCAGAAATAAAATCATGCCTATTCTAATATATGTCATTGAAGTCATTTGTCAACACCTAAGAGAAAATAACCTTTCCTCACTAGAAAAAGTGAAGGCATTATGGATAAAGAAATCAATCGGAGTGTCAAAAACTACCAGGTCACGATTCGTCTACCTCCTGGTACGAGAATCATTTCTTACTGAAGATCTTGGAAATTATTCACCTCTACCAAACACCAGAGCCTCGGAAAAACTACCAACATTATTGAAGAAAAAGCGAGAAGACATACCTCAAGAATTTAATGAACCGGAGCCATGATCGACCGCACGTGGACAACAGCCAACTTTGAGTTGAGACATGTGTTTACACGTCTGGCTGACAATGGTTTCCACCACCTTATTTGCATAAGCAAATATTTCCATGAACCTACAATGACGCGTGTATGCCAACTATGTGGAGAAGCATGTGGTCGCTATCACTTACGACGGAAGTACCCCAGCTCGAACGGCGAAAACCGACTGAAAGTGGGTTTAAAGTATGCAGTTGTACCTATGTCAATGGCTATAAATGCCATTCATCTGTAAAAGTACGTGTTCGGTCGCCAGCGCCATCTGAGTATGTGATAATGTGATCACCGTGGCATTTGAGTTTGGACTATTGCAATGCGGGAACATTGTAAATAATGGAGTATGTCTACATGTTGCCCTTGTTAAGGGTGAGTACTGTTCCATTCCGCTGCGTTTTAATCAATTCATTGCAACTCTACATTTACACTTCGACGTCGAATGAAGGACAACACAGTATCTTATATTGTGGGAAAGATGACTATGTCAACACGGTACTGCATGTCCTAAGATTTCTTGTTGCAAGCAAGTGTTCATCCTTTTGCCAGATGATACTGCACCACATCTGTTTCTTGATAATATAATGGTCCGAATTGCCTGTTGCACGGTAGTTTCTGCTGCGAATTGTGTTTCTGCAATCTTTTTGTAATGTTACCACATAGGCTAACCAATTGCTAGGAATGGATTTTCCCTAATATAATGGTCCGAACTGCCGGTTACACGTTAGTTTCTGCTGCGAATTGTGTTTCTGCAATCTTTGGACGCCGTAACTTTCATACATTGATTGTACACTAATGCGGGGTTTTACAGATAAATGCCTGTGAAGGGTAATAGAACAGACATATCTTCGTATGTTAAGTGCACTGCCAGTCGGTTGTATCCGTTCGAGCTGGGGTACTTCCCTCGTTAGAGCTCTGTAGGAAAAGGAAGTTAGAAATCAACGACTATGCAACTCAAAGTGTCACAGCGCAATTTTAGTGTGCGTGTTTGTACTTTATTTTTGATGGCTATTTGGGTGCAATAAGAGTATTATTAATGAAGGAAGTAAATAAAATGAAAAAAATACAGTCAGTCTGAAAGACTAGACGTTATATCATTTCAAATGACGCATGCTACAAATGCTACATATGTTAGAAAGGCTCAGGAGGGCTTCTCGCGGGAATCTGATATCTTGCAAACCTCTAAGGGTCACCCTGTAGTTGCCGGGGTTGGTCCCTAACTATAGGCCACAGCCGCTACCTTCCAACTCCTCGTCCTTCCATTCCAACTTTCCTCCCCAACGGTACTTGTAGCTCACCCATTGGGTGTCCGTCTCGAAGCAGCTACAAAACTGGCGAGCCGAACTTGTCCTCGGACACTCCCGGCACTAAAAGCCATACGATAAAAAAAACTGTATTTGAATTGAATCTAACATACTGTACACCTCGTTAAGTATCACCCTGTAATTTGCTCTGACATCCTGCACACCTCTTTATGAGGCACCCTGTATTCTTATCTGGCATCTTGTATATCTCTTTAGAAGTCACCCTGTATTCTTGTGTGACATCTTGTACACCTCTTCAAGAGTCACCTTGTATTCTTATCTGGCATCTTGTATATCTCTTCAAGAGTCACCCTGTATTCTTATCTGGCATCTTGTACACCTGTTTAAGAGTCGCCTTGTATTCTCATCTGGCATCTTGTATATCTCTTTAGGAGTCACCCTGTATTCTTATCTGGCATCTTGTACACCTGTTTAAGAGTCACCTTGTATTCTTATCTGGCATCTTGTATATCTCTTAAGGAGTCACCCTGTATTCTTATCTGGCATCTTGTACACCTCTTTAGGAGTCACTCTGTATTCTTTTCACTTCGCTCAAAGCCCCAGGTCGTTCGACGCCCCAGGACTCTTTCAACAGACTCCATTAACCATTAACCTCGGCTTCCCGCATGGCTGCATGACGTCACGCACTCACCGTCCTTTACCCATTAACTTAGGCTTCCCGCGCGGCTGCATGACGTCACTTCCGTCTCCGTAACGCAACCATCTCTGTCCCGCATAGCTTTAGACTCAAGCATAACGACAAAGTCGACAAGATCATTTGAAATGATAAAAATATGAACCAGCATGAAAATGCAAAATAAGGTATTGTGCCCTTTTAGTAATGGTACATGGGTTCAGTATACAATGCTAATCGAGAGTTAAAATATACGAAATAAGGGCTAATTTAGACATTAACCCTACCGTACCTCTTCCGAATGTAACGAAACATAAAACTCTTTGAAGTATGAAGCCAGTAAAACAAGACGCAACTTGTAGGTCATGGTCCCCTAGTGGAAGTGGGAGTCAACACGGATAAGTCATGGCCCCCTCCAACACCGCGCGATGGTGGAAACAGCCAATTAATGTCGACACAACAGAGAACATACCAGTCGTCCCGACGGCGGGCCTCAGATTTAGTGTCAAAGCGTCGCCCTGGGATTAGGAACCGCGTCAAAGAATAAATAATAATGATAATAAAGACCTATGTCGAGATGAAATGTTTCATGTTTTTAAACATAAGTCTGTAGATTCCAGGCCAATTCCATTAGCGCAAAGGCTTTATATCACAGCAAGGCTCCGGTAAGCCGCCTCGACTTACGTGGAGTAGAAATGGCGGTCTTCAAACTTTGGTCCGCGATACGCAAGTTACACATCTCCATGGTGCTAACAAAATGCATTATTCATTCAGTAATTCATTTTTATTTGAGACTCGCTTGCCTTTTAGCGTACAAAATAGGTAGGTTGGCTGGTTGGTTCCTCAGTTTAGGGGCGGCGACAACACGGTCATGTAGCCCCGTGTACTTTGCGTGTGTGTAGAATTTGTTTGATAACCGGTGTTAATTGTGAAGACTGTATTAGCAGAAGCGGATCCAGGCCTTGCGGGGCCCTGGGCGATATAATAAGGTGGAGCCCAAAACAATAGCAAATAAAAATATATCAAATTGAAAATAGTTTGGTAATAATAATAAAATCAAGAATAGTTACAATATTTTGAATACACTACAGTACATTTTTAGCCTATTTTCAATTTTGAAAAAATAGGCTTATGAGATCACCTTTTGTCCGTGTGTGTGTGTGCGCGCGTGTGTGTGTGTGTCCCCTAATAAATTCTAAACGGCAGGAGTGATTTCAATGAAACTCGGTAAGTTTATAGCGCTATCCCTGGCGACCCCGACCGTGCCCTTCAAATTTTGTTACATCACACCAATCCAAAATGGCGGCTGTGCGAAATATTTCACCAGCATTCAATATCTCCTAAACTATTCTCGATATCACCCTGCGATTCTTTATGGTGATAAAGGGAACTACAGGAAGTTCACCTATGTGACTTTTATAAAATTGGTAACTGCAAAACCAACATGGCGGCCACGCGAATTCGCGACTTTTAAATAGACGTGTCTCGCGATTTAACCAACCAAACGCAATAAAACTTGGTACAGTATATGTTTATACACATTGTAATGCACCGACATCTAACTTCGTTCAATTGTCTACATAACCACAAGATGGCGGATGTGCGAAATATTTCACAGGCATTCTATATCTCTGAAACTATTAACGGTATCACCCTGAAATTTTGTACGGAGAAAAAGGGCACTTCTAGAAGTTCATCTATAAGACTTTCAATAACCGGTTAAATACAAAACGAACATGGCGGCCAAGCGAATTTGAACATTTTAAATAGACATTTCTCGCGATTTAATGTTCAAAACGCAATGAAATATGGTACAGGAAATGTCTATACCCATTGTAATGCACTGGTATCTAATTTAGTTCAATTGTTCACATAACCTCAAGATGGCGGCTGTGCGAATTTTAAAATTAAGTTTTTATTTCTTGTGTCGTAATCATGCGATCGAAGTGAAAGTTTGAAAAATGAACCTACGCAATAATTTTCCTTTAATGGTACATGACTCTATGGCCTATACATTTAACAATCCAACATGGTGACCATCCGAAATATTTAGACGGCTCTGAATATCTACGAATCTATTATAGCAATCAAACTGATTCTTGGGCTATGAACTTAATTTCACCTACAGTATAGGACTTTAAATAACTTGGAGATCACAAATCCAACATGGCGGCGACGCGAATTATAAATAGTCACATAGGCGTTTTTCCCAATTTAACCATCCGAGTGCAGTGAAACTTGGTACAGTAAATCCTTATACGAATGTTAATCCACTGGCATCTAATTTATTTCAATTGTTTCCATAACCACAAGATGGCAGCTGTGCGAAATTTTAAAATCTCCTTGTTATTTCTTGTGTCCTAATCATGCGATTGAAATTTGAATGCTACAGTTCCACACTAATCTTCATGTGACAGTACATAAATCTAGGACCTACATGTATAAAATCCAACATGGTGACCATCCGAAATATTTAGACGGTTCTCAATATCTACGAATCTATTACAGCAATCAAACTGAAATTTTGTATGTTAATAGTGGCAGTTAACATAAGTAGGATATATGAAAATAGGCTGTATAGTTCTTCACGGAACTACTTGTTTTTAATAATATGGAAGAAACCTTGAAGTCCCCTTGAAGAAGATTATGTAAACTATGAAATATTAGAATATTACTTTGCGACTTTTTCCCGGCTGAAGTCTCCTATTATTTCACTGAAATCTAAACTTGCTAAACGGTCACGGGAGGTCATAGCTGCACTGCAAAAAGGAATATGAATTATAAATTAGTTTGGAAAGTATTAATTAATTAATTAATTAATTTAAAAAAAAAATCATGGCGCGGGGCCCTGGGCGGTCGCCCTCCTCGCCCTCCCCTAGACCGACCCTGTGTATTAGTGTGTGTTACCTGTTTTTACGGCCGAAGTCATAGGATTTTTAAAGAACGTTAAAAATCCCTCAGTATGCCTTCCTTCGGAGGGGAAGTACAGTAAAGCCGGCGGTCCCATGTCATAGATTTATGACATGTTAAAGAACCTTCCACTAATTACACCTGTGTGAAGCTAAATTATATATAGGTTAAACATTTGACTAACGTTCTTAGATTCCTACGTTCGTCGTCAGGAGCCGACTGCGGTGGCATCTGGTAACTAGTTTTGAGCTAGTTGTTCGTTGACTGTGGCGTTTGGCGGCAAAAGAAGGAACTACTAGAAAAACATTCAATTTCTGCAGTCCTTACTTGAATTAAAACAGATAACTCACACTAATACAGCCATCACATTAACACCGGTAATCAGATAGATTCTACACACACCCAAAGTACACGGGGCTACATGTTCAAGTTCAAGTAAAGACTGTAGGACCATGACCTACAAGTTGGGCCTTGCTTTACTGGCTTCATATTTCAAAGAGTTGTATGTTTCTGTACGTCTACCTAGTTTCGCAACCAAATGTTATCGTCCACGACACCTAGCTGTGAAATTCACTACTACTAGATGCCAGCGCCCGGTGACGAACATTGGAACTAAAGAGCATTAATCAAACCTAACCTACAAATTTTGGCTTCACACAAGTGTACTTAGTGGAAGGTTCATTTGCATGCCGTAAATCTATGACATGGGACCACTGGATTTAGTTCCCCTCCGAAGGAAGGCATATTGAGGGATTTTTAACGCTCTTAAAAAATCCGACGACTTCGGTCGTTTTTGAACCCACGACCTTTGGCTTAGAAGCTCAGCATGCTACCAACTAGTCCACCTAAGCCGCTAGTCTATCACTCACTACAGCAAAGGCACTATTTAAATTTAAAGTGGCCCCAGAAGCAACATATGGTGTTCATCTCATATGGAATAATCTTTCGGAAGCAAACTTGAAACGACTAGAAAATATAAAAGCCAGGTACTTGAAAAGAATTCTGCAGATATCCAAGTTTTCGGAAAATCGAATAGCATATGCACTTGGCAATTGAACATTCTTTCTAGAAGATATCAATTCGCTCTACAAGCTACCCAACACGGCTGCCTTGGACGAAGGACCAAACTTCAAGTTACGTCACGTCTTCACGCGTTACGCTGCTCATGGTTTCCATGGTAAAATATGTACAATAACGAAATTCCACAAACCGACAGAAAAGTGTGTATGTCGCCTGTGTTGCTCCCAGTACCATCTTGGTAACTCTGCTGAAAGAACACAACCAATCAGCTACAGGGCGCCCGAGAATGCTCTCCGCAGTGGGTAAGTGCATGGGTTTAGTTGGCGGCCCTGTGTCCTTGAAAGGGGGAATCCCGCGTGTGGGCTGTCAGTGTGTATTGCGATAAGCGAGCGTTCAGATAGATTATTGCAAGAGTGCAACAGTTTACAGGCGGTAATGTTTACTACTGAAGAGAGAGTGTTTTTGGTGGAATACATTTTTCGCGAAGGCGATCGGTTTACAGAAAATGTAAAATTAAGACTTCAGGCGCGGTTTCCTAATTCAAAGTGTCCAAACCGTGATACCGTTCGGGATTTGATAAGTAAATTTCGTGTGACAGTCTCAGTTCACGATGTACCGGGAACACGCAGGCCTACGATCTAAACAGACGAAAAACTTGATGAAATCTCCGATATAATGCTGCGTAGTCCAAGTATATCAACACGAAAATTAGCTCAACAAACAGGAATCTCTAAGTCGACAGCACATAAAGCTGTAAGAGACAAGCTTCAGTTGTTTGTTCCCTTATAAAGTTACCGTGGTTCATGAATTAAAACAAACTGATTACGGAAAAAGAGTGATGTGCTGTGAATGGTTCCAGCATCTGTTATGAATGGCTGTGGTGAGTACAAATTTTACTGTTTATTTGTTATGATGCAAGCAGCAGCCATGCTACCAACATAACTGCTGTAGCTAGCTCTCGCAGACGCATGTAGGCGCTGCGCAGAACATTCCCGGACTCACTGTATTTGCTAAAGACTGATACAAATCAGTGTTTTCTTATTCATTCAATAATTAGATTTCTTTCTTTTTGTACTCATTGTGTTTAATAATTAATAACAATATAATAGGTAGTCATCATCCCTATACCGAAGAGAGTGGGAGCTGACAGATGTGAAGGTTACCGTACAATCAGCTTAATTACCCATGCTTCAAAGATCCTGTCTAGAATAGTACAAGAGGATGGAAAGCCAGATAGAGATGGAGTTGGGTGAAGACCAGTTTGGTTTTTGGAGAAATGTAGGAACAAGGGAAGCTGTACTAAGTCTTAGGCTGATTTTGGAAGGTAGAATAAGGAAAGATAAGAGGACGTTCATAGCATTTGTAGACTTAGAAAAGGCTTTTGATAACGTTGATTGGACTAAATTGTTTGACATTTTGAAAACTATTGGAATAAAGTACAGGGATAGGAGGATGATCTATAATCTATACAGAAACCAGTCAGCAGTCATTCGAGTTGAAGGACATGAGAGAGAAGCTGGTAGCCTGAAATCTGCATATTTTCCCCATGTCTTTCTGGCAGCACTGTCACGCCATTTCTTGAAAAGAAGCACATCTGATTTCTCACTCACAATCAGTTCCACAAAACTGGCCCCAAGTGTAGTTTGAGAGAGCGTTTATAGTCAAGAGAGAATGAAATATTCACAGCCTGCTTCCAGTCGACCAACCGGGTCAGGGAATGGAATGAATGAAGCCCCCATCTAGCGGCGAGGATATGAACTGTGCCGGATGCCGAAGCTTGTCGCACTCCCCTGGGGCATTGATTAAATGAATGACAGACGAAATGATATTGGAGAGTGTTGCTGGAATGAAATTTGTGACAGGGAAAACCGGAGTACCCGGAGGAAAATCTGTCTGCCTCCGCTTTGTCCAGCACAAATCTCACATGGAGTGACCGGGATTTGAACCACGGACCCAGCGGTGAGGGGCCGGCGTGCTGCCGCCTAAGCCACGGAGGCTCTCAAGAGAGAATAAGACGTGTATAAAATAAGTGCATTATAGGCCTACCCATGGTCTACTCTAGAAAGGTCGGAAGGTTCGACCTGACAACACTGTAGCTACTGTTGTTGTCAGTCATATGTCGTCGCGAGCGCATGAACAGCTGTTTGCTAGCGACAAAAACTACCGAATTAATACAGTATTGGACAATATGTTTAGGAAAACAACAGTTTATTTTTATTTATATATAGAGATGACCAGTGTTACAATCGGAAATAAGTGAATAACGTGCATATGATCGTTAAAAGTTGTTATAAGAGCCAGGCAGCTGATATTAGGCGTGAATGACATGGAAATAATTTACCAACATAAATGTGTTTAGCAAAATAAAGGAAATTCTTTTAGGCTTCTTTTCGTATTTTACTACTCTGAAGCACGGTAATAAAATAAATTGGCGGTGTTATAATAATAATAATATGGAGTAAGTAGATGCAATTGAGGGTTATGTGATCCAAAATGTAGGCTATCTACCATAACATATTTACACTGTAGGCCTATAAGCCCTCAATTCCGCCACACATGTATGTAGATAATTTACTACCATTATAGAAATACTCTGTTGCTGCTGGTATTTCATAAATGTTTCAGATTACTTCTGTTTCCTTCCTAAAGTGTCTGCAACTTCCTCTTCCCATAACCAAGTTTGCTGACATCAATAGCATCATTCCTTGCCTGTGAATAATTCTTTAGCAATACATTGGCAATGACTGAAAGTATTTTTTCACTTAGTAGACTAATTTCCAATCCACAAAGGCACACATCATTTGGAAAACCAGTATCATCAAACAAAATTGTTTTAGACACAACTACTAGCACCCTCTTTTGATTTGGACACTTTAAGAACCTGTCTTCATTATCATCATTGGAGATCAATGCACTTAGGACACAGCTAGCAGTGTCAGCAATGTGGTACACTAGATCTGATGGAACAGTGAGACCACCTCTGTTAAGGGTGTCAAAGTAAGGATCATTGGTAGAGGCTTCTTTTCCTACTAAACAATCAACACAAAGTGAACATTCTAGCTTTGAGGAGACCTGGAATGCAGCATAACCTGATATATACAGGAGACAGGAAGCGTCAACTTGAAAGTCAAAAATATTTGTTTCCTGAACAATGCATAAAAATGGGGCTACATTTGCAGAACCTGTCCCTTCTGTATTTACATTTTGTGAGTCATTGTAAGTGTCAAAGGACCATTTCAGAACACCATACTTGGCAGATTTTATGCCTAAGAGAGATTTCAATCGCAGTTTTTTTTCTGCCTCTAAAACTTGAAGAAATGAAACATTGTAGTTTCCACCCGATAACTGTCTGTAGCAACTGAAGCGTTCCTCAAGATTGTCCGTTTGTAACTTGCCAGGCAGCACAAACTCTACCTTAAGGGTTTGCAAACTGTACTCAATAAATTCAATTAAAACTGAAGTGCTCTGAAACAAAGCCTTATGGGTATCACGGGTTAACCCACCTTCCTTAACGCATTCCCAGTGTTGCAGCCATATTAAAAACTGCCTTAAGAATACTAGGCGTTCATCTTCAACAGTGTAAAAGGGATTTGCCCATTCATTTCTTTTTAGAGTACCTATTAGTTTCGATTTAACATTAAAATGGTCCACCACTTAAGGATTATGAGAATAAACTGACAAGTACCTTCACTCGAAACAATTCCAGATCCACTTTGAAATTCAGATCTTAAAGCACTGTAAGTTGACTCGTGGAAAATATTACATGCTAGTGAAACCTTCTGTCTTTCTAAGTTACTCGGATACAACGTTTTGTGATTCAGTTTATGTGCTGGTCTCAACAGTGGGCTGGCAAATTTACCATGGAGGTATATTTGTTTTAAGTCTGAAAACTTTGCTATCAAAAGGGTGTTGGGTTCCTCAAAATCTGGAAAATGCAATGACTGGGAAGAATCCTTCTTATTGATCCAACAGTTTCTTATGTTCTTTAAGATATGAACAAAGTCATATGTTAAAAATGTTTTATAAGGGGGATCAACATTATCAGTGGCATAATCCAGACTGCTGCCCTGGAGCAGCTCAAACATGCTTCTGTTTACCCTGTGATTATCTGAAACAATAGTAATAATGTGGCAGCCACATTTTTTGAGCAAATCGATAACTACTTTGATCAAGGTATACAAATCAGCTCCAGTCAAATTCTTCACAGGGTAAAGAGTAACTACTTCCCTGAAGCTACCAAACAATGACGAAACTAGAAATGCTTGGACAGTTTTAGCTTCAATGTTTTGTTGGTTTTCAGCACAGCCATACAGATTCCCAGATTTATAATCAATATGTGGCTTGATGTACATTTCATCAATCTGTAGACTAACCAGGCGCTCTCTTTCTGTCAACTTTCTCATAACATTCTTCAAAAAATGTTCATTATTGCACACAGTTTGTGGTGACACTGAAAATATGGAGGTCAAGTGTTGCAGATATTTCATGTGAGGTAAAATTATCCAAGATGTTGCTCTAATAGCAGCATAACAATTTGGAGAGTGCATATACATCATGAATGCCCACAAAATATACTCTGTTGAGTATCGCCTAGCCTTGCTGAAAATTAAGTTCAAATGTTCAATGGTGAATTTAATTTGTCTCTCAATGTTAAGTTGTGGATCACTATTTTCTGTGAACAATGAAAGAAGAACATTCAACTTGTCTTGAATGTCCGACAATACAGACTCAGCACTTTGATGGGTAACATAGTGTTCATTATAAAACCCATACTTTTTCAAGATGCACTCTAACTGAGACCAGCGGGTGAGTTTCAGGTTCCCTGTTAGTGTTTCATGCAGTTCATTTCTGTATAAAATGTTCTGCTTCACACATACTTCACAAGTCATGTCATTGTGTATCTTAACACTCACTGTTATTTGTGGAATCTTTTGAAAGTTGCACTGATAAATTACTACACTATCACAACCGGTATAAATATACCAATCCTTGAACAGCTGTGGTTTATTGTGGATGCTAGCAGCAAATGAAGGAAAATCTTTAATAGTGTCCTTCACCAAAAATTCTTGTGCTCTCAATTGAAGAGTTTCACCCTGCTTGACTCTTCTGTCCTCAGGATCCCTTCGCTTCTTGGTTTCAGGAATAGACAAGTATGATGGTAAATCTGGAAAAATTGTAGGCAGGGCTCCTGATGCCAATTTCAATCTATCCATTGGGCGCTCCTTCCATTCTCCAGATGAGTCTTTATATTTCTCTGCCTTAATAATATCACCTTCGTGAAAATGGTTTATGCAAACTACAGACCATTTCGAAGGTTTCCAGTCCTTGCGAGGAATTTTCCTAATCCAGGCCTGGCGCAGATTTTCGTCACTTGGGAACCTAAACACTGGCGTGTAGCCTCCCTTACTTGGATAATTTGCGTTACAGTTGGGCACACAACATTTATCTGGCATTGTTACGGTGCCGAAACATACCTGGAAAATCAAAGTTCAAAACATGAAGTACGACATGTGATAATTCCATGTACCGTATTTGCCAGATACAAAGCCCACTCGTCAGTGTGTTCTCGAATAGGGATTACAGTTTTAAAAAACTCACCTGGAAGGGTAGAATAAACGCTACTATAAAGCGTATAAACGTAAAAAGCGTAACAAACAAAATATAGAAGGAAATAACGCTGTTTGATAAACAAGAACACCTGCCAGACTGAACGTTCCCTTCGTGTTCCCGCCTGACATCTATGACTGATGAACATGTTGCCAAGTCTCAGCCTTCCGACCTATCTAGAGTAGACCGTGGCCTACCTTATACCTTAACATTTCGTATTTTATAAATACAGAACATAGTATGGCATAACTCCTACTGTACATGTCGTTATAAAGAAATCACATTTTGGTAAAACGGGTTTTTGGTTGACAACTGTTAAAATTATAGGGACAAGTTGGTTATCAGACTCTCCCATATTAATACATAAATATAAGGTGCGTTCAAAAATTAACGAGCTGGAGGCTGAAATGCCCAAACCGGTGACGACATCGGCTAATCGTGGCGTGTGTAACGAGGTGTGGTTCCGACCAGAGCGTGGAAGGTCACAGCCCGTCGCTAGAGGGCACGCGTGCACGTCACGTGACGATACAAAGCGAGCAGCAGCATGCATCAATCGTCCTACGCTGCCATTTGCATTGCAAACAGTGACATGGAGGCGTCAAACGAAGAGCAAAGAGGTGTTGTTCGGTTTCTGACAGCGGAAGGAGTAGGGGGAACGGCCATTCATCGCCGAATGTCACAAGTGTGCGGCGAACACTGCATGTCCCTTGCAAGGGTCAAGGCCTGGCACAAGCGCTTCAGAGAAGGACGGGTGTCGTTAGCCGATGATGCCCGGTCTGGGGCAACCCCCTGCATTACCGATGACAACGTCCGGCTGGTTGATGCACTCATTACCCAGGACCGCCGAGTGACAGTGAACGCCATAGCCGCCGTGGTCGCTCCACGACAATGCACGACTTCATACGGCCAACACAGTCGCGGCACTCCTGCATAAATTCAAATGGGAGGTTCTCGGCCACCTTCCATTCAGTCCAGACCTCTCTCCCTGTGATTTTGACGTGTTTGGTCCCCTGAAAAGGGCTCTGCGGGGCCAACGATTCACCTCGGATGCGGAACTGGTTCACATCGCAGCCCAGGGAATTTTATGAGACAGTCATTCACCGCCTCGTGTCACAGTGGCACAAGTGCCTCAACAGCCAGGGCCAATACTTCTAACATACAGGTACTGGTTTCTGTAATTATGCCTCCGGCTCGTTACTTTTTGAACGCACCTTATACATAAATAAATAAATGTCAGATTCTCAATTACCTCTGGCTATGAGCTCACTCTAGGGCAAAACGAGACAATTACTCTCCTGAAAATAACTGACCCGAACTACAACAGGTAGTTCCGTGAAGAACTAAATAGCCTATTTTCATAGATACTACCAATGTTAATTACCTCTACCAACATACAAATTTTCAGTTTGATTGCTGTAACATATTCGTAGATATTGAGAACCGTCTAAATATTTCGGATCGTCGCCATGTTGGAGTTTTATATATCTAGGCCATAGACTTATGAAGATTATTGTGTAGGTGTTTTATTGAACCTTCAATCGAATGATTAAGACACAAGAAATAAAAACGAGATTTTAAAATTTCGCTCATCCGCCATCTTGTGGTTATGAAAATAATTTAAATGAATTAGATTCAAGTGGATTGCAATTTATATAAGCACATACCGCGCCAAGTTTCACTGCGCTCGGTTGGTTAAATCGCGAGAAACGTCCATTTGAATATTTAATTTTCGCGTCGCCGCCATGTTGGATTTGTGCTCACCAGGTTATTGAATGTCCCATAGATGAACATATGTTTATAGCCTTTATACACATATAACATTTCAGTTTGATTGCTGTTGTAGATTAATAAATATTGAGAACCGTCTAAATATTTCGGATGGTCGCCATGTTGGATTTTAATAAATGTAGACCATAGAGTTATGTACTATTAGATGACGATTATTGTATACGTTCATTATTCAAACGTAGATTTTGATCGCATGCTGAGAACACTAGTAATACAATATTAATTTAAAATTTTTTCACAGCCGCCATGTTGAGGTTATGCAAACAATTTAACTAACTTAGATGTCAGTGCATTTCAATTTGTATAGTCATTTGCTGTACGAAGTTTAACTGCTTTCGGATGGTTAAGTCGCGAGAAAAGTCTACTTAAATGTTTCAACTTCGATTGGGCGCCATGTTAGTTTTGTAGTTAACAGGTTTTTAAAAGTCACATAGGTGAACGTCTAGTAGTGCCTTGTATACCGGCTTTCGGTGGCGTAGTCGGTAGCATGCTGAACTGCTATGCCACGGCGTTCTTAAGTTACAGGCGGGAACACTGCCGGCGGGGCTGTGACGTCATGGGTCTTACTCCCCACAGCAAACAGTGGTCATTGTTTCATGTTTCGAGGGTGGCAATTCACAATATATTGCTTTTCCTGTTGTCCAGTAACAAGCGATAAATATACCCGTGGCACACGTGATATATTTTTAATGCATATACAATGCCACGAAGGTGCTATGTACCAGGATGTAGGAGTAATTTTCAGGTTCGTGGAGTTGAAACCGCCTACGTGAACTGTTTCTCTTTTCCCAAGGAAGTAAACTTGAGAAATAAATGGCTGAGAAGCATCCCGAGGAAAGACTGGACACCTTCGGTAAACAGTGTTGTGTGCATTAAACATTTTCAACCGGACTGCATTATTTTACAGAATGAATACTGTGATTCTAATGGACAGAAACAAGTGTATACATACGATCATCCTAAGCTAGTTAAAGGTTCTTGTCCTTCTATTTTTGAAGGTTTGCCGAAATATTTGACAAAGGAAAGTGAAATTAAGCGGAAACATCCAGAAGAGAGGAGAAGAGAAATCGAAGTGAGGAAGAAACATGCTCAAGAAAGTGCTGTTGCTGCGGCAGAATGGGACGATGTTATAATCAGTTTCTAGAGTTTATGCAATTCTCTGGAGAAACGATTAGCAGATAATAGTACTAAAGTGAAAGGGGACCCAGCTATTAATTTCAATATTTTTGACGATAGAGTGGTTTTATATAGAATCAATTTTGAGTCTATGACTTTTGATTTGTATATTAATGTAGATAATCATTTACTTGTTTCGGCTTTCTATAACAATTTGCAATTGTCTTCTACAGAACTTTCTTCAGTGTTGGGAAGTGAAACAGCTGTGAAGAGTTGGAGAACACTGTTCAGTTTGTTACAGTATCTTACTGAGAAGAGATTCCAAACCAACTTGGAAAATTACGTGGTCAATGTCTTAAAATTGCTGGATGTCATTCAAGAAACTTTATTGGATAGTGGAGAAGAGGGAATTTCTCAGCAAGTTAATTTTTTAACCGAGCAATTCTCTCTCATATTTAAGAACAAAAAAAGGTATTCTCCCAACATGATACTTTGCTCTTACATATTGTACATGCAATCCGCGAAGTGTTATGATACTATCAGGCAGAACAAATTTCTATCCCTTCCTCATTCTCAACATTTACAAAGATTGACTTCTTCCCTAAATGTAGCTCCGGGTAATTTTAACGAAAACGTTCATTTCTTGAAAAAAAAAAGCCGCTGAAAAGTGTGATGATAAGTGGGTAATTTTGCAACTTGATGAAATATATGTTAAAGAAGAATTCCTACAGGTCGGGAAACATAACTGGATTTGCTGAAAACCAAGAACAGTTAAGTGAAGCAAAAACTGTGCAAGTGTTCATGATAACTGGAGCTTTTTCGTCTTTAGAACATGTAATTTCCTTGAATCCGGTGAAACATCTCTCTGGACAGGAACTCGCGGGTATGACAAAAGAGTATATTGCTTTGCTAGAGGAGTGTGGTTTCAAAGTCCTCTGTGTAATTTCAGACAACAATAGACTGAACCAGAATATGTTTTCAATTCTAAGTAGGGATTCAGAAGATAGTTCTCTTCTTTCATTGCCAGATATTGATCACCCCGTGTACTATATGTATGATACCGTACATCTGTTTAAAAAATATTAGAAATAACTGGCTTAATCAGAAAGACAGCTCCAACACCTTCATATTTCCACCATTTGACGTACAGGATAGCAATGAAGAGAAATCACCTCTGAGAGCACAATTTAGTGACCTGCGCTCCGTGTACAGAGAAGAATCAAACTACATTCTGAAGAAGGCCTTTAAACTAAATTACAGAACTTTATATCCTACCAACTTGGAAAGGCAGAATGTTATGTTGGTCGTAAACGTTTTCCATGAAAGTACACGCGCAGCACTTGCTGCTAAAGGGTTTAATGAGACTGCAGCTTTCATTGCAATAATTTGGAAATGGTGGGAAATCGTAAATACAAAGAGTAAAATAAGTGGCGTTTGTAGAAATAATATGATGGGAGTGCCTTTTACGTCACTAAATGACCAAAGATTCGTGTTCTTAGAGAGATTTGTTTTATGGGTCAATACCTGGCTGAAAATAGGACAACAATATCATGGTGGCAGTCTAAGCAATGACACAGGAAAAGCATTGATCCATACAACAAAGACACTAACCTCAATCATAAGATTCGCGTTGCTGCACCTCTCAGTGGAATATGTCCTACCAGGGAAACTTCAAACCGATAGACTTGAAAAACGCTTCAGTGTATACCGTCAAATGAGCGGTGGAAACTACTCCGTTAGTGTCAGGGAAATAATGGACTCGGAAAGAAAGATCAGAGCAAAAAGTGTTTTAGGAATCAGATCTGCTCGTTACGGCCAAATTGCTCTCAATGTGGACAATTTAAAAGTGTGCGATGAAGAAATTAAAACCGAAGACGAACTGGATTGTATTCTTCGTGACGACATACCATCGATAATTCAGGAATGTATGGTAAACAGTGATGTTGACGCTTCTGCTCTGCTATTTGTGTGTGGCTACGCAAGTTTTAAGACAGCGGCCAAAATAGAATGCAAAATCTGCAGAGATCTCATAATTGGTGAAAATAGGGAGGATACTTACTTTGAGGAGATAAACAGGGGTGGTTTGGATGTACCATCAAGTACAGTAATCAGCATAGGAAAGTATGCATTTCGTTCGATGCAAGTTATGGTATCGAGCAAATACGAAACGAAGTTTTTAAAGCGATGTAAAAGGCATTATTCAATTTTACGTTCTTTAATCAAACTTGTTGTCAACGAAGACGTGGACCTGAGACAAATGTTGGAGCGTACATGTGTGTGTGGTACTCCGATTATGAAAATTACTGATCGTATTATTTTTATACTTTGTAACATTATCCTGTCTAATTACAAGAAAGCAAGATGTGGTAAAGTTTCTTTAGAAAAGGCCCCGAAAAGAAAAAGAAAATTGAACACTTTAAAGTGATTAAAACACAAAGTAGACATAAAATGAATATTCTGTGCAGATTTATAAGATAAACATTATTATTTTCGCGCGGGCGTGTGTGTGTGTGTGTGGAGCCATATTCTGAAATTTACTTTATTTCGATTAGTACGCTTCCTCCAGTGTAATCAAGAACACTAAAAAGGAGAGTGATGAGTCGAGTTTTCTTCAAGCAGGCATTTTAATAACGAAAATGTCAAACATTTTGTATTGTAAGAAAATAAAAACAGCTAGTCTTTAATAATTCGCTCTCATCATCACTATAATCATCTCCAGCTCCAGTTTCCCGGGTTTCTTCCTGCCAGAATATAGTTAGGAAGTACCGTATGTGAAGAGAATCTTTTAGTACACGTAAGCAGATTCCTTGTACTTTGTTATCGGTGACGCCAAGCTGTTTGAGGACGTCATTGTTCTGCTTGAAAGCTTCAGGAAGGGATGCAAATTCCTTTCCCCATAATGTTACCTGTATGCTGTCAAGTGACATTCATTAGTGGTTGGACACAACCGATGAGTAATAAAATATCTGCTTGTTTGTTAAAGTACATAAACAGATATGATATGCTCACTTAAATATATTCAACTAATTATTGTGTTCTGTAGAAGATACAAAAACCGCCTACTTGTAATGCAATCAAACAGTTTCCAGCATGCTCCTTTTGTATACCGCTCTGGGCTGACTTGTATCGCAGTCATTTGCTTTAATCGCCCGTAGTGACAGCGGAAAACGTCTCAAACAAATCATCGATCACTAAGGTAGGACTGTGGTGAAATTCGGAAGTCCATCCCAATTTCTTCTGTAAACAAAACCGATTTAATTACATGAATGCACCTCTCTGCCCTATGACTAGCGCGCTGTCGGCAGTCCAGCTGAGACCCCTGACGTCACTCACCGGTGGCAGAGTGGGGGTACCGCTCCCGCCTGTTAACTTAAGAACGCCGTGGCTATGCCCAAGATAGTGGGTTCAAACCCGGCCGAAGTCGTCGGATTTTTTAAGAGCGTTAAAAATTCTTCAGTATGCCTTCCTTCGGAGGGGAAGTAAAGCCGGCGGTCCCATGTCATAGATTTATGGCATGTAAAAGATCCTTTCACAGACTAAACTTGTGTAAAGCAAAATTTGTTAGGTTAGATTTCGTCAGAACGCTCTATCAAAGTTCCAACGTTTACCACTAGGTATCATTGATATCTGGTGGCGAAAGTTGGAACTACTTGAAATTGAACGGAACTTGTAGCTCACCCTCCAGGGTGTCCGCTGGAAGCAGCTACAGACTCAGGCGAGCCGAACATGTCCTCGGACACTCCCGGCACTAAAAGCCAAACGATAAATAAATAAATAGTGCCTTGTATCACCGTGCGAAATTTCAGGGTGATATGAGTAATAGTTTCGGAGATATAGAACACCGGTGAAATATTTCGCACAGCCGCCATGTTGGATTCCTGAAACATAATAAACTTTGAAGGGCAAAGTCGGGATCGGCCAAAATTGTACCATGATCTTCCCGAGTTTCACTGAAATCGCTCCAGCTGTTTAGACGTTATTAAGGGGAAGACACACACACACACACACACACGGGTAAGAGGTTATCTCATAAGCCTATTTTTAGCCTATTTTCATTTAGGCTGATGAGATCACCTTTCGTCCGTGTGTCTGTGTGTGTGTGTGCGGGCGCGCGCGTGTGTGTGTGTGTGTCCCTAATAACTTCTAAACGGCTGAAGCGATTTCAATGAAACTCGGTAAGTTCATAGCACTATTCCGGACGACTCCGACCATGCCCCTCAAATTTCGTTACGTCTCACCAATCCAACATGGCGGCTGTGCGAAATATTTCACCAGCATTCAATATATCCGAAACTATTACCGATATCACCCTGGAATTTTGTATGGTGATAAAGGGAACTACTAAAAGTTCACCTGTGTGACTTTTGAAAACTTGATAACTACAAAACCAACATGGCGGCCAAGTGAATTTGTGACTTTTAAATAACCAAACGCAATGAAACTTGGTACAGTATATGTTTATACACATTGTAATGCACAGACATCTAATTTTGTTCAATTGTTTACAGAACCTCAAAATGGCGGCAGTGCGAAATATTTCACCGGCACTCTATATGTCTGAAACTATTAGCGGTATCGCCCTGAAATTTTGTACGAAGATAAAGGGCACTACTGGAAGTTTATCTATAAGACTTTCAAAAACCGTTTAACTACAAAACGAACATGGCGGCCAAGCGAAGTTAAAAATGCAAAATAGACCTTTCTCGCGATTTAATGATCCAAAAGCAATGAAACTTGGTACAGGAAATGTTTATATACATTGCAATGCACTGATTTCCAATTTAGTTCCATTGTGTACATAACCTCAAGATGGCGTCAGTGTGAATTTTAAAATCAAGTTTTTATTTCTTGTGTCGTAATCGAAGTGAAAGTTTGAATAATGAACCTACGCAATAATTTTCCTTTAATGGTACATATAACAATCCAACATGGCGACCATCCGAAATAATTAGTATAGGCGGCTCTGAATATCTACGAATCTATTATAGCAATCAAACTGATTTATTTTATGTTCATAGGGGCTATGAACATAAGTTCACCTGTAAGACTTTCAATAGCCTGGTGATCACAAATACAACATGGCGGTGATGCGAAGTATAAATATTCACATGGACGTTTCTCGCAATTTAACCATCCGAGTGCAGTGACACTTGGTACAGTAAATCCTTATACGAATGTTAATCCACTGGCATCTAATTTATTCCAATTGTTTCCATAACCACAAGATGGCAGCTTTGCGAAATTTTAAAATCTTCTTGTTACTTCTTGTGTCGTAAGCATGCGATTGAAGTTTGAATACTACAAGTACCCAATAATCTTCATGTAACAGTACATAACTCTAGGACCTACATATATAAAAATCCAACATGGCGACCATCCGAAATATTTAGTCGGTTCTCAATATCTACGAATCAAACTGAAATTTTGTATTTTGATAGTGGCAATTAACATACGTAGGAACTACTTGTTTCATAAACGAAAATAGGCTATAAACGGGTTCTACCTAAGAAAAGCCACCCAAGTAACCTATTGCTTGTACAATGCTTAACGCAAACCACGCAGGTCACAGATTGACGGAACACATCTTTAAAATTTTTACTCAGAGCAAAACATTATTCCCTAGGAAGTCTACCGCCGAGAAAGACTACGAAAAAATTCACCTACGACCAGAAGGTGTGCGATGCCGAGAACTTTTCAGAACTGACTTTTCAGTTTTTCCGAGATAAAAGAGATGACAATGCAGGGTCACATTGGGCCAGGTTAGACATTCCACTCCACAGTGGTGTAGCAATAGTTGCCTATACATGGTACATCACGGCGCGATGCACTGTATAAGGCTCTGTGGAGACGGTGTGTGTACTCGTCCAGTGTCTCCACGCCTGCTCACATATCACACCATAAGATGACACGAAGAAGCTCAGATGATCTTATCTGTGCTTGTGTTTGCATAGGAATGGTGTGTTTTGTTGCTCTCAAGTTTTAAGGGTTAAAAATCAGGAAGGAACATAATAGAGTCTATCCCTCCCTAAATTATTCTGCTAAGCTCCCATTCCAGTTTTGTACCGAAAATAAGGTCCCATTAACACCAACCTACACATGTGGGGTACCTACAGGTTCAGCATAACCCAATGCGTAAGCGAAACCCTCTCACTGAATCTTTAAATGCTCACAATTAAATAAATACCTTAAAACCTGTATATTTACAATGAAATAATGAAAGAATGCAACACGGTAACCATGGTAACAGAATCTCACAGGTCCATCTATTTCTGTAAAAGACGCAATGCAATTCTAATTATTACATTACTGTGAAAGTTTCCAGACGGTTATAAGGTTATCAGTGAATCAAATTAAGCTGTAAGATTCATCAATACATACAGTATAATGCACTTAAGGGGTTCAAGGGGCACTCTAGAATTTTTTCACGCAATTTTCACGTTTGAGTGTGGTACGAAAAGTCTTTTTCACCCGACTATAAAGGATCTCCGAAAACCACATTTAAAGGCCCTAAAATTAACAGTGTCTGGGATATTCCCAGAAAACTAACTTCGCTCTGATATACCAATGAAGGAATGACAAAACCCTAACCACAGCACCAGTAGCTGAATTGATCAAGTCTGATTATTCATACCAAGGATAAATCCGTCATAGCCTTCATGACTGAGATTTTGCTAAGTGTACTCTTTACAACTAGAATATTCGCGGGTAGTGCTAGTATTCTATAATCTTTATTCCAGTGATCTATCTTTACGCAATGAAGCTATGACAGTGAAAGTTAGATTTTGCGAGGCATCCACCATCGGCCATCTTGTGTATGTTTCTTGCAGACCACGATAGCTCGAGCATGCAGACTTGGATGGAATATCGAGGTCAACAGCTTTCTGTAACTCAGATAATGGGGCAGATCACCTTGCTGTTCCGCCCGCTTAAAACAATAACAGTTAGATAGTTAGTTGTTGTTGTTTTAAGGGGAGGAACTACGAGGTCATCTGCCCCTCTTAACACAGATCAAAGAATACAAATCTGGATTGGAATTTAACATTTTGAGGTGGACACCTAAATTTAAAAAGACCAAAAATTAATAAAACAAAAACAAAATTAAATAAGAACAAAAAGATAAAAATTAACAAAAATTACGGGGGGTAAAAAACATTAAAAAACGAACAAGTCGTTGAGTCAAAGTTCAATGGAAAATTTAGATTGCTGGCCCTAACCCACTGTCACTTATAAAGTGGATAACGCGATCAGCAGCCACCGCGTAATCGACTAATATAAGTTTGAGTGTCATCTGCAAACCAAGGTTTCTTCGTAAGTAAGCAAGATCCACACACTCGGTTAAAATGTGGGCCACGGTGAAAATGGCTCCACAGGTACAAAGTGGGGGTTCTTCCCTTCTCAATAGGTACGAGTGGGTGGATCTTGTATGACCTATCCTTAGCCTACACAAAATGACGGACTCCCTCCGTTACCGGAAAGAGCTCCGCCACACGGGAGTAGTTCCCTTGATCGCTCTCAGTTTACTGGGCAGTGGGTCAGCTAGCCACTGACTCTCCCGAAATGCCAGAACTTGTAGGCGTAACAGATAGAATATCTCTAGCGGGTACCCCCATTGGTCGAGGTGGTAGTGATACCGCCTCTTTTGCATCTTGATCCGCTAACTCATTACCCGCAATTCCTTTGTGGCTTGGAAGTGTCAGCGTGGCACAGCCCGGCTAGTAGGTCGTGGATTCGCTGCACTAGGGGGTGTTGCGGGAAACATGTAGCAATTGACTGCAACGAACTCAAAGAGTCGGTACACACGAGAAAGTGGATCGTGCATCCTGCAGTGCATAAAACAATAAAAATACAACAATAACTCAGATAATACACGAATAGACTGGCTCATCAGTAACGTTCTCGCCTGCTGTTCCCAAGGTTGCAGGATCGAATCCTGGCGCAAGTCAGTTGGCATTTGAGGGTGTGCAAATGCGAGGGAGCCATGTCAGAAGATTTACTAGCACTTAAAGAATTCCATTCGGGGCGAAATTCCGGCACCCTGGTGTCTCTAAAAGCCATAGTAGTTAAAAGGGCCGTAAAACCAATAACGTTATTTCTAATTACAACTGAAAGTGGGTTTAAAGTATACAGTCAATAGTGTTTTATCCCTTGGTTGGGGGTTGGGATAAACACGGTAGCGTTAGTGTGCTAATTTTGAAGGCTGCTTTCGGATGAGCGTAGCTTCCCGTGATTGGGAGAGACTACTAGTGTAGTGTGTTGGTGTGAATGCTTAATCTATTGGGGGCGTCCCTGCAGGATGCAATTATCTGTCAGGGGATGAATGTCTAAGTGCAGGCTGCTAAACTAGCCTGCCAGCTGAGTGGAATGAGCAATCCAATGAATGTGCAGAGTCAGTGACTCGACGCTCTGCAGTCGAGTCGCGTGCTCGAGTACAATAAAACCTGACGATGCAATTACTGGCCGCTACGGTCAGGGGCAATTATGATTAAGGTCAGGTTGGGTATGAGGATGTAAAGTGGAGAGTGATTAGTAATAAGCGTGTAGTTTACTGGCCATGTGTTTTATTGGCCAGTAGATGAAATGTGATGTCCCTCTTGGGGAGTTTAAACAAATATGAAATACAGTTTGTGAAGTGTACAAATGTTTGGGGTAGGTGTTTACAAGAATAAGGATTCTGAGCACCGCTAGATCTCATCTGGTGAAGAGCTGGAACGGAACCTCGTCGGGCAGGGCCGCTGGCGAAGAACAGAACAGAACAGATAATCCCTCTTGTCCGGGTTCCATTCTTATATGTTTCGGCGCTGCTTGGTCAGCATTGCATCAGTGTAGCTGCCCGAGATAGTTGTTAGTGTAAATGTTTGTGTGAGTTTTGGAAGCCGTTGGCTAACCTGCTAGGCTTAGGTGGTCGCCGCTTGCTGTGTAGAGATATGTTCTGGAATTATAGTGTTTCCAGTTGGGGTAGTCTTGGTAAAAGATGCCGGGGTGGTTCTCAGGGGGTAATGCCCCCGGGCTGTACAATAGCTATCAATGCCATTCATCTGTAAAAGTACGTGTTCGGTCGCCAGCACCATCTGAGTATGTGATAATGTGATCACCGTGGCATTTGAGTTAGGACTATTGCAATGCGGGAACATTGTAAATAATGGAGTATGTCTACATGTTGCCCTTGTTAAGGGTGCGTACTGTTCCATTCCGCTGTTTTTTATCACTTCATTGCAACTCCACATTTACACTTCGACGTCGAATGAAGGACAACACAGTATCTTCTATTGTGGGAAAGATGACTATCTCAACACGGTACTGCAGGTGTTAAGATTTCTTGTTACAAGCAAGTGCTCAATCTATTGC
Organism: Meconema thalassinum; assembly: GCA_946902985.2. Classification (NCBI taxonomy): domain Eukaryota; kingdom Metazoa; phylum Arthropoda; class Insecta; order Orthoptera; family Tettigoniidae; genus Meconema; species Meconema thalassinum. The sequence continues at coordinate 47,117,042 of OX336399.1, read as the reverse complement.
CAGATGACACTGCACCACATCTGTTTCTTGTTAATACAATGGTCCGAATTGCCTGTTGCACGGTAGTTTCTGCTGCGAATTGTGTTCCTGCAATCTTTTATGTGATGTTACGGCATATATGCTAAGGTCTAACCAAACATTGATTGTACACTAATGCGGGGTTTTACATAAATGCCCGTGATGTGTAGTAGAACAACCATATCTTCGTATGTTAAGAGCACTGCCAGTCGGTTTTAGCCGTTCGAGCTGAGGTACTTCCCTCGTTAGTATAAAACCAAGTCCCCGATTCTTGGATGTCACGGGTAATCTCAACAAACACTGGATGGATTTTGATGTGGTTTTCACCATTCTGTAAAGGATATCTCGAGGAAGGTTTCTGTAGAAAATAATTTATCTAATTTATCTCTATCTTCAATACATCGCCCACTATAAGTGTTTTTAAGTTTTCATTTCTTCCATCAATCTCCATTCAATTAATGAGGCGACAATTTACGAGCTAGCTAGGGGCGAGCCTATGAACCCAGTTACAGCCTAGGTAGCGGGCGAGTCAATTACCCCAGATACAGCCAGCAGCAAACTGTCGAGTCGTGAGAGTTAAGACTTCAGAGAAGAGAGGTTGTGTTTGGAGTTTCCCTATAAGTGCAACTCGGCTTTTCTTCGTTTCGCCTGTGAACGTTTCGTTCCGCAAAATAGACAGTCAAGTTAAGATTGGACGGAAGGGGGATTTGTGTTTCATGCACCTCGCCATTCTTAAATTACGTCTGACAAGAATTCGTTTCACATGCATCTCCGTGATAATGTAATTAATAATCCAGTCAGTGATTTTAACCCATCATTCCGAGACGTAAAACGGATATATTTCGTTGTTCATTGACATAGGAAAAAAGCACCTATCACGTAACGCATTCATAACTGTTCCCGGGCGAAGCCGGGGTAGGTAGCTAGTTATTCATATTAATGAACAAATATTGATTTTATAAACATTTAGACGTGTGTGAAAAATATAAACCAAAGTTCCTCCGTCATAGTGAGAAAGTTATACTGTATGTTATTGTTGTTTTAAGGGGTGGAACAACGAGGCCATACGCATCTCTTAACACAGATTAAATTATACAAATTTGGTATAATCCTAAATAGTAAAAAAGGACCTAAAAGTAATAAACCAACAAATAAAATAACGATAATAATAATAATAACAATAATAATAATAATAATAATAATAACAAAATTTACCGACAAACAAAAATCAGAATTTCAATAGAAAACAAACATTGAGAAACATGAGCATATTATTAGTACTATTATTATTATTATTATTATTATTATTATTATTATTCTTGCATCGTTATGCCCGACTCAGGAGCACGGTTGAACCTGTTTAGCTGATGTGTTGGCCTTCTTTTCCTTCCAAAATCTCTTCATCCTCTCGCTGAGCGCCTTTCTTCGGTCTTCTGCCCAAGTTATGGTGGCCCTGGTGTTGGGTTTGTCTTCAAATTGGTGATTGTCGATTAGGGTTCTGAATTTGCATCTGTCCTGTATAATATTGTCTGAAATGTTGATTTCCTGGAGATCTGTTTCAATTTCACGTAGCCAGCTGTTCTTGGTTTTTAGTGAGAGGGCCAAGTTGAGAATTCTTTTAGTCAATCTGCCATTGTTCATTCTGATAATGTGCCCGTAAAATTTCAATCGTCTTTTCCGAAAAGTATGAGACATTTTTTCACATTGGCGATATATTTCCTGGGATGACTTCTTCCTCCAGATTCCCTCTATAAAAACTGGGCCAAAAATTTTTCGTAAAATTTTCCTTTCTTGTTTTTCAATCTCTTTGGTTAAAGATTTGCCACCAATGATTAAGGTTTCTGATGCATATAACGCCTCCGGTTTGATTACTGTATTATAATGTCTAAGTTTTGCTTTCCGAGATATTGATTTTTTGTTATACCTATTCCAAGTGATTCTGTAAGCTTTCTGTAATTTGGAAATTCTCTCTTTATTTGCTTCACGGTTTAAACCAGAGGGCTGAATAATTTCTCCCAGATATTTGAATTCGTTCACTTGAAAGATTTTGCCGAATTTAGTTCTCATAGGTTGTCCGTCTAAGTATCGTGAGGCTCCTTCCATGTACTGAGTTTTCTCATAAGAAATTTGAAGTCCCGTTTTGATGGCAATTTCATGTAATTTTTCAATGGAATGAATTGCTTCTTGTCTGTTATTAGAAAGGATTGCTATGTCATCAGCAAAGGCCAAACAATGTACATGAATTCTATCTTTGAGTAGTCTGCCAAGGGTTATTCCCTTAGTTTCCTTTTCCCAGATCCTGATTATCTTCTCAAGTACGAGGCTGAACAGTAACGGAGATAATCCGTCTCCTTGGCGGACCCCAGTGTTAATTGCAAAAGGCTCAGATATTTCGCCGAGGAATTTAACTTTTGACGTAGTGCCAGTTAGTGTTTGTCTGATTAATTCTCTTGTTTTTCTATCCACTTGAAATTCTTCTAGAGTATTGAAAAGTGTTTGACGATCTATAGAGTCATATGCTTTTCTGAAATCTACAAAGGTAATGACTGTCTGTCTGGTTTTGCGCATTTGTAGGATAGTTTTGAGATTGAGAATTTGTTCCGTACATGATCTTCCTTTTCGGAAACCTGCCTGGTATTCTCCAATCAGACGGTCTGTTTGTTTCTCAAGTCTAGTGAGCAGGGCTTTGGAGAAAATTTTATAAATAACTGGTATCAAGGAAATTCCTCTATAATTATTGATGTTGGTTTTATCCCCTTTCTTGTGCAGTGGATGGATTAGCGCACATTTCCAATCCTCAGGTATTTCTTCGGTGATCCAGATGTTCTCAAGAATTGAGTGGATTTTCCGGGCTACGTTCTCACCACCTATCTTTAGCATTTCGGCAATTATACCATCTTCCCCTGGGGCTTTATTATTTTTGAGTCCATGGATTATTTCTTTAATTTCTTCCAATGTTGGGGGTTCTGAATCTTGGTTGGATGTTTGTTTTTCAAAGATGAGTTGTTCTTTAGGGGATTCACAGTTTAAAAGATCCTTGAAATAATCTGCTAGAAGTTTGCAATTTTCTTGATTATTTGTTTCCAATGTCCCATCCGGGCGTTTGAAGCAAAGACTGGGTGCCTGATAATTTGATAATTCTTCTCTGAAGGTTTTGTAGAAGTTTCGTGTATTGTTTTTAGTAAAATCTTGTTCAATTTCAGCCAATCTGTAGTGATCGTACTTGCGTTTTTCAGATCTGATGATTTTAGAGGTTTGTTTCTGTACTTTGGTGAATTCGTGCCAATTTTGTTCCGTTTTGTGAGAATTCCAATTCTGCCAGGCTTTAATTCTGAAGTTTATAGCCTTGTCACAGGTTTCGTTCCACCACCTATGCTTGCGTTTCCTGGGCGGTGTGCCAATGTTTTGAGAAGCTTTCGAAAGTATATCTTTGAGTTCTAACCAGCCAGAAGAATCGTGAGTAGGGATACTTTCTTGGAAAGTACTGGCGTTCTGTTTAAGAAATTCTGGATCGACGCGCAGATTTTTTGTTATTTTTGGTTTGGATCTGTTTGGTTGAAATTTTACCTTGATTAAGGATAGATGGTGGTCAGAGTCAATGACTCCTTTCTTGACTTTGACATTCATAATTTCTTTTTGATTCTTTTTGGAAATAGCCACATGATCTATTTGAAATTCTCCTAAGTGAAAATTAGGGGATCTCCAGGTCTTTTTCTTGTGTGGAAGTGCCAGGAAATGTGTTGACATTAGTTTGAGATCAAAAGTTTTGCAAAAATCAAGTAATCTTTCTCCATTTTTATTAGTTCTATTGTGTGCTGGATATAGTCCTACAATGGTCCTGAATTTCCTTTCTCTACCAATTTGGGCATTAAAATCTCCCAATAGGATTTTTATGTGATGATTTGGAATGATGGCTGTAGTTTCTTCCAGCAGTTCCCAGAAGTCTTCCACCTTTTGTGGATCTTTACGATTGTAGTTGTTGGTGGGTCCATGCGCATTAATAAGCGTATAAGCTTTGTTTCCTGATTTAACGGATAGTGTTGAAATTCTTTCAGAAGGCGAGGAAAAGTTAAGCACTGAGTTTATAATGCTTTTTCTGACAGCAAATCCAGTGCCAAATTGTAGTGGCTTCATATGGAGGGAGATTGCTGGCTTGCCTTTATAAATTCTATAATTTCCTGATTCAAAATGATTTTCATCCGTGTATCTGGTTTCCTGTAGTGCTAAAATTTGGATGTTGAAGTTATCCAACATGTCTGTTAATTGTTTTAACTTGCCAGTTTTCCGAAGTGTGTTGATGTTTAAGCTACCAATGAAAGTTTTGCATTTTGGGCGAAGAGATTTGGGAAGCTCCGATACATTCCCGCATGATGTTCTCGGTCCCCCAGAATCCGATGACCGAGAAAAATAACTAGTATGTCTACTAGGGCCTGGGGTAGTTATATTGTAGGTTGTTTCCATCATGCTAACAAGTTGAAAGTAGTGGGGACATCGATCTATGTCGGTGTCATGGTTACAACTGAAGTAGTGAGCTTCAGAGGTTGCTGAAGATGTTGTCAAGCTGTGCCTGTTTTTGGTCGGCGAGAGGTATTTTATTTCCCTCAAACCCTCCGGACAAGTCCGGCGAGCCTCCCTATCCGCCACCTGGGACGCGCCCGATAGGGGAACAGGCAGAAACCCCCACGGGATTATTATTATTATTATTATTATTATTATTCCTTTGTTGCGGCCAACTAAGGACCACGTCATGCCAACTGTTTCTTCTGCATTTTAATATTAGCCCAGTTCTCTTTCATTCGCAATCGATGTTGCACCTTTCTCTCCGTCGTCCACACCTTCCCGGTTTTTAGTTTCGGCTTAGGTTGAAAAGTCCATTGAAGTTTTTCCCTAAGTGGGCCACGCTCCTGGATATCTTCACGTGTTATCCCAACCTCCAACAGATCTTTTTCTACTTCACTGAACCCGGCCCCCTTTGTCTTTTTCTCACGGAGAAAAGCAAAAATTCTGTTGGATAGCCGTGTTGATTTCATTCGGGTTATATGTCCATAGAAAGAAATCCTCCTTTTCCTCATCTCGTCAGTTATTTTCTCTTCGTGATTCCCCCCAGGGGCTCACATCTAGTGGGACGTGGGTTGGCGACCAGAGGGCCCCAGCTGAGTCCGGCATTGCTTCCACTTACTTGTGCCGGGCTCCTCTCTGCCTTCTACCCTGTCGACCTCACTTGGTCAACTCTTGCTCTCTTCCGACCCCGACGGCATTAGGTTATCCGAGGTTTAGGGAGTCTTTCACTTTCCCGCCTTAATTGGCCCTTGTCTCATCTTTCCTGATACCCTCCTTTTGTGAGGGGTCAGCCTTCTTTTTCGTTTCCTTTTACCTCCTGCCTTGTGCTCAAGGCCCTTAAGGAGGCCGGGTGTATGTAGGACCACCACTTCTGGTGCACCCTAGATAATGCTACACCCTCAGGGGCTCACGGCTGGTGAGTTCGGGAGTTGGCAACCCCGAGGGATTCCTGAGCTGGGTCCGTTTTCCCCTTTTGTCCCTTACCTTTGGGGCGGACCCTTTCTTCTCTCCCATCTCCTCTCCTCTTTTCCTTATATTTCCTTTTCTCTTTAAGATTCCCGCACTGTTTTTGCTACTTGGTTCACCGTGTATCTAAATTCCCTTTTAGCTATTTTTTAAGGCATCTTTAATCTACTTTGCATTTTGTAAGTTTTTTTAATCTAAATTACATCTCGCGATTGTTTTCAACCTCAATTACATTTTGTAAAGATTGACAATCTAAATTGCTTTTTAGTAAGTCTTTCAATGCATGTGGCCGGGCCTTTTAGTGAGTATTTAGAATTTCAATTGCATTTTGTAAGTATTTTCAACCAAAACCGCATTTCGCACGAATTTTGAATCTAAATTGCATTTTGTTTGGTGGGCATTTTGCACATATTTTGATTCTCAATTGCATTTTGTGGGTATTTTGAATCTCCATTACATTTTGTCAAGTATTTTCAATCTAAATTGCATTTTGTAAGTATTGTCAATCCACATGAGTCGTTTGAATCTACCGTACATTTTGAAAGCATTTTCAATTTCAATTGCATTTTGTAAGTATTTTGAATGTTAGTTGCACTTTGTGAATAATTTGGATTGGAACTGGGATATTTCAATCTGAATTGCATTGTGTATTTTCAATTTCAATTGCATTTTGTAAGTATTTTGAACCTCAATTGAATTATTTACGTATTTTCGATCTCATTTGCATTTTGTAAGTATTTTGAATTTCAGTTGCATTTTGTAAGTATTTCTACGCTACATTGCATTTTGTACGTATTTTGAATCTAGCCTACGTTTTGTGGGTCTTTTTCAATCTATTCTTTTTGTGAATCTTTTCGTTCTAAATTCCCTTTTGTAAGACCATATTGTGAGTTGTTTCCATTTTAGTTTCTCTTTGTACGTATTTTCCGTCTCACATAATTTTCGTTCTGGTGTCCATTTCATTCTCATTTTCGCTATCACCCAGATCATTAGGGGCCGATAACCTAGATGTTAGGCCCCTTAAAACAACAATTATCATCATCATCTCTTCGTGATTGTACAACTCGTGGTTGTGGCGTCTTCGGAACTCGCCGTGATCTTTGACTGGACCCAGGATTTTCCTCAATATCTTCCTTTCCTTGGTCTCCAGTTTTTCCATTATGCCTTTTCTATTCATGGAGAGACATTGCGCTGCATACAAAGCTTCTGGCCGGATGACCGTGCAGTAGTGCTTCAATTTTGCATTCAGGGATAGATATTTTGTTGTACACATTCTTAGTTAGATGGTAAGCCATAACAATTTTATTCAAGCGTGACACAAAAGCCTCGTTTTCAGACATTGTAAGGTCTATCCATTCACCAAGATACTTAAATTTCACAACCCGCTTGATTTTCCCATGATTCACTTCAATATGTTTTGGAGCCGTTTTTATGTTAGTAACAAATTCTGTTTTCTCGAAAGAGATCACGAGGCCCGCCTGTGCAGCTTGTGTTTGAAGCTGGTTGATCTGTTTCCTGGCCGTATCCAACGAATTATTATTATTATTATTATTATTATTATTATTATTATTATTATTATTATTATTATTATAAGTCTTTCAAAAGAAATATTCCCCGTAAAAATGGAGGTCCCATTGCTCATTGATTAACGGTGACGTGTACTACAAGCTTCCTGTATGGGAGTGAGATGATAGTGCATTTAATGGAAATGTATGCATAAAAATTGCTGAAGAAGGATCAAAACTTGTAGACCTAAGTACACGAGTCTGATGACTAACATTTTCGAAGCCCTCAAGGATACGCAACATATTGTTACGGCTGTGAGTTTGTTTTGTCGCCTCGCCGCGTTGAGTCACAGCTGCCCCGGGCTGTGTGTGCTCTGCCTCAGTGTATTACGTGCGCGTTACGCAACGGGCTGCGAAGTGAAAGGGATGGTCCAGAATATTCGTGACCCAGCCAGTGAAGGAAATCTCGAGAAGCCGTGTGTCCTGGACGGTTCTAGAATTCATTGAGTCACCAGCCTGCTATATAAGCGGCCTCAACAGTGAGGGGACCGAGTTTTTGAGGACAGTGTTTTTGAGCGAGTGTGATTTCACTGAACGACAGAAGTGTGGTGACGAAGTGCCGTGCGAGTTACGAAATCCAGTGACATTGTTTCCCCAGCTTGTGGACAGCGAAACAGCGTGTAGCAGGTTATCGTAAGTAACTGTAGTTTGTGTACCTGAGGAAGAGGTTCAGGTAGCTTCTGTCAAGGCCACCGGACTCATTAAGACGATTTAACTTCTGTGGTATGTTGACAAGTGAAAGGGGCAAGAGCGCTCAATGAAGAGACTTGAGGAAACTGGAGTAAGGTTCTAATTGCTTGTATTTGCTGTTGAGTGGTGTATCTTTCTGGCCGCAATAAAGTTAATTATTTATTTAAAGGAACAATCTGTGTTGTGCTTCAACCCACCGTAATCCAGTTAACAAAAGTGCCACTAGGGGGGTGGCACGTAACAACTGGTGTCAGAAGCCGGATTACGAACTCAAACACAAGCACAACACCTGACGGTCCTGGTTTCAAAACCCGAGCAGGTCATTTAAAAAAAATCCTGTGAGTGCATGCCCTTTACAAGACAAGCATCGAAAATGGAAGCGCAATTGGCAGCATTGCTAGAAAAGTTAAGCGGCATGGAAACCAAGATGGAAGACGTCCAGAAGAAGATGGAGGACGGCCAGAAGAAGTTAGCAGAGGACCTGAAGGACGGCCAGAATAAGTTAGCAGAGGACCTAACCGCCAAATTTCTGGATGGCCAGAAAAATCTGGAAGAGGGTCTGCTGACGAAATTAGAGGAGAGCCAAAGGAAATTAAAACAGGGCCTGCGTGAGAAAGTCGCAGCAGTGGAAAAGAAGTTCGACGCCTTACAAGAGGAAGTTGCCGAACTGCGCCAACTCCCACTGACGGGGGTGGAAGAGAAATTCAACGCTTTACAAAAGGAAATTTCTGAGCTGAACTAACGCCCGCCGACGGGGATGGAAGCGAGATTTAACGCTCTACAAGAGGAAGTTGCCGAACTGCGCCAACGCCCACTGACGGGGGTGGAAGAGAAATTCAACGCTTTACAAAAGGAAATTGCTGAGCTGAACCAACGCCCGCCGACGGGGATGGAAGCGAGATTTAACGCTCTTCAAGAGGAAGTTGCCGAGCTGCACCGACGCCCGCCCACAGGTACACCGGGAATATCAGGAACGGGACAGAGCAGAGTGACGCCGCCAACCTTCGACGGAAAGGTCCCGTGGAGCACCTATTTACGTCAGCTCGAGGCAGCCTGTTCCATAAACAACTGGAACAGCACGGAAAAGGCAACAGCTCTCATTATAGCGCTGAGGGGGGACGCCCTTAACGTCCTTCAGGCCATCCCGACTGGATCCCAGGACTACGCTTCACTAATCGCCCATATGGATTCCCGATATGGAGATAGCCATCTTCAGCAGGCCTACCAGATGCAGCTCCGGACCAGGGTACAAAAGAACGCGGAAACCCTGCAGGAGTTCGAGATGGTCATATCACGCCTCGTAAGGCTCGCCTATCCAACAGCGCCGGCCGACTTTCTGGAACAGATTGCGACGCAGACCTTCACCGACGGGCTACGAGACTCGGACACTCAACAGGCGCTGCGACTCGCGCGCAATAAGACCCTGGCAGATGCGCTGAGCCACGCGCTTGAGTTCGAGACGGCAAAACAGGCATCTAGAATGCACGCACGGTTGCGTCCAGTGGACGTCGACGAACCAGCAAAAACCAACGAGACCAAGCCCCTGGCCGACGAATTGATGGAGGCGCTAAGCCGTTTCTTCGATAGTAGCGGCACCACCAGCAACGACACAGCCGGAAGACAACCGGAGAGGCGGCCCGGAAGAGGACTACCGACCTGCTGGACCTGCGGTAAGAAAGGCCACCTGAGCAAGGACTGCAGTGATCGCCGCCGCCGAGGGTATCCGACGGGAAATCAGTCGCCTGAAAACCGCGCGGCCCAGGGAAACGAGTATTAGCCAGCCTTGGGGGGCAAAGGTTGGCTGGTGACAGTCGTCAAGCCCCGGCAGTCCAAGTGCGTGTGACGAAGTTACGGAGGGACAATAGCAGCCTGATGGTCGACGGAGTCGTCAACGGAGAGAGTTGGCCCATGCTAATCGACACGGGAGCATCGAGGACCATCGTCAATCCCACCGTGATCCCGAAGTGGAGAGTGCGACCCACACAAAGGAACCTCCAGCTAATAACCGCGACCGGAGGGACCGCACCGGTACATAGCGAAGCATCACTGGAGTTCGTCATTGGTCGACGGGCGATAAAGCATCCAGTGCTTGTGGCTGACGTATCAAATGAAGTGATCATCGGACTGGACTTCCTGGACCAGAACAACATCATCTTGGATCTGAGTGACAACATTCTGCACTTCGGAAGTGAGGAACTTGCTTTGCAACCAACACACGAGGCCGTCGCCGCAGGACGAGTAAGGCTGAGAGAGGACGTCATCGTTCCCGCCAGGACGGAAGTCAGCGCTGCCGTAATTGTCGACGGAACAGCTGAGGGAGTGGCGGCTGTCATCGAGCCAAAATATGAGGACATCCAGACAAAAGGACTGCTAGTTGCCAAGACTCTCATCAACATGACGCCTCGGCCGTACGTCCGCCTGTCCAACCTGAACGACTACGATATTACGGTTCACCTGGACACCAACCTAGGAGTCTGCGAGCCCGTTACCTGGATTGCCCGCATCACAGATACGACAGACAGACACCTGCAGACGGACAACCGAAGAAGACGCACACTGCCAGAAGAACTACAGAAGCTGCACCAATGATCCCAGGACCATTTAGACGAGGAACAATCACGCCAACTTCAGGACCTGCTACGCGAATTCCAGGATGTCTTCTCCGTGGGGAGCAGAGACTTCGGCAGGACAAGCTTGGTCCAGCACAGAATCGACGTTGGGGACAGCGCACCGATTAGGGCCCCATTCCGACGTGTCCCGCTCGCCAAGCAAGCCGAAGTCGACCGGATGGTAGAAGAGATGAAGGAGCAAGGGGTGATCGAGCCATCACATAGTCCTTGGAGTTCTCCGGTCGTGCTTGTGAAGAAGAAGGATGGTTCCACCAGGTTCTGCGTGGACTACAGGCGGGTGAACGACGTCACGAAGAAGGACAGCTACCCTCTACCCCGGATCGACGACACGCTGGACACCATATCAGGGTCAAGATGGTTCTCCACCTTGGATTTGAAGAGTGGCTACTGGCAGGTGGAGGTCCACCCTAAGGACCGCGAGAAAACGGCGTTCTCTGTGGGCAGCGGGCTCTGGCAGTTCACCGTCATGCCATTCGGTCTGTGCAACGCCCCTGCGACCTTCGAAAGGCTAATGGAGTCCATTCTGAGGGGACTACACTGGAAGACCTGCCTGGTCTACCTAGACGACGTCATCGTTCTGGGGAGAAGCTTCGAGGAGCACTACAGCAACCTGAAGGAGATCGAGATGAAGCTACGGGCTGCCCAGCTGAAGTTGAGCCTCAAGAAGTGTCAGCTCTTCCAGAAGCAGGTCCAGTACCTTGGGCATATCGTCTCCGAGGAAGGGGAGCGCACCGACCCAGAGAAGACCGCAGCAGTGAGGGAGTGGCCAGTTCCGTAGGACAAGTCTCAAATACGAAGCTTCCTGGGACGCTGCACTTATTACCGTCGCTTCGTGAGAGGATTCGCCGACATCGCCAAACCACTACGTCGACTGACTGAGATGGACCAACTCTTCACGTGGACAGCAGAATGCCACAGTGCTTTCGAACAACTCAAGCAGGCTCTGTGCACCGCGCCTATTCTGGCCTACCCCAGACCTGGAACCAGGTTCATCGTCGATACCGATGCCAGCGACTTTGGCATAGGGGGGATCCTGTCGCAAGTAGTGAACGGCGAGGAGAGAGTAGAGGCCTACTTCAGCAAGGCCCTGTCAAAGCCAGAGAGGAACTACTGCGTCACCAGGAAGGAGCTGCTCGCCATCGTGAAGACCATTGAAAACTTCCACAAGTACCTGTACGGACAAGAATTTCTCATCAGGACCAACCATGCATCCCTGCGGTAGCTCCTGAACTTCAAGCTGCCCGAGGGTCAACTCGCGCGGTGGTTAGAGAGGCTTCAACAGTACAACTTTGAGATCCAGCACAGGAAAGGCCAACTGCATTCTAACGCCGACGCCCTGTCACGAAGACCGTGCCCCGAAGACTGCACCTTCTGTACCAGAAGGGAGGAGAACACCGGGATACAGTGCCGAAGGACTACCGTGGAACTTCATGGGAGCTGGAGCCGCGAATCTTTCACGCGGGCGCAAGCGGAAGGTGATGACCTGGGACTGATAGCCGAATGGAAGAGGGCTTGTGTCCCCAGACCCGGGTGGAACATTGTGAGTGACTGCAGCCCAAAGTTTAAGTCCTACTTGGCGCAGTGGGACTCGTTGGTTGTAAGGGATGGCCTCATCTGCCGTACCTGGGAGAGCACCGACGGAAAGACACCTCGGGAACAAGTCGTCGTTCCAAAGGCTATGACGGAGGAAGTTCTGAAGGAAGTCCATGGAGGATCATCTGGTGGACACCTAGGGATAAAGAAGACCCTGGAGAAGCTGAGAGAGTGGTTCTACTGGATCGGATGCCGAACTGACGTGGAGAACCACTGCGTGAGGTGCCAAGATTGCGCAGCCAACAAGGGCCCAGGACGAAGACGACGGGGTCCACTGAAGACCTACAACGTGGGCGGCCCCATGGAGAGAGTGGCCATCGATGTCGCTGGGCCATTCCCGTTAAGCGAGGCAAGGAACCGCTACATATTGGTCGTCAGCGACTACTTCACCAAATGGCCGGAGGCGTATGTGCTCCCTAACCAAGAAGCCGCGACGATCGCAGAGGCCCTGGTGAAGGAATTCGTCAGCCGGTACGGAGTACCCCTGGAGCTGCACTCCGACCAAGGGAGGAACTTCGAGTCGCAGGTGTTCCAGAATCTATGCCAGCTGCTGGGAATCCGGAAGACAAGGACAACGCCGCCACACCCTCAGTCCGACGGGATGGTAGAGCGATTCAATCGCACCATCGAGAACCATCTCCGAGTAGTCGTCAGCGAGCACCAGAGGGATTGGAACAAACATCTTCCACTATTTCTCCTGGCCTACCGCGCCGCCGCGCATGAAGCCACCGAGTGCACACCAGCCCGGGCCATGTTTGGGAGGGAGCTCCGTCTACCTGTCGATCTTGCCTTCGGCCGACCTGGAAATGATCCGGTCCCGGTAAGCCAGTATTGTCAAGAACTGGTCGACCAACTGGAGGACGTGCACACGTTCGCGAGGAGGAAACTGCGGATCGAGACCGACCGAATGAAGACCCGATACGACCAACAGACGGATATTGACGGATTCCACGAGGACGACCTGGTCTGGCTCTTCAACCCATTACGGAAGAAAGGCCTGTCACCCAAACTGCAGAAGTCCTGGGAGGGCCCGTACCGAGTCGTGAAACGGATCAACGATGTCGTCTACAGGATCCAGCGGAGCCTGAGGGCGAAGATGAAGATCGTGCATCGAGATCGCCTGGCAGCCTACGGAGGGACACAGACAAACCAATGATTGATCGGGACGATCAGCCTTTTAGGAAGGGGGTGGTGTTACGGCTGTGAGTTTGTTTTGTCGCCTCGCCGCGTTGAGTCACAGCTGCCCCGGGTTGTGTGTGCTCTGCCTCAGTGTATTACGTGCGCGTTACGCAACGGGCTGCGAAGTGAAAGGGATGGTCCAGAATATTCGTGACCCAGCCAGTGAAGGAAATCTCGAGAAGCCGTGTGTCCTGGACGGTTCTAGAATTCATTGAGTCACCAGCCTGCTATAAAAGCGGCCTCAACAGTCTGGGGACCGAGTTTTTGAGGACAGTGTTTTTGAGCGAGTGTGATTTCACTGAGCGACAGAAGTGTGGACGAAGTGCCGTGCGAGTTACGAAATCCAGTGACATTGTTTCCCCAGCTTGTGGACAGCGAAACAGCGTGTAGCAGGTTATCGTAAGTAACTGTAGTTTGTGTACATGAGGAAGAGGTGCAGGTAGCTTCTGTCAAGGCCACCGGACTCATTAAGACGATTTAACTTTTGTTGACAAGTGAAAGGGGCAAGAGCGCTCAATGAAGAGACTTGAGGAAACTGGAGTAAGGTTCTAATTGCATGTATTTGCTGTTGAGTGGTGTATCTTTCTGACCGCAATAAAGTTAATTATTTCTTTAAAGGAACAATCTGTGTTGTGCTTCAACCCACCGTAATCCAGTTAACAAAAGTGCCACTAGGGGGGTGGCACGTATCAATACTGACATAAATCGTGCAGACTGCTTGCATGATTTGTGAGCGAAGATTAAGCTGTGTAAGTTTCATATTTATAGCCCTCTTACTTTCCAAGAAACATGTACCTGAAACTAAAGACTTTTATGGTAACTTCGATTCAAAAGTTAAACAAATTAGTATTACCCGTCGCAAATAATCTAGTTGTAAAGAGTACACTTAGCAAAATCTCAATCATGAATGCTATGACTGATTTATCCTTGGTATGAATAATCAGACTTTATTAATTCAGTTATTGGTGCAGTGGTTAGGGGTTTGTCATTCCTTCATAGGTATATCAGAGCGAAGTTAGTTTTCTGGGAATATCACAGACACTGTTAATTTAAGAGCCGTTAAATGTGGTTTTCGGAAACCCTTTATAGTCGGGTAAAAAAGACCTTTCGTACCACACTCACACGTGAAAATTGCGTTAAAAAATTCTAGAGTGCCCCTTGACCCCCTTAAGCGCATTATACTGTATGTATTGATGAATTTTACAGCTTAATTTGGTTCAGTGATAACCTTATAACCGTCTGGAAACATTCACAGTAATGTAATAATTGGAATTGCATTGCTCTTACAGAAATAGATGGACCTGTGAGATTCTGTTACCATGGTTACCGAGTTGCATTCTTTCATTATTTCATTGTAAATATACATGTTTTAAGGAATTTATTTAATTGCGAGGCATTTAAAGAGTAAGTGAGCGCGTTTCGCTTACGCATTGGGTTATGCTGAACCTGTAGGTACCCCATATGTGTAGGTTGGTGTTAATGGGACCTTATTTTCGGTACAAAACTGGAATGGGACCTTAGCAGAATAATATAGGGAGGGATTCTTTGTTACCATCAAAATTAGAACACAACTAGAGGTGACCTGCCACGCGCACACTGGAATAAAATATTTTATATTTAAGCAAGTAATTCCGTGAAGAACTAAATAGCCTATTTTCTTATATCCTACTTATGTTAATTGCCTCTATCAACATACAAAATTTCAGTTTGATTGTTGTAATAGATTCGTACATATTGAGAACCGTCTAAATATTTCGGATGGTCGCCATGTTCGATTTTTATATATGTAGGCCATGGAGTTATGAACTATTAGATGACGATTATTGCGTAGGTTCATTATTCAAACGTTGACTTCCATCGCATGATTATGACACAAGAAATACAATCTTAATTTTTAAATTTTGCAAGATCACTATCTTGAGGTTATGTAAAACATTGAACTAAATTAGATTTCAGTGCATTACAATATGTATAAACTGTACCAAGTTTCACTGCGCTCGGATGGTTAAATCGCGAGAAACGTCTATTCTTCAACTTCACTTGGCCGCCATGTTCGTTTCGTATTTTACATGTTTCTTAAACTTACATAGGCGGCTTTGGTGGCGTAGTCGGTAGCATGCTGAGCTTCTATGCCCAAGATCGCGGGTTCAAACCCGGCCGAAGCCGTCGGAAATTTTAAGAGCGTTAAAAATCCCTCAGTATGCCTTCCTTCGGAGGGGAAGTAAAGCCGGCGGTCCCATGTCATAGATTTATGACATTTTAAAGAACCTTCCACTAATTACACCTGTGTGAAGCTAAATTGTATAGGTTAAGAATGTAAACAACGCTTTTGGTCCCTACGTTCATTGCCAAGAGCCGACTGCGGTGATGTCTGGTAGCTAAGTTCTGAACTAGTAATCATTGACGGTGACGATTGGCGGCAAAAGTAGGAACTACTTGAAAGTTGATCGTCTGCAGTCCTTACTTGAATTGAAACAGATACACACACTAATACAGTCTTCACAATTAACACCGGTTATCAGACAGATTCTACACACACCCAAAGTACACGAGGCTACATGACCGCGTTGTTGCAGCCCCTAAACTTAAGAACCAACCATCACCGTACATAATTTCAGGGTGATATCAGTAATAGTTTCGGAGATATAGAATGTTGGTGAAATATTTCGCAGAGCCGCCATGTTAGATTATTGAGATGTAATAAAATTTGAAGGGCACGGTCGGGTTGAGACAAAATAGTAATATGACTAGCGAGATTCATTGAAATCGCTTCAGCCGTTTAGATTTTATTAGGGACACACACACACACACACACACACACACGGACAAAAGGCCATCTCATAAGCCTATTTTTTTTCATAAATAAAAATAGTCTAAAAAGGAACAGTCTGAATTTTATGAAAATAACGTAGATTTATTCATAAATGTGTGCATAAGCAAGCTAAACTAAAAATGGAAAGACATTTGACACCGCTAGGCTACAATAAATTATTATTTACAATAGTATCTGATGATAATGATGATCAGGTGTCATCAAGTCTGCGTCGACTCCTAGCGACTGCATGGATGGACTGTCTCCATATAATTCGGTCTTCAGCCATATACTGTACTTTAGATCCTTCAATGACATATTCATGTTGGACTTGATGGAGTCGATCCATCTCAATGCTGGCCGCCCTCGTCTCCGAGACCCTTCCACCTTTCCAAGCATAATTGTCTTTTCCAACGCCTCATAATGTGTCCAAAATATGACAGCTGTAATCATGTTATTAATGCTTCAAGAGACAGATCTGATTTGATTTTTTGAATCACCCATACATTTGTCTCCTTGGCTGTCTAAGGAGTACGCAGTATCCTTCTCCAACACCAGAGCTCAAAAGCAGCAATATACTTCCTATCTCGTTTCCTTATGGTCCAGCTTTCGCAACCATATGTAGCTATGGGAAAGACTAGTGCCTTAACCATTCTAATTTTAGTAGGCAAAGAAACATCGGAACACTTGAAGATCTTATCCAGGCCTTTAAAAGCTGCTCTTCCTAGGGCAAGTCTTCGGCGAATCTCTTGACTGCTTGAGCCATTACTACTAATGGTTGATCCCAACAAACAGAAACTATTCATCTCTATGATTATCTTATTATCAATCATAATGTTACAACAGTATCTAGTCCCTTGTATAATTCTTAATCTTTGACCATACTGTATATTTTTCTAACACCCTGTATTATAGGGAACAAAGGAGGGCAACCCTATTTGTAGCTAATGAACTGGTATTTGTCAGTAGCCGTGTAACACATAATCCACACGCGTCTTTCTTTGTTCGGCGTCGCCACTTGAGCGTGACGTCGTTCTTTTGTCCGCCTGCCGTCGTAAGAAACAGCAAGCGTCCTTTGTTCGGCGCCAAGTGTCGCAGCTGCGGGTAATGCCAGGAGGCTTTGGCTCGGGCAAAAAGTCGTCCAAGAGGCCATGCTAATGGCGTCACGGCCCAGTGGACGATACAAAGTGGTACGAGAAACTCTCAAACAACATGGGATTCATCAAACACTATTGATCAAGCGCCATAAACTTGGACCGATGAATTCACTGCTCACTTCACTGTTCGCTATCATTAACTGCTTGTTCTATAAGTTTAATACAAGACTTGTAGCTGTCAGCGTGTCTGAGATATCTCACATTATGTACAAAACAAAAGTTTGGTGCTTTTCAGTCGGTCAACACGAATGTACCCAAAAAGAGCTGGATTATGCCCTAATCCTGAAATAAATTACATGAGATTAATTAATACACTAGGATGACCAGTTTCGATCGTCAAGCGATCATCATCAGATCTATTACACTTAGGCTATAACATCTATGTTTGAGAATACAGGTGAAAAATATTTACAATATGTACAATTATTTAATTGCAGTATTGGTAATGCAACTGTCGGTGTATGCTAAATGCAGTATATCTAATGTTAGGTGAAATGCTAAAATAGTGATGGAAATCCGGAGTTTTTCTGTTTGGGGTGATTATATGGTTGTAAAAAATCAACTATGGTTATACTGGATTAATACAGGCTGATACTTATCCGGTTGTCTTCCTGGCTGGAACTTCGAGCAGTTTCGTGTTCACTCTAGCACCAGTTGTGGTCGACTGAACCCGGGTGTTAACTGTACGAAACTGGATTTTCCTTTCTTCCCCCTCACATTATGTGTTATGAGGGCGGATTGAAAAGTATAGTTAGTTAGTTAGTTAGTTATTGCTGTTTTAAAAGGCGGAATTATGAGGTCATCTGCCCCTAAAATTGAAAAGTCTTTGCTACTATTTTATATTTTATATTTTTGAAAGCCTTTGCCTGGAGCGTCGCGCTTTATGGAAGTGAAACTTGGACTGTTGGAGAAGGCAGAAAAGAGGAGAATCGAAGCGTTGGAAATATGGTGTTACAGGAGAATGATAAAGATCAGATTGGTAGATAAGGTTAAGAATGAAGAGTGGGGTAGGAGAGATGTTTCTGGCGACTGCTAATGAAGAGAAGAGATAGGTTGGTAGGACACATAATTAAGACACCCAGGAAGGCAGGGTCGAGAACAAGAACTGTAGGGGTATACCAAGGTTAGAATATGTTAAATAGATTGCCTTGGATGTAAGGTGTGGTAGCTATGTAGAGATGAAACGATTAGCTCAGGACAGGGAGGCATGGAGTGCTGCATAAAGCCCGTCGAAAGACTGAAGACTCAAACAACAACAGTCAAACAAATATACATACTGTTCTACGTAGTTGGTTGGTTCCTCAGTTTAGGGGCTGCGACAACGCGGTCATGTAGCCCCGTGCACTTTGGGTGTGTGTAGAATGTCTGATAACCGGTGTTAATTGTGATGGCTGTATTAGTGTGTGTTATCTGTAATTCTGCTAAGGACTGCAGACGATCAATTTCGGTAGTTCCTACTTTTGCTACCAAATGCTACCGTCAACGACACCTAGCCTTGAATTTGGCTACTAGATGCCACCTCAACTGGCATCTTGAGGCGAACGTTGGAACTTAATAGAGCGGTAATCAAATCTAAGCTTATATAGCTTCACACAATTGTAGTTAGTGGAAGGTTGTTTTACTCCTACATGCCATAAATCTATGACAATGGCCCGCCGGATTTATTTACCCTCCGAAGGAAGGCATACTGAGGGATCTTAAACGCTCTTAAAAAATCCGATGATTTCGGCCGGATTTGAACCCGCAACCTTGGGCATAGATGCTCAGCTTGCTACCAACTACGCCACCGAAATCGCCCATTTATAAATCTCATGATTATTTTTTTTTCAGTTTTATCGAATAACCCATCTCATTTGTGTACAATCATGTTAACCGACTGAAAAGCACCAAACTTTTGTAAACATCTATTCATTTGTTAAATTGTTGTACATATTTCGGCTTGACAACGAAGCCTTCTTCAGCTAAATATTAATTAAGGGACACATACAATACAACTTAAGGAGCCAAAATATTAACTATTTTAATATTATAATATTGTCTCTCTCATATAGCTTGTACATTTCCGAGGAAACACACACATCTTGCTATTGGAAGCAAAGTTGTAAATTTTCAAAATTGAATTCTTATCAATTTTTCAAAATTTGGTCCTTGCTTTGTGTTCATATTATCTCCCAAGTTTATAGGAAAGTTTGGATTTCTCATTTTTCCTCTAAGTGCGTGTTAAACTTTCAGATACAAAATGAAACTCACTCAAAACTTTGCGGCTTTAGTCATTAATTCTTGACATTAGCTACTTCGGTGGCGTAGTTGGTAGCATCCTGAACTGCTGTGCCCAAGAACGCGGGTTCAAACCCAGCCGAAGTCGTCGGATTTTTAAGAGCGTTAAAAATCCCTCAGTATGCCTTCCTTCGGAGGGGAAGTAAAGCCGGCGGTCCCATGTCATAGATTTATGGCATGTTCAAGATCTTTCCACTAATTACACCTCTGTGAAGCTAAATTACGATAAAATGTAAACAACGCTCAGGTTCCTATGTTCGTCGCCACGAGCCTACTGCAGTGGCGTCTAGTAGCCAAGTTCTGAACTTGTAGTCGTTGACGGTGGCGTTAGACGGCAAAAGTAGGAACTACTTGAAAAATTCAGAGTCTGCAGTCCTTGCTTGAATTAAGAAACAGAAACACTCACTAATACAGTCATCACAATTAACACCGGTTATCAGACAGATTCTACACACACCCAAAGTACAGGGGGCTACATGACCGCGTTATCGCAGCCCCTAAACTGAGGAACCAACCAACCAACTTTTACAAGGCAGATAATTGAAAATACAATATATGATTTATGATTCTGGGAGTCACTAGAGTTGATTACAAATTGAATTATCACTGCTGTACCGGAAATATTTGTTTTTTATTACGTAAATAAATCACCTTTCTGTAGCTTCCAAGCCACATGGGAATTGAGGGAAATGAGGGGTACCCGCTAGAGATATTCGGTCTCAGGCCAACAAGTTCCGGCATTTTGGGAGAGTCAGTGGCTAGCTGACCCACTGCCCAGTAAACTGAGAGCGATCAAGGGACCGAGTCCGTCATTTTGTGTAGGCTAAGGATAGGTCATACAAGATTCACCCACTCGTATCTGATGAGAAGAGAAGACCCCCCCCCCTCCCCCCAATTTGTACCTGTGGAGCCATTTTCACCGTGGCCCACATTTTAACCGAGTGTGTGGATCTTGCTGACTTACGAAGAAACCTTGGTTTGCAGATGACACTCAAACTTATATTGGCCGATGACGCGGAGGCTGCTGATCTCGTTATCAGATTTATAAGTTAGAGTGGGTTAGGGCCAGCAATCTAAATTTTCTAGTGTACATTGACTCAACGACTTGTTCGTTTCTGAATGATGAATGTTTTGTTTTTCCGTGATATTTGTTTATTTTTGTAATTATTAGTTTTATTTAATTTCTTTGTTTTATTAATTTTAGGAGTACACTCTCAAAATTTTACATTCCATTCCAAATTTGTATACTTTAATTTGTGTTAAGAAGGGCAGATGACCTCGTAGTTCCTCCCCTTAAAACAACAATATGTATCTAAATTTGTGAAATTCATTTTTAGCTGAAGGTTTCACACCTTTAAAGAAACAAACGTCCACAAATTCCTACAAACATGGCAGATATGAGGGGATACTGTGAACGTCATCACAAAGGAATGACCATATATATAACAAGTAGTTCCGTGAAGAACTAAGGCCTATTTTCATATATCCTACTTATGCTAATTGCCTCTATCAACATACAATATTTCAGTTTGATTGCTATCATAGATTAGTAGATATTGAGAACCGTCTATATATTTCTAACGGTTATATTTGCAGGATTTTTATATATCTAGGTCATAGAGTTAAGTACTATTACATGAAGATTATTCTGTAGGTGTATTATTCAAACTTCTATCACATGCTTAGGACACAAGAAATAAAAACGAGATTTTAAAATTTCGCACAGCCTCCTTCTTGTGGTTATGAAAACAATTGAAATAAATTAGATGTATGTGGATTTAAATGGGTATAAGTATTTACCATACAAAGTTTCACTGCGCTCGGATGGTTAAAACACAAGAAACGACCATTTAAATATTTACATTCGCGTCACCGCCATGTTGGATTTGTGCTCACCAGGTTATTGAAAGTTCCATAGGTGAACTTACGTTTATAGCCTTTATCAACATGCGGCTTCGGTGGCGTAGTCGGTTGAATGCTGAGCTTCTATGCCCAAGATAGCGGTTTCAAACCCGACCGAAGCCGTCGGATTTTTAAGAGCGTTAAAAATTCCTCAGTACCGGTATGCCTTCCTTCGGAGGGGAAGTAAAGCCGGCGGTCCCATGTCATAGATTTATGGCATGTTAAAGATCCTTCCACTAATTGCACCTGTGTGAAGCTAAATTGAATAGGTTAAGAATGTAAACAACGCTCTTAGGTTTCTACGTTCGTTGCCAAGCGCCGACTGTGGTGGCGTCTAGTAGTTAAGTTCTGAACTTGGCCTAGTAGTCGTTGACGGTGGCGCTTGGCGGCAAAAGTATGAACTATTTGAAAAATTATAAGTTGCAGTTGTTAAAATTAAAAAACAGATACACACACTAATACAGTCATCACAATTAACACCGGTTATCAGACAGATTCTACACACACCCAAAGTACACGGGGCTACATGACCGCGTGGTCGCAGCCCCTAAACTTAAGAACCAACCAACCAACCTTTATCAACATACAATATTTCAGTTTGATTGCTATCATAGCTTAGTAGATATTGAGAACCGTCTAAATATTTCGGATGGTCCCCATGTTGGATTTTTATGTATGTAGGCCATAGAGTTATGTAGGCTACTATTAGATGACGATTATTGAGTAGGTTCATTATTCAAACTTTGACTTCGATATAATTTTAAAATTTCGCACAGCTGCCATCTTGCGGTTATGTAAAGAATGGAACTAAATTAGATGTCAGTGCATTACAATGTGTTTAAATATTAGTTGTGCCATGTTTCACTGCGCTCGTATGGTTAAATTGTGGGAAAAATCTATTGAAACCTTTCAACTTCGCTTGGCTGCCATGATCGTTTTGTCCTTAACAGGATTTTGGAAGTCATATAGGTGAGCTTCTAGTAGTGACCTTTATCACCGTAAACAATTTCAGGGTGATATCGGTAATTGTTTCGGAGATATACAGTAGAATACTGGTGAAATATTTCGCACGGTGGCCATGTTGGAATGGTGAGACGTAATAACATTTGAAGGGCATGGTCGGGGTCGGACATAACATTATTACGACCTTACCGAGTTTCAAGAAAATCGCTCCAACAGTTTACATTGTATTAGGGACACACACACATACGCACACACACATATACAATAGGCGATCTCATAAGCCTAAATCGTAGCTGGTCTGGACCAAATAATGACATGCGGAGCGCTCTAACTAGGTTGGCAATACATGGTTTTTACCACAAGCTATGTATTCGACAGGGCTATCATGAACCGTCTGAGCAGTGCGTTTGTAAGCTGTGTGAAGATCATTGCGAGTGATATCATTTCAACAAATGCACCAAACGAGGACAATCCCTTATGGACTACTGTAAAACGTGAATGTATCTTATATATGGCCATTTGGCTGCAATAAAGTCATAAATGAAAATAGGTAAAAAATGGATAAAAATGGTTACGATTCGAATGTTGAAAAAATTAAGCTTTGCAATATCAAGATAGGTGTGCCTCCTTGGAAATGTATATAATTGTTGTACAAGATTTATAACATATACAGTTATAATACATGTTTTTTTTAAAGTTTTGGCACCTTAGTTATAACTGGATTAATAACTCACTTAGATGGTTCCAAGTTTCACAGGCCCTCGATGTAGTCCCCACCGTTGCGTACAACGTGTTCCCAGCGATGCGGAAGTCGTCGGATCCCGTTGGCACTGCCCTATCTATTGATGGTACGAAGAGAGCGCTCGGCAGCCTGCTTAACGTCTGCAATGGTACGGAAGCGCTCCCCGCGCATTGTCATCTTCATCTTCGGGATGAGATCATAGTCGCAGGGACTGATGTCGGGAGAATATGGGGGGTGATAGAGGACCTCCCAGCCCCAGCGATCCAACAATGCCGACACAACGCCTGCTGTGTGTGTCCTAGCATTGTCATGCAGAACGATGGGCGGTGTAACCATGTGGTGGCGCCGTTTCCTTCTCAGAGCTCCTCGGAGATGGTCTTGCAGAAACGAACAATAGTACGCCGCATTAACGGTTTGACCTCGGGGAACAGTATGGTGAATGATCACACCATCCCAATCATAGGCAAGAATCAACATTACCTTCACATTGGTGGGGGATGGTCGAACTGTTTGTTTCCGTGGTGATCCGTGGTGCCACCACTCGTTCGATTGGCGTTTTAACTGTGGCTCATAAGATCTGGCCCACGTCTCGTCAATGGTTATGATACGCCGTAAGAAGGCCTCTCCTTCGCGCTCATAACGCTGCAAGTGCATACGACAAGCGTCATATCGCAACCATTTGTGCATGTCGGTTAAGTCATGCGGAACCCATTTGGACGCAATCTTCCTCATTTTCAGTAAGTCCTTCAGGATTGGGAGACAGTTGAATGCGCCAGTCCGGTATCTTGCTCTAATTGACGAATCGTTACGTTCCGATACACCTCTACTAACGCGGACACCATCTGTACATTGTCATCACTTACTGGTGGGTGACCAGATCGAGGCATGTGCTCCACATGTTCGCGGCCATCTCGAAAGGCTGCAATCCATCTTGCTACCGTTCTGAACGGTAACGCAGCTGCACCGCACGCTGCTGCAATCCTCGGTGACACTGTTTAGCACTGCGACCCCTAGCACCCTGATTTTTTATCCATGTTCGCTGCTCCTGCTTGGAAGACATTGCGACTGTCTTTCGCAAGCGCTGGTCTCACACTACTCATCTAACAGGCGCGACTGCGCACGAGCGGTGGTGAGGACGGGCGACGTCATGTGCTCTGAGGGAGGGGATGCGGGGCAGCAACTGTCGGTAAAAATGGCAACGCCCAACATTGTTGCAACTTGGCACTGAAGCATTGGTGCCAGAACTAAAAAACCAGCCCATGTATTAAAATCATAATTGTTTTGGCTCCATATTCTTTATGTTCTCCCTTAAGATATCGTTGTGTTCAAATCTATAAATTATTGATTGCAAAGAACATGCGATTAATTCTTGACATTAGCTACTTTTGGCTTTTCAACTTTCACAAGGCAGATTATTGAAAATGTATTATTCACAAACCTTTCTGGGAGTCAATAGAAGTTGATTACAAATTGAATTGTCACTGCGGTACCGGAGATATTTCTTTTATTACGTAAATAAATTATTTTACTTCTTGCTCATTTGACGACGACCGCCATGACACATTGGCGTCCTACACGACGTCACACCCGTTGCCAACATGTCCGATACAAAATACACCACACGACACGCGTAACTTTGTAATTATGTGAAAAGAGAAATAGATGGCATAACCATTGGATGAAGGTTATTGATGCGTGACTACCCCCACTGTGCGTGACAAAAACCAGGGGTGTTTATATTAACTAACGCGCTACCTTACCATTATTGGTCTCGGCGAAAACCATTGAAAGTGGTGATAGTTATGTCGCAACTTCCACGATCCATGGACGGTTGAAACTTGGCGCACTTTCGCAGTAACTTGACGGCGCTTTTTTGTTCTTCTATGCCGGATGCGAAATAGTACCATATGCGTGGGGTTGGCAATACTGCACACGTTGCGGAAAATGGTGGAGTCAGCTGGAATTTCACCTATATAAATCGTGTTCATATTTGGGACGGCTGGGTGGGTCACAGACAGCAGAGGAGTAAACTATTACTATATTTTCCCGACTATTAAGTTAATTCAGATATTTGGGTAAATTTCAGTACTTTTAAGAATTGTGTCCCAAAAAGTAGCTCTCGTCAAGTTTTACCAACATGTTGAAACGGTTCCTTTTTTTTTTTTTTTTTTTTTTTTTTTTTCAAAGAAAATATATGGTTAGTAGCATGGCCACCTCTTGCTGGTGGGCCATTGCAAGAGTCCAGCGCTTGAGCTATGGGATTCTTTGTGGTGGTCCAGCAGTGAGGGGGGCTTTGCCCTGTGAAGTTTCATTGTACTATATGTTATTTTAACGATTGTGTGTTTTTTTTCTTTTTATTCTGTTCCTGTGGAGGATAGGATTATGTCTTTTAGGAGTGTTACTTTGTCTATGGAAAGAGATTAATGGAGAGGATCTGTAATGTTGAGATGAGAAGATTGCAGGTTTGTTGGAAGGAATGATTGGATATGTTGAGAATAGATTGGAATAATGAGAGAGGACATGATATGTTGGTTATGTCTTATTGTGAGTTACTCTGAAAATATATGGTTATGAAAAGTAGTCCTTGTTGTGCTACACAACCACCACCCTGAATGTATGTAAAGTTGCAATGTGTTCTTCCGACTGTATATACAACTGATGACCTAAATATTTCAGCGACTTCCTTTATCACAGCCAAGCTGAAGTGCCAGCAGTTGAACGAGCTGGGTTACGAATTACTGAGCGATGTTTAGTGCTACAGAGCCTCAAGCCAAGTTTGCTGACAGCAGGTGATAGACACACGGAGTAAGATGATGTAGACGCAGAGTTGACGCGTAAACAAATGGGGGAGCATCTGCCAAGATCTCAATTACCATAGCAAACAAAACTAGTGCGTACAGGCCGTCCAATAAACCAAACACACACCGACAATCCGACTGGCATCTATTCAGTTGATTACTGCATTCTGTATTTCAAACACAAAACAGGTGTATAGACAACTTGAGGACAAATGTAATGGATTTTTGTGACAAACTCAAAGCAAATAACCTCATAATATTAGAAAAAGTAAAAGCCCGCTACATGAAACGAATCTTGGGTATCGGGAAAACGGCGCTGTCAAGACTGACTTATACCTTGAGAGAGAAACTTTCTTCATTGAAGACATTAGCTCACGCCAAATACTCAAAAGGAAAAAACAATGCTATCTGGAACGACTTCTTCCTAACTGACGCCATGGTGACAGAAGAATGGAAACATGCGAACTATGACTTTCGACATGAAATAACACGATACTCAACACATGGTTTTCACCACAAGTCCTGTCAAAACAAGATATTCCTCTAGCTGGATGTGAACTGTTTATGTGAACTTTGCAGTCAATACTGTGACAGATATCATGCAAAGCATTGCAGAGAAAGGCAAATTTCACTACCATTAAAGTAATGCACTTAGTTTCGGTATTTGCACATTGTGCATATCTTTATTAATAAAATAAACAAGTAGTTCCGTGCAGAAATATACAACCTATTTTCATATATCCTACTTATGTTAATTGCCTCGATCAACATACAACATTTCAGTTTGATTGCTGTGATGGATTCGTAGATATTGAGAACCGTCTAAATATTTCAGTTGGTCGCCATGTTGAATTGTAGACTATAGAGTTGTGCTCTGTGAGATGACGATTATTCCGTAGGTTCATTATTCAAACGTTCACTTCGATCGAATGATTAATACACAAGAAATAAATACTTAATTTTAAAATTGCGCACAGCCGCCATCTTCAGGTTATGTGAACAATTGTACTAAATAGATGCCAGTGCAATACAATGTGTATAAACATTCACTGTACCAATTTTCACTGCGCTCAGATGGTTTAATCACGAGAAAGTATATTAAAATATATCACGTTCGCTTGGCCAACTGTACGTTTTGTATTTTACAGGTTTTTGTAAGTCTCATCGCTGAACTTTTAGTAGTACCCTTTATCACCGTACAAAATTTCAGGGAGATATCAGTAATAGTTTCGGAGATGTAGAATGCCGGTGAAATATTTCGCACAGCCGTCATCTTGAGAATATGTAAACAATTGAACTTGAATTAGATGCCAGTGCTTTACAATGTATATAAACATTTGCTGTGCCAATTTTCATTACGTTTGGATGGTTAAATCGCGAGAAAAGTCTATTTAAAAGTTTCACCTGCGCTTGGTGGCCATTCTCATTTAGTAGTTAACAGATTTTTGAAAGTCTCATAGGTAAACTTTTGAGTAGTGCCGTTTATCACCGTACAAAATTTCATAGTGATATCAGTAATAATTTTGGAGATATAGAATGCCAGTGAAATATTTCGCACAGCCGCCATGATGGATTGGTGAGACGTAATAAAATTTGAGGGGCACGGTTAGGGTCGGCCGTAATAGTACTGTGACCTTACCGAGTTTCATTCAAACCGCTCGAGCCGTTTAGAAGTTATTAGGGACACACACACAAACACACACACATACATACATACACACACACGCGCGGGCAAAAGGTGATCTCTTAAGCCAATTTTTAGCCTACTTTCGATTTTTGCAAAACACGAAAGTAGACTTATGAGATCACTACAGGGCGAAACAAGTGTGTCTGTCTGTGTATGTGTATGTGCGTGTGTGAGTCTGTGTGTGTGTGTGTGAGTGTGTGTACTCTGAATGTCTGCCCCCCCCCTATCAATTCAAACACAGTGAGCGCAAATTGAACGAAATTTGGTACAAAGGTAGCACTAGCAAAGGACACCTCAGTGTCATGTTTTATATCGCTGCCATCATGACGGAAACGTAATGGCGGCCACACAAATGTTCAAAGCTTAAATCAAATTACGACTAACCTAATCATCCGATCTCTACCAAATTTTGCAACAACATACCTTTATGGAGGAAGCATCCTTTGACAAATCTAATGGGTCATTAGCCTAATAGTTTGCGGATGGCGGCCATCTTTGTGTCAAAATCGATTACCCCTATTAATTCGAACACGGTGAAACCGAATGGAATGAAATTTGGTACAGAGGTAGCACTAGCAGAGGGCACCTCAGTGTCATGTTTTATATCGCCGCCATCTTGACGGAAACGTAATCGCGGCCACACAAATATTCAAAGCTTAAATCAAATTACGATTAACCTAATCATCTGATCTCTACCAAATTTTGCATCAACATACCATTATGGAGGGAGCATCCTTTGACCAAACTAATAGGTCATTAGCCTAATATTTTGCGGATGGCGGCCATCTTTGTGTGAAAATCGATTCCCCCTATTAATTCGAACACGGTGAAACCTAATGGAACGAAATTTGGTACAGAGGTAGCACTAGAAAAGGCCACCTCAGTGTCATGTTTTATATCACCGCCATCTTGACGGAAACGTAATCGCGGCCACCCAAATGTTAAAGGCTAAAATGTAATTACGACTAACCTAATAATCTAGTCTCTACCAAATTTTGCAACAACAAATCTTTATGTGGGAAGCATATTCTGACCAAACTGCTAGATCATCAGCCCAATAGTTTGTAGATGGTGGCCAAGTATGTGTGCAAATCGATTCCCCCTATCAATTCAAACACGGTGAAACTGAATTGAACGAAATTTGGTACAGAAGTAGCACTAGCAAAAGGCACCTGAGTGTCATGTTTTATATCGCCGCCATCTTGACGGAAACGGAATGACGGCCACCCAAATGTTAAAAGCTTAAATTAAATTTCGACCATCCTAATAATTTGATCTCTACCGGATTTTGCAACAACATGCCTTTTTGTGGAAAGCATCTTATGACTGATTACAAGGTCACCAGCCCAATAGTTTGCAAATAGCGGCCATGTATGTGTGCAAATCCATTCCCCAGGTCAATTCAAACACGGTGAAACCGAATTGAATGAATTTTTTTACAGAGGTAGCACTAGCAAAGGGCACCTCATATTCATGTTTAATATCCCTATAGCACGTTGTATTTCAACAAGCTACTACAACCAACATTCAATTATACTCCTTGAAAAGGACAAAGAGTTATAACAATACCCATGCATTTAGGAGAAAGTAGGCTATATGTTCTTACCTGAACATCTTGTTTAAAATAAAATGAAAATAGGCTAAAAACGAAGTGGCAGTGAAAATATGTTGTTGTTGTTGTTGTTGTTTGACTGGTTTGATGCTGGGTGAGGGGGAGAAACTGAATTACAATTCAAGTGAGGAACCATCCCGGCATTTTCCTGGCGGTGAATTCGGAGACCACAGAAAACCACTTCCAAGATGTATTTCCGCTCGAAGAGCTGCCACCTGGTTTCTGTATAGATTGCAGATCACCCATGTGAACCATAATGTCGAGACCCCCTCTAGAAGCCGAGCAATCAGGAAGCGGCTGTACTGAAGACGTCAGGTGAGCGAGGGACGACGAATCAATCGCTACTCGCGACTCCCACACAAAGCTGACGTTGCGATTGTGGTGTGGTGTATAAAAAAAGAATGGGAAAAGTTGGGTTGGTTTGCCTTCAAAAGAGACGAATTTCTCCCCCCTCCATTTAAAATATTGATGATATGCATAAAGTGGATAGAGATTTCAATGTAATCAGTAAGTCTCTCGCTGCCAGACGGGAGGTCGCACCTGCCATTCGGAACATAGGGCAAGTGAAATACAATGAAATACATGATGGGTAGAATTGAATCATAGATATGTTATTATTATTATTCTCTCCACGTTGGGTGAGTGGTTATCGTGTCAGACTACCAACCCTAAGCTTGCAGGTTCACTCCTGGCTGTGGTAAGTGATTTTTGAAAGTCGACAAAAATCTCGGCACGCATATCATATATGCATTGTTCGCACATTAAATAAGCCATTTGAATTCAGTAGGGTGGCTTCGGTGGCGTATTTGGTAGCATGCTGAGCTTCTATGCCCAAGATCGTGGGTTCAAACCCGGTCGAAATCGTCGAATTTTTTAAGAGCGTTAAAAATTCCTCAGTATGCCTTTCTTCGGAGGTGAAGTAAAGCTGGCGGGCCCATGTCATGGATTTATGGCATGAAAAAGAACCTTCCACTAAATACACTTGTGTGAAGCCAAAATTTGTAGGTTAGTTTTGATTAATGCTCTTAATTTCCAACGTTCTTCACCGGGCGCTGGTTGCGAAGGCATTTACTAGTAGCGAAGTCCACAGCTAGGTGTCGTGGACGGTAGCATTTCGTATCGAAAGAAGGAACTACTTGAAATTATCGCCTGCAGTCCTTACTTGAATTAAAAACAGATAACACACATTAATACAGCCATCTCAATTAACACCGGTTATCAGACAGATTCTACACACACCCAAAGTACACGGAGCTACATGACCGTGTTGTCACAGCCCCTCAACTGAGGAACCAACCAACCGAATTCAGTGGACCGTGTTCATAATGACAAAATTAATCTCTGGATTTTCCGCCAACACAAAGATACTCCTTTCTCTACTAGAAAGTGCTATAGTGTCGAGGAGCTTAGGTAACTAACTTCCTTGACTTTCATAGTGCTCCAAGGAACGACACAAATTCGACATTCAAGCTGCCCTCTGAGCGTCAAATAACAAAGCTTGCACCCGGCACCTGAGGCCATACGATATTATTAGTATTATGAGGTAACAGTAGTTCATAGTCATGGGACCATCTCAAGGTATAGGGGTTAGTATGCTTAGCTGACCCCCCCCCCCCCCACGAGGACCGAGTTCGATCATCAGCTCATCAAAAAATGTAATTCTGGTCTGAGTGCTCGAACGAAGTACTGTACCCATGTGAGTAATTTCCATGGAAAACATGCTTCTGCCTCCAGCCAGCATCAGTCCTCAGGCGTGTACCGTCCACCCACTGAGCAGTTGCATATTTTTGATCTGAGACTAAAAGGTATCAACTCTACAATGATAAAGCACAACTCTATTCTAAAGACTTTAATTCAGCTCTAAATCATGGCCTCAAACACACAAAAACACAATCCCAACAATATAACACAAAACAAAGCAAAATTACCCATACAATCCACTAATATTCACACTTTACCCTTGCAAATCCAGATGATTATTCATTCATTTACCCTGAGATTCACATCAAAATTCATTCTCAAGTGCGCTGATGCACATGTAAATTACACATAAACTGTACTTATAATCTTATGTCACCTGTTGTGACCTCTTTAATTTCACAATCTTAATTGTTTACTCTCAACACCTCTTAATTTACATTATGCGTACACTTGTGTTTTGTATCTCTTTTCCCACCAAAATGCTTTACCATGCATTAACCAATTTATGGGTTGCACATCAAATTTACTTGCAACTCCACAACTATATGTAATCATACCCCGTTCTGCAGTTCCCTTCTGCAGTCCCCTTTTCTACAGTTCCACTGTATGCCGTTGTGATTTCAATTTCAAAAATTCCGTTACCGCTGTGTCGGATGGTATATTATGCTACCCTTGCGTGGGCATAGCCTATGGCATCTAGTGTCGACCTTTAGAGCTAAGTAACACTGTCAGTAAAAAATGCAACTTCCAACAACTCATAAGTTTGCCAAGTATTACGTTATAAGAACGATCCTTAATTAACAATGTGATTCAAACCACACAAATTCATTATACAATACAACAATGACTCTTTCCATTACAAACAGGGTTTCAAAGTCTGTCCATTCTAAATGTCAACCTTCAAAGGTCGTTTAAAAATCTCCCCCTCGGAGCTACTTGTATACAATGGGACTGAGTCGAACGGTCACAACACGTGCGCTGTCCCTTCCTGACTCCCTCCTGTGCTTTATCTCCAAGCAGTAACACAAATTTAAATACAATAGTGCAGTCTCACTGACCCTCATATCCCATATGATTTCAACTAAATTGTATGCAAGACAGGTTATGGGCGTGTTTAAATATTTATTCCTAACCTTAGGATATTAATAACTGGCCTCAATAGGTCCATTACATTATATGAAGGAACGAGATTCATCAATCACTGGTCGAACTGGCTAGCCGGCATCTCATTAAATGCTACGGTCAGGCACATCCTGTCGCCAATTAAATTCACTTCCCAGGAGCTGAATTATTTCAATAACTAGTTCTCGGTCGATATCAGGTATCATGCAGAGGTTTCCATTGTTATCCTCTCATACACCACAGGATTCGAACCCAGAACATTTCATGGCAATCCACAGAGCTAGGGTCAATCACTAAAATACGCTCTGGCCATAATAAATATCTCTGTACGCCCTAGGCTATACGAGATTTCACACGTCGAATAGATTACCTGGCTTCCGTGACTATTGTGCTATGATCTCCTCCTTTAATTAGTAAGATAAATCTATCAATTACTCTACAAGCTTATTCACAAGCTGCAAATTCAATTCTCTATTAAACTCTTCCATTCCCTAGATTCTTGCATATTTATTCCCATTATCATAATATACTCTGATATTAAATTGCTTTTCTTAGCCCTTCATGTATAATATTACTGCTTGGATAGATAAATATTCCAATTAGCATATATATTTTGCTTACAGCCATTTTTCCCTGATATGTATTCATTTATTCATTTTATTATTATTATTATTATTATTATTACTGACATGAATTACAATAACCCGACACAACGTAACCATTTTAATAACCGAACATCCGTGTTCGTTACGTTAAGTTTTTATGTAACTGAATTGCCATTTTACAATAGTGGTAACGATTTATCCACTCAATGATGTACAAAAACATCTCAACTTGACTAAAATCAACACAACAATAATACCTTGAGGTTCTCCCTCCTAAAATTGTCTCTTTTTGCATATTTTATAATTTTGAAATCACTCAACACACAGTGGACTATAACTGCTACAAAATCATGGTTTTTGGGTACTTACATCGGCTAGTCTGGTGGCTCCAATCACGCATTTCTTCCAGTAATGCCTACCATTATTTGCAAAATTAGCAAGGCATTCTTATACTTATAACACACATTTTACATAACTTTTGCCTTACAAGACACGCGGCACTTTTCCTTTCCATAGTGAAGCTGTTGCCTCCTTATTCACACAACACTTTATAGCCCTTGTGACACTATTAATTTTATATATATTTAACAAATCAACATTACAATCACACGCGCACTATTTACATTTCTTACTGGTTGACTTTTCCTGGCAAAATATCAGAAATGCAGACGTTGAAGATCTTCTCCTCGCTGCTATCCGCATCCTGATTGAAAGTCTCGATTCTCTGCCTAAGGATTCCTATCGATTCCTCAAACCGTCTAACAATCTCTATCCTTCGATACACTTCCTAATATCGCTTAAATACGCTTGCATATCGTCCTGAGCGTTAATTATATTGGTATTCTTATGAAATTTTACCAATCGCATAATAAAGTTTATCTCTGCGCAGTCCAACATCCTATGATCTGTCTAACCAATAGTTTACATACTGCGCTCAACCATTGTACACTGTACTTGTACAAATTATCACTCTCAATTGTCCTACTTTGTATATCACACGGTACATTTCCTACGTGAACAATAACAATCGCTCGTAATGCCGACTATACACATATGGCACGACTGTCCTTAATAAATGGTATTAATAAATGTCTTACTGCACGGCTCTTCATGTTGAAGTCCGAGCGTCCCTTCTCGACTTCGGTAACGCGCATTTCGCACTAGACTGCGGTTCAACTGATTACATTACTCGTTATTAATTCATGACTTAATGCATGATTATATGTTGCTGCACTTAGAATATTACAGTCCGCGTCTTATTTCTCTGAGCTAGGGTGACGTGTTCCTCGCTCTCAAGTATGGTTCGACTGACCGCCTCTGTCCTGGATCCACCCCTTATATTCGTTTAGAGAGAAAAAGTAGACCGAGAATTTCCCTGCAGTGTCATCTTCTCTCACAGTATGATTCTGGTCTTGAATTAACGTTTATATGGTTCCTTTTTCCTCGCCGGTCACAGATCTGTATGCGTGCTCGAGGATCGATCGGCCAATTAATTAATGTTAATTGCCTTTGCCAGCGCGTGCCCACGCGGCGTCACCTAAAAATCCCCGAAACCATGGTTAGATCTCTCCGCTAACCTCCAATTACTGTGTTACTGCGCGTTCCATTAAATCTGCCTCGATTTCAATGTTAAATGACTTGATAATTAGCCTCCCGGCTAAACATTCACATAGGTGCAAACCTCATGTCACTGCGTTGCTCCAATCACGAGTAATCATTAAATTACGCTGGTATCTCATCACTCCACTAGTCTCTCTATTCTAAAACGGGGAATAACTGGACAATAATTTAGCCCCCTGACCTGCTCCAGACGACTTAAGTAGGTCACATCGAGTGACACGGCTCCAAGAAACTACGCCCCTTTTCCAGAGTCATTAGACAAACGTCAAGCGCTCCAACTTCTGTGCTCAAGTCCAGAATTGTATGCCTCATACAGCCCAGTAATGCCGTATTCTACTAATAATCCCTGCATTATATTAATAAATAATGTCAGCATTAGTTCATATCACAACAGTGATTTAATATGTATTTTATCTAGGGGTTTTTATAACTTAAACTCCCTCAAAAGATCTCGTGTTCGTTCCTTGCTGGAACCTCAATTCTGAGCTCAACTATCTCTGAGATCCACGTTCGACACCAGTCAGCCTAACCCCGTTGGGTTCAGTACATTCAGCCTCGTGAGGCAAAACTTAGAAGAGGATAATTCGATTCCCACCTCAGCCATCTTAGAAGTGGTTTTCCGTGGTTTTCCCCATTTCTACTCCAGACGAACACCGGGATGGTTCCTAACCTAAGGCCACGGCCGCCTCCTTCCGAATCCACACTTGGCGTACAAATAATTGCTCTGAGTGGGTGAGAGATTTCACGAGCCTTCCATTCAAGAAAGCCATCAACAGCAAGGAGGTTCTGTCATGTTTTGGGGTGGAATCATGTTTGGTCGACGTACGCCTCTAATTCCTATCCAGCTAACGTGACTGGTTTGGTGTTGGTTCGTTGGTTCCCTAGTTTAGGGGCTGCGACATCTTACCTACTATTACTGAACTACACTGCTCACAAAAATTAGAGGATATTGTAAGGTCAGCTCATAATGGTGCAATAATATACGAGATCATTCAGTTTTTCAACCATTTATTACTTACATAATGCTATAATGACAGATAAAGCAGCCCATGATTCCGGAGAGCCCCTGATGAGTGTTTGAATCAAATGACATGAATGAAGAGAGAATATGGCAAACAAACAAAGCAACATTAACACTACCATAATCGTGGGCCATGGGTGAATATTGTTCTTCAGTATGGTGTATGGCCTCCTCGAACGGCTAGCACTGCTGCACACCTGTGTGCCATTGATGCAATGAGATGATCAATGAGTTCTTGGGGTATACGTGGCCAATCGTCCATAAGAGCAATCTGCAGCTGTGGAACAGTTGTGGGAGGTGCTGGTCTGCCTGCAATGCGCCTGCCTAATGCATCCCACACGTGCTTTATCGTATTTTAGTCCGACGAGGAAGCTGGCCACTGCATACGCTGGATACCCTCCTCCTCCAGCATGTCGTCCACCAACCCGCTCTGTGGGGACGTGCATTATCGTCCATAACACACACAGGAAGCACCTATGGCACCAGCATACGGCACGACAAAAGCTCGAAGAATCTCGTCTCTATACCTTACAGCGATCACAGTACCACGTGAGATGAAGTAGAGGTCCGTACGTCCACCCAGGCTAATTCCAGCCCACACCAGGAACCCACCACCGCCATACGGGGATCTTTCTTGTACAAAAGATGGGTGTTTTCGTGTCCCTAGTTCCCTCCGGATGCGAACACGTCGACTATCCGATTCCACGTTGAATCGCGACTCATCAGAAAACAGAACTGAGTTCCATTCAGCATGCCTCCACCCACGATGCTCCTCCGCCAAGTTTCTGCGATCTCTACGGTGTTGTGGAGTTAACCTGGTACACACCATGGGCCTACGGACATAGAGGCCATGTACATGAAGTCAGTTACGGAGAGTTTGGGTTGATACTCTGCGTCCCGTTGCTGTTAGAAGGGCACTTCTCAGTTGAGTTGCATTCTGCCGTCTATTCCGGCGGGCTGTTAACACGAGGTAACGGTCATCCCTTGCTGTTGTTGCCCGTGGGCGACCTTGTCCTACCCTTCT
Organism: Meconema thalassinum; assembly: GCA_946902985.2. Classification (NCBI taxonomy): domain Eukaryota; kingdom Metazoa; phylum Arthropoda; class Insecta; order Orthoptera; family Tettigoniidae; genus Meconema; species Meconema thalassinum. The sequence continues at coordinate 47,080,798 of OX336399.1, read as the reverse complement.
GTGAACAGTAGCTATTGTTTGAAAACGATTCCACAGTCTTGAGATCAAACTTTAAGACACCCCAAGGGCTCGAGCCACAACTTGTTGTGTCTGTCCAGCTTCCATCCGTCCTATGGCCCTCCAAGCCATTGATTCAGGTAAATCACGTTGTGGAGGCATTGCTGTCCCTAAGTCACGTCATTCACTAACTGACAACGGGAATGGAATGGCTCTGACCTCAGGAACAAACCACCGCCGTGTGACCCTTTGACAGCAGCAGTACGGACAGTGCCCTCCGTCATGCGGTGTATGTGCAGGGGCGACGCAAACACATGTTTACCTTCTCTGGGTGTAAAGGAAAGCTATTGCATCTAATGCGGTACGGGACACATAGCATACATAGCTGAGTTTACAATATCCCCTAATTTTTATGAACAGTGTAGATGACCAACACTTGTTGCCATGGTAACCACACTAATCACAAATAGGCGTACTTACTTTCAACAATAGTAAGATGTTCTTATAGCAACATACAGATGTCTCTACTGAACTAGATGACCAACACTTGTTGCCATGGTAACCACGCTAATCACAAATAGGCGTACTAACTTTCAACAATAGTAAGATGTTCTTATAGCAACATACAGATGTCTCTACAGAACTAGATGACCATCAATTGTTGCTAATCACAGATAGGCTTACTAACTTTCAATAATGGTAAGTATGATGTTCTTATAGCAACATACAGATGTCTCTACTGAACTAAATGATCATCACTTGTTTCCATGGTAACCACCGTGTTCACTCTAATCACAGAGAGACCTCCAGATCATGGTTCTGTGAGTCAAATGGCACTTGGAATTTCAGATTGTAACACCATCAAGCAGTCTGAACAGTGTTAGAAACTTGGGGTAGATTCGAAATGAAGATTTTATTCTACAGAGGACGAGTATTGCAGTCTTATTGGAAGATAGACCTGGCCTTGCTTTTTGTGTCATAACCCTAGAGCAAGTTGTGCCAAACGATACAACCCTGGATGACCACGACAGCGAGGCGTCTTCTTGTGGAGACGTTAGGCAGACAAAGCGCCGTCATTAGAGAGACCCGCCCAACGTCACTTCCTAACGTCCCTGCGCGACGGATGAGACGTCATCAGCGCCGTCCTAATGGCTCATGAACACAGTGCTAGTATTATGGACTCTCCCACCATGTCCTCCCGTGTCAATCAACACTGGCGCTGGATGTGATCTTACCCAGTTTGACACCCAATACTCATTTCAGGTAAATGGTGGTGGTGTTGTTGATGGATTTAGGGGCCTTGAGACACCGTGCTCGTGTCTTGGGTGTGTGTGGAATTTGTTTAATAATCTGTGTTATTGTGATGGTGGCGGCTTCGGTGGCAAAGTTGGTAGAATGCTGAGTTTCTATGCCCAAGGTCGCGGTTTCAAACCCGGCCGAAGTCGTCGGATTATTTTTTTTAGCGTTAAAATCCCTCAGAATGCCCTCAGTAAAGCCGGCGGTTCCATGTTATTTAAAACTAGCATTACCCGTCGCGGCTTCGCGCGCGAATATTCTAGTTGTAAAGAGTACACTTAGCAAAATATCAATCATGGAAGCTATGACTGATTTATGCTTGGTATGAATAATCAGACTTTATCAATTCAGCTACTGGTGCTGTGGTTAGGGGTTCGTCATTCCTTCATAGGTATATCAGAGCGAAGTTAGTTTTGTGGGAATATCACTGACACTGTTAATTCAAGGGCCTTTAAATGTGTTTTTGGAGACCCTTTATAGTCGGGTGAAAAAGACCTTTCGCACCACACTCACACGTGAAAATTGCTTGAAAATATTCTAGAGTGCCCCTTGACCCCCTTAAGCGCATTATACTGTGTGTATTGATGAATTTTACAGCTTAATTTGGTTCAGTGATAACCTTATAACCGTCTGGAAACTTTCACTGGAATGTAATAATTGGAATTGCATTGCGTCTTACAGAAATAGATGGACCTGTGAGATTCTGTTACCATGGTTACCGTGTTACATTCTTCCATTATTTCATTGTAAACTAGCTGAAGTACCCGTTCTTCGAACGGCTTTCAGTACTTGCTGGCCTAAATCATTAATATGTATAATCACACATTCCCAATGTAGTTATCTTATTTCTATGTTACCAATTACATGTGTAGACTAGATGCATTTTCACTCACCAAATTATTAATCAGATGTAGGAAAGTGAAAATCCTTAGCCTGCTTTCAGTCGACCGACCGGGTCAGGGAATGGAATGAATGAAATCCCCATCTAACAGCAAAGATATGAACTGTGCCGGCTGCCGAAGCCTGTCGCACTCCCCTGGGGGCAATGATTAAATGAATGACGGATGAAATGAAATGATAGTGGAGAGTGTTGCTGGAATGAAATTGTGACAGGGAAAACCGGAATACCCGGAGAAAAGCCTGTCTGTCTCCGCTTTGTAGGTGAGAAAGTGCGTGTATATTGGAAATAAATATCAGCTTATATGTAGTAAAAGTGAAATAACCTGTCTTAAATATTGAACACCTATCGTTTAACGTCTTCATACTATATTTAAACATATAAACATTATGCTAAACATACATCAAACTAGATAGCAATTATCATATCCGCAGTGAGTAATATTGCAGAAAGTACGTACCGTCATGATAAAGAGTAACAGTAACGGAATAAACTTCAATTATCCCAAGTAATAATAACAAAAACAAATTAATCACAGAAAAATTTTCTAAGTTTATGCCGTGACTTGTGTGAGATTACGCCTAGTAACTCCGAGATGGTTCATCAGCGGGCTCTTGTGGTTTATTTGCGGACTACCAAACGAGTAGCAAACTGTGCGATACCTCAATTCTTATTTAGAACGCCTCAGCTACTTTACTGCGAGTGCTAAAGGCTAAAACAGTCTTTCACCTCCCTATAAAGGCTTTCAAAATGATTGTACGAGGCACGTCCAGAAAGTAAGTTCCGTTTGGTAATAAAATTAAATTGTGTACAGATACAGAAAAATTATTTATTGCACAACATTCTACACCTCTTAAACTACACACATCAAAAAAAGTTTTGCATCACCTCGGTTCCAAGAGTTCCGGAACCGTTAAATACTAAGGGAATAGAGATCAACACAAACAACATTTCAGCTCGTTTTATTGCTCATGAGACCCACACATTGCATGTTGTACCATCATACAGCTAGACTTTCAGCATTTGTGGTCCAGATTGCAGTACACACCACTACCTCTAATACCCAGTAGCACGTCCTCTTGCATTGATGCATGCCTGTATTCGCCGTGGCATACTATCCACAAGTTCATCAAGACACTGTTGGTCCAAATTGTCCCACTCCTCAACGACAATTCGGCGTAAATCTCTCAGAGTGGTTGGTGGGTCAAGACGTCCATAAACAGCCCTTTTCAACATATCCCAGGCATGTTCGATAGGGTTCATGTCTGGCGAACATGCTGGCCACTGTAGTCGAGCGATGTCGTTATCTTGAAGGAACGCATTCACAAGATGTGCACGATGAGGTCGAGAATTGTCGTCCATGAAGACAAATGCCTCTCCAATATTCTGCCGATATGGTTGCACTATGGGTCGGAGGATGTCATTCAGGTATCGTAAAGCCGTTTCGGAGCCTTCCATGACCACCAGTGGCGTACGTCGACCCCACATAATGCCACCCCAAAACATCAGGGAACCACCACCTTGCTGCACTCGCTGGACAGTGTGTCTAAGACGTTCAGCCTGACCAGGGTGCCTCCAAACACGTCTCCGACGATTGTCTGGTTGAAGGCATATGCGACACTCATCGGTGAAGAGAACGTGATGCCAATTCCGTGGGGTCCATTCAGCATGTTGTTGGGCCCATCTGTACCGCGCTGCATGGTGTCGGGGTTGCAAAGCTGGACCTCGCCATGGACGTCGGAAGTGAAGTTGCGCATCATGCAGCCTATTGCGCACAGTTTGAGTTGAAACACGACGTCCTGTGGCTGAACGAAACGCATTATTCAACATGGTGGCATTGCTGTCAGGGTTCCTCCGAGCGGCAATCCGTAAGTAGCGGTCATCCACTACAGTAGTAGCGCTTGGGCGGCCTGAGCGAGGCCTGTCATCGACAGTTCCTGTATCTCTGTACCTCCTCCATGTCCGAACAACATCGATTTGGTTCACTCTGAGACGCCTGGAAACTTCCCTTGTTGAGAGCCCTTCTTGACACAAAGTAACAATGCGGACGCGATCGAACTGCGGTATTGACCTTCTAGGCATGGTAGAACTACAGACAACATGAGCAGCGTACCTTCGTCCTGGTGGAATGTCTGGAACTGATCGGCTGTCGTACCCCCTCCGTCTAATAGGCCCTGCTCATGCATGGTTGTTTACATCTTTGAGCAGTTTTAGAGACATCTATGAACAGTCAAAGGGACTGTATCTTGGATACAATATACACAGTCAACGTCTATATGCCGGAGATCTGGGAACCGAGGTGATGCAAAACTTTTTTTGATGTGTGTACTTTTCCACATAACTGGCGAACGTTTGCAGGCATTTGTCATAGTGTGGCACAAGTTTTTGGATACCTTCTTCATAGAAGTTTGCCGCCTGTGTCTTCAACCAGTTGGAAACATCTTCTTTCAGCTCGTCGTCATTGTTGAAGTGTTGACCGCCAAGGAAAGACTTGAGATGTGTGAACAGATGAAAGTCGCTAGGAGCGAGGTCAGGGCTGTACGGAGGGTGGTCAAACACGTCCCAGCCAAATCCCTGTAGGAGGTATTTCGTCACATTTGCAGTGTGTGGTCGTGCGTTGTCGTGAAGAAAAACAACACCTTTTGGCAGCAACCCTCGGCGCTTATTCTGTATTTCGCGGCGCAATTTCCTAAGTGTCTCGCAGTAAGCATCTGCGTTGATTGTTTGACCGCGCGGTAAGAAATCAATGAGTAAGATGCCTTTCCAGTCCCAGAACACTGTGCACATCGTTTTCCGAGGTGTCAAGATTTGTTTCGGCTTAATCTTTGCTGGGGATGAAGTGTGCCTCCATTCCATTGATAGCCGCTTACTTTCAGGGGTGTCGTAAGAAACCCAAGTTTCATCTCCTGTGTCTATCTGTGTCAGAAATTCTTCGCCGCCTTCATTGTAACGGGTCAAAAACTGAAGTGCACTACCCATCCGTTTTGTTTTGTGTTGCTCCGTAAGAATCTTTGGGACCCAACGTCGGCAAAGTTTACGAAAGTTCAGTTTTTCGGTAACAATTTCATGAATTAGACCAAGACAGTGGGCCATTCTACATGCTTCCTGGTGTGGTTGAAGACTGTGGGGCACCCATCGGGCACACACTTTCCGCAAGTGCAGTCGTTCCTTCATGATGGTGTGCACACTTCCGACGCTCAATCCGACCACGGCGGCTATGGCGTTCACTGTCACTCGGCGGTCCTGGGTAATGAGTGCATCAACCAGCTGGACGTTGTCATCGGTAATGCAGGGGGGTGCCCCAGACCGGGCATCATCGGCTAATGACACTCGTCCTTCCCTGAAGCGCTTGTGTCACGCCTTGACCCTTGAAAGGGACATGCAGTGTTCGCCGTACACTTGTGACATTCAGCGATTAATGTCCGTTCCCCCCACTCCTTTCGCTGTCAGAAACCGAACAACACCTCTTTGCTCTTCATTTGACCCCTCAATGTCACTGTTTGTAATGCGACTGGCAGCGTTGGAGATTGATGCATGCTGCTGTTTACTTTGTATCGTCACGTGACGTGCACGCGTGCCCTCTAGCGACGGGCTATGACCTTCCACGTTCTGGTCGGAACCACACCTCGTTACACACGCCACGATTAGCCGATGTCGTCACCGGTTTGCGCATTCCAGCCTCCGGCTCGTTACTTTTTGAACGCACCTTATATGTATGTATGTATGTATGTATGTGTATGTTTGTCTGCTCCTCTATCAATTTCTATACGAAGAAACCCAATTGAATCAAATTCCCATCTTAACGAAAACAAAATAGCGGCCACCCGAGTGTTCAAATCTTAAATCGAATTACGACTAAACTAATCATCTTATCTCTACCATATTTTAGAACCACAAAACTTCATGTGGGAAGTGTCTTTGACTTAAACTACAAGGCCGTCAGCAAAATAATTTCAAGATGGTGATCGCGGAAATCATGCAAGAAATTTATTGAATAACTTATGATCCAATGCTCACAATACTTGGCATTCAGGTAGTTTTATACTGTATAAGACCCTCTGTTTTCAGCGTTACAACTATATTTGGGCAATTATTTCGCACAGCCGCCATCTTTAAAATATAAATCTTAAGTAACTCTCAACACAGTATGACTAACGCAAAAGAGCAGTCCCCATATATTCAAGATGGTGGCTGCGCGATCTAGTAAAACTGATGAGTAGGCTTATGTGTTCTCACTTTCGCTTGCCAAATTGAATATAGCGCAAAGTGGCCATCTTGCAATTTCAAAATAAGTTCATAACTCTCAAAATCTTAGAGAGCTGTAATAACGAAATTCGGTTATTAGGTAGAACTTTTTTTCGTCACTTCGTATACCCAAAGCAAGAAACCAGTTACTTCATACATTCAAGATGGTGGCTGGGCCTATTATTAAAATATACAAATTAGTAACTCATCAAACGTTTGGTGCTTTTCAGTCGGTCAACACGAATGTACCCAAATAGAGCAGGGTTTTGCCCTATTCTGAAATATTTATTAATATTTATTAATCTCATGTAATTTATTTCAGGATTTGGGCATAACCCAGCTCTATTTGGGTACATTCGTGTTGACCGACTGAAAAGCACCAAACTTTTGTTTACTTAGACAACACTGAAAAATGGCTTCAAACCTCACAATGTTAGTAACTCATGTTACACAACTGAGATGAACCTTGGTAGGAGTGGAGTATTTTATAAGAGGCCTCAGCACCGTTACTGATAAATTTATCACATTGAATATAGCGCACAACGGCCATCCTGAAATTTTATAATTAAGAAATAATAACTCTATATTTTAGTCACAATAACGATAATTAGTTGGTTTTTTTTTTTCGTGTGGTCTCCTCAGAGGCCAAGTGCAGGTCTTTCTATTCGACGCCCGTGGGCGACCTGCGTGTCGGGATGAGAGATAGAATTGATTAAGGTGAATGAAATTGGAGAAGGAGGTGGAAGGAAGCGGCCGTGGCCTGTCCCAGCATTTGCCTGGTGTTGAAAATGGGAAACCACGGAAAATCATTTCAAGGACGGCCGAAGGTGGGGCTCGAACCCACGCGTCTACCGAGTCTGCAGAGAGCTTGGCCCCATGACCTAACACTGCGCTTTGGCCAGCGTAGCCACTACTGTTGGTACGATAATTAGTGATAAGATAGAATATAACATGTGGTATCGTATGCTCAAATCAAAATGACAGCGACTCCAAACTTACAATATGGTGACTGGGTGTACTCATAAAAGGTAACTAATAATGAATTGTTCAGAATATAATTGCGCAATTAAGACGAAACTTAGTAAGTAAGAAGTACTATATAATCTATAAGAATACCTGGCGACCATCTTGAAAATATACGATAAATAATCCAATATGTATTACAGCTACTATGACGAAATTCAGCAAGTATATTATCACGTAAGAGACTTTCTCTGTAGAAGGCACAACAAGATCAATGATTCCATACGATCAAGATGATGGATGGATGGACGTATTTTTCAAATATTAGAATCAACTCCTCTGGATGCAAGAGCAGAATTACAACAAAAGCCCCCAGGGGTTCACATCTAGTGGGACGTGGGTTGGTGACCCCGGGGCCCGAGCTGAGTCCGGCATTGCATCCACTTACTTGTGCCGGGCTCTTCTCCGTCTTCTATTCCTGTCGACCTCACTTGGTCAACTCTTGTTCTCTTCCGACCCCGACGGTATTGGGGTATCCGAGGCCTAGGGAGTCTCTTCCTTTCCCGCCTTAATTGGCCCTTTTCTCATCTTTTCTGATACCCTCCTTCTGCGTGGGGTCTGCCTTCTTTTTTCTTTTCATGTTATCTCCTGCCTTGTGCTCAAGGCACTCAAGGAGGCAGGGTGTGTGTAGCCTCACCAATTCTGGTGCGCTCTGGATATTGCTACACCCTCAAGGGCTCACGGCTGGTGAGTTTGGGAGTTGGCGACCCCGAGGGATTCCTGAGCTGGGTACGTTTTGTCCCCTTTTTCCTCTGACCTTGGGGCGGACCTTCTCCTCTTTGCTTTCCTATCTGCCTTTCATGGCTCCCCTTCCTTCCAAGTCCCTCAATCCTCTCCTTTATTTGCCTTATCCTTTATTTGTTTACCATTTCTTCTTGTAAGTCTGTAGTTAGTATTAGTTATAGTTTTCATTCTCATCTCATCTTTCACTATCACCCAAACCATTATGGGCCGATAACCTAGATGTTAGGCCCCTTAAAACAAAAATGATCATCATCAACGTTGCTCTAAAGACTATAAATTGAATTTGGCGCCTTTTTCACTTTCAACAATACGGGTTATAGTACCGTAATTTCATTTCTTGCTCATTCAAAGAAGACCGCCATGTTTGTCGTTGCTCAATTGCTTTCGAAAGAGGCGCATGATGTATCTTCAACTGTTACCGATGCTCACGCATTTACGTCATATTACTGTTGCCAACATGTGTGATACAAAATACACTACACTGGTAATGCTAAAAACATTGGTCTACCGGGGTTAACTACGGTGGATACTAAATCCATTCGTCTATCAAGGTATGAGGTCTACAGACTATAAATGGAACTTGGCGCCTTTTTCAATTTGAACAATGCTCAGGGTTGGCAATACTGTAACTTTCCCATAATTAACGCGTATAATGGTGGACACGGCTGGAATTTCTAGTGAATAAGTCGTGATCTAATAAGGGCTGGTGGGTGGGTGGGTTATAGACAGCGGAGGAGTAAATATATATATTACTATATATTTCCAGAACTGTTATATATCACGTGACGTGATTCTACCTATATTATTTCTGCTATGTTTGTGGAGCCATTTTATCATCCAGCGCCCGTACGATTGCACGCTTGTGTGCTCTAACTACGATACAACTTTGAGCACATATGACTTGGCAACGCTGCTCACCTGCTGGTCGGTGGTCCACTCTAGGCTGGATGGTTCCTCTGAAAGATTGGTCATGGGCACACCGAGCCGGCCATCTCGCCCCGTCTCCTGGAAACCAGCAACAGTCACGACTCACATTCTTGACGGCCAAAGTGCGTTCATTTTAACCCCAGAACCAACTGTGGGGTCGGCCGAGCGGCTTCGGTGGCGTAGTTGGTAGCACATGCTAAGCTTCTATGCCTAAGATCGCGGGTTCAAACCCGGCTGAAGTCGTCAGACTATTAAAAGCGTTAAAAATCCCTCAGTATGCTTTCCTTCGGAGGGGAAGTAAAGCCGGCGGTTCCATGTCCACTAATTACACCTGTGTGAAGCTGAATTAGGTCAGGTTAAACATTTGACAAACGCTCTTAGGTTCCGACGCTCGTCGCCAGGAGCCGACTGTGGTGGCGTCTAGTAGCCAAATTCTGAACTAGTTAGTCGTTGACGGTGGAATTTGGCGGCAAAAGTAGGAACTACATGAAAGTCAATGCCTGCAGTCCTTACTTGATTTAAAAACAGATATCAGACACTTATACAGACATCACAATTCACACCGGTTATCAGACAGATTCTACACACACCCAAAGTACAAGGGGCTACATGACCGCGTTGTAGCAGCCCCTGAACTAAGGAACCAACCAACCGAGACCTGACTATTTTATGATCTCTTCTGCGCATGCGCCAAATGCCGTCAGCTTGGCTGTTATTTCATATACCTTCAATGTTGGAATAATTATTCATGTGACTACATCCTTTAAACGTTTGGAATATTTTGTTTCTGAGTATTGTAAACCATTGTAACCTAAATAGTAAGATGTATTATTGTCCATACAAAGACAGAAAAGGGCAAACAAAGTGTGCAGAACACTGACAAGCAACCTGCAGAGAGTGCAAAGACGACAGGGTCTGGGTTTCCGCAGAATGGTTGAAATGAACAACTGTGTGCTATTTGTCGTTCCTGCATGCATTAGAATAATGATAATTTATTAAATGATGGAGGTTAAAATGTTGTGTTCAGTAAATTGTTATTTCCTACAAGGCAAGTATATTAGTCAATAGAATACATGAATGAGTGCATAGAAGCAGGGAAGTGCACCAGTGCGACTCTCTAGATCACTGAGAAGAGAAACAACATGAAAATTAAAATAATAAATTCCAAACGAATTCTTATGTTCTGCAAGTATCACAGTGTGGATCTAGGGTTAAAGACCGAAGGGCGGATGTGCCCGGTTGAGGTCGAAATTTTAGAAATTTTTAGCCTACTTTTCACATTTTGCAAAAATGAGGAAAAAGTAGACTTATGAGATCGATCCGGGAAAATGTGTGTCTGTCTGTCTGTCTGTCTGTCTGTGTGTCCCCCTCTATCAACTCCTAAACGGCTGCAGCAATCAAAACCAAATTTAGTATGAGTAAAGATGTGCACCGGAGTATCTCACGTCCATATCTGAAAATGATGTCAGTGCTACCAACTGCTGAAAAAACGCACTAGAAATTTGAGCTCCATGTTGGATATCTCGCAAGGTATGCATAGGAGCTATTCCAAAATTGGTATACATGCAGATAATACTATTTCAGTTTAATTTCCAGGTGGCCAATAATGACAGTGATGCCAAAATAATTTTAAGCCTTCTGATAGGTCCAATGTTTAAATGCATATAACTTCTACACTATCAATTGGATTTCAACCAAATTTGGTATGTAATATCTGTACATAAACAGATATGATTGAGCGTATTCTTAAGAGCCACCAGGGCTGCCAACTGTTAATAATTGCTCTCTCTATTTTTATCCAAATACCAATATATCAGAAAGTATGCAAGCCAACAGCTTTAAACTATGCACCACACGTATATTCTGACATTTTAGATTAATTTGGAGTAACTTATATACGTCAGTTCTACCAACATGATTATAAGCCTGCTGATAGTACCAATTTTTAAATACATGTAACTTCTATACTATCAGTTGGATTTCAACCAAATTTCGTATGTGCTATGTGTACCATAACAGATATGACTGTAAGTATTGTTAAGAGCAATCAGGGCTGCCAACTGTTAATAAATGCTGTCTATATTTTTTACCCTAATATCAATATATCATAAAGTATGCAATCCAACAGCTCTATACTTTGCACCTGACATTGTAGATTAATTTGGAGTAATTAATACAAGACAGTGCTGCCAACATGATTCTATGCCTGCTGATATGTCCAATTTTAAAATACATGTAACTTCTATACTAACAAATGGATTTCATCCAAAATTGGCACAACAAGATATAATATTTCAGATTATTTCTGACCAGCACACGCATGGTATTGTTGGCAACATGCTTTTACGCGTGCTGATAGATCCAGTGTCTAACTGCATGTAACGTCCATTGGACTTCAACCTAATTTTGTATTCTGTACCTTAAAAGATGGAACTAAGAATATATTCAGTCACCAGGGCTGCCAACTGTAGTGCTCTATTAGGCTTCATTATACCAGGTATATTTTGAACTAATTTGATATTTCGATATTACCAACTTAATTTTGTCATTATTCTAGATAGGTTCATATACTGTAGATTAATCATTGGCATGAAAAGTAGGCTGTATAGTTCTTCACGGAACTTCTTGTTATTTGTGTGGGCTATCATAGTTTAAGTTATTATGTTTTCTTCAGTGTGTGAAAGTTTGAAAATGATATCGCAACTTTATTATTATTATTATTATTATTATTATTATTATTATTATTTCGTATGGCATAAAGGATACATATGTTACAAATAAGGTGAAAAACTTAATTGCTTGTATATACAAAATGTACATAAGTTCTGACAGGGAAGAAGATACAAGCATTAAAAATGGATGTCCAACGAGTTTAACCAATTCACTGCTTCATCTGTATTTCTTGTAGCGCCCCACTGAACCTCCTTATTGGGCATTCCATGGCAATGTGATAAACAGTCTGTGGCACTTCACTGCAATCGCAGGCTGGACTGTCGATCATCTTCCACTTATGCCTCCAATACTGGCATCTACCATGTCGGGTTCTTAGTTGATTTAGTGACGTCCAAGTTTTTCGGGATAAGTTGAAACCAGGAATGCGTTGAGTTGGATCCAGAATTAAATGATATTTGTCTGGATTCGAGGAAACCCAATTGTTGCGCCATGCTTGATAGACATTAAATTGCTCTTGAACCAATTCCTCGCCTAGTAACCAGGGAGGTTTCCTAGATGTCAATCTGAGATGTGGTTAAAAAATGTCCCGATGAATTGCTAATGGAGGATCTTTACAGTATTTTTCCCATTCTTTCGTCAGTGCCAATTGTCTACGGAGGTGAGGAGGCGGAATCCAAAGGTGTAGATCGGATGGTTCCTGATACAGTCCTCATTCAGCTCAGTATCAATTCTCTGTATATGAGCGCTATTTAACCACACAAGACAGCAATATTCGGCCACTCGGTATACTAGGGCAAGAGCTAAGAGTTGGTGCAGTTGCAACTGGAAGTGCATAACAATAAATGGTGACAGGGAAGGAGACGAGAACCCACGATAAAATTTTCGAAAATTACTGACATTACCGATGACTACCTTCTGTAATGATTCAAAATAGATCTGGGTATGATGCAGTTTACTCCTCCGCTATCTACAGTATAACCCACCCCCGCCTTCCCTTGTTTGATCACGACTTGTATAGTAAAATTCCAGCTGTGACCGCCATTATCCACTTGAAGTATTGCCATAAAAATGAAACAACGATCACTCGTTCATAACTTTTCTAAAGTAAAACAAGTAGTTCTATGAAGAACGAAACAGCCTATTTTCATATATCCTACTTATGTCAATTTCCTCAATCAACATACAAAATTTCGGTTTGATTGCTGTAATATATTCGTAGATATTGAGAACCGTCTAAATATTTCGGATGGTTGCCACGTTGGATTTTTATACATGTAGGCCATAGAGTTATGTACTATTAGACGAAGATTATTGCGTAGGTCTATTATTCAAAGTTCAATCGCATAATTAGGACACAAGAAATAGAGACATAATTTTAAAAATTTGCATAGCCGCCATCTTAAGGTTATGAAAACAATTTAACTGAATTAAATATCAGTGCATTGCAATGTGTATAAACATTTGCTGTACCAAGTTTCACTACGCTCGGATGGTTAAATCGCGCGAAAAGTCTATTTGAATGTTTCAATTTTGCTTGGCCGCCATGTTGGTTTTGTACTTAACAAGTTTTTCAAAGTCACATAGGTGAACGTCTAGTAGTTCCCTTTGTCACCGTACAAAATTTCAGGGTGATATCGGTAATAGTTTCGGAGATATAGATTGCCGGTTAAAAATTTCGCACTGCCGCCAAACCAAACCTTTATAGAAGCAACCTGGATCACTTCTTGTTGTTGTAACTTATTCAAGTGATCCACTTCCACTTTTGAGCAAAAGCAATAATTATGTCTCCTCCATTTTCCATTTGGTTCATCTGTCGCCAAATGTGATGGATAGGGAGAGTCCATGAATAACACATATGTCCACCAGAGCGCCTAATAGGCCCTGAGATTTATTGCTTAGCATTCAGCGTGCTGGAGCAATAACCAGATTTATCCCCGGAAGCAGTAAGTCGCTTGTGAGTTATTCATCGCCCAACTCTGTGTGTGTGTTTATATGAGTTGTGAGTCTGCTTCCAAAACGACGCCTTTCCAAGCGTCTTAGTGCTACCGTCTCTAGCATTTATATGTGTGCTTGCGTAGAAATGTTAGAAACCTTTTCTCAATGTCCATTCGTAATTTAGTAACGCTCAGTAGTACTCCAATTATTATCCGAATCATTTGGGACCGGACTCCATTCGGATAATTGGATTTCTCCGAAAAAAGGGTATACATTCGTATGTTCTTCTTCTTCTTCGCGAATGGGTCGCTTAGGACCACGCGAAATCAACACTTTCTAGCCTTCCTGTTGGCCCAGTATTCCTTCATTAGCAACGAGTAGGTCTGTTTCCGTTGCTCTGACCATTGATGTTGTGAAGTCTTCTTCTCTTCTTCCTCGAAACTCCGCGTCTGAGTGATCTTCCAGATTTCCTTCCGGTCATGTAAGTTTGGTGATCCTAATTCCTTTAAGTCTCTTTCTGTAAATGTATACCAATTCGGTCTTTAAGAAAGTATGTATTTTGTAAGTCAATCTGTTCGGGTCCATTCTTTCTATGTGTGGCATAAATTGGATTCTTGGCATTCGAATTGTGTCTGTATTTTTTTTTGTATATTTCTGTATTAGGCTTTGGATAATGTATACCATCTTTTGTTCTCGGTCAAGGATTTATTTAATTATTTTACGTTCTTTCATTCCTATTTGGTGTTTTAGTGTTTTGTGTTGGAGATTGAGTGTCTCTGAAGCATAGACAGCTTCAGGTTTGATTACAGTTGTATAGTGGTGAATTTTTTAGTTCCAGGAGAGACTCTTTTTGTTATAAATATTTTTTGTTGATTGAAAAGCAGTTTCCATTTTCTGAAGCCTCGATTCAATTGATTTCCATCCGTTACAGTTTGCTGTAATATTTAAATTCGTTTAATCGAAAAAAATTGTTGTTGCCAATTTGAAGTTCATTTGATGCGGTTTTGATGTCAGTCATAAATTTTATTTTTTCAAACGCGATTTGTAATCCAATTTTTGCCGCTTGTTCTTGTAGTAGTTCAATTTGATTTTGCGCTTCATAGATATCTTGGGCAATTAGTGCCATGTCATCAGCTAATACTAATCAGTCCAATTCTATGCCTTTCAGTTTTGGCCCCAGTCGGTGTGTTGGTGCACCAGCCTTTGTCCGTTCCCGTACAACTTTCTTAAGAGCACAATTGAAGAGCAACGGGGACAGTCCATCGCCTTGTCGTACTCCTGTTTCTATATGAAAGTCTGTGCTCAGTTCTCCCATAAATTTCACCTTGGATTCGTATGTATTTGGTATTGTATGCATTTTTATTATTATTATTATTGATTTAAGCTCACTACGGAGTGCTTATGACTAGTTCTTCTTCGATGCTCTTTTTCGTTCCCAATATCTTTTGAGCCCTGCCGATAATTTCTCCTTTCTCTCCTGCGAAAGGGGCTTCCGACATTTAGGGACTCGAGGTGGTGGGGTCCAAGACTCTACCATAACACAAAATTTAGAACGATCTTCTATATCAAGGTCAGCAATTCTAGCCGAATCCACGTCCTTTAGTACTTCATCAAGCCACAGGCTTCCAGTCTTGTAGCTTTTAACCAAGGAGAAGATCTTCTTGGTAAGCCTGTTGCTGTTCATTCGTTGTAGGTGCCCGTAGAAGTTAAGCCTCCTACGTCACATACTGGTCAGAATTAGATTTCAAACGGTATGTTCCATCTGGGAGCAATCTCGGGCTATGAATTTTCCTGAGGATACGTCTTTCGGCTTTCTCCAGGTCATCCATGGTGCCTTTTCTGTTCATCAAGAGGGTGTATGCATTTTTAGCCTACTTTTCACATTTTGAAAAATGAGGAAAAAGTAGACTTATGAGATCGGACAAATGTGTGTCTGTCTGTCCTTCTGTCTGTCTGTCTGTCTGTCTGTCTGTCTGTCTGTTTGTCTGTCGGTGTGTGTGTGTGTGTGTGTGTGTGTGTGTGTGTGTGTGTCCCTATCAACTCCTAAATGGCTGCAGCAATCGAAACAAAATTAAGAGATGGAACTAAGAATATATTCAGTCACCAGGGCTGCCATCTGTAGTTCTCTATTAGGCTACAATTAGAAACTAATTAGAAATTTCGATATTACCAACTTAATTTCGTCATTATTCTAGATAGATCCATATAGATTAATCATTGGCATGAATCTTAAATTTTAAGAAAAGTAGGCTCTTTAGTTCGTCACGAAACTTCTTGTTAATTATGTAATAAAATAATAATAATTACAATATCGTATGGCCTCGGGTGCCGGGTCAAGCTTTGTTAAATGGCGCCCAGAGGGTAGCTTGCATGTCGAATTTCATCGCTCCTTGAAGTGCTATGAAAGTCCAGGAGGTTAGTTATCTAAGCTCCTTGACACTATAGCGCTTTCTAGTAGAGAAATTACGAACTTTGTGTTGGCGGAAAATCCCGATATTAATTTTGCCATTATGAACGCGGCCTACTGAATTCAAATGGGTTCTTTAACATGCCAACATCGAGTGCGTCAGGCCTCGGCAGCCGGCACAGTTCATATCCTCGCCGCTAGATGGGGGCTTCATTCATTCCATTCCTGACCCGGTCGGAGACTGGAAGCAGGCTGTGGATTTTCAACATGCCAACATCGTATGACATGCGTGTCGTGATTTTTGTCGTCTGTCAAAAATCACTTACCACGGCCAGGAACGAACCTGCAAGCTTGGGGTCCGACACGATAACCACTCACCCACCGTGGCAAGCTATGTAATTAAATGAAAAGGCAACTCTTTTACATGTTATATAGGCCTAGCGTACGTACTGTACCTTGGTACAACAGTAGTAAATGAGTCATTGTTTGCAGAACATCTCGGTCAAAGTAAGTTGTTTAACTGTATTGATCGATTTTCAGGCAGCCAAGTCGCGCATCCGCTTGACAGTGAATCGCAGTACGTTTCTGTCATAATTTGATTTTCTGAAAGTGATTCGGATAATCAGCGATTCAGATAGTCGGAGTTTTAAGTTTTTTAACTGTTTTTAGTTTTTTTAAATTAGTTTTGTTTTTTGCTTTTTAGTATGTGTCCTTGGTTTAATTTTTCGTTCAGTTTGGTTTTATTTTTGTTTTTGTTTTAATCCAAAGATTAGTTTTATTAAAAATTTGGAGACCTCTCTGCATTCCTTCACTAAACATTGAACACTAGCGCTCAAGTACGAGAAGTGATCAGAAACTAAGGTTACAAAGCCTGCAGTGACACATGTACATTTTATTTCATACAGCCAATACAGTCAAGCGATAGTACATAAAGAGGTTATTTTTAGCCTACTTTTCACATTTTGCAAAAATGAGGAAAAAGTAGACTTATGAGATCGATCCGGGAAAATGTGTGTCTGTCTGTCTGGCTGTGTGTGTGTGTGTGTCCCCCCCCCTATCAACTCCTAAACGGCTGCAGCAATCAAAACCAAATTTAGTATGAGTAAAGATGTGCACCGGAATATCTCTCGTCCATATTTGAAAATGATGTCAGTGCTACCAACTGCTGAAAAAACGCACTAGAAATTTGAGCTCCATGTTGGATATCTTGCAAGGAATGCATGGGAGCTATTCAAAAATTGGCACACATGTAGATAATACTATTTCAGTTTAATTTCCAAGAGGCCAACCATGACAGTGTTGCCAAAATAATTTTAAACCTTCTGATAGGTCCAATGTTTAAATGCATATAACTTCTACACTATCAATTGGACTTCAACCAAATTTTGTATGTAATATCTGTACATAAACAGATATGACTGAGCGTATTCTTAAGAGCCACCAGGCCTGCCAACTGTTCATAATTGCTCTCTCTATTTTTTTTATCCAAATACCAATATATCAGAAAGTATGCAAGCCAACAGCTTTAAACTATGCACACGTATATTCTGACATTTTAGATTAATTTGGAGTAACTTATATACGTCAGTTCTACCAACATGATTATAAGCCTGCTGATAGTACCAATTTTTAAATACATGCAACATCTATACTATCAGTTGGATTTCAACCAAATTTCGTATGTGCTATGTGTACCATAACAGATATGACTATAAGTATAGTTAAGAGCAATCAGGGCTGCCAACTGTTAATAAATGCTGTCTTTTTTTACCCTAATATCAATATATCAGAAAGTATGCAAGCCAACAGCTCTATACTTTGCACACGTATAGTACCTGACCCTCTTAGATAATTTGGAGTAATTAATATAAGTCAGTGCTGCCAACATGATTCTATGCCTGCTGATATGTCCAATTTTAAAATAGATGTAACTTCTATTCTAACAAATGGATTTCATCCAAAATTGGCACAACAAGATATCGTAATATTTCAGATTATTTCTGACCAGCACACGCATGGTATTGTTGGCAACATGCTTTTACGCGTGCTGATAGATCCAGTGTCTAACTGCATGTAACGTCCATTGGACTTCAACCAAATTTTGTATCCTGTACCTTAAGAGATGGAACTAAGAATATATTCAGTCACCAGGGCTGCCAACTGTAGTGCTCTATTAGGCTACATTATACCAGGTTTATTTTGAACTAATTAGATATTTCGATATTACCAACTTAATTTCGTCATTATTCTAGATAGGTTCATATACTGTTGAATAATCATTGGCATGAAAAGTAGGCTGTATAGTTCTTCACGGAACTTCTTGTTCATATCGGTTTGGGCACTCGTCGTTTCGTAGGATGTTTAAATTCTCCCTCTTGGTAAAAGTCCTGTCCTTGCGTGTTCAGCCACGGTGTGTTTCACCTTCTCGTCTGGAACGAATCGTGGGACACCTAGGTGCTCCTTCAATCGAGGAAACAGGTGAAAGTCAATTGGAGCAAGGTCGGGGCTGTACGGAGGGTGCGTCAATGATGTCCCAGCGTAACCGCTTCAATAGCGTCGTGGTTTTCTGGGCTGTATGAGGCCACGCGTTGTCATGAAGGAAGATGACGCCCTCGGTGAGAAGTCCTGGGCTGTATAAGGCCACGCGTTGTCATGAAGGAAAATGACCCCCTCAGTGAGAAGTCCTGGGCTGTGTGAGGCCACGCGTTGTCATGAAGAAAGATGACGCCCTCGGTGAGAAGTCCTGGGCTGTATGAGGCCACGCGTTGTCATGAAGGAAGATGACGCCCTCAGTGAGAAGTCCTGAGCTGTATGAGGCCACGCGTTGTCATGAAGGAAGATGACTCCCTTGGTGAGAAGTCCTGGGCTGTATGAGGCCACGCGTTGTCATGAAGGAAGATGACGCCCTCAGTGAGAAGTCCTGGGCTGAGTGAGGCCACGCGTTGTCATGAAGAAAGATGACGCCCTCGGTGAGAAGTCCTGGGCTGTATGAGGCCACGCGTTGTCATGAAGGAAGATGACTCCCTCGGTGAGAAGTCCTGGGCTGTATGAGGCCACGCGTTGTCATGAAGGAAGATGACGCCCTCAGTGAGAAGTCCTGGGCTGTATGAGGCCACGCGTTGTCATGAAGGAAGATGACGCCCTCAGTGAGAAGTCCTGGGCTGTGTGAGGACACGCGTTGTCATGAAGAAAGATGACGCCTTCGGTGAGAAGTCCTGGGCTGTGTGAGGTCGTGTCTTGTCATGAAGGAAGATGACGCCCTCGGTGAGAAGTCCTGGGCTGTGTGAGGTCGCGCGTTGTCATGAAGTAAGATGACGCCCTCGGTGAGATGTCCTGGGCTGTATGAGGTCGTGCGTTGTCATGAAGGAAGATGACGCCCTCAGTGAAAAGTCCTGGGCTGTATGAGGTCGCGCGTTGATATGAAGGAAGATGACGCCCACAGTGAGAAGTCCTGGGCTGTGTGAGGTCACACGTTGTCATGAAGGATGATGACGCCCTCAGTGAGAAGTCCTGAGCTTTATGGGGTCGCGCATTGTCATGAATGAAGATGACGCCCTCAGTTTGAAGTCCTGGGCTGTATGGGGTCGTGCGTTGCCATGAAGGAAGATGACGCCCTGGGTGAGAAGTCCTGAGCTGTATAAGGTCGCGTCTTGTCATGATGGAAGATGACGCCCTCGGTGAGAAGTCCTGGGCTGTATGGGGTCGCACGTTGTCATGCAGGAAGATAACGCCCTCGGTGAGAAGTCCTGGGCTGTGTGAGATCTCACGTTGTCATGAAGGATGATGACGCCCTCAGTGAGAAGTCCTGGCCTGTGTGAGGTCTCACGTTGTCATAAGGACGATGACGCCCTCAGTGAGAAGTCCTGGGCTGTGTGAGATCTGACGTTGTCATAAAGGAAGATGACGCCCTCGGTTAGAAGTCCTGAGCTGTGTGGGGTCGCGCGTTTTCATGAAGGAAGGTGACGCCCTCAGTGAGAAGTCCTGAGCTGTGTGAGGTCGCGCGTTGTCATGAAGGAATATGACGCCCTCAGTGAGAAGTCCTGGGCTGTGTGAGGTCGCGCGTTGTCATGAAGGAAGATGACGCCCGCAGTGAGAAGTCCTGAGCTCTGTGAGGTCGCGCGTTGTCATGAAGGAAGATGACGCCCTCAGTGAGACGTCCTGGGCTGTATGAGGTCGCGTCTTGTCATGAAGGAAGATGACGCCCTCAGTGAGAAGTCCTGAGCTCTATGAGGTCGCGCGTTGTCATGAAGGAAGATGACGCCCTCAATGAGAAGTCCTGGGCTGTGTGAGGTCGCGCGTTGTCATGGTGGAAGATGACGCCCTCGGTGAGAAGTCCTGGGCTGTATGAGGTCACGCGTTGTCATGGTGGAAGATGACGCCCTCGGTGAGAAGTCCTGGGCTGTATGAGGTCACGCGTTGTCATGAAGGAAGATGACGCCCTCAATGAGAAGTCCTGGGCTGTGTGAGTCCGCGCGTTGTCATGGTGGAAGATGACGCCCTCGGTGAGAAGTCCTGGGCTGTATGAGGTCGCGCGTTGTCTTGAAGGAAGATGACGCCCTCGGTGAGAAGTCCTGGCCTGTATGAGGTCGCGCGTTGTCATGAAGTAAATGACGCCCTCGGTGAGAAATCTTGGGCTGTATGAGTCCGCACGTTGCCATGAAGGAAGATAACGTCCTCGGTGAGAAGTCCTGCGCTGTATGAGGCCGCGCGTTGTCATGAAGGAAGATAACGCCCTCGGTGAGAAGTCCTGGGCTGTATGAGGCCGCGCGTCGTCATGAAGAAAGATAACGCCCTCAGTGAGAAGTCCTGGGCTGTGTGAGGTCGCGCGTTGTCATGAAGAAAGATGACGCCCTCAGTGAGAAGTCCTGGGCTGTTTGAGGTCGCGCGTTGTCATGAAGGAAGATGACGCCCTCACTGAGAAGTCCTGGGCTGTATGAGGTCGCACGTTGTCATGAAGGAAGATAACGCCCTCGGTGAGAAGTCCTGGGCTGTATGAGGCCGCGCGTTATCATGAAGGAAGATGACGCCCTCGGTGAGAAGTCCTGGGCTGGGTGTGGTCGCGCGTTGCCATGAAGGAAGATGACGCCCTCCGTGAGAAGTCCTGGTCTGTATGAGGCCGCGCGTTGTAATGAAGGAAGATGACGCCCTCAGTGAGAAGTCCTGAGTTGTGTGAGGTCGCGCGTTGTCAGGAAGGAAGATGACGCTCTTACCTTAATTGGCCCTTGTCTCATCTTTTCTGATCCCTCCTTCTTCTAGGAATCGATCACGGGACCCCAACTGAGTCCAGCATTGCCTACAATTACTTGTGCCGGGCTCCTCTCAGCCTTCTTTCCTGTCGACCACTCTTGGTCAACTCTTGTTCTCTTCCGACCCCGACAGTATTAATTTATTCGAGGCCTAGGAAGTATCTTCCTTTCCCGCCTTAATTGGCCCTTGTCTCATCTTTCCTAATCCCTCCATCTTCTAGGAATCAGCCTTCTTTTCTTTTCATTATATTTCCTTCTCTCTTCAAAATTCCCGCACTGTTTTAGTGAATTGGCTCCCTTTTTATCTAAATGCCATTTTTTGAATATCTTGACTCTACACCACATGTTGTACAGTAGGTATTTTCAACCTCAATTGCATTTCGTAAAGATTGACAATCTAAATTGCTTTTTAGTAAGTTTGAATGTGTGTTACCATTTTTGTGATTTTTTTGAATTTCAATTGCATTTTGTAAGTATTTTCAATCTAAACCACATTTTTCAAGTATTTTCAATCTAAATTGCATTTTTAGGATGGACATTTTGTAAGTATTTTGATTCTCAATTGCATTTTGTGTCTATTTTGAATCTAAATTACAGTTTGTAAGTATTTTCAGTCTAGATTGCGTTTTTTAAGTATTGTCTATCCAAAAAAGATTTTGAATCTAAATTACATTTTGTAAGTATTTTCAATTTTAATTGCATTTTGTGAGTATTTTGATCCCCAATTGCATTTTGTACGTATTTTGAATTTGGTTGGTTGGTTGGTTCTTAAGTTTAGGGGCAGCGACAACGCGGTCATGTTGCCCCGTGTACTTTGGGTGTGTGTAGAATCTGTCTGATAACCGGTGTTAATTGTGATGACTGTATTAGTGTGTATCTGTTTTTTTTAAATTTAAGTACTGCAACTTAGAATTTTTCAAATAGCTCCTACTTTTGCCGCCAAGCGCCACCGTCAGCGACTACTAGGCCAAGTTCAAAACTTAGCTACTAGACGCCACCGCAGTCGGCTCTTGGCAACGAACGTAGAAACCTAAGAGCGTTGTTTACATTCTTAACCTATCCAATTTAGCTTCACACAGGTGTAATTAGTGGAAGGTTCTTTAACATGGCATAAATCTATGACATGGGACCGCCGGCTTTACTTCCCCTCCGAAGGAAGGCATACTGAGGGATTTTTAACGCTCTTAAAAAATCCAACGGCTTCGGCCGGGTTTGAACCCGCTATCTTGGGCATAGAAGCTCAGCATGCTACCGACTACGCCACCGAAGCCGCCTATTTCGAATCAACATTCCATTTTTTTAAAGTATTTTGAACCTAAACTACATTTTGAGAGTCATTTCAATCTGAGTTCCATTTTGTAAGTATTTTCAGTTCAGCTTAATTTTCGTTATGGTTTCCATCTCATTGTCATTTTCGCTATCACCTAGATCATTAGGGGCCGATAACCTAGATGTTAGGCCCCTTAAAAATCATCATCTCTTAGGGAGGCACATTAATTAAACGAGCGAACAATGGAACAGGTCTCCAAGATGACGGCCTTCTGCATGGTGACATGTAGACCAGGATGTATTCCCAATATTTCTAGGTTGATAGCCAATGATGTAGGAATGATGCCGGTAGAGGGCCCGGATGTTGATACCGTAAAAAAGTTTCAATAGTACAGCATGGGGCCATGGCGCGCCACAAGCTCGGCCAAGGCCACCGCACTAGCCAATAACAAAACTGCCGCTTGCCGTTCTTACTTTATATGAAAGACCCTGTATAGGATGGATGAGAACAGACTCATTAAGAATATTTTCAATATCGTGAATGCAAGTAAATTAAAAACCAGTTGGACAAAGAAGTACATGAAGACATGGAATTACTTAAAATCTCTGAAGACGACGTTACGGACAATTTAGAAATACAATCAGAAACACGAACATTGTACAAGTCTCAAGGAAGGACACATCTGGGAAGAAATGGACAGAGGAAAGGAAGAAACAGCACAGTGAACTAATGAAGAGCTTTTGGGAAGAAAACAGGAGAGGAGCAGGAGGTGAAGCTGTGATTGGCTCAAGTTCTCACGCTCTCCTAAAGAGGAATAATCGGAAATAATAATAATAAAAGAAATATAAAAATTAAAATAACGAACATAGCCTACTAAAAAAAATTATGAAAATAATTGTAAAAATCCTTTCGAAATAAGTTCATTAACTAATTCAATAATCATATCAAAATTAAATTGATAAGAACATAAATTGAAAATTTAAAAAATTGCAGAAACAAAAAATAACATTAATAATTATAATAATTAAAATAAATTATAAAGTAAAAACACATAAAACAAGTAGTTCCCTGAAGAACTATGCAGCCTATTTTCATATATCCTACTAAGGTTAATTGCCTCTATCAACATAATAAATTTCAGTTTGATTGCTGTACAATAGATTCGTAGATATTGAGAACCGTCTAAATATTTCGGATGGTCGCCATGTTGGACTTTTATATATGTAGGGCTTAGAGTTATGTACTGTTACATGAAGATTATTGTGTACGTGTAGCATTCAAACTTTTATCGCATGATTAGGACACAAGAAGTAACAAGACGATTTTAAAATTTCGCACAGTTGCCATCTTGTGGTATGGAAACTATTGAAATGAATTAGATGCCAGTGGATTAACATTTGTATAAGGATTTACTGTAGCAATTTTCACTGCACTTGGATGGTTAAATTGCGAGAAACGACCATGTGAATATTTATACTTCGCGTAGCCACCATGTTGGATTTGAGATCACCAGGTTATTGAAAGTCCTAAAGGTGAACTTATGTTCATAACCCCTATGAACGTGAAAAAATTCAGTTTTATTGCTTTAGTAGATTCTAAATATTCCGGATGGTCGCCATATTGGATTGTTATATGTATAGGCCATAGAGTCATGTATCTTTAAAGGAAAATTATAGAGTAGGTTCATTATTCAAACTTTCACTTCGATCGCATGATTCCTACACAAGAAATAAAAACTTAATTCAAAAATTCGCACAGCCGCCATCTTGAGGTTATGTAAACAATTGAACTAAATTACATACCATACATACAATGTGTATAAACATTTGCTGTACCAAGTTTCATTGCGTTTGGATCATTCAATCGCGAGAAAGTCTATTTAAAGCGTTCAACTTCGCTTGGCCGCCATGTTCGTTTTGTAGTTAACCGGGGTTTTAAAGTCTCATATATGTACTTCCAGTAGTGCCCTTTGTCACCATACAAAATTCCAGGGTTATATCGATAATAGTTTGAATACTGGCGAAAATTTTCGCACAGCCGCCATGTTGGATTGGTGAGCCGTAACATAATTTGAAGGGCACGGTCGGGGTCGCCCGGAATATTGCTATGAACGTACCGAGTTTTATTGAAATCGCTCCAGCCGTTTAGATTTTATTAGGGGGGGGACACACACACACCAATCACACACACACGCACACACACACGGACAAAAGGTGATCTCATCAGCCTTTTTTTTGTTTTTGTTTTTTAATTGAAAATAGGCTAACAATGCACTTACAACTTTCAAAAATGACTGTAATAAATGACCTAAAAATTCGAAAACTGCACTATAATTTGGAGAAAATGATCTTATAATTTAAAATAAACTCGCCAATTTTTCAAAAATGAAATCTTAAGCTCAAACTGAAAAGTCAATCAAAATAGATTTCTAGCACTTAACAAAAAGTTTATGTTCACTTCGGTCTGAGTTGCACTGCATTACGAATGTCATTCTGATGTTGTCAAATGTAAATGATCTGCGGTTATCAGCCAACTAGTTTTTATATCTCGAAAAGCAGCGTTCAACATAAACTGATGTGATCGGAGCGTACTTGACGTGAGGAAGGTCGTTTGCTGCTAAATCCTCCTCAATCCCATCTATGCAGTAGTTTTCACCAGAAAGAATGTCTGAGATTTTGCATAATGTTTTATACCCGGTGTTTTAGTCCAGCACTTGTTTCAGTTTTGACGCAATCCCCGCAGCAATTTCGCCAAGATTGTTGGTAAGACTAGTTTCCACCCGGTTGATTAAGGAAATGGAATCAATAGTTCAATATTTTATATTATCTTGTATCAGCTACTAGCTTCTTCTTAACTCAAAGACAAATAACTCCCTCATATAAAGCTGTGACATGACTAAATTGGAAAAAAAAATGACCTCAAAAGGCCGATTTCTCTAAAATAAGACCAAAAAATCGATCAAACTAAAAAGAATGCTCTTAAAATGGAAAAATAGGAAAAAATGCTAAAAGATGCAAAATAAATCTGACATATTTGAAGACGGGATGGTCCGTCCGGAGTTTCTATGTACTTCAGCATTGTTTTAGACAGCTCAGTAAAAAGAGGACATGTCATCAACATCCGGGCCCTAATTATTATTATTATTATTATGATCATCGTGATGTACTTGTCGAGATATGTTCCATGAAGCTACTGGCAGAAGTTAGACATTGTGATCCCAGCTAGTCACCCGCATTCCAGAATGCTCACGCTTCGCAGAACCCAACGCAACAGTTCGGCACTTTCCCCAAACTGCTCGCTTCTAGGAAGCCAGACCGGGCAGCTCTTGCGTGCTAGAGTGGAACAAAGGCTGGCCGCACACCGCATTGATCGCGCCGTGTTTCAGGCGTCCCTCACAAACATACTGTACATACGAGGGGTATCCTTTAAGTAACGCAAATACCAAGGTTAGCTAAGCTAAGCTAAGTTACATTTACCGTTAGGAGAGAATAGTTCTAATTACGTTGTGCGTTACAGTTAGAATATATAAAAAATAAAAAAATTACGAGCCTTACAGTAGTCGCATATGATGTGTAACATCTGACATAGAAGAAACCTCACATGAAATTGTTGATACACCGGTATTTTATAGTAGACTGTTATTGGCACAAATATTAATCTATTGTAAAAGGGAGTGTTTTACAGATATTGTAGTTTATAATACGGAACTCATTTTATTAGATGATTTGTAGCTTCCACCGGCACTAACCTAAATAAAGAATACGATATGGATCAACAAGATTAATAGACGCGACACCGCTCATAATCTTACATTCCTTATAAACAGGTCCTCTTGATTCACAGACCAACACGTAATTTCATATGGATTCTGTTAAAATGAGTCATATTGATATGATAAATATCGTTTAAAATGATAATCAGGTAGCAAAAATATATACCCCTCCCAGGATTCGAACCCAAGATATCTAGATTGACAGTCATACGCAATAACCCCACGGCTATTTCGACTACGCAAATATTGTGCACAAGATGGTGACTTATTTCCACGTTCCAATAATACTGCATTACGGAATTAAGTTTCATTTATATTTTGCTTGTTTCCATAATGTTCCTGAGTGACATTGAGTTTAAAATGCCTTATGCCAATGCAATGCCGACTACTTACAATGTTTTGATATTAAGGCATTTTACCATTTAAATACTGATACGAAGACTTCGAACATGTACCATGTCATTTGTTTAAATCACTTGACACCAGAGTTCGCCTGAGCGTTTTCCGTTCAGTATGTCATATACATTCCACATGGCCGAGAGTGCGTCATGGTATCAATTTTGGACAACGCGCGCTGATTGTTTCTCTTACCAGTGCCAGCTGGATCGATCGATCGATCGAGTTGGCAGTGCGTCTTATACTTCCGTTCGATCCACCACTGCCAGCTAGGGCACACTTCCACTCGATCGATCGAGCGGGCAGTGCATACTTCCGTTTGATCCACCACTGCCAGCTCGATCGTTCTGATCCACTTCCGTCCGCAATCTTCAAAATCACTCCCACAAAACTATCCAGCAACCGAGCGGAAAGATGTTACACATCTATAATAAAAATAACCCCTGGGACTACAACACCCCTTGAAGGGCCTAGGCCTACCAAGCGACCGCTGCCCAGCCATTTGGCCTGCAGATATCGGGGTGACGCGTGATCAGCGTATCGGATCCCCTCGGCCGTTAATCTTGGTTTTCGTGATTGGGGCGCTGCCTCACAGTCAGACAGCTACTCAGTTGTCCTCACAAGGCTGAGTGCACCCCGTTCCAGCCCTCACGTCAGTTGCTAAAATCCCTGACGGAGCCAGGAAACGAACCCGGGGCCTTCGGGGAGAGGCAGGCGCGCTACCCCACTAACTAATTTCACCCACTAGAGTAACTAAGAATTGAGTGACGAGTTCTGAGATGTGGTTATTTTGCAAATCCGAAGACCATTTTTAGCCAACTTTCGATTTTTGCAAAAAATGATAGTAGACTTATGAGATCAAGACAGGGCGAAAAATTGTGTGTCTGGCTGTGTGTGTGTGTGTGTGTGTGTGTGTGTGTGTGTGTGTGTGTGTGTGTGTGTGTGTGTGTGTGTGTGTGTGTGTGTGTGTGTGTGTGTGTGTACTCTGAATGTCTGCCACCCCCCACCCCTATCAATTCGAATACGGTGAAACCGAATTGAATGAAATGTTGTACAGAGGTAGCCCTAGCAAAGGGCACCTCATATTCATGTTTAATATCCCTATAACACGTTGTATTTCAACAAGCTACATTCAATTATACTTCTTGAAAAGGACAAAGAGTTATAACTAGGGTTCGGAAGGTTAAGACCTAAGGAAGTACAAAGTATGCAAGCAAATATGCCCTAAAAACTATAAAATATGACCTAATTGGGATAGGTAGAGTATCACTAACATCCAGTAAACGTCTTAAGTGCCAAAACGTGATCAGCGATAATACACCCGACATATTTCGTCATACAAACTGACAGAGCTACAGTACATTAAAATTTTCAACATTCATTCAGTATCATACTACACTATTCGGAAATCCTGTGTTTGAAAGTCGACGCAGATAACACGTTTGTTGTTAACGACGCCTCAATTCAAACAAAATTGCTGAAATTGTAACGAAATATGACCTTATATCACTAAAATATGACCAAATATGACCAAAACAATAAAAATGGCCGAAATATGCTTTTATAGGCAACATCAAATTGCTTTAAACGAGGTCAAGGACCCGTCATTCAAATTTATTTCTCAGATTTCGGGTAAAATGAGCTCAGGAAAAAAATATGACTTTTCCTTAACATCCGAACCTTAGTTATAACAATACCCATACATTTAGGAGAAAGTAGGCTATATTTTATTTAATGAACATCTTGTTTAGATATTCAAGGTTTCCATATGTCTAGGCATTAGACGGAAAGCGATGAGCCAGCCACGTGGAATGCCGAGTGCATGATTCTCCTGCGTGATCCTCTCCTTGTTGACCAACATACAAACCGCATTTCTTCCATTCATAGCAAACTGTAATGTGTACATTTTCAAAATGTTTGATGATTATCCTGGCTCTTAAGAATTGATATTAGACGGGACGTTCGCAATGAACTAAATAGGCGAGTTTTGTTGGATTTCTGATTTTAATACAGAGAGATTAGTTTGGATGTATCGGAGACCCTCGCTAGCCCGCTCGCCCGAGGCGCGAGCTTGTCTCCCGCCAGGCACTTTGCCGTCATGCAGCGCTTTCGCGGCACTGAGTCATTGAGTATAGGAATGTGTACTTGAATTTGTACTTCAATGTGATCCTTGACCAATTTTTTGGCGAACTGACTTACGGAGAGCAATTGTCAACTTATTTTCAACAAGATTCTGCCACTGCTCACACTGCCGAAGCATCCATGACAGAATTGCGTCGCGTTTTCGGTACGAGGATTATAAGTCGGAACGTGTGGCCCCCGCGAAGCCCAGACTTATCACCATGTGACTTTATCTGTGGGGGACGCTTAAAAATAGAGTGTATGCGAGAAACCCTCACACTATAAATGAGCTTAAAGGCTATATTACACCTGAAATACAGTCAATCGGTGCTGAGGATCTTCAGAAAGTAAGTGACAATTTCATAAAGAGGTGCCAGCGATGTGTAGCAGTGAATGGCGAACATTTTCAGCACCAGCTGTGAACTAGGTAAGTACAAATTCCTATACTCAATGACTCAATGCCGCGAAAGCGCCGTACAACGGCAAAGTGCCTGGCGGGATACAGACGTGCAACGCGGGCGAGCGGGCAAGCGAGGGTCCCCGTCGTATATAAAACAAACTCTCTGTAATTGGGTTAACATTAAAGGTAGTATTGAGAAAAATATTAATGTAAATAATTATAAACACAAATCGTTACACTATGTCAGTAAGTGATCTAAGCTGGTATAAATCACTATAGTAGTTATAATAAAAAAAACTAAAACATTACTGCAGTGTCATGCGTCCGGAAGTCTTATATGTTTCTGAATGCCTCACGATGAACAAAAAAAGGCTTGGTCGAAAAACTGGAGGCCAAAGAAAGGTAAATTTTGAGAAAGATATTGGGTCCCATCAAAGACAATGGGGAATACACAAGACGGCATAACCCTGAACTGTATACTCATGTGGAGAAGATAAGTGACGTCATCCGGAAGAGAAGGATAACATTTTATGGACCTGTGAAACGAATGAGCCCAGCGAGACTGACCAACCGCAACATAAGTTACTTTCAGGAGAGGAAAATAAAATGGGCCTGGTTCCTTGGACTGGATAAAGATCTGAAAGAAGTGGGGATTACACCAACAGACATTCAGGAGCGCGTCCCACTCAAAAGAAAACTTCAAGCTTGCAAAGGTTCTAAGAAAAAATCGAAGCTGAAAACGGGAAAGATTTGGACCCAGTAAGGAAGTCCACATAGAACGAATGCGGGCGTACTGGGCAAACATCAAAGCCTGTAGGAGACAGTTGGAATGATGCGGTCCATAGATGCCTATACGAAATGAGAAAATAAGTTTGTTATAAATTAATGTTTATTTAGGTAATATTTTTCAATGCAACGTATAGCTAGTTGTTTACTGTTCATGTTGGACAATCCAGGTGGTAGTTCATTAAGTAGTTTTGCGGGTTCTGCCACTGCCTTAAAACCCCGGTATATTTTTGATAATTTGTCTAAATTCCTTCCTGCTCAGAATGTTATCCTCCGGAATATTGATTTCTGTAAAACCATTCGTGCATTTTTCCTTGAAAGTAAGTGGGGAAACCTCAGGAAACCACTTCCAGGATGTTTGAGGTGGGAATCGACCCCACTTCTTCTGAGTTTTGCCTCACGAGGCTGTTTGTACCCCGATCCAGTCCTCAGAGCCATGAATCCAACCCGGGTCTCCGGGGTGAGAGCCGAGAACGCTAGCCGCCACACCACGAGGTGGTGTTTGTGTAATTTGTATTACAGTATTATTCGTGATGCCCATTCAAAGAGCGCGTTTGAACTTTTTAGTTGTCCTGATGGGTTTCGCCTTCTTATGCTCCCAAAATCTCTTTATGAATGCACTGTGTTGTTTTCATTTTAGGATTCTCCATGACTTTGTGCTTGCGTAGACCCTCGATTCTCTACGAGGTCGTCGGTGATATTTATTTCTTGGAGGACCACCAAGTTTCTTCTAGACAGTTTATTTTGACCTTCTTTGAGTTGATTACATTAAATAATCTTTTGGTTAGTCTGTCGCTGTCCATTCTAAAAATAATCACGATTAAGGCCCGGATAGTTATGTGTTTAAATATTTTTATTTTACTAAACATTTTTTTATGAATAAATATTCTGACGTATTATCAATAAATGATAAAAATGGTCCGGTTAGCTCAAACAATGCCAGCGTTTCGCCCCAGTGTGCCGTTGGGCTCGTCAGTTGGTACAGACACACCTACCAATACGCGTGGCTAGCACATGCTAGCCCTATTTGGATTGCCAAGGTAAGGCTTTTGTTTTTAAGAAAGGGAGTTTGACTCCCGTAGCACATTGGCATGCTCGTGACGTCAATACTGCTTGTATTTTGTGTCTTGCATGGCCTTCTCAGCATGTGCTAGCCACGCGTATTGGTAGGTGTGTCTGTACCAACTGACGAGCCCAACGGCACACTGGGGCGAAACGCTGGCATTGTTTGAGCTAACCGGACCATTTTTATCATTTATTGATAATTCATCCGCTCAAATGGAAACTACATCATATTCCCTTTGGGAATATTCAAAACCTTATTCTGGCGTATTTATTCATAAGTACATATTTCCCACATTTGGTGCTATGTTGTACTCCTTGGATGACTGCTGCCCACATTTTCGACCCTTGGCAATTCCAGTAATTGGCTTCTCTATTTCGTCAATGCACCCTTGTCTCTGTATTGCAGTAGTATTCCAAGACAGGAATTCCCTGTCATTAAGTATAGCGGGGGGCTGGGGTCAACAGTCTCATCAAGCCTCCAATAGCCCTTACCTCGAAAAGAAATTGTACTTAAAATTATAGTAGTCTGCGAAAATTATGGGTATTGCCCGAGTGCTATGAAAGCTTTTGAAGTGACCTTTTCTTCTGCTCTTTAGAATGAAATTTGAAAACAGCACATACATGATTTCGTATCGCGCATCTGCAGTAGGCGTAAGTTTTGTAGGATTCAGAATTGGTACTGTAGACAGGATTACGGATTACACTGGGGAACAGCCATTTTGTTGTCTTAGATCTGTGACTTGTTCTTAACTAATTTTTGGTCTCTGAATTCAAAAATGTTGGCAGATTTTCTTTATCATGTCAAGTTTTTAAACTACAGGATACTGTCTCTTTACCCTATAAGTCATACAAACTGGGCATTCAAAGGAAAATAAAGTGGGTACTAACCAAACGTATTAGAATATTAGAATATTTTATTAATTCATTCAAAGGTTATTATAATATTAAAAGTTAAATTGTGGTCATACAAATAATTAAAAAATGATATTAGGGTACAAATTTTCGCTTATAACTTTTCATACAATGTTCAATCTGCGGACATTCTCGCTTGATGCTCCAACAGTAGTCACCCATCATACTGACATCCCATCTACCTTGATACCTTGCCTCCATGATCTTCAAATCTTGGTGGAATCGCTCACCCTGTTCATCGCTAACAGCACCAAGATTTTCTGGAAAGTTAGCAAGATGGCTATGTAAGAAATGCAGTTTGATACTCATGTTACAGCCAAGTTTTTTAAAGCTCTCTAAGAGTTGTTGAACAATTTCGACATATTTCGGGGCTCGTGTATTTCCTAGAAAGTCCTTGACAATACTTTTGAATGCCAACCAAGCAATCTTTTCAAGTTCGGTCATTGTTTCTATGAAAAGTTCACCTATAATAAGTTGCCGAATCTGTGGCCCATAAAAGACACCAGCCTTTATCTTCACATATGACAAGCTAGGAAATGCCGAAATGATATACTTAAAACAGTCCCCTTCAGTTGACAAAGCTCTAACAAATTACTTCATGAGACCTAGCTTTATAAGCAAAGGCGTAAATATAATGTTTTTTTCTGTCGACAAGTGGCTGACTTACAATGTTTGGATCACCAGGTTTCAGGTCAGATCTTGGCGGCCACTTTGACTGCACCCAATGCTTCTCACGAGTTCTGCTGTCCCA
Organism: Meconema thalassinum; assembly: GCA_946902985.2. Classification (NCBI taxonomy): domain Eukaryota; kingdom Metazoa; phylum Arthropoda; class Insecta; order Orthoptera; family Tettigoniidae; genus Meconema; species Meconema thalassinum. Next base: position 47,047,934 of record OX336399.1, on the reverse strand, counting down.
TATACACAGAAAACACGGATACTTGGTATATACGCGTAATCGCATGCGCAACAACTGTAGAAAAAAAACTTGACGTGATAGGAAAAAACTAATTACAGTTTTGGAATCAACTTGTCAATTTACCTATAAAACAGCCTAAAAACCGAAGTCAACAGAATTTAAGTTACAAATTGTTCCCCTGTGTTATTCAAGCAGCTGGACGTTTCAACTATATTTCGAGTAACTGGGGGACATAAATCTGATACAAATTGAAGAACATATTTCGAAAATTTAATCACATATTAAGCACATAAATAAATACATGTTTCTGAAAAGTTGAGCACACAATTATCCGGGCCCTGCTATTAACCATAGAATCTCAGACGTCAGTGAACCGGTCAGTTAAGGAATGAAGGTTCTCATCTTAATCCACATTCCATTTTCTCTCGTGGGACCATACATTTTCTGGAGAATTTTATGTTCTTAAAAAGATGGTACGTGGGCTATTCCAAAACTAAGGTTCGGTCAAAAAAACATCCAAAATAAAACTTGTTTCCAAAACAATTGTTTTATTGACATTCCTTACGCCTTTCTCTATTTTTCTACATAATTTCCATACTTATTTTCACATTTGTCACATCGTTCCACAAGCTTTTGAATGCCTAAGTCGTACAACTCGGCCGCCTGCGAAGCTAACCAGTCTTTAACAGCTTTTTTCACTCCATCATCTGTGTCGAAGCGCTTGCCGCCAAGAAACTCCTTTAGGTAGCGGAACAGTTGGAAATCACTTGGCGCCAAGTCCGGACTGTACGGTGAGTGGTCCATCTGTTCCCATCCAAATTTCTTGATTAGGGTTTGCGTGTCATTCGCAGTTTGGGGTCTGGCATTGCCATGCAACAACAACACTCCAGACGACAATTTTCGAAAATGCAAATGTTCAGACACAATTCTGTACAAAGTTGTTCTACTGCCCTTGCTTCACAATTGGCGGGCTAATTGTCGTAAACATTGTGAACTGACACTATCAACAGCCACAACGCTACTGGCGGCTTTTGCCGCGCAAGGCATGCCAGGAGTCGGCGCGCATGCGTGTTTTGCCCTTGACGCCGCTTTCAATTATTTACGGCGAATCGGACCTTACTTTTGGAATAGCCCTCGTATATTGACTTTCACGGCCAGTGAATTAAAACTCGGCAATTTTTTTTTCGATTTCTATAATTTTTGATTGACCACCGAGAGATATGGTTTCTGTAGCTTTTAACGCTTTCGACAAAACAATTGTCTTGTAGTGTCGTAATTATTATTAGTACTAGTATTAGGGCTCGGATGTTTAATACCTAAAAATAGCCCAAATATGACTTTAAAATTGACGAAATATGACCTGAAAATGACTAATTTGAATATGGCCGTTTTAAAACCAAGCGACAATTCCTTCCAAATTAAATTGTTCACTAAATTCTTCACTCCTATTGTTCAGTCCTGGTGTTAGGGGATGGGACGAACAAGGGTGTGTTGATGTCCAATTTAGGGGTGGTTTCCGAAAGGGTGCAAGTTTCCACGTAATTGGGGGAACTGCAAGTGTATGTGTTTGTAAAAGGATGTAATGAAATGGGGGTGCAATTCTATGGGGGTGCAATTACTTACCAAGGGATGTGCGATCAAAATGAGAGTGCTTGCAGCCATGAGCAAACAGCTGCAAGTGTGTGGGGAGCCTTACTACTGACCTAGCGCCTGCCTGGCTACTCGAGTACGCTAGTACGAACACAATGGAAAGCCTTACCTTGCACTTCTCTGGTTTGACGGTCACGGGCAATTAAGACTGTCAGAGAGGGAGTAAGGACGTGAAGGCAAATGTAATGATGGACAAAGTGTAGCTTACTGATCAAAGGTTTATTTGATCAGTATGAGTGTTATGTGTGGTCCCTTTCAAGGTGGGACAATGTGAATCAATTTGTTTTAAAAGTACAATTTTAGTATAGGTGTGAAGGGAATGGATTACAACAAAATGTAAGGATTGCCGAGCACACTCTTACCTGAGGTGATGACTGGATGAACGGGACGTCCAGCAGAGCCTAGGGCGACAACAGATGTCTAGCTGTCTCAGGTCTTCCTTTTTAAGGGTTTTCGAGTTGCTGAGTCGGCGTGTCGTCATTGTTGATGCTCCAGATACCAGCGATGGTGTCTTTGTGTATGTGTGATGTAAGATGTTGACTAACCACCTTGTGTCAAGTGGCCGTCTCCTTACAGTGTGAAGAAAATGTATTGGCCTATTATATTCCCAGCCTGGGGGCGGATTTTGGGTAGAAGAAGGTGTTTAGGTGTTTTTGGAAAAGTCTGGTGGTCGTAGGTTTAGATATCGATGTCCAGCGTGTGAGTTCAGTGGCGTAGGTCCCCTCTCCCTTTTAGGGTCGTAGGGTCCTGAGCCCTAAGGGCTCGGCCCTTAACACTATTTTCTTGATAATTTTCTGAATATACATGTTTAAGTGGTTATTTACAGTCTATTTCTGTAAACACTAGTTCCTGTTCGGTAAGTTGAGGATGATTGCACATCTACAGCTGCCGCCAAACTACTGAATTATCCCCCCGGGGCTCACATCTAGTGGGACGTGGGTTGGCGTCCACGGGGCCCCAGCGGAGTCCGGCATTGCTTCCACTTACGTGTGCCGGGTTCCTCTCCGTCTTCTTTCCTGTCGACCTTCCTTGGTCAACTCTTGTTCTCTTCCGACCCCGTCGGTATTAGGGTATACGAGGCCTAGGGAGTCTCTTCCTTTCCCGCCTTAATTGGCCCTTGTCTCATATTTTCTGATACCCTCTTTCTGCGAGGGGTCAGCTTTCTTTTTCTTTTCCTGTTATCTCCTGCCTTCTGCTCAAGGCCCTCAAGGAGGTAGGGTGTATGTAGCCCCACCACTTCTGGTGCACCCTAGAAAGTGCTACACCCTCAGGGGCTCACGGCTGGTGAGTTCGGGAGTTTGAGACCCCGAGGGATTCCGGAGCTGGGTCCGGTTTCCCCCTTTTGTCCCTTACCTGTGGGACGGACCCTCTCCTCTTTCCCTTTCCTACCTGCCTTTCATGGCCCTCCTTCCTTCTTCCTGCTCCATCCTTCTTCGAGGGGTTCGACCTCTTGTTTTCTTTTCATTCTATTTCCTTTCGCCTTTAAGATTCCCTTTAAGATTTCGTGGGTGTTTTCAATCTCCGTTGCATTTTGTAAGTCTTTTCGATCTAAATTGCATTTTGTGGGTGTTTTTCAATCTCAATTGCATTTTGTAAGGATTGACAATCTAAATTGCTTTTTAGTAAGTCTTTCAATATCCGTGCCAGGGCTTTTGTGAGTTTTTTGAATTTCAATTGCATTTTGTATTTTCAACCTACACCGCTTTTTGCAAATAGTTAATTCTCAATTGCATTTTTGTGGGTATTTTGAATCTAAATTACATTTTGTAAGTATTTCCAATCTAAATTGCATTTTGTAAGTATTGTCCGTCCAAATGAGAAGTTTGAATCTACCATACATTTTGTAAGCAATTTCAATTGCATTTTGTATTTTCAACCTACCCCGCTTTGTTCAAGTAGTTAATTCTCAATTGCATTTTGTGGGTATTTTGAATCTACATTACATTTCGTGCGTATTTTCAAACTCATTTGCATTTTGTAAGTATTTTGACTGTACATTGCATTTTGTATGTATTTTGAACTTAACCTACATTTTGTGCGTATTTTTCAATCTATTCCTTTTGTGAGTATTTTCGTTCTAAATTCCCTTTTGTAAGTATTACCGTTCTCCATTTCGTGAGTAGTTTCAATCTGAGTTCCTTTTTGTAAGTATTTTCCTGCTCACTTACTTTTCGTTCTGGTTTCCACTTCATTGATATTTTCGATATCACACAGACCATTAGGGACCGATAACCTAGATGTTAGGCCCCTTAAAACAACAATTATCATCATCATCGTCATCAATATCAAACTACTGAAATATGACGTTCCTACAAAAATATGCTCAAAATATGACCTAATGGTAAGAAATGTTCGAAATATGCATTTATATGACTAATAAAAACCACTGTATTGTGACGATAATCACTTGATTTGCATCAGGAACCAAACGGGCATGAAAATAGAGGCAAAGAAAACAAGAAGTTCCGTGACGAACTAAAGAGCCTACTTTTCTTAAAATTTAAAATTCATGCCAATGATTAATCTATATGGACCTAGGCAATCTAGAATAATGACGAAATAAATTTGGTAATATAGAAATTTCTAATTAGTTCGAAATATACCTGGCATTATGTAGCCTGATAGAGCACTACAGTTGGCAGCCCTGGTGACTGAATATATTTTTAGTTCCATCTCTTAAACGTACAGAATACAAAATTTGGTTGAAGTCCAAAGGATAGCATGGACTTTACATGCAGTTAAACATTTGACTTAATGCAGCGTGCGTAAAATGATGTTGGCAACAATGTCATGCATTTGTTGGTCAGAAATAATTTGAAATATTATCATCTATTGTTGTGCAAATTTTGGATGAAATCCATTTGTTAATATAGTAGTTACTGGTATTTTAAAATTGGACCTATCAGCAGGCTTAGAATGATGTTGGTAGCACTGACGTACATTAGTTGCTCCAAATTAATCTAGAATGGCAGGTACTATACGTGCGCAAAGTTTAGAACTGTTGGCTTGCATACTTTCTGATAGCCTGTATTGATATTAGGGTAAAAATATAAACAACATTTATTAACAGTTGGCAGCCCTGATTGCTCTTAAGAATACGTATAATCATATATGTTATGGTACACATAGCACATACGAAATTTGGTTGAAATCCAATTGATAGAATAGAAGTAACATGTATTTAAAAATTGGTCCTATCAGCAGGCTTAAAATCATGTTGGTAGCACTGACATACATTAGTTGCTCCAAATTAATCTAGAATGTCAGGCATTATACGTGTGCGAAGGTTAAGGCTGTTGGCTCGCATACTTTCTGATATATTGGTATTTGGATGAAAAATAGAGAGAGCATTTATTGACAGTTGGAAGCCCTGGTGGCTCTTAAGAATACGCTCAGTTATATCAGTTTATGTACACATAGTACATACGAAATTAGGTTGAAATCCAATTGATAGTGTAGGAGTTATATGCTTATAAACATTGGACCTATCAGTAGGCTTAGAATCATTTTAGCAACACTGTCATGTATGGCCTCCTGAAAATTAAACTGAAGTATTATTATCTATATATGTGCCAATTTTGGAATAGTTCCCATGTATATATTCCAAGATATCCAACATGGAGCTGAAATTTCTATTATGATTTTTCAGCAGTTGGTAGCACTGACATCATTTTCAAGTATGACGTTGAGATGTCCCAGTATGGATCTTTACTCATACCAAATTTGGTTTCGATTGTTGCAGCCGTTTGGGAACTGATAGGGGGGGGGGGCACACAGACAGACAGACAGACAGAAGGACAGACAGACATTTTCCCGGATCGATCTCATAAGACTACTTTTTCCTCATTTTTGCAAAATGTGAAAAGTAGGCTAAAGATATGATTTTTCCTTAACATCCGAGCCCTGATAATTAGTTTTTCCCCTTTAGAGATAGGCAACCCTTCCTGCTCCACCTCAAGTCACTCGAGACGAGTCCCTCTTGAAACTAAGGCTAATAATTGCACCCTTCCAGATGTGCCTGATTACTGCTGAACGCTACAATTACCCGGCACATAGCTCACTATTGCACGGAGCGCTTCTCTTCCTGGAAACAAGCCTCGTTCAGCGAAGCGCTGACAAATTGGCCCTTGTTCGGGGCAGTGCGCGTTCAAAGTGTGTTACTGTATTTACTACAGGTATGTGTGTGTGTGTGTGTGTGTGTGTGTGCGTGGTCGGTAGCATGCTGAACTGCATGTTCAATATCGCGGGTTCAAACCCGGCTTTTTAAGAGCGTCAAAGTCCTTCAGTATGCCTTCCTTTTTCTTTTTATACATATATATACACCGGGGATAGGCCAACAAGGACCACGCAAATATCACTTCTTTATAGGTCTAGTTTCCTTCTTTCTCTTTCTTTCTTTTTAATATTTATATATATATATATATTTTTTTTTTATTGAAGTGCTTTTGGATACATATTTTGTTTTGTTTTTGATGTATAACATCTTTCCACTCGGTTGCTGGATGTTTTTGTGGGAGTGATTTTGAAAAATGGGACGGAAGTGGATCAGACGGAAGTGAGTAAGACGCACTACCAGCTGGATCGTATCCCTCCTGGACATTCATCAACACACTAAAATCTGTTTTATTTACACACTTTTTTTTAGCGTATGGCTTTTAGTGCCGAGAGTGTCCGAGGACATGTTCGGCTCGCCAGTTTTGTAGCTGCTTCGAGGTGGACACCCAATGGGTGAGCTACACGTACCGTCGCGTGTGGAGTGTTGTCTGGGTAGGAAAGTCTGAATGTAAGGGTAAGGAGTTGGAAGGTAGTGGCTGTGGCCTATAGTTAGGGACCAATCCCGGCATTTGCCTGGAAGGAAGATGGGAAACCACTGAAGACCATCTTCAAGGTTGCCGGCGGGGGGATTCGAACCTCCTCGCCTCCCGGATGTGAGCGACTGCCAGCAGTCATGCCGTAACGACCACGGCTAACTCACCCGGTATTTACACACTAATAATTCATAACAATTCCAAGACTCTTTTTTTTTTCTTTACTGCCTACTTGATATTTCTAGTCTCGCACTGCCTTCTTGATTGTTCTCGCACTGCCTTCTTGATTGTTCTCGCACTGCCTTCTTGATACTCTGCTGCTAATCATATCAATAATATGACTCATTTTAACAGAATCCATTACGAAATTACTTGTTGGTCCGTGAATCAAGAGGTCCGGGAACTGGGCAAGCCTTTCATGATCTACTGCTGTGCACATTGCATTTACTCGCAGGTTGGCCTATTTATAAGGAATTTAAAGTTATGAGCGGTGTCGCGTCTATTAATCTAGTTGATCCATATCGTATTCTTTATTTAGGCTAGTGCTGGTGGAAGCTAAAAATCATCTAATAAAATGAGTTCCGTATTATAAACTACAATATCTGTAAAGCTTTTTCAATAGATTAATATTTGTTAGTTAGTTATTGTTGTTTTAAGGGGCGGAACTACGAGGTCATCTGCCCCTATTAATATTTTTGTCAATAATAATATAAAATACCGCTGTATCAACAATTTCACGCGAGGTTTCTTCTATGTCAGATGTTACACATCATATGCGACTACTGTAAGGCTCGTAAAGTTTTTTCCGTCTGGTGTGTACACGAATAAATCAGAAGGCTTTCCGACGCGTGAGCAAGCCACAAACAGCTGCCCATGTGAGGGGCATGGATTTTACAAGTTTAGTCCACAGACTTGTAGGAATTGCTCCTGGGCTTTGTTGATGGCCATCGCAAATGTGAGTCACACCGAAAGCTGCTAACTTTTGGAAAGACATAAACTGACATTAATCTGTATGAAATACACTCATTGTTTGTAACACCATATGAGACACTTATTGTAAAAATAATTTATTAATTCAGGAACCTCCGCGAGCTTGCACAACAGCTGACCAACATTTTTTGAAACGACTCTTTTTAGTAGAGGATAGTTTATTGTGAATATAACAACATTACAAGTAGAATGCAACATGTATTAAACACTCCAGGAGGTATAGCCGGCCGACGGTCCCATGTCATGGCATGTAAAAGAACCTACCACTACAATTGGTAGTGTGTAGCTAAATTTGTAGGTTGTTTGGTTAGAAACGCTCTATCAAGTTCCAACGTTCACCGCTGGGTGTCATTGACAGTGACATCTAGTAGCCAAAGTTGGAACCATTTGAAATTGAACTTGCCCAGTTTCATTCATCTTCATTCATGTCATCTCTCATTAACTCCCAAGATCGCGGTTTCAAACCCGGCCGAAGTCGTCGGATTTTTTAAGAGCGTTCAAAATCCCTCAGTATGCCTTCCTTCGGAGGGGAAGTAAAGCCGGCGGTCCCATGTCATAGATTTATGGCATGTTAAAGAACTTTCCACTAATTACAACTGTATCAAGCTAAATTAGGTTAAAATGCAAACAACGCTCAGGTTCCTAGGTTCGTCGCCAGGAGCCGACTGCGGTGGCGTCTAGTTGCCAAGTTCTGAATTAGTAGTCGTTGACGGTGGCGTTTGGCGGCAAAAGTAGGAACTACTTGAAATTACTGTCTAGAGTCCTTACTTGAATTAAAAAAAAACAGATAACTCACACTAATACAGTCATCACAATTAACACCGGTTATCAGACAGATTCTACACACACCCAAAGTACACGGGGCAGCATGACCACGTTGTCGCAGCCCCTAAACTGAGGAACCAACCAACCATCTCATTAACTCCTTTCATGACGTTGGTGTCAGGAACAGAATCCGGCCGTAAAAACCATCCGCCACATTTTCATCGCATCTCATCCCTAACCCCACCCCGACATTGCATTGCATTGGTGGTTGCATAATTCTAACGAGACTTCATTCTTTCCTGAGTAGCTGTTCATTCGTATTAAAGCAGGGCCATCCACACACCGTTCCGGCCGTGCTCTAAGATAGTGCTCCGAGCGCTTTAGTGGAACGTAGTTTTGGTAGTGGTAGGAGGAGCTTGGCTGGCAGAGAGCGCGCATCCGATCCATCAGTTGCTAATCTAGTCCAATGAACCTTTTTGACAGCGTGTAAGTAAATCATCATACAAAAAATCATTATACGAGCCTTACAGTAGTCGCATATGATGTGTAACATGTGATATGTTATCCTACTATGTGTCTCCCGGGAGCGCAAATCCCATGTTGACAGTGAACTCTGTTGGTCATTGAAATAACTACTTGTAAAACTCCACTGCCAAATCCTGATCGTAATGAATCATAATTGTTATTTGCTCGGGCGGAAGCAATCCACTGCCTACTTGATGCAAGCTGCGCTCTATACCGGCCAGTTAGTGAACCCATGCCAGCGATGTTATTGAAAATGGCCTCGTTTTGCCGATAGAGCGCACTGCCAAGTAAAGGCGCGATTAAAAATTAGGTGTGCGGAAGGTATATTAAATGTGTTTCTCCCAGTGATATGTTTAGACCAACGAAGTTTCAATAAAATTATTGTTAGTAGTCGGCGTTAATATTGCCTACTGAATTCCTACGTTGTTTGGAGTGTTTGCTGATGCGATATAGATTCCTCATAGCCACATGGCCTACAGTACGTCGTTGTACCGATCTCCGCCATCACGCGCGCTCATTGTTTCCGTCCCATCCATTTCCGTCCCATCCACTTCCGTCCCTTTTCCAAAATCACTCCCACAAAAATGTCCAGCTACCGAGTGGAAAGATGTTACACATCAAAAAGTAATAATAATGTTATTGGTTTTACGTCCCTTTTAACTATTCCACAACTACAACTAACTACAAAAAAGATGGAGTGGTGAAGCAGCAGCCTTTAAAGGAGAATGGGAAATTTCATTTTTCTGTACAGCTTAAAAAAGGAGCAAAAGTCAATCAAGGTCTGTACTATCAGTTCATTATGGTGAAATGTTGATGAATTTTCCTCTCTAATATGTTCACATTTCAGTTTGCAATAAATCACAATATTCTTTACTAAACACTTGCGTTCGTTTCCTGCACATTCCATACATCGGAGTACCATTCTATTTGTATATGTGGTATATTTTTTTATGGCAAAACAACCCTATCAATATGTCAACAATTCCACAAAAGCCGTTGGCCGCACGACTGTACGTACTTATCTACTGTCGACCAAAGTATTATGTTCACTCGAGTTTGAAGGTTGTTTGTGAAGTAACCAATTGACCTACATAAAATCCAATAACATCATCATTTTCGTCGTTCTATTTTACGTTAAGTCATGTAGGTTTGGAATTTTTAATATATATTTTATTATTTTTTATCGCAGTTGGAACACAATAAGTGTACGTTTTTAAGAGTGTTTCAACCATGCGTCACATTTAAGAATTATTATCTCAAAAACCCGTCATCAGATCGTATCCAAATTTTAACACAATATACATGGGAATGTTGTATACCTGGTTCATTAATTTCAAAATTGTGTGTGTCCAAGAAACAAAGTTGTTATCATTTTTGTAAGGTAACTTTTTCTCGGCTCGGGGTGGTTGGAAAATGTAGTTCTTGGTTGCATTGTAATCCTTATACATCGAAACGTTATGCTGTATGACTGTGAAATACGTAAATTAATTCATTTATTTTATATCGGTTTGTATTTCTACAGGGAAATAACACATGTTTCACCAGCTAGCCGCTCCGGGAACAGCTGTACAGCGTTGCCGAAATGGTGCCCACACGCATCATGGCGCGTCTCGCTCGGAAGTGATGGGCTCCATCTCAGCAACGCTGTACAGCTTTTGCCTGAGCGGCTAGCTGGTGAACTATGTGTTATTTCCCCGTACAAATACAAACCGATATAAAATAAGTGAATTAATTTACGCATTTCACAGTCATACAGCATAACTTTTTGATGTATAATGATTAAAACGCAACCAAGAACTACATTTTCCAACCACCCTGAGCCGAGAAAAAGTTACCTTACAACAATGATAACAACTTTGTTTCTTGGACACACAAAGTTGTGAAATTAATAAACCAGTTATACAACATTCTAATGTATATTGTGTTAAAATTTGGATTCGATCTAATGACGGGCTTTTGAGATAATAATTCTTAAATGTGACGCATAGTTGAAACACGCTTAAAAACGGGCACTTTTTGTGTTCCAACTGCGATAACAAATATTAAAATATAAATTTAAAAATCCAAACCTACATGAACTAACCTAAAATTGAACGACGAAAATGTTGATGGTATTGGATTTTATGTAGGTCTATTGGTTACTTCACAAACAACCTTCAAACTCGAGTGCACATAATACTTTGGTCGACAGTAGTCAGCGTGGTCCGAACACCGTCCGTCTCCTCGCTGCCGCAGTGTAGTGGTGGTAGGGGAAGGAGCGCTAGTCTGACTGCTCAGTGCTCCCAGAGCGCAATGACTGGATGGCCCTGTATTAAAGGATTGGGCCAAGATAGGTCATTGGCCCCGTGTACTTGGTTGAAGGGGAGGTGGTACACCTCGTTGGGTGAAAATATGACTTTTTCTGATTTTCGCAAATGTTGACACCTTTTAGTCTGTTCTATCATATACTGATAGTATGCTTTGGTAAATCGTCCAGAACATCCTGTAATGTCGTTTATGTTCGACGATGTCGAAATGTAAATATTAAATGTCAGAAAACTGTATCATAATGAGGGTCATTATAACACTATGTTTCATTATGATACAGTTTCTCCCACCAATCAGAGCTCAAGAAACAGTTGTGTGACCAATTAGGAAAGGATACCTCAAAATCCAACATGTCTATATAAATTACCGACATGGAAAGTCCACCGTCCATATGTTCACGTAAATAAACTGGCGAATATGAGACAAGAAATACCACTGTACCTTAATATCCCCAACTCCCGTTTCTACACAGCGCATTGCTCTCAAACGAGTTCGGTGACAATATTAGTGAATGCTATAGAGCTGGACGGCAGGCTGTAAACAATTGGTGTTCTGTGTTGGCAAGCATAGAGAATGGTCTCTGCTTTCGGAGTGCCTTGACCCACGCATGCGCTCTGTTCAGTCAGCAAAGCCAGCGCGCCCTGTTCACTAACTGAAGTAACTGAATCCCACAGATATTTATGAATATTTATGTTAAAACATATAATAAAGTTATTATCGTCGAACATAAACAGTCGTATGCAACTCGCCTATAATGGTAATTAAGACACTCGTATGGAAATAATAAAACTCGCTTACGCTCGTTTTATAAACATACTCGTGTCTTAATTATTGCCATTATTGCGTAATGTACTATTAAATGTCATAGTGACAGCTAAGGTTGCACCATTTTATCTGTCATTTTGTACACAGAGATTGCACAAATAATGTCGTGGAGGTCCGGGGAGAAAACGCAAAACACTAACAGATAGTAATAATAGCAATGCTCCAGTAGTAGACCTAAATGTTGCGTCAGGTGTTAGTGATACTACCAGTAATTTGAGATTAGATACGACGCCTGAAAGTTCTGCCGAAGGTGAACCTCAAGTTACTAGTTCTTCAAGAAGAAAACTCTTTTCTGATCATAGTGATAACAACTCTCAGGTAAACACAGAGTGTGAAACTGGTCAGGGGAGCTATGGAAATCATATAATTAATATTGATCAACTGTCCAGTGCTCTGAGTGACTGTGTGAAGTGCAAAAACTGTATTGAAGGTAAGGTAAGCTAATATCATCATCATCATCATCATCATCATCATGAACCGGCTCCAGTTTCCCGGGTGCGGTGAACGAGCGCTCTCCATTTAGTTCTTTCCAAGAATGTCTCCCCCCTCCACGACCTGCTGCAAATCCAGAACTCTCCCTGCAAGATCCTTTCTAACCTAATCGATCCATCTCTTCCTCGGTTGACCTCTTGGTCTCTTGCCTTTCAGTTCTTTCTCAAACCATACTCTAGCTGTTCTTTGTGTGTCCATTCTTTTGAGATAACCGAACCATTTCAGCCTGACTTAAACACAGATCTCATAAAGAGATTGTTCTACTTGAACAAGATGGCGTATCTTATCATTTTTTATTTTGTCCCTCCTTGTCTTTTGAATCATAGTTCTTAAAAACTTCATCTCCACCGCCTGTAGTTTGAAGCATTTCTCTTGGATTGGGTACAGGTTTCTAAGCTATATGTAGTAACAGGTACAAAGAAGCTCTTGTAGAGTATTAGTTTTGATCTTAAAGGAACTTGCTTATCCCAAAGAAGCCCTCTCACGAGATGATAAAATTGCGCTCCAAAGGTAAGCGTGTATGAGGAAAATAAACAAAGGAAAGGCTTAGCAGCTAAATTGGTGCTGAAGTGTATGAATTGTGACATGGAACGTGTGTTCTATACTTCTGTACAGACTCCACGTGGATCTGAGGTATATATTAGGTTCGTGTATGGTGATCCAGATGATCCTGAAAATGGACCAGGTAAGCACTGAGGTTTTGTTACTTTGCTTGAATTTTATTCCAAGTTAGAGATTTCAATGTTCAAGTACCTTTTTCTCAAAACTCATTTATGCTATAAAGTTAAAATTTTTACCAGTTATTCTCTTGTAGTTGTTTTAACATTAGCCCATTTTGTTAGGCCTCTAACATAAATTATGACAACGTTGTGGTATACAAAAATACAACTTTTTTTTTGCCATCCGTGTGGCAAGAAACTCTTTGAGAAAATGGGGTAATGAACAAAATTCATCATTCTATTAGTATGCCAATTTTTATCAACACAGGTTTTCTAGATTAGTCAAAAAAGGTACATCAAGAAAGCATACTTTAACATTGCATTGGATGGGACGGAAACAATGAGCGCGCGCGGTGGCGAAGATAGGCACTGTCGACCCTGTGGCTATGTGGAATGGATATTGTATACGGTTTTCTTCAAGGTTGGAGGCCCCATTAAAGATATTCGTACAATAAATATTCTTCATATTGTCGTTCTTTGGTGTGAAAATATTCATTATATCATATTTGCTGAAAACTGGCACTGGAGTTTTACAAGTAGTTATTTCAATGATCAACAGAGTTCACTGTTAACAAGGGACAACATGTCACCTGGTACACATCATATGCGACTACTGTAAGGGTCGTAATATTCTTTCTCGTGTCCTAATCATGCGATCAAAGTCAGCGTTTGAATATTGAACCTACCCAATAATCTTCATCTAATGGTGCAAAACTCTATGGCCTACATATATAACAATCAAACATGGCAGCCATCCAAATATTAAGATCGTTCTCAATATCTACGAATCTATTACAGCAATCAAACTGAATTTTTTATGTTGATATAAAGACTATTAACATAAGTTCACCTATAGTACTTTCAATAACCTGATGAGAACAAATATAACATGGCGGTGACGCGAATTTTAAATATTTAAATGGAATTTTCTCGCGACTTTTCATCCAAGCGCTGTGAAACATGGCACGGTATATCTTCATATAAGCCTCAATATATTGACGTTTAATTTAACAGAATTTTATGATAGCTTAAAGATGGCGGCTGTGCATTTTTTTAATCTCTTTTTTATTTCTCGAGTCCTAATCAAGTAATTATGATGTAGCTTGGTATAATGAACTATCATTAGAATATACATTTTCTAGCATATAATGCTATGGCCTATACTGTACATGAAATTATCCAACATGGCGTCCATATAATATATTTTACCGGTTCACAATAGCTTCGAAACTATTTAAGCAATCAAACTGAATACTTTTATGGTGATAGAGGAATATTAACTAAGTAGATATTTTTATTATTATTTTACGTGCCCTATTCAAACGATTAAAAGGAAGATTCGTACGATAGGTTATTCTTCTCCGTCGTCGTTTGGGCCTACTGAGGACCACGGGGCTCGTATTTCCTCGTCGCTCTGTCTTTTCTCTTCTTCCAGTACTTTTTCATCATCTGACTATGAGCCAGCTTTCTTTCCTCCGTCCATGGTGGTCTGCTGACTTCGGTGTTCTTCCTAACTGTCAGTAATACAGGAAAAACTACCTGTCGGATGGCTTGCCGGAATTGTTGGCGGTCCTGTATGGAATTAAGTGGGATCCCTAGGTGGTCTAAATCCGTCCTGACCGTAGAGATCCACTTGGTTCTAGAGGCCTTCCCTCTTCCTGCCACTGTGAAGATCTTACTGGTGAGCCGGCAAGGGATCATGCGGGTCAAGTGTCCATAGAAGGCCAGGCGCCTTTTTCTTATACAAGTCACAATGTCTTCTTGATGGCTGTAAAGCTCATCATTGTGCCGAATTCTGTAGGTGCCTCCCTCTTCCCGTATGGGTCCTAGTATCCTCCGCAGGATCTTCCTCTCCTTGAGTTCAAGTTTCATGAGTGGGTCTTTCACGGGGCACTCAGAGGCGTAGCGAACAGGTGGTTTTACTACTGAATTGTAGTTTTTGAGTTTGAGGTTTTTGGAGAGGAACTTTGATGCATAGATGCTGCGGCAGGAGTGGTAGCCCTCTCGAACTTGGTGCACCTGGTGTCTATGGCCAGATTCTCACTCTGGTTTGCCGAGATCCACTCTCCTTGTTAATGATAATAATCATAATCTAATGGCACTAAATGCTGTAGCTTTCTTTACGTGAATCAGAGAAGCCATGCATTTGACTTTACTTAAATCAAACTCCCGTAACGCATCACAGAAAGATGCCATCTCGCGGGATGAGTCTTATTCACCGTTACTGAAAATTGTTTGACATTTTGAAAATGATTGGAATAAAGTACAGGGATAGGAGGGTGATCTACAATCTGTACAGAAACCAGACAGCAGTCATTCGAGCTGAAGGATATGAGAGAGAAGGTGGTATTCAGAAAGGTGTGAGGCAAGGCTGCAACTTATTACCCATACTTTTCAATCATTACATTGAACAAGCAATGAAGGAAATTGGAGAAAAATTTAAAGTGGGAGTGAAGATTCAAGGAGAAATAATTTCAACTCTGAGATTTGCTGATGACATCGTCATCTTGGCCGAAACACCTGAGGATTTGAATGAGTTTTTGAATGGACTCCGTCTTGAGGAAACAATTCATGATGAGAATTAATAAATGTAAAACAAAAATATTGGAATGCAGCCGAAATAAATCAGAAACCTCTATGGACATCAAATTGGTAGGGGAGAAACTAAAGGAAGTAGGAGACTTCTGTTACTTAGGAAGCAAAATAACCAGTGATGGACGAAGCAAAGAGGATATAAAATGTAGGTTGGCTCAGGCAAGGAAAGCATTTCTACAGAAAAGGAATCTGTTGACATCGAATATAGATTTAGGTATCAGGAAGACATTTTTGAAAACCTTCGTCTGGAGCGTCGCACTCTATGGTAGTGAAACTTGGACTGTTGGTGCAGCAGAAAAGAGGAGAATTGAAGCGTTTGAAATGTGGTGTTACAGGAGAATGATTAAGATCAGATGGGTAGATAGGGTTACAAACGAAGAGGTATTAAGACGAGTGGGAGAGGAGAGATGTTTCTGGTGAATACTAATGGAGAGAAGAGATAGGTTGGTAGGACACATACTAAGACACCCAGGAATGGCAAGTTTAGTTATGGAAGGAAGGGTCGAGGACAAGAACTGTAGGGGTAGACCAAGGTTAGAATATGTTAAACAGATTACCTCGGATGTAGGGTGTGGCAGCTATGTAGAGATGAAACGATTAGCTCAGGACAGGGAGGCATGGAGATCTGCATCAAACCAGTCAAAAGACTGAAGACTCAATCAACAACAACTGAAAATTTTATATTCTAGCATATACTTTTTCAATGGTGGTGGCATAGGTTATTAAAAGCTATTTAGTATACATCTCATGGAAAATCTTTTTAATAGCGAGGGCGGTTGGGGGTGTTTAATACAGACGTATCACGGCTGAATACACTAATAGTACATTATGCTACGAGTCTATATTGGCAATAATTAAGATACGAGTATGTTTATAAAACGAGCGTAAGCCAGTTTTATAATTTCCATACGTGTGTCTTAATTACCATTATAGGCGAGTTGCATACGACTGTTTATGGTCGACGATAATTATAACTGTATTATATGTTTTAACATAAATATTAGCTTGCCACGGTGGGTGAGTGGTTATAGTGTCGGACTAGCAACCCCAAGATTGCAGGTTCGCCCCTGGCCATGGTAAGTGATTTTTGAAGGCGACAAAAATCACGATACTCATGTCATACGTTGTTGGCATGTTAAAGAACCCATTTGAATTCAGTAGGCCGTGTTCAATGGCAAAATTAATCTCGGGATTTTCCGCCAACACAAAGTTCCTCCATTCTCTACTTGAAAGCGCTGTAGTGTCAAGGAGTTTAGATATCTAACCTCCTTGACTTTCATAGCGTTCAAAGGATCGACAAAATTCGACATGCAAGCTACCCTCTGGGTGTCAATTAACAAAGCTTGCACCAGGCACCCGAGGCCATATGATATTCTTCTTCTTGCATCGTTATGCCCGACTCAGGAGCACGGTTGAACCTGTTTAGCTGATGTGTTGGCCTTCTTTTCCTTCCAAAATCTCTTCATACTCTCGCTGAGCGCCTTTCTTCGGTCTTCTGTCCAAGTTATGGTGGCCCTGGTGTTGGGTTTGTCTTCAAATTGGTGATTGTCGATTAGGGTTCTGAATTTGCATCTGTCCTGTATAATATTGTCTGAAATGTTGATTTCCTGGAGATCTGTTTCAATTTCACGTAGCCAGCTGTTCTTGGATTTTAGTGAGGGGGCCAAGTTGAGAATTCTTTTAGTCAATCTGCCATTGTTCATTCTGATAATGTGCCCGTAAAATTTCAATCGTCTTTTCCGAAAAGTATGAGACATTTTTTCACATTGGCGATATATTTTCTGGGATGACTTTTTCCTCCAGATTCCCTCTATAAAAACTGGGCCAAAAATTTTTCGTAAAATTTTCCTTTCTTGTTTTTCAATCTCTTTGGTTAAAGATTTGCCACCAATGATTAAGGTTTCTGATGCATATAACGCCTCCGGTTTGATTACTGTATTATATTGTCTAAGTTTTGCTTTCCGAGATATTGATTTTTTGTTATACCCATTCCAAGTGATTCTGTAAGCTTTCTGTAATTTGGAAATTCTCTCTTTATTTGCTTCACGGTTTAAACCAGAGGGTTGAATAATTTCTCCCAGATACTTGAATTCGTTCACTTGAAAGATTTTGCCGAATTTAGTTCTCATAGGTTGTCCGTCAAGTATCGTGAGGCTCCTTCCATGTACTGAGTTTTCTCATAAGAAATTTGAAGTCCCGTTTTGATGGCAATTTCATGTAATTTCTCAATGGAATGAATTGCTTCTTGCCTGTTATTAGAAAGGATTGCTATGTCATCAGCAAAGGCCAAACAATGTACATGAATTCTATCTTTGAGTAGTCTGCCAAGGGTTATTCCCTTAGTTTCCTTTTCCCAGGTTCTGATTATCTTCTCAAGTAGCCTACGAGGTTAAACAGTAACGGAGATAATCCGTCTCCTTGGCGGACCCCAGTGTTAATTGCAAAAGGCTCAGATATTTCGCCGAGGAATTTAACTTTTGACGTAGTGCCAGTTAGTGTTTGTCTGATTAATTCTCTTGTTTTTCTATCCACTTGAAATTCTTCTAGAGTATTGAAAAGTGTTTGACGATCTATAGAGTCATATGCTTTTCTGAAATCTACAAAGGTAATGACTGTCTGTCTGGTTTTGCACATTTGTAGGATAGTTTTCAGATTAAGAATTTGTTCCGTACATGATCTTCCTTTTCGGAAACCTGCCTGGTATTCTCCAATCAGACGGTCTGTTTGTTTCTCAAGTCTAGTGAGCAGGGCTTTGGAGAAAATTGTATAAATAACTGGTATCAAGGAAATTCCTCTATAATTATTGATGTTGGTTTTATCCCCTTTCTTGTGCAGTGGATGGATTAGCGCACATTTCCAATCCTCAGGTATTTCTTCGGTGATCCAGATGTTCTCAAGAATTGAGTGGATTTTCCGGGCTACGTTCTCACCACCTATCTTCAGCATTTCGGCAATTATACCATCTTCCCCTGGGGCTTTATTATTTTTGAGTCCTTGGATTATTTCTTTAATTTCTTCCAATGTTGGGGGTTCTGAATCTTGGTTGGATGTTTTTTTTTTCAAGATGAGTTGTTCTTTAGGGGATTCACAGTTTAAAAGATCCTTGAAATAATCTGCTAGAAGTTTGCAATTTTCTTGATTATTTGTTTCCAATGTCCCATCCGGGCGTTTGAAGCAAAGCAATTCTTCTCTGAATGTTTTGTAGAAGTTTCGTGTATTGTTCTTAGTAAAATCTTGTTCAATTTCAGCCAATCTGTAGTGATCGTACTTGCGTTTTTCAGATCTGATGATTTTAGAGGTTTGTTTCTGTACTTTGGTGAATTCGTGCCAATTTTGTTCCGTTTTGTGAGAATTCCAATTCTGCCAGGCTTTAATTCTGAAGTTTATAGCCTTGTCACAGGTTTCGTTCCACCACCTATGCTTGCGTTTCCTGGGCGGTGTGCCAATGTTTTGAGAAGCTTTCGAAAGTATATCTTTGAGTTCTAACCAGCCAGAAGAATCGTGAGTAGGGATACTTTCTTGGAAAGTACTGGCGTTCTGTTTAAGATATTCTGGATCGACGCGCAAATTTTTTGATATTTTTGGTTTGGACCTGTTTGGTTGAAATTTTACCTTGATTAAGGATAGATGGTGGTCAGAGTCAATGACTCCTTTCTTGACTTTGACATTCATAATTTCTTTTTGATTATTTTTGGAAATAGCCACATGATCTATTTGAAATTCTCCTAAGTGAAAATTAGGGGATCTCCAGGTCTTTTTCTTGTGTGGAAGTGCCAGGAAATGTGTTGACATTAGTTTGAGATCAAAAGTTTTGCAAAAATCAAGTTATCTTTCTCCATTTTTATTAGTTCTATTGTGTGCTGGATATAGTCCTACAATGGTCCTGAATTTCCTTTCTCTACCAATTTGGGCATTAAAATCTCCCAAGAGGATTTTTATGTAATGATTTGGAATGATGGCTGTTGTTTCTTCCAGCAGTTCCCAGAAGTCTTCCACCTTTTGTGGATATTTACGATTGTAGTTGTTGGTGGGTCCATGCGCATTCATAAGCGTATAAGCTTTGTTTCCTGATTTAACGGATAGTGTTGAAATCCTTTCAGAAGGCGAGGAAAAGTTAAGTACTGAGTTTATAATGTTTTTTCTGACAGCGAATCCAATGCCAAATTGTAGTGGCTTCATATGGAGGGAGATTGCTGGCTTGCCTTTATAAATTCTATAATTTCCTGATTCAAAATGATTTTCATCCGTATATCTGGTTTCCTGTAGTGCTAAAATTTGGATGTTGAAGTTATCCAACATGTCTGTTAATTGTTTTAACTTGCCAGTTTTCCGAAGTGTGTTGATGTTTAAGCTACCAATGAAAGTTTTGCATTTTGGGCGAAGAGATTTGGGAAGCTCCGATACATTCCCGCATGATGTTCTCGGTCCCCCAGAATCCGATGACCGAGAAAAATAACTAGTATGTCTACTAGGGCCTGGGGTAGATATATTGTAGGTTGTTTCCATCATGCTAACAAGTTGAAAGTAGTGGGGACATCGATCTATGTCGGTGTCATGGTTACAACTGAAGTAGTGAGCTTCAGAGGTTGCTGAAGATGTTGTCAAGCTGTGCCTGTTAGGTAGATTTCATTAGAAAGCTAACTATTGCAATGGGTCCCATGTTTCGACTTCCGGAAAATTTTGACATATCTTCGCGTTTCACATCCCCCAGATCCCAAAACCACCGTCAGTTCAAAAGTTTATATATAATTTATGTATGTATATATATATGTATATCAGTTTCTTGTGGACACGATAACTGCCGTAATTTTGCACTAATCACTTTGAATTTTTTACCGTATATGTATACCTATAAAATCTCGGTCGAGTTCGTTACTGGGCTAAATCGGTCGAAGGGGGTGAAAATGGGGGGCTTTTTTTCGAAAAACTGAAATATTGCTATAACTCTCTTAATATGTGACATATCGAATCCGTTCAACGTTCATACTATGTGTCGGATAAAGCCCAAAAATGTATGTTTGAAGAGTTTTTTTATAGCACCACCATTGACCAAAGGGGTGGGAAAAAGTGGGTTTTTCGGGAAACATTAATCATATCTCTCTTAATAGGCACAATATCAAAACCGTACAAAATGGACAATATTTCCCTAATAATTACCTAAAACTTTTGTCTGAAAGAATTTTTGATATGACCCACCATTACGCCAAGGAATGAGAAAAATGATTTCGGAATTATAAGAAAACTAGCAGAAGTACCCATTCTTCGAACGGTCGTCGGTATTAATAACCAGACGTAATCAATTGAGCTACTGTTGCAATGGTTAGGGGCTTGGAACCTGTTTGTCGACAAAGATAAATGATTAGTTGAAATATGCTCTGAAACTAATTTACCTAACGTGTACTTCCTGACGTGAAAATAAAATTGAAAACCTCGTAGACGAAATGCAATATACGTCACATAAAAACTGACCCACACTGTTGTGTCAAGTGCGCATCCAGAGGAAGACCCCTTTAATAAATTATATAGGCTTGTGGTGCATGAAAATTCAGGTTTTTTAGCCTCCAATGGCCCAAATTCCTAAAAGCAAAAAAATAAAATAAAAAATAAACTACAGTATTTCAAATCAGGAATTTTTGAAAATAATGTTGCTGTTTGAAGATATAATAGACCTTCTGTACGACACATCGCACGTTTAAGTCTTGTAAAAAAATCCAGGGTACCTCTTGACCCCCTTAAGCGCATTGATGAATTTTACAGTTTTTGTTGGTTCCGTGATAACCTTATAGCCATTTGCAAACTTTCACAGAAATTTAATAAATGGAGTGGCATTACTTCTTGCAGAAATAGATGGAAAGTTGGATGTACCTTTTTGAGACACTGTCGTCAGGGTTACTGGCTTGCATTCCTACATAAGTTTATTAAATGAAATTAGTTTTCTGGGAATATCTCAGAAACTCTTGGTTTTAGAGCATTAAAATGTAGTTTCCGGGGACCCTTTCCGACTGTTTAGGGGCCCCGAGGTTTTTTCTGACACCAGGGGGCTGAAAAATGAGCTTTGTCTCGTCGTTGTACGCCGTAGTATCATCATCATCATCCTCTTGCACAGTTTCCAGCCGTTGGCCGGGTCTGTTTGGAACACAGGCCACTCCAACGTCTTCTGTCTACCCACCATCTCTCAGCTTCCACCCCTGTCCAGTCTTCTCCTCTCTTCTTCACGCTTTCTTCCATCCCTTTCAGCCACCTGTCTCTCGGTCTTCCTCTCGGTCTCTATCCTTCCCACTTCGTCTCGTGTATACTCCTGGGTATCCTCTTATCCTCCATTCGTTTTACATGCCCATGCCATCTAAGTCTAGATTTCTCTATACCATCCCGTAATGGTTCCTCCTTTATGAATTCTCTGGTCCTCTCATTTCTTATTCTGTCCATCTTTGTAGCTCCAATACTGCTTCTCAAGAACCTCATCTCACTGGCCTGTATTTTGCTCTTCTCCCTTCCTTTCATAGCCCAGGTCTCCGAGGCATACGTCAGGATAGGGGCATAGAACGTCCGATATACGATCTTTTTGCTGTTCGGAGGAACATCCTTGCTCCATAACATGCTTCTGCCTGTCTCCCCCGCTCATTTATTTCTCTATCCTTTCTTCCATTATCTTGTGTCAGGCTTCCCAGATACTTGAAACTCTCCACTTTCTTCAGCTGTTCCCCACCAATTGTTATTCCCGTTGTGGTTCTTTCCTTCTTCCTCGTTGTGATCACCATCTCACTCTTATTTATGCTAAATTTCATCCCATATTCTTGTATTATTCCTTCCCACAAGTCTAACTGTTCCTGTACCTCCTCCTCCTTGTTTCCCCATATCATCAAATCATCCGCTAACACCATTGCTTTCATCTTTCCTTCCCCAATTACTTGTGCCACTCGGGTCATTATGTCATCCATCACCACAATGATAAGTAACGGTGCAAGTGCACTTCCTTGTTTCAGGCCGTTTCTCTGTTCCACCCAGTCCGATCTCTCTCCTCCCACTTTCACACAGCTCAGGCTTCCCTTGTACATCTCCATTATCCTCCTTATAGTCCATTTTTCTACTCCTCTATCCTCCAGGGACTTCCATACTTTGTTTCTGCATACACTGTCATATGCTTTCTCAATGTCCAGGAAGGCCATCAGTAGATCTGTTCCATACTCACTGTGCTGTTCTTGTTACTGCCTTACAGCAAAAATCAAATCCACTGTGTACCTTCCTGCTCTGAAGCCATGTTGTTCTTCCCTCATCCCTCCTTCTATCCTTGTCCTAATTCTCCTTTCCAAAACTTTCTCAAACATCTTTGCACAATGACTCATCAGTTTTATTCCCCGATAGTTTCTGCATTCTGTTCTACTACCTTTCTTGAAGATCGGGACAATTATTCCCTTTTTCCAGTCCTCTGGGATCTTCCTTTCCGTAGTGTAATAATAATATTAATTATAATAATAATATAACAATATAGGGATAGGGATATAATAGACCTTCCGTAGCACACTAGCACGTGTAAATCGCGTAAAAAAATTCTAGAGTACCCCTTGACCCCCTTAAGCGCATTATATGTATTGATGAATTGTATAGCTTAGTTTGGTTCCGTTATAACCTTCTAGCCGTTTGCAAACTATCTCAGTAAAGTAATAAATGGAATTGTATTGCGTCTTATATTACAGCAATAGATGGACCTATGAATTTCTGTTGCCATGGTTACCGGCTAGCTTCCTTTCATTATTGTATTAAATGAAATTAATTTTCTGGGAATATCTCAAAAACTATTGGTTTTAGGGCCTTAAAATGTGGTTTTCGGGGTCCCTTTAGGGCCCCCGAGTTTCGTTTCTCACATTGAGGGGCTGAAAATGAGCTTTGTCTCGCCCTTCTACGCCTATTTCAGCATGTATTTTAAGGGGGTAGGCCCCCTTTTATGAGAGGTACAGAGAAGGGTTACATCAATGATTGGTGTCTGGCCTCTGAAGGATATCTGTACCAAATTTTACGTTGATCCACTCAGCCGTTCTCGAGTTATAAGGACACAAAAAATTGTCCACAGACAAACAAACAGACAGACAGACAGACAGACAAAAATTTCATTTTCGCGCGCATCCGTCATAAAACAGTCTAAAACGCGTAAATAACGCAAATTTCCGTAGAAATTCAGAAAAAACAGACAAACTTTCATTCTTATATATATAGAGATGCCAAGAGCTATCAGAGGTTGCCATGGCAACACTACTAAATTGATGAGGGATGAGCCATCAGACGTTGCCAAGATAAGCACTTGCACGAGATCAGATTCAGATTTTCATCTGACTAAGTGTGAAGCGGCTTCGGTGACGTACAGTAACTGGTAGCATGCTGAATGTCTATGCCCAAGGTCGCGAGTTCAAGTCGGCCGAAGTCGTCGGATTTTCTAAGGCGCTAAAAATCCCTCAGTATGCTTTCCTTTGGAGGGGAAGTTCCAACGTTCGTTAAGAGTTGCTGGTTGCGGTGGCATCTAGTAGCCAAGTTCACAGCTAGGTGTCGTTGACGGTAGTACCTGGTACCAACATTAGGAACTACTGCTTGAAATTGAACGTCTGCAGTCCTTACCTGAATTACAGACTAATACAGCCATCCCTAAGTACACGGGGTTACATGACCGCGTTGTCGCAGCCCCTAAACTGAGCAACCAACCAAAATCTCTGCGGGAGATATAATTTTGCGTGAAGAAGTAACAGACCGTTACATAGTCACACATCAGTGTCGAAACCTTGCATAAGGACAGTGTGACCACAAGTATAAAAATGGACCCCAAATTACAAGAAGGTTACCGTTCCCATAAGACAATAAAATGTTTAAAATAAGCATAAAATGACGAAAAACAAAGTTAATTAAGCTCCAATTATAAAATATCTTCTCGCAATAAATGAGGTCTGATCCTTCTACGAAAACCTGCATATTCTGCCTATTTTCGCCTATCCCCAAGTTTGTCCGGTGAAATCTACCTCCGCCTTCCGGCGTGCCGAGAGGATTTTTTTTTTGGTCCGCGAGAGGTATTTTATTTCCCTCAAACCCTCCGGACAAGTCCGGCGAGCCTCCCTATCCGCCACCTGGGACGCGCCTGATAGGGGAACAGGCTGAAACCCCCACGGGCATATGATATTATTATTACATAAATACCGACAGTAGTGGCTACGCTGGCTAAAGCGCAGCATTAGGTCATGGGGCCAAAGCTCTCTGCTGACTCAGTAGACGCGTGGGTTCGAGCCCCACCGTCGTCCGTCCTTGAAATGGTTTTCCGTGGTTTCCCATTTTCAACACCAGGCAAATGCTGCGACGGTACCTTCTGATAGGTCACGGCCGCTTCCTTCCACATCCTTGCCCAGTTTCATTCACCATCATTCATTTCATCTCTCATTAACTCCTCTCAAGAGGTTGGCGTCAGGAAGGGCATCCGGCCGTAAACACCATCACCATAAAGACTTCCATCGCATCTCATCCCCTACCCCGTTGGAAAACGGGAATAATAAGGGGTAGACAGACATTATTACATAAATATTCATAAATATCTGTTGAGATTCAGTCACTAAAATTTTCTGATCGGAGTGCAAGCACTGGGTAGGATATATCTGTTTTCCAAGCTCTCTGATCGACCGACGCATGCGCTCTGTGTGCTTGGCAATGGATTTTGAGTGCATGCGCGAAGGTATCCTTACGTAATTGGTCACACAACTGTATCTTGAGCTCTGATTGGTGGGAGAAACTGTTTCATAATGAAAAATGAGCCTCATTATGATACAGTTTTCTGACACATAATGTTTCAATGTTTACATTTCGACATCTTCGAACATAAATATGTTTACAAGGCGGTGAAATCACTTCCAATGTTTAACCAAGAGTCTTCATTATATTTTCTTTTCATCATCATCAGCTTCTAAAGGCTAAAAGCCTTGTCGTTGCAGCCATTTCTTACGGTCATCAGCAGTTCTCTTCATATTGACATACGAGTCACATTCCATCTCCTTGACAATGTTCTTGAGATACGATTGTCTCGCTCGTCCCCTTGGTTTCTTCCCAAAATTTTTCCTTCAAAAATGAACTGGAGGAGAGTGTCATGTCTGAGTATGTGTCCCATGAATTTTGATTTCCTTTTCTTGATGGTGTTCAACAGGCATCGATTCTCCCGAATTTTGTTCAGAACAAGCTCATTTGTCTTTCTTTCCATCCAGCTTGTTCGAGTCATTCGTCTCCAAAACCACATTTCAGCTGCCTCAAGTTTTGATTCTTCTCTTTTCCCCCAGTGTCCATGTTTTACAACCATAGGTCAACACACTCCAAACAAAGGTCTTAAGAAAGTAAAATGATTATTTAGAATTTCGACTCACACAGGAGCTTTGCTACTGTAAAATGCCACACGGTTTGTTTTGATTACTTTCTCTGCTTTTCGTGTGAATTGAGAGCTGAGGGTTTTGGAGTCATTTTACTGATGTTCCGCTCTTGAACTATTCAAAGATTCATGAACTATGGATTGAAATCATCAGACTTAGAGGATATATTCCAAAGTCAATGAAAAAATAGAAAACGGGCCAAGCTCAGGTATCCCTCGGAATACCCAATTCTGAAAGTTTCCAGACACAATTCCTTTTGGGAAAGGGTGCAAGTTGACAAGGGAGAAAACATTACTGACGAGGGAAGTACCCCAGCTCGAACGGCTAAAACCGACTGGCAGTGCGCTTAACATACGAAGATATGTCTGTTCTACTACCCATCACGGGCATTTATCTGTAAGACCCCGCATTAGTGTACAATCAATGTTTGGAAGTTACGGGGTCCAACAATTGCTGAAACGCATTTCTCAGTAGAAACTACCGTGCAACAGGCAATTCGGACCATTATATTAGGGAAAATTCATTCCTAGCAATTGGTTAGACCTTTAGCATATATGTGGTAACTTCTTCTTCTTCTTCTTCTGCTTTAACGGCCTCATTGGACCACTTCAGTCAATCATTTCTTGGTCCTCTTCTTCAGTAAGTTTCCTTTCCGAGTCGCCCAGCAGCTCTTCATTCACTCTGATCTTCTCAGGCGTTCCTCATCTGAAATTACCCTTGTTACTGTATTACGTTTGTCTATTTTAGCCTGAAATCTTATTTTTATATCTCTCAGTATTTTTAATTTTTTTGTTTTGTTTTGGAATTCATCCAAGGTTATTTCTAATTCTTTCATATCTTCTCTAATTTCCTTCATCCATCCTACTTGTTGTTTCATATTCCAAAGTTTCATTACAATTTTTCTAGATAACCTGGTTTCTGGTGTCCTCATGATGTGACAAAAAATCCGTTTCTTCCGAATAGTATCAGTGATGGGCTCCAGTTCTCTGTATACCACTTCATTTGGTACTATCCGCCACTGTCCATCTTCCTGACATCTTTTATTTATGCATGTTCTAGCTATTCTTCTTTCTGCTTTTAAAATTTTGTCGATTCTGTTTTTCTGAGTAACTTTAAAAAGAGTTTCACTTCCATATGTGGTAACATTACAAAAAGATTGCAGGAACACAATCGCAGCAGAAACTGCAATGCAACAGGCAATTCGGACCATTATATTAGGGAAAATCCATTCCTAGCAATTGGATAGACCTTTAGCATATATGTGGTAACATTACAAAAAGATTGCAGGAACACAATCGCAGCAGAAACTACCGTGCAACGGGCAATACTAATGT
Organism: Meconema thalassinum; assembly: GCA_946902985.2. Taxonomy (NCBI): domain Eukaryota; kingdom Metazoa; phylum Arthropoda; class Insecta; order Orthoptera; family Tettigoniidae; genus Meconema; species Meconema thalassinum. Next base: position 47,020,539 of record OX336399.1, on the reverse strand, counting down.
GGTGGTAGGACGAAGTGAGATCAACGTTAGAGAACCAGACCTTGCCTTGGAATTTCCTTAACAGTTCCCTAATGATTGGTGGTCTGTCATACTCTGGCAGCAATCTTGAATTCAAATTTCGCGCGTCTAAACATAGTCTCAGACTTCCATCTGGCTTAGACACTACTGTTAATGGATTGACATAAGAGGTAGTGTACTTTTCAATCACATTGTTACTTTCCATCTCTTTGATAAGCACTTTTACCATTTCTCGATGCTTTTCCGCTACCGGATACAATTTAGCATGGAAAGGTTCATCATAATTTACACGAATACGATATTCAAAATCTTTAATTTCACCAGGTTTAACATCAAAAATATCGTGGTACTCTTCCAAAATTTTTCCTAGCTCTGGGGACTCCTTCTCAGTGTAGACTTCTCTTCCTTCAGCTTCATGAAAAATCAGAGACCATTGAGCATCTCCCTCGATGTCTTCCTCTTCTTTTCCCTCGAAGTTTATCTCTTCAGTATTCTTGAATCTGATCGTCTCTGTCTTCATGTCTATCACTGCTTGATATTTCTGAAAGAAATCCGCTCCCAATATCATGTCAAAAGCCATGTCCTTCATTACTATAAACACATGTCGGAAATCATGTCCTCCAATAGTAACACATAAGTATAATTGTGTTTTACACAGAGATATTTTGTTGGGTATTATTCCTTGGATTTTAATTCCTGATACTGGAATCTCCTCTAAATTCTCTTTGAGCTTCCACAGAATATAAAGCTTCTCGCTCACAAGACAAAGCATAGCCCCAGTATCAATTAAAGTATCGACAGGCATACCGAATACTTCGCATGATATGACTGGCATTTTAATTCTTGTACCCATTTCTTTCCGTTCGTCATTATGTTGAATTAAGTCATCATCCTCTGCTTGCCATTTAATAATCCTGGAAGTGAAAGTGTTTAAAATTCTATCTTCTACTGTGAATTCGAAGTTTTTTTTTCTTTTCCATTCCCCCGGGATTGTTGTGTTCCCGATGGACCTGGTTCATTGGGCTTCTGTTCCAAGAACTGCAAGTTTTTTTGGTGTCTTTCTTCCAAGTTCTTCCTCGTCTCCTTATAGAACTCTTCATTGGACTGATGAGTGTTCACATTCCCTCTGTTATTGTAGTTATTGTTTCTACCATAGTACCTTCTTTCCTGGTACCTTCCTTGATTATCCCTTGGCCTTCTCCATCGAGTATGATATTGATATCCACCATCCGCTCTCGCATAAGGCTTGTAACTGTATCTGTTATTGTTCTGATTCCATCCTCTTTTATCGGGCTCTTCCCTCGGCGTTTTCTCTTCTCGCCCCTCTCGAATCTCTCGAGGTGTTTGGGAATAACTGTCGGCCATAACAGCGTACACAGCGTTGTTATTCTTTCCTCCCTTCTGATGGAAGAATTGAGCGTTCGTGTGATCAAGTTTCTGCAATACCTCGTCAAATTGCTCCATATTATAAATGTCAGCAGCGATCAAAGTTCTTTGGACGTCTGCTGGAAACTGACGTATTAATGCGGTAATTAATTCATTATCTGGCATCGGCGGATCTAAATGTTGTAGTTTAGAAAGCTGTCCAGAAAAGTACGTAGAGTATCGAGTAGGTTGTGACGTCAAGAATCTCTTTGAATATAATTCTGCTCTGACTTGCTGTTGGGTTTCCGGGGACCAAAACTTTTTAATAACCCACGGGAAAACTCCTCAAAATTGGTGAGAGTGGACCTAAAAGCTCTAAACCAAAGAAGTGCGGGACCTTCCAAAAATTTCCCTATCACTCGGATCTGTCTTTCCTTAGGGATTTTGGAATCTTTTAGGTAATCACCTGCTTCTCACAAGAATTCTACGGGTGTCACAGAATCTCGCCCTGAAAATTTAGAAGGCTTATCCTCTACATTCTTGAATACAGTTATGGGGTTAGATTGAAATACTGTCCTGATTTCATCCTGTCTTTGACTATCAGTTTCTCTAGCTGCTCCTAGGTTTATCTGTATCTGTTCTTCTCCCCTTATACTTGGCATTTTCAACAGATGGTCAGACTGTTTCTCGTCCTTGATTTGGGTTTTCATAGCCTCAATTTCCTTATGGTTTTCTTCTGCCATTTTTCTAATTTCTTCGGTTTCCTTACATTTCTCCTTGACATCAGTGGATATCTGGTTCATAACAGCCTCGTGACTTTTCAACGACCCTGTCACATCTGATATGTCCTTCTGAGTTGCTTGAATATCTTTGGAAATTACTTGAATATGGGATGACAAAGATTCCCTAATTACCTTGACTCCCTCTTGGTTCTCCAGCTTGAGTGTGTCTTTAATTTCATCGATAACTGTGGTTTTAATTTGAGTTTGTAATTCATTAATCACACCTTCTCTTATTTCTCCCACTATGAGTTCTTTGAATTGTTCTGTCAAACGTTGAACAACTAGAGTTGCCATCTCATTGCTCTCTTTCTTCACTCTGATTTCTGGGTTGATCATGTCTTCACCAACTTTCCTAAGACCATGTTCTATCCTATCAGCTAAGCATTGGGATCTTAGATCGGCATCGCGAAATTTATCGTCCATTAAACTTGCGTTAGTGGCTAATGAAGTTTCGAGATCATGTGTTTTTTTTTCGCATAATTTAGTCATTTTACTCTCAAGTGACATTTTCAAGATTTCGGAATTCTCTTTAAATTTATTTTCCATAGAATTAAATTTACTATTTAAATGTTCTTTCAAGTTATCTTTTAACCTGCTTTCTAACAAATCGGAATTTTCCTTGAGTTTATCATCTAAACTTTCTTTCAAGTTATCTTTTAACCTGCTTTCTAACAAATCGGAATTTTCCTTGAGTTGATCATCTAAACTTTCTTTCAAATTATCTTTTAACCTGCTTTCTAACAAATCGGAACTTTCTTTCAAGTTATCTTTTAAAGAATCAGAATTTTCTTTAAGTTTATCATTTAAACTTTCTTTAAGTTTATTTTCTAAAGAATCAGAATTTTCTTTAAGTTTCTTTTCCAAAGCCTCTGTATTTTCTTTCATAATGGCTGCTACACACAGTCCAGCTTCTTTGGAACTCTCTTCCAAACTCCTCATCATCCTCATCATCTCTTCCATAATTTTCAATTATTATTCAAAACTTAGGGGTATACATGTTAGCAGACACAAGATTAAAATTAGAACAAGAAATATGAATAGCTAATTGGAACACTCTAATAAAATGAGATTTGTCCTAATGTCGACGTGATGGAAAAACAAAATTCTCTACTTTTACGAATTACATTTACCACAATATCACAAGAAAAAAATGCAAGTTCTCAAATATCCTCCACCTGGATTCTAATAATGCGTATGTCCAGTCATCGAACGTTTACTACTGAATTTACTTGACGCCCTTAATGGTTAAGCCATTATCAAAAATAATCAAACCCATTCTAATTATTAACCCAGTTAAATTTTTAATTTTCCCCACTAATTGGGTTTCCTACTAATTTATTCATCCAAACCAGACATCTCTCAACTCCCAAAATATCTATATAAAATTATCACAATTTAAATCGGCATGCGATTGACCGTGTCTAACTCGAGCCCCACGTTCGAAGCCATTTCTCTCTCTATCTTATTTTATGTGCCCGTTTAGACCGGAGTCCGCACGACCACATATGCATTTTACCAAGAATCAGTCAGCACGAGAGTCAAAATATCCCGGGGCGCCAGATGGGTTAAAGCTAATCGCAAAAACGACATCAAATGAAAAAAATGCTTTACTGATTTTTGGCTCAATGCAACAATAAGGATAGAAGGAGATTCAACTGGGCATAACACATCATGTAAAATTATCTCATTTTATTCTGAATTTAAAATTGACTGCAAAATAAAATGCTCAAAGCAGCATCATTCATGTGTGGCGACCCACATTACTATTTACACAATGTACAGAAATTTTTCCAACACATTGGACAATTATCTTTGGAGACACAAGTCTGATTATCAGTCCTGTAGACTGTGTTCCAAAATTATATCCATTATTTATGATTAAATCCAGTTCAAATTTAATTGTCTTTACTGGAAATACTGTAGTTCACTGGTTGAATATTTACATAATATTAACACTCGTAGAATAATTGTTCATAGAATTTTTATCTTTCACTTATTTTTCCAGTTAAAAAAAATATTGTCAAAAAATATTATTATCTCTGAATCAACACAAATTATGTACACATATTAATAACAACATCTGAAAAGTATCTGACCTTTGAGCATAGCATCGAAGAACTGTGCGAAGCACAACAAAATTAATTGTTCTTCTGACATTAAACGTTTCGAGAAGTGACTCGATTATGAACTTCAAGTTCCTAACAAAATATATGATTTCTGAATCATCAACTTGATCAATAAATTGTTGGACCATTCAACTATTCGATTTTCCACTTGGAATCATTATTAAGAAAAATATTTATATTTGTGGCCATTTAGTAACTTTCACAACTTGCAATTCTTGAACAGAATGCGGAAATAAGAATTGTAGCTTCATAATAAATTCATTTAGTTCATGACACTAGGATTGAAAACATCCTTCAAATTATTCGTGGTTATAGAATTATTTTTAATTGGCAGTGGCCCATTCTATTATTTTTATAAGAACACAATATTCCAACAACAACGGCAAAGGTCTTCCTCTGAAGAAGAATAAAATACTATCTTGACAAATCCGGGTTCTAGCAAAATCAAAGTCTTAATGGAATCCGTAAACAAGGTTGAAATAAGAACTGATGGTTTTTAAGAAATAACCTTTTGGTCATTCATACGACGCAATGTGTAGTTCCAATACTCCTTCTTTAACACTGAGTCATCGAACCTGCTATTTGATTGATGCTCAAATAAAAACCTCCTCATTCCTGCGACTTAAACATGCGCACCTGGGAATGGCATTTCAACTACTCCACACACATAAATTTTCTTCCCAAAATTTATACAATAAATCAAGCCTCTGCTTATTATCAACACTGGAAGATTTATAAACTTACAAATTTATTTTATTTTACCATTTAGTTCAAATCGTGAAGTTACCACACTTATGATACTCTCTATTTCACTTTCGAATGTGTATCTACGTCATGATTTTATATAAATACAAAAATATCCTAATTGATACAAATATCATTTGCTTCCCGTTTCATGCCTCTCCGTGTTATCTGAAAAATATACTTTGCTCATTGCAAATATTAACTGTTCAATCAGAACTGTAATGTTGGTCAAATGCGTGCTTGCGCTAACCACTATCCTTCGGAAAATCACCTGTTCCAAACTAGAAATGATTAAACTACTTCATAAGCTCTCTCTCAATGAATGTGAATATTAGAAAATATAAGATCCAAGAATTATTTAGAAAAGTTATGAAAATCATTATTATTATTATTATTATTATTAGTGGATTATTATTATTATTATTATTATTATTATTATTAGTTACATTATTGTAAATGTGTTTAATTATTATTTCATTATGTGAGAATCCACATGTTCGATTCTTCGAATACGGATAAAATATCCATTTCTCAACAAAAATAATTATTAACTTTTACAGTTACCTCGGCTGATTACCGTGATTATCAAAAAAATATGAAACATTCAAATAAATGCTCGTTATGCTCGGTCATCGATCCTAAACTGTTCTGAGTGCTGAAAATACTCAGAATAACTCTAATATGTCTTGCGTAAATCATTGCAAGATTTAAATACGAAGAAAAACAAATGTGTTGGTCATCTGCAGAAAATGAGTTTGTTCCAATTAGCTAGGCATAATCTAGAAGTCAAAATGTGGCTTACATTTCTCGTTGGTCATGAAGCGTAGTGAACCTGGTCTGTACCAGGTTTATCCAGATACATGCCCTATTGGACACGCACGTCTAATCCTTGTATCGGCCGCCATTATATACCCACAATCTGTCTAACACGACATAGTGGAAATATTTCTTGAAGTTTGAAGTAACTGCTGATCCATTTTAATATTGGCTTCAATTAAATCCATAGCAGTTCGCTTAAATGGGGTCAGATCCAAATGATCTATTCTCAAATACGTCAGTTGTAACATAACTCACGGTAATCTTTTCAGTACAAGAAAACACTGACAGTCTAAATCAATCTACGGTTGTTCTGAAGATCGTTCCCTGGGCATGGTTTATCACCATCTATCATGCGCGAAGCAACTTATAGTTTCCCTTTGTCGGCTAATGAACAACACCGTGATAGACTGGTCTTCAATATACTGAAAGATCGGAGTGGTTATCAAGTTACAATTTATGAAACTGACTAATTGGATTAAAATATCCAAGTATTGAATTATTATTACTGAACTGTGACAAAGTACTTTCTAGACAAAGTCTAGCATGTGTCCATATAGAAATAAAGTATTTCACCAGTGTCCGTAGAAAATAACAATCACCTTAGTGATTCCCTCTATCGGAAACTTACTATGTTCCACACGTATCGCAGCACTTTTGTGACTATCACAATTTAAAGATATCTTCTGCGTAGATCCGGCAACCATGTGCCTTGGCTCAACGTAGCAGCAGCACCTTGTCATGCAAGAGCTTGGTTCGAAGTGAGCTGATGTTGCTTGGGCCGGTTACAAAAGATGCCAGAAGTTGATCAATAAAATGATTTTCAATAAAAATTGTGACAGATTATTATTTTTATTTGATTCTAATCATTTGCACAGCTCTGTAGAAGAGGCCAACGGGACATATGATAATAGACTATTTATGTCTTTATGGAACTACTTGTTTTAAAATGATATATCACGGCTTGTGGTTCGGAATTCACGTAAAATTGCAGGTTCCACTAGATTAACGGTCAGCTTGAACATTGTCCTCACCGATACAGAGCCTGGGCCTGATTAGATTCGAGTGGAAGTGAGATTCCTTGTTGCGTCCCAACCAGTCAGCATAATCTGCCCTTGTGTTCGTCAATTTGATTACGTGAGTGCGTACCAGCCAGCTGCGACGGATATTGGACAATGGGATCGCTAACCTGGTTATCCCCGGCAGCTGTTAACTCATACAGTATTTGGCGGTACCGGTATAGCCTATACTTTGAAGAAGAAACAAATAATGACAGACAGAAGCAAGTGCTGAACAATAAGAACGATCTTCCTTGAACTATGGTGATACATTTCACTTCTCAAAACACGTCCGAGTTATTTCTTTCTTTCTTTCGTTCTTCCCTTCATTCTCTCTTTCGTTCTTTCTTTCGTTCTTTCTTTCTTTCTTTCTTTCTTTCTTTCTTTCCTTCTTTCTTTCTCTCTTTCTTTCATTCTTTCTCTCTTTCTTACTTTTTTCTCTCCTTCTTTTCTTTCTTTCTTTCTTTCTTTCTTTCTTCCGTTCTTCCCTTCATTCTCTCTTTCATTCTTTCTCTCTTTCTTTCTTTCTTTCTTTCTTTCCTTCTTTTCTTTCTTTCTCTCTGTCTTTCTTTCCGTCTTTATTTATTTCTTTCTATCTTTCTTTCTATCTTTCTTTCTTTCTTTCTTTCTTTCGTTCTTCCCTTCATTCTCTCTTTCGTTCTTTCTTTCTTTCTTTCTTTCCTTCTTTCTTTCTCTCTTTCTTTCGTTCTTTCTCTCTTTCTTACTTTCTCTCCTTCTTTTCTTTCTTTCTTCCGTTCTTCCCTTCATTCTCTCTTTCGTTCTTTCTCTCTTTCTTTCTTTCTTTCCTTCTTTTCTTTCTTTCTCTCTGTCTTTCTTTCCTTCTTTATTTCTTTCTTTCTATCTTTCTTTCATTCCTTCTTTCTTTCCCTCTTTCATTCTTTCCTTCTTTCTTTCTCTCTTTCGTTCTTCCCTTATTTCCTTCCCTCTTTCTTTCTTTCTTTCCTTCTTTCTTTCGCCCGTACTTTCTTTATTTCCTTCTTTCTTGCTTTCCCTCTTTCTTCCCTTGTTTCTTGCTTTCCCTCTTTCTTTATTGATTTCCCTATTACTTTCTTTCTTTCTTTCTCTCGTACTTTCTTTCCTATTTTCTTTCTTTCTTTCATTGTTTGTTTCACTCGTACTTTCTTTCAGACCTCCTTTCGCACGTACTTTCTTTCGCGCGTACTTTCTTTCTTTCTTTCTTTCTTTCTTTCTTTCTTTCTTTCTTTTTCTCTTTCCTTCCTTCTGTGTTTGTATGTTTCTTTCTTTCACTCGTTCTTTCTTTATTTATTTCCTTTTCTCTTTCCTTATTTTTTCTTTAAATCCCTCATTCTAACTTTCTTCTTTATTCTTTCTATTTTTCCTCTTCGCTTACTTTCCTTCCTTCTCTCTCGCTTTTCCACTGACTTGTTTTTATTCTCTCTCTCTCTCTCTTTCTCTCTCTCTTTCTTTGTCTGTATTTCTTTCTATTTTTCTTTATCTAGGACTTCGTTTCTTTCAGGCATTCTTCTTTCTTTTCTTAGAAGTTCATTAAGCTTCTTTGTGCGATGAAGAATCTCGACAATTGAAATTTTAAGCAACCAAAATACGCGTAAAAGACGATGACACATTCCAAAGACTTCGAGAGTGGAGGCAAAAGAAAAAAATGAAAGCCCTTCACTTCGAGTCGTACGATGGATGTTGGGTCCTAAAAGACCTCTCGTACCACTGCTTGTGATTCCAAGATAAAAACTATTTAAATCTCAGCCACGGGTCAGAGTTCTGGTTTTCACTTCGAGACGTTACGGTAGCTGATACTATAGGATTATTATCATTACGCCACTGGGGGGGGGGGTTGTACACAGGCACAGGAAAACAACCCTCGAGAAGATCAATGCAAAGACGATGAAAACAGCTGGACGTTAGGAGGGCAGCCTCCAACCATACTTACCTTTTCTGCGGACTTCTCCCCACGTGGACAGACGTGCTGGGTCTCTGCTACCTGGTTGTCAGAGGTCCACGATGTGGTATTGCTGGAATGCCAATCCTGAAAAAGATGTTAGATCCCCAGGAAGGAATGCGGGGACCAGGAGGATACTGCAACTGGTACCCACCGTGCGCTGCCTTAACTAGCCAAACGCGGGTGGATTTAAAATAATACGGTAAGTATTTATTTAAACTGACCCTAACGTTTGCTTTTCATAAATAAAAACAAGATGTTCAGTAAAGAACATATAGCCTACTTTCTCCTAAATGTAAGCGTATTGTTATAACTCTTTGTCCTTTTCAAGGAGTATAATTGAATGTTGGTTGTAGAAGCTTGTTGAAATACAACGTGTTATGCGGATATTAAACTTGAATATGAGGTGCCCTTTGCTAGTGCTACCTCTGTAAAAAAAATCATTTAATTCGATTTCACCGTGTTTGAATTGATAGGGTGAATCAATTTGCACACATACATGGCCGCCATCCGCAAATTATTGGGCTGATGACCTTGTAGTTCGGTCAGAAGATTTTTTTTTTCATGCATAAAGGTATAATGTTGCAAAAATTGGTAGAGATCAGATGATTAGGTTGGTCGTAATTTGAATTAAGCTTTTAACATTTGGGTGGCCGCCATTATGTTTTCCTCAAGATGGCGGAGATATAAAATATGACACTGAGGTGCCATTTGCTTGTGCTACCTCTGTACCGGATTTCGTTCAATTCGGTTTCACCGTGTTCGAATTGATAGGGGGAAACACACATTCAGAGTACACACACTCACACACAGAGACAGACACAATTTTTCGCCCTGTGTTGTTGAACTCATAAGTCTACCTTAATTTTTTTTTGCAAAAATCGAAAGTAGGCTAATACGATAATACGGTGTGCTTCTACTTAAGAAATCAAAAGAAAAATAAGTGAATCTAGGCCTAATTTACCTACGATCTGTCTGGGCAAACACCAGAGCTGATGGCAAAATCAAACTAACATGGACTAGTACACGACAAATATTATTTAAAACAAGATGTTCAGTAAAGAACATATAGCCTACTATCTCCTAAATGCATGGGTATTGTTATAACTCTTTGTCCTTTTCAAGGAGTATGATTGAATGTTGGTTGTAGTAGCTTGTTGAAATACAACGTGCTATAGGGATATTAAACATGAATATGAGGTGCCCTTTGCTAGTGCTACCTCTGTACCAAATTTCGTTCAATTCGGTTTCACCGTGTTTGAATTGATAGGGGAAATCGATTTGCACTCATACTTGGCCACCATCTGCAAACTATTGGGCTGATGTTCTTGCAGTTTGGTCAGAATATGTTTCCCACATAAAGATATGGTGTTGCAAAATTTGGTTGAGACTAGATTATTAGGTTGGTCGTAATTACATCTTAGCTTTTAACATTTGGGTGGCCGCGATTACGTTTCCGTCAAGATAGCGGTGATATAAAACATGACACTGAGGTGCCCTTTGCTAGTGCTACCTCTGTACCAAATTTCGTTCATTCGGTTCCACTGTGTTCGAATTAATAGGGGGAATCAATTTTGACATAAAGATGGCCGCCATCCGCAAACTATTAGGCTAATGACCTACTAGATTGGTCAAAGGATGCTCCCTCCATAAAGGTATGTTGTTGCAAAGTTTGGTAGAGATCGGATGGTTATGTTAGTCGTAATTTGATTTAAGCTTTAAACATTCGTGTGGCCGCCATTACGTTTCTGTCAATATGGCGGTGATATTAATCATGACACTGAGATGCCCTTTGCTAGTGCTATCTCTGTACCAAATTTCGTTCCATTCGGTTTCACCGTGTTTGAATTAATAGGGGGAATCGATTTTGACATAAAGATGGCCGCCATCCGCAAACTATTAGGCGAATGACCTATTAGATTGGTCAAAGGATGCTCCCTCCATAAAGGTATGTAGTTGAAAAATTTGGTAGAGATCGGATGATTAGGTTAATCGTCATTTGTTTTAAGCTTTGAACATTCGTGTGGCCGCCATTACGTTTCAGTCAAGATGGCGGCGATATAAAACATGACACTGAGGTGCCCTTTGCTAGTGCTACCTCTGTACCAAATTTCGTTCCATTCGGTTCCACCGTGTTCGAATTAATAGGGGGAATCAATTTTGACATAAAGATGGCCGCCATCCGCAAACTATTAGGCTAATAACCTATTAGATTGGTCAAAGGATGCTCCCTCCGTAAAGGTATCTTGTTGCAAAGTTTGGTAGAGATCGGATGGTTATGTTAGTCGTAATTTAACTTAAGCTTTGAAAATTTGTGTGGCCGCCATTACGTTTGTGTCAATATGGCGGCGATATAAAACATGACACTGAGATGCCCTTTGCTAGTGCTACCTCTGTACCAAATTTAGTTCCATTCGGTTTCACCGTGTTTGAATTAATAGGGGGAATTTATTTTCACACAAAGATGGCCGCCATCCGCAAACTAATACGCTAATGACCTACTCGTTTGGTTAAAGAATGCTTCCTCTATAAGGGTATGTTGTTGCAAAATTTGGTAGAGATCGGATGATTAGGTTAATCGTAATTTGATTTAAGCTTTGAACATTTGTGTGGCCGCCATTACGTTTCCGTCAAGATGGCGGCGATATAAAACATGACACTGAGGTGCTTTTTGTTAGTACTACCTCTGTACCAAATTTCGTTCCATTCGGTTGCACCGTGTTCGAATTAATAGGGGGAATCGATTTTCACACAAAGATGGCCGCCATCCGCAAACTATTACGCTGATGACCTATTAGTTTGGTCAAAGGATGCTCCCCCCATAAAGGTATGTTGTTGCAAAATTTGGTAGAGATCGGATGATTAGGTTAGTCGTAATTTGATTTAAGCTTTGAACATTTGTGTGGCCGCCATTACGTTTCCATCAAGATGGCGGCGATATAAAACATGACACTGAGGTGCCTTTTGTTAGTACTACCTCTGTACCAAATTTCGTTCCATTCGGTTGCACCGTGTTCGAATTAATAGGGGGAATCGATTTTCACACAAAGATGGCCGCCATCCGCAAACTATTACGCTGATGACCTATTAGATTGGTCAAAGGATGCTCCCTCCATAAAGGTATGTAGTTGCAAAATTTGGTAGAGATCGGATGATTAGGTTAATCGTAATTTGATTTAAGCTTTGAACATTCGTGTGGCCGCCATTATGTTTCAGTCAAGATGGCGGCGATATAAAACATGACACTGAGGTGCCCTTTGCTAGTGCTACCTCTGTACCAAATTTCGTTCCATTCGGTTCCACCGTGTTCGAATTAATAGGGGGAATCAATTTTGACATAAAGATGGCCGCCATCCGCAAACTATTAGGCTAATAACCTATTAGATTGGTCAAAGGATGCTCCCTCCATAAAGGTATGTTGTTGCAAAGTTTGGTAGAGATCGGATGGTTATGTTAGTCGTAATTTAACTTAAGCTTTGAACATTTGTGTGGCCACCATTACGTTTGTGTCAATATGGCGGCGATATCAAACATGACACTGAGATGCCCTTTGCTAGTGCTACCTCTGTACCAAATTTAGTTCCATTCGGTTTCACCGTGTTTGAATTAATAGGGGGAATTGATTTTCACACAAAGATGGCCGCCATCCGCAAACTATTAGGGTAATGACCTATTCATTTGGTCAAGGGATGCTTCCTCTATAAGGGTATGATGTTGCAAAATTTGGTAGAGATCGGATGATTAGGTAAATCGTAATTTGATTTAAGCTTTGAACATTCGTGTGGCCGCCATTACGTTTCAGTCAAGATGGCGGCGACATAAAACATGACACTGAGGTGCCCTTTGCTAGTGCTACCTCTGTACCAAATTTCGTTCCATTCGGTTCCACCGTGTTCGAATTAATAGGGGGAATCAATTTTGACATAAAGATGGCCGCCATCCGCAAACTATTAGGCGAATGACCTATTAGATTGGTCAAAGGATGCTCCCTCCATAAAGGTATGTAGTTGAAAAATTTGGTAGAGATCGGATGATTAGGTTAATCGTCATTTGTTTTAAGCTTTGAACATTCGTGTGGCCGCCATTACGTTTCAGTCAAGATGGTGGCGATATAAAACATGACACTGAGGTGCCCTTTGCTAGTGCTACCTCTGTACCAAATTTCGTTCCATTCGGTTCCACCGTGTTCGAATTAATAGGGGGAATCAATTTTGACATAAAGATGGCCGCCATCCGCAAACTATTAGGCTAATAACCTATTAGATTGGTCAAAGGATGCTCCCTCCGTAAAGGTATCTTGTTGCAAAGTTTGGTAGAGATCGGATGGTTATGTTAGTCGTAATTTAACTTAAGCTTTGAAAATTTGTGTGGCCGCCATTACGTTTGTGTCAATATGGCGGCGATATAAAACATGACACTGAGATGCCCTTTGCTAGTGCTACCTCTGTACCAAATTTAGTTCCATTCGGTTTCACCGTGTTTGAATTAATAGGGGGAATTTATTTTCACACAAAGATGGCCGCCATCCGCAAACTAATACGCTAATGACCTACTCGTTTGGTTAAAGAATGCTTCATCTATAAGGGTATGTTGTTGCAAAATTTGGTAGAGATCGGATGATTAGGTTAATCGTAATTTGATTTAAGCTTTGAACATTTGTGTGGCCGCCATTACGTTTCCGTCAAGATGGCGGCGATATAAAACATGACACTGAGGTGCTTTTTGTTAGTACTACCTCTGTACCAAATTTCGTTCCATTCGGTTGCACCGTGTTCGAATTAATAGGGGGAATCGATTTTCACACAAAGATGGCCGCCATCCGCAAACTATTACGCTGATGACCTATTAGTTTGGTCAAAGGATGCTCCCCCCATAAAGGTATGTTGTTGCAAAATTTGGTAGAGATCGGATGATTAGGTTAGTCGTAATTTGATTTAAGCTTTGAACATTTGTGTGGCCGCCATTACGTTTCCATCAAGATGGCGGCGATATAAAACATGACACTGAGGTGCCTTTTGTTAGTACTACCTCTGTACCAAATTTCGTTCCATTCGGTTGCACCGTGTTCGAATTAATAGGGGGAATCGATTTTCACACAAAGATGGCCGCCATCCGCAAACTATTACGCTGATGACCTATTAGATTGGTCAAAGGATGCTCCCTCCATAAAGGTATGTAGTTGCAAAATTTGGTAGAGATCGGATGATTAGGTTAATCGTAATTTGATTTAAGCTTTGAACATTCGTGTGGCCGCCATTATGTTTCAGTCAAGATGGCGGCGATATAAAACATGACACTGAGGTGCCCTTTGCTAGTGCTACCTCTGTACCAAATTTCGTTCCATTCGGTTCCACCGTGTTCGAATTAATAGGGGGAATCAATTTTGACATAAAGATGGCCGCCATCCGCAAACTATTAGGCTAATAACCTATTAGATTGGTCAAAGGATGCTCCCTCCATAAAGGTATGTTGTTGCAAAGTTTGGTAGAGATCGGATGGTTATGTTAGTCGTAATTTAACTTAAGCTTTGAACATTTGTGTGGCCACCATTACGTTTGTGTCAATATGGCGGCGATATCAAACATGACACTGAGATGCCCTTTGCTAGTGCTACCTCTGTACCAAATTTAGTTCCATTCGGTTTCACCGTGTTTGAATTAATAGGGGGAATTGATTTTCACACAAAGATGCCCGCCATCCGCAAACTATTAGGGTAATGACCTATTCATTTGGTCAAGGGATGCTTCCTCTATAAGGGTATGATGTTGCAAAATTTGGTAGAGATCGGATGATTAGGTTAATCGTAATTTGATTTAAGCTTTGAACATTTGTGTGGCCGCCATTAAGTTTCCGTCAAGATGGTGGCGATATAAAACATGACACTGAGGTGCCTTTTGTTAGTACTACCTCTGTACCAAATTTCGTTCCATTCGGTTGCACCGTGTTCGAATTAATAGGGGGAATCAATTTTCACACAAAGATGGGCGCCATCGGCAAACTATCACGCTGATGACCTATTAGTTTGGTCAAAGGATGCTCCCTCCATAAAGATATGTTGTTGCAAAATTTGGTAGAGATCGGATGATTAGGTTAGTCGTAATTTGATTTAAGCTTTTAACTTTTGTGTGGCCGCCATTACGTTTCCGTCAAGATGGCGGCGATATAAAACATGACACTGAGGTGCCTTTTGTACCTCTGTACCAAATTTCGTTCCATTCGGTTGCACCGTGTTCGAATTAATAGGTGGAATCGATTTTCACACAAAGATGGCCGCCATCCGCAAACTATTACGCTGATGACCTATTAGTTTGGTCAAAGGATGCTCCCCCCATAAAGGTATGTTGTTACAAAATTAGGTAGAGATCGGATGATTAGGTTAGTCGTAATTTGATTTAAGCTTTGAACATTTGTGTGGCCGCCATTACGTTTCCATCAAGATGGCGGCGATATAAAACATGACACTGAGGTGCCTTTTGTTAGTACTACCTCTGTACCAAATTTCGTTCCATTCGGTTGCACCGTGTTCGAATTAATAGGGGGAATCGATTTTCACACAAAGATGGCCGCCATCCGCAAACTATTACGCTGATGACCTATTAGATTGGTCAAAGGATGCTCCCTCCATAAAGGTATGTAGTTGCCAAATTTGGTAGAGATCGGATGATTAGGTTAATCGTAATTTGATTTAAGCTTTGAACATTCGTGTGGCCGCCATTATGTTTCAGTCAAGATGGCGGCGATATAAAACATGACACTGAGGTGCCCTTTGCTAGTGCTACCTCTATACCAAATTTCGTTCCATTCGGTTCCACCGTGTTCGAATTAATAGGGGGAATCAATTTTGACATAAAGATGGCCGCCATCCGCAAACTATTAGACTAATAACCTATTAGATTGGTCAAAGGATGCTCTCTCCATAAAGGTATGTTGTTGCAATGTTTGGTAGAGATCGGATGGTTATGTTAGTCGTAATTTAACTTAAGCTTTGAACATTTGTGTGGCCACCATTACGTTTGTGTCAATATGGCGGCGATATCAAACATGACACTGAGATGCCCTTTGCTAGTGCTACCTCTGTACCAAATTTAGTTCCATTCGGTTTCACCGTGTTTGAATTAATAGGGGGAATTGATTTTCACACAAAGATGGCCGCCATCCGCAAACTAATACGCTAATGCCCCACTCGTTTGGTTAAATAATGCTTCCTCTATAAGGGTATGTTGTTGCAAAATTTGGTAGAGATCGGATGATTAGGTTAATCGTAATTTGATTTAAGCTTTGAACATTTGTGTGGCCGCCATTAAGTTTCCGTCAAGACGGCGGCGATATAAAACATGACACTGAGGTGCCTTTTGTTAGTACTACCTCTGTACCAAATTTCGTTCCATTCGGTTGCACCGTGTTCGAATTAATAGGGGGAATCAATTTTCACACAAAGATGGGCGCCATCCGCAAACTATCACGCTGATGACCTATTAGTTTGGTCAAAGGATGCTCCCTCCATAAAGATATGTTGTTGCAAAATTTGGTAGAGATCGGATGATTAGGTTAGTCGTAATTTGATTTAAGCTTTGAACTTTTGTGTGGCCGCCATTACGTTTCCGTCAAGATGGCGGCGATATAAAACATGACACTGAGGTGCCTTTTGTACCTCTGTACCAAATTTCGTTCCATTCGGTTGCACCGTGTTCGAATTAATAGGGGGAATCGATTTTCACACAAAGATGGCCGCCATCCGCAAACTATTACGCTGATGACCTATTAGTTTGGTCGAAGGATGCTCCCCCCATAAAGGTATGTTGTTGCAAAATTTGGTAGAGATCGGTTGATTGGGTTAGTCGTAATTTGATTTAAGCTTTGAACATTTGTGTGGCCGCCATTACGTTTCCGTCAAGATGGCGGCGATATAAAACATGACACTGAGGTGTCCTTTGCTAGTGCTACCTTTGTACCAAATTTCGTTCAATTCGCATTCACCGTGTTCGAATTGATAGGGGGGGGGGACAGACATTCAGAGTACACACACTCACACACACACAGACACACACACATAGACTCACACACACACACACACACATACACACACACACAGACTCACACACACACATACACACACACACACACACACAGACAGACACACTTTTTTCGCCCTGTGTTGATCTCATAAGTCTACTTTCATTTTTTCCAAAAATCGAAAGTAGGCTAAAAAGCATCTCCTAGTCAGGAACCAACATTATTCCAAAACCAAAATAAAACAAAAGGTTAAAAATAACGAGAATAATAAAATCACTACCTATGTGAGGACACCAATAACAATAGAAATAAAACGCCGTGACAAGAGGATCACAAAGAAAAAACTATTAACGTTACTTAGGGCAAAGGTAGTTATTACTAAAGAATATGTTAGGTAAAGTATTAGGCCTACCTTCTTCGTGGAATAATATATAATTAATAATTAATATCAACACGGCCACCACAAAAATGCACGTTTTTATCTTATTCACTGACAACATACGATACACCGACGTCCTTCCCAATAATCACCTTAAAAAACAATTGAAGGCAGGAAAAACAAATGAAATGCTATTTGGTGTCCGTCCACGAACAATATCGCTTCCAAAAGAAAACAAAAGTTATTTCTAACTACAATAATTTTAAAGCAAAGCCTAGCAAGACGGAGAAGCGTTCCCAACACTAGAGAAATAATTGAATTAAAACAAATAAGGGGAAGAAATTTTACAATTAATAATAATAAAAATTCTTAGTTCTGATCAGTAAAATAAAATAAACTTTTTAACTAATTACGAAAATAGACTTATTTATTCATAAACTAATAGTGTCCTGGATTTAAAGAACAAATAAAATGTACGGTAAGGAAAATTAACAACGAAAAATATAGGCCTATAGCATTGCAAAATAAAACATTTACATATTGAGCGCCGCCATTAAGTTAACCCTGGAGAGGGCGCGAAAGAATAATCACGTGAGGAGGCGCGCACGGTGTTTTCGACCGGGTCGCGAAAAAATAACACAAATGACGCAAAAACTATTTTTATTGTTACAAAACAAGTAAATAATAATGAACCAAGTTATAAATAATGCTCCAAGTCACTTAAACAATAAAAGATTAACTGAAAAATAAACATAAAACTTAACTCATAAACACGCATACGTCATGGGGCGCGCCAGAAGGTTTAGACCGGGTCCGTTAAACAATGAACTCTGGCTGAAATTGTGGAGCGGGAGGGGTGAACTGTTTACGCACACCGACAGTGGACGAGTCCAATGTAAGGTACTGAGGGAATGGAAACATTCCCACTAGATTAACTGAAAAATAAACGTAAAACTTAACTCATAAACACGCATACGTCATGGGGCGCGCCAGAAGGTTTAGACCGGGTCCGTTAAACAATGAACTCTGGCTGAAACTGAGGAGCGGGAGGGGTGAACTGTTTACGCACACCGACAGTGGACGAGTCCAATGTAAGGTACTGAGGGAATGGAAACATTCCCACTAGATTAACTGAAAAATACATGTAAAACTTGACTCATAAACACGCATATGTCATGGGGCGCGCCAGAAGGTTTAGACCGGGTCCGTTAAACAATGCACTCTGGCTGAAACTGAGGAGCGGGAGGGGTGAACTGTTTACGCACATTGACAGTGGACGAGTCCAATGTAAGGTACTGAGGGGATGGAAACTAACGGCCCACTACGTTAAGAACTATAAACATTTATCTCTGCACCCGGTCGAAAAGATCGTGACGCGCCCCCTCCAGGGTTAAATAGGCACGACACTCACTAGTCAAGCACAAAGCATATTACTTAAAATAAATCATTGCAGGAAAATGCAAGAATACAATAATTAGACGTACCTTATTTTAAATAATTCAGGGACACTAGAAGATAAAACAGATTCACCCTCTAGGGGTTATTAAATAATAAAAACATCACACTTGCTTTTCCTACGTCTTGCTGGACTGAACAACCTGCTGAATAATTTTCCATCATCAATCTCATACCAAATCCAGGCGTATATCCTTTCGAACGACCTCACTTCACGGCTTTCTCCCATGTCCATGCTTCTTATAGGCGAATATCAGATTTCTTCTTCAATCCAGCCATCTCCGATGAGGGAACTAGGCCTCATCAGAGAGGCGTCTCAAAACACGACTTTCTTAGCCAAGCACCAATGTAGATCGTTCGTAGCCAATATGGCTGATAGACAAAAGACGAATAAATGTGCACTTGGCACTAAATTTTAACAAGTAGTTCCGTGAAGAACTATAGAGCCTATTTTCATATAACCTACTTATGTTAATTGCCTCTATCAACATACAAAATTTCAGTTTAATTGCTGTAACAGATTCGTAGATATTGAGAACCGTCTAAATATTTCAGATGGTCGCCAGGTTGGATTTTTATTTTTGTACTATTACATTAAGATTATTGTGTACGTGTGGTATTCAAACTTCAATCGCATGATTAGACAACAAGAAGTAAAAACGAGATTTTAAAATTACGCACAGCAGCCATCTTGTGATAATGCAAACCATTGAAATAAATTAGATGCCAGTGGATCGACATTTGTATAAGCATTTAACGTGCAACGTTTCACGGCACTCTGATAGTTAATTCGCTAGAAACGTCCATTTAAATATTTATACTTCGCGTCGCCGCCATGTTGGATTTGTGCTCACCAGGTTCCTGAAAGTCCTATAGGTGAACATATGTTCATAGTCGCTATGAACATAAAAAATTTCAGTTTGGTTGCTGTAAAAGATTCATAGATATTGAGAACCGTCTAAATATTTCGGGAGCTCACCATTTAGGAGTGTTATGTGTATAGGCCATAGAGTTATGTACCATTCAAGGACAATTATTGCCTAGGTTCATTATTCAAACTTTCACTTCGATCGCATGATTACGACACAAGAAATTAAAACTTAATTTTAAAATTTCGCACAGCCGCCATCTTGAGGTTATGTAAACAATTGAATTAAATTAGATGGCAGTGCATTACAATCTGCAAAATCAATTACTGTACCACATTTCACTGCGCTCAGAGAGTTAAATCACGAGAAACGTCTATTAAAATATTTTAAATTCGCTTGGTCGCCATGTTCGTTTCGTACTTTACAGGTTTATGAAATATACATAGGTATACCTGTATCAGTACCCTTTATCACCGTACAAAATTGCAGGGTGATATCTGTAATAGTTTCGGAGATATAGAATGTCAGTGAAATATTTCGCACAGCCGCCATTTTGAGGTTATGTAAACAATTGAACTAAATTAGACTCCAGTGCATTACAATGTGTATAAACATTTGCTGTACCAAGTTTCATTACATTTAGATAGTTAAATCGCGAGAAAAGTCTATTTAAATGTCTCAATTTCGCTTGACCGCCATGCTGGTTTTGTAGTCACCAGGGTTTTGAAAGTCTCATAGGTGATCTTCTAGTAGTGCCCTTTATCACCGTACACAATTTCAGGGCGATATCGGTAATAGTTTCGGAGATATTGAATGCTAGTGAAATATTTCGCACAGCCGCCATGTTGGATTGGAGAGACGTAACAAAATTTGAAGGGCACGGTCGAGGTCGCCGGGAATAGTGCTATGAACTTCCCGAGTTTCATTGAAATCGCTCCAGCCGTTTCGATTTTATTAGGGGGGGAGACACACACGAATCACACACACACGCACACACACACACACACACACACACACACACACGGACAAAAGGTGATCTCATAAGCCTATTTTTTTCAAAATTGAAAATAGGCTAAAAATGTTCAATTAGTAAACTTGCCGCGATCAGTAACAATGTACAATAGAAGTGGTGCCCACTACACCACGACACACAGTTACGCGGGCAATAAGGTCCTTTTCAACTGTTTTAGTTGTACGTCATATTTTATTTTTTCGAATCCAAAGCACTCCACACAATCACTCTCTTTGACAAGTCATGACTGTACAAGTTCGCTAAACTAGCTTAGAGCCTCCTGTTGGACACTAGAGGAACCCGAGCAGCTTGTCATTAGAAAGCGCGCCAGTTTGAAATACACAAGTCTCTTGATTGCACAAAATAAGTTCATGTAATACGTCATGAGTCAAAATCACGGCTCAATTATATTATTATTATTAACTGCGGTTCCGTTATGAGTAAATGCACCACCAGCAAGCGCAAGGGTAGATTCGTAGGATTCATTTAAAGTGAAGGACGAGTGGATTTTTAGTGAACAACTTACCAGTTTACCCTTAAGCACTGTTTAAAGGTTCAGATATTAGAATGATTGGATTTTGTGTTGTGTGTTTTTAAGAAAGTTAGAAAGCTAATATACATCTGTGGACTACTCCTAAGATTATAATTTTTTAACAGTTTTAATTACGGTAGCGGTCAGCATGGTTAGCTGCCGCCCCGGAGGTCCTTGGTTCGATTCCCGGCTCTGCCACGAAATTTTGAAAAGTGGTATGAGGACTGGAACGGGGTCTACTCAGCCTCGGGTGGTCCAAATGATTAGAGGGGGTTCGATTCCCACCTCAGCCATCCTCGAAGTGGTTTTCCGTGGTTTCCCACTTCGTCTTCGGGCAAATGCCGGGATGGTACTGTCCCCGTTTACCCGGATAGTAGGCTGTCAGATATCCGCCCCCTCAATCGGATTGCCAATAATCAACCGCACCGGCTCATCTACACCAATGAAAATGGCACTGACAGATACTACAGAGGTTTGAGCACAGAAGTTAACAAGAAATTATTGTGGAACACACCAAAATAGACGGGGGGTTCATACTTACCTCTACTTACCTCTTAAAAATTATCTCGGGGATTGGGTTGACAACAGGATCTCTAAAGTATGCTCCCACAATAACCTCCACCATGACATTTAAAAATGAACCAGAACGAAGACAAGAACTTTGAACTGTACAAAAGCTTTTATTTCAAATAAAGGGTATGATTTTAACAAACTCAACAAAATAAATGTGGCTATCAGTAGCCCATGTCAATCTGACTATGTCCTCCTGTAGGACTTGCAAAGTTATCAAACAATATGTTAGCTCCCACGAGCTCAAAATAACGTAATATTCATAACACAATTGGACTGGAAAAGGAAGTCAGGACGAGACACATTTACAGAGCATTTGTTTTCTTTTAATAAACATCACACTTATATATAGGCACAAGGCCAGAATGTGGACGACCTTGCCCGCTGATAACCAGTTGTCTGGCCAGCTGCGGTCTACCCTTCAACATGTCGTACACCTGTCAAATGGACTCACTTGTCCTGCTATGTTGCGTAAGAATCGAGCTCCCTCTCAAAAGCTTTAAATGTCCGCAAGACAACACAAATATAGTTACGCAAATCTTTCAAATGCTTTACTCACACACCACTGGATTATTCTGACAATCCCTAAACTTGTTTAATTAGCATCCAAATGTTTAATAAGCGTTGTTTAGAGTATAAAACAAACTCTTAAATGTTTATAACAAAAGCTCAAAATAATTTATAACAATTAGAAATTGTTTATAATATTTGTTAAAGACAATAAAAAAAATTAAACACGCCTCTAACATTACATTCGTTCCACATTATTGTCAAAGATATTTACATCATTATTTACAATATTAACATTTAAATTATTCAAATTATTAATTTAAGAAATACATTTTACCACATGTTCATCCGGTTGGTAAATTCATAATCGAGTCAATATAATCGACCAATGAAGGTTAGTTATACATATTATGTCACAATCTGGTTTAATAAATGTTGTAATAATTATAATAATTATTTGTGACGGTAATCTTCATTCAAAATCTTATCTCAAATTCTTTCAATACTCTTGTTAATTATAACAGTAAATTCACTTGATTAATTTTCAAAGGACTAATACAATACACTCCATCGGAAAATACTTCGCTTACAAAATAATGCACAAAACTGCATTAAAATAGGCCCAAAATTCATCATATATTAATATATATGGCATCAAAATCTTCCACAGAACTTACAAAAATCTCCACTAACAAATTCTTCAACATCCTTAATTACTGTGGGAACCTTCTTCGTTAATTCAAGGGCATTATACATCAGCGACTTTCAACACGTCCGCTGCACTAGCGATTATACATTCATAGTTCCACTTCAAAAATTCTTATAATCATTTATTGTTTCAAAACTGTTATCTTAAACCTTCGTGGATTTCATTCATGAATCGAAATGAAGTAAAAATTTGCCAATCACAAACAAATTTAATAGTGAATACGCTTATATACGCCTGTCTGGTCTATCAAAATTTAAGATTATCATCTTCAAAGAATTGTAGTATAAAAATACTATCATCAAACAAAGTGCGACTAAACTGCAAAATAGTCGAATAGAATCCAATTAGACTGGGGAATGCAAACATCATTATTCAAATCTCTAATTGAGAAAAAACTCCTAACAAAAGTTCATGACTTTAATGCATTCAATAATTCATAATTAAAATTCATCTTTCACAAAATTGTCTATGATGCAATGGTCGTTCAAAACTGACGATAAATGTCTGTGTTGCAATCAATTCAAATAACGACTAGTATTTCCAAGATCGTCGACAACGTAATGGATTTTAACGCTCTAAAATCATTTAAATGTTCTTCCTTCTTGATGATGACAGAAAATTGGTCAAAGTAATTAAACTGGGGTAGAATTACGTTAATAAAGTGACACGCTGTCTGAATTTAAATCTGCCATGAAAATCATTAACTTACAGTCAAATCGTGACTACAAAAATAAGCAAATTACTGAAAAATCTAAATATCAGTCTCAACTGATCCAAAATCATTTAACTATGCCCATGACATAACCATGTCTTAATAAATCGTCGAAAAAGGCATAACACATCAAGGTGTACTGAGAATAGGAATCTCAAACAACAATATAGGGCAAAATACATGAGGACAGAAAATATGGGACAAAGGTTGCTCAGATATCGCTAAAAAACTCAAATAAAACAATAAACGTTCACGACTACCTTATCTGCCGATTGACGTTCCAGAGGAAAATTCCCCAAAGAAGACTGCTGATGGATCCATTTCACCAACTTGAAGATGAGCTCCATCCTCCAAACAGGAAACAGCACCCTCGGAGAACCGAACTGGGTCCTTCTCCGGAAATTGCACTGCTCCGTGTAGACGAAAGACATCCTTCCGGCAAAATTCTTCTTTGTGAGTCGGGACTACCCTGACCTCTCTTGAAAAATCCCTGAAGTTCCAGTAGAAAATCGCCATGAAGTTTTTGTAGTAATTTCCGAAGAAATGTTCATATTCAGTGAGTATGAAATCGTTTCCATTGCTGTTTGATAGTATTCAGCGTTGAACCACGAAACATGGGTGTAGATGGTTATTCACCACATGTTCGCTTGTGTGGAATGGCAATTAGCGAAGTTCCATGCTGCTATCTTACTCCAACGATATATGTCCCAATTGCATTAAAGTCCTTTAGCCTTCCATCTTCTCTTCGGTTATGGTAATAGAAGAACAAACTGCCATATTAAACTGCTCCATAATACTGTAGCGTTGTGTCACAAAAGCAATCTGAAGTCTCCCTATTGCACTAGCAGTGTCAGCCGTGGCGTAGAATCTGACGATACAAAGTGCTTCTCAGGTGGCGAGAAAATCACTTTTGTCAATCGTCTAAAAATGCTAATATCTTCTAAAATAACTCCTTGAAATTGTTCAAATTTTCTACACTCCTTAATGTAGCACTGCACAATAGAATTAGCTTATAGGCGACCGCTAACTGTTCATAGCTAACCTTGTAGACGCGTTATAATGTGCGTTTTAACTTCACCTAGTTTTACTCACTGTAAACTTGCACTGCTTGTCTGCTCGATAGTTCACTGCGGTGGCTTCACCACGCGTTATAATGACGACTCTTTCTACTAATTTCACTCGGCGTCTCACCGAAATGACTATATAAGCACTGATACTGAAGATCTGAGCTTAGGTTCTGACGATTTGAGATATGAGTTGAGATATGAGACTGCTCTCTTCTGCGCAAGGCCTTTTATAAACTTCATAAGGGGCGTATCCATCCCTTCCATAGCGTGTTACTGCGTCATCGCTAGAAGTTCCAACTTCGTCAATACATGACGGATTTTCAAAATTCAAAAACTGAAAATAAACTTCACCAAAATTCCAGATCAATGCCTCTACTGCACATGGATTTCCACAATTCTGCATTCCAAAAGTAATAAATATATCATAGTTTCAGCAATCTCCGTCTTCCTTCAGACTATCGTTCATTGGTTCGAGCCTCCCCTCCAATAGCATAATTTCTTCCTCAGCATAATTCCACGTTTCCTGCGACTGCGTCGTAAATCTCGAATCTTTCTCGAATAAATGCTGACGTCACTGAGAATCTCAGCTCAAGTAGCCTGCTAGCATAACGTCTGCGTCATCCGTGCTTACGTCATAACTACCCATGTCATAACTATGACAGCCATAACTTTCTTCATAATTTTCCAAAATAGCCACCGTGGTCTCTATATAATTCAATTTACGGGGGCAGTACCTACTGTAAGGCCACGGCCGCCTCCTTCCCTCTTCCTAGCCTATCCATCCCTATCTTCCATCCCTTCCCCTCCCTCATGAGGCCCCTGTTCGCTTTGCAGGTGAGGCCGCCTGGGCGAAGTGCTGATCACACCTCCCCAGTTGTATCCAACCCGACCACATGTTCCAAGCTCCAGGACACTGCCCATAGAGGCGGTACTGGTGAGTTCCCTCGCTGAGTCCGTGGGAACCACCAACCAAAAGGGTAAATTGACTAAATAAAAAAAATAAAAAACGGTACCTCATCTCTAACGAAATTCGGCAATAGTTAATAGAGACGTAAAACCAATATCATTATTATTACGGTATTGTTGATGTGTAACATCTTTCCGCTCGGATGCTGGATAGTTTTGTGGGAGTGATTTTGAAAATTGGGGATGGAAGTCGATCGGAACGATCGAGCTGGCAGTGGTGGATCGAACGGAAGTATGCACTGCCCGCTCGATCGATAGAACGGAAGTGTACTAGCTGGCAGTGGTGGAAAACGTATGTATGCACTGCCCGCTCGATCGATCGAACGGAAGTGTACTAGCTGGCAGTGGTGGAAAACGGAAGTATGCACTGCCCGCTCGATCGATCGAACGGAAGTGTGCCCTAGCTGGCAGTGGTGGATCGAACGGAAGTATAAGACGCACTGCCAACTCGATCGATCGATCCGGCTGGCACTGGTAAGAGAAACAATCAGCGAGTGGTGTCAGAAATTGATACCATGACTCACTCTTGGCCATGTGGAATGAATATAACATACTGAACGGAAAACGCTCATGCGAACTCTGGTGTCAAGTGATTGAAACAAATGACATGGTACATTTTCGAAGTCTTCGTATCAGTATTTAAATGGTAAAATGCCTTAATATCAAACATTGTAAGTAGTCGACATTGCCGGTATTATGTTTCTGCACAATGGCTATTCAAATATTAACCCACATAACGGCAATGCAGTCATCAATATAATATAATCGTTGTGGTTATACGAGAATTGAGCAAGCCTTCATGAACTATTACTCAATACATTCTCTTTACTCACAAGAGAGCCTATTCTTAAGGCATTTTAAACTCAATTTCACGCAGGAACATTATCGAAACAAGCAAAATATAAATGAAACGTAATTCCGTAATGCAGTATTATTGGAACGTGGAAATAAGTCACCATCTTATGCATAATATTTGCGTAGTCGAAATAGCCGTGGAGTTAGTGCGTATGACTGTGAATCTAGAGATCTTGGGTTCGAATCCTGGGCAGGGTAGATATTTTTGCTACCAGATTATCATTTTAAACGATATTTATCATATCAATATGACTCATTTTAACAGAATCCATATGAAATTACGTGTTGGTCTGTGAATCAAGAGGACCTGTTTATAAGGAATTTAAGGTTATGAGCGGTGTCGCGTCTATTAATCTAGTTGATCCATATCGTATTCTTTATTTAGGCTAGTGCTGGTGGAAGCTACAAATCATCTAATAAAATGAGTTCCGTATTATAAACTACAGTATCTGTAAATCACTCCCTTTTACAATAGATTAATATTTGTGCCAATAATACTATAAAATACCGGTGTATCAACAATTTCACATTAGGTTTCTTCTATGTCAGATGTTACACATCATATGCGACTACTGTAAGGCTCGTAATTTTTTTGTGTTATTAATATTATTATTAAATACTAGCAGAAGTACCCGTTCTTCGAACGGTGTTCGTTGTTAACACCAGACATTATCAATTGAGCTACTGTTGCAATGGTTAGCGGTTTGTCATTCCTTCAAGTTAATCAGAACGAAGTTAGTTTTCTGGGAATATCACACACACGGGTAATTTAAGGCCCTTAAAATGTAGTTTTCGGAGACCCTTTATATATTCTCGAATTTTGTGTCTCACATTGAGAAGCGCAACATATGCTTCGGTCGTCCTTCTAGGATAATTTTTATATTTCACCTATTTTAGCATGTATTGAGAAGTTTTTCTCTATATCCACCCTTCTACTGTATGAAAAGTGCGGTGAAGAGTTTTATAAATGATTGGTGTATTGACTCTCATGGTTACCATACCTAATTTTACGATGCTCCAAGCATCCGAACACGAGTTATAGGCGTTGGCTACATAAAGATACAAAGAAAGACAGACAGATAATTCTATTATCTACAACATATTACCGAGATATCCAAATATCGGTATATCTACCACACAGTATCAAACAAAATCATCCTTACGATGAACCCGTTTGTCGACAACAACAAAAAGTTAAAATGTGCTCTCAGACTAATTTCACCTAACGTGTACTTCCTGACGTGAAATAGAATTGAAAGCCTTGTAGACGAAACGCAATACACGTCACATAAAAACTGACCCTCTACGTTGTGCTAGGTGCCCATACACAGGAAAACCCCTTTCATAAAATATAAAGGCTTGTGGTGCATGAAAATTCAGGTTCTTTTGCCTCAAATTGCCCAAATTCCTAAAAGCCGCAAAAAAAATGCTGGTTCAATTCAAGAATTTTTGAAAATAATGTTGCTGTTTGGAGATATAATAGACCATCTGTACTATATGCCGAACGAGAAAATTGCATGAAAAAATTCTAGGTTACCCCTTGACCCCCTTAATTGCATTGATGAATTGTACAGTCTACGTTAGTTCCGTGATAACCTTATAGCCATTTGCAAACTTTCACAGAAATGTAATAAATGGAGTGACATTGCTTCTTACAGAAATAGAAGGAAAGTTGTAAGCCACCCCTTGATATAATGTTCTCATGGTTACCGATTTGCATTCCTTCATTAGTTTGTTAAATTAAATTAAATTAGTTTTCTGGGAATATTTCAGAAACTGTTGGATTTAGAGTCTTATAATGTAGTTTTCGAGGACCCCTTAGGGCCCCCCAGTTTTGTTTCTGGCACCGAGGGGATTTGTCTCGTCGTTGTACGCCATAATATAATACTAATAATAATATAATATAGGGAGAAATTATAACACCTATTTTTTAAAATTATTAATGCAACCAATGGCCATGTACTTTTCTTTTCAGGACGGGTCAGGGAAGGGATATTATCAGAGAAAGAAGCATTCAATCACGCATGAGCAAAATGGAAATGGCCTACCATTTAACTAAGGACATCTATAAGAAAAGGTCAATATCCTTCAACGCAAAACTAAAACATTACTGCAGTATCATCCGTCCGGAGGTCTTGCATGCTTCTGAATGCCTCACGATGAACAAAAAAGGCTTGGTCGAGAAACTGGAGGCCAAAGAAAGAAAAATATTGAGAAAGATATTGGGTTCCATGAAAGACAATGGGGAATACAGAAGACGGCATAACCATGAACTATATACTCATATGGAGAAGATAAGTAACGTCATCCGGACGAGAAGGATACCATTTTTTGGGCATGTGAAACGAATGAGCCCAGCGAGACAGACCAACCGCAACATAACTTACTTTCAGGAGAGGAAAACAAAATGGGCCTGGTTCATAGAACTGGATAAAGATCTGAAAGAAGTGGGGATTACACCAATAGACATTCAGGAGAGCGCCCCACTCAAAAGGAAACTTCAAGCTTGCAAAGGTTTCCAAGAAAAACCGAAGCTGAAAACGGGAAAGATTTGGACCCAGGAACGGAAGGAAGTCCACATAGATTGAATGCGGGCGTACTGGGCAAACATCAAAGCCTGTAGGAGACAATTGGAATGACGCAGTCCATAGATGGCCTATACGAAATGAATGAATGAATAATATGGGGATAGGAATATAAGAGACCTGCCGTACCACACCCGCATGTGTAAATCGCGTGAAAAAATTCTAGAGTACCCCTTGATCCCCTTAAGCGCGTTAAACGTATTGATGAATTTTACGGCTTAATTTGGTTCCGTGATAACCTTCTAGCCGTTTGCAAACTTTCACACTAATGTAATTAATGGTGTTTTTTTTATTAGATTAATTTATAGTCGCTTTAACTTAGAAAGTCTTATCGCGACTTTCACTGTAGATTTACATTATACAATACAATACATACAATACATTGAATTGAATACACTACAAAATCATAAAATGAACACTGGAAATAAAGAAAAGTCCCACTACTATGAGTTGATCAATCAGATTTTGAAATAAAGTTCCGAGTCTTTGAAGAACTTGATGAGTTTTTTGAGCTGTGAAAGAGATGAGAAGGCCTCACATATCTTCTTGGGAATGCTGTTGTGCAGGCGCCAGTGGTTGTAGAGAGCACAGTCTGAGATTATGTGCTGCACCGTCAGTACGCTGTTACATGTTGAGCAGATAGGGGGTTGTTTCTTCTCGAGGAGATAGCTGTGGGTGATGTTGGTATGACCTATTATTATTCGTGATATTAGAACTTGATCTTGCCTGGAAAGTTTATGATGGAGATAGTGTTCTGTGGTTCCTGATGTTATTTCATGGAGTTTACTGGTAGAAGTTCTAAGCCAATGATTCTTCCACTGTTGGAATACTTTTCTTTTGACGTAGGAAATGATGTCAGTATGAGGTGTAGCTATAGTAGGATCACATAAAGGTACAAGTGTGGCTTCTTTAGCTGCTTGATCGGCAGATTCATTGCCATGAATGCCTCTGTGAGAGGGTGCCCACACAAATATGATTTGTTTACCTTGCTTCACCACTTTATGGAATATCAGTTGAATTTCTTGTACAAGGACGTTTGTCGAAGATAGATTCTCTATTGCGTTTAATGCACTTCCTGAATCGGAGTAAATAATAAATGAGTTGTTGCAGCTGGCTGTATTCAAAATGTATTTCATGGCCTGTTTAAGAGCAAAGAGTTCATTAGAATAGACAGTGAAAGATTCAGGAAGTCGAAAAAGCATGGTATGGTCAGGATAAATTATCCCAAAACCGTTCCCTTCGTCATATTTCTAACCATCAGTATAAATAGCACTGTGCATTGGGTATCTATTGGAGATTTCAAGAAATAATCGATGGTACTGTGATCTGTCAGTTTGGTTTTTAACCAAGTTGTTCAGTTCGAAGTTGACTGTTGGTAAGGTAATTGTCCATGGTGGGATATCAAGAGAATGGTCTGAGAGTAGTATGGGAGGAATATTTAGGTTTAATTCTTCAAGGAACTTGGATATTCTGACATTGAAGGGCGAAGGTTGTCGTCTTGATTCAGTGTTTGTTCTTGTGTAGCTGTTAGTAGGGAAAACATACGACTTAATGCGTGATTTAGTCATAGTTGATACTTTGAGTGCATATGATAAACTTTGTTGTTGACGTCTAATTGCAAGAGGTGGTTCATTGGCTTCTATTTGCATACTGGTTACTGGACTGGTGCGGAGAGTTCCCAGAGCAATTCGAAGAGCAGCTGACTGGATAGAATCAAGGATCTTGAGGGAAGACGCTGTTGCAGAGTTGTATACTATACTGCCATAATCTAATTTGGCCCTAATAATTGATCTATAAGTATTCATGAGCACTTGATAGTCTGCTCCCCAGTTTTTTGCTGCGAGAATCTTCATTAAATTAATCCGTCGCAGACACTCATCCTTGAGATTTTTCAGGAATGGAATCCAACTTAATTTACTATCAAACAGAATTCCCAGGATTATAAGAGTAGATACTGTCTCAATTTTATGACTGTTTATGTTGAGCTCGGGATCTGGTACAGAGTGTTTGTTTTTAGAGAATACTATGCATTTGGACTTTGTTTTGGAGAACTTGAATCCAGTAATCTTGGCCCATTGTTGAATATTTTCAAGTGATTCTTGAAGTAGTTGTTGAGTAGTTGAACTATTTCTTCCAGCACAGAATATGGTCAAATCGTCGGCAAAAAGACACGCCTTTACTGGCAAGTGGATGTTGGATACAATTCCGTTTATTGCGACCAGGAATAAAGTAACACTGATAACTGATCCTTGAGGGACTCCATTGTCGATTGTAACTTCCTGTGACAAAATGCCATTTGTCTTAACTTGAATTCTACGATCTTTGAGGAAGTTTTAGATGAAATAGAGCATATTTCCTGAAATGTTATATTCCATCAATGATTTAAGTACATGGTCTTTGAACACCATGTCATATGCCTTTTCAATATCTAGACTAACTGCTATGAGGTGATGGTTGTTTAGGAAAGCTTACCTAATTTCAGATTCCAAACTTATGAGAGTATCGACAGTTGAACGTCCTTTACGAAATCCACTTTGTACATCACTAAAAAAGTTTATATGTTCAAGATACCATCGTAATCTCCTGTTAACAATTTTCTCCATTAATTTGCACATGGCATTTGTTAAAGCGATTGGACGGTAATTTTCTGCAATTGAGTTATCCTTCCCTGGCTTGAGTATTGGAACAACAATGGCTCTGCGCCATTGATCAGGGAACGTCTGAGAGGTCCATATGTAGTTGAAAATAGCCAGAAGATAATTTAATGCGTTTAGTGGGAGCTGTCTTAGGAACTCATAAGGGACCGTATCTGGGCCAGGGCTGGATTTGCCACATTTGTCAAGTTCAATAATCATGTCCTGTAATTGAAAAGGTTCATTTAAATTAGAATTGGAGTCGGAGGAGGAGGTTCTTTTTAGATCAAGAGGTTTGCTGGTTTTCTTTATATGGAGAAAATTTTGGTCATAATTGTGGTCACTAGAAATCTCGGAGAATGTGTCAGGTAATTTATCAGCAATGTTTTGAGGGTTGGTTATGAAGGATCCATCATTCGGGTTTCAGAGAGAAGTAATGTGGAACTGGTTATATTTACCATTTACACGTTTGAGTTTATTCCATACTTCTTTTGTGGAGTTTGAGAATTTAGTGAGGAAACAAATGTCAGCCACGAGTTCTTTTTGCTATCTTTAATTTCTTTTCGGGCGATTGCTCTACATTTCTGAAATTGGGCTTTATTTTCAGGAGTTGGTTTTCTCTTAAAGACATAGAAAGCATGGTTTTTATTCTTTATAGCTTCCTTGCATGCGTCGTTCCACCAAGGTACTGTCTTCTTACACGGGTTTATCTTTATTTTCGGAACACTAAGGTTTGCAGATTTAACTATTGCTTCTGTAAAATCTTGAACAATATTATTAATGTGTTTGGAAGGGAAGTCATGTGGATGGGTTAGGCCAATTAAATGGTTGTTGACTATATGATTGAACTGCGTCCAATTTGCTTTATTTAAGTTCCATTTAAGGGTTTGGGGTATCGGGGCGTTGATTGAAGCGTTGTCGTTATTGATCAGTATGGGGAAGTGGTCACTATTTCCTTGGAGCGTCGAATAGACAAACCAGTCAAAACCAGTTGATATCTCCGGAGTGCAGATAGTTAGGTCTATGCTACTATATGTTCCATGAGCAATATCGAAACGAGTTGGAGCAGTTGAATGCATTAGAATTAGGTCAAATTCATCTAGTATCTTTTCTATCTCCTTCCCTCTTGCATCGGAGTGATGACTGCCCCATAACGTGTTATGGCTGTTGAAGTCGCCTACTAGAATGAATGGTTTAGGTAGCTGACGGATAAGATTTCGTAGATCATCTCCGTGAAATAGATAACTGTTTGGTATATAAATATTGCAGATACACAGTGAGGGAGGTAGATGCAATGAGACGGCTACAGCTTCCAAATTGGAGTTTAAAGAAATTTCTTTAAGGTATATATTGTTTTTGACATAGGTAGCTACTCCTACACTTGCATGACTTGCATTAGTTCTGATTTTATGATACACATTGTAAAGTCTTAGATTAGCAGGAAAATCGTTCCGAAAGTTGGTCTCTTGGAAACAGATAATGGGTGGTTGGTGTTTATTTATTAGGAGTTGTAGGAATTCTAACTGGGATCGATAGCTGTTGATATTCCATTGGAGTAGTGTTGTTTCCATAAGTATGATAAGGAATAGCAAAAGATCCATTTCCATTCTTATAGAGGGAGAGATTAGTCATCGCTAGAATAGTCTAGAGAAACATTGTTATCCATTTGGTCTTCGCTTAGGTTGACGAACTTCAGTAATTTCTTCACTATCCGAGAGCTTCTGTTTTTAATGCTTTTATCGGTGTAGTAGGGGTATAGTTTCTGTAGGGCTTTAGCGAGTCCTTCTATGTCTTGGGTGTAATTGAATGCAATTGCCACCACGTCCTTGGCACCTTGGGAATTTTCGAGAAAAGATTGGAGTTGTGTGTATCTAAGAGGAGCTAGTGATGGATCAGCTTCCAAAACCTGTTTCACAGGAAGGAGCATATCGCTGATTGTTGGTTTTTGTGGTTCTTTCTTGGGTTTCTTAGAAGTGTGATTTACCTTGTGATTCTCAATTTGTTCAGAAGAGTCGATTTTGGGTCTGTTGCTATTAGAAATATTTTGGTCAGTTCTTTCACTGCTGGCGTGTGGCATTGGTCTTTTAAATCCAGGGAAATGTCCAGTTGTTGAGGCAGGACATGTTTCACTATGTCCAGGCACTGTTCTTTCTATTGGAATTTTGGAGAGAGAAATACCTTTACAATCTTAGGTTAGATTTAAGTTTAGGATAGCTGATGAAGTTTCATCATGTGAAATTGTTGGAGGAAGGTCGGAAGTACTGGTTGCATTTTTGGGGTTTATCTCTGTTGTTTGTGGTTTCTCTTGTAGTTTAGGAAATTTGGAGAGGTTAGGTTTGTCAATTTCATGAATGTCGTGCTGAGAGGTTGGTTGATCATTTGGAACTGAGTTGTTAGTAGGACAGTCTTTGGCCAAATGTCCCTCAGTTTTACAAATAAAGCAGGTGGGTGAGTCAGATGATAGGTAAATCCAGTAGTTAGTGCCATCGTATTCAATTTGGAGAGATGCAGGGAGTTTATCGAAGTCTTCATTTTGGATGTACATTTGTCTTCGAAAGCTCAAAATATGAGAAAAACCTGGGATGGATAAGCCTGCTCTGATAGGGGTAATTTTAGACATGATTTTCACACCAATGTTTAACAATTCCTCTTCAATTACATAGTTGGGTATTACAGGACAAACGTTTGATAATATAATACGCTTGTTTTTTGTTAAGAGTGGTCTTATTTCCAAAGATACATTGTTTATTAAGATCTTGGGGTTTGCTAATATTAACTCTTCAACAACTTTCTTACTAGAAAGAAAAATGCATATTCGTCCATTCGATATTCGTGAAACAAAACGAATGTTGCTAGGGCTAGTGAGTTTTCCTACAGCTAGCACATAATCTTTGATACTGATTCCATCTTGGGATTCAATTACGATAGCTTGTTCTTTGGAGGGGAGAGATTGAGCTATAGCAGAATAGCTTGACCTTGGATTTGTTTCTTTGGTGCCGGTAGTTATTGTAGTTGTCATTTGGGTGCCAGATGTACTGTTGTTAAAATCAGGTTTATTTACAGTATTATAATAATTCATTGGTTGGTTTGGTACTTGGTGGGTTGATACGTCAGAAGTTTTATCATTCGTTGTGTTCGTTAAGAGACGCCGACCTCTATCAACAGAGGCGGCGGCCATGTTTGGTTGATCAGAACAGAGTTTTAGGTTGTGTTTCTTCCACTTCACGTAACTTACGGTAAGGTTCACAAATATTAGGAATAATACTTACAAAAGTGTTGTAGGTATCTAGAATACTTGGATATACAATTCGCACTCCAATGCGATATCCAAAAACCTCTCCAAATGAGATGTAACTACGGCAGCATGAACCTCGTGAACATTGTCTAGTCACAGCCTTATATATATCTTAATGGAATTGCATTGCGTCTTACAGCAATAGATGGACCTCTGAGAATCTGTTGCCATGGTTACTGCCTTGCATTTGTTCATTAGTTTATTAAATGTAATTAGTTTTCTAGGAATATCTCAAAAACGGTTGGTCTTAGGGCCTTAAAATGTGGTTTTCGGGTACCCGAGTTTTGTCTCTCACATTGAGGGGCTGAAAATGAGCTTTGTCTCGTCCTTCTACGCCTATTTCAGCATGTATTTTAAGGGGGTAGGCCCCTTTTATGAGGGGTACGGAGAAGAGTTATATCAATGATAAGTGTCGTGCCTCTGATGGATATCTGTACCAAATTTTACGTTGATACACCCAGCCGTTCTCGAGTTATAAGGGAACAAAGTTGTCCACAGACGAACAAACAAACAAACAAACAAACAGACAGACAGACGAAAAAAATCGCGCGCATCCATCAAAAACAGTCTGAAACGCGTAAACAACTCAATTTTCCGTAGAAATTCAGAGAAAAACAGACAAACTTTCATTTTTATATATAGAGAGATATACTGCACCGGTCGGTGTTGACCGTGTTTTATTGCACAAATTTAGGTTTCACTCGCTAACCGTTGGAGATATACGAAAAGTGATAAGAACCTTTCGGATAGAAAATTAAATGTTAAAGCTCATGTATGCCATCAAAAGTTTGCTATTTCTTAGCGTTCTCTTTTTATTTGAAATGGAATTATGAAATTCTGAAACCAAAGGGTGCAGTGACGTCACAAATGTCGGTTTTACTCGCTAACCGTTGGAGATACACGAAAAGTGATAAGGACCTTTTGGATAAGAAATTAAATTTCAAAGTTCGTATGTGCCATCAAAAGTTTGCTATTTCCTACCGTTCTCTTTATTTGACATGGAAATATGACATTTTGAAACCAAAGGGTATAGTGACGTCACTAAAATGGTCACCATTTTTAATAGTGCAAAATTTCGAAATCAAAAGTATCCTATATGTAAACCTGGTAAATCAGCTACATCCATGCAAAATTTCATTTAAATCGGACCAGTGGTTCTTGCGGTATTGAGTGACACACAGACAGAAAGACAGACACACACCACCTCATTTTTATATATTAGTATGATTTATGATGTATAATCCACCTTGGCAATACTAAAATATGCAGTTTATTATTATTTGAACGAACATGTTTCGTTATACAATGATATCTTCTTCAACGTTTAAATTAGTAGCGTTTAACAACAATAAAATAAATTAAGATTAAACATTGCAATTCTGTGGTGAGACCTGAAGCACTCTTTGGAGCTGAAACGTTAAAGTTAATGCGGAAAGGTCACGTAAACAAAATCATGCTCATGGAAAGAAGATTGGTTCGATGCATCCTTGGCCCATGGAAAACAGAATCAGACTATAACAAGGAAATATACACCCACGTGGAGAACATAATTCACACCATGCGCAAACGACGGAATGTCATTTTTTGGGCATTTAAATAGAATGAATAATGACAGGCTAAGAAAACAAATAATAAAACTTAAAGTTCAGCCAGCGTGGTTTACACAGACAAAGGATCTTAAGGAAGCCGATATTGACATTACAGATACATATAATAGGAATTTTATTCGGGACAAAATTCAAAAAGTGATCTTCAGGGAGGAACAAGGAGGACAGCGAAAGCAGCCACGGAACATTGAACAGCTCCGAAAGCAGAGATCAGAGAGGATGAAGCGAATGTGGGCAGAGAAAAAAAAAGACATGTGGCAAGATTTGAAGTATTGATTTTACGTTCTCTGTAATAGTGCTATTCGATTAAATAAACAATAATAATGATGATGATTGAGTCTTCAGTCTTTTGACTGGTTTGATGCAGCTCTCCATGCCTCCCTGTCCTGAACTAATCGCTTCATCTCTACATAGCTACCACACCCTACATTCGAGGCAATCTGTTTAACATATTCTAACTTTGGTCTACCCCTACAGTTCTTGCCCTCGACCCTTCCTTCCATAACTAAGCTTGCTATTCCTGGGTGTCTTAGTATATGTCCTACCAACCTATCCCTTCTCTTCATTAGCAGTCGCCACAAACATCTCTCCTCTCCCACTCGTCTTAATACCTCTTCGTTTGTAACCCTATCTACCCATCTGATCTTCATCATTCTCCTGTAACACCACATTTTAAAAGCTTCAATTCTCCTCTTTTCTGCTGCACCAATAGTCCAAGTTTCACTTCCATATAGCGCCACGCTTCAGACAAAGGCTTTCAAAAATGACTTCCTAATACCTAAATCTATATTCGATGTCAACAGATTCCTTTTTTGTAGAAACGCTTTCCTTGCCTGAGCCAACCTACTTTTTATATCCTCTTTGCTTCGTCCATCACTGGTTATTCTGCTTCCTAAGTAACAGAAATCTCCTACTTCCTTCAATTTTTCACCTGCCAATTTGATCTCCATAGAGGTTTCTGATTTATTTCGGCAGCATTCCAGTATTTTTGTTCTACATTTATTAATTTTCATCATGAATTCTTTCTGTAAGGCGGAGTCCATACCAGTCAAAAACTCATTCAAATCCTCAGGCTTGTCGGCCAAGATGACGATGTCATCAGCAAATCTCAGAGTTGAAATTATTTCTCCTTGAATCTTCACTCCCACTTTAAATTTTTCTCCAATTTCCTTCATTGCTTGTTCAATAATAATAAAATAAAAATAAAAATGGATACGGTATCCTTACAAATAATTTGATTTAAGTTAAAATTCCATTTTTTTTTCAAACGTTGTTAAGTGTTGATTCTAAAAATGGAGTTGCGATGGATTGTGGTGAACTTGTAAACAGGGAATTGCGATGTCTACCTTCGACATAACCTCACTACCCGGCCCACACTCGCGGTATTTGTTTGAATAGAAGCAACATTTTCTAATATTCCGATGAGGCATGCTATGGCCCACGCACCAATTTCAGTTGTTCACTCTTTGTTGTTTTCTCTATTCCCAATATTTCTTCATTCTTGGACTATGCAGCTTCTGTCCTCAGACCACTTCGCCCCAGGTTTCCTTTCCACTCTTCCCTGAAATCCTTCCATACTTAACACCTTTCTTCGAAAAATCGCTCTCTCCACAGTCTCGTCTTCTCTTATATTAGTTATTTCTAAATCTTTATTTACCTCTTGAATCCAGCTAGTCGTTCACCTTTCCTCCCAAAGGTCAATTTTTCTTTTCTTATCGTTTCCGTTTTGCTTTC
The DNA here is from genome assembly GCA_946902985.2 of Meconema thalassinum. Lineage (NCBI taxonomy): Eukaryota > Metazoa > Arthropoda > Insecta > Orthoptera > Tettigoniidae > Meconema > Meconema thalassinum. The sequence goes on along the minus strand of OX336399.1, from coordinate 46,982,191 downwards.
TATAGCCCTGTACATTTCATCACTCGATCTCAATTTCCATACTTCACTTGTTTTCGCTGGGCCTAAGATTTCTTTCATAATTCTCCTTTCTGGTACTTCAAGTTTGTCTAATTTATAATTTAATACTGGCATTCTAGTTTTACCAGTGTATTGCCTTGTTTTAAGATTTTTATATAGTCACTTTTTGTTTTAAACATTCTTAGTAATACCATATGCCTTTTCCATCTCGTGTACCCTTTCTTAAATTAGAAGCCGCAACAATATATTGCTAAAGCTATGTGGAACATCTTGGGGAGCTTCTGCCACTACTAAAAGATGCTCTGCCTTAGGTCTAGCCTTCTCTGTGGCTGAATACTGCGCCCCAGTTTGGCTCAATAGCCCACATGTCAAACTCGTTGACACCCAGTTGAACAACACCATGAGACTAATCACTGGTTGTATAAGAACTACACCAGCCTATTGGCTTCCAGCCGTCAGCAATATTCTTCCACCCCACCTTCGTAGAGAAGTTGCCTTGCTACGGGAGTACTACAAGATCATGGATCACCCTACACTACCAATTCATAAAGACATCCCCTCTCTTCAAATGAACAGGCTCAAATCCAGGAAGCCACCCATTTGTCATGCCCAGAGGCTTGTAAGAAACCATTTTGATTCCAGCATGCAATGGATTACTGAATGGACACTAAAAGCTTGTCCTGAGTCGAGCTCCTTCCTGGACCCTACAAGAACATCCACTCCAGGTTCCGATCTGCCTAGGAGGGCTTGGGCAACTCTCAATAGGATTCGGACAAACCACGGAGTATGCAATGGAACTTTGTTCAAATGGGGAAAAATTTTGTCTCCTCAGTGTGATTGTGGTGCTCCTAATCAAACCATCCAACACATTACAACTGACTGTCCTCTGAGGGCATATGGAGGGGACTGGATCGACTTCCTGTTGGCGACACCTGACGTGGTCCAATGGATAGACTCATTAGACCTGAGACTGTAATAATAGTGTAAACAGTAGAAATAATGTACAGTAGATTTTAAAGTGATTTTCTTTGTAACTTTCTCTGAAATCTTGTATTGCCAAACGATAAATAAATAAATAATATTGCAAATTTGTCTAAACCATTTCTTTGAATTAATTCTCCTAGATATTTGAATTTGCTTACTTTCTCGTCTCGACTCTACCAGTATCTGTTGTCAAAAATTTTGGAGCACTCTGGATGTGTGTAATAAATTTTGATTTTTCTACGGTGATTCTCCATATTGAACGCTGTTAATTTGACCATTGTATATCGAAGAATGTTATTTTAAATATTAATAAACCTCATACTTTAGTATTGACAAACAAAGCGCTCAACAAATTAGAGATTTGGGCAAAGGAAAACGACCTGGATATCAACAAAGGAAAGACAGTACAAATGACGTTTAGGAACTGTAGAAAGGCTGATTGACTAACCCTATTAAGGGGGGACCTACACTTTTAAGGATCCGAAAGTCATGTATATTTCACTTTTTTTATTCCTTAGCAACAGAAAGTACTAAAGAATTGTAATTTGTTCTGCCAATCACACTATGCTTTGCCAATATGTTCGTGTATTTACAAGTCATACGGCGAATGCATTTCCGCAAATTAGGCATTTAAAATGGCGGCTGCATATTGTGCACTGATCACACGTTTCTCTAATATTTTACACAAATATCATTGCTTTTCAAAAATTCCTTTTTCATTTTATTTACTAATACGGTAGCTATAGATTGACCTAGAATCATTGGAATCTATAAAGAAAAAATATTAAAAGCTTATTTTAAAGTGTAACTTTTTTGCAATGTTTTTCACTGAATATTTTTTAAACCGAAACTATGACATTTACAACAACAGTTCTAGGTCATATTGTTCTTCCCTATAAGATACACTTGTATACTAAATTTCACTTCATTATCTTGAAAACTCTGGCAGTTACTAAGGAAACGGATTTGAAAATCCAAAGTTCCGGGAAACGAGCAACAAAGTTACCAATGTGTAGACAAACGTCCTAAACTCCCCTGCACGTTTTTGGTCATAACTTCAAAAGTATTATTTATATCAAAGAAATTGTTTCAGTGATTTGAAGAGGAATAATCAATGTATGTCTACCCCTTATTATTCCCGTTTTCCAACGGGGTCGGGGATGAGATGCGATGGAAGTCTTTGTGGCGATGGTTTTTAACGGCCGGATGCCCTTCCTGACGCCAACCTCAGGAGAGGAGTTAATGAGAGATGAAATGAATGATGGTGAATGAAACTGGGCAAGGATGTGGAAGGAAGCGGCTGTGGCCTGTCAGAAGGTACCGTCCCAGCATTTGCCTGGTGTTGAAAATGGGGAAACCACGGAAAACCATTTCAAGGACGGCCGACGGTGGGGCTCGAACCCACGCGTCTACCGAGTCAGCAGAGAGCTTGGCCCCATGACCTAATGCTGCGCTTTAGCCAGCGTAGCCACTACTGTCGGTGAGAGGAATAATCAATAAACGTAGAAAAAAAATGAAAAATGACAAATTTTGATTCTTAAAGGTGTAGGTGCCCCCTTAAACGAGACTCTACACGTAACAGGACATTATAAATATCTGGGAGTTACACTACAGACAGCTTCAACATAATTCAGTATACACATACAGGAGAGAGAAGCAGTAGCCATCAAACCCTCATATAGTATCCGAACCTTAACCAATCTATCGACAAACACAGCAATGCAACTATTCAAACCGGCAGTGGCGCCAATCATAACATATGGCATAGAAATCGTCTGGGAAAAACTCAAGATAGGGGACATGAAAAGAATCCTAAGAGCAGGGCCGGATTTAGTTTTTGCGCTCCTAGGCCGTGGGATTTTGCCGCTCCCTCTTCATACCATCGTGAAGGAGGGAGAATTTAGACCTCAGAAAGGTCTTTGTGAAAGTAATTTTTATTTTATTGATGTGTAACATCTTTCCGCTAGGTTGCTGGATAGTTTTGTGGGAGTGATTTTGAAAATTGGGGACGGAAGTGAATAGGGCGGGAGTGGATCGAACGGAAGTGGATCGAACGGAAGTGAAGACGCACTGCCAGCTGGATGTACAATTGAAAATGTGTGTATTGGAAACAAGGCAGTGTGTGCTCTGTAGCGAGAGAATGTTATGGCAATACAGTAGGGAGTGCATTTAGCAGGCACTGGTTTGACGAGCATAGTGGCAAATGTTTCACCGATTTTCATTTGTCATTGAGCAGTTTATGAAGCTTCACGTTCAAGGTTGAATATCACATAGGGTAGGACAAAGACGACAAATGACATTTAAGTATGTAAGTCTACCCCTTATGATTCCCGTTTTCCAACGGGGTCGGGGATGAGATGCGATGGAAGACTTTGTGGCGATGGTTTTTACGGCCGGATGCCCTTCCTGACGCCAACCTCATGAGAGGAGTTAATGAGAGATGAAATGAATGATGGTGAATGAAACTAGGCCAGGATGTGGAAGGAAGCGTCCGTGGCCTGTCAGAAGGTACCGTCCCAGCATTTGCATGGTGTTGAAAATGGGGAAACCACGGAAAACCATTTCAAGGACGGCCGACGGTGGGGCTCGAACCCACGCGTCTACCGAGTCAGCAGAGAGCTTGGCCCCATGATCTAATGCTGCGCTTTAGCCAGCGTAGCCACTACTGTCGGTGACAAATGACATTTAAGTAAGCGGCATTATTGTCAAGCTGTGGGCGAGTAGTCAAATATTAAATGCATAACAGAATGTTGTTATATGCGTGGAATAAAAGCTGTATTTTCATCATATGTGAAACTAGGTCATTTCATGATTGTAGGAAGCCATGTTTTGATTGTTTACGACGAACTGTATGAGAGCCTTGAGAATAATGAATGTTATAGTTACTGAGAAATGTGCTCACAGTATTTGAGAGTACTGTCGACGTTGTGTGTCACTTCGTTATTATGAATTATTAATGTAAAAGGAAGGAAGGAAGCTTGTAGTTTTGCGTGTCCGTTAATCTCACGATCATGATCCACGGTACCTCCCTTTTACGTGGAATGCGAACCACAGGACATGGCATTTCAATTCGAAAATCTCACATGTATTGACCGGATATCAAACCCGGTCTACCTTGGTGAGAGACTAACAGCTTGACCGCTGCGCCACAAATGTGACAGTAGCATATCTTCAATTCAATGTATACATTCATCATAGTACCAGAATGAAAATGGAGTGTAAATTAACAATTTAAGAATGTCCAAGCTGTGTAGTATACGAGTAGGATAACATGTCAGATGTTACACATCATATGCGACTACTGTAAGGCTCGTATATTTTTTCTAACGTATCGTGAAGTAAAATCAATTAAATAAATTAAAATATTGAGAGATCAACTGTTTCTAAATTAGTATAGACTATAAATAAATAGGCCAACGAGATATTAAAATAAGTTTAAACCATTTAAGACTCATTATACACTTACTGATATTCACACTACATCACACAACCTACAACAATGCATACTGAATTATTCAAATTAAACTGGTATTAATATGCAAGACGTAAATTTTATCCTAATAAGTCATAAAACATTCCTGTTCTAAAGCTGAAGTTGAAAAATGTGCTGTTGCAAAACATTTGTTGGAAAATGATGGCCACAATATAAATTTGAAAAGTGTCAACATATTGGAAAGTTTAATTTAAAACAAAAAATTATACGAAATTGGGTTTGAAAAAATCATAAGTAATAACAGTTGGTTTAGTCAATTTTTGAACTGTAAAAAGAACTTTTTGAAGTGGAACAAGATTTTAAACAAATAAAGGTCGAGAAGGCTGTGACTAGGCAATGTTCACGAGGTTCGTGCTTCCTTAGGTATATCTCATTTGGAGAGGTTCTTGGATATCACATTGGAGTGCGAATCGTATATCAAAGTATTCTAGATACCTACAACACTCATGTAAGTATTATTCCTGATATTTGTGAACTTAACGTGAAGTGGGAAATACACAACCTAAAACTCTGTTCTGATCATCCCAACATGGCCGCCACCTCTGTTGATAGAGGTGGGCGTCACTTAGCGAACACAACGAATGATAAAACTTCTGACGTATCGACCCATCAAGTACCAAACCAACCAACGAATTATTATAATACTGTAAATAACCCTGACTGTAACAACAGTACATCTGGCACCCAAATAACAACTACAATAACCACCAAAGAAACCAATCCAAGGTCAAGCTATTCTGCTATAGCTCAATCTCTCCCCTCCAAAGAGCAAGCTATCGTAATTGAATCTCATGATGGAATCATTATCAAAGATTATGTGCTAGCTGTAGAAAAACTCACTAGCCCTAGCAACATTCGTTTTGTTTCACGATTATCGAATGGACGAATATGCATTTTACTTTCTAGCAAGAAAGTTGTTGAAGAGCTAATATTAGCAAACCCCAAGATCTTAATAAACAATGTATCTTTGGAAATACGACCACTCTTAACAAACAAAAAAACAAGCGTATTATATTATCAAATGTTTGTCCTGTGATACCCAACTATGTAATTGAAGAGGAATTGTTAAACATTGGTGTTAAAATCATGTCTAAGATTACCCCTATCAGAGCAGGCTTATCCATCCCAGGTTTCTCTCATATTTTGAGCTTTCGAAGACAAATGTACATCCAAAATGAAGACTTCGATAAACTCCCTGCATCTCTCCAAATTGAATACGATGGCACAAACTACTGGATTTACCTATCATTTGACTCACCCACCTGCTTTATTTCTAAAACTGAGGGACATTTGGCCAAAGACTGTCCTACTAACATCTCAGTTCCAAATGATCAACCAACCTCTCAGCACGACATTCATGAAATTGACAAACCTAACCTCTCCAATTTTCCTAAACTACAAGAGAAACCACAAAAACAGAGATAAATCACAAAAATGCAACCCGTTCTCCTGACCTTCCTCCAACAAATTCACATGATGAAACTTCATCAGCTATCCTAAACTTAACTCAAAACCAAGACTGTAATGGTATTTCTCTCTCCGAAATTCCAATGGAAAGAACAGTACCTGGACATAGTGAAACATGTCCTGCCCCACCAACTGGACATTTCCCTGAATTTAAAAGACCCATGTCACTCGCTAGCAGTGAAAGAACTGACCAAAATATTTCTAATAGCAACAGACCCAAAATCGACTCTTCTGAACAAACTGAGAATCCCAAGGTAAATTACATTTCTAAGAAACCCAAGAAAGAACTACAAAAACCAACAATCAGCGATATGCTCCTTCCTGTGAAACTGGTTTTGGAAGTTGATCCATCACTAGCTCCTCTCAATTACACACAACTCCAATCCTTTTCTCGAAAATACCCAAGGTGTCAAGGACGTGCAATTGCTTTCAATTACACCCAAGACATAGAAGGTCTCGCTAAAGCCCTATAGAAACTATATCCCTACTACACCGATGAAAGCATTAAAAACAGAAGCTCTCGGATAGTGAAGAAATTACTGAAGTTCGTCAACCAAAGCGAAGACCATGTGGATAACAATTTAACTCTAGACTACTCTAGCGATGAATAATCTCTCCCTCTATAATAATGGAAATGGATCTTTAGCTATTCCTTATCATACTTATGGCAACAACATTACTCTAATGGAATATTAACAGCTATCGTTCCCAGTTAGAATTCCTACAACTCCTAATAAATAAACACCAACCACCAATTATCTGTATCCAAGAAACCAACTTTCGGAATGATTTTGCTGCCAATCTAAGACTTTACAATGTGTATCATAAAAACAGAACTAATGCAAGTCATGCAAGTAGAGGAGTAGCTACCTGTGTCAAAAACAATATATACCTTAAAGAAATTCCTTTAAACTCCAATTTGGAAGCTGTAGCCGTCTCATTGCATCTACCTCCCTCTCTGTGTATCTGCAATATTTATATACCAAACAGCTCTCTATTTCACGGTGATGATCTACGAAATCTTATCCGTCAGCTACCTAAACCATTCATTCTAGTAGGCGACTTCAACAGCCATAACACGTTATGGGGCAGTCATCACACCGATGCAAGAGGGTAGGAAATAGAAAAGATACTAGATGAATTTTACCTAATTCTAATGAATTCAACTGCCCCAACTCGTTTCGATATAGCTCATGGAACCTATAGTAGCATAGACCTAACAATCTGCACTCCGGAGATACCAACTGGTTTTGACTGGTCTGTCTATTCGACGCTCCAAGGAAATAGTGACCACTTCCCCATACTGATCAATAACGACAACGCTTCAATCAACGCCTCGATACCCCAAACCCTTAAATGGAACTTAAATAAATCAAATTGGACGCAGTTCAATCATATAGTCCACAACCATTTAATTGGCCTAACCCATCCACATGACTTCCCTTCCAAACACATTAATGATATTGTTCAAGATTTCACAGAAGCAATAGTTAAATCTGGAAACCTTTGTGTTCCGAAAATAAAGATAAACCCGTGTAAGAAGACAGTACCTTGGTGGAACGACGCATGTAAGGAAGCTCTAAAGAATAAAAACCATGCTTTCTATGTCTTTAAGAGAAAACCAACTCCTGGAAATAAAGCCCAATTTCAGAAATGTAGAGCAATCGCCCGAAAAGAAATTAAAGATAGCAAAAAGAACTCGTGGCTGACATTTGTTTCTTCACTAAATTCTCAAACTCCACAAAAAGAAGTATGGAATAAACTCAAACGTGTAAATGGTAAATATAACCAGTTCCACATTACTTCTCTCAGAAACCCGAATGATGGATCCTTCATAATCAACCCTCAAAACATTGCTGAGAAATTAGCTGACACATTCTCCGAGATTTCTAGTGACCACAATTATGACCAAAATTTTCTCCATATAAAGAAAACCAGCGAACCTCTTGATCTAAAAATAACCCTCTCTGACTCCAATTCTAATTTAAATGAACCTTTTCAATTACAGTACATGATTATTGAACTTGACAAATGTGGCAAATCCAGCCCTGGTCCAGATACGGTCCCTTGTGAGTTCCTAAGACAGCTCCCACTAAACGCATTAAATTATCTACTAGCTATTTTCAACTACATATGGACCTTTCAGACGTTCCCTGATCAATGGCGCAGAGCCATTGTTGTTCCAATACTCAAACCAGGGAAGGATAACTCAATTCCAGAAAATCGCTTTAACAAATGCAATATGCAAATTAATGGAGAAAATTGTTAACAGAAGATTACGATGGTATCTTGAACATATAAACTTTTTTAGTGATGTACAAAGTGGCTTTCGTAAAGGACGTTCAACTGTCGATACTCTCATAAGTTTGGAATCTGAAATTCGGGAGGCTTTCCTAAATAACCAACACCTCATAGCAGTTAGTCTAGATATTGAAAAGGCATATGACATGGTGTTCAAAGACCATGTACTTAAATCATTGATGGAATATAACATTTCAGGAAATATGCTCTATTTCATCCACAATTTCCTCAAAGATCGTAGAATTCAAGTTAAGACAAATGGAATTTTGTCACAGGAAGTTACAATCGACAATGGAGTCCCTCAAGATTCAGTCATCAGTGTTACTTTATTCCTGGTCTTGATGGAGGATATCACAAGCAGCATTCAGATGTTTATAAAAGAAAAAATAAGAAATGGGACCGGGAAAGCAATGAACTCATATCAAAACGATGAAAATGCACCGGAAGAAATAATTCCTGTCACAGAGGAGTAAAGAGAGTACGGAATAGGGGAAGAAGGAAGCAAGACAGGACAACAATATCAATAGGGAGCGGTTGAATACAGGGAGGCCAAGGAAAGTGCGATGGTCACTGGAAGCGAAAGAAACCTTGAGCCCGAATCGGAGAAAAGTGTAAATCGGAGGGAAGAAGAACAACAGTGGAGAAGAGTGACGAGAGGAAGAAAGAGATCCAGGAGCAGACGAGTCTCTGAGGGTAAAGGGGATCAGGAAACAAGAGGAAGTATAAGGGGCACAAAACAAGGGGAGAGCAAATTGAAGGCGGTTCAGAGAGAGGCGTGGTTATATTTGGGAAACCTGACCCCGGAAATTACGGAAGAAGACATAGAAGAATACCTCCGGGAAAATGGAGTGGCTGGACGAATAAGCTGCAGAATGGTCAGTAACAGGGATACCAGGAGAGCGTTCAAAATAGGCATTCCATTTCTTTTTTAGCGTATGGCTTTTAGTGCCGGGAGTGTCCGAGGACATGTTCGGCTCGCCAGTTTTTGTAGCTGCTTCGAGACGGACATCCAATTGGTGAGCTACAAGTACCGTTGGGGAGGGAAGTTGGAATTTAAGGACGAGGAGTAGGAAGGTAGCGGCTGTGGCCTATTGTTAGGGACCAACCCCGGCATTTGCTTGGAAGGAAGATGGGAAACCACAGATGACCATCTTCAAGGTTGCCGGCGGGGGGGGGGGATTCGTACCTCCTCGCCTCCCGGATGTGAGCGACTGCCAGCAGTCATGCCGTAACAACCACGGCTAACCAGGAAAGCTAAAAAAAATGACAACTATGTAACCGAAAAGTAGCTTTTCATTTTTTAAGACATTCTTTTCTTGTATGGCCATTGGCTGCGATCAATAAATATTATGCTAAAGCGCTGCGTTAGGTCAAGGGGCCAAGCTCTCTGCTGACTCGGTAGACGCGTGGGTTCGAGCCCCACCGTCGGCTGTCCTTGAAATGGTTTTCCGTGGTTTCCCATTTTCAACACCAGGTAAATGCTGGGACAGTACCTTCTGACAGGCCACGGCCGCTTCCTTCCACATCCTTGCCCAGTTTCATTCATCTTCATCCATTCCCTCTCTCATCCCGACGCGCAGGTCGCCCACGGGCGTCAACTAGAAAGACCTGCACTCGGCCTCTCAGGAGGCTACACGAAAAAAAAATATTATTAATAAACGGAATTATATCCAACATCCACTTGCCAGTAAAGGCTTGTCTTTTTGCCGACGATTTGACCATATTCTGTGCTGGAAGAAATAGTTCAATTACTCAACAACTACTTCAAGAATCACTTGAAAATATTCAACAATGGATCAAGATTACAGGATTCAAGTTCTCCAAAACTAAGTCTAAATGCATAGTATTCTCTAAAAACAAACACTCTGTATCAGATCCCGAGCTCAACATAAACAATCATAAAATTGAGACAGTATCAACTCTTAAAATCCTGGGAATTCTGTTTGATAGTAAATTAAGTTGGATTCCATACCTGAAAAATCTCAAGGATGAGTGTCTACGACGGATTAATTTAATGAAGATTCTCGCAGCAAAAAACTGGGGAGCAGACTATCAAGTGTTCATGAGTACTTATAGATCAATTATTAGGGCCAAATTAGATTATGGCAGCATAGTATACAACTCTGCAACAGCCCTCAAGATCCTTGATTCTATCCAGTCAGCTGCTCTTCGAATTGCTCTGGGAACTCTCCACCCCAGTCCAGTAACCAGTATGCAAATAGAAGCCAATGAACCACCTCTTTCAATTAGACGTAAACAACTAAGTTTATCAAATGCACTCAAAGTATCGACTATGACTAAATTACGCATTAAGTCGTATGTTTTCCCTACTAGCAGCCACACAAGAACAAACACTGAATCAAGACGACAACCTTCGTCCTTCAATGTCAGAATATCCAAGTGCCTTGAAGAATTAAACCTAAATTTTCCTCCCATACTATTCTCACACCATTCTCTTGATATCCCACCGTGGACAATTACCTTACCAACAGTCAACTTCGAACTGAACAACTTAGTTAAAAACCAAACGGACAGATCACGGTACCATCGATTATTTCTTGAAATTTCCAATAGATACCCAATGCACAGTGCTATTTATAACCGATGGTTCGAAATATGATGAAAGAAACGGCTGTGGGATAATTTATCCTGACCATACCATGCTTTTTCGACTTCCTGAATCTTTCACTGTCTATTCAAATGAACTCTTTGCACTTAAACAGGCCATGATATACATTTTGAATACAACCAGCTGCAACAACTCATTTATTATTTACTCTGATTCACGAAGTGCATTTAACGCAATAGAGAAAATATCTTCGACCAACGTCCTTGTACAAGAAATTCAATTGATATTCCATGAAGTGGTGAAGCAAGGTAAACAAGTCATATTTGTGTGGGTACCCTCTCTCAGTGGCATTCATGGCAATGAATCTGCCGATCAAGCAGCTAAAGAAGCCACACTTCTTCCTTTATGTGATCCTACAATAGCTACACCTCATACTGACATCATTTCCTACGTCAAAAGAAAAGTATCCCAACAGTGGAAGAATCATTGGCTTAGAACTTCTACCAGTAAACTCCATAAAATAACATCAGGAACTACAGAACAATATCTCCATCATAAACTTTCCAGGCAAGATCAAGTTCTAATATCACGAATAATAATAGGTCATACCAACATCACCCACAGCTATCTCCTCGAGAAGAAACAACCCCCTATCTGCTCAACATGTAACAGCGTACTGACCGTGCAGCACATAATCTCAGACTGTGCTTTCTACAACCACTGGTGCCAGCGCAACAGCATTCCCAAGAAGATATGTGAGGCCTTCTCACCTCTTTCACAGCTCAAAAAATTCATCAAGTTCTTCAAAGACTCGGGACTTTATTACAAAATCTGATTGATCAACTCATAGTAGTGGAACATTTCTTTATTTCTAGTGTTCATTTTATGATTTTATAGTGTATTCAATTTAATGTATTGTATGTATTGTCTCCCACAAGTCCAACCCCTCCTCCACGTGGTGGGAGATGGGCAACGGCATGAAGCAGGGGATTGCCTATAGGGGTGAAGTACAGTGGAGACTTTGTGTTCCCCGGGACCGCTACGGTAGCTGTGAAGGCTCTATGGGAACCCTGAAAAGTGACGGCTGACGGGGCTCTGGTGAAGCTACGATAGGCCTAGCAAGCCAGTAGTGGATATCATATTTGCTTTCAAACCAGGAACAGGCCTCGGAAAGGACGGATGCAAACGACGACGATCCGGATATGCTAATGGACTACGAGTTGAGACATTAAACATACAGACACTGACAGGAAAGGTGGAGGAGATTGTAGATGTGATGGAGAGAAGAAAACTGGATATACTGGGCTTGGCAGAAACAAGATGGAAAGGAGAAGGTCGCAGAGAACTGAGGAAAGGGTACCGGTTGTACTGGAGAGGGAACAGTGAAGGAAGGAGCAGCGGAGTAGGAGTAGTTGTGAGAGATGGAATGAAGGAAGAGGTAAAGGGAATAAGTGACAGGATCATGAAGATCAGAGTAACTGTAAAGGGAAGAAGCCTGGAGATAGCCCAGGTATATGCCCCTCAAGTTGGATGTACAGCTCAAGAGAAGGAAGACTTTGAGGAGGAGCTACAACAGCAGTTGAATGGTCAGAGCATCATTGTCATGGGAGATTTGAATGCACATGTAGGAAGTGAAAGGCAAGGATATGAAAATGTATTGGGAGCAGAAGGATGGGGTAGCAGGAATGAAGAAGGGAGAAATTTGCTGGATTTTTGCAAGAGAAACGGTTTAGTGGTAGGCAACTCCTGGTTCCGGAAGAAAGAAAGCCACAAGGTAACGTGGTACAGCAGTGATTTAACAAAGAAATCTTTGGTAGATTACGTGCTGTACGACTGGGAAATGAAGAGAAGTGTCAGAGATATAAAGGTAATACCATCAGAGGCCTTAGATAGCGACCACAGAATACTTGTAATGAACCTGGGAGTTGTTAAGGATAGCAAGAGGACAGAGTACCAGGAAAGGAGAATCAAAGTATGGAAACTCAAGGAAAAGGAAGTCAAGGAAGAATTCCAGAAGATAATAAGGGAAAGGATGCCAACAGACAATCCTAAAACAGGGGAAGAGGAATGGAAGCAGTTCAAAAACACAATGGTGGAAGCTGCAGTGGCAGTATGTGGAAGAACAAGCAACAGAAAGCGGTGTAAAGAGACACCATTGTGGAATGAGAGAGTAAAAGAAGCTGTGGGAAGGAAGAACAAGGCTTTCAGAGTGTGGTTCCAGAAAATAACTGATCTGGCAAGGGAAGATTATAAGATAAAGAAGAAAGAAGCAAACAAGATTGTCGCAGAGGAGAGGAAGAAGTGGATGGTAAAGTGGACAGAGATGATGGAGGAAGACAGCAGAGGAAATAAGAAAGTACTTTATGGGATGGTCAAAAGTAAGAGACGAGGTCTGCGAGAGGATGTGGTAATGATGGACAAAAACGGAAATGAGGTACACAACAAAGAGACACTCAAGACAGTGTGGAAAGAGTACTTTGAGGATTTGCTGAATCCAAATGGTCATAGGGAGGAAGACAATGTATTAGAAGATGGAGAAGACAACACAGGAATGGAAAAGGACCTGACTTGGAGAGAACTGGAAATGGCTATAGACAGGATGAAAGGAGGAAGGTCACCAGGTGTGGATGAAGTGAATGTTGAAATGGTGAAGGTAGCAGGGGAGGTTGGGAAACAGTGGCTGTACCGTGTGATGAGGGTGATATGGAAGGATAAAAAGACCCCAGAAGATTGGAAGAAAGGATTAATTGTCCCAATATTTAAGAAAGGAAGCAGAAAGGAGTGCAGAAATTACAGGGGAGTCACACTCATATCTCACTGTGCCAAGATATATGAAAAGATATTGGAAAGTAGAATACGAGCCAAAGTGGAGAGAAAATTGAGAGAGGAGCAGTATGGATTCAGACCTGGGAGATCAACAGTGGATCTCATATTTTCAGTGAGACAGCTCCAGGAACACCACTACGAATTTGGAGAGGATCTGTTGATGGCCTTCCTGGACATCGAAAATGCCTATGATAGTGTGTGTAGGGAGAAGGTTTGGAAAGCAATGGAAAACATGGGAGTGAAAAAAGAGACTGTAGGCAGAGTGAATGAGATGTATTGTGGAAGTGTGAGTTGTGTGAAAGTTGGAGGGGAAAGAACAGACTGGTTCAGACAAATGAGTGGCCTAAAACAGGGTAGTGCGCTGTCACCCCTTCTCTTTATTGTGGTTATGGACGAGGTAATGACACGGATAGCAGGAAAGATAGGAGAAGATAAGATGAAAGCAATGGTGTTTGCAGATGATCTCATGGTCTGGGGAAACAAGGAGGAGGAAATTCAGGAGCAACTGAAGGCATGGGAAGAAACAGTGGGAGAGTACGGATGGAAGTTCAACATCAGTAAATGTGAGATCTTGTTAAAAAAAACAGGAAAAAGGACAGACCAATGAGTGGGATAACACTTGGAGGTGGACAGCTGAAGAAGGTGGAAAGTCTCAAGTACTTGGGAAGTATAGCGGAGGAAAATGGGAGAAATGACAAAGAGATTACGGAACGTGGCAGACAGGCAGAAGCATTTCTGTGAAGCATTAGGAGCTTAGTGTGGAATAAAGATGTCCCACAGAAAAGCAAGGAAGTGTTATACAGCAGCTACTATAACCCAATACTGACCTATGCTTCAGAAACCTGGACAATGAAGAAAAGAGACATAAGCAGAATACAGGCAGCTGAAATGAAGTTCCTGCGAAGTAGGATCGGAGTAACAAGAAGAGACAGGGTGAGGAATGAAAAGGTCAGGGAAATGGTGAAAGAGGAGCCCTTGCAAGGTAGGATTGAGACATCAAGACTGAGGTGGTATGGACACTTAAAGAGAATGGATGTGAAGAAGATTCCCAAGAGGATACATGAGATGCAGATGCAGGAGAAACGACCAAGGGGAAGACCAAGAGATAGATGGCTGAAAGGAGTGGAGGAATGTGTCAAGAAGAGAGGCGAGGACAGGACCAGAGTGACTGCGGAGAGGTGGTGGGAAGAAAGAACTAAGTGGCGAGGCTTATGTTCCAAACAGACCCAGCCTGGGGCTGGAAACTGTACAAGATGATGATGATGATGTATTGTATTGTATAATGTAAATCTACAGTGAAAGTCGCGATAAGACTTTCTAAGTTAAAGCGACTATAAATTAATTTAATTTAAAAAAAATAGATACGAGAGTCGCATATGATGTGTAACATCTGACATGTTATCCTACTCGTATACTACACAGCTTGGACATTCCTAAAATGTTAATTTACACTCCATTTTCATACTGTTACTATGATGAATGTATAGATTGAATTGGAGATATGCTACTGTCACATTTGTGGTGCAGCGGTCAAGCTGTTAGTCTCTCACCAAGGTAGACCGGGTTTGATTCCCGGTCAATACATGTGAGATTTTCGAATTGAAATACCATGTCCTGTGGTTCGCATTCCACGTAAAAGGGAGGTACCGTGGATCATGATCGTGAGATTAACGGACACGCAAAACTACAAGCATCCTTCCTTCCTTTTACATTAATAATTCATAATAACAAAGTGACACACAACGTCGACAGTACTCTCAAAAACTGTGAGCACATTTCTCAGTAACTATACCATTCATTATTCTCAAGGCTCTCATGCAGTTCGTCGTAAACAATCAAAACATGGCTTCCTACAATCAAGAAATTACCTAGTCTCACATATGATGAAAATACAGCTTTCATTCCACTCTAACAACATTCTGTTATGCATTTAATATTTGACTACTCACCCACAGCTTGACAATAATGCCCCTTATTAAATGTCATGTGTCGTCTTTGTCCTACCCCATGTGATATTCAACCTTGAACGTGAAGCTTCATAAACTGCTCAATGACAAATGAAAGTCGGTGAAACATTTGCCACTGTGCTCGTCAAACCAGTGTCTGCTAAATGCACTGCCCACTGTATTGCCATAACATTCTCGCGCTACAGAGCACACACTGCCCTGCTTCCAATACACACATTTTCAATTGTGCATCCAGCTGGCAGTGCGTCTTCACTTCCGTCCGATCCACTTCCGTTCGATCCACTTCCGTCCCATTTTTCTGGCAGTGCGTCTTCACTTCCGTCCCCAATTTTCAAAATCACTCCCACAAAACTATCCAGCAACCGAGCGGAAAGATGTTACATATTAATTAAAAAAAGATTAAAAATGAGCGTAGAACAAAATATTTACGGAAGACAACTTGATAAAAAAAAGTAGGACTTACAGTTCTTTGATAAGTGATGTGAGTCCATTTTCCTTCAAAGTCAGTTTATTAAACCTCCCTTCTTGCTTTTGCGCCCCTTTGCATGGTGCGCCCTTTAGCCGGGCCTAATGGTTATCCCAGACCTGACTAGAAAAACAGCGCCATCACGCCTGGTATACGTCTTCATGAGGGAGACATATTTCATAGGAGACGTCAAACTGCAGCATTGGTTACCATCCACAGGACACTAACAGGAATTGATCAAGACCATAAGAATAAAGAAATAGGGCTGGATTTCTACACCACAACAGCCATGGCAGCGACTTCGGTGGCGTAGTTGGTAGCACGCTGGGCTTCTATGCCCAAGATCGCGGGTTCAAACCAGGCAGAAGTCGTCAGATTTTTAAGAGCGTTAAAAATCCCTCAGTATGCCTTTCTTCGGAGGAGAAGTAAAGCCGGCGGTCCCATGTTACAGATTTATGGCATGTTAAAGAACCTTCCACTAATTACACATGTGTGAAGCTAAATTGTATAGGTTAAGAATGTAAACAACGCTCTTAGGTCCCTACGTTCGTTGCCAAGAGCCGACTGCGGTATCGTCTGGTAGCTAAGCTCTGAACTAGTAGTCGTTGATGTTCGCGTTTGGCGGTAAAAGTAGGAACTATCTGAAAGTTCAAAGTCTGCAGTCATTACTTGAATTAAAAAGCAGATAACTCACACTAATACAGTCATCACAATTAACACCGGTTATCAGACAGATTCTACACACACCCAAAGGACACGGGGCTACATGACCACGTTGTCGCAGCCCCTTAACTAAGGAACCAACCAACCGAAGTAAAGCCGGCGGTCCCATGTCATACACTTATGGCATGAAAATGAACCTTCCACTAACTACATTGTGTGAAGCCAACATTTTTAGGTTAGAATTGATAACGCTCTATTAGTTCCAACTTTTGCCGCCAGGTGATGACTGCGATGCTATTTAGGTGCCAAGTCTGCAAGCTAGGTGTCGTGGACGGTAGCATTGTTTAAGACAGCTCAGTAAAAAGATTTAAAAGATTTAAAATTCAGATTATTTCTGACCAATACATGTATGACATTGTTGCCAAAATGATTTTACGCGCGCTGTTAGATACATTGTTTAACTGCATGTAAAGTCCATGCTATTTATTGGACTCCAACCAAATTTTAAGATTTAAAATCAGACAAATAATATGATCTATTGTTGTGCCAATTTTGAATGAAATCCATTAGTTAGTATAGAAGTTACATGCATTTTAAAATTTGACCTATCAGCAGGCTTAGAATCATGTTGACAGCACTGACGTATATAAGTTACTACAAATTCATCCAGAATGCCAGGTACTATACGTGTGCAAAGTTTAGAGCTATTGGCTTGCACACTTTCTGATATATTGATATTAGGGTGACAAAAATAGAGACAGCACATATTAACAGTTGGCAGCCCTGGTTGCTCTTAAGAATTCGCATAGTCATATCTGTTATGGTACACATAGCACATACGAAATGTGGTTGAAATCCAAATGATAGTATGGAGGTTACATGTATTTAAAGTTGGACCTCTCAGTAGGCTTAGAATCATGTTGGTAGTACTGACGTATATAAGTTACTACAAATTAATATAGAATGTCAGGTACTATACGTGTGCATAGTTTAAAGCTGTCGGCTTGCATACTTGCTGATATATTGGTATTTGGATAAAATAAATTAAGAGCATTTATTAACAGTTGGCAGCCCTGGTGGCTCTTAAGAATACTCTCAGTCGTATCTGGTTATGTACACATACAACATACGAAATTTGGTTGAATTCCTATTGATAGTGTAGAAGTTATATGTATTTTAAAATTGGACTTATCAGCAAGCTTATAATCATTTTGGCAACACTGCCATGTATTGCCTCCTGGAAATTAAACTGCCATATTATTATCTATGCGTGCGGCAATTTTGAAATAGCTCCCATTTATACCTTCCAAGATATTCAACATGGAGCTCAAATTTCAATTGGATTTTTCAGCAGTTGGTAGCACTGACATCATTTTCAAATATGGCCGTGAGATACTCAGGTATAGATCTTTACTCCTACCAAATTTTGTTTCGATTGCTCCAGCCGTTTAGGAGTTGATATGGACACACACACACACACACACACACACAGCCAGCCAGCCAGACAGACAGACACACATTTGCCCGATCTCATAAGACTACTTTTTCCTCATTTTTGCAAAATGTGAAAAGTAGGCTAAAAAAAAAGATCTTAAATAATATGACCACAAAATCTACCAAACTTTAAAAAATGCTCTTAAAATAGAAAAATAGCAAAAAATGCAAAAAGATGCAAAATAAAAATGACCTATTTGAAGACGGGGTGGCCCGTCCGGAGTTTCTATGTACTTCAGCATTGTTTAAGACAGCTCAGTAAAAAGATGACATGTCATCAACATCCGGGCCCTAATCATCACAATATTAACACCGGTTATCAGACAGATTCTACACACACACCCAAAGTACACGGGGCTACATGACTGCTTACTCGCAGCCCCTAAACTAAGGAACCAACCAACCAACACCCATGGAGGATGACACCTGGAAAAAAGAGTGCCAAAACCAGAAACAAGTCACAATAAAACTCGCAATACATGGATTTCCTGACAGAATATACGAGAACAAGAGATTCCATGAACCGACCGATGAATGTCAATGTTCGCTCGGTGGGCAAATATGTGGAAAATACCACAGTATGATACTGTATGTCCAAATAGAACAAAATCCATAACAGACTACAGCAAAAACTAATCTATATAAATAACAAGTAGATCCGTGAAGAACTATACAGCCAATTTTCATATAACCTACTTATGTTAACTGCCAATATCAACATACAACATTTCAGTTTGATTGCTGTAATAGATGCGTAGATATTGAGAACCGACTAAATATTTCGGATGGTCGCCATGTTGGATTTTATATATGTAGGTCCTAAAGGTAAATACTGTTACATGAAGATTATTGTGTACGTGTAGCATTCAAACTTCAATCGCATGATTAGGACACAAGAAGTGAAAAGAGATTTTAAAATTTCGCACAGCTGCCATCTTATGGTTATGGAAACAATTGAAATAAATTAGATGCCAGTGAATTAACATTCGTATAAGGATTTACTGTACCAAGTTTCACTGCACTCGGATGGTTAAATTGCGAGAAACGTTTATGTGAATATTTATACTTCGCGTCGCCGCCATGTTGGATTTGTGATCACCAGGTTATTTAAAGTCCTATAGGCGAATTTAAGTTCATAGCCCCTAAGAACATTAAAAAATTCAGTTTGATTGCTATAATAAATTCGTAGATATTCAGAGCCGTCTAAATATTTCGGATGGTCGCCATATTGGATTGTTAAATGTATAGGTCATAGAGTCATGTACCATTAAAGGAAAATTATTGCGTAGGTTTATTATTCAAACTTTCACTTCGATCGAATGATTACGAAACAAGAAATAAAAATTTAATTTTCGAATTTCCCACAGCTACCATCTTGAGGTTATGTAAACAATTGAACTAAATTAGATACCAGTGCATTACAATGTGTATACACATTTCCTATACCATATTTCATTGCGTTTGGAACATTAAATCGCGACAAAG
Organism: Meconema thalassinum; assembly: GCA_946902985.2. Taxonomy (NCBI): domain Eukaryota; kingdom Metazoa; phylum Arthropoda; class Insecta; order Orthoptera; family Tettigoniidae; genus Meconema; species Meconema thalassinum. Next base: position 46,962,458 of record OX336399.1, on the reverse strand, counting down.
GTCTATTTAAATTTTCAAATTCGCTAGGCCGCCATGTTCGTTTTGTAGATAACCGATTTTTGAAAGTCAAATAGATGAACTTCCAGTAGTGCCCTTTATCTCCGTACAAAATTTCAGGGTGATACCGCTAATAGTTTCAGAGATATAGAATGCCAGTGAAATATTTCGCACATCCGCCATCTTGTGGTTATGTAAATAATTGAACCAAGTTAGATGTCGGTGCATTACAATATGTATAAACATACACTGTACCAAGTTGTATTGCGTTTGGTTGGTTAAATCGCGAGAAACGTCTATTTTAAAGTCGCAAATTCGCGTGGCTACTATGTTGGTTTTGTAGTTACCAGTTTTTCAAGTGTTACATAGGTGAACTTCTAGTAGTTCCCTTTATCACCGTAATAAATTCCAGGGTGATATCGGGAATAGTTTCGGAGATATTGAATGGTGGTGAAATATTTCGCACAGCCGCCATGTTGGATTGGTGAGACGTAACAAAATTAGAAGGGCACGGTCGGGGTCGCCGGGAATATTGCTATGAACTTACCGAGTTTTATTGAAATCGCTCCATCCGTTTAGATTTTATTAGGGGGACACACGCACACACCTCTCTCTCTCTCACACACACACACACACACACACACACACACACGCACGCACACACACACGGACAAAAGGTGATCTCATAAGCCTATTTTTTCAAAATTGAAAATAGGCTAAAAGTCAATTTAACGTGATAGTTTGTCTGTCTGTCTGTCTATCTGTGGGTGTGTATGTCTCCTATGCGTTCATATACCATTCATCCGATTGCGATGAAACTTGGGTGAGATGTTGAGTACACTCCAAGAAATGTTTCTAACTTAGTAAATCCATTTTACAATAGGTAGCGCACGCGTAGATTCAACAAATGAGCGACGATGCGCGAAGCGTTTCAACCAAGTCCCGGATGTGTTCATATACCATTCGTCCGATAGCGATGATACTTGGGTGAGATGTTGTATACACTTACGTGAAGATTTCAAAATTAGTGAATACATTTCACAGTAGATAGCTCATGAGTAGATTCAACAAATGAGCGACAACACGCAAAGCGTTTCAACAAAGTCCCGTATGCATTAATATACCATTCGTCCCATAGCTATTAAACTTGCGTAAAATGTTGTGTACACTTCAGGGAAATTTTCTGGCTTAGTAAATCCGCTTTACAATAGGCAGCGTGCGAGTAGATTCAACAAATGAGCTACGAGGCGCGAAGCTTTTCAAAAAAGTCACGTATGCGTTCATATACCATTCGTCCGATAGCGATGAAACTAGGCTGAGATGTTGGGTGCACTCCAGGGAAGGTTTCTGGCTTAGTAAATCCCTTTAAAAATAGGTAGAGCACGAGTAGAATCAACAAATGAGCGACGACGCAAGAAGCGTTTCAACAAAGACCCATATAAGGTCATATACCATTCATCCGATAGCGATGGAACATGGGTGAGATGTTGTGTACAATCCAGGGAAGGTTTCTGGCTTAGTACATCCATTTTACAATAGGTAGCGCACCAGTAGATTCAACAAATGAGCGATGACACGCGAAGCGTTTCAACAAAGCCCCGTATAAGGTCATATACCATTCGTCTAATAGTGATAAATGTTTGGTGAATTGTTGTGTACACTCCATGAAAGGTTTCTGGCTAAGTAAATCCATTTTACAATATGAAGCGCACGTTTCGATTCAACAAATGAGTGACTACGCGCGAAGCGTTTCGACAACGTCCCGTATACGTTCACATACCATTCATCCGATTGCGATGAAATTTGGGTGAGATGTTGTGTACACTCCAGGGAAGGTTTCTGGCTGAGTACATCCATATTACAACACGTAGCGCAAGAGAAGAATCAACAAATGAGCGACGACATGCGAAGCGTTTCAACCAAGTCCCATATACATTCATATACCATTCGTCCGATAGCTATGAAACTTGGGTGAGATGTTGTGTACACTTCATGGAAGGTTTCTGGCTTAGTAAATCCACTATACAATAGGCAGCGCACAAGTAGATTCAACAAATGAGGGACGACGCGCGAAGCGTTTCAACAAAGTCCTGTATAAGGTCATATACCATTCGGCCGTTAGCGGTGAAACTTGGGTGCAATATGGTATACACTCCGAGGAAGGTTTCTGGCTTAGTAAATACATTTCACAGTAGGTAGCACACGAGTAGATTCGACAAATGAAAGACGACACGCGGAGCGTTTCAACATAGTCCCCTATGTCTCCATATACCATTAGTCCGATAGCGATGAAACTTGGGTGAGATGTTGTGTATACTCCAAGGAAGGTTTCTAACTTAATAAATACATTTTACAGTAGGTAGCGCACGAGCAGATTCAACAAATGAACGACGACGCGCGAAGCGTTTCAAAAAAGTCCCGTATGCGTTCATATACCATTCATCCGAATGCGATGAAACATTGATGAGTTATTGTGTACACGCCAGGGAAGGGTTTCGACTTAGTAAATCCATTTGTCAATAGGTAGCGCACGAGTAGATTCAGCAAATGAGTGACAGCCCACGAATCTTTTAAACAAAATCCCGTATACGTTCATATACCATTCATCTGATTGCGATTAAACGTTGATGAGTTATTGTGTACACGCCAGAGAAGGGTTTCGACTTAGTAAATCCATTTCACAATAGTTAGTACACGAGTAGATGCAACAAATGGGTGACGACGCGGGAAGCGTTTCATCAAAGTCCCCTATGCGTTCATATAACCTTCTTCGATTGCGATGAAACCTTGATGAGTTACTGTGTACACGCCAGGGAAGGGTTTCGAGTTAGTAAATCCATTTCTCAATAGGTAGCGTACGAGTAGATTCAAAAAATGAGTGACAGCGCACGAATCGTTTAAATAAAATCCCGTATACGTTAATATGCCATTCGTCCGATTGCGATGAAACTTTTGAAAGTTGTTGTGCACGCTCCCACGAATGATTCTAAATTTGTAAATCCATTTTACGATAGCTTAAGAGGCCGTTAACGGAAATTGAAAAACATATTGTGTATCCAAAAGCACTTCTAGAAACAGAATTTCTACGCCAACACTTTCTTTGATTGGCATTGCAATGCATGCCGGGTACAGTTTGTCTATATATAAATCAATGTTACGTGATAGTTTGTCTGTCTGTGGGTGGGTATGTCTCCTATGCGTTCATATACCATTCATCCGATTACGATGAAACTTGGGTGAAATGTTGAGTACACTCCAAGGAAGGTTTATGGCTTAGTAAATCCATCTTACAATAGGTAGCGCATGAGTAGATTCAACAAATGATCGACGGCGCGCGATGCGTTTCAACAAAGTCCCATGTGTGTTCATACAGCATTCGTCCGACAGCGATGGAACTTGGGTGAGATATTGAGAACACGCCAAGGAAGGATTCTGGCTTAGTAAATCCACTATACAATAGGTAGCGCACGAGTAAAGTCAACAAATGAGTGACGACGCGCGAAGCGTTTCAAAAAGACCCGTATGCGTTCATATACCATCCGTCAGATAGCGATGAAAATTGGGTGAGATGTTGAGTATACTCCAAGCAAAGTTTCTGGCTGTAAATCCACTTTGCAATAGGTAGCGCACGAGTAGATTCAACAAATGAGCGACGACGCGCGAAGTGCTTCAACAAAGTCCCGTATGCGTTCATATACCATTCGTCCGATAGCGATGAAACTTGGGTGAGATATTGAGTACACTCCAAGGAAGGTTTCTGGCTTAGTAAATCCACGATACAATAGGTAGCGCACGAGTAAATTCAACAAATGAGCGGCGACTTACGAAGAGTTTCGACTAAGACGCGTATGCGTTCATATACCATCCGTCAGATGATGAAAATTGGGTGAGAAGTTGAGTACACTCCAAGGGAGTGACGACGCGCGAAGGGTTTCAACAAAGTTCCATCTCCGTTCATATACCATTCATCCCATTGCGAAGAAGCTTTGTTGAGTTGTTGTGCACGCTCCCACGAATGTTTCTAAATTAGTATATCCATTTTGCGATTGCTTAGAGGCAGTTAACGAAAATTGAACAAAATATTGTGTATCCAAAAGCTTTTCAAGAAACAAAATTACAACGCCAACACTTTCTTTCGTTGGCATTGCAAGGCATTCTGGGTACAGCTGGTGTCTTATATAAGGTGCGTTCAAAAAGCAACGAACCGGAGGCTGGAATGCGCAAACCGGTACGACATCGGCTAATCGTGGCGTGTGTAACGAGGTGTGGTTCCAACCAGAGCGTGGAAGGTCACAGCCCGTCGCTAGAGGGCACGCGTGCACGTCACGTGACGATACAAAGCGAGCAGCAGCATGCATCAATCGTCCAACGCTACCAGTCGCATTGCAAACAGTGACATGGAGGCGTCAAACGAAGAGCAAAGAGGTGTTGCTCGGTTTCTGACAGCGGAAGGAGTAGGGGGAAGGGACATTCATCGCCGAATGTCACAAGTGTACGGCGAACACTGCATGCCCCTTGCAAGGGTCAAGGCGTGGCACAAGAGCTTCAGGGAAGGACGGGTGTCGTTAGCCGATGATGCCCGGTCTGGGGCACCCCCCTGCATTACCGATGACAACGTCCAGCTGGTTGATGCACTCATTACCCAGACCGCCGAGTGACAGTGAACGCCATAGCCGCCGTGGTCGGATTGAGCGTCGGAAGTGTACACACCATCATGAAGGAACGACTGCACTTGCACAAAGTGTGTGCCCAATGGGTGCCCCACAGTCTTCAACCACACCAGGAAGCATGTCGAATGGCCCACTGTCTTGGTCATCTGCAGCGCTATGCGAGGGAAGGGAATGGGTTCCTGGCACGAGTGGTGGCTGGAGATGAGTGAGTGTGTCATCACTTCGAAAGAGAATCCAAACGACAATGCCTCCAGTGGAAGCATCCTGGGTCACCACCAACCAAAAAATGCAAGGCCAACCACACGAGTGCAGGAAAGGTATCCTCCGGCTCGTCACTTTTTGAACGCACCTTATACATTAATGCTCCACTTGAGTGCACTTTTCGCATTATAACTACAGTAAAACCTGCCTAAGACGGACCCTCTATATATCGGAAACCTGGACAAACGGAACACAAAATACGGAACGGAGGTATTTCCTATGTAAAATGACACTGTAAACCGGAAAACTGCCTAACGTGAAAACGGAAAGACATTCGGGAACTGTAGGCGTAAATAACCTGACTAAGACGGATTATCTTATCCATAATGCAAAGCTATATACTAAATTTTGAGCGCGACTGTACTTGCACCAAAGTCCTAGGAAACATTAATTCTAATTTTTTCTCAAGGATGCAGCAGGTTTGCTACATTTCACAACATCTGTACCATTACTTCCTCCAACCCTCTTGTGTTACACACAGTTTCTTTGTGACAAAAGAGAATAATAATGTAATAATGTTATTGGTTTTACGTCCCTTTTAACTACACTGGCTTTTAGAGACGCCGGGGTGCCGGAATTTTGCCCCGAAGGGGATCTTTAACGTGCCAGTAAATCTACGGACACGGCTCCCTCGCATTTGCGCACCCTCAAATGCCAGCTGACTGCGCCAGGATACGAACCTGCAACCTCGGGCTCAGCAAGCGAGAACGTTACCCCTGAGCCACGCAGCCAAAGGAGACGAAAACAGTGAACTGGAGTAATCTTTAAAGGTGTTCTTTTTACTGTGCATAGAAAGTCCATAGAAAGAGTCAAGGCAACTTTCATGAAAAAAGTCCTGTGTATCTCAAAGTATACCCCATCGCGGCTGTGCTATGAAATGTCACGAGAGACCTTCTACACTGACGATTTAAGGTGTCAACTATTGCTCCCATCTACCGCCCAGTACGGGGACCTTTTAAAGGAGCTCAAAACGAAGAGGATACAAATATGGAGTGATTTTTATTTAACAGCTGCAATAACGTCCGATGAGTGGAAGGGTCCATGTTACGACCTGAGACATACAATCACTCGTTATGCAAAATGGAAGGGTATCATGAGCCCAGGATAGAATGCATTTGTAAATTGTGTGAAAGTGTCTGTGAAAGGTATCATGCCAGGGTTGAGTCACTTAATAGCTTTTGTTGTCAATGAGAGTTGAATGTGATCTTGAATATTTTGGGTTTTTATTATTATTTTTATCCTCATGGCCATTCGCTGCAATAAATACCTTATTATTAGGGCAAGGCATTTATTTATGTACTGTAATTCAGTGACGATGACTTCTAAACATACGACACTAACACTTACGGCTTCGGTGGCGTAGTTGGTAGCATGCTGAGCTGTTGTTCCCAAGATAGCGGGTTCAAACCCGGCCGAAGTTGTCAGATTTTTTAAGAGCGTTAAAAATCCATCAGTATGCCTTCCTTCGGAGGGGAAGTTAAGCCGGTGAGTAGTGGAGTAAGGCGGTTTCTGCGCCACTCCAGAACCCTCCTTGCCCCACTACTAAGCTTTAGCCATGTTAAATATCTCTCGAACGCATGGTCCGATTTTGACAAATGAGGTGTCGTTGGACTCGGGCTGACGTCCTCTTTCCTATAGACCATGTATTATATTTTTCAAAAATTTTTTAAAATTTTTCGTTTTTGAAAATAGGCTATAGTTTGAAAACCAAACAGGATAGTACGTTGTTCCATGGCTCAAACGAATGGTCTTTATGACCTTTATTTTTTGTAATAAAAGTTTTTTATTTTTATGTTTTTTTGAAAACACTCGAATTTTGAAAATCCTATATTTTGGAAACTAGGAACTCTACAAAAAAAATTGTTTCACGTAAATCAATGGTCCCTACCCCCTCTACCCCCAAAATAAATTTCAAGTCTCTAGGATGAAAACCTGCAGTAGTGTGGTAGTGGGAAAGCTGCTTCCAAAAGCAAGTGGTGAGCCCCTGCGACCTTGGAATGGAAGGAGTGATGCTAAGAAGGCGTGCTTGGATTCGTTTTTTTTGTCTCGTCGTGCTCTTTACGGGAATGTCGGTGTCGAAAAGATGAAAATTTGGAAACATGTTTTTTTGGGGGAAAAACGTGATTTTAGACTTTTTGCTATATCTCACGAACCAATAACGCTAGAGGCGTGTTCGACAGGTCCAAGGACTCGGGGTAACGTCCTCTCTCCTATGGACCACTCGTTATAATTTTTAATAAAATTGGAAACTCGATTTTGGGGTAAACACATGTTTTTTGTGATTTTGCCAATATTTCACGAAGCAATAACGCTAGAGGCATGTACGACGGGTCCAAGGATTCGGGCAGACGTCCTCTTTGCTATAGACCACTCGTTGTAATTTTAAAACATTTTGGAAACGCGATTTTGGGGGTAAACACGTGTTTTTTATGATTTTTGCCGATATTTCACGAACCCATAACCGTAGAGACGTGTACGAGGTGTCCTAGCACTCGGGCTAACGCCCCCTTTCAAATGTGGTAGATTTTTTTTTCCAAAAAAATAATTCACAAAGGGTCTAACGCCATACATGTTGAAATAACGTTTTTTTTTTTTTTCTTTACCTGTTTATAATGTCCATGAAGCGTGGTGGTTGAGAGAGACGATACGGCTGGGTGTGTGTGTGTTTCAACGAACCTGTCGCTAACCACAAGGACCATGCTTAATAGATCAATCGCTATTTCGGCGGGTCGGTGTATGAAAGAGCGAGCGTGCGTTTTTCTGATATTTTACCTTTAACGTGTAAACGGTGATGAGAACTTGATTCTATGTTGGTCGAAGCGAGTACCGAAAACAAACGAGCAGGAGGTGAAGGTCATTTGAGCTTATTGGAAGGCTCCGATCTGACTTGACAACAGGTGCAATGGAAAAAATGACCAAGACGCTTGAAGGTGAAATAATCTGACCATCGTGGTGGCAGGGGAGTGCGAAAGGCATGCACACACGTGTGAGATGGCATGTACGCTAAACCAGTGACATCCTGTCTTGCTTCGTACGTGACAAAATGCAAGTTCAGGTGAAATTTGATCTACCGCAGGTGTTCATCTTAGACGTCATCTGTCCACGTGCATGATAACTGTTAACAAGTCACATCCTGTTTTGCTTCGTACGTGACAAAATGCAAGTTCAGGTGAAATTTGATCCGGCACAGGTGTTCGCTTGGGTGTTATCTGTCCACGTGCACGATAAGAGAATGTTTAAAGCGTGGAAAAAAAAAAGATTATACATGCAACGTAGCATATATAAAGACATGTCGTTATCATTTCCAAGCTCACTTAGGTGACTACCTTTGAACACACTGCGTTGCATGAAACTCCTGGTCTTGTTTAACAGTTTTGGTGTTAGTGGAAAATACTTAACCTTGTTGTGGGGTAGGTATATATTTATTCATTTATATATTTATTGATTTTTATATAAATACATGCAATTATTTATTGATTAGGTAATTAATGATTTTATTTATTTATTTGTTTGCAGATAACGTGTATAGCCTACCTGTCGTGTGTCTGTGGGAAATATATTAAAGAAAGAGAAAGACAGACAGATAGAAAATGAAACCATTTCCACACTAGCCCACGAGACGAGAATATAGCAAAGCATTACACGTCAAGGTGAGATATTTTTTTTTTTAATATATAACCTGTTTGATTTTGTTTTGTTTATGAAAGGCATAAACTATATGGAATGGATATACTTATGGTGATTTATTTTATTTCTTTTTAGATATTTGGAGAAAAAAAAAGGGTTCACTGCTATAGCAAATACAGTTGAAAACCAAGTGGCTTTAGAGTGGAATCCTTGTCAAGCAGTCTACAGCTGAAAACTCAGGTGAGAGTGTTCTTTCAAAATAATGTCTTTTGCCACTGCTACCGATACGTTAACTTGGGAGCCCCTAAATAGTTGTTTTAAATCGCGTGTGTGCTCTGGTCGTGTGGTCAATGTTAGAAAAAGTTTGATTCCCAAAGAATGTTTACAATCTTGTTTTGAAATTTTTAAAATTGAAATTTGTACAGCGCAAAGGTTGCATACGGCTTTAAAGGTGAATACAGAACTGGTGTGCGATTTCATATATAAAAAGAAGGACGTAGAGCATAAAGAGACATTTTATATTTGCAGTAAAATGCAAGAGCTATTCATAGCCCATAATTTGGAACAGTGGTATGAAACCCACGTGGTGAATGCCTTGCTATCAAAATTTGATAAACTGCAACAAGGACCGAGTGGCCTTGCCTTAGACAAAATTCATCATTTGCAAATCAACATTTGTCAATTCAACCCGTTGAACGCTGGGTCTAGCTATATTGAAACACCACTAGCCATAGCTTTGAAAAAGGCTGTGGTCAATATAAAGAATCGTGACAATGATTGCTTTCTGTGGTCTGTAGCTGCGTACATGCAGCCAGCTCAAGATCGTCATGTTAACAGACCAGCAAAGTACAAGGCCAAGTTTGATGAATTAAAACAAACGTTAAATTTAACTCGAGTATCGTTCCCTATGGACTTAACCGAGATCCATAGGTTTGAACAAGATAACCAGGACTTTTCGTTCATGGTCTATGGCCTTGATGGTAATGAGATTGTGGGTCCTCTTTATGCTACAAAAGAACCGAAACGACACCACATTCATCTTTTATATTTATCTGTAGGAGAAGTGAATCACTATTGCCTCATTAAAAGCCTGAGTAGATTGCTAAGCAGTCAAATGTCAAAGGACAAGCGTCCTAAACATATTTGTGATCGATGCTTGCAATATTTTAAAACCCCTACGCTTTTGGAACGTCATAGGGTAGATTGTGTTACTCAGGAAGCGGTGAGATTGATATTGCCACAAGGGGACAAGGCTGTGTTAAAGTTTAAGGACATTCACAAGCGTGACACTGTCCCCTATGTGGTGTATGCAGATTTCGAAGCACTCACCACACCCATGGCGGGATGTGAACCAGACCCCACCATCAGCTCAACCACACCCATTCAAAAACATGAACCCTTTGCCATAGGATTTAATGTGGTGTGTGCCTATGACCCCACACAATCCGTTTACAAATACCGCGAGGGGCCAGATTGTGCTAAATGGTTCTTGGATGAACTTGTCAAGTTGGCCGACCATGTACAGGAATTACTGGACCACCCAGTACCCATGAGCCTATCTCCAGAACAACAGCAGCAGTATGAGCATGCCATGACATGCCATATCTGCGAAAAGCCTATTTTAAGTGGAGAGGAAAAAGTCAGAGACCACTCGCATTTTACAGGGGAGTTTCGTGGAGCTGCGCATAGTAAATGCAACTTATACTTTCCAGCTCCTCGTTTCATCGCTGTCTTTTTCCACAATCTGGCGAATTATGACATTCAGTTTTTGATTCGTGAATTGGGCCATGTCAACAAGGGCTCGTTTACCATTATTCCCCAAAACCATGAGCGTTTTACGGCCCTGGCATGGTGGTTGGGCGACTTTAGCATTCGATTTTTGGATTCCTTTAAGTTTATGGCATCCTCGCTAGACAGCCTTGTGAATGGCTTGAATGAGGAGGAATTAAAAAATACTAGAATGCATTTTAATGATCCTGAGCAATTTCAGTTGTGCATTCGGAAAGGTATATTCCCGTATGATTTTTGCAACAGCTGGGACGTGTTAAAGCAAAGAAAACTCCCACCACAAGAGAAATTTTACTCGAAACTAACACGCAGTACCGTTTCCGATGAAGACTATGCACATGCATGTCAAGTTTGGCGAGTGTTTGGCATCAAGACACTAAGTGAATATGCTTTGCATTACCTAAAACTGGATGTATTGCTGCTCACTGATGTGTTTGAAAAATTCCGTAACTTGTGTCAACACATTTACGGTCTTGACCCGGCTCACTATTATACGAGTCCTGGGCTCTCGTTCGATGCCGCTTTGAAATACACTCAAGTGGAATTGGATTTACTCACTGACGTAGACATGGTTCTATTTTTTGAAAAGGGCATTCGTGGCGGCTTTGTGTCACTTAACCAGCGCCATGCCGAAGCGAACAATGTCTACATGCCTGATTATTCACCGGAAAAACAAGAATCGTACTTAATGTACTATGACGTGAATAATTTGTACGGTTACGCCATGAGTCAGCCTTTGCCCTATGGGAAGTTTGCTTGGCTGACAGACAAACAAGTGTCAGAATTTAATGTGAACATGGCTAGCCAAGAAACAGGCCGTGGATATGTGCTAGAAGTGGATATTGAATATCCCTCATCCTTGTATGATGAACATGCCGATTTCCCATTCTGCCTTGAGCAAATGGTTCCCCCTGACAGTAAAGTGAAAATTGAAAAACTCATGGGCACACTTTACAACAAAAATCGGTATGTACTACATATCCAAATGTTGGTGCAATGCCTCGCCCAAGGCTTGGTGTTGAAGAAAATCCACAGGGGTATTTCTTTTGCTCAAAAAGCATGGCTTGAGCCATACATGCGACTCAACACAGAGCACCGACAAATGGCAACACAGCAGTTTGAAATTAACTTTTTTAAATTAATGAACAACTGCATTTATGGCAAGTCTATGGAGAATGTCCGCAAATACCGTGACATTAAATTAGTGAATGTCTGGGAGGGGCGGTGGGGTGCCCGGCGGTACATTGCCAAGCCAAATTTCAAATCGATCAAAATTATCGATGAGGATTTGGCTACTATTGAAATGAGTAAGACCAGCGTGACCATGGATAAGCCCATTTACTTGGGTCAAGTCATTTTAGACTTTTCTAAATCGGTCATGTATCGATTCCACTATGAGTTTGCCAAACGCCATTTTGAGGACGTCTCTCTTTTGTATATGGATACGGACTCATTCATTTACCACATTCGCCACTGCAACCCCTATGACGTCATGAGGCAACATAGTGACTGGTTCGACACCTCTTGCTATAGCGCTGACAACGTGTTTCAGCTGCCCATAAAGAACAAAAAGGAAATGGGCGTTTTAAAAGATGAATGCGGTGATTCCATTATGACGGAATTCGTAGGTTTGGCTTCAAAAATGTATGCTTACCGCACACTCGACTGTAAGGAAGCCAAAAGAGCAAAAGGTGTAGGTAGGGCAGTGGTAAAATCGCTACGTGTAGACGATTACTTAGCGGTTTTACGCACTGGCAAAGCTATGTCTCATACACAGTGCAGGATACAATCCAGCAACCATCATCTGTATCTTGTGGAACAGAGAAAACGCACCCTCGCCTCCATGGATAACAAGCGTGTGTGGGCTGATGACCTGCTCACCAGCCAGCCCTGGGGTTATAATCGCAACGAGGAGGAGGTGTGATTTCACTGTATAATCGTTTATGGGACATAGCTTTATGTAACTTGTAGATTTAGTATTTTGTAAATATTGTTTTCTTGTCATTGTAAATAGTAGATTTTGTAAATAGTGGCAACCCACTTGGACCTTTTGCTCTTAAAACGTTCTATGCAACCTTACTTTTTTAAAATTTTTTGATTGGTAAATAGTGTGATTCTTGTAATGCTGTACAAAATTGATTTTTTGTAAATATGAAATAAGTAAGATTTTTAGTAACTTTAATAACTAGTATTTAATTATTTTTTGAAATAGTAAAATGGTAAACTAAAAAAAGTTCTTTTGGGATGAGTGTACATGTCGAGAATGTGCTTTTGGGAATAAATAAAGTGGTTGTGTTTGTTCCCAAAGACAGGTGTGAATGTATGAGTGGAAAGAGAAAGCTCATGTATATGGTTGACCAGAGCAAACACGGTGAGGTAGGGTGGGGGGTGGGGAGGGGGTAAATGCTCACTTATATACTCATTTTGTTTTAAATAGTTTCGTTTTTTTTTCATTGAAATGTGGCAGACAATAGACATTATTTTTGTAAAAACAGTCTTACCTGCAGTAGTCGTAGACCTCGACGTTTCTCCAAACACACATCAACACATTGCAGTATTATCAAGGTCAAGCACTTGCATCAACATCATTGTCAAATCTCAACTTTCGACATACACCAAATGGAAAAAATATGAAAACTGCAAAATGGAAATTCCATGTTTCCATATCACCAAAACAGCAAAACTTAAAACGGACATTTTTAAAAACTGGAAATGGCCATGTGTGAAATTTGAAAATTCAAAAACTTCAAACGGACATTGTTTAAAATGTGTCATCAGCAAAATGTAAAAATCCATATCATCAAAAACGTTAAACTTGAAACGAACGTTTTCAAAAAATGTAAATTGCAAAATGATAAATGACAGTGTGTGGAATTCATCATGTGTGAAATGTGTAAAATGAAAAAATCAGCCATCAACATCACGATTTCTTAAAATTAAAAATAACAAAACATCGTGCTCTGGAAAACTTTTGTTTTTATTTCATAGTCATAGTGAATTGACAAAAGAAAAATAGAATACAAACAAATCCCAATTCCTCACTCCTCAATGTTTATGTCCATGCATCATCAACTTTCCTTTCATAGCACTCATGACAATCAGGGCTGCCATTCTTTCACCCACTGAGGCATCATTGGATGTGAAACGTTGTTTAGCTTTCTTCAATAACAATTTATCGGCCACATGTCTTAAACCAGGATGACTATGGCGATAAGAAAGGTCATGTTCCTTGCATGCTTGATCCAAAAGATTAATGGGTACATCACTACGTTGTAAACGTTTTTCGAGACGAGTTCCAGGGCCACAAAAACGATAACCTGGAAGATGGATTTCGAAAGGTAAGTATTGAATCACTTTGTCAATGACGCCATTGCCAGTACAGGTCTGGCATATCCTTTTCCATCAATGGTAAGAAGGTTTGGTCTTCCTCCTCCTCTGTGGACGATGTTTGTGTTTGTTGTTGTTGTTGCTTTTTCTCGCCATGACACCCGTGGAATGATTCAACAAAGTCTTTACATGGACTCTTATGACCGTGATACAGTTTCACTAGCTGGCAAGTCGCACACTGACGCATAGACGGTATTTTTGCCATGGCCACTTGCTTATGGTGATCGTAATCCGTACAGGGTTGCAATTCACTCAACACAGGGTCTTGAGTCCATGATTTTGGTACATGTTGCCAGATTTCTTTCACTGCGTTGGCGGCCACATAATAAATGAACGACTTGGGCAGCGCCAAGAGTTCCTCTTTGGTAAAACTGTCTAGTTTCTTTTTGCACACAAAGAACTTGCCGATGGCTTTGTCCGTAGCATTGCCTTTCTCCATGGTATCACGTGCTGTAGATGTTTACACGTCGCTTGTAGAAATCTCACTGACGTCATTCACAGGTAAATCTTGAGTTATAATTTTGTTCAACAACTCCCAGCAGGCATGAGTGGTTAACCAATGAAAGAGATGCCACGCATGCGATAGGGCTGTATGGGTAATGTTGCCACAGGAACAAGTATCCATGAGCGTTTGCAGGGAGGGGCAGCCCAACTCCATGAGGTCGATACATTGGCAGTAAGACGCCAAAAATGGTTGCAACCATTGACGTTTTTCATTACCTTTCACAAATACCACATTGGCCGAGGACAAGTGTGCTTTCATAACCACATCCAAATATTTATAGGAAATGGTTCCCTGATTCCAGTCTAGTTGCCTATGATTTTCAATCCACTGGGTTTGTTTACGGTCTTTTTCACACAACAAATCAAAAGCATGGGGTGGTTTAAATAGCAAATGCGTAGCTTGTGATATCCAAAACGTGGTACAATCGATCACGGCCACTTGTTTAAATATAAATTTGTTGTCACCAATTTTAAACCCTTGGCAATCCACAATGAGTGTGCGCAACATGTTGACGCTTGTCTGGACCAAGTTCAACTGACGACTGACGGACGATCAGGTGTGATCATGGCATGGACTTACCTGCCATGCTAGTTCCAAAAAATAAGGTTAGGGTAGGACAGAGGCAAAAGCAAAAAAATAAGAATTTAAGAATTACATCATTTTATTATCATTACACGTCTTACAGGCCTTTGTCATTTTGGGATAAGGACGATAGCAACTAATACAACAATATAGTCTCTTGTGTTTGTAACGTCCATAACACCGATGATGTCCCAATGTCTCTAAACTAGGCGTTTTTGATGGTGAGCTGCTCACCGAAGCACCATGGATACCATACGGTCCACACGTATCGTAACTTGTTTTTTTTTTCATCACCCAAAGACACAAGCGAGGGATAGCTTGAATGACAGGGTATATTTCCCACTTTCATTCTGCACAGGTAGGGGCAGGTGGGTGACCAGCGCTGATGTTCCTGCATGGGTTCATCGCCCTCCTGCCATTGGTCTATGATGATGGGACAAAAGGCACATTTCACTTCATCTCTTGTTTTTAAATAGTAGAATCCAGCGGCTGCCAAGGCTTGAGGGTTTATGAAAGGCACTGGCCATGTGGCAAAAGTCTTGAAACGTTGTTCCTCAGAGTTTAAATTCATGGATGTAACGTCTCTTGAGGCTTTAAAGCAAGACATGACTGAGCGGCTTGACGTGGGATGACCTGTTATTTATACACTCGTCACTTGGTTGGACAGTGGATAATAGTTAACTTGTTTGTGATGAATAATCAGACAGTAGGCCGTCGTATTGGCTGGTACATTGTCATGCGTTTCAAAATCTAGTCGAATGTCGATATTGGATGGCTTGACAGACTCTTCCAGGTAAGAACAGTCAAAGACAATCAGTGGTGCTCTTGCCTTAAACGCTTGGGGTAGTAGCATGGGGCCGTTCTCTTTTTGATAATACGACCATCGAAATTTAGAAAACAAGTCGTACAGGGGCCCAAACTTATTTTTTGAAAAATCCAAATCCAGTCCTTCATAGGGAAACACAGCTCCGTTGAGGAAAAGACGTGCATTTCTCAATTGCAGGTGATCAAATTGCGTGGCATCTTTGGTTTGTTGATACTTGCGATTCGTTTGAAAACCCACGATCAGGTAGAGAGGTCTCTCTGTATAGCGAGCTGTTTTTACAGACCAACTGTGTGTGTTGGTAGTGGGCAATAGCGGATACTCATGGAGTGCCCAGCTTCTAAATTCCATGGGTAGAGGCATATCTCTCTTTACCATTTTGAGTATGTCCAGTTTTTTGCTATCGTTAAGGGTCACATGAGGCACTTTCCATAGCAAGCGTTGTAGTTGAACTTTTGAATCGATGGGGGCATTGTCGGCTCCCTTGAGTGCATTATTATCACTCCTGTCTCTCACCAGATAAAGCACTTGCCTTGCGTTGACCACAATGCGTTGGTGATCTTCAGCAAAGCCTAGAATCAGTTTAAGAGGTAAATATCCAGTAAAGGTCCCATCGGTGTGTACCATCCAGTCATTGGTCGAGTCAGGACACCAACCTGCCATGCAAAGTGTTTTACCTTCTTCCTCACTATAAGAGGGGTATAGTTTCATGACACTGGAAATGCCCACATTTCGAGTGCTATCCACCACGATATCGTTAATGACATAACGTACTTCAGAAAACAGAAAGGCTAAACCATGGTTGGCCAACTTGGATGTGGTAGGTGTAGAGCCATCGGCTTTGGTGAGCCGACCTTCAATCTGAATGACACTTTCATGCGGTAGGGTGTAAATATCTTGGTTGTTGATAACAAATTGAATTTCATCATTGTTATTGAGTCCAGGTGTTTGAGCTTGATAGGAATGGAGATCAATTCTTACCACTCCTGGTTGCTCCTCGATGCGGTTCGCTATCTCTAGGATAGAATTCATTATGAGGGTTGACGTGGTAACCCAAATGCTGTAAAATCTGCTTGTTCTGAGATGTTAACGTGTATTCACGTGGCAAACAACTAACACCATTCCTAGACGGTGTTGTTGCTTTATACACAAACTTCATAGTGGCTTTAGCACCAACTTGTAAGTCACTGGTGTGGTAGAATCTAGATCAATGAGTTGTTGATCTCTATTGATCAGTCTTAATGTTATATTACTAATACTATCAACAGCCACAGCATGAAAAAGCACCACTGGAGGGTTTTCACGAATAATATAGCCATTGGGCGATGTCACAATAAAGTCATAAAGCGAATGCGATGGTTCTTGATTGGTGTACACTTGGCTAATAATATTACACGTCACCGACACATGATGGTCCTCAATGAATTTCACTTCATGGTCTGATTCATGTTTTTTGTTGGGCTCCAACACACGTGGTTTAAATCCTAGTAATGGACCAATGGAATCGGGGTGTGTTTTAAAGTCAATGTTGAATGAGGAGAAAATACTGCAGCGATGAGTGTTGGTATTGCCTACAAGTTCAAACTTGTGCGTTCCGTCGAGAAATGACTTTAAACCATATTGATTGATCAACACCACATAAATGTGTTCATAAATATCATCGATCGTGTATCCACCAGAGTTCAAGGTGAGCAGAGAATCATCATAGTAAAACTTGTTGTTCACATTTTCACGTATGTTGTATATTCGTTTGTACGTTTCAAGAGAAACAAGTCCTAAACCATAGGGTTTTTCACTCAATTCGATAGGCGGGTAGAAGTCTAGGCTGACTTCAGGTCCACGTCCATGCACTGTAAACGTTTTACTTTCTGCCGACATACTGGTGGCGTTTTTGCTTATGCTGCGTCTTATATAAAAAAATTAAACACAAACGTCCACACTGTTGGCTGTTAAACGTTTGCTCTCGTTTCACATTATAATATATCTTGATCCTGTTTCCAAAATAGGTCACTAGTTCCATGGGCGGAGGCAAATTCCCAAAACTGTCAAAGTACCATACCATGGATCCCTCTTTGACATAAGCTACATAATGCGTTCCTGGTCCTCGGTGATCATCCAAATTGACAACAGCACATTCCTGTTTCCAGGGTCGTGGGGGTAATTGGTTTCGCATAAACACACCTCGAAAATGAGAAAGCTTTAGTTGTTTAGCATAGCTTTCCACTTGTTGATGCGTCAGGGCATGTCTCGCTATGGCAGAGGTTTTTTTTTTTTTTTTTTTAATATTTCGAAATGGTGAAATCCCAAATCCTTGTTGATAAAAGGCTGGCTTTAAATTGGCATTTCTAGCCCCCATGGCAATCGCTTCCATCGTTTCATTGTGTCGCTGACTTTCTTTGAGTTGTTGCTTGCCCTGCTGCGCGGCTTTAATGGTTTTCGCCACTGCACTGGCACCGCCCAAAAGTGAGCCCAGAGCAGCCAACCCGGCAAATAATGCAGGTAAAAATCCCGCTCGTTTGGGGACGGGAATCACTCGCCCTTGGTTTGAAACCTGTCGCCAACGTTTTGGAATAACCTGTCTCTGTGCTGCTCGAAGGGCTTTCCTTATGGTCAATACATTATTTTTTCTTTTTTTCTTTCGCAAGGGCTTGTCCTCGAATGTTGAAAACCCTGGCTTTGCCAAGGACAATGTCCTTTTTTTAGTCTTTCTCACCACATACCTTTGTTTCACCATGATGATAATGACCAACAACCTTTCACAAGAAAGTTTAAATCACAACTAACGTCAGATGGTTATTTCATGGCTGTATATTCCAATTCCACATAAAGTGGGAAGTCGTTTATGGTTTTTCCCGCTTGCTTTTCATCCCATGTCAACATGAGGTGAAAGGATAATTCGTCCCCTGCATTGACCATTTCATGGTTATGGATCAACATCCTATGACCATTTATCTTTATTTGTAAATGGTTCTCATCAGGTATGGCATATTTGATGTGAATGGTTCCATCATAGTGTAATCGATAGTGGCTTAAACCCGAAGCAAGCACATAGGTCGAGTGCTGATCATGGACTAGCGGTAAATGGTTTCTGTCATTCACAGGTTTATCATTTGTCAGATACACTAAAAACACAGATGGGATAAATTTATAAAGCCTTTTCATTTCATGGGTCACGTAACGCTTGGTACAAACATCGTCTTCGTCTTGTGGGTCTTCCACGTGAATAATCCGATGGTGATTAGCGCTATAGCCATTCACTATAAGCTGTGGCACTTTGTCATAAAACTCATACACTTTGTTATCCACATACTTTTTCGTAGTAACGTCTGTAGACACTTGAGGATGTTTTACATGGGTTAACCGCTTTCCCTTAAAGTCATAATCTCCCTGTTTTGTGCGTGGCACTACTGACCTATCCACATAGTGTTTATTAGCAGGATCTGTTTCCTGTTTAGGATCATGTATGGAGACAGGCCTAGCTTTGGCCATCAACGCACGTCCAAAGACATCCATCGTCAACCTGTAGTACCAGTCTACTGTTTCTATGACAAGGTTCGGTGTCCTGTATATAGACAGCCGGCTAGCCTGTCTAAGCCTTAGTTGACATGAAGATTATTAAGCAGCAAGAGTCATTCCCCGTGGGGGACATGGTTTCCCATCTCTGTCCCACATCACGTGAACAACGCCATGGTTCACTGTTTCCATCTTCCATTCGCTGCATCATTGTGGGGCCTTCCGGCTGTGGAAAGACTAATCTTTTGCTAACGCTCATTACAGCGCCCAATGGTCTGCGTTTTCAAAATATTTATATTTTTGCAAAATCTCTCTACCAACCCCTCTACGTGTTTCTGGATCAAGTCATGTCTGGATTACAAAAAGAGAATATGGGTTATTTTACATTTTCCATGCAAGAAAATGTGATTTCACCGGATGAGGTAAAGCCTGATTCACTCATGATTTTCGATGATGTATCCACTGAACGTCAAGGCATCATTCAAAGCTATTTCAGCATGGGTCGACACAAACATATCGATTGCTTCTATCTTGGGCAAACGTATTCAAAAATGTCCAAACAGTTGATTCGTGACAATGCCAATGTCATTGTTTTATTTCGTCAGGACGAGAGGAACAGTCGTCACATTTATAATGAACATGTGAATCCGGATATGACCTTTCAAATGTTTACAGAATTGTGTGCCAAGTGCTGGAACACTCAACGTCATGCCTGTTTAGTGATTGATAAACAACGTGAACTCAACCAAGGACGGTATCGCTTAGGGTTTGATCATTTTATTGCTATTTAAGGCCCTGTCTCATTCCCCATCAAGTCATTTGTCAAGACACCATGGCGTTAGCAGAGAGTCAATTGAAAAAGCATATTATTAGAGCAAAAAATACTATTCGCCAAAAGTTTCGTCAATTGAAACAATCACGTGCCAATCATGCTTTGTTTATTCAACAACATTTAGCACCTCCGCTAAAAGCCATGTTGAAACCCTCTTTCAAGCCATCTGAAACTCTACCCACCGTTTCACAAGCCACGCAGACGCTGCACGAGGACCCTGAGGAAGAGGAAGAGGAACAGGAAGATTTGACTAGTGTTAGTGAAGTTGAGGATGAGGAGGAACAAGTGTTTACGCCTCAAAAAAAGGCCGCACCCCTTGCAGAGTTTTTGAGAAAAAAGAAATCCTTGGCCATGGTCGAAACACCTTGCCCTTCCAGAGCGTCTCCGTTTTCACAACTCTTGGCCACCCCTCAACATAAAGCTCAACTGAAAACCATTTTAATAAAATATTATGGATCAACATTGGAACCCTATTTCACCGATCTATTTATTGGAAACACAGATACCACGTATGGTGTTCGCTATGAGGATGATAGTTTTAAAATTGGCGATTCATCCATTAAATTTGCTCGTACTAAAGCTGTCATTAAAAACATCAATTATAAATTAACGCCAGGACTGTTAAAGCTGCTCTTTTCTCGGACCCCCTCTTCCCATGATTATACGTCAGAGGACCTTGACAAATATAAATCCATTTTATTGGATACCCATGCTCACAAAAGACAGTATGATCCCACGCAACAAGTGAATGCCAATATATCTCAAAAATATAAAACCATCATTGCAAAAATGTTTCCCACTAGTCAAAGTACTCGTCGTAAAGCGTCCGCTTCGGGAGTGACATTTAAACCATTAAAACCCCTTGTGGATGTTACCTACTGGCACAATCCCAATAAGCTCGTCCAGCGGCTACAGTTGTTGCATGCCTCACGTCAAGCTGGCCATACCGGTCACGATTGGGAAATTCAAGAAATTGAACAAGAACTTCGAAATGCCAAAATTATTGTTTAAGCCCTCACCCATTAAAATGGGTATTGCTCACGAGTTGCATCGCCCAGCTAGGCGTCACTATCCGCGACTCAAGGTGATTTCACGAGGTGTGGATGAACTTTGGCAGGCTGACTTGGTTGAAATGATACCCTATGCTGGCGTTAACGACGGTGTACGCTATATGTTGACCGTCATTGATGTCTATTCCAAAATGGCCTTTGTTGAACCTGTGCGTCGCAAGTCTGGCCCACTAGTTACCAAGGCCTTTCAACATATTATTCAACACTCCAAACGTCAACCTCAGCTGCTACAAACCGACCAGGGGAAAGAATTTTTCAACAAGGATTTCTCCAGTTTTCTCAAATCTAAGGATATTCACCATTACACCACGTACAGCAATCTGAAAGCCAGTGTGGTCGAGCGGTTCAACCGAACATTGAAAACCCATATGTGGAAAGCGTTTACAGCTCAGGGCACGTATCGCTGGTTGGACATGTTACCTGAGCTAGTATCACGTTACAATGACACCAAACATAGAACGATTGGGACCAAGCCACGTCTCGTAACTAAAAATATTCAGCGATTGGATAAACTGTTTAACCCCATAAAAACAGCTGATCCTAAACGTCACCGACTGAACATTGGGGATTTTGTTCGTGTGAGCAAATTTAAGTCTGCCTTCAATAAGGGCTACACGCCTCAGTGGGGGACTGAACTATTTCGAATTCGTCGAGTCTACTTGGACACTCCAGTCACCTATTTACTCGAGGACCTCAACCATCAACCCATAAAAGGTAGATTTTATCTACATGAACTTCAGAAAACAGCATTTCCTCAGCACTATCTTGTGGAAAAAGTGTTGAAACAAAAAGGAAATAAACTCTACGTCAAATGGTTAGGGTTTAACTCTACGTTTAATTCCTGGATAAATAAATTACATGTTGTGTGAACCTGTGTACTTTTTATTTATTCACACATGTTGTACACCACCTATAGCTCTATGTATACAGCGCTCCGCGCTTCATGCATGTTCATACATGTTTGTCTTTCCCTTTCCTCCTGTGTTCTCTCATACATCACCCCCTCCCCTCTCCCTCCCTTCACCTCCCACCACTGCTGTTTGCAGCTCTTGCCTCTCTATTGGTTGTGACATCATTCCGACAAGTTGCATCATACTTTTTACTGATTCAGCGATTCCCACGCTTTGAACATTCTCTTATCGTGCACGTGGACAGATAACACCCAAGCGAACACCTGTGCCGGATCAAATTTCACCTGAACTTGCATTTTGTCACGTACGAAGCAAAACAGGATGTGACTTGTTAACAGTTATCATGCACGTGGACAGATGACGTCTAAGATGAACACCTGCGGTAGATCAAATTTCACCTGAACTTGCATTTTGTCACGTACGAAGCAAGACAGGATGTCACTGGTTTAGCGTACATGCCATCTCACACGTGTGTGCATGCCTTTCGCACTCCCCTGCCACCACGATGGTCAGATTATTTCACCTTCAAGCGTCTTGGTCATTTTTTCCATTGCACCTGTTGTCAAGTCAGATCGGAGCCTTCCAATAAGCTCAAATGACCTTCACCTCCTGCTCGTTTGTTTTCGGTACTCGCTTCGACCAACATAGAATCAAGTTCTCATCACCGTTT
Organism: Meconema thalassinum; assembly: GCA_946902985.2. Taxonomy (NCBI): domain Eukaryota; kingdom Metazoa; phylum Arthropoda; class Insecta; order Orthoptera; family Tettigoniidae; genus Meconema; species Meconema thalassinum. The sequence continues at coordinate 46,939,822 of OX336399.1, read as the reverse complement.
ACACGTTAAAGGTAAAATATCAGAAAAACGCACGCTCGCTCTTTCATACACCGACCCGCCGAAATAGCGATTGATCTATTAAGCATGGTCCTTGTGGTTAGCGACAGGTTCGTTGAAACACACACACACCCAGCCGTATCGTCTCTCTCAACCACCACGCTTCATGGACATTATAAACAGGTAAAGAAAAAAAAAAAACGTTATTTCAACATGTATGGCGTTAGACCCTTTGTGAATTATTTTTTTGGAAAAAAAAATCTACCACATTTGAAAGGGGGCGTTAGCCCGAGTGCTAGGACACCTCGTACACGTCTCTACGGTTATGGGTTCGTGAAATATCGGCAAAAATCATAAAAAACACGTGTTTACCCCCAAAATCGCGTTTCCAAAATGTTTTAAAATTACAACGAGTGGTCTATAGCAAAGAGGACGTCTGCCCGAATCCTTGGACCCGTCGTACATGCCTCTAGCGTTATTGCTTCGTGAAATATTGGCAAAATCACAAAAAACATGTGTTTACCCCAAAATCGAGTTTCCAATTTTATTAAAAATTATAACGAGTGGTCCATAGGAGAGAGGACGTTACCCCGAGTCCTTGGACCTGTCGAACACGCCTCTAGCGTTATTGGTTCGTGAGATATAGCAAAAAGTCTAAAATCACGTTTTTCCCCCAAAAAAACATGTTTCCAAATTTTCATCTTTTCGACACCGACATTCCCGTAAAGAGCACGACGAGACAAAAAAAACGAATCCAAGCACGCCTTCCTAGCATCACTCCTTCCATTCCAAGGTCGCAGGGGCTCACCACTTGCTTTTGGAAGCAGCTTTCCCACTACCACACTACTGCAGGTTTTCATCCTAGAGACTTGAAATTTATTTTGGGGGTAGAGGGGGTAGGGACCATTGATTTACGTCAAACAATTTTTTTGTAGAGTTCCTAGTTTCCAAAATATAGGATTTTCAAAATTCGAGTGTTTTCAAAAAAACATAAAAATAAAAAACTTTTATTACAAAAAATAAAGGTCATAAAGACCATTCGTTTGAGCCATGGAACAACGTACTATCCTGTTTGGTTTTCAAACTATAGCCTATTTTCAAAAACGAAAAATTTTAAAAAATTTTTGAAAAATATAATACATGGTCCATAGGAAAGAGGACGTCAGCCCGAGTCCAACGACACCTCATTTGTCAAAATCGGACCATGCGTTCGAGAGATATTTAACATGGCTAAAGCTTAGTAGTGGGGCAAGGAGGGTTCTGGAGTGGCGCAGAAACCGCCTTACTCCACTACTCCGGTGGTCCCGTGTCATAGATGTATGGCATGTAAAAGATCCTTCCACTGACTAAACTTGTGTGAAGCTAAATTGTTAGGTTAGTTTTCGTCGGAACGCTGTATCAAAGTTCCAACGTCCATCACTAGGTATCGCTGATATCTGGTAGCGAAAGTTGGAACTACTTGAAATTGAACGGAACTTGTAGCTCATCCTAAGGGTGTCAGCTGGAAGCAGCTACAGACTCAGGCGACCCCAACATGTCTTCGGACTCTCCCGGCACTAAAAGCCATACGATAAATAAATAAATAAATAAATAAATAAATAAATAAATAAATGGAGGAAAACATTAAAGTTATTGAAGAACACGAGAAAATCAAACGTCTGGCCAAAGAATTGTGTTGTTTCAAGTGGGAAAAACTCAAATTATTTCATAGTAATCCTAAGCGATAATACAGTAATTCCTTGTAGTGTATTTTGTCTTATTAAAACTCGACCCTTTGTAAAACGGAAACCATAAAAAAAAAAAACAGGAACGATTGCGTTCGGCTTTACGGAGGTCTTACTGTTTAAGTATTGACAAAGCGAATTATGTAACATCTATGTATTTAAAACACTAAGGTAATTTTTGTTACCGCGAGATTGAGATGACGTCTTAACCGATTGATTTCGTAATGCATGCTAACGAGAGCTCTTGGCATGTAGATTTGCAGAGTGTCTTTAAAAGGAAAGTATATGTTAGGGTATATTTTTTATATTATTAAAGAAAAATATAATATTTGTCACTCCCGCGCTTGCGCACAATGACTCTACTCCATCAGAGAAATGGCGGATCCCGCCGCGTCTTACTGAGATCTTTGCTTATGAGAATTAAAAAGGGGGTAAATATTGCTGTGGCTCAAACGTTCAGAATACGTTGGAGAGTAAGTATGCTACATGTGGAAGCAAATCACTTAATGGACAGAGAGCTATAATCCTTCGACTTGATTTAACATCTTCCGATAAAACACTTCAATTTTCCAACTTCCAATTTGCTTGGCGTACTTTATCACAACAATAACACTCAAGGGGAAACTCTGGAACGTGTCTGATCAAGGTTTCAGTCACGGCCAATTATATGTTGCGAAGTCGATCTTTTGACGCCCTTAAAGTTGCAACAGATAACACACACTAATAGAGTCATCACAATTAACACCGGTTATCAGAGAGATTCTACACACACCCAAAGTACACGGGGCTACATGACCGCGCTGTCACAGCCCCAAAACTAAGGAACCAACCAACCAACCAAAGTTGCAACAGTGTCAAAAAGTAATCGTTCAAAAAATAGAGCATCCAGCGTTTAGAAAAGACTGTGGGTCTTATGGGCTTTTACCTTTAACGGAAACCCCCCTTACACTGGTTTTGTTACCTCACCTTTTATCATGAAGGAACTCTGAACATATATATTTTTCGTCATAATAGCTTCCTACAATTATCTGCCAATTGATTACCTTTGTTATTGCATACAAGTATTGTTTATATTACGTGTTAGTAATATAGACATTTTCGAGGTTAGCACGCTGGAAAGAAGAGCCTCGTCCAGTGTTGCATGCTCGCCCGGAGTGGAGCACGTGCTCAGTTCCGCCGGCAGCATACGTTCTGAAGCTCTATCCGTTATTGGTGTTATTGTTGTGTGTCTGTTTTATTTTTTGTTCGGTCGAATCAGGGCTGCCGACAGTTGAGTTCGAACCCACTATCTCCCGAATCCAAGCTCACAGCTGCGCGCCCCTAACCGCATGGCTAACTCACTACAATATTACAAATATTAATCTAAACAAAACAAGAATAGAATTGAAAGAAACTAAATTATAGCCTAACTAATAACAAAAAAAAGTGATCAACAGTATTGCTGACGTAAAAATTGTTAACATCGTCAGCATACAGGACATCCGAGAAGGAAGGATTGACATCTGTCAATCAGTAATGCGTCATATCACAACGAAATGAATGTCGTTATTGGTTCTCTTCGCGTACGGTATCCTGGTCCAATCCGTTAACACCTGCAAAACTGCTCCCTCCTGTGCGTGTTCTACTTCAAGTAGCTGCTGGGGTTGTGTTGTCTCGCTAACTTATGAAAGAACAGTACTCGAAGCGGGTGAACATAACGTATGACGTCAGCGCTACCTCTGCCTAGAGCTAGCAACACTGTCGCCGTAAGGCTCCACAGTCTTTTCTAAACTCTGGATGCTCTATAGTAAATGTTTAACAACAGTCGATACGGGTCAATATTTACCAATCCAATATGGTGAACATATACGCATTTTATTATTATTAACAAACATTTCAGGGGGAGGACCCCTGCCACCCAATAAGATGCTGAATTTACGCCTATGGCTGCGCTATTGGATGCGCAAAGCATCATTGGCCATGGCTTTAATAATATAATTGACTTGTTTTTGCCGAGAGGGGACAGAATTGACGAACACTGGAGTGTTGCCAGAGCACTGCAGCTTTCCTCTAATCTTGACTTGTGATCACTGAGATGAAACCTCCACCCCAGAATGCCCCTTCAAATTAACATTTTCAATGCCATATAATATACACAAGCAAGAGTCAAGAACTTGGAGTTTGCGACCGACAGAGTGCTCTGCAAATAAACCCCCGATACTAGCGCTAAACAAAAGCAGGCGAGTAGCGAGGTCGTCTTTGTGACTTCCAATCTCTTTTGTCGCTCAGAAGAGCGAACCCCGAGATTAAAAGATATGAGAATATCACAATACAAGATAAATTGTGATTTTTTTATCTTCTTCTCTCACTCCTGTATGTTCATACCGTGATGGAGAAGTGACAGAGAGTCGGTGATAATTTGAACTAAGGTGAGATGAAACAACACACAGAGATATTCTTGATAAGAAATGTTCCTACCATTGTTGACTCAGTATAAAGGTTCTTGTTTTGAAAAGAATTTCATCCATTCACGTCGTGTCGTGTAGGTTTGGTATCGATCTCCTTCACCACGACATGCCATCTAGGTTTTGATCTTCTCAGTGTGAGTCCGCCATGACTTTCAGAATGTAAACAAGCTGCATAATTACTCATAGCTCGTGTTCTGTTCTCAAGGGACAATCAAATGTAACAAGTTGCGTGATTCACTGCTTCCTTAATCGTCACGCCATGGAGAAATCCTCCTGGTTGGAAAAACAAGCCTGAATTATTCTTTGTCCAGAAATAGTAGACAGTTACCAAGCTTAAAACAAGTGACGGTCAACATTGTTTCCACGCAATATCAACAAATGGTAGCTACATCAGCTGACTGATTTCTCAATAACCTCACTGTGAAAAGCTTCTGCATTTAAGTCCAAAATAGCAATAAACTCATTCAAAGACTTATTTAAACAATTAATCGGGTACGATTGGGAACTCGTGCAGTATATGGTGTCAGCTGCTATCAAAGTCCAGAAAATTACATGTATTATGTAGTATTTTCTTATCAAAAATTTGTTATTAGTCTTAAGTACATCATTAGTGGCGGCTGGTGAAGGGATGCTGCAGCCCCCCCCCCCCCCTTCCCCCCAGGGAATTCGACAATATTAATATACACTTTCAAAGTAACGGGGTAACGGTATAATTATATGGATCTCTGTTGAGCTATTTTAATTTTTCACAAGTATTGCTTGTAAATCCACTTTCCCCTCGGCTGCTGCATTCTCGGCAGCACCTTAAGAACTTAACATCGCACTTCCTGAATCCACTGCCAAGTTGTCCTATGAAAGCCTCTTTGGGTGCTGCAATCCTTGCAGTAACGCCATAGAGTGCCAACACATCTTTGGAAACAATAGAGTATACAGTTTACATACAGGTCAAATATTGTACTAACAGCGGTTAACGGCCCCTAATTCGTATTCAGAAAATTTGCGACTTATATCCTAATGCAATAAATTATAAATAGAATCATAATACGCGGCTTCGGTGGCGTAGTTGGTAGCATGCTGAGCTTCTATGCCCAAGATAGCGGGTTCAAACCCGGCCGAAGCCGTCGGATTTTTTAAGAGCGTTAAAAATCCCTCAGTATGCCTTCCTTCGGAGGGGAAGTAAAGCCGGCGGTCCCATGTCATAGATTTATGGCATGTTAAAGATCTTTCCACTAATTACACCTGTGTGAAACTAAATTGTATAGGTTAAGAATGTAAACAACGCTCTTAGGTTGCTACGTTCGTTGCCAAGAGCCGACTGCGGTGGCGTCTAGTAGCTAGTTCTGAACTAGGCCTAGTAGTCGTTGACGGTGGCGTTTGGCGGCAAAAGTAGGAACTATTTGAAAATTCAAAGTTGCAGTCCCTACTTGAATTTAAAAAAAACAGATACACACACTAATACAGTCATCACAATTAACACCGGTTATCAGACAGATTCTACACACACCCAAAGTACACGGGGCTACATGACCGCGTTGTCGCAGCCCCTAAACTAAGGAACCAACCAACCAGAATCATAATACTATCGTAAGAAAATGTTTAAATGGGAAAGGTTTTTGCTGCAACATGGCTAGGTTTGTAGCACTGAATGGCAATGAAAATCGTGAGTAGGCTACAAGCAGGATGGAACTCAAGTAGGCGCTCACGGCATCTAGTAGGTACTAGAAGAATCAAGTCCATCATCATCCCTTAGCCAATGAAAGGGGGGAGGGGCATTCTACCATCTCCATGATTTGAGCACATTTTCTTCAAACACTTGTACAGCCTTGCCAACATGCGAATTATAGATCAAGATTCTAATGTAGTATTCTTGAGTGATTTTAACAAATACTTGTATATTATTTCACAGTATAGTCAGTGGAGAATTTAGCTGAACTCAAAAGGGAGTGACAGATCTCAGAAAACTGAGCGAAAAAATTCAGAAGCACGCATCTTCCGGAACTCATTTAAATAACATGATAAATTTTTCAGTGTTAGGGAAAGTGGATGTACAGAAGAGCTTAAGATCGGCGTATCGACAATCGGTTGAGGGTCATAACAATGAAGTAACTAGAAACAGGGAAATATATAAATAGAATAATAATACTATCGCAAGGGAATGTTTATATCAAAGAGAAGAATTTCGAAATATCGGTGGAGATGTAAAATGTTTGAGTTTCCTTCTCACTGGAAACTTAGACCCGTCATTTACAGAGGCCGTTAAATTGTTACGTATCGCTATCACCCTGCCTATGACTACCGCTGAACCAGAACGCTGCTTCTCGTGCTGCAAGAGGATCAAAACGTACCTCAGGAATACCATGGGACAAGAAAGACTTGCTGCACTTGGAATGCTGTCTATTGAGAAGGGTCTGATTAACAGCATACCGAATTTCAATAACCTCGTCATCGGAAAATTCGTCACTTTCAAGACTCGGCATCTGGAGCTGATCTCAGGGCCGGATTTAAGAGTATGCCGCCTGTAGGCTAAAGTCCATTTGCCACCCCCTCTATAGTTCATATTTGCTTAATACATTTGTTTTATACAGCAAAAGGATAGAGTGCATTGGGGTGTTCATCTTTTTTAAACATATAGTTCATTTAGTTTAGATGAAAAATGAAAATCCACAGCCTGCTTCCAGTCTCCGACCGGGTCAGGAATGGAATGAATGAAGCCCCCATCTAGCGGCGAGGATATGAACTGTGCCGGCTGCCGAATCCTGTCGCACTCCTCTGGGGCAATGATTGAATGAATGACAGATGAAATGAAATGATAGTGGAGAGTGTTGCTGGAATGAAATTGTGACAGGAAAAACCGGAGTACCCGGAGAAAAACCTGTCTGCCTCCGTTTTGTCCAGCACAAATCTCACATGGAGTGACCGGGATTTGAACCACGGACCCAGCGGTGAGAGGCCGGCGTGCTGCCGCCTAAGCCACACGGAGGCTACCATTTAGTTTAGATAAATCTACAAATTTAATGGCTTACATAATAAATTTTATAATGATACTAGTTATCTACTTGCTTTTATTTACTTACTTCGTTAAAAATGAAATGGGTTTCGAACTTAATTAATTAATTAATTTGTTCTTGGAGATCAGTGATCACTATTTTACACAAATTTTTATATTTTAATGCTAATGACAATCTTCTGCGTAATAGAAGAACTGTGTTCTATTTAAATTAAGTTGTCCTATATGGAGAAATGAAATTACACAAAATGTAGTCAATTACTGGTTTATTTGTTGAAAAATATACAAAATTCTCTAAAACAACTCACCCCACGTAATCTTCATGTTCAAATTTACATAGCTTTCTTACGAGATTTCTTATTGGCAACCTCGTTAATAATGTCCACATATGAAAGTGTTTTTGTTGTATTTGTCTCAATACAAAGTAATGAAAGTGAGTTTAACCGTATTTCATAAATACTAATTCGCAGATAGTTCTTAACTCTTCTAAGACAGGAAGAACTGTATAAGGATTAAAACATAATTTTAAGTAATTTGATTCTTAAATTCCTACGGAAAATATTATTAACGTCTGAAATACTTCATTTTAGCTTTTTAATGAATTGCCAAACTGTCGCCCCTGAAAATTTTCCGCTCTAGGCTGCAGCCTACTTAGCCTATTTAGAAATACGGCCCTGGCTGATCTACAAATAAGGTAAGTGCATGCAGCTCCCCCAACTGCGCCATGTGCGTGCCGCCACTGTAAACATCATTAGTATTTTAATTCTTGATTGGACTGGTGGAGACCTCAATGTCAGGTCGGAACATATACCTATCCTATAATATATAATAGATATGATTTATTCAAGAGTATTAATTGGCGTGTACTTAAAACTTAAAACAAGGACATCCGTCCGGAATTCCGGGAGACCATACAGATCCAGAATAAATAAGATATACAGGGTGCGCACAAATGATTGAAGCGGTTTTGTCAATCATTTCTAGCCATATTATTAGAGCTATGGCGATGGTGTTTGATGTTGTAAGGCAAGTATCCCTCCAAGTTTGTTTTTAATAGCCTCCATACATTGTGCTTCCCTCAACGCCCGCGAGAGTGCAACAGTTGCAACATCCCCGTACCTGTGTGCAGCACGTTCGTGACTCTCCCAAGCTCCATGTTTTCTGTGCCATCTCGAAATTTAAGTTTACGTTCCCATCTTCTTCGCTGAAAAATCCATTACTGGCCACATCTACCTGGATATACTTGAGAATTGGCGCATGCCACAGTTGGAGACCGATAGCATGAACTTCATCTACCAACAGCATGATGCTCCATCTCATTTCCATGGTGATGTTCGTGACTTTCTGAACATTCCAGAAAGATGGATTGGTCGTATCGGGAATGAAGATCACGCACTCATGTCATGGCCTCCACGCTCTCCGGACCTCACCCCTAGCGACTTCTTCGTATGGGGTTATTTGAAAGACGCAGTTTTTACGCCGCCATTACCAGCTGATCTAACAGAACTGCGGGCCCGGATCATCAACGCCATTGGTCAAATTGACAGCGAGATGCTACGTCGGGTGTGGGACGAACTTGAATATAGGGTTGAAGTGTGTAGAGTCACTCATGGGGCACATATCGAGCACTTGTAGGCGCATAAAAAAACTTTGTGAGTTTTTCTGTCTGTCTATAAAATTATGTAATGTTACAACAAATAATAAACAAACAGGATTTTTTTGAAACCGCTTCAATCATTTGTGCGCACCCTGTTTTGTGTGGTCCATGGTATATGCCTACATTATGGTACACCATATAATGGTTATGCAGCATGTGGATTGATGCTCCCTGTATTCCAAAGCAGACCTTTTCAAGATCATCCTCGATGATGCCAAGCTTTTTTTAGGATATCCACGACGAACTTGAAGGATGCTCCCTGAGCTCCGAATAGGAGGCCATCAGGGCTTCCATCCACTCACTCGTCCAAAAATAGTGAAATAGTTTCTTTATTTTTCAAAAAAGGGAAAAAGAGGTGAGGTTTTTGTCTGAAAAAGTGAGTAAATAGTGAGTAAATGCATTATTCGCATTTATGGCCGTATATCTGGTTCATAATTCTAACTTTTTTTGATATCTGATGGCCCAATTAGGGGGGGAGGGGGGCTTGAGTGGCTAAGCTCCCCAAAACCAACCATAGCCCCCCAAAAATGTGACAAAACTCTATTGAAATAGACAAAATTTTTAAGAATATGAATCTGAAAAACAAATTAGACCCCCAAAAATGTCAACCAAATTGCGCCTATGTTAATATCTCTGAGCACTGTTTGTGATTTTTCATATAGAAGAGAGGACACTAAGAAATAGTGGATAGGAAAATCAATGCAACACTCAAGAAATTTAAATCGTAAAACAAAAATATAAATGTGAACTTTTGTTCGTTTCGCAATCTGATTGTGCACGATACCATTTTTAACGCAGAATGTGACCAGTTTTGTACAAAAGTGAGAATAGTGAGTCATTTTATCAAATAGTGAGAAAAGTGAGGCTGCTTTGAAAATAGTGAATAATAGTGGGAAAAGTGAGTCGCTGGAAGTCCTGGAGTTATATCTCTCACTCAAGTGAGTTATGCATGGTCGGTAAATAGCCTCTTTCTCCTCGTTGACTCGTACGGCTTGCGGACGTCCACTTCAATTCGTACCGTGGGGTCCAGGGCCGAACCCCTTTCGTTCTTCCTGTCAATGGCAACGATATCTGCTCTACGGTGACTACCATTTTCCGAAATGCAGTGCACTTCCTCATAAACTTCCCAACGTTTTTCTAATAATAATGATAATAAACTGACAAGAACGAGGGCCGGGTACTGATGTGTTTTGACCAGCCTGTACCAGTTTTACCAACCCTGCAGCCAGGAATGACGCTCGGTGGTGGCAGAGATTTTATTTGAATGGCTGCTGCTAGCTCAAACAAAAGACAGAATCAATCGCGCGAGTCGAGCAGGCATTTCATTAAGCTACCGCAATTAGTGGGGCTTTGCACACTTCAGAATCAGTGGTGACAATATTCCCGTTTCTACGGTGGTCGGCGAGATGAGTTTCTATGTGGAGAATGGATGTTATGGTCGGATGCCTTTCCTGACACCAATCTCATCACAAACGTTAAAAAAGATGGAATGAGTGAAACTCTGTGAGGAGTTGGAAGGATGTGGTTGCAGACTAATAGAAGGTTCTGTCTGGAGTTGAAAATGGGAAAGCACGGAAAACTATTCTAACAAAGGAAGTATGAGGTAAGACAGGTCGAAACCTAACTTTGTGGACGCAATCGTTGTACTATACGAGGACAAAGTGCGGAAAATCAGCCGCCCGATTGAACTGCAAGGCTCTGAAATCATGTGGCGAATCTCCCATATAAATCATTGGGAGGTAGCGAGTACCGTACATGTTGGAATGGACAGCCCTTACCGCCCAAGCACTCAAGGCCGGTGGGAAGCAGCCGCACGCTCCAATCAGCATATACGCCCCGCCTCGCTACTACTCCGAGTGCCACAGGGATGTCCAGCTCCTCCTGCTGACATGCCTGCGTACCAGGATGTCAGGTACGATTTCGGAGCCTTGCAGTTTAAACTGGCAGCTGATTTTCGGCACGTTGTCCCCTTATATAAGGTGCGTACAAAAAGAATCAAGCCGGAGGCTGGAATGCGCAAACCGGTGACTACATCGGCTAATCGTGGTGTGTGTAACGAGGTGTGGTTCCAACCAGAGCGTGGAAGGTCACAGCCCGTCGCTAGAGGGCACGCGTGCACGTCACGTGACGATACAAAGCGAGCAGCAGCATGCATCAATCGTCCAACGCTGTCAGTTGCATTGCAAACAGTGACATGGAGGCGTCAACCAAAGAGCAAAGAGGTGTTGTTCGATTTCTGACAGCGGAAGGAGTAGGGGGAACGGACATTCATCGCCGAATGTCACAAGTTTACGGCGAACACTGCATGTCCCTTGCAAGGGTCAAGGCGCGTGGCACAATCGCTTCAGGGAAGGACAGGTGTCGTTAGCCGATGATGCCCGGTCTAGGGCGCAACCCCCCCCCCCTGTTGATGCACTCATTACCCAGGACCGCCGAGTGACAGTGAACGCCATAGCCACCATGGTCGCTCCACGACAATGCACGACCTCATACGGCCAACACAGTCGCGGCACTCCTGCAAAAATTCAAATGGGTGGTTCTCGGCCACGCTCCATACAGTCCAGACCTCTCTCCCTGTAATTACGCCATGTTTGGTCCCCTGAAAAGGGCTCTGCGGGGCCTACGATTCACCTTGGACGCCGACGTCCAGCTGTACGTGCGGAACTGGTTCACATCGCAGCCCAGGGAACTTAATGAGACAGCCTTTCGCCGCCTCGTGTCACAGTGGGACAAGTGCCTCAACAGCCAGGGCCAATACTTCTAACATACAGGTATTGGTTTCTGTAATTATGCCTCCGGCTCGTTACATTTTGAACACGTTTTATAGTACAACGATTGCGTCCACAAAGCTTCAAGATAGGGTTCGACATGTCTTACTTGATATGCTACTTCCCTGGTAAGCACAGGCGGCGCCCAGTGTTTCAGGCTGATAATGCAGGACGAATATATATATATATATATATATATAGGCTATAATATGATATCGTATATACCTACATTCAGGAAAAGACGTTTGAAATGTTGTGGGCATATTCTCAGAATGAGTGATCACGGGCTGACTAAAAGAATTCTAAATCTTACTCTCACAATGAAAGCTAACATGGGGAGGATACGATGCATGGGTCACCGATTCGAACAATCTATAGTACACGTGTAGGACATGGCCAGGCGTATATCAGGTGCAAGTAGCAAGGTGCGCTTCTCAGCCGTTTTCAAGAAATTAATTAATTGAAATTACAGTGCGGCGTCCATGTGCGTTGTACGGTAGCAAAAATCCAACGAGCGCGTGGTGCAGCGGTAAGAGCTCTGCTTCGTAAGCGCGGGATCGCTGGATCGAATCGCACCGGTGGGCTATTGCAGTGTGTTGTGTTTCTTTTTTTTTTAGTAAACATTGGCAATTCGTACAAATATAGGTGTCGTGAACAATGCTTATTTTGCAGTCAATTGTAATAACGTGTTATGTGAGCGGGAAAAGGGATTCTTTAATCATCGTATGGGGGTCAACGTTTGTGACAATACATAATGTATAGTATCGGTATTGCAAATAATTAGTATTATACACGGTCAGTTTTTATGTACTACAGTAGTATACATTTATACATTGAAGGCCCAGTCTGTTCCGTTCATTGCACGCCTGTGAATCATCAGACCACCCAGTATCCCGCAGGCAGTGACTCATGCTATGCGTATTGGTTGGAAATCACCAATGGTTACAAAAAAAAAAGACAACGCACTGCAACAACTCACCGGTGTGATTCGATCCAGCAATCCCGCGCTTACGAAGCAGGGCTCTTGCTAGCGTACCATGCACATAGACGCACTGCGATTGCGTATAATTAATTTATCGGAAACGGCTGAGAAGCGCACCTTCCTACTTGCACCTGGTATACGCCTGGTCATGTCCTACACCGGTACTAAAGATGGCTCGAATCGGTGACCCATGCATCGTATCCTCCCCTTGTAAGTACAACTGGCTGCTTGGAGTCAAAAGAGACGTTCAGGAAATAGACATCTCAAGTGATGTACTGGACAGATCTAACTTCAGAGAACTAGTAGACAATCATCAATTTTCAGACCACCCAAACATGACATGCAACAGAACCTCGACTGGGGAGCGCAGAAAGATGATGATGATCATTGTTGTTTTAAGGGGCCTAACATCTAGGTTATCGGACCCTAATGGTTTGGGAGGTAGTAAAAGATGGCATGAGAATGAAAACGACAACTAACACCAACCACAGACTTACCCACTAGAAGATGAAATGGCAAATAAAGGACTGGAAGAATAGAAATACCCCCAACCCTCAAAAAATGAGGATTGAGGGACCTGGAAGTAAAGAGAGCCATGAAAGGCAGACAGGAAAGAGGAAAGATCCCACCCTGAAGTCGGTGGACAAGGGGAAAATACCGACCCAGCTCAGGAATCCCCCGGGATCGCCAACTCCCAAACTCACCAGCCGTGACCCTTTGAGGGTATCGCAAAATCCAGGGTGCACCAGAAGTGGTGGGGCTACATCCACCCTGCCTCCTTGATGGCCTTGAGCAGAAGGCAGGATATAACATGAAAACAAAAAGAAGGCTGATTCCTAGAAGATGGAGGGCTCAGGAAAGGTGAGAGAAGGGCCAATTAAGGCGGGAAAGAAAGAGACTCCCTAGGCCTCGGATACCCTAATACCGTCGAAGTTGGAAGAGAACAAGAGTTGACCTAGAGAGGTCAACAGGAAGGAGGACTGAGAGGATCCCGGTACAAGTAAGTGGAAGCAACGCTGGACTCAACTGTGGTCCCGTAGTCGCCAACCCACGCTCCACAAGTTGTGAGCCCCTGGGGGAGCTCAGAAAGATCCATAGGTAGATGACGAAGGAATTTTGGGAGGGCAAGAAAGTAAGATCAGCGCTCGCTAGTCGGGCAAAACGATGTAGAATACAATGTAAAATAATTTAACAAGGCACAAAACGTTGGATTACAATTTTCATACGAAGAAACGGAAATAATGCCCATTTCCAAAATTACAGCACTAGCTATTCTATTAAACAATGACAAGCAAATTAAAATTGTAAATAAATTTAAATATCTTGGTGAAATTCTCACTTGGAACTCCAACGAAAAATCGTCAACAGAAGAACATTTAAATTAAAAATGCCAACGAATTACTTGACCAACATACAAGAAGATAAATGCTCAAATTAAACATTACTGTTCCGTCGTTAACCTGAAGTGACTTAAGCATGTGAAACACTAAATTAAACACCAAATCAACGACAGATCAACTGCAGAAGGTTGACAGAAGAATAATCGGAAAAATAATTATAAAAGAAAACACCAGATGGATGGACAATGGAGATTGTTGCCTAATGCAGTTGTCTAACAGGAAAGTGATTCTATAATAGACACGATGAGAAAAAGGAGAATTGCATTTTCTGTCATTTATCGAGATTACATGACAATAGACTATTAAAACAACTATTTAACTAATAGTTTTGAAGAAGTTAAACAAAAAACAAGAAGTTCCGTGACGAACTAAACAGCCTACTTTTCTTAAAATTTAAGATTCATGCAATGATAAATCTATATGGATGGATCTATCTAGAATAATGGCGAAATTAAGTTGGTAATATCGAAATTTCTAATTAGTTCGAAATACTGTATACCTGGAATAATGTAGCCTAATGGAGAACTACAGTTGGCAGCCCTGGTGACTGAAAATATTCTTAGCTCCATCCCTTAAGGTACAGAATACAAAATTTGGTTGAAGTCCAATGGATAGCATGGATGTTACATGCAGTTAAACATTGGATCTAACAGCGCGCGTAAAATCATGTTGGCAACAATGACATACATGTATTGGTCAGAAACAGTCTGAAATAATATGATCTATTGTTGTGCCAATTTTGAATGAAATCCATTAGTTAGTATAGAAGTTACATGCATTTTAAAATTGGACCTATCAGCAGGCTTAGAATCACGTTGGTAGCACTGACGTATATAAGTTACTCCAAATTAATATAGAATGTCAGGTACTATACGTGTGCATAGTTTAAAGCTGTCGGCTTGCATAATTTCTGATATATTGGTATTTGGATAAAATAAATTAGGAGCATTTATTAACAGTTGGCAGCTCTGGTGGGTCTCAAGAATACGCCCAGTCATATCTGGTTATGTACACATACATCATACGAAATTTGGTTGAATTCCAATTGATAGTGTAGAAGTTATATGCATTTAAAAATTGGACCTATCAGCAGGCTTATAATCATTTTGGCAACACTGCCATTTATGGCCTCCTGGAAATTAAACTGCAATATTATTATCTATACGTGTGCCAATTTTGAAATAGCTCCCATTCATACCTCCCAAGATATCCGACATGGAGCTCAAATTTCAATTGCGATTTTTTAGCAGTTGGTAGCACTGGCATCATTTTCAAATATGGCCGTGAGATATTCGGGTATAGATCTTTACTCTTACCAAATTTTGTTTCGATTGTTCCAGCCGTTTAGGAGTTGATAGGGGGGACACACACACAGCCGGACAGACAGAAGGACAGACAGACAGACAGAAGGACAGACAGACAGACACACATTTGCCCGATCTCATAAGTCTACTTTTTCCTCATTTTTGCAAAATGTGAAAAGTAGGCTAATAATTGGTTCAAAGAAGTTCAAAATGATTTACAAGAGTTGAATATTATAATGCAACAAACACATAAGACTTACACTAAAACCTTTTAGGGGCAGATGACCTCGTAGTTCCGCCCCATAAAACAACAATAACTAACTAATTAACTAACATTAAAACAATGTCATATCTAATGAGGAAAGGACAGCCAGGATGAAGAGGGTTTGGGAGAGGAGGAAGATATTTAATAATGACAGCACTAAAGTTCCTGTTTATTATTAGATAACTTAAATGTATTTGATTTAATATAAGTACTCCAATGTGAGGCGTAAACTATGTACATAAATAAATAAGCGCCGTCATATTCCGAAATTAAACACGTGGACATTTACAAAATCGCTGAACTACGTAGAGACAGGTGATACTGTTCACATGGAACACGGATAAAACACTCAGGATAGCCGCTTTCTACGCCGGGATTCGAAGCTATGATCTGCGACTTGCGGCAGCTGCCCATACGATTGTGGCGCACGGATACGTCGCGGGACGATTCGAACTTGTTTCATTGCCAGACCACGCCGGGATTCGAAGCTATGATCTGCGACTTGCGGCAGCTGCCCATACGATTGTGGCGCACGGCTACGTCGCGGGACGATTCGAACTTGTTTCATTGCCAGACCACGCCGGGATTCGAAGCTATGATCTGCGACTTGAGGCAGCTGCCCATACGATTGTGGTTCACGGCTACGTCGCAGGACGATTCGAACTTGTTTCATTGCCAGACCTAGAATATTGGTGGTGGTTGTGGGAGGGTAAGAGGTAATAACCAAGCTGTGATAAGGGTGGAGCGGTGTGTGCTTCAAAGGGGTGATATTACACAATGACACTCGCAATCAAAGTTCATTGACATCGCTCCCTGCTGTGTGTTCCGGACTGTAATTGGGGGCCTCCCCTGATATACGTGTAATTATATATTTACTTCAGGGGGACCAGGACGAAGACTACTCATGGACAGGGCTCTGTAAATAATAATAATAATAATAATAGAACAAAGAAATTATATGAGCCTTACAGTAGTCGCATATGATGTGTAACATGTGACATGTTATCCTACTATGTGTGTCCCGGGAGCGCAAATCCCTTGTTGACAGTGAACTCTGTTGGTCATTGAAATAACTACTTGTAAAACTCCAGTGCCAAATGCTGACCGTAATGAATCATAATTGTTATTTGCCGTGGCGGAAGCAATCCACTGCCTGCTTGATGCGAGCTGCGCTCTATACTGATCGGTTAGTGAACCCATGCCAGCGATGTTATTGAAAATGGCCTAGTTTTGCCGATCAGCGCACTGCCAAGTATAGGCGCGATAAAAAAATAGGTGTGCGGAAGGTAAGTTATATTAAATGTGTTTCTTCCAGTGATATGTTTAGACCAACGAAGTTTCTATTATTGTTAGTAGTCGGCGTTAATATACTGAATTCCTACGTTGTTTGGAGTGTTTGTTGATGGGATATAGATTCCACATAGCCACATGGCCGACAGTACGTCGTTGTACCGATCTCCGCCATCACGCGCGCTCATTGTTTCCGTTCCATGCACTTCCGTCCCATCCATTTCCGTCCCATCCACTTCCGTCCCATCCATTTCCGTCCCATCCACTTCCGTCCCTTTTCCAAAATCACTCCCACAGAAATGTCCAGCTACCGAGTGGAAAGATGTTACACATCAAAAATCCTGAGAAAGATCCTAGGAACAGTCAGAGAAAATGGAGAGTACAGGAGGCGACATAACAACGAACTCTACATACGTGTGGAAAGGATAACGGGCTTGATGCGAGAAAGGAGAATTAGTTTCTACGGCCACATACCACGCATGAGCTCGCCGAGACTGACCAACCGCATATTTTCCTACTTTGTAGACAAGAAGACCAAGGGACCATGGGTTCTCTGAGATCGAAAAAGATCTTATAGAAGTAGGGGTTTCGCTTGAGACATTCAAGAACGTCTTCCTCCCCAGAAAAAACTTAGAGCACACCAGCGATTCCAAGAAAAGCCAAAACTGAGAACATACAAAAAGTGGGCGGCTGACAGAAAGAAGACGCACAGGAAACGGATGAAGGACTACCGGGAAAAGATTAGGGGAGGGCGGGCCACAGTGAGACAGAAAAAAATATATATTAGTATACTGTTGAGGTGCCGCTTCCTGGTGGTGCTGATTGGTACTATGGATGACTTACCAGGAACGATATGCTCTATCTGTGGATATATATTTATGTCATTCGGTGTCTTTGTATTATTGCTGTTCTTTGGTGAATGTTAATAAATAGATCGGCTACAAATTGGTGACCCCGAAGTGATATGAAGTAAATATTGGAGAACATTAATTAACAGTGTCCAATGCTTGATTTGTAAAATAAGAGGTTCCGGTACTGTGGGCTACCGGGTGGTGGTATTGGGAGGGGGGCTTTATGGAATACTGAAATATAGAGTTCTGAGAACGATATTTGTACGTTTTTTTTGAACACCTTTAAAAATGAATCAGTGGAAAAAATAGCAATATAATTTTGATTCGACTTTTTCCCCGATCAGAGGTTTCGGTACGGCGTACCGGTGCGTACCGCCACAAAAATAGAGCCCTGACAGTGTCAATTGATCGGCTGAAGCCTGCCTTCATCGCAACGACAGATGACGCCATTCCGCCTAGGTGTTCGACGACTCCAGTTATTCCACAACAGGACTCAGCCAAACCTACACCACAGGCGACTACCTCACCTTCGGCCGTTATTACCCGTTCCGGACGACGGGTTCGATTTACTGAGAAATATAGTCGAACTCTGAGGGGGGAGTATTGAGGTGCCGCTTCCTGGTGGTGCTGATTGGTACTATGGATGACTTACCAGAGAGCGATATGCTCTATCTGTGGATATATATTTATGTCATTCGGTGTCTCTGTATTATTGCTGTTCTTTGGCGAATGTTAATAAATAGATCGGATACACTGTCTTATTTTTCAATATATGAAAATGTCTTTATATACTGAAATATAAGTTGATTGTTGCTCATCAATCTCATACCCTTAGAATTTCCAAAACATCCACACTTTTCTGTAAAGATAATAAATTGTGAACATGTTGCAGCCGTCTCACTGTAGCCCACCCGTGGGCCACACTGAGACACAATGAAAAGAATTTATTTTAACTGGTTAAATACATAGATAAAAAAAGTCCTCTCGGCACGCCGGAAGGCGGAGGTAGATTTCATCGGGCAAACTTGGGGATAGGCGAAAATAGGCACAATATGCACGTTTTCGCAGAAGGATCCGACCTCATTTATTGCGAGAAAGTATTTTATAATTGGAGCTTAATTAACTTTGTTTTTCGTCATTTTATGCATATTTTAAACTTTTTATTGTCTTATGGGGACGGTAAACTTCTTGTCATTTGGGGTACATTTTTATACTTGTGGTCACACTGTCCTTATGCAAGGTTTCGACACTGATGAGTAACTATGTAACGGTCTGTTACTTCTTCACGCAAAATTATATCTCCCGCAGAGATTTTGGTTGGTTCCTCAGTTTAGGGACTGCGTCAACGCGGTCATGTAACCCCGTGTACTCTGGGTGAGTGTAGAATCTGTCTGATAAACGGTGTGAATTGTGATGGCTGTATTAGTCTGTAATTCAGGTGAGGACTGCAGACGGTAAATTTCAAGCAGTTCCTAATGTTACTACCAGATTCTACCGTCAACGACACCTAGCTCTGAACTTGGCTACGAGATGCCACCGCAACCAGCAACTCGCAACGAACGCTGGATCTTCCCTCCAATGGAAATCATACTGAGGGATTTTTAGCGCTCTTAGAAAATCCGACGACTTCGGCCGGCTTTGAACCCGCGAACTTGGGCACAGAAGTTCAGCATACTACTAGTTACGTCACCGAGGCCGCTTCTCACTTAGTCAGATCGAAAACAGAATGTGATCGCGTGCAAGTGCGTTGTCATGGCAACGTCTGATGGCTCATCCCTCATCAATTTAGTAGTGTTGTCATGGCAACCTCTGATAGCTCTTGGCATTTTCTTATAATTCCGAAATCATTTTTCTCATCCCTTGGCGTAATGGTGGGTCATATCAAAAATTCTTTCAGACAAAAGTTTTAGGTAATTATTAGGGGAATATTGTCCATTTTGTACGGTTTTGATATTGTGCCTATTAAGAGAGATATGATTAATGTTTCCCGAAAAACCCACTTTTTCCCACCCCTTTGGTCAATGGTTGGTGCTATCAAAAAACTCTTCAAACATAAATATTTGGGCCTTATTCGACACATAGTATGAACTTTGAATGGATTCGATATTTCAAATATTAAGAGAGTTATACGATATTTCACTTTTTCGAAAAAAGACCCCCATTTTCACCCCCGTCAACCGATTGTGTCCATTAACGAACTCGACCGAGATTTTACAGGGATACATATTATGTAACAAATTCAAATTGATTGGTGCAAAATTGCGGTAGTTATCGTGTCCACAAGAAACTGATATATGTATATATTGTGCCCAATTAGTCACGGCAGTCTGGCATCGAACTCAGGTCTCATCAGAGAAGACCAGGCACATGGTTACGCCTAGGGTCGAACCATTGGTCTCTAAGGGGGAGCAATTATAGGGAACCCACAGAGCAATGAGAAGTATATTGACATATAATAGTCTAGCGTGATTTCACGATTTATACGTGAAAATCATAGCAATTTAAAGGAGGAATTGTAGCCAAATGCATAGGAAATATACGTTTTCAGTGCATACGAAAACGAGAGAGGGCGAGTTTGGCAGTTTACAAATGACCCTTAGCGAGTGGGCGGAGTAGCCTAGGCGCCGACCGCACTACTTACGTCTGGAGCGGAGAGACAGCTCAAAATTAATGACCCGGGTATCCACTACTTGACAACGGGGCAAGCTATGGCGGGACCGCATGCACAAGGAAATTAATTAATTACAGCTAAATGGAACATTGTAATGCATTGAAATATACACACAGATGAATATATTCACGGAGAAGTAATTTAGGAGTGGGTTTTCACCTAAATTAATGCCTATATCTCCAAATGACCGCATTACAACCTAACCCACCGTGGCGTCATAACGCGCTGAACTAAGGCAATTAATTGTAATTAATTGGCCGAAGCGATCGCCGGCACGCGAATGTTTTTGAAACCTCCACACCTAAATAAACAAGATGCGGATGTCATTTCGGCTGAAGAGGGATTATTTCAAGAAGGGAGTCGCTCTCACATGTCCCGTGAACTATTTTGTGCAAGAAACCTTTATAAGGGGGAGCAGCCCACGCCAAGTCAGTTGAAAGAGTCAGTTGATCTACAGTCGCTCGAGTTGAAAGTTGTTAGTTGACCTACAGAAGTTGGAAGTTAGTCTTTTGTCTACATTCGTTCTACAGTAAGCACGCCAAGTATTAAAATATCAACGCTCCGCCGTTGAAGACAATGGAAGCAAGTTATAAGCTTCATAAGTAATCATGAAGTGCGTCGAAAGTAAATTAATGCAGATATTTATCTATGATCTGACGCAGATATAAATTCGCTACAGCGAAAAGGAACTTATAATGTTTTCGAACAGTTCTTATACCGGGAGGTATTGTCAGAATTGTATGACATTATCATCAGGATCACTACAGTGATGGGAGCGTGGAAGTCATTGTCACCTAACCAGGATAGTGAGCTGAACGTGATTGCAGGGAACGAGGATCGAACATCCGTAAAACGCTACTAGATTTCACGTAGACCAGCGGTTGTCATAATTGCATCGCATCTCTGAGATCAAGCGTAGGAGAAGTCCGGATTAAGGATCAAAATGTGAAGTAATGGATCAAGTGTACATAAATTGTGAAATAATGATTTAAAGTGTTCATGTGTCTAATGGTTAATATTCAGTGTATAGCAGTGGTAAAGGCCACTTATAAAAATATGTGTATCATGTGGCAAGTGTGTGAATCTCAGTGTTGTGTTAAGGATATAATGATGGCTTAAACCAATCATCATGGTAGCGCTCAGGCTGGCATTTTCCAGCAAGAAGGAAAAAGTGAGTACACATGCAATTATATCCTTATAACTGAATAGTTCACCATGTAACGATTTATCACTTTGAGATTAAAAGATGTAATAGTCACTTACTGAACGAGTTTTCACCACTCGTCTTGAATAAAGTATGGCTTGGAAGGTGATTTGTTTAGGACCCTTTAGGTCAAAAATAGTGATGAATCTAACGGTAACGGTAAATGAATAATAATAATAAACTGGGGTCGGCAACAATAAAGTAATGGGCAAATTTGGCCTAAATAATGTTCAAATAGTGTCATGTCTAATTTAAAGATACTGTAATTTGGTAAACAGTAAAAATGTAACGTGGAATATAGTGAAATACGAGAGCTTTTTCAGTGTCAGTGAAAATTTGAATGAATATTTGATATGGTCAATCCTTAGGATTATGTTTGAGGACCATTAAATTAAAGTAAGCCAGTAAATTTATACATTTGTGTTAGGAGCTATGTAAAGCTTTGGCTTAAGTAGTATAACAGAGAGAACGCAGGTGCCTTAATAATGGAGTCATCTATGTGAAAGATTGTTTGAGCCGCATGTATAGCGTGCAGATTAACGTAGAATCCAGTGATTTACGTAAGATAATCGCGGGGATTGACTAGTATAGCTTGCGCGTTAGGTGAAGAGTTGGCTGAATCTTCGAGGAGTATCGCCTTTGTGCATACTGTATTATACGCAGCGATTTGGATAGATCCTGTCTATTTCCAACGCTTGCATGAATTATGGCCACTATTGACGTCCGTCGAGACGCGGTGAGCATTTGTACCAATGGTCTACCCTGATAGGTAGGATCATATTCGTCGTCTAGGAACGCAGATTTCCTGATATATTACTGACAGCTGCTGGTGAAAACCGTGGGGTTTCACTATGATGCGCGTCTTAAAGCCACATAATCACCATAGAACGGCAAGGCTATCACTAGAATTCCACCCCAGCCATGAATGTTTATTAAGGAGCCAGTTTGAGCCCAAATACACTATAAAGATAGGTGTTAATTAATTAAATGACTCAATTACTTAGGAATCACGCCTAGCGTATCTGAACTGTTATATAATTGTAAACAAGTTTGACCTTGACGATAGAGAGAGAAAGGTAGTGTGGACCATTTCCGTGGCGGCCATCTTGGTTAGCCAGCTGGAACGAATTTTATGGCCTGCTGAGGGGGAGAAAGGTCGTCGACTGATCCCTTGTCAGTTACAGTCACAGTAGGACACTGAGGAATCTCGGTATTTAAATATGCAATTAAAATATGAGTTTTATAATGATGCCAATTGAATTGAATGGTGTGTGGCAAGTCACATACGTTGTTGGATCATAGAAATCAGATAATATTTGGCGAAGTTATCCTCTGAGGAGGAAAGCTGAACCAAAATAATGTAGGCGTCTTCTTTAATATGCATTTTGCCACTTCATGCTAATTTATGCAAACGGGTATGTGTTTTTCCCAGAACATGACACAGTTGTAACTATGGTAAGCCCGACAAGACCCAGAAAATCGTTATATGGTGAAACTATAAAATATTCTATCCATGTTTATTTTTTTTAAGGAGCATGTACCACTGTCCTAGATCGTTCATAGGGATGGAAAGAAGGAAGATGATTCGCACGACACAACAAATATTTGTTAATAAATGCAGAATGTAATGAATTTTGCTAGTTAAAGTAAATGCCATAAGAGACGGAATAATGTCTTAGTAATATCATTTTTATGTGACATGTGATTTTTGTGATAAGATACTCCCATTAACTAAGATTGTGTCACATGATGAACACTATGGAAACCTTGTAATCTGAACTATTATTGACAGGATGTTAGAATTAGGTTTGAGTGCAGTGTAGCACTATTTTTAAGAAGAAAGTTCACAGGATAACCCTATTTATTTGTGGGAATTAAATGTAATTTGTCCTTTGATTTGTATTTGTTGTTTAGCCATGATTTTAGACCAGTAAATCTTTTATTTTTTAGGAATGTTGTGTATTTCCTGTAGAAGTAGTTACCTGGTAGACTCAAATCCTGAGCATGTGGTCGTATTGTGGGCAGGAACGTCCCATACCTCGAAAGACCGTGAGCTAGTTGGGATACGAACACATGGTCCACATGGTGACAATCGGGTACATGGGGGAGTTGTCTCTGTACTTGGATTGAGTCACAGGTATTGCTTAAAGTCGGCCGAGATATTAATGGTAGAAGCAAGTACAGCATATATATTAGGACAAAATAGGAAAGGCCGCATCCCATTTGTTAATAAGCCATCACGTTTAAAAATAATTGTTGATAATCCTCCATAAGACATGCTTATATATGTAACTTTCACCAAACTCCTTTAATTATCAGGTCACTAAATTATTAACATGACGCTGATACGTGGGGCCAGCTTAAAATACAGGTAACCTCCACTTAAGCATGATACCTACCCCAACGTACATTATTAACATGGCGCCCAACGTGGATGGCTTATGGGATTCAGAAAAAAACCATAATAATAGCATGGTTTTCATGGGGAAAACCATAGAAATAATATTTTTCCTCAAACTTTTTTTGAGCGATTGTGAGTCTTTCTAGATGATGTTCAGACGTCAGACATTGTTGTCAGACGGGTACGAGGGTCAATACCCATTCCATAGTTAGTTTTGACATTTTATAATATGTTGTTGTTGTTGTCGCGGGATCGGAATCTTTTCTTTCCAATAGAACGTGCCAGCATATTCAGCTGCGGCCTACCTGAATCTCAAATTAAGTAGTACAGGATGGCTGGAACGGAAGAAGTACTCAGGTGTATTGCTGAGTTAAGGGAACATTTCGATGTTATTAATGCTAAAAGTAAGGAAGAATCCAAGGCATTTAAAGATGAAATAGCGGGTAGATTGGATGCCAATCAAACCGAAATAAATAATAGACTAGAGGCTAATCAAGCTGAAATAAGTACTAGACTAGAGGCTAGTCAAGCTAATGTAAACACGCAGTTAGAATTAAACCTAATAGAGGTTAATAAGAAAATGGACGACGTTAAAGAGTCTGTCCAGCGTGAGGTAACTAAGAATATTGTTAGCGTGATCTCAGAAATGCAAGATGATAACGATAAACGCTTTGAGTCTATTGAATTAAAATTAGAGAGCAATCTGCAAATGTGCAGAGAGTCACAGCGTGAAATTAACGATAATTTAAACAGTATGTCCAGGGAGCTTAAAGACATTCAAAGTCAGAATGAAGCTAATACTAAACGTCAGTTAGAGCAATTTAACACGTTCACTCAGACCGTGGATCATAGGTTCGAGGATAATGACGTAAAATGGAATACGCGAATGGCAGGTTACGCCAAGGCGGTAGACGAAGCCTTAAGAAAACAGGATCAGAATATCCTTGACCAATGCAAGGAAATTCAGGAAATAAAAACTTCTGATCAAGAGAATAAGGAGATAATGTCTAATATGAAGAGACAAGTCGGAAAAGTGCAGAAAGAGTTGGAACAAACTCAGAGTGACTTAGCAGTTATCCATAAAAGACAGGACGAAGACCAAGGGTAAATCACGAAAATAAGGACTGAATTCTCTCATATACAAGGTCACATTCAAAGGGAAGTTACAGGCTTACGCGAAGAATTAGAACTTCGAGAAGGCTTAAAGACTGAAGCCAGCGATAAGACTCTTGCCGAAGTAAGAGAAAGTCTAGCAGGGGAAATTATCCACCTGAAGGAAAACCTTAAGGATGATAAGGAAAAGGTATTTTCTATGGCAGAAAGAAACCGAGATCGCCTAGAGAAAATAGAACGAGAGGTATTAGCTCGTTTGGAAAGGGCGGAAAACAGGCACAGCCAAATTGAGACTAGAATGATAGCGCAGGAGGAATCCATGTTGCGGAATCCTAGGTCTAGCGAAGGAAGTATAGACGAGAATAGGAGAAATAAATGGGCAGAGATAGAAATACAGCCCACTCCAAAGAATGCAGCCATGCCAAGTGACAGCCCGTATGCCACACCTGGTATGCCAATGGCCATGTCAACACCGCATGAAAATGCTGTACAAAACCAAATAGTCACAGTTATAAGGGCTAGTGATGAGAAACCAAAGAAATACTCTGGGAGTAATTCTAATATGACACCCAAGTACTGGCTTAAAGAAGTTTCCGAGTACTTGAATGATGCGAAAGTACCGCCAGAGCGCAGGTTAAGAGCGATTGAAAAACTAACCGAAGGGGAGTGTGCGCTATGGTTTAGGAGTTTTCGGTACACGTTCGACACCGTTGACGAATTTCGCCAAGCATTTTTAAGCAGATATTGGAACGCGAGCGTACAACAAAACCTCAGACTGGACTTGTATTCCAGGCGTTACAGTACTAGTAATCCGACTAAGTACGGAGAGTTCTTTGTGAATCAATTGTGCCGTTTTCGCGAGCTTGATGAAGGGCTTAAAGAGTCAGATTTATGCATAGCAATAGCCAAGCAGCTACCGTATGAAGTACAGCGTCTGCTAATCTCAGCAAACGCCAAAACTGCAATCGATATGGAGGAAGTGCTGAGACAACTCGATCTAACCACAGTGCAGCACGCAAGGCAAAGTCGACAGGTGGAACAGGTTAACATGACAAATACGCCGATTGAGCCAACTAAGGTGCAGACAAAGAGCAAATCTACAAGCACCGAAACAGAAAAATCCGACTGGCAGCGCGAAGGACGCGAAAACCAAAATTGGAGGCCAGCGTATCGAGGAGGTTCGAACCGTGGTAACCGAGGAAGGAAAAACTGGAATCAGCGTGGTACCAGAGACCAGCAGCTGGATAACAGAAGAAATTACGGCCGAAATGGGAACAACCAAGGATGGAGATCCCAAGAGCAGAGTCGTGGGTTCGATGAAGAGGCGGAAGAACGTTATCACGCATCTTTAAGATACATGGAAGAGCGCGGAGATGATCCGAGACAATCGCGAGTTCATTGAGATGAAGCGATTCGGAATAGAAGGTCACCCGACATATATCAAAATGATGACGGTGCCAAAAGTCTGGAACTTCAACAGCATGAAGACAGGCAGAAGAACTCCACAAAGAATGGAGCAATTGAAAAAAAACACCAAATTTAAATGACCAAAGAGAGATAAGTTCAGGATGGAATGCAGTGAATGTTGTTAACTGGATTGCCAAACCTGAGGAGCTTATCGAAGATCTCGATGAAAGAACGGTCAATGTAAGAAGGGAACTACCTATTATTATTGTGAACATTGCGGGAATGAAAGTAAGAAGTCTCATTGATACAAGGTCAACAGTGTGTTTGATAACCCAGGCATTATACAGTGAAATCCAGAGTAAAATCCACGTATTGAAAATACCTATTTCAAGCGTGAAAATAAAAGGTGTCATACCAGATAAAGTTATGATATGCAAATACCAAGTATTTTTAGATTTGCAGATAGGGAACTCTACATTCTCACAGAGCTTCCTACTTGTGAATAAGCTGCCGTATAACCTCATTGTTGGGATGGATTTCATAAGAGAGTATAAAGTTATTATAGATCTCTCGCAAGACGTTGTGATGTTTCGCGCAAGTGAGGGAAAGGAAGAGTTAGAACTCTCATTAAGGCATAATGAAACGAGACAAGAAGAATACGTATGGCATACATACGGAGATATGACTGGGGATGCAGTGTCGACAATAGAAGACATTGAGGAAGAATTGGCAACACTGGCCGCAGACATTGAAAAGGATCTCGAACCAAAATTTGAAGAATGCCTGGAAGAGAAGATTGAGGAAGCTAAATTTGGTCCAGAATATAAACAAATGCTAAGGGAACTGCTATTCGAGTATAAAGGAGTCTTCGATTCGAGACCTGGCCGGATCAAGAATTTCCAGTATGCGTTCCAAGTCAGCGATTGGACGCCATTCAAACAGAAGCCGTATCCTGTAGCTGAGAAACATTATTTAAAGGTCAAAGAAGCGATACAGGAAATGCTAGAAGCAGGCGTCATTGTAAAGACAGCCACACCTTATGTCAGCCCACTGGTAGTTGTACCGAAACAGGATGGAAGTGTGAGGATATGCCTGGACCTACGAAATTTGAATTCCAAGGTCATACCGGAATTTGATAAAGTGCCGCCCATTAAGGAGGTACTCAGGAGGTTCAAAGGAAAGACTGTGTTCTCAAATCTTGACCTGACGGCAAGTTTTCACCATCTTGCTCTGGAAGAGAAAACAAGTCTATTAACCGGATTTTTATTTGACCAGCACACGTATTCATACGTACGTCTTCCATTTGGATTAAAAACAGCAGGTTCAGCGTTGATACGAGCGCTAGATAGGAACCTATCCGAAGAAGTAAAAGCTACAACCATATGCTACGTAGATGATATACTACTGACCTCTGAAACAGTTGAAGAACATGTCAGAGATCTACGCAAGTTGTTATATGACCTAAGTCAGGCTAACTTTAAGGTCAATATAAAGAAGTCTAACTTTGCTCAGAGAGAAGTTAAATTTCTAGGTCACGTAATAGATGCACAAGGAGTCAGACCTAATCCGGGAAAATTGGAAGTCATTAAACGTTTCCCGAGACCAACGAAGGTAAAGAACGTCAGGCAATATCTAGGCGTTATTGGATTCTTTTCAAACCATTGTCCGAAGTATACCGAGACTGTAGCACCACTCCAAGACTTACTTAAGAAGGGAGGAAGATGGCGATGGACGGAGCAATGCGAGGAAGCCTTCGTGAAATCTAAACAGATGCTGTTAGATTATGTAAAATTGGGATATCCTGACTACACTCAGAAATTTATTATCCAGACTGACGCATCCTTCATAGGCATTGGAGCTATGTTATATCAGGAAAATATGGACAGGCCAGAGGAGAAAACTTATATTGCATTTATCAGTAGAAGGTTGAAGCCTAATGAAAAGAATTATACGGTCACGGAGATCGAATTACTCGCGATACTGTATGCCTTACAGTATTGGCACAAGCTGATTTATGGTTTTAGAATTATATTGCGAACAGACCATAAAGCCCTAACGTTCCTGCTGAAAACTGACTTGTCGAGTCAAAGACTGACAAGGTGGTCCCTGTACATACAACAATTTCAAGTGGAAATAGAATATTGCCCGGGGAAGGACAATATCATACCTGACTTGCTAAGTAGATACCCTACAGCAGAGGAAGAAGAAGCTCTAGCTATCGAGATAGAAGATAGAGATCAGAAGACCTTAGATGATCTGAGGAACATCACCGTTTTTCAACGTGAAGATCCCTGGATACGGTTGATGATTAATTACTTCGAGGGAAAACTGGATAGAGGAACCCCGATGTATGTGGAAGCTGAAGCACTGTCAACGGAATATCTATGGTTTAACCAGATGCTACATAAATGGAGCGACTCTGACCACACCAAACCCAGGGTTGTTGTACCACCAGCATTGCAGAGAAGGCTAGTATGGCTAGCACACCGAGCTTTTGGACACTCCGGTGTAGATAAGACTGTTGCCCTGCTTAAAGAGGCATTTATTTGGCCAAAACTTAGAGAAACAGTCAGAAATACTATCACGGACCCTACCTGATTATAAGGGATCTGCAAAATAATGCATATCGGATCAAAGATGAAGCAACGGGTAGAGAAGTTGTGGTAAACGCAGCTAACTTGAAACTATATAGTCCACCAGAAGACTATGATGCGAGAGAGGAACAAGCTATGCACATCCAAGTGAACGGGGAATCATTACATATGCACGGAAAGATTCTTGAGAAAAGCTTGCAGGCTCAAGAAGGGTCGAAGCGAAGCAACCAGCTCGCCAACCCAGCGGACACGAAGGAAGAATGCAGCTGTCTACTGCAGGAACTTTATGACCAGTTGAGGGAAGCCGCTGTGAAGCTGAGGGGGATGAAAGAACAATTGAGAAGGGAGAACGAGAGTCTACAAGACAGCAGACAGAGTGGAGTGGGGAACGAGAAAGCCCATTGCCGAGAGCAATGACCGCTTAAAGTAAATACTGCATGGAGTTGATGCCAGCTGATAGGCCCGAAAAATTCACTTATGAAATGAATTTTTCGAACTTAGCAGGAGAAAGATGTGCCCAATTAGTCACGGCAGTCTGGCATCGAACTCAGGTCTCATCAGAGAAGACCAGGCACATGGTTATGCCTAGGGTTGAACCATTGGTCTCTAAGGGGGAGCAATTATAGGGAACCCACAGAGCAATGAGAGGTATATTGACATATAATAGTCTAGCGTGATTTCACGATTTATACGTGAAAATCATAGCAATTTAAAGGAGGAATTGTAGCCAAATGCATAGGAAATATACGTTTTCAGTGCATACGAAAACGAGAGAGGGCGAGTTTGGCAGTTTACAAATGACCCTTAGCGAGTGGGCGGAGTAGCCTAGGCGCCGACCGCACTACTTACGTCTGGAGCGGAGAGACAGCTCAAAATTAATGACCCGGGTATCCACTACTTGACAACGGGGCAAGCTATGGCGGGACCGCATGCACAAGGAAATTAATTAATTACAGCTAAATGGAACATTGTAATGCATTGAAATATACACACAGATGAAAATATTCACGGAGAAGTAATTTAGGAGTGGTTTTTCACCTAAATTAATGCCTATATCTCCAAATGACCGCATTACAACCTAACTCACGCTCAAGAGCAGGGATACTGTAACCAGCCAGCGGGGAACCCCCACCGTGGCGTCATAACGCGCTGAACTAAGGCAATTAATTGTAATTAATTGGCCGAAGCGATCGCCGGCACGCGAATGTTTTTGAAACCTCCACACCTAAATAAACAAGATGCGGATGTCATTTCGGCTGAAGAGGGATTATTTCAAGAAGGGAGTCGCTCTCACATGTCCCGTGAACTATTTTGTGCAAGAAACCTTTATAAGGGGGAGCAGCCCACGCCAAGTCAGTTGAAAGAGTCAGTTGATCTACAGTCGCTCGAGTTGAAAGTTGTTAGTTGACCTACAGAAGTTGGAAGTTAGTCTTTTGTCTACATTCGCTCTACAGTAAGCACGCCAAGTATTAAAATATCAACGCTCCGCCGTTGAAGACAATGGAAGCAAGTTATAAGCTTCATAAGTAATCATGAAGTGCGTCGAAAGTAAATTAATGCAGATATTTATCTATGATCTGACGCAGATATAAATTCGCTACAGCGAAAAGGAACTTATAATGTTTTCGAACAGTTCTTATACCGGGAGGTATTGTCAGAATTGTATGACATTATCATCAGGATCACTACAGTGATGGGAGCGTGGAAGTCATTGTCACCTAACCAGGATAGTGAGCTGAACGTGATTGCAGGGAACGAGGATCGAACATCCGTAAAACGCTACTAGATTTCACGTAGACCAGCGGTTGTCATAATTGCATCGCATCTCTGAGATCAAGCGTAGGAGAAGTCCGGATTAAGGATCAAAATGTGAAGTAATGGATCAAGTGTACATAAATTGTGAAATAATGATTTAAAGTGTTCATGTGTCTAATGGTTAATATTCAGTGTATAGCAGTGGTAAAGGCCACTTATAAAAATATGTGTATCATGTGGCAAGTGTGTGAATCTCAGTGTTGTGTTAAGGATATCATGATGGCTTAAACCAATCATCATGGTAGCGCTCAGGCTGAAGAGCTGGCATTTTCCAGCAAGAAGGAAAAAGTGAGTACACATGCAATTATATCCTTATAACTGAATAGTTCACCATGTAACGATTTATCACTTTGAGATTAAAAGATGTAATAGTCACTTACTGAACGAGTTTTCACCACTCGTCTTGAATAAAGTATGGCTTGGAAGGTGATTTGTTTAGGACCCTTTAGGTCAAAAATAGTGATGAATCTAACGGTAACGGTAAATGAATAATAATAATAAACTGGGGTCGGCAACAATAAAGTAATGGGCAAATTTGGCCTAAATAATGTTCAAATAGTGTCATGTCTAATTTAAAGATACTGTAATTTGGTAAACAGTAAAAATGTAACGTGGAATATAGTGAAATACGAGAGCTTTTTCAGTGTCAGTGAAAATTTGAATGAATATTTGATATGGTCAATCCTTAGGATTATGTTTGAGGACCATTAAATTAAAGTAAGCCAGTAAATTTATACATTTGTGTTAGGAGCTATGTAAAGCTTTGGCTTAAGTAGTATAACAGAGAGAACGCAGGTGCCTTAATAATGGAGTCATCTATGTGAAAGATTGTTTGAGCCGCATGTATAGCGTGCAGATTAACGTAGAATCCAGTGATTTACGTAAGATAATCGCGGGGATTGACTAGTATAGCTTGCGCGTTAAGTGAAGAGTTGGCTGAATCTTCGAGGAGTATCGCCTTTGTGCATACTGTATTATACGCAGCGATTTGGATAGATCCTGTCTATTTCCAACGCTTGCATGAATTATGGCCACTATTGACGTCCGTCGAGACGCGGTGAGCATTTGTACCAATGGTCTACTCTGATAGGTAGGATCATATTCGTCGTCTAGGAACGCAGATTTCCTGATATATTACTGACAGCTGCTGGTGAAAACCGTGGGGTTTCACTATGATGCGCGTCTTAAAGCCACATAATCACCATAGAACGGCAAGGCTATCAATAGAATTCCACCCCAGCCATGAATGTTTATTAAGGAGCCAGTTTGAGCCCAAATACACTATAAAGATAGGTGTTAATTAATTAAATGACTCAATTACTTAGGAATCACGCCTAGCGTATCTGTACTGTTATATAATTGTAAACAAGTTTGACCTTGACGATAGAGAGAGAAAGGTAGTGTGGACCATTTCCGTGGCGGCCATCTTGGTTAGCCAGCTGGAACGAATTTTATGGCCTGCTGAGGGGGAGAAAGGTCGGTCGACTGATCCCTTGTCAGTTACAGTCACAGTAGGACACTGAGGAATCTCGGTATTTAAATATGCAATTAAAATATGAGTTTTATAATGATGCCAATTGAATTGAATGGTGTGTGGCAAGTCACATACGTTGTTGGATCATAGAAATCAGATAATATTTGGCGAAGTTATCCTCTGAGGAGGAAAGCTGAACCAAAATAATGTAGGCATCTTCTTTAATATGCATTTTGCCACTTCATGCTAATTTATGCAAACGGGTATGTGTTTTTCCCAGAACATGACACAGTTGTAACTATGGTAAGCCCGACAAGACCCAGAAAATCGTTATATGGT
Source organism: Meconema thalassinum (assembly GCA_946902985.2). Taxonomy (NCBI): domain Eukaryota; kingdom Metazoa; phylum Arthropoda; class Insecta; order Orthoptera; family Tettigoniidae; genus Meconema; species Meconema thalassinum. The sequence goes on along the minus strand of OX336399.1, from coordinate 46,907,112 downwards.
GAAACTATAAAATATTCTATCCATGTTTATTTTTTTTAAGGAGCATGTACCACTGTCCTAGATCGTTCATAGGGATGGAAAGAAGGAAGATGATTCGCACGACACAACAAATATTTGTTAATAAATGCAGAATGTAATGAATTTTGCTAGTTAAAGTAAATGCCATAAGAGACGGAATAATGTCTTAGTAATATCATTTTTATGTGACATGTGATTTTTGTGATAAGATACTCCCATTAACTAAGATTGTGTCACATGATGAACACTATGGAAACCTTGTAATCTGAACTATTATTGACAGGATGTTAGAATTAGGTTTGAGTGCAGTGTAGCACTATTTTTAAGAAGAAAGCTCACAGGATAACCCTATTTATTTGTGGGAATTAAATGTAATTTGTCCTTTGATTTGTATTTGTTGTTTAGCCATGATTTTAGACCAGTAAATCTTTTATTTTTTAGGAATGTTGTGTATTTCCTGTAGAAGTAGTTACCTGGTAGACTCAAATCCTGAGCATGTGGTCGTATTGTGGGCAGGAACGTCCCATACCTCGAAAGACCGTGAGCTAGTTGGGATACGAACACATGGTCCACATGGTGACAATCGGGTACAATATATATATATTCATAAATTATATATAAACTTTTTAACTGACGGTGGTTTTGGGGTCTAGGGGATGTGAAACGTGAAGATATGTCGAAATTTTCCGGAAGTCGAAACATAGTACCCATTGCAATAGTTAGCTTTCTAATGAAATCTACCTAAAAGGAAGAAAATTTTACTTTCCTTGCCTCAAAAACGATGATGTTGTTTAACACCTACATAACATGCTTCTTTCAAAGTGTAAATTGGATCAAAATGGCTGCTACCAGGAGATCCAACCTCTATGATATACACACATCAAAAAAAGTTTTGCATCACCTCGGTTCCCAGATCTCCGGCATATAGACGTTGACTGTGTATATTGTATCAAAGATACAGTCCCTTTGACTGTTCATAGATGTCACTAAAACTGCTCAAAGATGTAAACAACCATGCATGAACAGGGCCTATTAGACGGAGGGGGTACGACAGCCGATCAGTTCCAGTCATTCCACCAGGACGAAAGTACGCTGCTCATGTTGTCTGTAGTTCTACCATGCCTAGAAGGTCAATACCGCAGTTCGATCGCGTCCGCATTGTTACTTTGTGTCAAGAAGGGCTCTCAACAAGGGAAGTTTCCAGGCGTCTCAGAGTGAACCAAAGCGATGTTGTTCGGACATGGAGGAGGTACAGAGATACAGGAACTGTCGATGACAGGCCTCGCTCAGGCCGCCCAAGGGCTACTACTGTAGTGGATGACCGCTACTTACGGATTGCCGCTCGGAGGAACCCTGACAGCAATGCCACCATGTTGAATAATGCGTTTCGTTCAGCCACAGGACGTCGTGTTTCAACTCATACTGTGCGCAATAGGCTGCATGATGCGCAACTTCACTCCCGACGTCCATGGCGAGGTCCAGCTTTGCAACCCCGACACCATGCAGCGCGGTACAGATGGGCCCAACAACATGCTGAATGGACCCCACAGAATTGGCATCACGTTCTCTTCACCGATGAGTGTCGCATATGCCTTCAACCAGACAATCGTCGGAGACGTGTTTGGAGGCACCCTGGTCAGGCTGAACGTCTTAGACACACTGTCCAGCGAGTGCAGCAAGGTGGTGGTTCCCTGATGTTTTGGGGTGGCATTATGTGGGGCCGACGTACTCCACTGGTGGTCATGGAAGGCTCCGAAACGGCTTTACGATACCTGAATGACATCCTCCGACCCATAGTGCAACCATATCGGCAGAATATTGGAGAGGCATTTGTCTTCATGGACGACAATTCTCGACCTCATCGTGCACATCTTGTGAATGCGTTCCTTCAAGATAACGACATCGCTCGACTACAGTGGCCAGCATGTTCGCCAGACATGAACCCTATCGAACATGCCTGGGATATGTTGAAAAGGGCTGTTTATGGACGTCTTGACCCACCAACCACTCTGAGAGATTTACGCCGAATTGTCGTTGAGGAGTGGGACAATTTGGACCAACAGTGTCTTGATGAACTTGTGGATAGTATGCCACGACGAATACAGGCATGCATCAATGCAAGAGGACGTGCTACTGGGTATTAGAGGTAGTGGTGTGTACTGCAATCTGGACCACAAATGCTGCAAGTCTAGCTGTATGCTGGTACAACATGCAATGTGTGGGTCTCATGAGCAATAAAACGAGCTGAAATGTTGTTTGTGTTGATCTCTATTCCCTTTGTATTTAAAGGTTCCGGAACTCTTGGAACCGAGGTGATGCAAAACTTTTTTTGATGTGTGTATTTAAAAAATCCTCTCTTTCAAAAAATAGATTCAATTAGCTTGTCTCACTGAGGCCCACCTTCCCCTAAAGCTCAAAGACGGAAACAGTTGAAGTAACGTTTTCTATAGCTGGTCGAAACGAAGAAGAAGAAGAAGATGAAAAATATTTTGGATGAAAAGGAATTCCCAGGAGCTTTATCATCATTCAGAGAAAATCTCTGACACATTCAGGAAAAGATGTTTGCAATGTTACGGGCATATTCTCACAATGAGTGATCACAGGCTGACTAAAAGCATTCTAAATCTTACTCTCTCAATGGAAGCTAAGAACAACTGACTGCTTGAAGTTTAAAAAGACCTTCAGGAAATAGACATCTCAAGTGATGTGGTACTGGATAGGTAACTATTTGACAATCATCAATTTTCAGACCACCAAACATTACATCCAGCAGAACCTGGACGGGCAAGCGCAGAAAGAGCCACAGGGAGAATATTAAGGGATTTTGGGGAAGACGAGAAAGCTGGTCAGTGCTCATTAGACAGGCATAACGATGTAAAAATAATAATAATAATAATAATAATAATAATAATAATAATAATAATTGAGGGATTTAACCAGGCGATGCAACACAAAGTTATAAATTCAATACGTTACAGGAAATTCATCTTGAAAGACCAACTGTTATAGATCACGAGTGCAGGAAGTTCAATACCATCCTAGAAACTATTGACACAGTATAGATATCATTTATACAGTATGGACACATCAGACTTTTACCATGTAATTTTTATCGTTTCAAATGATCTTGTCGACTTCATCGTTATGCTTGAGTCATAAGTTATGCGTTACGGAGACGGAGACGGTGACGTCATGCAGCCACGCGGGAAGCCTAAGTTAATGGTTAATGGACGGCGAGTGCGTGACGTCATGCAGCCACGCGGGAAGCCTAAGTTAATGGTTAATGGAGTCTGTTGAAAGAGTCCTGGGGCGTCGAGCGACCTGGGGCTTCGAGCGAAGCGAAAAGAATACAGGGTGACTCCTAAAGAGGTGTGCAAGATGCCAGATAAGAATACAGGGTGACTCCTAAAAAGATACACAAGATGCCAGATAAGAATACAAGGTGACCCTTAAAGAGGGTACAAGATGGCAGAGAAGAATACAGGGTGACTCCTAAAGAGGTGTACAAGATGTCACACAAGAATACAAGGTGACTTCTAACGAGATGTGCAGGATGTCAGAGCAAAATACAGGGTGACACTTAATGAGGTGTAGAGTATTTTAGATTCAATTCAAATACAGGGTGACCCTTAATGAGGTGTACAGTATGTTAGATTCAATTCAAATACAGGGTGACCCTTAAAGAGGTTTGCAAGATGAAAAATGAAAATCCACAGCCTGCTTCCAGTCTCCGACCGGGTCAGGAATGGAATGAATGAAGCCCCCATCTAGCGGCGAGGATATGAACTGTGCCGGCTGCCGAGGCCTGACGCACTCCTCTGGGGCAATGATTAAATGAATGACAGATGAAATGAAATGATAGTGGAGAGTGTTGCTGGAATGAAATTTTGACAGGGAAAACCGGAGTACCCGGAGAAAAACCTGTCTGCCTCCGTTTTGTCCAGCACAGATCTCACATGGAGTGACCGGGATTTGAACCACGGACCCAGCGGTGAGAGGCCGGCGTACTACCGCCTAAGCCACGGATCAAATAATGGGTGACCCTTAAAGAGTTGTAGAAGATGTCAGACTCAAATACAGGGTGACCCTTAAGGAGGTGCCCGCGTGGGAAGCCTAAGTTCATAGGTAATGGAGTCTGTTGAAAGAGCCCCCCTGAGCCTTTCTAACATGTGTAGCATTTCTAGCATGCGTCATTTGAAATCTTATAACGTCTAGTCTTTCAGACTGACTGTAATTTTTTTCGTCGTGTTTTTAAAACGACTGTCACCGGATGTACCACACGCACGCATGACGGCACTACTTCACCATGTATCCGCGAGAGAGCAGCCTATCATATTCTTTGACTGTAGACTGTCGATTTTGTTTCAAAAAATTATTGCGTGAAATTATTAAAAGCAATACTATGATTTAATTTTGGAATTTAACTAACTTATTGGTCGTGACAAGGTTGAAGTTAGGTCTGACGGTTCGAGTGAGTGTTTTACTTGTTTGATTGGCGACACCATTGTACTGTACATAGTGTTTTTACCAGTTATATTAGCACATTCATTGGCAGAGCAAACTTGTAGCTTCATGCGGCTCTCGTGACCATAAGTCGCAGAACCTCTCTTTTATTTTTAATGGTATTTGGATCACTGGACCGCAAACGTTTACGAAACAAAAACCACATTTCCCCCACACTTTTCAATATACCGTGTGTTAAATGAATAATTTCAAACATATAACCTCTCATCGTTACGATGCAATCACAATGCGTCACCACAGAACTGGAGGAATGTGGTGTTAAACATTACATTCCACACTTCATATAATTAAAACTCAGTAATATTAAAATTTTCTATTTTCTTATTATTTATTTTCTATAAATATCTGATTACAAAGAGAACTACTGTGTTGCAATCGAGTTAAATAAATTACATAAAATATACAGTACATGCAGCACCCAGCTATCATGCGTTTGGCCATAAGTGGTGCTACCAAGGGGCTTATAGGTGAATTAAGGCTGTCCCTTATCATTTTTTTTTTAAATCAGTTCTTCCGGTTTTGCCTAAGTGTTCATACTGTAATATTATTTGTACTGTGTCATTGAGCATATCACAAACAGTTAAAGAATTCTAGCGGCGATAAGTGTAACGATGCCACCAAAATCATTCATCAAGAAATCGCCCTTACCCGATCTTCATGATGCGTGACCCAGCAGTAATGACCACCATCTACACTTGCGTCTCGCGACAGACTTGGCTGGATAAGTTGATTGGTTGAATGGTGTGACGTCATCAAAACTCGACGTTACTTCCTTAACCTATCCATTCCAGCTTCTCGTACAGTACAAGAACAAGAGTTGTCCAGCCAAGTCTGTCACGGGACGCAAGTTTTTCATCAACAAAAGCTTAGCACACTAATGAAATGAAATGAACAGTATTATTAATAAAATTATAGATTAAAGCAGTAGACCTTCGCTCATTCATCTTTCGTCGCTATAGTGGGCTGTTAGTGACAATACAACAGAATCTTTCTGTTCGTTATCTTACCAAAACTACGTTAACGTTTAGTCATTCAACCACTCGTAAGTATGCAAACTGTTATAGATTCGAGAAGGGGGGGGGCTACTGTAATGAGATTTCAAAATTTTCAACAAATTTAAATAAATATAATTTTGTAAACGTTGATAAAACGTGACTGGGATAACAATCGCCTGTGTTACGAAAGTGAGGTTAAAGTTATGTCTCGATCCTGGTCAGAGCGACCAATCAGCTTGTCCAGCCAAGTCTGTCGCGAAACGCAAGTCCATCTACAGCGCACCCAAGAGACTAGTGTGCTATTTCAAGGAGTTAACTCATTATTGTCCGATGAGTTGTAATCTCACAACGAATGCATTGCCAAACCGCTAGGATCGCCGCATGGAATGTCGCCTCTTCTAGCGTTAAAAGTAAAGTGTATAATATTATATGATGATGACCACCACACCGGGGCCGACAACCCCATCCATCCGAGCTATCGGCTGTTGGCAATGCTGTGTGGTGATTTACGTTCTCCCTGGGGGCGCTATCGCCTCTAGTCCGTAAGATACGGCGACTTATATTGAGAAATGTAGTTATTAGTGGCCTATGACGTCCCACCAGGGAGCCAACCTCGTGATTAAAACATTTATCTTGGCTCACCTTATCTCTAAGTAATGTGGAACTAAATAATGATTGCTTAAGATTTTTTCACATTTGCAATTACTTTTCTCCAAGAATCATTAAAACTTCACCCAAAATCTCGATTTTATCTTAAACAGTTTCCAAATCAACCGGCGTTTCCACAAGAATCATGACACAAGACCAAACGGCCAGGCCTATCTCCCCACCATAGACCATCCTTGAAATGTTTTTCATTTTCGATTTCAGAGAAATGTCAGAACAGTACCTCCCTAAATGTCACGGCCAATTCTTTCCTACTCCTTGTCCAATTCCATTCGCCCTTCTTTCATTTCATCTCTCATTAACTCTTCTGATGAGGTGGCGATGGAAAGACTATTCAGCCACCAAATAGATAACCCGTCTCCCTTCACCACTGACGTCGTAGAAACGGAAATAGGCCTAATATAGAATTTTCATGTCATGGTCTGTAAGTTTATTTTCATGTCATCGCTTGTAAGTTTATTCTCATGTCATGGCATGCAAGTTTATATTGCACATATCTGCAGATGGCCACACATAGCTCAACTTTAAGTAAACTACAATATTTGGAATGATGCCTTTGGAAATGGGGTTTTTTCGGCCATAGAGGCGGACAAATACGATGTACCAGAAACTTCACACGACCTTATCGCTGTCACAATGCTGCTCTTATGAAGGAATTGTAGATACGGTGGAGCAGCCACCCTATTCACCGGGCATGATTATTTTCCGAAAACTAAAGAAACCAATCGAGAGTAATTTTTGTTTTGGTTCAAGCGGTAGCGACATCAATAAATGCAGCATAGATACTGTTATCCAGTACCTTCGACATTTCTGGCAATATTTTTAAAAGATTAAATTGTCTGTGTGGTGCTTGTACATTTAGTATTTTTATGCGTTGTCACTACATTCTCTTACTTTGCAAGGTTGCCATTCATCGCCCATACTATTCAAGCAACGAAGGAAATGAGAGAGAAATTTAAATTAGGCGTAAAGATTTAAGGTGACATAATTTCAACACTAGAATTAGTGATGACATAGCCATCTGGCTCGACTCACCGGAACATTTCAATGAGTTCCTAAGTCGTACGGGATCAGTCTTTAGGAAGGATGCCATGATGAAAATCTATAATAATGTAGAACAAAAATAATTGTGAACAGCCAGAAGAAAGCAGAAACACCTATTAACAGGTGGAAACAGGTGGAAAGCTAAAGGAAATAGGAGACTTCCGCTATTTGAGAAGCAAAATAAGCAGTGATGGACGGAGCAAAGAGGATATAAAAGTAGGTTACAACAGGCAAGATGGGTGAGTGGTTATCGTGTCGGAATACCAGCTACAAGCTTGCAGGTTCGCTCCTGACGTGGTAAATGATTTTTGAAAGGCGACAAAAATCACGGCACGCATGTCATGCAATGTTGTCATGCTAAGGAACCCATTTGAATTCAGTAGGCCTTATTCATAATGGCGAATTTATCTCGGGATTTTCCGCCAACACGAAAGTTCCTCCTTTCTCAACTAGAAAGCGCTATAGTGTCTAGGAGCTTTGATATCTAACCTTTAGATATCTAACCTCCTTGACTTTCATAGCGTTCCAAGGAACAACAAAATTTGACATGCAAGCTGCCCTCTGGGCGCAAATAAATGACAAAGCTTGCACCCGGCAGCCGAGGCCATACGATACTATTATTATTATTATTATTATTATTATTATTATTATTATTATTATTATTTATTTTGCGCATGCGCTTACACATTCTCAGCATTTGCTGGAAAGAAAACATTTACAATCCCAGATACCGTACATATCACAAGGAGCAAATTCTTGGTGACTGCATTGAGTAGTAGCTTCATATTCCCCTCATTGCTTCAGGCCTGATTGCCCAAGAACAGCCTTACTACGCGACACGTAGAAAGTATGACTGTTTTCTGCATCAGTTTGAAAAGGCCTGGGTCTAATTTCAACGCCGTGAGCGATTCCTTTAAGTTGTTGGGAATCACGCCAGTGCTGGAGATAATAATAGGAACTGTCCTGACTTGTGCCATGTGCCATTGCTTCCTTATCAGTTCTGAAAGCTCTGTGTATTTTGACAGCTTTTCAACATGCTTTGTTAGTATGTTGCCACTGTTTGGGATCGCCACATCTATGAAGGTGGTGTGCTTCATGCATTTGTCAACAAGAACTAAATCAGGTCTGTTGTGCACAGCTGATTGGTCTGTCAATACAGTACGATCCCAGTACAACGTAAAGCTGTCATTTTCCAGTACACTTTCAGGAGCATATTTGTAGTACGGCACTTTCTCTTGGCTCAGCAGTTGAAGTTGTATAGCCAATTCTTGATGGACTATCTTGGCAACAAAATCATGTCTCTTCCTATATTCTGTCCCTGCAAAATGGCGACAACCCGATATAATATGCTGAACAGTCTCAGATGTTGGGCAACCGTATCTGCAATGGTCATCTTGCACAGATGCATCCTTGGTTATGAACTTTAGGTAGTTCCTCGTGGGGACAACCTGGTCCTGAATAGCCATCATAAAGCCTTCTGTTTCAGGAAACATCTGCCCAGAAATCAACCAAAAGTTCGACGCTAGCTTGTCGACGTGAGTTTGGATGACTTCATTGGGATGTCTTCCGTGTAGTGGCTTGGACAACCAGGCATTGAATCTATCCAAATCACTGCGCACCTGAATTTGAGTCTCTTGCTGACTTAAGAGTAGTGGAGTTGAATCATCTGCTTCTGTGACAGCCCTGTGCAGCATCGAATGGTTCGATACAGAACAGAAGTATTTTCTTAGCTCATAGATCTGTCGAGCTACTTGGTTGTTTATATCAACAATTCCTCTCCCACCCATATGTCTCGGTAACATGACTCGTTCCACAGATGCCCTGGGATGGTGTTTTCGTGACTTGGTCAGTGATGTTCTAATTTTCTGTTCTAAGCTTGCAATGTCAGTTTTACTCCACTTGATGACCCCAAACGAGTAACTAAGAATAGGGACAGCATAAGCGTTGATTGCCTTAACCAAGTTTTTACTGTTGAGGCTGGTGTTAGAAACAAGCTTAATTCTTCTGACAAATTCCTTCGTCAGATCTTGTTTCACTACTGAGTGTTCTATGTGTCTGGCTTGCTTCATTCCCAGATACTTGTAGGTCTCGCTAGTGAGCATTGTTGCAATCTGATGGCCCTGAGCTGTTTCATATACACCTTCCTGCAGCTTGCCTTTCATAATGTTCAGCGTCTTACATTTCTCCAGCCCGAATTCCATTTTCACATCCTGTGAAAAGGTTTCCACTATCTTCAACAGAAACTCTAGTTGTGCTCTGGTGGCAGCATATAGCTTTAGGTCATCCATATACAGGAGATGGTTGAGCTTTGCAAGCTCCCTGGAGTTCTTCTTGATACTGAATCCATATTTTGTTGAATTAAGTTGGTTTGATAGTGGGTTCATCGCAAGACAGAACCATAATGGGCTCAAGGAGTCTCCTTGGAATATTCCCTTGTGGATTGGGATCATACTTGTTGCAATACTGCCATTTGTAGTACTAAGGCTCATCACTGTACGCCACGATGTCATGGCGTGTTCCAAGAAATATATAATCTGAGGATCAATCTTATACACTGACAAAATATGGATCAACCAATCATGGGGCACGGAATCATAGGCCTTCTTGTAGTCAATATATGCCGTGAATAAATTTCTGTTATTGGTAAAGGCCTGGTTAGAAACCACTGAGTCAATGATAAGTATTTCTTTACACCCTTTGGACCCTTTCGTGCATCCTTTTTGTTGTGTTGCTATGATGTTATTTTTTTCACAGTGAGCATATATCCTCCTACTAAGACAGGATGTGATGATCTTATACATCGTGGGAAGGCATGTAATTGGACGGTATTTTCCAGGATCTTGCATATTTTGTGGGTCTTTCGGAAGTAGATGTGTTACACCTTGTGTAAGGAAATTTGGCATCTTCTGTGGATGAGCAACAACTTCATTCACCAGAGTAGACAGAAGATCGTATACGCACCAGAATTTCTTATACCAGTAATTCTGTATCTGATCTAAACCAGGTGCTTTCCAGTTCGGAAGACCTTTAATGATGGAAGAAATTATTATTATTATTATTATTATTATTATTATTATCATTATTATTATTATTATTATTAGACTATTATTATTATTATTCTTTCTTTCTTTCTTTCTTTCTTTCTTCGTTTTGTCCACTTAGGGAGCGCGCTTGAACTTGTTGACTCGGGTTGATGGAGCTTTCCTCTTCTTCTCCTCCCAAAATATCCTCATGAACTCGCTATGCCCCTTCTTACGTTCCTCCGTCCATTTTTTTCCAGTGGTCTTTTTAGCTTTTTCGGCGAAAGAGTGATTTGTAACTCGGGTTCCAAAAGTCTTGCGATTCATGATGCTATCTTCTGTAATGTTTATTTCCTTTAAGTCCTGTTTGATTTCTTCTAACCAACTGATTTTGACTTTCTTTGAATTAATGATATCAAGCAGTTTTTTTTTTTGCATATCTGGTATTGTCCATTCGGCAGATGTGACCATAACATTTCAATCGTCTCGTACGCACGGTATCAATGAACTTATTGATTACTGTGTACAAGTCTGTGGTTTTCCTTTTAATCCATATACCATTAACATAAACGGGGCCATATATTTTCCTGAGAATTTTACGTTCCTGGATTTCGATTTCACCAATTTGAGAGTGGCCTCCTAGAGATATAGTTTCGGAGGCGTACACTGCTTCCGGAAGAACAACTGTCTGGTAGTGCCGTAGTTTTGCATTGCGTGACATCACTCTTTTGTTATAGTGATTCCATGTTATTCGGTATGCTTTCTGAAGTTTGGTAGCTCTTTCTAAATTAGCTTTCCTGTCCAATCCAGACGGTACAATAATTTCTCCTAAATATTTGAAGGAAGGTACGTGTCTAATTATTCCTTACTATGAAATGCGTCTTCTCATACGATATTTGGAGTCCTGTCTTTGATGCTAACTCATGTAACTTCTCTATGGCATACTTGGTTTATTCACTAGTCTTGGTAAAGATAGCTAGATCATCAGCAAAAGCTAGGCATTTTACTTTTATTTTCTGTTCCAGAGTACCAATGCTTATGCCTTTGATGTTGTTTTCCCACTCCCTGATGACTTTGTCTAACACTAAGTTAAAAAGCAGTGGGGAGAGGCCGTCACCTTGTCGAACTCCGGTATGTACTTCGAAAGGCTCTGATAGTTCACCTAGGAACTTGACTTGAGATGTTGTGTCAGTGAGAGTCTGGCGGATTAAGTCCCTGGTTTTCCTGTCAACTCTGAGCTCCTCTAGGGTGTTCAGAACAGTTTGTCTGTCAGTAGAATCATACGCCTTCTTAAAATCCACGAAGGTGACAAATGTGTTGGTACTGCGGCGTATCCTTAATATCGTCTTTAGGCTCCAAATCTGCTCCGAACACGATCTACCTTTCCTAAAGCCTGCCTGGTATTCACCAATCAAATGATCAGTTTGTTGTTCTACTCTGTTTAAGAGTGCTTTAGATAATACCTCGTATATAATTGGTAAAAGTGATATACCTCTGTAGTTGTTGGGGTCCGCTCGGTCGCCCTTTTTATGCAACGGATGGATAATGGCATTCTTCCAGTCCTTCGGAATTATTTCGCTCTCCCATATTTCTGTTAGGAGTGTATGAATTCTCCTTATGAAGTCATCTCCTCCTATTTTCAACATCTCAGCAGTTATTCCATCGTTCCCAGGGGCTTTGTTATTTTTGAGCGATTGGATTATCTCTTTTATTTCTTGAGTTGTTGGGAGAAGTGAGTCTGGGTTTGGTACAGGTTTTTCAAACTGCAGTCTTTCCACTGGAGGATCACAGTTCAGTAGAGTTTGGAAATAATCAGCCAGTATCTTGCAGTTCTCCTTACTGTTTGTTTCTAGTCGTCCATTACGTCGACGGAAACTTAATGTTGGTGTTTTGTACCCTGACAAGTCCTCACGGAATGTCTTGTAAAAATTTCGAGTGTCGTTTTTCTGGAAATCCTGTTCTAACCCTTCGAGTCTGATTTTGTTGTAGGCACGTTTTTCGCGCCGGATTGTTTTAGAGGTCAGTTTTTGAGTTTTTAGTAAGTTCTCCCATCTTTCAACTGTTCGATGTCCATTCCACTGATGCCATGCTTTGACTCGGTCATTGACGGCTTCATCGCACGTTGTGTTCCACCATCTGTGCTTTCTTTTCCTAGGTGGTTGTCCTAATTTCATGGCTGATGACTGTAATGTTTTGCGAAGGTCTGGCCACTCCCTAGGATTTTCTTCCTGTAAATCTCGTACGAAAACCTCGGCGTTCTTCCTCAAGCAGTCCGGATCAACTCTTGGAAACCGGTTGCCTTTAGGTTTGGATCTGTTTGGTTGAAACCGAACCTTGATTTGCGTGAGGTAGTGATCTGAATCTACCACTCCCTTCCGTACCTTAATATTCTGAATCTCCAGCATATTCTTTGCGGAAATAGCCACATGATCTATCTGAAATTCCCCTAATAACGGGTTAGGTGATCTCCAGGTTTTCTTTTTGTGTAATGGTCTCATAAAGTGCGTGGACATGAGTCTCAGCATGAATAATGTACAAAAGTTTATTAGACGCTCTCCATTCTTATTAGTCCGCCGATGTGCGGGATGGAGTCCTACCATTGATCTGTATATCTTCTCTCTGCCAACCTGTGCATTGAAATCCCCTAATAAGATTTTCACGTGATGTTTGGGGATTTTACTTGTAGTTTCCTCTAGTAATTCCCAAAAGTCTTCTACATTCTGTGGATTTCTCTCATTGTCTATGTTAGTGGGAGCATGGGCATTTATCAAGGCATATGCCTTGTTGCTTGATTTTACTGTAAGCACTGAAATTCTTTCGCATGGCGATGTGAAGTCGATAACTGAATCTAAGATAGTTTTCCTCACTGCAAAAGCCGTCCCAAACATTAATAAATTGCCTGTGATATTAATGGCTGGTTTACCCTTAAATATCCTGAAGTTTTCAGAGTCGAAATAGTTCTCATCTTGGAATCGTGTTTACTGAATTGCTAGGATTTGAATATCAAATTTGTCCAGGACGTCAGTCAGTTGTTTGAGCTTTCCTGTTTTCAACAGGGTATTGATGTTAATAGTACCCAAGAAGTTCTTTTTCTTGGGGCGAAGAGATTTTGAGAAGCTCCGCTCCTTCTCTGAAGCATGATTTCGTTCCCGATCCCCCAGAATCCGATGATCGGGAAAGACCGGACGTGTGTCCGGGGCCTGGGGTAGTTGCGTTAGTAGTGTGTGTTCCATCATGCCTTAGTTACAAGTTGAATATACAACTAGTGGTGATCTTAAGATAAGATCACGAAATTACTACTCGATTGTTGAGATCAAGAGGTGCCTCTAGGTGTTCTCTGGCTTAAGTGTGTTTGGTCCGCGAGAGCTATTTTATTTCGCTCAAGTCCGCCGGCAAGCCGGTGAGGACCCCCCCCCCCCCCCCCCTATCCGCCACCTGGGACGCGCCACGTCGGAGTATCACCTCTCCGCCTGCTACGACAGCGTAGTAGGTTCGTGGTATTATTATTATTATTATTATTATTATTATTATTATTATTATTATTATTATTATTATTATTATTATTATTATTATTATTATTATTATAGCACAGGCAATGGAAGTTTTCTCTCAGAAAATAAATCTGTTGACATCAAATATAGTTTTAGTCGTTTTTGAAAACCTTTGTCTGGAGCGTTGGTTGGTTCTTAAGTTTAGGGGCTGCGACAACGCGGTCATGTAGTTCCGTGTACTTTGGGTGTGTGTAGAATCTGTCTGATAACCGGTGTTAATTGTGATGACTGTAATAGTGTGTGTTATCTGTTGTTTTTTTTTAAATTTAAGTACAGACTGCAGCTTAGAATTTTTCAAATAGTTCCTACTTTTGCCGCCAAGTGCCACCGTCAACGACTACTAGGCCAAGTTCAGAACTTAGCTACTAGACGCCACCGCAGTTGGCTCTTGGTAACGAACGTAGAAACCTAAGAGCGTTGTTTACATTCTGAGCGTATCCAATTTAGCTACACACAGGTGTAATTAGTGGAAGGTTCTTTAACATGCAATAAATCTATGATATGGGACCGCTGGCTTTACTTCCCCTCCGAAGGAAGGCATACTGAGGGATTTTTAACGCTCTTAAAAAATCCGACGCCTTCGGCCGGGTTTGAAACCGTGTCTGGAGCGTTAAGTGAAACGTGGACTGTTAGTGCAATAGAAAATAGTTGAATAGAAACATTTAAAATGTGGTGTTACAGGAGAATGATGCAGATTAAATGTTTGGATGGAGTAACAAGCAAAAGAGCATTAAGGTGAGAGAGGGAGGAGATGTGATTTTAGTGACTAATAACGAAGAGAAGAGATAGGTTGGTAGGACACATACTAAGACACCCAGGAATAGCAAACATAGTTATGGAAAGAAGGGTCGAAGACAAGAACTGTGGTTGGTTGGTTCCTCAGCTTAGGGTCTGCGACAACGCGACATGTAGCCCCGTGTATTTTGGGTGTGAGTAGAATGTGTCTGATAACCGGTGTTAATTGTGATGAATGGATTAATGTGTGTTATCTGTGATTCAGGTAGAAGGACTGCAGACGATCAATTTTCCAAGTAGTTCCTACGTTTGCTACCAAATGTTACCGTCCACGACACCTAGATGTGAACTTGGCTACTAGAGGCCACCGAAACCAGCACCTGGCGACGAACGTTGTAACTTAGAGCGTTAATCAAAACTAACCTACAAATTTTGGCTTCACACAATTGATGTTAGTGGAAGGTTCTCTTTCATGCCACCTCCCAGGGGCTCATATCTAGTGGGACGTGGGTTGGCGACCACGGGACCCCAGCTGAGTCCGGCATTGCTTCCACTTACCTGTGCCGGGCACCTCTCCGTCTTCTTTCCTGTCTAACTCTCTTGGTCAACTCTTGTTCTCTTCTAACCCCGAAGGTATTAGGGTATCCGAGCCCTAGGGAGTCTTTCATTTCCCGCCTTCATTGGCCCATCTCTCGTCTTTCCTGATCCCTCCTTCTTCTAGGGATAGCCTTCTTTTACTTTTCATTATTGATCCCTTTCTCTTTAAGAGTCCCGCCCTGTTTTTCTGAATTGACTCCCCGTGTCTCTAAATTATATTTTGTGAGTCAGTGCAGCTTAAAAGCTTGCCATGGTGGGTGAGTGGTTATAGTGTCGGACTACCAACCCCAAGATTGCAGGTTCGCCCCTGGCCATGGTAAGTGATTTTTGAAGGCGACAAAAATCACGATACTCATGTCATACGTTGTTGGCATGTTAAAGAACCCATTTGAATTCAGTAGGCCGTGTTCATTGGCAAAATTAATCTCGGGATTTTCCGCCAACACAAAGTTCCTCCATTCTCTACTTGAAAGCGCTGTAGTGTCAAAGAGTTTAGATATCTAACCTCCTTGACTTTCATAGCGTTCAAAGGAACGACGAAATTCGACATGCAAGCTACCCTCTGGGTGTCAATTAACAAAGCTTGCACCAGGCACCCGAGGCCATACGATATTATTAGTCCAGCCTAATTTTCGTTATGGTTTCCATTTCATCGTCATTTTCGCTATCACCCCCCCCCCCCCCCCCCAGGAGTTCCCATTAGGAATTTTGCTCGGACCCCCTAAAGCGATCGGTATGTAAGCACGGACCTCCTGCTCAAAAATATTTTAAATCAAGACGTAAAATATTAAAATTCCTAGTGGGAACTTCTGCCTTGGAATACTGTGCTCAGTTATTTGTATATTAATATTTATTTTTAATCCTATTACATCATATACAATTTCTGAGTCGTAAAGGTAGATAGTGCTACAGACATAAACATAACAATGCAGTGGTTGAGAAAGAAAAGAAGGAACACGTCCTATTTATTATTATTTTGTTAACAGCATTAATGTGAAAAATGGGCCAGCGTTCAAAGAGACGAACTAAACTATTCTTTCCCCACAATTCTTTCTCGAAGGTCTGGTTGCAATTTAGAAATGTTCACCTTGAAATCAGGCCCCATTTGCCTACTAGTTTATTTCTATATTTGCTTTTCATTGTGCATATTGTGGAAAAAGGTTGTTCGCACATGTAAGTTGTTGTGAACGGAAGAATAGTATTTATTGCCTTATCGATGAATCCCATGTAGTACTTTCGAGCTGTCACCCAGAAGCCTACTAGCTTTTTTTCATTAAAAGTTTTCTTCATTTCACCACTTGAGGTAAATTCAACGAGTCGGTCTTGTTCCTCCTCTGATAGTAGCTGTAAATTTTCAATTTTGAGATTGGAGCTGATTGGGTCCCCGAATCCAGCAGTTTCGGTCTCTGGAAAATAATCCCGAAAAGTGGTTTTCTTTTACCTCGCAAGGTAAACCTTCGTTAGGTGGCTGCAGAAACGTTTTAGTGTGGGGAAATGGGCATGTGAGCCATTTTGGACCCTTTCTGCCTAAATATTACACTTTCACAATCACACTGATCTTGTCTTCAGCGCTGAAGATATCAACGTAGTCACCTTGAAAACTCAAATTCAAAACATACAAGTGGTCAAACACGACAGCTAAGTAAGCAGTTCTGCAAAGCCAAGAACAGTCATTGAGGAAATCCGCATGTTTCGTCCCAGAAAGAAAGATCTGTACCTCATCTTTCAGCTCGAAAAAACTCTATAAGTTCCTGCCCCTTGAAAATTATCGAACTTCAGTATGAATGAGAAGCTGCTCATGCTCGCTACCCAAGTCTTTGCAGAGCAATACAAATAACCTGCATTTAAAGGAGCTGGTTTTGACATTGTTTATTATTTTCACCACTTCATTAAAAGTGCTGTGCAGCAGTCTTTTGGTTACTAATGTTTCCCGGTGAATACACCAATGTGTCCACTTCATATCAGGAGCTACCTTTTTCACTTCAGCTTGAAGGCCCTTCCTGATTTCGCGCCAACTGTAGACAGACCCACATATTTCTTCCAGGCGATATCATGTTTATTACAACAATCGTTCAGAGCTGCAAAAATAGCGTCTGCTGTTGGGTGTACTACCTCACAGTAAACAAGAAGTTCCGTTAAGAACTATACAGCCTACTTTTCATGCCAATGATTATTCTACAGAATATGAACCTATCTAGAATAATGACAAAATTAAGTTGCTAATATCGAAATTTCCAATTAGTTCGAAATACTGTATACCTGGCATAATGTATCCTAATAGAGCACTACAGTTGGCAGCCCTGATGACTGAATATATTCTTAGTTCCGTCTCTTACGGTACTAAATACAAAATTTGGTTGAAGTCCACTGGATAGCATGGACGTTACATGCAGTTAAACATTGGATCTAACAGCGCGCGTAAAATCATGTTGGCAACAATGTCATGCATGTATTGGTCAGAAATAATCTGAAATAATATGATCTATTGTTGTGCCAATTTTGAATGAAATCCATTAGTTAGTATAGAAGTTACATGCATTTTAAAATTGGACCTATCAGCAGGCTTAGAATCATGTTGGCAGCACTGACGTATATTACTTACTCCAAATTCGTCTAGAATGCCAGGTACTATACGTGTGCAAAGTTTAGAGCTATTGGCTTGCATACTTTCTGATATATTGATATTAGGGTAACAAAAATAGGGACAGCACATATTAACAGTTGGCAGCCCTGGTTGCTCCTTAGAATACGCATAGTCATATCTGTTATGGTACACATAGCACATACGAAATTTGGTTGAAATCCAAATGATAGTATGGAAGTTACATGTATTTAAAGTTGGACCTGTCAGCAGGCTTAGAATCATGTTGGTAGCACTGACGTATATAAGTTACTCCAAATTAATATAGAATGTCAGGTACTATACGTGTGCATAGTTTAAAGCTGTCGGCTTGCATACTTTCTGATATATTGGTATTTGGATAAAATAAATTAGGAGCATTTATTAACAGTTGGCAGCCCTGGTAGGTCTTAAGAATACGCTCAGTCATATCTGGTTATGTACACATACAACATACGAAATTTGGTCGAATTCCAATTGATAGTGTAGAAGTTATATGCATTTAAAAATTGGACATATCAGGAGGCTTATAATCATTTTGGCAACACTGCCATGTTTGGCCTCCTGGAAATTAAACTGAAATATTATGATCTGTACGTGTGCCAATTTTGAAATAGCTCCCATTCATACTTTCCATGATATCCAACATGGAGCTCAAATTTCAATTGCGATTTTTTAGCAGTTGGTAGCACTGACATCATTTTCAAATATGGCCGTGAGATATTCAGGTATAGATCTTTACTCCTACCAAATTTTGTTTCGATTGCTGCAGCCGTTTGGGAGTTGATAGGGGGGGACACACACACAGCCAGACAGACAGACAGAAGGACAGACAGACAGACAGACAGACAGACAGACAGACATTTGCCCGATCTCATAAGTCTACTTTTTCCTCATTTTTGCAAAATGTGAAAAGTAGGCTAAAAAATAAAATCTTCATATATTTCGTCATGACATACGGAAAGATACAAAAGGCAACATTATCCCCTTTTTTGATATGTCGGTACTCTCACCCAACTGCAGAGCAAACATGTCACACATGTGGAGCCATGCCAACATCTCTTCAATTTTGCTTGACATATCTGTAATTCGCCTTTGCACGGTATTGTTAGACATCGGGACGGTACTTACGAGCTTTACGGCAGCATCGCCCAGCATTCTCTTACACAGAATAATTGCTGAAGGTAGAATGAGCTCTTCAGCAATGCGACAAGCTGAGGATACTTCGTAGGATGCAAGCGTTGCATTTTCATTTACATTTGCACCAGAACTTTTGGTAATTACTTTCTGGCTTGATTTCAGTTCAGCTAACTTTATTTTGAAGAATTCAATGGATTTACCTTTGTGCTCCGAGTGTTTGGTATATAGATGCCTCCGTAGGTTTGCAGGTTACATACTCCCGTTGGCAAGGGTTTGAGGCTTAAGACAATTTTCAAGTCCACAATACGTAAAGCCAATTTCCTAATATTTTGTGTCGTATTTCCTACTTTTGGCAGTCGGCTTACTCTTTGAATGTCTAGGCTCAAGAGAGGCAGCAGGCGGCCCATTCACCTATATGTATTACTACAGATTCCTCTTCGTCACTATCTGTGGCAGTGGGTCTATTTCGTTTTAAAGTTCCACTTTTCAACCAACGATCCATATTCAATGAACTTTTAACAATTTAAAAAATCAAAAGTTTCAACTTTCAAAACTCATGTAAATATGTAAAGACACAAAATGGCTACGGAGAAGAACAAATAGAAAAGGGAACACAACGCTCCCTAGCGGGAAACTTGATAAGCTCAAATTACGCTGCGCCACATATGAGTCCGCCCCTTGTGCTGTGGGTGGCATCGCATAATTATTATTTTTAAGGAACTCTTTGTACTTTCTCCGTTTTCCATGTTCATTATTGCGTTATTCCTTGATGACTCTTCGCGGACCCCCTGGACAACTGTCGCGGACCCCTGGGGGTCCGCGGACCACCTAATGGGAACCTCTAACCAAACCATTAGGGGCCGATAACCTAGATGTTAGTCCCCTTAAAACAACAATTATCATCATCATCATCATCTTACATGCGATAAATCTATGACATGGGCCCGCCGGCTTTTCTTCCCCTCCGAAGGAAGACATACTGAGGGATCTTTAACGGCCTTAAAAAATCAGGGGACTTCGGCCGGGTTTGAACCCGCGATCTTGGGCATAGAAGCTCAGCATGCTACCAATTACGCCACCGAAGCCGCCTAACAAGAACTGTAGGGGTAGACCAAGGTGAGAATGTGTTAAACAGATTGCCTCTGATGTAAGGTGTGGTAGCTATGTAGAGATGAAACGATTATCTCAAGAGAGGGGGACGTGGGGTGCTGCATCAAACCAGCCTAAAGAATGGAGACTCAAACACCCACTTCGTCTCCAGCCCTGGTATATTCAAGTGTTTCTGCGGTGCAGTAGCTACTTTCCACTCTGTATATAGTATGGCATTGTGGTGGAAGTAATGTGCTTCTCCCCGCTAATTAGGAACGTTTCCGCTGCTGGCGCTGACATCGCTCCTTGTGGAACTTCCGGTACGACCTCAACCAATGACATTCACACCACAGTTGATCGCTAAAAAGGACTAATTTCTCGGTTCGTTTCTTCATTAGAAAATAACTTCACGTCTGGTAAACACACGCACGTAATGAGTTCTCCGGGATGAAACAGAACGCTGAAACTCTCCCTCTGACCCTCCTCTAGGTTGAGGGTGCTAGGTTCATTTGATGAGACGAGGTATTTACTCTTCGTTGGTTATCAACAAAATACTCCTGAACTTAAGGAGGAATATACTAATAATGATTAGTTTTCAGTTCCTCCGCTGCACATCTAATATTGGGTATAAGATTATTATTTATTTACAGCGTATTTTCCCAATATTGGAAAGCGTTACGCACTTTGACTCAATTCTTGACGTTCTTCTTATTTTGCCAGTATTGTTCCTTTCTGTTGAAGAATGCTAATTTTCTTTCGTCAGACCATTGAGGTCTGTAAGGTGTAGGTTTTGGTTGCTCTGGTTGGACTTCCCAGTTGTTCACATTGTTAAGGAAGGAGTCTCTGTCTGATGTGTCGGTTATGTTAGCAGTTCGCATGTCTTTTTGTACTCTTTCATCCATGGTGTTGTACGTTTGAGTGATGATATGTAATCAAGTATTCTTTTCGTTAGTCGGGTATTCGGCAATCTATTTATGTGCCCGAAGAATTTCAATCGTCTTTTTCTGATGTCGACTTCGATGTTTGAGTATTTTTCATTTGTCTTGATTGACTGTAGTCGGTACCCGTCAGGAGTGAGTCTTGCTCCTAGTATTTTCCGAATGATTTTTCTTTCTTCTTTCTTGATGTCTTCAAGTTCATATTTCTTATTGAGTGTAAGTGTTTCACTTGAGTATAGACTTGCCGGTTTGATGACAGTGTTGTAGTGCCGAAGTTCGGTTCGTCTTGACATGCATTTTTTGTTATAGAGGTTTTGGATAAGTCCGAGTGCTTTCCTGGTTTTCTGGAGACGGTTTTGTTGTGAGATATTTTCGGATCCAGTTGGTTCGATAAATTCTCCCAGATATTATTATTATTATTATTATTATTATTAATTACACGTGGTTCAAAATAAATATTTTATCAATGTTACGTTCAGAAATAAGAACATCTATGATAATATTTGAAGTGTTGTATTCTATGCATTCTATATATCTCCTCCTTACAAGTACGGAACCATTTAATTATCCCAAATGAATATATTATTCATTTATTTATTTATTTATTTATTCAATCAATCAATCAATCATTTGTTTTTTTTTGTTTTTTTTTGTTCTTTGTTTTTGTGTTTTGTTTTGTTTTGTTTTGTTTGGTGGTTTGTTTGTTTGTTTGTTTGTTCATTGGTTTATTTATTTATTTATTTATTTATTTATTTATTTTATTTTATTTTATTTTATTTTATTTATTTTGATTTATGTATTTATTTAATTTCATTTAATTTTACTTAATTTTATTTTATTTTATTATTTATTTATTTATTTATTTATTTATTTATTTATTTATTTATTTATTTATTTATCTATCTATCTATCTATCTATTTATTTATTTATTTATTTATTTATTTATTTATTTATTTATTTATTTATTTGTGCACAACAGGATTTTCATCGCAATTACAGTGGCATACAGATGACACTGTATGTTATCTTGTAACTAATACTAACTTAAGCTAAACAGTTACTAAATAAAAGCAGAGGTGAACATTAAAAAACTAGGTGTGAAATTAATACAGTATAATCATATATATTATTTCAGTAGTAGAGATCCCTCCTGCGGCACTCACAAGCGACCGATCTTGAAAATGAGCATTCAAATGAAAGAGAATAGACATTAGCAGTGACGAATTGCACAATAATTTCATAAATATCAATAATATCTTTAAAAAATGACTTTAAAAAATTGTACGAAGTGTGCGATTTGCAAACACCGCTGATGTAGGAAAATGCACTCCATAATTGCTGTCCATGGGCCGCTGTGACACCTGTTTCATGTCATATTAACATTCTGAGGTCTTTCCTTTATCCTGAAATGTAAATAGTGTTCTATAATCATTTGGTTGAAATAAAAACATAACCTTTCTCGTTAAGTGTCTCATTATAAAACTATTGGGAAAAGTGTGGTTTATGAACATGCGAGATTTCTCGCACGGGTCCGCTAGTATTATATAATACAAGGTTGGCTAGGTAGAATGACACAGTGGTAAGCAGTGCAGGATTACCCATTAGGCCCGACTAGGCCCAGGCCTAGGGCCCCCAAGCAATTTCTAATTTAGTTCATTTTTATTCCGAAGGTTTAGATTTTTTTAAAATCCAGAACTGAGACAGTTTCAGCATTATATTATATTACAATGTCCTTTAAAAACTGAGTTCACTCATTCTGGACTTTACGAAATTTTTATTCCAGACAAGCTTGAGTCTGTTTTTCCGAACGTTGAAATTGCTTTTCGCATTTTCCTGGCCCTCTTGATAACGAATTGTTCTGCGGAGCGCTCGTTTTCAAAATTTAAACGGATCAAAAGTGCGCAAAGAAGTATCATGTCACAAGAACGATTAGACCTGCTAAGTTTAATGCATAACGAGTCAGATGTTCTGCGGGAAAATGATTTTGATGACATTGTAGAAGATTTCATTGACCGAAAAAACAGAAAAAAATTGATTACATTTTACAGAAGTAAAAAATAGTATGATTTGTTAAATTGTTCATCAAATCATCTGGAATGTTTTCAAATAACGATGATCATTTCAATTGAAATGTATGTATATATGTAGCCTAGGCCTATATATGATTTAATAAAAAGTGTATTATTCATCTTGAGAAAAAGAACTCGTGTATATACTTTATTAAATATACATGTGCTAAAAAATATAAATTATTTGAAAAAAAAAATGGAGCCCCAAAAATCTGAGGGACTTGGGCCTCATTTTACCTTAATCCGGCACTGGTGGTAAGAATTCATGATTTACAATCTGCAAGGTTTGGAACATTATTTCTGGAGAGGAGTTGGATATTTCATCAAAAGGACTGTCAAGGAATTACTGAAATGACATTATTTCTTCGAACAACATTGTTGAAGAT
The DNA here is from genome assembly GCA_946902985.2 of Meconema thalassinum. Lineage (NCBI taxonomy): Eukaryota > Metazoa > Arthropoda > Insecta > Orthoptera > Tettigoniidae > Meconema > Meconema thalassinum. Next base: position 46,883,719 of record OX336399.1, on the reverse strand, counting down.
ATTACATAATCTGTTCAGCGGTGAATTTTTGTGGGCAGATGTATTGGTTCTTTTAATTTCAAATGTGATATTGTTCCTTGAATTGGTGCGTGGTACATGGAAATGTAAGAGATACAGGAATTCGGAATCGTCAATTGAATTGTTTATAATTTTGTAAAGAAATTACATAGCATCTATTTTTCTTGGTATTTCTAAACTGTCTACATAAGAAATGTATTAGCAGTTCCTGATATGGTATCAAGTGGGGATAGTTGGCTTCTTTTAAAATGTAGATATTTACGGATATTTCGTGTGTTAACAATCATTGGGGGTATATATCTTGCATCTAGGACTCATTATAACGCAGGTCTGACTAGTGTGTTGTGCAAGTGGATACACGTGTTTATGTTTAATTATCAGGGAACGTAATTATATGAACTAATAATAGTTAATTAAATATGTACATATTTAGTTATTTTCATTGAAATATGGAATAATATACATGAATTCAAAATTACAAAAAATATTATTTCTACATTAATATCAAAATTCATTTAAGCCACCGTGGCTTAGTCGGCAGCACGCCGGCCTCTCACCACTGGTTCCGGAGGCAGACAGGTTTTTCTCCGGGTACTCCGGTTTTCCCTGTCAACAATTTCATTCCAGCAACACTCTCCCCTGTCATTTCATTTCATCTGTCATTCATTTAATCATTGCCCCAGGGGAATGCGACAGACTTCGGCAGCCGGCACAGTTTATATCCTCGCCGCTAGATGGGGCTTCATTCATTCCATTCCCTGACCCGGTCAGTCGACTGGATTTTTTCATTTTCATTTTTCTATATCCAAATTCAAAGAAGCTAAAGACAGTAGATCTATTTGAAACATAACGTTGCACTTCTCATTACAATATCAATTATGACCTTTGAAGAACAGGCTATTTAATCTTTTATTCTCTGTTACCAAAACAATGGATTACAAAATAATATTTTCAAGATTTTATCTCAAACTAGCAGTAGTGCCCGGCTTCGCCCGGTGGATTTATTTGTTTTATGGATGATAATGAATACTACTACAGAACTGGCACATGATACTTAAACTAACAGAAAACAATATTTTAAAAATATATATTTTTGTGGTGGTGGTGGTGGTGGTGGTGGTGGTTGTAGTGGGGGTGGTTGTAGTGGGGGTGGTTGTAGTGGGGGTACAGTATAAAGGACGTAACATTCAGGTCAATTTCCCGTAATGATAATTATGAATAGGGAAACAGCTATTTACTAACTACAGCACTGACACATGTAATTTACAAACAAATATTAGAAAGAGGAGTAAGTGAAATAAAAGACACTGCCTAGGGCCTATATCTCATTGGCTGTTAGAAATGTAGAGACCAATAGTGTCGTCTTTTGTCGCATAGCGCCGTAGGAAAATAATCAGAACTCTTTGGAAAACTTCGGCTGTCCCGAGCTACTGTGGTAGCAATAGTATAATGTATCGCCACAAAGCGCTTAACAATAAGTTTCGGAATAAATGAAGGTAAATTTGAAAGCACCAACGCTTATTGCAGCTGATAACCTCAATGTACTGCACCAACACCATTGCACTTATACAGAGGCATAATATTTTCATGATAACTGTTTAAAGGGGCCTAAGAAATCTTTTTGCACTAATTACCCCCCCCCCCCCCCGTGACTGCAATTTATAAACAGCGCAAGATGCAACTATTTTCGCAATTCTGCACCAGAACACTGGTAGGGGTGACTTGATGCAGCCCGAACTGCCCGTCAACAATAGACTTATTAAAATACTCTTACAGTTACACTACTACGGACATGAATGGTTCTAGGGCCTTAATACGTGGTTTTCAAGTTCATTTTGTCTGTTATTCTAAATGTAGGGAATGGAGAGCGTTGTAAAAAATATCAAGTGGACAGTGTTACCAGCAGGGTCTCAAAGTGTAAGCAAAATTTGGTGCAATTAGGAGAAACGGTGTAGATTTGTGATGAAGGGCCTGAACGCCTGAGAAGATCAGAGCGAATGAAGAGCTACTGTGCGACTCGGAAAGGAAACTTACTGAAGAAGAGGACCAAGAAATGATTGACTGAAGTGGTCCAATGAGGCCGTAAAAGCAGAAGAAGAAGAAGAAGAAGAAGAAGAAGAAGAAGAAGAAGAAGAAAAAGAAGGGCCTAAATGCAGGGAATGGAGTGGTCTGTTCAAAATTTAAAGTGCACAGTGTCACTCGCAGAGTTCCAAAGGGTAATTATACAAAATGTGGTTCAGATCGGTAAAACGGTGTAGATTTGTGCCAAAGGACCTAAATGCAGGGAATGGGCTGGTCTGTCATAAATTCAATGTAAACAGTGTTACTCGCAGGGTTCCAAAGGGTAAGTATACAACTTTTGGTTCAAATTGGTGAAAGGGTGGGATTTGTGCCAAAGGGCCTAAATGCAGGGAAAGGACTGGTCTGTCATAAATTTCATGTGGACAGTGTTACTCGCAGGGTTCCAAAGGGTAAGTATACAAATTTTCTTTCAGATCGGTGAAACGGTGTAGATTTGTGCCAAAGAGCCTAAATGCAGGGAATGGAGTGGTCTGTCCGAAATTTCATGCAGACTGTGTTACCCGCAGGGTTTCAAAGGGTAAGTATACAAATTTTTCTTCAGATCGGGGAAAAGGTGTAGATTTGAATCAAAGGGCCTAAATGCAGGGAATGGACTGGTCTGTCATAAATTTCACGTAGCCAGTGTTACCATCAGGCTTCCAAAGGGTAAGTATACACATTTTGGTTCAGATAGGTGAAACGGTGTACGTATCACTAACCATAACGCCAGCGCTTGTGGATAGCGCTGTTCGGGAGCGCTTGTTCTACCGACTTACTGAACAAAAATCGATCTTTTAGGTTTCCTGAGTGGTGTAGCCTAATACTACATAGCCTAAACCATTCCTCATGAATCTGGCTATCATATAAAAAAAGATTTTTTCGAATCGGACTGGTAGTTCCAGAGATTAGCGCGTTTAAACACATAAACACACTAACACACAAACTCTTCAGCTTTATTATATTAATATAGATATTAATAGAAATAGAGGAAGAACGAAGTACACCCCCCGGTTGGTATTTCTTAGGTTAATCTTGTCATCAGGGTGCAGAAATCCTCATGGGCCAACAATGACAAGCGCTGGTGGAAATGAAGGGAGTCTCTCAATACATCAAGAGGACCGAGCCGCACGAGCCGAGCACAAACCAAAATATCGTCGAGATAAAACAAGGACGGAAGATGGACTTAAAGGAAGAGAAGAAAAACTTTTATTCTAGCAAGACACAAGAAGTGGTTACCCCGACCCCTGCCTGCCATCTTGTATTTATTAGCAATAACAAGTGAACGTGAGATGCGGCTAGGCTACGATGCCAAATTTAGCTCAATAGCTAACAATGCTATAAACTTACGGTCGAAAAGCTAATACTGCAATATATTGGGATATCCCGCCTCCACTCGTGTTTTCCGCCACCAACTACTTCTTCTTAAGAAATGACAAAAGTTTCTTTGTTCTTTATGGAATTGTTAGGTCAAGCTCTAAAATTATAGAGGGCAGCACTGTACATTACTACAGTCCACACTGTCAAATAAATATTCATCATCATCATCATCATCTTCATTTCCCCTTTTCCAGTCGACACTGGGTGGGGGCAAATATGGTTCCTCTCCACTTGGTTCTGTCGTTCCGCCATTCCTCTTCCGACAGAGTGTTCCAATCCAGGTTCCGTTTTCTAATAGTATTCTCCACCGAATCCATCCAACGCATTCTTGGTCTTCCTCGCCCTCTCTTCCCTGTCATCCGTCGTTCCAGTGCTCGTCTTGGTAGCCTTACTTCATTCATCCGTTTGACATGTCCAAACTATCTCAATCTGTTTTGCTCCAGTTAGTCATTTAGTTTCTGTACTAGTGAAATGCCATGTCCTGTGGTTCGGATTCCACGTAAAAAGGAGGTCCCGTGGCTCATGATCTCGCGATTAACGGTCACGTTAAACTACAAGCTTGCTTGCTTTGCCTTTAGTTTCTGTACTCCCAGTTCTTTCCGTATATCTTCATTTCTCACTCTGTCCCTTCTCGTTTTCTGGACCATACTTCTCAGGAATCTCATCTCAGCTGCTTGTACTCTGCTCTCATCCCTCTTAGTCATTGTCCAAGTTTCTGCTGCATATGTCATTATAGGAACATAATATGCTTTGTACATAACTTCTTTAGCCTCAATTGGTAGGCTATATCCTTGTTCCATACTAGTCCCCGTACCTGTTGGTAGAAAGCACTCCCGAGTTGTATTCTTCTGCTAATTTACAAATCTAGTCTTCCATCTTCAGTCAGTTCACTTCCCAAGTATTTGAAGTGTTTCACCACTTCCAATTCCTTATCTCCTACTTTGATTACTCCTTTTCCTTCTTTCTTATCTCTACTCATCACCACTGTTTTACTCTTCTCCACATTTATCTTCAATTGCTCAATCTTTTCATTTATTACGTCTAACTGTTCTAGTACCTCCATCTCATCCTCGCCCCTGATCACAAATATTATAAGATGTTAATGAGTGGCTTCTTTCTTAATCAGGATCGGTTTATTTAATGGAGATATTCTTATTCTAAACCCTCACGTTTTCTTCGTACAATTACAATCTATAATCACTTTGTTAAGCTTACTTACAGGTTATTTATTTTGCTTCAGCTCAACAACAACCAAAGAAATACAAAAAGAAAGAGAACTCAGCCTGCCAACCACAGCCTCCTTGATCATTTCTGACATCCTCCCACCTTTTGCAATGTCCATTGGTTTCCATACTTACAATTGCAAAACAATTCAACTTTGTCTGTAACAGAAAAACACAAGTTAACAAACAAAATACAAACACTAATGTCTTTTTCTATAAATCTAGACGTTGTGGCACATTTACACGTCTTCCACTCTTCGTTATAATTTTCTCATTCGACTTGGCCTCCATTGGATTGACCCGAGAACCATCATTCCTTCCCGTAGACTGGTTGAGCTCAAGTGGATACAACCTTTGAAGTGGACGAGTGATCTTTCCCTTGGAAGTCTTCAATCGCGCTACTCTTGTTACTCCATCTGGCCCCTGAAATATCTTGACCACTAGTCCTAGAGGCCAGCTAATCCTCTTTACATTGTCACGGTGTATGATAACAATATCACCAACATCCAATTTTCTGGGTTTCCTTTGTCCCATATTGAAGAGTATAACCAAATATTCTTGTCTGAACCTCTCTTTCACATTTGTTCTTACATGTTGCAAGTAACGCCTCCTCCGATTCATACTCTTCTCAACAACAGCATCTAAATCACTAACCTCATGACTAGCAATGCTTTTTAGGAATGTTGAGGGACTTAGTGGCGACAGTTCACTTGGTTCTTCGTTCACATATGTGAGTGGCCTTGAGTTGAGTATTGCTTCACATTCGGTGAGTATTGTGTACAGCTCATCAGATTCTAACCTCGCTCTTCCCAAATTGCGCCTTAGCAGAGCTTTTACCATTCCTACGAGCCGCTCTCACCATCCTCCCCACCAGGCAGCTGTGGGAGGAATGAATTTCCATGTGATCTCTTTCAATGAAGTCTCTCTTTTAATTTCTTCCCAATCAATTTCTTTTAATGCATTATACGCACCCGTGAAATTTGACCCATTATCTGTATAGACCACTGAAACACGCCCTCGTCGAGCAATGAAACGTCTGAAAGCTAAAAGAAAAGCACCGGTACTCATGGAATCAACCCGTTCCAAGTGGATTGCTCTATATATCGCACACGTAAAAAAGGACAATCCAGCATTTCCCTCCTGATCTAAGGAACAATGGCCCGGCGTAATCCATGCCAGTCACTTCAAATACATTAGCATCTTTTATTCGATCATATGGGAGAGGGGCAAAGGGTGTCTCTATTGGTTTAATGTTGTGTCGTCGACACGGGATGCACTTTCCTATAACCATTCTGACTGCTTTCCGACCTTTAATGATCCAAAATCGTTCCCTTAATATATTGAGTAAAGCTTGAATTCCTACATGGTGTGCTTGGAGATGATGGAATAAGATCAAGCGGTGTACAATAGGATGTTCACTAGACAGCAATATGGGACATTTGAATGCCTCTTCTTCAATTCCATAAATCAATTTGGACTTAACCCGTAGAAGACCTTTGTCATCTGCATAAATTTCCATATTCCCTGTTAACACTGGATTCCCTTTTCGATTAAAGCTTTCCCTTTGCACACAGCATAATAGTCTGACCTCAGCTTCCCTGACTTCTTCCCCTGTAAGTTCTCCTCTCAAGTATTCTCTTCCTTTCAACGAATTGTAATTAAAGCGCAGGATCCAAGCAACCATTCGTATCAACTTACAATACTTAGATACGTTTAGATGTGATGTGAAATCTTGGTCTGAATTCACTATGGTAGAAACCGCAATCTTCCTCCTTTCTTTATCCAATTCTTCTGATGAGGCAGAGTACTCAGAATGTGGCCAGCTTTCTTCCTTTAATCTCAACCAATCAGGTCCGGACCACCATTTACTCTTATACAAGTCTTCCCCACCACAGCATCTTGATGGAAGATCCGCTGGGTTCATGTGGCCTGGTAAGTGATGCCATTCTTCTGGTCTGCTAACCTGTCGTATTTCTTTGCACCTGTTAGAAACAAACACACTCCAGGGCTCATCTTTCTTTATCCATGTAAGCACAACTGTGGAATCTGTCCAAAAACGTACCTTACAATCTGATAAATTCAAAGTCGTTCGAACTATGTTGCATAGACGAACAGCAATTACAGCACCCAGTAATTCCAAGCGTGGTATAGTTAGCTGTTTAAGTGGAGCAATGCGTGCCTTTGCCATTACTAATTGCAAAGTGACATTTCCCCTGACTTGAACACGAATAAATACACAAGCTGCATAAGCTGATTTGCTGGCATCTGAAAATGCATGTAAACTGTACTGTGCTGAATCCAAGGACAATTCACCTAAACTTCTAGGGATAATACATTTCCCCACATAGTGCAACTGACTCACCCAATTACGAAAACACTTTATTATATGAGGTAGTAGCTCCTGGTCCCAACCTAGTTTTAGTACCCATGTCTCCTGTAGAAGTAATTTCGGAACAATAGTTGCAGGAGCCGTGAAGCCAATGGGGTCGAATATCTTCTGTGCAGCTGCTAATAATTTCCTTTTGGTGACTGCACCTTCTACTTCGCTTATGGTAATGTTGCATCGTAAATGCTCACATTCATTCTCCCACAACATGCCTAAAACAGAGACTTCTCCCGCGCTGGGTGATCCACTGCTGACCCAACCTCTCAAGTTCATTTTTGCATCTGTCATCAATTGTTGAGCTTCGGCAATGAATACCTCACTCTCAAGGCTATTCTTAATGCTCGTAACCAGTTGTCAATGTAGAAAGACGATTTTAGTTTCTCTGCTGTCCTCTTTAGTTCTTCTGGAGCCCTGTTTAAGTGATACAACAGAACAGCATTCAATAGAAATGGACTTGATTTTACTCCAAATACAACTCTCTTGTGGCGAAATGTCTTAATGCACTTTCTATCATAATCTGACCAAATAAATTTCAAAAATTCCCTGTCTTGCTCTGCGATAGTAATCTGCAAGAAAGCCTTTTCTATATCCGCAGTTATCCCTATTGCTTGGCTGCGAAACTTAATTATTAAATTTGGAATCTCCTCTATTAGATTGATTCCCCTAAAGAGACAGGAGTTTAAGGAAACGGCATTATGATCTTTAGCTGATGCGTCAAATACTGGCCTAATTTTAGTAGTTTGACTCTGTTCTTTAATGACAGGGTGATGGCATAAAGACCCCCGCTTTTATCATCTTCCGTCTCTGCAATGATTCATTTTCGAAGCCATTCTTTAAATACCTCTCCATAGTTTTCAAACTGGTTCGTCGCCAATAACTTCTTCGAACAGGAGATAAGTCTGCTCACTGCTAGTTCCCTGTTGCTTCCCAATGGTTGATGTCCTTCCACCCACGGCAGGTGAACCCTATATCGCCCTTCCTCATCTCTTGATACAGTTTTCTCGAATTGATTCAAGGCCTTTTCCTCTATCAATTTCTGACTCTTCACTTCACCCGGATCTTTGATTCCTAGTACATCCAATTGCCACAGACGTGAAATGTCAAATCGGTCAATGTTTAGTAAGCTAAGCATAGCGGCACTCTGTTCTCCATGCTGTTGGCCCATTACCGTCCATCCTAGTGTAGTCTCTGTTGCAACTATGCTGTCACTTATTTTAACAATTCTGCCTGTCAACAATCTACCAATTATGTCAGCTCCCAAAAGCAGTTTTATTTCCTTATCTCGGCACTCAATATCATTCACAAATATACCTTCTTTTTCCAAAATAGCAATGCATTCTTTATCTACCAAGCCTGACACATAGTTACAGATTACTTCTTGGTCTAAAACTCTGACATTTAATTGCTTATTGTTCTTGAGGTTTTGCAGGGTCACATCAAACACATGGTGTACCTGAGCAGTAGTCTCTAATCCCCCAAACAGACTGTGGTATATTCTTTCTTGCCCCACAGACTTCAAATTCAAAAACTTTGCGCATTCTGCCTTTAAATATGAACACTGAGAGCCTGAATCTATTAAGGCCCTCACTAATATGCTCCTATTTCCCTTTACCACTCTAACTAATAATGTCAGGAGGACAGCTTTCTTACAGTGATAGGTCATCAGGTTTTGACTTACACCCTTATCTAGCTCTTCTGTTTTACTATTGCTAGTAGTAGTGATTTGGTTTCAAGTCCCTATGTCAGCACACATAATAGTGAAATGTTTCCTCTTACATACTAGACATTTTACTATTGCTTTACAGTATTTGGAATTATGACCTCTCTTAAGAAATGTGTAACAGGCCCCACTTTTCTTAAGTTTGTCCCTTTTTTCCTCAATGGAACTTCCCCTGAGTGCAAGACATTCTTGTGGATTGTGAGAACTCTTTTGACAGAAAACACAACCTCTCTCCTTCATCTGTTCTGTTGTGAATATTGTAGCTACAGTGGGAAGACTAGCCTTCAGCGATCCAACACTATTCTTATTTCTAGCAACTTGAATAGGGGAGAAACCCGTTTTTGCAAGGTTAAATCTCTCCTCGCTTTCTACTTCTTTTTTAAGAAATTCTAATAGCAATGCCAATACATTAGTGGACTTCTTGTCAGCATTCTCTTCAAGTGAACCCCTGTTCGTTGACCTGTGTCGTTCCCAGACCCTCAAAATATCTTCTGGTAAAGCCGACTCCACCATTGGAAACAACATTGCTGCGTATTTATCGGATGTAACCCCTAGCGACTCAAGCGCACGCAACTGTGTCTCTAGTTTGTCATAAAGCTGTGATAATGTTAACTCCTTTAACTTATTTGCCTGTTGCGTGACGAGTTTCAATAGCTCACGAACATACACATCTATAAGGAATTCGTCACGTGCAAATCGGGACTTTAATTGCTGAATAGCCTTGGGATAATTTTCCGCAGACGGAGGGAAACTTTCTACTAATTCACGTACAGGTGAACCTCTCTCCATCGACTGAATTAAGTATTGAAACTTGTCCTCTACATCAATATTGGAGTCATCGTGAATTTTTCGAAACTGTCCCCAGAATCCAATCCATTGCCTTACATCCCCGTTAATCGGTTTCAACTCTAACTTCGACAATTTATAATTACGCTGATTGGATATAGATATGTCTGAAACGGACTTGCCTTCTACGGCCTGCTTAGTTCTAACACTTTCATATTTCACTGTAGCCGTTAACCATAGTTCCCTATATTCCTCTGATACATCGAACTCTTTATCTATTTCATCCTGCGTTTTATCACCAGTATTTTGTAAGGAAAGTTCACTCACCTCGTCTTCAAGCTTGAACAGTCGTTCCGCTTTTTCTGATAATATGGTGTATGAAATACATACGACTTCACTGAATGTAGTTTCCTCTTGGATCACTTTGTTGAAGTCATTGTATGCTCGTGTAAAAGCACGCCTATTTTGGGTTCGAAGTTTTACTAATTTCTCCATTGCTTCTTAGCCGGTCCTGTCACGGTCGCCAGTATTTCTTAATCAGGATCGGTTTATTTAATGGAGATATTCTTATTCTGAACCGTCACGTTTTCTTCGTACAATTACAATCTATAATCACTTTGCTAAGCTTACTTACAGGTTATTTATTTTGCTTCAGCTCAACAACAACCAAAGAAATACAAAAAGAAAGAGAACTCAGCCTGCCAACCACAGCCTCCTTGATCATTTCTGACAGCTTCGGTGACGTAGTTCGTAGCATGCTGAGCTTCTATGCCCAAGGTCGCAAGTTCAAACCCAGCAGAAATCGTCGGATTTTTTAGAGCGTTAAAATCCTTCAGTATGGCTTCCTTCGGAGTATAAGTAAATCCGGCTGTCCCATGTCATAGATTTATGGCATGTAAAAGAGCCTTCAACTAATTAAACTTGTGTGAAGCTAAATTGTAGGTTAGATTTCGTTAATAATAATAATAATAATAATAATAATAATAATATCGTATGAGACTCTAATAATGAACAAGAAAGGTCTAATGGAAAAACTAGAGGCTAGAAAGGAAGATTTTGAGGAAAATCCTGGGTCCCATCAAAGAAAACAGCGAGTACAGAAGGCGTCACAACCACGAATTGTACAAACACGTGGAGAAGATCAGTGACACGGTTGGAAAAACGAGGATTGCCTTTTATAGCCACGTGACACGAATGAGCCCAGGCAGGATATCAAAACGGATATTGACGTACTTTCAAGATAAGAAAACCAAAGGGGCATGGTTTACGGAAGTTGAGAAAGATCTACGTGAAATGGAAATTTCCCCTAAAGATAACCAGGAGCGTGTTCCACTTCAGGAAAAACTACGTACGCACAAAGGTTTCCAGGAAAGGCTGAAGCTGAAGACAGGGAAGGCGTGGTCTGAAGAGAGAAAAGAACAACACCGGAGACGAATGCGGGAGCACTGGGCGGTAGTTAAAGCTCGGAAGAAGAGACAGTTGAACTGACGTGGTTCCTATTTGGCCGAATCGAAGAAAGAAGAATAATAATATCATATGGCCTCGGGTGCCGGGTGCAAGCTTTGTAATTTGACACCCAGAGGGTGGCTTTCATGTCGAATTTCGTTGTTCCTTGAATCACTATGAAAGTCAAGGAGGTTAGATATCTAAGCTCCTTGAACACTACAGCGCTTTCTAGTAGAGAAATGACCCCCCCCCCGCCGGTGCTGCCACCTTGAAGAAGGCAATTTGTTATTGCCGGGTGTTTTGGGGGCTTGCGAGCTTAAATGATCTGCAGAGCTATGCCAGCGGGAGCTTAAGCTCCTGGTAGGGTCACCCAAGGTGGACAGGTCTAAAGTGATGAGCCAGACTAAGAGCGGTACCCTGGTCCTCCAGGTTGGGGGTTGGGCGTGGGGCTAACAACCCCACACTGTAAAACCTCAACAGTTACGAAACTCTCAACGAAGCCTCGGAATTTGGACGGAATTAACGATGATGAACCAGGAAAATGTTTAAGGACAAGGAAAAAGGATATGACTTTGACAATGGAAACATGGAACGTACGAACGATGTTACAGATAGGAAAAATGGCAGAAGAAGCTGAGGAAGTTTTGAAGTATGGAATGGATATAGTAGCGCTACAGGAAGTGAGATGGAGGGGAAACGGTAGGATTGACAAGAAGGACTATACAATGTTATACAGTGGTCCTGAAGTAAGAACTGGTCAGTGTGGAACAGGCTTTATCATTAGTTCAAAGATAAAAATAAGTTTTCTTGAATTTGAGCCTCTAGGAGATAGAATGTGTAAAATGAGACTAAAGGGACGATTCAGAAATCTGACACTTATAAAGAACACCAAGGAAGATATTACATGGAACTATGGAAGGGAAGAGGAGACGTGGACGACCGCGCAAAAGATGGCTACAAGACTTAGGAGAAGACCTGAGAACTATGAGGGTTGGAAGATGGAGGGAGAAAACTCATAGAAGGGACGAATGGCGAGGAATCATGAGAGAGGCCAAAGTCTACCCCAGGCTGTAGCGCCGAGGAAGTAAGTAAGTAAGTATAGAAATGAGGAACTTGGTGTTGGCGGAAACTCCCGAGATTAATTTTGCCATTATGAACACGGCCTGCTGAATTCGAATGGGTTCTTTGACATGCCAACATCGTATGACACGCGTGTCATATTTTTGCCGCCTTTCAAAAATCACTGACCACGGCCAGCAGCGAACCTCCAATCTTGGGGGTTAATAGACCGACACGCTATCCACTCACCCACCGTGGCAAGCTCTGTCAAATGTTCCAACGTTCACCACTAGGTGTCAGTGACATCTCATAGCGAAAGTTGGAAATACATGAAATTGAACGGAACTTGTAGCTCACCCCATGGGTGTCCGCATTGAAGCAGCTACAGCCTCTGGCGAGCCGAACATGTCCTCGGACACTCCCGGCACTAAAAGCCATACGATACATACATGCACGATGTGGTCTGGAGTCAGTTCTCCCTGCTCTGCTTCCAAGCGTCTTCTTTGTGGCTGCCAATGGACACAAACAAAGTATCCCCCAGGAGCTCACATCTTGTGGGACGTAGGTTGGCGATCACGGGACCCCAGCTGAGTCCGGCATTGCTTCCACTTACTTGTGCCGGACTCCTCTCCGTTTTCTTTCCTGTCTACCTCCCTTGGTCAACTCTTGTTCTTTTCCAACCCCAACGGTATTAGGGTATCCGAGGACTAGGGAGTCTTTCACTTTCCGGCCTTAATTGGCCCTTGTCTCATCTTTCCTGATCCCTCCTTCTTCGAGGGGTCAGACCTCTTGTTTTCTTTTCATTATATTTCCTTTTCTCTTTAAGATTCCCGCACTGTTTTTGTTACTTGGCTCCCCGTGTATCTAAATTCCCCTTTAGCGATTTTTTTTTCATCTACACTACATTTTGTAGGTATTTTTTAATCTACGTTGCATTTTGTAAGTTTTTTCGATCTAAATTACATTTCGCGATTGTTTTCAACCTCGATTGCATTTTGTAAAGATTGACAATCTAAATTGATATTTAGTAAGTCTTTCAATGTAGGAGCAGGGAATTTTAGTGAGTATTTTGAATTTCAATTGCATTTTGTATTTTCAACCAAAACCGCATTTCGCAAGAATTTTAAATCTCAATTCATTTTGTGTAGTGGGCATTTTGCAAGTACTTTGATTCTCAATTGCATTTTGTGGGTATTTTGAATCTAAATTACATTTTGTCAAGTATTTTCAATCTAAATTGCATTTTGTAAGTCAATCCAAATGAGTAGTTTGAATCTACCGTGCATTTTGTAAGCATTTTCAATTTCAATTGCATTTTGTAAGTATTTTGAATTTCAATTGAATTTTGTAAGTATTTCGACTCTGCATTGCATTTTGTACGTATTTTGAACCTGACCTGCATTTTGTGCGTATTTTTCAATCTATTCCTTTTGTGAATCTTTTCGTGCTAAATTCCCTTTTGTAAGAACGTTTTGTGAGTTGTTTCAATCTGAGTTCCTTTTTGTAAGTATTTTCCGTCTCACTTAATTTTCGTTATGGTTTCCATTTCATTGTCATTTTCGCTATCACCCAGACCATTAGGGGCCGATAACCTAGATGTTAGGCCCCTTAAAACAACAATTATCATCATTATCAACAAACAAAGTAATTGTGGAGTGCGTCATCGATATCATTGCAGTAAATGCAAACCGGACTACTCGCTCGTTCCTCTATTCTGTGGAGGAATTTTCGGAAGTATCCATGACCTGTCAAGAACTGTGTGCGGTAATAGTTCACTTCACCATGATTCCGATCGACCCAGTCAGCTTCTTCGTCCATTTCCCTCGGCAATAATTTTCCCATCTCTGTTGCCATTGATCCATTCTGTGACTGACAGCAAGCTCCTTTGCCCGTTTCCTTCCCAGGCCTCCTTGGGTACGCCAGGTCTCTTGTCTTTCTAAAGCTAGTAAGTCAATAGGAGCTACTGCTGCTACTATGAGAACCGCAGGTTCAGACACCGTACGATATTATTTAAGAAAACCGCACAATGTACATAATAATTCATAAATTATTCTTGACCGACTGTCGACCAAAATATTATGTGCACTCCAGTTTGAAGGTTGTTTGAGAAGTAACCAATAGACCTACATAAAATCCAATAACATCATCTTTTTGGTCGTTCTATTTTACGTTAGTTCATGTAGGTTTGGAATTTTTAATTTATATTTTAATATTTTCTATCGCAGTTGGAACACAAAAAGTGCCCGCTTTTAAGCGTGTTTCAACCATGCGTCACATTTAAGAATTATTATCCCACAAACCCGTCATCAGATCGAATCCAAATTTTAACACAATATACATTGGAATGTTGTATAACTGGTTTATTAATGTCAAAATTGTGTGTGTTCAAGAACGAAAGTTGTTATCATTTTTGTAAGGTAACTTTTTCTCGGCTCGGGGTCGTTGGAAAATGTAGTTCTTGGTTGCGTTGTAATCCTTATACATCAAAACGTTATGATGTATGACTGTGAAATACGTAAATTAATTCATTTATTTTATATCGGTTTGTATTTTTACGGGGAATTAAGACATGGTTCACCAGCTAGCCGCTCCGGGAAATGCTGTACAGCGTTGCTGATATGGAGCCCATCATTTCTGAGCGAGGCGCGCAATACGCGTGATGGAGCCCATCTTGGCAACGCTGAACAGCTTTCACCGGAGCGGCTAACTGGTGAACCATGTCTAAATTCCCCGTACAAATACAAACCGATATAAAATAAGTGAATTAATTTACGTATTTCACAATCATACAGCATACCTTTTTGATGTATAAGGATTACAACGCGACCAAGAACTACATTTTCAAACCACCCCGAGCCGGGAAAAAGTTACCTTACAAAAATGATAACGACTTTGTTTCTTGGACTCACAAAATTTTAAAATTAATAAACCAGTTATACAACATTCCAATGTATATTGTGTTGAAATTTGGATTCGCTCCGATGACGGGTTTGTGAGATAATAATTCTTAAATGTGACGCATGGTTGAAACACGCTTAAAAACGGGCACTTTTTGTGTTCCAAATGCGATAAAAAATATTAAAATATAAATTGAAAATTCCAAACCTACATGAACTAACGTAAAATAGAACGACGAAAATGATGATGTTATTGGATTTTATGTAGGTCAATTGGTTACTTCACAAACAACCTTCAAACTCGAGTACACATAATATTTTGGTCGACAGTAGTGCTTTTATTGAGATTGTCCTATTTGGGCAGTTTTGAGCATGATGTCTCCCACAGTGTTTATCATACAATTTGCACACGCAGATTTCTTCTGGTTGATGAAATCTTAGGTTCCGACATAGCTTGTGCAGAAAGCCGTACGTTGTAAATCTTGTCGTTATATGTCGAAGTTCATAATTTGGCTGCTTCCATTCCGATGTTGTAATAGCGTCTGTTGTGTAAAATTCGGGCCATGTGTAACTCGTTTTCAGTTTTAATAACACCGTTCGATATGCTAATTCAATTCGTAAAGCTGCCATCCGTCTCAGATACATTTCAAACTTCAAGGACTCAGCCCAGGTTTCAGAACCATATAGAAGAATCGATTTGACAGTCGACATGAGAAGCCGCCGTTTACTGGGTTTCGAGCCGCTAATAGTGCCCATCAGTCTACTCAACGCAGCCATGGATTGTGCCACCTTATCTGTTTCGATATCTGGTCGGTCTGCATCGGTACGGAGGAATCAATCCTTCTTCTTGTCAGAAGGACAATTTCCATCTATTCTAATCTGTGATTCGTCATCCATTCTTTTGCCCGCCTCATCACTTGTTCAGTTTAAATTGCCCCATCTCCATGTTACGGGTTACTATCAAAGCAGCCACATCATCATCTTAACCCTCAAGTGTGGCATCTTCTGGCATCTCCGACCGTAATAAACTATCGTACGTGATTTTCCAAAGGTTTGGACCAAGAATAGAGCTTTGAGCTGCGCCAGCTGTGAGCCGTTTTGTTTTCTTTCCATCTTCCGTATCATATAATAAAGTGCGATCTTTCAAATAGTCTCTCAGTATGTTCATGAAATACTCTGGTAGCTTGAAAGTAATTAAATAAATTAGAATTAGTTACATATTATCATGAAATAAAACAAATTAATACATTCTTCTTCGTCTTTTCCCGTTCATGTGGGGTCGACGTATCTGACAAGTATTTTCCATTTTCCTCGGTTACAAATGGTGTTTTCTGTTAACTGCTTCTCCCGGACATCATCCTGCACGCAGTCCATCCATCTTCTTCAAGGCCTGCCTCTTTCCCTTTTGCCTTCCACCTCGTCTTCCTACATAACTCTCATCCCTGCGCTTAATGTGGGCATAGCAGAGCAAGCGTCTTTCTTGCACCTTTTTTGATATTTCAGTCACTTTTACGCAGCCTCGTATGAAGGTGTTTTTGATGTGATCGTTTCTTGAAACACCACACATCCATCTTAGCATCTTCATTTCAGCTACTTCCAGTCGCGTGCACTGTTGGCCAAGTTTCTGCTCCGAATAGCATTGCAGGTCTCACTGCACATTTATAAGCTTTACCCTTTACTTGGATATTCAGTCTCATGTCACAGAGAATATCACATAACCTTTTCCAGTTTAACCAGGCAGCCTAAATTCGGTGGGTAATTTCCAGATCTAGATTGCCAGTGGATCCCAAATACTTGAAACTGTCCCTTGCCTGTAGCTGGCTACCATCCATTAATTATATTTATTTATTTAATCAAGGAGCCTCCGTGGCGGCAGCACGCCGGCCTCTCACCGCTGGGTCCGTGGTTCAAATCCCGGTCACTCCATGTGAGATTTGTGCTGGACAAAACGAGGCAGAGAGGTTTTTCTCCGGGTACTCCGGTTTTCCCTGTCAACATTTCATTCTAGCAACACTCTCCACTAACATTTCATTTCATCTGTCATGCATTTAATCATTGCCCCAGGGGAGTGCGACAGGCTTCGGCAGCCGGCACAGTTCATATCCTCGCCACTAGATGGGGGCTTCATTTATTCCATCCCTGACCCGGTCAGTCGACTGGAAGCAGGCTGTGGATTTTCATTTAATTAATCAAATACATAGTTATTGCACACAGTTAATATTGAAGGAAATTTTCAACATAGACTCCTCTAATCTTCAAAGCTCAGACATGTAAGTGGTCTTGCTGTCAACTCTCAATGGACTAAGAAGACAGATGCCAAAACATTCACTTCAAGGCGATCTTCAGTTATTGAAATGATTGAAATTAATTTATGGAACGTCAGGCAAAGGTGAGGAGGACCTAATCAAATCTGTGACCACAAATGCAATCGCTGTCTGCGATGTCAATTTAAGCGCGACAAATTCGCAGGAAACACGCAGGTTATCCTGTGTGCGGGCCGACTAATCTAATATACCCCCTGAGAATATCGGAGAAATATTCAACCCTCCATTGTGTTGCATATTCTACAAGTGAAAAATCTGCATGGCCAGTGTTAATGAATTTACCTCCGTTAGTCTTTGGTCATATTTTCTTGCGTGTTTATCGACATATTTTCAATAATTGAGTAATTTATGTTATTTATTTAGCGTATGGCATACAAATACATTATTACAAATCAACTATAATTGAATCGGTCATTGTTAGAAGGCACTAAGTCATTTTTGTAAGAATTGAGATAATTGACAGGAACTGTTTCTCTCACTTAATTGTAAAGCATAGTTGCTGCCACGTGTAAGTATCATTGCCCGCAATTATACCGTTCTAGAGAGTTCTATTTGAATGGATTTATCCTTTTAAAAAGGGAGAAAATAGAAAAAGAAATGTATGACTTAGTTCTCTTTAACAATGAATCAGATCTTTAAAAAGTAGTTAGTTCATTTTTATGACAAATATACAGATTTATAGACACCAGTATAGCATATTACTATATTTTCAATGCTAGCAATACGGTAATGGGGAAATAGAAGCAGAAAAGTCTGGACCTAAGTCAATGACTTAGTTCTCTTTAACACTAACGTTAAATTCAGCTAGTAGTGATACAGCATACTGAACGGGCAGACTTAGTTCCTTTTAACATAGCAAGATGTGTCGACACGGATTTTTTATTATGGATACTCGAGTTTAGGCCTCAATTACAACCAAACCAACAGACCTATTGAAAAACGAGTTATACCAATATGTTTCTTGTTTAATTCTGCGTTAGACTATGTAAGCCAATTATTTTCAAGTGTATTAATTATTTATTTATTTGTGGTTGTATGAAAAATTGTCCGTGTTTTTGACGTCTTTTCTTGGAACCGCTCACTTAAAACTATATACATGGAAAACTACTTGTCTGAGGGTAATCAAATTTTTATATGTGATAGGCACAAGTATTGGTAGTGCAAATATCAAGTTTCAATTAATTTCAATTACCCGATAAAAAGTTCTTATACTTTTTCTGACGTAACGTTTTTTCAACCCAGGATAAACGTACAGCAGGAAACTTGGTCTCATTTTGAAGCTTTCATTCGTGATTATCGGAAACTACGACCACTGTAAACGTACAGTGTGTTGACGAATTTATCAAGAGTAATATTAATGGTAGGTTTTGCGCGTTCCGGTCCGTGCGAGTAAAAGCGAGCGAGCCGGTGAATTGGAGTGCAGCGTTGCCGGGCAGTTGTTTAATGGAATGCGAGTCACCTGGCTATGTCCACATGCTATTTTCAGTCTTCCTGTTTAATACTTATATGCCACATCACATCACATCCAAATGCCTCAGAGACCACCATTGTCTGAGGGCGAACTTGCCCTAACATATTACAAAATGGTAGAGAAGTATGGAAGCAATGAATGTTTTATGCCGAGAAGCCTTGCTTACCGTTGCTCCTGAACTATGGAAGCAATGTATTAAACACGCTAAAACAATTGAAGATCACTACTGGGAGATAGATGGCCTGTCTGAAAATGTCCCTCATTTCGAGCAGGTTATAATTAACATGAATGCCAGCAGTTCTGATTAATCGGAACAGAGCCATTCTTCAGACGAAGAATACTGACTGAATTACATATTGTAAAGATATTATGTAAATAATGCATGTAAAAATTGTGTAGTCTGACATTTCCAAATTAGGAAGACAAACCACTTATAAACCTGCCATTGAAGGTCTAAAGCTCTTATGTGAAAAAGGTGATGGAAATTGAAATTTGTACGAGGAAAGAAAATAAAATGTTGAAAGGAAACTTAAAGCTGTGTTCGTTCGTAGCGAGGCGCAACGACTGCAACTTAACGCGGCAACGCTGCACCGGATTTCACAAGTCCGCTCACTTTTACTCGCACGGGCCGGAACGCACAAAACATCCCATTAATATTACTCTTCATAAATTCGTCATCACACTGTACGTTTACAGTGGTCGTAACTTAGTTTCCGATAATCACGAATGAGAGCTTCAAAATGAGACCAAGTTGCCTGCTGTACGTTTACCCTGGGCTGAGAAAACGTTACGTCAGAAAACGTATAAGAACTTTTTATCGGGTAATTGAAAAAAATTGAAACTTGAGATTTGCACTACCAATACTTGTGCCTATCACATATAAAAATTTAATTACCCTCAGCCAAGCAGTTTTCCATGTACTATAAAGTTTTAAGTGAGTGGTTCCAAGAAAAGACGTCAAAAACTCGGACAATTTTTCATACAACCGCAAATAAATAAATAATTAATAAACTTGACAATAATTGGCTTATATAGTCTAACGCATAATTAAACAAGGAAAATATTGGTATAGCTCGTATTTCAATAGGTATCTTGGTTTGGTTGTAATTAAGGCCTAAACTAGAGTATCCATAATAAAAAATCCTATGAGTAGGCCTATACGTATCCATGGAAGTCTCAATTTCGACAAGAATTGACTTACCGGTAGTGCCTTCTAACAATGACCGATTCAATTATCAACTAAACTACAAACAAACATCTAGACCTTGTGTATACTCAATACATTTTGGGGTTGCCAGCAAGAAGTCTTCAAATCGCCCTCCGTAAGCCCTGATGCGCTCAGCAGTCTGTCGCGGCACACCACAGTCGCATGCTGGTGAGGACAACATTCGCCATTTAAAAAGTGAATCCCCGCATCTTCCATGTCCCGTCCTAAGGCGGTTCAGCATTGACCATACCTTGCGAGGTTGAACAAACCCAGAAACTGTCTCAGTGATGCATGGCATTGCCTGGCATAAAGCTGGAGCATTTTGGGTCCATTCTCTCCTCCAGAATTCGGTGGTGTTGAATCCGATGAGGTTGCTGGCAAGTGCAAGAGGTGGATGACTCGAACGGAGTCTGTTGATCCTGAGGTCTGAGATGTCAGAGTGTTCCGGTAGTTCAGGGTTCGCGAAGATCTTGTTGTATCAAAGCTACTTTCCCTCGCTGATTAGGAGGTGGTATGTTACGAGGGCTGTTCTTTAAGTAAGGGCTGTTTTTTTAATTAAGCGAACATTTTATTTTGAAACCACATTTATTTTTAGGTTTTACATACCTTCCTCTATTTTTCTACATAGTTGCCTTGTTTATTTCAGCACTTGTCATACCTTAAAACTAAGTTCTGAAATCCCTCTGCATAAAAGTTTGCCGCCTGCTCTGACAACCAAGAATTCACACTTGAGGAAAATCCATTGATAGAGTGGTTATCAGGAATCTTTGGTCCTCGTGAATTTTCGTGTCAATTGCAGTCACCAAGTCATCTGTGATCACAGAACTAAGCGTTCATCGTCAAGAAAATTTTCACGGCCACTTTTGAACTCGCGTACCCATTTCCGCACTTTACCTTCCGTCATTGCATTATCACCTTGCACCTCACAAAGCTGACGATGAATGTCTGCAGCCGACATGTTTCTTGCACTCAAGAAACGTATCACACATCGTACCTCACACGTGGCGGGCGAATCAATAATCTTGAACATTGTAAAGATGCACAGTTCAGCGTACAGGTTAGCTAGACAGCTGCAACTGACGCCTGCTTGTTCGCAAAGGATGCCGGGAGGTAGCGCGCACGTTTGTTGCGGCGTGCGCACTAACTACGGGCTCTTTAAAAAAAACTTCCCTTACTTAAAAAACAGCCCTCGTACTTAGGATAGGCAGCCAGATGGTGGGTGTAGATCTGATTGCTCCCGAAATAATGCACATAGTACTATTAAGCTGGACATCTACTTTGTTTATGTGGGCGTTGTTCAACCATACTGGTGCACCGCAGAGTATACCAGACTCAACGCAGACGTTGATGATAATTGTTGTTTTGAGGGGCCTAACGTCGGGGTTTACATGTAAATAAAAATTAATTGAAAATTAAAAATTAAAAATTTTAAAAATTTAAAATAAAATAAAATTATTAAAAAGTAAAAAAAAGTTTTTAAGATTAAAAAGTTAAAAATCTAAATTTAAAAAATAAACAATTGAAAATTTAAAATTCCGAATTGTACATTGGGCATTGGAAATTAGAAATTTAGGAAAATACAAAAATAGGAAAATAGGAGAATAGGAAAAGAGAAGAATAGACACATAGAAAAAGATAAAAAGATAAAAAATTAAAATAAAAAATAAAAAATAGAAAAATGGAAAAAATAAATAAAAAAATACTACAAACTTACAAACTAGAAGACGAAATGGAAAACAAAAATAAGAATAAGGGAAACAAAAGACAGGAGGAAAGGACATGCCCTCAATCCTCGAAGAATGAGAATTAAGAAACTTGGAAGAAAGGAGAGCCAAGAAAGGCAGATAGGAAAGGTAAAGAGGAGAGGGACAAGGCAATGGAAAAAGGAAAAAAACCGGACCCAGCTCAGGAAGCCTTCGGGGTCACCAACGCCCGAACTCAGCAGACGCGAGCCCCTGAGGGTGTAGCAAAATCCAGGGTGCGCCAGAAGTGGTGAGGCTACATACACCCTGCCTCCTTGATGGCCTTGTGCAGAAGGCAGGAGATACAATGAAAAGAAAACAAAAGGTCTGACCTCTCGAAGAATTAGGGATCAGGAATGATGAGACAACGGCCAATTAAGGCGGGAAAGTGAAAGACTCCCTAGGCCTCGGATACCCTAATACCGTCGGGGTCGGAAAAGAACAAGAGTTGACAACGAGAGGTCGAGAGGAAAGATAACAGAGAGGAACCCGGCACAAGTAAGTGGAAGCAATGCCGGACTCAGCTGGGGTCCTGTGGTCGCCAACCCCATGCCCCACTGGATGTGAGTCTCTGGAGGGAATAATTGAGTAATTTTATGTATTCACAGACTCAGCGAAATTCTAGACTGTTTATCAGATAGGTCCTGTTTAAACAGAAAACGGTTCTGTGTTTGTCGTCATAAGTTGTTGAAGTGTAATCTGATTGGATTAGTCCTATGATTGGAATGATATTGTGGTATCAGTTCAAGGATATTTGCTAGCGTTGACCGAGCGAGAAGGGAAGCAGAGAACAGCGGCCAAGGGCTCCTCGGTGACAGAACAATACGGAGCAGTAATAATAATAATAACAATATCGTATGCCCTCGGGTGCTGGGTGCAAGCTTTGTTATTTGACATCCCCCAGAGGCTCACATCTAGTGGGACGTGGCTTGGCGACCACAGTACCCCAGCTGAGTCCGGTATTGCTTCCACTGCCGGGCTACTCTCTGTATTCTTTCGTGTCGACCTCCCTTGGTAACTCTTGTTCTTTTCCGACCCCGACGGTATTAGGGTATCCGAGGCCTAGGGAGTCCTTCACTTTCCCGCCTTAATTGGCCCTTGTCTCATCTTTCCTGATCCCTCCTCCTTCGAGGGGTCAGATCTCTTGTTTTCTTTTCATTATATATCCTTTTCTCTTTAAGTTTCTCGCACTGTTTTTGTTAATTGGCTCCCCGTATATCTAAATTTCCTTCAGTTATTTTTTTTTTCCTCTACACTCCTAGGTATTTTCCATCTACGTTGCATTTTGTAGTTTTTTCGATCTAAATTGCATTTTGCGAGTGTTTTCAATCTCAATTGCATTTTGTAAGGATTGACAATCTAAATTGCTTTTTAGTAAGTCTTTCAATATAGGGGGCGGAACTTTTGCGAGTATTTTGAATTTCAATTGCATTTTGTATTTTCAACCTAAACTGCTCTTTGCAAGTATTTTCAATCTAAATTGCAATTTGTAGGGTGCGCATTTTGCAAGTATTTTCATTCTCAATTGCATTTTGTGGGTATTTTGAATCTAAATTACATTTTGTAAGTATTTTCAATCTAAATTGCATTTTGTAAGTATTGTCCATCCAATTGAGTAGTTTGAATCTACCATACATTTTGTAAGCCTTTTCAATTTCAATTGCATTTTGTAAGTATTTTGAATTTCACTTGCATTTTGTAAGTATTTCGACTCTGCATTGCATTTTGTACGTATTTTGAACTTAACCTACATTTTGTGCGATTTTTTCAATCTATTCCTCTTGTGAGTATTTTCGTTCTAAATTCCCTTTTGTAAGCATTACCGCTCTCCATTTTGTGAGTAGTTTCAATCTGAGTTCAGTTTTGTAAGTATTTTCCTTCTCACTTAATTTTCGTTCTGGTTTCCACTTCATTGACATTTTCGTTATCACCGAGACCATTAGGGGCCGATAACCTAGATGTTAGGCCCCTTAAAACAACAATTATCATAATCATCATGTTATTTGACACCCAGAGGGTAGCTTGCATGTCGAATTTCGTTGTTCATTGAAGCACTATGAAAGTCAAGAAGGTTAGATATCTAAGCTCCTTGAACACCATAGCGCTTTATAATAGAGAAATTAGGAACTTTGTGTTGGTGGAAACTCCCGAGATTAATTTTGCCATTATGAACACGGCCTACTGAATTCAAATGGGTTCTTTGACATGCCAACAACGTATCACATGCGTGACGTAATTTTTGCAATAATCACACGCTACACTCTAATCCGCGTCACCTTAAATAAGTTGCTAACAATGTAACAAGAAGACCAATTCACAGGTCGACAGATTTTGACATTTCGTCCGGGGTTTGCGTTTCCGACTAAATCGACTACGCTGATCACGAATCTGAAGCCTGCTTCTCTACATATCGTCAGGGTTTTGCACCATCATCAATGAAATCGGAGAGCGATTTAAGATATTTAAGATGGAGGCGAAATGGAACAATAAAATGGTTGGTTGGTTCCTCAGTTTAGGGGCTGCGGCAACGCTGTCATGTAGCCCCGTGTACTTTGGGTGTGTGTAGAATCTGTCTGATAACCGGTGTTAACATTGTGTTATCTGTAATTCAGGTAAGGACTGCAGACGATCAATTTCAAGTAGTTCCTACCTTTGCTAACAAATGTTACCATCAACGCCACCTAGTTGTGAACTTGGATACTAGATGCCACCGCATCCAGCACCTTGATATTAGTGGAAGGTTGTCTTACATGCCATGCATCTATGGCATGGGCCTCCGGCTTTACTTCCCCTCCGAAGGAAGGCATACTGAGGGATTTATAACGCTCTTAAAAAATCAGAGGACTTCGACTGGGTTTGACCCCGCGATCTTTGGCATAGAAGCTCAGCATGCTACCGACTACGCACCGAAACCACCTCAATAAAATGGAAAAAAGAAAGTAACGCTAGACACATATCAAATATGGTGATTTGGTCACTTTCCGGGTGGATGTTGACGTTTGCCTGTGAATGTACGCTTGATGTCCTTATGTATGTCACTTCTTCACGTGTGATACACTACCAGTAGTCAGATATTATATCGATTCCCCAATGGCCTTGTTTACGATGTACCTCAGATATAAGTTCCTGATGGAAACGTTTACCATGTGCTGAAAATTGTCTAGGTGTGACACACCCTACATCCGAGGCGATCTGTTTATAATATTCTAACCTTGGTCTACCCCTACAATCCTTGTCCTCGACCCTTCCTTCCATAACTAAGCTTGCTATTCCTGGGTGTCTTAGTATGTGTCCCACCAACCTATCTCTTCTCTTCATTAGCAGTCGCCAGAAACATCTCTCCTCTCCTACTCGTCTTAATAACTCTTCGTTTGTAACCCTATCTACCCATCTGATCTTCATCATTCTCCTGTAACACCACATTTCAAATGCTTCAATTCTCCTCTTTTCTGCTGCACCAATAGTCCAAGTTTCACTTCCATAGAGCGCCACGCTCCACACAAAGGCCTACAAAAATGACTTCCTAATACCTAAATCTATATTCGATGTCAACAGATTCCTTTTCTGTAGAAATGCTTTGCTTGCCTGAGCTAAACTACTTTTTATATCCTGTTTGCTTCGTCCATCACCGGTTATTTTGCTTCCTAAATAACAGAAGTCTCCTAATTTCTTTAGTTTTTCACCTGCCAACTTGATATCCATAGAGGTTTCTGATTTATTTCGGCTGCATTCCAAAAATTTTGTTTTACATTTATTAATTTTCATCATGAATTCTTTCCTCAAGACGGAGTCCATACCATTGAAAAACTCATTCAAATCCTCTGGCGTGTCGGCCAAGATGACCAGTTGGAAGGTTTCCTCATGGTCGGTCTCTCCACCTTATCCGGTCTTCAGGAGCACGTTTCATCAGCTCATACGATTTATCAATCTTGATGGAATCCAGCATCTGAAACCTTCTACTTCCTCTTCGGATTTTCCCCTGGACCCTCTTCTAATGCACTTTTCACCAAACCATCTCCTCTTATGCAGTGTCAAATCTAATTCATTTTTTCTTTTCCTTATCTTCCTTAGCATAATTCTGTCTTCTCCTACTTTCTTTAATACCTCCTCATTTATCACTTTGTCCTTCTAACTTATTCGCTTCATTCTCCTCCAAATATGAAGTAATGTATGAAAATCATATATTATCTAAGTCCAAGTGTATAATCCATGTTCGGGTCGGTTATAGTTGTAGTTAGTTAGTTATTGAGGTTTTAAGGGGCGGAACTACGAGGTCATCTGCTCCTACCTATAGTTTTAATGACGCTACTAGAGGTTCCTTGCAAGCTAATCCCTTTCACCTGTCTCCCGAGTGCTAGATCACAAACACGTTAATGACGGGTACGTCGTCGTTGTTGTTGTTTTCGTTGCTGATTCATTTGAGAGGCTTGGGACACCTTGGTTATGAGCCCCGGCGACGGGTACGGGAAGCTATTTGTTAATAATGCAACACTAACAAAGGCTTCAAAGCTTCCCATTCTTCCGAGACACAGTGGATCCGATTGTTGTGGTTTCCATGGAAACGGACGAGTATCGGACCCGCAGGTCGGGATGCTTATGGGACGAGCATTGGCCGCCCTCCATGTCTCGTCCTGGACCCCGCAGGGCCTCGTCTTCTTGCGGAGAGCCATCTCCTGCGCGACCGACAGCCGTAGGAATGTGAGGGTAGCCGTGATCGGAGCAGCAGGTCGTGTGGGGTCGCTCGTGTCCTTGCTCCTGAAGCAGTCCCGCTTTGTGCAACAGCTGTCTATAGCAGACACACATCCTGACGTGTGTAATGTCGGTAATGATCTCCGCTCTATCGACACTCAGTGTTCTGTCGAAGTGTTTTCGGGCGCTGACCACCTACCCAACGCTATGAAGGTAAGCAACAACAGGAACCGCCGAAACGTGCGTTCAAAGTTTGAGGTGAAGCAGAACACACACTGTTACCAACATACGGGATACAAAATACA
This sequence comes from Meconema thalassinum, assembly GCA_946902985.2. Classification (NCBI taxonomy): domain Eukaryota; kingdom Metazoa; phylum Arthropoda; class Insecta; order Orthoptera; family Tettigoniidae; genus Meconema; species Meconema thalassinum. Next base: position 46,857,008 of record OX336399.1, on the reverse strand, counting down.
TCTTATAATTATGTGAAAAAGCATTAATTGGTATAACGTTTGGTTTGGGTAAACGTTATTGATGCGAGAGTTCTCCCGCTGTTCGTGGCAAAAACTAGGGGTGTAAATATTAGCTAAGGGCCTGGCTACCTACAAGGGAAGTGTCAGGTAAGACAGGCCGAAACTTATCTTGAAACTTTGTGGATGCAATGGCTGTACTATATGAGGACAATATTCGCTCTCAGTTACGCCTACAAGTTCTGGCCTTTTGGGAGAGCCAGTGGCTAGCTTACCCACTGCCCAGTAAACTGAGAGTGATCAAGGGAACTACTCGCGTGTGGCGGAGCTCTTTCCGGTCAGGGAGGGAGTCCATCATTTTGTGTAGGCTAAGGATAGGTCATACAAGATCCACCCACTCGTACCTAATGAGAAGGGAAGACCCCCCACTTTGTACCTGTGGAGCCGTTTTCACCGTGGCCCACATTTTAACCGAGTGTGGGGATCTTGCTGACTTACGAAGAAACCTTGGTTTGCAGATGACACTCAAACTTATATTAGCCGATGACGCGGTGGCTGCTGATCGCGTTATCCGCTTTATAAGTGAGAGTGGGTTAGGGCCAGCAATCTAAATTTTCCAGTGAACATTGACTCAACGACTTGTTCGTTTTTGAATGATAATGTTTTGTTTTTCCGTAATTTTTGTTTATTTTTATAATTTTTATTTTTATTTAATTTTTTGTTTTTGTTTTATTAACTGTTGGTCTTTTTAAATTTAGGTATCCACCTCAAAATTTTAAATTCAATTGGAAATTTGTGTTAAGAGGGGCAGATGACTTCGTAATTCCGCCCCTTAAAACAACAATAACTAACTATAAGAGGACAACGTGCGGAAAATCAGCTGCCAGATTGAACTGCAAGGCTCCGAAATCATGTGGCGAGTCTCCCATATAAATCAATGGGAGGTAGCGAGTACCGTACATGTTGGAATGGACAGCCCTGACCGCCCAAGCACTCAAGGCCGGTGGGAAGGAGCCGCACGCTCCAGTCAGCATATACGCCCTGCCTCGCTACTACTCTGAGTGCCACAGGGATGTCCAGCTCCTCCAGCCGACATACCTGCGTACCAGGATGTCAAGTACGATATCGGAGCCTTGCAGTTCAATTTGGCGGCTGATTTTCCGCACGCTGTCCTCTTAAAGTACAAGGATTGCGTTCACAAAGTTTCAAGATAGGTTTCGACCTGTGTTACCTCATACTGTACTTCCCTTGCTAGTAATTATTGGTCTAGGCAAACACCGTTGGTCTAGATAAAGATTATTGATGAGTAGTACCGTATGCGTGTTGTTGGCAATATTGTATTTGCTCCATAATCATGAACATAATGGCGGACACGACTGGAATTTTACTTGTGTATAAGTCGTTACCTTAAAAGGGGATGGTAGGTGAGTAGGGGGGTGATGAGAGTTCTGCCCCCCCCCCCCCCCCAAAAAAAAAAACTCCAAATGCGAGCCGATAACTCCCGAACCCGTGGTCGGAGATTCACGAATGAGGTGTCGTTGGACTCGGGCTGACGGGGGCTTTGCTATAGACCACTCATTTCAACCCCTAAATAAAACCTACCCCTACTAGAGGGTGAAATTGTAATTTTTAGTGAAAGTCTCTTTTCAAATGCGACATGTATAAGGTGCGCTGCTAAAATGAACTTAAATGTTGTTGCTCATATAGCGCATGCGTTTTTCTGGCTGCCGGTATGGATCAAAATTTTTGTTTTTGTTTTTGTTTTGTACGCATGCGCACCTGGGATTTTTGTAAGAGGGCGAGCTCTTTGAAAAAAATGATTGATAAGAAGGGGTTTTGGTGGTGAGGAGAGAACCAGATAGTCGCCTACTTTCCTACGAAGTTTGCCGATATCTCTCGAACGCAAGGTCGGATTTGGACGTGTGACGTGTCAAATCGCTTGTCTTGAAGCCCTATACATGTTATTAATAGGTTAAAGTTTTGAGAATGAGGGAAACAGGCTTTTTGGGGGTAAAACCGTGATTTTAGACTTTTTCCGATATTTCACGAATGCATGGTCGGATTTGGTCCTATGACGTGTCAAATGGCTTGTCTCGAAACCCTGTTTATTTTGGTAATAGGTTAAAGTTTTTGAGAATGAGGGAAACAGAATGTTTTGGGGTAAAACTGTGATTTTAAAATGTTTGCTATATCTCGCGAACCAATCATGCTAGAGGCGTGTACGACGGGTCCAAGGACTCGGGGTGACGTCCTCTTTGCTATGGACTACTCCTTGTATTTTTTTTTTAAATATTGGAAACTCGATTTTGGGGTAAACACGTGTTTTTTGTGATTTTTGCCGATATCTCACGAACCAATAACGCTAGAGACGTGTACGAGGTGTCCTAGGACGCGGGCTAACGCCCCCTTTCAAATGTGGTAGATATGTTTTTCCAAAAAATAATTCACAAAGGGCCTAACGCCATACATGTTGAAAATAACCTTTTCTTTTTCTTTACCTGTTTATAATGTTCATGAAGCGTGGTGGTTGAGAGAGACGATACGGCTGGGTGTGTGTTTCAACGAACCTGTCGCTAACCACAAGGACCATGCTTTTAATAGAACAATCGCTATTTCGGCGGGTCGGTGTATGAAAGAGCGAGCGTTCGTTTTTCTGATATTTTACCTTTAACGTGTAAACGGTGATGAGAACTTGGTTCTATGTTGGTCGAAGCGAGTACAGAAAACAAACTTGCAGACGAGCAGGAGGTGAATGTCATTTGAGCTTATTGGAAGGCGTTGATCTGACTTGACAACAGGTGCAATGGAAAAATGACCATGACGCTTGAAGGTGAAATAATCTGACCATCGTGGTGGCAGGGAAGAGCGAAATGCGTGCACACACGTGTGAGATGACATGTACGCTAAACAAGTTACATCCTGTCTTGCTTCGTACGTGACAAAATGCAAGTTCAAGTGAAATTTGATCTGCCACAGGTGTTCACCTTGGACGTTAGCTGTCCACGTGCACGATAACTTGTAACAAGTCACATCCTGTTTTGCTTCGTACGTGACAAAATGCAAGTTCATGTGAAATTTGATCCGGCTCAGGTGTTCACTTTGGGCGTTAGCTGTCCACGTGACCGATAACAGGTTGTTCAAAGCGTGGGAAAAAATGATTATACATGCAATGTAACATATATAAAGACATGTCGTTATCATTTCCATTCTCACTTAGGTGACTACCTTTGAACACATTGCGTTGCGTGAAACCCCTGGTCTTGTTTAACAGTTTTGGTGTTGGTGGAAAATACTTAACCTGGTTGTGGGGTAGGTATTTATATATTTATTCATTTATACATTTATTGATTTATATATATATTTACAAGCAATTATTTATTGATTAGGTAATTAATGATTTTATTTATTTATTTGTTTGCAGATAACCGGTATACGTTACATGTCTGAGGGAGAAGAAACCATTGCACTTTTGAGCTCACTAGAAGGAAACAGGAACAAGCCACTGCAAGTAAAGGTGAGATGATTTTTTTAAACTAACTTGTTTCATTTTTTGTTTGTTTTATGTTTTATTTTATGAAATGCATGTATTAACCTGAATTTAGGTATTTATAGCGGTTTATTTTATTTATTTTTAGAAACTTGGAAAGAAAAGCCTTACCGCCGTAGCAGTTGCTGGAAAAAAAACGAAACGCATTAAAGCGAAACCACTGCCCAAGAGTGAACTGTTTAAAACTCAGGTAAGTCTAACTTAAAAATGCTATTCCATTTTACCACTACTGAAATTCGTAGACAAAAAAAATTCATTACCTGTACATGACTGGGACAATGATTGCTTTCTTGATTAATGGCTATGTTGTTGTTGTTGACTGGGAAAAGTACAAGGCCATGTTGGATTTTCTAAAAATAAAAAAAATAAATTTAATTTATGGGTGGTTCCTTATGGACTCAACGAATATCCACAGGTTTGAACATGATAATGTGAACAAAGTGACATGACATTCATTTTTGTTTATATATTGGTTAAAGGGGGGGGGTGTAAATGACTGTAGATTTATAAAAAGAAAATAAGTACATGGGTTACTGTTAGTGCCAACATACAGTTTATTTTTAATGATGTTTTGATATATTAATGTCAATTTACAAGTATTGATTGATTTATTGATTGATTGATTGATTGATTGAGTGAGTGATGAGTTATTTTGTTTGCTTTTAGGTGTCGTCATGTGCCATTAACATAATGAACAGACAGTGAAAAAGGCATACATTGTGCTTTAAAGTACTCTGTGCAACGTTAATAACTTACAATAAGAAAAAGTTTTATTATAACACATGGCGTTAGTACGAAATACAACAAGTGAGCAAGTTGGTTTACCACGTGGGTTAAATTTAAAATCAGAACATTACCGTTGGTTAACATTTGAATCCTGGCCTGTAGGCTTTTTGTCGACACATGAACTTGCAAAAACAGTTTTTTTTACTTGAACCGAGAAGATGTGGTGCGCTGCGTGTTTTGTCGTATTGAACTTTCACACTGGGAAGAAGGAGATGATCCCTTTAGAGACCATTTGCGATGGTCTCCTCATTGTCCTTACATGCTTGGAAAGCAAGTGGGTAACCTACCCGTGCATTCATTTTACCGAACCACAAGGCCATTGGCTACTACTTACGTTGCTGAATCACAAATAAATAATAATAATGATGTATTACCAGCCAACGATAGTGTCGATATATGTGGTCCATATGCCATAGACAGTGTTGAATTGGCGTGTGCTTTTGAAAAATTGGGAGTTTGCAAGACTAAAGCACTAGCACACCCAGAGTACAGCTCTGTTGAAAAACGTTTAGAATCTTATAAAAATGTTTGGCCATTAATATTAAAACACGTTATCAAACAGCTAAGTGAAGCTGGATTTTTTTTATACTGGTGAAGGGGATAAAACAATATGTTTTTATTGTGGATTTGCTTTAAAGGATTGGCAAATGACTGATGACCCTTTTGTGGAACACGCTCGTCGGTTACCAAACTGTAAACACATGGTGTTGCTTAAAGGTCAGGAATTTGTGAACACTATTCGTAAAGAAAACATGATTGCAGTACAAGACTTAAAAGTGCCTTTAGAGTTAGAACACGCGGAGCAAATACACGAGGCTGAAAAAAAAGACGTCACAGATGAATGGCGGTGGGAGGCTGGCAAAAAGGAAAATGTTTTTGTGTAATAAAAAGTCATGTCCAGCCTCCCACCGCCATTCATCTGTGACGTCATAGTCAGTCTCAAAGCAAGTCTATACTTGTAGAACATGTCATGTGACAAGGTTAGGTTTACTGAGCTGAGGTTAACTTAGGTTAGCTAGCTCTATCTCACTCCTAGCCAATCATTAACCTTAAATGCACTCTAGAGTTCTTGGAATCTGTTCATGTAATTATTATTCTTGACAGTACTTTGGAAATTACACCCTGAAAAATATCAATCCCTTGAATTTTTTTTAAACTGTTAATATTATTATTATTATTAGCCAAGTCACTTTACTAAAATTTAATTTATGTGTATTAGTTGATATGAAAGTCTCTACAACCAGCCATGCTTGCACCCACTTTTTGCTTTCACTTTTGCTCCCATATTAATGCCAACTCTTGTAACTATAAGCAACAGAAAAATGTAAATGGAATAATATTTCTGATAATGTTCAAAACAAAAGTCCTGAGGTCTTGGGTTTGAATTCTCAACTATGGTTGTCAGCCAATGAGTTACACTACAGAAAACTTTTTATTTTCGTGTTGTGTTGCATGATAATTTGCCCATTTCGCGGTGTAGTGGCTAGTATACTTGGGAGTTATCCCGGAGGTTTTGGGTTCCAACTCGGCTATGGCCAGAATTTAATTTTTGATCTGAGAGTTGGAAGGTTAGGTTAGGTGAAGTTAGGTTAGGTGAAATTAGGTTGGGTGAAGTTAGGTTAGGTTAGGTTAGGTTAGGGGAGATTGTTTTAGTAAAACACTACATTTGCCCTCACTTTTTACTTACACATTTTGCTCCCGCTTTGTGCACTCACTTTTGCTCGCTCTTTTTGTTCCCACTTTTGCTCCCACTTTCTGCTCCCATATTTGCTCACACTTGTTTGCTCCCACTTATGCTTACACGTTTTGCTCCCACTTTTTGCTCCCACATTTTTGCTCCCACTTTTCTTTGCTCTCATATTTGCTCCCACTTTTGCTTACACTTTTTGGTCCCGCTTTTTTCTCTCACTTTTTGCTCCCACTTTTGCTTTCACATTTGCTCCCATAATTGCTCCTACTTTTTTTCTCTCACATTTGCTTCCACTTTTGCTTACACTTTTTGCTCTCACTTTTTTCTCTCACTTTTTGCTCCCACTTTTGCTTTCACATTTGCTCCCATACTTGCTCCCACTTTGCTATCACATTTACTCTCATACTTGCTCCTACTTTCTTTTGATCCCACTTTTTGCTCCCAAATTTTGCTCCCACTTTTTGCTCCCAATTTTTTGCTCCCACTTTTGCTTACACTTTTAGCTCTCACTTTTTGCTCCCACATTTGCTCACACTTTTTTTTTTGCTCTCATATTTGCTCCCACGTTTGCTTACACTTTTTGCTCCCACTTTTTTTCTCTCACTTTTTGCTCCCACTTTTGCTTTCACATTTGCTCCCATACTTGCTCCTACTTTTTTGCTCTCATATTTGCTCCCACTTTTGCTTACACTTTTTGCCCCCACTTTTTCTGTCACTTTTTTGCTCCCACTTTTGCTTTCACATATGCTGCCATACTTGCTCCCACTTTTGCTTTCACATTTGCTCCCATACATGCTCCTACTTTTTTTGCTCCCACTTTTTGCTCTCAATTTTTGCTCCCACTTTTTGCTCCCACTTTTTGCTCCCACTTTTTGCTCCCAATTTTTGCTCCCACATTTGCACCCATATATGCTCCCACTTTTTGCTCCCACTTTTTGCTCCCAATTTTTGCTCCCACTTTTTGCTCCCAATTTTTACTCCCACATTTGCACCCATATATGCTCCCACATTTTGCTGCCACTTTTTGCTCCCACTTTTTGCTCCCAATTTTTGCTCCCACTTTTTGCTCCCACTTTTTGCTCCCAATTTTTGCTCCCACTTTTTTTCTCTCACTTTTTTTGCTCCCACTTTTGCTTTCACATATGCTCCCATACTTGCTCCCACTTTTGCTTTCACATTTGCTCCCATACTTGCTCCTACTTTTTTTTGCTCCCACTTTTTGCTTCCTCTTTTTGCTCCCAATTTTTGCTCCCACTTTTTGCTCCCACTTTTTGCTCCCAATTTTTGCTCCCACTTTTTGCTCCCACTTTTTGCTCTCACTTTTTGCTCACCCTTTTTGCTCACATATTTGCTCCCACTTTTTGCTCCCACTTTTTTTTGCTCCCACATTTGCACCCATATATGCTCGCACATTAATCTATTGTTCTTATTACCAAATTGTCTTTACTAGAGCTTAGTCTAAGCTTGACAGTTGATATGGAAGTATCTGTGACTAGGTATGGTGAGCCTCATGCATTCTATAAAGTATATTCATATATTGTGAAACGAACCAATAAAAATGGAACTGATATTTGGCAATTTTTTTTTATCGTGTGGCCTCCTCAGAGGCCGAGTGCAGGTCTTTCTATTCGACGCCCGTGGGCGACCTGCGTGTCGGGATGAGAGATGGAATAGATGAAGATGAATGAAACTGGGCGAGGATGTGGAAGGAATCGGTCGTGGCCTATCAGAAGGTACCGTCCCAGCATTTGCCTGGTGTTGAAAATGGGGAAACCACGGAAAACCATTTCAAGGGCGGCCGACGGTGGGGCTCGAACCCACGCGTCTACCGAGTCAGCAGAGAGCTTGGTCCCATGACCTAACGCTGCGCTTTAGCCAGCTGAGCCACTGCTGTCGGTTATTTGGCGTTGTACAAAACAACGTTCAAAACAATGTCGCAGTGAGCTAAAAAGCAAAAATAGTGTAGTTTTAAGTGTCAGTAATCATCAATGTAGTGTACTGCATGAAACACTGTTACTGTCAACAGAAAATCATGAAAATATTAAAAAGCAAGTGCAACAAAACAATACTACTATTGAAAATAATTCAATGTTCAAAAAACCCTTAACATTATCAAAAGCCACGCAGACTCTACATGAGGAGACTGTAGAGGAAGAGGATGAGGAAGAGGAACAGGAAGAGGACCAGGAATATTTAACTGGTTTTAGTAATGTTGAGGATAATGTTGAGGATAATTATAGTGATTATAATAATAGTGATATAGATCATGCTGCTTATGATTATGATAGTGATAATGATCCAAAACAGGGCAATAACGTTTTCATGCCTATTGTTTACCGTGGAAGAAAAATGATCAACAACAAGCTTTGTTTTTAAAACTATAACACACTATCGTAAAGGCAAAGACTTGTATTAAGTGTGCTTTTTATTGTCATAATCATGTATACTCTGCAATGTTAAATATTCTGACTTCTATAGAAAATAAAACAACATTGTACCATTATTTTCATTTATTTACAAACTTTATATACATTTTTTTTGGTTTCATTATAATATTTTTTAAGACAATACTAAACACTAAGACATTATTATTCTATACACATATTTTTCTTTCAGTCCATTGTCATGACTTATATCTTTCATTATTATTTGACTTTTGTATTTAATTAAAACGAATCATGCACCTATTGTTTTTAAAACCTTCATAAATTAAGTGTACAGGTTGCACAGCATTATTGACTTCATCAAAAACACTTTCCGACATATCATTAAACCGTATAGGCAGAAATGTCTCAAAGTTTTCACATACACCAAGTACACGATCACCATATGCTGTTTTCAATTTCCGAATCTTGTTAATGCGGAATGCAATATGCGTTGACAATTCGCTGAGCTTCTTTGTCTCTAAGCCACATGATTGTCCCACAGCATTCAAAACATTCATTGTAGTAGTCTATAAACAAAAGAAAAGCATATCTATTACACTCTAAAACAGTTTTAATAATATTGTGCAATTAGGGATTTTGCACTATGCATGGCGAATAAATTATACTAGTTATGCAAGAAATGTCCTAACTGTAGCAGATACTACTTTTCTGCATATAGCACAAGTGTTAAGTTCTAATGCACACTTGACACAGGCTATCATGTGTCCACAAGGCAAAAATACAACACCTAGTTCATCTTGATAACAAATTTTACATAATTGTTGGTCACACTTTTGTATCTGTTCGTGAAACAAGTCTTTTTTTTTTCAGCCTCGTGTATTTTCTCCGCGTGTTCTAACTCTAAAGGCACTTTTAAGTCTTGTACTGCAAGCATGTTTTCTTTACGAATAGTGTTCACAAATTCCTGACCTTTAAGCAACACCATGTATTTACAGTTAGGTAACCAACGAGCGTGTTCCACAAAAGGGTCATCAGTCATTTGCCAATCCTTTAAAGCAAATCCACAATAAAAACATATTGTTTTATCCCCTTCACCAGTATAAAAAATCTAGCTTCACTTAGCTGTTTGGTAACGTGTTTTAATATTAATGGCCAAACATTTTTATAAGATTCTAAACGTTTTTCAACAGAGCTGTACTCTGGGTGTGCTAGTGCTTTAGTCTTGCAAACTCCCAATTTTTCAAAAGCACACGCCAATTCAACACTGTCTATGGCATATGGACCACATATATCGACACTATCGTTGGCTGGTAATACATCATTATTATTATTTATTTGTGATTCAGCAACGTAAGTAGTAGCCAATGGCCTTGTGGTTCGGTAAAATGAATGCACGGGTAGGTTACCCACTTGCTTTTCAAGCATGTAAGGACAATGAGGAGACCATCGCAAATGGTCTCTAAAGGGATCATCCTCTTCTTCCCAGTGTGAAGGTTCAATACGACAAAACACGCAGCGCACCACATCTTCTCGGTTCAAGTAAAAAAAAAACTGCTTTTGCAAGTTCATGTGTCGACAAAAAGCCTACAGGCCAGGATTCAAATGTTAACCAACGGTCATGTTCTGATTTTAAATTTAACCCACGTGGTAAACCAACTTGCTCACTTGTTGTATTTCGTACTAACGCCATGTGTTATAATAAAACGTTTTCTTATTGTAAGTTATTAACGTTGCACAGAGTACTTTAAAGCACAATGTATGCCTTTTTCACTGTCTGTTCATTATGTTAATGGCACATGACGACACCTAAAAGCAAACAAAATAACCCATCACTCACTCACTCACTCAATCAATCAATCAATCAATCAATCAATCAATCAATACTTGTAAATAAAACGTTAACGTTAATTGACATTAATATATCAAAACATCATTAAAAATAAACTGTATGTTGGCACTAACAGTAACCCATGTACTTATTTTCTTTTTATAAATCTACAGTCATTTACACCCCCCCCCCCCCCTTTAACCAATATATAAACAAAAATGAATGTCATGTCACTTTGTTCACATTATCATGTTCAAACCTGTGGATATTCGTTGAGTCCATAAGGAACCACCCATAAATTAAATTTATTTTTTTTATTTTTAGAAAATCCAACATGGCCTTGTACTTTTCCCAGTCAACAACAACAACATAGCCATAAATCAAGAAAGCAATCATTGTCCCAGTCATGTACAGGTAATGAATTTTTTTTTGTCTACGAATTTCAGTAGTGGTAAAATGGAATAGCATTTTTAAGTTAGACTTACCTGAGTTTTAAACAGTTCACTCTTGGGCAGTGGTTTCGCTTTAATGCGTTTCGGGTTTTTTTCAGCAACTGCTACGGCGGTAAGGCTTTTCTTTCCAAGTTTCTAAAAATAAATAAAATAAACCGCTATAAATACCTAAATTCAGGTTAATACATGCATTTCATAAAATAAAACATAAAACAAAAAAATGAAACAAGTTAGTTGAAAAAAAATCATCTCACCTTTACTTGCAGTGGCTTGTTCCTGTTTCCTTCTAGTGAGCTCAAATGTGCAACGGTTTCTTCTCTCTCAGACATGTAACGTATACCGGTTATCTGCAAACAAATAAATAAATAAAATCATTAATTACCTAATCAATAAATAATTGCTTGTAAATATATATATAAATCAATAAATGTATAAATGAATAAATATATAAATACCTACCCCACAACCAGGTTAAGCATTTTCCACCAACACCAAAACTGTTAAACAAGACCAGGGGTTTCACGCAACGCAATGTGTTCAAAGGTAGTCACCTAAGTGAGAGTGGAAATGATAACGACATGTCTTTATATATGTTACATTGCATGTATAATCATTTTTTCCCACGCTTTGAACATCCTGTTATCAGTCACGTGGACAGCTAACGCCCAAAGTGAACACCTGTGCCGGATCAAATTTCACATGAACTTGCATTTTGTCACGTACGAAGCAAAACAGGATGTGACTTGTTACAAGTTATCGTGCACGTGGACAGCTAACGTCCAAGGTGAACACCTGTGGCAGATCAAATTTCACTTGAACTTGCATTTTGTCACGTACGAAGCAAGACAGGATGTAACTTGTTTAGCGTACATGTCATCTCACACGTGTGTGCACGCATTTCGCTCTTCCCTGCCACCACGATGGTCAGATTATTTCACCTTCAAGCGTCATGGTCATTTTTCCATTGCACCTGTTGTCAAGTCAGATCAACGCCTTCCAATAAGCTCAAATGACATTCACCTCCTGCTTGTCTGCAAGTTTGTTTTCTTTACTCGCTTCGACCAACATAGAACCAAGTTCTTATCACCGTTTACACGTTAATGGTAAAATATCAGAAAAACGAACGCTCGCTCTTTCATACACCGACCCGCCGAAATAGCGATTGTTTTATTAAAAGCATGGTCCTTGTGGTTAGCGACAGGTTCGTTGAAACACACACCCAGCCGTATCGTCTCTCTCAACCACCACGCTTCATGAACATTATAAACAGGTAAAGAAAAAGAAAAAGTTTTTTTCAACATGTATGGCGTTAGGCCCTTTGTAAATTATATTTTGGAAAAACATATCTACCACATTTGAAAGGGGGCGTTAGCCCGAGTCCTAGGACACCTCGTACACGTCTCTAGCGTTATTGGTTCGTGAGATATCGGCAAAAATCACAAAAAACACGTGTTTACCCCAAAATCGAGTTTCCAATATTTTAAAAAAAATTACAAGGAGTAGTCCATAGCAAAGAGGACGTCACCCCGAGTCCTTGGACCCGTCGTACACGCCTCTAGCATGATTGGTTCGCGAGATATAGCAAAAAGTTTAAAATCACAGTTTTACCCCAAAACATTCTGTTTCCCTCATTCTCAAAAACTTTAACCTATTACCAAAATAAACAGGGTTTCGAGACAAGCCATTTGACACGTCATAGGACCAAATCCGACCATGCATTTGTGAAATATCGGAAAAAGTCTAAAATCACGGTTTTACCCCCAAAAAGCCTGTTTCCCTCATTCTCAAAACTTTAACCTATTAATAACATGTATAGGGCTTCGAGACAAGCGATTTGACACGTCACACGTCCAAATCCGACCTTGCGTTCGAGAGATATCGGCAAACTTCGTAGGAAAGTAGGAGACTATCTGGTTCTCTCCTCACCACCAAAACCCCTTCTTATCAATCATTTTTTTCAAAGAGCTCGCCCTCTTAAAAAAATCCCAAGTGCGCATGCGTACAAAACAAAAACAAAAATGTTGATCCATACCGGCAGCCAGAAAAACGCATGTGCTTTATGAGCAACAACATTTAAGTTCATTTTAGCAGCGCACCTTATACATGTCGCATTTGAAAAGAGACTTTCACTAAAAATTACAATTTCACCCTCTAGTAGGGGTAGGTTTTATTTAGGGGTTGAAATGAGTGGTCCATAGCAAAGCCCCCGTCAGCCCGAGTCCAACGACACCTCATTCGTGAATCTCCGACCACGGGTTCGGGAGTTATCGGCTCGCATTTGGAGTTGGGGGGGGGGGGCAGAACTCTCTTCACCCCCCTTCTTAGGTGGTTTATAGACAACCGAGGAGAGAACATCTTTTGCCACAGCATTCCCACAATTATTATTCATCATTACAAAAGGTATACCGGGTGAGTTAGCCGTGCGCGTTACGGCAAGACTGCTGGCAGTCGCTCACATCCGGGAGGCGAGGAGGTTCGAATCCCCCCGCCGGCAACCTTGAAGATGGTCTTCTGTGGTTTCCCATCTTCCTTCCAGGCAAATGCCGGGGTTATTCCCTCACTATAGGCCACAGCCGCTACCTACCAATTCCTCGTCCTTCTATTCCAACTTCCCTCCCCAGCGGTACTTGTAGCTCACCCATTGGGTGTCCGTCTCGAAGCAGCTACAAAACTGGCGAGCCGAACTTGTCCTCGGACACTTCCGGCACTAAAAGCCACACGCTAAAAAAAAATGGTATTTCGGCTAACTTCAGTAATTAGTAGAAGGTTCATCACCCCTTTAATGTTACCGACCAATTTTATTGTACTCCCTATTAACTCGGACAAGAACTCGTGTAATTCACGGGACAGTCGACATGAAAATCGCAACCAAAATATCTATAGAACCCGGTAAAATGACACACAAAGTAGTTGAAATGTTTGTCGCTAGGGCGTGTTATTGCACTTTTCCCGGAGGAGCCAACCTGTGTACGTTTGACCCTACATCGCAGCAATTGTCACTCAGTTTGAGACATGGAGTCGTTTATGTCTCCATCACTATCAGTAATTTTTAGACAACAGTGACTCGGGTATGAATTTCAAGGATATATAAGTTACAAGTTATTGGACAAGTCCAGCACACCCTACTACACGTGGCAGAAGACCAATATGTCTCAAGCATCTGAAAGAATTAACAACGGCATTGGGACAAGCTGGAACGGATGTATTGTTTTGGAGAATGCAGGTACGGTGCTGATAGGCCAGGGGCAAGCAGTCAGTCGCGTTATTTGGAACGGATATATTGTGTTGGAGAATGAAGATGTGTTGCTTACGTGTCTGAAACAAGCAGTCTGTCGCGTTACTTATAACGGATATATTGTGTTGGAGAATGAAGATGTGTTTCTGATATAACTAGGACAAGCAGTCTGTCGCGTTACTTATAACGGATATATTGTGTTGGAGAATGCAAATGTGTTTCTGATATAACTAGGACAAGCAGTCTGTCGCGTTACTTAGAATGGATATATTGTGTTGGAGAATGAAGATGTGTTTCTGATATGCCTGGGACAAGCAGTCTGTCGCGTTACTTAGAATGGATATATTGTGTTGGAGAATGAAGATGTGTTTCTGATATGTCTGGGACAAGCAGTCAGTCGCGTCACTTAGAATGGATATATTGTGTTGGAGAGTAAAAATGTGTTCCTGATAATGAGGAGTGGAAATGCTAAAGGTGCTATGTGCCAGAAGATGCGGCAGATGGCTGTGGCACGTAGATCCATTAGCAGAGCAGGCCTGTCTGCACATAGGACTAGCGCATTCTGTTAGGGACTGTAGCAACTAATAGGAACAATTGGGGCACTTGAATCCCTTAGCAGCGCACTGGCGCGAGGACTTAAGATTGGTTAGCAGTGAAAATACACGAAAGTTAAAAAATGGCACTTAGATCGTTTAGCATTTCCACTCCTCAATATGTCTAGAACAAGCAGTCTGTCGCGTTACATAGAACGTATATATTGTGTTGGAGAATGAAGATGTGTTGCTGATATGTCTGGGACAAGCTGTCTGTCGCGTCACTTAGAACGGATATATTGTGTTGGAGAATGCAAATGTGTTTCTGATATAACTAGGACAAGCTGTCTGTCGCGTTACTTAGAATGGATATATTGTGTTGGAGAATGAAGATGTGTTTCTGATATGTCTGGGACAAGCTGCCTGTCGCGTCACTTAGAACGGATATATTGTGTTGAAGAATGCAAATGTGTTTCTGATATAACTAGGACAAGCTGTCTGTCGCGTTACTTAGAATGGATATATTGTGTTGGAGAATGAAGATGTGTTTCTGATATGTCTGGGACAAGCTGCCTGTCGCGTCACTTAGAACGGATATATTGTGTTGAAGAATGCAAATGTGTTTCTGATATAACTAGGACAAGCTGTCTGTCGCGTTACTTAGAATGGATATATTGTGTTGGAGAATACAAATGTGTTTCTGATATGCCTGGGACAAGCTGTCAGTCGCGTCACTTAGAATGGATATATTGTGCTGGAGAATGAAGATGTGTTTCTGATATGTCTGGGACAAGCTGCCTGTCGCGTCACTTAGAATGGATATATTGTGTTGGAGAATACAAATGTGTTCCTGATATGTCTAGGACAAGCAGTCTGTCGCGTTACTTAGAATGGATATATTGTGTTGGAGAATGAATATGTGTTCCTGATATGTCTGGGACAAGCTGCCTGTCGCGTCACTTAGAATGGATATATTGTGTTGGAGAATACAAATATGTTCCTGATATGTCTAGGACAAGCAGTCTGTCGCGTTACTTAGAATGGATATATTGTGTTGGAGACTACAAATGTGTTCCTGATATGTCTAGGACAAGCAGTCTGTCGCGTTACTTAGAATGGATATATTGTGTTGGAGAATGAAGATGTGTTGCTGATATATCTGGGACAAGCAGTCTGTCACGTCACTTAGAATGGATATATTGTGTTGGAGAATACAAATGTGTTCCTGATATGTCTAGGACAAGCAGTCTGTCTCGTTACTTAGAATGGATATATTGTGTTGGAGAATATAAATGTGTTCCTGATATGTCTAGGACAAGCAGTCTGTCGCGTTACTTAGAATGGATATATTACGTTGGAGAATGCAAATGTGTTGCTGATATATCTGGGACAAGCTGTCTGTCGCCTTACTTAGAATGGACATATTGTGTTGGAGAATAAAGATGTGGTGATTATATTCCTGGGACATGAGATTTGTCGCCTTTTATAGTTTTTGATGTTTGTGTTGCAGAACGCAGATGTGGTGCTGATATGCGCGGGAGAGACGCAACAATGCCCCTCGAGCGACTTGTTCACAGCGAATGCGGACACGATATACGATCTGGTGTGTATATTTGCCGAGTCGTGTCCCTCGGCCATCTTGTGTATCATGACCCAGCCTGTTGACAGCCTAGTTCCATTAGCGTGCGAGGTGTTGAAACAGAAACGCGTGTTTGATCCCGCGCGGGTCATGGGAGTCACGTCTGTGACTGTGATGCGCGCTACCACACTCATCGCCAGGACAATGCACAGGGATCCCGCCGAATGCATCGTACCTGTGATTGGTGGGCTCAGTCAGAAGACTATCATCCCGGTGTTTTCTCAGACCAAACCCAGCGCAAAGGATGTGTCGGTGGTGAGTTCCCCCACCCACAGGCGGTGATTGTTGCCCTAGCATAGTGGTTAGTGTAGAGGAACTTACGAATATATAATATTTCCGCATTATTATAACGAGTTGTCAAGTGGAAGTGTTCATACTTATAAAACTAAATAATTAAACACAAAACAATATCAACGGCAAAAAACAAATACTAAAATTCTTAGAAAATGACAAGCAGAAACAGAATACAAAAACAATAAAATTAAAAATAATAACAAACCAAAGCAAAAAGACAAAAAGACAACAAAACAGAAAAATTAAATTAAACAAAAAACAAAATTTTAAATACAGGGAACACAAACCAGAAAAAAAAACATAAGCGAAAGCAGGAAGCAACAACCAAAAAGAAAATTTTAAATTCAGAAAACACAACACAAAATGAAATATTAGAACGAAGAACATCCCTAATTACACAGTTCTACAAAAATATAATGCATAGTTCACAGTTCAACAAAAAAAAATCACCCTTAATTACACATTTCAACAAAAATATAATCCCTAATTACCCAGCTCAACAAAAATATAATCTCTAATTACACTGTTCAACAAAAATACAATCCCCAATTGCAATGTTCAACAAAAATATAATTGCTAATTACACTGTTCAACAAAAATATAATTGCTAATTACACTGTTCAACGAAAATATAATCCCTAATTACACATCTCAACAAAAATATAATCTCTAATATTACACGCTTCAACAAAAATAGAATATCTAATAATTACACAGCTCAACAATAATATAATCCCTAATTACACTGTTCAACGAAAATATAATTGCTAATTACACTGTTCAACGAAAATATCACCCTTAATTACACATTTCAACAGAAATATAATCCCTAATTACACTGTTCAACGAAAATATCACCCTTAATTACACAGCTCAACAAAAATATAATCTCTAATTACACTGTTCAACGAAAATATAATCCCAAATTACACTGTTCAACTAAAATATAATCCCTAATACACGCTTCAACAAAAATAGAATCTCTAATAATTACACAGCTCAACAAAAATATAATCCCTAATTACACTGTTCAAGAAAATATAACTCTAATTACACAGTTTAACAAAAAATATAATCCGTAATTACACTGTTCAACAAAAATATTATCTCTAATTACACTGTTCAACAAAAATATCTCTAATTACACTGTTCAACATCAATATGACCTCTAATTACACTGTTCGACAAAATCCCTAATTTCACTGTTCAGTAAATATATCACACCTAATTACACAGATCAACAAAAATATAATCCCTAATTACACAGATCAACAAAAATATAATCACTATTTCAACGTTCAACAAAACTGCACATAAAAGTTCCTGCCTTTCTCAAAGCTAAATAACCCCAATTTTGGGTTAAGAAAAATGAATGTGACATAACATGTTGCTTAGTAGGTGTAACTCGGTCTTTATAGATACCTGAAGAACAGGAGCTATCTACGTGAACATGTTCTCTTTGCTAGTCGACTGTATTCCTTGCGTCTTCTCATTGTCCAACAGTAGTCCGCAAGCATCGAAGCGTTCCATTTTCGCAATGTCGTAATGGAATCGCTCTACATGTTCGTCACATACAGTCGTCAGCGAAGAAGTCCAGGTAAGAATGTAGTAAAAGGAACTTGAGAGTCATTTAACAAACTGGACAGTCGTCACAATTGATGTGTCATAACTAGGGCCCGGATGTTGATGACATGTCAACTTTCTACTGAGCTGCCTAAAACAATGCTGGAGTACATAGAAACTCCGTACGGGCCACCTCGTCTTTAAATATGTCATTTTTATTTTGCATATTTTTGCATTATTTGCTATTTTTCCATTTTAGGAGCATTTTTTTTAAGTTTGGTAGAATTTTTGGTCTTATTTTAGAGAAATCAACCTTTTAAGGTTTTTTTTTTTTCTAATTTAGTCTTGTCACAGCTTTATATGGAGGAGCTACATCTCTCATAGTTAAGAAGCTAGTAGCTGATACAAGATAGTTTAAAATATTGAAATAGACTATTGATTCCATTTCCTTAATGAACCAGGTGGAAACTAGCCTTAGAAACAATAGTGGCGAAAAAGCTGCGGTATTGCATCAAAACTGAAAAAACTGCTGAACAAAAACACCGGATATAAAACATTATGCAAAATCTCTGACATTCTTTCTGTTGAAAACTACTGCATGGATGGGATTGACAAGGATTTAGCAGAAAACGACCTTCCTCACTTCAAGTACGCTCCGATCACATCAGTTGATGTTGAACGCAGCTTTTCGAGATATAAAAACTTGATGGCTGATAACCGCAGATTATTTACATTTGACTACATCAGAATGACATTCGTAGTGCAGTGCAACTCAGACTGAAGTGAACATAAACCTTTTGTTAAGTGCTAGAAATCTATTTTGATTGACCTTTTGGGAGCTTAAAAAGTCATTTTGGAAATATTGATGAGTTTATTATTATGAGATAATTTTCTCCATTTTATAGTGCATTTTTCGAATTTTTAGGTCATTTATTAGTCATTTTTGAAAATCTTAAGTGCATTTTTAAACCTATTTTACGGCATCAACCTCTGGGCCCTAGTCATAAATAACACACACAAACTAAAAGAAACATGCAGCGAATGGTATCCAGCGCCTCCCACACCGCTGGCAACGCACAGTAGACACCTTGGGTGATTATTTCGAAAGTCTGTAACCAGTGGAGACCTGTCCTTTGTACGTATTTGCTGTCTATACCATAATAATACAATGTTTACCAATGGCCTGTGTTCTGTCACTTACCGACGAGCATCCCCTGACGTCAGAATTTATCTTCAGGCACTATGCATACGTGCATGCCCTATATTTCCAATTGCATATCGTAGATTCTCCGTGTTGTCTCCTGTTCGCGAGAAATAAAATAGTTGCCATGAGTTATGACTCGACTCTCGTATAATGACCCTGTATCTGTTGATGCAATGATGGAATGAATTATTAAAGTAAGTGACAGTGTTGTTACTGGTTTGTTAACCATGTCAGTATTAAACGTGCCGGGACTTCGTCAATAGACCGTATACCGCTTAGTTGATAGGCTTTTTAGTCCACGTGTGACGAAGATAGTTCCACGGTCTTTAATAGTTGTAGATCTTCCTGTATTCAATAACATACATTCTTATCTAGATTTGGCAACGTCACACAAATAAACATGGCACTGACCTCAGAAAGAACGTAGGAACAAAAGGGGGAGAAAGGGAAAAACCAGTTCCGCCCAGTTAACACCCGGTTTAGTCGACCATAACTGGTGCCAGAGTGAACACAAAACTGCTTGAAGATCCAGTTAGGGAGACAACCGGATAAGTATCAGCCTGTATTATTACAGTATAACCATAGTTGATTTTGTATAACCATATAATCACCCCAAACAGACAAATTCCGGATTTTTATCACCATTTTAGAAGTTCACCTAACATTAGATATACAACATTTAGCATACACCGACAGTTGCATTACCAACACTACAACTAAATAATTGTACATATTGTACGCATTTTTCACCTGAATTCTTAAACATAGATTTTATAGCCTAAGTGTAATGGATCTGATGATGATCGCTTGACGATCGAAACTGGTCATCCTAGTGTATTTATTAATCTCATGTAATTTATTTCAGGACTAGGGCATAACCCAGCTCCATTTGGGTACATCCGTGTTGACCGACTGAAAAGCACCAAACTTTTGTAACCATGTCAGTGTAAGAGCTTTATGGAACTTCCCCATTTGCAGGCAGAGCTCGACGAGTCAAGCTGCTCCGTTCGCAACGCTCCCATCGACATTCTCTCACTGAGCGACTTCGGCGAGACTGAGAACGTCACTCCGGCAGTGGCCACGGCGAGATTCATTGACGCGGTGATCCAGGGTCTACACGGCGAGCCCGCCATCGTTCAGTGCGCCTACATCAAGACCAGTCTCTCAAAGGGAGTGGGATATTTGACCGTGCCGCTGGAGCTGGGTCCCTACGGCGTCTTCAAAGAGTTCGAGCTGCCGCGGATGTCCGAAAAAGAAAAGATACTCTTCCATGAAGCCGTGAAAGAGCTGAAATCCAACATCTCTCGTGGAGAGCAATTTGCTAAAGAGAAGATAGGCGTCAGATGACAGCCGCCAATTGAATGATAGTATCATTGTGATAAAAGAAACTGAAAACAGAGTGCAATGTATTGTAACTGTTAACGTAAATCGCCAAATGGTAGTCGTCAAAGTGAATAAAGTGACGAACGTGTGTGTGTAAAACATTCATTCTCTTTCACTTCGAAGCCATATCCAGAATTTAACTCTCTCTCTCTCTCTCTCTGTGTGATTTCTTTCTTTGTGGTTTATTTTTCTGACTTAGAAACTTTGAACTGCACGATACGCCTAATCTAATACCACGTTAATACTAAGGCGATATAAGATACGATACGCCACACGCACAGACAGATACGTGAAATGTAAAGGGAGGCGATAAAAGAGGAGCACAGCCGCGCGATTGCACAACATATCGCAAGTGACATATCTCTCGGAGTACCGCTTGCTGGTCTCTTGAGCGATTAGTATCGTACGATAGTTCGGGCTGTAAACATGATGACGGGAAGAAGGGAAGACAATTCTGTAATTCCTTTCATTAATTTAGTGAAAGCTCATGAGTGCATCTGATCCCGGTCACTCCATGTGAGATCTGTGCTGGACAAAACGGAGGCAGACAGGTTTTTCTCCGGGTACTCCGGTTTTCCCTGTCAAAATTTCATTCCAGCAACACTCTCCACTATCATTTCATTTCATCTGTCATTCATTTAATCATTGCCCCAGAGGAGTGCGTCAGGCCTCGGGAGCCGGCACAGTCCATATCCTCGCCGCTAGATAGGGGCTTCATTGATTCCATTCCTGACCCGGTCGGAGACTGGAAGCAGGCTGTGGATTTTCATTTAATTTCATGAGTGCATCTGAACTCTCGGAATTTTGATTCATGTTGAGACAGCTCTCGAGATACAACAGCCGAGCTATGAACAGTGGGTCAAAATCGAAATCTAGGTGGACAAAATTATTTATTTTCATAATTAAAAAATCAAAATTTATTTCTTCTACAGCATTCTCATACAATTGCCGCCCACTATTCTGGGATACAAACGCATCTTAGTGTCAATCTGTTACCACTGTTCGAGCAGTCTGAATTGGAGGGTGAATGTAAGTGGCTGTGGTTCGGTTGTCTTTGTGGTTAGTGTGATGCTTTAAGATGGAACATGTAGCTGAAGGTATGATCTTCGTAACGTGTTTCAGTTATTAATGGGCGTAATTTTAGCTATATTTGCATTATATAATAGTTAACTATTATTTTTAAAATTATATTTTCACTTCGATTTTTAGTATGTCACGTCACTCTGCGTCACTTTCTACTTAATGTTAAAATGTAGATAAAGTCTTGTATGTAGTTTACGCCTGTTATAAGATTTTTTGCATCTTTTGCAGCATACTTAGTTATTTTACGTTTTAGAAGATGCCCCGTAACCAGTTCTCACACGTTTACAACTGTTTGAAGCACTGGGTTCGACGATTATGTCAAAAGTGGAACTTTGCGACTTTGTTAAAAGTAAATTAAGGGTAGAAAATTGTTCTGAATAGATAACTGAATGCTCTATCCAACTCCTAGTCATAGATAATTTCTTGCATGTGTAGACGTAACTTAAAAAGGTCTTAACTGATAGTTATTATGAAGTAAACAAATTATATCCGTTGCTTTCACTCTAAATTCATGATTAAAACGTAAAAATAATGTTGTTCCACTAGATTTCGATTTTGACCCACTGTGCTATGGTGCACGTTGGTGTGCCCAGTATTTCCTTCTTCTTCTTGTCCTCATCCTACGCCTGAGCCAATAAGCCACTATCTTCTATCACCTTAATATGAACGGGGCCTTATAGTCCACGTAACATTACGGCAGGGCAAACAGATGTGCAGAGGTTCTATGTATCAGACTCACGTTTTGGCTCGGGTTGTGCCGCGCTGACACTCGAATGACCTTTCTGTGGCTTCCAAGTCACATGAGAATTGCGGGAAATAATTTTTTAAATTTATTTAATAATTATTAGATACAACCATGAAAGGTCATTTTTCACTAATATTTTAACAATTTCAAATAATATTAACAAAAACAAGATGTTCAGTAAAGAACATATAGCCTACTTTCTCCTAAATGTATGAGTATAGTTATAACTCGTTGTTATTATCAAAGAGTATAATAGAACTATTCTTTGTTGAAGACCTTAGAAACGATTTACCTCTACCAAACGCCACAACCTAGATAAAAACTGCTACCATCATTGAAGAAAGAAAGAAAGATAAGAAGTATATCAAGAATGTTATGGATCTGTAGACATAATCGACCGGACTGGCTGCGTGGCTCAGCGGTAACGTTCTCGCTTGCTGGACCCAAGGTTGCAGGTTCGTATCCTGGCGCAGTCAGCTGGCATTTGAGGGTACACAAATGCGAGGGAGCCGTGTCAGTACATTTACTGGCACGTTAAAGATCCCCTTCGGGCCAAAATTCCGGCACCCCGGTGTCTCTAAAAGCAGCAGTAGTTAAAAGGGATGTAAAACCAATAACATTATTATTATTATTATTATTATTATTATTATTATTATTATTACATATACGACCTGCCGTGGGCAACATCCAACTTTGAGTTGAGGCATGTCTTTACACGTCTGGTTGTGCATGGCTTTCACAACCCTAATTGAATTAACAAATCTTTCCATGACCCTACAGAGACGTGTGTATACAAACTATGTGGATATTTTCGATTGCTATTTGCCTGAAATAAAAGTAGTAATTAATAACCTGAACTAACACCAACGGCTTGAATTCAGTTACTATGTGAAATCGTTTTGTTCTTTACTTCAAATAACATTTTCAAGTAACGCAAAATAGGCTGTTACAAACCCTTTAAAATAAAAAGTAAAAATGTATCGTAGTATCATCTTGTCATTCTTCAAATTCGATGCGCATAGAATGCCAATGGTATAGTAATCAATGGAGCCCCACGTAGACTAGTCGTGACATCTAGTGGTGAAATATCGAACAATATAATCCTAACAGAGCGAGTGCATTCTAGCGGCCATAAGAAGAAACTTTTCAATAAAATCTGGAAGTTAATAAGTAGGTCGGCGTGCAGTTACCTTTTTGGCAGCTAGATGTCTCGAGTAAATCTGCTGGCGAATTATGTTTTAATTAAATATATATTTTACACCATAATATGCACAATATAATGCTTAATTTTAAAACGTCTGAGTCATTACAAAACAATAAACATATAACATTTCAAGCAAAAAACCTAGCTCTGATCGGGTTTGAACCATAGGCATTTGAGCGATAGGCTAACGCTCTACCACTGAGCTAATTGTGTCAACGAATATCGTTCTATATAAAATGACTTACATAGAACTTGTTAGCAAATAATGATTTATACTAAACGATTTCATCACTGGAGTATATTATTTATATTTAAAGCATTTCATACAAAGTTTATTTATTTTGTATCAGTACGCTATATTGCATGCAATACTCAAATTAGTGAAATATAAGTCAGGCACAAGATATCCGCTGCCATCTTGTCTTATTACTGAATCGGCTCAGCTTTTTAAAATCACGTCTTCACTATAGTATTACAAAATAAACTTTTAATTTCGAACGTGCCTCTTCCTTTAGAACAGTTAAAACGATTCTCGGCTCGATAATCGGAACTGGTGGGTCCCATGATATGGATTATAAAGTTTGCATAATTCGCACGGCCACCATCCTGAAATGGTATGGCGGACGACCTTGTAGTTTGGTCACAAGACGCATCCTATACGAAGGTATGTTGTTACCAAATTTTGTAGAGATCGGATGATTTGGTTAGTCGTTATTTGATTTTACGTTTTGAACGTTTGAGTGGCCGCCATTCAGTTTTAGTAAAGATGGCGGCGATATAAAACATGACACTGAGGTGCCCTTTGCTTGTTCTACCTCTGTACCAAATTTCGTTCAATTCGCATTCACCGTGTTCGAATTGATAGGGGGGACAGACATTCAGAGTACACACACTCACACACACACAGACACACACACACACACACACACACACAGACTCACACACACACACATACACACACACAGAGACTCACACACACACATACACACACACAGACAGACACACTTTTTTCGCCCTGTGTTGATCTCATAAGTCTACTTTCATTTTTTGCAAAAATCGAAAGTAGGCTAACAACAATATCAACAACAATAACAGGAAACAATTGGCAGTGATGGCAACAAGGGATAAATCACGGGAAAGAGGTTGGTTGGTTGGGTTGGTTCTTAAGTTTAGGGGCTGCGACAACGCGGTCATGTAGCCCCGTGTACTTTGGGTGTGTGTAGAGTCTGTCTGATAACCGGTGTTAATTATGATGACTGTATTAGTGTGTGTTATCTGTTTTTTAATTTAAGTACTGAAACTTAGAATTTTTCAAATAGTTCCTACTTTTGCCGCCAAGCGCCACCGTCAACGACTACTAGGCCAAGTTCAGAACTTAGCTACCAGACGCCACCGCAGTCGGCTCTTGGCAACGAATGTAGAGACCTAAGAGCGTTGTTTACATTCTTAACCTATCCAATTTAGCTTCACACAGGTGCAATTAGTGGAAGGTTCTTTAACATGCCATAAATCTATGACATGGGACCGGGATAGATGCAGGGAATGATTGGGGTAGTGAGTGATTAGGAGGGTGAGGGGGTAGGAATTAAGGATGAAAAGGATCTTCTAATGTTATGTTTGAATGTTCTATAGGGAGAGAATATGTCAATATTTGGAAGGGAGTTGCTAAGGGTAGCTAGACGGTGGAAAATAGAGCGCTTCTGTACTTCAAGACGTGGGCGAGGTATGTGGTGTAAATGGTTCTGACGTGTTGAGCGGGAGGGAACATGGAGTGGGAAGTGAACATGTTACATTTTGTGTAACCATTCATAATTTTATGTAAGAAACACAGGTCAGTAAATTGAAGACGGCTTCTCAGGTCGAGTACATTGAGCTGATTTAGAATATCGGATTTGGCAAAGTGCCTTAGTGAAGGATTGCGAGCTTTGACTAATGATATGAAGAAATTAAAGACACTGTTCAATTTAGAAATATTGGTTATAGCCGAAGTAGACCAAATTGGAGAAGAGAAATCTAGGATAGGGAGAACATATGTGGTGAAGTATAATTTAAGTGCAGTGAGGTCTTTAATTTCTGTGAATCTGTATAGAATGCCGAGACTGCGCATTGCGCGAGATTTGATATGTCAATGTGGGGAGAGAATGTCAGTTTATCATCGTGAATAATACCGAAATCTCTTACCTGAGAAACCGGACCAAGCTACAAAAGAGGCGGTATCACAACCACCTCGACCAATGGTGGTGTCCGCTAGAGTTACGCCAACAAGTACTGGCATTCTGGGAGAGTCAGTGGCTAGCTGACCCGTCTGTTAGGTAGTCAGCCCGAAGGCTGGTTGGATCCTCAAAAAGTACCACCGTTAGGTTATGTGGTTGGATACCCACAAAAACCCAAGGCAAGAAGAGGAGTGAGGTAGTTTGCCATTGCTTTCCTCACTGAGTCAGAACAGCAGTACCAACCCTATGAGTAGAACCTTTCATAGCATCCACAGGCACTGGCTGTGCCCTGAATGTCATTACTAAGCACCACCCATACCTCAGTAGCTTCCATATAATCACAGCCATGAGTGAGACTGAGACATCTGTGAAAAAATATATTTTACTCTAGTCTGTGCCACCAGACAAATGCAAATGTACTGCATTCATCAAGAGATGGCAAACAGGCCTCTGACCCAATGCCCAGTAAACTGAAAGCGATCAAGAGAATTACTCGCGTTTAGCGGAACTTTTTCCGGTAAGGATAGGCCATGCAAGATCCACCCACTCGTACCTAATGAGAAGGGGAAAACCCCACTTTGTACCTGTGGAGCCGTTTTCACCATGGCCTACATTTGAACCGAGTGTGTGGATCTTGCTGACTTACGAAGAAACCTTGGTTTGCAGATGGCACTCGAACTTATATTAGCCGATGACGCGATGGCTTCTGATCTCGTCATCCGCTCTATAAATGAGAGAAGGTTAGGGCCAGCAATATATCTTTCCCAGTGTACGTTGACACAAAGACTTTTTTTCTTATTACAGTTTTTATTTTTTATTAATTATTCTTGTACCGGTAGCAGTCTTTTTCACCCTAGGATAAAAACTACCCCTACCACAATGAAAATAGTGTATTGAGTTTCAGCTACCTTTGATCCTCAGCGGTGTTATTAATGGGCTAGCTCTCTCAATATGGCGGGCTTTTGAAATGCCCCCTACCCCACCCCAGCCCCACCCCCAATAATAATAATAATAATAATAAGAGTCCCATCCAGGGGTTCACAACTAGTTGGCGACCGCGGGACCCCAGCTGAGACCGGCATTGCTTCCACTTGTGGCGCCTCCTCTCTTTCATCTTTCCTGTCGACCTCTCTTGGTCAGTTTCTGTTCTCTTCCAACCCAGATGGCATTCGAGTGTTCCGAGACCAATCAAAATCCACTAAAATTCCCCAGATTTATCCTAAATCCCCTAATTCCCCCAAAAATATCCAACCAAATTACTTGAAATTCCCCAGATTCCCCCCAAATTCGATCCAGATTCTCCCCAAATTCCCGACATTCCCTCCATATTCTTCCGAATTCCCCCTAAAATCCCCTAAAATTCACCAAATTCCCTAAAATTCCTCCTCAGGTGTCTTGACAGCTGCGTATGTAATCAATGCTATGACCGCAATTGGGGCTTCCCGACCCGCTGTTTTTAATTGATACATACTAGTCATCTACCCCTAACTCATCACTCTACAGCCGTCACACAGTGCCTGCGAGGTTCCTGAAATTCCCCAAATTTCCCTGAAATACACCAAATTCCCGCAGAGTTACCCCTAAAATTCCCTAAAACTCCCGAAATTCGCCCAAAATTCCCCTATATGTCCCAATTTTCCCAGAATTCCCGCTAAAATCCATAAATTCCCCCAGATTTACCCAAAAATTTCCTGAAATTCCCCAAATTCACCCAATTATCCCCCCAAGCATACACACTCTTTACTGATACAATATATTTTCCCTATGTTTTCTGCTCTTGCCATCGGTTGATTTATTGATTTATTTATGTCTTTGTTTGTTTATTTTATTTATTTTATTCATTTTATTTTATTTTATTTATTTATTTATTTATTTATGTATTAAATTATTATATGTATTTGTTTGTTTGTTTATTGTTTATTTTTTATTTTTTATTTATTTATTTATTTATTTATTTCCCATCTGAGTTTTTTAGCATTCCACCAACACTACTTGTTTTAAATTACTCTCTGTGTGCCTAATGATACCGACAGCTCTTTAAACCGTATTGGTGTATTCAGCAGTGAACGGCGGGTACACCCTGCTAGCAATAATTATATGGACGACTCGCTAGGGTGGCAACAAGCCGCTACAAAGCCCCGTTACTCACAGGGGGCTTTGTTATGTGTACAAAGATATTCGTTCCGTTTAATCTTCAAAAATATTTTTTTCGAAATGAATATTGACAAGGATGTGTCGCGGACAATACAGTGAGAGGCTCAAAGGGAAAGAAGTACCTTGTCTGAACATGACAGACAGAACACAACACATGAACCATCACGAGATTAAAAGTAAGACAAGGCTACACTCACCAGGATTAGAACTGACCGCCATGAATACGTTTCAGCGCATTGCCTTCTAAATTACTTTACCGTTCAGGGTGCATTGCACTTCGCTAGGTTGACCCAGGGCTGGTTTACATGACCTCAGAAACTGTGCTCTGGCTCTTTAAACTGTGATGTAGGCAAGGCTTCTCCCTGACTACGGGAGTCTAGAAAGCCATTGAATATTGTGAGGACGAGGCGTTCTCAGTCACCCTCAAGCCATACCAAGCACCATTAAATCGAATATAATAATATAAATATGAATGCAAAAATCAAACATTACTGCACTGTCATGCGGCCTGCAGCTGATATTCTCCTTCCTGAGTGTAACAGTGATAAGAAAAAATATTCCTTCTGGAAGACATAATAATAATAATAATAATGATATATGCATGTGAATGCTTTATCCTATCCGAGAAATGTTTGCTCGCGAAGTTAGAGAGAAAAGAAAGAAAGAAAGAAAGAAAGAAAGAAAGAAAGAAAGAAAGAAAGATTCTACACATCATACTTGGCCCAGACTACAAAAATGGCATCTACATCAGAAAATCCAGGCAAGAAATATACTCGAGGATAGAGAAGATCCCAGACACAATGCGAAAACGCAGAGTTTGCTTCTACGGTCATATACGACGGATGATCGACTCCCGATGGACGAAACGTATCTTCAGTATATTCGACTCAAAACAAAAAACTACAATGCCATGGTACGTTAACGTCCAGAAAGATCTGAAAGAAATGGGGATACGAGCAGAAGATGCATCTTTATAGAGCAGCCATCAAGACGTTTGGGACTTTCCGGGACGAAAAACGGACAACTGGTGCGAAATGGACAGAATAACGTCGTGCTAAACACAGTGAGCTCATGAAGACAATGTGGATCAAGCGAAAAATGAGCAAATGCCAGAATGTAAAATGGGGCTTAACGTGGTCCCTAGTTGGCCGTTTAGCGAAATTGAATGAATGAATGAATGAATAATTATAATAATAATAATAATAATAATGATAATAATAATGACAAAAAATGCTCCAGAAATCCTAGTAAGTTAACAGAAATTGGTCAAATAAAAAGGGGAAATTGTTCAAAAATTGGTTTGGAAAAGTCTGCTGAAGAAGAAAGAATACGAAAGAAGGAAAGAGCGTGTGGCATAACTAGGAATACCTACATCAAAAAGTGTTTGTCTAAAGATCTTAAAATACAACACTACAGCGCCGTAGTCAAACCGGAATGCCTATATGTCTCGTACTGAACTACAAATTGGATACATTAGTAGAAAGAAGATTATGCGCAAAATACTCGGTCCATAAAAAAACAGGAGAATTCTGGAAATTAAGAATTAACTATGAAATATATCGAAAAAAAGAAAACATATCAGAAACAATACGGAAGAGGAGACATTTATACAGGATGGATGACAGTAGGTTAACCAAGCAGATCTTCACATTCCTGTGGAACAAGAAATCAACAACAACCTGCGCACAAGGAGTAAAAAACTATTTGGAAAGAAACAATATCAGAGAAGAAGATACACCATAGATAGATATTTTTAGGCAAAAAAGTGCTAAAAATGAAAGGATTCCAAGGGTGGAAGGGAAAGAAAACCGGCTCGAAATGGTCCAAGGAAAGGGAGAGTAAGCATATTTTTTTTTATTTTCACTGCTACACTTACAGCTTAAGAGCTCCTTTACAGTAGCGCCCTACATAAAATAAGGTTAGGGCTTATAAAAATAACACATTTCACCTACATTCACAATATAAATAATCATAGTCTAACAATTATTGTAACAAAAATATAGTAACAATACAATAATAATAATATTACTAATGATAATGGAAAAATTATATACAAAAGAGTGAGAGTGCATACAGACTATCAGCCCGAAAAACAAACACCATATACTGTACAAGAAGAGCTATTGAAGTAGACAGGTTGTCAGCTATTGTCCTTGTGTTATAATTGAACTTTGAAACAAGATGTTCGGGAAAGAACATATAGCCTACTTTCTCCTAAATGTATGGGTATAGTTATAACTCTCTGTCCTTATCATCTCCTAATTTCTTCCTATTTGAAGTGCAAATTGGCACACAGGATTTGAACAGTGGCGTTCAAACCATAGTTTATAATTTACCCCAGCATTTTGCAATTTCATCAGCAAACACTCCAAACACCGACTACTTACAATAATTGAAACTTCGTTGCTCTAATAAGGCCCATCTACAATGCGCAGTCGGCAGTCCGTAGTTGGTAGTCCTCGGTCGGCAGTCGCGATCGACTCCGTGTATACTATAGGCACCATACACAACATGAAGTTGCAGTTGGTAGCTGGCAGTTGGCAGTCGAGAATTTTATCCTTGACTGCCAACTACCCGACTGCAGCAATGTAATACTTGTGTCTCGGGACAGTCGGATGACGAGCCAGAAAGATGCGCGCGCACCCGGCAGGGAGGAGCATTTGAATAGCGCAAGTTTTAAGAAATAAAATATGGAAGACGGTTGTCGTTTCGGGGTAACATTTACAGTCGATTTGCATTATTAACGCAAAGCGGTCGTGAAACTTGCTTTAAGTACATTTGAAAATATGCATTCCAATCAATATTCAAGATCTAACTGTAATAATTGAATATTTAACCATACGCACTATTAAGAACCATAACAATATGCGGTAAAGTCTGTCGGAAAAGTGTGCGAGCGGTAAAGCGCTCGCTTGTTGTTTTGAAGATCCCGGGTTCAAGGCTACCCAAGGGCGGAAATTTTTACTTCTTTTTAATTATTTTATTATTTCCTCCTCACGTCGTACAACAATATTGCAACTTAGTTTTGTCTACATGATCTACGAGGACGATAGTAAACATGTTTTCTCTCATTTAAAATTCTTTTGTAAATCAATTCTTTTTTTTTTTACTTTACAATTTCAATAATATTTTTGTAGCATGTGAAGATATCTATCTCCCATAATTCTGTGCATCCATATTAGTTAAAATAGTTATCGTTTATTTTTAAATAATGTTTAACTTTAATTTTTGGAAATAAAAAATAATTTTGTGAAACTATTTTTTATTTCAGGAACTATTTCATATTTTTCCAAACCCATGCACAGAATTATTAGTCTGTGCAATGCGTACATAGTGTAAAACGATTGTAAAGTTTCAGTAATTGTTAGTGGTAAATAGTTCCTATCATTTCTTTTAAGGAAAAGACTATCTTTTAGTAATTTCTGCCCATACTGATCAACTGAAAGGAATAATTTTTCACTTTTTGCTTTATGAAAGATGTTGGTCGTATGGAAATAAAATTTGGTGCAGTTTGGATCACTGGGAGCAAAAAAAAATTCTTGGGGTAGCCTATAGTGTCCCCTTAAAGAACCTTCCACTAATTACACCTGTGTGAAGCTAAATTGTATAGGTTAGGAATGTAAACAACGCTCTTAGGTGTCTACGTTCGTTGCCAAGAGCCGACTTTGGTGTCGTCTAGTAGCTAAGTTCTGAACTAGGCCTAGTAGTCGTTGACGGTGGCGTTTGGCGGCAAAAGTAGGAACTATTTGAAAAATTCAAAGTTGCAGTCCTTACTTGAGTTAAAAAACAGATACACACATTAATACAGCCATCACAATTATCACCGGTTATCAGACAGATTCTACACACACTCAAAGTACACGGGGCTACATAACCGCGTTGTCACAGCCCCTAAACTTAGGAACCAACCAACCAAATACAGAACGTGTCATAGGCTAATATTATTATTCTGGGATAAATTTTGAACTATTTAAATAGTATCCGTCCATGGTCTTAAACAGTATTTAGGGAAAATAGAATTTTAAATGAGAGAAAACATGTTTACTATCGTCCTCGTAGATCATGTAGACAAAACTAAGTTGCAATATTGCTGTACGACGTGAGGAGGAAATAATAAAATAATTAAAAAGAAGTAAAAATTTCCGCCCTCGGGTAGCCTTGAACCCGGGATCTTCAAAACAACAAGCGAGCACGATACCACTCGCACACTTTTCCGACAGACTTTACCGCATATTGTTATGGTCCTTAATAGTGCGTATGGTTAAATATTCAATTATTACAGTTAGATCTTGAATATTGATTGGAATGCATATTTTCAAATGTACTTAAAGCAAGTTCACGACCGCTTTGCGTTAATAATGCAAATCGACTGTAAATGTTACCCCGAAACGACAACCGTCCTCCATATTTTATTTCTTAAAACTTGCGCTATTCAAATGCTCCTCCCTGCCGGGTGCGCGCGCATCTTTCTGGCTCCTCATCCGACTGTCCCGAGACACAAGTCAATGTAATAGCCAATCAGAGCAGATCAGAAACTGACGTCACGTTGTTGTTCTGTGTCGTGTACGAATGATATAGAACTAAGTGAAGTAACTTCGCAACCCGTAAATTTATAGGCTAATCTTAAATACACGGTATAACAAAATAATCCATCTCCAAATCATCCATATTGCAAGTTTTGAGATTATCAACAACGCCTCTGTGCACAAGGAATAAACGAATGTTACTGTCTTATTACTCCTAGCAGTCGTTAAGACTGGGTTCACTAACTGGCCGGTATAGAGCGCTGCTCGAATCTATAGTTTCTGCATAGTACAACTGAAGGATGGAAGATGTCACTCCAGTGGAGAATGTCGTTTTTTTTAATATATAATTTCCATTGCAAAACGCACCATATAAAGCTTTATTTTATAACGTCTCAGTACTCAAGAAACAATAAATATAAAAACTAGTCGTGATATCTAGTTGTGAAATATCGAACAATATAATCCTAACAGAGCGAGTGCATTCTAGCGGCCAGAAGAAGAAACTTTTCAATAAAATCTGTTACCTTTTTGTCAGCTAGATGTCTCGATTAAATCTGCTGGCGAATTATGTTTTAATTAAGTATATGTTTTGCACCGTAATATGCACAATATAACGCTTAATTTTAAAACGTCTGAGTCATTACAAAGCAACAAATATGTAAAATGTCAAGCAAAAAATATATCTCTGATGGGGTTTGAACCATAGGCATATGAATGACAGACTAACGCTTTACCACTGAGCCATTTGTGCCAACGAACATTGATCCATATAAAATGACTTACATAGAACTTGTTAGCAAATAATGATTTATACTAAACGATTTCATCACTGAAGTATATTATTTATAGTCTATATAAAGCATTTCATACAAAGTTTATTTATTTTGTTTCAGTACGCTATATTGCACGCAATACTCAAATTAGTGAAATATAAGTCAGGCACAAGATATCCGCTGCCATCTTGTCTTATTAATGAATCAGCTGAGCTTTTTAAAATCACGTCTGCACTATAGTATTACAAAATAAACTTTTAATTTCGTACGTGCCTCTTCCTTTAGAACAGTTAAAACGATTCTCGGCTCGATAATCGGAACTGGTGGGTCCCATGATATGGATTATAAAGTTTGCATAATTCGCACGGCCGCCATCCTGAAATGGTATGGCGGACGACCTTGTAGTTTGGTCACAAGACGCATCCTATACGAAGGTATGTTGTTACCAAATTTGGTAGAGATTGGATGATTTGGTTAGTCGTTATTTGATTTTACGTTTTGAACGTTTGAGTGGCCGCCATTCAGTTTTAGTAAAGATGGCGGCGATAGGTGTCCTTTGCTAGTGCTACCTTTGTACCAAATTTCGTTCAATTCGCATTCACCGTGTTCGAATTGATAGGGGGGGACAGACATTCAGAGTACACACACTCACACACACACACACAGACTCACACACACACATACACACACACAGACTCACACACACACATACACACACACAGACAGACACACTTTTTTCGCCCTGTGTTGATCTCATAAGTCTACTTTCATTTTTTGCAAAAATCGAAAGTAGGCTAAAAAGTGTTTTAACATAATACTGTAATCAAATGTGAGAGGTATACTGCTCCAAGAAGCAGGATGAAAGATGTCTTTTGAAAGCTGCAGTGCTTGCAATGTTGACGAACTTATATAAATCGAAGGTGTTGAAGAAGCGTGAGGCGGTGCAAACAAAAGATTTATTGAACTCCATGGTTCGGTGTATAGGAATCTGGAGTGTTAATTATGTGTATCTATTTTCTCGATTAAGAACAGAATGCATTGCTGTAAAGGCATTGTAGAGATATAACGGGGTCTTGGTATGTAATATTTTATGTGTCAGAATGGCAACTGATAACTGCCTGCGCTCGTGGAGTTTCAGCCATTTCAGCTGCACGTAGTAAGGTGTGATATGTTCATCTCGCCTTACATCCAGAATGTACCGAACACATGCATTCTGGACTCTTCGTAATTTTATGTTCTGTGTTTCTGGTAAATCATTGTATACAGCAGAGCCGTAATCAATGATTGGAAAGATGAGAGTTTGGCGAAGAGCTTGCGTATGTTAGGTGGGGTGTAAGAAACAGTTCTTTTCATGAGATGCATATTTAATACAACCTTCCTTACCACATTAGACGTATTCTCTGCCCACGAGTGTTCTATCAAATATCACTCCGAGATTATTGACAGTGTTTCTATATTTAATATTATCTAGTATCTTGATGGGTGGTAGTGAATTAAAATCTACTGAATTTAGAAGTTTTGTATATCCAATGGATATAAGTTGCGTTTTAGATATGTTCAAGTTAAGATTATGATTTTGGGCCCATTCACAAAGCCTGTCAATGTCTTCATTAAACAGATTTATACGTTCACATGCAGTGTTAGGCGTGAGGTGAAAATAGGCTTGGAGGTCATCAGCGTATATATGAACAGAACTATTTCGGAATTCATTAGAAACATCGTTTATATATAGCGAGAAGCATAGTGGACCTAAGACAGATCCCTGAGGTGCTCCACTTTCTACCGATTTCCAGTCTGAGGAGGAGCCATCCGCGAGGACCACTCTCTGTGTACGCATGGAAAGGTAGGATAGTGAGATGATGAAGGAATACTGGAGGAAGAAGAAGGAACAGCAAAGGACAAAGCATTGAAATTGGGTCATGGTCCCTAGACGACTGGAACGAAAATAATAATAATAATAATGACAACAAGAGGTACAGAGAGACTCACAAGTAATCAGTATAGAAAATTTCGAAGACCGAACTGAGTGAAAAAAATCCACAGCCTGCTTCCAGTCGACCGACCGGGTCAGGGAATGGAATGAATGAAGCCCCCATCTAGCGGCGAGGATATGAACTGTACCGGCTGCCAAGGCCTGTTGCACTCCCCTGGGGCAATGATTAAATGAATGACAGATGAAATGAAATGATATTTGAGAGTGTTGCTGGAATGAAGTTGTGACAGGGAAAACCGGAGTACCCGGAAGAAAACCTG
This sequence comes from Meconema thalassinum, assembly GCA_946902985.2. NCBI lineage: Eukaryota > Metazoa > Arthropoda > Insecta > Orthoptera > Tettigoniidae > Meconema > Meconema thalassinum. The sequence goes on along the minus strand of OX336399.1, from coordinate 46,821,519 downwards.
TCTGCCTCCGTTTTGTCGAGCACAAATCTCACATGTAATGACCGGGATTTGAACCATGGGCCCAGCGATGAGAGGGCGACGTGCTGCCGCCTAAGCCACGGAGGCTTATAAAGACCGAACTGAGTGCCAGACGAAAATCGCGAATGTTAAGTTCGAACCAAGATCATTCCGACAACCTGGGAAAAAGTGGACGGATGAGAGGAAGAGGGAGCATTCCGCGCGAATGAAGAGATTTTGGGAGGAGCGGAGGAGACACACCTCCAAATGGCATCATGTTATCAAGTTTAATCGCTCTCCTGTAGGGGAATTTTCGCTTAAATAAATAAAATAATAATGATGATGATGATGATAATTGTTGTTTTAAGGGGCCTAACATCTAGGTTATCGGCCCAAAATAATAATGACAACATAGGCGTAGTGGAGGAATTTAAACTTAATAAAAACAAGTAGTTCCGTGAAGAACTATACAGCCTATTTTCATATTTCCTGCTCATGTTAATTGTCTCTATCAACATACAAAATTTCAGTTTAATTGCTGTAACAGATTCGTAGATATTGAGAACCGTCTAAATATTTCATATGGTCGCCAGGATGGATTTTTATTTTTGTACTATTACATTAAGATTATTGTGTACGTGTGGTATTCAAACTTCAATCGCATGATTCGAACACAAAAAGTAAAAACGAGATTTTAAAAGTACGCACACCAGCCATCTTGTGATTATGCAAACAATTGAAATAAATTACATGCCAGTGGATCAACATTTGTAAAAGCATTTAACGTGCAACGTTTCACGGCACTCGGATAGTTAATTCGCGAGAAACGTCCATTTAAATATTTATAATTCGCGTCGCCGCCATATTGGATTTGTGCTCACCAGGTTACTGAAAGTCCTATAGGTGAACATATGTTCATAATCTCTATGAACATAAAAAAAAAAACAGTTTGGTTGCTGTAAAAGATTCATAGATATTGAGAACCGTCTAAATATTTCGGAAGCTCGCCATTTAGGATTGTTATATGTATAGGCCATAGAGTTATGTACCATTCAAGGACAATTATTGCCTAGCTTCAATATTCATACTTTCACTTCGATCGCATGATTACGACACATGAATAAAAACTTAATTTTAAAATTTCGCACAGCCGCCATCTTGAGGTTATGTAAACAATTTAATTAAATTAGATGGCAGTGCATTACAATCTGCAAAATCATTTACTGTACCACATTTCACTGCGCTCAGAGAGTTAAATCACGAGAAAAGTCTATTAAAATATTTCAAATTCGCTTGGTCGCCATGTTCGTTTTGTACTTTACAGGTTTATGAAATATACATAGGTAAACTTGTATCAGTACCCTTTATCACCGTACAAAATTGCATGATGATATCTGTAATAGTTTCGGAGATATAGAATGTCAGTGAAATATTTCGCACAGCCGCCATTTTGAGGTTAAGTAAACAATTGAACTAAATTAGACTCCAGTGCATTACAATGTGTATAAACATTTGCTGTACCAAGTTTCATTACGTTTGGATAGTTAAATGGCGAGAAATGTCTATTTAAAAGTCTCAATTTCGCTTGACCGCCATGTTGGTTTTGTAGTCACCAGGTTTCTGAAAGTCTCATAGCTGAACTTCTAGTAGTGCCCTTTATCACCGTACACAATTTCAGGGCAATATCGGTAATAGCTTCGGAGATATTGAATGTTAGTGAAATATTTCGCACAGCCGCCATGTTGGATTGGTGAGACGTAACAAAATTTGAAGGGCACGGTCGAGGTCACCGGGAATAGTGCTATGAACTTACCGAGTTTCATTGAAATCGCTCGAGCCGTTTAGATTTTATTAGGGACACACACACACACAACTCACACACACACACACACACACACGCACACACACACGCACACACACACGGACAAAAGGTGATCTCATAAGCCTATTTTTTCAAAATTGAAAATAGGCTAATAATATCAGTAATTATAATATGGTACTTGATATTGTATATTGAGATTCACTATGTCCATTTAAAAAAGAATATTACTATTATTATTGTTATTATTATTATTATTACACACACTCTTACACACAGCCGAAACTACAGCACCACTCAGTAGAACAAGAAAACACCCTTGGTGGACAGATGAATGCGACGAGTTAATACAACTTCGACAAAAAACTTGGCATAATTGGTCATGCAATAAAACTCCAGCCACTTTTCAAGAACTTCAAAATGTTAGAAAGTTTGTTACTAAATCAATAAGGAAAATTCGTAAACTGAGTGAGGATATGAAATTACAGTCTATAGAAGATGACTTTGAACAACATAATTCAAGGAACTATTATAGAACTTTCAAACAAAAGTTAACCAAATATTCTCCTCCATCACTCCATTTTGTCAATCATAAAGGAGAAATTACTTATACCACTGATGCTAACTGCAAAATCCTCGCAGCATACTTTTCTAAATTACTTAATAGTGAAAGCCCTCTGGAAAAGTTTCAGTTCACTTCTAACCGAATTAATCAAGATTCAGCCCCACCAACAGTTCAGGAAATTAGAAAAACAATTCAATCACTAAACAAGTAGTTCCGTGAAGAACTATACAGCCTATTTTCATAAATCCTGCTCATGTTAATTGCCTCTATCAACATACAAAATTTCAGTTTAATTGCTGTAACAGATTCGTAGATATTGAGAACCGTCTAAATATTTCAGATGGTCGCCAGGTTGGATTTTCATTTTTGTACTATTACATTAAGATTATTGTGTACGTGCGGTATTCAAACTTCAATCGCATGATTAGAACACAAGAAGTAAAAACGAGAATTTAAAATTACGCTCAGCAGCCATCTTGTGATTATGCAAACCATTGAAATAAATTAGATGCCAGTGGATCAACATTTGTATAAGCATTTAATGTGCTACGTTTCACGGCACTCGGATAGCTAATTCGCGAGAAACGTCCATTTAAATATTTATACTTCGCGTCGCCGCCATGTTGGATTTGTGCTCACCAGGTTACTCGAAGTCCTATATGTGAATATACGTTCATAGTCTCTATGAACATTAAAAAATCTGTTTGGTTGCTGTAAAAGATTCATAGATATTGAGAACCGTCTAAATATTTCGGAAGCTCGCCATTTAGGATTGTTATAAGTATAGGCCATAGAGGTATGTACCATTCAAGGACAATTATTGCCTAGGTTCATTATTCAAACTTTCACTTCGATCGCATGATTACGACACAAGAAATAAAAACATAATTTTAAAATTTAGCACAGCCGCCATCTTGAGGTTATGTAAACAATTGAATTAAATTAGATGGCAGTGCATTACAATCTGCAAAATCATTTACTGTACCACATTTCACTGCGCTCAGAGAGTTAAATCACGAGAAAAGTCTATTAAAATATTTCAAATTCGCATGGTCGCCATGTTCGTTTTGTACTTTACAGGTTTATGAAATATACATAGGTAAACTTGTATCAGTACCCTTTATCACCGTACAAAATTGCAGGGTGATATCTGTAATAGTTTCGGAGATATAGAATGTCAGTGAAATATTTCGCACAGCCGCCATTTTGAGGTTATGTAAACAATTGAACTAAATTAGACTCCAGTGCTTTGCAATGAGTATAAACAATTGCTGTACCCAGTTTCATTACGTTTGGGTAGTTAAATCGCGAGAAATGTCTATTTAAAAGTCTCAACTTCGCTTGGCCGCCATGTTGGTTTTGTAGTCACCAGGTTTTTGAAAGTCTCATAGCAGAACTTCTAGTAGTGCTCTTTATCACCGTACACAATTTCAGGGCGATATCGGTAATAGTTTCGGAGATATTGAATGCTAGTGAAATATTTCGCACAGCCGCCATGTTGGATTGGTGAGACGTAACAAATTTTGAAGGGCACGGTCGAGGTCGCCGGGAATAGCGCCATGAACTTACCGAGTTTCATTGAAATCGCTCCAGCCGTTTAGATTTTATTAGGGGGACACACACACACACACCTCACACACACACACACACACGCACACACACACACGGACAAAAGGTGATCTCATAAGCCTATTTTTTCAAAATTGAAAATAGGCTAAAAATAACAAGGCTACAGGAGAAGATCAAATAACTGCAGAACTTTGGAAAAATGCAGGGGAAAATTTCATCAAAAAACTTCACGACATTATGCTGGACATCTGGCAAACTGAAAAAATACCAAAGGATTGGAAGATGGCAATAATACACCCCATACATAAAAAAGGAAGCAGGTCTGATCCAAACAATTATAGAGGTGTTTCCCTTCTTCAAGTCACATATAAAATTATCTCAAAAATTCTACTCAACCGTGCAGAGAGTCAACTTGACCAAAGAATTTGTGAATACCAAGGTGGATTCAGAAGGGGAGATCCTGTACTGAGCAAATTCTGAACATGAAGAATACTATATCATATTTTCGGAACACAACAAACAAAAATTATGTCATCACATTTGTCGATTTCAAAAAGGCCTATGATAGTATAGATCGCATGTCACTTGTTAATGTTTTAACAGAATTTGGACTTGATAACAAAACAAGAAATATTATTAAAGATACACTAACTGAAACGAAGGCTAAAGTTAAATTTATGGGTGGTTGTAGTGATGAGTTTGAAATAAACACAGGTGTCCGTCAAGGGGATGGGCTCTCCCCTTTACTTTTCAATTGTGCTCTTGAGAAAGTTGTCAGAGAATGGAGGAAAGCAGGTGCACCATCTCACCGCCTGGGCCCAAAGATTAAGGGTATTGACTTAGATTGTCTAGCGTTTGCTGATGATTTAGCACTAATTGCCAAAAACGTCGCTGATGCACAGAAACAGCTCGTTATACTGGAGGAGCAAGCAGCCAAAATAGAACTAAAAATCTCCTATGAAAAAACTAAATTTATGACAAATATTAAGAATGGTCCACCTGAAATTGTCATTGGTAACAATAAGATTGCAAGAGTGAAAGAATTTAAATACTTAGGTGAATGGATCACTGAAAATGGCAATGAAAATAAATCTGTAGCATCACGAATTCAGAAAATGGAAATTGCTTTTCAACACACAAAGAATGTTTATAACAAAAAAGCTTGTCCTGGAACAACAAAATTCGTCATTACTGTACAGTGATTAATCCTGAAGCTCTATATGCTTCAGAAACGCTCAGTTTACATCGTAAGACCTTAAAGGAAAAATTAGAGATTAAAGAAAGGAAAATCATGAGGAAAATCTTAGGGCCCAGAATTGTAAATGGCATACACTACCCCAAACCCAACTCTGAAATTTATAAAAGAGTTTCTAAATTAACGGATACAATGAGATTGCGACGAATTCAGTTTCTAAGCCATTTGGAAAGAATGAATCCTACCAGACTCACTTATCGAATCCACAAATTTCTGCAAATCAAACGCACAAGACCAAAATGGTATAAACAAGTAGAGAAATACCTTAATGAATTGGGTTCACCAAATGTACAAGATAGAAATATGATCCGGAAAATTGTTCACACAAGGGGATTTGAGGAAGATGAGAAGAAACCACAGCGACGTACCTGGCCGGAGGAACAGAAATTACAGCAATCAGTGAAAATGAAGAACTATTGGGCAAGGAGGAAAGCTCAGAAAATGTTGATTCCGCGTGGTCCTAAGTGACCCATTCGCGAAGAAGAAGAAGATTATTATTATTATTATTATCTTCTTTATTCACCATGCCGGACTAAGGAGCGCGATTGAACTTATTTAGCTGATGGCATTGCCTTTCTCTTCTCCCAATATCTCTTCATCTTCCCGCTGTGGCTTCTCTTGCGATCTTCTGACCAGGTTTTGTTGGTGATAGCGCTAGGATGGTCTGCAAAGCGGTGATTATCGACTAATTCTCTGAACTTGGCTCTGTCTAGTACAATGCCATCTGTGATGCCTATTTCCTACTTCAAGCAGCCGGGTGTTTTTAACTTTATTGACAGGGCAAGGTTAAGAATCCGTTTGGCCAGTAAAATTTCAATCGTCTTTTCCTAAATGTGTCTGAGATTTTCTCCGAGTGCTGGTATAAGTCTTGGGATTTTCTATTCATCCAGATTCTCCCTGTACAGTCTGTTACAAAAGGTTTTCTTAGGATTTTCCTTTCTTGCTTTTCCTCATCTCTAATTAATGATCTGCCCCCAAATAACCAGCGCTTCAGAAGCATATAGTGCTACAGGCTTGATTACAGTGTTGTAATGCCGTAATTTTGCATTTCTGTATATTGATTTTTAGCCTATTTTCATCTATGAAAATATAGGTTTATGAGATCACCTTTTGTCAGTGTGTCTGTCTGTGTGTGCGTGTGTGTGATTGATTCGTGTGTGTCTCCCCCCATAACTTCTAAACAGCTAGAGTGACTTCAATGAAACTCGGTAAGTTCATAGCACTATTCCGGACGACCCCGACCATGCCCTTCAAATTTTGTTACGTCTCACCAATCCAACATGGCGGCTGTGCGAGATGAAACTTGGTACAGTACACATGTTTATACACATTGTAATGTACCGACATCTAACTTCGTTCAATTGTTTACATAACCTCGAGATGGCGGCTGTGCGAAATATTTCACCGGCATTCTATATCTCTGAAACTATTACCAGTATCGCCCTGAAATTTTGTGCGGAGATAAAGGGTACTGCTGGAAGTTCATATATAAGACTTTCAAAAACCGATTAACTACAAAACGAACATGGCGGCCAAGCGAATTTGAAAGTTTTAAATAGACTTTTCTCGCGATGTAATAACCCAAACGCAATTAAACTTGGTACAGCAAATGTTTATACACATTGTAATGCACTGGTATTTGATTTTGTTATATTGTTTACATAACCTCAAGATCGCAGCTGTGCGAATTTTAAAATGAAGTTTTTATTTCTTATGTCGTAATCATGCGATCGAAGTGAAAGTTTGAATAAAGAACCTACGCAATAATTTTCCTTTAATGGTGCATGACTCTATGGCCTATACATATAACAATCCAACATGGCGACCATCCGAGATATTTAGACGGATCTCAATATCTACGAATCTACAGAAATCAAACTGATTTTTTTTAAGTCCATAGGGGCTATGAACATAAGTTCACCTATAGGGCTTTCAATAACCTGGTGATCACACATTCAACATGGCGGCGACGCGAAGTATAAATATTCACATGGTCGTTTCTCGCAATGTAACCATCCGAGTGCAGTGACACTTGGTACAGTAAATCCTTATGCAAATGTTAATCCACTGGCATCTAATTTTTTTCAATTGCTTCCATAACCACAAGATGGCAGCTGTGCGTAATTTTAAAATCCTTCTTTTACTTCTTGTGTCCTAATCATGAGATTGTAGTTTGAATACTACATGTACACAATGATCTTCATGTAGCAGTACATAACTCTAAGACCTACACATATAAAAATCCAACATGGCGACCATACGCAATATTTAGTCGGTTCTCAATATCTACGAATCTATTACAGCAATCAAACAGAAATTTTGTATGTTGATAGAGGCAATTAACATAAGTAGGATATATGAAAATAGGCTGTATAGTTCTTCACGGAACTACTTGTTTATTATATCTGTTCCAAGTGAGTCTGTAAGCATTTTGCAATTTAGAGATCCTTTCTTTGTATTATTATTATTATTATTGATGTGTTATTTCACCAGTGTACGGGAAGCAAAGAGAGTCTAACAGCGCTTTGTGCACAAGTGATTGCGACTGTTGAACCAAATGGAAGCTCTTTGTCTGAACGTAACGCTAAGAGTACATCGCTCAGGGTGGCCGCATATTACACCTATTCCAAGTCACTCGAGTTGAAAGCTTGCGCAATTGAAAGGGCACGCCCAGCTTTCAGCTCGACTACTCCATCTTCCTAATTTCTTTTACCCCGCCCAAGGTTGTGGGATGAATTCCCGGCGGAGACACGGCTTCACTTAGGTCAAGTTGTGGGAAACAAAACAAAAATACATTCCGAAAAATTCTTAATTTTTGCAAATATTCCTCACGTTCATAATGTAGCGTTGAGTCTCCATTAGGTAGAGATGCAATAGCATAGAGTGAAAACAAACTATCCATATCCTATCGGTTATTAAACTATCAAGTGACTATCGATAAAGCGGCTTCGGTGGCGTAGTTGGTAGCATGCTGAGCTTCTATGCCCAATATCGCGGGTTCAAACACGGCCGAAGTCGTCGGATTTTTTAAGAACGTTAAAAATCCCTCAGTACGCCTTCCTTCGGAGGGGAAGTAAAGCCGGTGGTCCCATGTCATAGATTTATGACATGTTAAAGAACCTTCCACTAATTACACCTGTGTGAAGCTAAATTATATATAGGTTAAACATTTGACTAACGTTCTTAGGTCAATACGTTCGTCGTCAAGAGCCGACTGCGGTGACATCTGGTAACTAAGTTCTGAACTAGTTGGTCGTTGACGGTGGCGTTGGGTGGCAAAAGTAGGAACTACTTTAAAATTCAATGTCTGCAGTCCTTACTTGAATTGAAACAAATACACACACTAATACAGCCATCACAATTAACACCGGTTATCAGACAGATTCTACACACACCCAAAGTACACGGGGCTACATGACCACGTTGTCGCAGCCCCTGAACTATGGAACCAACCAACCAATCTGACTATCGATAGTTTCCTGCGCTTCAAAATTACGATCTCCATGTTAGTTTTTCTCTTTTTGTTTTGTTTTTTGTCCTAAAATACTATAGGCTACTCGGAGTGCGAATGCGAGGAATGTCTGGTTTAGGGGCTGCAACAACGCGGTCATGTAGCCCCGTGTACTTTGGGTGTGTGTAGGATCTGTCTGATAACCGCTGTTAATTGTGATGATTGTATTAGTGTGTGTTATCTGTTCTTAATTCAAGTAAGGACTGCAGACATTGAATTTTAAAGTAGTTCCTACTTTTGCTAGCAAATGCCACCGTCAACTAGAACTATTTCTGAACTTGGTTACAAGATGACACCGCAGTCGGCTCCTGGAGACGAACGTTGGAACCTAAGAGCGTTATCTAACCTATAATTTAGCTTCACACAAGTGTAATTAGTGGAAGGTTCTTTTACATGACATAAATCTATGACATGGGAACGCCGGCTTTACTTCCCCTCCGAAGGAAAGCATACTGAGGGATTTTTAACACTCTTGAAATATCCGACGACTTCGGTCCGGTTTGAACCCACGACCTTGGGCATAGAAGCTCAGCATGCTACCAACTACGCCACCGAAGCCGCCAAATCGGTTGAGTGAATGTAGTTTTTAGTACTATCGATATTGCCGATGTTCCTCTGATGGCAATCGTCAACTATCGATAGCACACACTATTGATATTTTGTTTCCATTAAATTAACATGCATGTTGTCCCGCTATCAACAATGGCATGTCATCTCCATGGATAGGCTTAACATGATATTAGATAGGAGGCCATGTCATCTCCATAGATAGGCCTAACATGATATTAGATAGGAGGCCATGTCATCTCCATAGATAGGCCTAACATGATATTAGATAGGAGGCCATGTCATCTCCATAGATAGGCCTAACATGATATTAGATAGGAGGCCATGCTGTCCCCATAGATAGGCCTAACATGATATTAGATAGGAGGCCATGTCATCTCCATAGATAGGCCTAACATGATATTAGATAGGAGGCCATGTCATTTCCATGGATAGGCCTAACATGATATTAGATAGGAGGCCATGGCATCTCCATAGATAGGCCTAACATGATAGATAGGAGGCCATGTCATCTCCATAGATAGGCCTAACATGATATTAGATAGGAGGCCATGTCATCTCCATAGATAGGCCTAACATGATATTAGATAGAAGGTCATGTCATCTCCATAGATAGGCCTAACATGATATTAGATAGGAGGCCATGTCATCTCCATAGATAGGCCTAACATGATATTAGATAGGAGGCCATGTCATCTCCATAGATAGACCTAACATGATATTAGATAGGAGGCCATGTCATCTCCATGGATAGGTCTAACATGATATTAGATAGGAGGCCATGTCATCTCCATGGATAGGCCTAACATGATATTAGATAGGAGGCCATGTCATCTCCATGGATAGGCCTAACATGATATTAGATAGGAGGCCATGTCATCTCCATGGATAGGCCTAACATGATATTAGATAGGAGGCCATGTCATCTCCATGGATAGGCCTAACATGATATTAGATAGGAGGCCATGTCATCTCCATGGATAGGCCTAACATGATATTAGATAGGAGGCCATGTCATCTCCATAGATAGGCCTAACATGATATTAGATAGGAGGCCATGTCATCTCCATAGATAGGCCTAACATTATAGATAGGAGGCCATGTCATCTCCATAGATAGGCCTAACATGATATTAGATAGGAGGCCATGTCATCTCCATAGATAGGCCTAACATGATATTAGATAGGAGGCCATGTCATCTCCATAGATAGGCCTAACATGATAGATAGGAGGCCATGTCATCTCCATAGATAGGCCTAACATGATATTAGATAGGAGGCCATGTCATCTCCATAGATAGGCCTAACATGATATTAGATAGGAGGCCATGTCATCTCCATAGATAGGCCTAACATGATATTAGATAGGAGGCCATGTCATCTCCATAGATAGGCCTAACATGATATTAGATAGGAGGCCATGTCATCTCCATGGATAGGCCTAACATGATATTAGATAGGAGGCCATGTCATCTCCATGGATAGGCCTAACATGATATTAGATAGGAGGCCATGTCATCTCCATAGATAGGCCTAACATGATATTAGATAGGAGGCCATGTCATCTCCATGGATAGGCCTAACATGATATTAGATAGGAGGCCATGTCATCTCCATGGATAGGCCTAACATGATATTAGATAGGAGGCCATGTCATCTCCATGGATAGGCCTAACATGATATTAGATAGGAGGCCATGTCATCTCCATGGATAGGCCTAACATGATATTAGATAGGAGGCCATGTCATCTCCATGGATAGGCCTAACATGATATTAGATAGGAGGCCATGTCATCTCCATAGATAGGCCTAACATGATATTAGATAGGAGGCCATGTCATCTCCATGGATAGGCCTAACATGATATTAGATAGGAGGCCATGTCATCTCCATAGATAGGCCTAACATGATATTAGATAGGAGGCCATGTTGTCCCCATTTTTTTTTTTTTTTTTTTTACGAGGGACTGTGGAAAATCTTCAAAAGACACATGTGAAGGGTCCGCACTCCACAGTAGTGTGGGATTCTTACCCACTAAAAACCACCTCCCTTTTCCCACGATGTGTTCATCACCCCGGAACCGCTCTCGCATTACTTCAGGGTGATGTCGTGCTTACTTAGTCATTCAGACTTCTTCTTTCTTCATTTTTTCTTATGGATGTTCGAACGCATCCATTTCCCTCTTCTTCTGGCGCAGGACACATTCTATGTAAATAGCTATCTGATTCCATGTTTGATCATTTCGGAGCATCATCTGTAGGATGTTGTCCGGCGTGATTGCCCCTGTAGAAGCTTGCAGATCTCTTTTTATATGTTGACCAGCGTTCACACACAAAGAATGTGTGGAGCACATCATCCTCTTCATTACAATAATGACACAAAGGACTATTAGCCACGCCTATGTGATGCAGGAATCTCCGAAAATATCCATGGCCTGTTAGGAACTGTGTCAAATAATAATTGACCTCTCCGTGGTTTCGATCAACCCAGTCAGCCAGACGCGGAATAAGTTTCTTTGTCCATCGACTTCGTGTCTCATCATCCCACTTCTGTTGCCATCGTTCCATACAATGGTTGTGTGCAGACGTCTTTGCCTGGTGTATGTCCAGTTCTTCTTTGGTGCGCCAAACTTCCTGACGCTCTAAGGCAACTAAATCAATTGGTGCTACTCCCGCTACCACTAGAACAGCAGGCTCTGAAACAGTGCGATATGCACATGAGATCCTCAGTGCTCCTCTCCGTTGTACTGCTGCTATCCTTTTACGATATTTCTCGAACCGTAAGGACTCAGCCCAGATCTCAGCTCCATAGAGTAATATGGACTGGACTGTTGTCATCAGGAGACGTCGTTTGCTAGGCTTCGGACCTTTAATATTACCCATTAATCGGCTCAAAGCGGTCAAGATATTTGCTGCTTTATCCGTCACTCTTTGAATATGGGCCCAGAATGTGAGCTTCGTATCTAGCGTCACACCCAAGTACTTCGTACTCCTTGATGAATTAATCATCGTCCCTCCCACTTGCATTGGTACAAGTGTGTTGATTCTCCTTCTCGTCAGCACAACAATCTCCGTTTTATGGTCTGCTAATGACAGCTTATGATCCGTCATCCAATCTGTGACACGTCGCATTACCTGATTGAGTTTCAGTTGCGCCAGCTCTATATCACGAGCCACAATCAGAGCAGCAACATCATCAGCATATCCTACCAATATTGCATCTTCGGGCATCTTCAGCCGAAGCAGGCCATCGTATGCAATATTCCAGAGATCTGGCCCAAGAATAGATCCTTGAGCTGCCCCAGCGGTTAATCTTTTAGTCCTATGTCCTTCCTCGGTATCGTACTGCAAAATACGGTCCTTTAGATAATCCCTCATTATCCGCATGAGGTATCTCTGTAGTCTAAATTTATCTTGAAGTGCCACCAAAATGTCACTCCACTGGGCAGAGTTAAAGGCATTCTTCACATCTAGAGTCACAAGTAGCGTAACTTTACGTGAGTAATGGTTACCCATCTGAGCTCTGTTTGCAGTCTCTACAACTACCCGCACAGCATCAATAGTCGAGTGCCCTTTCCGAAAGCCGTATTGTTGGGCATAGATAGGCCTAACATGATATTAGATAGGAGGCCATGTCATCTCCATAGATAGGCCTAACATGATACTAGATAGGAGGCCATGTCATCTCCATAGATAGGCCTAACATGATATTAGATAGGAGGCCATGTTGTCCCACTAGATAACATGATATTAGATAGGAGGCCATGTCATCTCTATAGATAGGCCTAACATGATATTAGATAGGAGGCCATGTTGTCCCCATAGATAACATGATATTAGATAGGAGGCCATGTCATCTCCATGGATAGGCCTAACATGATATTAGATAGGAGGCCATGTTGTCCCCATAGATAACATGATATTAGATAGGAGGCCATGTTGTCCCACTAGATAACATGATATTAGATAGGAAGCCATGTTGTCCCCATAGATAACATGATATTAGATAGGAGGCCATGTTGTCCCCATAGATAACATGATATTAGATAGGAGGCCATGTTGTCCCCATAGATAACATGATATTAGATAGGAGGCCATGTTGTCCCCATAGATAACATGATATTAGATAGGAGGCCATGTCATCTCCATGGATAGGCCTAACATGATATTAGATAGGAGGCCATGTTGTCCCCATAGATAACATGATATTAGATAGGAGGCCATGTTGTCCCCATAGATAACATGATATTAGATAGGAGGCCATGTTGTCCCCATAGATAACATGATATTAGATAGGAGGCAATGTCATCTCCATGGATAGGCCTAACATGATATTAGATAGGAGGCCATGTTGTCCCCATAGATAACATGATATTAGATAGGAGGCCATGTTGTCCCCATAGATAACATGATATTAGATAGGAGGCCATGTTGTCCCCATAGATAACATGATATTAGATAGGAGGCAATGTCATCTCCATGGATAGGCCTAACATGATATTAGATAGGAGGCCATGTTGTCCCCATAGATAACATGATATTAGATAGGAGGCCATGTTGTCCCACTAGATAACATGATATTAGATAGGAAGCCATGTTGTCCCCATAGATAACATGATATTAGATAGGAGGCCATGTTGTCCCCATAGATAACATGATATTAGATAGGAGGCCATGTTGTCCCCATAGATAACATGATATTAGATAGGAGGCCATGTCATCTCCATGGATAGGCCTAACATGATATTAGATAGGAGGCCATGTTGTCCCCATAGATAACATGATATTAGATAGGAGGCCATGTTGTCCCCATAGATAACATGATATTAGATAGGAGGCCATGTTGTCCCCATAGATAACATGATATTAGATAGGAGGCAATGTCATCTCCATGGATAGGCCTAACATGATATTAGATAGGAGGCCATGTTGTCCCCATAGATAACATGATATTAGATAGGAGGCCATGTTGTCCCCATAGATAACATGATATTAGATAGGAGGCCATGTTGTCCCCATAGATAACATGATATTAGATAGGAGGCCATGTTGTCCCCATAGATAACATGATATTAGATAGGAGGCCATGTTGTCCCCATAGATAACATGATATTAGATAGGAAGCCATGTTGTCCCCATAGATAACATGATATTAGATAGGAGGCCATGTTGTCCCCATAGATAACATGATATTATATAGGAGGCCATGTTGTCCCCATAGATAACATGATATTAGATAGGAGGCCATGTTGTCCCCATAGTTAACATGATATTAGATAGGAAGCCATGTTGTCCCCATAGATAACATGATATTAGATAGGAGGCCATGTTGTCCCACTAGATAACATGATATTAGATAGGAAGCCATGTTGTCCCCATAGATAACATGATATTAGATAGGAAGCCATATTGTCCCCATATATAACATGATATTAGATAGGAGGCCATGTTGTCCCCATAGATAACATGATATTAGATAGGATGCCATGTTGTCCCCATAGATAACATGATATTAGATAGGAAGCCATGTTGTCCCCATAGATAACATGATATTAGATAGGAGGCCATGTTGTCCCACTAGATAACATGATATTAGATAGGAAGCCATGTTGTCCCCATAGATAACATGATATTAGATAGGAAGCCATATTGTCCCCATAGATAACTTTATATTAGATATGAGGCCATTTTGTCTCCATATATAACATGGTATTAGATAGGAAGCCATCTTGTCTCCATAGATAACTTTATATTAGATATGAGGCCATTTTGTCTCCATATATAACATGATATTAGATAGGAAGCCATGTTGTCTCCATAGATAACTTTATATTAGATATGAGGCCATTTTGTCTCCATATATAACATGGTATTAGATAGGAAGCCATCTTGTCTCCATAGATAACTTTATATTAATTATGAGGCAATTCTGTCTCCATATATAACATGATATTAGATACGAAGTCATGTTGTCTCCATAGATAACTTTATATTAGATACGAGGCCATTTCGTCTCCATATATAACATGATATTAGATAGGAAGCCATGTTGTCTCTATAGATAACTTTATATTAGATATGAGGCCATTTTGTCTCCATAGATAACATGATATTAGATAGGAAGCCATGTCAAAACATTTAATTAAAGTGCCTCCACTACTCTGACGAACATCGAATCTTGGATATGTTTATCAAATCTACGAAGTAGATGATGAATAGGCCTAACCCTAAAGTACTATACCTTGGTGAAATAGTGTTCTTTACTATTTTGGATATCCCATAATATAATAATACTAGGCACTTACTTCCTCGTGATAAACTGAGCAAAACAACGTAATGCGGGCTGGCTTCTTCCCCTATACTTGAAACAAGAGATCTTTGCTTGTGTCAGCCTTCATCTGTCTTCCCTGTCCGACCTTATCGACTAATGCTACACAATCAGGAGGCCATATTACAGGGTGCTTTGTCTGTCGTTTACAAGGCAAAACACAAGGCTTTCCCTCTGCACATGCGACTCAGCTTACTACCGTTTGTTTACTGCGTGATGATAATAATATTTATTATTTTCTAAGTAATATCCCCAATGTTACATAATAATAATAATAATAATAATAATAATACTCTACAAATTAGTCAACAACACAGCCACTAACGTATTAATTAATATAAGAAATTCGCTGAATTCGAAGAAAAGCTGGCTACAAGAAATAAAGATGAACGTGTATGATAGATCTGTAATTGTTGTTGTTTGAGTCTTCAGTCTTTCGACTGGTTTGATGCAGCGCTCCATGCTTCACTTTCCTGAGCTAATCGTGTCATCTCTACATAGCTACCTCACCCTACATCCGAGGCAATCTGTTTAACATACTCTAACGTTGGTCTAACCCTACTGTTCTTATCCTCGCTCGACCCTTCCTTCTATAACTAAGTTTGCTATTACTGGGTGTCTTAGTATGTGGCCTACCAACCTATCTCTTCTCTTCATTAGCAGTCGCCAGAAACATCTCTCCTCTCCCACTCGTCTTAATACCTCTTCATTTGTTACCCTCATCATTCTCCTGTAACACCACATTTCAAACGCTTCAAGTCTCCTATTTTCTGCTGCTCCAATAGTCCAAGTTTCACTTCCATAGAGCGCCACGCTCCAGACAAAGGCTTTCAAAAATGAATTCTTAATACCTAAATATATATTCGACGTCAACGGATTGCTTTTCTGTAGAAATGCTTTCCTTGCCCGAGCCACCCTACTTTTTATTTCCTCTTTGCTTCGTCCATCACTGGTTATTCTGCTTCTTAAGTAACAGAATACTCCCTTTAACTTTTCACCTACATTAGTAAATAAATATAAATTTATGGAGGACCCCCCACCCAACCACCTTTCACTCACCCACCCCAAAAGAAAACTGGTGACAAGAACGGATAGCGATTTCATGATGAGATTTTGAAAGAATCAATCAATGGTTAAAAAGAATACACGCGGCCTTAGTGGCGGGAACGCCTCGTGGTGTAGTGTCTAGCATACTTAGCTGTCACCGTAGAGCTCCAAGAAAATTAATTATGGTCTGAGGGTCGGAACATGTATTCACACTCTGCATCGTGAGGTACCGGGTGAGTTAGCCGTGGTCGTTACGGCATGACTGCTGGCAGTCGCTCACATCCGGGAGGCGAGGAGGTTCGAATCCCCCCGCCGGCAACCCTGAAGATGGTCTTCTGAGGTTTCCCATCTTCCTTCCAGGCAAATGCCGGGGTTGGTCGCTATCTATAGGCCACAGCCGCTACCTTCCAACTCCTCGTCCTTCCATTCCGACTTTCCTCCCCAACGGTACTTGTAGCTCACCCATTGGGTGTCCGTCTCGAAGCAGCTACAAAACTGGCGAGCCAAACATGTCCTCGGACACTCCCGGCACTAAAAGCCATACGCTAACAACAACAAAATCGTGAGGTAAAACTGAGAAGAAGGAGGGGTTCGATTCCCACCTTAGCCATCCCAGAAGTGGTTTTCCGTGGTTTCCCACATCTACTCCAGGCAAATGCCGGGATGGTATTTAACTTACGGCCACGGCCGCTTCCTACCCAAATCATACATCAATTACAAATGCTCACAATAGAACAGACATCACAGCGACATAGGTTATCAGACAAATTCTATAAAAATTCGGCACTTGTTTTTTTTTTCTAAATTATTTAATTTTCTATATGAATTTTTAATATAAAGCCCAGTATTTTATTTACAAGCCTCCGTGGGTTAGGCGGCAGCACGCCGGCCTCTGACCGCTGGATCCGTGGTTCATATCCCAGTCACTCCATGTGAGATTTGTGCTGGACAGAGCAGAGACAGACAGGCTTTTCTGCGGGTACTCCGGTTTCCCCTGTCACAATTTCATTCCAGCAACACTCTCCACTATCATTTCATTTCATGTGTCATTCATTTAATCATTGCCCCGGGGGAGTGCGACAGGCTTCGGCAGCCGGCACAGTTCATACCCTCGCCGCTAGATGGAGGCTTCATCCATTCCATTCCCTGACCCGGTCGGTCGACTGGAAGCAGGCTGTGGATATTTTTCATTTTATTTACACTTACTATTACAAAATGTCTTGTTTTTCTATCTGTATTTTGAAACAAATTTAATGTGAAGCCCAATATTATATTTTATTTTATTTACAATTAATATTACATTGTAAGGATAACCATTATTAGCCTACTTTTCACATTTTGCGAAAATGAGGAAAAAGTAGACTTATGAGATCGGGCAAATGTGTGTCTGTCTGTCCTTCTGTCAGTCTGTCTGTCTGTGTGTGTGTGTCCCCCCTATCAACTCCTAAACGGCTGCAGCAATCGAAACAAAATTTGGTAGGAGTAAAGATCTATACCTGAATATCTCACGGCCATATTTGAAAATGATGTTATTGCTACCAACTGCTGAAAAATCGCAATTGAAATTTGAGCTCCGTGTTGGATATCTTGGAAGGTATGACTGGGAGCTATTTCAAAATTGGCACACATATAGATAATAATATTGCAGTTTGATTTCCAGGAGGCCATACATGGCAGTGTTGCCAAAATGATTATAAGCCTGCTGATAGGTCCAATTTTTAAATGTATATAACTTCTACACTATCAATTGGAATTCAACCAAATTTCGTATGTGCTATGTGTACATAAGCAGATATGACTGAGCGTTTTCATAAGAGCCACCAGGGCTGCCAACTGTTAATAAATGCTCTCAATTTTTTTTATCCAAATACCCATATATCAGAAAGTATGCAAGCAGACAGCTTTAAACTATGCACACGTATAGTACCTGACATTCTATATTAATTTGGAGTAACTTATATACGTCAGTGCTACCAATATGATTCTATGCCTGCTGAGAGGTCCAACTTCAAATACATGTAACTTCTATACTATCGTTTTGATTTCAACCAAATTTTGTGTGTGCTATGTGTACCATAACAGATATGACTATGCCGATTCTTAAGAGTAACCAGGGCTGCCAACTGTTATTAAATGCTGTCTCTATTTGTGTTCCCCTAATATCAATATAGCAGAATGTATGCAAGCCAATAGCTCTAAACTTTGCACACGTATAGTACCTGGCATTCTAGTTTAATTTGGAGAAACTACAGTAATATAGGCCTACGCCAGTGCTGCCAACATGATTCTAAGCCTGCTGATAGGTCCAATTTTAAAATGCATGTAACTTCTATACTAACTAATGGATTTCATTCAAAATAGACACAACAATAGATCATATTATTTCAGATTATTTCTGACCAATACATGTATGTCATTGTTGCCAACATGATTTTACGCTCGCTGTTAGATCCAATGTTTAATTGCATGTAACGTTCATGCTATCCATTGGACTTCAACCAAATTTTGTATTCTATACCTTAAGAGATGGAACCAAGATTATTTTCAGTCACCAGGGCTGCCAACTGTAGTTCTCTATTAGGCTACGTTATGTCAGGTATACAGTATTTCGAACTAATTAGAAATTTCGATATTGCCAACTTAATTTCGTCATTATTCTAGATAGATTCATATAGATTAATCATTGGCACGACTCTTAAATTTTAAGAAAAGTAGGCTCTTTAGTTTGTCACGGAACTTCTTGTTATTATTTTATTTCACTCTTTTAATTACAATTATCACATAAAAATTGTTCATATCAAACAAACATTAGACTTAAGTACATCTCTAGTATTTTGGCGTATATCTTAAACTTTGGATTCATCTATCAATACCGTTATCTACAAACATTGTGCTATCAATGGCAAATGTATTTACATTCTATACACACCATGGTGACCACTACTCCTGGAAACCCTGGATATCCTGGAAAACTCCTGGATTTTTATTAGGTCTGGAAAACTCCTGGAAAATGATGAAAATTTTGAAAACTCCTTGAAAATAGCCACTGTAAATTAATTATAAAATTAATTCCATCTCAAATCATACTCCCGCTGCGGTTTTGGGTGAGCACACTATCGTTAACGAAAGAAATTTCCTCAGGCTACCTCTTTCTGTGTGGGAGAACACGCGATAGTATTTTTGTAAAACATATTGAGTATAGACAACTTCACCGCAAGAACATTGCAGGCGGCATTCCTTTCTCTTTTCTTTTATGCGGATATTTCAGTCACAAAGGCTTTTTTAAAACAACAATTAAATCATTTGTGTGTAGGCTTGCGTATCAATAACGCAATCACCACAAACTTTTGTCCATCTCTGTATAAGTAAACCAAACACAACTGCTTTATTTTGGTCTTGAGGTTAGCAACCGATAAAGCCTCCCGGGACTCGCGCTTATTTTTAAATCTAGAAAAATGAGAATTACTCCTGGAAAATTCCTGGAAAATCCTTGACCGATTTGAGTGGCCACCATGCACACCCAAGTACTCGGGGCTATATGATTACGATGTCGAAAAGCCCCTGAAGAATCAACAACAACTAATTTAAGGAAACGTGGTCACTTACTAACCAATTCTAGACCAAACAATAGCAAAAGTTATAAGATATATTCTACATACACCCAAGTACGCGGAACTGAATTGACTAGGATGTCCAAGTCCCTAATGATGTTGGACATCTGGTCGTTTTATCCCCGTGAACTTGGGCGTGTCTGGCATCAGTCATAACCTGTGTCATTGAGCTGTCTGTAGTAGTGTGTGTATTTGAAATCCCCTAATTGAAACAACAACGGTCACTTCAGCTTGCCACGGTGGGTGAGTGGTTATCGTGTCGGACTACCAACCCCAAGCTTGCAGGTTTGCTCCTGGCCAGGGTAAGTGATGTTTGAAAGGTGACAAAAATCACGACACGCATGTCGTACGTTGTTGGCATATCAAAGTACCCATTTGAATTCAGTAGGCCGTGTTCATAATGGCAAAATTAATCTCGGGATTTTCCGCCACACAAATAGTTCCTCCTTTCTCTACTAGAAAGCGCTATAGTGTCAAGGAGCTTAGATACCTAAACTCCTTGACTTACATAGCGCTCGAAAGAGAATTAAATTTGACATGCAAGCTGCCCTCTGGCCGGAAATCAACAAAGCTTGCATCCGGCACCCGAGGCCATACGATATTCTTATTATAGTGGCAGAAGGAAGCATTTCTTGTCACAAATGGCGACAGATGCCATTCTTGGTGCCGACCTCAACCGAGGTTTCAATGAGATATGAAACGAATTAAGGTATTCATCGACCCTTCCATTAGTCATTTCAAGAAAATTTTCGATTTTTTAATTGTCTCATTCGATAGTATGTCCTCTCAAGTTTCTAGAAATATGATGTGCCCAACTCTAGGAATGGGTATTCCAAGATTCAGACACCTAGATATCAAGGGAAAGGCTGTAGCCGCTTTTGAAAGTTGAGATATTTGAATATCGCGCTACATTGCTTCTCGAAGCAATTGGAAAGAATATACCGATACTTGCATGTCAAGTGACGTAGCGAGTAATAGCAGAGGTCGAGGCTATTTATTGATTAAATAGTTAACTATGGAGTAGAGACTTGAGACTGGGATCAGATTACTGGCACTGCCAAATGAAAGAGAATGGAATTAGTATCAAGTAAATCGGACCAGGGATACCAGAGATATGAGGATTTCTATATTTCAGCGTGATGACGCGTGACCCTGACAGTTTTGAATAAAAGCCGGCTGGCCGAAGCATCGATAGCTCATTCCAACACAAGCACTTGCCGAGCAAGTTGCTGCTACGCTGAGCCAAGGCACATGGTTGCCGGATCTACGCAGAAGTTCTTTTCAAAGTCGTGATAGTCGCAAAAGTGCTGCGCTACGAGGTGGAACTTAGTAAGTTTCCGGCGAGGAGAATCACTGAGGTGATTGAATTTTTTCTACAGACATTGGTGGAAATATTTATATTTCTACATGGACATATGCTAGACTTTGTCTAGAATTAGTACTTTGTCACAGTCCAGTAATAACCTAATACTTGGATATTTAAATCCATTTCAGTCAGTTTTCATATTTGTAACTAGTTAACCACTTCGATCTATCAGTACACTGAAGACTAGTCTATAACGGTGGTGTTCATTAGTCTACGCAAGGGAAACTACAAGTTGCTTAGCGCATGGTAGATGGTGTTAAACCATGCCCAGGGAACGATCTTCAGAACAGCCGTTGATTGGTTAGACTGTCAGTGTTTTTCTTGTACTGATAAGATTACCGTGAGTTATGTTACAACTGACATATCTAAGAAGAGATCACTTAGATCTGACCCTATTTAAACAAACTGTTATGGCTTTGATAGAAGCTCATATTAAAATGGAACAACAGTTAATTCAAACGTCAAGAGATACTACCACTATGTCTGACTAGACGAATTGTGGGTATATAATGGCGGCCGATACAAGGATTATACGTACTTGTCCGATAGGGCATGTCTATGGATAAATCTGGTACAGACCAGGTTTACTACGCTTCAAGACCATCAAGAAATGTAAGCCACATTTGAATTATATTATGCCTAGCTAATTGGAACAAACTATTTTTCTGCAGATGACCAACACATTTTTTTTCTTCGTATTTACATCTTGCAATGATTTACGCAAGACTTATTAGAGTTATTCTGAGTATTTTTAGCACTCAGAACAGTTTAAGATCGATGACCGAGCATAACGAAGATTTATTTGAATATTTCATATTTTGGGGAAATCACGGTAATCAGCCGATGTAACTGTAAAAGTTAAATTTTTTTTTCGTTGAGGAATGGATATTTTTTCCATATTCGAAGGTTCGAACATGTGGATTCTCACATAATGAGATGATAATCAAACATATTTAAAATGATATAAATAATAATAATAATAATAATCCACTAATAATAATAATAATAATTTTTATAATTTTTCTAAATAATTCTTGGATATTATATTTTATAATAATCATATGTATTGAGAAAGAGCCTATGAAGTAGTTTAATCATTTCTAGTTTGGAGCAGGAGATTTTCCGAAGGAGAGTGGTTAGCGCAAGCCCACATTCAACCAACATTTCAGTTCTGGTTGAACAGTTAATATTTGCAATGAGCAAAGTATATTTTTCAAATAACACGGAGAGGCATGAAACGGGAAGCAAATGATATTTGTATCAAATATGATATTTTTGTATTTATATAAAATCATGACGTAAATACACTCGAAAGTGAAATAAAGATTTTCATAAGTATGGTAAATTCACGGGTTGAACTGAATGGTAAAATAAAATAAACTTGTAAGTTTATTAATCTTCCAGTGTTGATAACAAGCAGAGGCTTGATTTATTGTATAAATTTTGGGAAGAAAATTTATATGTGTGGAGTAGTTGAAATGCCATTCCCAGGTGCGCATGTTAAGTCGCAGGAATGAAGAGGTTTTTTCGAGCATCAATCAAATAGCAGGTTCGATGGCTCAGGTTTATAGTAGGAGTATTGGAACTACACATTTCGTCGTATGAATGACCCGAAGGTTATTTCTTTGAAACCATCAGTTCTTATTTCAACCTTGTTTACGAATTCCTTTTAGACTTTGATTTTGCTAGAACCCGGATTTGTCATGATAGTAGTTTATTCTTCTTCAGAGGAAGACCTTTGCCGTTGTTGTTGTAATATTGTGTTCTTACACAAATAATAGAATGGGCCACTGCTAATTAAAAAATAATTCTTTAACCACGAATAATTTGAAGGAGATTTTCAATCCTAGCGCCATGAACTAAATGAATTTATTATGAAGCTACAATTCTTATTTCCGCATTCTGTCGAAGAATTGCAAGTTGTAAACGTTACTAAAAATGGCCATGAATATAAATATTTTTTTTCATAATGATTCCAAGTGGGAAATTGAATAGTTGAATGGTTCAACAATTTAGTGATCAAGTTGATGATTCAGAAATCATGTATTTTGTTAGAAACTTGAAGTTCGTAATCGAGTCACTTCTCGAATGTTTAATGTCAGAAGAACAATTAATTGTTGTTGTGCTTCGCACAGTTCTTCGATGCTATGCTCAAGGTCAAATACTTTTCAGATGTTATTAATATGTGTAAATAATGTGTGTTGATTCAATGATAATAATATTTTCGACAATATATTTTTGAAACTGGAAAAATAAGTGAAAGTTTAAAAATTCTATGAACATTTATTCTACGAGTGTTAATATCATGTAAATATTCAAACAGTGATCTACGATATTTCCAGTAGAGACAATTAACTTTGAACTGGAATTAATCATAAATAATTTTGGAACACAGTCTACAGGACTATTAATCAGACTTGTGTTTCCAAAAAAAGATTGTCAAATGTGTTTGGAAAATTTCTGTATATTGTGTAAATAAGAGTGTGGATCGCCACACGTGGATGATGCTGCTTTGAGCATCTTTGCAGTCAATTTTAACTTCAAGATAAACTGAGATAATTTTACCAGATGTGTTATACCCAATTGAATCTCCTTCTATCCTTATTGTTGCATTGAGCCAAAAATCAGTAAAGCATTTTTTTCATTTGATGTCGTTTTTGCGATTTGCTTTAACCCATCTGGCGCTCCGGGATATTTTGACTCTCGTGCTGACTGATTATTGGTAAAATGCATATGTGGTCGTGCGGACTCCGGTCTAAACGGGCACAATATAGTTTATACTAGTTTTATTGTTGTTTAACTCATTTATATTCACTTTAATGATCGGTGTGCAAGCTTTTCAGCAGCTGTCACTTTGACGCTTAGGTGCAGCAGATAAAGCACACATTAATCTGGCTTTGAAACAGTCTACTCCAAAACTAAAACAATGTAGGAGATACTCACGGGTCGGAGAATGCAGAAGATTGACCTAATATCGAAAGAAAAAGCAGTTTTTAGGAGTTGAAAAGTAAGACTCTTAACTCTAAATGTGTACCTCAACTTTAAATTACGATTTCTCTCATGATTTTTTTTTTTCAATATTTGTCTTGACTTGGGCAGTTAAAATGTCCACTTAGAATGCAGATATTAGTTTCATTTAAAAACTATAATGTAGACAAATAATGCAGCTATATTGTAAAGCAGAGTGAAGCTGTTAAATTGAAATAGGGGGTCGAGCCCCCCACAATTAATTTCTTTTTTCAATCAAAATAACGTAAATTGCAAAACAAAGCTAATATATTTGCCTCAATCAATGATACAAAAACGATTGTGCTATACAACATTCTGAACATACAGCAGATCAATTTGCGACAACATTGACTCAATTAAGTTGAAAAAGAGCAAAGATATCGCGTCCTAAAAATGCGAAGATATCCTGGCGTACATTCACCCCTGTGGGTTCCGTCTCACAAATGGTAATGAAGTGCGGTTAACAGCGATCTCGGACATATTGCGAGCCGTGATTTACGTTCGTCTAATTATTTTTGTAATTAATCTTTGAAAAGACTCCCCCCCCCCCCCCCAAATTTATTTAATTTTTCTTTTTTGGCAAAAATCCACTAGTTTATATTCTTGGAATCAGTGATATCAATTTCAAGAAAATAAGATAACTTGTTATGAAGTGTCTTTAGTAGTGTCGATGAGTACCTTAACTTGGGCAAAAAGTTGGAAGGAAGCGGTGGTGGCCTATTAAAAGTCTCCGTTACGGTATTTGTCTGAAGTTCAAAACAGGAACCCAAGGAAAACCATTTGAAACATTACGACAGTTGGAGTTCGAATCCACTTCGGAGATATCCTGGCGTACATTCACCCCTGTGGGTTCCGTCTCACAAATGGTAATGGAGTGCGGTTAACAGCGATCTCGGACATATTGCGAGCCGTGATTTACGTTCGTCTAATTAAAGTTAG
The DNA here is from genome assembly GCA_946902985.2 of Meconema thalassinum. Lineage (NCBI taxonomy): Eukaryota > Metazoa > Arthropoda > Insecta > Orthoptera > Tettigoniidae > Meconema > Meconema thalassinum. The sequence continues at coordinate 46,795,938 of OX336399.1, read as the reverse complement.
GGTGCGGGTTTACGAGCCGCAGCTTGCGAGGATATTAAGCTGCCTGTTTTACTACACACTGTTGTGTGGCTACATGCCCCACAGCAGGCACCATCCATGGTCATCGCTCACATCTCCTCACTAGGAATTTCAAAACTAATTTCTTCTTCCTCTGTCCATGTTGGCTTACTGTGGACCGCGTTGAACAATCGGCCGACTTGCCAATCTCTTCTTCTCCTCCCAGAATTTCTTCATGCATTCACTGAGTCTCCTCCTTCTTCCTTCAGACCAGATGACCTTGGTTTTTGAGCTAGGTTTTATCATTTCAAATGATCTTGTCGACTTCGTCGTTATTTTTTGAGTCTAACGATATGCGGGACGGAGACGGTTGCGTTACGGAGACTGTGACGTCATGCAGCCGCTCGGGAAGCCTAACTTAATGGGTAAAGGACGGCGAGTGCGTGACTTCATGCAGCCACGCGGGAAGCCTAAGTTAATGGTTAATGGAGTCTGTTGAAAGAGTCCTGGGGCGTTGAGCGACCTGGGGCTTCGAGAGAAGCGAAAAGAATACAGGGTGTCTACTAAAGAGGTGTACAAGATGCCAGATAAGAATACAGGGTGACTCCTAAAGAGATATACAAGACGCCAGATAAGAATACAAGGTGACTCTTAAAGAGGTGTACAAGATGGCAGAGAGGAATACAGGGTGTCTCCTAAAGAGGTGCACAAGATGTCAGACAAGAATACAGGGTGACTCCTAAAGAGGTGTACAAGATGTCACACTAGAATACAGGGTGACTTCTAAAGAGATATACAAGATGCCAGATAAGAATACAGGGTACCTCCTAAAGTGGTGTGCAGGATGTCAGAGCAAAATACAGGGTGACACTTAACGAGGTGTACAGTATGTTAGATTCAATCAAATACAGGGTGACCCTTAAAGACGTTTGCAAGATATCAGATTCAAATAATGGGTGACTCTTAAAGAGTTGTAAAAGATGTCACACTCAAATAAAGGGTGACCCTTAAAGAGGTGCCCGTGCGAGAAGCACAAGTTAATGGGTAATGGAGTCTGTTGAAAGAGTCCTGGAGCTTCGAGCGAAGCGATAAGCCCTCCTGAGCATTTCTAACATGTGTAGCATTTGTAGCATGCGTCATTTGAAATGATATAACGTCTAGTCTTTCAGACTGACTGTAATTTTTTTCCTCAAACCCTTTAAAAGTATCAGCCTCCCTTCGAAACAGAGATTTGTTGAGAATATCTTCTTGAGTGATGTCAACTTCTTTGAGATCTGCTCGTGTTTCCTCAACCCATTTTGTGGTGGACTTTAACTTGCAAATGTAAGTTAATATCCTTTTGGTTAATCTATTGTTGCTCATTCGTGTGAGGTGATTCTTTCCCTCATCATAAAATCGCTATCCGTCCTTGTCACCAGTTTTCTTTCGGTGTGCCGGTGGTGGGGAGTCCTCCATAAATTAATATTTATTTACTAATGTAGATGAAAAGCTAAAGGAAGTAGATCACTTCTGTTACTTAGGAAGCAAAATAACCAGTGATGGACGAAGCAAAGAGGATATACAAATGATGATGATGATGATGATAATTGTTGTTTTAAGGGGCCTAACATCTAGGTTATCGGCCCCTAATGGATTGGGTGATTGTGAAAGATGAGACGAGAATTCAAAACTTTAACTAATACAAACTTACAAACTAGAAGGAGAAATTGAAAACAAAGAAAGGATAAGGCAAATAAAGGACAGAAAGAAACGAAATGCCCTCAACCTTCGAAGAATGAGGATTGAGGGACTTGGAAGGAAGGAGAGCCATGAAAGGCAGATAGGAAAGAGAAAGAGTAGAGGGTCCGTCTCAAGGTCAGGGGAAAAACGGGACAAAACGGACCCAGCTTAGGAATCCCTCGGGGTTGCCAACTCCCAAACTCACCAGCCGTGAGCCCATGAGGGTATAGCACTATCTAGGGTACACCAGAAGTGGTGGGGCTACACACACCCTGAATCATTGAGGGCCTTGTGCAGAAGGCAGGAGATAACATGAAAAGATTAAGAAGGCTGAGGGTATCAGGAAAGATGAGACAAGGGCCAATTAAGGCGGGAAAGTGAAAGACTCCCTAGGCCTCGGTTACCCTAATACCGTCTGGGTCGGAAGGGAACAAGAATTGACCAAGACAGGTCGACAGGAAAGAAGATGGAGAAGAGCCCGGCACAAGAAAGTGGAAGCAATGCCAGACTCAGCTGGGTTCCCCTCGTCGCCAACCCACGTTCCACTAGATGTGAGCCCCTGGGGGGAGGATATAAGAAGTAGGTTGGCTCAGGCAAGGAAAGCATTTCTACAGAAAAGGAATCTGTTGACATCGAATATAGATTTATGGTGTCCGTAAGTTTCTCCGCCTGGTTGTACAAGTCACTATTCCTCCGTCTCCTCCATAAGCCACCTGCTCTCTGTTCTGGCCAGTGGCGGATCCAGAGGGGGGCACCAGGGGCAAGTGCCCCCCCCCCCCCCCCCGAAAAAACAGTTGTCGGCTGCATTGACATTGCCGATAAAAATGATTGTTTCTGCACTGCAAGTAAAATCTTTGCTGTATTGCCTGCATTCATGAATGTGGTCAATGTTTGTTATCATATAGTATGTAATGGCAACACTGTTAATAAACAGTAATCGCTACATCGACAGTGTTGCAAGTGCAGAGAGATCTTTCAGCGGCCTGCAACTTGTCAAATTATAGCTACAAATGCGAATGACAGAGGAAAGGCTGAATGGCTTGTATCTGTTATTTGTTGACCGTGATATAAATGTTGACGTTGAAAAAGTTCTAGAACGTATCTCTAAAAAGGGTAAACGAAGGATCGCCCTGGATTTTATTTTGTAATAGGCATGTATTTTGCCTAGGATATTCACCAAATAAAATCCCAATCAGTATTCAATACAATTGTTTTTTGTATTTATATTTATGTGACTAGTAGTGACTCAGTGACTGACAACGTTGTAACATTTGTGTAGTAGACTTGTATAGTCTTCAGATAGTCACTATGATTGCAAATGTTTTAATACATATTAGACTGTGTAACGTGCATTAAAATCTGGAAATGTACATATTCTGTACAATTAAAAAAGTTTTTTTTTTTTTACATAATGACAATGACTTGAGTTATTGAAACTGAAACCAATAAACCATTTTAATATAATGAATTTCTTGTAGAATTATAAAATCTGGTGGTTGGATGTTATGTGGAGTGTGTGTAGATTAAATACAAATTTAGTAATTTTATTACATGTTACCGTATTTTCTCTAGTTACTCTGAAATCCTAGAGTGCGCCTCCGAGGTGAGCCTCTGGATCCGCCACTGGTTCTGGCCCCAATATTTTCGTTAGGATTCTTCGTTCTTTCTTTTCTAACTCCTCTTTTTCTCCTTTTTTGTTTAAAATAAGGCAATCAGAACTATAAAGAGCTTCCGGTTTAATCACAGCGGCATAATGTCGCAACTTTGCTCTGAATGATATGGCTTTCTTGTTATACCTATTCTGCGTTAATCGATATGCAGTTTCCATCTTACGAGCACTGACCTTATTGGCTTCCTTATCAAGGCCATTAAGTTGAATCCATTCACCAAGATATTTGAATTTTCTGTCCTTTTGATATTTCCAAACCTTGTTTCCAATATATTTCTCATTGACATAAGTGGATTCAATGTATTCAGTTTTCTCATAAGAAAATCTCATTTATTTACTTATGTACTTAAATTTATTTTAGTTTATTAGCCTACTTTCGATTTTTGCAAAAAATGAAAGTAGACTAATGAGATCTGCACAGGACCAAAAATTGTGTGTCTGTCTGTGTGTGTGTGTGAGTGTGTGTGTGTACTCTGAATGTGTGTCCCACCTATCAATTCGAACACGGTGAAACCGAATTGAACGGAATTTGGTACAAAGGTAGAACTAGCAAAGGGCTCCTCAGTGTCAGGTTTTATATCGCCGCCATCTTGACGGGTACGCAATGGCGGTCACCCAAATGTTCAAATCTTAAATCAAATTACGACTAACCTAATCATCCGATCTCTACCAAATATTTTAACATTATTCCTTTATGTATGAAGAATCATTTGACCAAACGACAGGGTCATCAGCCCAATACTTTGCGGATGGCGGCCATGTATGTGTGCAAATCAATTCCCCCTATCAATTCAAACACGGTGAAACCGAATTGAACGGAATTTGGTACAAAGGTAGCACTAGCAAAGGGCACCTCAGTGTCATGTTTTATATTGCCGCCATCTTGATGGAAACGTAATGGCAGCCACCCAAATTTTAAAAGCTTAAATCAAATTACGACCAACCTAATAATCTGATCTCTCTCAAATTTTGTAACAATATGCCTTTATAAGGGAAGCATATTTTGACCAAACTACAATTTCATCAGCCCAATAGTTTGCAGATGGCGGCCATGTATGTGTGCAAATCGATTCCCCCTATCAATTCAAACACGGTAAAACCGAATTGAACGACATTTGGTACAGGGGTAGCACTAGCAAAGGGCACCTCATATTCATTTTAGCCTATTTTCAATTTTGAAAAAATAGGCTTATGAGATCTCCTTTTGTCCGTGTATCTGTGTGTGCGTGCGTGTGTGTGTGTGTGTGTGAGGTGTGTGTGTCCCCCCCTAATAACTTATATACGGCTGGAGCGATTTCAATGAAACTCGGTAAGTTTATAGCACTACTCCAGGCGACCTTGACCGTGCCCTTCAAACTTTGTTACGTCTCAACAATCCAACATGGCGGCTGTGCGAAATATTTCACCAGCATTCAATATCTCCGAAACTATTCCCGATATCACCCTGGATTTTTTTACGGTGATAAAGGGAACTACTAGAAGTTCACCTATGTGACTATTGAAAAACTGGTAACTACAAAACCAACATGACGGCCACGCGAATTTGCGACTTTTAAATAGAAGTTTCTCGCGATTTAACCAACTAAACGCAATAAAACTTGGTACAGTATATGTTGATACACATTTTAATGCTCCGACATCAAACTTCGTTCAATTGTTTATATAACCACAAGATGGCGGATGTGCGAAATATATCACCGGCATTCTATATCTCTGAAACTATTAGCGGTATCACCCTGAAATTTTGTACGGAGATAAAGGGCACTACTGGAAGTTCATTTATAAGACTTTCAAGAACCGGTTAACTACAAAACGAACATGGCGGCCAAGCGAATTTAAAAAAATGTATACCTTTCTCGCGATTTATTGTTCCAAACGCAATGAAATCTGGTACAGGAAATGTTTATACACATTGTAATGCACTGGTATCCAATTTAGTTCAATTGTTTACATAACCTCAAAATGGCGGTTGTGCGAATTTTAAAATTAAGCTTTTATTTCTTGTGTCGTAATCATGCGATCGAAGTGAAAGTCTGAATAATGAACATACGCAATAATTTTCCCTTAATGGTACATGACTCTATGGCCTATACATGGCGACCATCCGAAATATTTAGACGGCTCTGAATTTCTACGAATCTATTATAGCAATCAAACTGAATTTCTTTATTTTCATAGGGGCTATGAAAATAAGTTCACCTATGGGACTTTAAATAACCTGGTGATCACAAATCCAACATGGCGGCGACGCGAATTATAAATATTCACATGGACGTATCTCGCAATTTAACCATCCTAGTGCATCCGAAATATTTAGTCGGTTCTCAATATCTACATATCTATTACAACAATCAAACTGAAATTTTGTATGTTCGTAGTGGCAGTTAACATAAGTAGGATATATGAAAATAGGCTGTATAGTTCTTCACCGAACTACTTGTTAATATCCGTATACTACGTTGTATTTCAACAAGCTACTATAACCAACATTCAATTATACTCCTTGAAAAGGACAAAGATTTATAAGTATACCCATTGATTAAGGAGAAAGTAGGCTATATGTTCTTTACTGAACATCTTGTTTTAACATTTAATTTTTAATTTTGAAATATTATTTAACTTCTTATTTTAATTTTAATTTTAATCTATCTATCTCTCTATTAGATGCCCCGGTGAACTTCGTACCACCTGAAATTGATTTGATTGTAGCTCTTCATAAGCGATGTGCAGAGCACACCTCTATTTTGTTAAATTTAGTTGGGCCCTAGCGACTAAAGTGAAATAAGTGAATTACCAAGAGTGCCCAAACCACACAGGCCCATGTAAGTTGGCACCTCTGACCCAGAATCATGATGAGGTGGCAACTAACTTGGGCTGTGTAAACAAGCGAGCGTGTTGCACGCGCGCTCTCTAATATTTACAGTGCTGTACTCTGATGTCGATCACTGCACATGCCACCTGTTTTTGGGGAAGTGTAATTCTAGGGTGACAAGAAAAGCAAACACAACTTATTTATATACATTTCATTTTCTTTTGAGACTCTTTTACCTTTCAGCGTCTAGTCTGCAAGCCTCTGTTTGCGAACAAGTCGCCTCCATGATCCCCTATTAGCAGTTAGCATCCTCTAATTCTACACCTCTCACTTTGAAATCGTTCAACCCTTTATCTAACCATCGCCTGCAAGGTCTACGTCTCCTCTCCCTCTACAAGCAAATTCATTATCAACTTAAGAAAATCTCTCCTCCCCTATTCTCTTCCCATAGATTGCCACGGTGGGTGAGTGGTTATCGTGTCGGACTACCAACCCCATGCCTGCAGGTTCACAGGCTCCTGCCCATGGTAAGTGATTTTTGAAAGGCAGCAAAAATTATGACACGCATGTCATAAGATGTTGGCATGTCAAAGAACCCACTTGAATTCACTAGGCCATGTTCATAATGCAAAATTAATCTCGGGAGTTTCCGCCAACACAAAGTTCCTCATTTCTCTACTAGAAAGCGCTATAGTGTTCAAGGAGCTTAGATATATAACCTCCTTGACTTTCATAGTGATTCAAGGAACAACGAAATTCGACATTCGAAATTCTGGGTACCAAATAACAAAGCTTGCACCCGGCACCCGAGGCGATACGATATTATTATTATTATTCTCTTCCCATGAACTCGGTGGAGTAGTTTGTAGCATGCTTAACTGCTGTGTCCAAGATGAAGGGTTCTGACCCGGCCGAAGTCGTCGGATTTGTTAAGAGTGTTAAAATCCTTCAGTATGCCTTCCTTCGGAGGGCATATACAGTATGGCATATAAAAGAACCATCCACTAACTACAATTGTGTGAAGCTAAATTTGTAGGTTAGATTTGATTAACGCTCTATTAAGTTCCAACGTTCGACGCCAGGTGCTAGTTGTGGTGACATCTAGTAGCCATGTTCACTGCTACGTGTCATTGACGTTAGCATTTGGTAGCAAAAGTAGGACCCACTTAAAAATTGATCATCTTCAGTCCACCTGAATCACAGACAACACACACTAATACAGCCATCACAATTAACACCGGTTATCAGACAAATTCTACACGCACCCAAAGTAGGTCTTAACGGGGCTAAATTACCACGTTGTCGCAGCCCCTAAACTGAGGAACCAACCAACTATCTACCTACTGTCGACCAAAATATTATGTGCACTCGAGTTTGATGGTTGTTTGTGAAGTAACCAATAGACCTACATAAAATCCAATAACATCATCATTTTCGTCGTTCTATTTTACGTTAGTTCATGTAGCTTTGGAATTTTAAATTTATATTTTAATATTTTTTTTATCGCAGTTGGAACACAAAAAGTGCCCGTTTTTAAGCGTGTTTCAACCATGCGTCACATTTAAGAATTATTATCTCAAAAACCCGTCATCAGATCGAATCCAAATTTTAACACAATATACATTGGAGTGTATAACGGTTAAGATATTGATAATATAAGCCAACCAATGGCTACACTGCGTTCTGCTGCACGGCTGAAAGCAACGGGAAACTACAGCCGTAATGCTATTCCCGAGGATATGCACTTCTCTATGCATAATTACATGTGATGATGGCCTCCTCCCTTGTAAAATTTCAATCCGAAGGTAAACTAGTCCCCCGGTCGGATATCCGGGTGGGGACTACTCGAGAGGGGGTTAACTTCACCGAAGTGACAAAGAGGAAATCTGATATTCTACGGATCGGAGCGTGGAATGTTTAGAAGTCTGCTAGGAAATGGAAGGTTAGAAAACTTAGAAAGGGAAATGGATAGGTTGAGGTTGGATTTGGTTGGGATTAGTGAAATGCGCTGGCAGGAAGAACAGGACTTTTGGTCAGGTGACTATAGGGTCATTAGCACTAAATCAAACAATGGCCAAGCAGGGTGTTGGCAACTCTGGCACTGTACATACTCTAATGACAGTTGGTCCCCCTGCTGGAGGGTTGTTGACCCATTAAGAGGAAGGGTCGTTTTCTTACCTGCGTCAAGCAGGATTCACTTGCAAGTAGGTAGCAGTGGCTACCGGACATGGTGTCATAGCACGCATGTAATATCTACTGTACTTGTTCAGTGTTTAATCATGTACATACAGTGTAAAATATATTTCTTTATACAGTCCACCACATCGTATTCTATGTATTCGACATAAGTTTTGGTCCTCCGGGCACGATTAGATGGCAAGAAAAACAGTGAAAATTGAACTCGTGTGATCCAAAGACAGCATGGTTTCTCACAAATGGCGTGGGTGGTTACCAGCATGGCGACTACTGGACAACAGAATTCATCATCCTGGTAAGTCACCGATCATCCTTAATTATTCCTTGTGACTAATATGCATTCCTTTCTTTCTTCATTCAAAACTGTTCGTTTGTACTTGCAATGTATTGGTATTGCTAGTGATCACACATGATTTCGCCCGTAAAACTGTATGTTATTTGTACGCAGTTTTCCCGCAACTCTTTGAAACAAAACCAGGAGTTCATCTTTGTATTATGTAAATATGTTAGGTATTTGTCTTTTCGTTTTGTCATTCTTTTACGTATAGGCATTTGGTCTATTGTGATTTTATATCATTCATCAGTTTATTGGGAATTGCTAGTGAAAAATGGAACAAAAGATAAAATCACTGTGTAGCAAAAGGGGTAGGTTAAAGGCTAGCTTATCTCGCATACAAGGCTTCGTAGAGAAATTAGATTCTCAATCTAAGGACGTAGATCAGTTGGAAGATCGACGGGCTCACTTATCAAAAATCTGGGAAGAATATGAAACAGTTCAATCACAAATAGAGGATTTGAAAGAGGATGAATCATTTCAAGCAGAACAAGAATCTTATCGCTCCGACTTTGAGGAGCAATACTTCAAAACATCTGGTCTTATAAGATCCATAAACAGTGCAATTTCCAAGTCAGCAACTTCGCTAAGTGATTCTATTGGTGAATCAACTTCCAGTTCGCAAACACGTTCAGTTAAACTGCCTCAAATAAGTTTACCTACATTCGCAGGTGATTATTTAGAATGGCCCAATTTTGCCGATACTTTTAAGAATCTCATTCATGAAGATGCAAATTTGTCAAAAATACAGAAATTTCATTACCTAAAATCAGTGGTATCAGGCAGGGCGGCAGACGTGTTACAGTCTCTAGAAATATCTGCAGCGAATTACGACATAGCGTGGAACCTGTTAAATGAAAGGTTCAATAACCGGCGAGCAATTGTTTCCTCCCACATTAATTCGGTCCTTCAGATTAACAAAATAGAAGTAGAATCTTCCAAGGCATTAAGAGACTTGTATGACGGCTTCAGAAGGCACATACAGTCGCTATCAGCGCTTGGTCTGTCTTGTGAAGAACAATTAGATGCCATTTTGATACATTTAATAACAAGCAGATTTGACGCTGAAACATTAAAAAAATGGGAGACCTCGTTACCAACCTTTGATCTTCCATCGTATCAGACACTGGACAAATTTCTACTCGAAACATGTAATGCATTGGAATCGATCGAAACTAAGAATTGTGATCGCACAAAACAGCTGAAGCAGGTAGGCGTTTCATCTAAACCGAATGCGTCTGGTTTCAAACCGAGGTCATTCACGAACCCAGGAAAAAATTGTTTCCTTTCACAGAAAAATCAGAAATGCCCGCTTTGCACGGAAGAACATCCCATATTTAGATGCAGAACATTCACTTCTATGGGTGTTTATGACAGATGGCGGGAGATCAAGAAGCATAAGCTCTGTGTTAATTGCCTGTCTGGAAATCACTTCGCTAACGAGTGCACTCGTTCATGTTGTAAGCTGTGCAAGGATAAACATAACACCTTGCTTCACAGGGACCAAGGGTCACCGAACCACAATAATAGTCAAACTTCAAACAAGAGTATTGTGTCCAATAATACTTCATTGTCTCCCCTTAATGAGCAACATAGTAGTAATGCTGTTTCATTGCACAATCACAACAATGATGTTTCCTCTCATGTATTGTTGTCGACAGCAGTAGTGAATGTCAACAATTCAGAGGGAAAAACCCGTCATGCTCGGGTTGTGTTAGACAGCGGCTCGCAACTCAACTTCATAACCAGGGAATTAGCTCATCAATTACGATTGTTAAAGACAATGACTAATATTCCGATACATGGGTTGCATAACACTACCATCAAGGTGGGGTCGGTGGTAAGAACAAAGATTTCTTCGCGGTTCGGTTCCTTTGAACGAATCATGACATTTCACGTAATACCTTCAATTACTGGTCAGTGCTTACCCACTAAAAATATCAACATCACAGATTGGAGTATTCCAGAGTTTATATTAGAAAACCTTGCGGATCCTCAATTTAATGTGTCATCATCCATAGACATTCTCATTGGAGCAGAATTCTTTTATGATCTTATCGGCGCAGAACAATTTCAGCTCGACAGTTTCTCAAACAAACTACCGTTGTTTCGCAACACGGCTCTTGGCTGGGTAGCAGCAGGTAGTGTTGGTTTGTCTGAAAAGCACGCAGATAACAGTTCTTCCTGCCTCTTTGTGTCAGGTAAGATATTCAATGAGCCGGGGAAAGCACTGCTTGGCCAAGGACATTCTGAGCAAGAGATTAGTGAGAGGCTATTTACTGACGGTCACAGAAGGAATTCACAGGGTAGGTTCATAGTCCCACTACTCCTTAAAGAGGACCCGAGTCAGCTAGGTAGCAATGTTAATGAGGCAATTAGACGGTTTCACAGCCTAGAGAAGCGTTTTGAAAGGCAGCCCCAAGTCAAGTCGGAGTACGTACAGTTTATGAGAGAGTACACTGACCTGGATCATATGGAGGAAATTCCCAGTAATGAGATAAACAAACCATTACAGTACTACCTTCCGCATCATTGTGTATTTAAGGGTAATTCATTGACAACGCGCACTCGCGTGGTATTTGATGGCAGCTCGAAGGGCGATTCTGTATTATCCCTCAATGATTTGTTATTAGTAGGACCGATCGTTCAAGATGATTTATTTTCAATATTGGCTAGATTTCGCATGCATCGCTATGTATTGACCGCTGACATAGAAAAAATGTATCGACAGGTCCTCATAGAACCTGCACATACTGACTTTCAGCGTATCGTGTGGAGGGAGTCCCCTAAGGACGAGCTTAAACATTATCGTCTCAAAACAGTCACATATGGCACGTCATGTGCACCCTTCCTGGCCACAAGATGCCTCTCTCAATTGGCGAATGACACTAAGGAGGAATTTCCTGAAGCTTCGAATGTAATACGGCGGGATTTTTATGTTGACGATTTAATGACAGGTTGTGAATCAACTGACGGCTTAAGAACCACTCACAAGTGTGTTTCAGATATTTTATCCAGTGCGGGTTTTACCTTAAGAAAATGGTGTTCAAATGAGCCCAATGTACTATCGAGCATTTCTAACCACGAAACAGATCCCAAGTACATTATTAAGGTAGATGAAGCTGAAGACTTGAAGTTGTTGGGGCTATCTTGGAAACCCATCACAGACACTTTTCAGTTTGAGTTGAGAAGTGATTTCAGTTCGACACAGATAAACAAAAGAATAATTCTATCAGACCTGGCTAAAATATTTGACCCCTTAGGGCTTTTGGCCCCAGTATTGATTAAGGGTAAGATTTTCGTCCAGCAACTGTGGCAAATGAACTTAAATTGGGACGACGTTCTCACAATAGAACTTCAAATTAAATGGATTCGTTATATGCAGGATATTGCTAAATTGAAGGAGTTCAAAGTGCCTCGTCATGTTAGGGCAGTAGAATTTGTGGAGTATGAAATTCATGGATTTTGTGACGCGTCTCAGATTGCTTACGGCGCTTGTGTTTATGTAAGATCTCAGACAGGAGATGGTAAAATAACAGTTCACTTATTGTGTTCCAAGTCTCGCGTTGCGTCATTAGGCTCAGTAACTTTACCAAGATTAGAACTATGCAGTGCTGTATTACTTGCTCAGTTGGTCGAAAGAGTCATGAGATCCATAAACGTAACTAAAGACAAGTGTTTTTGTTGGACTGACTCCACAATAGCATTAGCATGGATTTCGGGCCATCCACACCAGTGGAAAACATACGTCGCTAATCGAGTGTCGCAGATTCAACAGTTGACAAATATTGATTGTTGGCAGCACGTCTCTACTCATCATAACCCAGCAGATATGATCTCGAGAGGAGTTACCGCGGAGAAGCTGTTAAATTCATCATTTTGGTTATCGGGACCATCTTGGCTTTCAGATAATAAAGACGAATGGCCTTCACAGCAGAGGCATAGCTCTCAAGAATTACCTGAAGTTAGGAAAACTAAAATCGTTCTAGTGTCATCTACAGAATCCCTTGGATCGAATCTGATTAACAGATACTCTTCCTGGAGCAAGCTGATTAGAATAACAGCTCTCGTGCTCAGATTTATCAAAAATCTTAAAACTAAAACAGACAGACAAACAGGTGCTCTTAATCCGGTAGAACTAGAGCAGGCTAAGTATTTATGGTGTAAAATTGCGCAAGGTTCTGAATTTTCACAAGACATAAAGGCTCTCAAACAAAATTTGCCACTACCCAAGGGAAGCAAATTACATGGATTAGCACCGTATTTGGATGAGCAGGGTCTGTTACGGGTAGGAGGCCGTCTGCAAAATACTAAACTATCGGTCAACAGAAGACATCCTATTTTATTACCTGGCAATCATCGCATTACAATAATGTTATTTGATCATTTTCATTTTGTTTTTCTTCATGCTGGAGCTCAGACTTTATTGACAATGATGCGACAGCAATACTGGCCTCTATGTGGGAGGAACGGTGCTCGAAAGGCAGTGTATCGATGTAAGACGTGTTTTCAATTCTCGTCTCGGCCGTATCTACCGATAATGGGATCGCTACCTGAAAGGAGAGTAGTTCCCAGTCGACCATTTGCATCTTCAGGAATAGATTTCTGTGGCCCAGTATATTTACGGCCTTCCTCCAGGAAGGGCGCTCGGATTAAGGCATATATAGCTATGTTTGTTTGTTTTGCCACAAAGGCTGTACATATTGAACTTGTAAGCGATCTGTCTACAGCTGCTTTTTTAGCATCACTGAAAAGATTCATGGCTAGACGAGGAACTTGCACCCACATATTCACTGACAACGCAACTAATTTCGTAGGTGCATCACGTGAGCTAAAGAAATTCTTTAATGATATGAATACCAAGCAGTCACTCATAAGCTTTGCTACTGAGAAGGGGATTCAGTGGCATTTTAGTCCTCCTGGTTCACCTCACTTCGGAGGGTTGTGGGAGGCTGCAGTTAAATCAGCTAAGTATCACCTTAAGAGAATAGTAGGAAATGCTGCATTGTCGTTTGAAGAAATGACTACAGTGCTTGTACAGATAGAGGCAGTTTTGAATTCGCGCCCCCTCTGCCCACTATCCTCTGATCCCAATGATCCGGAAGTATTAACCCCATCCCACTTCCTGATCGGTGGCTCATTTCATCTTCCTGTGGAAGAAGATGTGTCTCAGACTCCCTTGAATAGACTGAAGCGCTGGCAACTGCTGCAGGCTATGTTCCAGCAATTTTGGCGTCGATGGTCCAAGGAATATCTCGGACAACTCCAACAGCGTTCTAAATGGCGGTCGCCCGGACAATCCCCACAAATCGACACTCTGGTTGTTCTGAAGGAAGAGGGCGTGCCTCCACTTCATTGGAAACTGGGCCGTGTCGCAGCAGTGCATCCAGGAACCGACGGAGTTACGAGGGTTGTTACCATCAAAACACCCAGCGGAGCTCTTTTAAAAAGAGCAGTGTCAAGACTTTGCCCATTGTTGAGTGAAGAGAAGTGAATTGTTTAAATGTTTGTGTACATAGTGTTTATTTCAACTCTCATTCCAGTTAATAGAACAAAGTGACAGTATTTAATTGTTGTTTGAAATATTTGCTATTTCAAGGGGGGGAGTATGTTGGCAACTCTGGCACTGTACATACTCTAATGACAGTTGGTCCCCCTGCTGGAGTGTTGTTGACCCATTAAGAGGAAGGGTCGTTTTCTTACCTGCGTCAAGCAGGATTCACTTGCAAGTAGGTAGCAGTGGCTACCGGACATGGTGTCATAGCACGCATGTAATATCTACTGTACTTGTTCAGTGTTTAATCATGTACATACAGTGTAAAATATATTTCTTTATACAGTCCACCACATCGTATTCTATGTATTCGACACAGGGGTTGGTCTCATATTGAGTAGGAAACTTGGACAGCGGGTGGAATATTATGAGCAATATAGTGAACGGATTATTGTAGCAAAAATCAATACTAAACCTACGTGCACCACAGTGGTACAAGTCTATATGCCTACCAGTCAAGCTGATGATGAGGATGTTGAAAAGGTCTACGAAGAAATAGATGAAATTCTGAGGTATATCAAGGGTGATGAAAATGTTATAGTAATGGGAGATTGGAATGCTTTGGTAGGAAAAGGCAGAGAAGGGAAGATAGTAGGAGATTTCGGATTAGGTGAAAGGAATGATCGAGGAAGCAGGCTGATGGAATTCTGCACCGAGCATGAGTTGGTCATAGCTAACACCTTATTCAATAACCACAATAGAAGAATATACACATGGATGAGACCAGGAGATACAGGGCGTTACCAAATCGGCTTCATTATGGTCAAGCAGAGGTTTCGAAACCAGATTTTGGATTGCAAAACATATCCTGGTGCTTACATAAACTCTGGCCACAATCTGGTTGTTATGAAATGCAGATTAAAGTTGAAGAAACTGAAGAAAAGTCAAAAGCCAAAAAGGTGGGCAATAGACAGACTGAAAGTGAAGGATGTAAACGAAAGATTCAAGAAGAGTATAAAGGAAGGACTAATGAAAAACCCTAAACCAACTTCAATTGCAGACGAATGGGCACTTTCGAAGAATGAAATAACAAAATCCGCAGAAGAAAACAGGGTAGGAAGGAAAGAATAGGTAAAAAAAACCGTGGATCACTCAGGATATACTAGAATTGATGGATGAAAGGCGGAAACACAAGAATGTAAGAGATGAAAGGGGAAAGCAGAATACAGACGTCTGAGAAATGAGGTTAACAAGAAGTGCAAGGAAGCGAAAGAAGATTGGTTGAAAGAGAAATGTGCAGGTATAGAAAATTATCTGAAATTAGGAAAAGTAGACACAGCTTATCGAAGGATTAAGAATACTTTTGGGGAAAAGAAGACTAAGTGCTGTAATATTAAGGACACAAATGGAAAGCCTCTAACAGATAGGGAAGAAAAGGTTGAGAGATGGGAAGCTTACATAGAGTGTTTGTATAAGGGAAAGTAGATTGAGAATCATGTAATTGAAAGGGAGGTTTAAATTGATGAGGATGCAAAAGAAGATTTAATATTGAGATCAGAATTTGACAGAGCATTGGAGGACTTAAGCTGGAACAAAGCACCAGGCATAGATGATATAACGATTGAGTTGCTACGCTGCATAGGAGATGAAGGTCTGATCAGGTTATTTCACTTGGTGTGTAGGATTTATGAGACAGGTGAGGTACCCCCTGATTTCAAGAAGAATGTGATTATCTCTATACCAAAGAAAGTGGGAGCTGACAGATGTGAAGATTACCGTACAATCAGCTTGATTACTCATGCTTCAAAAATCCTGTCTAGAAAAATTTACAAGAGGATGGAAAACCAGATAGAAACGGAGTTAGGTGAAGACCAGTTTGGTTTCAGGAGAAATGTAGGAACAAGGGAAGCTGTACTAAGTCTTAGGCTGATTTTGGAAGGTAGAATAAGGAAAAATAAGAGAACGTTCATGGCATTTGTAGACTTAGAAAAGGCTTTTGATAACGTTGATTGGACTAAATTGTTTGACATATTGAAATCTATTGGAATAAAGTACAGGGATAGGAGGGCGATATACAATCTGTACAGAAACCAGACAGCAGTCATTCGAGCTGAAGGACATGAGAGAGAAGCTGGTATTCAGAAAGGTGTAAGGCAAGGCTGCAACTTATCACCCATACTTTTCAATCTTTACATTGAACAAGCAATGAAGGAAATTGGAGAAAATTTTAAAGTGGGAGTAAAGATTCAAGGAGAAATAATTTCAACTCTGAGATTTGCTGATGACATCGCCATCTTGGCCGACACGCCTGAGGATTTGAATGAGTTTTTGAATGGTATGGACTCCGTCTTACGGAATGAATACATGATGAAA
The DNA here is from genome assembly GCA_946902985.2 of Meconema thalassinum. Lineage (NCBI taxonomy): Eukaryota > Metazoa > Arthropoda > Insecta > Orthoptera > Tettigoniidae > Meconema > Meconema thalassinum. The sequence continues at coordinate 46,779,344 of OX336399.1, read as the reverse complement.
ATTAATAAATGTAAAACAAAAATACTGGAATTCACCCGAAATAAATCAGAAACCTCTATGGACATCAAATTGGCAGTTGAAAAGCTGAAGGAAGTATGAGACTTCTGTTATTTAGGAAGCAAAATAACCAGTGATGGACGAATCAAAGAGGATATAAAACGTAGGTTGGCTCAGGCAAGGAAAGCCTTGCTACAAAAAAAGAATCTGTTGACATCGAATATAGATTTAGGTATTAGGAAGTCATTTTTGAAAGCCTTTGTCGGGAGCGTGGTGCTCTATGGAAGTGAAACTTGGACTATTGGTGCAGCAGAAAAGAGGAGAATTGAAGTATTTGAAATGTGGTGTTACAGGAGAATGATGAAGACCAGATGGGTGGATAGGGTGACAAACGAAGTGGTATTAAGACGAGTGGGAGAGGAGAGATCTTTCTGGCGACTGCTAATGAAGAGAAGAGAGAGGTTAGTAGGACACATACTAAGACACCCAGGAATAGCACGCTTAGTTATAGAAGGAAGGGTTGAGGACAAAACTGTAGGGGTAGACCAAGGTTAGAATATGTTAAACAGATTGCTTCGGATGTAGGGTGTGGTAGCTATGTAGAGATGAAACGATTAGCTCAAGATAGGGAGGCGTGGAGAGCTGCATCAAACCAGTCAAAAGACTGAAGACTCAAACACAACAACATTGGAATGTTGTATAACTGGTTTATTATTTCCAAAATTTTGTGTATCCAAGAAACAGAGTTGCTATCATTTTTGTAAGGTAACTTTTTCTCGGCTCGGGGTGGTTGGAAAATGTAGTTCTTGGTCGCGTTGTAATCCTTATACATCAAAAGGTTATGCTGTATGATTGTGAAATACGTAAATTAATTCACTTATTTTACATAGGTTTGTATTTGTACGAGGAAATAACACATGGTTCTCCTGCTAGCCGCTCCGGGAATTGCTGTACAGCGTTGCTGATATGGAGCCCATCACTTCCGAGCGAGGCGCGCCATGACGCATGATGGGCTCCATCTCAGCAACGCTGTACAGCTTTTCCCGGAGCGGCTAGCTGGTGAACCATGCCTTATTTCCCCGAACAAATACAAACCGATATAAAATAAGTGAATTAATTTACGTATTTCACAGTCATACATCTTAACTTTTTTATGTTTAAGGATTACAATGCGACCAAGAACTACATTTTCCAACCACCCCGAGCCGAGAAAATGTTACCATACAAAAATGATAACAACTCTGTTTCTTGGACATACAAAATGTTTGAATTAATAAACCCGTTATATAACATTCCAAGGTATATTGTGTTAAAATTTGGATTCGATCTGATGACGGGTTTTTGAGATAATAATTCTTAAATGTGACGCATGGTTGAAACACGCTTAAAAACGGGCACTTTTTGTGTTCCAACTGCGATAAAAAAATATTAAAATATACATTTAAAATTCCAAACCTGCATAAACTAACGTAAAATAGAACGACGAAAATGATGATGTTATTGGATTTTATGTAGGTCTATTGGTTACTTCACAAACAACCTTCAAACTCGAGTGCACATAATACTTTGGTAGACAGTAGGTATATATCTATTTATTACGTGAATCTGCCTTGTAATAGGCCGATAATTAGGTATAGCCTAAGTTAGGGCTGTTTTTACCAACTCCAATTATCTGTAAATGCATCATTAAAGGTTGTTTGACTTTGCGCGAGCATTTCATCAAACAGAAACACTCTTTAACCTACCACTAATAAGCTATTAGGTTAAATGGCCAAATCTGACCACTCAACACCCCTAAATCAATGTTCAAGTGGAGAGTAACAGCTGAACTCTACCTCGTGTGTCTTGCAATGGTGGAAGAATTCGTTTGTTTACCAGTTTCACACAACCATGCATCCATATGAATATAACATATGTTTATGGCAGTGAAATTGTTAAAGATCATACATGTTACTAACACAATGAAAGAAGAACACGGAAATAAAACGATTCGTTCCGTGAATAACTAAATACCCTATTTCCATACATCCTACTTATGTTAATTGCCTCTATCAACATACAAAATTTCAGTTTGATTGCTGGCATAGATTAATAGTTACTGAGAACTGTCTAAATATTTCGGATGGTCGTCATGTTGGATTTTATGTAGGTCATAGAAGTATGTACTGTTAGATGAGGATTATTGTGTACGTTCATTATTCAAACTTGATTTCGATTAGAACACAAGAAATAAAAAGTTAATTTCAAAATTTTCGCACAGTCGCCATCTTGAGGTGATACAAACAATTGAATTAAATTAAATGTCAGTGCATTGAAATTTGTATAGTCATTTGCTGTGCCAAGTTTCACTGTGTTCGGATGGGTAAATCGAGAGAAAAGACTATTTCAATGTTTCAACTTAGCTTGGCCTTCATTGCGTTTTGTACTTAACAGATTTTTTAAAGTCACATAGGTGAACTTCTAGTAGTGTCCTTTATCACTGTAGAAAATTTCAGGGTGATATGAGTATTAGTTTCGGACATATAAAATGCCGGTGAAATATTTCGCACAGCCGCCATGTCGTATAGGTGGGACGTAATAAAATTTAAAGGGCACGGTCGAGGCCGACCGAAATAGCACTATGACCTTACCGAGATTTATTGAAATCGCTCTAGCCGTTTAGAAGTTATTAGGGGAGGACACACACACGGACGCACGATCACACAAACGGACAAAAGGTGATCTCATAAGCTTTTTTTTTTTTTTTTTTTTTTTTTCGTAAATGAAAATAGGCTAATAAGCATTTCCGAAGTTGCACTCGAACTCCTTCCAGCTTTGCTCAATGAACTCAAGTCTGCAAAGCAACCACTCTTACGTTACGAAGACAACGTGGAGAGCATGTCCTACCGTATTTAGCTAAGTAAACCGCTAGTTCTCCTAAATACTCGTACTTGGTTTATATCATTTTAAGTTTTTGCCACGAATAAGGTCTTCTGTATTTCCCTTCATTTATAATTATGTTCCAGAAAATCTCAATGAAGCATCGCAAACAACGGTCAGTGCTACACACTTCTTGTTCTGTCGGCCATGTGTCTCCAGAGTGAAACCAAGTCTGCGCATGCGCGAGAGCCTTAAAGCGTATTTAAGGAATTGCGAACCCTAACAGCCTCGTTAAATGCATCGATGATAACCATGCATTCACTCTCGTATTTAAGTTAAATAGGAATTAAGTAACTAATCCATAGCAAGGAATTGGTGAACTCGGCCCTTAGGCCCCGTAACTCTTCGTAGGGCTATTTTTAGCCTATTTTCATTTATGAACAAATAAGCTTTTTTTTTTTTTTCGTCTCCTCAGAGACCTAGTGCAGATCTTTCTATTCGACGCCCGTGGGCGACCTGCGCGTCGGGATGAGAGATGGAATTGATTAAGGTGAATGAAATTGGAGAAGGATGTGTAAGGAAGCGGCCGTGGCCTGTCAGAAGGTACCGTCCCAGCATTTGCCTGGTGTTGAAAATGGGGAAACCGCGGAAAACCATTTCAAGGACGGCCGACGGTGGGGCTCGAACCCACGCGTCTACCGAGTCAGCAGAGAGCTTGGCCCCATCACCTAACACTGCGCTTTAGCCAGCGTAGCCACTACTGTCGGTAATAGGCTTATGAGATCACCTTTTGTCCGTGTGTCTGTCTTGTGTGTGCGCGTGTGTGTGTGATGGTGTTGCCGCCCACCTAATAACTTCTAAACGGCTGGAGCGATTTCAATGAAACTCGTAAGTTTATAGCACTATTCCGGACGACCCCGACCGTGTCCTTCAAATTTTGGTACGTCTCACCAATCCAACATGGCGGCTGTGCGAAATATATCACCAGCATTCAATTTCTCCGAAATTATTACCGATATCACCCTGGAATATTTTACGGTGATAAAGGGAACTACTATAAATTCACCTATGTGACTTTTGAAAACCTGGTAACCGCAAAACCAACATGGCGGCCAAGCCAATTTGCGACTTTTAAATAGACGTTTCTCGCGATAAAACTTGGTACAGTATATGTTTAAACACATTGTAATGCACAGACATCTAACTTCGTTCAATTCTTTACATAACCTCAAGATGGCGGTTGTGCGAATTTTAAAATTAAGTTTTTATTTCTTGTGTCGTAATCATGCGATCGAAGTGAAAGTTTGAATAATGAACCTACGCAATAATTTTCCTTTAATGGTACATGGCTCTATGGCCTATACATATAACAATCCAGCATGGCGACCATCGGAAATCTATATATTACAGCAATCAAAATGAATCTTTTAATGTTCATAGGGGCTATGAACATAAGTTCACCAATAGGACTTTCAATAACCTGGTGATCACAAATCCAACATGGCGGCGACGCGAAGTATAAATATTCACATGGTCGTTTCTCGCAATTTAACCATCCGAGTGCAGTGACACTTGGTACAGTAAATCCTTGTACACATGTTAATCCATTGGCATCTAATTTGTTTCCACAACCACAAGATGGCAGCTGTGCGAAATTTTAAAATCCCGTTTTTACTTCTTGTGTCCTAATCATGCGATTGAAGTTTGCATACTGCACGTACGCAATAATCTTCATGTAACAGTAGGCCTACATAACTCTAGGACCTACATATATAAAAATCCAACATGGCGACCATTTGCAATATTAAGTCGGTACTCAATATCTACGAATCTATTACAAAAATCAAGTTGAAATTTTGTATGTTGATAGAGGCAATTAACATAAATAGGGCTTCGGTGGCGTAGTCGGTAGCATGCTGAACTGCTATGCCCAAGATAGCGGGTTCAAACCCGGCCGAAGTCGTCGGATTTTTTAAGAGCGTTAAAAATCCTTCAGTATGCCTTCCTTCGGAGGGGAAGTAAAGCCGGCGGTCCCATGTCATAGATTTATGGCATGTAAAAGATCCTTTCACAGATTAAACTTGTGTAAAGCAAAATTTGTTAGGTTAGATTTCGTCAGAACGCTCTATCAAAGTTCCAACGTTCACCACTAGGTATCATTAATATCTGGTGGCGAAAGTTGGAACTACTTGAAATTGAACGGAACTTGTAGCTCACCCTTTAGGGTATCCGCTGGAAGCAGCTACAGACTCAGGCGAGCCGAACATGTCCTCGGACACTCCCGGCACTAAAAGCCATACGATAAATAAAATAAATAAATTTAAAACAAGATGTTCAGTAAAGAACATATAGCCTACTTTCTCCTAAATGCATGGGTATTGTTATAACTCTTTGTCCTTTTCAAGGAGTATGATTGAATGTTGGTTGTAGTAGCATGTTGAAATACAACGTGCTATAGGGATATTAAACATGAATATGAGGTGCCCTTTGCTAGTGCTACCTCTGTACCAAATTTCGTTCAATTCGGTTTCGCCGTGTTTGAATTGATAGGGGGAATCGATTTGCACACATACTTGGCCACCATCTGCAAACTATTGGGCTGATGTTCTTGCAGTTTGGTCAGAATATGTTTCCCACATAAAGATATGGTGTTGCAAAATTTGGTAGAGACTAGATTATTAGGTTGGTCGTAATTACATTTTAGCTTTTAACATTTGGGTGGCCGCGATTACGTTTCCGTCAAGATAGCGGTGATATAAAACATGACACTGAGGTGCCTCTTGCTAGTGCTACCTCTGTACCAAATTTCGTTCATTCGGTTCCACCGTGTTCGAATTAATAGGGGGAATCAATTTTGACATAAAGATGGCCGCCAGCCGCAAACTATTAGGCTAATGACCTATTAGATTGGTCAAAGGATGCTCCCTCCATAAAGGTATGTTGTTGCAAAGTTTGGTAGAGATCGAATGGTTATGTTAGTCGTAATTTGATTTAAGCTTTAAACATTTGTGTGGCCGCTATTACGTTTCTGTCAATATGGCGGCGATATTAATCATGACACTGAGATGCCCTTTGCTAGTGCTATCTCTGTACCAAATTTCGTTCCATTCTGTTTCACCGTGTTTGAATTAATAGGGGGAATCGATTCTGACACAAAGATGGCCGCCATCCGCAAACTATTAGGCGAATGACCTATTAGATTGGTCAAAGGATGCTCCCTCCATAAAGGTATGTAGTTGCAAAATTTGGTTGAGATCGGATGATTAGGTTAATCGTAATTTGATTTAAGCTTTGAACATTCGTGTGGCCGCCATTACGTTTCAGTCAAGACGGCGGCGATATAAAACATGACACTGAGGTGCCCTTTGCTAGTGCTACCTCTGTACCAAATTTCGTTCCATTAGGTTCCTCCGTGTTCGAATTAAGAGGGGGAATCAATTTTGACATAAAGATGGCCGCCATCCGCAAACTATTAGGCTAATAACCTATTACATTGGTCAAAGGATGCTCCCTCCAAAAAGGTATGTTGTTGCAAAGTTTGGTAGAGATCGGATGGTTATGTTAGTCGTAATTTAACTTAAGCTTTGAACATTTGTGTGGCCGCCATTACGTTTCTGTCAATATGGCGGCGATATAAAACATGACACTGAGATACCCTTTGCTAGTGCTACCTCTGTACCAAATTTCGTTCCATTCGGTTTCACCGTGTTTGAATTAATAGGGGGAATTGATTTTCACACAAAGATGGCCGCCATTCGCAAACTATTAGGCTAATGACCTATTCATTTGGTCAAAGGATGCTTCCTCTATAAGGGTATGTTGTTGCAAAATTTGGTAGAGATCGGATGATTAGGTTAATCGTAATTTGATTTAAGCTTTGAACATTTGTGTGGCCGCCATTACGTTTCCGTCAAGATGGCGGCGATATAAAACATGACACTGAGGTGCCTTTTGTTAGTACTACCTCTGTACCAAATTTCGTTCCATTCGGTTGCACCGTGTTCGAATTAATAGGGGGAATCGATCTTCACACAAAGATGGCCGCCATCCGCAAACTATTACTCTGATGACCTATTAGTTTGGTCAAAGGATGCTCCCCCCATAAAGGTATGTTGTTGCAAAATTTGGTAGAGATCGGATGATTAGGTTAGTCGTAATTTGATTTAAGCTTTGAACATTTGTGTGGCCGCCATTACGTTTCCGTCAAGATGGCGGCGATATAAAACATGACACTGAGGTGCCTTTCGTTAGTACTACTTCCGTACCAAATTTCGTTCCATTCGGTTGCACCGTGTTCGAATTAATAGGGGAATCGATTTTCACTCAAAGATGGCCGCCATCCGTAAACTATTACGCTGATGACCTATTGGTTTGGTCAAAGGATGCTCCCCCCATAAAGGTATGTTGTTGCAAAATTTGGTAGAGATCGGATGATTAGGTTAGTCGTAATTTGATTTAAGCTTTGAACATTTGTGAGGCCGCCATTACGTTTCCGTCAAGATGGCGGCGATATAAAACATGACACTGAGGTGTCCTTTGCTAGTGCTACCTTTGTACCAAATTTCGTTCAATTCGCATTCACCGTGTTCGAATTGATAGGGGGGACAGACATTCAGAGTACACACACTCACACACACACAGACACACACACACACAGACACACACACAGACTCACACACACACACACACACACACACACAGACAGACACACTTTTTTCGCCCTGTGTTGATCTCATAAGTCTACTTTCATTTTTTGCAAAAATCGAAAGTAGGCTAAAAATAAAAACATAAGTAGGATATATGAAAATAGGCTGTATAGTTCTTCACGGAACTACTTGTTTTATGTGTTTTTACTTTTTAATTTATTTTAATTATTATTGATACGTGCAAGGGCACGTCCCTACTCTTTCAAACATGTATATACGCTTGGATTGTAACATCTCGACATTTGAAACGACCGCCTGGTGACTTGCTTCCCATTTTGAACACGAGATGGTAGCACCTGTCGGACTTTGAAAGATTTCAAATAGTTCCTGGCTCCCCACTAGGTAGCGTGTGCTCCGCCTTATAAAACTCCTTATATGCATGACATAATTGAAAGACAATTGCATTCCAGCGTCTTAAAACAAATGCCGGTGTATTCATGATACCGCCAAATTATGAACTTATTTATGACATTGTTGTTTTGAGGTGTCACTCCGTGATTGGACAATATTATTTACATGTATACAGTTCGGATTTGACAAGAAAATTCTCCGCCATTTTTGGGAGTCTCGATTAGCATCGTGAAGTAAACCCATCTAGCTGTCTGGTCGTGAAAGGTGTCTCCACTAATAGGGGCGTTTAGCCCCCATTCTCTACAAAATATATGTATTCAAGAGAAAATGTAATTGCCTGTTTTCTTCAGGCTGTGAAATTTCATCGTTCCGCCGTGAAGAGGAAATGTGCACAGTTAATCGCAACTGGATGCGATCGAGTGCGGTCATCTACACGAGGCATGGGCGTGTTAGCCATTTTTTGTGAAGCACTTGTAGTTACGTAAAATTATGTGTTAATTACTTTAGTATTATTGTGTCTCCACTGTGAAGAATTTAAGGTACGTTTTTCTAATTTAATTTATCTAATTATTTTATTTTTGGAGCTCCAATTTTGGCCGTGTACGAATGTTGATCTTCTGTTATTGTCTGGCTTGTAGGCCTAAAGTTTCTTTTACGTTGTAATGACGTTTCCTTGTATATATTAAGTTTATTATTATTTTGTACCTTCTGGAGACACATTTATTAGTTTGTTTTACGTTTAAAATTATTATTTATTTTCATGTGGCAAGCTTGGGATTGTCGTTTTTTTTAAATCTATGTAAGATCCGTCCAGTTTTAAAAAGACTTGCATTAATAGTTTTTAGATGTAATTGTTTTCCGTCGTTCATTTCCTTCTGCTAATGTTTAAATTTAATCTCATTTATTGTTTGCCGTAATTTCGATCTGGCATGCCATTTCCTTGCGTTTTTGTCGCCATGTTATGAAGTGATGCATTATGGTCTCTTGGTCAGTCTATAGGCGTCCAGCGGGAAGCACTAACGTGTTCTGTTAACTTAAGATGTTTTTTTATTTTACCTTGTCGGTTCAACCTTGTGTTTTTAGTAATTGTTCCTGTGTTTATCTCCATCATGCAAATTAATAGATTGTTTCCAATTTCAGTTCTATTTAGTTAATTTAACTTTTTCCGTTTCTGCTGAAGGTGCTGTTTATATTTTAACATGGATCTACGCATGCCGGATCGCTATTGCATTCCATTGCAAATTGTCAAGCCCTTTCTCAGTATGTTATGCATGTAATATTTATTTTAACCTTTGGGCTGTTTTACTTTTTAATTTTAATCTAAGCCTTTTTCTTCTCCTTTGGCCTTGCAAACAAGCATGTTTGGCGGTCTCTTTAATTCATTGTAAAATATTGGTGGCTGATGCATGTTCTTTTTCTGGTGGAGGTGTTCTTTAAATTTTTAATATTAAACCTTTGGTTTATCCTTTTTTAAACTTTTGTTGTGGCATTATTTCACCGACGGCAGTTCCGTTGGTTTTTGGGGGGGTGTTTGTACGATAGCCTGTGTGTGTTGTCCCCTTCTCCATCTTCCTTCCACTCCTTTGGAGCTCTTCTGTTGGGACTTGCCTTCTGGAGGTGATTTTGCTGCGGAAGTGACCCGGACCTCTGAATACAGGTAAGTTGGCCCATCCACGCCCTCCGTACACGTCTCATTCTGGTAAGCCAAGCGATGGTGTCTCTCCACGGTGTCACAATGGTGAAGCAGAGCGTTGGTTATCGAGTTACCGACGTGCTGCTGGCCAGTGCCGTTAATGTGGGGTTACATTTTGGTAGCAGATCCTGCTCATGTTCACTTCCGTAACTACCCCCTCCCCAGTACCCACAGGCTGTTTTATGGACCCCTCTAATGCTGATGGGTCAGTTGTTGGTGTGATTTTGTCACGCTAGTGCACTTGATGTTGTGCAAAGCTAATCCTTGTCGTTTGTTTTGTTTCATGGTTGCCTCTGAATGTACATGTGGAATGCTGTATGTAACCTGTTCTAAACGAGGCGTTTACTCCTGTATTTTACCCTGTTGGTGTGCAACATTCCAACTTAAGAAGCAGCCCGGTGAGTGACTGACATGTGTTCTTGGCATGGGAAATGGGATTTCTTAATGTTCTGATAGCCTATATGCTGCGTGTGAAGGCATCCTGGAGCCCCGTCGGAAGCTTGTAGCCTGATGTTTTGTGCCTATTTTTGTAATTTAGCTCCCGGTTCTCGAGCCAAGCAGGTGGTGACGTATGCAGTTCTGGGCTACGTGGTGCATGATGGTTTTTGTCGAAATTTCAGGTGTCGAGGCAGTGTTGGTGTTTAAGAAGACTGTTGTGTTCCTGTATGTTTCTTTGCATGATATTCTGTGGTGATATGCTGTCCTCGTAAATTATTTATTATGGAACTGTCACGCCTACTGGTGTTATGGCAAAGTGTAGTCCGATTAAAAGGGCTAACCTATGGAAATCTGCCCGCCCTATGTCCCTATTGTGGTGCCAGAAGGCACATTTAACATGCATGTCACTATTTTTTGGCTAGGAATTCTTCCCAAATTCATTCAAGGTAAGTGTTTGTTTTGGGGTGTTTTTATCGCAGTGTGCGATCTGTAATTTTTGTTCTTAAACTTACATTATACTGCAATCGTTCTGGGATAAGCGTATATGTTGTGCAAATCATGTCTGTATGCATGTGTTAACGTTATATTTTGATTTATATTTGTAGGGTGGGGTAATTTAGGGTTTGTTTTGTTTGCAAAAGTAAGGTTAGAATCGTATTTTTATTAGTTGCTTTCCTTGTAATTTTGAACTAAAGCGAATATGTAGGAGTGTTTTACGTGGAGATATCTACTGTCTGGGGTTAGCTAGGTTAGAAGTATGGGATTCTTTCTTGGTTTGATCCCTGGGCAGGTTGTATATAGGACTTGCACGATCCGAACTGGCCTGGTATGGGACAGGTCTGTTCGATGAAATGCAAGTATGTGTCATGTAATGTAATGTAATTGTAAGGGTATTGTGTTTTTAATTGTATTTGTTTGTGTTATGATATCTCTACGACTACATAACTTGCATATTTGAGTATTAATGGGAATTATTTTTGTGGGTGGTTAAAATTATGTATCACTATTATTGGAGTATGCTGTGCGATGAATATGTTGTTGTGAATATGAGGTCTCAGTTCGTGAACAGCCATAATGTAATGTGCTTTCCGGTTAGTTAATTAATATAGGGTCTTCTAAAGTTACTGGGGTTAAATTTCTGTTGGACATTATGGTCATCAGGTTCTGTAAGTCAGCTTGTTTTGCGTTTTAAGCTTGTAATCTGTTGTTGCTGGAAATCAGGGCCATCAGTTGCCTCATGTTAACTGTAGATGACATAGGCCTTCTGTTTAGTTCTTGCTATGGCAATCTCGGTCATCAGCCACTGTAGTTGAGTAAATTTTTCTGCTTTTGATTAATAATCCTAAATTTTTCGGCTTTATCGTTTGGAATGGTGCGTAAGTGTTCTCTGTTAGCCTCGTCTTTCGACAAGAGCGGCTTGTTTCTCATCTAACCGTATTTTTGGGTCATGTTAGGCATCCTTTGGTTGTACGTGTTGGTGTCTTTAACCTGAACGAGAAAATCTCATTGTACCTCGTGTACTGTTGAACTTAGTTCTTTTTATGTTGGATTTTTCTCACCCAGGCGGATGTCGGCTGTATTCTCATCGGGTGTCGAACCTCAATTTCGTTCCTTGTGTGTGTGTATTGGTGTTTGATTTTCTGCGCTGCCATTTTCTTCTTCGTTCTTGTCGTTACTGTAACTGCGTTTGAATTCCTCAGTGTCCCCATGCCAGGTAATGTGTGCGGTCACGAACCAACTATGTAGAGGCATACATGTCAGATTAATTAATTTTCTTTTTCAAAACCTTAAGGCCGGCCAACAAAATTTCTAGAGTGCATCTATCACACATTAAGCGAGGTGGAGAGGTGTCTAATGAGGAAATGCTACCGTAAATTTTGTAAAACGAATTTTGTATAATGTGGAGTGTCCCTAAAATTCATTGAAGCCTTCTGGTATCTGTTCCTTGTGGAATTTTGAATTTAATTGGGTTTGCAAACTCTGATGGGATACAAAATGTAAATGTTGGGAAGTTCCCATTGTAATGGTAAATTGTAAAAGTGTACCTAATTTTGATGTTCCATAGGAGATGCTAATATGTAAGTTGGGCTCGGTGGGAGACCTAACTCATGGTAACCTTGTATTCCTGTTCCCTTTGGGAATTTTAGTGGTCATTCCTCTACCGTAGTTCCTTCGAAATGTATAGTCATCCAACTCATGTAATCTTGAAAGGTACTTCGAATCTGTAAAAAGGTAAACTTGTTAATGAAATTTTGTAAGCACGGATCTAGGGCTTGGTCAGAAATATTTCCTTCATTTAAATTCAACCTTGTTTCTCTTTTGTAAAATGTTGTAAGAAATTGTAATTTTGTAAACTTTTATTTTTGAAATTAGATTAACTTCTATTTTTGTAAATGGCTGCCCACGCGTCACATAATATCTTGCACATTGCTTCTACCTACTTCGTCTAAGCGAACTACATTGGACTTGTTGAAAATTTTCCTAACGTGTCTCGGACTATGAAAGCACTGCAGGTGCTGGTGTTCTGCGTTTCTGAAGAATTATGGACACAGGGAAGCTGTTAACTAAGTTGTTTGCGAGGTGATCAATTATCCATTCCCTGATAATCTGACCCTGCATTCTTCCTAACCAAAACGATGCGGTTTCATCCATCAATTGGAGTTAACTGGTGAACATTATCTTCGGGAAACATCTCTGGTGAATCGACAAGTTAAGGAGTACTGTCTATGCCTTGGCATATTCGTGAACGGTGTTCACGCTTAAGGGAGGGAGACTGATACGTGCAAGGGCACGTCCCTACTCTTTCAAACATGTATATACGCTTGGATTGTAACATCTCGACATTTGAAACGACCGCCTGGTGACTTGCTTCCCATTTTGAACACGAGATGGTAGCACCTGTCGGACTTTGAAAGATTTCAAATAGTTCCTGGCTCCCCTCTAGGTAGCGTGTGCTCCGCCTTATAAAACTCCTTATATGCATGACATAATTGAAAGACAATTGCATTCCAGCGTCTTAAAACAAATGCCGGTGTATTCATGATACCGCCAAATTATGAACTTATTTATGACATTGTTGTTTTGAGGTGTCACTCCGTGATTGGACAATATTATTTACATGTATACAGTTCGGATTTGACAAGAAAATTCTCCGCCATTTTTGGGAGTCTCGATTAGCATCGTGAAGTAAACCCATCTAGCTGTCTGGTCGTGAAAGGTGTCTCCACTAATGGGGGCGTTTAGCCCTCATTCTCTACAAAATATATGTATTCAAGAGAAAATGTAATTGCCTGTTTTCTTCAGGCTGTGAAATTTCATCGTTCCGCCGTGAAGAGGAAATGTGCACAGTTAATCGCAACTGGATGCGATCGAGTGCGGTCATCTACACGAGGCATGGGCATGTTAGCCATTTTTTGTGAAGCACTTGTAGTTACGTAAAATTATGTGTTAATTACTTTAGTATTATTGTGTCTCCACTGTGAAGAATTTAAGGTACGTTTTTCTAATTTAATTTATCTAATTATTTTATTTTGGGAGCTCCAATTTTGGCCGTGTACGAATGTTGATCTTCTGTTATTGTCTGGCTTGTAGGCCTAAAGTTTCTTTTACGTTGTAATGACGTTTCCTTGTATATATTAAGTTTATTATTATTTTGTACCTTCTGGAGACACATTTATTAGTTTGTTTTACGTTTAAAATTATTATTTATTTTCATGTGGCAAGCTTGGGATTGTCGTTTTTTTTAAATCTATGTAAGATCCGTCCTGTTTTAAAAAGACTTGCATTAATAGTTTTTAGATGTAATTGTTTTCCGTCGTTCATTTCCTTCTGCTAATGTTTAAATTTAATCTCATTTATTGTTTGCCGTAATTTCGATCTGGCATGCCGTTTCCTTGCGTTTTTGTCGCCATGTTATGAAGTGATGCATTATGGTCTCTTGGTCAGTCTATAGGCGTCCAGCGGGAAGCACTAACGTGTTCTGTTAACTTAAGATGTTTTTTTATTTTACCTTGTCGGTTCAACCTTGTGTTTTTAGTAATTGTTCCTGTGTTTATCTCCATCATGCAAATTAATAGATTGTTTCCAATTTCAGTTCTATTTAGTTAATTTAACTTTTTCCGTTTCTGCTGAAGGTGCTGTTTATATTTTAACATGGATCTACGCATGCCGGATCGCTATTGCATTCCATTGCAAATTGTCAAGCCCTTTCTCAGTATGTTATGCATGTAATATTTATTTTAACCTTTGGGCTGTTTTACTTTTTAATTTTAATCTAAGCCTTTTTCTTCTCCTTTGGCCTTGCAAACAAGCATGTTTGGCGGTCTCTTTAATTCATTGTAAAATATTGGTGGCTGATGCATGTTCTTTTTCTGGTGGAGGTGTTCTTTAAATTTTTAATATTAAACCTTTGGTTTATCCTTTTTTAAACTTTTGTTGTGGCATTATTTCACCGACGGCAGTTCCGTTGGTTTTTGGGGGGGTGTTTGTACGATAGCCTGTGTGTGTTGTCCCCTTCTCCATCTTCCTTCCACTCCTTTGGAGCTCTTCTGTTGGGACTTGCCTTCTGGAGGTGATTTTGCTGCGGAAGTGACCCGGACCTCTGAATACAGGTAAGTTGGCCCATCCACGCCCTCCGTACACGTCTCATTCTGGTAAGCCAAGCGATGGTGTCTCTCCACGGTGTCACAATGGTGAAGCAGAGCGTTGGTTATCGAGTTACCGACGTGCTGCTGGCCAGTGCCGTTAATGTGGGGTTACATTTTGGTAGCAGATCCTGCTCATGTTCACTTCCGTAACTACCCCCTCCCCAGTACCCACAGGCTGTTTTATGGACCCCTCTAATGCTGATGGGTCAGTTGTTGGTGTGATTTTGTCACGCTAGTGCACTTGATGTTGTGCAAAGCTAATCCTTGTCGTTTGTTTTGTTTCATGGTTGCCTCTGAATGTACATGTGGAATGCTGTATGTAACCTGTTCTAAACGAGGCGTTTACTCCTGTATTTTACCCTGTTGGTGTGCAACATTCCAACTTAAGAAGCAGCCCGGTGAGTGACTGACATGTGTTCTTGGCATGGGAAATGGGATTTCTTAATGTTCTGATAGCCTATATGCTGCGTGTGAAGGCATCCTGGAGCCCCGTCGGAAGCTTGTAGCCTGATGTTTTGTGCCTATTTTTGTAATTTAGCTCCCGGTTCTCGAGCCAAGCAGGTGGTGACGTATGCAGTTCTGGGCTACGTGGTGCATGATGGTTTTTGTCGAAATTTCAGGTGTCGAGGCAGTGTTGGTGTTTAAGAAGACTGTTGTGTTCCTGTATGTTTCTTTGCATGATATTCTGTGGTGATATGCTGTCCTCGTAAATTATTTATTATGGAACTGTCACGCCTACTGGTGTTATGGCAAAGTGTAGTCCGATTAAAAGGGCTAACCTATGGAAATCTGCCCGCCCTATGTCCCTATTGTGGTGCCAGAAGGCACATTTAACATGCATGTCACTATTTTTTGGCTAGGAATTCTTCCCAAATTCATTCAAGGTAAGTGTTTGTTTTGGGGTGTTTTTATCGCAGTGTGCGATCTGTAATTTTTGTTCTTAAACTTACATTATACTGCAATCGTTCTGGGATAAGCGTATATGTTGTGCAAATCATGTCTGTATGCATGTGTTAACGTTATATTTTGATTTATATTTGTAGGGTGGGGTAATTTAGGGTTTGTTTTGTTTGCAAAAGTAAGGTTAGAATCGTATTTTTATTAGTTGCTTTCCTTGTAATTTTGAACTAAAGCGAATATGTAGGAGTGTTTTACGTGGAGATATCTACTGTCTGGGGTTAGCTAGGTTAGAAGTATGGGATTCTTTCTTGGTTTGATCCCTGGGCAGGTTGTATATAGGACTTGCACGATCCGAACTGGCCTGGTATGGGACAGGTCTGTTCGATGAAATGCAAGTATGTGTCATGTAATGTAATGTAATTGTAAGGGTATTGTGTTTTTAATTGTATTTGTTTGTGTTATGATATCTCTACGACTACATAACTTGCATATTTGAGTATTAATGGGAATTATTTTTGTGGGTGGTTAAAATTATGTATCACTATTATTGGAGTATGCTGTGCGATGAATATGTTGTTGTGAATATGAGGTCTCAGTTCGTGAACAGCCATAATGTAATGTGCTTTCCGGTTAGTTAATTAATATAGGGTCTTCTAAAGTTACTGGGGTTAAATTTCTGTTGGACATTATGGTCATCAGGTTCTGTAAGTCAGCTTGTTTTGCGTTTTAAGCTTGTAATCTGTTGTTGCTGGAAATCAGGGTCATCAGTTGCCTCATGTTAACTGTAGATGACATAGGCCTTCTGTTTAGTTCTTGCTATGGCAATCTCGGTCATCAGCCACTGTAGTTGAGTAAATTTTTCTGCTTTTGATTAATAATCCTAAATTTTTCGGCTTTATCGTTTGGAATGGTGCGTAAGTGTTCTCTGTTAGCCTCGTCTTTCGACAAGAGCGGCTTGTTTCTCATCTAACCGTATTTTTGGGCCATGTTAGGCATCCTTTGGTTGTACGTGTTGGTGTCTTTAACCTGAACGAGAAAATCTCATTGTACCTCGTGTACTGTTGAACTTAGTTCTTTTTATGTTGGATTTTTCTCACCCAGGCGGATGTCGGCTGTATTCTCATCGGGTGTCGAACCTCAATTTCGTTCCTTGTGTGTGTGTATTGGTGTTTGATTTTCTGCGCTGCCATTTTCTTCTTCGTTCTTGTCGTTACTGTAACTGCGTTTGAATTCCTCAGTGTCCCCATGCCAGGTAATGTGTGCGGTCACGAACCAACTATGTAGAGGCATACATGTCAGATTAATTAATTTTCTTTTTCAAAACCTTAAGGCCGGCCAACAAAATTTCTAGAGTGCATCTATCACACATTAAGCGAGGTGGAGAGGTGTCTAATGAGGAAATGCTACCGTAAATTTTGTAAAACGAATTTTGTATAATGTAGAGTGTCCCTAAAATTCATTGAAGCCTTCTGGTATCTGTTCCTTGTGGAATTTTGAATTTAATTGGGTTTGCAAACTCTGATGGGATACAAAATGTAAATGTTGGGAAGTTCCCATTGTAATGGTAAATTGTAAAAGTGTACCTAATTTTGATGTTCCATAGGAGATGCTAATATGTAAGTTGGGCTCGGTGGGAGACCTAACTCATGGTAACCTTGTATTCCTGTTCCCTTTGGGAATTTTAGTGGTCATTCCTCTACCGTAGTTCCTTCGAAATGTATAGTCATCCAACTCATGTAATCTTGAAAGGTACTTCGAATCTGTAAAAAGGTAAACTTGTTAATGAAATTTTGTAAGCACGGATCTAGGGCTTGGTCAGAAATATTTCCTTCATTTAAATTCAACCTTGTTTCTCTTTTGTAAAATGTTGTAAGAAATTGTAATTTTGTAAACTTTTATTTTTGAAATTAGATTAACTTCTATTTTTGTAAATGGCTGCCCACGCGTCACATAATATCTTGCACATTGCTTCTACCTACTTCGTCTAAGCGAACTACATTGGACTTGTTGAAAATTTTCCTAACGTGTCTCGGACTATGAAAGCACTGCAGGTGCTGGTGTTCTGCGTTTCTGAAGAATTATGGACACAGGGAAGCTGTTAACTAAGTTGTTTGCGAGGTGATCAATTATCCATTCCCTGATAATCTGACCCTGCATTCTTCCTAACCAAAACGATGCGGTTTCATCCATCAATTGGAGTTAACTGGTGAACATTATCTTCGGGAAACATCTCTGGTGAATCGACAAGTTAAGGAGTACTGTCTATGCCTTGGCATATTCGTGAACGGTGTTCACGCTTAAGGGAGGGAGACTGATACGTGCAAGGGCACGTCCCTACTCTTTCAAACATGTATATACGCTTGGATTGTAACATCTCGACATTTGAAACGACCGCCTGGTGACTTGCTTCCCATTTTGAACACGAGATGGTAGCACCTGTCGGACTTTGAAAGATTTCAAATAGTTCCTGGCTCCCCTCTAGGTAGCGTGTGCTCCGCCTTATAAAACTCCTTATATGCATGACATAATTGAAAGACAATTGCATTCCAGCGTCTTAAAACAAATGCCGGTGTATTCATGATACCGCCAAATTATGAACTTATTTATGACATTGTTGTTTTGAGGTGTCACTCCGTGATTGGACAATATTATTTACATGTATACAGTTCGGATTTGACAAGAAAATTCTCCGCCATTTTTGGGAGTCTCGATTAGCATCGTGAAGTAAACCCATCTAGCTGTCTGGTCGTGAAAGGTGTCTCCACTAATGGGGGCGTTTAGCCCTCATTCTCTACAAAATATATGTATTCAAGAGAAAATGTAATTGCCTGTTTTCTTCAGGCTGTGAAATTTCATCGTTCCGCCGTGAAGAGGAAATGTGCACAGTTAATCGCAACTGGATGCGATCGAGTGCGGTCATCTACACGAGGCATGGGCATGTTAGCCATTTTTTGTGAAGCACTTGTAGTTACGTAAAATTATGTGTTAATTACTTTAGTATTATTGTGTCTCCACTGTGAAGAATTTAAGGTACGTTTTTCTAATTTAATTTATCTAATTATTTTATTTTGGGAGCTCCAATTTTGGCCGTGTACGAATGTTGATCTTCTGTTATTGTCTGGCTTGTAGGCCTAAAGTTTCTTTTACGTTGTAATGACGTTTCCTTGTATATATTAAGTTTATTATTATTTTGTACCTTCTGGAGACACATTTATTAGTTTGTTTTACGTTTAAAATTATTATTTATTTTCATGTGGCAAGCTTGGGATTGTCGTTTTTTTTAAATCTATGTAAGATCCGTCCTGTTTTAAAAAGACTTGCATTAATAGTTTTTAGATGTAATTGTTTTCCGTCGTTCATTTCCTTCTGCTAATGTTTAAATTTAATCTCATTTATTGTTTGCCGTAATTTCGATCTGGCATGCCGTTTCCTTGCGTTTTTGTCGCCATGTTATGAAGTGATGCATTATGGTCTCTTGGTCAGTCTATAGGCGTCCAGCGGGAAGCACTAACGTGTTCTGTTAACTTAAGATGTTTTTTTATTTTACCTTGTCGGTTCAACCTTGTGTTTTTAGTAATTGTTCCTGTGTTTATCTCCATCATGCAAATTAATAGATTGTTTCCAATTTCAGTTCTATTTAGTTAATTTAACTTTTTCCGTTTCTGCTGAAGGTGCTGTTTATATTTTAACATGGATCTACGCATGCCGGATCGCTATTGCATTCCATTGCAAATTGTCAAGCCCTTTCTCAGTATGTTATGCATGTAATATTTATTTTAACCTTTGGGCTGTTTTACTTTTTAATTTTAATCTAAGCCTTTTTCTTCTCCTTTGGCCTTGCAAACAAGCATGTTTGGCGGTCTCTTTAATTCATTGTAAAATATTGGTGGCTGATGCATGTTCTTTTTCTGGTGGAGGTGTTCTTTAAATTTTTAATATTAAACCTTTGGTTTATCCTTTTTTAAACTTTTGTTGTGGCATTATTTCACCGACGGCAGTTCCGTTGGTTTTTGGGGGGGTGTTTGTACGATAGCCTGTGTGTGTTGTCCCCTTCTCCATCTTCCTTCCACTCCTTTGGAGCTCTTCTGTTGGGACTTGCCTTCTGGAGGTGATTTTGCTGCGGAAGTGACCCGGACCTCTGAATACAGGTAAGTTGGCCCATCCACGCCCTCCGTACACGTCTCATTCTGGTAAGCCAAGCGATGGTGTCTCTCCACGGTGTCACAATGGTGAAGCAGAGCGTTGGTTATCGAGTTACCGACGTGCTGCTGGCCAGTGCCGTTAATGTGGGGTTACATTTTGGTAGCAGATCCTGCTCATGTTCACTTCCGTAACTACCCCCTCCCCAGTACCCACAGGCTGTTTTATGGACCCCTCTAATGCTGATGGGTCAGTTGTTGGTGTGATTTTGTCACGCTAGTGCACTTGATGTTGTGCAAAGCTAATCCTTGTCGTTTGTTTTGTTTCATGGTTGCCTCTGAATGTACATGTGGAATGCTGTATGTAACCTGTTCTAAACGAGGCGTTTACTCCTGTATTTTACCCTGTTGGTGTGCAACATTCCAACTTAAGAAGCAGCCCGGTGAGTGACTGACATGTGTTCTTGGCATGGGAAATGGGATTTCTTAATGTTCTGATAGCCTATATGCTGCGTGTGAAGGCATCCTGGAGCCCCGTCGGAAGCTTGTAGCCTGATGTTTTGTGCCTATTTTTGTAATTTAGCTCCCGGTTCTCGAGCCAAGCAGGTGGTGACGTATGCAGTTCTGGGCTACGTGGTGCATGATGGTTTTTGTCGAAATTTCAGGTGTCGAGGCAGTGTTGGTGTTTAAGAAGACTGTTGTGTTCCTGTATGTTTCTTTGCATGATATTCTGTGGTGATATGCTGTCCTCGTAAATTATTTATTATGGAACTGTCACGCCTACTGGTGTTATGGCAAAGTGTAGTCCGATTAAAAGGGCTAACCTATGGAAATCTGCCCGCCCTATGTCCCTATTGTGGTGCCAGAAGGCACATTTAACATGCATGTCACTATTTTTTGGCTAGGAATTCTTCCCAAATTCATTCAAGGTAAGTGTTTGTTTTGGGGTGTTTTTATCGCAGTGTGCGATCTGTAATTTTTGTTCTTAAACTTACATTATACTGCAATCGTTCTGGGATAAGCGTATATGTTGTGCAAATCATGTCTGTATGCATGTGTTAACGTTATATTTTGATTTATATTTGTAGGGTGGGGTAATTTAGGGTTTGTTTTGTTTGCAAAAGTAAGGTTAGAATCGTACTTTTATTAGTTGCTTTCCTTGTAATTTTGAACTAAAGCGAATATGTAGGAGTGTTTTACGTGGAGATATCTACTGTCTGGGGTTAGCTAGGTTAGAAGTATGGGATTCTTTCTTGGTTTGATCCCTGGGCAGGTTGTATATAGGACTTGCACGATCCGAACTGGCCTGGTATGGGACAGGTCTGTTCGATGAAATGCAAGTATGTGTCATGTAATGTAATGTAATTGTAAGGGTATTGTGTTTTTAATTGTATTTGTTTGTGTTATGATATCTCTACGACTACATAACTTGCATATTTGAGTATTAATGGGAATTATTTTTGTGGGTGGTTAAAATTATGTATCACTATTATTGGAGTATGCTGTGCGATGAATATGTTGTTGTGAATATGATGTCTCAGTTCGTGAACAGCCATAATGTAATGTGCTTTCCGGTTAGTTAATTAATATAGGGTCTTCTAAAGTTACTGGGGTTAAATTTCTGTTGGACATTATGGTCATCAGGTTCTGTAAGTCAGCTTGTTTTGCGTTTTAAGCTTGTAATCTGTTGTTGCTGGAAATCAGGGTCATCAGTTGCCTCATGTTAACTGTAGATGACATAGGCCTTCTGTTTAGTTCTTGCTATGGCAATCTCGGTCATCAGCCACTGTAGTTGAGTAAAATTTTCTGCTTTTGATTAATAATCCTAAATTTTTCGGCTTTATCGTTTGGAATGGTGCGTAAGTGTTCTCTGTTAGCCTCGTCTTTCGACAAGAGCGGCTTGTTTCTCATCTAACCGTATTTTTGGGCCATGTTAGGCATCCTTTGGTTGTACGTGTTGGTGTCTTTAACCTGAACGAGAAAATCTCATTGTACCTCGTGTACTGTTGAACTTAGTTCTTTTTATGTTGGATTTTTCTCACCCAGGCGGATGTCGGCTGTATTCTCATCGGGTGTCGAACCTCAATTTCGTTCCTTGTGTGTGTGTATTGGTGTTTGATTTTCTGCGCTGCCATTTTCTTCTTCGTTCTTGTCGTTACTGTAACTGCGTTTGAATTCCTCAGTGTCCCCATGCCAGGTAATGTGTGCGGTCACGAACCAACTATGTAGAGGCATACATGTCAGATTAATTAATTTTCTTTTTCAAAACCTTAAGGCCGGCCAACAAAATTTCTAGAGTGCATCTATCACACATTAAGCGAGGTGGAGAGGTGTCTAATGAGGAAATGCTACCGTAAATTTTGTAAAACGAATTTTGTATAATGTAGAGTGTCCCTAAAATTCATTGAAGCCTTCTGGTATCTGTTCCTTGTGGAATTTTGAATTTAATTGGGTTTGCAAACTCTGATGGGATACAAAATGTAAATGTTGGGAAGTTCCCATTGTAATGGTAAATTGTAAAAGTGTAGGCTACCTAATTTTGATGTTCCATAGGAGATGCTAATATGTAAGTTGGGCTCGGTGGGAGACCTAACTCATGGTAACCTTGTATTCCTGTTCCCTTTGGGAATTTTAGTGGTCATTCCTCTACCGTAGTTCCTTCGAAATGTATAGTCATCCAACTCATGTAATCTTGAAAGGTACTTCGAATCTGTAAAAAGGTAAACTTGTTAATGAAATTTTGTAAGCACGGATCTAGGGCTTGGTCAGAAATATTTCCTTCATTTAAATTCAACCTTGTTTCTCTTTTGTAAAATGTTGTAAGAAATTGTAATTTTGTAAACTTTTATTTTTGAAATTAGATTAACTTCTATTTTTGTAAATGGCTGCCCACGCGTCACATAATATCTTGCACATTGCTTCTACCTACTTCGTCTAAGCGAACTACATTGGACTTGTTGAAAATTTTCCTAACGTGTCTCGGACTATGAAAGCACTGCAGGTGCTGGTGTTCTGCGTTTCTGAAGAATTATGGACACAGGGAAGCTGTTAACTAAGTTGTTTGCGAGGTGATCAATTATCCATTCCCTGATAATCTGACCCTGCATTCTTCCTAACCAAAACGATGCGGTTTCATCCATCAATTGGAGTTAACTGGTGAACATTATCTTCGGGAAACATCTCTGGTGAATCGACAAGTTAAGGAGTACTGTCTATGCCTTGGCATATTCGTGAACGGTGTTCACGCTTAAGGGAGGGAGACTGATACGTGCAAGGGCACGTCCCTACTCTTTCAAACATGTATATACGCTTGGATTGTAACATCTCGACATTTGAAACGACCGCCTGGTGACTTGCTTCCCATTTTGAACACGAGATGGTAGCACCTGTCGGACTTTGAAAGATTTCAAATAGTTCCTGGCTCCCCTCTAGGTAGCGGGTGCTCCGCCTTATAAAACTCCTTATATGCATGACATAATTGAAAGACAATTGCATTCCAGCGTCTTAAAACAAATGCCGGTGTATTCATGATACCGCCAAATTATGAACTTTTTTATGACATTGTTGTTTTGAGGTGTCACTCCGTGATTGGACAATATTATTTACATGTATACAGTTCGGATTTGACAAGAAAATTCTCCGCCATTTTTGGGAGTCTCGATTAGCATCGTGAAGTAAACCCATCTAGCTGTCTGGTCGTGAAAGGTGTCTCCACTAATGGGGGCGTTTAGCCCCCATTCTCTACAAAATATATGTATTCAAGAGAAAATGTAATTGCCTGTTTTCTTCAGGCTGTGAAATTTCATCGTTCCGCCGTGAAGAGGAAATGTGCACAGTTAATCGCAACTGGATGCGATCGAGTGCGGTCATCTACACGAGGCATGGGGGCGTGTTAGCCATTTTTTGTGAAGCACTTGTAGTTACGTAAAATTATGTGTTAATTACTTTAGTATTATTGTGTCTCCACTGTGAAGAATTTAAGGTACGTTTTTCTAATTTAATTTATCTAATTATTTTATTTTGGGAGCTCCAATTTTGGCCGTGTACGAATGTTGATCTTCTGTTATTGTCTGGCTTGTAGGCCTAAAGTTTCTTTTACGTTGTAATGACGTTTCCTTGTATATATTAAGTTTATTATTATTTTGTACCTTCTGGAGACACATTTATTAGTTTGTTTTACGTTTAAAATTATTATTTATTTTCATGTGGCAAGCTTGGGATTGTCGTTTTTTTTAAATCTATGTAAGATCCGTCCAGTTTTAAAAAGACTTGCATTAATAGTTTTTAGATGTAATTGTTTTCCGTCGTTCATTTCCTTCTGCTAATGTTTAAATTTAATCTCATTTATTGTTTGCCGTAATTTCGATCTGGCATGCCGTTTCCTTGCGTTTTTGTCGCCATGTTATGAAGTGATGCATTATGGTCTCTTGGTCAGTCTATAGGCGTCCAGCGGGAAGCACTAACGTGTTCTGTTAACTTAAGATGTTTTTTTATTTTACCTTGTCGGTTCAACCTTGTGTTTTTAGTAATTGTTCCTGTGTTTATCTCCATCATGCAAATTAATAGATTGTTTCCAATTTCAGTTCTATTTAGTTAATTTAACTTTTTCCGTTTCTGCTGAAGGTGCTGTTTATATTTTAACATGGATCTACGCATGCCGGATCGCTATTGCATTCCATTGCAAATTGTCAAGCCCTTTCTCAGTATGTTATGCATGTAATATTTATTTTAACCTTTGGGCTGTTTTACTTTTTAATTTTAATCTAAGCCTTTTTCTTCTCCTTTGGCCTTGCAAACAAGCATGTTTGGCGGTCTCTTTAATTCATTGTAAAATATTGGTGGCTGATGCATGTTCTTTTTCTGGTGGAGGTGTTCTTTAAATTTTTAATATTAAACCTTTGGTTTATCCTTTTTAAACTTTTGTTGTGGCATTATTTCACCGACGGCAGTTCCGTTGGTTTTTGGGGGGGTGTTTGTACGATAGCCTGTGTGTGTTGTCCCCTTCTCCATCTTCCTTCCACTCCTTTGGAGCTCTTCTGTTGGGACTTGCCTTCTGGAGGTGATTTTGCTGCGGAAGTGACCCGGACCTCTGAATACAGGTAAGTTGGCCCATCCACGCCCTCCGTACACGTCTCATTCTGGTAAGCCAAGCGATGGTGTCTCTCCACGGTGTCACAATGGTGAAGCAGAGCGTTGGTTATCGAGTTACCGACGTGCTGCTGGCCAGTGCCGTTAATGTGGGGTTACATTTTGGTAGCAGATCCTGCTCATGTTCACTTCCGTAACTACCCCCTCCCCAGTACCCACAGGCTGTTTTATGGACCCCTCTAATGCTGATGGGTCAGTTGTTGGTGTGATTTTGTCACGCTAGTGCACTTGATGTTGTGCAAAGCTAATCCTTGTCGTTTGTTTTGTTTCATGGTTGCCTCTGAATGTACATGTGGAATGCTGTATGTAACCTGTTCTAAACGAGGCGTTTACTCCTGTATTTTACCCTGTTGGTGTGCAACATTCCAACTTAAGAAGCAGCCCGGTGAGTGACTGACATGTGTTCTTGGCATGGGAAATGGGATTTCTTAATGTTCTGATAGCCTATATGCTGCGTGTGAAGGCATCCTGGAGCCCCGTCGGAAGCTTGTAGCCTGATGTTTTGTGCCTATTTTTGTAATTTAGCTCCCGGTTCTCGAGCCAAGCAGGTGGTGACGTATGCAGTTCTGGGCTACGTGGTGCATGATGGTTTTTGTCGAAATTTCAGGTGTCGAGGCAGTGTTGGTGTTTAAGAAGACTGTTGTGTTCCTGTATGTTTCTTTGCATGATATTCTGTGGTGATATGCTGTCCTCGTAAATTATTTATTATGGAACTGTCACGCCTACTGGTGTTATGGCAAAGTGTAGTCCGATTAAAAGGGCTAACCTATGGAAATCTGCCCGCCCTATGTCCCTATTGTGGTGCCAGAAGGCACATTTAACATGCATGTCACTATTTTTGGCTAGGAATTCTTCCCAAATTCATTCAAGGTAAGTGTTTGTTTTGGGGTGTTTTTATCGCAGTGTGCGATCTGTAATTTTTGTTCTTAAACTTACATTATACTGCAATCGTTCTGGGATAAGCGTATATGTTGTGCAAATCATGTCTGTATGCATGTGTTAACGTTATATTTTGATTTATATTTGTAGGGTGGGGTAATTTAGGGTTTGTTTTGTTTGCAAAAGTAAGGTTAGAATCGTATTTTTATTAGTTGCTTTCCTTGTAATTTTGAACTAAAGCGAATATGTAGGAGTGTTTTACGTGGAGATATCTACTGTCTGGGGTTAGCTAGGTTAGAAGTATGGGATTCTTTCTTGGTTTGATCCCTGGGCAGGTTGTATATAGGACTTGCACGATCCGAACTGGCCTGGTATGGGACAGGTCTGTTCGATGAAATGCAAGTATGTGTCATGTAATGTAATGTAATTGTAAGGGTATTGTGTTTTTAATTGTATTTGTTTGTGTTATGATATCTCTACGACTACATAACTTGCATATTTGAGTATTAATGGGAATTATTTTTGTGGGTGGTTAAAATTATGTATCACTATTATTGGAGTATGCTGTGCGATGAATATGTTGTTGTGAATATGAGGTCTCAGTTCGTGAACAGCCATAATGTAATGTGCTTTCCGGTTAGTTAATTAATATAGGGTCTTCTAAAGTTACTGGGGTTAAATTTCTGTTGGACATTATGGTCATCAGGTTCTGTAAGTCAGCTTGTTTTGCGTTTTAAGCTTGTAATCTGTTGTTGCTGGAAATCAGGGTCATCAGTTGCCTCATGTTAACTGTAGATGACATAGGCCTTCTGTTTAGTTCTTGCTATGGCAATCTCGGTCATCAGCCACTGTAGTTGAGTAAAATTTTCTGCTTTTGATTAATAATCCTAAATTTTTCGGCTTTATCGTTTGGAATGGTGCGTAAGTGTTCTCTGTTAGCCTCGTCTTTCGACAAGAGCGGCTTGTTTCTCATCTAACCGTATTTTTGGGCCATGTTAGGCATCCTTTGGTTGTACGTGTTGGTGTCTTTAACCTGAACGAGAAAATCTCATTGTACCTCGAGTACTGTTGAACTTAGTTCTTTTTATGTTGGATTTTTCTCACCCAGGCGGATGTCGGCTGTATTCTCATCGGGTGTCGAACCTCAATTTCGTTCCTTGTGTGTGTGTATTGGTGTTTGATTTTCTGCGCTGCCATTTTCTTCTTCGTTCTTGTCGTTACTGTAACTGCGTTTGAATTCCTCAGTGTCCCCATGCCAGGTAATGTGTGCGGTCACGAACCAACTATGTAGAGGCATACATGTCAGATTAATTAATTTTCTTTTTCAAAACCTTAAGGCCGGCCAACAAAATTTCTAGAGTGCATCTATCACACATTAAGCGAGGTGGAGAGGTGTCTAATGAGGAAATGCTACCGTAAATTTTGTAAAACGAATTTTGTATAATGTAGAGTGTCCCTAAAATTCATTGAAGCCTTCTGGTATCTGTTCCTTGTGGAATTTTGAATTTAATTGGGTTTGCAAACTCTGATGGGATACAAAATGTAAATGTTGGGAAGTTCCCATTGTAATGGTAAATTGTAAAAGTGTACCTAATTTTGATGTTCCATAGGAGATGCTAATATGTAAGTTGGGCTCGGTGGGAGACCTAACTCATGGTAACCTTGTATTCCTGTTCCCTTTGGGAATTTTAGTGGTCATTCCTCTACCGTAGTTCCTTCGAAATGTATAGTCATCCAACTCATGTAATCTTGAAAGGTACTTCGAATCTGTAAAAAGGTAAACTTGTTAATGAAATTTTGTAAGCACGGATCTAGGGCTTGGTCAGAAATATTTCCTTCATTTAAATTCAACCTTGTTTCTCTTTTGTAAAATGTTGTAAGAAATTGTAATTTTGTAAACTTTTATTTTTGAAATTAGATTAACTTCTATTTTTGTAAATGGCTGCCCACGCGTCACATAATATCTTGCACATTGCTTCTACCTACTTCGTCTAAGCGAACTACATTGGACTTGTTGAAAATTTTCCTAACGTGTCTCGGACTATGAAAGCACTGCAGGTGCTGGTGTTCTGCGTTTCTGAAGAATTATGGACACAGGGAAGCTGTTAACTAAGTTGTTTGCGAGGTGATCAATTATCCATTCCCTGATAATCTGACCCTGCATTCTTCCTAACCAAAACGATGCGGTTTCATCCATCAATTGGAGTTAACTGGTGAACATTATCTTCGGGAAACATCTCTGGTGAATCGACAAGTTAAGGAGTACTGTCTATGCCTTGGCATATTCGTGAACGGTGTTCACGCTTAAGGGAGGGAGACTGATACGTGCAAGGGCACGTCCCTACTCTTTCAAACATGTATATACGCTTGGATTGTAACATCTCGACATTTGAAACGACCGCCTGGTGACTTGCTTCCCATTTTGAACACGAGATGGTAGCACCTGTCGGACTTTGAAAGATTTCAAATAGTTCCTGGCTCCCCTCTAGGTAGCGTGTGCTCCGCCTTATAAAACTCCTTATATGCATGACATAATTGAAAGACAATTGCATTCCAGCGTCTTAAAACAAATGCCGGTGTATTCATGATACCGCCAAATTATGAACTTATTTATGACATTGTTGTTTTGAGGTGTCACTCCGTGATTGGACAATATTATTTACATGTATACAGTTCGGATTTGACAAGAAAATTCTCCGCCATTTTTGGGAGTCTCGATTAGCATCGTGAAGTAAACCCATCTAGCTGTCTGGTCGTGAAAGGTGTCTCCACTAATGGGGGCGTTTAGCCCCCATTCTCTACAAAATATATGTATTCAAGAGAAAATGTAATTGCCTGTTTTCTTCAGGCTGTGAAATTTCATCGTTCCGCCGTGAAGAGGAAATGTGCACAGTTAATCGCAACTGGATGCGATCGAGTGCGGTCATCTACACGAGGCATGGGGGCGTGTTAGCCATTTTTTGTGAAGCACTTGTAGTTACGTAAAATTATGTGTTAATTACTTTAGTATTATTGTGTCTCCACTGTGAAGAATTTAAGGTACGTTTTTCTAATTTAATTTATCTAATTATTTTATTTTGGGAGCTCCAATTTTGGCCGTGTACGAATGTTGATCTTCTGTTATTGTCTGGCTTGTAGGCCTAAAGTTTCTTTTACGTTGTAATGACGTTTCCTTGTATATATTAAGTTTATTATTATTTTGTACCTTCTGGAGACACATTTATTAGTTTGTTTTACGTTTAAAATTATTATTTATTTTCATGTGGCAAGCTTGGGATTGTCGTTTTTTTTAAATCTATGTAAGATCCGTCCAGTTTTAAAAAGACTTGCATTAATAGTTTTTAGATGTAATTGTTTTCCGTCGTTCATTTCCTTCTGCTAATGTTTAAATTTAATCTCATTTATTGTTTGCCGTAATTTCGATCTGGCATGCCGTTTCCTTGCGTTTTTGTCGCCATGTTATGAAGTGATGCATTATGGTCTCTTGGTCAGTCTATAGGCGTCCAGCGGGAAGCACTAACGTGTTCTGTTAACTTAAGATGTTTTTTTATTTTACCTTGTCGGTTCAACCTTGTGTTTTTAGTAATTGTTCCTGTGTTTATCTCCATCATGCAAATTAATAGATTGTTTCCAATTTCAGTTCTATTTAGTTAATTTAACTTTTTCCGTTTCTGCTGAAGGTGCTGTTTATATTTTAACATGGATCTACGCATGCCGGATCGCTATTGCATTCCATTGCAAATTGTCAAGCCCTTTCTCAGTATGTTATGCATGTAATATTTATTTTAACCTTTGGGCTGTTTTACTTTTTAATTTTAATCTAAGCCTTTTTCTTCTCCTTTGGCCTTGCAAACAAGCATGTTTGGCGGTCTCTTTAATTCATTGTAAAATATTGGTGGCTGATGCATGTTCTTTTTCTGGTGGAGGTGTTCTTTAAATTTTTAATATTAAACCTTTGGTTTATCCTTTTTTAAACTTTTGTTGTGGCATTATTTCACCGACGGCAGTTCCGTTGGTTTTTGGGGGGGTGTTTGTACGATAGCCTGTGTGTGTTGTCTCCATCTTCCTTCCACTCCTTTGGAGCTCTTCTGTTGGGACTTGCCTTCTGGAGGTGATTTTGCTGCGGAAGTGACCCGGACCTCTGAATACAGGTAAGTTGGCCCATCCACGCCCTCCGTACACGTCTCATTCTGGTAAGCCAAGCGATGGTGTCTCTCCACGGTGTCACAATGGTGAAGCAGAGCGTTGGTTATCGAGTTACCGACGTGCTGCTGGCCAGTGCCGTTAATGTGGGGTTACATTTTGGTAGCAGATCCTGCTCATGTTCACTTCCGTAACTACCCCCTCCCCAGTACCCACAGGCTGTTTTATGGACCCCTCTAATGCTGATGGGTCAGTTGTTGGTGTGATTTTGTCACGCTAGTGCACTTGATGTTGTGCAAAGCTAATCCTTGTCGTTTGTTTTGTTTCATGGTTGCCTCTGAATGTACATGTGGAATGCTGTATGTAACCTTTTCTAAACGAGGCGTTTACTCCTGTATTTTACCCTGTTGGTGTGCAACATTCCAACTTAAGAAGCAGCCCGGTGAGTGACTGACATGTGTTCTTGGCATGGGAAATGGGATTTCTTAATGTTCTGATAGCCTATATGCTGCGTGTGAAGGCATCCTGGAGCCCCGTCGGAAGCTTGTAGCCTGATGTTTTGTGCCTATTTTTGTAATTTAGCTCCCGGTTCTCGAGCCAAGCAGGTGGTGACGTATGCAGTTCTGGGCTACGTGGTGCATGATGGTTTTTGTCGAAATTTCAGGTGTCGAGGCAGTGTTGGTGTTTAAGAAGACTGTTGTGTTCCTGTATGTTTCTTTGCATGATATTCTGTGGTGATATGCTGTCCTCGTAAATTATTTATTATGGAACTGTCACGCCTACTGGTGTTATGGCAAAGTGTAGTCCGATTAAAAGGGCTAACCTATGGAAATCTGCCCGCCCTATGTCCCTATTGTGGTGCCAGAAGGCACATTTAACATGCATGTCACTATTTTTTGGCTAGGAATTCTTCCCAAATTCATTCAAGGTAAGTGTTTGTTTTGGGGTGTTTTTATCGCAGTGTGCGATCTGTAATTTTTGTTCTTAAACTTACATTATACTGCAATCGTTCTGGGATAAGCGTATATGTTGTGCAAATCATGTCTGTATGCATGTGTTAACGTTATATTTTGATTTATATTTGTAGGGTGGGGTAATTTAGGGTTTGTTTTGTTTGCAAAAGTAAGGTTAGAATCGTATTTTTATTAGTTGCTTTCCTTGTAATTTTGAACTAAAGCGAATATGTAGGAGTGTTTTACGTGGAGATATCTACTGTCTGGGGTTAGCTAGGTTAGAAGTATGGGATTCTTTCTTGGTTTGATCCCTGGGCAGGTTGTATATAGGACTTGCACGATCCGAACTGGCCTGGTATGGGACAGGTCTGTTCGATGAAATGCAAGTATGTGTCATGTAATGTAATGTAATTGTAAGGGTATTGTGTTTTTAATTGTATTTGTTTGTGTTATGATATCTCTACGACTACATAACTTGCATATTTGAGTATTAATGGGAATTATTTTTGTGGGTGGTTAAAATTATGTATCACTATTATTGGAGTATGCTGTGCGATGAATATGTTGTTGTGAATATGAGGTCTCAGTTCGTGAACAGCCATAATGTAATGTGCTTTCCGGTTAGTTAATTAATATAGGGTCTTCTAAAGTTACTGGGGTTAAATTTCTGTTGGACATTATGGTCATCAGGTTCTGTAAGTCAGCTTGTTTTGCGTTTTAAGCTTGTAATCTGTTGTTGCTGGAAATCAGGGTCATCAGTTGCCTCATGTTAACTGTAGATGACATAGGCCTTCTGTTTAGTTCTTGCTATGGCAATCTCGGTCATCAGCCACTGTAGTTGAGTAAAATTTTCTGCTTTTGATTAATAATCCTAAATTTTTCGGCTTTATCGTTTGGAATGGTGCGTAAGTGTTCTCTGTTAGCCTCGTCTTTCGACAAGAGCGGCTTGTTTCTCATCTAACCGTATTTTTGGGCCATGTTAGGCATCCTTTGGTTGTACGTGTTGGTGTCTTTAACCTGAACGAGAAAATCTCATTGTACCTCGTGTACTGTTGAACTTAGTTCTTTTTATGTTGGATTTTTCTCACCCAGGCGGATGTCGGCTGTATTCTCATCGGGTGTCGAACCTCAATTTCGTTCCTTGTGTGTGTGTATTGGTGTTTGATTTTCTGCGCTGCCATTTTCTTCTTCGTTCTTGTCGTTACTGTAACTGCGTTTGAATTCCTCAGTGTCCCCATGCCAGGTAATGTGTGCGGTCACGAACCAACTATGTAGAGGCATACATGTCAGATTAATTAATTTTCTTTTTCAAAACCTTAAGGCCGGCCAACAAAATTTCTAGAGTGCATCTATCACACATTAAGCGAGGTGGAGAGGTGTCTAATGAGGAAATGCTACCGTAAATTTTGTAAAACGAATTTTGTATAATGTAGAGTGTCCCTAAAATTCATTGAAGCCTTCTGGTATCTGTTCCTTGTGGAATTTTGAATTTAATTGGGTTTGCAAACTCTGATGGGATACAAAATGTAAATGTTGGGAAGTTCCCATTGTAATGGTAAATTGTAAAAGTGTACCTAATTTTGATGTTCCATAGGAGATGCTAATATGTAAGTTGGGCTCGGTGGGAGAACTAACTCATGGTAACCTTGTATTCCTGTTCCCTTTGGGAATTTTAGTGGTCATTCCTCTACCGTAGTTCCTTCGAAATGTATAGTCATCCAACTCATGTAATCTTGAAAGGTACTTCGAATCTGTAAAAAGGTAAACTTGTTAATGAAATTTTGTAAGCACGGATCTAGGGCTTGGTCAGAAATATTTCCTTCATTTAAATTCAACCTTGTTTCTCTTTTGTAAAATGTTGTAAGAAATTGTAATTTTGTAAACTTTTATTTTTGAAATTAGATTAACTTCTATTTTTGTAAATGGCTGCCCACGCGTCACATAATATCTTGCACATTGCTTCTACCTACTTCGTCTAAGCGAACTACATTGGACTTGTTGAAAATTTTCCTAACGTGTCTCGGACTATGAAAGCACTGCAGGTGCTGGTGTTCTGCGTTTCTGAAGAATTATGGACACAGGGAAGCTGTTAACTAAGTTGTTTGCGAGGTGATCAATTATCCATTCCCTGATAATCTGACCCTGCATTCTTCCTAACCAAAACGATGCGGTTTCATCCATCAATTGGAGTTAACTGGTGAACATTATCTTCGGGAAACATCTCTGGTGAATCGACAAGTTAAGGAGTACTGTCTATGCCTTGGCATATTCGTGAACGGTGTTCACGCTTAAGGGAGGGAGACTGATACGTGCAAGGGCACGTCCCTACTCTTTCAAACATGTATATACGCTTGGATTGTAACATCTCGACATTTGAAACGACCGCCTGGTGACTTGCTTCCCATTTTGAACACGAGATGGTAGCACCTGTCGGACTTTGAAAGATTTCAAATAGTTCCTGGCTCCCCTCTAGGTAGCGTGTGCTCCGCCTTATAAAACTCCTTATATGCATGACATAATTGAAAGACAATTGCATTCCAGCGTCTTAAAACAAATGCCGGTGTATTCATGATACCGCCAAATTATGAACTTATTTATGACATTGTTGTTTTGAGGTGTCACTCCGTGATTGGACAATATTATTTACATGTATACAGTTCGGATTTGACAAGAAAATTCTCCGCCATTTTTGGGAGTCTCGATTAGCATCGTGAAGTAAACCCATCTAGCTGTCTGGTCGTGAAAGGTGTCTCCACTAATGGGGGCGTTTAGCCCCCATTCTCTACAAAATATATGTATTCAAGAGAAAATGTAATTGCCTGTTTTCTTCAGGCTGTGAAATTTCATCGTTCCGCCGTGAAGAGGAAATGTGCACAGTTAATCGCAACTGGATGCGATCGAGTGCGGTCATCTACACGAGGCATGGGCGTGTTAGCCATTTTTTGTGAAGCACTTGTAGTTAAGTAAAATTATGTGTTAATTACTTTAGTATTATTGTGTCTCCACTGTGAAGAATTTAAGGTACGTTTTTCTAATTTAATTTATCTAATTATTTTATTTTGGGAGCTCCAATTTTGGCCGTGTACGAATGTTGATCTTCTGTTATTGTCTGGCTTGTAGGCCTAAAGTTTCTTTTACGTTGTAATGACGTTTCCTTGTATATATTAAGTTTATTATTATTTTGTACCTTCTGGAGACACATTTATTAGTTTGTTTTACGTTTAAAATTATTATTTATTTTCATGTGGCAAGCTTGGGATTGTCGTTTTTTTTAAATCTATGTAAGATCCGTCCAGTTTTAAAAAGACTTGCATTAATAGTTTTTAGATGTAATTGTTTTCCGTCGTTCATTTCCTTCTGCTAATGTTTAAATTTAATCTCATTTATTGTTTGCCGTAATTTCGATCTGGCATGCCGTTTCCTTGCGTTTTTGTCGCCATGTTATGAAGTGATGCATTATGGTCTCTTGGTCAGTCTATAGGCGTCCAGCGGGAAGCACTAACGTGTTCTGTTAACTTAAGATGTTTTTTTATTTTACCTTGTCGGTTCAACCTTGTGTTTTTAGTAATTGTTCCTGTGTTTATCTCCATCATGCAAATTAATAGATTGTTTCCAATTTCAGTTCTATTTAGTTAATTTAACTTTTTCCGTTTCTGCTGAAGGTGCTGTTTATATTTTAACATGGATCTACGCATGCCGGATCGCTATTGCATTCCATTGCAAATTGTCAAGCCCTTTCTCAGTATGTTATGCATGTAATATTTATTTTAACCTTTGGGCTGTTTTACTTTTTAATTTTAATCTAAGCCTTTTTCTTCTCCTTTGGCCTTGCAAACAAGCATGTTTGGCGGTCTCTTTAATTCATTGTAAAATATTGGTGGCTGATGCATGTTCTTTTTCTGGTGGAGGTGTTCTTTAAATTTTTAATATTAAACCTTTGGTTTATCCTGTTTTAAACTTTTGTTGTGGCATTATTTCACCGACGGCAGTTCCGTTGGTTTTTGGGGGGTGTTTGTACGATAGCCTGTGTGTGTTGTCCCCTTCTCCATCTTCCTTCCACTCCTTTGGAGCTCTTCTGTTGGGACTTGCCTTCTGGGGAGGTGATTTTGCTGCGGAAGTGACCCGGACCTCTGAATACAGGTAAGTTGGCCCATCCACGCTCCCCTTCACGTCTCAATTATAATTATTAATTTTATTTTTTTGTTTCTGTAATTTTATTCTTATATACTGGAAAGGATATTAGAAAGAAGAATGAGAAGAAAGGTGGAAGGAGAGTTGCAAGAGGAACAGTATGGCTTCAGGAGTGGAAGATCCACAGTGGACCGAATCTTTAGCTTGAGGCAGGTGATGGAAAAGAACTGGGAATATGGAGAGGATTTGATCATGACTTTCATAGATCTAGAAAAGGCATATGATAGTGTCCCCAGAGAGAAGGTATGGGAAACCATGGTTAAGAAGAGACTGGGAAGAGAAATGTTGGAAATGGTGCAAGCAATGTACAACAACTGTGTTAGCAGGGTACTGACCCCAGTTGGAAAGACAGATTGGTTTAGGAACAAGACTGGACTAAGACAGGGGAGTGTGCTGTCACCTCTCTTGTTCATAATGGTGATGGATGAAATTGTAAAGGAAACAAATGAAGCATATGGATATAAAGAAATGAAGTTACTGTTATTTGCAGATGATATTGTTGTCTGGGGAAGGAACACCGAAGAAGTGCAAAAACAACTAGATGCACTGAACGAAAATATTCAGAAGTACGGCCTGAAAATCAGTATAGAGAAAAGCAAGACCATGGTGATGACAAGAGGGGAAAGACAAGGAAAGGGCACTGTGAAAATTGGAAGTCAGAGTTTGGAAATTGTGGACACGTTCAAATACCTAGGAAGTGAATTGATGCAAACTGGTAGGTTGGACATGGAGATTGGCAGGAGAGTACAGCAGAGCAATGCATTCTATCAAAGTGTAAGAAAACTTGTTTGGGATAAGGAAGTACCAAGGAAAAGCAAGGAGGTAATGTATAAAGTGTACTATGTTCCCATATTAACTTATGCAGCTGAGACTTGGACTCTGACAAGCAGGCAAGAGAGTAGAATCCAAGCCAGTGAAATGAAATTCCTAAGTAGTATGATAGGAAAGACAGAGTGAGGAATGAAGATGTTAGGAAGGAAGTTGGGATGGGAAAACTAAATGAGAGAATTGAGAAGAATAAACTAAGGTGGTTTGGACATGTAAAGAGGATGGAGGAAAATAGAATACCAAGACAGATGCTGGAGGCGAAGTGCAAGGGTAAGAGAGCAAGAGGAAGACCTAGAACAAGGTGGATTGATTCAGTGAAGAATTATTGAATTAGTTAATGAACTTATTTCGAATTCATTTTTACAATTATTTTCATAATTTGTTTATAGTATGTTCATTATCTTAATTTTTATATTTCTTTTATTATTATTATTATTTCCGATTATTCCCCTTCAGGAGAGCGTGAGAACTTGAGCCAATCACAGCTTCACTTCCTGTTCCTCTCTTGTTTTCTTCCCAAAAGCTCTTCATTAGTTCACTGTGCTGTTTCTTCCTTTCCTCTGTCCATTTCTTCCCTGATGTGTCCTTCCTTGAGACTTGTACAATGTTCGTGTTTCTGATTGTATTCCTAAATTGTCCTTAATGTCATCTTCAGAGATTTTAAGTAATTCTATGTCTTCATGTACTTCTTTGTCCAACTGGTCTTTAATTTACTTGCATTCACGATATTGAAAATATTCTTAATGAGTCTGTTCTCATCCATCCTATACA
Organism: Meconema thalassinum; assembly: GCA_946902985.2. Classification (NCBI taxonomy): domain Eukaryota; kingdom Metazoa; phylum Arthropoda; class Insecta; order Orthoptera; family Tettigoniidae; genus Meconema; species Meconema thalassinum. The sequence goes on along the minus strand of OX336399.1, from coordinate 46,742,702 downwards.
GGGTCTTTCATATAAAGTAAGAACGGCAAGTGGCAGTTTTGTTATTGGCTAATGCGGTGGCCTTGGCCGAGCTTGTGGCGCACCATGGACCCCTGCTGTACTATTGAAAGCGCGCGCATAGTTTTTTTTTAAGTTCCGATGGACTGTATAAAAATAACAGATTGACATACCAAACTGATTTTACTACTAAATGTTTGCTTGGTATTCTTATGTCTCAACATAATCGCTAAAACGATTGAAAAATTTGTTGTATCGTTACACCAGCTTTCCAATGCCCTCGGCAAAATATTCTGCCGCCACTGAGGTGGGTACATCTGGACAGTCTCCTGAAGTTTTTCCTTTTTGGCGAGGCGTTGCCGCCCAATCATACCTTCAATTCTCGAGAAAGGTGAAAATCATTCACGACCACACTGTACCAACGTTACGATAGACTGTTACAAAGAATTCATATGTGAAGTTTTGCACCATCTGCCGTTTAGTCCAAACCAGCACTGAATGATTTTCACCTTTTTCGAGAATTAAAGGTATAGCCTAATTGGGCGGCAACGCCTCATCAAAAAGGAAAAACTTCAGGAGACTGTCAAGACGTACCCACTTCAGTGGCGGCAGAATACTTTGCCGAGGGCATTGGAAAGCTGTTGTAACGATACGACAAAGGTTTCAATCGTTTTGGCGATTATGTTGAGACATACGAATACAAAGCAAACATTTAGTAGTAAAATCAGTTTGGTATGTCAATCTGTTATTTTTATACAGTCCATCGGAACTTTAAAAAAAACTATGCGCGCGCTTTCAATAGTACAGCAGGGGTCCATGGTGCGCCACAAGCTCGGCCAAGGCCACCGCATCAGCCAATAACAAAACTGCCACTTGCCGTTCTTACTTTATATGAAAGATCCTGTATATGTGTCCATAGAACTGCAGACGTCTCTTCCTAAATTTATCAATAATGGTGTCTGTATTTTCATAATGTTCCTTTGTTGGTCTCCTGACCCAAATTCCATTACGGAAAACAGCGCCATGGATTTTCCTAAGAAGTTTTCGTTCCTATTTCGCAATATCATGAATTTTCGTCATTCTTCTAATAACTGTGGTTTCTGCCGCGTACAAGGCTTCAGGAAAAACAACAGCGTTGTAATGGCGCAGTTTTGCATTGCGAGATACTGCTCTTTTGTTATTCTTCTTCTTCGTCGCGAATGGGTCTCTTAGGACCACGCGGAATCAACAATGGTTAGCCTTTCTTGCAGCCCAGTACTCCTTCATACGCAACGAATGGGTTTGCTTCCGTTGTGCAGACCAGATATGGTGGTATGGCCGTCTTTCTTCCTCCTCGAAACCCCGTGTGAGTGCAAGTGTTCTGATGACATTTCGGTCTAGGAGATTTGGCGATCCTAATTCTTGCAAGTCTTTTTCAGTCTGTTTGTACCAATTTGATCTAGTTGTTTTGTTTTTCAAGTATGTGTGAATTTTGTGAGTTAGTCTATTTGGGTCCATTCTTTCCAGGTGCCCCAAGAATTGGATTCGTCGCATACGCATTTTGTCTGTGATTTTGGAGATGGTTTTATATATTTCAGCATTTGGCTTTGGAAGATGAACACCATCTTTGATTCTCGGTCCTAAGATTTTCCTCATTATTTTACGTTCCTTCACTTCCAACTGATCTCGAAGTGTTCTATGTTCTATTTCTTTTATTATTGTAATTTTATTTATATAATTTATATTTCTATATTTCTACTTTATTTTGACACTTTAATTGTTAATGTTTTTAGTTTTGATTTTTTTTAATGTTATCCAACACATTACGTCAAGTACAGTAGATACGTATATAATATTTGATATTTAGAAATACTAGCACTTCAACATGAAAATTCTCCGAAATTTGGCTGAAAGATTCAACTATCAGCATCTTTCAAAGCATAAACTGTCCTTATGACAGGTGGTTAATATAGAGACCACTATCCCGTAAAGCAGGGTTTCCCAAACCTTTTCTGACCATCGCCCACTTTCGAGATTTATAACTTGTTTTCGCCCACCTCATTTCAAAAAACGCACATATCTTAAAATTACTAACACGTACATTCAAATACCTACATAATAAGTTGAGAAATGAGGTTTTTACGGACATGTTTCTTAATAGGTGCATCATGTTTACATTAAACATGTACAAATAATAGGTCTATAAAAGGAATAACAATTAATGAAATTAATTAAAGAAAAAAAAATTAAAACTACATGAAATTGTATATCTAATTAATTAAACAACATGAATTTCAGTGTCTAATTAATGTGAGGGATGGATTTAATGAGTTTCAATCAATTTGTTGACATCAGGAGCCATGTTTGTTAGAAAAATTCTAATATCTCCTCGCCTTTCAATTTCTAACCAATTTCTAGATTTCGTGGCAAGATTATTTGACATAATTAAATTACTTGTTTGCAATTTTATTCCTTGTTTTTATCGGCAAAAACTTCTAGGTCATATTGTATATATAAAAAACTGAATTATTTGCCAACCAATCTTTTTCAAATCGCCCATTGAATTCACATTCTGTCAGTTTCGCCCACTGGTGAGCTAAAATCGCCCACTACTGGGTGAATTTGCCCAGTTTGGGAATCTCTGCCGTAAAGGGTTAAAACAGCAAATGTCATCATCATCATCTAATTAATTTGCCGGGACTGTACTTGAAACAAAAGCTGTATGCAAGCTATTCTATTTCGTTCCACACGCTAACCTAAAGTGTAAGTAAATATCTTTGATAGTATTTTGACGTTCCCAATCGAATATCAACAGGGAATTTATAATAAGTGAAGGCTTTGTTAACATGATGAAGACAGAAGTCCATCATGTTCGTTGGCAAACAGTATTTGATTACATAATTCTCCATGAATATTGAGCATGAGCAGGCACGCAGCTCCTAATGTTAAATAAATAATGAGTAACATCGCTTTGACGAGGGCTGTCTTGCTTGTTTACCCTGAAAAACCCGCGCTCCGCTCGAACATCTTACTAGGAAACGTGGAGGTAAGTCAAGAAAGCAAATATCTCAGGACAAATGACGCTCAGTGTTTGAATTTCCGAATGTCAAATGGCTGATTCAATCTTAGTCCGGAAATACGGGTAATTCTGTACATAAACTAAGTCATCACCATAGAAAGGAGACTGGTTAGAAGCATACTTGGCCTAAGAACGACAGAAACAGAATTCGACAGGCCACGGTCTAACAAGGAAATATGATGATGATAATTGTTGTTTTAAAGGGCGTAACATCTAGGTTATCGGCCCCTAATGGTCTGGGTGATAGCAAAAATGACAATGAAATTTTAACCAGAAAGAAAATTAATTGAGACTGAAAATACTTACAAAATGGAACTCAGATTGAAACGACCCACAAAATGGAGAATACTCACAAAAGGGAATTTAGAAGGAAAATACTCACAAAAGGAAGAGATTGAAAAATACGCACAAAATGTAGTTTAGGTTCAAAATACGTACAAAATGCAATGTAGAGTCGAAATACTGTACTTAAAAAATGCAAGTGAAATTGAAAATACCTACAAAATGCAAATGAGATTGAAAATACGTAAAAAATGCAATTGAGGTTCAAAATATTTACAAAATGCAAATGAAATTGAAAATACACAATGTAATTTAGATTGAAAAACGCACATTTCAGATTCTAAATATTCACAAAGTGCAATTGAAATTCAAAATACTTACAAAATGCAATTGAAATTGAAAATGCTTACAAAATGTGTAGTAGATTCAACTTCTCATTTGGATGGACAATACTTACAAAATGCAATTTAGATTGAAAATACTTACAAAATTGAATTAAGATTCAAAATACCCACAATATGCAATTCAGAATCAAAATACTTACAAAATGCCCAGCATACAAAATGCAATTTAGATTGAAAATATGTCCAAATGCGGTTTAGGTTGAAAATACTTACAAAATGCAATTGAAATTCAAAACACTCACAAAAGTCCCAGCCCCTATATTGAAAGACGTACTAGAAAGCAATTTAGATTGTCCATCCTTAACTAAGAAAACACTTAAGTTAATTATACGCCAAATCAATACTAATAATAACACACTTAAATGTCTACAATTACCGACAGTAGTGGCTACGCTGGCTAAAGCGCTGCGTTAGGTCATGGGGCCAAGCTCTCTGCTGACTCGGTAGACGCGTGGGTTCGAGCCCCACCGTCGGCTGTCCTTGAAATGGTTTTCCGTGGTTTCCCATTTTCAACACCAGGCAAATGCTGGAACAGTACCTTCTGACAGGCCACGGCCGCTTCCTTCCACATCCTTGCCCAGTTTCATTCATCTTCATCCCCATTCCATCTCTCATCCCGACGCGCAGGTCGCCCACGGGCGTCGACTAGAAAGACCTGCACTCGGCCTCTCAGGAGGCTACACGACAAAAAAAAATGTCTACAATTTATAGATCATTTGAAGTGTACATGTTTCGAAACAACAATGGTTTCTTCTTCAGCACAATTGAGAGAGAAAAACTTATTCTAAGGAAAAACTTAAATTAAAAATGGATATCCTTACAATACGTCTTAGAATAATTTTGAAAAACATTTATAAATCCTTAAAATTATCTATGAAAATTTAGGCAATTATATGGTTAATCTTCTGAAAAATATATATGAAAAATATTGTAAAAATTTCTCTTCTGAAAAATGTATTAGTTAAAATGATTCTCTGAACATAAACAGTATCTTAAAAAGAAGCTAGTAAAGCTTTAAAGTATTGTACCATGAAGTTGAAATAACACATGTAGTCATATCTCTGGAAATGATACTATCTTGGACCCTACTAATAGCATCAAGTCTAACTTTTGATGTTCATTCAGTTCTCATATGCCTTCTGTTCCGCATGCCAACTATTTCAATACGTGGTGGCATCTCAATCTCGAAAATCTTAATTCAGAGCATCAGATTGGCATCTACGTCGTAATGCCTTCAGTTCCGCGTGCCAACTATTTTGGGATATTTAATGTACCGTATTAATATTAAATATTAAACTCCGAAATATTTATAGGTCTTTCAATATTAAACATGTGATCATAAATCCTTCCTTATTATCGCTTATTATTGGCAATCCTTACAAAATGCAATTTAGATAGAAAAGACTTACACAATGCAACATAGATTGAAAGTACCTAAAAAATGGAGTGTAGAGTCAAAAGATTAGCTAAATTGAATGTAGATACACGGGGAGCCAATTAACAAAAACTGTGCGGGAATCTTAAAGAGAAACGGAAATATAATGAAAAGAAAAGAAAACAATAGGTCTGACCTCTAGAAGAATGAGGGATCAGGAAAGATGAGACAAGGGCCAATTAAGGCGGAAAAGGAAGAGACTCCCTTGGCCTCGGATACCCTAATATCGTCGGGGTCGGAAGAGAACAAGAGTTGACCAATGGAGGCCGATAGGAAAGAAGATGGAGATGAGCCCGGCACAAGTAAGTGGAAGCAATGCCGGACTCAGCGGGGGTCCCGTGGTCACCAACCCACGTCCCACTAGATGTGAGCCCCTGGGGGGTAACAAAGGAATATACACTCATGTAGAGAATATAATACAAAAGATGTGTGTGTATGTCTCTCTTTGGATATGAGGCGGCCGTGGCCTTAAGTTACGAACCATCAAGCATTTGCCTGCAGTAGAAGTGAGGAAACCATGGAATGGATGAGGTGGGGATCGAACCGAATTCCACCTCACGAGACTGCGTAAGCCCTTTTCCAGCCCTGAGACTAAAATTAAATTTCTTGGCAGAGCCGGGTATCGAGCCTGGACCTCCACCAAGAGATGAGGCACCCTGTATAGATGGGCGCAGTAACTCAAGTGAAGGCAATCAGCCAATGGCACTGAGGTGGACAGCTGATAAGCTCCCGCGGGATTATACCTCGCCTAGTCGTTAATAAATCACGTGACGTCGCGTGTGGATTAATGCCCCTCCACCGGCCCTTCTCCTCATGAGGAATGTCTGATTTAGACATTGATCACGTTTCGAATTGTTATTTCATTTATTCAAGTTCCCTAATTACGAGTTTGATACTGCAACTTTGCAGTCGGTCAACATAATAGAAATTTCATTGCAGCTGAAAGGCCATTAGTTAAAAATTGTAAAATAAACATAATACTGTACTAGTTGAAAACCATCAAAACATGACTGGCAATGAACAACATATTTACTGAAGAACTTTCCTATAAGGTGCGTTCAAAAAGTAACGAGCCGGAGGCTGCAATGCGCAAACCGGTGACTACATCGGCTAATCGTGGCGTGTGTAACGAGGTGTGGATCCAACCAGAGCGAGGAAGGTCACAGCCCGTCGCTAGAGGGCACGCGTGCACGTCACGTGACGATACAAAGTGCATCAATCGTCCAGCGCTGCCAGTCGCATTAGGCGTCAACCGAAGAGCAAAGAGGTGTTGTTCGGTTTCTGACAGCAGAAGGAGTAGGGGGAACGGACATTCATCGCCGAATGTCACAAGTGTACGGCGAACACGGCATGTACCTTGCAAGGGTCAAGGCGTGGCACAAGCGCTTCAGGGAAGGACGGGTGTCGTTAGCCGATGATGCCCGATCTGGGGCAGCCCCCTGCATTACCGATGACAACGTCCAGCTGGTTGATGCACTCATTACCCAGGACCGCCGAGTGACAGTGAACGCCATAGCCGCCGTGGTCGCTCCACGACAATGCACGACCTCATACGGCCAACACAGTCGCAGCACTCCTGCAGAAATTCAAATTGGAGGTTCTCGGCCATCCTCCATACAGTCCAGACCTCTCTCCCTGTGATTACGCCATGTTTGGCTCCCTGAAAAGGGCTCTGCAGGGCCAACGATTCACCTCGGACGCCGACGGCCAGCTGTACGTGCGGAACTGGGAATTTTATGAGCCAGCCATTCACCACCTCGTGCCACAGAGGGACAAGTGCCTCAACAGCCAGGGCCAATACTTCTAACATACAGGAACTGGTTTCTGTAATTATGCCTTCGGCTCGTTACTTTTTGAACGCACCTTATATATAGGTTACATTCTTTCTACGATTACTTTTTTGGCACTATTGCAACTTTAAGGCCGTCAAAAGATTGCACTCTAGATTTTAACATACTACTGGCAAAAATCTCACGTAGAGTAACCGGGATTTGAACCACGGACCCAGCAATGAGAGAAAGGCGTGCTGCCGTAATTGTCGTAATAAAAGAAATATTTCCGGTACAGCAGTGACAATTCAAATTGTAATCAACTTCTAACGACTCCCAGAAAGGTTTGTGAATCATAAATAATATATTTTCAATAATCTACCTTGTAAAAGTTAAGAAAAGGGAGGAGTACCAACTCTCAACAATTAATTAATCTTCCCCTCCTTTATGGTTCTTATAAATAACTCTTATATTAAAACGCGGTGGACATCCGCCATGTCTGTCATGACCACGCTTATTCTGCGCATGGGCTAGGTCCAATAATTTGGCATTTTTGTTTATAAATTTTAAAATATATGGTAACATATATGTTTATTTTAAAGACACTCTACAAAAATAGAGACCAAGGGCTTTCGTCAGAGTACATTACGAAGTCAATCGGTTCAGCCGTTCTGTCAATCTCACGGTAACAAAAATCAACATAGCATTTTAAATATATAGATATCATAACATGGCATTGTCTTTGCAATAGTCACTGAGTGTTTTTGTTCTTTTTTAACACCACATAAAGTGATAATATTCACATTTTTTGGTCACACAATACACATATACATTGATTATTTGCGTGGTGGAATTTTTTGGTTGTGCATAACTTATGGTGAAAACCTTGTATGGCAAGACGAATAGTGGCATGCCTCTGCGTTTAGTTTGTTGTTGTCCAATTTCTGTGTATCATAGCATCAGTTCCAAAAAAGTCTTCAATGATTTCTTCTTGCTATCTTTTTTGTCTGGCTATCACTGTATTGTATGCGTCTGTAGCTGAATCCCTAAGTCCTCCATGAAGAAACTTTCTCTGGAAAGCGCGTATATCATCCTATTTGGGGCGTACTGTCCTGCTCCTAGAGCTCTTTTCAAACATCTAGTTTTGACTTTGTCAATTCTCTCCATATTCCTGATGGTTAATTTGTTCCAGATGAGGGAGAACCCATATGTAGCAATGGGATTTACAGTGGTGTTAAAGAGCTTCATTGTTGTTGACAGGTCAAGGGATGTTCAGTTTTTTTATGCTATAAGTAGCATGCGTGACTGCTGATTAATGGAACATATGGAAACATAACCTGAAAAAATCCCATTTTTCTTATCGTTTCCGTTATGCTTTCTATAGTCCTGTATATTTCATCGTTAGAACTTAATTTTCATACTTTGTTTGTTTTCACTGGGCCTAAGATTTCTCTGATAATCCTCCTTTCTGGTACTTCAAGTTTGTCTCATTTATAATTTAATACTAGGCATTCATAAAATATTATTATTATTAGGCAACATTTTGACGTAATTGATAGTATTGACCCATTTTGAAAGCCTTGTTGCCATGGTAACCATAACTTATAGGTCTAGATCACTCGCGCACTTAAAAAAAATACTTTCGACGAAATTTTATTTTAGTAACTTTTTAGGGAGTCTCTATTAACACTGAAATTTCTTGTTGGTAGCACTGATTTTTAAAATATAAAATGACACTCCGAGACGCTAGAAGAAACATTGAAATTTTACCGACTTTTAGTAACTTTAGTTAGTTAGTTATTGAGGTTTAAAGAGGCGGATTTTAGTAACTTTATGGACTTCAAAACCAACACTACGAGTTCGCACAACCTCGCGGCCGATAGGCGCACTAACTTTCAATAATAGTAAGTAAGATGTTCTTATAGCAACATATAGATGTCACTACTGAACTAGATGACCATCACTTGTTGCCATGGTAACCACGCTAATCACAGATAGGCGCACTAACTTCCAATAATAGTAAGTAAGATGTTCTTATAGCAACATATAGATGTGTCTACTGAACTAGATGACCATCACTTGTTGCCATGGTAACCACGCTAATCACAGATAGGCGCACTAACTTCCAATAATAGTAAGTAAGATGTTCTTATAGCAACATATAGATGTCTCTACTGAACTAGATGACCAACACTTGTTGCCATGGTAACCACGCTAATCACAGATAGGCACACTAACTTCCAATAATAGTAAGTAAGATGTTCTTATAGCAACATATAGATGTGTCTACTGAACTAGATGACCATCACTTGTTGCCATGGTAACCACGCTAATCACAGATAGGCGTACTAACTTCCAATAATAGTAAGTAAGATGTTCTTATAGCAACATATAGATGTGTCTACTGAACTAGATGACCATCACTTGTTGCCATGGTAACCACGCTAATCACAGATAGGCGCACTAACTTCCAATAATAGTAAGTAAGATGTTCTTATAGCAACATATAGATGTCTCTACTTCGGCCGATAACCTAGATGTTAGGCCCTTAAAACAACAATTATCATCATCATCATGTCTCTACTGAACTAGATGACCATCACTTGTTGCCATGGTAACCACGCTAATCACAGATAGTCGTACCGGGTGAGTTAGTCGTGGTCGTTACGGCATGACTGCTGGCAGTCGCTCACATCCGGGAGGCGATGAGGTTCGAATCCCCCCGCCGGCAACCTTGAAGATGGTCTTCTGTGGTTTCCCATCTTCCTTCCAGGCAAATGCCGGGGTTGGTCCCTAACTATAGGCCACAGCCGCTACCTTCCAACTCCTCGCCCTTCCATTCCAACTTCCCTCCCCAACTGTACTTGTAGCTCACCCATTGGGTGTCCGTCTCGAAGCAGCTACAAAACTGGCGAGCCGAACATGTCCTCGGACACTCCCGGCACAAAAAGCCATACGCTAAAAAAAACAGATAGGCGCACTAACTTCCAATAATAGTAAGTAAGATGTTCTTATAGCAACATATAGATGCCTCTACTGAACTAGATGACCATCACTTGTTGCCATGGTAACCATGCTAATCACAGGCCTACTAACTTTCAATAATAGTAAGTAAGATGTTCTTATAGCAACATATAGATGCCTCTACTGAACTAGATGACCATCACTTATTGCCATGGTAACCATGCTAATCACAGGCCTACTAACTTCCAATAATAGTAAGTTAGATGTTCTTATAGCAACATATAGATGTCTCTACTGAACTAGATGACCATCACTTGTTGCCATGGTAACCATGCTAATCACAGGCCTACCAACTTTCAATAATAGTAAGTAAGATATTCTTATAGCAACATATAGATGCCTCTACTGAACTAGATGACCATCACTTGTTGCCATGGTAACCATGCTTATCACAGGCCTACTAACTTTCAATAATAGTAAGTAAGATGTTCTTATAGCAACATATAGATGCCTCTACTGAACTAGATGACCATCACTCGTTGCCATGGTAACCATGCTAATCACAGGCCTACTAACTTTCAATAATAGTAAGTAAGATGTTCTTATAGCAACATATAGATGCCTCTACTGAACTAGATGACCATCACTTGTTGCCATGGTAACCATGCTAATCACAGGCCTACTAACTTTCAATAATAGTAAGTAAGATGTTCTTATAGCAACATATAGATGCCTCTACTGAACTCGATGACCAACACTCGTTGCCATGGTAACCATGCTAATCACAGGCCTACTAACTTTCAATAATAGTAAGTAAGATGTTCTTATAGCAACATATAGATGTCTCTACTGAACTAGATGACCAACACTCGTTGCCATGGTAACCATGCTAATCGCAGGCCTACTAACTTTCAATAATATTAAATAAGATGTTCTTATAGCAACTTATACTGTAGATGCCTCTACTGAACTCGATGACCAACACTCGTTGCCATGGTAACCATGCTAATCACAGGCCTACTAACTTTCAATAATATTAAATAAGATGTTCTTATAGCAACTTATACTGTAGATGCCTCTACTGAACTAGATGACCAACACTCGTTGCCATGGTAACCATGCTAATCACAGGCCTACTAACTTTCAATAATAGTAAGTAAGATGTTCTTATAGCAACATATAGATGTCTCTACTGAACTAGATGACCAACACTCGTTGCCATGGTAACCATGCTAATCACAGGCCTACTAACTTTCAATAATATTAAATAAGATGTTCTTATAGCAACTTATACTGTAGATGCCTCTACTGAACTCGATGACCAACACTCGTTGCCATGGTAACCATGCTAATCACAGGCCTACTAACTTTCAATAATTTAAATAAGATGTTCTTATAGCAACTTATACTGTAGATGCCTCTACTGAACTAGATGACCAAACATGTTGCCATGGTAACCATGCTAATCACAGGCCTACTAACTTTCAAAAATATTAAATAAGATGTTCTTATAGCAACATATAGATGTCTCTACTGAACTAGATGACCATCACTTGTTGCCATGGTAACCATGCTAATCACAGATAGGCGTACTAACTTTCAATAATATTAAATAAGATGTTCTTATAGCAACTTATACTGTAGATGCCTCTACTGAACTAGATGACCAACACTTGTTGCCATGGTAACCATGCTAATCACAGGCCTACTAACTTTCAATAATATTAAATAAGATGTTCTTATAGCAACATATAGATGTCACTACTGAACTAGATGACCAACACTTGTTGCCATGGTAACCACGCTAATCACAGATAGGTGTACTAACTTTCAATAATAGTAAGTAAGATGTTCTTATGGCAACTTATACTGTAGATGTCTCTACTGAACTAGATGACCAACACTTGTTGCCATGGTAACCATGCTAATCACAGATAGGCGTACTAACTTTCAATAATATTAAATAAGATGTTCTTATAGCAACTTATACTGTAGATGCCTCTACTTAACTAGATGACCAACACTCGTTGCCATGGTAACCATGCTAATCACAGGCCTACTAACTTTCAATAATATTAAATAAGATGTTCTTATAGCAACTTATACTGTAGATGTCTCTACTGAACTAGATGACCATCACTTGTTGCCATGGTAACCATGCTAATCACAGATAGGCGTACTAACTTTCAATAATAGTAAGTAAGATGTTCTTATGGCAACTTATACAGTAGATGCCTCTACTGAACTAGATGACCAACACTTGTTGCCATGGTAACCATGCTAATCACAGGCTGGTGTACACGGTACCTGAGAGATAATTTTTATTGCTCCTTGCATGTTCATTTCTTCCTTCAAACACCAACAGTGATCTTCTATTTTCTCTTTGGTTCCTGTCTCTTATGCTTTTCATGAGTCTGTTCTAGATATATACCTTCTGTGACCCACCTAGCGTCATCTCGCAGCGAATCTCTGAAGCTCCTCAATTCTTCCTGGTGCTAGAGGACTTACTTATCCATTTGGCCACCAGATCCTGTTACCATCGCCAGCTATTTTCTCCTTGAGCAAGAGGACTACGTCTACTTCTTTACTCACCATGCTGCGCTAGCATCGCCTACTATCAACTCCTTGAAGATCATTCATCAAGAAGAACATTTATTTTTGATAAGTTGGTTATGTTTATAAGTTCTCCTTTTGTTTCCTACCCCCCACTCTTTTTCCCTTCCTTGGACCCTCCGTGCTCCGTTGAGCAGGTCTCACTTCTCAGTCGGCAGTTGACTCGGTCAGTTAAGGCTCCTCTCGAGCCAGCCTCCTCAAACCAAGAGGCATACTCTCTTCTACGCCATGTTGACAAAGTAGTTATCGTCAAAAGGAACTTCACTTTCAACATGAAATCAAGATAAGTACCATCTTAAAGTTTTAACCTCATCTTCATGGTTTTAACTTTCACGTGCTTTTAACTATACTTTTATAGACAGTGTGAGATTATTTATTTTGGGGCAAAAATCATTCTTCGTGGGATTTGCCATGTTGAGCTTTTGTTCGTACAAGCCAACCTTACTAGAAAAGAGGTTTTCTTAAGCTATTTAAATGAGAAATCCTCTCGCTACGTGGGATATTATCTAATACCCACTGTCTGTAATTCACCAAGCTAGTTCCTCCGTTGGATTTTCTTAACCCCATTTTTCTACTAAGATCATTCTGGAACCTTCCAGATCTTTTACTTTATCTGCAAGTCCTGCCGTCATGTATTTCTCACTTATTTGTGAGAATGCTATTTAAAATTGAAGAATCTTACTTCTAAATTACTACAATAGTGAATTTTCGTACACCGCTGGAATTTTCTATGGCGCATTTAATTGTAATTTACAACTTTCTCAAGAAATAGACTCTCGCCTACCTAGTGAAACCAGTTATCATTGCAATAACTTTCTTTCCCATAAACTTTGTGTTTCCATAGTGAACTTTTCATATGTTTCAACGAACTATAGTGAAAACCAGTGCTTGTTCAACTTTCTACCGCGTCGCGATTGTCCGTTTACATATAAATAAGGCCATGAACAATTTTCCTCAATCCCTATTTCTCTTTCCTAAACCTTTTACTAACAATCTGTAATAAACTTTTAAATTTAGGTCTGTTTCAACGAGGTGTCAATCCATAGATGTGCCCTCCCATTTTTTCTCATGTGTAATTAAGTAATCTCTGTATAATTACGCGTCCAGCACACCTTTCAACCTTACATTGTTTCTCCCTTATAATGAGAGAATACAATTCTTTCAACTCTTGAGTGAGTTATTTTTAGGTCTCACTAAATGGAAACTGCCCCATTTGGCTCGTGATTTCTATTTAAAACATAGGAGGTCGAGAACCTTCCTTTTGATTATCTCTTCAGGTTTCACAGTAAGTGACCTGCCCTTTTTTGTATAATTCTCATAAAGTAATTCTGTTTAAATATAAGAAGTTGTAGGAACTTCTATTTCATTCTTTATGTTTTTCTTATTGTTATTTTCGAAGTTGTAACCTTTTCTAAATCAGTTACCTGGTAATTTTTTTAAGTACACTCCTTGTACTCTTGTGAATGTTTAAACTTTAATCATTTCATTTGCCTTTTAAAATCTTACAAAGATGTTAGTACCAGGTTTAAAACCTTAAGAATTATTATTTGCCTGGAGCAATTTCTAAATGTTGTCGGAGGTCTGCGACCCCAAATTGTTAATAAGATTGAAACATATTTAATTGTTAAAGATATCAACTTCTTTGCATTGTTAAATAAATTAAATATTTGTTTTTGGATTCATCATTTCTCTGATACTACAGTTAGGCAAGATCCTGGCTTTCCTAGCTCTTCCTAGGTTCATGCTCTCATTCATACTCAATAAAGCTTTTACTATCTGTCTGGTCAGACCATCACCCTTCCCCATAGTACTTTTATGCATGCTTGGGAGGAAATACACTAAAGCCTTTCTCTGGCGAACCGCCCAAGTCTTAGCTGCGGTCCCAGTCAGCTTCGACCAAGCTCGTACCCACTTTAGGTATCCGAGAACGGATTTGCGGTGGCAACCGCTTCTAAATGTATTGAAAGTCAAATTCATAACTTTTGTGGGACTCTCCTCCTATTTTTCTATCCTTTTTCTCCAATCCAAAACCTACTTCCTTTTCTTAATCATCTTCCATTGGTGGGTGGGTTATTCCTTAGCCTATAATCTACCCAAAAATTGGTGCCGAAACCCGGGAGAGTCCATTTGCTTTTCTATTGTTTGTCAAGTGTCATTTGACAATACTCTGCAAATTATTAATATCTGCTGTGGATCTTTCAGCTATATCTACGTCGTGCAAAGCCTGTGAAGGGGAAAGAGGCCGCTCCTGTCTCCTTTGGTGTGTCCCGTTCTTTCTATCCATTCGCTGCTGCAAACTTGACAGCATTTCCAAGGTTCTACAGTTTCGTGAGTTGTATTTCAATTTATTCTCTTTGTCATGGCTCCTACTGAAAAAGATGAAACTCTCATTGCTAGACGTTCTTCCTATAAAGGGCAACTCACTAGATTCAGAAATTTCATCACCAAATTAAATCCCGCCGACTGTGATTTAGATATCTTAACACAACGCCTTAAGTTGTACGAACGGTCTTATGATTATTATGATCAAATTCAAACCGAGATTGAATCCGCTTGCCCAGAACTTCAATCGGATCGGGACGAGGTCGAACCCTTGTACTTTGAAGGGATTGCCAAGGCCCACCAACTGATCCGCAGTATCTCAGAACCGGACACTAGGGTCATCAATCCGGCCCAGTTCGCACCCGCTTCAGTTCACAATAACAAACCAAAACCGTTACTTCCTAAGATAAGCCTACCGCACTTATCAGGCCAGGAAGGTGAATGGTATTCTTTTTATGAACTTTACTGCTCCCTAATTCATGAAAATACTGAAATTCCCGATATTCATAAATTCGACTTCCTCCGTACTTCTTTGGAATGCGAGGCCTTGGCTTTGGTGGAGTCACTGCCTTTAAGCGCAGACAACTACCACATCGCCTTTAATCTCCTTAAAGAGAGATATGGCAATTTACGTTTGAGTGTAGCTCGCCACATACGCTGTCTCTTCAACTTGCCAGCCGTCAAACCTAATGACGTCACCTCTTTAAGAAACCTGTTGGACTCTATGCAGTTAAATGTCAGAGCATTATACCAACTTAAGCAGCCTGTCCAAACATGGGACACCATACTCATTCATCTGGCTACATCAAGATTCGATTTTTCAACTTTAAAGGCTTGGGAAATTGAACTCGCTCGCAAGGAAGAATTTTCGTTTGAACACTTAATCTCGTTTCTTAACAGCCGATGTCAAGTTCTTACAGCACTCGCATTTCAGTGCGAAAAGGTCGAAACGAATCATCAGTGTCAAATTTTTGAAAAAAAAACTTGCTTCTTCAAAGGGACATCAGCCCCCATCTGTCGAGAACAAGCAAACCCGTTCTCCTTTCAATCATGCAAGAGAACATATCAGGCCGCTCAACAAATCGTTAAAATGCACGCTCTGTAAAAAGCTTCACACATTGTATTCGTGCAAATCCTTTAAAGAATTGTCTGTCGAAGATCGAAGGAAGTTTGTCTTCAATAGCAAACATTGTTTCAATTGCTTGTCACCTAAGCATTCTTCTTCAAACTGTACGTCATCCAATCTCTGTTTTCATTGCAAAAAACCGCATCATTCTTTATTGCACGTTCACGATAAATCGAGGTCATCAGTACCTGCCTCTTCAAGATCCTTGCAGAGCCGCTCCGAACAAACTAATGCTTCTTCCTGCATTTCTAACGCCGAAACTTCTCACAGTCCGCAAACCCTTTTGACCACTGTACAATTCGAAATCCAAGATAAATTTGGAAATTGGGTTCGAACCCGCGGTCTTCTCGATTCTGCTTCAACGCACAACTTTGTTTCGCAATCATTGATTAAAAAACTAGGTCTTTCGTCATCGCATACTTCTATCAATGTGACCGGCATTGACAATTTGAAAACTCAAGTCTTGCAGTCTTCAAAATTGAAAATCAG
Organism: Meconema thalassinum; assembly: GCA_946902985.2. Taxonomy (NCBI): domain Eukaryota; kingdom Metazoa; phylum Arthropoda; class Insecta; order Orthoptera; family Tettigoniidae; genus Meconema; species Meconema thalassinum. The sequence goes on along the minus strand of OX336399.1, from coordinate 46,726,243 downwards.
AGACGTTTGCCAAAGAAACACCAACCTTAATTTAAACTGTCTCATTCTTACCAGTATTTGCAAAGACACTCCTAGCAGCGCTATTAATACTTCCAGTTTAAAGATTCCTTCGCACTTAAGGTTAGCTGATCCTCAGTTTAATGCTCAAGGTCCCATTGATGTACTTTTCAGTGCCAATATTTTTTGGAAGTGCCTTCGCAAACAAACACGTAAGTTATCTTCAACCGTGGTCGCCAGAGACACCGATTTTGGTTGGGTTATTACTGGTGAAATCAAACATACCAGTGTTCAAACCAAAGCGCAATGTCATTTCGTTACGGCTGACATAAATCCTATTTCTGAAAAAGAGAACGCTCATGTTTCAGATCTCAATATTTTTGAAAAACACTTGCCGAAACGATGTCTTATCGTGAACAACTACACTACCTCTGTAAGTTGTTTAAATGGTTTTTCCTTCTTCCCGCACAAGATGGCAATTCAAGTTCGCCTTGCTTTGTGTTATTTCGTTTACCTTCTCATGTCATTTTTTATAGCAGGTAATTGCTTAAACTCTTTCTCGAAAACTATCTTCCCCTTGTGTAAAACCATGGCTATCAGTCACCATCACTTTGCTGTAAGCCATGTTTCACTTCTTTCGCTACTTAGAAGGATGGCCACGGCCGGCTCCTCCCCCCTTCCTCACAATTGGAAGCCGCTTTTGAAACCGCTTGAAAATCTGAATTCTCTAACATCTAATATAACTATTCTTATGCATAACCTCCTTCTCAATGTCCCGGCTTCCCTTCCTATCTCTGAAGAATCAAGCTTTTTCCTGTCGAAAATTGTCGGATTCCGTGATCCTCAAAATTATGCGAAATTGATTTCTTACTTTATTTCTTATAGCTTTAAATTGGTTTTTCACGTCCAAGTTACGATTGACTGCATGCCGTCCAACCTGAATATCTGCTTTAAGTTACAGCTGATTCAACTAGTGTTGTTTGTGTACTTTGAACTGCTTGTTTTTCAAACTTGTTTGTATACAAGCCCGAGTAAGGTCAAGTCACTGTTTATTTCCTGTACGATTGCCAAAGGTCAAAGCAAGACTCCCTTATCTCAACTCTGGCTGATTGCCAACCATTGTCTGGCGAGTTGCTTCTGTAAGCTCGGAAGCCGCTCACCTACTTCCCAAAAGAAACTTGTTCCGCTTAAGGACTCTTTCAGCTATTTATATGCCTTATCTCGCTGTACTATGTGTGTCAAGGCCGTGCTTGCTTATGTCTCTCACTTACTTACGCTCGTATTCTACAATTGCTTCGATTCTTGTCTCGTAATATCGTTGCATATCCTTTATGCGCTTATGTATTGCACTTTGCTTACATATTTTGAAATCTTATTGTTCATTGATGAACAAACTTACTTTTTCTCGTCGTTACATTCGATGTGTTTTTGCATTTATACTTGTCACGTCACGTTCCTCGCTGACTTAAGTATTTTTCTGAGTAACCCCTTTGATGCTTATTATAACTTGAGGTCATTGTTTATGGCTACTAGTTTGTTACCCATGGCGTTCTTGCTTTCTACTCGCATAGTTTCTTTGTTTATTTGGTATATTCTTGTCCTGAATAGATGTACTTGTTTCTATACGCTTTCTTTAAACTTTTCAATTCTTCTTTCTCATCGTATCGCAATCTTTACTAGTGCTTTATTTCTCTCAGCTTCCAGCTATTTCGTGATTGAAGGTGTTGTTAATTCTCGTTTTTTTTAACTCCGCTTTCTAATGACCCTGACGACCTCCTTCCACTTACACCTGGTCGCTTCCTTACACGCACTTCTTTCTCTGCCCCTCCTCCCCTTCCTAATTCTTACAGGGATTCTAATCTACCTATCGCTTGGCGTAAACTTGAAGCCCTCCATAATTCTTTTTGGAAGAGATGGAACTTGGAATATTTAACTTCCTTGCAACGGAGGCAGAAGTGGTTTCTTTCCAGTCCCGACATTAAAGTGGGAGACTTGGTCTTAGTTAGGGATGTTTCTCCCCCCCTAGTATGGATCTCTTGTAGAGTGACCAAGTGTTATCCTGGAAGAGATGGGAGAGTCAGGGTGGCCAAAATCTTAACCACTAACGGTCCGATTACAAGACCCCTGTCTTTGATCGCTCCTCTTCCTTTAAATGTGTAACTGCTTATTTGCTCTCAGTTGGTGTTCCCCCCCCCCCCCCCCCAGTATGGTGTATTCTTTGAATACACGGTACCTGAGAGATAATTTTTATTGCTCCTTGCATGTTCATTTCTTCCTTCCTCTTTGTCAAACACCAACAGTGATCTTCTATTTTCTCTTTGGTTCCTGTCTCTTATGCTTTTCATGAGTCTGTTCTAGATATATACCTTCTGTGACCCACCTAGCGTCATCTCGCAGCGAATCTCTGAAGCTCCTCAATTCTTCCTGGTGCTAGAGGACTTACTTATCCATTTGGCCACCAGATCCTGTTACCATCGCCAGCTATTTTCTCCTTGAGCAAGAGGACTACGTTTACTTCTTTACTCACCATGCTGCGCTAGCATCGCCTACTATCAACTCCTTGAAGACCATTCATCAAGAAGAACATTTATTTTTGATAAGTTGGTTATGTTTATATGTTCTCCTTTTGTTTCCTACCCCCCACTCTTTTTCCCTTCCTTGGACCCTCCGTGCTCCGTTGAGCAGGTCTCACTTCTCAGTCGGCAGTTGACTCGATCAGTTAAGGCTCCTCTCGAGCCAGCCTCCTCAAACCAAGAGGCATACTCTCTTCTACGCCATGTTGACAAAGTAGTTATCGTCAAAAGGAACTTCACTTTCAACATGAAATCAAGATAAGTACCATCTTAAAGTTTTAACCTCATCTTCATGGTTTTAACTTTCACGTGCTTTTAACTATACTTTTATAGACAGTGTGAGATTATTTATTTTGGGGCAAAAATCATTCTTCGTGGGATTTGCCATGTTGAGCTTTTGTTCGTACAAGCCAACCTTACTAGAAAAGAGGTTTTCTTAAGCTATTTAAATGAGAAATCCTCTCGCTACGTGGGATATTATCTAATACCCACTGTCTATAATTCACCAAGCTAGTTCCTCCGTTGGATTTTCTTAACCCCATTTTTCTACTAAGATCATTCTGGAACCTTCCAGATCTTTTACTTTATCTGCAAGTCCTGCCGTCATGTATTTCTCACTTATCTGTGAGAATGCTGTTTAAAATTGAAGAATCTTACTTCTAAATTACTACAATAGTGAATTTTCGTACACCGCTGGAATTTTCTATGGCGCATTTAATTGTAATTTACAACTTTCTCAAGAAATAGACTCTCGCCTACCTAGTGAAACCAGTTATCATTGCAATAACTTTCTTTCCCATAAACTTTGTGTTTCCATAGTGAACTATTCATATGTTTCAACGAACTATAGTGAAAACCAGTGCTTGTTCAACTTTCTACCGCGTCGCGATCGTCCGTTTACATATAAATAAGGCCATGAACAATTTTCCTCAATCCCTATTTCTCTTTCCTAAACCTTTTACTAACAATCTGTAATAAACTTTTAAATTTAGGTCTGTTTCAACGAGGTGTCAATCCATAGATGTGCCCTCCCATTTTTTCTCATGTGTAATTAAGTAATCTCTGTATAATTACGCGTCCAGCACACCTTTCAACCTTACATTGTTTCTCCCTTATAATGAGAGAATACAATTCTTTCAACTCTTGAGTGAGTTATTTTTAGGTCTCACTAAATGGAAACTGCCCCATTTGGCTCGTGATTTCTATTTAAAACATAGGAGGTCGAGAACCTTCCTTTTGATTATCTCTTCAGGTTTCACAGTAAGTGACCTGCCCTTTTTTGTATAATTCTCATAAAGTAATTCTGTTTAAATATAAGAAGTTGTAGGAACTTCTATTTCATTCTTTATGTTTTTCTTATTGTTATTTTCGAAGTTGTAACCTTTTCTAAATCAGTTACCTGGTATTTTTTTTAAGTACACTCCTTGTACTCTTGTGAATGTTTAAACTTTAATCATTTCATTTGCCTTTTTAAAATCTTACAAAGATGTTAGTACCAGGTTTAAAACCTTAAGAATTATTATTTGCCTGGAGCAATTTCTAAATGTTGTCGGAGGTCTGCGACCCCAAATTGTTAATAAGATTGAAACATATTTAATTGTTAAAGATATCAACTTCTTTGCATTGTTAAATAAATTAAATATTTGTTTTTGGATTCATCATTTCTCTGATACTACAGTTAGGCAAGATCCTGGCTTTCCTAGCTCTTCCTAGGTTCATGCTCTCATTCATACTCAATAAAGCTTTTACTATCTGTCTGGCCAGACCATCACCCTTCCCCATAGTACTTTTATGCATGCTTGGGAGGAAATACACTAAAGCCTTTCTCTGGCGAACCGCCCAAGTCTTAGCTGCGGTCCCAGTCAGCTTCGACCAAGCTCGTACCCACTTTAGGTATCCGAGAACGGATTTGCGGTGGCAACCGCTTCTAAATGTATTGAAAGTCAAATTCATAACTTTTGTGGGACTCTCCTCCTATTTTTCTATCCTTTTTCTCCAATCCAAAACCTACTTCCTTTTCTTAATCATCTTCCCTTGGTGGGTGGGTTATTCCTTAGCCTATAATCTACCCACAGGCCTACTAACTTTTAATAATATTAAATAAGATGTTCTTATAGCAACATATAGATGTCACTACTGAACTAGATGACCATCACTTGCTGCCATGGTAACCACGCTAATCACAGATAGGCGTACTAACTTTCAATAATAGTAAGTAAGATGTTCTTATGGCAACTTATACTGTAGATGTCTCTACTGAACTAAATGACCAACACTCGTTGCCATGGTAACCACGCTAATCACAGGCCTACTAACTTTCAATAATATTAAATAAGATGTCCTTATAGCAACTTATACTGTAGATGTCACTACTGAACTAGATGACCAACACTCGTTGCCATGGTAACCACGCTAATCACAGATAGGCGTACTAACTTTCAATAATAGTAAGTAAGATGTTCTTATGGCAACTTATACTGTAGATGTCTCTACTGAACTAGATGACCAACACTTGTTGCCATGGTAACCACTGTGTCCACGTTAATTACAGATGGATCCCCAGCACCTAAGGCATATCCATGTTAAAAAGCACAGGCCCTCTGTCGACTGAGCTACACAGCCCTCACCAGTGATAGAACTCCCATCATAGGAATTCATCAAGGGAATTTCATACAGGTCATCTGTATTCATCGAAAAAATATGCCCTACTTTACGCAACTGTGGGTTGAGTTTATCAAAGTTGACAAATGACATCGGGGAATTGTTATGGAAACACACCTGTCAACCAATCACAGGGCTGCCAGCCTAAAGCCCAAGCAGTAATTACATTGGCATCAACTTTGTGCCACTGATGTTTCGTCGGGGAAAATAAATTGCTTAACTATTCTGAAATATTGTTAAAGCTAGAGACACTATTTTAGTGTATTAATTAAAATACCTTATAGGTAAAGTAGATTTATTCTACCTAAGTCAATTATTTATGTATTTATTTATTTATTTATTTATTTATTTATTTATTAATCGTATGGCTTTTAGTTCCGGGAGTGTCCGAGGACATGTTCGGCTCGCCAGAGGCTGTAGCTGCTTCAAGCGGACACCCATAGTGTGTGCAACAAGTTCCGTTCAATTTCAAATAGTTCCAACTTTCGCTACCAGATGTCACTGACATCCAGTGGTGAACGTTGGAGCTTCGATAGAGCGTTACAACGAAATCTAACCTAGAAACTTAGCTTTTCACTAGTTAAGTTAGTGGAAGGATCTTTTACATGCCATAAATCTATGACATGGGACCGCCGGCTTTATTTCCCCTCCGAAGGAAGGCATACAGAAGGATTTTAACGCTCTTAAAAATCCGACGACTTCGGCCGGGTCTGAACCCACGATCTTGAGCACAGCAGTTCAGCATGCTGCCAACTTCGCTACCGAAGCCACTACCTAAGTCAATACTATATTGAAACAAAGCATTATATTATAATACTACTGTCGACCAATGTATTATGTGTACTCGAATTTGAAGGTTGTTTGTGAAGTAACCAATAGACCTACATAAAATCCAATAACATCATCATTTTTGTCGTTCTATTGTACGTTAGTTCATGTAGGTTTGGAATTTTTAATTTATATTTTAGTATTTTTATCGCAGTTGGAACACAAAAAGTGACCCGTTTTTAAGCGTGTTTCAACCATGCGTCACATTTAAGAATTATTATCTCACAAACCCGTCATCAGATCGAATCCAAATTTTAACAGAATATACATTGGAATGTTGTATAACTGTTTGATTAATTTCAAAATTTTGTGTTACCAAAAAACAAAGTTGTTATCATTTTTGTAAGGTAACTTTTCCTCGGCTCGGGGTCGTTGGAAAACGTAGTTCTTGGTTGCGCTGTAATCGTCATACATCAAAAAGTTATGCTGTATGACTGTCAAATACGTAAATGAATTCACTTAATTTATATCGGTTTGTATTTGTACGTGGAATTAAGACATGGTTCACCAGTTAGCCGCTCCGGTGAAAGCTGTACAGCGTTGCCAAGATGGGCTCCAACACGTGTCATGGCGTGCCTCGCTCGAAGTGATGGGCTTCATATCAGCAACGCTGTACAGCATTTCCCGGAGCGGCTAGCTGGTGAACCATGTCTTAATTCCCCGTACAAATACAAACCGATATAAATTAAGTGAATTCATTTACATATTTGACAGTCATACAGCATAACTTTTTGATGTATACGGATTACCACGAAACCAAGAACTACGTTTTCCAACGACCCCGAGCCGAGAAAAAGTTACCTTACAAAAATAATAACAACTTTGTTTCTTTGAAACACAAAATTTTTAAATTAATAAACCAGTTATACAACATTCCAATGTAAATTGTGTTAAAATTTGGATTCGATCTGATGGCGGGTTTGTGAGATAATAATTCTTAAATGTGATGCATGGTTGAAACACGCTTAAAAGCGGGCACTTTTTGTGTTTCAACTGCGATAAAAATATGAAAATATAAATTAAAAATTCCAAACCTACATGAACTAACGTAAAATAGAACGACGAAAATGATGAGTACACATAATATTTTGGTCGACAGTAGTTTCGGTTAACTTGTAACCATCCTCAGCTAAAATCAATTTATAATAACATTAAATTATCAAAATTACACGACAACAGACTACTAAAACCATTCTTTTACTACGTTTGGAAAAGTAAAACAAAAGATAATTGGTTCAAAAAAGTTCAAAATGACTTAGATCAGTTGAATACAACAAATTGGCAATGGAGAAGAAAAAAGGATTCAGAAGAACAAACAAACAAGACTTGATGAGGCTAGGGCAGCCAGAGTGAAGATGTTAACAGCTAAATTCCCTTTGAATCTGTAGATGATTTAAATGTATTTAGTTTGATTTATGTACTCCAATATGGGCGTAAACTATGAGCATCAGTATAATCTAAACATTAACAATCTACAAATACAATTATGCTCTAAACTAGAAATATTCACAATAGAAAAATTAGTACGGTATCCGTTGAATAACAATCCAAATATTAACTGAAATCTGCATAAATAAAGTTAGATCAGAAACAAAAATACTGTCTATCTTGATTCTATTTTAAGAATGATTATAATCATGGTAAAATGTATGGTAAATTTCTTTAAAAAAAACAGATCTTTCCATTTGAGTATTTAATGAAAATTGAAATAAAAACATTATAGAAATATTGCTAATAAAAACCTTGAAGTTCAAAACTAATGAAATAATATGTACAGGGTCATTCATATAAAATAAGAGCGCCCAGCGGTGGCTTTGTTAACCGCGGCTGCTGTCACCTTGGCCGAGCTTTTGACGCTTTAAGCGTGTGTACAATCCTATATGATGCAGCGGCCTTGCTAGCGTGTGTACAATGCTGAAATCTTACTTTAGTTAGTTAGTTAGTTTGTTAGTTATTGTTGATGAAACCGAAACCCCTACTTGTGCTAATTTTGTGAGTGATTTATTCGGATACCGTTCAAGATTCTCGCCAATGTCATCTAGCTCATTCTCTGTTAAAACTGTTCGTGTGCGGGCATGTTTTTTATTGAGCACCGAGCCAGTAGTGTCAAAATTATTTTCAATTACGTGAATCTGTGCTAGTGAAGGTGGCACTTCATCAGGAAATTGCTGAACAAATGCATCACGTACCCGTCGAGCCGACTCGTATTTAAAATAAGTTTTACATAAAAAATACGATGTTGCAATGATAACTGTCTCACCATGTTAGCACTTGAGGTTTAGACTGGCGAATGAGCACATGCACGCTTATTGCAAGGTCAAGTTTGGTAATGTCAATCTGTTAATTTTATACAGTCCATCGGAACTTGAAAGAAAAAGAAAATACAGCCATCGTATTATACCCTTCCAGGGCCATCTAGGATGCTGAATCTTATCTCGGGCGCGGCTCGTTCGGTGGCTAATTAACACTTTACATCCTAGGAATTCGAAATTTTGGATCATGGGAACTTAAAACTATAAATCATATGCCAGGGGAACAAGGAAACAAAAATTTATTCTTAGAAGACTACAAAACAAAAAGAAACAATCCCATAATAAAACGTAGAACCACAACAAAATAAACTGCGTCATCACTGTCCTTCTCTGCCATAAAGTCCACAGAGATGGTACAACCAGGGTACCTTAAATCTAATTAGTTCGGGCAAAGCCTCAGCTTTCCCCTGATCAAACACTGCAGGATCACGGAACTCCAAAAAAACAAATCCAAATAAAATAAAATCCCAAAAAAATCAAAGTGGCGCGCTCTCACCCCAGGTGAGTTCAAAATGGAACAACAAAGACTAAATTAATGCCACAAGAAAATGAATCATTACGTTAATCAGATCATAACACTATACACTCCAACGGAGCATCAAATCAACTGAATTTTACAAGATGGAACCTCATTTTAACGCTCTTATATTGGAAAAGTGAATCGTACAGACGAGACCGTTCCGTTTGGCAAACAGACCTCCCTTCACGACCTCCGTTAGAGTCGTGTACGGTCAGCATGCAGTGCGGCCACACAAACACTACATTAAGCTACAACGTGCCTATCTCATTCACATACAACAGTTCCCGTGTGAAACATTTATCAAGACAATCATTAATACCGTCTAGCGGCCACCCGGAGGGTACAAAATCTGATACAATAGTAACGTGGGTTCACAAAATAAAATCAAAACACAACAGACCAAAATCCCAGAATTAACAATAAAATATGTAAACAAACCAGCCATTTTAACTTTGACCAATTAACCCCGAACAGACTCTAGGCCAAGCAAAGCACCCCGTGGCGAGGAGTGGCTACCTGCTTTCACTCCCTCCACAGCTGATGTATACTGACTGAAGCATGAGCTCACCATAGCCCAATTCAACAGGCCCCGCAGAATCATCACTTAGCACGCTGCCTACGGGCGTCAGATCGACCCCAGCATCACGGCCGTGATTTTTACCTCGTGGGAATTACCTCGTCCACGGAATTACCAAAATACTTACGTGGTTCTGAACATCCAAGACTTACCAATATGGGTGGGTACCAACCTCCACCAACTCAACCAAATACACGTGGGCACAACATCCACGACTTACCAATATGCATCAGTACATCCAGCCATACTCCAATTTAAATACCTCAAATTGCCGGGTTTGCCTGCCTTGTCCGTCACCAATCGAAGATCGCAACAAAAACCATTACCTGGTAAAACTTACCACAGTCGATCCACGAACCTGATTTACCACAAAATTATCCAATATGCTCTGGTTTGCTTACGACCACTGTACAAACTCTCACCCCACCTTCTCAACTGAAAATGTATCTACAGTGACAGTAGCTGATGGCCAGATTTCCCCTGAATGATAATCTCCCCAAACTACATTGAAAACCATGACCACACGATACATATTTACACGCACGTTGTATCAACAAACACAACAACAACAAAACACAACTAACATTAAGAAATTGAATATGTACACAGCCATTGCACTTATGCTGATCCGTACACCCCTAACTAAATTATGCAAGATAATTTGCTGTACTTATCACTATTCCTGGGTCCCAGACCGTCTCCATCATCGCGGCGTGCCCCAAGGTTTTGGGTTTACGCCCTCATTCCTCGCATGACGAATTCCATAGTTGAAGATCCTCCCATTGTTCCAATCTCGGCATCAGCTTCCTCTTGCTTCAGGTACCTCGTGGTAACGAAGAACACAGAAATACACAATTTTTTTAATGCGACATTCAAGAAAGTAACACGCACTCACTGTTCAGGACCGATAATCCTATCATTCTCCTAAATGCTACCATCTGAACTACTCAATTCATCCAGATCGTCCACCGTAGCTCCTATCGACACAACTTATATGTTTATCTAGCGCAATGGCTAGGCTATTTCTCAGCCGAACTTGTACTCGCGAACTGGCGCATATCAATGTCTTATCTCGTCACTAACAAGAACTCGCACTCGTATGCTATAGTATCTAGACATGATCTCCAAAAAAAAAACGCCACGCTATCTCCATTTCACCATCTGACATGAAAATTAACAGAGTCCAAATCACGAACTCGACTGACGTGGAGCGTCCGTGACAGAATCACAAAATTGACTGACCTCACTCTCCCAGTTGGAGCTATTTAAGTTTTTGAGGCATAACCGGCCGTAGGAGGGGGAAATATGAGATTTATTTCCAAAAATAATGGCTCTGTCCCGAATTGACTTATATCACTGCACTCATCGCAATCTCAATGTCTCATTGGTGATATCCTTTCCAAGAATCGATCGTGGGCTCCTTATCAAATGAACGCAGTAATCATCCCTCATTGTCTGCCAATTTACGCGCCAAACACGGCTTGGTGACGCTTATCCACTCATTGGCTGATGCTGAAACGCCCCCACATCAGGCATTTTATACTGAATTAAATCAGCCTTACATCCAAATTGCATCAAATTACATTTCTGGGAGGTTGAGAGTCTCCCGCTTCCATACATGCAACTCTCATTGCTCTCCGGTCATTAATTCTTAAGTAGGTCACATTTGGGCGGTACCAAAACTTGGAGCTGTGACCTTGCCAAACTGCAATTTTCCCACACAAATTCCTGCGTTCAACGACCTGCCTGTCCTACCCTCGCCCGTCTTCTCATGGTACAATGTACTCCCTCGGCACACCCTGAAAACCTGCTAAGTGCATTTATGACCACTCAACCCTCCTGCTATTCTTCGTACACGTCTCTGCACACATCCAATAAAGGTATTCGCCGCCTCTGTACTCTGCATCTGCTGTGCCGGTCTGCGTATAGAATTAATGTTGGAAATACAAACTTGAGACTAGATGGATATGCAATATGCCATAAGGTCTCAGTATGTACTATGCGCGCGCTTTCAATACTATAGGGGTTTCGGTTTCATCAACAATAACTAACTAACTAACTAAAGTAAGATTTCAGCATTGTACACACGCTAGCAAGGCCGCTGCATCATATAGGATTGTACACACGCTTAAAGCAGGGGGCCTTGACGCGTCAAAAGCTCGGCCAAGGTGACCGCAGCTGCGGTTAACAAAGCTGCCGCTTGGCGCTCTTATTTTATATGAAAGACCCTGTACTTCTGTAAAATGTTCTTCAATATGTTATTATCTGAAATTAAATTAAAAATGACTAATTTGAATATCATGAAAAAGATTTACTATTGACGTCAAGCTTTTGTAGGTTGTTGCATAAATATCTTAAACCATTCGGTATCAAATCATAATGAATAAAGGTTCCTCAATTTAAAACATCCAATTGTATCCATCCAATTCAAATAGCCAGTTTGATTATAGTAATTTATACGTATACCGTTCGAAGAACCTGCTGTCACTATTCAAACTACGAGCCCCTTCCCGTTCTACCAGACGCAAAGATATTCTCCACATTCCACACACTAAACATTTGATAGTCAAACGATCCTCCCAAAACCGCATATCATTCCTGTACAATAGCATAGCAAGGAAATGTGAGCTGGACATATCCACAACCAAGAGGCCGTTTTTGAAGCAGGTGAACGAGTACTTTAAACTGTACTTAGAACTGCCAGTTTGGCCATTGACGACATGGCTACGAACAAGGCATTCTACCGGCTCTTGGTCTGGATTTGTTTTCTTAGGGGATTTGGTTAATTTATTGTTATTTTCCTATTTCAAATATAGACAGCAATTTGTTTGTTTCAGAAGTGAAATCTCAGATAATTTTGTTAGGTCTTCTGGTGTCCCACAAGGGTCTAATCTTGGGCCTCTCCTATTTCTTATTTTGGTTAATGATTTGCCTAATATGCTTTGTTACTCTGACTGTTTATTGTTTGTTGACAATGTAAAGCTGTATAAGACCATATACAACTTGAGAGACGAGAATAACCTGCAACAGGATGTTAATAATATTATATCATGATATGCTAGTATTAATTTAGTCCTTAATATAAGAAAATGTAAAGTTATGGTATTTACAAGGAAGAAGGAATACAGTATACAAATCCTACATATTGTATTGGAGAGCACTCGACATTGCATCGTCGGTAAATTATTTGGGGATTAGTTTCGACAGCAAATTAACTTTTAATGGCCTATATCTTTACCTCTGTTATGTGTACAGACATGAAGGGTTCACATAGCTGTAGTCTGTACTTTGATTAATAAATAAATAGAAAATTAAAAAATAGCCTCCTTTGGAAGATTAAAATTTGCGCTTGCATTGTATGAATGTATTCAAATGGTTGGGACAGATGCAGCAAATCCTGAGATCGCATGATTGATTCCCGGCGCTGACAGCGACTATCCGGAGAGTGGCTTTTCCCCGGTTCTTCCACCCTCACTCCAGGAAAATCCCGGTATAGTACCTCACTTCAAGTCTCGGGGCGCCTACCTCATCCCTGTTCCTAATACAGTTACACACACTACTACAGTCAGCACAGGAATACAGGTTATTAGACAATTCCAACACAACTGACAGTGTTGGTTTCGCCCAATAACGCGTAGCGCTAGGCCATGGGGCAAAGCTATCTGTGGTCCGGATAGACGTGGGTTCGTCCCCACTGTCAACCATCCTTGAAATTATTTTCCTCATTTTCAACCGTCGGGCAGACCACGGCCACTTCCTTCCATCTTCTTGCCCAGTTTCATCTCTCATTAATTCCTGTCATGGAGTTAGCGTCAGGTAGGGCATCCGGTCGTAAAAACCATCCGCAACAAAAACTTTCATCGCATCTCATCCCCGATCCCGTTAAAAGGAGACAAGTCTATAGAGCATTGAGAAAACACTGTGGAACCTTATGGCGACAGTGTTGCTAACTCTAGGCAAAGGTAGCGCTGACGTCATACGTTATCTTGGGCCGCTCCGAGTACTGCGCTTTCATAAGTTAGCGACACAACACAACCCCAGCAGCTACCTGAAATAGAACACGCCCAGGAAGGAGCGGTTTTGCAGTGTTAACGGATTGGACCAGTATTAAGGATACGCGAAGAGAACCAATAACGACATTCATTTCGTTGTGATATGACGCATTACTGATTGACAAAAAATGTCGAGAGCACAACCCTTCCTTCCTTCCTTCTAGGAACAGATGACGTCGTAGTTCCGCCCCTTAAAATAGCAATAACGAACTAACTACTAACTTCCTTCTCGGATGTATGTTGACGATGCTAACAATTTTTACGTCAGCAATACTGTTGATCATCACCTATTTTGTTAAGCCATAATTAAGTTTCTTTCAATTTTATTCTTGTTGATTTGTTTAGATTAATATTTGTAATGTTGTAGCGAGTTAGCCATGCGATTAGGGGCGCGCAGCTGTGAGCTTGCATTCGGGAGATAGTGGGTTCGAACCCCACTGATTCGATCGAACAGAAAATAAAACAGACACACAACAATAACACAAATGACGGATAGTACCGGCCGTGGTGGCCGAGAGCGCTAAGGCGCTACCTTGTGCCTCGCTGCATCGGGAGAGCGTGGGTTCGATTCCCACCTCGGCCGTCCTGAAAATGGTTTTCGTGGTTTCCCATTTTCATCACCAGGCAAATGCCGGGACGGTTCTTTTCAATAGGTCCACGGCCGATTTCCTTTCAATATCCCTTCCCTGACCCGTCCTGAAAAGAAAAATAAAAGGCCATTGGCTGCATTATTTAAAATTAAAAAAATGACGGATAGTGCTTCAGAACTATTGTTGCCGGCGGAACTGATAACGTGCTCCACTCCGGGCGAGCATGCAGCACAGGACGAGGCACTTCTTTCCAGCGTGCTAACCTCGAAAATTATTAAATTACCAAGACGTGATATAAACGATAACTTGTATGAAATAACAAAGGTAATCAACAGGCAGATAATTGTAGGAAGCAATTATGACGAAAAAAATATATGTTCAGAATTCCTTCATAACAAAAGGTGTGGTAACAAAACCAGTGTAGGGGTGGGGGTTCCGTTAAAAGTAAAAGCCCGTAAGACCCATAGTCTATTCTCAACGCTGGATGCTCTACACACAACCAACTACACGGGGATAATGATCAAGATACCCTAAGCCATTAAAATGAATTAACAACAACAACTATATTTTGAGTAACCTTTATGCATCTGTGATTGCATAAATTCTACATATTTATTTCAATAAGATTTTATTAATGTTTCAAAGCTGATGTCAGAAAAGACGTTGCCTGTAGACCAGAGCACAACAAAGGGAGGCCCGTACGTGCTTTGCTGTAACTTTCACCTAGCGTGGACAATGAAGATAGGAAGAGAAAGCCAACATCTGGTAGCCACACGCGCTCAGACAACGCGAAACGGTCTTTCAACCAAGCGGGTAAATTCGAGAATTTCAACGATCACTCACTAGATAAACCCCGCCCATTTGAGAGAAATTGGAGCAGTAATTAAAATGCAGAAACAGGAATTACACCATCGTATAGGGGACAATCCCAGCCTCTCAGAAGTATCTTCAAAATTTAAATTGGATCATTCTGTGAGTTTTGCCAGATTTAAAATGAAATCAGGGGGTGGATTTGAAACTACCAATAGCAGCGAGGGACGCGAGACGCGACCAAATCCCGCCGAAATTAAGGAACAATGGAGGGAATTACGGAGCTCATTATATAAGGATCCAACGATCGGATTTTGGATAAAAAGAAGCCATTGAGACATTAGAAATGAGGACGTTCAAAGGAGCTAATTTGCATATTCATGCGAGTGTTATTATGGAAATAAATTCTAAAAGCTCCCCACTCCAAGTACTTCTACGAGAAATCATATAAATAATAGCTGGAGACGCAGCGAAAACAGTTCGTATCCGGGCGCTGCATGAGGCGTAAGCCCACGCTCGTGGAAGTCTGAAATAACAACAAGTTTTACAAGTTTTATAAGTTCGTATCCGGGCGCTGCATGAGGCGTAAGCCCACGCTCGTGGAAGTCTGAAATATTAACAATTTTTACAAGTTCTACTTTGAGCATTGCATAGACGCGAGCCTATGATCGCCACATTCTGAAATATTGACAGACTTTATAAGTAGAAGCAGTTCTATCTTTGGACATTTGAATATCGCTAAGTATTCGCGAGTGCGAATTGGAACAGTATCGTGAGTGTGCATACCGTGACAGTACGACACAGTTATACAGGGTGGGGCAGCATAACTTCCTTTTTTCAATTGCGCCCCATTTAGTAGTGTGATGTAGTACCAGAGCGCTAGTGGTCTCGACAAATAGGCGGGTCTGTAAAGTTTTGTACTGACACAGTTCAGTCGCCATCATGCGTTGGAACAGTGTGGAGCGTGCGTTTGCCCTTGAGGCCTACTTTTCGAGCGGTTGTTCTGTGATCGCAACCCAGCGTGCCTTTCGGAATCGCTTTAATTTAGCCCCATTGGCGCCTGTCCCAGACCGGAAATCAATTGTTACGTGGGTCACTACGTTCAGACGAACTGCAAGTGCAACACGACGTAGAACTGGAGTCCCACGGCCCATTAGATCACCTGATAACATTGAGGCAGTGAGAGCTTCAATTTTGCGATCACCACGGCGTTCTGCGCGCAAACATTCGTCTGCCCTTGGACTTTCTAATCGTTCTGTGAGGAGAATTCTTCATGATGATCTTCATTTTCATCCATTCAAGATGGCGATTGTGCAGGAACTTTCTGAACGCGACTTCAATTCTCGGAGGAACGCGTGTGAGGTGTTTCTGGAAGTCGTGCCTGAGGACGCTATTGTGTTTTTTAGTGATGAAGCCCATTTTCATTTGTGTGGATCCGTCAAAAAACAAAACATGCGCTACTGGGCTGCTACCAATCCTCGAGAATTGCATCCAAGGCCTTTGCATTCACCAAAACTCACAGTGTGGTGTGCAATTTCCTCAGGTGGAATAATTGGTCCCTGGTTCTTTGAGGAAAATGAAGTCACAGTGACTGTGAATTCGGACCGGTATGTAAACATGTTACAGGATTTTTTTTCCACAACTGGATGAGTTGGACTTAGGGAACGTTTGGTTTCAACAAGACGGTGCAACGGCACACATTTCAAGACATCGATGGCCGTTTTGAGGGAAAACTTCGCCCTAATCTCAATTACGGGCGACTTGGAATGCCGGCCCGATCCCCCGATTTGACCCCTTGTGATTTTTTTCTATGGGTTTTTTTGAAATCCCGTGTTTATGTAAACCGACCAATGACCCTACAAGATTTGAAGAACAACATCCAGGAAGAACTTGCCAACATAACGCCTGCTATACTGGTAAGAATTGTGACAAACGCCAGAAATCGGTTCACCCAGTGTGTAGAGAATGGGGGACGTCACCTACCTGATTTGATCTTCAAAACCAAGTAAAACAAAACTTTATATTTGTACCTACATTATATTAAAAAATAAAAATTTTCTGATTCGTACAATGTGTTTTATTAAGGTTTGAAAAAAGGAAGTTATGCTGCCCCACCCTGTATGATAGAGATAGCCGTACGAGCTATTAGTAGCTAAGTCAGAGATCTAGGAAGCTATTGAACTATCAGCTGAATTGAGTATGTTGATGATAGCTGTAGGAGGTAGGAGCTACATATGCGAGAACCGTGCATTGTGATAATAATAATAATAATTCACAGTGGGCCTTTGCTTTGGTGAATTTTCTGGAAACCGTGTGCAAAAATTATCCTCCTTGCAAGATGAACCCAATTATCAAGAAGACTGATATCAAGGACCAGAGCATCACCATCATCAGAATGTATACGAGATAAGTAGATATTGCATGGGGCATGTTTGCCGCAGCGTATCCCATCATGGGAATCGGATAAGTTTATCTCGATCATAAGCAATTATGATAAAATGGATATTTTGGGCACAGCAGGCATGTTTTTTATAGATTTGTGTATATTTGTCATTTATGATTTTTGTGTGTTTTATAATGTAAAATTAGTATATGAGCATCAAATCTTGTTTTAAAATGTGTTTTGTTTGAGGGTGTCAGTAACTTTAATGAATGCACAATTAAGGGAATAATTGGGTTGATAGTGCTTACGCACGATATTAACGTAAAAGCTAATATGGGGGAGACAGCTTGATATTGTGACAAAGACCAGTAGTGACACTGAAATTATGTGAACAGTAAGTATGGTAATTGATAATCACACCAAGGTAAAGAAAGGTAAGACAAAATGGCTGGATGATAATATAATATTCAGAAAAGGTTGAGAGTTGATCCTGGGTTGAGCTGAAATTAATAACGGAGGTGGTATTCCCGTGTTCTACGATGATATAAAATGGTAAGTGAATTTAAGGCGGAGGCGAAATTCCCGCGAGTCTACGATGATATAAATGGTAAGTGAATTTAAGGCGGGGGCGAAATTCCCGCAAGTCTACGATGATATAATTGGTAAGTGAAATGATTGAATTCATTGTCTGATGAGAGTGCGCTATTGCTCCGTCGGAAAGGTAACTGTACAGCTCGAACCAAACGCAGTCACAGGAAGCAGGTATAAGACTGTGGCCAGCCGTCTGAATTCTGAAAGTAGCAGCGAAGGTTGTTGCCCGCCCAGCTGGTTATTATGGTGTGAGAATGTCTGTCACAAGGTCGAGGGACTACGTTGGATGGTATTGGTTTTTTTTTAGGGAAGGTAGTCTAGCTTCCCAGGGTTTGTTTCTTTTTGTACCGCTTCAGGAAGCGACGTCTTGTATTGTGATATCATTTTGAGTGCATTCATTATAGTTGTTTGTTTATCAAGAGTAACGGGGCATCGGCCACCGAAGTGTGTTTATTTGATGCTTCATGTATTTGACTTGTTTGTTTTACCGTAATTAGCAGAGTCATGGCTCTGAGTGAATAAATTGTTTATAAGCTAGAACGTGCACACATGCCTGTGGCCTAGAATAAGTCTATTGCCTTCATTGTCTGACTCTTGTGAGGAAGGATGATGATTGTACGAGAGAACATGTCCGAACCCCAGAAACCAATTTTGCAAGTTATAAACATGAGTGCGCATATTTTTTTTATATATAGAATGGCTGGGTTATTCAGGCCATAGTTTTGATGAATTAAGTCTGTTGACGTTTTTATTTTTGAACTTGAAGCATTGGACTGCAGTGAAGTAGATTGTTTTTCTTTTCCTGGTTTCAGCCAGTGTGATTAATTTACCTTTTGCATTTTGATTTTGTTGATTAGAATAATTTGAGGGAGTATATTTTGTTGTTTTATTGTCTATGGATGGGAGCAAATGGGAGATGATGTTTTGTGAATAAATTATTTTATATTAGGAGTTCTCTTACATACTGATTTTAAGTTAAGCCTCCTGTGATCCTTGACGATATTCCTAGGATGTTTAGAATAAGTTAGAGCCACCACCGGACAGACCATTACCCCGAGCTAGAGTCGGCATCCTAGGAAACATTGAAGGGTACACTATATTTTAGACAGAACTAACTGCGTTACGTTTTTTGTTGATGTGTAACATCTTTCCACTCGGTTGCTGGATATCTTTTGTGGGAGTGATTTTAGAAAAGGGACGGAAATGGGACGGAAGTAACGATCGCATGCGGTGGCGGAGATTGGTAACCCGATATACGTTCGCCATGTGGCTATGTGAATGTATATCGCATACGGTTTACTTCAAGGTTTGGAGGCCCCATTAAATATATTCCTACAATAAATCATCTTAAAGTTGTCATTCTTTGGTGTGAAAATATTCATTATATCATATTTGCTGAAAACAATTATGATTTATTAAATCTTCATACCTCGCGCATGAGCACGGGTCAGGATTTGGCACTGGAGATTTTCAAGTAGTTATTTCAATGACCAACAGATTTCACTGTTAACAGGAGATTTTCACTCCCGGCAGACACATAGTAGGATAACATGTCACATCATATGTGACTACTGTAAGGCTCGTAAATGTTTAAGTAACCCCCCAGGAGCTCACATCTAGTGGGACGTGGGTTGGCGACCACGGGGCCCCAGCTGAGTCCGTCATTGCTTCCACTTACTTGTGCCGGGCTCCTCTCTGTTGTCTTTCCTGTCGACCTCCCTTGGTCAACTCTTGCTCGTTTCCGACCCCGACGGTATTAGGGTATCAAGGGCCTAGGGAGTCTCTTCCTTTCCCGCCTTAATTGGCCCGTGTCTCATCTTTTCTTATACCCTCCTTCTGCGAGGGGTCAGCCTTCTTTTTCTTTTCATGTTACCTCCTGCCTTCTGCTCAAGGCCCTCCAGGAGGCAGGGTGTATGTAGCCCCACCACTTCTGGTGCACCCTGGATATTGCTACACCCTCAGGGGCTCACGGCTGGTGAGTTCGGGAGATGGCGACCTCGCGGAATTCCTGAGCTCGGTCCGGTTTTCCCTCTTTTATCCATTCCCTCTGGGGCGGACCCTCTCCTCTATCACTTTCTTATCTGCCTTTCATGGCTCTCCTTCCTTCCAAGTCCCTCAATCCACATTATTCGAGGGTTGAGGGCATGTCATTTCCTCCTGTCCTTTATTTGCCTTATTCTCCTTTTGTTTTCCATTTCTTCTTCTCGTATATAAGTTAGTAGTTAGTTTTAGTTATAGTTTACATTTCATTATCATCTTCACGATCATCCTAACCATTAGGGGCCGATAACCTAGATGTTAGGCCCCTTAAAACGACAATTATCATCATCATCATGTTTAAGTAACGATACCGTTGTAAGTTATAACTCCCATTACTCGGGTGACAGAAGAACTGATGGTCCGGGCAAACACCTAATGCACCCACGAATAGTTATTGATCGTGAGCTCGCTAGGAGTCGAGCCCAGGACTGCTGGAAGAGCAGACAGGGGGAGTGAAAGGGCTTTCTAACTTCATAAAATACATAAAATACTGCCGTAGGTGGCGTGTTGCTTGTGCGACTTAGGGATTACTCTCTACTCCAATTTATCAAAAAAAAAAAAACTAGTTGATACCGTCAAAACATGAGGGTCATTGGGGAAATATTTACTGAAGGGTTCTTTTACACAGTATCTGTTGTGGATTTTTTTGAACGATTACTTTTTGACACTGTTTGCAACTTTAAGGGCGTCGAAAGATCGACTTCTCATCATATAACTGGCTGTGACTGGAACCTCGATGAGGCAAAGAGAGACCTACACGTTCCAGGGCTTCCCCTTGAGCTTTCTTCTTCTTCTTCTTCTCCTTTTCTTCAGTTTTTGTCCCGCATGGTGGCAGGGTCTGCTACCCCTTGAGCTTTATTGATTGTGATAAAGTACGCCAAGCGAATTGGAAATTGGAAAATTGAAGTGTTTTATCGGAAGATGTTAAATCAAGTCGAAGGATTATAGCTCTGCCTATTAAGTGATTTGCCTCCACATATACTATACTTACTCTGAACGTTTGAGCCATAGAGCCACAACAAGATTTACTCCCTTTTTAAATTCTCCTAAACAAAGATCTCAGTAAGACGCGGCGGGATCCGCCATTTCTCTGGTGGAATAGAGCCATTGTGCGCAAGCGTGGGAGTGACAAATTTTACAATTTTCTTTAATAATTTAAAAATGTACCTTAACAGATATTTTCCTTCTAAAGACACTCTGCGAATCTACATGCCAAGAGCTCTCGTAAGAATGCATTACGAGGTCAATCGGTTAAGACGTTTTCTCAATCTCGCGGTAACAAAAATCAGCTTACTGTAGTGTTTTAAATATATAGATGGTGTTTGAAGTCATTTTTCAGTGTTGCTTAGTAAATAAAAGTTAGATGCTTTTCAGTCGGTCAACGCGATTGTGCCCAAATGAGATGGGTTATTCCCTAATCCTGAAAAAATTACATGAGATTAATACATTCACTTGGATAATCTCATGTATTTATTACAAAATTAGAGATTAACCCATCTCATTTGGGTACAATCGCGTTGACCGACTGAAATGCATCTACCTTTTGTAAACAAAAATAAAGTCGCTCCTTATATAGTTATATTCGTTGCTTCATTTGAGGGGCTTCAGCATGGTGGTCATGTGTAGCCCTGTGCACTAGGGTGAGTGTGGAATTTTGTCTGATGACCTGTGTTATTGTGATGGCAGTATTAGAGTGTGTATTTGCAAAGCAGGTGAGGATTGGGAAGGAGGTGGCCATGACCTTAAGTTAGGAACCATCCCGGCATTTTCCTGGAGTAGAAATGGAAAAACCACGGCAAACCACTTCCAGAATGGCTGAGATGGGAATGCAACCCGGGCCTCCGCCGTGACAGCCAAGAATGCTTGTGCCGTGTCTTGTGTGGGGTTTCGCCTAGGAACATCAAGCTGGCTCATCAGCGGGCTCTTCGTGCCCATGCCCGGACCCCCACAGGAGTAGCGAACTGTTCACTACCTCCCTCTTCCATGAAGCGCACCTGCACCTCTTATCTGTGAGAACTAAACACTCAAGCTCTTTATGCTTCGTCCATACTGGTTATTTTGATTCCTAAATAACAGAAGTAGTCTCCTACTTTCTATAGCTTGTAACTTTAATAAAACTTGCCACCTCAGAGTGGTGGGGCGATATACTCGCTAAAAATGAATTCACAAAGACCAGGACACCAACTACACAAAATTCACTATTTGTTAATAAAGGCAAGCTTCCATTACCTGCATCTGTTGTGCAGTATCAACAACAATTATTATGAAGAAAAAGGATATTCTTCTGCTCCTTTTATTTTACTAGATATTCTCCATGCAATCAAAACTATTAATACATCTTTGTTCACATGTAAGCAGGCCTCCATTATCCATCGCTTGGCATCCCACACAAAATCAACACACTAACAAGGGGAGGGGGTCATCGATTCGAACGATATTTAGTACACGTGTAGGACATGGCCAGGCGTATATCAGGTGCAAGTAGTAAGGTGCGCTTCTCAGCCGTTTTCGAGAAATTAATTAATTGCAATAAATGCAGTGCGGCGTCTATTGTAGCAGACAAGATGGCGACAAGTGACAAATCAACCAAGTGCGGTCAGTGTGAAAAATGTGTAACTGATAACGGAGACTACATAATTTGTGATGGGGAATGTGGTAAATCATACCACAGAACGTGTGTAAACATAAAAAAGAAAGTTCTTAACCGGCTTTTGTCCGACAAAGCCAAGCAATGGTATTGTGTCGAGTGCAGTGCAGTAAGTAGGTCAACTACGGAAAGGGTTTCGCCAGACGAGAATGTAAGTAAACCTGATTTAGAAGATCTTGTTTGTGAAATCAACCTCCGACTGATAAAACTCGAAAACATTGAAAAGACTCAGAATGACATGCTCAAGTCCGTGACATATTTTTCTGATTGTTTCGATAGTATGAAAAGTGACATTTCAACTGCCACACAAACTCTGAAGCAAGCCTTGTCAGAAGTTACAAAGCTCAGCCAAAGAGTTTGCGAGTTAGAGAAGGATAAGGATATCGCTTACAGTGAGGTTAAAATGTTAAAGCAAGAGAATCTCGAGCTTCAACAGTACGTTCGGCGAAACAATCTAAAGCTTCATGGCGTGCCGCACACTTCAAACGAAAACACCGTTCAGATTGTCCAGACTATCGCTGATCAATTGGGTGTCACAGTTGTCGAGTCCGATATAGACGCCTGCCATCGGCTACCACAAAGCAGAAAAGGTCTTCCACCTCCTTTACTAGTCAAATTATGCTGCCGGCTAAAAAAGAGGCAATTTTAAAAGGCAAAAGGTCCAAACCCAACCTGAACTCAAGTGATGCTGGAATCAATGCAAGGGCTAGGCCTATCTACATTAACGAGCATTTGACGCCAGCTAATAAAGTACTCCACAAACAGGCAAGAGACCTCCGTAAATTAGGTTTTAAATACGTCTGGACCCGGGACTGCAAAATATTCGTCCGTAAATCAGATAGTGACAAGGCTGTCAGGATCAGCTCACCGGAAGACATTGAAAGGCTAGTAAGAGACTCTTCCATCAACAAGGCTCAGCCATCCCATTCACAGAAATAATAATGAATCAAGACATGGACCTACTAGTTGATGTTGACTTACACACATCAATTGAAGAGCGTAAATATGACTGTATCCACGACTACGCAGCAGACACTAAAAATGAGGTTAGCCAAATCAAGTGTCTTTACCTAAATAGCAGAAGCATCAAAAATAAACTAGAAGATATCGATACTAATACATATCGTTGAAAATCTAGATGTCATAGTGGTAACTGAGACTTGGGTAAAAAGTAATGAAGCTAAATACTTCAACTTAAACAACTATTCTGTTGCATTTGTTCACAGAGACAATCAGGACGGTGGAGGCGTGGGAGTTTATGTCCACAAAAAATGGAATATAAAAATGCTTAACCTAGTTGAGAGTAACCATAGCTTGATCCAGTTAGAGCTTATAAGAAGTGATACTGTTCATTTCAATAACCTGCACACTATTAATATAATTGCAGTATATAATCCTAACATAAATAACGCAACAAATTTCATGCAATCTCTAGAGCAGATTCTCTCGAAAAATAATGCCAATCTTTGCTTATGCATTGGTGATACAAATATTAACTTACTAAACAAAAATAATGTAACCAAATCATACCTCAATCTACTATCAAGCTAAGGTTTCACACAAGGCAATACTCGGTATCCAACAAGAATATGTAAATCAACAAGTACACTCCTTTATCAGGTAGCCACTAATAACTGTAAATATGCCTATAGGATAAGCAATATAAATAGTGATATTAGTAATCATAATATTCTTGTAACTGAGATTTTCTGGTCAAATTACTATCCAGGCAAACGCCCAATCTCGAACATGACATTTAAATACCCCCACAACAAGCAAAGGTCTAGTTCAAAAAACGTAAATAAAAATTACCGGTACGTGAACAAAAACATATTGTCCAATGATCTCAATCAAATAGACTGTTTAGATGATGTAAAATGAAACTTACATCGCCATGAAACACAAAATCTTGACACAGATACCCAACAAAGAAAACACTGACACAACTTTGAAGGAAATACACCAGAACCACAAAAACCCATGGAATTAATTCAGCTAATAAAACAAAGGGACCTACTGCATGCTAAACTTAAAGCTAACATTCACAGAAACAACAACCTCTTAAAGGAAGAGCACATAATATGTAGGAACAAAGTGACAGCTTTAAAACGGAAACTGAAATCCTCATACTATGAACATAAATTAACATTGAATGCCAATAGCATGAAAGATACTTGGAAAGTAATCAATGAAATGATCTACAACTGCACAACTGAAAACAAAGATGGTCCCTGTGAGATAATAATTGACGGTAAATCTTTCACAGGAAAAGAAAATATTTGCAATGCTCTAAACACTCACTTTATAAACATAGCACACAAGTTAGCCAAAAACATCCTCCCAGGGAAGAAAGTTAATGAAATTAATGTCAATACAGATCCATATTTATGACCCCGACTAATGAGATGGAAATTCGCAATATTATATTAAGCCTTAAAATGAAAAGTAGCCAAGACAAAGATGGTATGTCAGTAAAATTGTTAAAAAACTCCATTGACATGCTAAGTAGCCCACTAACTACTTGAATTAATTTATCGTTAGAGACTGGTCTGGTGCCTGATGATCTAAAAATAGCACGAGTCATACCAGTCTATAAAGGAGGTGACAAAAGCAGTCCAGACAATTACAGACCCATTTCCATCCTCCCACCCATATCCAAGGTACTCGAAACAGTAGTAAAAAGCAGAATTGTTAATTTTTTAAATAAAAATGATTACTTCTACAAAGGGCAGTATGGATTCCGAGAAAACTCAAGCACAGAAATAGCCACAATTGATATAATCTCTAACTTGCAATAAGATGACAGCGAGTGGCCTTTTCATAGACCTGAGAAAGGCGTTTGATACTGTTGACCATGAAATTCTTTTAGGGAAACTTGATAAAGCAGGTATCCGAGGAGTAGCTTGGACATGGTTTAAAAATTACCTATCTAATCGTAAGCAGTATGTTGAAATAAATGGCTACAGAAGTGAGGATGTAAATATTACCCATGGTGTGCCCCAAGGATCAATATTGGGTCCTTCCCTCTTCTTAGTATATATTAATGACATGCAACACTCACAATCAGTTTTCATGGTAATATAACGTTGTTTGCAGATGACTTAAGCATCTTTTACAATGCGTACACCACCAACACACTGATTACACACATGCAGGAGGACATGAATACAATACTTGGCTGGACCCAGTCAAATAAATTAACAATAAATGAAGATAAAACAAATTATTTAATAATATCTAAGCGTAGAACAAAGTTAAACATCACTCAGAATATAATGCTGAATGGAAAGGCAGTTAAAAGGGTCTCATCTGTCAAATACCTAGGCCTGATAATAGATGAAAATCTCTCATGGCAAAAGCACATTGATGCATTAGTTAAAAAATATCACCTGCTGCTGGGATGATTTAAAAAAAATTGAGCTACTATATCCCAAAATATCTACTCAGGAAAGTGTATTTTTCCTTAATCCATAGCCACTTACAATATTTGAATACAATTTGGATAAAATGCTCAAATTACCTAAAAAAAAGGAAATTGAGGTAATTCAGAATAGAGCCCTAAGAAATATGTATAACTACCCTTTTTTAACACCAACCAAACACCTTTATATTACGAGTAATATTCAACCTGTAGCCCTAAATGCAGAAATCAAATCAAATGTCTTGATGTACAAAATCCTTCACAAAGGTATCCACACAAATTTAAACTTCACTAAACAATCTGATTTACACGCTTACAAAACTAGACATGCAGATGACATATCACTTTTCCATATCAATTCCAAACAATATGGCAGTAATAGCATTAAGTATAGTGCCTTTGTAAAGTTCAATAGACTACCAGAAAATATAAAAATTGCACCTAGCCTACAAATCTTTAAGAGGAGGCTAAAACAGTTTATGTGGAATGATTATAAAATGTCAGTTTGAAGAAATTCGAAAATCTGAGAAGACAAAAGAAGACTACATTGTGTACAAAAACTTATGAAAGCTACAAAATGTTGTATATATTTTCATACTGAAAACTTTGTAAACTAAACATTGAATTGTAATTTGTCGCCAAGAAGATAAAACTGTACGATTCCTTTGTATATGAGTCCTTGACTCGTTAAGGGATTAATAAAACGCATTATTATTAAAATGCATTATTATTATTATAACACTTAAGACTCTCCATGCCGCCCCACCCACAGACTAGCGCTTAGAGACAGCCCAGTGGGGCTAACGAGGTGACCCGAATGCTCACGAATATAACCGATCAGCCAACCTCTTTACACGTACCTTATAAGACAGACCTTGGGCAGCCATTTTTCTTTCGTTTATCGACGGGCTATTTGTTCTGTGAATAATCGCTTGATTTGTTGATGTGTAACATCTTTCCGCTCGGTTACTGGATAGTTTTGTGGGAGTGATTTTGAAAATTGGGGACGGAAGTGGATCGGAACGATTGAGCTGGCAGTGGTGGATCAAACGGAAGTATGCACTGACCGCTCGATCGATCAAACGGAAGTGTACTAGCTGGCAGTGGTGGACAACGGAAGTATGTACTGCCCGCTAGATCGATCAAACGGAAGTATACTAGCTAGCAGTGGTGGACAACGGAAGTATGCACTGCCCGCTCGATCGATCAAACGGAAGTGTACTATCTGGCAGTGGTGGACAACGGAAGTATGCACTGCCCACTCGATCGAACAAACGGAAGTGTACTAGCTGGCAGTGGTACCGTGCAAAGGCAGCGTGATTTTTGTACAATTGAAAATGTGTGTATTGGAAACAAGGCAGTGTGTGCTCTGTAGCGCGAGAATGTTATGGCAATACAGTAGGCAGTGCATTTAGCAGACACTGGTTTGACGAGCACAGTGGCAAATGTTTCACCGACTTTCATTTGTCATTGAGCAGTTTATGAAGCTTCACGATCAAGGTTGAATATCACATGGGGTAGGAAGTGAAAACTTGAGACTAATGTTGTTGAGTGTATGATAAAATAAAGACGACAAATGACATTTAAGTAAGCGGCATTATTGTCAAACTGTGGGTGAGTAATCAAATATTAAATGCATAACAGAATGTTGTTATATGAGTGGAATAAAAGCTGTATTTTCATCATTTGTGAGACTAGGTCATTTCATGATTGTAGGAAGCCATGTATTGATTGTTTACGACGAATTGTATGAGAGCCTTGAGAATAATGAATGTTATAGTTACTGAGGAATGTGCTCACAGTATTTCAGAATACAGTCGACGTTGTGTTTCACTTTGTTATTATGAATTATTCACGTAAAAGGAAGGAAGGAAGCTTGTGGTTTTGTGTGACCGTTAATCTCACGATCATGATCCATGGTACCTCCCTTTTACGTGGAATGCGAACCACAGGACATGGCATTTCAATTCGAAAATCTCACATGTATTGACCGGGAATCGAACGCGGTCTACCTTGGTGAGAGACTAACAGCTTGACCACTGCGCCACAAGTGTGACAGTATCATATCTCCAATTCAATCTATACATTCATCATAGTACCAGTATACCGGGTGAGTTAGCCGAGGTCGTTGCGGCATGACTGTTGGCAGTCGCTCACATCCGGGAGGCGAGGAGGTTCGAATCCCCCCGCCGGCAACCTTGAAGATGGTCTTCTGTGGTTTCCCATCTTCCTTCCAGGCAAATGCCGGGGTTGGTCCCTAACTATAGGCCACAGCCGCTACCTTCCAACTCCTCGACCCTCCCTTCCAACTTTCCTCCCCAACGGTACTTGTAGCTCACCCATTGGGTGTCCATCTCGAAGCAGCTACAAAACTGGCGAGCCGAACATGTCCTCGGACACTCCCGGCACTAAAAGCCATACGCTAAAAAAAGTACCAGTATGAACACGGAGCGTAAATTAACATCTTAAGAATGTCCAAGCTGTGTAGTATACGTGTAGGATAACATGTCAGATGTTACACATCATATGCGACTACTGTAAGGCTCGTATCTTTTTTATTGTTCTTAGAGTCTCAGGCACCCACTGGACAACTGAAATAAACTAAAGTCCAGCCGCCGAGTCTCTGTCAGGGTGTCCATCCCCTTATCTCCACTAATATCTTCCCTGGCCCTTTCTCAACAGCTTATGAATTGCTTGGAAAATCCGTTTCATGTACCTGAGTTTCTAGTGAACAAATATATTTCACTTGCGAAAAAATATTTTTCTTTTACAGTAAGAGACAGAATATGTAATTTTAAATAAATCAACTAAAGTTATGTTTAAAAATGTCATTTTGATGAAATATGTAAAATAAAAACACAGAATATTAATTTTATAGTAAAAATATCTAAAACAAATATCATTATGATCAAATATGTAAAATATGTAACTATAAAATGTCATTATCTAATAGCTAAGGTTCTAATTCATGGACATTTATCATTTTTAATTTTATATAAGCAAAGGGAAGGAATATGTATTTATATAAAAATGCTACCCGTAATGATCGGTCTAGGTCCTAAGTTTCGGGTACGTTCGGTTTGCCCCGCTGGGCTGGTCTGTCTCGGTGCGTGTCAGAAGACCGTGAAGGGGGATGAATGATCGGTTAAGGTCGTGAGTTTTCGGGTGGCTTCGTTAGCCCCGCTGGGGTGTGTCTAAGCGCCAGTACCCACAGGTGACCACGGCTGGCAACCTGATAAAAATAAAATAACTAAAAAAATACCAACAAAACAAAAACTAAAAGCAAACTACAAAAGTTCGATTACACTGTGCTCTACCCCCCTCTTCCATGAAGCGCACTTGCACCTCTTATCTGCGAGAACTAAACACTCAAACTCTTTGTGCTTCGTCCATCACTGGTTATTTTGATTCCTAAATAACAGAAGTAGTCTCCTACTTTCTGTAGCTTTACACCTGCCAATTCGACGTCAATGGGGGTTCCTGATTTCTTTCGGCTGGACTCCATTAGTTTTGTTTTACATTTATTATAATCAAATGTTCTCGAAAGAGAATCAAAATGAGTATTGTCCGTTGAGCCATTATAATTAACACAAAAAGTGATAAAAATGCCCAGCATAACTCAACACATTGCTAGCGTTTCGCCCCAGTGTGCCAATTGGACTCTTCAGTTGGTAAAGGCACACCTACCAAGACGCGTAGCAGGCACACACTGAGAAGGCCATGCAAGACGCCTCGCCACATATGTGGCCACGTCACGAGCATGCCAGTGTACCACGGGAGTTGAGTTATTCTGGACATTTTTATCACTTTTTGTGTTAATTATAATGGCTCAACTGACAATACTCATTTTGATTCTCTTTCGAGAACATTTGATTATATTCAATGCCAAAGCAAGGTTTATTGTTTTTGGAGTGGAGTTTTTGACTCCCGTGGTGCACTGGCATGCTCGTGACGTGGCTGCATATGTGGCGAGGCGTCTTGCATGGCCTTCTCGTGTGTGCCTGCTACGCATCTTGGTAGGTGTGCCTTTACCAACTGAAGAGCCCAATTGGCACGTTGGGACGAAACGCTAGCAATGTGTTGAGTTATGCTGGACATTTTTATCACTTTTGTGTTAATTACATTTATTAATTTTGATCATGAATTCCTTCCTCAAGTGGAGTCCATACCATTTTAAAACTCATTCAAATCCTCTGGTGTGCCGGCCAATATGACGATGTCATCAGCAAATCTGGAATTGAAATTATTTATGCTTGAATCTTTGCTTCTACTTTGAATTGCATGCCACGGTGGGTGAGTGGTTATACTGTAGTGTCGGGCTACCAATCCCAAGCTTGCAGGTTCGCTCCTGGCCGTGGTAAGTGATTTTTGAAAGGCGACAAAAAGACGACACTCATGTCATACGATGTTGGCATGTTAAAGAACCCATTTGAATTCAGTAGGCCGTGTTTTTACGGCAAAATTAATCTCGGAATTTTCCGCCAACACAATAATTCCTCCTTTCTCTACTAGAAAGCGCTGTAGTGTCTAGGAGCCTCCAACCCCTTTGAATTTCATAGCTCTCTTAGGAACAACAAAAATTCGACAAGCAAGCTGCCCTCTGGGTGTCAATTAACAAAGCTAGCACCCGGCACCCGATGGCATACGGTATTATTATTTACTTTGATTTTTTCTCTAATTTCCTTCATTGCTTGTTCAATGTATAGTTTGAAAAATATGGGTGATGAGTTGCAGCCTTGCCTTACACCTTTCCGAATGTCAGAGGTGCATCGGCCACCTATTTTGAAAAGCTGTACATCAACAACAACAACAACATATCGCTCTGCTGATTCAAGTCCCGCAAGTTGAAAACCGCAGTCCCACAATGCATTGCTCCCCCTGGGGTGGGTAGCAGGAGGAATGGGAACGCAGCTCTGATATTCATCAGAAGATGACGAATTCTGTAATCAGAATAAAATTGATGTCGTTTGAGTTAGCACTTTTTCGTGCAATTCAAGACGTATTAAAACACTAATTGCAGGTTAAGTATTGTTAACGGCCCGTTAAACCCTCGTTAGTGACTTGATGAAGTGCCGCTAATGCGGTTTCCATTTGACGTACGACTTAGCACGGAGCTGAGGATTTGAACGAATCTCTCGAGCGTCCCTTATGTATTACAATTAAGTGTCGAGTAATCTACAAGAGAGATGTAACAAATGGTTGCCTGATATACGGAAATTTTCCAGCTGAAATGCATTTTCTCATCCTAAAGGGTTTGAAACATTAGCGAGCGCACTCTCTAGAACAGTCTTTCTCAACCTGATATTTGCGAGCACCACATTGGTCTTTAAGGTGAGATGAGACCCCTTATACCGACAATGTTAATTTATGACGTTTTGTGACCCATGATCTCTGAAACTATTGACCATGTCGCTACCAAATTTCAACCAATCTCTACAGAGTGTCTCAAAAAATGTACTAACACTTTGAATGACTGTAAAATGTTTATTTATGAACCTAGAGACAAGCTTAAAGGCTTCAATTATAGAGGAGACATGTAATTAAAGACTCGTGTTCGCAAATGTTCAAATTGATGACCGGCAGTGTCCAGACAAAGCTGATAACGCGAAGCAATAGATTCGCAAACGTTACGACAAAGTTCATTTGGAATTTCGTGACATTGTTTTTCAATTTCCAATTTCGTTTTGGAATGTAGGATTTCCAGAACAGACGCTTCATGATGCGATGGACGCTATCTTTTGAGATGTGTGTCTGTCGAGCCGTTTGTCGTAGTGATTTCGGTGGGGATCGAGTGAGGGCTTCCTGCACCTGTTCTTCTTTTCTAGGACTGGTTGATGTCCGTGGTCGTCCAGAACGTTTCTTGTTGACGTTGTGAACGGTTCCATCTGCTTCAAATTTATCTCTGATTCGAGCAATGATCCGGTGCGTTGGTGGCGGTTTGTCGAACTCCTGGACACTGACGGTGATCAATTTGAACATTTGCGAACATGAGTCTTTAATTACATGTCTCTTCTATAATTGAAGCCCTTAAACTTGTCTCTATGTTCATAAATAATCATTTTACAGTAATTCAAAGTGTTACTACATTTTTTTATATCTGTGTGTCTTAAGTTCACTGATCTTGGAAAGCAAGATATATTTTATTTTATCTGTGGCTTTTGTGGGGAGGGGGGAGGGCGAAGAACATAAATTATACTACTCTGGAAGAACTGTGTTTAGATGGACATAATTACTTCTATTATAAAGAAGAACTCCAAAGTGTTTGTGTCTCTATCACTATTAGTTGCTTAGAAATTAGGAATTTAGTCGGGGAATTTCATGTTCTGAGTAAATTCAAGCTAAGACACATTACATGGAAACACACATCGATGAACAGTAAGCTATCAAAATTAAAACCGGGTGAGTTAGCCGTGGTGGTTACGGCATGACTAATGGCAGTCGCTCACATCCGGGAGGCGAGGAGGTTCGAATCCCCCCGCCGGCAACCTTGAAGATGGTCTTCTGTGGTTTCCCATCTTCCTTCCAGGCAAATGCCGGGGTTGGTCCCTAACTATAGGCCACAGCCGCTACCTTCCAACTCCTCGACCTTCCCTTCCAACTTTCCTCCCCAACGGTACTTGTAGCTCACCCATTGGGTGTCCGTCTCGAAGCAGCTGCAAAACTGGCGAGCCGAACATGTCCTCGGACACTCCCGGCACTAAAAGCCATACGCTAAAAAAAAATCAAAATTAAACTAATTGCCTTGTTTTCCATGTTATACGTGGTTTAATGTTCGACCCTGGCGAAATGTAAATATTATGTCAGAAAACTGTACTATAATGAGGCTCATTATGATACAGTTTCTCCCACCAATCACAGCTCAAGAAACAGTTCAGTGACCAATTAGGTGCGGATAGCATCGCACCTGCGCTCACTTCCATGGCCCCCTATTTTAAATGTGTCATAGTGAGGTATTCCAGGAGGCCATGGTCAAATACAAGGTATTCTCTGCGTCCCATGCGCTCTGTTCAGTACATAAAACTGGTGAAATCTCGACAGATATTTATTAATATTTATGTTCGAACATAAAATAGTTATAATTATCGTCGAACATAAACAGTCTTATGCAACTCGCCTATAATGGTAATTAAGACACTCGTATGGAAATTATAAAACTAGCTACGCTCGTTTTATAAACATACTCGTGTCTTAATTATTGCCATTATAGGCTCGTTGCATAATGTACTATTACCGGCGTGTGAGCAAATGACAGTCACAATCAGTTAAGCCAGTGTGTGAGATATATAAGGTGCGTTCAAAAAGTAACGAGCCGGAGGTTGTAATGCGCAAACCGGTGACGACATCGGCTAATCGTGGCGTGTGTGACGAGGTGTGGTTCCGACCAGAGCGTGGAAGGTCACAGCCCGTCACTATAGGGCACGCGTGCACGTCACGTGACGATACAAAGTGAGCAGCAGCATGCATCAATCGTCCAACCAAGACCAAGACAGTGGGCCATTCGACATGCTTCCTGGTGTGGATGAAGAATGTGGGGCACCCATTGGGCACACAATTTCCGCAAGTGCAGTCGTTCCTTCATGATGGTGTGCACACTTCCGACGCTCAATCCGACCACGGCGGCTATGGCGTTCACTATCACTCGGCGGTCCTGGGTAATGAGTGCATCAAGCTGTACGTTGTCATCGGTAATGCAGGGGGGTGCCCCAGACCGGGCATCATCGGCTAACGACACCCGTCCTTCCCTGAAGCGCTTGTGCCACGCCTTGACCCAAGGGACATGCAGTGTTCGCCGTACACTTGTGACATTCGGCGATGAATGTCCGTTCCCCCTACTCCTTTCGCTGTCAGAAACCGAACAACACCTCTTTGCTCTTCGTTTGACGCATCCATGTCACTGTTTGCAATGCGACTGGCAGCGTTGGACGATTGATGTATGCTGCTGCTTGCTTTGTATCGTCACGTGACGTGTACACGTGCCCTCTAGCGACGGGCTGTGACATTCCAGGCTCTGGTCGGAACCAAACCTCGTTACACACGCCACGATTAGCCGATGTCGTCGCCGGTTTGCGCATTACAGCATCCGGCTGGTTACCTTTTTGAACGCACCTTATAATTTGAAAGACCAAAACCACAGCCTTCTAGAACATATTGATCATAATCGTAGCTTATGAGATGTGAATATAAATCGTTAATGTTGAGCTAAGAAAAAAAATACATGACGGTATTTCTTTCAAAAATGATACATTACATTTTGTGAAGAAGTCCAAATATTTATATGGATTTTTATTTTCAATTACGGTCTGATCTCACCTTAAATGAAATTTGGTGCTCTCAATCACACGAGCTAGCACCAGCTCCCCTGAGATTCATTCTTCAATACAAATGCGGTAGCAAGAACCAGAATAATAGTGTTTTTAATACAGGTTTTGACAGTCAGAAACTTATTATTTATTATTATTATTTCCGATTATTCCCCTTCAGGAGAGCGTGAGAACTTGAGCCAATCACAGCTTCACTTCCTTTTCCTCTCTTCTTTTCTTCCCAAAACCTCTTCATTAGTTCACTGTGATTTTTCTTCCTTTCCTCTGTCCATTTTTTCCCTGATGTCTCCTTCCTTGAAACTTGCACAATTTTCGTGTTTCTGATTTTATTTCTAAATTGTTCTCTGTCCTTAATGTCGTCTTCAGAGATTTTAAGTAATTCCATGTCTTCATGTACTTCTTTTATCCAACTGGTCTTTAATTTACTTGCATTCAAGATATTGAAAATCTTCTTAGTGAGTCTGTTCTCATCCATCCTATAAATGTGTCCATAGAACTGCAGACGTCTCTTCCTATATTTATCTATAATGGTGTCTGTATTTTCATAAAGTTCCTTTGTTGGTCTCCTGACCCAAATTCCATTGCGGAAAACAGTGCCAAGGATTTGGCTAAGTATTTTTCGTTCCTGTTTCTCAATACCATAAATTCTAGTCATTCCTCTAATGACGGTGGTTTCTGCCGCGTACAAGGCTTCAGGCAAGACAACTGTGTTATAATGGCGCAGTTTTGCATTGCGAGATACTGCTCTTTTGTTATAATGATTCCATGTCAGCTTGTACGCCTTCTGCAATTTTACTATTCTCTCTGCATTAGAAATTGTGTTCAAACCTGTGGGTTGGATGGCTTCTCCTAAATATGTGCGAGATTTTTCCATATTGCGTTCGCAAAGTGATGTTTCCTGTTGATTTGGTGTCCATATACTGTGGGTTTTTTTTTTTTTCAAAGGAAATATCAAGTCCCATTTTATTGGAGATTTCATTATTTATCATTTTGTGAAATAATATTTTTAATATACAATAAAAATAATTGGACATCCCTGATTTATGATAATGCGAAAGATGCTGATTCCACTCGACTGTTCACACGTAAATGTATCTTTTCTGCATGAGTCATGTAAGCAGTTGCAGCATGTCTGGTGAGCGGTGAATCGCAACTATTTCAGCACTTCAGAAGGAGAGAGATAGGAAAAGGAAAGACAGGCGCATTCATTATTAGTAGTAGTATTATTATTACTAGCGAACCCGTGCGAGAACTCTCGCATAATGGGTTGAGTGCTCCCCATCTGTACAGACTACACGCACGGCTCTAGTGCTATTCGGGCTGTACGCGATACTGTTCAGACAGGAGCACTTTATTTGTTTAGGAGCACTTTATAAACAAACAAATATATTTCTGTTGACTTTTCAAGAAATGCAAGATATTTCCTGTACTATTGAGACGATTTGGAAGATTTTGGTACAAACCGCACCTTCTAACTCCCTCTGGTTTAGGAGCTTGAGTTTTGTGAAACACACACCTTGGCGTATTATATTATTTCTATACTAGCATTACCCGTCGCGGCTTCGCTCGCGAATATTCTAGTTGTAAAGAGTACACTTAGCAAAATCTCAATCATGAATGCTATGACTGATTTATCCTTGGTATGAATAATCAGACTTTATCAATTCAGCTACTGATGCAGTGGTTAGGGGTTTGTCATTCCTTCATAGGTATATCAGAGCGAAGTTAGTTTTCTGGGAATATCACAGACACTGTTGTTTTAGATCCCTTATTGGGGGGTGGTTGGATCTAAAACGGAAGAGTTATTGTGTTAATTTATAAAGAAGTGCCAAGAAGGGGGTAGCTTCCCGTAGTCGGGCAAGCTGACCAGTGTAAAGTGTTGTTTAGTGTTAGGGTGCTAGGGGATGCTCTTGTAAAAGATCTAGGTGTATTTTAGGGGATGGAACTTGGCGTACAGGTCAACGCGCTGGCTTATGTAGTCGTCCAGCTGTCTGGTTAGATAATAGACTTGCACGCGTCAGCTAGAAGGCGCGTGCCGTTCCTGGCAGTCAGGCCGGTACGGGAATACAATGATGCTTGCCCTAGCAAGTATCTGGATACTGCAAGTCACGTCTAATAGTGACGGAGAGTTCAGGAAGGGAGTTAGGGCGTAAAGAAGCGTGTAAACAGTAATGCAGGTGTAAAGCACTGACCAAGTGTTTATTGGCCAGTAATATTGAATTATGAGTCCCTTTTAAGGGATGTAGTGATGTTACAATGTGTACAAACTTGTCTATACAAATTGGTGGGTAAGGTTACAAAGTTATAGGATTCTGAACAACTGCTGACTCACTCACCTGATGATACCAGCATAGCCTCGGGCCGCCACACTGTAAGACTGATAATTGATTGAGAGCTTGACCTGATTAAGACGCCTTCTTATACTCTTCGGCGCTGTGCTGTCAGCATTGTGCTGAATAGATGTCCTAGTTAATAGTGTGTCGCTGTTTGTAGTAGTGATGCAAGGATTGGGCCAGCTTTCTAGAATGGCTAGCTGTCCTTGCGGTGTTAGTAGATGTTGGACTGGACTTATAAGGATTGCCAGTTAGGAGATTTAAATAGATGATGGGGGGATGGTCTCCAAGGGGTGCATACCCCTGGGGTACTGTACACTGTTAATTTAAGGGCCTTTAAATGTGGTTTTCGGAGACCCTTTATAGTCTGGTGAAAAAGACCTATCGTACCACACTCACACGTGAAAATTGCGTGAACAAATTCTAGAGTGCCCCTTGACCCCCTTAAGCGCATTATACTGTATGTATTGATGAATTTTACAGCTTAATTTGGTTCAGTGATAACCTTATAACCGTCTGGAAACTTTCACAGTAATTGGAATTGCATTGCGTCTTACAGAAATAGATAGACCTGTGAGATTCTGTTACCATGGTTACCGTGTTGCATTCTTTCATTATTTCATTGTAAATATATATAGGTTTTTAGGTATGTATTTAATTGTGAGGCATTTAAAGAGTAAGTGAGTGCGTTTCGCTTACGCACTGGGTATTGCTGAACCTGTATGTATCCCATATGTGTAGGTTGGTGTTAATGGGACCTTATTTTCGGTACAAAACTGGAATGGGATCTTAGCAGAATAATATAGGGAAGGATTACATTCATTGGATTTAATGGTGCTCGGGCACTTGGTCTAGCACAGTATCAGAAATATTGAGAACGTCTGCGCTAGAAGAACCACCTCATTCATAGTTCCCGGTTCGATTCCTAGTCCTGCCAAGAAATGTAATTCTGGTCTGAGGGTTAGAACGGGGTACAGTCAGTCTCATAAGGCAAAACTGAGAATGTATGAGTTCGATTCCCATCTCGGCCATGCTAGAAGTGATTTTCTGTGCTTTACCATTTCCACCCCAAGCAAATACCGGGATAGTTCCTAACTTTACTCACTCTACTTTTTTTTTGTCTCGGACAGTGTCTATTTTGGAGAAATCCCTTTTCACTGTGTGATTTAATTTCCCCAATAAATTGGATTAAGGATGGCAGTTTGTATATATATATATTATCACATGGGTGGATAGGACGTGTCGTGGCGTCCCTCAGAGAGCTTAGCTCCCGCTATTTCACAGCTCACTGGTTCAGAGGGCTGTGGTGAGGAGGAGGGGGGGGGGGCTGTAATTTCCATTTCATTATCGCACGTACGAGAGGAAGGGGGGTATAAGAATGTAGGTATAGTTAATTGTCCACACTGGGGACTCATTTTAGAAAATACGTCCGCAAGGCTCAACACTCTGTCCCTCGCTATTGCTATTGTTCTTTATGAGAACTCGTGTTGTTTTACAGTTTCGGTTTTATGATGTCTTCTCTTGGAGGAAGCAGGATAATTACTGAAGGGTAGTATACTCAGTTATTAGAATTATACGGGCAATGAAGATGTACAGGTGTTATGAATGCTTATGTAATGGGGATCCTGCAACATTGTAAGCACAAAATCCACAAGTCTGATGCAAGGATTACAGTACACATTATAACACGCCATAACCCATCTTTGTCATTAGTTTATTATTCACTGCTTTGGCGCTTTTAGAGATATAATTTACAACCACATGAACTCTGTCTTAAAATATACGACGGAGCTTTAAAATATGTAACAGGAGCGCACATGAAGAAACTTTATTGTACAGGCAAATGTAAGGTTACACAGTAGTTATTATTATTATTATTCGAGTCAGAAGCACTATAATATACACAATATTACAAAGGAATAATACAATCTCTACTTAGTCCCCGATTCTTGGATGTTACGGGTAAACTCGAGAACCACTGGATGTATTTTGATATAATTTTCACCATTCTGTAAAGGATATCTCGAGGATAATAATAATATCGTATGGCCTCGGGTGCCTGGTGCAAGCTTTGCTATTTGACACCCAGAGGGTAGCTTGCATGTCGAATTTCGTAGTTCCTTGACTATGAAAGTCAAGGAGGTTAGATGTTAGATATCTCCTTGAACACAATAGCGCTTTCTAGTAGAGAAATGAGGAACTTTGTGCTGGCGGAAACTCCCGAGATTAATTTTGCCATTATGAACGCGGCCTACTGAATTCAAATGGGTTCTTTGACATGCGTATCTCGAGGATGATCTCTGTAAACAATAATGTATTTATGATCAAAGGAAGCCGAGCAGTAACGATTTCAGTGGAAAAGTCGAAAGAAAACCTGGCGTCCGAGCACATTGTAAGTTTACGCTGGGCAAACCGTTAAATATATCTAAATACTATGTGTGTAAGAATTGTTCAGCATGAAAAGTTCTACAAAAAAGTCCGCGAGAGCATATGTCTTATCTTCAATACATCACCCGCTATAAGTATTTTTAGCCTACTTTTCACATTTTTCAAAAATGAGGAAAAAATAGACTTATGAGATCGGGCAAATGTGTGTCTGTCTGTCTGTCTGTCTGTCTGTCTGGCTGGCTGGCTGGCTGTGTGTGTGTCCCCCCCTATCAACTCCTAAACGGCTGCAGCAATCGAAACAAAATTTGGTAGGAGTAAAGATCTATACCTGAATATCTCACGGCCATATTTGAAAATGATGTCAGTGCTACCAACTGCTAAAAAATCGCAATTGAAATTTGAGCTCCATGTTGGATATCTTGAAAAGTATGAATGGGAGCTATTTCAAAATTGGCACACGTACAGATCATAATA
The DNA here is from genome assembly GCA_946902985.2 of Meconema thalassinum. Classification (NCBI taxonomy): domain Eukaryota; kingdom Metazoa; phylum Arthropoda; class Insecta; order Orthoptera; family Tettigoniidae; genus Meconema; species Meconema thalassinum. Next base: position 46,686,725 of record OX336399.1, on the reverse strand, counting down.
TTTCAGTTTAATTTCCAGGAGGCCAAACATGGCAGTGTTGTCAAAATGATTATAAGCCTCCTGATAGGTCCAATTTTTAAATGCATATAACTTCTACACTATCAAGTGGAATTCAACCAAATTTCGTATGTTGTATGTGTACATAACCAGATATGACTGAGCGTATTCTTAAGACCTACCAGGGCTGCCAACTGTTAATAAATGCTCCTAATTTATTTTATCCAATTACCAATATATCAGAAAGTATGCAAGCCGACAGCTTTAAACTATGCACACGTATAGTACCTGACTTTCTATATTAATTTGGAGTAACTTATATACGTCAGTGCTACCAACATGATTCTATGCCTGCTGAGAGGTCCAACTTTAAATACATGTAACTTCCATACTATCATTTGGATTTCAACCAAATTTCGTATGTGCTATGTGTACCATAACAGATATGACTATGCGTATTCCAAGGAGCAACCAGGGCTGCCAACTGTTAATATGTGCTGCCCTATTTTTGTTACCCTAATATCAATATATCAGAAAGTATGCAAGCCAATAGCTCTAAACTTTGCACACGTATAGTACCTGGCATTCTAGACGAATTTGGAGTAACTAATATACGTCAGTGCTGCCAACATGATTTTAAGCCTGCTGATAAGTCCAATTTTAAAATGCATGTAACTTCTATACTAACTAATGGATTTCATTCAAAATTGGCACAACAATAGATCATATTATTTCAGATTATTTCTGACCAATACATGCATGACATTGTTGCCAACATGATTTTACGCGCGCTGTTAGATCCAATGTTTAACTGCATGTAACGTCCATGCTATCCAGTGGACTTCAACCAAATTTTGTATTTAGTATCGTAAGAGACGGAACTAAGAATATATTCAGTCATCAGGGCTGCCAACTGTAGTGCTCTATTAGGATACATTATGCCAGGTATACAGTATTTCGAACTAATTGGAAATTTCGATATTAACAACTTAATTTCGTCATTATTTTAGATAGGTTCATATTTTGTAGAATAATCATTGGCATGAAAAGTAGGCTGTATAGTTCTTCACGGAACTTCTTGTTACGTTTTAATTTCTTCCAGCCATGTCCATTCAACTACTGAGGCGATAGTTTACGAGCTAGCTAAGGGCGAGTCTATCATACCTGTTACAGCCTAGCTAGCGTGCGAACCTATTGACCCAGACACAGCCAGCAGCAAACCATTGAGTCGTTTTGAGTTAAGACTTCTGAGAACGTGGTTGTATTTGGAGTTTCCCTGGAAGTGCAACTCGGGTTTTCTTCATTTCGCCTGTGAAACACAGTCAAATTACGATTGGATGGAAGGGGGATTTGAGTTTCATTCACCTCGCCATTCCCTGGAAGTGCAACTCTCATTTCGCCTGTGAACTTTTCGTTCCGCAAAATTCGCAATCAATTTAAGATTGGACAGAAGGGGGATTTTTGTTTCATGCACCTCGCCATTCTTAAATTACGTCTGACAAGAATTTGTTGCACATGCATATCCATGATAATATAATTAATAGTCCAGTCAGTGATTTTAACCCATCATGCCGAGACGGGAAACGGATATTGGTCTTTGTTCATTGACATTGGAAAAAAAGCGCTTATCACGTAATGTATTCATAACTGTTCCCAGCGAAGCAGGGTCGGGTTGCTAGTAATATATACAACAATGTCTCGAATTAGATTTTCTTCGCCCAGAAAGGGGCCACTGTCACACCGTGTTCGTGACCTTCCATTAACTCCTGCGTTGTGCAAGAGCACGGGCACAGTTCACAGGAACACAGTTGTACCATGGTCTGCCTCTCCCCACACTCACAGAGTTCCGATTCCTGTAGGTATCGCCATTCGTGGAGATTAACTTTGCATCTCCCAATACCACTCCGAAGTCTGTTGAGTGACCGCCAAGTTTCCCAGATTTGTTGTTGGGACCTGCTGGAAGCCTTTCCTTGGCCTTCATCCAATCTGGTGGTTTGGTGCATTGCCATAACTGTATCGTGGCTACCTCGGGTTTTATCATTTCAAATAATCTTGTCGACTTCGTCGTTATGCTTGAGTCCAACGTTATGCGTTACGGAGACGGAGACGGAAGTGACGTCATGCAGCCGCGTGGGAAGTGGCGTCATGCAGCCGCACGAGAACTGAGTGCGTGACGTCATGCAGCCACGCGGGTAGCAGAAGCTAATGGTTATTGGAGTCTGTTGAAAGAGTCCTGCGGCGTCGAGCGACCTGGGGCTTTGAGCGAAGCGAACACAAGAATACAAGGTGACTTCTAAAGAGATATACAAGCTGCCAGATAACAATACAGGGTGACTCCTAAAGAGATATACAAGATGCCAGATAACAATACAGGGTGACTTCTAAAGAGATATACAAGCTGCCAGATAAGAATACAAGGTGACTCTTAAAGCGGTGTACAAGATGGCAGAGAAGAATACAGGGTGATTCCTAAAGAGGTGCACAAGATGTCAGACAAGATTACAAGGTGACTCATAAAGAGATATACAAGATGCCAGATAACAATACAGGGTGACTCCTAAAGAGATATACAAGATGCCAGATAAGAATACAAGGTGACTCTTAAAGCGGTGTACAAAATGCCAGAGAAGAATACAGGGTGACTCCTAAAGAGGTGCACAAGATGTCAGACAAGAATACAGGGTGCCTCCAAAAGAGGTGTGCAGGATGTCAGAGCAAAATACAGTACAAGATGCCAGATAAGAATACAGGGTGACTCATAAAGAGATATACAAGATGCCAGATAAGAATACAAGGTGACTCTTAAAGAGGTGTACAAGATGGCAGAGAAGAATACAGGATGATTCCTAAAGAGGTGCACAAGTTTCAGACAAGATTACAAGGTGACTCATAAAGAGGTGTACAAGATGTAACACAAGAATACAGGGTGGCTCCTAAAGAGGTGTGCAGGATGTCAGAGCAAATTACAGGGTGACACTTAACGAGGTGCCCGCGCGGGAAGCCTAAGTTAATGGGTAATGGAGTCTGTTGAAAGAGCCCTCCTGAGCCTTTCTAACATGTGTAGCATTTGTAGCATGCGTCATTTGAAATGATATAACGTCTAGTCTTTCAGACTGACTGTAATTTTCTGTAGTAGGCATCGATGTTGCTTGCAGAAAACTTTTCCTCGATTTTAGCCGCCTTCTTGGAGGCTACACAGTAGTAGGACACCGACACTAGCAATATCACCTCACCATTTGTTCCCAAAAACAACAAATTTCTCCGGATACCATTGGAATAAGGTGAATGGATAATTAGTGAATAACTCTGAAAAATACTGTAGCACGTCTATCAATACAAGTTATGAAACAGATCTTCAATTGTGCATGGTTCGACTCTTGAATGGAGTCTTCTACAGCTAAAAGCTTATTTGAGGAGCTTGGTACCAAAGTTGGACAACACCTCTTTTGCTTTTATACAGGAGAGGTGAAAAACTAAATCCACAATATTGTTGTCAGCATCAAGGTGTTTTTTTTTTATTTCATTCTTATAGGCCACATAAACATTTTTTCATATTCATCATTCAAATTAAATGAATATTCAAGCCGTAATTATAATTTTCAATAGTGGAGCTGGCGATGTATGAAACCAAGTCATTGAGTTGTCTGTTTTTGAAGCCAAATGATGCCGTTTTGAAATTGAATCTGTTCTCTTTTGAAACCAAATAATTATGAAATCGGTAATTTTCTTTTCTTCATCTACACTTCTAATGACTGAGTGTGTTTTAAAAGTAATGTAATTATGTCTAATGTATTAAAACAAATTCATATAAAACCGGACTTAAACTTAAAAAGAATATGAACAAATTGTACTGACATGCCTTTTGACAAAACTGAAATCTTTGAGTTTTTCTTACGCCTTAGAAAGATCTAGTTCATCAAAATCTGCACTCTCCAACTCATCACACTCACAACGTCCACTGTTTAGAATATTACCAGCGTCGTTACAGGTTGAACATTCAGCCATGATGGATTTGCAGCGCATGTTGGGAGCAGATTCCATGAATGCATGCTTCTCATTGGCTACTGAAGAAGTTGTCATTTTTAGCCTATTTTCATTTTTGAAAAAAATAGGCTTATGAGATCACCTTTTGTCCGTGTGTCTGTGTGTGCGTGTGTGTGTGTGTGTGTGTGTGTGTGTGTGTGACCCCTAATAACTTCTAAACGGCTGGAGCAATTTCAATGAAACTCGGTAAGATCAAAGCACCATTCTGGGCGACCTCGACCGTGCCCTTCAAATTTTATTGTGTCTCACCAATCCAACATGGTGGCTGTGCGAAATTTCTCACCAGCATTCAGTATCTCCGAAACTATTACCGATATCACCCTGAAATTGTGTACGGTGATAAAGGGCACTACTATAAGTTCGCCTATGAGACTTTCAAAAACCTGGTGACTACAAAACCAACATGGCGGCCAAGCGAAGTTGAGACATTTAAATAGACTTTTCTCGCGAATTAACTATCCAAACGTAATGAAACTTGGTACAGCAAATGTTTATACACATTGTAATGCACTGGCGTCTAATTTAGTTCAATTGTTCACATAACCTCATAATGGCGGCTGTGCGAAAATTTCACTGGCATTCCATATCTCCGAAACTGTTACAGATATTACCCTGAAATTTTGTACGTTAATAAAGGGCACTGGTAAAAGTTTATCCATGTAACTTTCATAAACCTGTCAAGTAAAAATCCAAGATGGCGGCCAAGCGAATTTGAAACATTTTAATAGACTTTTCTCGTGATTTAACTCTCTGAGCGCAGTGAAATGTGGTACAGTAAATAATTATACATATTGTAATGCACTGGCATCTAATTTAGTTCAATTGTTTACATAACCTCAAGATGGCCGTTGTGGGAAATTTTAATTATTTTTTTTATTACTTGAGTCGTAATCATGCGATCGAAGTGAAAGTTTGAGTAATGAACCTACGCAATAATTTTCCTTTAATGGTACATAACTCTATGGCCTTTACATATAACAATCCAAAATGGCGAGCATCGGAAATATTTAGACGGTTCTCAATATCGACGAATCTTTTACTGCAACCAAGCTGAATTTTTTATGTTCATAGAAGCTATGAACATAAGTTTACCTATAAGACTTTCAGTAACCTAGTGAGCACAAATCCAACATGGCGGCGACGCTAAATATTTAAATGGACGTTTCTGGCGATTTAACCATCCGAGTGCAGTGAAGCTTTGCACGTTAAATGCTTATACAAATGTTAATCCACTGGCATTTAATTTATTTCAATTGTTTTCATAACCCCAAGATGGCAGCTGTGCGTAATTTTAAAATCTCGTTTTTACTTATTGTGTTCTAATCATGCGATTGAAGTTTGAATACCACACGTACACAATAATCGTCATGTAATAGTACATAAATCAAAATCGAACCTGGTGACCATCTGAAATATTAAGACTGTTCTCAATATCTACGAATCAATCACAACCTTCAAACTGAAATTTTGAAAGTTGATAGAGGCAGTTAACGTGAGCAGGATATATGAAAATAGGCTGTATAGTTCTTCACGGAACTACTTGTTTAAAACGAAACTATGGTTGAATTATCCATGTTTTGATTCTGAACTGAGCAAATACATGCTATTCTCCCTATGTTCTGTCGTTGTTTCAATCAGAACAGTTGTAGATTCGTATTCAGCATAAAAAGTCATATAAGAGTGAACCAAAATTACAAAACTGACAAAAATGGAGTTACCCAAAGCTTGCAGGTTCGGTCCTGGCCGTGGTAAGTGATTTTTGATAGGCAACAAAAATCACGACACGCATGTCATACGTTGTTGGCATGTTAAAGAATGCATTTGAATTCAGTAGGCTGTGTTCATAATGGCAAAATTAATCGCGGGATTTTCCGCCAACACAAAACGTTTCTCCTTTCTCTACTAGAAAGTGCTATAGTGTCGAGGAGCTTATATATCTAACTTCCTTGACTTTCATAGAGTTCCAAGAAGCGATAAAATTCGACATGCAAGTTACCCTCTGGGCGTCAAATGACAAAGCTAGCAACCGTCACCCGAAGCCATACGATATTATCCCTCCCTATATTATTCTGCTAAGGTCCCATTAACACCAACCTACACATATGGGGTACCTACAGGTTCAGCTTAACCCAATGCGTAAGCGAAACGCACTCACTTACTCTTTAAATGCCTCACAATTAAATAAATACCTTAAAACATGTATATTTACAATGGAATAATGAAAGCATGCAACACGGTAACCATGGTAACCTATTTCTGTAAGACGCAATGCAATTCCAATTATTACATTACTGTGAAAGTTTCCAGACGGTTATAAGGTTATCACTGAACCAAATTAAGCTGTAAAATTCATCAATACATACAGTATAATGCGCTTAAGGGAGTCGCGCAATTTTCACGTGTGTGTGTGGTACGAAAGGTAATTTTCACCCGACTATAAAGGGTCTCCGAAAACCACATTTAAAGGCCCTTAAATTAACAGTGTCTGTGATATTCCCAGAAGACCAACTTCGCTCTGATTTACCTATAAAGGAATTACAAACCCCTAACCACTTCACCAGTAGCTGAATTGATGAAGTCTGATTATTCATACCAAGGATAAATCAGTCATAGCATTCATGATTGAGATTTTGCTAAGTGTACTCTTTACAACTAGAATATCCGCGGGTGAAGCCGCGACAGGTAATGCTAGTACTATATATTCATGTTGACCAAGTGAAGAGTTACAACTGACATTGCCCAATACCAATCACTGCAGTAGTAGTTTTGATGAAAACTCGTCCGGAATAGATGCAAAAGGTTTAGTTGAAATTCCAAAATGCACCAACTGAAAGTGCCATCCTAAGGAAAAGACGCCATCAAGGGAAGTGGTGCGAGTTGAGCGATGACATAAGATAACCGTCGTGGATATTTACCAGAGGGGAATTCCCCCCACACACACAGGAAACTACCAGGCTCCACCCTGCTACTTCACGCACTTGCCCTTGTCTCAATTTCCTCCTTATCAATGTCTTCTCCCTCACTTCCGGTTGTCTGCAACTTCCTCCCCTTCCGTCGCGTAGCGTCACCAACTTCTCCAAGTTCCGGGGAACAAAAGCTGACAACAGGTGACCTCAGCAAAATACAGACACATTAGGAGGCTTTATTTTCAACATGGATATGGTTGGGGGTCTATCCGTGATTAGTAGGGCTCGGATTTTTAGGGAAATAAATATTTTCTTATGTAAATATTTTAGCATTTTTTCTATAAATACATAAATTCCTCCTTTTCACTTATTAGCACATAAAAATACATAATATTTACAATTTTTTAAAATCGGTATGCTGGATCTTTGAGTTTATTGCATTTTTGTTCTGTGTTACTTCAACGGGGAAGAACCTGTGAGCTATCTAATTTTCATGGAGAGCTTATGTCAGCTTGCAACTGTGTTATTCTCAACTTGTCACCCCGTGCCACTCACTGTGGTAGCCGAGGATTTCCTTGTCCATTGTCACATTGCACCATGTACTAGACCTCCCCCTCCCCCAGCTACCTGGAACCAGTGTCACTCACATGCAGTTCATTTCAGTGTAAGGCAGTTCTACGATGCCTAAAGTAAAAACATTACAAGTTATCGCCTGTTGTAGAATTTAAAGATTAATTTTACTTCGGATGGGGGCGTTCTGTTCTGCCAACCATGTGGGAAATCAATCAAGGCTGAACAGCGATCTCAAGTTACACAACACCTCAAGGCCAAGAAACATATTGCCGCAGTTCCATGCCTTCAGAAGATGTGTTTCGCGATAATCGTCGGTCACTTGTGATGGACAAGGTGAAGATGTATCTCGTTGTGTATTGTAATTCTTCAGGAGTCTGTGAGACATAGCATAAATTGCATTTGTGAATACTGCATATTGTTTATATTCAATTAATAAACTAATTCATAATTAAATATTTTTACTTTTTTGTCACATATTTCAGGTATTTGTAATACATACAAAATAAATATTTTTCCAATTTTTAGCACATGAAAATCCGAGCCCTAATGATTAGTGTGGTTACCACACAACAAGTGTTGGTCATCTAGTTCAATAGAGACATCTATTATGTTATATAAATAATTCATGTTTTTGGGCTAATGCCATGTGTATTTAAATTAGAACCATACGTTTCGGAGAAACCTTGCCTCCTTTTTCAATGGAATCAAACAATGTAGCCAAAGAAAGTATATTGCCAAGGTAAGGTTATAATTGCTTTAGAGTGGAGTTTCCGACTCCCATAGTGCACTGGCGTTGCTCGTGACGCGGATACACATGTATCAAATACGTCTTGCAATGGCCTTCCCAGTGTGTACTAGACAGTGTCTTGGTGAGGTGTGCTTTAACCAACTGAAGAGCCCAATAGCACACCGGGGCGAAACGCTGTCATTTTGTTGAGTTATGCCGGAACATTTAGCACAATTTGTGTTTAAATATATAATGGCTCAACGGGCAATACATATTTTTCTTTTGAAAATTGTATATTCAAAGAAAGTATATCAATGAGATTACAAAAAATTACACAAAATATAGATAAATTCTTCTGTTCGTCACCAGAGAGCAGCTGCCAGAAATTACTGTATGGACCATGGTAGAACGGCGGACAGAGTAGTAAGTAAGGAGGGTTAGATGGAAATAAGGAAACAAAAACAAAAGGGAAGTGTATCTGAACGATACCTAACGTCCTTATATCCATCTAACCCTCCCACCTCCCCCCCCCCTTTTTCTTTTGGACATCTTCATTCTTCGAGGAGTCTCTATATTTTCACCCCGCCCCCTTTACCTTCTCCTTACTTACTACTCTGTCCGCCGTTCTACCATGGTCCATACAGTAATTTCTGGCAGCTGCTCTCTGGTGACAAACAGAGGAATTTATCTATATATATATATATTTTTTTTTTTTAAATCTCATTGATATACTTTCTTTGGCCACATGTTTGATTCCATTGAAAAAGGAGGCAAGGTTTATCCGAAACATATGGTTCTAATTTAAATACACACGGCATTAGCCCAAAAACACGAATTATTTATATAATCCGGGCCGTGAGAGCCTTAATCTACATCTATTATGTTGCTATAAGAACATCTTACTTACTATACAATGTTGTAGTGCAAAGGACAATGTGTATATAGCACACGCGATTTCTTGAACAATGTACGGACGTATGTCCTATCACTTAAAAAGCTATTTGTGTATATATTTTCTTGTATTGCTGGATGTAATATTGATTATTCTTAATAATAATAATAATAATAATAATAATAATATTGTAAGTTAGTACGCCTATCTGTGATTAGCGTGGTTACCATGGCAACAAGTGTTATAGTGCGCGACAAACCATTGGAAGCCTGAAGGTCAATGGGCCCTCCACTCCGCTCTGCTCCCCGCGCCTGGCGGTGTTGCCATGCTATTGCCGGGTACCTTCAGTAGAGTGCTGGATGCGAGAACGTACATGACAACACCGCACCGACTACGCGTGAACTTCAGGCTTCCAATGGTTTGTCCCGCACTATAGTAGAAAAATCTGCTTGCGCAGGAATGTAGCCTCGTCAGGGGGTCACACAATGGAAGGATATGCACAATCCAGGAAATTATAACAATATCACTTTCAACGCAAAGTTACCTTTTAAAATGGAACATACATGTTTTTCCTAGCAAAATCAAAAATATCCTCCTATTGTTTGACCCCCTGACGTGGCTACATTCCTGGGCAAATAGATTTTTCGGTTGTGTCCTGATTGTGGTCACTTTAGTTAGTTAGTTAGTTAGTTAGTTATTGTTGTTTAAAGGGGCGGAACTACGAGGTCATCTGCCCCTAAGCGGCCACTTTCATTTTAGGGAAGAACTATAAACATTCCAGCGTCCAGATTGCGATCACTTTTCTTGGGAGACCGGTCCTTGGTTCTTGGTTCTTCCTGACTGACTCATACCTTCCGTAAGTTTTGTGGATAACAAGGGGAAACTGACATTTCACTACCTAACCAAAGAATACAGTTCAGTGTTCAGCTGAGCACATCCCATAAAACTTCACTTAAAAAAGTCAAGTCCCCTCCCAATATGACTGCACATCGTAAAGCAATGATTATAACATTTTCAGTCTTAAGAATAGAAACGTTTCAGGATCGGAATCAACGACCTTCACTTTAAACAAAATTGTTGTAACGGGAAACATTATACTTACAAGGTACAATTTTAAATTTCTGCCCCTCCTCTCCCATTTGAGGCGCGAGATGGTATAATAGATACTGTATATCGTGAAAAACATTATTTTCATTACCTCGAAAAATTCGTCATTCTGACTGTCACCGCGGAGGCCTAGGTTCGATTCCTGGCTCTGCCAAGAAATTTAATTCTGCTCTGAGGAACGGGATACACTCAGCCTCGTGAAGCAAACTTGAGAAGAGGTGACAGAGGGGAGTTACAATCGGACCGGTCTCCCAAGAAAAGTGATCGCAATCTGGACGCTGGAATGTTCATAGCTCTTCCCTAAAATGAAAGTGACCGCAATCTGGACTACTAATGAAGTGAACGCAATCTGGAAGACACCGTGGCACATCTTGTTTCATTTCGGTAATACACTGAAGAAAATTGAAATTGCAACACCATGAAAGCATTGGTCGTTTGTGTTGATTTTCAAGATATGGAACGACCCATTTTCAGACCCATTGGATTGTTGCTACAGGTCTCACCACGTGATTGGTCGCGGAGGAATCAACTCCAGTATACGGACTCTGGTGCAGCGTAGTTGACTTGCAGTCTGTGCAGTGAAGTGTTCCCCGTCAAGCATGCCTCAACGACAGAGAAGAGCACGCTATCAACAACTGTCGCCGTTTGAGAGGACTCGGATAATTGGACTGTGTGAGGCTGAATTATCGCTAAGGACTGTCGCTGCACGTGTTGACCGACAGGCATCTACGGTACAACGTGTATGGCAGCAGTGGTCAAATGAAGGTACCCACACTCGTAGACCTGGCACAGGCCCAGCACGACAGACAACTGTGAGAGAGGATCGCCGCATCATGCGGATGGCCCAGATGGAACCCCATGCAACAGCAGCGCAAATTCGAGCAGCTATGGCACCCCCACGTTACACAACAAACAGTTGGTAATCGCCTGCGTGCAGCTGGCTTACGATCCCGTGTCCCTGCAGAAGGTGTTCCATTGACCCCACAACAGCGACGTGTAAGGCTGGCCTGGTGTCGAGAACGATCGACGTGGGTCGACGAATGGCATAGGGTCGTATTTAGTGATGAATCGCGCTTCTGTCTTGCCCGCAGTGATCCCCGGAATCGTGTGCGCCGACGTACCGGGGAGAGAGGCCGCCCAGACTTTATTGTCGAGAGGCACACAGGGCCAACACCAAGCATTATGGTCTAAGGATCTATCGGCTTTAATGTGAAATCACATTAGTGCTTGTTGAGGGCACTATGACTGCTTGACAGTACGTTGATAGGGTACTCAATCCAGTGGTTGTTCCTATAATCGCAAACATTGCTAATGGGATGTTTCAGCAGGACAATGCCCGGGTTCACACTGCACGCATCTCCAGAGAAGCTCTCCACATCACAACCTTAGAATGGCCCGCCAGATCCCCGGACCTCAGTCCTTTTGAGCATGTGTGGGACATGATGGGTCGACAACTGGCCAACCGTCCTCAGCCACCCACAACTCTAGAATAACTTACCCGTGCAGTGCAGCAAGCATGGGCCACAATTTTTTCAGGAAGCGATCCAGGGCCTTATTGACTCCATGCCTCGCCGAATTCATCAATGTATTGCAGCTCGTGTTGGGCACATCCTGTATTGATTGTTGTCCAAACTTGCGGTCAGAGGGACCTGAAAGTGTAATCATCGAATCACAACCGAACACTCGTCCTGAATGTTCAATTGCAGCAATGTAGCACCACTCCTTCTGGGTGTTGCAATTTCCATTTTCTTCAGTGTACTTGAGGTCGCAGAGTTAGGTGGAACACCTGCCTGTATATGTTGCTATAAGAACATCTTACTTACTATTATTTAAAGTTAGTACACCTATCTGTGCTTAGCCTCCAATAATTTAAAAAAATGCCTGCCCATTAGCCTCTGGGAGCTGTACCCCTGCAGATGCTATGTTTGCCGGTAGGGGCGCTGCATATCCCTCTACATGATCAGTTGGCGGTATTTATACACATTGTGTATACACGAATCAAGTTATATTACTGAAATAAGGCTATTGTATTACGATGGTATACTGTTGCGTGCCGTTTTGTAAACAAGGCTCTAGAAATAATGTTCATGGTGGCCACTAGTCCTGGAAATCCTGGAAAACTCCTGGATTTTTATTAGGTCCTGAAAACTCCTGGAAAACTCCTGGAAAATGACGAAAAATTTGCAAACCCCTGGAAAATAGCCACTGTTAATTAATTATAAAAATCTTCCCATCTTAAACCATACTGCCGCTGCGGTTTTGGATGAGCATTCTATCGTTAACGGAAGAAATTTCCTCAGGCTACCTGTTTCTGTGTGGGAGAACAGGCGATAGCATTTTTGTAGAACATATTGAGTATAGACAACAATTGCAGGCGGCATTCTTTTCTCTTCTTTTAAGCGGATATTTGAGTCACAAAGGCTTTTTAAAACAACAATTAAATCATTTGTGTGTAGGCTTGCGTATCAATAACGCAATCACCACTAATTTTTGTCAACATCTGTATAAGTAAACCAAACACAACTGCTTTATATTGGTCTTGAGGTAGGCAACAGATAAGCACCCCCGGGACTTGCGCTTATTTTTAAGTCTGGAGAAATGAGAATTACTCCTGGAAAATTCCTGGAAAACTCCTGGAAAATCGTTGACCGATTTGAGTGGCCACCATGAATGTTCCTGGAACTAGTTTTCATGAATTTTCTAGTCCAGAGCCAACTAGGAAATTAAGGATTAAAGCAATAAGACAAGGTATGTAGCCTACGCTGACCATGCAATTGAAAATTAGGTGATCTTGTATTATTGCTCCAGTTCTGATGATGATGATGATACCTGATTTCCTCGTTGTCGCCCCCAGAGATCCATGTTAGAATCCAGCTTCCGCCAAGAAATTTAATTCTCTTCTGAGGGCTGGAACGGGGTACACTCAGCTTCATGAGGTAAAACTGAGAAGGTGGGTTAGATTCCCATCTCATCCTTCCTGGTCAGGTTTTCCGTAGTTTCCCAATTCTACTCCAGGCAAATGCCGGGATGGTTCCTAATTTAAGATCACCTTCCAAATCATCACCGGAATTACAAATGCACACGCCGCAATGACACAGGGTAGCAGACACGGGGTTAAATGACCTAATTTCTATAACGAGAGCTGCAATGGCCTATATTGGAGGGTATTTGGTACGAGCTGTCGGGTCCGCCTTGTTGCGTAGTGGCTAGCATTCTTGGCAGTCATTGGGGATGTGGGATATTATAGCGTGCTATTAGCGATCTCTATAGGAGATTCAGTATTAGTATCAAATTGTGGTCATAGATGTCACTGTCGCCTCGTTGAGTTGAAGGCCTGCGTCCGTAACTTAATCCAATAAATATTATTGCTTTTCTTTGTCACGCTGATCTCATGCATATTTCATAAATCATCCTGCGAATATCTGATGTCATACAATAGTTGGCGAAAGCGAGGACCAATAGCTTCTGAATCTCGCAGACAGGCGAAGGTTAGTGCCCAGGGTTGCGTGCTTGTAGAATTTTACGCAGTGTCCCGTAGTAGTAGGTAATCTGTGGTCCCGTACCACTGCTTTGAATGTCCCATATCAATTTAATGACAACGATATTGACAATATGAGATGTGTTTTGCCTTTATAAGCATGCAACGTGTGCAAGATATCACAAAGTAATATTAGTTATAATTATCAATAGCTCATCTGTATAATGGTGCAAGGTAATGGCGTCGTCAAATATAGCTGGTTGGTAGCTGGTCCAATACTGTTGGTCGTTCTTCCTCGTATCTGAAGCTAGTCCGTAGTGTAGACTGCTGGCTTAAACTATTCACCACTATAACGTAATTCTCACTAGCACTTAAAATCGGAGTTTTCGGCACCAAGTGTGGGATATTATAGCGTGAAGTTAGGAATAACAACACCGTGACTTTCTCTATTTTATTCCATTAGCTACTACAACATACAACACTCATTAGCGGCAAGTTACATAAATACATTGTCCTTGTTTCATTCCCCAACAGCGGAGGCCCGAGTTCGATTCTGGTTCTGAGCGCTGGAACGAGGCCCACTCAGTCTCATTAGGCAAACCCAAGAAGAGGCGGGTTCGATTCCTTCCTCAGCTATTCTGGAAGTGTTTCCCACTTGTACGCCAGGCAAATGCCGGGATGGTACCGGTACCTAATTTAAGGCCAATCTCAATTACAAATACTCACACTATTAGAGACATTACAGTGACACAGGTTATCAGACAAATTCTGCACACACTCAAGAACACGGGGCTACATGACCACGATGTTGCAACGTCCCTAAAGAAACAACATTAACAACGAGCTGAAGACCATCATGTCAAGAGTTTTAAGTGACGGAACAGCGAGGTCAACTGCCCCTCGGTGTCAAGAGTCCATCTCCAGTAATGTCACTAATTTAAAATTCAAAGATAGAGGGAGAGGTGGTCTCCGGTATCTTAAGCCAGGTTTTGTTCCCTGGAAGAATTCACGGACGAAATGATATCGGTTACGCTGAGCATGAACATTTACTAGAATACTGGTTGGTTGGTTGGTTCCTTAGTTTAGGGGCTGCGACAACGCGGTCATGTAGCCCCGTGTACTTTGGGTGTGTGTAGAATCTGTCTGATAACCGGTGTTAATTGTGATGACTGTATTAGTGTGTGTTATCTGTTTTTTTTTATTCAAGGAGGGACTGCAACTTTGAATTTTCAAATAGTTCCTACTTTTGCCGCCAAACGCCACCGTCAACGACTACTAGGCCTAGTTCAGAACTAGCTACTAGACGCCACCGCAGTCGGCTCTTGGCAACGAACGTAGCAACCTAAGAGCGTTGTTTACATTCTTAACCTATCCAATTTAGTTTACACAGGTGTAATTAGTGGAAAGATCTTTAACATGCCATAAATCTATGACATGGGACCGCCGGTTTTACTTCCCCTCCGAAGGAAGGCATACTGAGGGACTTTTAACGCTCTTAAAAAATCCGACGGCTTCGGCCGGGTTTGAACCCGCTATCTTGGGCATAGAAGCTCAGCATGCTACCAACTACGCCACCGAAGCCGCTACTAGAATACTGTTGCCACATGTTGCTAAAAATCGTATTCTACAGTGTGGAGTAAGTGATCATCCTGAGGATCTCAGCAGGATAAAATGGCAAATGTTTCTGCGCCCATCTGTCACTAACTACACCAATGACACGAGACTACGTCTTGAGAAGAAAAACAAATTATGAAAAGAAAGAATCACAAAAATGAATAAAAGTCGTTCCTTTTCACTGAAACTCTATCATACACTGGTAACAAGAAGTTCCGTGACGAACTAGAGAGCCTACTTTTCTTAAAATTAATATTCATGCCAATGATTAATCTACAGTATATGAACCTATCTAGAATAATGACGAAATTAAGTTGGTAATATCGAAATGTCTAATTAGTTCGAAATATACCTCGTATAATGTAGCCTAATAGAGAACTACAGTTGGCAGCCCTGGTCACTGAATATATTCTTAGATCCATCTCTTAAGGTACAGAATACAAAATTTGGTTGAAGTCCAAAGAACGTTACATGCAGTTAGACATTGGATCTATCAGCACACGTAAAAGCATGTTGGCAAAAATGTCGTGCGTGTGCTGGTCAGAAATAATCTGAAATATTATGATATCTTGTTGTGCCAATTTTGGATGAAATCCACTTGTTAGTATATAAGTTACATGTATTTTAAAATTGGAGCGATCAGCAGGCATAGAATCATGTTGGCAGCACTGACTTATATTAATTACTCCAAATTAATCTAGAATGTCAGATGTTGTGCGTGTGCAATGTATAGAGCTGTTGGCTTCCATACTTTCTGATATATTGATATTAGGGCATAAAAATATAGACAGCATTTATTAACAGTTGGCAGCCCTGATTGCTCTTAAGAATAATTATAGTCATATATGTTATGTTACACATAGCACATACGAAATTTGGTTGAAATTCCACTGATAGTGTAGAAGTTACATGTATTTAAAAATTGGTCCTATCAACAGGCTTAGAATCATGTTGGTAGCAGTGGCGTATATAAGTTACTCCAAATTAATCTAAAATGTCAGGTACTATACGTGTGCATAGTTTAATGCTGTCGGCTTGCATACTTTCTGATATATTGGTATTTGGATTTAAAAAATAGAGAGCAAAATTATTAACAGTTGGCAGCCCTCGTGGCTCTTAAGAATATGCTCAGTCATATCTGTTTATGTACACATATTACATACAAAATTCGGTTGAAATCCAATTGATAGTGTAGAAGTTATATGCATTTAAAAATTGGACCTATCAGAAGGCTTAACATCATTTTGAAGGACAGACAGACAGAAGGAAGGACAGACAGACACACATTTTCCCGGATCGATCTCATAAGTCTACTTTTTCCTCATTTTTGCAAAATATGAAAAGTAGGCTAAAAATATTCAGTGCAACCATCTACAGTGCCGTACCTTACGTACAGTTGTGCGTGCTATCTAATAAAGGAAATCCGCAGTTGAAACGAACTCCTAGTAGTAAAAGATGAACATCTCTTATATTTTACTTCAATCTATTAAAAATGTGTATTCATGTACTGTAAATATAGTGTATAGGTATATTTTTGCTGGTTTTAGCTTGCGATAGCAATGCTATTACATGTAAATGTTAGGTGGGTTTTCTGCGCTGCAGTGGTCAATACGCGCACTGCTAGGAGGACAGTGTTGATGCAGAGAACGCCACGATTGAGCAGGCTTTATATTATTGGAAGCTAAGATCTGTGATTAGCGTGGTTACCATGGCAACAAGTGTTGTCATCTAGGTCAGTAGGCTCATATATAAGGTGCATTCAAAAAGTAACCAGCCGGAGACTGGAATGCGCAAACTGGTGACGACATCGGCTAATCGTGGCGTGTGTAACGAGGTGTGGTTCCGACTAGAGCGTGGAAGGTCACAGCCCGTCGCTAGAGGGCACGCGTGCACGTCACATGACGATAAAAAGCGTGTAGCAGCATGCATCAATCGTCCAACGCTGCCAGTCGCATTGCAAATAGTGACATGGAGACATCAAACGAAGAGCAAAGAGGAGTTGTTCGGATTCTGACAGCGAAAGGAGTAGCGGGAACGGACATTCATCGCCGAATGTCACAAGTGTACGGCGAACACTGCATGTCCCTTGCAAGGGTCAAGGCGTGGCACAAGCGCTTCAGGGAAGGACGGGTGTCGTTAGCCGATGATGCCCGGTCTGGGGCACCCCCCTGCATTACTGATGACAACGTACAGCTAGTTGTTGCACTCATTACCCAGGACCGCCGAGTGACTGTGAACGCCATAGCCGCCGTGGTCGGATTGAGCGTCGGAAGTGTGCACACCATCACGAAGGAACGACTGCACTTGCGGAAAGTGTGTGCCCAATGGTTTCCCCACAGTCTTCAACCACACCAGGAAGCATCTCGAATGGCCTACCGTCTTGGTCTTGGTTAGACGATTGATGCATGCTGCTGCTGCTGCTCGCTTTGTATCGTCACGTGGCGTGCTCTCTAGCGACGGGCTGTGACCTTCCACGCTCTGGTCGGAACCACACCTCGTTACACACGCCATGATTGGCCGATGTCGTCACCAGTTTGCGCATTACAACCTCCGGCTCGTTACTTTTTGAACGCACCGTATACGAGGGCAGATCAAAAAATAAGTTGCACTTCCTAGTTTTGGCCATTTATTACACCACCTATACAACAGCAACACGCCTATAACGACATACAATGTAACGTCACTTTTCCACATAGTTTCCAAGAGACTCCAAACATTTCTGCGAACGCACAACCAACTTGTCGATGCCGGATGCATAGAAAGTCCCTCCAGCATTCTGCAATCACACGGAGACAGCGGCCTTCACCTCCTCATCGGTCTGGAAACGTCGACCATCGTTCTGACTAATGATCGCATTCACACTGTTGACATTTGCACCGGTCCTGGACGTTGCGGGCCTGCCCTTGCGATATTCGTCCGTGATATCCGTGCGTCCGGCTTCGAATTGCTGACACCACTTTACGATCCCTTGCCGGGAAATGGCCCGCTCCCCATACACAGCACTAATTTCACGATGAATGTCCGTGCAATTCTTCCTTTCGGCCCATAGGAATTGGATTGTCGCACGCACCTCATATTTGGAGTGAACGTCCAGTCGACGCGCCATTGCTTTTGGCCGCTATTCACACCATACAAGACGAGACACCACTGCGACCTGCCTAACAGACGCGTGGGCAGTGTCTGTCCCTTTCTCCGCTGTGCCCACGTTTGCGACACACAGCGCGCTGCTGCAGCGCGTTAGTGCAACTAATTTTTTGATCCACCTTCGTATATGCTGCTATAAGAACATCTTAGTTAGTTATTGTTGTTTTAAGGGGCGGAACTACGAGGTCATCTGCCCCTCATCTTACTTACTATTGAAAGTTAGTACGCCTATCTGTCGCGAGATAGTACGAACTCGCAGCGTTGGAATTAAAGTCAATAAAGTTACTATAAGTGGTTTAAAATTTCAATTATTCTAGCGTCTCCCGAGTGTTATTAAATTTTTTAAATCAGTCCTACCAACATAAAATTTTTGGTGTAAAAAATATCTCTAAAAATTTACTAAATTCAAATTTCTCTCTTCTGAAGTGTTATTTTAATTGCGTTTGTGATGTAGGTCTATATGGTTACCAAGGCAACAAGGGACTATTGCTATGAATTACATCTAATGATTAATCTCATGGAATCCTTTTCAGTTTTAGAGAATAACACCAATTACAATTTCGGTACAATCATGTTTACCAACTGAAAATCATGTAAATTACATTAAGTTTCAAATGGTCTCTCATTTACTTATTTATCCTAGTCCAAAACACATATAAGGTGCGTTCAAAAAGTAACGAGCAGGAGGCTGGAATGCGCAAACCGGTGACGACATCGGCTAATTGTGGCGTATGTAACGAGGTGTGGTTCCGACCAGAGCGTGGAAGGTCACAGCCCGTCGCTAGAGGGCACGCGTGCACGTCACCTGACGATACAAAGCGAGCAGCAGCATGCATCAACCGTCCAACGCTGCCAGTCGCATTGCGAACAGTGACATGGAGGCGTACAACGAAGAGCAAAGAGGTGTTGTTCGGTATCTGACAGTGGAAGGAGTAGGGGAACGGACATTCATCGCCGAATGTCACAAGTGTACGGCGAACACTGCATGTCCCTTGCAAGGTTCAAGGCGTGGCACAAGCGCTTCAGGGAAGGACGGGTGTCGTTAGCCGATGATGCCCGTTCTGGAGCACCCCCCTGTATTACCGATGACAACGTCCAACTGGTTGATGCACTCATTACCCAGGACCGCCGAGTGACAGTGAACGCCTTAGCCACCGTGGTCGCTCCACGACAATGCACGACCTCATACGGCCAACACAGTCGCGGCACTCCTGCAGAAATTCAAATGGGATGTTCTCGGTCATCCTCCATACAGTCCGGACCTCTCTCTCTGTGATTACACCATGTTTGGTCCCCTGAAAAGGGCTCTGCTGAGCCAACGATTCACCTCGGACGCCGACGTCCAGCTGTACGTGCGGAACTGGTTCACATCGCAGCCCAGGGAATTTTATGAGACAGCCATTCACCGCCTCGTGTCACAGTGGGACAAGTGCCTCAACAGTCAGGGCCAATACTTCTAACATACAGGTACTGGTTTCTGTAATTATGCCTCCGGCTCGTTACTTTTTGAACGCACCTTATACGAATATACATGTAAATTGCACTAAATTTCATTTCTCCAGTGTTCAACTGTTGGAATGGCACAATCATTAGCTTCTATCAAGTCCTGCATATCCCATGGTCTTGGTAACATGCTGCAATTCAGAAGGCGCTCAGGATCTTATTTTTCACCACATTTATTAAGTTCTTCATTACTGTATCCCCCACTTCATCAAATTGCTTTTGCACCGACTCACAACAGTTCTCAGTCTGTTTAGCGTCTTCCAAGATCCGTATTGTAAATGGCAGCCTGCTACCGGCTTCTCCTTCATTTCCCACGATCCTCCCGGTGATTTTGTTTGCCAAAGTTCAATTCGGTGAGCTTCAGCTGAGGACGGAATGGATATCGTTGTTTGGAGGAAGCTCTTTCTTGACTTTAGCCTAGGTGGATGGACATCAAGTCCATACATTGGGTGTCTTGGATCTGTATCTTGCTTTTTCTTCTCAACTTCTGCCGCTACTTGTCTTCTAACGTCTGGAGGTGCTACTCCCACTTGCGCAGGAATGTAGCCACGTTAGGGGGTCACACAATGGGACAGTGGCGTGTAGTGGAATTTTACCTACGGTAAGCAATGGTTTTCTTGGGATGTTTTGAACTTAGAAAGTAAATCTATCTCAATTGAAATCAATGATAAATGTTACACGTTTAGTTAAAATACCGAATACAAGCTTTCACTTTCGTGTTAATAGGCCTACTCAATTGAGGAGTTGGACGACTTCCTAATAAAATTAATATTTTGTTCTCAAATTTACCGCAAATCACACGCTGTCATCTCCAGACCCAAGTCCCGATGCCATATTTTTACAGATTTCTCACGCCTACTAGTGTAAACAAAAGCGTCTACTGCATACCCTACTCCCTTATATAGCATTAGACAACATTATATCGCTGAACTATAAAAATGACTGCCTACCACTGTAAAACAATCGCACGTTTTAACATAGCATATAAAAAGCTGTTATACACAAACACTGACAGGCTTTTTCAAACTATAATGAGCGAGTAAACACACTATCTTTGGAAACTGGCCACTCCTTGTTTTCGGCTTAAGGTATGTAACTTAAGGAATTGCTTCCTAGACTTCGCTTTCACTCACCCTGCAGTACCAAGAAATACCAAAAGAGGGCATGCCACGCTATTGTGCTGCTGCAAGCGACTCCGCAAGGAACTCGCAGTTGTCATCAAAGAACAACGAAGAGTGAATGGATTCATTAAAACAATACAGGACACAGAGACTGAAATATCACTATAACCAAAGTAAATAATTATTGTACCCGTCATTATTTTACTTGGGTAAGCAATGCTTACCTTACATCCATGGAATACACGCGCCTGCAATGGGAGGATATGCACAATCCAGTAAATTATAACAATATCACTTTCAACGCAAAGTTACCTTTTAAAATGGAACATACATGTGTTTTCTAGCAAAATCAAAAGTAAACATACAATTATTGATAACAGAATTGGTTTCACTTCTCCCCCGCACATATCACACGTGTTGCCAGAGATGTAATGGATGCGAAGTTTCCAAATTGATGGATAGGACGTGGTGGTCCTGTGAGATGGCCAGCACAGTCCCCCGATTTGACGCCATTTGACTACTTTCTCTGGAGCGCATTGAAAGATAGAGTCTATCAGGAAGTCCCAACTACAATGGCGAATATGCAACAGTGTATTACTGCGGCGTGTGCGGAAATATCTGTGGAAACACTGGGATCAGTACAACGCTCTGCTGTTCACCGTCTACAGAAGTGCATTGATGCAAACGGTGGTCAGATTGAACATCTGCTGAAGTGACACAGTTTCATCAGTTAAGGTGTTACTGCTTACTTGTGAATATCTTATCCTTGGTGGATGTAATGTAAAAGCATGGCGTTCCTTTAAGCTATAGGCCACAAGTTTGTTTAGGAAGTCGGTAATTGTACCTTTTGTACTATGTGTCCAGTTCTACACTTGTGTTAATCTTGACAAACAGTGTCTCCATTGCCATCCTCTATGACGTTAGTTATTTCAGAAGGTGCAAGGTTTAGAGAAGTGAAACCAATTCTGTTATCAATAATTGTATGTTTACTTTGGATTTTGCTAGAAAAAACATGTATGTTCCATTTAAAAAGGTAACTTTGCGTTGAAAGTGATAGTGTTATAATTTCCTGGATTGTGCACATCCTCCCATTGTGTGACCCCCTGACGTGGCTACATTCCTTCGCAAGTAGATTTTTCACATCTTGTTTCATTTCGATATTTGAGGTCGCAGAGTTAGGTGGGACACGCTGCATATTAATTTGGAATATGTTCACCGTTGCATACAGAGGCTTGGATGAAGATATCGAAATATGATGTGGCTTGTCTGTGTCACTTGCCGTTTTATCGTGTGTAACTTTCTTTTTGAATGCCATACGTACTGTGAGATCATCCTACGGCTCAGTAGAATTCATTCCAGGGCCTGCTATCGTCATTCGGTACAGAGGCGCAGGTCAGATATTCCGCTTCATAGTGGTGTAGGATTAGTTGCCTATCCCATGTACTTCACGGGGTATTGGCTTCCCTTTCTATTGATATTATCGCAAAGGGGCAGGTTAGATATTCCGCTTCACAGTGATGTAGTAGTAATTGCCTATACTATGCACGTCAGTGTTTGGGGCCCGTACTTTCTGCAAGATTGTTGATTATTACAAAAGTCGGGGTAGAGATATATTGCGTTTTATAAAACCTTCTGTACGATTTCTCAATATATATATGTGTGTGTGTTTAATGGGCCTAACATAATTTCATATCGCAAAATTAAGTCGTGTTCATGAAGTGGCATCGCTTTCTTCACCCAAGTCTCTGAATACAAAGGAAGGAAGCTTGTAGTTTAACGTGACCGTTAATCTTGAGATCATGAGCCACGGGACCTCCTTTTTACGTGGAATCCGAACCACAGGACATGGCATTTCACTTCGAAAATCTCACATGCATTGACCGGGAATCGAACCCGGACCGCCTTGGTGAGAGGCACACAGCTAGACCGCTGAGCCACCACGCCCCAACTCTCTGAATACAATAGTCTGAACTTTCTACCAGTGTTTCATTCTGTTTTTGTTGTTGTTTGGCTCTTCAATCTTTTGACTGGTTTGATGCAGCTTTCCAAGCCTCCATATCCTGAGCTAATCGTTTGCCACGGTGGGTGAGTGGTCAACGTGTCGGTCTACTAACCCCAAGATTGCAGGTTTGCTCCTGGCCGTGGTAAGTGGTTTTTTTTTTGAAAGGCGGAAAAAATTGCGAAACCATGTCATACGAAGTTGGCATGTCAAAGAACCCATTTGAATTCAGTAGGCCGAGTTCATAATGGCAAAATTAATCTCGGGAGTTTCCGCCAACACAAAGTTTCTCATTTCTCTACTAGAAAGCACTATAGTGTTCAAGGAGCTTAGATATCTAACCTCCTTGACTTTCATAGTGATTCAAGGAACAACGAAAATCGGCATGCAAGCTACCCTCTGGGTGTCAAATTACAAAACTTACACCCGGCACCCGAGGACATACGATATTATTGCTATTATTATCGTTTCATCTCTACATAGCTACCACACACTACATCCGAGGCAATCTGTTTAACATATTCTAACCTTGGGCTACCCCTACAGTTCTTATCCTCCACGCTTCCTTCCATAACTAAGCTTGCTATTCCTGAGTGTCTTACTATGTGTCCTACCAACCTATCTCTTCTATTCATTAGCAATCGCCAGAAACATCTCTCTTCTCCCAATCGTCCTAATACCTCTTCATTTGTAACCCTATCTTCCCACCTGATTTTTATCATACTCCTGTAACACCACATTTTAAATTCTTCTCTTCTCCTCATCTCTGTTGCGACAACTGTCCAAGTTTTACTTCCATAGAACGTCACGCTCCAGACAAAGGCTTTCAAAAATGACTTTCTTATATTACTCGATGTCAACAGATTCCTTTTCTGTAGAAATGCTTTCCTTGTCTGTGCTAACCTACCTTTTATATCCTCTTGGCTTCGTCCATCACTGGTTATTTTGCTTCCTCGGTAACAGGAGTCTTTTACTTCGCTTCCCTAACAATAGAAATTCGTTCCCTATCCCTGAGACCACTATTGGAACTTGCGAGGAAACGGTACGAAGTCGGACGGCGAATTTCGATTTTATTTTTACATAGTCGTGAAGATCTTTTTACGCTGAAACAGGTAGTGGAGGTCTAATTTTTCGCTGGTCCTTTTTAAGGAGCCATTTTGGAGCCCCAAGTTGGTGGTGCACGCTCTGAATTGTACAGTACATGCCAGCACACGTCAGCGCGCACAGCCAACGGCTGACTTGCCTCGCCTACCCTCGTTCGTTCATAATTGCATCAAACGTTGTCATTATTTATATGAACATTATTTGCTCTTTATTAGAAAGCTCTGTAGCTTCCTGAACACCGTAGGCATTAATAAGTGCTACAATAATGTTGCAAGCGGTCATTATAACGCAAAGACTCCAATGCGATCGCCTGTATGTGGAATAGCCATCAGTCGTGGAGAACTTGACCGTATAGAAAACGACTCGCAGTCCCATATACATAACCACTGTAGGCAACCGTAGCCTATGTGGTGGGTGATAGTGGAGAACCGAACGAGGGTAGAGGGTAGGCGAGGCAAGACAGCCGCCGGCTGTGCGCGCTGACGTGTGCTGGCATGCACTGTACAGTTCAGAGCGCGCACCGCCAACTTGGGGCTCCCAAATGCCCCCTTAAAAGGGACCAGCGAAAAATTAGTCCTCCACTACCTGTTTCAGCGTAAAAAAGACCTTCACGACTATGTAAAAATAAAGTCGAAATTCGTGGTCCGACTTCGTACCGTTTCCTCGTTAGTTATACTCGTATGTCCTTTCAAACTTGCCTGACGTATAGAATTGCCCTGATACCATCCTTTATATAACGGAGCCTCCGTGACTTAGGTGGTAGCACGTCGGCCTCCCACCGCTGGGTCCGTGGTTCGAATCCCGGTCTCTCCATGTGAGATTTTTGCTGGACAAAGAGTAGGCGGACAGGTTTTTTCTCCGTGTACTCCGGTTTTCCCTGTCACAATTTCATTCCAGCACCACTCACCACTATCATTTCATTTTATCTGTCATTCATTTAATCATTGCCTCAGTGGAGTGCAACCGGGTGAGTTAGCCGTGGTCGTTACGGCATGACTAATGGCAGTCGCTCACATCCGGGAGGCGAGGAGGTTCGAATCCCCCCGCCGGCAACCTTGAAGATGGTCTTCTGTGGTTTCCCATCTTCCTTCCAGGCAGATGCCGGGGTTGGTCCCTAACTATAGGCCACAGCCGCTACCTTCCAACTCCTCGCCCTTCCCTTCCAACTTTCCTCCCCAACGGTACTTGTAGCTCACCCATTGGGTGTCCGTCTCGAAGCAGCTACAAAACTGGCGAGCCGAACATGTCCTCGGACACTCCCGGCACTAAAAGCCATACGCTAAAAAAAAAGTGGAGTGCAACAGGTTTCGGCAGCTGGCACAGTTCATATCCTCGCCGCTAGATGGGGGCTTCATTCATTCCATTCCCTGACCCGGTCGGTCGAATGGAAGCAGGCTGTGGATTTTCATTTTCAAAGCTAGTGAGTAATAATAATGTTGTAAGAGGCATGGCGATTTATTTATGCGGATGACACTGCTATTGCTGTACAGCAGGCTCTTCCAGCCGAGTTGCTCGCCTGTGAGCAGTGGAGTACTCGCCGCCATGCGCGAGTAAACCTGCAACATGCAAAACAGCTCTGCTGTGGGGGCTGCCGTCACTGCGCGGTGGATACATCAAGACTGGCAGGAAAAGCATGGACTTGTGTTATGATCTTCGCCCAGTGACGTATTGATTATCACCCCCCGCCCCCAGTCCCTCTCCAACCGTGCTCCGAGCATCACTGCTGAGTACTCCCGTGTACGCTTACTCAAACTCGTGGATTTGGAACAGCCTGCTGTACAGGGTAGGAGCTTTGATGAAGGTGGAGGAAAAACTGTCCAATGCTCTTGAGAGATTAGATAATTACTACATCCAGAATCACCTGAAACCTAACCCGCGAAAGATACAAGTATGCGCATTTCATCTTCGCAACAGAGAGGCCGGGAGAAAGTTGAATGTTGTCTGGAAAGGAGTGGCACTCGAAAGCTGTGAAACGCCTCGATATTTTTGAATCGAGCTTGATCGTACCCTAAGCTTCAGAAAACATTGTAGAGAATTGAAGTGCAAGTTCAGCTCAAAGAATAGCATAGTGTGGAAGTTGATAGGTTCAACATGGGGAGCATCTGCCCATACCAAGCAAGTGGACATAGCTCTTAACGAGTCCACCCGTATTGTCACTGGATGTCTGAGACCTGCTCCAGTGCACAAGATCTACCCTCTCGCTGGCATTGCGCCTCCAGTAATTCGACACGAGGTGGCAGCAGAGAAAGAGAGACAAGAGCTTGAGACAGATCCCAGGCATTCTATGTTCAACCACAAGGTGAGCACACTCCTCGCCTATGATCCAGGAAGAGTGTTATTAAGAGAACAGTACCCCTCCATACCTAACCAGACGTCCGGCGTGTGTCACTCTGGAAACAAATAGTACCCGAGGGCTTTACCACTAAAGAAGAACTGAGCAGTGGTAGTCATTTGCCTTAAACAGCCCCCCCCCCCCTTACGGTTCAGCGCGCCACTGCACTCTCCCAGCTTCTTCAACTGATATCACAATTCTCTCTACAGTTACATTAGCTTGGTCACAGTCGAACATAGGACTCCAAAACGCTGCGTGCCTGCCCGGGGATCGAGCCAAAGCCTGATCGCCTGGGATGTCGCGTACCGACCTGTGTATCGACTGGATTTTAGCACTCATGACACCTCTACATGCCCAAAACAACAGCTTCTTCAGCCAAACAAACCAAATATACTCAAGACAATACCATTTCAACATTTAAATACCGGGTGAGTTAGCCGTGGTGGTTACGGCATGACTGATGGCAGTCGCTCACATCCGGGAGGCGAGGAGGTTCGAATCCCCCCGCCGGCAACCTTGAAGATGGTCTTCTGTGGTTTCCCATCTTCCTTCCAGGCAAATGCCGGGGTTGGTCCCTAACTATAGGCCACAGCCGCTACCTTCCAACTCCTCGTCCTTACATTCCAACTTCCCTCCTTTCCTCCCCAACGGTACTTGTAGCTCACCCTTTGGGTGTCCGTCTCGAAGCAGCTACACAACTGGCGAGCCGAACATGTCCTCGGACACTCCCGGCACTAAAAGCCATACGCTAAAAAAAAAAAAAAAAAAAAAAAAAAAAAAAACATTTAAATCTCAAAAACATTGTTAATACAGTCAGGCAGCAGCCAAGCAATTACACGCCCTGATTGGCTGTCGCAAGATCTGACTAGCCAATCAGGGAAGCAGCTCTTCAAATTCAAACTCCCCGCCATAGAGCTACATTCAAATCAACAATAGCTCAGCCTATTCACTCACTACATTGTTGCCACCCGACCTACGGCCTCGCGGGGCATCTGCCTGAGGGGTTAGCCACGGCTAGCTCGCTCGGGATGGTGTCGGGTGGGCCGTGAGATCGACTGAAAACATCTCACTTAACACATACTACAGTTCATTTTCTTCTACATTTTTTCCTAATTCAACGCGAGGCTTATTAAAAACTATTATTATTTCAATCAAAAAAAATCCTACTATAGGTCTGCCTCATCTCCTTCTCACCCAAAACCAACCCACTAGTGGGCTCTCTTATTTCCTAACGAACTAAATTCAAAACTCATCATATTCTGAATGTTTCTATTTTTATTATTATTATTAAGCTGAAGCTGCCGCTGTACACGATTATAGAACCATCCACACCATGGCGAGTAGGGATGATAAGTAGCTTTGCTCCATCTAGCATAATATGCGAACATCATCCCCAAACTGCTGTAAACTAGCGAACAAAGTTTTTAGGGTCTATAACTAAGTTAAATCCCTTAATCATTAAATAAATAAGTCATATGCGAACTTAAAGTCACATCCCTCATTATTAAACCCCTCAACTATGTTTTTTAGCGACAATTATTTTCAATTTCAATTTTCTTTTAATCACTTTTGAAAACTTATTTTTAAAATCCAAACTTTTCTTTTAGCCCAAATCATACTAAAATCCAGGCAGAGGAACGCTTGACGCACCGGTACCTGGCTCGCTTCGCCAGCCGACCGCGACTGTGCCATTCCCGACTAGCCGGAGGTCCTTAAACCGGATGAGAACAAGAATGCCTAAGTGTCGTAGCAACCTTGTGAAGGGTGGTTCGGTGGCGTATTCGGTAGCATGCTGAGCTCCTATGCCCAAGATAGCGGGTTCAAACCCGGCCGAAGCCGTCGGATTTTTTAAGAGCGTTAAAAATCCCTCAGTATGCCTTCCTTCGGAGGGGAAGTAAAGCTGGCGGTCCCATGTCATAGATTTATGGCATGTTAAAGAACTTTCCACTAATTACACCTGTGTGAAACTAAATTGGATAGGTTTATTAAAAACCTACGTTCGTTGCCAAGAGCCGACTGCGGTGGCGTCTAGTAGCTAAGTTCTGAACTAGGCCTAGTAGTCGTTGACGGTGGCGTTTGGCGGCAAAAGTAGGAAAAGTAGGAAAATTCAAAGTTGGAGTCCATACTTGAATTTAAAAAAACAGACACACACACTAATACAGTCATCACAATTAACACCGGTTATCAGACAGATTCTACACAAATCCAAAGTACACGGGGCTACATGACCGCGTTGTCGCAGCCCCTAAACTAAGAAACCAACCAACCAACCTTGTGAAGTGGGGTTATGCAGAATATCCAAGATGTGATTATTGAGAAATCCAGACTCCACAACACCTACTCACGTGCCAATATCTGAATGACCCCTGCAGCCAGGAAGACCTTATGTTGGCCACAGACCGAGGGATAAGAGCTGCAGAGTTCTGGAAAGGAAGAGTTTAGTGTGTCTCCCGGACACGGAAATATAAAATATATATATATATACTGTATGTTATTGGTTTTACGTTTCTTTTAACTACTGAGGATTTCAGAGGCGCCGGGGAGCCAGACGTTCACCCCGAAGGGGATTTTTAACGTGCCAGGAAATCTACTGGCACGGCTCCCTCGCATTTGCACACCCTCAATTGCCAACTGACTGCGCCGGGATTGGATCCTGCAACCTTGGGAACAGCAGGTGAGAACGTTACCGCTGAGCCACGCAACCAGTCTGAGTAAGTGAATGTTCATCTCGTTGCGCAGCATTGTGGAGGCCTGGGTTCGATTTCCATCCTGCTAGTGGTTTCCGTAGTTTCCCACTTCTACTCCACGCAAATTCCGGGATGTTTCCTAACTAAAGGCCACGGCTGCTACCTTCCCAATCCTCATCTGATTTATAAAATACGCACACTAATACAGCCATCACAATAACACAGGTTATCAGACAAATTACACACACACCTAAGCACACGTGGCTACTTGACCACGACGTCACAAAGCCCATCAAATAGTCAACAAAACAAGAGTAAGTAGGTTATTACATGTTGTTGTTGATTTGTTTTAGGGTCTTGAAACACCTTTGATATCAGCCCCGTCTGCTTGGGTGTATGTTGAATTTGTCTAATAACCTGTGTTCCTGTAGTTACTAGAGAGAGAGTGTGTGTTAGTGTTTTGTGGGTTTTTTGTTGGTTTTTTTTGTTTGTTTTTTGTTTTTTAGAAGGCCGGGACTTGAAGTTACATGCCTGGAGGAAGTTTTTGTTGTTGTTATTTATTCTTTATGGGCTTTGCGACATTGTGGTCATGTAGCCCCGTGTACTTGGGTGTGTGTAGAAGTTGTCTGACAAACATGTGTCACTTAATGTCTGTACTAGTGTTGAGGTAGCAAGTGGCCGTGGCCTTAAGTTAGGTACCATCTTGGCATTTGCCTGGAGTAGATTGACAGAGGTGAGAATCGAACCCGCATCTTCTCAGTTTTGCCTCACGAAGCTAAGTGTACCCCAGGGTCCATTTCTCGGACCAGAATTAAATTTCTTGACAGAGCCAAGCCTCTGCGGTTATGGACTGCCTGGAGGGAGTGTGGTAAACCGCGGGGAATAACATAGCCACTGTCCGCGCCAGGATTCGAAACTGCGATCTCCCGACTCACTGCAGCTCCCCAACACGCACGGCTTCTCCGTAGGGTGCATAAGCTCACCTCTATAGAAGAGTTGTTGCTGGACACGATCTAGATTCATCCCTGTCCCATTCATTCGCCTCCACTCCTTCAGGTTTTTGTCCCCTTGTCTATAAAACATGGTGTGACGTCACACGCAGAAGACCCTCGGCGCCAAGGCCCGCCGCGGGCTCTATTGCATCTTATAAAAGAGAAGAGAGAGAGAAATAATAACACCAAAAAAGAAATAGCAAGAAAGTGGAAGGAAAAGAAAAATATCGCAAGAATGAGACAGGCAAATTCTTTTTCTTGTGTGTGCGGACGATGGTCATGAGGAAGATGTATGGCGCTAAGTGAGCATTGAGGAAGCGCTTATGTTAATGCGGACTGGGTGTTCCTAAAGCAAGGCTCCTACTGTGGGTAAGGTTGTGGGTTCGAGTCAGTAGGTTTACTGGCTCGTTGTAGTGATATTCCGACACCCTGACATCTCTCAAGTCGGATATTATACACTATAACATACAGTTCTACCTACCTTACCGTACTTACTACTTCAATTTATCTAACTACTTATTTATTATATAGGTTTATTGTATGCATTTGCTTATTTGTTAGTTTATTTGCTCATTTTTTTTGTTTCTCCTTTGTTTATTTCTTTTTTCTTTGTTTATTTGTTTCTTCTTTGTTTATTTGTTTTTCTTTGTTTATTTGTCTCTTCTTTGTTTATTCGTTTCTTCTTTGTTTATTTGTCTCTTCTTTGTTTATTTGTTTTTTCTTTGTTTATTTGTTTTTTCTTTGTTTATTCGTTTCTTCTTTGTTTATTTGTCTCTTCTTTGTTCATTTGTTTTTCTTTGTTTATTTTTTTCTTTGTTTATTTGTCTTTTCGTTGTTTATTTGTTTTTTCTTTGTTTATTTGCTTATTCTTTGTTAATTTGTCTTTTCTTTGTTTCTTCTTTGTTTATTTGTTCATTTGTTTTTTGGTTTTGTGTTTTTGTTTTATTATTTATTTTTGTTTATTTGGTTCTTGTTTGTTTATTAGTTTCTTTGGTTTTGGTTTTGTGTGTTTGTTTCTTTGCTTTTTGTGTATTTGTCTTTTTATATTTTTATTTGTTTATTTGGTATTTTATTTGTTTATTTGTTTACTTGTTTTTTTGTTTGTTTATTTCTTTGATTTTTTGTTGATTTGTTTGTTTTATATTTTTATTTGTTTGATTCTTATTTGTTTCTTTGCTTTTTGTTTATTTTTTGTTTATTTGATTTTTAGATTTTTGTTTACTGTATTTGTAATTCTTTGTTTCTTGTTTTTTTTTTGTATTTTTGGGTTATTTGTATTTTGCTTCTTTAGTTTTTGTTTATTTGGTTTTTTATTTTTTGTTTCTTTGTTTCTTTATTTTTTGTTTATTTGTTGTTGTTTTTTATTTTCTTCGTTTTATGTTTCTTTAGTTTTTGTTTTTTTTTCTTTGTTCTTTGTTCTTGTTTTTTAGTTTTTGTTTATTTGTTTCTTTGTTTTTGGTTTCCTTGTTTTTTTGTATCTTTAGTTTCTTTTGTTGATTTTTTGTTTATATAGATTTTAGTTTTCCTGTTCATTTGTTTACTTGTTTGTTTAATTTTGTATTTGTTTTTGTTTACGTTTTCGATTTCCTTTTTCGTTTCCTCCTTTTGCAATCGGCCAACCAGGGGCAAATGGCGATAATTCACTCTTTGTTTGATCCAGACGGTTTACATTAGCTCGCTGTGCCGAGCCTGTCCTTAAACCAACGCCACCTAAATAATAAGGCCTCCGCGCTGGCTGGCCAGCGCTAGGCAGCTCGACCAACAGTAGTCAATCGCGTTGTTTGTGGAGCGTTACAGGGTCGGCGCATAAGTTGTACTTTTTGCTGTAGTTTTAATAATTATTGTAGAAATAAAAATCAAGGAAACCTCAAGGACACTGTACCCAGAAAGACAAACATATTTTCCCATAGCAACTGACACTAATCTTGATAAATCACCAATGTCCAAATCAACATATCTGCCTACTGGTCCTTTACTTCTTTTCTGCTTCAGCTTTCTCATAATCAGGGCTAGGATTCATATGTAAATACAGTACTTGTTTCTCTATTACACAGATATTCATATCCTATTAACTTATCTCCATCGATTATGTTGTCCTCTTTCAAATTAAACAAATTTATTTGACATGTTTCTCCATATTTCTGACTTCAGTACATACATGCACAATAAATAATTTTACATATTTAGTAAATTTCAATCCAATATTTGTACATATTTTACTCTTATGAATAAAAATATATAGAATTGTAGTTTTCAGTGACTGGAAATATGACAGCACAGGACAAGTTTACAGTTATGTAATGAAAAGAAAGATTTCTGAAGTACGTAGGTGTAACGATAGCAATTCTTATGAAAAGAAGCTTAAGTTTGAAAATTTAGAACATTTCATGGTATACTGTTATGGTAGGCAGGGATAATAGGAATAATCGATGAATGAAAGCAAGTGAAAAGTAAGTGAAATAAAAGAAAATTGGATAATTTGATTTATAAATCCAGTATTTTTAATGCATTTATGTGGGTTATAGAAGTAACAAAATTAGTATTATGGGGATAAATTTGTCTTTTGTCCATATTTCATAAAATATATTTACATTTTGACATTTTTTAAATTGTACATATTTTTAAAATATATATACATACATATGTACATATAGACACTTTTTAGTACATATAAATCCTAGCCCTGCTCATAATTTTACCTTAATGTAGCCTATATCATTAATTGAAGATTTAGCTTTGGCAGTCCTGATGTACCAGATGGGTGAAGCATATTTCTTAACATCTATACATATCAGAAAGTCAATAAGCTCATTATTGATTCCCAAGATTAAGAAATTTAGTCCTATTGTAATTTCAAAAACAACCCTCTCAAAATGTGAATTGAATCTATTTTGAAAAATTTTAACCCATTTAAACTATTTTTTTAACCTTCACTTACATCCTTTAAGAACTTTTCTAGTAGCAAGATGTAATTTTAATGTAAAATCTGTTAAAATAATAGTTAAGAGTCTGAAGATTTCCAATGGTCTCTCTATTCTCTATTAAGCTACAAGAACAGTAGACTCATAAGTTGAATTGTTGATGAGAGTTAATTATGTTCCTGCTGTACAATGTAGTCTCGGCTAAATATGTTTCAAGATAAAACTGTATTGTATTGTATTTCTGTCTGTAGCCAAATTGTTGATAAATTTTAGTAAATACCTGAAAAATTCAAAACTTTTAATTAAATTAATATTCTGTAATCCAACGCCAGTAAAATAATACTAAAAATTGAACGAGTGGAAAAAGGACAATATTCAAAGAAATGGGATAATATTCCAGCATATTTAATCATTAATTAGTCGCTAACTGATGACACATTTTGAGACATAACTTCTTGCTACTAGTACTACAATTGGCAATTAGTGAATTTTTCAATGCGACGTATAGTTTCGACAGATGATCGTTCTTTTTTCCTCTTGGAAATGGAATGTTATCGTTTTTCGACTCAGCTGTTCAATTATTCTTTTTTATTTTTGCCTTTCTCCCTTCATTTAAAAGTGAGATTAATAAGTTCATAACGTTCTGAAAATCATAATAAACATCATTATCGTAATAATAACGGGCCTTTTTTGTTATTATGATGAAACTGTTTATTTCTTTTTCTCCCTCAGTATAGAAGGAGTTTCATAGTTCAAGCATTACTGGAAAGCGTATTTTATGAAAGGTAAGGAAGAAGGTAAATTCTACGAGGTACGGGTAATTTAGCAATGCTGGCTACTGAAACACTTGCAGGCTATGCAGTGTTCATTTACAGTTGTACAGTGCAACAATATGAGCGTTTTCTTTGCGAGTAGAAACATCGTTTGAAGGGCCGGGAGGAATGACTACTCTTGGCGCGCGTGCTTCCGAGCGCGGAGGTCTTATTCTCTAGGTGGCGTTGCTTAAACTCACCATTTCGAGCCTGTTGTCCGTTTCTCAACTCAGAATGTCCCAAAACTCACCAAGTTTGTTCTCAAACGTTGTGCGTCTTCGGGTTGTAGGGTCATTTCTTGGAGGTCTTTATTGACCTTCATGTACCTGGAAATTCTTTCTGACTTTGAATCACAGGTGCGGGGTTTTTCTTCATCGAGAGTCGTCCATCAGTTATAGATGGCCGTATTATTCCCAGGTCGTTACAAGAATTATTTATTATTTAGATGACATATTTCGGTTGCCATGTGAACATCTTCAGATCCAGATTCATAAATAGGATTATTGCTTAATATTTAATTTAAAATTCAGTAACTCTTCAATAGTCTTACAAATAATCCTCAAGGTCCCTTATTATTTTTAGAACTGATCTGTATTTATTACAAGTATTATGAAGGATTTTTGAGTAAATTATATTCATATTAACCAGCCAAGATAATTGGGCTCCCGCTCCCGTCAGCGTGTTGACCAACGCACAGTGGGTCAAAATAGAAATCTAGGGGGACAAATTTATTTTTACGTTTTAATCATGAATTTAGCACGTATATCATTTGTTTACTTCATAATACACATTAGTTAAGACTTTTTAAGCTAGGTCTACACATGCAGGAAATTGTCTATGACTAGGAGTTGGATAGAGTATTCAGTTATCTCTTCAGAACAATTTTCTACCCCTAATTTACTTTTAACAAAGTCACAAAGTTCCACTTTTGACATAATCGTCAAATCCAGTGCTTCAAACAGCTGTAAACGTGTGAGAACTGGTTTCGCGGCATCTTCTAAATCGCAAAATAACTAAGTAAGTTGCAAAAAGATGCAAAAAATCTTATAACAGGCGCAAACTACAAGACTTTATCTACATTTTAACTTTAAGTAGAAAGTGACGCAGAGTGACGCGACTTACTAAAAATCTAAGTGAAAATATAATTTTAAAAATAATAGTTTAATACTGTATTATATAAAGTAAATATAGCTAAAATTGCGTAACAATTACGCCCATTAATAACTGAAACACGTTACAAAGATCATACCTTCAGCTGCATGTTCCATCTTAAAGCATCACACTAACCACAAAGACAACCAAACCACAGCCACTTACATTCACCCTCCAATTCAGACTGATCGAACAGTGGTGACAGATTTACACTAAGATGCGTTTATATCCCAGAATAGTGAGCGGCAATTATATGAGAATGCTGTAGAAGTAATAAATTTTGATTTTTAATTATGAAAATAAATAATTTTGTCCTCCTAGATTTCGATTTTGGCCCACTGTGCAACGGTTTATTGATACAGAATGATTAGGGTGTGCCTGTGTTCCGCCTATGACTAATTGCATATGGTGAATGACGAGTTCAGAGAGAAACTCACGTAGTGTTCTGAACAAAGAAGCAGATGATGGATTAATTCAGGAGACCATGGATATACACTTCCGTTATGTCACAACCAACCCCGTGCTAGCAACGTGCGCGCATTCTATTGACCACTTCAGGAAACACCAACATATTATGTCAGCGTTTTAATTCAGGCCTGCCACCACGGCAGGGATTTGCAAATCTATTGTTATGGCAGTGTTACCACTCTTAGGGCGATTACCCTACATTAGGGTAATATTTTATCACACTGGGTAACCACCTCTTCTGAGGTAATTAATCTCAAGTTGAGAAATAATTATTACTTAAGGTTACTTGATTAATTACAATAAATTCAATCCTAAAACACCGTAGACCTTAAAGACATAATAAAAATCTCAACCCTGCAGTGTTTTAACGTCGTGCTAGTAATATTGTGATGATAAAAATAATTATAATAATGAAAAAATCCACAGCATGCTTCCAGTCTCCGACCGGGTCAGAAATGGAATGAATGAAGCCCCCATCTAGCGGCGAGGATATGAACTGTGCCGGCTGCCGAGGCCTGTCGCACTCCCCTGGGGCAATGATTAAATGAATGACAGATAAAATGAAATGATAGTGGAGAGTGTTGCTGGAATGAAAGTTTGACAGGGAAAACCGGAGTACCCGGAGAAAAACCTGTCTGCCTCCGTTTTGTCCAGCACAGATCTCGCATGGAGTGACCGGGATGTGAACCACGGACCCAGCGGTGAGAGTCCGGCGTGCTGCCGCCTAAGCCACGGAGGCTTAATAATTATAATAATAATAATAATAATAATAATAATAATAATAACAGACGCGCAGCACTAGGCCAAGCTATCTGCGTTCTTAACTGTCACCGCGGAGAACCGGGTTCGATTCCCGGCTCTGCCAAGAAATATATTTCTGGTCTGAGGACTGGTACGGGGTACACTGAGCCTTGTGAGGCCAAACTGAACAGATGCGGGTTCGATTCCTACCTCAGCCATCCTGAAAGTGGTTTTCTGTGGTTTCCCACTTCTACTCCGGGCAAATGCTGGGGTGGCCACGGCCTCCTCCTACCCAAATCTTACCTCGATTACAAATACAAACACTAGTACAGACATCACAGTGACGCGGGTTATCAGACTACTTCTACACACACCCAGGTACATAGGGATACATACCACGATGTCGCTAAAAAAAACGAAATAATCAACAACTCTATAGACGTGGATTCAGACCCCTCTGTCAGAAACCCGTGGTAATTACAAGATTACCCAATAAATACCATGTGTGGGGGAACTAAACGTTGTTCTGAATCTGATGATGATGATGATGATGATGATGATGATGATAACATCTAGGTTATCGGCCACTAATGGTCTGGGTGATAGTGAAAGATGAGATGAGAATGAAAACTATAACTAATACTAACTACAGACTTACAGACTAGAAGAAGAAATGGTAAACAAATAAAGGACAAGGCAAATAAAGGATAGGAAGAAAAGAAATGCCCTCAACCCATGAAGAATGAGGATTGAGGGAATTGCAAGGAAGGAGAGCCAGGAAAGGCAGATAGGAAAGGGGAAAGAGGAGAGGGCCCGCCCCAAAGTCAGTGGAAAAAGGTGGAAAAACGGACCCAGCTCAGGAATCCCTCAGGGTTACCAACTCCCAAACTCACCAGCCGTGAGCCCTTGAGGGTGTAGCACTATCCTGGGTGCACCATAAGTGGCGGGCTACATACACCCTGCCTCCTTGAGGGCCTTGAGCAGAAGGCCGGAGATAACATGAAGAAAAAAAGAAGGCTGATCCCCAGAAGAATGAGGTTATCAAGAATGATGAGAGAAGGGCCAATTAAGACGGGAAAGGGAAAGACTTCCTAGACCTCGGATACCCTAATACCGTCCGGGTCGGAAGAGAACAAGAGTTGACCAAGAGAGGTCGACAGGAAAGAAGACGGAAAGGAGTCCGGCACAAATAAGTGGAAGCAATGCCGGACTCAGCTGGGGTCCCGTGGTCGCCAACCCACTAGATGTGAGCCCCTGGGGAGGGTTCAGAATCTGCACATTACCTTCATTCTCGGGGGGTGACTGTAAATTGGGAAGGGTAAATGACCTCGCTGTTCCGACCATATAAGATTTAAATGTTGCTTATCGCCGCCTCCCTTATCTCACCCCAGCAGGCGCGAGGTTTTACATCCCAATTGCACGTCTGTTATCTCGAAATGGAATGAATTCATTGTCATACACTTAGCGCATACGGTGACGTCACACTTTACGAGCGCTCCGAGAAGGACAGAGTAATGGCAGGAGAAAGTTAAGAAGCCCCCCACCCCGGTGTACAGTCACGTACAACATTCACTAACCTCACCAGTTGCTGCAATGGCAGGGATTTTCTAACGGCATGGGCTAATATGTTACTGTTATCATTAGGGCTCGGATTTTTAGGTAAATAAATATTTTTATACATATTTTAAGCATTTTTTTCATAAATACATAAATTCCTGCTTTTCGCCTATTAGCATTATAAAAAAACATAATATTTACATTTTTTAAATCAGTGTGATAGGTCTTTCGGTTTATTGCATTTTTATTTTGTGTTACTTCAACGGGGAAGAACCTGTCAGCTATCTTATCTTCATGCAGAGCGTATGCCAGCTTGCAACTGTGTTATTCTTAACTGGTCGGCCCGTGCCACTCACTGTGGAAGCCGGGGATTTCCTTGTCCATAGCCATATTGCACCACTTGCTGGACCTCCCCTCCCCCTCCACCCCCCCCCCCCCTCCCCACCCCCACCCTCCCAACCCCACCCCCTTTCCCAGCTACCTGGGACCTGTCTCACTCACATGCAGTTCATTTCTGGCACTGTGAGTGTAAGGTAGTTACGATGCCTAAAGTAAAAACAACAAGTTATCGTCTGTTGCAGAATTTAAAGATAAGTTTACTTCTGATAGGGGCGTTCTGTTCTGCCAACCATGTGGGAAAGCATTCAAGGCTGAACAGCGGTCTCAAGTTTCAATACTTCAAGGGCAAGAAATATATTGCCGCACTTTCGTGCCTTCAGAATAAGTGTTTCGCGATAATCGTCGGTCATTTGTGATGGACAACCTGAAGATGTATCTCGTTGTGTATTGTAATTCTTCAGCAGTCAGTGAGGCATTGCATAAATTGCATTCATGAGTGCTGCATATTGTTTATAATCACATTAATAAACAAAATTATAATTAAATATTTTTACTTTTTTGTCACATATTTCAGGTATTTTTAATACATAAAAAATAAATATTTTCCCGATTTTTAGCACCTAAAAATCCGATTCAGGTATTTTTAATACATAAAAAATAAATATTTTCCCGATTTTTAGCACCTAAAAATCCGATTCAGGTATTTTTAATACATAAAAAATAAATATTTTCCCGATTTTTAGCACCTAAAAATCCGATTCAGGTATTTTTAATACATAAACAAGTAGTTCCGTGAAGAACTATGCAGCCTATTTTCATATATCCTACTTATGTTAATTGCCACTATTTAACATACACAATTTCAGTTTGATTGCTGTAATAGATTCGTAGATATTGAGAACCGACTAAATATTTCGGATGGTCGCCATGTTGGATTTTATATATGTAGGTCCTAGAGTTATGTACTGTTACATGCAGATTATTGTGAACGTGTAATATTCAAACTTCAATCGCATAATTAGGACACAAGAAAAAACAAGGAGATTTAAATTTTTTCACAGCTGCCATCTTGAGGTTATGGAAACAATTGAAATAAATTAGATGCCAGTGGATTAACATTCGGATAAAGATTTACTGTACCAAGTTTCGCTGCACGCGGATGGTTAAATGGCGAGAAACGTCCATGTGAATATTTATAATTCGCGTCACCGCCATGTTGGATTTGTGATCACCAGGTTATTCAAAGTCCTATAGGTGAACTTAAGTTCATAGCCCCTATGAACATTAAAAAATGCAGTTTGATTGCTAAAATAGATTCGTAGATATTCAGAGCCGTCTAAATATTTCGGATGGTCGCCATGTTGGATTGTTAAATTATAGGCGATAGAGTCATGTACCATTAAAGGAAAATTATTGCGTAGGTTCATTATTCAAACTTTCACTTCCATCGCATGACTACATCACAAGAAATAAAAACTTAATTTTAAAATTCGCACTGCCGCCATCTTGAGGTTATGTAAACAATTGAACTAAATTAGATACCAGTGGATTAAAATGTGTATAAATATTTCCTGTACCAGGTTTCAGTGCGCTTGAAACATTAAATCGCGAGAAAGGTCTATTTAAAATGTTCAAATTCGCTTGGCCGCCATGTTCGTTTTGTAGTTAACCGGTTTTTGAAAATCTTATAGATGGACTTCCAGTAGTGCCCTTTATCTCAGTACAAAACTTTAGGGAGATACCGCTAATAGTTTCAGAGATATAGAATGCCGGTGAAATATTTCGCACATCCGCCATCTTGTGATTATGTAACCAATTGAACGAAGTTAGATGTCGGTGCATTACAATGTATATAAACATATACTGTACCAAGTTTCATTGCGTTTGGTTGGTCAAATCGCGAGAAACGTCTATTTAAAAGTCGCAAATTCGCTTGGCCGCCATGTTCATTTTGTAGTTACCAGGTTTTCAAAAGTCACATAAGTGAACTTATAGTAGCTCCCTCTATCACCATAGAAAATGTCAGGGTAATATCGGTAATAGTTTCGGAGATATTGAATGCTGGTGAAATATTTCGCACAGCCGCCATGTTGGATTGGTGGGTCGTAACAAAATTTGAAGGGCACGGTCGAGGTCGCCGGGAATAGTGCTATGAACTTTCCGAGTTTCATTGAAATAGCTCCTGCCGTTTAGATTTTATTAGGGGGGGACACACACACGAATCACACACACACACACACACACACACACACGCACACACACACGGACAAAAGGTGATCTCATAAGCCTATTTTTTCAAAATTGAAAATAGGCTAAAAATAAATATTTTCCCGATTTTTAGCACCTAAAAATCCGAGCCCTAGTTATCAACTATATTCCGAAATCGCCATGTACAAAAGTACTACAACTAATTGATAGTTTTCATTGTGGGGTTTCAAGCCATTTTTCAGTGTTGCCATAGTGAACAAAAGTTTGGTGCTTTTCAGTCGGTCAACACGAATGTACCCAAAAGAGCTGGGTTATGCCCTAATTCTGAAAAAAAAATGCATGAGATTAATAAATACACTAGGATGACCAGTTTCGATCGTCAAGCGATCATCATCAGATCCATTACACTAATGCCCGTTGCTCACGGTAAAATGTTTCTTAAAATTTATTTTACAACTAATTTTATAAAAATTTGACGAAAGCAAGCTGTGTTGTTCACGGTAAAATTATTTTATAAAATCCGTGGATGTATCAGGATCGCCATCTACCGATAAACTTCTGAACCAAGAATCAGCTGTTCAACATACATTGGTTTGAGAGTATTTCTCCAACAAACAAAACCAAAATTGCTGCTTTAGCTACAATTATTTGTCGTACAGTGGTAAAAAGGAAGAAAACAAATGCTAGGAAGTGCTGGACTCGGGAATGGATAAAAAGAAGAGAAGAGTAGAGGAATGCTGTCCTTGGTCGAAAATGAGTTGAGGTTAGAAGATCAGAATTCATATAGGAATTTTCTAAGAATGGAGGAAAGCAGTTTTAAAAAACTCCTAGATCTTGTTGGTCCGAAAATTGTTCGACAGGACACTAACATGAGGCAAGCCATTTCTCCTGAAATGAGACTGCAAGTGAGTTCGAAGCCTGTTTATCTTCGCCTTCACATCAGCCTGGCTTGTGTTCGG
Source organism: Meconema thalassinum (assembly GCA_946902985.2). Lineage (NCBI taxonomy): Eukaryota > Metazoa > Arthropoda > Insecta > Orthoptera > Tettigoniidae > Meconema > Meconema thalassinum. The sequence continues at coordinate 46,645,348 of OX336399.1, read as the reverse complement.
TCGAATTTGTGAACCATATTCGGCGATTGAGATTTCTGCCTCCCGTCTTGCATTTCTATTGGGGTATCTGGGCGTTTTAACCTCATACAAACTGATATTTCTGGTGCTCGACCAGTAAAACACTAACAGCTTCCTTAGTCCAGCCGGAGCCTGCCATTTTCGCAGTGTTTGTTTATAAGCGAGCTTCACAATCTTCTCACCACGTCGCGCCAGCATCTCGTCATGGCAGCTTCCCTGATTGGTTCGTTTCGAAAAATTAATTTTACGGAATAGTACATGTTCTATTTTATGGAAAGTTTTATCAAAGGTTTTATAAAACTTGAATTTGACCGTGAGCAACAGAAATTGTATAAAATTAAATTATTGTACAATAAATTTGAAGGAAAATTTTACCGTGAGCAACGAACATGAGGCTGTAAAATCAATGTTTGAAAATGCAGGTGAAAATATATACAATATGTACAATTATTTAGTTGCAGTATTGATAACGCAACTTATCAGTGTTTGCTAGTTGTAGTATATATGTTGTTAGGTGGAATGCTAAAATGGTGATAGAAATCCGGAATTTGCCTGTTTGGAGTGACTATATGGTTGTAAAAGTCAACTATGGTATAGTGCAAGCTATTACTTATCTGGCTGGATGTCTTCCGTTCTGTAACTGCGAGCAGTATCAACTTCCCTCTTGGAGCAGTGACGATCGACCATTCTATCACTATTTTAGCATCGGGTCCCCTCGCCCGTTAATCTTGGCTTTCGTGATGGGGGGCTGTCTCACTGTCAGACAGCTACTCAATTGCCCTCACGAGGCTGAGTGCACCCCGTTCCAACACTCACGTCAGTTTTAAAATCCCTGACGGAGCCGGGGATCGAACCCGGGGCCTCCGGGTGAGAGGCAGGCGCGCTACCCCAACACCACGGGGCCGGCAGTTGCATTACCAATACTGCAGCTAAATAATTGTACATATTGTATATATTTTCACCTGTATTTTCAAACATATATTTTACAGCCTAGTATAAGATTTAGGTATTAGGAAGACATTTTTGAAAGCCTTTGTCTGGAGCGTTGCACTCTATTGGAAGTGAAACTTGGACTGTTGGTGCAGCAGAAAAGAGGAGAATTGAAGCGTTTGAAATGTGGTGTTACAGGAGAATGATGAAGATCAGATGGGTAGATAGGGTTGCAAACGAAGAGGTATTAAGACGAGTGGGAGAGGAGAGATGTTTCTGGCGAATGCTAATGAAGAGAAGAGATAGGTTGGTAGGACACATACTAAGACACCCAGGAATAGCAAGCTTAATTATGGAAGGAAGGGTCGAGGACAAGAACTGCAGGGGTAGACCAAGGTTAGAATATGTTAAACAGATTGCCTCGGATGTAGGGTGTGGTAGCTATGTAGAGATGAAACGATTAGCTCAGGACAGGGAGGCTTGGAGAGCTGCATAAAACCAGTCAAAAGACTGAAGACTCAAACACAACACACAGTGTAATAGATCTAATGTAGGGCATAACCCAGCTCTTTTGGTTGCATTCTTGTCGACCGACTGAAAAGCACCAAACTTTTGATAGTTTCCAGTCGTTCAACGAGAATGTATAACCAACTAGCTTTACCAGTGGCGTAACGAGGGGGGGGGGTTAGGGTTTAACCCCCCTCCAGAGACATTTCTTTACTTGAACCTTTATATTGTCCCATCTATCACCTGTTTTACACTAACGCTAGTGAGGCGTCTTAACTCCTGTACATATTTTAAATGTGATGACTAGGGCCCGGATGTTGATGACATATCATCTTTTTACTGAGCTGTCTGAAACAATGCTGAAGTACATATAAACTCCGGACGGGCCACCCCGTCTTCAAATATGTTATTTTTATTTTGCATCTTTTTGCATTTTTCCATTTTAATAGCATTGTTTAAGTTTGGTAGAATTTTTTGGTCATATTTTAGAGAAATCGGCCTTTTAAGGTCATGTTCTTCCAATTTAGTCATGTCACAGCTTTATACGAGGGAGTTACGTCTCTCAGAGTTAAGAAGAAGCCAGTAGCTGAAACAAGATAGTTTAAAATATTGAAATAGAATATTTCAGTATTGCTATTAGTAGAAAAATATATATCTTGAATGCAGTAGAAGTGTACTGTTTTCGTCGCAAACCAGTTATTAGCGGAATGGAATGTTATCTGCTCTGTTGACCAAGGTCAGCTGTGGCGGGGTAGAAAGGGGAAGGGGTGTATATTCTTGTCTCAGTTCCGCATAGTTCATGGCGACAGATATCGTTCATTGCCGCTTTCTTCATTTTTAGCACATTTTTTGAATTTTTGAAATATTGGTGAGTTTATTATTATAAGATCATTTTCTCCATTTTATGGTGCATTTTTTGAATTTTTAGGTCATTTATTACAGTCATTTTTGAACATTTTAAGTGCATTTTTTAATCCTTTTTACGGCATCAACGTCCGGGCCCTAATGATCACGTTCCTCACTTGGTAAATAACCTGCACTCTACTCGCAGTGAGACTCCTCCTTCAGTGTTGAAGTGAGCGATCGGTAACTTTTTTTTACGTCGCTTCGGGTTGCTTTAATTGTGTGGCCGTTTCGTTAAAGATAACTCAGTACGCGAGGAGTTTCTGCAATTTATTCCAATTAATGATACAGATCAAGTCACCAAAATGGCAGATTTTGAGAGTCAATAATAATGGCTGTAGGAACACGGAGAGCAAATAGTACATACGACTGTTTATGTTCGACGATAATTATAACTTTATATATACACCGCGGACAGGCCAACAAGGACCACGCAAATATCACTTCTTTATAGGTCTAGTTTCCTTCTTTCTCTTCCAGAAGTCTTTCATCCTGGTCGACTGTGCAGCTCTTCTTTCAGCAGTCCATTCTCCTCTGCTGAGATTTTTCTTCTCCCCGACAAGAATTTTGAGACCAAAAATTTTTTTTCTGTACTCTATTCGATTTAGACAATCTTCTTCAGTAATTTTGAATTTTTGAAGTTCTTCTTTCATTTGTTTTACATAGCCTCCTTGTCCTTTATAGTTCCAGATTTTATCAAAAATTTGTTTGTTTAACCTTGAGCAATCCATGCGGACCATATGTCCGTAGAACTGAAGTCGCCGTTTTCTGATCATCACTTCAAGGTTGTCGATTTTACTATAAATTTCTGCATTCGATCTCAGTCTATAACCTTCCTGTGTTTTCCTAGGACCATAAATCCTTCTTAAAATTCTTCTTTCTATCTTGAGCAAATTCTCCATTCCGGTTATATTTGTAGTTTCCATGCCGTACAAGATGACTGGTCTAACAACAGTATTAAAATGTCGTAATTTTGCATTGATAGACAGGTTCTTTTTATTGTATATATTTTTTGTACAAAAATTTAATCTTTCCAATTTCCCTTTTTTGTTCTCGATTGCCAATTTATCCGTCCCATTGCTACTAATTATTTCTCCAAGATATTTAAATCGGTCAGTGACCCTGGTGCTCCCATAATTTGTTTTTATCATTTTCTTAGTGTATTTCTGATCACTTGTCATCATCTCTGTTTTTACCAACGAAATCTGTAATTTATGTTTTAACATAAATATTCATAAATATCTGTTGAGAGTCAGCTACTGGAATTTTGTGATCGCAGAGCCAGCGTTGGGTGTTATATCTCTGCCTTTCAAGAGCTTTGAACGACCGACGCATGCGCTCTCTGTGTTTACAATGCCATATGCAAACCATATGTTTACATCTGCCGTCCCTCAGTAATATTGTCACCGGTGTCAGTTGAAGACAATGCGCTGTGTAGAAATTAGTGTTGGTGATTTTAAGGTACAGTGCTATTTCTTGTCTCATATTCGCCAGTTTATTTACGCGAACATATGGACGGTGGGTATTCCATGTCGGTAATTTATTATAGTTCGATGTTGTGTTTATGTCCGACATGTTGGATTTTGAGCGCATGCGCGAAGTTATCGTTACCTAATTGGTCAATGAACGAGCTCTGATTGGCTGGAGAAACTGTATCATAATGGAAAACAGTGTTATAATGACCATCATTATGATACAGTTATCTGACACATAATAGTGAGGGTCGAATATAAACATTATTTTTCTCTCACATAATATCAATATTATAAGCAACCACGTAACTATGGTCATAATGATACCACTGCCTCGTTCCAGTTTGAATATTTAGTTACTATTTTCCATATTTTTTTAGAATTGTTTAATTGATTTTTATTGTGCCGAAATATTGAGGCCTAAAATAGTTTTCATGCAAAGAGGACAGTTATTTAACTATTGCTTTTATGAATATTAATCGAAGTATCATTTTAATTATCATGATGACTGTCGTTTAAGGGGGAGGAACATCAAGGTCATCTGCCCCATTAATTATGTACACAATGACCCTATGATATTAGTGACCGACCCCCACCCCCAAGGATATTCTGCGTACGCCACGGAGCATTACTCGTTGCGGCTTTGCCCACGAAAATTGAATAAACACTACACTTTAAATCTAGCGACGACTCACTCATCATTGCCTTGATTTATTAGTAGTTCGATTTTGAAACAGTTCTCTTTAGGATCGGGGAAGATGACCTCGTAGTTACGCCCCTTAAAAAACAATAACTAACTCTCTTTACGATACGATCGAAAATGTAAGGCATCCTGCTGAGAGGTGGCTGATTGTATCTACGTATTGTTTCAAACATGTCGAATATAGAAAATATCCTATTCTTTCATTGACATCAAAGTAAAGTTCAAATGCCTTGGAATTACTTTACAACCAACACTCATGTTACAGAGAAAGCACCTGCAGCAATAATAATAATAATATCGTATGGGCTCGGGTGCCGGGTGCAAGCTTTGCTATTTGACACCCAAAGGGTAGCTTGCATGTCGAATTTCGTTGTTCCTTGAAACACTATGAAAGTCAAGGAAGTGAGATATCTAATCTCCTTGAACACTATAGCGCTTTCTAGTAGAGAAATGGGGAACTTTGTGTTGGCGGTAAATCCCGAGATTAATTTTGCCGTTATGAACACGGCCTACTGAATTCAAATGGGTTCTTTGACATGCCAACATCGTATGACATGGTGTCGTAATTTTTGCCGCCTTTCAAAAAAATCACTTACCACGGCCAGGAGCGAACCTGCAAGCTTGAAGTTAGTTGACCGACACATTAACCACTCACCCACCGTGGCAAGCTACTGCAGCAATAAAAGCCATATATAATATTCAACAGTCGCAACAAATTCCACTAATCACCTCAATAATGCTGTTTAAATCGGCCATAGCACCAATTGCAACTTACGGGATCATTATCCTCTGGGACAAACTTACGATCACCAACCTGTCAACGATTTAAAAAGTAAAAGTCCACTACCTAAAACGCATTCTTGGGGTTGGGAAGACAGCACTATCAAGGTTAACATATGTACTAACAAAAGAAACATTCTTCAATGAGGACATTAAAGCACAATTCTGGCTACCAAATACAAAGGCTTATGGGAAGAATCTCCACCTACCTGTACTAAATGAGAAGACAAAAGTCATACGGCCCGAATTCCACACAACAGACGCTATTACAACATCAGAATGGAAGCAGCCAAATTACGAACTACGACATATAATGACAAGATATGCAACACACGGTTTTCACCACAAATAATAATAAATTTATTAGAGCACAAAATGTGCAATTGAATTAAACATGACTTATCTCTTCCTCGAACATCATCATCATCATCATCATTAATTACTTATCACTAGTACAAAACTGTGACAGAGATAACTTCCTCTGATCGCACTGCATTACATGATATCTGTCACATGCTTTACCGCAGAGGGCACACACGCACCAGCAATCCGGCTGATGGTGCATTTTGTTTGCACACACCCTGAAGTGGAATCCATGCACCGCGAATCTGGTTATCAAGTGTCTCATCTCATAGAAACCCCTCGTCCAATCCCGCGATGTCATCGCATCCGTGATATAAAATTCCTGCCATATGCTTCCTCTCTTTAACTTCATTTCCTGCATTAGTCTCTCATAACCCGATGTAGATGGCAGGAGCAGCTGTAATCTGAAGTCTTCAACAAAAGGAGGCTCTTTCGCGAGTTCATACACTAACCGAGAAAGAGTGAATTTCGAAAGACACATTACCCTTTTCAGGTAGGTAGCTTTCACCTTCTCCAATTGTTGGAAAAGCACAGAGAGAGACAGAAGAGTTTACACATGGCCTTCCTAGATCTTGAAAAGGCCTTTGACAGAGTCCCACATGACCCAGTTTCCACATGCGTATTGGATTCACCTATGTCATGATACTGTGTACTTGGGAACACCGTACCTTCTTCGCATCTCAGACCACAAATTATGCCGTAACCAAATATTCCATCAACCGGAAGAAGACTGCGTGTGCAAACACTGTGAGAGATATCATGCACAAAATTAAAGAAGAAAAAAATGGACAATCTCAATAATTAGACTAGGACAAGAATAATGTATATGTCAATATGTACATTGTGCACTTTCATTAAATATATAAAGTAAATATATTTTGAAATGTAGATTTTGCTCTGTTGAAAGTAATATATTCCTTATCACTAGGGCTTGGATTATGATGACCTAAAAAACTGCCAGAAATCATACTAATATATAAAAATGAGATGGTGTGTGTCTGTCTGTCTGTCTGTCTGTTACTCAATAACGCAAGAACCACTGGTCCGATTTAAATGAAATTTTGCATGGATGTAGCTGATTTGCCCGGTTTACATATAGGATACTCTTGATTTCGATATTTTGCACTATTAAAAAATGGAGACCATTTTAGTGACGTCACTACACCCTTTGGTTTAAAAATTTCATATTTCCATATCAAATAAAAAGAGAACGCTAAGAAATAGCAAATTTTTGATGGCACATATGAGCTTCAAAATTTAATTTCCTATCCGAAAGGTCCTCATCACGTTTCATGTATCTCCAGCGGTTAGCGAGTAAAACCCACATTTGTGACGTCACTACACCCTTTGATTTCACAATTTCATATTTTCATTTCAAATAAAAAGAGAACGCTAAGATATAGCAAACTTTTGATGGCATACACGAGCTTTAACATTTAAATTTCTATCCAAAAGGTTCTTATCACTTTTCGTGTATCTCCAACGGTTAGCGAGTAAACCCTAAATTTGTGCTATAAAATACGGTCAACACCGAGCGGTGCAGTATAATCTTAACATAATGAAAGTTTGTCTGGGTTTTTTTTCTGAATTTCTACGGAAATTTGAGCTATTTACGCGTTTCAGACTGTTTTATGATGGATGCGCGCGAAAATATTTTTTTGTCTGTCTGTCTGTTAGTTTGTTTGTCTGTGGACAACTTTGTTCCCTTATAACTCGAGAACGGCTGGGTGTATCAACGTAAAATTTGGTACAGATATCCATCAGAGGCACGACACTAATCATTGATGTAACTCTTTTCCGTACCTCTCATAAAAGGGGGCCCACCCCCTTAAAATACAAGCTGAAATAGGCATAGAAGGACGAGACAAAGCTCATTTTCATCCCTTCAATGTGAGAGACAAAGCTCGGGGGAAAACCAACCGTTTTTGAGATATTCCCAGAAAACTAATTTCATTTTATATTACTAATGACCGAATGCAAGCCGGTAACCATGGCAACAGATTCTCAGAGGTCCGTCTATTGCTGTAAGACACAATGCAATTCCATTAATTACATTAGTGTGAAAGTTTGCAAACGGCTAGAAGGTTATCACGGAACCAAATTAAGCTGTAAAATTCATCAATACGAATAATGCGCTTAAGGGGGTCAAGGGGTACTCTAGATTTTTTTCACGCGATTTACACCTGCGGGTGTGGTACGGCAGGTCTGTTATATTCCTATCCCTATATTATATTATTAGTAGTATTATATTATGGCGTACAACGACGAGACAAAGCCCCTCGGTGCCAGAAACAAAACTCGGGGGCCTGAAAGGTCCCCGTAAACTACATCATAAGGCTTTAAAACCAAGAGTTTCCGAAATATTCCCAGAAAACTAATTTAATTTAATTTAATTTAACAAACTAATGAAGGAATGCAAATCGGTAACCACGACAACATTATCTCATGGGGTGGCATCCAACTTTCCATCTATTTATGTGAGAAGCAATGTCACTCCATTTATTACATTTCTGTGAAAGTTTGCAAATGGCTATAAGGTTATCACTGAACCAACTTAGACTGTATAATTCATCAATGCAATTAGGGGGTCAAGGGGTAACCTAGAATTTTTTCATGCAATTTTCACGTGCGACATATAGTACAGAAGGTCTATTATATCTCCAAACAGCAACATTATTTTCAAAAATTCCTGAATTGAATCGACATTTTTTGCGGCTTTTAGGAATTCGGGCCATTTGAGGCTAATGAAGTTGAATTTTCATGCACCACAAGCCTTTATAATTTATGAAAGAAGTCTTCCTGTGTATGGGGACCTAACATAACGTAGAGGGTCAGTTTTTAGGTGACGTGTACTGTGTTTCGTCTACAAGGCTTTCAATTCTCTTCACGTCAGGAAGTACACGTTAGGTGAATTTAGTTTGAGAGCACATTTTAACTAATCTTTTTTTTTCTTCTTTTTTTTGTCGACATACGGGTTCATCGTAAGGATGATTTTGTTTGATACTGTATGGTAGATATACCCATATTTGGATATCTGGGTGATATGTTGTAAACAATAGAATTGTTGTCTGTCTTTCTGTGTATCTGTATGTACGCCTATAATTCATGTTCGGATGCTTGGTGCGTAAAATTAGGTATGATAACCATGAGTCAATACACCAATCATTTATAAAACTCTTCACCGTACTTTTCATAGAGTAGAAGGGTGGATATAGGGAAAAAACTTCTCAAAATACATGCTAAAATAGGCGAAATATAAAAATTATCCTAGAAGGACGACCAAAGCATATGTTTCACTTCTCAATGTGAGACACAAAATTCGCGAGTCTATAAAGGGTCTCCAAAAAGCACATTTTATGGCCCTTAAATTAACAGTGTGTGTGATATTCCCAGAAAACTAACTTCGTTCTGATAAACTTATGAAGGAATGACAAACCGCTAACCATTGCAACAGTAGCTCAATTGATAATGTCTGGTGTTAAACCCGAACACCGTTCGAAGAACGGGTACTTCTGCTAGTCCAAAATAAAAATGCATTTATGACCTAAAAATATGCAGAAAATGACCTACAATTTTTAATAAAAATTACCTTTGTTTCTCTATGATTTCTGTATTGTTTTCTTCTTGTGTTGGTAGTGTTTTGGTTGGCTGGTTCCTCAGTTTAGGGGCTGCGACAACGCGGTCATGTAGCCCCGTGTACTTTGGGTGAGTGTAGAATCTGTCTGATGACCAGTGTTAATTGTGATGGCTGTATTAGTGTGTGTTATCTGTAATTCAGGTAAGGACTGCAGGCGATAATTTCAAGTAGTTCCTACTTTCGCTACCTAATGCTACCGTCCACGACACCTAGCTGTGAACTTCGCTACTACTAGATGTCATCGCAACCAGCGCCCGGTGACGAACGTTGGAACTTAAGAGCATTAATCAAACCTAACTTACAAATTTTTGCTTCACACACTTGTAGTTAGTGGAAGGTTCTCTCACATGCCATAAATCTATGACATGGGCCCGCCGGCTTTACTTTCCCTCCGAAGAAAGGCATACTGAGGGATTTTTTACGCTCTTAAAAATCCGACGACTTTGGCCGGGTTTGACCCCGAGATCCTGAGCATAGAAGCTCACCGAAGCCACACGTTCTTGTGTGGTAACAAAATGAATTCAAGCTTATTGACAAAACGACATTTCTTAGTAATTCATAAAGGTCCCAATTGTTCATCCCAAAATGTGCGAGTTGCAATGAACAACGAATAGGCCTACACGGTGTAGATTTTCAAATGAAAATTATTATCTATTATCATAATATTGTACAGGCCCGGGGGGCTGTACCACCTGGGAGCCACCCCCCATCTTTTACCAAAACCACCCCAACTGGCAACACCATAAGACCAGAACATTATCCATACACAGCAAGAGGCGGCCACCCAGCTCGGGAGGATAGCCAACTACTTGCAACACATACATAAACATCTACATCAACAACTAACTGGGGCAGCTACAGTGACGTAATGCTGACCATGCAGCACCTAAAAGTATAAGAAGTGGAGTCCTAACTGGAGCCATTATCTGTTATACAGTGTGCGTCGCCAGCGGCCCTAGCCGACGTCTGTTCCAGTTTCATCATCAGGTGAGAGTCAGTAGTGCTCAGAATCCTTTATTTTGTGAACACCTACCCCTAATTTGTACACACCAATTGTATACTTGTCTACATTCCCCAAGTGGGACTTACCAATTTACATCTACTGACCAAATAAACACATGGTCAGTAAACCACACTTGCATTTACTAATTACACTCCTCTTCATGTCCTAATACCCCGCCTGACCTTCGTCACGATTGTCCGTGACCGTAGTAGCCAGTAATTGCTTGGTCAGACTCCATTGTGCTTCCCGCACGCGACTCGACTGCCTGGCAGCGAGCCGCTGACATTGCACGTTTATTGTTCCGCCCAGCTGGCAGGCCAGTACAGTAGCCTGTATTTAGAGATCCATCCCCCAATAAACACTTGCATCTTTGCAGGAACATCCCCTAGAGAGTAAACACTAAACAACACACTACACTAGTAAGCTTTTCCAGCTACGGGAAGCTACTCTCATTTAGGAACAACCTTCCAAATTAGTACAGTAACACAAAGTGTGTTTTATCCCAAACTACCCCCCAACCAAGGGATTAAAACATATTTGGTGGAGGCGCTACTACCACGCACAATAAGGGTAGGACTCAAACAACGAGCCCTCGTGGTAGAACGACCCGTACCGCACACAGCCAAGCGACAGTTAATTTTTTTTTTTTTTTTAGAAAAAGCATTATTTTTTCTCTTATCCCTTCACTCTAGAAATACAAGGGAAATTTTAATCAACCCAACCACCCCCACCCCCTGGAAAGAATCAAAGATCTCACACACATTTCTTCTTATACCCACCCTCAACTCAGAATGGCACCACATGTAGAAGCAACAGAGATTGTAAGCCATAGAGGCAATAGGGGTACACCGATACTATTTGCATTATTGCTAAGGTGCCAGAGGCATATACAAAGGCGACAGGCACAAATACGGGCATTCCAAACAAAGGTCGGGGCAATACAGGGCAAACAGCCATACACCCCGTCAGAGGGTAGGACAGCGCGATTGAGATGCGCACACAAACACTTAAGTCACATACATGAACACCTCAATAGGAGCCACGTCCAAAGAAACAGGATACACAACCGATTAGTCACTACACATGGCCCTACAATAGATAACACAACCCTAGAGAGGATGAGGGTGCACTACACAATTTTATATGCCCAATACAGGGAGCTTATTCGCAAACAGGCGTTTCTCCAGTTGGCAGCCACAGAACTGTATAGGACGCAAACACGTTAATACAGCAATTTGCCAACGGACCATATGCCTCAATAGGCAGTACGCCCAAACTTGGGAAGAATATAGGGAGCTCCAGGCTAACAAGGCCAGTTTTGAGTTCATGGCAGGGCCACAAGCCCAGCCTAGAGAGGACATAAGCGTAGATACGCTAACGCAGCAATTCGCACGGATGTCCATCTCAGACACTAGCAAGACACAGGGGAAGGAGTTCGCCGTGGCCACAGTTCAGAAAACGGCCAGGTTAGACTCCAACACACCACAGGGCCAAGGTCACATGAACACACGTCCCTCAGCTCCGGTTCGGGAGGCAATCTTGCCAGGACGAGGGGCAGAACTTACGCCAACCCCCTCGGAACGGACGAACGAGAGAGAGTTGACGCCAGGACTCTCAGGCACACACCGTAACACAGGGGGAAACCGGGAGGTAACCATGTCATGGGCTGAGGACATAAAGCCCGTGCCACAGCACATTAAGCCCACACAAACCTACACACATAGGCAAACACAAGGGCAGGAGTCTACCGTGGCCATAGGCCAGAAATCGGTTAGACTACACTCCAATACATCGCCAGGGCAATCACAGGCAATTACACGGCCTTTACCGCTAGTTCAAAGGGCAATTTTGCCAGAATGGAAGCAGGCACTAGCATGTGTACCCCAGGTGCAAATGCATAAGAGGGTGTTGCCTTCAGCCCCTCGGGGTGCAAAACGTACGCCTGTGAACACTGTCCAGGCACAGACACACAATACACGGGGCATAAGGAAGGTGTTATTACCTACCCCACGAGGCCAGGCAGACAGGTGGACACACACCCCTATAAACACTGCTAGGGCAGCGCGGAGCGCAATCAGCCCCTCAGACAGAAGCACCCTCAGGCCAATATCCAGGCACTACGGTGAAAGTAGGCCCAGACTTAATTTGCTACAAACCCCTCCAGAAAATAGGAAAGAAGCACCCCAATGGGTATCAGGGGCCTACGCCTTAGTGACAGGGCGAAAGTATTCACCTTCCCGAGCAATGACGCTTGGACGTGGATAACAACTTTCACCAGGAATATAACATACACTAATTTCACTTACATCACAAACATACACACGAGTAGGTTCGTTTACATGAAGGAAACACTACAATTGACACACAAAGGGCAGGTTCCACCCCAGTAAACGGTAGACACGCAGAGACTCATGCACAAAACTGTACATTTTTCATGTATTTACAGGGGAACGTGGCCAACTCAAAATTATATAATTTGAAATTTTTCTCAATTTTTTCTTGGCCCCTATCATTTTTTAGGCCATCAATGGTTTATAATCGTGGTTAAATCAAAGTATATTTTGGATCATGTAAAGTTTTTAGTGTACAAAGAGATTCGGAGGCCAATCAGTTGGGCCACGCGGCTCAGGTCCGGAAAGAACTGTTCCGAACGCAGCCTAAGCAACAAATCACAGCACAGAGCTTAGGCGGGTCTTTCTAAGTAGAAATGACTAAGTTGTTCTATGTTCCGTTCGTGCAATTTGCTAGATTCTTTTGTGATGGCTGAGAGCCTTAATCGTAAGAAACAGTTAAGAATTTCAAACTATTTTTGAAAAAAATAGTAGATTTTTCTGAGACATAACTAGATTACTGCCTTACTAACGGCGTCAAATAGGTGAATAGTACACTCAGGTTTTACTTTCATTTGAAACTTTTGAAATTATTTACGGTACAAGCTTTATAAAGCACCATCGTTTGTTAATTTGCTTTAGTCAACATAAATCACTATGTAAACGCGATACAATGTATTTTCTCTACTCTTTCTTTCCTAATTCGAATTTTGGATAACTCATTTTTTTTTACTAATCCCGTGAAGTTCGAACCATCCAAGTTGAACTATATATATTTGATTTATAGGGATACGCTATTTATTACATGGCCTAAAGCATGAATTGTTCTCGTCCCCCATAATATCGCTCAAACTAAACATAAACACCTTAGGGGAAAATCTCAGACTTTGGGAAAACCCACATATTTCTGGAAGGCACACAGTAAGCTCAAATTGCCACAAAACATCAGTAACACTGACAAAACTGTCCCGGAGACACAGGCCTAAAAGGCACCAGGAATAATTACCCTGGACGAAGACGGTCTCGAACCCGCGACCTCCTGAACACCAGGATTGCAAGGTCGGGTAACTATCCAATTGAAGGATAGGGCAATAAGGGACAGTCACGCTAACAGGAATTCTTACGCACAAAATAATAAAATCACCTCCGACACCTAGTCACCAAACACGCAACTAGCGGCCCGGAGACACACATTCATAACGACATCTAGTTACCACTAACAGGAATATATTCGCCCCACGCCTACAATAACACAAAATTTGGGGATACAATTATAGAGAGAGGCAGGTTCCTTTCCATGACGGAAAGCCATGCTCACAATAGGAGAGCGAGCAACCAAGCCCACACACACGTGCTTGACATATGCACATCGCCAGACAAGTAACAGGTAATGCCCACGTCAGTGAAATTTGATACTATCGCAGTCAGCGATAACACACACGTGAGCAGGCGACCTTCATTAGCTACGGACAACCTAAGAGTGTTCCAGTCCTGGCTGTAACATACACAATCATTCACGCCAGTTTCAATACCCGATAACTCCCAAAATTAGAGTACGAGGGTCGTCGCGAATGGCACAAAATATTCACGCTAAAGCATATTTTCATACGCGTGTGTCAAACACACGATGCGCGCGCCATGGTACACACAGTACAGAACATGTAATACCAAGGCCTTAGACCAAGGCGTGAACAAACACACAGAAACACAATACAAACGTGCCAAAAAGAAGCTAACCAATGGTATTTTTGGCGCGAAAACACAATCAAAAGCCACACTAGGGACGCTCAAATCCCAACAGACAACGCAGACATGAAACACGGAGTATTACACGGGATCGCGGGTCCGAATGCCTAATAAGAGCGGACACCGTGGAAAACAAGAATTGTCGACCGACGAAAGATCACTCACAGACAATTACACGGGTACCATCGCACAAATAGCATCCATACACCATCCCCTACAGAAAAAACCATAGGGCCCCATACAGACACTGTGCCCCATAGAAGGGAGCCAAGAGTGAAAATAGGCATTAGGCTGTTCAAATTAGGTATATATAAATGGCACGCTTTAAACATGCACTAGAGGTGGCAAAGGAATTGCAATAGGACCGTATACAAGTACATAAGCGGTTGAGCCACACAATTATAATAACAGGGAGGTTCTTTACCATACCTACAGGAGCATAGATTCGTGCCAAGGTACTCGCTACAACAGCCTACCCAAGGCATTAGCGACCCCGGGACTACCAATAGGGGCCGTACCGAAAGCGCCAGACTCCTACCGAAACCACAACACACTTTCCTTTGAACCATAGCGCCCAACACCTAAAATACGGGGGACGCCACTCTCACAGACACAAAACAGGTAACACCGCATTTTTGCGGCCAGAAATCATGCCAAAATTTCGATTACCCCGAACATAGGAAATAGACTTCCTAAACACAAGTTATAGCAATTACACAAGGCAAAGGTCTTGCGGAAGAAATGCCTACACAACATCGGTAGCAAAAACAGGACAGATTAACACATTGGCCCTCCCGGAATGTCAAACAATGTCAACACACGGACATTGGCAAAAGTCACGTTCCGTCAGCCGCCATACGTAACATCAGACACTTCCCGTATACAAGGACATGAAAACAAAAACACAATAAAACACTGAGTTGCGAATTCTAGCGCGTTGCAACACTGCTGTCGGCAATCACTCTTGTTATAACGGAAGTGACAATGAAATGGCGACATGACCACAGAAACAAACAATAATAGTAGCATACAGTTGGCACAGGATTCAGCGTTATTACGATAGGCCTGGCATTTAGTAATGCACAGATACTGTGGGCCACATTAACCAAAGGAACACAGGAGCATGTTTACAAGGGCGATAACAAGTTACACGCGCCGTCTGACAATCAGCCACGCGACACACGATAAAACTTTTCCGATAAAAGCCCACCCGCCAGCGTGCTGTAGCGGAACGCAGCCACACACACGCAGCTGCGCTAATTACAGCTACGGCCACGTCCTTCCCACACGCGCCCACTAATCAGGGGCGAATACAGACAGATTCCCTGAGGGAACGACCCCCCCAATAACTACTTCTCCTTTTTTCTCTCTTTAAACAACCATCATAGGCGATCAGGACACGTCCATCTACACTCACAATCACTTCCTACCTTAACGTTACAGATAAGAGACCAGATTAGGCCGTGACGTCACAGCGTTACCGCACTTACCCATCCCAAGGAGCGGATAGGAAACAGATATTGACCAAGTGAGGATGACAGTAGCAGAGATGGATAGTGCCATCAGAATGGCCAATGTACCACCTACGGGCTACCATTATACCACCCTTCTCCTTACATAACCCTGTCACTCACAACGCCATCCAACACAGACACACAAACACATAAAAACAGATAGACTACATTCAAAAATATACATCGGGGTTAATAGGCTTCATGCTTCTACCCAAAATTCGGGTATGCTACGCCCTGGTCACAAATGCCTACACCCGAGTATTAGGGGTGTGTCAGAAAGAATAGCAAGCGTAATGCACATCTCAATATAAAGAGATGCGACCACACTTAAACTAACAAATATTTTCTTACTAAATAATCCCGCATGCAAGGGACATAGAACTATCACACCCCAAACCATACTTTATCCTCAAATGAGAGCGGATACGCCTCATATCCAGCCACATGCATGGAATATCCTACCCACATACCAGGGGTTATTATTATTGAACCTGCATGGCACTTTTTGAAAATTTTTTACACGCTTGGGAAAAACCTACCCCATCCACTCACTGTAAAAACATCCTGACAGCATCACCGGCTCCCGGCCACCATTAACATGGAGTCCAACGATGCACGACCCTCTCCTACCATGCTTTAAGCCCATTCAGCAGATAACACCCCCGGATCCCAATAACAAGGTACCCAACGCCATGGAGACCTACTAACGCCTCCAGGAAATTCCACAAGGCATCAACGCTGGACATCTGACATGGCGAACAGGCCTAAAGTAGACAATGCATTTAGAAGATCCTATAACCCCAGGACACTTAAAAACTCTACATAATTACATGACACACAGAAAATTATTCACAAACCACACTTATATATATATATATTTTTAAATAAAAGGAATCAGATATCACGATGAACGGTGATGAGAGTGTAAACAGAAAGGCAGAGGCGCCACACAAGAACAGAGCTGGGGAAGGCGATGATGAGGCCTGCCCCAGTTAACTCAATGACCCAGACTAAATAACAGACGGAACTACGTAAGGTTGAAGCATTGATGGCCTGGCGCGGGCAAACGCCAAAACCGGGGGTGCGTCTAGCCTACCCCCTCGGCACTGGAAAGTTACACCCACTATGCGCCACGGTCGTCGAAGCCAAGACCTGCAGGGGAGACTTTTTGACGGACGGGGGGAGAACTAGCCAGCTCCACACCGGACTCAGGAGAAGAACCTAGGGACGACCACATAAGGACTAGACTCCTAGTTTAGTATGTAAGATAAGTAGAACTTCTATGGCGGGAAGTTAGTCTTCTACTCGCAGAAGTGAAGAAGAATCTCAGGATTCAGCGGGACCAATCCTAGATTCGCCAAGTCCTCGTCCCGCGTGACGGGGTGAAAACGACCAAATAAATGATAATCAACAACTGAATAATATACATGAAATATGAATAATATGGAATGAATGCGATCATTCGGTCCCGTGCCCACATAAATGGCTGAGAGCGAGTCACCAGAGCTTAAATGGTCACGCACCGGGCGGCCAGAGATATTAAATAGGTATGCAGCGGGCTGCCAAGAGGGGTTCCCGTGGGCAAACCCTGCAATGATGAATACATCAACAAAGGATAAATGAAGAATGATGACAACACAGGCAAGTACAACGGCAATGAACAGGATAGCGGGGCGAGGCGTTTGCTCTTCAGCAGCGCAGACGCTCGGGACTTTATTAATTACTATTTATTAATTACTTACAAATGTCGACAATTAGTATTAAGGGAGGGGAATCTAGAAGGGCTTTGGGCCTGGTGGTTTTAGAGACAACCGGTGTTTCTAAAATACACACTGGTGGTGCCCTGAGGAGGTAAAACTGCCTCAGGCGATCGCTCCGATCAAAATTATAGCATGTAAGGCAGTTGCATTTGGAACGCAACTTAGATGTAAGCAAATTCAATAAGCGCTGTTGCTAAATAATAGCACAGCACATTTCGGCATTAGATTAAGGTCCACTCGGCATGTACATACAGCATATTATTACATTTAAGTACTAATTAACATAACTTAAGGCAATTTTTTTTACATTAAGGTAAAACCATCCGGCACCTGGTGACTGGAAATTCGTCACCAGGGTAAGCCCGAAAACATATTAATATAAATAGGACTAAGATTAAGCCGTTCGGCACTTGGTGACCAAAATCCGTTACCAGGGTAAGCCCGACAACACTAGGCTAAGATAGGTTAACATAGGCTAACCTAGAAGTAAGTTAGACTTCAGTGGCGCCACACTTAGTTTTATAAATTAGGCGCTGCCAAATAAAGATGTCATATATAATGTATTGTAATGTATTGTCATGTATTGCTAACAACTAATCCAATTTCCCAAACACAGGAAAACCAGGGAGCAACGCATCCACAGATGTACAGATGTACAAAACAGAAAAAGAGTTGCCATTAATACATTTTTTTACAGATAACAAGGAGCATGAGCATGTCTATTGTAAATATATTTCCCACACCCAAATACACATACCCTTATCTCTGTCACACAAACACACTGCTCCTCATCGTTTTTCAGTCGCGCCAATAAGGTGACGGCGCCGCGATCAGCGACGTAAGGTGACGTGGGGCACCGAGCGACGCTGACGCAAACACACGTATGGATACGCTTCAATAATAAGCAATATACGGTCGCCAGGGGCGGTGCAGAGGTTGTGAGCACCTACCCTCGCTGCCAAGGTGAATTTTCCACCCACGGGGAAAATTTGCGAAAGGTAAGGTTAACGGCATGACCACAGCCTTAGGTGAGAGGTACCTACAGCTCAGCGAATAGCAAAGTGAAGGGAGAATGAGTCGACAGACGAGAGCGCTGCAGAAGGCCTATAGAATGAGACAAGGTACCAGGCTCATGAGCAAACCGGTCTAGTAATAAGGTTGTTATTTTATATCATGCTTGTAAAATAAAATGTAAACCCAAAGCGTACACAAATATATATTGATGCTCAAGTGTACGCCTACGCACATAAACTTCCAATATGTCACGCTATGTAATGCCATAATGTCAACACTGAATACACTGTTTTGTTTTTTCCTTTCTACTCTACTAACGCCCAAATTTGTGAAGGTGTCCCGTTTCATCCCAAGAACAATAAACCATTATGATATATCCCTTTAACTTATACCCTGGGACACCTGTTTTTCCTATTCTCTTCCATCTTTTAAACTATACACTGCAGGGAGCAATTTTTTTCTCCATACAGCGCCGGACGGCACAACCATCCGTCCAGCCATGGTTTTTTTCCTCCCTGGATAAATAACAACATATAAATAGCGTCAAGACCATGCATTTTTTGTGCCTTTATTATTACTATGTCAACTTTCAGAAATGAACCATGCCAAATTTACTATGTATAACATGTATAACCCAAAACCTACCCCTCTGAGCACATGCTGAACTCACATCAACACAACATCGACACACCTACACCAACACGGAAGAAAAGAAGAAGAAGTACAAGGAGCATTCAAGAACAAACCATCACATCGACGCGCCCACTCTACTTCCAGTTCGCGGGGACGCGAACTAATCGATGAGGGGGTCTTGTACAGGCCCGGGGGGCTGCACCACCTAGTAACCACCCCCCATCTTTTACCAAAACCACCCCAACTGGCAACACCATAAGACCAGAACATTATCCATACACAGCAAGAGGTGGCCACCCAGCTCGGGAGGTTAGCCAACTACTTGCAACACATACATAAACATCTACATCAACAACTAACTGGAACAGCTACAGTGACGTAATGCTGACCATGCAGCACCTAAAAGTATAAGAAGTGGAGTCCTAACTGGAGCCATTATCTGTTATACAGTGTGCGTCGCCAGCGGCCCTAGCCGACGTCTGTTCCAGTTTCATCATCAGGTGAGAGTCAGTAGTGCTCAGAATCCTTTATTTTGTGAACACCTACCCCTAATTTGTACACACCAATTGTATACTTGTCTACATTCCCCAAGTGGGACCAATTTACATCTACTGACCAAATAAACACATGGTCAGTAAACCACACTTGCATTTACTAATTACACTCCTCTTCACGTCCTAATACCCCGCCTGACCTTCGTCACGATTGTCCGTGACCGTAGTAGCCAGTAATTGCTTGGTCAGACTCCATTGTGCTTCCCGCACGCGACTCGACTGCCTGGCAGCGAGCCGCTGACATTGCACGTTTATTGTTCCGCCCAGCTGGCAGGCCAGTACAGTAGCCTGTATTTAGAGATCCATCCCCCAATAAACACTTACATCTTTGCAGGAACATCCCCTAGAGAGTAAACACTAAACAACACACTACACTAGTAAGCTTTTCCAGCTACGGGAAGCTACTCTCATTTAGGAACAACCTTCCAAATTAGTACAGTAACACAAAGTGTGTTTTATCCCAAACTACCCCCCAACCAAGGGATTAAAACAATATGCATACACATTAACCATTATGATCCGTGTTGACTTATATTAATCTCAAATTATAAAATCCGCCTTGTCAAACACTAAGAAGTTAAATAATTAAATTAAAACTTACATGTTTCGGTATTCAATGATACCTTCGTCAGCGTAGATTAAATAATAAAATAGTACATTATGCAACGAGCCTATAATGGCTATAATTAAGACACGAGTATTTTTTATAAAACGAGCGTATGCGAGTTTTATAATTTCCATACGAGTGTCTTAATTACCATTATAGGCGAGTTGCATACGACTGTTTATGTTCGACGATAATTATAACTTTATTATATGTTTTAACATAAATATTCATAAATATCTGTTGAGAGTCAGCTACTGGAATTTTGTGATCGCAGAGCGAGCGTTGGGTGTTATAGCTTCGTCTTTCAAGAGCTTTGAACGGCCGACGCATGCGCTCTGCCATATGCAGCCATATGTTTACATCAGCCGTCCCTCAGTAATATTGTCACCGCAGTCATTTGAAGACAATGCGCTGTGTAGAAATTAGTGTTAGTGATTTTAAGGTACTGTGCTATTTCTTGTCTCATATTCGCCAGTTTATTTACGCGAACTTATGGACGGTGGGTATTCCATGTCGGTAATTTATTATAGTTCGATGTTGTGTTTATGTCCGACATGTTGGATTTTGAGCGCATGCGCGAAATTATCGTTACCTAATTGGTCAATGAACGAGCTCTGATTGGCTGGAGAAACTGTATCGTAATGAAAAACGGTGTTATAATGACCATCATTATGATACAGTTTTCAAACACATAATAGTGAGGGTCGAACATAAAGAATCTTAAAAACCATGTTAACAAATACCAAAGAATTTAGAATGCAAAAATCGTCATCTAATAGTGCATAACTCTATGGCTTACATATACAAAAATCCAACATGGCGACCAACCGCAATATTTAGACGGTTCTCAATATCTACGAATCTATTACAGCAATCAAACTGAAATTTTGTATGTTGATAGAGGCAATTAACATAAGTAGGATGTATGCAAATAGGCTATTTAGTTCTTCACGGAACTACTTGTTGAGATATGTGTTGTTGTCTTTTTCTTCTGACCGGCCAAAACTAAGGACCACGCAAATATCACTTCATTTCCTTCTCATCGTTCTTTCTTCCTTCCTCTCCCTCAACATTTCATTCATTCTCTCTTCTGTCCATCCTCCTCCCCTGCGCTCTCTCTTTTCTTCCACAAGAAACTTATTATTTAAATTACTTTCCATGATCGTTCCGTATTGACGTACTAAATTATTTTTAACAACAATTATACATCCACCTTAGTCAATACATAAACGAAAGGAAATATAATTAGATTTGCTCCTGGTAAATGTTTCAGGGATTAATTGCTTTTATCCCCTTCATCAGCCAATGTTAATATCTGAAGAAAACTATACAATAGCGTAGCACTCAAAAAACAAATAGCTATTAGACTTAATATGGTGCACCATATAAGTAGGACACAGGAAAATATTTTAAAGCATAGAGCAAAACCTAAAAAATATGAGACGGAATGATATTCAGCCATCAAACACAAGCGAAGATGTACGTAGAGAACCAGTGGACAGTTCATTCACATATCCGCTCCAAAACACTAGTCAAAGCTTGAATTGGCAAAAATGGGACCACAATACTTCACCATATGTACACGACCAATGAGGAAGCCTTGTGCTTAACAGGTCCATAAGCCAAATCAAATGCCTGCATGCAAACGAAACGAATGTGGGAGGAAGAACATCATATAGCAATGAGGATAGCTCAATGCATAACCTAAAAAGAAGCAAAGGAAAAGCAAGAACCATGATAAAAGGCACCAAGGGGAAATTTATAGACTGAAATAATGATGAAGAACAAAAAAAAAAATTTAAATGACATTGAACGAGTACAAACTTAATGACATTTGATAAACTCACTTCAGGTTAAATCAAGGTATCATATATGAAAAGATTTGTCTTATGTTTGAATATCATTGTAAAGAATTTATGGCTGTAGCCAAGTCCAACACTCATATGGTAGCAATAGATGATAAATATTGCCATCGCTAGTTCTGGAATAGGACGTATGTATGAGTGGAGCTCTACTATGAAAAAGAGATTATATGGGGGGGGGAATGTTCAAAGTGGAAATTAAATTAAGTAATATAATAAAAATCAAGTTGTAGGGTATTGTAATGGCAGAGGGGTGTAACAGTATATTATTATAAGTATGTAATTATGTATACATATGTGATATAGAAAGGTTATACTAAAGAGCATCTAAGGTGGTTTATTATTGGATTTACTAGTTTAGTTATTTTTGAGAGTGTCAAATAAGATATTAGATTCGCAAATGAATTCATTAAGATTCACTGGGTCTGGAATAATGTGCACTGTGTTGTTTTCAATGGTTTCGAGAACACTCACCATAGTACCCTTGATAGTGTAATGTAAGATTTCTAAATCAATCTCTATACTAGTGAATTTGTGGCTTGAATACTCCATATGTGCGGCCATGGCTGAATACTTTCTGTATTTAGTGGCATTTAAGTGACCATTATATCTTGTGGTGAAATTTCTTCCTGTTTGACCTATATAATTGGCGTTTCAATCATTACAACTTAATCTGTAAACACCGGATTTGCTGAATTTATCCTTCAAGTTGAAAGAATTGGGATTAAAGAAAATTCTATGATTAGTATTGTTTGTTTTGTAAGCTATTTTCATGTTATGCTTTTTGAATTTGTTAGTGATGTTATAAGTATGATGATTAAAATAAGTAAAAACTGCGTATGAAGGCTTTTCTTTATGCTCAGGTTGAAGTTGTGTGATGGGCTTATTTTTTAATTTGTTGATAATGTAACAAATGTATTGATGATTATAACCATTAACTCTGGAAATTTGATATATTATCTCAATTTCTTTGTCAAAATCTTGCTTGTATTATAACAGAATGGGTTTGCGTGGATTTCCTGAAAATTTGGTAATGCAGTCTGTTACCTTTTTTTTAATGGTGGTGTCAAGAAAATTAATCTTATTGTTTGTGGCGGATTCCATGGTAAATTTAATATTATTATCAATATTGTTGAGTTGATCTAAAATTTTATCAATCTTTTGAATATTATCGTCAATAATGATGAACACATCATCAACGTATCCACCCCAAAACGTAATCCCCATTATTTTATCTTTTATTTTAGTTTCTTCTAAATGGGCGAGGTAAATTTTAGCGAGTATTCTTGACAATGGAGAACCCATAGCTAAGCCATCATTTTGTTTATAAACTTTACTGTTGAATGTAAAGTAATTATTATATTGAATAAAATTTAAGATGCAAATGAATTCGTTAATTTCTACGTTGGATAAATTGCTATTATCTGTTAGATTATTCTTAATAATGTTTATTGTAGGAATAATAGGTATATTGGTGTACATACCTTTGATGTCAGCACTATGTAAAGAATGTTCTTGAGCTCCAATACTGATGTTTTCTCACAAAAATGTAAAGTATTTTTGAAAGACATGTTTGCTTTAAAACAATAATGTTTTTTAATTGTTGAGCAAAATGTGATGTTTTATATAACGGGCTGTTTCTGAAATTGATAATAGGTCTAATAGGAATGTCATTTTTATGTATTTTGGGAAGGGCACGTAATGTAGGAACACTGGGGTTCATATGGGTTAGTTGAGTAACTTGCTTATCATCTAAAATAAAAAATGTGTTTATAAGAATGCTTTTTAGTTTTCTTTGTATGGATGCAGTGGGATCTTTCTTTATTTCTTTAAAATTATCATTGCTAATGAAATCAATAGTTTTAGAGATGTATTCATCTTTGTCAATGAGTAATGTAGTGTTTCCTTTGTCTGCTTTAGTTACAATTACATTATTATTTATAAGCTTCATTTTTAATTTATAGATATCGTGAAAAGCTATTATTCATATTAACAATCTTGTGAATTTCTTTGTTGGTTTCGTGTCTTATTCCGTTTTGTTCATTAATGGGTAGTTTTCTTATTGCGGTTTCAGTTTCTGCTACTGTCGTGGTAAGGGATTCATTATTTAATTTAGTATCCCAATTATGCTTTGGGCCTTTCTTCAGTATGTTAAGTTCATGATCATTGAGCTTTATTTTCGTTAGATATTTAAAGGATCCTGAAATTTGTGAAGACCTTTATTTACCAAGCGCTTATGCGCTATGTTGTCATTATTTTGTAAGTTGGTCAGTTTATTATCTAAAATAGCTAATTTCTGTGACATTTTCGTATGGACAATGTGATTAACGATGAGAGAATATTTGTCCCAATCCTTTTTAGAAGATAAATTGGAAGCTTCAAGATGCGTACGGTATAACATGTTATTAATATGATTCTTTCTTATGAAAAGGAATTTAATTTCTCTTTGAAGTAATCTATTGTTTATCAATCTTTGCGTTTTTCTCTCATATGGGGTTAAAGGGCCTTTCTTTTGATACGATTTTAAATGTTGGGGTATTACATTAAGGGCTCTGCATGTATTAAGGAAATCAATATCTTTTATAGTTTTATAGTTTTATTATAAGATCTCTAAATTTATGTCTTGCTTTCTTAGCTAAGGTAACCTGGCTCGCTTCATTGATTCTATTATTTAAATTACTCTCCATGATGGTTCGTATTGACGTACTAAATAGTTTTTAACAACAATTATATATCCACCTTAGTCATTGCTAAATGAAGTTCTTCCTTCCACGTTCGTTTCGTTTGCATGCAGGCATTTGATTTGGCTTATGGACCTGTTAAGCATAAGGTTTCTTCATTGGTCGTGTACAGATGGTCCCATATTTGCCAATTCAAGCTTTGACGTGTGTTTTGGAGCGGATATGTGAATGAACTGTCCACTGGTTCTCTACGTACATCTTCGCTTGTGTTTGATGGCTGAATATCATTCCGTCTCATATGTTTTTAGTTTTTCTCTATGCTTTAAAATCCTTTTCTGTGACCTACTTAAATGGTGCACCATATTAAGTCTAATAGCCATTTGTTTTTTTAGTGCTACGCTATTTTATAATTTTCTTCAGGTATTAATATTGGCTGATGAAGGGGATAAAAGTAATTAATCCCTGAAACATGCACCAGGAGCAAATCTAATTATATTCGTTTATGTATTGACTAAAGTGGATGTATAATTGTTGTTAAAAACTACAAGAATCTTTGTTAGAAAGTCTTTCCCTGAATTGTTTTCTGTCTTGACAGTCTTCATCTACGATTCCTAGCCTCGTGAGTTTATTGAGTTGAGTGCTTCCTGTGAATCACTGTACAATTTTGCATTTTTCTTGTTCTTACACCATTGTAGTGCTGTCTTTAAGGCCCAGAGTTCTGCTTCAAAACCCGAACAGTGTCGCTATGTATCATATCCTCGCCCTGTTGGTGTTTGTTTGTTTGTTATCATCCAAATGCTCCAAGTGAAAGCAACAGTTCTGGTTGTAGAAGGGTTAAGGAGCAAGAGAAACCTGTTATCTTCTTCCCCAAGTAGAACGAAGCCGTCCAAGAAATGAATAAAGAAAGAAAAATGATGATGCCACCGGAAGTACCTTTTTGCTGACTCGTCGATTGCAGAAGAAAAGAGAGAAGACGAAGAAAGTAAAGAGCTCCCCGTTTCTCCCTCCTCCCTTTCTGTCGTTCGATCTCATTCACTGGAGTTCAAGCTGTGGACCGCGACACTCCAGGGTTTATACCTACCCTGTTACGTCATCCTAATCACTGGCACAATAAGGTCTACACCCACACATGGTCTACCTATCCTCAGCCACATCCCTCCACCAGATCATCGACGTAAAAGCTCTCTCCACACGGAGTTCAAGAAAATAATGGATAACCCACAACTACCAATACACTGTGAAATTGCTGATGTTTTCCTGAATTATCTACGATCTCGAAATCCATCAACAAGGACTGCAATAGAATTGGAGAATACCAACTTCAACATAACTAAAGAATACCAGGGAAGACAGGATACTATACCTGGATCTACCTTACCATGCATTGGATCATCGCTTCAAGGAGCGATAAAATTCGACATGCAATTTGCCCTTGGGTGTCAATTAACAAAGCTTGCAGCCGGCACCCTTGGCCATACGTTATTATTATTATTATTATTATGCTTCGGCGTAGTCAGTAGCATGCTGAACTTCTGTGTCCAAGATAGCGGGTTCAAACCCGGCCGAAGTCGTCGGATTTTTTAAGAGTGTTAAAAATATTTCTGTATGCCTTCCTTCGGAGGGGAAGTAAAGCCGGCGGTCCCATGTCATAGATTTATGGCATGTAAAAGATCCTTCCACAGACTAAACTTGTGTGCAGCTAAATTGTTAGGTTAGATTTCGTCAGAACGCTCTATCAAAGTTCCAACGTTCTCCACTAGGTATCATTGATATCTGGTAACGAAAGTTGTAACTACTTGAAATTGAACGGAACTTGTAGCTCACCCTATAAGGGTGTCCGCTGGAAGCAGCTACAGACTCAGGCGAGCCGACCATATTGTCCTCGGACACTCCCGGCACTAAAAGCCATACGATAGATTAATAAATAAATAAATAAATAAATAAATAAATAAATAATAATAATTCCTTCGTTACGGCCAAATAAGGACCACGTCATGTCAACTGTTTTTTTCTGCATTTTAATATTGGCCCAGTACTCCTTCATTCGCAATCGATGTTGCACCTTTCTCTCCGTCGTCCACGCCTTCCCGGTTTTTAGCTTCAGCTTAAGTTGAAAACTCCGATGTTTCTGAAGTTTTTCCCTAAGTGGGCCACGCTCCTGGATATCTTCACATGTTATCCCAATCTCCAACAGATCTTTCTCTACTTCACTGAACCAGGCCTCCTTTGTCTTTTTCTCACAGAGAAAAGCAAAAATTCTGTTGGATAGCCGTGTTGATTTCATTCGGGTTATATGTCCATAAAAAGAAATCCTCCTTTTCCTCATCACGTCAGTTATTTTCTCTACGTGAGTGTACAACTCGTGGTTGTGGCGTCTTCGGAAATCGCCGTGTTCTTTGACTGGACCGAGTATTTTCCTCAATATCTTCCTTTCCTTGGTCTCCAGTTTTTCCATTATGCCTTTTCTATTCATGGAGAGACATTCCGCTGCATACAAAGCTTCTGGCCAGATGACCGTGCAGTAGTGCTTCAGTTTTGCATTCAGGGATATAGATCTTCTGTTGTATTATTATTATCGCTGCCACCTGGATTTGAGTTTCCTCGGAAAACGTGGTCAACTCTTAACAGGATTAGTACTGGTCATGGCAACTGTGCAGACTTCCATTATAAATGGAAAATAATTTCTTCGCCTAACTGTGATTGTGGTGCCCCTAAGCAGACCATCCAGCATATCATCACCAAGTGTCCTAAAAGAAAGTACTGCGGCAACATCACTGATTTCGCTCATGAATCACAAGAGACGATTACTTACATAAACAATTTAGATATACTTTGTCTTCCTTTCCGAAACTAATTATCATCTGTGTTCATATTGTATCCGTAAAGCCATACGCTAAATAAAATATTCATAAATATCTGTGGAATTCAGTAACTTCAGTTAGTGAACAGAGTGTGCCGGGTGGTTTGCTGACTGAATAGAGCGCATGCGTGGGTCAAAGAATTTGGAAAGTAGAGACTATTTACTTTGCTTGGCAATGCTATTGTTTACAGCCTGCATGATGCCTAGTGCCGATCAGAACTAGCATTCACTAATATTGTCACCGAAGTCGTTTGAAAGCAATGCTCTGTGTATAAATCGGGGTTGGGGATATTAAGGTACATTGCTATTTCTTGTCTCATATTCGCCAGTTTATTTACGCGAACATATGGGTCGGTGCACTTTCCATGTCGGTAATTTATGTAGAAGGAATGATGTGTTGCTAAGTTCTGGACGTAGATTCATAAATTTCTTGCATATGTCATGGTATTTTCTTGTTACCGTAAATGTTCGTGCTGATTTTGTCTTTGTGCTTGGGATTGTAACTACAATGGTTGATCCGATATCCAATTTGAACTTTCAAATCATGATATTCATGTCCGACATATTGCTTTTTGAGCGCATGCGTGAAGGTAACCTTACTTAATTGGTCAATGAATGATCTCTGATTGGCTGGAAAAACTGTCTCATAATGAAAAACACTACTATAATGACCATCATTATGATACAGTTTTCTGACGTATAATATTTACATTTCGACATCATCGAACATAAAATAAATAAATAAATAAATAAATAAATACACAGATATTATTCTACAGAATCGTCACTAATTCCACTTGGGCAATTAATGTGTGAGTAGGTCTATATAATTAACATTATAGTGCTGTAGTTCGTTTTTTTTTTAATAGCACCATGCCAATGGCTAGTGACAGCGCTTACCGTCGTTCTTTTGTTCATAACAATAAAGGATTAGCCCTATGCTCCGTTGCATTGATATAAGCTCAAGTTGGCAATGCATTTCGTTGTTCTTTTATTGACAACTAGCAACCCTCCCCGGCTTCGCCCGGTATCTTTAACTGTTGACCCAGCGTAAGCTTAAAAGGTGCACGGACGACAGGTCCCATACACAATTAAGAAAAGCCAAGGTAAACAGCGAAACTCCAAACTCATATACTCTTCTCTGAAGTCTTAACTCGACACGACTCGAGAGTTTGATGCTGGCCAAAGCTGTGGTAATAGGCTCGCTCGCGAGCTCGTAAACTCGCTCCGAAGCTAGTAATTTAAATTTCCACTGAATGGAGATTGTTGGAAGAAATGAAAACGTAAACACACTCATAGTGGGCGATGTATTAAAGATGGAGATACACTATGCCGTCGCGAACTTCTTTTTGTGGAACTTTTCATGCTGGACAATTCTAATATTTTTAATGGTTTACCGAGCGTAAGCTTAAAAGGTGCACGGATGGAAGGTTTTTCTTCGACTCGAATCACTGAATTCGTTGCTGCTCGGCTTCCTTTGGTCATAAATGAATGCTTTTCTACAGAAACCTTCCTCGAGAAATCCTTTACAGAATGGTGAAAACTGCATCAAAATCCATCCAGTGGTTCTCGAGATTACCCGTGACATCCAAGAATCGGAGAGTTTGTTTTATACTCAGTAGAGATGTGTGGACTGGCTACGTGGTGCAATGGTAACGTTCTCGCCTGCTGTTTTCGAGGTTGCAGGATCGATTACTGGCGCAGTCAGTTGATATTTATAGGGTGCACAAATGTGAGGTAGTCGTGTTATGGGAAAATTCAGGCGTCTTTAACCCTCGGATACTCGCGCAGGCTACAGGTGTAGCCCAGTGATTTATTTTGTTCTATCGCAGTGTATATTCTTTGCTAGGAATATTGAGAATCTCTATAGCTGTATTTAACAGACTGGTGTGTTTCCGACCGAACTAATTACACCAAACTGACACCATATGCATTAGAAGTCGTCTGGGCTACAATAGTAGCCCGCGTGAGCATCGCTGTTTCAGAATTGAGCGTGCAAAGGAAACGTTGTCTCACAGGAGATGGCCATGTAGATGACTTTCAAATCAGTTAGTGTTTAGATGAAAGTAATGATAGGTTGAGTTTAGTGGAAATAAAGTAGGCTGTTGCTTCTTGTGTAGACGAGGAAGGGATTAATCAATAAGGAACAGATGCGCAAAGTGCAATAAAAATCTTCTCAGATCATTGTGTCCTTTTACACTCAAGGCTTGGGTGACAAATTTGTGTGAGCATGCTTATGTATTTCCTGGGCTATAGATTGTAGCCAACAGAGCAAATATAACATTCAAGAATTCGAGAAAAAAAATGAAAATACTGAAATTGTTCATAATAAGTACTGATTTCCTGAGGAAATCATCTAACCTAGTATTATTTTTGTTTAAATCCAATCCAAATATGCACTAATGTAAGTATTTAGATTCACACAAAAGTAATTTAACAGTTCTAATTCCATTAGTTTTATTTCTGTTACAGTTTTACCGAGGATTGACGATAAAATTGAATTTTCTTCTTAGTTTAGTATTTTCTCTCCATATGAAAATAAAAGCGTACATAAAATCCTCAGATTTATCTTAGAATACTTCTATATACTACTATTTATCATATTATGAAAACTGAACACCAAAAACAAGAAGTTCCGTGAAAAACTATACAGCCTACTTTTCATGCCAATGATTATTCTACAGTATATGAACCTATCTAGAATAATGACGAAATTAAGTTGGTAATATCGAAATATCTAATTAGTTCAAAATATACCTGGTATAATGTAGCCTAATAGAGCACTACAGTTGGCAGCCCTGGTGACTGAATATATTCTTAGTTCCACCTCTTAAGGTACAGAATACAAAATTTGGTTGAAGTCCAATGGACGTTACATGCAGTTAGACACTGGATCTATCAGCACGTGTAAAAGCATGTTGCCAACAATACCATGCGTGTGCTGGTCAGAAATAATCTGAATTATTATGATATCTTGCTGTGCCAATTTTGGATGAAATCCATTCGTTAGTATAGAAGTTACATGTATTTTAAAATTGGACATATCGGCAGGCATAGAATCATGTTGGCAGCACTGCCTTGTATTAATTACTCCAAATTAATCTAGAATGTCAGGTGCTATACGTGTGCAAAGTATAGAGCTGTTGGCTTGCATACTTTCTGATATATTGATATTAGTGTAAAATAAATATAGACAGCATTTATTAACAGTTGGCAGCCCTGATTGCTCTTAAGAATACTTATAGTCATAACTGTTATGGTACACATAGCACATACGAAATTTGGTTGAAATCCAACTGATAGTATAGAAGTTACATGTATTTAAAAATTGGTACTATCAGCAGGCTTATAATCATGTTGGTAGAACTGACGTATATAAGTTACTCAAAATTAATCTAAAATGTCAGAATATACGTGTGCATAGTTTAAAGCTGTTGGCTTGTGTACTTTCTGATATATTGGTATTTGGATAAAAAAATAGAGAGAGCAATTATTAACAGTTGGCAGCCCTGGTGGCTCTTATGAATACGCTCAGTCATATCGGTTTATGTACAGATATTACATACAAAATTTGGTTGAAATCCAATTGATAGTGTAGAAGGTATATGCATTTAAACATTGGACCTATCAGAAGGCTTAAAATTATTTTGGCAACACTGTCATGGTTGGCCTCCTGGAAATTAAACTGAAATAGTATTATTTACATGTGTGCCAATTTTGGAATAGCTCCCATGCATACCTTGCAAGATATCCAACATGGAGCTCAAATTTCTAGTGCGTTTTTTCAGCAGTTGGTAGCACTGACATCATTTTCAAATATGGACGTGAGCTATTCCGGTGCACATCTTTACTCATACTAAATTTGGTTTTGATTGCTGCAGCCGTTTAGGAGTTGATAGGGGGGGGGACACACACACAGCCAGACATACAGACAGACAGACAGACAGACAGAAGGACAGACAGACACACACACATTTTCCCGGATCGATCTCATAAGTCTACTTTTTCCTCATTTTTGCAAAATGTGAAAAGTAGGCTAATAACGCGTGCAAGTCCATCAGATTGAATAACTGTTTGGGCTACATATGTAGCCCGCGCGAGTAACGCTGTATCTATTACACTACTAGCGCTAGTGTCCGAGGTTTAAAAGCCGCAGTACTTAAATGGGCGTAAAACTAATAGTCATAACACTAACAACAGTATTAGGTATCTGTTCGTTAGAATCTAAATAAAATAATTAATTATTTAAATAAATAAACAAAAAGAAATAAATAACTTTTGAATGTAACTGAACAGTCGGGTTCGAACCCGAAGTTGGCACGTGTCAAGCAAAACCACGCTCCATAGTTAATTGCAATGTAGAAGCACGGCCTTCTATGAAAGGATATAATGTTGCACAAAGCACCCCTAGGGGCGCCACAGTGCTCCACGACGTTCCTTTGTTTCATTCCCCTATGAGTGACGTCACTAACTTATTACCAACATTTCCTTGTCGGCGGCCAGTTTAATGGTAGCGCTGTAGTGGTGAAATATAATATTTTCTCAGATATCTCGTTTCCCCCGTGCCTTTTTTTTTACGACAACAATAAAAACATGAAGCAAGGGGTCAGGATGAGCTTTAAAGAGTCTCATTAGGCTCCGCCATCTTGGGCCCTTCCTTGCTCGTTCCGCACGAGATTCGGATACAAATTAGAGGCGATAATTCCTTCGCTGTCCGCGTCAGTGCTTGGATCTGTCTTCCTTTGCACATCGCCTTTAAGTACCCCATCTGTCAGCACTCTAACTCTCTTTATGTTGCTATCCTCGACTTCCTTCTAACTTATTCATATCTCTCAGCTTATTTCCTTTTTTGCTCGTACTGTTATTTTTTGATTGCTCTTCTTTGTCCACGAAAATCTCCGTACAGCGCTCAGTATTTACACCGACCTTGCTTTACGGAAGTGAAAACTGGGTAGATTTAGGTTATCTGATATAAGGTGCGTTCAAAAAGTAACGAGCCGGAGGCATAATTACAGAAACCAGTACCTGTATGTTAGAAGTATTGGCCCTGGCTGTTGAGGCACTTGTCCCACTGTGACACGAGGCGGTGAATGGCTTTCTCATAAAATTCCCTGGGCTGCGATGTGAACCAATTCCGCACGTACAGCTGGACGTCGGCGTCCGAGGTGAATTGTTGGCCACGCCGAGCCCTTTCCAGGGGACCAAATATGGCGTAATCACAGGGAGAGAGGTCTGGACTGTATGGAGGGTGGCCGAGAACCTCCCATTTGAATTTCTGCAGGAGTGCCGCGACTGTGTTGGCCGTATGAGGTCGTGCATTGTCCTGGAGCGACTACGGTGACTATGGCGTTCACTGTCACTCGGCGGTCCTGGGTAATGAGTGCATCAACCAGCTGGACGTTGTCATCGGTGCCCCAGACCAGGCATCATCGGCTAACAACACCCGTCCTTCCCTGAAGCGCTTGTGCAACGCCTTGACCCTTGCAAGGGACATGCAGTGTTTGCCGTACACTTGTGACATTCGACGATGAATGTCCGTTCCCCCTACTCCTTCCGCTGTCAAAAACCGAACAACACCTCTTTGCTCTTCGGTTGACGCCTCCATGTCACTGTTTGCAATGCGACTGGCAGCGTTGCACGATTGATGCATGCTGCTGCTCGCTTTGTATCGTCACGTGACCTGCACGCGTACCCTCTAGCGACGGGCTGTGACCTTCCACGCACTGGTCGGAACCACACCTCGTTACACACGCCACGATTAACCGATGTCGTCAACGATTTGCGCATTCCAGCCTCCGGCTCGTTACTTTTTGAACGCACCTTATATTTGGAGATTAGTACAAATAATCTTTCTGATGATAGAAATGAAGGTCCACATTTAGCGAATGGTTTGTCCGAGGGAGGAACATCAAGTCGAGTGTCATGTTTTTATGACACATCACTTCATTATAGCTCCTGGTAGTCCGCATGTACTGTATACATTGTATGCAAACGTTCTACGTGCAAGAGGCAAACGGTTTCATACAGGAATATATTGTAATGTATGTTAGCAAAGCCCTAAGGCATTCATCATTAAATACTACCTGGGCCACAAACATCATATTTTCAACATAATATTTTTATGTTTGAAAGAGGACATTAGGCTATTTTCACGTCATTTGTATTCGGGGCGAAACCAATAACCAGCAGAAAGAAATGTGCTTAACCCCAAAACAGGTGTAATCATCATATTGTAGTGATGGCGGACAAATTGTAAGATTTCGTCCTTAGTAACCCATTTCAAGTGACATGGACTATAGATGTTAGTAGTGATGAGGAACAAATTGTAAGGTTTCGTCCTTAGTAACTCATTTAAAGTGACGTGGACTATAGATGTTAGTAGCGATGGCGGACAAATTGTAAGATTTCGTCCTTAGTAACCCATTTCAAGTGACGTGGGCTATAGATGTTAGTAGTGATGAGGAACAAATGGTAAGGTTTCGTCCTTAGTAAATCACTTAAAGTGACGTTTACTATGGATGTTAGTAGTGATGGTGGACAAATGGTAAGATTTCGTCCTTAGTAACTCCACCTACTCCGGCATTCACCATGGTGCATCACACTGCTTGAAGGGAAAATGGAAGGCAAGGCAGGAAGAGGACGACCAAGAGCAGAGTTCTTTGATGACATCGGAGGAAGATGTCCGTATCACCTGATCAAACAGCGGGCTCAGGATAGAAGACCTTTGGACGAAGACATTCATGCTACCCACTAACCGCCAGGTTGAGGAGAGCAAGAAGAAGTACTCGTTTAAAGTTGCACGGACTATATAATCACAGGTTAGTAGTGACGAGGAACAGATGGTAAGGTTTCATCCTTGGTAAATCTTTTAAAGTTACACGAAATATATAATCAGACGTTACTAGTGATGGGGAACAGATGGTAAGGTTTCATCCTTAGTAACTCATTTAAAGTGATGTGGACTATATAATCACAGGTTAGTAGTCACGAGGAACAGATGGTAAGGTTTCATCCTTGGTAAATCATTTAAAGTTACACGAAATATATAATCAGACGTTACTAGTGATGGGGAACAGGTGGTAAGGTTTCATCCTTAGTAACTCATTTAAAGTGATGTGGACTATATAATCACAGGTTAGTAGTGACGAGGAACAGATGGTAAGGTTTCATCCTTGGTAAATCATTTAAAGTTACACGAAATATATAATCAGACGTTACTAGTGATGGGGAACAGATGGTAAGGTTTCATCCTTAGTAACTCATTTAAAGTGATGTGGACTATATAGTCACAGGTTAGTAGTGATGAGGAACAGATGGTAAGGTTTCATCCTTAGTAACTCATTTAAAGTGATGTGGACTATATAATCACAGGTTAGTAGTGATGAGGAACAGATGGTAAGGTTTCATCCTTGGTAAATCATTTAAAGTTACACGAAATATATAATCAGACGTTACTAGTGATGGGGGACAGATGGTAAGGTTTCATCCTTAGTAACTCATTTAAAGTGATGTGGACTATATAATCACAGGTTAGTAGTGATGAGGAACAGATGGTAAGGTTTCATCCTTGGTAAATCATTTAAAGTTACACGAAATATATAATCAGACGTTACTAGTGATGGGGAACAGATGGTAAGGTTTCATCCTTAGTAACTCATTTAAAGTAACACGGACTATATAATCAGGCGTTAGCAGTGATGAGGAACAAGTGGTAAGGTTTCATCCTTGGTAAATCATTTAAAGTTACACGAAATATATAATCAGACGTTACTAGTGATGGGGAACAGATGGTAAGGTTTCATCCTTAGTAACTCATTTAAAGTAACACGGACTATATAATCAGGCGTTAGCAGTGATGAGGAACAAGTGGTAAGGTTTCTTCCTTAGTAACTCATATAAAGTGATATGGACTATAAGCTCATTGGACTTGAGACGTTCTGCAACGCTGAAGTACTGAGTAAGATACTTCTCTTCCTGATTGCAGACAATATACTTGGGGGAAATCGCCCTCCACTGTTTCCTTCCTGTCAGTCCGCAGCCGTGTTTATGTCACTGCTAATGTATCCGTCCCCCGTGCAGCTGCAGTGACCATCTCATGCCTGGATTAATACTCGTGTAGCGCGGCCAGCCAATCACATCGCTTCTTATAACGACACCCATAAAGTTGGCTGGGTAGTAAAACGCGTGTGTGTGAATGTCAGAATGCACCGCGTCAGAAGCCAATAGCATTTAAAGCATCTCCAACCCTAGCCTGCGCTCTCATTTGCCCCCCTCCCCTCCCCCCCTCCCCCCTTCACCATGGCTTTTATTGGACATCCACCGGGTGCCCCCGGATATACAGCACAATATTGCTATCGCGGAACTCTGAAACAAAGTCTAGTTCTACTTAACTCCCTTTGTTTTGTTTTTGTTGTTAATTGATTTTGGGGCTTAGCGACATCGTGGTAAGGTAGCCCCGTGTACTTGGGTGTGTGTGTGTGTGGAATTTGTCTGATAACACTGTTCACAGTAAAAATGTAAATTGAACGAAACTAGCCATTTCTGATACAAATTGCGGTGCGGTGCTGATTATGAATATGAAAGACAAAATTGAAAATTAGCTCTAGTTTTCATTTTACATAGGTTGGTAACAATTACCTCATATTTTGACTAGCGCTTAGAGACAGCCCAGCGGGGCTAACGAAGCGACCCGAATACTCACGACCGCAACCGATCATCCATCCCCCTTCACGCTCTTTTGACACTCACCGAGACAGACCAGCGCAGCGGGGCAAACCGAACGTACCCGAAATTTCACAACCTAGACCGATCATTAGGGCTAGGATTTTTCGATAAATACATATTCTTTCCCTTCGCTTATACATAACTAAAAATGATAAATGTCCATGAATTAGAACCTTAGCTATCATCTAATTACATTTTATTGTTACATATTTTACATATTTGATCATAATGACGTTTGTTTTAGATATTTTTACTTTAAAATTAATATTCTGTGTTTTTATTTTACATATTTGATCAAAATGACAGTTTTAGCCTATTTTCAATTTTGAAAAAATAGTCTTATAACATCACCTTTTGTCCGTGTGTGTGTGTGTGTGCGTGTGCGTGTGCGTGTGCGTGTGTGTGAGTGTGAGTGAGGAGTGTGTGTCCCCCTAATAACTTCTAAACGGCGGGAGCGATTTCAATGAAACTCGGTAAGTTCATAGCACTATTCCGGGCGACCCCGACCGTGCCCTTCAAATTTTGTTACGTCTCACCAATCCAACATGGCGTCTGTGCGAAATATTTCACCAGCATTTAATATCTCCGAAACTATTCCCGATATCACCCTGGAATTTTTACGGTGAAAAAAAGAGAAATACTAGAAGTTCACCTATGTGACTTTTGAAAAACTGGTAACTAGAAAACTAACATGGCGGCCACGCGAATACGCGACTTTTAAATAGACGTTTCTCGCGATTTAACCAACCAAACGCAATAAAACTTGGTACAGTATATGTGTATACACATTGTAATGCACCGACAACTAACTTGGTTCAATTGTTTACATAACCTCAAGATGGCGGCTTTGCGAATTTTAAAATTAAGTTTTTATTTCTTGTGTCGTAATCATGCGATAGATGTGATTGTTAGAATAATGAACCTACGCAATAATTTTCCTTTAATGGTACTGCCCCCGTAAATTGAATTATATTGAGACCACGATGGCTGTATTGGCAAATATGAATAAAGTTATGGATGTCATAGTTGTGACGTGTATATTCATGACGTAGGCACGGATGACGTAGACTTCATGCAAGTAGCCTGGTTGAGCTGAGATTCTTGGTGACGTCATGATTTTGTTCGAGAAAGATCTGAGATTTACGACGCAGTCGCAGGAAACAAGGTATTGTGCTAAGGAAGAAGTTACGCTATTGGAGGAGAGACTCGAACCAATGAACGATAGTTTGGAAGGAAGACGGAGATTGCTGAAACTACCGTATTTGATTACTTTTGGCATGCAGAATTGTGGAAAACCATTTTCAGTTATGGCATTGATTTGGAATTTTGAAGAAATTAATTTTGAGTTTTTGAAATTTGAAAATCCGTCAAGTATAGCCAAAGTTAAAACTTCTAGCGATGACGGAGCAACAGGCTATGGAAGGGATGGATACGCCCCTTAAGAAGTTAATAAAAGGTCGTGCACAGAAGAGAGGAGCTCTCATATCTCTGATACCGCAGATACCGCATATATATTTCAGATGTCATATAGTCATTTTCGAGTGAATAAGTGAAACCAGTTGTCTTTAGCGTGTGGTTAAAGCCCGGCGCATCGAACGAACACGGAGCAGTTCCATTTTACGCTGTTCGAAACTAGGTGAAGTTGAAACGCTCACATTAACGTTTCTACCAGATAATATATCGAGAGTTAACTTCTGCCTTCATTATAATTCAATTGGGCAGTACAACATTGAGGTGTGTAGAAGATTTGAACAATTTCACAGTTATAATTTGAAAGATATTGGCATTTTAAGACTGCAGACAAAAGTGATTTTCTCGCCACCTGGGAAGCACTTTGAAAATTCCGCATTATACACTACGGCTGACACGTGTATCGCAACCGTGATATTGGAGAATACGTTTGGTGATACAACGATACATTCTACCATGGAACATTATAATATGGCAGTGCTTTCAATGATTATAACAGAAGTTGAGATGGAAGGCTAAGGCTTTAATGCAATTTGGACATATATCGATGGAGTGAAATAGCAGCATGGAACTTCGTTAATCGTCATTCTACAAAAGCGAGCATGTAGTGAACATCCAACTACACTCATGCATCGTGAATCCATCGCTGAATTATATCAGATGGCAGTGGAAATATTTTCATACTCCACAATTATGAATATTTCTGCGGAAATAACTACAATAAACTTCATGGCGAATTGCGACCAGAACTTCAGGGAACTTTCAAGAGAGGCCAGGGTGGACCCGGCTCACAAAGAAGAGTTTTGCCAGAAGGATGTCTTTCGTATACATGGAGCAGTGCAATTTCCGGAGGAGGAAGCAGTTCGATTCTCCGAGGACGCTGATTCCAGGTTCGAGGTCGGAGCACATCTTTACGCTGGTGAAATGGAACCAACAGCAGTTTTCTTTGACAACTTTCCTCTAGAACTTCAATCAACAGATAAGGTAGTCGTGAACGTTTCTTGTATTATTTGAGTATTTTAACGATATCTGAGCAACCGTTTTTTTTTCATATTTTCTGTCCTATTTATTGTGCCCCATTTTCTTGCTTGATATTTCTGTACTCAGTACACTTCGATGATTTATGCCTTTTTCTACGATTTGTTGAGACATTGTTATGTCATTGGCATACTTAATTAATTTTGGATCAGTTGAGACTGATAATTTAGATTCTTTCAGTAATTTGCATATTTTGTAGTCACGATTTGACTGTAAAGTTAATGATTTGCTATGGCAGATTTGAATTCAGACAGCGTGTCATTTTATTAAAGTAATTCTATTCAGTAAATTACTTTGACCAATTTTCTGTCATCCTCGAGAAAGAAGAATAATTAAATGATTTTAGAGCGTTAAAATCTAATACGTTATCGACGATCTTTGAAATACTAGTCGTCTTATGAACATGATTGCAACATAGACATTTATCATTGCATTATAGACAATTTTATGAAATATGAACTTTGATTACGATTTATTGAATACAATATAGTAATGAACATTTGATAGGAGTTTTTCTCAATTATAGATTGGAACAATAATGTTTGCATTCCACAATCTAATTGTATTCTATTCGACTATTTATGCAGTTTAGATGAACTTTGATTGAAGATAGTATTTTTACACTGCGTTACTTTGAAGATAGTAATCTCAATTTTGATAGACCAGGGAGGAGTGTCTAATCGTATTTGCTATTAAATTTATTTGTGATTGGCAAATTTTTACTTCATATCGATTCATGAATGAAACCCACGAAGGTTAAATAATAACAGTCATTAATACAATTGATGAATATAAGAATTTTTAAAGAGGAACAATGGATGTATAATCGTTAGTTCAGTGGACGTGTAATAGTCGCTGATGAATAATGCCCTTGAATAATGAAGGAGGTTCCCACAGTAATAAATGAAGTTGATGAATTTATAAGTGGAGGTTTTTGTATGTAGTTTGGAAGATTTTGATGCCATATATAATGATATATATGATGAATTCTGGGCCAATTGTTGTGCAATTTTGTGCGTTTTGAGCGAAGTATTTTTCCGCTGAATGTATTGTCCTGGTTCTTTGAAAGTTATTCATATGAAGATACTGTTAAAATTAACAAGAGTGTTAAATAATTTGAGATGAAGATTTTGAATGGAGGTTACCGTCACAAATATTATAATAATTATTAAACCTTATTAAACCTGAATTTGACAGTTAAATATAACTAACCTTCATTGGTCGATTATATCAACACGATTTGAGTAATTATCAACCGGATAAACGTGTGGTTTAATGTATTTCTTGTATAAATAATATAAACAATATTAATATTGTAAATAATTATGTAAATATCTTTGATAATAATTTGAAATGAAAAGGATTAATAGAGGCGTGTATAAGTTTTCCAATTGTCGTTTGACATTGTTATAAACAATTTATTATTGTTATAAATAATTAATTAACTTTTGTTATTAACATTTGGAGTTTTGTTTTTATACTCTAAACAACGCTAATTAAACAAGTGGTTTGAACAATTAAACATGATTTGGGATTATTGGAGTATTCCACTGGTGTTTGAATGGAGCATTTAAAAGATTTGCGTGATAATATTTGAGTTGAGATGTGGACATTTAACGTGTTTTGAAAGGAGAGCTAAGCTCTGATGTAACTGGCATATGCTAGGGTTGAACGGACGGGTGAGTCCACTTTGACGATGCAGGTGCATTGCAGCTGGCCCGGACAACTGTATTATAGAGGCCAAGGACGTTTCCATAATAGCCTTGTGGCTTTAAATAAAATGTAATTTGTATAAACACGCAAAACAATTGATATATGTCTCGTCCCAAATCCCGTTTCCATTCCAAGTGCATTATTATAATTACGTTATCTTTGAGCTTGAGAAAGCTGAAACATTGTATGTAGAGTATACAAGTCCTACAGGAGGACATGGTTATATGGTCGATGGCTTCTGATTGCCACGTGGATTTTGTTGTTTATTTTTGTTAAATTCATTCTTTATGTGAAATAAATTATTGTGCAGTTTAAAGTTTCTCATCTTCGTTATGGTTCATTTTAAATATCATGGTGGAGGTTATTGTGTGGGCATACTTTAAGTGATCCAGTTGACAACCCAGTCCCCGAGATAAATTTAAAAGGTAAGTAAAGGTAAGTATGAACCCCCGTATATTTTGGTGTGTTCCACAATAATTTCTTGTTAACTATTGTGCTCTAATCTCGATAGTATCTGTCAGTGCCATTTTCATTGATGTAGCTGTGCCGGTGCGATTGATTATTGGCAATCCGATTGAGGGGGCGGATATCTGACAGCCTACTATCCGGATAACGGGGACAGTAGGATTGGCGCAATCAACGTGTGGGGCTCGATTGACAACACTGGATTACCAGGTTGAACGCCAGTAGAATTGGCACAATCGAAGTTCGGAGTGCTTGAATAACATTGGATTACCAAGTTATTGCAGTAGAATTGGCACCGCAATTTTTGTGGAGTGTTCGAATAACATTGGATTACCAAGTTATCGATATCAAAGGGATTGTGAAGACTCAAATAAAGAGGTTGATTCTTTGTTAGATGTCTTGGCCAATTGTAGAATTTGAGAGTGTGATTATATAGGAATAAAATGTTGTATTGTATTAGGAAAATTACACTCAGAAAAGATCAGATCTTATACAACTTGAGAGAGGTTAAATAGGCTGGAAACTTAGAAAAATCGCCTATGATCTGGAATCTTATTTTATTTTGACTGGCTTATGACATGTTTAGTCATATTAAAGATAAAATTAAACTATTTGGATTGTAAATGTAAATTATTTGTGTTAGGATATTTTAAAATGAACCAAAGAAACTTGAACATGTGCTTGAGTTTATTTCAACATGAAGTGTCTACGAAGGTTAATTATTAGGTAATTATAAGTTAGATTTAAGACAGAAAATTGCTCAAAACTTATATATGGTGAAAAATGTTGCTCAGATGTTGTTATTTTGCTCTGTTTGATGTATGTCCCTAAAGCAGTTTATTATTGAAATATTATTGAAATGGCAGATGAGAGTTTAAGAAAGATGTTGGAGGAGATGGAAGTTAGGAATGCTAGTAGAATGAAGCAGATGATGGAGGAGAATTCTAGTAGTTTGTCAGCTAATTTGTCTATTAGGCTGGATGAAAGTGTGAGGGAGATGGAAGCTAGGAATACTAGTAGAATGGAGGAGAATATGAAAGCTCTTCAGACCAGTTCTGCAAACCTAGAAAATAATATGTCGCGTTTACAGATCAATACCCAGGGAATCGAGAATGCTGTAACTGACATGCGCACAGACGTGTCCAATGTGCATAATGATGTTTCTGAGGTTAAAATTGATGTTTCTAAGGTACAGAAAGATCTTACTATGTTGAATCTTGATGTTGCCAATGTCCGGGGTGATATTTCATGTGCTAGAGCTGAAGTAATTATTGTTAGGAATGATGTTGCTACTGTACAAGACAAAGTAGAGGAAGTTCAAAGAGAGGTTAGAAATGCTCGAACTGATGTGTCAAATGTTCAAGTAGACATCAACAATATTCATTCAGATGTTAAAGATATGCAAAGCGATATCAATAAGATACAAGTAGAAGTCAATACTGTTTTTGTAGACATTGCTAAAGTTCAAACTGATGTTAACAAAGTTAGAGAGGAAATTGAAACTTCAAAAACACTTTGTACTCGTAACATTAGTGCATTAACAACTCGATTAGTTGACGAGTCTGTTAGGACAACAGCTTCTTTAGCTGGTTTAAAATACGATGTAGAGGTCATGAGAACCCAAGTATTAGATCACAATCGTTTACTTAAGGAAGACATTGAAGTAGATATCGCGGAAATGTTAACTGCAAATGTAACGGTTTGGAAAGATGAATGGAACAGGTCAAGTGGGGAACATGTCGATCAGATTCAGGAGCGAATTGAAAGAAAACTTGCCAGTACACAAGTAGACATTAATAATGAAGTAGTTCAGATTAGGAAAGACTTGAATGTAAGGATGGATTCGCTATCCGAAAAGCAGGTAGAGGATAGAACTCAAATAGGTCAGGACGTGCAAGCATTAAAAACTGCGTTAGAGGAACAGATTCATAAGGTTGTCTCTGATGTTAATGAAACTACGAGCAAACTTCAGAATTTGAAACTAGGAGAAGCTAGCATGATGGAAACCTATAAGGAAGAGTTGATTAGGAAAGTCATCATGGAAATCACAGACAAGGATACTGAAGGATTGACTGGTGAAGAGGATAGAAATTACGTGAGAAGATGTAACCTCGCTACAGAAGAGAGAGATATTAGTCCTGAGGAACGTATATCCAGATTCAGGGAAGAAGAAGAGGATAGGAATATTGAACCTGAATGGAAGTATCGTGATAGTGGGAAACATTATATGGATTCATATCCGAGAAATGTGACAGTCATCCGAAACTTTGAAGACAAACCTCAAAAATTTAGCAACACTGATAGTCTCACACCGATCGAATATATCAGGAACCTTAAAGACTATTTCATTGAAGCCCTCATTCCTAGAGAGAGAGAGAGATGAGAATCGTAGAAATATTTCTAGCTGGAGGACCCCTTGAATGGTTTAGAGCATTTCGGTACACTTTTAGCAATTTTGACGAATTTGCAGAGGCACTGATAAAACGATTCTGGTCAATAGAAGCTCAGAATTCATTAAGAGCCGAGGTATACTCGAGGAAGTAATCAGGTACTCTTCCAACACGGTACGCTGATTTCTTCACGAGTCAACTATCACGCTTGAGATTTTTGCAACCCCCATTGTCAACAGAGCAGTTGATAGATGCGATTTCACGTATGCTGCCTGTGGAGGTAAGAAGACTGATCATATCGTCAAATATCAGGGATTTGACAAGTATGGACGAACTGTTGAGAAGGCTTGACTACACGAGTCCAATGCCAAATTTGGTACAAAAAGGTCAGAGGCACGAATTCAAAGACGTTAATACAGTCTACATGGATCAAGTGCAGCAAACTGATAAGCCTGATGAAGAAAAAACTGAAAATGTAGGTCCTCACAGGAATAATTATTTCCGCAACAACAGATCCCAAGGTTACCGTCCATATCAGCAAAGACGAGGCTGGAATAATAATAGAGGGAATTATAACAACGGAAGAGGTAGATACTATAACAATGGTTATAATAGAAACTACAATAGAAATAA
Source organism: Meconema thalassinum (assembly GCA_946902985.2). Lineage (NCBI taxonomy): Eukaryota > Metazoa > Arthropoda > Insecta > Orthoptera > Tettigoniidae > Meconema > Meconema thalassinum. Next base: position 46,601,038 of record OX336399.1, on the reverse strand, counting down.
CCAGTACCAGAATCAGAATCAGAATTCTCAAGGTCAGGTTATGACACCCGACAAGTATCAAGAAAGAGAGAAAGAAAGTCAGCAGTATCTGAAGGAATTACGAGAAAAGGAAGCTGAAAACCGAAAGAAAAGACAGGATGTAGTGATCGATCCTGGTCCTTCTACAAGTCGGCAGAACTTGGAAAACAGAAATTCAGGACAGAAGAGAAAGTAGAAAGGAGAGAATGCATTAGCCATACACAACCCAGAGAAGAAGAGACTTATGATTAAGGAACATAGAAGAAATATCATACAAGAGTAGAAAATAATTCAATTTCGTGTTCAAGTGAATTGAGATATTTATAACACAGAGTTTAAAAACAATTTGCAACTGTTTTTAAAACGTGGTGTAGGGAGAATGCCCCCGTAAATTGAATTATATTGAGACCACGATGGCTGTATTGGCAAATATGAATAAAGTTATGGATGTCATAGTTGTGACGTGTATATTCATGACGTAGGCACGGATGACGTAGACTTCATGCAAGTAGCCTGGTTGAGCTGAGATTCTTGGTGACGTCATGATTTTGTTCGAGAAAGATCTGAGATTTACGACGCAGTCGCAGGAAACAAGGTATTGTGCTAAGGAAGAAGTTACGCTATTGGAGGAGAGACTCGAACCAATGAACGATAGTTTGGAAGGAAGACGGAGATTGCTGAAACTACCGTATTTGATTACTTTTGGCATGCAGAATTGTGGAAAACCATTTTCAGTTATGGCATTGATTTGGAATTTTGAAGAAATTAATTTTGAGTTTTTGAAATTTGAAAATCCGTCAAGTATAGCCAAAGTTAAAACTTCTAGCGATGACGGAGCAACAGGCTATGGAAGGGATGGATACGCCCCTTAAGAAGTTAATAAAAGGTCGTGCACAGAAGAGAGGAGCTCTCATATCTCTGATACCGCAGATACCGCATATATATTTCAGATGTCATATAGTCATTTTCGAGTGAATAAGTGAAACCAGTTGTCTTTAGCGTGTGGTTAAAGCCCGGCGCATCGAACGAACACGGAGCAGTTCCATTTTACGCTGTTCGAAACTAGGTAAAGTTGAAACGCTCACATTAACGTTTCTACCAGATAATATATCGAGAGTTAACTTCTGCCTTCATTATAATTCAATTGGGCAGTACAACATTGAGGTGTGTAGAAGATTTGAACAATTTCACAGTTATAATTTGAAAGATATTGGCATTTTAAGACTGCAGACAAAAGTGATTTTCTCGCCACCTGGGAAGCACTTTGAAAATTCCGCATTATACACTACGGCTGACACGTGTATCGCAACCGTGATATTGGAGAATACGTTTGGTGATACAACGATACATTCTACCATGGAACATTATAATATGGCAGTGCTTTCAATGATTATAACAGAAGTTGAGATGGAAGGCTAAGGCTTTAATGCAATTGGGACATATATCGATGGAGTGAAATAGCAGCATGGAACTTCGTTAATCGTCATTCTACAAAAGCGAGCATGTAGTGAACATCCAACTACACTCATGCATCGTGAATCCATCGCTGAATTATATCAGATGGCAGTGGAAATATTTTCATACTCCACAATTATGAATATTTCTGCGGAAATAACTACAATAAACTTCATGGCGAATTGCGACCAGAACTTCAGGGAACTTTCAAGAGAGGCCAGGGTGGACCCGGCTCACAAAGAAGAGTTTTGCCAGAAGGATGTCTTTCGTATACATGGAGCAGTGCAATTTCCGGAGGAGGAAGCAGTTCGATTCTCCGAGGACGCTGATTCCAGGTTCGAGGTCGGAGCACATCTTTACGCTGGTGAAATGGAACCAACAGCAGTTTTCTTTGAAAACTTTCCTCTAGAACTTCAATCAACAGATAAGGTAGTCGTGAACGTTTCTTGTATTATTTGAGTATTTTAACGATATCTGAGCAACCGTTTTTTTCATATTTTCTGTCCTATGTATTGTGCCCCATTTTCTTGCTTGATATTTCTGTACTCAGTACACTTCGATGATGTATGCCTTTTTCTACGATTTGTTGAGACATTGTTATGTCATTGGCATACTTAATTAATTTTGGATCAGTTGAGACTGATAATTTAGATTCTTTCAGTAATTTGCATATTTTTGTAGTCACGATTTGACTGTAAAGTTAATGATTTGCTATGGCAGATTTGAATTCAGACAGCGTGTCATTTTATTAAAGTAATTCTATTCAGTAAATTACTTTGACCAATTTTCTGTCATCCTCAAGAAAGAAGAATAATTAAATGATTTTAGAGCGTTAAAATCTAATACGTTATCGACGATCTTTGAAATACTAGTCGTCTTATGAACATGATTGCAACATAGACATTTATAATTGCATTATAGACAATTTTATGAAATATGAACTTTGATTACGATTTATTGAATACAATATAGTAATGAACATTTGATAGGAGTTTTTCTCAATTATAGATTGGAACAATAATGTTTGCATTCCACAATCTAATTGTATTCTATTCGACTATTTATGCAGTTTAGATGAACTTTGATTGAAGATAGTATTTTTATACTGCGTTACTTTGAAGATAGTAATCTCAATTTTGATAGACCAGGGAGGAGTGTCTAATCGTATTTGCTATTAAATTTATTTGTGATTGGCAAATTTTTACTTCATATCGATTCATGAATGAAACCCACGAAGGTTAAATAATAACAGTCATTAATACAATTGATGAATATAAGAATTTTTAAAGAGGAACAATGGATGTATAATCGTTAGTTCAGTGGACGTGTAATAGTCGCTGATGAATAATGCCCTTGAATAATGAAGGAGGTTCCCACAGTAATAAATGAAGTTGATGAATTTATAAGTGGAGGTTTTTGTATGTAGTTTGGAAGATTTTGATGCCATATATAATGATATATATGATGAATTCTGGGCCAATTGCTGTGCAATTTTGTGCGTTTTGAGCGAAGTATTTTTCCGCTGAATGTATTGTCCTGGTTCTTTGAAAGTTATTCATATGAAGATACTGTTAAAATTAACAAGAGTGTTAAATAATTTGAGATGAAGATTTTGAATGGAGGTTACCGTCACAAATATTATAATAATTATTAAACCTTATTAAACCTGAATTTGACAGTTAAATATAACTAACCTTCATTGGTCGATTATATCAACACGATTTGAGTAATTATCAACCGGACAAACGTGTGGTTTAATGTATTTCTTGTATAAATAATATAAACAATATTAATCTTGTAAATAATTATGTAAATATCTTTGATAATAATTTGAAATGTAAAGGATTAATAGAGGCGTGTATAAGTTTTCCAATTGTCGTTTGACATTGTTATAAACAATTTATTATTGTTATAAATAATTAATGAACTTTTGTTATTAACATTTGGAGTTTTGTTTTTATACTCTAAACAACGCTAATTAAACAAGTGGTTTGAACAATTAAACATGATTTGGGATTATTGGAGTATTCCACTGGTGTTTGAATGGAGCATTTAAAAGATTTGCGTGATAATATTTGAGTTGAGATGTGGACATTTAACGTGTTTTGAAAGGAGAGCTAAGCTCTGATGTAACTGGCATATGCTAGGGTTGAACGGACGGGTGAGTCCACTTTGACGATGCAGGTGCATTGCAGCTGGCCCGGACAACTGTATTATAGAGGCCAAGGACGTTTCCATAATAGCCTTGTGGCTATAAATAAAATGTGATGTGTATAAACACGCAAAACAATTGATATATGTCTCGTCCCAAATCCCGTTTCCATTCCAAGTGCATTATTATAATTACGTTATCTTTGAGCTTGAGAAAGCTGAAACATTGTATGTAGAGTATACAAGTCCTACAGGAGGACATGGTTATGTGGTCGATGGCTTCTGATTGCCACGTGGATTTTGTTGTTTATTTTTGTTAAATTCATTCTTTATGTGAAATAAATTATTGTGCAGTTTAAAGTTTCTCATCTTCGTTATGGTTCATTTTAAATATCATGGTGGAGGTTATTGTGTGGGCATACTTTAAGTGATCCAGTTGACAACCCAGTCCCCGAGATAAATTTAAAAGGTAAGTAAAGGTAAGTATGAACCCCCGTATATTTTGGTGTGTTCCACAATAATTTCTTGTTAACTATTGTGCTCTAATCTCGATAGTATCTGTCAGTGCCATTTTCATTGATGTAGCTGTGCCGGTGCGATTGATTATTGGCAATCCGATTGAGGGGGCGGATATCTGACAGCCTACTATCCGGATAACGGGGACAGTAGGATTGGCGCAATCAACGTGTGGGGCTCGATTGACAACACTGGATTACCAGGTTGAACGCCAGTAGAATTGGCACAATCGAAGTTCGGAGTGCTTGAATAACATTGGATTACCAAGTTATTGCAGTAGAATTGGCACCGCAATTTTTGTGGAGTGTTCGAATAACATTGGATTACCAAGTTATCGATGTCAAAGGGATTGTGAAGACTCAAATAAAGAGGTTGATTCTTTGTTAGATGTCTTGGCCAATTGTAGAATTTGAGAGTGTGATTATATAGGAATAAAATGTTGTATTGTATTAGGAAAATTACACTCAGAAAAGATCAGATCTTATACAACTTGAGAGAGGTTAAATAGGCTGGAAACTTAGAAAAATCGCCTATGATCTGGAATCTTATTTTATTTTGACCGGCTTATGACATGTTTAGTCATATTAAAGATAAAATTAAACTATTTGGATTGTAAATGTAAATTATTTGTGTTAGGATATTTTAAAATGAACCAAAGAAACTTGAACATGTGCTTGAGTTTATTTCAACATGAAGTGTCTACTAAGGTTAATTATAAGGTAATTATAAGTTAGATTTAAGACAGAAAATTGCTCAAAACTTATATATGGTGAAAAATGTTGCTCAGATGTTGTTATTTTGCTCTGTTTGATGTATGTCCCTAAAGCAGTTTATTATTGAAATATTATTGAAATGGCAGATGAGAGTTTAAGAAAGATGTTGGAGGAGATGGAAGTTAGGAATGCTAGTAGAATGAAGCAGATGATGGAGGAGAATTCTAGTAGTTGGTCAGCTAATTTGTCTATTAGGCTGGATGAAAGTGTGAGGGAGATGGAAGCTAGGAATACTAGTAGAATGGAGGAGAATATGAAAGCTCTTCAGACCAGTTCTGCAAACCTAGAAAATAATATGTCGCGTTTACAGATCAATACCCAGGGAATCGAGAATGCTGTAACTGACATGCGCACAGACGTGTCCAATGTGCATAAAGATGTTTCTGAGGTTAAAATTGATGTTTCTAAGGTACAGAAAGATCTTACTATGTTGAATCTTGATGTTGCCAATGTCCGGGGATATATTTCATGTGCTAGAGCTGAAGTAATTATTGTTAAGAATGATGTTGCTACTGTACAAGACAAAGTAGAGGAAGTTCAAAGAGAGGTTAGAAATGCTCGAACTGATGTGTCAAATGTTCAAGTAGACATCAACAATATTCATTCAGATGTTAATGATATGCAAAGCGATATCAATAAGATACAAGTAGAAGTCAATACTGTTTTTGTAGACATTGCTAAAGTTCAAACTGATGTTAACAAAGTTAGAGAGGAAATTGAAACTTCAAAAACACTTTGTACTCGTAACATTAGTGCATTAACAACTCGATTAGTTGACGAGTCTGTTAGGACAACAGCTTCTTTAGCTGGTTTAAAATACGATGTAGAGGTCATGAGAACCCAAGTATTAGATCACAATCGTTTACTTAAGGAAGACATTGAAGTAGATATCGCGGAAATGTTAACTGCAAATGTAACGGTTTGGAAAGATGAATGGAACAGGTCAAGTGGGGAACATGTCGATCAGATTCAGGAGCGAATTGAAAGAAAACTTGCCAGTACACAAGTAGACATTAATAATGAAGTAGTTCAGATTAGGAAAGACTTGAATGTAAGGATGGATTCGCTATCCGAAAAGCAGGTAGAGGATAGAACTCAAATAGGTCAGGACGTGCAAGCATTAAAAACTGCGTTAGAGGAACAGATTCATAAGGTTGTCTCTGATGTTAATGAAACTACGAGCAAACTTCAGAATTTGAAACTAGGAGAAGCTAGCATGATGGAAACCTATAAGGAAGAGTTGATTAGGAAAGTCATCATGGAAATCACAGACAAGGATACTGAAGGATTGACTGGTGAAGAGGATAGAAATTACGTGAGAAGATGTAACCTCGCTACAGAAGAGAGAGATATTAGTCCTGAGGAACGTATATCCAGATTCAGGGAAGAAGAAGAGGATAGGAATATTGAACCTGAATGGAAGTATCGTGATAGTGGGAAACATTATATGGATTCATATCCGAGAAATGTGACAGTCATCCGAAACTTTGAAGACAAACCTCAAAAATTTAGCAACACTGATAGTCTCACACCGATCGAATATATCAGGAACCTTAAAGACTATTTCATTGAAGCCCACATTCCTAGAGAGAGAGAGAGATGAGAATCGTAGAAATATTTCTAGCTGGAGGACCCCTTGAATGGTTTAGAGCATTTCGGTACACTTTTAGCAATTTTGACGAATTTGCAGAGGCAAAGATAAAACGATTCTGGTCAATAGAAGCTCAGAATTCATTAAGAGCCGAGGTATACTCGAGGAAGTATTCAGGCACTCTTCCAACACGGTACGCTGATTTCTTCACGAGTCAACTATCACGCTTGAGATTTTTGCAACCCCCATTGTCAAGAGAGCAGTTGATAGATGCGATTTCACGTATGCTGCCTGTGGAGGTAAGAAGACTGATCATATCGTCAAATATCAGGGATTTGACAAGTATGGACGAACTGTTGAGAAGGCTTGACTACACGAGTCCAATGCCAAATTTGGTACAAAAAGGTCAGAGGCACGAATTCAAAGACGTTAATACAGTCTACATGGATCAAGTGCAGCAAACTGATAAGCCTGATGAAGAAAAAACTGAAAATGTAGGTCCTCACAGGAATAATTATTTCCGCAACAACAGATCCCAAGGTTACCGTCCATATCAGCAAAGACGAGGCTGGAATAATAATAGAGGGAATTATAACAACGGAAGAGGTAGATACTATAACAATGGTTATAATAGAAACTACAATAGAAATAACCAGTACCAGAATCAGAATCAGAATTCTCAAGGTCAGGTTATGACACCCGACAAGTATCAAGAAAGAGAGAAAGAAAGTCAGCAGTATCTGAAGGAATTACGAGAAAAGGAAGCTGAAAACCGAAAGAAAAGACAGGATGTAGTGATCGATCCTGGTCCTTCTACAAGTCGGCAGAACTTGGAAAACAGAAATTCAGGACAGAAGAGAAAGTAGAAAGGAGAGAATGCATTAGCCACACACAACCCAGAGAAGAAGAGACTTATGATTAAGGAACATAGAAGAAATATCATACAAGAGTAGAAAATAATTCAATTTCGTGTTCAATTGAATTGAGATATTTATAACACAGAGTTTAAAAACAATTTGCAACTGTTTTTAAAACGTGGTGAAGGGAGAATGCCCCCGTAAATTGAATTATATTGAGACCACGATGGCTGTATTGGCAAATATGAATAAAGTTATGGATGTCATAGTTGTGAAGTGTATAGTCATGACGTAGGCACGGATGACGTAGACTTCATGCAAGTAGCCTGGTTGAGCTGAGATTCTTGGTGACGTCATGATTTTGTTCGAGAAAGATCTGAGATTTACGACGCAGTCGCAGGAAACAAGGTATTGTGCTAAGGAAGAAGTTACGCTATTGGAGGAGAGACTCGAACCAATGAACGATAGTTTGGAAGGAAGACGGAGATTGCTGAAACTACCGTATTTGATTACTTTTGGCATGCAGAATTGTGGAAAACTATTTTCAGTTATGGCATTGATTTGGAATTTTGAAGAAATTAATTTTGAGTTTTTGAAATTTGAAAATCCGTCAAGTATAGCCAAAGTTAAAACTTCTAGCGATGACGGAGCAACAGGCTATGGAAGGGATGGATACGCCCCTTAAGAAGTTAATAAAAGGTCGTGCACAGAAGAGAGGAGCTCTCATATCTCTGATACCGCAGATACCGCATATATATTTCAGATGTCATATAGTCATTTTCGAGTGAATAAGTGAAACCAGTTGTCTTTAGCGTGTGGTTAAAGCCCGGCGCATCGAACGAACACGGAGCAGTTCCATTTTACGCTGTTCGAAACTAGGTGAAGTTGAAACGCTCACATTAACGTTTCTACCAGATAATATATCGAGAGTTAACTTCTGCCTTCATTATAATTCAATTGGGCAGTACAACATTGAGGTGTGTAGAAGATTTGAACAATTTCACAGTTATAATTTGAAAGATATTGGCATTTTAAGACTGCAGACAAAAGTGATTTTCTCGCCACCTGGGAAGCACTTTGAAAATTCCGCATTATACACTACGGCTGACACGTGTATCGCAACCGTGATATTGGAGAATACGTTTGGTGATACAACGATACATTCTACCATGGAACATTATAATATGGCAGTGCTTTCAATGATTATAACAGAAGTTGAGATGGAAGGCTAAGGCTTTAATGCAATTGGGACATATATCGATGGAGTGAAATAGCAGCATGGAACTTCGTTAATCGTCATTCTACAAAAGCGAGCATGTAGTGAACATCCAACTACACTCATGCATCGTGAATCCATCGCTGAATTATATCAGATTGCAGTGGAAATATTTTCATACTCCACAATTATGAATATTTCTGCGGAAATAACTACAATAAACTTCATGGCGAATTGCGACCAGAACTTCAGGGAACTTTCAAGAGAGGCCAGGGTGGACCCGGCTCACAAAGAAGAGTTTTGCCAGAAGGATGTCTTTCGTATACATGGAGCAGTGCAATTTCCGGAGGAGGAAGCAGTTCGATTCTCCGAGGACGCTGATTCCAGGTTCGAGGTCGGAGCACATCTTTACGCTGGTGAAATAGAACCAACAGCAGTTTTCTTTGAAAACTTTACTCTAGAACTTCAATCAACAGATAAGGTAGTCGTGAACGTTTCTTGTATTATTTGAGTATTTTAACGATATCTGAGCAACCGTTTTTTTCATATTTTCTGTCCTATGTATTGTGCCCCATTTTCTTGCTTGATATTTCTGTACTCAGTACACTTCGATGATGTATGCCTTTTTCTACGATTTGTTGAGACATTGTTATGTCATTGGCATACTTAATTAATTTTGGATCAGTTGAGACTGATAATTTAGATTCTTTCAGTAATTTGCATATTTTTGTAGTCACGATTTGACTGTAAAGTTAATGATTTGCTATGGCAGATTTGAATTCAGACAGCGTGTCATTTTATTAAAGTAATTCTATTCAGTAAATTACTTTGACCAATTTTCTGTCATCCTCAAGAAAGAAGAATAATTAAATGATTTTAGAGCGTTAAAATCTAATACGTTATCGACGATCTTTGAAATACTAGTCGTCTTATGAACATGATTGCAACATAGACATTTATCATTGCATTATAGACAATTTTATGAAATATGAACTTTGAATACGATTTATTGAATACAATATAGTAATGAACATTTGATAGGAGTTTTTCTCAATTATAGATTGGAACAATAATGTTTGCATTCCACAATCTAATTGTATTCTATTCGACTATTTATGCAGTTTAGATGAACTTTGATTGAAGATAGTATTTTTATACTGCGTTACTTTGTAGATAGTAATCTCAATTTTGATAGACCAGGGAGGAGTGTCTAATCGTATTTGCTATTAAATTTATTTGTGATTGGCAAATTTTTACTTCATATCGATTCATGAATGAAACCCACGAAGGTTAAATAATAACAGTCATTAATACAATTGATGAATATAAGAATTTTTAAAGAGGAACAATGTATGTATAATCGTTAGTTCAGTGGACGTGTAATAGTCGCTGATGAATAATGCCCTTGAATAATGAAGGAGGTTCCCACAGTAATAAATGAAGTTGATGAATTTATAAGTGGAGGTTTTTGTATGTAGTTTGGAAGATTTTGATGCCATATATAATGATATATATGATGAATTCTGGGCCAATTGCTGTGCAATTTTGTGCGTTTTGAGCGAAGTATTTTTCCGCTGAATGTATTGTCCTGGTTCTTTGAAAGTTATTCATATGAAGATACTGTTAAAATTAACAAGAGTGTTAAATAATTTGAGATAAAGATTTTGAATGGAGGTTACCGTCACAAATATTATAATAATTATTAAACCTTATTAAACCTGAATTTGACAGTTAAATATAACTAACCTTCATTGGTCGATTATATCAACACGATTTGAGTAATTATCAACCGGATAAACGTGTGGTTTAATGTATTTCTTGTATAAATAATATAAACAATATTAATATTGTAAATAATTATGTAAATATCTTTGATAATAATTTGAAATGAAAAGGATTAATAGAGGCGTGTATAAGTTTTCTAATTGTCGTTTGACATTGTTATAAACAATTTATTATTGTTATAAATAATTAATGAACTTTTGTTATTAACATTTGGAGTTTTGTTTTTATACTCTAAACAACGCTAATTAAACAAGTGGTTTGAACAATTAAACATGATTTGGGATTATTGGAGTATTCCACTGGTGTTTGAATGGAGCATTTAAAAGATTTGCGTGATAATATTTGAGTTGAGATGTGGACATTTAACGTGTTTTGAAAGGAGAGCTAAGCTCTGATGTAACTGGCGTATGCTAGGGTTGAACGGACGGGTGAGTCCACTTTGACGATGCAGGTGCATTGCAGCTGGCCCGGACAACTGTATTATAGAGGCCAAGAACGTTTCCATAATAACCTTGTGGCTATAAATAAAATGTGATGTGTATAAACACGCAAAACAATTGATATATGTCTCGTCCCAAATCCCGTTTCCATTCCAAGTGCATTATTATAATTACGTTATCTTTGAGCTTGAGAAAGCTGAAACATTGTATGTAGAGTATACAAGTCCTACAGGAGGACATGGTTATGTGGTCGATGGCTTCTGATTGCCACGTGGATTTTGTTGTTTATTTTTGTTAAATTCATTCTTTATGTGAAATAAATTATTGTGCAGTTTAAATTTTCTCATCTTCGTTATGGTTCATTTTAAATATCATGGTGGAGGTTATTGTGTGGGCATACTTTAAGTGGTCCAGTTGACAACCCAGTCCCCGAGATAAATTTAAAAGGTAAGTAAAGGTAAGTATGAACCCCCGTATATTTTGGTGTGTTCCACAATAATTTCTTGTTAACTATTGTGCTCTAATCTCGATAGTATCTGTCAGTGCCATTTTCATTGATGTAGCTGTGCCGGTGCGATTGATTATTGGCAATCCGATTGAGGGGGCGGATATCTGACAGCCTACTATCCGGATAACGGAGACAGTAGATGGCTCTATGGCCTATACATTTACAATCCAACATGGCGACCATCCGAACTATTTAGACGGCTCTGAATATCTACGAATGTATTATAGCAATCAAACTGATTTTTTAATGTTCATAGGGGCTATGAACTTAAGGTCACCTATAGAACTTAAAATAACCTGGTGATCACAAATCCAACATGGCGGCGACGCGAAGTATAAAAATTCACTTGGAAGTTTCTCGCAATTTAACCATCCGAGTGCAGTGAAACTTGGTACAGTAAATCCTTATACGAATGTTAATCCCCTGGCATCTAATTTATTTCAATTGTTTCCATAACCACAAGATGGCAGCTGTGCGAAATTTTAAAATTTCCTTGTTACTTCTTGTGTCCTAATCATGCGATTGAAGTTTGAATGCTACACGTACACAATAATCTTCATGTAACAGTATATAACTCTAGGACCTACATATATAAAATCCAACATGGTGACCATCCGAAATATTTAGTCGGTTCTCAATATCTACGAATCTATTACAGCAATCAAACTGAAATTTTGTATGTTGATAGAGGCAATTAACATAAGTAGGATATATGAAAATAGGCTGTATAGTTCTTCACGGAACTACTTGTTCTAACATAACTTTACTTGATTTATTTAAAATTACATATTTTGTCTCTTACTGTAAAAGAAAAATATTTTTTCGCAAGTGAAATATATTTGTTCACTAGAAACTCAGGTGCATGAAACGGATTTTTCAAGCAATTCATAAGCTGTCGCTCTTACCGCTGCACCACGCACTCGTTGGCTTCTTGCTATCTTATAATACACATGGACGCCGCACTGCAATTGCAATTAATTAATTTCTCGGCAAGAGCTGAGAAGCGCACCTTACTACTTACACCTGGTATACGCCTGGGCATGCGCTACACGTGTACTAAAGATGGTTCGAATCGGTGACCCATGCATCGTATCCTACCCTTGTCAGAAAAGACTTGACACCAGATGTGAAGAACGTCACAAACGAACCATTGGTTGATCCTAAACAAAATATATTACTCCCAGCATTACACATAAAATTAGGGCTTATGAAAAACTTTGTCAAGAAAATGAACCGGCTTCCAAATAAGTTATTTAAGACAAAAATTCTCTCGATTAAGTGACGCAAAGATCAAGGAGGGTATATTTATTGGACCACAGTCTACAAACTACAAGTGAAGTGAAAACGGTCATCATGGAACGTATCATTGACATAGTCTTATCATTTTCATAATATTGTTCTGTGTATTATATATCCGAAAATATGCATTTGTAATGTACTTCAACTCTTATTAGGTCATACAATTGCAGCTTTGATCAATTCAGAATGTGACATCCCCCAGGGGCTCACATCTTGTGGGACGTGGGTTGGCGACCACGGGACCCCAGCTGAGTCCGGCGTTGCTTCCACTTACTTGTGCCGGGCTCCTCTCCGTCTTCTTTCCTGTCGACCTCCCTTGGTCAACTCTTGTTCTTTTCCGACCCCGACGGTATTAGGGTATCCCAGGCCTAGGAAGTCTTTCACTTTCCCGCCTTAATTGGCCCTTGTTTCATCTTTCCTGCTCCCTCCTTCTTCGAGGGGTCAGACCTCTTGTTTTCGTTTCATTATATTTTCTTTTCTCTTTAAGATTCCAGCACTGTTTTTGTTACTTGGCTCCCCGTGTCTCTAAATTCCCTTTAGCGATTTTTTTGCATCTACACTACTTTTTGTAGGTATTAGCCTACTTTCGATTTTTGCAAAAAAATGAAAGTAGACTTATGAGATCACAACAGGGCCAAAAATTGTGTGTCTGTGTGTGTGTGTGTGTGTGTGTGTGTGTGTGTGTGTGTGTGTGTGTGAGTGTGTGTGTGTGTGTACTCTGAATGTGTATCCCCTCCTTTCAATTCGAACACGGTGAATCCGAATTGAACGACATTTGGTACAGAGTTAGCACTGGCAAAGGGTACCTCAGTGTCATGTCTTATATCGCCGTCATCTTGACGTAAACGTAATGGCGGCCACTCAAATGTTCAAAGCTTAAATCAAATTACGACCAACCTATTCATCTGATCTCTACCAAATTTTGTAACATTATACCTTTAAGTATGAAGAATCCTTTGACCAAACTACGAGGTCATCTGCATAATAATTTGTGGATGGTGGCCATATTTGTGTGCAAATCGATTCCCCCTATCCTTTCAAACACGGTGAAACCAAATTGAACGAAATTTGGTACAGAGGTAGCACTAGCAAAGGGAACCTCAGTGTCATGTTTTATTTCGCTGCCATCTTGACGAAAACGTAATGGCGGCCACCCAAATATTCAAAGTTTAAATCAAATTACGACCAACCTATTAATCTGATCTCTACCAAATTTTGTAACATTATACCTTTATGTATGAGGAATCGTTTGACCGAACTTCGAGGTCATCTGACCAATAATTTGCGGATGGCGGCCATGTTTGTGTGCAAATTGATTCCCCCTATCTTTTCAAACACGGTGAATCCGAATTGAACGAAATATGGTACAGAGGCAACACTAGCAAAGGGCATCTCAGTGTCATGTTTTATATCGCCACCATCTTGACGAAAACGTAATGGCGGTCATCCAAATGTTAAAAGCTTAAATAGTATTACGACCAACCTAATCATCTGATCTCTACCAAATTTTGCAACGTTATACCTTTAAGTATGAAGGATCTTTTGACCAAACTACGAGGTCATCTACCCAATAATTTGCAGATGGTGGCCATGTATGTGTGCCAATCGATTCCCCCTATCTATTCAAACACGGTGAAACCGAATTGAACGAAATTTGGTACAGAGGTAGCACTAGCAAAGGGCACCTCATATTCATGTTTAATATCCGTATGACACTTATTTCAATAAGCTACTACAACCAACATTCAATTATACTCCTTGGAAAGGACAAAGAGTTATAACAATACCCATGCATTTAGGAGAAAGTAGGCTATATGTTCTTTACTGAACATCTTGTTTTTAATCTACGTTGCATTTTGTACGTTTTCTCGATCTAAATTGCATTTCGCGATTGTTTTCAACCCTAATTACATTTTGTAAATATTGCCAATCTAAATTGCTTTTTAGTAAGTCTTTCAATGTAGGAGCAGGGCATTTTAGTGAGTATTTTGAATTTCAACTGCATTTTGTAAGTATTTTCACCAAAACCGCATTTCGCAAGAATTTTTAATCTAAATTGCATTTTGTGTGGTGGGCATTTTGTGGGTATTTTGAATCTAAATTACATGTTGTCAAGTATTTTCAATCTAAATTGCATTTTTAAGTATTGTCAATCCAAATGAGCTAGTTTGAATCTACCGTACATTTTGTGAGCATTTTCAATTTCAATTGCATTTTGTAGGTATTTTGAATTTCAATTGCACTTTGTGAATATTTCAGATTGGAATTGGGATCTTTCAATCTGAATTGCATTGTGTATTTTCAATTTTAATTACATTTTGTAAGTATTTTGAACCTCAATTGCATTTTGTACGTATTTTCGATCTCATTTGCATTTTGTAAGTATTTTGAATTTCAATTGCATTTTGTAAGTATTTCGACTCTGCATTGCATTTTGTACGTATTTTGAACCTAGCTTGCATTTTGTGAGAATTTTTCAATCTATTCCTTTTGTGAATCTTTTTCGTTCTAAATACCCTTTTGTAAGAACTTTTTGTGAGTTGTTTCATCTGAGTTCCTTTTTGTCAGTATTTTCCGTCTCACATAATTTTCGTTCTGGTTTCCATTTCATTGTCATTTTTTCTAGCACCCAGATCATTAGGGGCCGATAACCTAGATGTTAGGCCCCTTAAAACAACAATTATCATCATCATCATCATCATCAGAATGTAACAGCCATTCATTCTAGTATTTGTTGTAAGTTTTGTTGAATTCTGACGAATGTATTAGGTATTGTAATATAGAAGCACTTATTTCTAACATTAGAGCTAACGATTTGGTTTGATAATAATATTTACTTATATTATGCACAAATGAATGTGAACACCCCAAACTGGAAGTCATTTACACACTTTTCATTAAAAAAAAATTGAACAGTGTAACCTGTGTCACTGTGATGTCTATTAGTGTGTGTATTTGTAATTCAGATCGGGATTGGACCGTGGCATTAAGTTAAGAACCATCCCGGCATTTTCCTGGGGTAGAAAGAGGGAAACCACGGAAAACCACATCCATGATGGCTGAGATGGGAATCGAACCCGAACCTCCGGGGCGACATCCAAGAATGCTAGCCACTACACCTCGAGGTCCACCTCGTGGTGTGACAGTCTTGGCTGTCGTCCCGGAGGTTCGGGTTTGGACCCGGCTCTGCCAAGATACTTAATACTTTTCCGAGGGCTGGAACGGGGTACACCCAGCCTCGTGAGGCAAAACAGAGGAGAGGTGGCTTCGATTTCCATCTCAGCATCTTGGAAGTGGTTTCCTGTGGTTTTCCACTTCTACTCCTGGCAAATGCCTGGATGGCTCTTAACTTAAGGCCACCTCCTGCCCAATACTCACCTGAATTACAAATACATACACTAATACAGCCATGATAATAACACATGTTATCAGTATCCGTGAAGCCTGATACAAGATAATGGAAGAAACGATAGAGATATACATGAGCGGGGGAGACAGGCAGAAGCATTCCGGAGGAGTGTGAGAAGCGTGATATGGAGCAAGGATGTCCCTCAGAATAGCAAAAAGATCATTATATCGGGCGTACTATGTCCCTATCCTGACGTATGCCTCGGAGACCTGGGTTACGAAAGGAAGTGAGAAGAGCAAAATACAGGCCAGTGAGATGAGGTTCTTGAGAAGCAGTATTGGAGCTACAAAGATGGACAGAATAAGAAATGAGAGGACCAGAGAATTAATGAAGGAGGAACCATTACAGGATGGTATAGAGAAATCTAGACTTTGATGGTATGGACATGTAAAACGAATGGAGGAGAAGAGGATACACGAGACGAAGTGGGAAGGAAGGAGACGGAGAGGAAGACCGAGAGACAGGTGGCTGAAGGGGGTGGAAGAAAGCGTGAAGAAGAGAGGAGAAGACTGGACAAGGGTGGAGGCTGAGAGATGGTGGGAAGACAGAAGACGTTGGAGAGTCTTGTGTTCCAAACAGACCCGGCCAGTGGCTGGAAACTGTGCAAGATGATGATCAGACAAATTCTCACACACACACCCAAGTACACTGGGCTGAATGATGACGATGTCCAAGCCCTTCATAAGAAACAACTACTTAACTCCTCCTCAGGATTTACGGGCTGATGACCTCAATATTCCTCCCCTTAGAACAGCACTACCATGAGGTTGTTGTTGTCGTTGTTGTCGCTGTCGTCGTGGAATACACGGTTAGTTAGAGTTAGCTCTTGCTGCTCTTTGCTTTTCATTTTCATTCGTTTCTTTTGTTTTTCTCTCGCAGACACCAACAGGGACCCTCTTTGGATTCCCTTTTTTCTTTGAACATGCTCTAAAATTTCTATAAATTTGTTTCAGTTATGTATTCCTTGCAAAGTAACGGCGCGCCACGCGGCAACCTGCCGAAGTTTTTCGGATTCATTGAGTTCAAGAGGACTTACACACCATTCCAGCAGGCGTCGTCTTCGTCGTCAGCTACCATCTCCTTGCTGACCCTACTCCATGAAGAAAATTACATTCTGTAAAGGGTTTATATTGTTCTTATGTTTCCTACCCTGGTTTTTGTTCCTTTGTTTCTCCCCACCTCTCCTACGT
This sequence comes from Meconema thalassinum, assembly GCA_946902985.2. Lineage (NCBI taxonomy): Eukaryota > Metazoa > Arthropoda > Insecta > Orthoptera > Tettigoniidae > Meconema > Meconema thalassinum. The sequence goes on along the minus strand of OX336399.1, from coordinate 46,583,830 downwards.
CTTCTCGCTCACCGTGTGCTCAAATTCTTCGCCCACTTCTTATCTAGTCGTCAACGCTTAGGGTTCAGCCTTTCTCAGATGCTAACCTCCTCTCAACTGAGGTAAAATTCAAATCGCCGCCATATTGTGGAATTGGATCTAACGGCTGCAGCAAACATCATCAAAAGTTAAGTACAACTTATAAATGATTTTAACCATGTCTTAGGGGTTTAATCTCATTCAAGAAAGCTTCCTGGATGTTATAAGCAGTAATGTGATTTCGCAATATTGCTCATTATCTGCCCCCCGTGGGAATTGTCATTTTTAGCCAACTAGGCTTTCTACTAGTCATGAAATCTCGCATTTCCTATTCTAAATAAGGGAATACCTTTCCGCAACGAGGGATTAATGTCAAATTGATAGCTGTCCAAGTTTAAATTACCTGCCTCCGAGGGATTACTACCGCTTCATTTAACTGTCATTTCATCTCTGGAAATTTCCATTCCAAACGTACTCCATACAGTGATGAACTATACCCAATACTGTCAAAATTACCACAACTTTAAGTGAAACAGAACAATTAACTGCAATCCAAAAATTATCGGTAATTCTGCACGCCGTGAGAACATGTCTTTTCGTAAGTTTTAACGAGGTATATTATTGAAAATATAGGATTTATGATTTACATACCTTTCTCGGAGTTGTTGGGAGTAGTTTCACAATCTCAACTACAACTGCCGCACCTCAATAATGTTTATTTTTACGAAAATAAAGAATTTTTATCGTGTTTGTTTCACTACGGACGCCATCTTGGACACTCGACAGACGGACATGGGACTACGTTACCAACATGTCAAACACAAAATTCACCATTCACCATTTCACACGTAAAGACGTAAAGTACTGCCTGGCCGAAAATTACTGCTAGTACCACAAGCAAGGGGGTCTGGGGCGTAAGCCCCAGGTTAGGGTTGTTTTTGTATGTAAAACATTAATAAGATAGAATTTATGAAGTAATTTCACATGTCACACAATCCATGGTCAAAGTACGACTGACGAGTTGGATTTGGCGCAATAGTATATTACATTATCGACGCTCTTTTGTTTCTTTGTATACCCGCTGCGAGAGAGTACCAAATGCGTGGGGTTGGCATTCCTGATTTAGTGAGAAAGATGTCTCCTAGAGACTTCATTTCAACTATATATGTAGTGTTGCTATTTGGGACGGCTGGGTGGGTCTATGACAGCGGACGAGTCAACATCTATTAATTTATCATCTCCAGATACCATTACTACAAATACTTTGGCTTATTTCATTACTCATTTTCTTTTATACACATGTTCTCACGGTGTGCAGCGCTACCAAATTATCTAACGCAAACTCAGCGAATTCATAAACTGCAATATCAAGACTACATATCGCTAAAACCCGTCAAAGTGCAATTTAATGAACCTATAAATACTGTAATAGTGACACCTTACAATCTATCAACAAACTTCTGTGCTACAAAATCAGTGTCCGTTCAACAATCTACCGCGCCGCGATTCGTTCGAATTTATAAAAACTGGCCAAGACTCAAATCCCATGTTTCCTACACTCCTAATCCCTTTACTAACAATTCTAAACTAATTACTTTGCTATCAGCCCTCGCCTAATTTAGGCGCCCTCCCATTTTTTAGCCTATTTTCAATTTTGAAAAAATAGGCTTATGAGATCACCTTTTGTCCGTGTGTGTGTGTGTGTGTGTGTGAGAGAGAGAGGCGTGTGTGTGTGTGTGTGTGAGAGAGAGAGAGGCGTGTGTGTGTCCCCCCTAATAAAATCTAAACGGCTGGAGCGATTTCGATGAAACTCGGTAAGTTCATAGCACTATTCCCGGCGACCTCGACCGTGCCCTTCAAATTTTGTTACGTCTTACCAATCCAACATGGCGGCTGTGCGAAATATTTCACTAGCATTCAATATCTCCGAAACTATTACCGATATCGCCCTGAAATTGTGTACGGTGATAAAGGGCACTACTGGAAGTTCACCTGTGAGACTTTCAAAAACCTGGTGACTACAAAACCAACATGGCGGTCAAGCGAATTTGAGACTTTTAAATAGACTTTTCTCGTGATTTAACTATCCAAACGTAATGAAACATGGTACAGCAAATGTTTATACACATTGTAATGCACTGGAGTCTAATTTAGTTCAATTGTTTACATAACCTCAAAATGGCGGCTGTGCGAAATATTTCACTGACAATCTATATCTCCGAAACTATTACAGATATCACCCTGAAAATTTGTACGGTGATAAAGGGTACTGATGCAAGTTTACCTATGTATATTTCATAAACCTGTTAAGTACAAAACGAACATGGCGACCGAGCGAATTTGAAATATTTTAATAGACTTTTCTCGTGATTTAACTCTCTGAGCGCAGTTAAATGTGGTACAGTAAATGATTTTGCAGATTGTAATGCATTGCCATCTAATTTAATTCAATTGTTTACATAACCTCAAGATGGCGGCTGTGCGAAATTTTAAAATTTAGTTTTTATTTCTTGTGTCGTAATCATGCGATCGAAGTGAAAGTTTGAATCATGAACCTAGGCAATAATTGTCCTTGAATGGTAGATAACTATATGGCCTATACATATAACAATCCTAAATGGCGAGCTTCCGAAATATTTAACGGATCACAATATCTATGAATCTTTTACAGCAACCAAACTGATTTTTTTTATGTTCATAGAGACTGTGAACATATGTCCACCTATAGAACTTTCAGTAAGCTGGTGAGCACAAATCCAACATGGCGGCAACGCGAAGTATAAATATTTAAATGGACGTTTCTCGCGAATTAACTATCCGAGTGCCGTGAAACGTTGCACGTTAAATGCTTATACAAATGTTGATCCACTGGCATCTAATTTATTTCAATTGTTTGCATAATCACAAGATGGCTGCTGTGCGTAATTTTAAAATCTCGTTTTTACTTCTTGTGTTCCAATCATGCGATTGAAGTTTGAATACCACACGTACACAATAATCTTAATGTAATAGTACAAAAATAAAAATCCAACCTGGCGACCATCTGATATATTTAGACGGTTCTCAATATCTACGAATCTGTTACAGCAATTAAACTGAAATTTTGTATGTTGATAGAGGCAATTAACATGAGCAGGATACATGAAAATAGGCTGTATAGTTCTTCACGGAACTACTTGTTTCTCTATATAACACTTATTCATTCTGTAAAAATAACCGTTTTAATACTTTTTACGTATTAATACGTTTAATACGTTTTAATACTTATTTTTTCCTACTTCGTTTAGGATATGAGCGTTTTCTATTGTTAAATTACCTAACTTATGTAGTCCAGGTTTCGTTAATACGACCTGCCCAATTTGTATGTAGCATATCTTAATTTCTGTGTCAATACAACAGTGGTTATAGGAACCACTTATTAATCGCTCTTTTCTTCTCCTGCCTGTCCAGGAATTTATAGCCTTTTCGCTTACAAACAAAAGGGCATTCTCTAAATATTTGGTATTCGTACTGCCCAATACTACTAAATATTAAACCAAATTATAAGTCTTTATTGTTAAAGGCTTTGAACTTTTAAAAATGCACATTTTAAAAAAAAAACTTTGTAAGGTTTTAGTGCTTGTAACAGGTTCGAAACCTTGAAATTGTTTAACATAATTTGTTAATTGTAAACCTTATTTTATTATAGGTCTAAGACCTCAAAAGTTTACTAAACCAAAGAATTTGTTCTTAAGCTCAAAATCGATCTGAGATCCAATTGTTACTATTCTAACTTCTTTAATTTGTTAAATAAAATCTTTGTTATTTGTTTCCTACTTCTCTTGCTAAAAAAAACGGTTAGGCAGGACCTTCTCTTCCCTAATGTTTCTCCTAACATTATTCCCTATTCAATGAAAAAGGCACTGAATGACAAATTTATTAAAAAACTCATCACTTGTTGCGTTTAAAACGAAACTTTTAGGAACAACATTTACTAAGTTTCTCTGAGCTATCACATCTAATTCTAGTAAACCATTAAGGCAAGTATAGCTCGCTCCGCCAGCTTCCTACTTGTAGAGATTTTCTCTCTGACTTGTGTTTTACTGTCAAAATTGTGGTTTTGTTTAAGTTAGGTTCGAGGTTTTCCTCCTTTCTAAACTTTTAGTCGGCACTCTGCTGGATAAGTGTTTAGCCTGCTGTAAATGCAACAATTGGTACTCGCTGAAGATTTCTATTATTAATAATAAAAATATTGCTAAAAGCACTAGAGTCGCTTTATCTCTGCCCACTCAGGGTCATTCGGCCTTTCTGTCGGAGATCCGACAGTGTCTGATAATAAAAATATTCCAGCTAATATAAATCTTTCTGGCATTTCAGAATGCTCTCTAAAGGTTCACCCTTTTGAAGGGAAGGTACATAATTCATTGCTATTTGGTACCACTTGGTCCGCCGGCACACTACGTTCCTACAATATACCCGCAATCACGCTCGGGAGGGAAAGAGCACTTAGTGATTAGCTTGCCGGTGACCTCAGCTCACGCTGCGCTCTCCGTTAGCCTAACACAATTCCCCGTACATTTTAGGTACTTCATGGGCTTTGTGCAGTAAAATCTCTCTTTACATTGTTATTTCCTTACGGCTTTGTGTTGGATTCTCTTCCTCTCTGCCTAAAATTGTTCCCACTCCTAAACCTACTTAATTTTTTAGCCTACTTTTCACATTTTCCAAAAATGAGGAAAAAGTAGACTTATGAGATCGATCCGGGAAAATGTGTGTCTGTCTGTCTGTCTGTCTGTCTGTCTGTCCTTCTGTCTGTCTGGCTGTGTGTGTGTGTGTGTGTGTGTCCCCTATCAACTCCTAAAAGGCTGCAGCTATCGAAACCAAATTTAGTATGAGTAAAGATGTATACTGGAATATCTCAAGCCCATATTTGAAAATGATGTCAGTGCTACCAACTGCTAAAAAACATACTAGATATTTGAGCTCCATGTTGGATATCATGGAAGGTATGTGTGGGAGCTATTCCAAAATTGGCACACATGTACATAATACTATTTCAGTTTAATTTCCAGGAGGCCATATATGACAATGTTGCCAAAGTAATTTTAAGCCTTCTGATAGGTCCAATTTTAAATGCATATAACTTCTACAGTATCAATTGGATTTCAACCAAATTTTGTATGTAATATGTGTACATAAACCGATATGACTGAGCGTATTCTTAAGAGACGCCAGGGCTGCTAACTGTTAATAATTGCTCTCTCTCTATTTTTTTAAATCCAAATACCAATATATCAGAAAGTATGCAAGCCAACAGCTTTAAACTATGCACACGTATAGTACATGACATTTTAGATTAATCTGGAGTAACTTATATACGTCCGTTCTACCAACATGATTCTAAGCCTGCTGATAGGACCAATTTTTAGCCTTCTTTCGATTTTTGCAAAAAATGAAAGTAGACATGAGATCAACACAGGGCGAAAAAAGTGTGTCTGTCTGTGTGTGTGTATGTGTGTGTGAGAGTCTGTGTGTGTGTATGTGTGTGTGTGAGTCTGTGTGTGTGTGTGTGTGTGTCTGTGTGTGTGTGAGTGTGTGTACTCTGAATGTCTGTCCCCCCTACCAATACGAACACGGTGAATGCGAATTGAACGAAATTTGGTACAAAGGTAGCACTAGCAAAGGACACCTCAGTGTCATGTTTTATATCGCCGCCATCTTGACATAAACGTAATGGCGGCCACACAAATGTTCAAAGCTTAAATCAAATTACGACTAACCTAATCATCCGATCTCTACCAAATTTTGCAACAACATACCTTTATGGCGAGAGCATCCTTTGACCAAACCAATAGGTCATCAGCGTAATAGTTTGCGGATGGCGGCCATCTTTGTGTGAAAATCGATTCCCCCTATTAATTCGAACACGGTGCAACCGAATGGAACGAAATTTGGTACAGAGGTAGTACTAACAAAAGGCACCTCAGTGTCATGTCTTATATCGCTGCCATCTTGACGGAAACGTAATGGCGGCCAAACAAATGTTCAAAGCTTAAATCAAATTACGATTAACCTAATCATCCGATCTCTACCAAATTTTGCAACAATATACCCTTATAGAGGAAGCATCCTTTGACCAAATGATTAGGTCATTAGCCTAATAGTTTGCAGATGGCGGCCATCTTTGTGTGAAAATAAATTCCCCCTATTAATTTAAACACGGTGAAACCGAATGGAACGAAATTTGGTACAGAGGTAGCACTAGCAAAGGGCATCTCAGTGTCATGTTTTATATCGCCGCCATATTGACAGAAACGTAATGGCGGCCACACAAATGTTCAAAGCTTAACTTAAATTACGACTAACATAACCATGCGATCTCTACCAAACTTTTTAACAACACACCTTTATGGAGGGAGCATCCTTTGACCAATCTAATAGGTTATTAGCCGAATAGTTTGCGGATGGCGGCCATCTTTATGTCAAAATTGATTCCCCCTATTAATTCGAACACGGTGGAACCGAATGGAACGAAATTTGGTACAAAGGTAGCACTAGCAAAGGGCACCTCAGTGTCATGTTTTATATCGCCGCCATCTTGACTGAAAAATAATGGCAGCCACACGAATGTTCAAAGCTTAAATCAAATTACGATTAACCTAATCATCCGATCTCTACCAAATTTTGCAACTACATACCTTTATGGAGGGAGCATCCTTTGACCAATCTAATAGGTCATCAGCGTAATAGTTTGCGGATGGCGGCCATCTATGTGCCAAAATCGATTCCCCCTATTAATTCGATCACGGTGCAACCGAATGAAACGAAATTTGGTACAGAGGTAGTACTAACAAAAGGCACCTCAGTGTCATGTTTTATATCGCCGCCATCTTGACGGAAACGTAATGGCGGCCACACAAATGTTCAAAGCTTAAATCAAATTACGACTAACCTAATCATTCGATCTCTACCAAATTTTGCAACAACATACCTTTATGGGGGGAGCATCCTTTGACCAAACTAATAGGTCATCAGCGTAATAGTTTGCGGATGGCGGCCATCTTTGTGTGAAAATCTATTCCCCCTATTAATTCGAACACGGTGCAACTGAATGGAACGTAATTTGGTACAGGGGTAGTACTAACAAAAGGCACCTCAGTGTCATGTTTTATATCGCCGCCATCTTGACGGAAACGTAATGGCGGCCACACAAATGTTCAAAGCTTAAATCAAATTACGATTAACCTAATCATCCGATCTCTACCAAATTTTGCAACAACATACCCTTATAGAGGAAGCATCCTTTGACCAAATGATTAGGTCATTAGCCTAATAGTTTGCAGATGGCGGCCATCTTTGTGTGAAAATCAATTCCCCATATTAATTCAAACACGGTGAAACCGAATGGAACGAAATTTGGCAAAAGGTAGCACTAGCAAAGGGCATCTCAGTGTCATGATTAATATCGCCGCCATATTGACAGAAACGTAATGGCGGCCACACAGATGTTCAAAGCTTAAGTTAAATTACGACTAACATAACCATCCGATCTCTATCAAACTTTGCAACAACATACCTTTATGGAGGGAGCATTCTTTGACCAATCTAATAGGTTATTAGCCTAATAGTTTGCGGATTGCGGCCATCTTTATGTCAAAATTGATTCCCCCTATTAATTCGAACACGGTGGAACCGAATGGAACGAAATTTGGTACAAAGGTAGCACTAGCAAAGGGCACCTCAGTGTCATGTTTTATATCGCCGCCATCTTGACTGAAACGTAATGGCGGCCACACGAATGTTCAAAGCTTAAATCAAATTACGATTAACCTAATCATCCGATCTCTACCGAATTTTGCAACTACATACCTTTATGGAGGGAGCATCCTTTGACCAATCTAATAGGTCATTCGCCTAATAGTTTGCGGATGGTGGCCATCTTTGTGTCAGAATCGATTCCCCTTATTAATTTAAACACGGTGAAACCGAATGGAACGAAATTTGGTACAGAGATAGCACTAGCAAAGGGCATCTCAGTGTCATGATTAATATCGCCGCCATATTGACAGAAACGTAATGGCGACCACACAAATGTTTAAAGCTTAAGTCAAATTACGACTAACATAACCATCCGATCTCTACCAAACTTTGCAACAACATACCTTTATGGAGGGAGCATCCTTTGACCAATCTAATAGGTCATTAGCCTAATAGTTTGCGGATGGCGGCCATCTTTACGTCAAAATTGATTCACCCTATTAATTCGAACACGGTGGAACCGAATGAACTAAATTTGGTACAGAGATAGCACTAGCAAAGGGCACCTCAGTGTCATGTTTTACATCACCGCCATCTTGACGGAAACGTAATCGTGGCCACCCAAATGTTAAAAGCTAAAATGTAATTACGACCAACCTAATAATCTAGTCTCTACCAAATTTTGCAACACCATATCTTTATGTGGGAAACATATTCTGACCAAACTGCAAGAACATCAGCCCAATAGTTTGCAGATGGTGGCCAAGTATGTGTGCAAATCGATTCCCCCTATCAATTCAAACACGGTGAAACCGAATTGAACGAAATTTGGTACAGATGTAGCACTAGCAAAGGGCACCTCATATTCATGTTTAATATCCCTATAGCACGTTGTATTTCAACAAGCTACTACAACCAACATTCAATCATACTCCTTGAAAAGGACAAAGAGTTATAACTATACCCATGCATTTACGAGAAAGTAGGCTATATGTTCTTTACTGAACATCTTGTTAAATACATGTAACTTCTATACTATCAGTTGGATGTCAACCAAATTTCGTGTGTGCTATGTGTAACATAACAGATATGACTATAAGTATTCTTAAGAGCAATCAGGGCTGCCAGCTGTTAATAAATGCTGTCTATATTTTTTTAACCTAATATCAATATATCAGAAAGTGTGCAAGCCAACAGCTCTATACTTTGCACACGTATAGCACCTGACATTCTAGATTAATTTGGAGTAATTAATATAATTCAGTGCTGCCAACATGATTATCTATGCCTGCTGATAGGTCCAATTTTAAAATACATGTAACTTCTATACTAAAAAATGGATTTCATCCAAAATTGGCACAACAAGATATCATAATATTTCAGATTATTTCTGACCAGCACACGCATGACATTGTTGCCAACATGCTTTTACGCGTGCTGATATATCCAATGTCGAACTGCATGTAACGTCCATTGGACTTCAGCCAAATTTTGTATCCTGTACCTTAAGAGATGGAACTAAGAATATATTCAGTCACCAGGGCTACCAACTGTATTACTCTATTAGGATACATTACACCAGGTATATTTCGAACTAATTAGACATTTCAATATTACCAACTTCATTACGTCATTATTCTAGATCACTGGCATGCATCTTAATTTTAAGAAAAGTAGGCTCATTAGTTCGTCACGGAACTTCTTGTTTCTCATCATCTTTCCTCAGGTAGTGTTGGCACTCAGTATTAACCTACCAGTTGTCGTTGTTTAATGGGATCGCCAGACTTCAAGAGTTAGTGATCTACTCTGGAGAATTAATATGTTCCACAATCTACTTTGATATATTCATTGTCACTTGTTATATTGACTGCAAAATTGTCACGAAAATATTTTAATTTTTTGATGAATTAATATTGTTTATGTTCGATGATGTCGAAATGTAACCATTATATAAGGTGCGTTCAAAAAGTAACGAGCCGGAGGCTGTAATGCGCAAACCGGTAAAGACATCGGCTAATCGTGGCGTGTGTAACGAGATGTGGTTCCGACCAGAGCATGGAAGGTCACAGCCCGTCGATAGAGGGCACGCATGCACGTGACGTGACGATACAAAGCGAGCAGCAGCATGCATCAATCGTCCAACACTGCCAGTCGCATTGAAAACAGTGACATGGAGGCGTCAAACGAAGAGCAAAGAGGTGTTGTTCGGTTTCTGACAGCGAAAGGAGTAGGGGGAACGGACATTCATCGCCGAATGTCACAAGTGTACGGCGAACACTAAATAATAATAATATCGTATGGCCTCGGGTGCCTGGTGCAAGCTTTGTTATTTGACACCCAGAGGGTAGCTTGCATGTCGAATTTCGTTGTTCCTTGACTATGAAAGTCAAGGAGGTTAGATGTTAGATATCTAAGCTCCTTGAACACTATAGCGCTTTCTAGTAGAGAAATGAGGAACTTTGTGTTGGCGGAAACTCCCGAGATTAATTTTGCCATTATGAACTCGGCCTACTGAATTCAAATGGGTTCTTTGACATGCCAACATCGTATGACATGCGTATCGTATTTTTGCCGCCTTTCAAAAATCACTCACCTCGGCCAGGAGCGAACCTGCAATCTTGGGGTTAGTAGACCGACACGATATCCACTCACCCACCGTGGCAAGCGTGTTCCTTGCAAGGGTCAAGGCGTGGCACAAGCGCTTCAGGGAAGGACGGGTGTCATTAGCCGATTATGCCCGGTCTGGGGTACCCCCCTGCATTACCGATGACAACGTCCAGCTGGTTGATGCACTCATTACCCAGGACCACCGAGTGACAGTGAATGCCATAGCCGCCGTGGTCGGATTGAGCGTCGGATGTGTGCACACTATTATGAAGGAACGACTGCACTTGCGGAAAGTGTGTGCCCAATGGGTGCCCCACAGTCTTCAACCACACCAGGGAGCATGTCGAATGGCCTACTGTCTTGGTCTTGGTTGGACGATTGATGCTGCTCGCTTTGTATCGTCACGTGACGTGAACGCGTGCCCTCTAGTGACGGGCTGTGACCTTCCACGCTCTGGTCGGAACCACACCTCGTTACTCACGCCACGATTAGCCGATGTCGTCACCAGTTTGCGCATTACAGCCTCCGGCTCGTTACATTTTGAACGCACCTTATATGTCAGAAAACTGTATCATAATGAGGCTCATTATAACACTATTTTTCATTATGAAACAGTTTCTCCCACCAATCATAGCTCAAGAAACAGTTGTGTGACCAATTAGGTAAGGATACCTTCGCGCATGCGCTCAAAATCCAACAAGTCTATATAAATTACCGACAAGCAAAGTGCACCATCCGTATGTTCGCGTAAATAAACTGGCGAATATGAGACAAGAAATAGCACTGTACCTTAATATCCCAACTCCAATTTCTACACAGCGCATTGCTTTCAAACGACTTCGGTGACAATATTAGTGAATGCTATAGAGCTGGACGGCAGGCTGTAAACAATAGGTGTTCTGTGTTGGCAAGGAAAGTGAATGGTCTCTGCTTTCTGAGTGCCTTGACCCACGCATGTGCTCTATTCAGTCAGCAAAGCCAGCGCGCCCTCTTCACTAACTGAAGTACAGTTACTGAATCCCACAGATATTTATGAATATTTATGTTAAAACATATAATAAAGTTATAATTATCGTCGAACATAAACAGTCGTATGCAACTCGCCTATAATGGTAATTAAGACACTCCCTTACGCTCGTTTTATAAGCATAGTCGTGTCTTAATTATTGCCATTATAGGCTCGTTGCATACTGTACTATAACAACATTAACCTTTTGTGTTATAAAATGAAAATGAGCACTGATCAAACTTGGTTTCAGAGCTTATTAAATTCAAATTCCTGAAAAATCCAGACATCCCACACGGTTCCTGTACATGAAATATAACTCAGGTGATTGAAAATGTGTATTTAAAAATTATGTTAATCGATTTCTGATGAGAAATGATGGGAGAAATATAATGTACCATAATTATTTGATCTTTTTAAAATTTCAGAATCATTACTTTGCAATAAAATAAATAACCGGAGCTGCTTGGTTTCTATCAAGACGGTGAAATGTTGAAAGTGATACGATAACGTTTTCCACCATGCAGCCAATACAGTAGTTCAAATCACCTGATATTAACAAAGAATATTTAATTATTTAAAATGGCTGAACGCCAAAAATATGTTTTATTTTTTATTTGTTTATTTTATTTCATTTAAATTTTAAATGTTCAATGTGTGGTACCGGTATTTATTTTTTATTTTTTATTGTTTAAATTTTAATTTTTTGGTTTTTTATAAATATAAATTTTGTGAAGGTGGAAAGTGAAAACATTAATGTATATTCACATTTATTAACCCTATGCACAATTTGTGCTCTGTATTTTCAATAAATAAATATTTAATTTAAAATTATTTTTTAGATTTTCCATTTTTAATTTTTTTTTAATTCTATAAAATTGTGTTTATTAGTTTTTTAATTTTAATTTCTTAATTTAATATTTATTTTTAATTCTTTAACCACCTATTTTATTATTTTAATTTTCTTTTTATTATTTGAATTTAAAAAAGTAAAAAAAAATCATTTTTTAAATATTTTAGCTTTTAATTTTTTGAATTTTTAAATTTCTAATCTAAAAGTGTTAATATTTTATTTTCTATTTCTTAAATTATTTAATCCTTTTATTTATAATTTATTATTTTATTTTATTTTTTTCAACTTGAACAATCTAACTAGAAAGCCCTATTCTTTATTTTTACATTTTAAAATTTCGTTCTACTTTTTTAAATTTTAATTATTCATTTTATAATTGTTAAATTTTTCAACATTTTTAAAACTTTATAATTTAATTTTTAATGTTTCAATCCTGAATTTATATATTTTTTATTTTATTTTTTACTTTAATTTTAAATTGTATTTTGTTAACATAGTTTGTGCTCTGTGGGGTTTAAATATGTGTTATTAGCAAATCTGTAGCATACATAATTAGCCTACCCAGAGAATTTAGGCACGATACGCTACAGCTCAGTCGTGAACCCCATGGGGAGGATTACAGCTAGCCTATTCATACGCTACAAGACAAAATAAATCCCAAAGAGTGTCGCCGCAGTCTTACCACCTGCTCTTGGTAACGAAGAAAAGAAAGCAAAATGGCTTCCGACATTTGCATCTTAATTCTACAGCGCTGTTGGCTCCAGTTCAGAAGAGTGTGACGATAGAAGGCGATTCCCCGCTCAAATTGACAATATTTTTGTAGCCTCTAGTTCCGGGTCACGCATGCGCATAAAACAAGAAAGATAAAGGGAGCCAGCCAAGTTTTTAGCAAGTCCGTCTTGTTTAAAGGAGACATTAAATTTCATTATTGTTTTAATGTGACGGTGAGTTATGGCGCTCACGGGCGTGTACGGCAAGACGCGTCGTGGAGCGAGCGTTCCCACATTCATCGACCAACCACTCTCCACCCAGAGTTAGCTTACAAGGAGACCTTTGTTCAAGTCCGTAGCAGCCTACCTCAAAACTAGAGATGTAGCTTACAAGGAGACCGTCCCTTCCTTCAAGTCCCAAGGAGCCTACCACAATCCTAGAGATGTAGCTTACAAGGAGACCTTAGTTCAAGTCACGAGAAGCCTACCTCAATCCTAGAGATGTAGCTTACAACGAGACCTTATCAAGTCACGAGAAGCCTACCTCAAACCTAGAGATGCAGCTTACAAGGAGACCGTCCCTTCCTTCTAGTCACGAGAAGCCTACCTCAAACCTAGGGATGTGGCTTACAAAGATACCTTAGATCAGGTCACGAGAGGTCTACCTCAATCCTAGAGAAGTAGCTTACAAGGAGACCTTAGATCATGTCACGAGAAGCCTACCTCAATCCTAGAAATGCAGCTTACAGGGAGACCTTAGATCAAGTAACGAGAAGTCTACCTCCATCGTAGAGATGTAGCTTACAAGGAGACCTTAGATCAAGTAACGAGAAGTCTACCTCAATCTTAGGGATGTACAGTAGCCTACAAGGAAACCTTAGATCAAGTAACAAGAACTACCTCAATCGTAGAGATTTAGCTTACAAGGAGACCTTAGATCAAGTAACGAGAAGTCTACCTCAATCTTAGGGATGTACAGTAGCTTACAAGGAAACCTTAGATCAAGTAACGAGAACTACCTCAATCGTAGAGATTTAGCTTACAAGGAGACCTAAGATCAAGTAACGAGAATCTACCTCAATCGTAGAGATGTAGCCTACAAGGAGACCTTAGAATAAGTAACGAGAAGTCTACCTCAATCCTAGATATGTAGCTTACAAGGAAAACTTATATCAAGTAACGAGAATCTACCTCAATCCTAGAGGTGTAGCTTACAAGGAGACCTTACATCAAGTAACGAGGAGTCTACTTCAATCCTAGAGGTGTAGCCTACAAAGAGATCTTAGATCAAGTCGCGAGAAGTCCACCTCAATCCTAGAGGTGTAACTTACAAGGAGACCTTACATCAAGTCACGAGAAGTCCACCTCAATCCTAGAGGTGTAGCTTACAAGGAGACCTTACATCAAGTCACGAGGAGTCTACCTCAATCCTAGAGGTGTAGCTTACAAGGAGATCTTAGATCAAGTCACGAGAAGTCCACCTCAATCCTAGAGATGTAGCTTACAAGGAGAGCTTAGATCAAGTCCCGAGGAGTCTACCTCAATCCTAGAGGTGTAGCTTACAAGGAGACCTTAGATCAAGTCACGAGGAGTCCACCTCAATCCTAGAGATGTAACTTGCAAGGAGACCTTAGATCAAGTCACGAGGAGTCTATTTCAATCCAGAGGTGTAGCTTACAAGGAGATCAAGTCACGAGGAGTCTACCTCAATCCTAGAGGTGTAGCTTACAAGGAGACCTGAGACCTTAGATCAAGTCACGAGGAGTCTACCTCAATCCTAGAGGTGTAGCTTTCAAGGAGACCTTACATCAAGTCACGAGAAGTCCACCTCAATCCTAGAGATGTAGCTTACAAGGAGATCTTACATCAATTCACGAGGAGTCTACCTCAATCCTAGAGGTGTAGCTTACAAGGAGACCTTAGATCAAGTCACAGGGAGTCTACCTCAATCCTAGAGATGTAGCTTGCAAGGAGACCAAGGAGATCTTAGATCAAGTCACGAGGAGTCTACCTCAATCCTAGAGATGTAGCTTGCAAGGAGACCTTAGATCAAGTCACGAGGAGTCTACCTCAATCCTAGAGGTGTAGCTTACATGGAGACCTTAGATCAAGTCACGAGGAGTCTACCTCAATCCTAGAGGTGTAGCTTACAAGGAGACCTTAGATCAAGTCACGGGGAGTCTACCTCAATCCTAGAGATGTAGCTTGCAAGGAGACCTTAGATCAAGTCACGAGGTGTTTATTTCAATCCAGAGGTGTAGCTTGCAATGAGATCTTAGATCAAGTAACGAGAAGTCTACCTCAATCTTAGGGATGTACAGTAGCTTACAAGGAAACCTTAGATCAAGTAACGAGAACTACCTCAATCGTAGAGATTTAGCTTACAAGGTGACCTAAGATCAAGTAACGAGAATCTACCTCAATCGTAGAGATGTAGCTTACAAGGAGATCTTAGAATAAGTAACGAGAAGTCTACCTCAATCCTAGGGATGTAGCTTACAAGGAAAACTTATATCAAGTAACGAGAATCTACCTCAATCCTAGAGGTGTAGCTTACAAGGAGACCTTACATCAAGTCACGAGGAGTCTACTTCAATCCTAGAGGTGTAGCTTACAAGGAGATCTTAGATCAAGTCACGAGAAGTCCACCTCAATCCTAGAGGTGTAGCTTAAGAGGAGACCTTACATCAAGTCACGAGGAGTCTACCTCAATCCTAGAGGCGTAGCTTACAAGGACATCTTAGATCAAGTCACGAGAAGTCCACCTCAATCCTAGAGATGTAGCTTACAAGGAGATCTTACATCAAGTCACGAGGAGTCTATTTCAATCCAGAGGTGTAGCTTACAAGGAGATATTAAATCAAGTCACGAGGAGTCTACCTCAATCCTAGAGGTGTAGCTTACAAGGAGACCTTAGATCAAGTCACGAGGAGTCTACCTCAATCCTAGAGATGTAGCTTGCAAGGAGACCTTAGATCAAGTCACGAGGAGTCTATTTCAATCCAGAGGTGTAGCTTACAAGGAGATCTTCGATCAAGTCACGAGAAGTCTACCTCAATCCCAGAGATGTAGCTTGCAAGGAGACCTTAGCTCAAGTCACGAGGAGTCTATTTCAATCCAGAGGTGTAGTTTACAAGGAGATCTTAGATCAAGTCACGAGAAGTCCACCTCAATCCTAGAGATGTAGCTTGCAAGGAGACCTTAGATCAAGTCACGAGGAGTCTATTTCAATCCAGAGGTGTAGCTTACAAGGAGATCTTCGATCAAGTCACGAGAAGTCTACCTCAATCCCAGAGATGTAGCTTGCAAGGAGACCTTAGCTCAAGTCACGAGGAGTCTATTTCAATCCAGAGGTGTAGCTTACAAGGAGATCTTAGATCAAGTCACGAGAAGTCTACCTCAATCCCAGAGATGTAGCTTGCAAGGAGACCTTAGCTCAAGTCACGAGGAGTCTATTTCAATCCAGAGGTGTAGTTTACAAGGAGATCTTAGATCAAGTAACGAGAAGTCTACCTCAATCTTAGGGATGTACAGTAGCTTACAAGGAAACCTTAGATCAAGTAACGAGAACTACCTCAATCGTAGAGATTTAGCTTACAAGGAGACCTAAGATCAAGTAACGAGAATCTACCTCAATCGTAGAGATGTAGCTTACAAGGAGATCTTAGAATAAGTAACGAGAAGTCTACCTCAATCCTAGGGATGTAGCTTACAAGGAAAACTTATATCAAGTAACGAGAATCTACCTCAATCCTAGAGGTGTAGCTTACAAGGAGACCTTACATCAAGTCACGAGGAGTCTACTTCAATCCTAGAGGTGTAGCTTACAAGGAGATCTTAGATCAAGTCACGAGAAGTCCACCTGAATCCTAGAGATGTAGCTTGCAAGGAGAACTTAGATCAAGTCACGAGAAGTCTACCTCAATCCTAGAGATGTAGCATGCAAGGAGACCTTAGATCAAGTCACGAGAAGTCTACCTCAATCCTAGAGATGTAGCTTGCAAGGAGATCTTAGATCGTCACGAGGAGTCTACCTCGATCCTAGAGATGTAGCTTACAAGGAGACCTTAGATCAAGTCACGAGGAGTCTACCTTAATCCTAGAGGTGTAGCTTACAAGGAGATCTTAGATCAAGTCACGAGAAGTCCACCTCAATCTTAGGGATGTAGCTTGCAAGGAGACCTTAGATCAAGTCACGAGGAGTCTACCTCAATCCTAGAGGTGTAGCTTACAAGGAGATCTTAGATTAAGTCACGAGAAATCCACCTCAATCCTAGAGATGTAGCTTGCAAGGAGACCTTAGATCAAGTCACGAGGAGTCTACCTCAATCCTAGAGGTGTAGCTTACAAGGAGACCTTAGATCAAGTCACGAGAAATCTACCTCAATCCTAGAGATGTAGCTTGCAAGGTTTCCTTAGATCAAGTCTCGAGGAGTCTACCTCAATCCTAGAGGCGTAGCTTACAAGGAGATCTTAGCTCAAGTCACGAGAAGTCCACCTCAATCCTTGAGATGTAGCTTGCAAGGAGACCTTAGATCAAGTCAGGAGAAGTTTACCTCAATCCTAGAGATGTAGCTTGCAATGAGACCTTAGATCAAGTCACGAGAAGTCTAACTCAATCCTAGAGGTGTAGCTTGCAAGGAGACTACTCTGGATCGCACATTAACATACAAGAAACATTGCCAACACTTAAAGCATAAGATAGCTGCTAGAAACAACATCTTACGCAAATTGTCAGGAACCAGTTGGGGAACACAACCACAAACAATCTGAACATAAGCTCTAGCTCTATGCTACTCTGCAGGCGAATATGCCTCCCCGGATTGACATCGCTCTCAACGAAAGTGCAGAATCATTACAGGATGCTTAAAACCAACATCTATTTAGAAGATCCAACTTCTAGCTGGGTATTGCTCCTGATGAGATTCGTAGGAAGGTAACAGCTAACAAAGAGGCTCCAATCATCTACCTCAGAAGCACATCCCCTCTATGGATACCATCCTGCCACACGGAGGCTGAAATCTAGAAAGTGTTTTCTCCGCACATCAGTTAAGCTTCGCGGGAAAGCAGAGAATGCTAGGATCAAGATGTGGAAAGAAAGAACTAACCACCTTTCCAACTGGATGGAGCCGAAGGAAAGTCTTCCATGTGGACACCAGGAGAATTGGACAACCTGGAAAGTCCTTAACAGACTCCGTACAGGAGTCGGCAGAACAAAAGTAAATCTCCGGAAGTGGGGTTTCTCAAGCGACTCATCACTCTGTGACTATGGAGAGCAGCAGTCAATCCAACATCTATGTCAGTGTGACTTATGTCCTTCAAAGTGCACTATGAAAGATTTGATTGCCGCCTTCTCCAGCGCTATTGACGTCGCCCAATACTGGGCAAACATCATCTAGCTCCGAAATTTGTCGCTCAATATGTGATTTGTTTTAGACCTGTATACAGGGTCTTTCATATAAAGTAAGAACGGCGAGCGGCAGTATTGTTATTCGCTGCTACGCTGGCCTTGACCGAGCTTGTGGCGCGCCATGGCCCCCTGCTGTACTATTGAAAGCGCGCGCATAGTACATACGAGGGTTGTCTTTTTTTCTTCCCCAAGTTCCGATGGACTGTATAAAAATAACAGATTGCCATACCAAATTGATTTTACTACTAAATGTTTCTTTGTTTTATTCTTATGACTCAACATAATCGCCAAAACGATTGAAACATTTATCGTATCGTTACACCAGCTTTCCCATGCCCTCGGCAAGATATTCTGGCGCCAGTGAGGTGGTTACGTCTTGACAGTCTCCTGAAGATTTTCCCTTTTTGCTAGGCGTTGCCGCCCAACCATAGACTACCTTCAATTCTCGAAAAAGGTGAAAGCCATTCACGACCACACTGTACCAACGTTACGATAGATTTTTCAAAGAATTCATGTGTGAAGTTTTGGACCATCTGCCAATTAGTGCAAACCAGCACTGAATGATTTTCACCTTTTTCGAAAATTGAAGGTATGGTTGGGCGGTAACGCCTCGTCAAAAAGGAAAAACTTCAGGAGACTCTCCAAACGCACCCACCTCAGTGGCGGCAGAATATTTTGCCGAGGGCATTGGAAAGCTGGTGTAACGATACGATAAATGTTTCAATCGTTTTGGCGATTATGTTGAGACATACGAATATAACAAGCAAACATTGAGTAGTAAAATCAGTTTGGTATGTCAATCTGTTGTTTTTATACCGTCCATCGGAACTTGAAAAGAAAACAGCCCTCGTATGTACTATGCGCGCGCTTTCAATAGTACAGCAGGGGGCCATGGCGCGCCACTAGCTCGGCAAAGCCCACCGTAGCAGCGAATAACAAAACTGCCGCTTGCCGTTCTTACTTTATATGAAAGACCCTGTATACGTACCGTATGGTAGAAAAGTAGTTATTCTGTATTTATATTCTTTTTTAAATATTGATACTTCTGACATGAATAAAGAAAGAAAGAAAGAAAGAAAGAAAGAAAGAAAGAAAGAGCTCCAAATGCCGGGATGGGTTGGCCGGTCGGCTGTGGCGAAGTTAGAGCTCTTCGCCCTCTCTACACTTAACCACATGCAACGTAACGTATTACAAATAATACACTTAAGGGGTATGTTAGTTTGAGGTTTAAAACAGTGTGTGGTCACATGCGGATGTAGTTACTTGTGTTCAAGTCCAACAGTGTGGTCGTGAGTTACAAATGTTTATAAATTACTTTTAGTTGTTCAATTTTATTGTACAATTCAACAGCACTCTTTAAAAACATTGTGAGACAAAATCATTGGTTAGACGACGGTCTGGGTGAAACCATTGGCTGGTACTAAGTAAGTCCACTGTCTGGACAAACATTAATGCTTGTACTGCAAGCAACGGGGTCTTGGGCGTAAGCCTCCATGTTAGGTTTGTTTTTGTATGTAAAGCCTTGTAACACAAAATAATTTGTAGAAGATGTTGCTTGTTTTGAAAATGTAAAGAATGCACAGGTTAAGTATAGGTCGCGATACGCACTTCTTTTTTTTTTTTTCAAACGCTGTATTTAAGCTTATTTTCGTGTCAGTTTTAAATTCTGTTTATAGTCGTCATGGATGCTACTATTTTGTTAACGTTTCGCGACCCATACTACTCCCCTACAATCATCACCCTATATACCGGGTGAGTTAGCCGTGGTCATAACGGCATGACTGCTGGCAGTCGCTCACATCCGGGAGGCGAGGAGGTTTGAATCCCCCCGACGGCAACCTTGAAGATGGTCTGCTGTGGTTTCCCATCTTCATTCCAGGCAAATGCCGGGGTTGGTCCCTAACTATGGGCCACAGCCGTTACCTTCCCACTCCTCGTCCTTACATTCCAACTTCCCTCCCCAACGGTACTTGTAGCTCACCCATTGGGTGTCCGTCTGGAATCAGCTACAAAACTGGCGAGCCGAACATGTCCTCGGACACTCGCGGCACTAAAAGCCATAGGCTAAAAAAAAAAGAAACACCCTATATTATTATTATTATTATTATTATTATTATTATTATTATTATTATTATTATTATTATTATTATTATTATTATTATTATTATATCATGTTTGCCCTTATGTACAGTGTTTGAACTTAAATATCTCATGATGACACAATGTTCACATCTCTCCCTTCTTCCTCTTCTCTTCCCAAAATATTTTCATCCTTTCGCTGACCGTTGTTCTGTCCAAAATGTTCCAGTCTTCTTCTTTTCGTTTACTTTAAATTTTGTATTCTTAACTTTGTTTCTGAATTCTCCTCTGTCTCCAATCATTTGCCTGTCGATCCCCACCTGCCTTAAGTCTTCCTCTATTTCATGATACCAATTAGTTTTCCTGCTTGAGCTGTTTACTACATCAAAGATATATCATAATTTAATAAATAATACTAATATTATGGATAGACTATTGCATCCCAATATTTTAGAACACATGTCTTGGTGTTTCCCCTTTCAAGATACAGTCAAAATTCTGTAGGCTATCTCGAAGTAATTTTAATTTCTCGGGCAAGTCCTACACAATTTATAAGCCATGTTTTTGATGTGTAACATCTTACCGCTCGGTTGCTGGATAGTTTTGTGGGAGTGATTTTGAAAATTGGGGACGGAAGTGAATCGGCTGGAAGTGGATCGAACGGAAGTTGATCGGACGGAAGTGAAGACGCACTGCCAGAAAAATGGGACGGAAGTGAATCGGGCAGAAGTGGATCGAACGGAAGTGGATCGGACGGAAGTGAAGACGCACTGCCAGCTGGATGTACAATTGAAAATGTGTGTATTGGAAACAAGGCAGTGTGTGTTCTGTAGCGCGAGAATGTTATGGCAATAGAGTAGGCAGTGCATTTAGCAGGCACTGGTTTGACGAGCACAGTGGCAAATGTTTCACCGACTTTCATTTGCCATTGAGCAGTTTATGAAGCTTCACGTTCAAGGTTGAATATCACATGGGGTAGGACAAAGACGACACATGACATTTAAGTAAGCGGCATTATTGTCAAGCTGTGGGTGAGTAGTCAAATATTAAATGCATAACAGAATGTTGTTATATGAGTGGAATAAAAGCTGTATTTTCATCATTTGTGAGACTAGGTCATTTCATGATTGTAGGAAGCCATGTTTTGATTGTTTACGACGAACTGTATGAGAGCCTTGAGAATAATGAATGTTATAGTTACTGAGGAATGTGCTCACAGTATTTGAGAGGACTGTCGACGTTGTGTGTCACTTTGTTATTATGAATTATTAATGTAAAAGGAAGGAAGGAAGCTTGTAGTTTTGCGTGTCCATTAATTTCACGATCATGATACACGGTACCTCCCTTTTACGTGGAATGCGAACCACAGGACATGGCATTTCAATTCGAAAATCTCACATGTATTGACCGGGAATCAAACCCGGTCTATCTTGGTGAGAGACTAACAGCTTGACCGCTGCGCCACAAATGTGACACTAGCATATCTCCAATTCAATATATACATTCATCATAGTACTAGTATGAAAATGGAGTGTAAATTAACATTTTAAGAATGTCCAAGCTGTGTAGTATACGAGTAGGATAACATGTCAGATGTTACACATCATATGCGACTTCTGTAAGGCTCGTACCTTTTTTTCTTTAATTCGAGGTTTTATTACTCGAAACTTTTGATAACTCGAATGATATTTTGTTCCCCAGACATAAAATATGCCCTTAACTCGAAGTTGTGGTGAAAATGCAGTTGAATTACGTTCTTTATGTGTGACATGGGAATTGCAATATGGATTCAGATGTGTAGGACTGGGTATTACTGTCAGTAGCTTATTATGCTCGGGATTCCAGCTAATACACAGTCAACCATTATAAGAATTATAAACACAAGATTTATAGCGTATGCAGGAGTCACGTTTTTGAAGGGAACAGAAAATGCATACAGTAAAATTAATCGAAATTTTTCTGCACTTTTGTACAACAACATTTGGTGGCGCTACAGAACAGGAGAACAAGTGTTTAAAAAATTGTAAGCAATGAAATTGGCCAAAATAACTGTAGTAATGGTATCTGGAGATGATATAGTAATAGATGTTCACTCGTCCGCTGCCGCAGACCCACATCCCCCCTCGTAATAAGAACAAGACTTATATAGCTGAAATTGCTACTCTGCCGTCCATCTTTGTGAATGTTTGTGAAGGAGTCCATAATGCCAACCCCACGCATTCGGTACCAATGGTTTTAACTAGACCAATATTTTCGTCCAGACCAATGGATGATCGGCCCTGCGGGCCATGTTAGCTAATAGGTAAAACCCTTGTTTTTTGTCACGCATCAATAATCTTTATCTAGGCCAATGGTTTTGCCTTTTATTTCATTTTTCATGTTGGCAACGTGCCACGTGGGTATGAAGTAGTGTTCGGTGTGATTGTTAAATGACCGACCTTGTTCAAATGAACACGACCAATTTTCGCTAAAAGTGATTATTTCCGGTACAGCAGTGACAATTGAGAATGTGAAACGACTCCCAAAAACTCCGAGAAAGGTTTGTCAATCATAAATACTATTGTTGAAAGTTACCAAAAGGCTTGTTCTCCTGTTCTGTAGAATTAATCAACTTTTAAACCTAGCAGCAGTAACAGAGTTGCCACCAGGTACCGCCCACGTTGGCATGTCAAAGAACCCATTTGAATTCAGTAGGCCGTGTCCATAATGGCTAAATTAATCTCGGGAGTTTCCGCCAACACAATGTTCCTCATTTATCGACTAGAAAGCGCTATAGTGCTCAAGGAGCTTAGATATCTAACCTCCTTGACTTTCATAGTGATTCAAGGAACAACGAAATTCGACATGCAAGCTACCCTCTGGGTGTCAAATTACAAAGCTTGCACCCGGCACCGAGGCCATACGATATTTAAAAAATCACCCACGAGCAGAGTTTTCACTGATTCTAGCGGTTTCCATGGCGACTGTTTCTGGTTGTTGACAAACGTGCATTAGGCTATTTGTTCTTTGTACATGTGACTGTATCTTGTGGTTCTTGGAATAAAAGTGTGTTCATCCCACATTTTCGTGACCCCGAAGTGATTGTGTTATAAACACGATGGAGGAGCTAGAAGAAAAACTGCGTTAGCTTCAGGCACAGAATCTACACACATCAAAAAAAGTTTTGCATCACCTCGGTTCCCAGATCTCCGGCATATAGACGTTGACTGTGTATATTGTATCCAAGATACAGTCCCTTTGACTGTTCATAGATGTCACTAAAACTGCTCAAAGATGTAAACAACCATGCATGAGCAGGGCCTATTAGACGGAGGGGGTACGACAGCCGATCAGTTCCAGTCATTCCACCAGGACGAAGGTACGCTGCTCATGTTGTCTGTAGTTCTACCATGCCTAGAAGGTCAATACCGCAGTTCGATCGCGTCCGCATTGTTACTTTGTGTCAAGAAGGGCTCTCAACAAGGGAAGTTTCCAGGCGTCTCAGAGTGAACCAAAGCGATGTTGTTCGGACATGGAGGAGGTACAGAGATACAGGAACTGTCGATGACAGGCCTCGCTCAGGCCGCCCAAGGGCTACTACTGTAGTGGATGACCGCTACTTACGGATTGCCGCTCGGAGGAACCCTGACAGCAATGCCACCATGTTGAATAATGCGTTTCGTTCAGCCACAGGACGTCGTGTTTCAACTCAAACTGTGCGCAATAGGCTGCATGATGCGCAACTTCACTCCCGACGTCCATGGCGAGGTCCAGCTTTGCAACCCCGACACCATGCAGCGCGGTACAGATGGGCCCAACAACATGCTGAATGGACCCCACGGAATTGGCATCACGTTCTCTTCACCGATGAGTGTCGCATATGCCTTCAACCAGACAATCGTCGGAGACGTGTTTGGAGGCACCCTGGTCAGGCTGAACGTCTTAGACACACTGTCCAGCGAGTGCAGCAAGGTGGTGGTTCCCTGATGTTTTGGGGTGGCATTATGTGGGGCCGACGTACGCCACTGGTGGTCATGGAAGGCTCCGAAACGGCTTTACGATACCTGAATGACATCCTCCGACCCATAGTGCAACCATATCGGCAGAATATTGGAGAGGCATTTGTCTTCATGGACGACAATTCTCGACCTCATCGTGCACATCTTGTGAATGCGTTCCTTCAAGATAACGACATCGCTCGACTACAGTGGCCAGCATGTTCGCCAGACATGAACCCTATCGAACATGCCTGGGATATGTTGAAAAGGGCTGTTTATGGACGTCTTGACCCACCAACCACTCTGAGAGATTTACGCCGAATTGTCGTTGAGGAGTGGGACAATTTGGACCAACAGTGTCTTGATGAACTTGTGGATAGTATGCCACGGCGAATACAGGCATGCATCAATGCAAGAGGACGTGCTACTGGGTATTAGAGGTAGTGGTGTGTACTGCAATCTGGACCACAAATGCTGAAAGTCTAGCTGTATGATGGTACAACATGCAATGTGTGGGTCTCATGAGCAATAAAACGAGCTGAAATGTTGTTTGTGTTGATCTCTATTCCCTTTGTATTTAACGGTTCCGGAACTCTTGGAACCGAGGTGATGCAAAACTTTTTTTGATGTGTGTATTACTGCAGCAACACGTAGCATAACCAGTACCGGTACCACCTCACCAGCCTTCATCCTCATAGGTAAACAGAGGCGCAGTGAAATTACCATAGTAGTGATCCTGAGGACTCTCAAAGGTATCAATGGAGTGTAAATAATGTTGTACACATATTATTGCCATTTCAATCAATGACGTCACGAACGTTGCAATGCCGCATACCAACAAACCAAGCAACCGCGAGAAACGCTCCACGCACGCAAAATGACTCAATTGGCCAGCAGCGACAACACGTTCTGGCTGACGTGTGCGATTTCCGAACTGTTTTCAACTCCGAGGAGGGCTGGTGTGGCGGCAGTAACACAGTTTTCCACCAAGTACTGATATCGCGCCAGGAGATGGCAGTCGGGTTTGAACGGCAGTTGTCTTCCCGCTCAATGCGTATCGGGCATTCCAAAAACATTAAGTTGGTCACTGTTTCCATTACTGTACCTGATACTGCCACACTGTTAAAAGTAAACACAAAGGCTTGTAAGAATATCGACAGTAGGACGGAAGGTAACAATACACACGTGAAGCCTGATAACAAATTATCATGCAGGAAGTAGCAGCAACTGACTGCCAGCCGATATATTTAGGTTTGGAATAGGCGGGCCGCGCCTGCGTACTGCAAGACCATCACCGCACCCCGTCACAGCGTGTTGAACTGCCATCTCCTGTCGCGATGACATTGCCGTACACGGGCAGAGTCTTAAGGTGTGGCGGCAGTAACACAGTTCGCCACCAGGTGTCGCCCGCGTGCAGAGACAAACAATCCAAAGACTTTAGTTTTCACTAATACTAGCGGTTTCCATGGCGAAAGTTTTTGGTTGTTGACTAACGGGTATTCGGCTATCTGTACTTTGTGCATGTGACTGTATCTTGCGGTTCTTGAAATAAAAGTGTACATGTAACGTGCAGCCAATTTTTGCATGTATGTTGTGTACCTTACGAGATGGAACTAAAAATATAGAGTCGCCAGGTCTGCCAACTGTTGATATATACAACTTCACTTTACTCCTGGGCGCTCCAGCCCATGTAGGACCTTGGCCTCCTGGACAATCTTCGCCCACTCCTCTCGGATCACGGTCTTGGTTCTCCATCATTTTACTCCCATTCTCCTCAGGTCATCCTCTACGTCATCCAACATCTTATCCTTGGTCCACCCCACATACGACGCCCTCCAGGTTTACCTTCAAAGACTTTCTTTGCCATTCTGTTCTCTGTCATTCTTTTAACATGCCCTAGCCATCTCAGTCTGGTTGGTTGTTTGGTTCCTTAGTTTAGGGGCTTCGACAACGTGGTCATGTAGTCCCGTGTACTTTGGGTGTGTGTAGAATCTGTCCGATAACCGGTGTTAATTGTGATGACAGTATTAGTGTGTGTATCTGTTTTTTAATTCAAGTAAGGACTGCAACTTTAAATTTTTCAAATAGTTCCTACTTTTGCCGCCAAACACCACCGTCAACGACAACTAGGCCTGGTTCAGAACTTAGTTACTAGACGCCACCGCAGTCGGCTCTTGGCAACGAACGTAGGAACCTAAGAGCGCTGTTTACATTCTTAACCTATTCAATTTAGCTTCACACAGGTGTAATTAGTGGAAGGTTCTTTAACATGCCATAAATTTATGACATGGGATCGCCGCGCCGGCTTTACGTCCCCTCCGAAGGAAGGCATACTGAAGGATTTTTAACGCTCTTAAAAAATCCGACGGCTTCGGCCGGGTTTGAACCCGCTATATTGGGCATAGA
Organism: Meconema thalassinum; assembly: GCA_946902985.2. NCBI lineage: Eukaryota > Metazoa > Arthropoda > Insecta > Orthoptera > Tettigoniidae > Meconema > Meconema thalassinum. The sequence goes on along the minus strand of OX336399.1, from coordinate 46,557,027 downwards.
AGCTCATCAAACATCTCAGTCTATTGCTTTTTATTTCGGCTAGTGAATCTGGTTTTCCATATAGTTCTCTGATCTGTGTATTGTTTCTGATTCGCCAAAATCCACTATCATTCACTGGCCCATATATTTTCGTAAGTAACTTCTTTTCCCATCTTCGTAATAACTCTTCATCCCCTTGCGTCATATTCCATGCCTCTGAACCATAGGTCACCACCGGTCTCCCTACTGTGCGATAGATAATTAGTTTCAGATTCCTACTTAGGCTTCTCGTCTGGAATACCTTGCCTAACGCACAGTAACTCCTGTTACCAGCTGCAATCCTGGTATATATTTCTTCTTTTATGTTGTTATTTTCTGTTACTATTGACCGAATTTATTTGGTTACAGCGTTTACCCTCACGATTTCGGTTTGTTTAATGTTGTATGTAGGCTCGTAAATGGCTACCTCTTGCTGGGCACTGCAAGGAGTCTTATACTTGTGCTTATTGGATTATTTTTGGTGTCCTAGCAATGAGGTAATAGGGGACTTTGCCCAATGAAGCTTCATTGCAGGATATATGTTCCTTTTATGATAGTCGGTTGTTCAGATTTCTTCTTGTTGAAAAAAAAAATGATGGTCAGGTAATCATGGTGATGTTTGTTGATTTTTTTTTATTTTATTTTTTTTGGAATGATGCCAGGCAAGGAAACTGGAGGCCTGCTCAGATGTGTAAAATAATTATTATTAATAAGTGTGTATGTTTAATAGAAGTTGGTGTCCTGTGTCTTTGTGTGGCTATTTAAGCAAGTATATTGCCCCACTATTTTGAGGTGGCTAGCTCAGTATTATAGACATTACAATGGCGCCCAACGTTTGAGCAAGAATTTATGTATCACACAAAGACAGGAGCACGAATAACGAAATAAGAAATATGGGGGAAAACAAGTTAAGTTTTGAAGCTGAGTTGATAGCCATAATGAAGAAGATCTTAGAGGTGCAGGATAGGATGATCAACCGGCAGAAGGCTGCGAAGCAGAAAGAGAAGTTGTAGCAGGAGGAGAAGGAGAAAGGCAAGTTGGAAGAACAGAGAGTGGAGGTCATATGTGTTGTAGATGAGAAGTTGAGATGGTAGAACCTGTGAGTGTAGTTGTGGAGGAGAAGAATGAGAAGAAGGAGCAGGAGGAAGAAAAAGGGAAGTTGGAAGGACAGAGAGTGGAGGTCCTATGCATTGTGGAAGAGAAGGTCGAAAGAGTAGAATCTGTGAGTGTGTCTGTTGAGGAAGAGGAGAAAATCTATGAAGTACTTGATGATAGGGGACGTATGAAAAATAATCAAGAAGTGGAAAAGATAAGGCGAGGTTGTAGAGGTATATATCGGAGAGACCATAGCAGGCGAAGAAGAGAGAGCAGTTGTGGGGGTAGACACAGAGATCTCCGCCAACGTAACAGAAGAGGATGTCAAAAGAAAGATGAGATAGAACATAACGTGAAGAAGCGTAGGAGGAGAAAGATGAGGATACGCAGGAGAACAAGTTGGAGGAAGAAATGGACCAGATGGAAGGCAAAGAGAAGGAGTAAGAAGAGGAAGAGATGTCAGGCAGATCGAGATAAGAGAGTGAAGGATCAGAAGAAGAAAAAGGAGAAGATAAAAGGGATCCAGGCAAAGAGAAAAGAAAAGATGAGAAGAAAAGAATTGCTGAGCAAGATAAGGCAGATGAAGAAAAATAAGGGAAAGGAGAAGGAGAGAATGAAGGCTGAAGGCAAGTGGTTGACGCACATGCAGAAGACAGACCGTGCGCGTGCTCAGGCTCGCATGGCCCATGGCATGGAGTTGCCTGCGGCGGACGACCGCAAGTTTCCTCGACCCGGCACCAGGATACGGTCCAACAAGACCAAGCAGCAGCTAGCTATTGCCGACCAAGGAGAACGGAAGATGGAGGTGGAAATTGTGGGTCAGGTCCCCCTGCCGTCAGAGGGCAGCATGGAACACAAGACGGAAAGGAAGAAGCAGAAGAAACTGGAACAGAAGAAAGAGGCAGTCAAGATTGAAGCAGGAGAAGCACCTTCAGAAGGAGACGATGCGGAAGGAGTCAGACCAAAAGAATAGATAGAAGAAGAAGAAGGAAAAACTCGATGATGATGATGATGAAGACGAAGATGATCATGATGACGGCACAGACAGGTCTGATGACGATTCTGCTATTTCTTCTGACCATGATATTCTTGTCGGTTTTTTCCGATGCTGCAGGAAGGTCTGATAGACTCGATCAGATAGCTTCGGCTACTCTATCAGAAGAAAATATTCATGCTGGTGATTCTGGTGAACTTGGAATAATTGTTTCTGCGGTAATAGTGCCAATGGTTTTTCTGACTATCATGTATATTTGTTCAGTTTGTGATTTTTGTCTTAGTGTTTGCCTTTTTTTTTGTATTCCTTTTTAATTTATGTTTGGTGTGCATTTGTTTTAGTGTTATGTACTTGTATGAGGGTCGAGGATGAATCTATAACCCTTAGTTAGAGATTTATCCTCGAGGGGGCGTTCTGTAACCGAATGTATTTGGTTACAGCGTTCACCCTCACGATTTCGGTTTGTTTAATGTTGTATTTAGGTTCGGAAATGGCTACCTCTTGCTGGGCACTGCAAGGAGTCTTATACGTGTGCTTATTGGATTATTTGTGGTGTCCTAGCAATGAGGTAATAGGGGGCATTGCCCAATGAAGTTTCATTGCAGGATATATGTTCCTTTTATGATAGTCGGTTGTTCAGATTTCTTCTTGTTGACAAAAAAAAAAAGATGATGGTCAGGTAACCACGGTGATGTTGTTGATTTTTGTTGTTGTTGGGATGATGCCAGGCAAGGAAAATGGAGGCCTGCTCAGATGTGTAAAATAATTATAATTAATAAATGTGTACGTTTAATAGAAGTTGGTGTCCTGTGTCTTTGCGTGCATATTTAAGCAAGTATATTGCCCCACTATCCTGAGGTGGCTGGCTCAGTATTATAGACATTACAGCATCCTTCATATTCATTGCCATTTAAACTGTTGATATATGGTCTCTATAATTTTTAGAAAACTAGTCACGGAACTACTTGTTTTTATTTCCGAAAACACTTGGAGATATTGTAGTTTGACTGTACACCCATCCACCTTGAGGGAGTGCAGGCGTGGCGGAGAGGTAGCTGCTGTCAGCAGAGTGCGCGTGACGTCACGCGGCTTTGTGCGATGTAGTCTTTTGTTTCTTACGGCGAGTGGTCAAGTGGCTCGAGTGGCAGGTCGTTAAGAAGGGGAGGGGCGGCTGGAGGGCAAGACAGCGAGCACAAAGGCAGTAACAGAAACCAGAAGTAACAGAGTTATTAATTAAATTACAAGTAACCAGTGGCATAGCTAGACTTGGCTTCTGGAGGGGTGAGACATCAACGACAGTAAATACAAATATCTCCAAGTGCTTTCGGAAATAAATAAATAAATAAATAAATAAATAGGCTATATAAATACATTAAAATATGTGGTGCTGTTCCCAAGGTTGCAGGATCTAATCCTGCGCAAAATCGAGGGAGCCGTGTCAGTACATTTACTGGCAAGTTAAAGCTTCCCTTTGGTGCAAAATTCCGCCACACCGGTGTCTCTAAAAGCCGCAGTTGTTAGAAGGAACATAAAACCAATAACCTTCTTCCTCTTCTTTTTTCTTCTTCTTTTTCATCGTCTTCATCTTCGTCGTCGTCTTCTTCTTCTCCTTATTTCTTCTTCTTCTTTTCCTTTCCTTCTTCGTCTTCATCTCCTTTTCTTCTGCTGGGGGCGTGGTGGCTCAGCGGTCTAGCTGTATGCCTCTCACCAAGGCGGTCCGGGTTCGATTCCCGGTCAATGCATGTGAGATTTTCGAAGTGAAATGCCACGTCCTGTGGTTCGGATTCCACGTAAAAAGGAGGTCCCGTGGCTCATAATCACAAGATTCACGGTCACGTAAAACTACAATCTTCCTTCCTTCCTTCCTTTTCTTCTGCTTCTTCTTTTCTTCTTTTTCTTTTGCTCCTTTTTCCATTTCCTTCTCCTCTTCTTTTTCCTTGTCCTTGTCCTTATCCCTGTTTCTTTTCTTTTTCTTTTTTTCTTTTCCTTCTTATTTTTTCTTCTTTTGCTTCTTTTTTTCTTTTTCTTTTACTTCTTGTTTTCTTTATTCATCTTTTTTTTTTCTTTATCTTATTCATCTTCTTCTTATTTTCTTCCTATTATTATTATTATTCGTCGTCGTCTAATTCTTTTTAGCCTATTTTCAATTTTGAAAAAATAGGCTTATGAGAACACCTTTTGTCCGTGTGTGTGTGTGTGTGTGTGCGTGAGTGTGAGGTGTGTGTGAGGTGTGTGTGTGTGTGTGTGTGTGTGTGTGTGTGTGTGTGTGTCCCTAATAAATTCTAACCGGCTGGAGTGATTTCAATGAAACTCGGTAAATTTATAGCACTATTCCGGACGACCCCGACCGTGCCCTTCAACTTTTGTTACGTCTCACCAATCCAACATGGCGGCTGTGCGAAATATTTCACCTGCATTCAATATCTCCGAAACTATTACCGATATCACTCTGGATTTTTTTACGGTGATAAAGGGACCTACTAGAAGTCCACCTATGTGGCATTTGAAAAACTGGTAACTACAAAACTAACATGGCGGTCACGCGAATTCGCGACTTTTAAATAGACTTTTCTCGCGATTTAACCAACCAAACGCAATAAAACTTGGTACAGTATATGTTTATACACATTGTAATGCACCGACATCTAACTCCGTTCAAATGTTTACATAACCACAAGATGGCGGATGTGCGAAATATTTCACCGGCATTCTATATCTCTGAAACTATTAGCGGTATCACCCTGAAATTTTGTACGGAGATAAAGGGCATTACTGGAAGTTCATCTATAGGACTTTCAAAAACCGGTTAACTACAAAACGAACATAGCGGCCAAGCGAATTTGAAAATGTTAAATAGACCTTTCTCGCGATTTAATGTTCCAAACGCAATGAAATCTGGTACAGGAAATGTTTATACACATTGTAATGCACTGGTATCTAATTTAGTTCAATTGTTTACATAACCTCAAGATGGCGGCTGTGCGAATTTTAAAATTAAGTTTTTTTGTGTCGTAATCATGCGATCGAAGTGAAAGTTTTAATAATGCACCTATGCAATAATTTTCCTTTAATGGTACATGACTCTATGGCCTATACATTTAACAATCCAACATGGCGACCATCCGAAATATTTAGACGGCTCTGAATATCTACGAATCTATTATAGCAATCAAACTGAATTTTTAATGTTCATAAGGGCTATGAACTTAAGTTCACTTATATGACCTTAAATAACCTGGTGATCACAAATCCAACATGGGGGCGACACGAATTATAAATATTCACATGGACGTTTCTCGCAATGTAACCATCCGAGTGCAGTGAAACTTGGTACAGTAAATCCTTATACGAATGTTAATCCCCTGGCATCTAATTTATTTCAATTGTTTCCATAACCACAAGATGGCAGCTGTGCGAAATTTTAAAATCTCCTTGTTACTTCTTGTGTCCGAATCATGCGATTGAAGTTTGAATGCTACACGTACACAATAATCTTAATGTAACAGTACATAACTCTAGGACCTACATATATAAAATACAACACGGCGACCATCCGAAATATTTAGTCGGTTCTCAATATCTACGAATCTATTACAGCAATCAAACTGAAATTTTGTATGTTTGTAGTGGCAGTTAACTTAAGTAGGATATATGAAAATAGGCTGTCTAGTTCTTCACGGAACTACTTGCTTCTTTTCCTTTTTCTTGTTGTTGTTGTTGTTGCGGCCAACTAAGGACCACGTTATTTCAACTGGTTTCTGCGTTGAGCTTCAATGGTCGCCCAGTACTGTCGCATTGCTTCCTTTCTCCTGTCCACTTGATGCCTGTTTTAAGCTTAGGGTTTTCTAGAAAACTCCAGTGAGTTGTTAGTTCCATCTTAAGTGACACACGCTCCTGCACATTGTCTCATGAAATCCCAATTTATTGTAAAATCTCTGCCTACCTCAGTGAAGCAAGCCCTCTTGGTTTTCTTCTCCAGAAAGTAGGTAAAGATCCTGTTTGTCAATCTCACAGAGCTCATTCGTGTCATGTGGCCATAAAATGAATTTCTTCTTTTCGTCATCACATCAGTTATTTTTTACACACGTGCATAGAGCTCGTGGTTGAGCCGTCTCCTGTATTCACCATTTTCTTATACTGGGCCCAAAAGTCTTCTTAGGGTTAACATCATTATTGTTGTTATTATTATTATGATTATTATTATTATTAATATTATTATTATTATTATTTTTATTATTTTTTTTACATTCGAATTGAGCCACTATGGACTACGGAGTAACAATCAAAATCAATGTTTCGTTCTAGATCGTCTGCCAGCTTTGATGTCCTGCCAGTATCTCTTGAGCCCATCACTCAGCGCCTTCTTCCGATCTTCTGAAAGAGGTCCCCTCCGTCTTTTGGGTTCTGCCCCTACCTTAAATCCCTGGTAATTTTTGATTAGGTGTCTGAATTCACACCTGTTCATAATTTTGCAGTCCGGAATACCAATTTCTAGAAGGTCTTTGTTACATTCTTCAAACCATGCCAATTTTTTCTTCTTTGGTTTCACGAAATTCCAAATTTTCTTTGTTAGACGATCGTTGGACATTCTGAAAATGTGTCCATAGATCAACAACCTTTTCCTTTTTATTGTTGACGTGACTGGTTCTATCTTTTTATTATTATTATTATTATCAACTGTTGCTACGTCATGCTGTTATTGCCACTAGGTGTAGTCATACTAACGAGAGTTAAATGTTGCTGTGCAAATATTTCAGATACAATTCGATTAATTTTATTTTCCGTTTCTTTCAAAAACGTGACTCCTGCGTAGCGCTATAAATCTTGTGTTTATTTTTCATAATGGTTGACAGTGTATTAGCTGGGATTCCGAGCATTGGTTGGTTGGTTCCTTAGTTTAGGGGCTGCGACAACGCGGTCATGTAGCCCCGTGTACTTTGGGTGTGTGTAGAATCTGTCTGATAACCGGTGTTAATTGTGATGACTGTATTAGTGTGTGGTTTCCGAGCATAATAAGCTGCTTACAATAATACACAGTCCTAGACAACTGAATCCATATTGTAATTCCCATGTCACACATAAAGGACGTAATTCAACTGCACTTACACCACAACTTCGAGTTAGAGACACGTATTTTATGTCTGGGGAACAAAATATCATCTGAGTTATCAAAATATTCGAGTAATAAAACTTCGAATTATAGAAAACACATGACATGATGTACCCGATACCTAGTTTAGGCTATCGGCTACGCCAGCTGACATTAAGCTGTAGTTGAGGTTTTGAGAAGCAATAAGAAAAGATAGCGCATCGATCGCGTCAAGAAGAAAGTCAAGATGACGTAGGAGGTCGTGAATCAAGGAGGCATTGAAATCTGTGAGAAGATAGAATTATGAGTAGAGATGTGAAGCTTTATTGAAACATATATGGAATTATAGCAATTAAAACATCTTAGAAGAGGATATATAACATGCATTATATGTGCAAATAATTTTATGGAAATAAGTTATTTTATAACAGAACAGCCGAGAGGATTCGGGTTCGAGACTATGTTGATGACGTGAGAACGCAGTGGTGGGGAGAATGAGCCACATGCCGCGCCGAGCACAAAAAGCCGGAACACAGCACTAGCAAGTCAGTTGAGCCCAGGAAGAGGGGCAGTTCAGAGCAGCTCTATAGCACAGCGAGACGGGCATTGAAGGTCACGCAGCATACGTAAACCGTCACGGCAGAAGTCTAGGTGACATTTCTCGTATCGCCGAGCAGCTAAGGCCGAGGGGGTCGTTGATCCAGGCGAGCTGGCCGAGGAGACAATTGTAGGCAGCCGGGGTATTTCAAAACCACACTGCTCGTATTTGAAGACTTTATTTCAAGCTTCATTTCGACGCTGTTCAAACACAGGCTTTTACGAATAACCTTATAACCATGCTGTTATATAATACATTCAAAGCGACTTTTACTATTCCAAGTAAACTGAATGTTAGCATAGGCACTGATGAACATTATATCGTGCATTTATAAGATTTATATCTTATGCCATTTTCATGATTTACATATTACGAACAGATACAGGGTGTATCGCAATCTTGAACACTATCAAGTAAAATTTTATTTTACTCAAGTGGGACTTTGCAGTAAGTTGAGGTTGGACTTACAATTCTCAAACTGAACATTTAAAGGAACAGTGGCGTATATTAGAAGAGGAGTAAGGGGGTCCACTGTTTTCATGAACTTTTCGAGAAGGAGTTGGACAATATCCGCTATGGGTAATCCGAGGTTCAACATGACCGAGTAAACGTGAATAGAGACAAGATGGCACCACAGAGCGATGGATTCGATTCCTGACGAGAGGAGTCCAACAGCTGATTCGCTTGGGATTTCGAAGGAAATCGTCATTTCATGGATGAAATGATATTCACGCCGATCTTACGAGAAATTCTTATGTAGGGAAAATCGACGATCTTGGAAATTATATTACAACTGATAATGAAAGGTATTGTAAGAGTTCTAACTACCTGATACGATTATTTTCATGAATACTGGGCACACATGTATATTTTTTCTAATAGGAGTGATTTGATTATTAAGACATGGTTTGAATTTATATACTTCGAATTTGCTAGAATATGGAGTGACCATATGATATGGCAGGCATCATTATACGAAATTCTCACCATTGATTGACTTTATTAAGAAGATGTTTGGTCTTTTAGACATTTTTCCAGCAAGGATATTTTTCATGAATAGTTTTTTTTGGGTAACGAGTATTTCTAACTCGTGATCTGCAATTGATTATCAGAAACTACTTCGTCAGTTCATTGCATACTAGCGAGTGTGTATTATTCATCAGTAGGGATTTTTTTCCATTGGATTGTTTGGAGATATTAAGAAGTTATTCACTTTAGTGAATGAACGTCGCTTTTATATGACAATTAGAAACTTGTTGATTCCTTTCTGGTACATTCACTCATCCAGCCTACGAGATGGGATCTTTCGTATTAATACGATTGTATGGTGGTTACTCACCTTACCCATCGTTTAGGGAACTATCATCCAAGTCGACGGGGCGAGGTCCTTCGTATTTATACGATTGTACGGTGGTTACACATCTTACTCGCCATTGAGGGACTCATTTTTATCATCCGAATGTACACGAGATGTAAGTGAATTAAACAAGGAACTACTAGTCACATATCAGTCGAAATTTTGTTAAATAAAGTAACGATAAATGTCAACAGGATTGCATTTAGTAATTCTTGTTTGCCAATCCAATATTTTGTTGCTATACTCTTTTGAGAGTAATTTCAGTTTAACAGCTGTTACAGCTGATGCTTTGATGATTTTTATAATTGTGTTTGATACCTTTGAGAAGGATTTAAAGTAATTGAATCTTGTAAGATTAATCATTAATGGTCATAATTATTTGAAGGCAGATCAGTATTGCAGATTTTGAAATGAGAGAATATAACACATTGGTGTTTTTCTGCGATGTGAATTATTGAAACTTGTGAAAGAGAATTTATGCTATTTGAAAGCAGATATTAAATTTACTGAAGTAATATTTTTCCAATTGTTTAAGGAGTTGTCTAGATGTGATCAGAGTAATTACAGTCATTGGAGATTATGTGCGTTGATAATTTGAAGCCAGTTATATATTTTTTGTGGATCATGCAACATGGTTAAGTGGAGTTTGTGATAGGCATTTTGTGGAATTTGCCATGTGATAGTTGCAACGTTGATAATGTATTTTGAGGCAGACATGAGGTCGTCGTACCCAGTCTAGCGTATTTGTTGAGATTCATGCTGTATGTGCTGAATATTTATGGAGTTTTTGGAGTAATTCTTATATTCAAATGTGATATTTGGAATATTGAAGAAATGTAATGTCGTTGTGGATAGTTAGATCCAACGTGATGTCGTGGAGACAATAATATTTTTTTGGCATGATAATTAAATACGAGATATAACTTGGAAGTAATAAAACTGTAAGACAACGTTCTATAAACCATATTAAACAATTTGTTAGGAAATTAAACAAATAAATGAAGTTGATAATACAAGATTTTCTGAAAATAATAATTAATGAAATAATAATCTGAGATTTAAGCATATTAACGATCTGACCTAATGAAATAAAAATCAGAATGACTAGATGAAATAATAAAAACTAAATAACCAGATGATTGAAATTTAAATAAGTTGATAAATTAAATTTTGAAATAAATCGATGAATTAAATAAATGGATGAATTAAAGATTGGATAATTAAACTGATTGAAATGAATTAATAGACGATTGTAATGATGATGAATAACTGAATTAGAAGGTGATAATTAATTAACGAAGCTGATGATTAATGAATTTATATGCAATTAAATAAATTTAATTGAGAGATAATGTGAAGGAATTGCAACTTGAAATGTGAATTTAAATGATGTAATGGTGATGAATTAACGATTCTGACAGGAATATTTAGAATTTTGAAGTGAGAATTAATGTGAGAAATATTTAATTTTGATAATAACGATGATGATGACCAAATGATAATTTGAATTTTCAGTAATTCACAGATGAGAGATTAATGACGATGTAAATAGTGTAAATTAATTATTCAATGTTTAGGAACATTTGATTAACATGTTCTATGTTCAAATTATACCATGCAAACCATAATTTATGTGATATTTAATATGAGTGATTATTATATGTGTATGTTTAGGCAGATTAATTACTTAATTAAATCCACATTGATGTTAAATTAAAGAGAATTAGGTCTCAGGTTTCACAAATGTCAGTGACGAAAGACATAGTGCTACAGTGATCCTGAGAACCCAAGAGAACTTTATACATTTTTCTTGTTATGTGGATTAAGATAATTTTGGAATAGAAAGGAGATGGTTCGATTTTTGGACAATGACAATTTAACTTTGCATTCGACCATACTCTTAGGTAGGAATTATATTTAAAATGTCTGTCTGACTATCAAAGTAAAATAAATTTGTTTTTATCTTAGTTGTGATCTGATGATGGTGTGATGTTCCTTTTTCTTTCCTTGTCTTGAGTAAGGCTTATCCGGAAAGGAAGTGGTTTTGCTAGGAATTCAGTTGATGGCGCCCATTTATATTTGAATTATTTTTATTAACTTAAGCCCGTAACGACCCTAGAGATACTTTGTCTCGTGATACCCACTGCTTTTTCGATAACTCAGCTGAATTTCCGACACATTCCTTATTTGACTAGAGGTTCATTTAACTCCGCTCTGTCCCGGAACTCCAGAAATGCGATGCTATAGCAGATGGGTCATCGCATACCCAGGACGAACGGGTATAATATAAATTGTATAGAAGTTGTCCGGAAAATTAAAATTACTTCAAGATATCGAAGTTCGACCACCTCTTGGTCTTGTGACACCAAGAGCCCGCTGATGAGCCAGCTTGGTGTTCCTTGGCGAAACCCCAAACAAGACATGGCATAAACTTAGAAAAATTGCTGAGTTTTAATTCAATGGCCGTGAAAAGCAATATACCATCTTTTTGGAAGCCTTCATAGGAAGCTTGAGCTTTTAGTTCTCGCAGTTAAAAGGCGCAGGTGCGCTTCATAAAAAGGGTGGTAGCACGCAGTTCGCTACCCCGGTGGGGGTCCGGGCTCGGACACCAATAGCCCGCTGATAAGCCAGATTGGTGTCCTAGGCGAAACCCCACACAAGACACGGCACAAACCTAGAAGAATTGCTGAGATTTAATTCACTGGCCGTGAAAACCAATATACCATATTTATAAATAATTTTGTTTGAACCATATTTGATTGTGTGTGAATGTGGACAATTATTGGAGTATTCCCTTTCTTATGCGCTGTGCTTTTCTGGTGCGTTACTGATATAAAGATGGTTGGTTCCTTAGTTTAGGGGCTGCGACAACGCGGTCATGTAGCCCCGTGTACTTTGGGTGTGTGTAGAATCTGTCTGATAACCGGTGTTAATTGTGATGACTGTATTAGTGTGTGTATCTGATATAAAGATGACTGGAATAAAATGCACTAATTCGTAACTGAGTTTATTCCTTTAACCTTCTCTGTATTGAACATAGAATAAGTTGTTTTCCTTTCTCCTGCCCAATTCCTTGTTTAGGCTCCTGGGGAAGGGAGGTGTGGTTATCCCTCCCTATATTATTCTGCTAAGGACCCGTTCCAGTTTTGTACCGAAACTAATGTCCCATTAACACCAACCTACACATATGGGATACATACAGGTTCAGCAATACCCAGTGCGTAAGCGAAACGCACTCACTTACTCATTAAATGCCTCACAATTAAATACATACCTAAAAACATAAATATTTACAATGGAATAATGAAAGAATGCAACACGGTAACCATGGTAACAGAATCTCACAGGTCCATCTATTTCTGTACGACGCAATGCGATTACATTACTGTGAAAGTTTCCAGACGGTTATAAGGTTATCACTGAACCAAATTAAGCTGTAAATTTCATCAATACATACAGTATAATGCGCTTAAGGGGGTCAAGGGGCACTCTAGAATTTTTCACGCAATTTTAACGTGTGATTGTGGTGCGAAAGGTCTTTTCCACCCGACTATAAAGGGTCTCCGAAAACCACATTTAAAGGCCCTTAAATTAACAGTGTCTGTGAAATTCCTAGAAAACTAACTTCGCTCTGATATACCTATGAAGGGATGACAAACCACTAACCACTGCACCAGTAGCTGAATTGATAAAGTCTGATTATTCATATCCAGGATAAATCAGTCATAGCATTCATGATTGAGATTTTGCTAAGTGTACTCTTTACAACTAGATTATTCGCGGGCAAAGCCGCGACGGGTAATGCTAGTTATTATTAATGTAATAATTAACAATCTTCAGCTATTGCTTGAATAATTAATCCTTTGGGTACAAATCAAAATAACGGGGGAGATAACTCACCTAAGGATAAAAATGAGGAAAATAAAATGTAATTTTTGGGAAATTGGAAATTGGAGAAAATTTCAAAGTATGAGAAAAGATTCAAGGAGAAATAATTACAGCTCTGAGATTTGCTGATGACATCGTCATCTTAGCCAACAGACCAGAGGATTTGAATGAGTTTTGGTATGGATTTCGTCTTGAGGAAAGATATCATGATGAAAATTAATGTATGTATGTATGTATGTCTACCCCTTATTATTCCCGTTTTCCAACGGGGTCGGGGATGAGATGCGATGGAAGTCGTTGTGGCGATGTTTTTACGGCCGGATGCCCTTCCTGACGCCAACCTCATGAGAGGAGTTAATGAGAGATGAAATGAATGATGGTGAATGACACTGGGCAAGGATGTGGAAGGAAGCGGCCGTGGCCTGTCAGAAGGTACCGTCCCAGCATTTGCCTGGTGTTGAAAATGGGGAAACCACGAAAAACCATTTCAAGCACGGCCGACGGTGGGGCTTGAACCCACGCGTCTACCGAGTCAGCAGAGAGCTTGGCCCCATGACCTAATGCTTCGCTTTAGCCAGCGTAGCCACTACTGTCGGTCATGATGAAAATTAATAAAAACCAAAATATTGGAATGCAGTAAAAAGAATTCAGAAACTCCTATGGATGCCAAATTGGCAGGTGAAAAGCTGAAGGATGTAGGAGACTTCTGTTAGGAAGCAAAATAACCAGTGATGGACGAAGCAAAGAGGATATAAAAAATAGGTGAGCAAAGGCAAGAAAATAATTTCTACAGTAAAGGAATCTGTTGATATCGAATATAGATTTAGATATTAGGAAGTCGTTTTTAAAAGCCTTTGTCTGGAACATGACGCTCTAGGGAAGTGAAACTTGGACTGTTGGTGCAGCAGAAAAGAGGAGAATTGAAGTGTTTGAAATGTGGTGTCACAGGAGAATGATGAAGATCAGATGGGTAGATAGGGTTATGAATGAAGAGGTATTAAGACGAGTGGGAGAGGATAGATGTTTCTGGCGAGATAGGTTGGTAGGACACATACTATGACACCCAGGAACAGCAAACTTAGTAATAGAAGGAAGGGTCGAGGATAAGACCTGTAGGAGTAGACCAAGGTTAGAATATATAAAACAGATTGCCTCGGTTATAGGGTGTGGTAGCTATGTAGAGATGAAACGATTAGCTCAGGACAGGGGAGCATGGATAGCTCAATAATACCAGTCGAAAGACTGTTGACTCAAACAACAATTTTTGGGTCATTATTTATTATAAATAAATTTTGATTGAATGAAAAATTTGAAACAATATTGAATAAAAAATAATTGAAGCACTAAGGATTAAATTAAAAAAATATAATTCTCACAAGTTATCCCCTGAAATTATTCATCCTAGATGAATATGCTATTCATTTCTGTAGCCAATTGCAATTGCTGAAATAATTATAATAATGATAATAATAATACATAGACTATATTTTTTTTTAATTTCGTTTACGGCCATTAGAAACAATATCAAACAACTGTTTCAGATTCATAGAAGCCTAGGCGGCTTCGGTGGCGTAGTTGATAGCATGCTGAGCTTCTAAGCCCAAGGTCGCGGGTTCAAACCCGGCCGAAGTCGTCGGATTTTTGAAGAGCGTTAAAATCCCTCAGTATGCCTTCCTTCGGAGAAGAAGTAAAGCCGGCGGTTCCATGTCATAGATCTATGACATGTAAAATATCCTTCCACTAACTAAACTTGTGTGAAGCTAAATTTCTAGGTTAGATTTCGTTAAAACGCCCTATCAACGTTCCAATGTTCACCACTACTGTCGACCAAAATATTATGTGCACTCGAGTTTGAAGGTTGTTTGTGAAGTAATCAAATAGACCTGCATAAAATCCAATAACATCATCATTTTCGTCATTCTATTGTACATTAGTTCATGTAGGTTTGGGATTTTTAATTTATATTTTAATATTTTTTTATCGCAGTTGAAACACAAAAAGTGCCCATTATTAAGCGTGTTTCAACCATGCGTCACATTTAAGAATTATTATCTCAAAACCCCGTCATCAGATTGAATCCAAATTTTAACACAAAATACATTGGAATGTTTTTTAAATAGTTTATTAATTTCAACAAACACCAAACAAAGTTGTTATTATTTTTATAAGGTAACCTTTTCTCGACTCAGGGTGTTTTGAAAATGTAGTTCTTGGTCGCGTTGCAATCCTTATGCAGTACATCAAAAGGTTATGCTGTATGACTGTGAAATACGTCAATTAATTCACTTATTTTATATCGGTTTGTATTTGTACCGGAAAATAAGACATGGTTTCGCAGCTAGCCCATCATTTCCGAATGAGGCGTGCCATGACGCATGATGGGATCCATCTCGGCAACGCTGTACAGCTTTCACCGTATCGGCTAGCTGCGGAACCATGTCTTATTTTCCAGTACAAATACAAACCGATATAAAATAAGTGAATTGATTTACGTGACCAATAACTACATTTTCCAACCACCCCGAGCCGAGAAAAAAGTTACCTTACAAAAATTATAACAACGTTGTTTCTTGTACACACAAAATTTTGAAATTAATAAATCAGTTATAAAACATTCCAATGTATATTGTGTTAAAATTTGGATTCAATCTGATGACGGGTGTTTGAGATAATAATTCATAAATGTGACGCATGGTTGAAACACGCTTAAAAACGGGCACGTTTTGTGTTCCAACTGCGATAAGAAATATTAAAATATAAATTAAAAATTCCAAACCTATATGAGCTAACGTAAAATAGAACGACAATACAATACAAAACTCTTTATTTCCAGAACCTGCATCATACAGAATTGGATACGTCACACAACATACAGTTAAATTTACATATTTACTACTTTTTTTACATAATTAAACAGTTACATGTTTCTTTAAAATTCACTTAAAGAATACAACATTTTCTGGGCTAGGTATATCTTGAGAGAGTTTCTGAACCCAGTTCCAGTCAAAGATTTTAAGTGGTTTGGAAGCTTATAGTGGTATATAGCTACTTTTTTGAAAGGATCCTTTTCTGCATAATTGTTTATTTACCCTCTTTTGAAAATAGTCATTCTGCCCTCTGGTTTCATGATTGTGGACATTGTTGATTGTGACAACTTTATGTTGATTTTCCCTTACAAGCAAGATAACTTTGAAAATATACAATGAAAATATTGTTAAAATATTATGCTTCTTAAATGCAACTCTGCAAGATTCTCTCGATTTCAACCCAAACAAGTATCGTATTAATCGTTTCTGCAGTTTAAATATTCTCTCCATATTCCTATTTGCTGCCCCACCCCATATCTCAATGCCGTATGATATCTGTGAATGTATTAATCCATAGTAGACTGTTAATTGGTATTCGCTGCTTAAGTATATTGAAATTCTCTTTAAAACGAAGGAGTTTTTGTTAATTTTTTTACAGATTTCATTTATATGCTCTTCCCATGATAATTTATGATCTATTGTAATACCCAAAAATGTTGCTGAGGCTACCTGTTGAATTTCATCAGATCCAAAGTAAAGATTTCGATCTACTTCTAAATTAGTTCCCTTATACTTGTTAAATATTACAAAGTTGGTTTTTGAAGAGTTTACACTTAACATTATCTCTTTAAAATATTGAGTGACAAGATCAATACTATTTTGAGTTTCTTGAAGAGTAATTGTTTTATTACAGTTCCAGTTCAAAATTGAGGTATCATCTGCATACGAAACAACCAAACTATTTTTTGACTGTGGTACATCATTTACATAGAGAATAAAAAGGGGACCAAGGATTGAAACTTGAGGTACACCTTTTTTAACTAATCCAGGAGTGGATTGGAACTTGGATATATTTTCACCATTCTTAAAAGGAATTTCTGTAAATTGCCATCTATTATTCAAATATGATTTTAACAGTTCCAATGCTATTTCCCTTATACCATAAGCCTCTACCCTATCCAATAATAATTGATGATCTACTGTATCAAATGATTTTGTCAAATCTACGAAAACCCCAACAGCACATTTATTATCATCAAGAGAAGCAAGCATTCATAAAATTCTGCAATGGCATTTATAGTTGATAAGCCCTTCCTGAAACCAAACTGATTCTTATTTATTAAAGCATTCTTATCAATAAACTCAATTATTCTATGGTAAATCACATACTCTAAAATTTTACAAAATGTAGAGATAAGGGTGATCGGTCTGTAGTTACCTAGTTGATGTCTGTCACCCTTTTTAAAAATTGGTTTAACAACGGATAGCTTTAGTATATCTGGGAAGATGCACTTTAAGAGACACATATTTATCAGTTCTGTAAGAATGTCTAGGATTGGACAATAGCACTGTTTCAACAACCGGGGTGAAATTTCATCCCAACCATGACTATGTTTACTTTTTTATTTTCTGACTATCGTACTTATTTCATCTTTGGTAGTTGGTTTCAGGAAGATTGACTTATTACATGTGATTTGCTTTATACTGCTATTACCACATTTATTAGCCTACTTTCGATTTTTGCAAAAAATGAAAGTAGACTTATGAGATCACTACAGGGCGAAAAAAAAGTGTGTCTGTCTGTGTGTGTGTATGTGTGTGTGAGTCTGTGTGTGTGTGTGTGTGTGTGTGTGTGTGTGTGTGTGTGTGTGTGTGTGTGTGTGTGTGTGTGTGTGTGTGTGTGTGTGTGTGTGTGTGTGTGTGTGGACTCTGAATGTCTGTCCCCCCCTATCAATTCGAACACGGTGAGCGCAAATTGAACGAAATTTGGTACAAAGGTAGCACTAGCAGAGGACACCTCAGTGTCATGTTTTATATCGCCGCCATCTAGACGGAAACGTAATGGCGGCCACACAAATGTTCAAAGCTTAAATCAAATTACGACTAACCTAATCATCCGATCTCTACCAAATTTTGCAACAACATACCTTTATGGGGGCAGCATCATTTGACCAAAGTAATAGGTCATCAGCCTAATAGTTTGCGGATGGCGGCCATCTTTGTGTGAAAATCGATTGCCCCTATTAATTCGAACACGGTGAAACCGAATGGAACGAAATTTGGTACAGAGGTAGTACTAGCAAAGGGCACCCCAGTGTCATGTTTTATATCGCCGCCATCTTGACGGAAACGTAATGGCGGCCACACAAATGTTCAAAGCTTAAATCAAATTACGACTAACCTAATCATCCGATCTCTACCAAATTTTGCAACAACATACCTTTATGGAGGGAGCATCCTTTGACAAATCTAATAGGTCATTAGCCTAATAGTTTGCGGATGGCGGCCATCTTTGTGTCAAAATCGATAACCCCTATTAATTCGAACACGGTGAAACCGAATGGAATGAAATTTGGTACAGAGGTAGCACTAGCAAAGGGCACCCCAGTGTCATGTTTTATATCGCCGCCATCTTGACGGAAACGTAATGGCGGCCACCCAAATGTTCAAAGCTTAAATCAAATTACGACTAACCTAATCATCCGATCTCTACCAAATTTTGCAACAACATATCTTTATGAAGGGAGTATCCTTTGACAAATCTAATAGGTCATTAGTCTAATAGTTTGCGGATGGCGGCCATCTTTGTGTCAAAATCGATTACCCCTATTAATTCGAAAACGGTGAAACCTAATGGAATGAAATTTGGTACAGAGGTAGCACTAGCAAAGGGCACCCCAGTGTCATGTTTTATATTGCCGCCATCTTGACGGAAACGTAATGGCGGCCACACAAATGTTCAAAGCTTAAATCAAATTACGACTAACCTAATCATCCGATCTCTACCAAATTTTGCAACAACATACCTTTATGGAGGGAGCATCCTTTGACAAATCTAATAGGTCATTAGCCTAATAGTTTGCGGATGGCGGCCATCTTTGTGTCAAAATCGATAACCCCTATTAATTCGAACACGGTGAAACCGAATGGAATGAAATTTGGTACAGAGGTAGCACTAGCAAAGGGCACCCCAGTGTCATGTTTTATATCGCCGCCATCTTGACGGAAACGTAATGGCGGCCACCCAAATGTTCAAAGCTTAAATCAAATTACGACTAACCTAATCATCCGATCTCTACCAAATTTTGCAACAACATATCTTTATGAAGGGAGTATCCTTTGACAAATCTAATAGGTCATTAGTCTAATAGTTTGCGGATGGCGGCCATCTTTGTGTCAAAATCGATTACCCCTATTAATTCGAAAACGGTGAAACCTAATGGAATGAAATTTGGTACAGAGGTAGCACTAGCAAAGGGCACCTCAGTGTCATGTTTTATATCGCCGCCATCTTGACGGAAACGTAATGGCGGCCACACAAATATTCAAAGCTTAAATCAAATTACGATTAACCTAATCATCCGATCTCTACCAAATTTTGCATCAAATTACCATTATGGAGGGAGAATCCTTTGACCAAACTAATAGGTCATTAGCCTAATATATTGCGGATGGCGGCCATCTTTGTGTGAAAATCGATTCCTCCTATTAATTCGAACACGGTGGAACCGAATGGAACGAAATTTGGTACAGAGGTAGCACTAGAAAAGGCCACCTCAGTGTCATGTTTTATATCACCGCCATCTTGACGGAAACGTAATCGCGGCCACCCAAATGTTAAAGGCTAAAATGTAATTACGACCAACCTAATAATCTAGTCTCTACCAAATTTTGCAACAACAAATCTTTATGCGGGAAGCATATTCTGACCAAACTGCTAGATCATCAACCCAATAGTTTGCAGATGGTGGCCAAGTATGTGTGCAAATCGATTCCCCTATCAATTCAAACACGGTGAAACCGAATTGAACGAAATTTGGTACAGAGGTAGCACTAGCAGAAGGCACCTCAGTGTCATGATTTATATCGCCGCCATCTTGACGGAAACGGAATGACGGCCACCCAAATGTTAAAAGCTTAAATCAAATTTCGACCATCCTAATAATTTGATCTCTACCGGATTTTGCAACAACATGCCTTTTTGTGGAAAGCATCTTATGACTGACTGCAAGGTCATCAGCACAATAGTTTGCAAATAGCGGCCATGTATGTGTGCAAATCCATTCCCCAGATCAATTCAAACACGGTGAAACCGAATTGAATGAATTTTTTTACAGAGGTAGCACTAGCAAAGGGCACCTCATATTCATGTTTAATATCCCTATAGCACGTTGTATTTCAACAAGCTACTACAACCAACATTCAATTATACTCCTTGAAAAGGACTAAGAGTTATAACAATACCCATGCATTTAGGAGAAAGTAGGCTATATGTTCTTTACTGAACATCTTGTTTCCTACAATATTATGATCATTACATTTTGCTCTATTACTGTTTACATTCACACTGTTCCTAATGGGTGGCTGAATGAAATAATCATTGAATGCTGTTACTACGTGTAAAGGTGCATTAACAACATTGTTATTGATATTTATCGAAATATTTTCCCATGTGTTGCTTTTACTAAGACCTGAAATATCTTTAGCTATTTGCCATACTTCTTTGGCAAAGTTGTTAGAATTTGTTATTCAATTTTCATATTCTTGTGGTTTAATTGTTTTATTTCTTCATAATATTCTACTTTAAATGTTTTATAGTTATCTTTATAAAGCTTCAATCCTGTTTGCTTGTAGCTATCGAAAGCATCAATCATGTTTTGTTTTTTCCTATGGCACAGATCAGACAGTTTTGTTGTTTTAGTGGTCTGGTGATTCCTGTTTATTCTTTTAACTAGTGGGCAGGATAAATTAAGACACACTTTAAAAATAGAACAGAATGTTTTCCAGGAAGCATTTACATCCCTAATATTCCTCACTACCCCCCACTCAACATTACCAAGTTCTTCTGTGAGTTTCATTACATTATTGTGGGAAACTGTTTCCAGATCATGACACTCACAAGCATCGAATATAGAACTGAATTATCTATTAATAACAATGAAACTGATTAAAATACAGTAGAGAATTAAGGGGATGTGTTTCGCGGCTCGTCGGAACTCGGAATATTGCTTCTCTTCTTTTTATTCTCAGACAATGGCGCTGAGCTTACTCCTGCGCCCCCTAGATCCCATACTCGGCCGACTTGATCCTCATCCGGCTCCCACATTCGGCCGTCCTGATCCTCATCCGATCCGGATGAAGAAGATACACCCGGCCAGGGCCTCATGAACTCCGCACAGGACGATGTGATTCTTGGTCCAGCATGGTCTCCTTCTCTGCTGACGTCATATGTGTCGTTGAGTTTAACTCGAGTCACTCGATAAAGTCCTAGACTTTTGGTTTTTATTTTCAGATGTGGACCGATCTGAGTGCATTTGATGGCAACCAGGTCGTCGACCTGATACTTATTAGGCTCCTTACGTCGTCGGTTGAATTCAGCACGATTTTCTGTACCTTTTCTATCTGCTTTTTTGCATCTTCTCTCATCTGATCACGTTTTTCGTTGAACGAATCGATCAGCTCCTCTTCGATGAGTTGCACTATACATAGATCATTTTGGTTGTGCATTCTGACTCCTGTCAGCAGCTCGAAAGGTGACATTCCGATGCTCCTCTTGAACGTAGAGTTGATAGCTCGTTGGACGGATGGTACAACCTTGTACCATTTTGTCGGATCGCAATGCTAAGTTTAGTGATGATCTTGGTCACTGTTGAGTTAACTCTCTCGATTTGACCATTGGCTCTTGGCAGTCCAGCTGTGATCAAGACGTGCTTGATACTCTGCGATTTACAGTAGTCCTGGAACTCATGGGAGGTGAACGATGGCCCCCTGTCGGTGATCACTTGAACTGGGTTTCCAAAGTTCGTCCTCTGAAACTCCATCTTTTCAATCGTCTCGGCCGATTTGGTAGTTTTCACAGGATACAGCCAGGTGAACTTCGTGAAGGCGTCTATCACACAGAAGATGTGTTCATATCCCTTGTGTGTAGACTTAAGTGGTTCAATGTGATCCATTTGGTAGGTGTGCAATGGCACACTCTCCTTGAACATCGGATGTAACCAACCTTCTTTCTTGCCTGCCTTCCTGTTAACCGCCAGACACTTCACACAGTTGGCTATGACTCGTTTCACCTTGTTGGCCAAGTCTGGAATATAATATTCCTGCTTCGCATCTTCTTCAGTCCTTTTATCAGCGTAGTGTCCCTTCTCATGTGCAGCTCTGATGATTTCATGGTGCATTGCCCACGGGACCACCAACGTCTCTCGCCCGTCAACAAATTTAAACAGCAGTCCATCTCTGACGATGAAGTTTTCGTAAGACCCTTTCTCCAGTGTCGCTTTTATCGCTGTCAATCCTTCGTCTTTTCTCTGGGCGATTTTGAACCTCGCTGTAAGGCCATCAGGGAATCCAAACATCACTGCTGGACATCGGCTCAGGGCATCGACATGTTTCATCCTGGTTGCAATTCGGTGTTCGATGGTATAGTCAAACTCCTCCAAGGCCATAGCCCATCTAGCTACTCGTGGGACCAGGTCCCTTTTGTGCATTGTCTTTTGGAATACCATACAGTCAGTCACGATCTTGAACGGAATTCCAAGCAAGTACACCCTATACTTTTTTAATGCATTCACCACAGCTAAGATCTCGAGCTCGTAACTGCTGTATTTTTCTTCCTGTATCGTCGTCTTTTTACTCATGTATGAGACTGGATGTAGTTTGTTGTCCTCTGGGTACTTTTGCAACAACACAGCGCCATACCCACTCTTGCTGGCGTCAGTGTGCAGCTCCGTCTCATATTTCGAGTTGTATACCTTCAACACAGGTTCTGAAGCGAGAAGACGTTTGAGCTCAACAAATACACATCGTTGTTCCTCGCCAAACTTGAACTCCGGCTTACCTCTCAACAGATCGCTCAGTGGTTTGGCTACAATCGAGAAATATGGGATACATTTTCTAAAATAGCCAGCCAATCCGAGAAAGCTCTGCAGCGCAGCGATCGTCTTTGGCTCCGGGAAGTTTTGTACAGCAAGGACCTTCTCAGTGGCGGGTTGAATCTGTCCACGTTGAATAGTGTATTCAAGGAACTGTACCCTCCTCTTCAGAAACTGGCACTTCTCGAAGTTGATTTCCAGCCCATACTCTGCAGCTAATTCCAACACTCGTCTCAATCGTAGGAGTGCCTCGTCGTCATCCTTCACTGGGATGATTAAGTCACCCATATAGGTAAACACTATGTTCTCTCGGATTAACTCCCAGAGCACAGCTTTAATAAAGCGTTGGAAGACTGCAGGTGAGTTGGTAAATCCAAATGGGACTTTTTTGTACTGGTACTGTCCAGAACGCGTTACGAATGACAAATATCGTCGACTTCCTTCTTCGACTTCCACGTGAAAGAATCCGTTCCTGAGATCCAAGGTGCAGAACACCATAGCATCCTGTAACTTGTCCAGAAAATCCTCTATAACTGGCATGGGAAATAGATCCCTAACCACGATTGAGTTCACTGGACGAAAATCAGTACAAAGTCGCTTTTTTCCATTTTTCTTTTTGACTACCACCACTTGGCATGTATATTATGATTGACTCGGTTCTATGATATCTTCCTCCAGCCACGCCTCGACTTGCTCATCGACAAACTCGTTCTCAAGCGGTGCCATTCGTCTGGGCCTGCTAAATATCGGTTTTTCTTCTTTCAAGGTGATCTTCATCTTGACATCAGTAGATTTCGTCTTCTTTGGTACATATCTCGCTACCAAATCCTGGATCTGTTCCCTTTTCTCCTCATCAACGCAGTTTTCGATATCCAATTCCTGTTCGTCGGCTACCCTGATCAACATCATTGGGACCTCTAGTTTCTTGATGGTAACTCCTTGCTTGCTCACGATAACGTCACCCTGATTCAATAGATCGTTACCAATAATCATGTCCCACTCCATAGTATCATCAGAAACAACATAGACGTTGGTTTGGAACTCCAGCTCGTCTACCTCAACGACTGTTGTGAAGTTACCTTGAGGAGCAACAAAACCATTACCGAATCCTTTCAAAACAAGATCCGTGCTCTTCAATCCTGGGGAACCCATGGTCTTATGGATGTTTTGTCGCAGTAGGTTATAAGGAGTGCCACAGTCGATAAGTGCCTGAAGTTTCTGCTAACCCAAACCAACCTCTTTGAACTTGAGGCAGCTTTTCTTTTCATCAATAAGATTGATACCTTGAATATTCCACTTATCGCTCTTCCTCTCTTTTTTGCACTCGGATGAAATGTGGCCAAACTCGTTTCAGTTGAAACATCTCTTGCCTTTATCCTTGTGCTCACATTCCTTTGAACTATGATCAGATCCACCGCAATTATAACATCTATCTCCACTACTCGCCTCTTTCTTCTTTGTACTGCCCCAGCACTTTCCGTCCTACTCGTTGGCACTATTGGCACTTCCTTGAAAATTACTGTTAATATACGTTGTGCTTTTCTTTGGCAAAGACTTCGCCGCCATCTCATAACTTCTCATTTTCTCCTTGAAATCCTTGGAATTTTTTGCTCCATAGAGAAGAAGTCTTGATCCTGAATCGTCTTAGATCCCATCAATCACGTACTGACACAGAGAAATTTGCTCAACATCACCTCTACTGGCGATTTCCTTCATCACAAGAAAGTACTCCTGTAGAGATTCGTCGCGCTTTTTTCGTCGCTGGGTTAACAACTTGTGGATTTCTGCACTGCTTGCCGCCAAGTCAAACTCCTTTTTCAAGGCCTTCTTCATTGCAGTCCAGGACGTCAGTCCTTTCCCACCTTGAATAAAAAGCTTAGCTAAACCATCGAGTGATTTCTTAGCGAAAATAAACTTTTGCAGCTCACTCCATCCCATCAAGATTGACGTCTCCTCAAAATCTGCGATCCATTTCTTCACTGGGTAACCATCCTTACCGTTAAATGTTTTCATAGCGCCCTCTACGTCGCGGAACGACAATGAAAACTTATGTTGTTCTCTATACCTTCTGTGCTGGTCTTCCTCTTCACTCTCTTCGTCTTCTTCGTCTTCTTCGTCTTCTTCATCTTCGTCATCATCGTCTATATTAGTTGCGAGTTCATCCAATTATCTCAAGTAATAACAAATGGTGTTAATCATTACCTCCTTTGTCCCGATCAAAGTATTAAGAATCTCAGAAACACGCAACAGATCAGCCTTGGAAAATGTTTCTTCGATAAATTTCTTCTTAGCTTCCTCTTCAATGGAATTTTCGTCAAAATCGAATCCAGGAAACTCTCGCAGTCGCTTTCGATTCTTCCTGTCGTCTGGTATATGCTCGAAAATGAGGTTATGTAAAAATTTGATTGCTTTGACCGGAGCATCACTTAAGTTCTTATTTATTTTCTCTATTGCACCGAGTGTAGTCATCTTATTTGTTTACTCACGTCTGTCCAGTAGTTTTCCTTCAATATCGCTTCCTCATAACCTCGCAATCAAACCTGTTTAACCTCATTCACCAAACCGGTGATATTTGTAGGTGATATCGTTGAATACCGCTTCCGGTCGTTTCTCTCTGACGAGTCGCTATCCTCTTAACAAATCCACAATCCTCTGTCGTCGTTTAGATTCCGACCCTCGTCGTCGTCGTCACGGCACCACTAATTGTCACTGAAACTTAAGAACAAATTTTGCTAGCCTATGAATCCTCGTCGTAGATTAACACGTCGTGGGCTCACAAAACTGCACGTCGTCTCGTCGTCAGCGTCGTAGGCAACAGCAACAAATATGATTAGCCGTCCACTTCGTCGAAAATAGCGTCGTATTTTGCGTCGTACTTGGTGTCGTGGATTGCGTCGTAACTCGTTATTTCAGTCCATCCCGGACGAGCCCCCATTTGTGGTAAACTGTTTCCAGATCATGACACTCACAAGCATCGAATATAGAACTGAATTATTTATTAAAAACAATGAAACTGATTAAAATACAGTAGAGAATTAAGGGGATGTGTTTCGCGGCTCGTCGGAACTCGGAATATTGCTTTTCTTCTTTTTATTCTCAGACAATGGCGCTGAGCTTACTCCTGCGCCCCCTAGATCCCATACTCGGCCGTCTTGATCCTCATCCGGCTCCCACATTATTATTAGAAACATTTCGAGTGTACTTCAATGCAGACTGATTTAATTGAGATTCATGAGGAAATGCAATTTTTTATTCCGGCCACGATGGTCAGATACAACATTTTCCACAACAGTGCAATTACTTAATTCGTCTGGCATGTTAGTAATAATGTAATCGATTAATGATTCAGAATGCTTAGTTACCCTAGTTGGCTCCTTGACAAGATTATTAAGGCAAAATGCAATACAATGTCTTTGAATGTCTCGAGGGACCTGTCATGTGCAAACCAGTCTATATTGAAATCACCGAATACTATTATGTTTCTATATTTTTTGGCTACTTTATTCGGAAGTAAATCAAACTGTCTTAGGAATATTTCCATATTTCCACTTGGGGCTCTATATACTCCTGCAATAAATATATCAAAATTATCATTCAGCTGAATTAAAATACCTGCAACATCGTACAGTATTGGGGACGCATTATCAAATCAAGTGTTGAGCTCGTACTCAAATACAAAACGCCGGATTACTGGGAGTGCCGGAGAGCTGAGATGCCGGATTACAGAGTGAGTACTGTATATTGAAAGGAAAGTGATTAGTCCCTTGTGCATAGATTTACACGAGTAAACATTGTTTGGCATGAGTCACCTTCCGTGATCTCAAGAGTAGTAGATGTAGTAGAGTAGTTCCAACTTTTGCTACCAGATGCCACTGACACCTACTGTCGACCAAAGTATTATGTGCACTCGAGTTTGAAGGTTGTTTGTGAAGTAACCAATAGGCCTACATTGAATTCAATAACATCATCATATTTGCACACTAGACACGGTCAACATTTGAATAAGATAGGTAAGGAAGTCTTAGTTGTGAAATAAGTAAAATTATTAACATGAAGTTAAAGGAAAAGGTAGACACCATTACATCACAGTGGGCACTTGGGTATCAGAACCAGGGAAACTGTTAGAAGAAGCTGGATCTGAAAAATAGTGCTCGTCATGGTAGCCTTATTTCATTCATCCGTTTGACATGTCCAAACCATCTCAATCTGTTTTGCTCCAGTTTGTCATTTAATTTCTGTACTCGCCAGTTCTTTCCGTATATCTTCATTTCTCACACTACAATACACAATGGAATAGGCCTAACTTCATTTTAACACAATACAAATAACACAATTTTACAACAAATCCGTAAATTAGTCAACAAATGTCAGTGAGAGGGTTGACACTGTTTTCTCTTGGTAAGATATTTGACAGAGCACAGCGGAGATCACTTGCAACATCAAGTGTTTCTATGACACTCAGCGTTGAAAATCCTGACTCGCATAGATATGTCTTTGAAAATGTAAGTTCAAACTGTTCAAAGCTTCAAAGAAATCACAAATATATGCCACCGAGACGATAAAATTGGCATAATTTTTCTCCTTACAACACAGCAAATTCCTTATTTCACCTCCAACCTCGCGGCTCCGCAGAGGTTTGTGGCGACAGTTGGCAATTACCAGTGCTTTTGAACAATTGAATTGGTGCGACAATCACCTGGAGAGATTCGAAAAATGTTTATTTTACAAAATTGTATTATTCGAGTTAAAAAAAACTAAATTCGGAAATCACTTCACGCCCCCCTTGATAAAGCCCCACGCCCCCCAGATTGGGAACCCCTGCCTTAAAGGAAAGGCTAGGGAATTTAACCGGAAAATTACAAAAGAGGTTGATTTCTGAGATGATTTCCAATTGATGCATATTTCCAGCCGTCTCCTTCAAAGGAATAACGAGAGTTATATGATGTATTTTTGTACTTTTTTATGTCGTATAGTACAATTTATTAAAACTGATTTTCAAATGATATCTGCGTTTTTCTCGATATTTTCCAGTAATCCGGCGTTTTCGGTAATCCGGCAGTGCGCTGGTCCGATATCTGCCGGATTACCGAGAGAGCACTGTACTCTACCATTCTGTGCCATACCAGTGCTGTTTCAAGTTGTAGCAAGTTTTGTGTTCCTTATTAGTCCTATATGCAGGAATTTAGTGCTGATTATACTGTTGCACCGGGGGCTGTTGCACTGGGGGTTATTGCAGTCTTGTTTTGTGCATTAGAA
The DNA here is from genome assembly GCA_946902985.2 of Meconema thalassinum. Classification (NCBI taxonomy): domain Eukaryota; kingdom Metazoa; phylum Arthropoda; class Insecta; order Orthoptera; family Tettigoniidae; genus Meconema; species Meconema thalassinum. The sequence continues at coordinate 46,528,834 of OX336399.1, read as the reverse complement.
ATTTCTATTATGTTTTGTTTAGTTTGTATGAGGGGTCTAGATGCAAAACTCACATTCTCCACTTTTGTTTGAAATTGAGTTAGCAACACTCACTCACTCACTCACTCCGTTGGCTTCTCTGGGACGTGACAATCCCGTGCCGCTCTCACTATCTGCCTCCTATCCAGCGCAGTATTCTCCCACCCAGTAATACCCATTTGTCTGCAGTCAGAGGTCACCTCATCTTGCCATCTACTCCTAGGTCTTCCAGGGGGTCTCGAGCCTTCGATCTTCTTCTCGTACACCTGGCGAACTATTCTGGCAGCGTCCATTCTGATAACATGCCTTGCCCATTGTAGCCGTTTCGCTTTCATGACGTCCACTACCCTGGGTTGATTGGCTAACTTGTACAGCTCATGATTTGATCTGAGAACCCATCTTTGTGTTTCCTGGTCAAAAATGGGGCCGAAAATTTTTCTATATATTTTGTTTTCGAAGACTGTAAGTTGGTGTGCCTCCCTGTTGGTCACACTCCATGTTTCGGCTCCGTATAGCAGTACTGGCCTGATGATCGTGTTGTATAGTTTTAGTTTTGTTTTCCTGGTCAAAAGTTTGGAGGAAAGTAATTTATGCAGGGAAAAGTAAACTTTGTTTGCATTCCGTAATCTAATTTGGTGTTCAACTTGTCTTCTATTGCAGTCATTTATATTTACCCCCAAGGTATTTGAAGTTTGAGTTAGCAAGGCATCCTTATTCTTCGTTCCAAACTACACACGACTATCTTAGTGCTGAAAAGCCAAACTCACAATATCCAGTGGTTTTCAAATGCCAAGAACTCAATTTTGATGCAAAACTAACAATCTCCACACTGTTTAGTTGCAAAGAGCACATTCTCCCTGTTGGCCAATCACAAGACAGCTTCTGGTCATGTGACTTTCTACAGCTGCGAGCCAATATTATTATTGTCTGTTCAACTCGTAACTTTACATAATAAATAAATAATATAAGTGTATTCCAACAATGCAATTGGTTTCATTTGTCTACATTTTTCACAAACTCACCCAACTTGTCTATTGTTTTGTCTGAAATAATTAATTTTGTTTAGTGTCAAAAGTAACATTCTCCATCTTGTTCAGACACAAGACTCACAGTCTCCAATGTTTGAATGCAAAAGTCACATTCTCCAAAATTAAAACCTATTTTTCAGATAAATTATTATAAATAAAGAAACAAGTTTATACAAGAAGGTGTAATTAAGTATAGCCTGCAACAAAAGCAAAGTCTCTTAGAGATTCCATTAGTTACATACATTTAAGAAGTGCTTTTAGTTCCTGTAAAATTAGAAAAAGTGGAGAACGTGAGTTTTGCATCTAGACCTCTGATTTTATATGATAAAGGTCCAAATACTATCATATCTGGTATTTTGTGAAAACCAATCCCATTGACAAGTAAGGAAAATTTCAACTATTAAGTTGTGTGTTGAACAAAGAGTGGGCCTACAAGCCACATAGGTGGAAGAAAAAGTAAAATTGTACAAAAAATGTGGGACACTAACCTCTGATATCCAACTCTGACTGTCATTGCCCTGCCACTGAGCCAATACGTTGGACATGCTAATGCATAAACCCTCAACATAAGCTCAGAGGTAAAGTAACGGAAACCTAAGTTGGAGGTTGCAAGTTCGTGTCGTGTATGCGCCTGATATTATAATTTTCTACTCTCCATCAATATGGTTTGTACACTTAGTGAAATCCACGCCTAATATCCGAAATTCTCTATGCCCATTTACAGGATATTTCCTTGAGAAGCTTGGTCTGCATTCTTCCATGTTTACCGTAGAGTCTTATAAGTTACATTCCACATTTATTGTATTTATAGCTTGATGTTTGTATTCTTACAGATCTGTCCACTGGATCCAGTTGAACAGCAAGTTGCATGAAGCAGACCTCGACAAGAATGCAGTTACAATAGTCTGGTTCTTTTTATACTACAGTATACAGGGTATTTCATATAAAATAAGAGCGCCAAGCGGCGGCTTTGTTAACCGCAGCTGCGGTCACCTTCGCCGAGCTTGTGGCGCACCACGGCCCCCTGCTGTAGTATTGAAAGCGCGCGCATAGTACACACGAGGGCTGTTTTCTTTTCTTCTTCAAGTTCCGATGGACTGTATAAAACTAACAGATTGACGTTACCAAAATTGACCTTGCAATAAGCGTGCAGGTGCTGAGTCGCCGGTCTAAACCTCAAGTGCTAACATGGTGAGACAGTTATCATTGCAACATTGCATTTTTTTAATGTAAAACTTATTTTAAGTACGAGTCGGCTCGGCGGGTACGTGATGCATTTGTTCAGCAATTTCCTGATGAAGTGCCACCTTCACTAGCACAGATTCACGTACAGTAATTGCAAATCAAGGTTGCAGGTTCGTATCCTGGCGCAGTCAGCTGGCATTTGAGGGTGCGCAAATGCGAGGGAGCCGTGTCCATAGATTTACTGGCACGTTAAAGATCCCCTTCGGGGCAAAATTCCGGCACCCCGGCGTCTCTAAAATCAAGTGTAGTTAAAAGGGACGTAAAACCAATAACATTATACTAAGTAATTGCAAATAAGTTTGACTCTACTGGCTCGGTGCTCAATAAAAAACATGCCCGCACATGAACAGTTTTAATAGAAGATGAGCTAGATGACATTGGCGAGAATCTTGAACGGTCTCCGAATAAATCACTCACAAAATTAGCACAAGTAGCGGTTTCGGTTTCATCAACAATAACTAACTAAATAAAGTAAGATTTCAGCATTGTACACACGCTAGCAAGGCCACTGCATCATATAGGATTGTACACACGCTTAAAGCAGGGGGCCTTGGCACGCCACATGCTCGGCCAAGGTGGCCGTAGCTGCGGTTAACAAAGCTGCCGCTTGGCGCTTTTATTTTATATGAAAGACCCTATAAATGTACAATGATATGTATTTCTACTTTGTGTAATGAAAAATAAATATAAAAGAACGTTTTCAATCATGGTTTTCATTTATCATTCTCCTTCCTTCTCATCACATTTGTAAGAGGGTCATGGGATTCAAACAAGAATTTTTAACCTGTGTAGAATAGCGAGAGGTGGTGGGGAGTGACAATAGAAGAGAGTTGTGATATTATAGTCAGATTTGGAGGTTATGTAGGTTAGAGAGAAGGGGGGGGGGGGGGAAGGTTATGTCTGGAAACCATTTATAGCATTCAACTAATAAAACGTGTTTGATATGTAATAGAGTTTTAGTTATTTTATTTCATATACTAACATCAGTACAAAAGGAACTATAATATAATTATCAGAATACAGCTGCATATATAGCCTATGTTTGCTGCCAACATTGTACAATGGACAACAAATTTCAAAATGTCTCAAATATATTGTGATACATTTTATCGGAGCTAATGCTGTCAAAGGTTTAAAAAATATATTAATGTTAATTAATCCACATAGGGACTAGCTCTGCGGAATATTCATAAAAATAAGTTGATATCTTAGAGATTTAGTTCCTTATGTTTCCCCTACCGAAGAGAAATGATTGTTTTTTAGAGGCCGGATTTGGGCCGATATATGGAAAAATATTTAACACGCGAGCTGGGACACTGGTATTATATCCTCTTTGGCCGGGATTATGCTGGAGCGAGCGTTAAATAGTACTATCTATTTGCGTTCTTGCTGAGGTCTGAGAGGTAGGAATAAAAACTAAGTCCAACTTCCCACTAATGCGCATGCGTGGGTCATCAACCAATCACAAGTGTCGCCCAACTTGGGAATTTTGGTCTGCCGATAAAGTTAGGCCCAAGGGCGGGTTAGTGGTTGGCAAGGATCATGTAAACTATAAGAGATTCGTCACTTTTGGTTATAGAATTTCCGGGAGAGAGCACCGCCTAAGGCTATGTACCGCTATACCAAGTCTGGCAACATAAAAAGTAAAAAGCCATATGAATGTAGCCTTTATTACACGTAATTGAACAATATGTTCTGCGATGAGTTATTGATTATTGATGAAAATAACACAAACATAACTGCGCCTTTCGCTAGGCGTAGAAATGTATGCCCCGATAGGAAAATAGTACTCTTTGATATATATCAATGTTGGCAATAGATTTGTCACGAAGGATAGAATTATGCCGTTCTAGAGCTTAATTCACCTTTAGGCTAATTAAACATTGCTCTCCTACTCTACAGAATTGTTGGGATATTCGGTGAATATAAAGAAAACTGTCCAAATGCACACTCTATATTGACATAACCTCACTTTTGCCTAGCATGCCGGCTGCCACCCACCCCTCCCCATAGCCGTAAACCACAAATTTTATTGCAATGCAAAGGAGAATGGGTAGGAAAACAAACAAGAGATGAAATGGACACATTTATTCTCTCTATATATTTTTATTCGAGAATAGTCCATATTGTCCACTAGTTTTACACATGGTCAACTCCAGGAAGATGAAAATTGCCGTATTGTTCTTACTATCATTATAATTCTTACATCCCGGTGCTTGGCAATTTTTCCTCCCTTGCAGTGGCATGATTGACTCTCAATTCAATTCAAATAAACATTCAAAATACCCAACAAATCACAACAACCAACACCACCACGAGGAAAATCAATCAAAACAGACCATTCCCGCTTCCGTCAGTCTGTTTGCTGTGAGCGTTGGGTGAGTGCCAACTACGGAAACATAGTACTGAAATTAATTCTTCATTGGTTGGCAGAACATCTATAGCGGAGCTTTATCGAACCACACGCGCTCCCTATGATCTGTCATCCCCCTGGTGGTTGGGACGATGCTGGAGCGAGCGGACCGGGAAGCCATTGGACTGGGCGAGCGCTCCTCCCGGCTAGCTTAATTACAGGGGGGGACTCTATGTCGCTTGGTTTAAAAAGATAAAGAGTTCATTGACCCTCTGTTATGTGGATATCGTACCACGTAGGGGCTATCCTCATATGTTTCCCATTCCCCGATTATCCAGTCTACACTCCTACTTCCTTCACCACCCTCCTGGAATATTCTTGCCTATATTAAGCTCGACATTTTGTTCTAAGTCCACAAGTGTCAGTATCCACCATGGTTTCTTTCCTCGACGTTGTACTTTTCGTCATCTGGTGTTCTCTCAATTATTATACGTCTTTTTTTCTGCAGAGAAAATTTCACTAGTCCACGTGGAATCGAACCATCGACCTTACGATTGTCAGTCCAACACTCTGACCTCTAGACCAACAGATCATGTAGAACATGGCCGCATAAAAGTGAATCATTAAGTGCACTATTACGTATTACCATATATTTTCTACTAGATTGCGCTCTTGCTGAGGTCTGAGAGGTAGGAATAAAAACTAAGTCCAACTTTCCACTACTGCGCATGCGTGGGTCATCAACCAATCACAAGTGTCGCCCAACTTCGGTTATTTTGGTCTGCCGATAAAGTTAGGCCCAAGGGCGGGTTAGTGGTTGGGACGATTCTGGAGCGAGCGGACCGGGAAGCCATTGGACTGGGCGAGCGCTCCTCCCGGCTAGCTTAATTACAGGGGGGACTCTATGTCGCTTGGTTTAAAAAGATACAGATTTCATTGACCCTCTGTTATGCGGATATCGTACCTCGTAGGGGCTAATCTCATGTTTCCCATTCTCCGATTATCCAGTCTACACCCCTACTTCCTTCGCCACCCTCCTGGAATCTCCTTGCCTATATTAAGATCGACATCTTGTTCTAAGTCCACAAGTGTCAGTATCCGCCATGTTTTATTTCCTCGACGTTGTACCTCTCGTCATCTGGTGATCTATCAATATTATAAGTCCTTTGTTTCCTGCAGGGTAAAATTTATCTACTACACGTGGGATCGAACCATCGGCCTTACGATTATAAGTCTACCACTGTGACCTCGAGACCAAAAGATCATGTAGAACATCGCCGCATAAAAGTGAGTCATTAAGCGAACTATTACGTAGTACCATATATTTTCTACTAGATTGCGCTCTTGCTGAGGTCTGCGATGTAGGAATAAAAACTAAGTCCAACTTTCCACTACTGCGCATGCGTGAGTCATCAACCAATCACAACTATCGCCCAACTTGGGAATTTTGGTCTGCCGATAAAGTTGGGCCCAAGGGTGGGTTAGTGGTTGGGATGATGCTGGAGCGAGCGGACCGGGAAGCCATTGGACTGGGCGAGCGCTCCTCCCGGCTAGCTTAATTACAGGGGGGGACTCAATGTCGCTTGGTTTAAAAAGATAAAGATTTCATTGACCCTCTGTTATGCGGATATCGTACCTCGTAGGGGCTAATCTCATGTTTCCCATTCTCCGATTATCCAGTCTACACTCCTACTTCCTTCGCCACCCTCCTGGAATCTTCTTGCCTATATTAAGCTCGACATTTTGTTCTAAGTCCACAAGTGTCAGTATCCACCATGGTTTCTTTCCTCGACGTTGAACTTTTCGTCATCTGGTGTTCTCTCAATTATTATAAGTCCTTTGTTTTCTGCAGAGCAAAATTTCTCTAGTCCACGTGGAATCGAACCATCGACCTTACGATTGTCTGTCCAACACTGTGACCTCTAGACCAACAGATCATGTAGAACATGGCCGCATAAAAGTGAGTCATTAAGTGCACTATTACGTATTACCATTGGAATAAAAACCAAAAAACTAGATTGCGCTCTTGCTGAGGTCTGAGAGGTAGGAATAAAAACTAAGTCCAACTTTCCACTACTGCGCATGCGTGGGTCATCAACCAATCACAAGTGTCGCCCAACTTCGGGTATTTTGGTCTGCCGATAAAGTTAGGGCCAAGGGCGGGTTAGTGGTTGGGACGATGCTGGAACGAGCGGACCGGGAATCCATTGAACTGGGCGAGCGATCCTCCCGGCTAGCTTAATTACAGGGGGGGACTCTATGTCGCTTGGTTTAAAAAGATAAAGATTTCATTGACCATCTGTTATGCGGATATCGTACCTCGTAGGGGCTAATCTCATGTTTCCCATTCTCCGATTATCCAGTCTACACTCTTACTTCCTTCGCCACCCTCCTGGAATCTCCTTGCCTATATTAAGATCGACATCTTGTTCGAAGTCCACAAGTGTCAGTATCCGCCATGTTTTATTTCCTCGACGTTGTACCTCTCGTCATCTGGTGATCTCTCAATTATTATAAGTCCTTTGTTTCCTGCAGAGTAAAATTTATCTACTACACGTGGAATCGAACCATCGGCCTTACGATTGTAAGTCTACCACTGTGACCTCGCGACCAACAGATCATGTAGAACATCGCCACATAAAAATGAGTCATTAGGTGCACTATTACGTAGTACCATATATTTTCTACTAGATTACGCTCTTGCTGAGGTCTGCGATGTAGGAATAAAAACAAAGTCCAACTTTCCACTCCTGCGCATGCGTGAGTCATCAATCAATCACAACTGTAGCCCAACTTGGGAATTTTAGTCTGGCGATAAAGTTAGGGCCAAGGGCGGGTTAGTGGTTGGGATGATGCTGGAGCGAGCGGACCGGGAAGCCATTGGACTGGGCGAGCGCTCCTCCCGGCTAGCTTAATTACAGGGGGGACTCTATGTCGCTTGCTTTAAAAAGAAAAAGAGTTCATTGACCCTCTGTTATGCGGATATCGTACCCCGTAGGGGCTATCCTCATATGTTTCCCATTCCCCGATTATCCAGTCAACATTCCTACTTCCTTCGCCACCCTCCTGGAATCTTCTTGCCTATATTAAGCTCGACATTTTGTTCTAAGTCCACAAGTGTCAGTATCCACCATGGTTTCTGTCCTCGACGTTGTACTTTTCGTCATCTGGTGTTCTCTCAATTATTATAAGTCCTATGTTTCCTGCAGAGTAAAATTTATCTACTACACGTGGAATCGAACCATCGGCCTTACTATTGTAAGTCTACCACTGTGACCTCGCGACCAACAGATCATGTAGAACATCGCCACATAAAAATGAGTCATTAGGTGCACTATTACGTAGTACCATATATTTTCTACTAGATTACGCTCTTGCTGAGGTCTGCGATGTAGGAATAAAAACAAAGTCCAATTTTCCACTCCTGCGCATGCGTGAGTCATCAACCAATCACAACTGTCGCTCAACTTGGAAATTTTGGTCTGGCGATAAAGTTAGGACCAAGGGCGGGTTAGTGGTTGGGACGATGCTGGAGCGAGCGGACCGGGAAGCCATTGGACTGGGCGAGCGCTCCTCCCGGCTAGCTTAATTACAGGGGGGACTCTATATCGCTTGCTTTAAAAAGAAAAAGAGTTCATTGACCCTCTGTTATGCGGATATCGTACCTCGTAGGGGCTATCCTCATATGTTTCCCATTCTCCGATTATCCAGTCAACATTCCTACTTCCTCCGTCACCCTCCTGGAATCTTCTTGCCTATATTAAGCTCGACATTTTGTTCTAAGTCCACAAGTGTCAGTATCCACCATGGTTTCTTTCCTCGACGTTGTACTTATCGTTCATCTGATGTTCTGGGGGTCGAACGTTGCTCACGTCCGTAGGTACTACCTTAAATTGCCCTACACGTGACCCCTGGGTGGTGCTAAACGAGCAACAGCGTTAAAGGTGACTTACAATATGCCCAGAAACATATCAAGTAACGGTTCTTTTCAGGACCATCAAACTATAGATGAGAAACACCTAGTCCGTACTATGCAACTTAATATTGAAGGCATAAGTTCTGCCAAATGTGAGTATCTACAGAAACAACTGAATGACCTTAACATTGATGTTGTTAACATTCAAGAAATCCATACCAAAGACGAACAGGATCTCCAGCGCAGAGGACGAATACCCGGTTACACACTGGTCAAAGCTATCCACCATCCACAATATGGAATAGCCACTTATGTGAAGTCAAGTTTAAACGGAGTGCAAGTAATTGATTCAACAGAAGTTGACTACATCTATACAATAGCAATTCAGATAAATGATTTAAAAATTGTCAATCTGTACAAGCCTCCGTGTGTGAATTGGGCTCCTACAGTACTGCCAGCTTTTGACCACCCTTGTATATACACTGGAGACTTCAACAGCCATCACACAAACTGGCGGTATGACACCGTGGATGTGAATGGGGAGAAACTAGTTCAGTGGGCAGAAACTACAAATATGCACCTGGTCTTTGATGTAAAAGACAAGGGAACCTTCCACTCTGCACGCTGGGATAAGGATTACAACCCAGACTTGACATTCGTGTCTAAAGATCAGTTAGACCAACCACTCAACACCACTCGTACTGTTCTGTCCAACTTCCCAAACAGTCAACATCGACCTGTTATGGTGGAAATTGGTTTGAAAATTCCCCTTGTAAACTCAATGCCCTTACCCTGATGGAACTTTCGACGAGCTAATTGGGATGGATTCTCAAAAGACCTTGACTCCAGCTTAGTTGCGGAGAATCTACAGCCGACAGCAAACAACTACGATGAATTTGTGAAACTAGTTATCAAAGCTGCTAAGTCAAACATTCCTAGGGGTTACAGAAAGCAATATGTGCGTGGCTGGAATGATGAAAGTGAGGCTTTATACCAAGAATACCAAAGTTCTGGAAATCAAACAGTGGGTTCACAGCTACTCCACTCTTTAAACAAGAATAGACGAGAGAAATGGGAAGCAACACTCGAAGAAATGAACTTCGCAAAGTCAAGTAGGAAAGCCTGGCGAGTCTTGAATGGGCTAACTGGCAAGCAACACCCCAAAAAGCCGCATACTAAATTGAGTCCTGACATTATTGCCAACAGGATCGTAGACCTCTCAAGGGCAAAGAGAGACAAGAATCATACCAGAGTGGTAAAATGTAACCTCTCTAACCTCAAGCACAGTGCCCCAAGAAACGAACCGCTTTCCAATCCCTTCTCCACAGCGGAAGTAGAAAGTGCAATCAAACAACTGAAAATCGGCAAGGCTGCTGGTCCCGACAAGATCTATAATGAGTTCATTAAGAACATGGGTCCGTATTGTATATGCTAGCTCACTTCTCTCTTCACTTACATTCTCAAAGAGAACAGACTGCCCAGACAATTCAAACTGTCAAATGTTATAGCCATTCTCAAACCTGGCAAACCTGAAGACAGCCCCGAAAGCTATCGTCCAATAGCACTGCTCAGTTGCATATTAAAACTTTTTGAACGAATCCTTCTAACCAGAATAGCACCGCTCATTGAGGCTGTTATCCCTCCTGAACAAGCTGGCTTCAGACACGGACGCAGCTGCACTGATCAAGTTCTTGCCCTAACTACACACATTGAAGCAGGTTTTCAAGGTAAACGGAAATCAACAGCTGTTTTCATCGACTTGACAGCTGCGTATGATACTGTTTGGCGACAAGGACTGATCTACAAACTATTGCAAGTTGTACCAAGCCGAGAAATTGTGGATCTAATATCTAGCATGCTTAGTGAAAGGCAATTTGAAGTGTTCCTAGGAAACACTAAAAGCCGCAAACGAAAACTAAATAACGGCCTACCACAGGGATCTGTTTTAGCCCCACTGCTATTCAATTTGTACATCCATGATTTACCAACTACAACATCAAGTAAGTTCATCTATGCTGATGATATCGCGCTGGTAGCTCAGAGCAATAACTTTGAAGATGGCGAACAAATCATTACGGAGGACCTGGAGAAGATGTCAACTTTCTTTAAAACCTGGAGATTGATCCCAAGCACAACAAAAACTGAAGTCTCTTGTTTCCATCTAGCGAATCGTGTCGCAAACTACAAACCTAGAGTCCTGTTCAATGGACAAGAGCTGAGGTACAATCCTTTCCCAAAATATCTCGGAGTCACTTTAGATAGAACCCTGAGCTACAAAGAGCACATCACCAAGCTCTCTCACAAAGTCGCCGCAAGAAACAACATACTGCATAAGCTCAGTGGTACCTCCTGGGGAGCCTCTGCTGACTGTCTACGTTTAACTGGCATCAGTCTTGTTTACTCAGCTGCTGAGTACTGTGCGCCTGTCTGGTTGGAAAGCGTACATGTGAAGAAGATAGACACGAAACTGAACGATACAATGCGTTGCATTACTGGTACCATCAAATCAACTCCATGTCACTGGTTACCCGTGCTGAGCCACATCCCTCCACCTCACTTAAGGCGGAAGCAAGCTCTACTGAGGGAGGCTAAGAAAATCTTTGCATCACCCTCTTTGCCACTGCATCAGGAATTCTGCCATCCGTCACAACAACGATTGCAATCCAGAAGACCGGCAAGTGTCACTGCAAGGCAACTCATCGCGGATGGATTTGACATAAAGGAAAACTGGAAGCATGAGTGGTCAACAAAAACATTGGGAACAAGTGTCCACCATCTTGATCCCACAAAGAAGCCAAATGGTTTTGACCTACCAAGGAACCTCTGGTGCCGTATCAACAGGTTGAGGACTGGACATGGGTGTTGTAATTATTTCAGGTACAAGTGGGGCTGGATCAGTTCACCAATGTGTGAATGTAACTTAGAAGAACAGACGATTGAACACCTGGTCCTACGCTGTCCTCTTCATTCATACCCTGGAATTCCTGACGACTTGTTTGATCTCACACCTAGTCTAACCGAATGGTTGAAAAGGAAGGACTTTAAAGTTTAATTTTGTCTTATTTGTATTCTGTATTGTATCACCATACGATTAAAGAAATAAATAAATAAATCTGATGTTCTCTCAATTATTATAAGTCCTTTGTTTTCTGCAGAGTAAAATTTCTCTAGTCCACGTGGAATCGAACCATCGACCTTACGATTGTCAGTCCAACACTGTGACCTCTAGACCAACAGATCATGTAGAACATGGCCGCATAAAAGTGAGTCATTAAGTGCACTATTACGTATTACCATTGGAATAAAAACCAAAAAACTAGATTGCGCTCTTGCTGAGGTCTGAGAGGTAGGAATAAAAACTAAGTCCAACTTTCCACTACTGCGCATGCGTGGGTCATCAACCAATCACAAGTGTCGCCCAACTTCGGGTCTTTTGGTCTGCCGATAAAGTTAGGGCCAAGGGGGGGGGGGGGGTTAGTGGTTGGGACGATGCTGGAGCGAGCGGACCGGGAAGCCATTGGACTGGGCGAGCGCTCCTCCCGGCTAGCTTAATTACAGGGGGGACTCTATGTCGCTTGGTTTAAAGAGATAAAGAGTTCATTGGCACTCTGTTATGCGGATATCGTACCTCGTAGGGGCTAATCTCATGTTTCCCATTCTCCGATTATCCAGTCTACACTCTTACTTCCTTCGCCACCCTCCTGGAATCTCCTTGCCTATATTAAGATCGACATCTTGTTCGAAGTCCACAAGTGTCAGTATCCGCCAACTTTTATTTCCTCGACGTTGTACCTCTCGTCATCTGGTGATCTCTCAATTATTATAAGTCCTTTGTTTCCTGCAGAGTAAAATTTATCTACTACACGTGGAATCGAACCATCGGCCTTACGATTGTAAGTCTACCACTGTGACCTCGAGACCAACAGATCATGTAGAACATCGCCGCATAAAAGTGAGTCATTAAGTGCACTATTACGTAGTACCATATATTTTCTACTAGATTGCGCTCTTGCTGAGGCCTGAGAGGTATGAATAAAAACCAATTCCCACTTCAGGAATTCTGGTCTGCCGATTAGGTTATGGCCAAGAGTGGGTTTGTGTTTGGATGACGCCGGAAGCGAACGGGGCGGGGAAGCCATTAGTCTGGGCGAACGCCCCTCCCGGCTAGCTTAATTACACTTTGTTTAAAAATGATAAAATTTCATTGACCCTCTTGTTATGTAGGTTGCGTACCTCGTAGGCGCTCACTCATTTTTCACCCTATCTCAGATCATCACGGTCAACGCTGCTACTTCCTCCGTAACCCTCGATCCATCCTTCACATCCTTTCTCAGTTCTTCACCCTTCTTGATATTTTTTTTCTAAGTTCACAAGTGTTTTGTATCCCCGTGGCTCATGATCTCGAGATTAACGGTCACGTTAAACTACAAGCTTCCTTTTTGTTTTGTATCCGCCATGTTTTCTTTCCTCAACGTTGTACCTCTCGTCATCTGATGTTCTCTCAATTATTACGAGTCCTCTGATATCGCTATCATTTTACCCTCCAGGGTTGGCTTTTCCCACGGACTAAGCGAGGGATCCCACCTCTACCGCCTATGAGGGCAGTGTCCTGGAGCTTGAGACTCTGAGTCAGGGATACAACTGGGGTGTGTGACCAGCACTACGCCCAGGCGGCCTCACCTGCAAAGCGAACAGGGGGCCTGGTGAAGGGATGGGAAGAGTGGGACGGTTAGGCAAGGAAGTGGGAAGGAGGCGGCCGTGGCCTTACAGTAGGAAGTGGGAAACCACGGAATACCACTTCGAGGATGGCTGAGGTGGGAATCGAACCCCCTCTACTCATTTGTGCCACCCGAGGCTGAGTAGACCCCGTTCCAGTCCTCATACCACTTTTCAAATTTCGTGGCCGAGCCGGGAATCGAACCCAGGACCTCCGGGGCGGCAGCTAAACATGCTGACCGCTACGCTACGGAGGCGACCCCTCTGATATCTTCAGAGTACAAATTCGTTACTCGGCCTGGAATCTAACCATTGTCCTTATGTTTCGGAAAAAGCATTCTGACCTCTAGACCAACAGATCATGTTGGAAGCCCAAGCTCAAAAGCGGGTCATGAAGTGCACTATTAGTCTACTGTACCCACGTTATATCTCTGCCGGTGAGGTACGTCATTACTCCCAGGAAATGTATACAGACTGTACTATCCTCACCAAAGAAGTTTCTCAAATTGGCACACCAACAATAGAGAGGCAAGCACTAATGAGTGTGCTTAGTGCATTACGCTAAGTCGGCCATCAGAACTCCCGTGCCCCACAATGTGAGGTAATGTCTTATGAATTGGAGTAGAGGAGTTGACGGTTCCAATTCTCAGAAATGCAACAGTCTTCACCGGCAGAGATATACTGTGAATAGTGTACATAACGCATGAAGACTATCAGATATAGTATTTGCTATTTACAACCAGATAACGCTCCTGCTACTCTCTCCGAAGTTTAAGTCTGAAAGGTTATCAGTCGGAGGTAAATGTGTATTACGTGTAGTTATTTTTTTTTATTTTTCTAAAATCCGTTTTACCCTCCAGGGGGGCGGCTCCCATGGACTCAGCGAGGGAACTCACCCCTACCACCATTCCAGGCTGTGTCCTAGAGCTGGAAACATCTGGTCGGAGTGGATAGAACTGATGAGGTGTGATCAGCACCTCGCCCAGGCGGCCTCACCTGCAAAGCGAACAGGGGCCTCATGAGGCAAAGGTTAGAATGGATAGGCAAGGAAGACGGAATAAAAAATTAAGACAGAACAACAAATATTTAATTCTGTAACTTATTAAAAATATTTCCTTAAAATGTGAATAGTCCACCTTCACAACACCAGTCATGTCATTCATTGGTTTATCATCCGTAGAACGTGTATCCTCGTCCCACCGGGATGCTGTTCCATATGCTTCGGTCAGCACTTCTTTGTAGAACACCAATCTTTCCATATTACACCATTCACGACCAAAACGCTTCAAAAAAATGGTCCTTGACATCCGTGATTTTTTTTTTGTTAGCTGGTACTCGGAAGTGTATTCCTCCAAAATGTTTCCCTTGTTTCATTATTTATTTTGGTTTTGCGATGTGACTTCACCTCGTACAAGACCTCGACCTACCGTTTTTTCTCTTGTTACAAAAAATCATTTGGCAGATGAAAATTTGAAGTGCCACTGGTTTGGTTTTTAAAGTGTTCATCTGTAGCGTTCTTCCATTCCCTAATATGGAAGTCAACCCCCGGCTTGCGTATAGTCCCAAACGTTTCAAAAACGGCATTTGAATATCTGGGTAGGCTGAAAATACTCCAGTAGGGAAGATGAAAAGTGAAATAGGAAATAGGTGAGGGAGAACAACTAGAACAGATTGGTACAAGGTGTAATAAATATGATATTGAAGCTTGCCACCTCAGGGTAGCGGGGCGATGTACTCGCTAAATGAATCACCGACTTTACTAAAATACACTTATTTATTAATAACTAATACTAAATACACAACACAATGACAGTTCAAATGCAAATACCCTGAAGAAAGGTTGAAATCACAAACACATAATGATAATAATTCTTTTCCACTTACAAATTCTTCTTTTCTGGTCGTTCTCTGGTAATCCAAACTATCAATACTTGTTTGTCAACATGTAAGCAAGCTTCCATTACCTGCATCTCTTGTACAGTATCTGCAGCTACCTTCATAAGGGAAAAATACCCCCTCCTAATGCTTAATATTCTTCTGCTCCTTACTTTTCTTCTTGTGTTTTATTAAAGGTCTCTTTCTACATCAGAGTATATCAAGACATAATATCTATTTATCCAAAATATAACATTGCCAAACCTCAGGACATGACATAATCTTCCTTAAAACATGACATAACCATAGTAACATTGTAAGTAGTCAAAGCCACCTGTCACCCACTGCTGGACCACCACAAAGACTCTCTGTGGTGCTCCATCAATAGGTGGCCATGGTTGGTAACCTAAAAAAACATAATACAAACCCCACAAGGCAAAAACCTGAGGGTGAGCTTTGTAAACAAAATAATTTCGGTACAATTCTCCCCCTCGAGGGTAAATCTCTAACTACAGGGTTACTGTATAGATTTATCCTCGATCCTCACACAAATACATAAATTAGGCCTACACCTATCTTACGGTCTACCAAATGGACCGGAAATGAAAAAACCTTAAGAACGCACTCCGCTCTATCGACGGCCGATGCTCAGCTCGCAACAACATCAGACTTCCTATCTTAATTTTACCCCCTCCCTTCCCTGCTGTTTCAAAACTATCTTACCAACAACTACAATATAATCCTCAATTCATTTTATGTCTTAGGGTACAGCTTTCCCTGTTGAAAATCCCAAAATCCTGCAAGAAATACAACAAAAATAAGTCGTTCCTGGTCTATTTAGTGAGTCCCGTCGGTGTTTAAACCTCCTGGCCTATTGCTCCTCTCAACTTGCCTTTCATTGCCATGCCCCCTATTTCCCTGTTCTACCTCACATGGTCTGTTCCCCGGTTGATCGTTTTCCCCGTACCCCTGATTCTCATTCCTATTTCTTCCTATCCCATAATCTTCCTGCCTAATGTCCCTATATCCTTTACCTGGATCCCAGTTCCTTTCTCTTCCCTGATTATAATTTCCTTCCCTTCGATTTCTCCCATTGAAATTTCCTTCCCTCTGGTTACCCACATTTCCTTGACATTGCCTACCTGTCCTTCGCAAAGCATCAAACCTCCCAAACAATTTTTCCATGCCCTTAATTGTGACTATATTCTGCATGCACACTGCAGTCCTAATGTCATCTGAGAAATGACGTACTAATGTCCTGGCAAGATCCTCTTCACTACCGCCCAACTCTAAATTTTGACCTATAAGGACATGGTTCAAGAAATACTCGGTCAGAGTGATCCCTTGCTTTCCTTGAAATTTGCCTAATAAAATCCTGTCTCTTTCCCTCTCCTTGATATTATCATCCCAGGACTTATCCATAAACTTTTCCCTGAAATCCTGTAAGCCACTGAACCCTTCCCTGAATATCTGGTACCAAGACCTAGCTTCCCTAACAAATGCAACTGAAATTAGTTCCTCCACCCAATCCCACTGTAAGTATCCTTCATCTTACCCCCTAGCAAACTTCTTTTCGACTAACTTCACAAATTCCATGGGATTGAACATCCTACCATTGAACTTAGGCACCTCGTAATCTCGACCATGGCTACAGTGCCCTGAAAATTGAATCGGATGACCCTTATTTGCCTTCTACTTCTTCACTTCACGTTCAATTTCTTCCTCCATCCTAGTCACTCTCTCTCTGACCTCACTAATATTCTCATCAACCTTCTTCCCTAATAAAGCAAACTCACCACTATTTGCTACTAGCTTCTGCTCGACTGTAGCCTGCTTATCCCTAACCTGTGCTACCTTCCTGCTACTCTCCATCATAACCACGTCAGCTTTCTCTTCCACGATGCCTATGATCTCCATTCCCTGCTCTGGAACATTTCTGGCTAGTCTCCAGTGCCCGACTAGAAATTCCCCCTGCCAACTTTTCTACGTCCGAGTCTAACCTCTGTTCCTGAGCAGCAATCAAGACTACCTAGCTTAATTTCCAGATTAGCGATTTCTACTCCTACTTCACTAATCTGGCGAGTAACACGGCTCTCTAGGCTACTCACCTGCTCTTGTACTCTGTCTATCTTCTCCGTCATTCTCTCCTCCATACCATCCATCCTGCTGCCCATCCTAACTTCCATGCTATCCATCCGGCTTGCCATCCTCTCCTCCATCCCTTCGAAACTGTTGCTACGAAACACGAGCTTCTCCAACATGGCTCTCATTAAAACTGGATCACCACCACACTCTGCCACAGAAGTATCGCCATCCTTCATCTCTGAACTACTACTACTACCTACAGAGCCTTACTCTGACGTCCTAAAACCCACATTTAATTCACCTCCCCCCTGCCTTAATAAATCTCCCATGATTCATCTGACTCAGAGGGTCTACAGGTATCACAGTCCTAAATTGAGCAAATTTAATTAGTGTAAAAATGACGAAAATATGAATCGATGAGAATGCAAGTGTGATAGCCAGAAAATAAATGAAAATGCAACGAACCGAAATCCTTACCTTAGTGAGAACATTACACATACCAGGTCAGGCCTTAACTGTCAGGATGGACTACTAGGCTACTTCAAGAGCCACTTATTTGGGATAATCTTTCCATCTTTTGGACCCATTTGACAACACTTTCTTCTCTACAACAAGTAGAACTTCATTACCTACTTCGGTGTGAAGAATTTTATGGACAGACAACAACAGGCAGTGTGCTATTTATGAACAGTGGCTTTTAAATAGAACCAACAGTACACATGTGGTTTTAAAAATGTTTTTATGTGATATGAACTATCTCGCTGCTAAACCTAATATGAAGGTTTCCTAGAGACAGAAATAAACTCCGACTATTCATGTCATTTGAAGGGCAAAGGAATTGTGACAGGCCACATTTTAATAGTGTTTTAATATCATGCATTGCAAATGTTTTAATGTGTTTTGAATGTTGTATGTATTTGTGTATTATCTATGTCTTGAATAGTATTTAATTGTTCGTCATTATTCTAGATAGGTCTATATAGAATGGCGTGAAAGTTCAATTTTAAGAAAAGTGGGCTCTTTAGCTCGTCACTGAACTACTCGTTTTTTTTTTTTCCCTGAAGATTACCATATTGATCCTTCCCCTCCCCTCCTTGCCAGCTGCTTGCTCACTTGCGATAGTCGGTCACTCTGCCAGTGCTTCCTACACACAACTTGTGTCACCGCTCCGAGACAAACACTAATCCAGTGGACATTCTAAATTGCTTGGCTAAACCGATCCCTTGCCATGCATGACATTGTGATTCTGTGAAGGCGAACAAACACACTGTCTACAAGTTCTACACCATGTATACCAATGTTAAGTACAGCATCTACTGTACCATCTAATCAATTTAATGGGACACTTTTCTTTAGCTAGATCTGGAACTTTTGAACGAACTGCCATATTTCTTCCCGCTGGACGGGAATGCAATTATTAAATGTCTTATTAATCAAAGTAGCCCCCACCAATATTGCTCCATTGCTCTATTTTGGCAATATTAAGGTAGACTATTCAGCCCCCCCGAGGCAACATTTTATTTGCCTCATTCAATATTCTAATGGGTAGAAACATTAACTCCACCGAAGGACTCGTGCTTCATCATCATCATCATCTTGTACAGTTTCCAGCCCCTGACTGGGTCTGTTTGGAACATAAGCCTCGCCACTTAGTCCTTTCTTCCCACCACCTCTCCGCTGTCACTCTGGTCCAGTCCTCGCCTCTCTTCTTGACACATTCCTCCACTCCTTTCAGCCATCTATCTCTTGGTCTTCCCCTTGGTCGTTTCTTCTCCATCTGCATCTCATGTATCCTCTTGGGAATCCTCTTCTCATCCATTCTCTTTAAGTGTCCATACCACCTCAGTCTTGACGTCTCAATCCTACCTTGCAAGGGCTCCTCTTTCACCATTTCCCTGACCTTTTCATTCCTCAACCTGTCTCTTCTTGTTACTCTGATCCTACTTCGCAGGAACTTCATTTCACCTGCCTGTATTCTGCTTATGTCTCTTTTCTTCATTGTCCACATTTCTGAAGCATAGGTCAGTATCGGGATATAGTAGCTTCTGTATAACACTTCCTTGCTTTTTTGTGGGACATCTTTATTCCACACTAAGCTCCTAATGCTTCTCAGAAATGCTTCTGCCTGTCTGCCACGTTCCGTAATCTCTTTGTCATTTCTCCCATTTTCCTCCACTAGACTTCCCAAGTACTTGAGACTTTCCACCTTCTTCAGCTGTCCACCTCCAAGTGTTATCCCACTCATTGGTCTGTCCTTTTTCCTGGTCGTTAACAGGATCTCACATTTACTGATGTTGAACTTCCATCCGTACTCTCCCACTGTTTCTTCCCAAGCCTTCAGTTGCTCCTGAATTTCCTCCTCCTTGTTTCCCCAGACCATGAGATCATCTGCAAACACCATTGCTTTCATCTTATCTTCTCCTATCTTTCCTGCAATCCGTGTCATTACCTCGTCCATAACCACAATAAAGAGAAGGGGTGACAGCGCACTACCCTGTTTCAGGCCACTCATTTGTCTGAACCAGTCTGTTCTTTCCCCTCCAACTTTCACACAACTCACACTTCCACAATACATCTCCTTCACTCTGCCTACAGTCCCTTTTTCCACTCCCATGTTTTCCATTGCTTCCCAAACCTTCTCCCTACACACACTATCATAGGCCTTTTCGATGTCCAGGAAGGCCATCAACAGATCCTCTCCAAATTCATAGTGGTGTTCCTGGAGCTGTCTCACTGAAAATATGAGATCCACTGTTGATCTCCCAGGTCTGAATCCATACTGCTCCTCTCTCAATTTTCTCTCCACTTTGGCTCGTATTCTACTTTCTAATATCTTTTCATATATCTTGGCACAGTGAGATATGAGTGTGACTCCCCTGTAATTTCTGCACTCCTTTCTGCTTCCTTTCTTAAATATTGGGACAATTAATCCTTTCTTCCAATCTTCTGGGGTCTTTTTCTCCTTCCATATCACCCTCATCACACGGTACAGCCACTGTTTCCCAACCTCCCCTGCTGCCTTCACCATTTCAACACTCACTTCATCCACACCCGGTGCCCTTCCTCCTTTCAT
This sequence comes from Meconema thalassinum, assembly GCA_946902985.2. Taxonomy (NCBI): domain Eukaryota; kingdom Metazoa; phylum Arthropoda; class Insecta; order Orthoptera; family Tettigoniidae; genus Meconema; species Meconema thalassinum. The sequence goes on along the minus strand of OX336399.1, from coordinate 46,508,525 downwards.
CTTGTCTATAGCCATCTCCAGTTCTCTCCAAGTCAGGTCCTTTTCCATTCCTGTGTTGTCTTCTCCATCTTCCAATGCATTGTCTTCCTCCCTATGACCATTTGGATTCAGCAAATCCTCAAAGTACTCTTTCCACACTGTCTTGAGTGTCTCTTTGTTGTGTACCTCATTTCCGTTTTTGTCCATCATTACCACATCCTCTCGTGCTTGCCCAATCTAATTACTAAGGCCTGGAAGTTCATGCACTTTGAATGAATAAATATGCACTAGGAAATAACTACCGCAATTACGATCACTTTGTATTCTTTAGCGTTTCTATTTTAAATATAAATAAAATATGGATAGATGGATATAACTACACCTTTTTTTAATTTTTTTATCTTTACTAAGAAACGGTTCTAAATAGTAGGAATGTTATTTTATGGAACTTAAAAAGTGGTGTTGACCATCAATTATTATTTTATTATGTTAATTTTTAACTAGGTTATAACTGACATACAATTTGAATAGCCATTGAATTTTTAAATGAAAATAATTTTACAATATTTTCACAGTGAATACTGAATACAAATAATTGATATTAACTTGCAAAGGACTGAAAGGTACGGTATTAAAATTATTTCAGTATTATTCTGTGTTAAGACAAACGCCGGCTGATGAAGAGCCGTATTTAAAAGGGTTCGAAACATGTACCATGATTAGCGCCTGGTGACGCATATTGTTTTGTATTGATTGGCGGAACAGTAAATTTTAATTTAAAAAAAAAATAAAGGTTGAGTGTTAATAAAACGACATACACTACAAAGAAATACTGTATTAACGCACAGGATTACTACGAAATAACAATTTAAAATATGGGTCTGTAAATAAAAGAATTAATAGGTTCACATGTATTACACTGTGTTTTCAACTTACGTACAAAAATTTCAGTTTGCTCATTTCTCTGTTTCCATGTGTCTTTGAAAGTGCATTGTCGCGACTTCTTTACAACAGAACATTGAATTATCTCCTTTGCATCCTGCATTAACACCAGGAGTTCTTGAACATTCTTGAAAGCTGCATAACAGATTGTGCTTCTCCAAATGTGTGTATTTTAGCTCCCTTCCGTTGCCTTAATCGTCATCATCGTCGTCGTCCATTTTTTCCATGACTTCGCACCTGCTGTTTTCGGCAACAATATCAGCTGCACTTTGAATGTCTTCAGTCGTTAATGTCTCCTAAAACTTTGGTGCAAGTACAGTCGTGCTCAAAATTTAGTGCTGTATATAGCTTCGTATTATGGATAAGGTCATCTGTCTTAGGGCCATTCTACACGAGCGGGTAAACTGCCGCGTTTCGCCCGCCTCTCACCGCACTAAAATGTTTCAATCTGCACGTAACCGTCAAAACGCGGCGTGCGACCCGCCTAGAGCAGACCGCGCCAAAATTTTCCAATCTACACGTGGCGGTCAAAACGTGGCGTGTGAACAGAAGTGCCTTCTATTCTATTCTGTCGAAGTGCAAAATGACATACTGGATTTGAGCAGCGGCGTTCAAACCATAGTTTATAATTTACCCCAGCATTTTACAATTTCATCAGTAAACACTCCAAACAACGTAGGAATTCAGTATATTAATGTCGACAACTTACAATAATTGAAACTGAAACCAAACTTCGTTGTTCTAAACGTATCACAGTGAGAAACACACTGCACAGCTGTTTACTAATCGTGCCTATAGGCCTACATGGGCTGGGGATGTGCTCTATCGGCAACTGGAGGAAATTTTCAAATTAAACGTTATGCATGGGTTCTAATTGGGAATGTCAAGGCCGGTATAGAGAGCGCAGCTCTGTGTGTTACTTTCCAATCTGCCCTCGTATATTATCATGTAAAAATCAGTAACATGATATACGGTAACTTTGCACCATTCAAATACTTGAAGTATCCGAGGCGGCTTCGGTGGCGTAGTCGGTAGCATGCTGAGCTTCTATGCACAAGGTTGGGGTTCAAACCCTGCCGAAGCCGCCAGATTTTTTAAGAGCATTAAAAATCCCTCAGTATGCTTTCCTTCGGAGGGGAAGTAAAGCCGGCGGTCCCATGTCATAGATTTATGGCATGTTAAAGAACCTTCCACTAATTACACCTGTGTGAAGCTAAATTGTATAGGTTAAGAATGTAAACAACGCTCTTAGGTTTCTACGTTCGTTGCCAAGAGCCGACTGCGGTGGAGTCTAGTAGCTAAGTTCTGAACTAGGCCTAGTAGTCATTGGCTTTTGGCGGCAAAAGTAGGAACTATTTGAAAAATTCTAAGTTGCAGTCTGTACTTAAATTTTAAAAAACAGATACACACACTAATACAGCCATGACTGTTAACACCGGTTATCAGACAGATTCTACACACACCCAAAGTACACGGGGCTGAATGACCGCGTTGTCGCAGCCCCTAAACTGAGGAACCAACCAAGTATCCGAGTGTCTACTGAAAGTATGAAGTAAAAATTAGCTACTTTTAGTTCAAGATATCTCAGAAGTCTACAACATAGAAGCTTGTCGTTCAGTGAGAAAAAAAAAGCAATGGACAGTGTAAAAAAAAAAACAATGAACAGTGTTTAAAGTGGTAAATAAAAATCACTTACGGTGTTATAAAAAACACACAAAAATTCTGATCCTATTTAATAATTTGGCTTGTTTACAATGCACTTTCTGTACATCATTTAAAAAGAGAACATTTTATAAAGAAAATACCTGAACAACTTTTATATAAAACTCAGCAATTCTTCTAGGTTTGTGCCATGTCTTGTGTGGGGTTTCGCCTAGGACACCAAGCTGGCTAATCGGCGGGCTCTTGGTGTCCCCGCCCAGACCCCCACAGGAGTAACGAACTGAGCGCCACATCCCTTTATATTAGGTGCAACTGCACCACTTGACTGCGAGAACTAAAAGCTCAAGCAGCCTTAACCTCCTTATGAAGGCTTCCAAAAAGATGGTATATTGGCTTTCACGGCCGGTGAATTAAAATTAAAACTCCTGTGGGGGTCATGGTGGGGACACCAAGAGCCCGCCGATGAGCCAGCTTGGTGTCCTAGGCGAAACCCCACACAAGACACGGCACAAACCTAGAAGAATTGCTGAGTTTTAATTCACTGGCCGTGAAAGCCAATATACCAACTTTTATGTAGTCTCTTTTAAGCCTTTGTGAATATACACTACACTTAAAACAGTCTGTCGAGTACTCGCCAATCTTTGCTGAAAGAATTGTGATGTATCTGACAATCCACCCACTGTTGTAAACAATTTCTTCAAATTTGTCCAAACATTAATTACACATGTGAAATTTCATATAAATTGGATTAAGGCTTTCCTTGTAATACGGTTAAAAAGAAACCAAGCACAAATCCCTTTCATCTGGTGAAGCTAGGGAGATAAGCAAGATATCTGGTGAAATTATAATTTTAATGACATCAGACTGTGGAGACCACAGAAATGTTGCTCTAATTTTCAATATCAAGACCATATTCAAGTCTAAAGTTACAAATCTGTGCACTTGATCACAGATCCCATTAGCCTTTAACTCTGCTGGAATAGCCATGTTCCATGTCCCTGTGGTTTGAATATGATGGCCAGATATGTAGGAGAATCACAACAAGGATGAAGGAACATCATAAACTTCAATGCATTAATATTTGCAGATGTTGCCATCTGGGGAAAGACAGAGGATGAGATGCAGAGGAGGCTGGATTGTTGGAGTAACAAGTTTAAAGAATACAAATCAACTGTTAGCAACATTTCCATAAGGACGTGACGTTGAGTTTTACGGTCGGCTTGTCACAAAGCCTGTCACCAAGCATTTTAGAGCTACTGCATAAGCCAATCCCATGGACGCTTCTGTATGCTGATGATGTCATGTTAGCTGCAAACAGCAAACTTGAACTCCAGCACCAAACACAAATGTGGAGTGACCGATTAGCTGAATATGGCCTGCAACTCAATAAAAGGAAGACGGGAGTATACGACTTTAGATCCCCAAGAAGTTGGGACCATCAGCATTGACGGAGAAGATCTCCCTCGTGTAACAAAATTCAAATATCTTGGATCTACTGTCTCTGAGAATGGAAGAATCATTGACGAGGTCAACGCAAGGATGCAGGCGTCTTGGTTGAAACGGCGTGCGACGACAGGTGTCACCTGTGACAGCTGGATGAAAGACCACCTTAAATCCAAGATCTACCGCACTGTTATCCGTCCAGTCGCACTCTATGGTACCGAGTGTTGGCCCACTACAAAAGAGATGGAACGTGGGCTAAGCGTCATGGAGACAAGGATGCTTAGAGGGACAGGCGGCGTCACTAGAATGGATCATGTTACCAATGTTGATATACGGAAACGTTTCGGAGTGGCGCCGATCCATCAGAAAATGTAGGAAGGCAATTTAAGCTGGTTTGTCCATGTGCTGCGTGCAGAAGAAGACACAATAGCTAAGTCAGCATATACCCTGGAAGTCGCGGGAAAGAGGCCCAAGGGACGACCAAGGCAGAGGTGGGTTGATACGATCCATAATGACCTGAAGACTGCACATCTACACCCAGACATGGCTCGAGACCGAAAGAAATGGAGACAACGAATCCTCACAGCAGATTCTGCCACCAGGCAGGATAAATGCTAGGATGAAGAGGAAGGAGAAGAAGAAGAAGAAATTAACTGTTAGCAAGCCAAAAACAGTAGCAATGATGATGAGCAGAACATCGGCTCAGTGTAATCTAACACTTGATGAGGAAAGAATCATATGTGTGGCAAGTTTTGGAGATCTATGAAGCACAATTTCAAATGAGGGGAGTGCTATGCTGGAATCCAAAATAGAGTACGCCAATCTAAGGATTCTACTGTACTTTCATCTACCAGGTACGGGACCTAGTCTGGGATAAGGCAGTCCCTATAAGAGCTAAACAGACGATGTTCAGAGCATACCTGCTGCCAATCATGACATACAACTTAGAGAGTTGGGTCTAATTGAAGAGAGACATCAGTCATGTGAAATGAAATTTTTGAGATCAGCTCTACAGAAAACGAGGAGAAACAGAATCAGAAATGACTATTAGGAAAGATATGCATGTAACCTTAACAATGGAAGAGAGATTGCGTATTGCAAGGTTGAAGTGGTTGTCATGTACAAAGAATGCCGGAGACACGTATCGCTCGACAGTACTTGGAAATATATCATCATCTTGCACAGTAATATACTGGGATTCATGAAGATTATTTAAATAGAAGGATTATTGGCTTGGGTTCATTTCGGTTTGAGGAGTTATAGGAGGAGAGAAGTTGCTGTCATTATTAAGTGCATTGAGTAGTTTCTTGATAAGTCGAGTGTTACTATTCTTGATGTTCTTGTCTTGATAGTAGGGATGTAGTTTGCGCATAGTCTCGATGAGTTCTTCAATATTAGATGTGTAAGATAGTGCAATGGATAAGGCATTAGGTGCTGATGCACCTTTAGTATTCTCAAAAAGACTCTTTAGTTGTAAAAAGTCAAGTGAAAAGTTAGAGGGATCAGCTTCTATCACTTCTTTCACAGGGAGGAGTTGATTTTCTAAGTTGAAGGAATTCGGTTTCATTGTTTTTTTCTTGGGTTGGATTATGTCGGGAGTTTTTTTGGAGCCCAGAGTAGGGAATTCATCATCTGTTTTATCATCTCCCGATATAGAGAGGTTATCACAGAAGGACTTGATGTCAGCTCTGGAAGAGATATCTGAGGAGTCACTTGGAGGTAAAGGTCGTTTTATTCCATGGTGAATGGTGGTAGACGATTCTTTGTTGATTTCAGGTAGCGGTAGTTGTCCATTCAAGGACGTTTCCATTAGAGGAGTGTTTTGATAAGTAGGAAGGGAGTCGGTATTATGTTCAATAGTTTGAAGAGGATTCTTATCCTGTTCATGCTCCAAAGTATTGCCGGCTGGATTGGATGGTTGCTCCTTGGAAGGGGTTGGAGGTAGGTTGAAAGGTTGGTTTTCTTCGTCTGAAGGATTAGTTAGCAATGGACATGCACGGGCCAAGTGGCCTTCTTCTTTGCAAGTAAAGCAGGTTGGGATATCAGAGGAGGTGTATATCCAATAACTCGTTCCTTCGTAGCATATCTGGAATGAAGTTGGTAGTTTATTAAAGTCACAGGGTTTAACATAGAGTTGTCGGCGGAAGCTGAGTATATGTGCAAAACCTGGGATATTAATTCCAGCCTTGAGGTTAGATATGGAGGACATTGGTTTGATATTCAGTTGTTGAAGGTAGTCTGTAATGACTGAGTTAGGTAAAATAGGACAGACATTAGATAATATCACTCGTTTGTTTGGAACTATTAGTGGACGTAGGGAAAGGTCAATGTTGTTGATGTTGATTACAGGGTGGTTTAAGGATAATTCTTGAACAAGATTTTTATTCGATAGGAATATGCAGATTCTCGAATTAGAAATGCGAGATACATATCGTATGTTATCAGGACTAGTTATTTTACCAACAGTGAGGATATAATCCTTTAATGGGATTCCGTCATGTGTGTCTATGATAATTGCTTGTTCTTTACTTGGAGTTGATTGAATTCCAGATGTGTAACTTGGAAGGGATTTCTTTGGTACATTGTAGAACGAACTATTAGTAGGGTTATGTAATGGTTCTATGCCTTTACTAGTAGCCATTCTTGGGTAGCGAAGGGCTTTGGACAAGCCTCGCTGAATTACGTTATTCAATTGTCGACTTTTGTTGATTTGATCTGGCACTCGTAAAACATAAAATGATATTTTTTCACTCTATATTAACAGTATATCACAGTCCTGTAGCTGGATTTAGACAGCTCCTTAACCCGGTCCATGAGTCAATCCTAATTGGCTACATGGATAATTCTTGCCAGGCGCGTCCATGTCGCGGGGGTGGGCAACGGTACTGTAATATACCATGGAACTACAGTACCGGCTAAGTTCTGGTGAGGACCCAGTCCTATGGGGTATAACATAGGCCCCGTGCACAGGGTTACGTGCGAAGACCTCAACGGAATCTACAGCCGAGAAGATGGACTTCAGAACGGTGGAGATTGCGGAAGAGGCAACCCAGTACTCAGGGAATAGTATGAGTACAGCATCAATCGGCAGCGTCTGTTTCCCATGTTAGGGGCGGCTGCAAGGGCGTCTGTTCTCCATGTTAGGGCGGCCTGAATAATAGCTGGCAGTAGCTTCATAAAATGCCTTTGGGAGTGGCGACCTCATCGTAATAATAGCCTAAAATGGAAATGGCACTTCCAATGATTCTGAGAAGGTTAGGGCGTACCCTGCAGGCGACGCGCAGTTCCTTTGGTACTGGGAGAACTGTGAGAAATGGGCGACCAGTAACCGAAATGCAAGTGGGAATCATGAATGTCATGACCCTGACAGGCAAGGTGGAGGAGGTGGTAGACGTCATGGAGAGGGAGAAGGTTGGAATGATGGGGCTGAGTGAAGTGAAATGGAAAGGTAAAGGAAGGAAGAAATTGAGGAAAGGATATACATTATACTGGAGTGGTGGCCAAGAGGCAAAAAATGGCGTGGGACTGATAACCTCGAAACAACTGGAGGAGTATGTTGAAGTGGTAGAGTGTGTGAGTGACAGAATAATGAAAATTAGAATGAAGATGAAAAATGACGTGATGGACTTCATACAAGTGTATGCACCACAGACTGGAAACAGAGAAGAAGATATTGAAGTATTCCTGGAGGATGTAGAAAGAGTAATCTCGGATGTAGAAGTGGTGATCATGGGAGATATGAATGCACAAGTCGGAATTGAGAGACAAGGAAAGGAAGAAGTCGTTGGACCATATGGATATGGGAAAAAGAACCGGGAAGGAGAGGAACTTGTAAACTTTTGTGAAAGGAATGGACTGATAGTGGGTAATTCATGGTTTCGGAAGAAAAACAGCAAGACAAGGACAAATCGCAGAAAGCTGATGGATGTGACAGCTTTACCAGGTGAAGCATTTGATGGGGACCATAGAGCTGTGGTGGCAAAATTTAGATGGGGAAAATTGGAAAACCTAAAGGAGATCAGAGAAAGTAAAATAGAAGTATGGAAATTGAAAGACAAAGCTGTACAGGAAGATTTTCAGGAGAGATTGAAGCAACAAATCCCAGTTACTGAAGTGGAAAATGCAGAAGAGGAATGGTCCCACTTTAAAAAGGCATTTGCTGGTGCAGCAGAGAGCGCTTGTGGTAGGACGTCAACAAGAGTGAAAGAGAAGGAGACACCGTGGTGGAATGAGGAAGTGAGGAAAGCAGTGAAAGAAAAGAAGTCTGCATGGAAAGAATGGAACCGAGATCAAACAGAAGAAAGCAAAAGGAAGTACCAGTACCACGACAGCAAACAGAGGTGTAAGAAAGTGGTAGGAGATGAAAAGAAGAAAAGTTGGGAAGAATTTACACGAAGAATGGAAACAGATGTAAGTGGCAGTAAAAGGATGCTGTATGGGCTTCTAAGAAGTAAGAGGAAAGAAAGAGTTACTACAAAGCTGGTGAAAAAGGACGATGGAGAGTTGTTAACACACCCAGAAGAGATAAAGGGACGATGGAAGGAGTATTTCGATAAGCTATTGAATGTGAGCAATTGTACTGGTGAGATCGAAGTGACACAGCCTGACGACTCTATAACAGAAGATGATATAACAATGCTGGAGGTGGAATTAGCAGTTCAGAAAATGAAGATGGGAAAAGCAACAGGGGTGGATGAAATCAGTGTGGAGATGATAAAGGCTGCTGGACCTGTTGGTATGCAATGGCTGTATCGACTGCTAAAGTGTGTGTGGAAACGGAAATGAGTACCAGAAGACTGGGAGAAAGGGCTAATAATACCAGTGTTTAAGAAAGGGGACAAGAAAGTGTGTGATAACTATAGAGGGATCACCCTCATATCACAGATAGTAAAAATACTGGAAAGGATATTAGAAAGAAGAATGAGAAGAAAGGTGGAAGGAGAGTTGCAAGAGGAACAGTATGGCTTCAGAAGTGGAAGATCAACAGTGGACCCAATCTTTAGCTTGAGGCAGGTGATGGAAAAGAACTGGGAATATGGAGAGGATTTGATCATGACTTTCATAGATCTAGAAAAGGCATATGATAGTGTCCCCAGAGAGAAGGTATGGGAAACCATGGTTAAGAAGAGACTGGGAAGAGAAATGTTGGAAATGGTGCAAGCAATGTACAGCAACTGTGTTAGCAGGGTACTGACCCCAGTTGGAAAGACAGAGTGGTTTAGGAACAAGACAGGGGAGTGTGCTGTCACCTCTCTTGTTCATAATGGTGATGGATGAAATTGTAAAGGAAACAAAGGAAGCATATGGACAGAAAGAAATGAAGCTACTATTATTTGCAGATGATATTGTGGTCTGGGGAAGGAACACCGAAGAAGTGCAAGAACAACTAGATGCACTGAACGAAAATATTCAAAAGTACGGCCTGAAAATCAGTATAGAGAAAAGCAAGACCATGGTGATGACAAGGGGGGAAAGACAAGGAAAGGGCACTGTGAAAATTGGAAGTCAGAGTTTGGAAATTGTGGACACGTTCAAATACCTAGGAAGTGAATTGATGCAAACTGGTAGGTTGGACATGGAGATTGGCAGAGCAATGCATTCTATCTAAGTGTAAGAAAACTTGTTTGGGATAAGGAAGTACCAAGGAAAAGCAAGGAGGTAATGTATAAAATGTACTATGTACCCATATTAACTTATGCAGCTGAGACTTGGACCCTGACGAGCAGGCAAGAGAGTAGAATCCAAGCCAGTGAAATGAAATTCCTAAGAAGTATGATAGGTAAGACAAGGAAAGACAGAGTGAGGAATGAAGATGTTAGGAAGGAAGTTGGGATGGGAAAATTAAATGAGAGAATTGAGAAGAATAAACTAAGGTGGTTTGGACATGTAAAGAGGATGGAGGAAAATAGAATACCAAGACAGGTGCTGGAGGCCAAGTGCAAGGGTAAGAGAGCAAGGGGAAGACCTAGAACAAGGTGGATCGATTCAGTGAAGAACAGCGTGAGAAAAAGGAATCTGGACTGGGACAAGATCGTGGAAGAAGAATTGTGGAAGGAAAGAGGAAAGTGGAGAAGTGCCATAAATACCCCGACCCGGCAGGAGCTGGATAAGGGGAAATGATGATGATGATGATCACAGTCCTGTGTTCAATTACATGAGTAGACTCGTTGTACTCACAATTAACCTGGAAAACTTCCCAATTGAAGTCCTGCGACCAATCAATTCGAGAATAAATCAGCACACTTAATCAACACGACAACTCGTTCACTGCCACTTGGATCCCCATTATCTTGTATCAGGCTTCCCAGATACTTGAAACTCTCCACTTTCTTCAACTGTTCCCCACCAATTGTTATTCCCGTTGTGGATCTTTCCTTCTTCCTTGTTGTGATCACCATCTCACTCTTATTTAAGCTAAATTTCATCCCATATCCCTGTATTATTCCTTCCCACACATCCAACTGTTCCTGTACCTCCTCCTCCCTGTTTCCCCAAATGCTTTCCAAGAATGGAACTTGGAAATATATAATTTTCCCAAAAGAAAAATATGTATTGTCCGTTGAGCCATTAGGCTATATATTTAAACCCAAAATGTGATAAATGTTCTTGGAAAGGAAGGTACCGAGAAAGAGACCCGATGGGACGTCCCACAAGAAGGTGGATAGAGTAAGTTAAAGAAGATCTCCTAACAAGAGGACACGCGTTCCAAGATATTAAATGAGAAATCTATGATGACAGAGTTAGATGGAGGCATATCGTCCACTCAAATCCTACCCGGCCCAGAGGAAGGACCCCTAGATAATGGTGGTGATGATGAATGTCGTTATAACAATTTTCAACTGCAGTTCCAAAATATTTTTTCGTGGACTGCATTCGCCGCCTACCCAAACAAAGGGATGCCTTAAGTGTTCTGTTGAACAAATGTAAGCAGATGATCGAAAATCCAGAAACAAACTAATAAATGAATATACGCTACTAATCTATACTAGTACATTATGCAACGAGCCTATAATGGCAATAATTAAAACACGAGTATGTTTATAAAACGAGCGTATACGAGTTTTATAATTTCCATACGAGTGTCTTAATTACCATTATAGGCGAGTTGCATACGACTGATTATGTTCTTTTTGACTCATAGAGTCGATTTGAAGCTGATGTTATACACTTCAAAAAACACTGCAAAAATACTCGTAAGTGCAGGCAAGGATCATTCTGTGACTTCGGTGGCATAATTAGTAGCATGCTGAACTGCTGTGGCCAAGATAGCGGGTTCAAACCCGGCCGAAGTTGTCGGATTTTTAAGAGCGTTAAAATCCTTCAGTATGCCTTCTTTCGGGGGAGGATATGTTCGACGATAATTATTATAACTATTTTATGTTCGAACATAAATATTCATAAATATCTGCTGAGATTTCGCCAGTTTTATGTACTGAACAGAGTGCATGAGACGCAGAGAATGCCTTGTATTCATCCATGCCCTCCTCGATTACCCCTCTATGTCACGAGACAACGCAGTGAAATTTAAATTAGAAGGCCTTGGAACTCAGCACAGGTGCGTTGCTATCCTTGTCTAATTGGTCAAACAACTGTTTTTTGAGCTGTGATTGGTGGGAGAAACTGTTTCATAATGAAAAATATTGTTATAATGACCATCAATATGATACAGTTTTCTGACATAATAGTCAGGGTCGAACATAAAAACCTTTATTTTGACACTAACAAGAATTTTAAAAAAACACATTTTTTGCACACTAACTCAATACAGTACGAGCTGTATTTATCCTATTTTCACTGAACCAAACTAATAACGTCTCCTCTAGGGATACATTTCTTGCCTTCTTTATTGTACCGCAGCTCTACAAATTGTCTTAAGTCATCATTTTAAAGCAAAAGTATTCAATTTCTTTTGGTCCTTCTTCCAGTCTGACACAGTTGTAGTCCCTTCACCATAATCTGTAGCCATGTTCTTAGCAGTTCTACTTTATCTATTTTATTTATTGCCTCCAACTTTTTGTCCATCCTAACAACCACTTTCTTGCGCCTTGAAGCCATTTCACTCGCGCATACTCAAAACACAGGAACAAAAGTACAATACAGTGTGTCTTAACTCTGTAAGGAACAGGTTCACACTAACCTTGATAATGGTAAACAGCTTGAAGTGATGGGACTGGCGATCCCTTCCTTACTTGCAGTGCAAACGGAACTGTATAGTTTCACATTTACAAGTAGGTAATGAGTCACCTCGGTAGCGTAGCGGTCAGCATGGATAGCTGCCGCCCCGGAGGACCTGGGTTTGATTCCCGGCTCTGCCACGCAATTTGAAAAATGATATGAGGACTGGAACGGGGTCTACTCAGCCTCGGGTGGCCCAAATGAGTAGAGTCGGGTTCGATTCACACCTCAGCCATCCCCTAAGTGCTTTTCCGTGGTTTCCCACTTCGTCTTCGGGCAAATGCCAGGATGGTTCCTACTGTAAGGCCACGGCCGCCTCCTTCCCACTTCCTTGCCTAACCGTCCCACTCTTCCCATCCCTTCATCAGGCCCCCTGTTCACTTTGCACGTGAGGCCGTCTGGGCGTAGTGCTGGTCACACACCCCAGTTGTATCCCTGACTCAAGAGTCTCAAGCTCCAGGACACTGCCCTCAGTGGTGGTAGAGGTGGGATCCCTCGCTGTCCGTGGGAAAAGCCAACCCTGGAGGGTAAAACGATAGCGAAAAAAGTAGGTAATGTAATTTTTCTAGAAGCATATTGGATAAAGATATCACTTAAATATTGAAATCTCGAAATACAGTTCCAAGAGCTAGCAGTGTAGGTACCTTTCTTTAGGGATGTTGATAGTTATTCGAAGGGCGCGCATATTTTCATGATGAAGAAATTTAACAAAATTATACAGCAAATAAAAAATAAATCTGGATAAACATAGTTTTAGTGTTATCATCATCGTCAGCATATCTGCGAGATGGCAGGTTTCCTCATGGTAGTCTCTCCACCTTATCTGGTCTTCATCAGCTCATAAGATTCATCAATCTTGATGGAATCTAGCATCTGAAACCATCTTCTTCCTCTTCGGATTTTCCCTTGGACTGTCCCTTCTAATGCACTTCTCACCAAACCATCACCACTTATACACGTCTCCAATCCAATTAATTTTTCTTTTTATTATGTTCTTTAGCATCATTCTTCCTTCTCCTACTTTCTTTAATACTTCCTCATTTCTCACTTTGTCCTTCCAACATATTCTCACCATTCTCCCCTTTAATTTTGTTTACATGACGACTTTCCTTTCTTCCTAACACGGGTTTCAATATGAACACCTTCGTGTTGACAAACTAAGGCAGTAGAACATTAACTTGCTGTCATGTAAACAAGAATGCTTCGCTGGACATCTGGTGTGACGCTGTTCGATCATGTCACAAATGATGATATACACAGGCCATATGGTGTAGCACCAATCATACGGACTCCAGTGAATGAACTCATACTACGAGCAGACACTACATCTGTCGCAGCGAGAGGTTTGACCACGAAGGTGAAAGGTAAACACCCAGCGAGAAGATCGAGGCAGCGATGACACCTTGCGTAAATGACCTGAAAATCGTTGGTCTTCACCATCATCAGGCACATGACCAAAGAGCCACAAAAGCAATCCCCTCAATATTGGAGCACAAACTCTAAAGAAGAAGAAGACCCCTCATATTAACAAATTTGTGAGTTAATCATCATCAACTAGAGCAGTTTCCAACCGCAGGTTGGGTCTGCTTGGAGCACAAGCCTCTCCATCGTTTTCTGTCCATCCACCACTTCTCTTCTGTCACTGTTGTCCAATTAACTCCTTTTCTCTCGACACTTTTCTTCACACCCTTTATCCACCTATCCCTTGGTCTTCCTTTAGGTCTCTTTTTCTTCCACTCCATTTCCAATATTTTCCGTGGTATTCTTTCTTCTCCCATTCTTTTCACGTGACCATAACACTGTAGCCTTGGTTTTTCAATCCTATCCTGTAGGGGTTCTTCCTTTAATATTTCTCTGACTCTTATCATTTCTGACTCTGTCCAACCTGGTTACACCTATACGACTCCTCTGAAACTTCATTTCCACTGGTTGTATTCTGCTTTTATCTCTCTCCCTCATCACCCAAGTTTCTGATCCATACGTTAGGATCAGCACAAAGTAAGTCTTGTACATGATCCCTTTATATTTCTGTGACACATCCTTGCTCCATATCAGGCCTCTAACCCTCTTGAAGAATCCATCAGCATCTTTCATCTAATTCCAAGGCATTTCCCCCATTTTCTTCAATGACACTTCCCAGATACTTGAAGCTCTGCACTCTCTTCAACTGCTTCCGCCTAACATTATCCCAGAGTATACTCTGCCCTTTTCACGTGTTGTTATCACCACTTCACTCTTTTGCGTCGAAAACTTCATTCCATAGGATGACACCACTTTCTCCCTTGCATTGAGTTGCTCCTGTACATCCCTTTCCTTGTTTCCCCAGATCAAGTCATCTGCAAACACCATTGCCTTCATTTTTCCTCCCCAATATGCTGTGCTACCTTTTGCATCACTTCATCCATCACCATTACAAAGAGCAAGGGCGAGAGGGCACTTCCCTGCTTTAGACCATTAGTCAACTCAAACCATTCTGTTCTTTCCATACCAAATTTCACACAGCTTCTGCTTCCCTCATACATATCTTCCACTCTCATCACTATTTCTTACGTTATTGCTTTGGCTCTCATCGCTTCCCATACTCTGTTTCTTACGACACTGTCGTATGCCTTCTCAATGTCCATAAAGGCCAATACCAAATCTTGCCCATACTCGTAGTGACGCTCCTGTAACTGTCTCACTCCAAATATGAGGTCAGTAGTGGACCTCCCCTGCCTGAATGCATATTGCTCCTCCCTCAGTTGCTGTTCCGTTGCCTTACGTATCCATTTCTCCAATACCTTTTCATAACTCTTAGCACAGTGGCACATCAGTGTTAATACAGATGCAATATAGAAAAAATCTTGGTTAAATCATTCAACTGTAGGTACTACTGGAACACTCCTCCCATGGTAATCCTCGCTGAAAACTGCTTCCTGGTCATCGCCTCCTTGACGTGCACTACCAGGCGTAACTAGTCGCACCAAAAAACGCACTTTGCTTTATGCTACTGTACACATTAAGAATTATTCTGATTCCCCCAGGTCACATACATACCACCCAGCCCCACCCCTGACCCAAACGGATATGCATACCGTATTCTTTTTTAACTTTCATAGGTTTTTGGCTGAATTAGAACTTTGATCTGTTTCGGCAAATGTTGAATATGTGGTTGTTTTGTAAATTAAGATTATTTTTCCTTAATAACAAATTAAGAATAACCCTATTTCACCTGCTCGCACTTATACCCCTTCCCGCACCCCTCTCTTATATAATTTTAACTTTGTGAGGTCTAAGTCTCTACCTGCTTTGAAGAATATTGACATGTGGTTGTTTTGTATAAATAAAGTAAGTATTTTTGTTCACTAAGCATCCATTTAATTGTTTAGTTGTAGGCTTATGCATATTCACATATGAATGCTGCATTTGAGTTAATAAAAATGATTAGTACCAATTACCATATTTTTTGATCTTTATTCTTTTTTTACTCTATTTTTAATGCATGTACGGTTTGTATTCTTAACCAGTAAATTAATAAATGTAAATCAAAAATATTGGAATGCAGCCGAAATAAATCAGAATCCTCTATGGACATCAAATTGGCAGGTGAAAAACTAAAGGAAGTAGGAGACTTCTGTTACTTAGGAAGCAAAATAACCAGTGATGGATGAAGCAAAGAGGATATAAAAAGTAGGCTAGCTCAGGCAAGGAAAGCATTTCTATAGAAAAGGAATCTGTTGACATCGAATATAGATTTAGGTACTAGGAAGTAATTTTTGAAGGCCTTTGTCTGGAGCGTGGCGCTCTATGGAAGTGAAACTTGGATTATTGGTGCAGCAGAAACGAGGAGAATTGAAGCGTTTGAAATGTGGTGTTACAGGAGAATGATGAAGATCAGATGGGTGGATAGGGTTACAAACGAAGAGGTATTAAGACTAGTGGGAGAGGAGCGATGTTTTCTGGCGACTGCTAATGAAGAGAAGAGATAGGTTGGTAGGACACATACTAAGACACCCAGGAATAGCAAGCTTAGTTATGGAAGGAAAAGTCGAGGACAAGAACTGTAGGGGTTAGACCAAGGTTAGATAGATTGCCTGGGATGTAGGGTATGGTAGCTACGTAGAGAGTAGCTATGTAGAGATGAAACGATTAGCTCAGGACAGGGAAGCATGGACAACTGCATCAAACCAGTCAAAAGACTGAAGACTCAAACAACAACAGGCCTTTAGTTATTGTGTACGCTGCCTTTGATCTAAGGATAATAATGATGAACAATCAGGCTGCAATGTAATATTTTATATTGGCATGTATTCCTAGCCATTTTCAGTATCAAATTACTATGATATTTTGAAATATGTATTTCGGCGTAAGTTCCGTTTAGTTTGCCGTACGCCTGAATGCTCAAAAGTACCTCTTTAACTTGTATCTCGTACTTACATCATCCTTGCGTTCGTATACGTCAAAATCGCCTCCTTAATGTGCACTACGAGGCGTAACTAGTCGCACCAAAAAACTCACTTTGCTCCCATACAGTCGGCATTCCAGTATTACCTAGAGTTCAATGGGTTAAATTCATGTGATATTTCACTAGGTCCCTCGTCAGTTGTAAAGAACACCTTTCGTATTACAAAACAGTTTAATAAGTATAAACACAGTGTCTAAAAGATTAACGTATACAGTATGTCAATATTTTAGCATGAATAAAACACAAGAGCTCTAGAACAGAAAGCTTGTTATGGCCTTCACATAGGGGTGTTTATTACTGGGTCACTTGCCACATACACCACCCCATTCCTTCATCACTTTAATTGTACAAATAGGAATTGGTATTGTACAGAGAGTTTATTTTGTATCTGACGGAGACCCTCGCTTGCCCACTCGCCCGCGTCGCGAGCCTGTCTCCCGCCACGCACTTTGCCATTATGCAGCGCCTGCGCAGCACTGAGTCATTGAGTATAGGAATTTGTACTTGCCTAGTTCACAGCTGGTGCTGAAAATGTTCGCCATTCACTGCTACACATCGCTGGCAGCTTTTTATGAAACTGGCATTTACTCTCTGAAGTTCCTCAGTACAGATTGACTGTATTTCAGCTGTAATATAGTCTTTAAGCTGTCTGTTTGAACTTCTTTGCTAGATCTTTTATTGTATTGACGCTAGGCAGGGGTCTGTTCGGAAATTTCTGATGGAATTTACGTCGTGTTTTCGCACAAGACTTCCTGTACTTTATGAAGGTATTATATATATACACACGTTCACGTAATGAAAATCACATTGGAACAGCACACTGAGCACTAAACACGTGAACAATTGACTAAACTGAACCTCACACTGTTAAAGCTCTCAGCAGACTGCAAAGGAGGGAAACTTGTGGCGCTAAGAAGCGGATTACGGCAAAGTACTCGGCGGGAGACCGGCTCACGCTGCGGGCGAGCGGGCAAGCGAGGGTCTCCGTCAGATACAAAATAAACTCTCTGTAGTTGCAAAGGAGCATCACATTCAACATACAATTAGTACAAGGCACTTCCTCTTCAGAATTCTTAAAACTACAAGGGAGCAAATCTCAAAATTAAGACACAAAATTCCAATGCAGGGAAGCTGGTTACCAAAAGGTACAGGTTTATAAACAATGAATCCAATTTTTTTTTTAAAGAAAATCAAATATTTGAAACCAATTGAGATTCTGATCACATTCGGGGAGAGGTTATATTATTACAGTATTACAGATGGCTGTGCACAATGACGAGCAAGATTTCTATTGCAATTTCCTCTAAATACTGCAATTCAGCTCAACGGACATCTGGTCATATGGCGGAACTCCAAGGTTTCAGAAATATCTCCCTAAAAGAGTGCGCCCCACTACAGACAATGACTTATGAACCTAACGCATTTCAGGTAATTAATTTACTATTTTAATCATAATAATAATGTTATTAGTTATTAGGATTCGATCCTGCAACCTTGGACACAGCAGGCGAGAACGTTACCGCTGAGCCACACATCCAGTCTTATTATTTTAACAGTGTTCCAATAGGTTATCAAGGTGCTAACTCATACTGTAGCCAAAAGGCGTAAATACTTCTGAATGGCATAAAACATGGGATATATTCATAATAACATCAAATGCCAGTAATATGATTTTATACCAGCAATTTGAAAACTCTCACCCGAACAAAATTCTTTGATCCAAACATGACATATTGTGTGTAATTATGTTCTTTGTACAGACAAATGTACAAGTGTATCTCTACTTAGTATAAAACAAAAGTCCCCAATTCTTGGATGTCATGGGTAATCTCGAGAACCACTGGATGGATTTTGATGCGGTTTTCACCATTCTGTAAAGGATATCTCGAGAAAGGTTTTTGTAGAAAATAATGTATTTATGATCAAAGGAAGCCAAGCAGTAACGATTTCAGTGAAAAAGGTAAAAAAAAAAAAAAAAATTAAAAAACTGGCCTTCGTGTGCTTTTTAAGCTTATGCAGAGCTAATCATTAAAAATATGTACCGTATATACTACGAGTGTAAGAATTGTTCAGCATGAAAATTTCTACAAAAATGTCCGCGAGAGCATATCTCTATATTCAATACATCGCCCACTATAAGTGTTTTTTACGTTTACATTTCTTACGAAAATCTCCATTCAATTACTGAGGCGTTAGTTTACGAGCTAGCTAGGGGCGGGGGCCTACCACACACCAAACATTGTGCTTCACTTTCGATTTCTGTAAATAATCATACTCCCAACCAGAGTCAAACTGTACACTAAAACTCTGCTCTACGAAATTGCTTTGACCAGTCATCTTAAATACACCACGTATTGTACGATTGCATCGTGTAAGCTGTGGCCTCGATCGTGGCGTTCTGATATTGTGATTTCCAGTCGGGCAGCACGATTATATTAATCTAGTCCTTACAATACAAACTATTAGAAGTAAGCTGCTCGTGACTCTTTCCGCGCTCATGCCATTAGCTCACGGAGCTCTCTCTCTCAAGGGACAGATAACATTGTAGTTCCACCCCTTAAAACCTCAATAACTAACTCTCTCTCTCAAAGCCCACCTATAGTCCACAGCAAGTGCTGGCAGTTATTTTGAATGTGATTTTACCCAGGGATTTTCCACTCATTCCATCCAAATGCAGGAAGTAAATACATTATTTCAGTCTCAATATCCTCCCAGTATTAATTCTCAAATGGTTACAGATCTGCCTGAGGATCACAACAAACGTCCAATGCTATCTGTTGCAGAGTTCTGCTTTATTCACTGACAGTTGGTAATACTGTACGCAGTCCCCACATTCAGCCTGGATTTCATATGAAATTATTATTATTATTATTACACAATGATTACAGCTAAAACAAAACATTCATATCACTTGCATGTTCATTTCTCGTATAAAAATATAACACTTGGGTAACAGAGCACACACTATTGATTCGACGCCGAAGACGCCGTGGTCGTGCTTTGGTCGTACTGACTCTTGTTCTTCAGCAAGTAGCCTGCCAAGTAATTGATAGGATCCGGCGGCCTGCAAACAGATACAAGTCATTCAGTTCAAGAAACTTCAAATTTAGTCATCTAATAACAGTTTGTTGCTTTATACAGGGTCATTATCTTTGTGCACCCCGAAAAACAAGGCAAGCTAAGCCGGCGTTGGCTAGCGCAGATCGCGGGCCCAAGTACACGGTTCAGCCGGTGGTTGGCGCACACTTTTACTGAACTTGTTCAATAATGTGTACTTACGGTGCTCATAGCCGATGCTGAAAATTTCCTCCCTCTCTTATAACACTCACTTGACATCTTCTGATGAAACAACGGACAACAGTCTCATCTAATTATTGTTCTGTAAGAACACAACGTTGTCTTCATCACCATCATCTTGCACAGTTTCTAGCCACTGGCCGGGTCTGTTTGGAACACAAGCCCCTCCAACGTCTTCTGTCTTCCCACCATCTCTCAGCCTCCACCCTTGTCCAGTCTTCTCCTCTCTTCTTCACGCTTTCTTCCACCCCCTTCAGCCACCTGTCTCTCGGTCTCTTTCCTTCCCACTTCGTCTCATGTATCCTCCTGGGTATCCTCTTCTCCTCCATTCGTTTTCCATGTCCATACAATCTAAGTCTAGATTTCTCTATACCATCCTGTAATGGTTCCTCCTTCATTAATTCCCTGGTCCTCTCATTTCTTATTCTGTCCATCTTTGTAGCTCCAATACTGCTTCCCAAGAACCTCATCTCACTGGCCTGTATTTTGCTCTTCTCCCTTCCTTTCATAACCCAGGTCTCCGAGGCATACGTCAGGATAGGGACATAGTACGTCCGATGTATGATCTTTTTGCTGTTCTGAGGGACAACCTTGCTCCATAACATGCTTCTCACACTCCTCCGGATTGCTTCTGCCTATCTCACCCGCTCATTTATTTCTCTATCTTTTCCTCCATTATCTTGTATCAGGCTTCCCAGATACGTGAAACTCTCCACTTTCTTCAGCTGTTCCCCACCAATTGTTATTCCTGTTGTGGTTCTTTCCTTCTTCCTTGTTGTGATCACCATCTCACTCTTATTTATGTTAAATTTCATCCCATATCCTTGTATTATTCCTTCCCACACGTACAACTGCTCCTGTACCTCCTCCTCCTTGTTTTCCCAAATCATCAAATCATCTACAAACACCATTGCTTTCATCTTTCCTTCCCCAATTACTTGTGCCACTCGGGTCATTATGTCATCCATCACCACAATGAAAAGTAACTGTGACAGTGCACTTCCTTGTTTCAGGCCGTTTCTCTGTTCCAACCAGTCCGATCCCTCTCCTCCCACTTTCACACAGCTCACGCTTCCCTTGTACATCTCCTTTATCTTCCTTATAGTCCATTTTTCTACTCCTCTGTCCTCCAGGGACTTCTATACTTTGTTTCTGCATACACTGTCATATGCTTTCTAAACTTTCTTTATTATTTACAGAGACTGGTTTTTTTTTGTTTGTTTAGCGAGCCTCCTAATTGTACTGGCATTAGGTATAGGTCTTCCTGGAAACTTGATTCGAAATTTTAATTTTCATCTTGTTTCAGAACAAGACTTTCCGTTTTTCATATACGAATTATGGATATACACTCGTTCACACAACGTGAATTGGTGTCTAGGTATGACCAACAATGACAGTAATCACAATACTCCCTAAACGTGCAACACTAACATCTAAGCTTTGCACATACACGTCCTTATGAATGACAAGACAACGTGTTTAACTAACACTATGAATCAGCAGAGCGGGGTATTGGGAGGTCCACCCACTCCGCACCTGGCCAGCCAAATGACGCCATAGTTTGCCGCGATTACCGGGGCGCAAGAAGATAATGACCCTGTATAAGGGCGTGGACATCGTGGTTCTGACATCATTCATGATGATGATGATAATTGTTTTAAGGGGCCTAACATCGAGGTTATAGGCCCCTAATGAAATAAATGGTGTGAAATGAAAGGATGAAGATAAAAACAGCTCACTACCAGGGATGAAACGAAAATGGTTTATATAAAATAGACAGTGAGCCCCAACAATTATGCCTTATTTGAATAAAAATAGTAAAAGAGGGATGGTAAAAAACAAGAAAACAAATAAGGCAGAGTGAACAATTAAAAGTCTTAACTTACATTAAAACTTAAATAAGTAACCACTCTCCCTCATGAACCGGATGACGAGGTCTGCTGACGGCCCATCATCACGGAGAATAAGGGAAAGGGTATTAGGCAGTTCAAGAGTCCTTCGCAAATCGGCCAGATCCACACACTCCAAGAGAATGTGTGCCACAGTTAGTTGGGCGCCACAAGTACACACGAGGGTCTTCTCTCTTTAGCAAGTGGGAGTGCGTTGCAATCCCATGGCCGATCCGGAGTCAACAGAGTACCACAGCTTCCTTCCGGAGAGATCGGAAGGAATACTTCCACACCTTCGTTGTCTCCTTGATGCCTCTCAGTTTGTTGGGTGGAGGCGTAGCACGCCATGCTTCCTCCCAATGCAACAGGATCGAAATGTCGCAACTGAGAGCGCACATCACTAGCAGGCACCTTATACGGTAACAAGGGCAGTGTGACTGCCTCCCGCACCGCCTGATCAGCAAGCTCGCTTCCCGAAATACCCATGTGCCTAGGAAGCCACACAAAGGTCACCCCGGTTCCAGCGTTACACGCACTGACGAGCAGGTCGTGCACACGCTGGACCAGCGGGTGCCTCGGGAAACACACGTCGATCGCTTGCAGCGCACTAAGAGAGTCAGTACACACAAGAAAGTGCTGCTGATCGTCTGATAACGTGTACCGCAGAGCCTCTAAGATGGCATAGCGCTCCGCTGTGTACACGCTACACGCTGTGGGAAGTGGAAAGAGAAACAGACGATCCTCAAACACAAATGCTCAGCCTACTTTCTCGTTTACCCTCGAACTGTCCGTGAATAGAAGCCCTGATCCTGGATACCGGCTCACCACGGACTGGAACAGCCTCTGGGACATCATTCAAATTGACATCGCAGAACACTGACATACTTGATGGTAAATTTCCTCCTTAATATGACACCAGACAACTGAAAGGTGCTGATAACTATGCGGAAGGGAAGGATATACTGCACAGTTCCCTCAAACAGGGACGAGATTAAAACTCGACAATGTTTCTAGGTTTATACCGTGTCTTGTGCGGGGTTTCACATGCATGGTATCGAATGGTGACCTGTTTTTAAATTCCCGTATATTTGGCGTATTTTCCGAACAAATCGACCAAATTCCTGTATATTTTAGAACTCTCTGAGACTAGAGTTCGCATACTGAATGGCTGAAAAATGAATATTGAAGCCCATGAGTGTAACTGCATTTTTAGAGATACTTCCGGAGGGGTGATGGCGAGATATAGGCCAAGTCCATAGCGCGAGCAACATGCATGCGCGATAAATTTAAACTCTCTCGCAAATGGGATGAGAAGTTACAAACACAACTAAAATACAGTTTGTCTGAGGAGAGCAGAGAGAAATGACCATTTTATTGAGGAGGGCTGAGAGAATGGAGAATAGGAGGAGTGTCTGATAAATGTTTACAGAAAGTGACTGTATTATTGGTGACAGTAAAGGAAACCAGAAGAAGGCAATACAATTTTCTACACTACTGAAAATAGTCAAAATACGCTTTATAATAATGAATAATAATTTTGGGGATTGTGTAGTTTACCCTGTCGCATCAAGACATTGGCTGGGCTCTCACCCCACTTAGCGCTCTAAGTGGCAGTGACGCAAAATACAGGTGGCGGCTAAGAAGTCGGGCATTATGAGACTTTTCAAGATTTCCCGGACCAAATGCGAAACTCCGGTGTATTTCCAGCATTTTCCCCCCGGTTCACTAAAATTCCCGTACATTTCCCAAATATCCCGTATCGCTCGACACCCTGGGCCTAGGTATGCCAAGATAGGCTCATCAGCAGACTCTTGTCGTCTGTGCCCATACCCCCACCGGAGTACCAAACTGCACGCTACCTCCCTACTTATGAAGCACACCTGAGCTTCTTTACTACGAGAGCTTAAAGCTCAAGCAGCCTTTCACGGCATGAACCTAGAAAAATTGCCGAGTTGTAAATCCTTGGATGTGAAAGACAATATACCATCTTTTTAGGAATGAGATTGTTTGACACACACTCTGAGTGTTAAGAGAAAAGACAATCAAAATTATTAAAAACAAACTTGAAAACTGGCTGACAGTGAGTAACAGGTACAGTACATCATGAGGAAAATTATGTACACCTCCATAAATGAATGTAAATGGGTTACTTTTTTAATTTAAATTCTAGGCTTTCGCGGCTGGTGTCTAGTTTAGGATGTAGCCGCGTTGTGTATCGGTGATTGTTTCCCGACGTTTCGGCTCTCACTGCAGCAAAGGACAGGTAAATAGGGCAACACAGAATGTAGAACAAAGCCGAAGAACTGGCAAAAAGAATGAAGATAATGAATAAAGTTGTGCATTAGGGTCCCCAGAAAAACAGGAGAGCACCAATAAGTGGACTGTAAATAAGATTAAGACATGTCTTGTACTAGAACATTTACTGCCATTACGGACTGTACACACACATACAACAACAACAACTGGCAGCCAAGCACGCCAAAGTTCTCTCGTCTCCCGTCGAGCGCTGCAGAGCGAGCAATCGAAATGGCTGTCGAGTGATCGAGACGGCTGTACTCAACATACCGGCCGCCAAGAAATACTTACTTTCTTAACACTACAAATAACATAACAAACGAATTGCATCGAATCAATCACTGCACTATAGTCCATCATGTCTGTTTGAACAAGAAGTCTATATACAATACAATGTTACACTGAAACAAAAGAAACAAAACTGAAGTGCTATGGTACATTAATTACACTGCACTTGCTTCAGGCAGAGGACACAATTTCACAATAGGTCGTTTGAACAATCCCTTGGTAGTGCGTATGGTTGCCACACGAACCAGTCAGTCATCTCCAGGATGAACTTGATCGATCACTGCAATCTTCCAGTGCAGAGGAGGTAAGTTGTCTTCCTTCACAATGACAAGCGTCCCAGGCTTCACACTTGGGGAAGAACTGGACCATTTAGCCCTCTGCTGCAGGTGGTGTAGATACTCATTGGACCACCTGGACCAGAATATCTGAAGTTGTTGCTGCAGAATCTCCCATCTGGACAACAAGCTAAGCTTCACATTACTTAGATCTGGCTGAGGTAAACTTGATAAGGCAGTGCCGATAAGGAAATGGCCAGGAGTGAGAACTTCAATATCATTAGGATCGGAGGAGAGAGGAAGGAGTGGTCTGGAGTTCAGACAAGCTTCTATTTGACAGGTTAAAGTAGTTAATTCCTCAAAGGTAGGACATAACGTACCCATAACACGTCTGAGGTGATGCTTGAAAGATTTAACACCTGCTTCCCACAGGCCTCCAAAGTGAGGTGCTCTTGGAGGTATGAAGCTCCACTCGATGCCTTCTCTGCTGGTGAAATTCTGTACCTCAGTTCTCGTTTCTTCTGAGTCGAGAAGTTCTTGAAGTTCCTTCTTGGCTCCCACGAAGTTAGTGCCATGATCACTGTAGATAGTTTGGCAACGTCCACGACGTGATACAAATCTACTCAATGCTGCCATGAAAGCTCGTGTCGTAAGGCTGCTAACAACTTCGAGATGTACAGCTTTGGTAGCTAGGCATACAAATAGTGCTACGTAACATTTATCTCTTGTCTTTGACCTGAGAGAACCAGTTTTTACAAAAAATGGCCCTGCATAGTCTATCCCACAGTTTAAAAAGGGTCGAACTAATTCAACGCGAACACGTGGTAGTTGGCCCATTAATTGAGTTGAAGATTTTGCTCTTAGTCGGAAACATGTCAAGCAATTATGAATTATCCGTCTGACTGTCGTTCTACCATTCACAATCCAGTATTTCTGCCTAAGGGAGGCCAGAAGAAGTTGACAGCCAGCATGCAAGAGACGACTGTGTTCATGTTCAATTATCAATCTGGTGATGTGATGATGAGGTGGCAAGATCACAGGATGTTTTTGCTCATATGGCAGATTAGACCGTTCTAACCGTCCACCAACTCGTAGCAGCCCGTTGAGGTCTAAACCAGGATGTAGACTTCTCAAGTGACTCTTACAATGAACTTCTTGGTCTGATTCCAGCTGTTTGATTTCCATGTGGTATGCTAACTCCTGAGCCTGCCTAATGCATGTTGTCAGAGCATTCTGCAATTCCTTTAAAGAAAGAGGTCCAGTAGCTCGCTCTGTCTTCAATTTTGAACAATTATGTACAAATCTAAAGATGTATGCTACAACTCGTTGCAATCTCGATAAGCTAGAGAATCTTGTGACGAGTCCATCCTCGGGAGTAGTCATTAAGTAACATACAGGCTTAATCTTCTGCTCTGGTGGTTCCTGCTGCTCTGGGAGATTGTTTAATGTAGGCCAGTGTTTAGAATCTTCACCCAACCAAGCTGGTCCATTCCACCATAACTTATTATCCTTAAGATCCTTAGGATGTACACCTCGTGATATCAGATCAGCGGGGTTAAACTGTGAAGAAACGTGTCGCCAAGTAGCACCTTCTGTAATTTCCTGTATTTCAGCTACTCGGTTGGCTACAAAGGTCTTCCATCTTGATGATGGTGCCGAAAGCCATGCCAATACAATAGTAGAGTCTGTCCACAAGAATATGTTCGCAAATGTAAGATTCAAGGACTTGACTACCCTTTGCAATAATTGAGATAATAGCAATGCTCCACATAATTCCAGTCGTGGAAGAGATAATTTCTTCAATGGTGCTACCCTGGACTTGGAGCAAAGAAGTCTTACAGAAGTGGTTCCATCCTTGTTTGTGGAATGTACATACAAGCACCCTCCAAACGCAGCTTCCGATGAATCACAGAACCCATGAAGCTGTACAGTTACTGAGCGGTCACCTAGAATTCTGCGATCAATGTAGATTTCATCAATCCATGGGAGCTGATTATAGAGTGATGTCCAAGTTGCAGCCAATTCTTCTGATAAAGGCTGGTCCCAAGATAGCCGTTCTTGCCATAACTTCTGAAGAAATATCTTGCATAAAATTACTATAGGACTGATGAGGCCTAGAGGGTCAAAAATGCTGGAAACAATGGATAGAACTAGGCGTTTTGTGAAACCATGTGGATAGGGTTTTGGCTTGAAACTACTAATAACTTGAAACTGGTCAGCAGCTGGGTGCCATACCAATCCTAACGTTTTAACTTCACCCTTGTCCAGCTGTAGTGGTAACTGAGCCTCCCTTAGCTCCGGTGAGACATTCTCTAGAATACCTGGGTGATTGCTGCACCACTTACGTAGTGAGAATCCACCCTTCTGTAGTATGTTTATCAACTCTTGTTGCACTTGAAGAGCCTCTTCGACGGTCGCACATCCCGAGATACAATCGTCAACATAGAAATCTTCCATCAATGATTTCTGAGCCTTCGGAAAGGCATGAGCTTCCTCACTGGCCAGTTGTTGAATGCATCTAATAGCTAAGAATGGTGCACATGACATGCCATACGTAACAGTCTTCAATTGATACTCCTTGGCAGGATCTGTCAATTTCTCTCTCCATATTATCCTTTGATATCTACAGTCTTGGGGATGTACCAGAATCTGACGGTACATTTTTGCTATGTCCGCAGTGAAAGCAATGGCATGACTTCTGAATCTTAAGATAATAGAGTAGAGATCTTGCTGGATGGTTGGGCCGACGAGTAGAAGGTCATTCAATGATACTCCGTTGCTGGATGCTGCAGAACAATCAAATACTACTCTAGTCTTAGTGGTCGAGCTGCTTGCCTTAACCACTGCATGATGTGGCATATAGTAGCAACGTGCTGTGGTATCTTCAGCAATATCCATATGACCCAAATCTTCGTACTCTTGAAGAAATAGACTATATTCTTCCTTCAGTCCTTGATGTTTGGTCAACTTCCTTTCCAACTGATGAAACCTCTTTGTTGCCATCTGCTTGGAGTCTCCTAGATTTTCTGGGGTTTCTTTGAAGGGAAGACGCACTACAAATCTGCCAGAAGAGTTGCGCGAGACGTGCCGTTTGAAGTGAGCTTCACAGTCCCTTTCTTCCTTAGTTCTTGGAGTATGGTGTAGCTCTTCGATTTCCCAGAACCTCTGTAGCTGCTGTTGGATGCAGCCTGCAGATTGTACAAAGTAAGATACTACCGGCCGCCGTGGTCCATGTAGGGGCTTACTGGAATCTGTATATTTACCTGCAAGTACCCAACCTAACTCTGTTTCTTGCAGAATAGGATAATCTTTAGTCCTAGCTAGATTTCCTGCGAGCTGAATGTATGGGCATACCTCTGACCCAATTAACAAGTCTATGTGACCCGGTTCGTTGAACTTCGGATCAGCAAATGGCAGATTTTTGGGTAAGTTCCACTCCTTGCTATCAATGTATTCGCCAGGAAGATCTTCAGTAAGCTTAGGTAGAACTAAGCACTCGACTGAGGTCACGAAATCATTTATACGCGAGCCTATTTGCACCAAAACACTATGCTTGGTTTCTGACGTCGTATTCCCAATACCCTGGATCGGTTTACAATCATGAGATCTGCGCAGCCTTAATCGCTGAACACAGGATTCTGAAATAAAGCAAGATTGCGAGCCACTGTCTAAAAGGGCTCTACAAGTCTGCCAGATCCCTTGAGCATCCTTGACCTTCACCAAGGCTGTGGACAACAATATGGACTGACGTGGTTCTATCTTGAGAGTACAGTAACTACTCGCACCATGCTGCACCTGAGTCACGTTCTGATTAGGGACGTTTTCCGACTTATCTACGTTTGACAAATGCTGGGACACATCAATATGCAGTAACGTGTGATGCTTCTTCCTGCATGTTTGGCAGTTACCAGCCTTGCACTGGGCGACTCTGTGTTGAGCATGTAGACAGTTGAAACAGAGATTATTACGCTTGACAAAATCTCTACGTTCTAGAGTAGGAACTTGCTTAAAATCTCTACATCTAGCCAAAGCATGTGGAGCGTTGCAGTACACACAGTTTACAGTTGTAGTAACATACGTCTGATGAGCATGTGGTGTTGTCTTACGATTGGAGGGTTCTTTACCTTTAGTGTCTGAGCTGCTTGAAGGCTTGAGGAGGTTGCTTGAGTTCACTATGTCTAAAGCCTTGCATTTACCTTCTAAGAACTTGATAAGATCTTCAAGAGTAGGAAGAATTTCAGAGTCTACAGTATCTTCAAATTCTTTCCTAATGGACAGGTGCACTTTCTCCAAAATCAACTGCGAAACCAGTAGGTCTTCCAATGGCACTGCTAGATTTAGGGCCTTAATAGCATTTAGGTTACTCAGAGTTTGGTTAACTAGTGCCCGAAGCTCATTAACAGAATCTTTGTGAGCAACCGGCAAGTTTAATAAGTAACCTAAGTGTGCCGTAGTAATCAGTCTTATGTTATCATAACGACTGCGAATAGTTTGCAGAGCAACTTCAAAATTACTGCTAGAAACTGGGATATTAGCTATTAACTTATGAGCTTCACCTTTGAGTGTAGACAGCAAGTAGTGAAATTTTTGAATATTGTCCAACTGGTCATTATTGACAACTAGGCTATCAAAGGTGTCCATATAATGCTTGAAACCGGTCACATTACCATCATAGCTGGGAAGTTGTAGTGTCGGTAATCTAATAGCATTCCGTGTACTAGAATGTGAGTGAGGTGGAGTAATACTACCATCAGCCTTGTGATCATTATCACGATTGATCTCGATATTCATTGCAGCTTCGAGATCAAAGTATGCTGATTCAAAGGTTTCTCTTTCAGCTGCATGCTTTTCAATACCCTCAAATAGTTCTAACTGCGTTTGAGCACCTTCAATTTATCTCTAATGTTAGGCAATTCTTTCAGTCTAACAATTACTAATTGAATTTCTGACTCACGCTGGAATTCAGTAATATACTTTGACATTCGTGTTAAACTTGATTTGGCAACGGCTCGTTGCTGTACGAGTTGCTTCCTGGTTTGTTCTTCCATTGCTGCAGACGCGTTACGAGTACAAAAGGTTCGAAAAGGGTGAAAACAAGGAAGGCTAGCTTATAGAATAATTAACTAAGAATGTGATCCTTAGTACTTGAGCATAACGGGCGCAAGGAGACAGAATAAACCAATAGGAGGTTGGGAGCATAATCTAAGGTGCCAGTCTAAGAATGTTTCAACTTACTTGTTATGCAGAGATAAATCTTGGATCCGCCACTGTCATCCATGATGAGCTGAATAATACACTGTCTATGTTCTGCATGACCACACAAACTGGAGCTATAAGACCGGCAGCTGAACACGTGCCGTGGTATGTGTTGTAGGTTATGTTACGTATGTAACATGTAAAACACACGAGTTGCATTTCTAGACGTTCGTTAAGAGTTGTGTTCCAACGATTAGTGTTTTACACGTCCGAAGTATGCACGATGTCGTCTCATACTTGGAAGAATCCATTTCGCCACGAGGTGACCATGTGCTTTGTCCGCGTTCTGTTATATCGTACAGAGAACATGTCTTTCCAACGCGAATATCCGGTACGCGAGGACCATGAATAAAGTTGTGCATTAGGGTCCCCAGAAAAACAGGAGAGCACCAATAAGTGGACTGTAAATAAGATTAAGACATGTCTTGTACTAGAACATTTACTGCCATTACGGACTACACACACAAACAACAACAACAACTGGCAGCCAAGCACGCCAAAGTTCTCTCGTCTCCCGTCGAGCGCTGCAGAGCGAGCAATCGAAATGGCTGTCGAGTGATCGAGACGGCTGTACTCAACAGATAATCCCTACCATAAAGCCTTTCTGCCGTACGTACAGGGGTTAACAGATCAAATCGCCAGGCTGCTAAAGAAACACAATGTGACAACGGTGATGCATCCAACAAACATTCTGATGCAAGTAGCCTAGTGCATAAATCAACAGAGATAAAGCAGCCAAACCAGGATGCAGGAGTTTACAAAGTGCCTTGCTCCTGTGGAAAGGTTTAGATAGGGCAAACAAAAAGACGCGGAGGAGAGAAGGGAGAGAGGAGATATAATAATGATGATAATTGTTGTTTTAAGGGGCCTAATATCTAGGTAAGGGACAAAAGGGGAAAACGGACCCAGCTCAGGAAGCCCTCGGGGTCGCCAACTCCCGAACTCACCAGCCGAGAGCCCCCGAGGGTGAAGCATTATCTAGGGTGCACCAGAAGTGGTGGGGCTACATACACCCTGCCTCCTTAAGGGCCTAGAGCACAAGGCAGGAGGTAAAAGGAAAAGAAAAAGAAGGATGACCCCTCACAGAAGGAGGGTATCAGGAAAGATGAGACAAGGGCCAATTAAGGCGGGAAAGTGAAAGACTCCCCAGGCCTCGGATAACCTAATACCGTCGGGGTCGGAAGAACAAGAGGGTGACCAAGGGAGGTCGACAGGAAAGAAGACGGAGAGGAGCCCGGCACAAGTAAGTGGAAACAATGCCGGACTCAGCTGGGGTCCCGTGGTCGCCAATCCACGTCCCACTAGATGTGAGCCCCTGAGGGTAGATAAACTACAGATCTGCAATAGCTGAACACGCTGATGTCATGAGACACGCCATCGAATTTGGTAAGGCCGGATATCAAAACAGGTTAATTAGAGAGGCAATAGAGGTCATGAAACATCCCAATAATTTCAATCGCGAAGATGGTTTCAAACTTAGCAACACTTGGAAAGTTCTCCTAGAGCACGACTGCCAGCGGCACGGACCTATCAGGAAGCAGCGTGACGTCAATGCAGGGCAAGCAGGCACGTCTGGCTGGCAATAACAGTCAGTTTGAGTACGGACACCAACTCGTACCTACTCGTGATTAAGGCTGCTGCAATGACAGCCAAAACGTCAGGAAACAATCACGGATATACGACGTGGCTCCATCCTGTAAGCCAAGTGGTAACCTGGTGGTCATGCAAAATTAGACTTGTCATTAAACAACCTATAGTTGCATGGTTTATGCCAAACATATCATTTGAGAAGATGGTATATTGGCTTTCACCTAGAAGAATTGCTGAGTTTTAATATCATTTGAGGTTTAAATATTTTGTACAAATACAAAGAACATGAATATTTGTTCTGATCATGTTTGTTATATAACATTATGATTGCATCATTCACCCTCCATTCTTTCACCAAGATAGCAAATATCATAACGCCAACATTCTAAATGCAACTACAAGCACATACGTTATCATTAGCATGGAATCACCAACTCACCGTTCTTTGGCTAAGGTAGATAGTGCCTGCAGAAGGATGGGCACTACAGTTTGGTCTAGGTATTGCCTGGTCGGCAGAGATTGCAAATCTACTCGACACTTCTTTGGAGGAACATCTCCCAATCCAGGATCTTTCTCGTTGGCACCTTTCTGTGAAACATGGAAATCTGAATCAATGTCAATAACAATATGAAATAGCCATTGTCAAAACCAATAATTTTCTTCCTTATATTGATGTCCATTCTGAAGTGTGTGTGTGTGTGGGTAAAGTGTATTTTTACTAAAAGTATGACTACACTTATATTTATTGAGGTTTTATTTATTTGGCGTATGGCACAAAAAACATTAAATTATCACATACGTGATATTCTATAATAGTTCCAGCTATTGAAACATAACTTCCTACATATATCTATATATATACAAATATTCATGTTCTTTATGTAGCATACAGTATCTGTTGTTACAGTTAAAAAGTCCTTCAAGTCCCCACAATATGCATGGTTTGGGCACTCGGTCACTAAGTGATGAATTGTCTGTTTCTCTGCACCACAGTCACATTTTGAGGACTGGACTATTCCCCACTTGTGGAGAGCGTCTGCACATTGTCCATGGCCAATGCGGATACGATTGAGGGCTGTCCACACAGCGAGGTTGATCAAATCCTGGTGGCTTTTCCAGGATACAGGGCATGCTACGACATCGTTCAGGGCAGTGTTGTTGCCAATTTTGGCTCCATGAGAGATGAATGTCGAACTTCTCTTCTGACAAAATTCTGACTTTATTGAGGTTAACAAGTGTTTCTAGTCATACAAAAGGTCAGTAACTAGCTATCGGGACATGCTAGTCAGCTGTTTTGCCATGAGCCGTGTCATCATTGCCAACTTCAGAATTAATTTTGGACAGAAAGCAGAATAACTCTCCTATTACCGGTCGCAAGCCCGGGGCCTCATCTCGCAAGCGATGAAGAAGGAGGAGCGGAAGGAGTATAAACCTCGTTAAAAAACCAGCGTCCATCTGGCTTTGGATAGTTATAGGGCCCCTTGCCAGGGTTACGGTGAAGACCTCAACGGCACCAGCGGCGGAGAAGATGGGCTTTGATACGGCGTTGATGGCGGAAGAGGCAAACCGGTAGAGTCTGTACTCCAGAGGAGCGACTACAAAAGGTGTCTGACTCCATGTTAGGGGCGGCCTAATTTAAACCTGGCAGTAGGTATAAAATGTCTTTGGGTGTGGCGAGCCCTTCGTACTAATAGCCTATAAAATGAGTGAAAGTGAATCGAGGCCTCTGAAACAGTTAGAGCGTCCCACACAAGCGATGCGCAGCTCCTGGAGTTCTGGTCCTGGGGAAGCTGTGAAAAGTGGGCAACCAGTGACGAAGATTGCTACCATCGATGTCTTGACCCTCAAGGGCAAGATAGAGGAACTTATCTATTATACAGTATATAATCCTAAATTGACTCATCAACGCAGCGCTCAAACCACTAGGTCTAGAAAGCTGAAATTTTGCATGTTGGTTGATCCAAGGTTGTAGGGGCTCAATAAAGGCACACACTTGCGAGCTGAGAGGCTGATAAATCACACTACCAGTCTCATCAGTGTGTACGGGCTTCTGAGCCTAGTTTGAACCGACCTTGAGTCGCTCAATCTGAGCCGGCTGAAGTCGGTTTTTACAGCGAGCACAAAGGAATCCTCAGTGTCGGTGTGGACGGCAGAGATATGTGCTCGCAAGTCTGTACCCGCTTCTGTGAGCCTGTCTTGAGCCGAAATCGGAGAGCGAAGATATGTTTCCCGTTTCGAGATTTTGTGACCTATTCTGCTTAGCAAAGTCTCAAAGTCAGTAGGCGACATCCGTATGAAATTTTTATACTTACCACTAACGCTCTGGAACTTCATGTCCAACAATAATTCCGACCCACTTCGTCTTTTGTACAGCTCATTGCGCCAACACCGACGGGGTTTCTTTTCATTTTCATTTAAACAGGCCATCATCATAGCTGCGCCACTCACAACCATCACAGCAAGCAGAGTTCCTTGTTCGGAAAACATCCGTTTTGCACTTGGAAACAACACACAATGACTGATTCTGCTCGCGAGCATTATGGCTCAAATAATGCTCATAGAAGGCTCGGGCATTTAATTTTTCCTCGAGCGGCTCACCAGTCACTCGCAAGTGTGTACCCGCCTTAAGAAACGGTTTTTGAAAATTCAATTTGTAAGAGAGTTTTCTCGGCCCTTTGGCACTGAGCATGGACAAAAGGTACAAAGACCGGATTCAGCTCATTTTAAGCCACCAGATAAGAGAAACAATACTCGGAGGTCCCATGGGGACCCCGAAACACACTTTTTAAGGTCCTAAAATGAACTGTTTTGGAGATATTCCCAAAAAACTGTGTTCCCTCTGAGAAACAGATCAACGTTACAATGACAACCAGTGCAATTTCGCTGAGCAGGAATAGTTTTCTGGCAATATCTCGAAAACCGTTCGTTTTCTACAAACTTGGTTATATGACACTTTGTTGAACCTCCAACGATTATACCTCAGATTGCCATGAAACATACATTTTGGGGTCCTCTTTTGCACATTCATTTCGTTTTTCCATAATTGTATGACTGCAAGAAGCGTGAAATTTGGCATGCAGTATTTCATGATCCTAGCCATACTGTAAGTGGGTCAAAGAGGTAAGGAATGTGTGAAGAAAGTTCAAATCTTATATCCCTACATGAACTGTTTTATTTATAGAGGTGGTTTGTGGGGTCTGAAATGAGGCGTGATTTTGAGTGTAATTTTATAATTTTCAGCCGGTTATTGCAAGTGAGTTTTCGGATCTTTACACTATTTTACAATGTTATGAAGCTTTCTACTTTGCACGGTATGCTTTCTTACTGTTTATAGATTTGTTTTTGTTAACTGAATATTTCTGTTGGTCAATATTGATATGCTCTTTGTCGTTTTTAGCCTATTTTCATTTATGAAAAAAAAATAGGCTTACGAGATCACCTTTTGTCCGTGTGCGATGGTGTGTGTGTCCCCCCCCCTAATAACTTGTAAACAGCTGGAGCGATTTCAATGAAACTCGGTAAGTTCATAGCACTATTCTGGACGACTCCGACCATGCCCTTCAAATTTTATTACGTCTCACCAATCCAACATGGCGGCTGTGCGAAATATTTCACCAGCATTCAATATCTCCGAAACTATTACCGATATCACCCTGGTATTCTTTACTGTGATAAAGGTAACTACTAGAAGTTCACCTATGTGACTTTTGAAAAACTGGTAACTACAAAACCAACATGGTGGCCAAGCGAAGTTGCGACTTTTAAATAGACGTTTCTCGCGATTTAACCAACCAAACGCAATGAAACTTGGTACAGTATATGTTTATACACATTGCAATGCACCGACATCTAACTTCGTATAATTGTTTACATAAACTCAAGATGGCGGCTGTGCGAAATATTTCACCTGCATTCTATATCTCTGAAACTATTACTGGTATCACCATGAAAGTTTGTACGGAGATAAAGGGCACTACTGGAAGTTAATCTATGAGACTTCCAAAACCGGTTAACTACAAAACGAATATGGCGGTCAAGCGAAGTTGAAAGTGTTAAATAGACTTTTCTCGCCTTTTAATGATCCAAACGCAATGAAACTTCGTACAGCAAATGTTTATACACATTGTAATGCACTGGTATCTAATTTAGTTCAATTGTTTACGTAACCTCAAGATGGCGGCTATGCGAATTTCGAAAATTTAAGTTTTTATTTCTTGTGTCCTAATCATGCGATTGAAGTTTGAATGAAACACCTACACAATAATCTTCATGTAATAGTACATAAATCTAAGGCCTATAATATAAAAATCCAACATGGTGACCATTCAATATATTTAGACGATTCTCAATATCTACGAATCTATTACAGCAATCAAACTGACAATTTGTATGTTGATAGAGGCAATTGATATTAGTAGGATATATGAAAATAGGCTATTTAGTTCTTCACAGAACTACTTGTTTACCATGCTCAGCAACCCATATTCACAGATGAATGTGTCGAATTCTACCAGCTGTCACATTAGTTTATTTAGTTTTCTTAATTACTTTACTGAGGAATTTGGCAAACTTATTTCAATAAAGTTGGTATTTTGGCATTCACGGCCAATGAAACCCTGCACAAGACACGGCGTGAACCTAGAAAAGTTGCTGAGTTTTAATTCCTTGGCCCTGAAATTAAATATACAATCGTTTTTGAAGCCTTTACAGGGAGATGAAATACTGTTTGAGTGTTTAGCTCTCGCAGTCAGGAACCGGAGATGCTCTAGATAAGAATTTAGGTAGAGCTCTTCCTTTGGTGGTCCTCAAATGGGCAACAAGAGCTTGCTGATGAGTCATCTCGGAGTTACTAGATGAAATCTCGCACAAGACACGGCATAAACTTAGAAAATTTGCTGTGATTAAAACTGATTTTGTTATTATTACTTGGGATGATTAAGGTTTGTTTTGTTACCGTTACTCTTTATCATGACATGATACGTAGTGTCCGCAATATTACTTACTGCGGAAATGACAATTGCTACCAAGTTTGATGTATTTTTAGCATACTGTTTATGTGTTTTAATAGAGTATGAAGACGTTAAACGATAGGTGTTCAATATTTAAGAAAGGTAATTTAAATTTTACTACATAGAAGCTGATGTTTATTTCCAATATATAAATGCACTTTCCTAACTACAAAGCGGAGGCAGACAGGTTTTTCTCCGGGTACTCCGGTTTTCCCTGTCACAATTTCATTCCAGCAATACTCCACTATCATTTCATTCAATCTGTCATTCATTTAATCATTGCCCAAAGGGAGTGCGACAGGCTTTGGCAGCCGGCACAGTTCATATCCTCGCCGCTAGATGGGGGATTCATTCATTCCACTCCCTGATTCGGTCAGTCGACTGGAAGGAGGCTGTGGATTTTCACTTTCCTAC
This sequence comes from Meconema thalassinum, assembly GCA_946902985.2. Classification (NCBI taxonomy): domain Eukaryota; kingdom Metazoa; phylum Arthropoda; class Insecta; order Orthoptera; family Tettigoniidae; genus Meconema; species Meconema thalassinum. The sequence continues at coordinate 46,471,567 of OX336399.1, read as the reverse complement.
CTTTGATTGATAATTGGGTGAGTGAAAATGCATGTAGCCTACACAAATGCTTTAGCTGGGAATTAAACTCAGTCAGCCTTGGTGAGAAGCAAGCAGCGTGACTACAGCACGAACACGACCCCTTCTTGGTAGTGTAATAATGATAATAATAATGATGTTGGTTGATCCTAGGTTGTAGCGGTTCACTAAGAAACGGTTTTTGAAAATTCAATTTGTAAGTGAGTTTATTCGGCCCTTTGGCACTGAGCATGGACAATAGCTAGCCTTGGTGCATACTTTATTTGTTTAAGGTTCTTTTTTATACTTTGTGTGTTGCTTTTCGTGTACGAGTGTGTCAATATTGATTTTATCTGAAGACGGAGAGCTTTGGTTAATATAGCTTCAGAGTGCATTTGTTACAAATCATTAATTTTTTTCATCAAAATTTCGCCAGCACATTGCCGTATTGCGGCACTGAGTCATTGAGTATAGGAATTTGTACTTACCTAGATCACAGCTGGTGCTGAAAATGTTTGCCGTTCACTGCTACACATCGCTGGCACCTTTTTATGAAACTGGCATTTACATTCTGAAGTTCCTCGGCACCGATTGACTGTATTTCAGCTGTAATATAGTCTTTAAGCTGTCTGTTTGAACTTTTTTGCTACATCTTTTATTGTATTGACACTAGGCAGGGGTCTGTTTGGAAATTTCTGACGGAATTTCCGTCGTGTTTTCGCACAAGATTTCCTGTACTTTATGAAGGTATTATACATAATCACACACTTTCACGAAATGAAAATTGCATAGGAACAGCACACTAAGCCCTAAACACGTGAACAATTGACTAAACTGAACCTCACACTGTTAAAGCTCTCAGCAGACTGCAAAGGAGGGAAACTTGTGGCGCCAAGAAGCGGATTATGGCCAAGTATAGGTGGGAGACCGGCTCGCGCCGCGGGCGAGCGGGCAAGCGAGGGTCTCAGTCAGATACAAAATAAACTCTCTGTATTTTTATATATATTTTTTGGTATTCGTTATTTCCCTAATCAAATGCATGTATGATTATGAAGTTGGGATTCTAAGCGTTTATCTGCGGACTACCATTATTCTCTTGAAATGTTGCTGTTCTTCAAAACACGCAAGGCTAATACAATTAAGAAAAAGAAAAGGAAAGCACAAACCCCTTGATATAGAAGTATGAAATTTGGTTTCTTTCCATGACGGAAACACCCACTTAGAACGGACATTTGGAAATTCACTTTTTTTTAATATTCTTAATAATATAATATTTCGTGCTTTTATGATTACCTTCATAATGATTATGCTATTATGGGGTCGTGAAACAAATGTGATTTTGAGTCGAATTTTATACTCTTTGTGACACTTTACATTAGGAAGAAGCTGACATTTAAGCCAGTTTTACGACTAATTCCATTGCAGTTCTTTGATACTTGCAATCGTGTTGCTGTTTTTTATGATGTTGATTTATTTTGGGGCTTTGCGACATTGTGGTCATGCAGCCCGTTTACTTGGGTGTGTGGGAAATTTGCCTGATAACCTGCCTTATTATGATGGCTGTATCATACTCTGTATTTCAAAAGAATGAACGTGAAGGAAATGGCGGGAGCTTGGAACAGCTGACAGCCGTGGGCTCCTAATGGTTGGATTTTGACAACTAATACCATACGTTGCCAGCTTATTGTCATTCATTCAGTCGCCTGTTAACTGTGTCGGAGTTTGTTTCATTGCCATCGTTTCGTTTACTTTAAGCATCGAGTCAATAAGTTGTAAATAGTACCGCAGGAAGAACGTGGGAAAATGCTGGAAATACAGTTGGAGACCGCGCGCGCCAACCTGTAACGGCCGGCTATCGTTCATTTCGACATCAAACTATTTTCATGGTTAGCCTTAGATGTCAGTAGGTTTCAGCTTTGCTGCGCCACAATGTGCGCCAATTTCTCAATACACATAAACATTGTCTTCTATGCAGTAATGGCGAAACGTGCTCGTTCGGATAATGAAAGTATTCTTCATCTCATTGTCTCAGATGATGAACTAGATGATGATGATGATAATTGTTTTAAGGGGCCTTACATCTAGGTTATTGGCCCCTAATGATCTGGGTGATAGCAAAAATGATAATGAAATGGAAACCACAACAAAATTATCTGAGACAGAAAATACGTACAAAAAGGAACTCAGAGGGAAACAACTCACAATACGGTCTTACAAAAGGGAATTTAGAACGAAAAGATGCACAAAAAGAATAGATTGAAAAAGACCCACAAAACGTAGGCTAGATTCGAAATACGTACAAAATGCCATGCAGCGTCGAAATACTTACAAAATGCAACTGAAATTCAAAATACTTACAAAATGCAAATGAGATTGAAAATATATACAAAATGCAATTGAGGTTCAAAATACTTACAAAATGCAATTGAAATTGAAAATACACAATGCAATTCAGATTGGAATATCCCAGTTCCAATCCAAATTATTCACAAAGTGCAATTTAAATTCAAAATACTTACAAAATGCAATTGAAATTGAAAATGCTTACAAAATGTACGGTAGATTCAAAGGACTAATGTGGATTGACAATACTTACAAAAAGCAATTTAGATTGAAAATACTTGATAAAATGTAATTTAGATTCAAAATACTCACAAAATGAAATTGAGAATCAAAATATGTGCAAAATGCCCGCCAAACAAAATGCAATTTAGATTCAAAATTCGTGCGAAATGCGGTTTTGGTTGAAAATACTTACAAAATGCAATTGAAATTCAAAATACTCACAAAGGTCCCTCCGCCATATTGAAAGACTTACTAAAAAGCAATTTAGATTGTCATTCTTTACAAAATGCAATTGAGGTTGAAAACAATCGCGAGATGTAATTTAGATCGAAAAAACATACAAAAAGCAACGTAGATTAAAAATGCCTTAAAAAAACGCTAGAAGGGAATTTAGATACACGGTGAACCAAGTAACAAAAACAGTGCGGGAATCTTAAAGAGAAAAGTAAATATAATGAAAAGAGGAGAGGGGAGAGAGAGGAGAAGGTCCGCCCTAAAAATAAGGGACAAAAGGGGAAAACGGACCCAGCTCAGGAATCCCTCGGGGTCGCCAACTCCCGAACTCACCAGCCGTGAGCCCCTGAGGGTGTAGCATTTCCTACGATGCACCAGAAGTGGTGGGGCTACATACACCCTGCCTCCTTGAGGGCCGTGAGCACAAGGCAGGAGGTAAAAGGAAAAGAAAAAGAAGGATGACCCCTCACAGAAGGAGGGTATCAGGAAAGATGAGACAAGGGCCAATTAAGGCGGGAAAGTGAAAGACTCCCTAGGCCTCGGATAACCTAATACTGTCGGGGACGGAAGAGAACAAGAGTTGACCAAGCGAGGTCGACAGGAAAGAAGACGGAGAGGAGCCCGGCACAAGTAAGTGGAAGCAATGCCGGACTCAGCTGTGGTCCCGTGGTCGCCAACCCACGCCCCACTAGATGTGAGCCCCTGGGGGGGATGAATTAGATGATGAATTATCTTTGGATAGTGACGTTATCGACACAAGTGGTGAAAGTGACAGTGAGGTTGCTTCTGAGAATGAAGAGGAGGGAGAATATACTACTAGCTTGCCACTTCGCCCTGGCTTAGCCAAGGTAATCCTCGTGCTCCGTTTAAGTTTGTATCGGACAGTAGAATAAATATTGACAAAAGTGATGCAAACAAAGGTCGCCCATTGTTCTAAGTTAGCCAGTTTATAGATGAGGATCTTATCAATCTAATATGTGAGCAGACAAATAAATATGCAGAACAGTTTTTCGAAGCTCATCGAGTGCTAAAACAATGGTCGAGAGATTGGGATTGGACTCCGACTACCACAGGAAAGATAAAATTATTCCTATCTCTTCTCATTTTTCAAGGAATAATAAAGAAGCCTTCTTACGAAATGTACTTTACTCGCAGGGATTCCATCTCAACACCATTCTTCAGCAAAGTGATGAGTGAGAAAAGGTTTTCATTATTGTAGAAATTTTGTCACTTTGCTGACAATAAGACTGATGCCAACATGAGAGGAAAGTTGTTCAAACTCTCGCCTATTTTGAATCCAATTCGCAGGAAGTGCCAAAAATTGTACACACCACAGGAAAACATTTGTGTGGATGAATCGCTAGTGTTGTGGAAAGGAAGGCTGCAGTGGAAGCAATTCATACCATCGAAGAGGAGTCGCTTTGGTTTCAAATTGTTTGTTCTTTGTGAGAATGGTTCAGGGTACATTTGGAATTTTATTGTATATACTGGGAAGGATACAGACTTTGGGAACTTGTATCCCAATACTCCTATATCAAGTAGAGTAGTCCTCGAACTGTCACATGATTTACTGAACAAAGGATACACATTGTATCTAGATAACTGGTATTCCACTGTCCAGTTAGCTGAAACTCTGTGTAGCATGAACACTGATATGGTGGGAACGATGCGTATAAATCGCCGTGGGGTACCTGATGTTCTCAAAAGTAAAGAGTTAAGTAAAGAAAGGTGAGCACATTGGCAGATATAAGGATAAGATTATGGTCCTGCGCTGGAAAGATAAGAGGAAAGTTACTATGATTAGTAAAATTCACGACGATACTTTTATAGATGTGGGAAAAGGAACAAAACTGAAAGGAAACCCAAGCTAGCAGTGGACTACAATACGAATATGGGTGGAGTGGATAAGAGCGATGGGCAAAGGGAGGCATATGCTAATGCGCGAGAAAGAGTAAAGAATACTACTTCAAACTCTTTATGCATTTCCTAGACATTGTTTGTTTCAACGCTTATCAGCTGTACACGAAAAATGGAGGAAAACGAGACAGGTTGCATTTTCTGGTTGAGCTGGGCGAACAGATAGTTGAAGAGAATCTTGGAGAAGCAGCTAATGGAGTGAGAAGCCCACAAGTAGGAAGGCCATCATTGAAACCTGCACCAACACGATTCACAGAGAGGCATTTCCTAGACTTCATTCCGTCCAGTGACCGAAAGAAGTGCAAAGTGTGTTACGACAAAGGTCTTAGACAAGAAAGTCGATTTTGGTGCCCAGAATGCAAGGTTGGACTTTGTGTAGTTCCGTGCTTCAAGGCATACCATTGTAAATAGACTCTATGAAGAAAAACTATTTTGAAGATTATTGTCTTACATTTCTTTTTGTAACATGATGTACAGTACAGTCCTTTACTTTCATTTCGTGCTGCTTTTCAAGCTATATTGTTGTAGAACACAGTCATGTACCTCCTGTAATGTACTTTATTACAACAGTGACATCGTTTTCTTGATTGCGTCAGACGAAGTCTCATTGTAATGTAGTTCCAAGAAGTCTAATCAAACATTAATTATGGTTTGAATTTTAAAACAAATAAAATCAGGAATGACTAGATAAATTTTCATGCTTGCACTCATAATGGGTGGGACGAGTTCCTTAGTCATTCGCGGAAGTGTAATGGGTGTGACGAGATAACTCGTCACCCACATATTTATAATGGGCGTGACGAATTGACTCGTTTTCAGTCAAAATATATTCCCCACTACGAATGTTACTTTGTCGGTGGAAACTCCACGGTTAAGAGGTTAAAATTGACACTGGACTAAAGCAAGGACGTGTGTTGTCACCATTATTGTTCGTAATGGTGATGGATGACATCATGAAGGCAGCAATGAAAGAATATAGTAGGGCAACGATGAAGGTTTGCAGACGACGTTGTGATCTGGGGCGAGGATGAGATGGAGGTACAAGAACAGTTAGACGTAATAAATGAAAAGATTGAGCAATGGGGATTGAAGATAAATGTGGAGAAGAGTAAAACAGTGGTGATGAGTAGAGATACGAAAGAAGGAAAAGCAGTAATCAAAGTAGGAGACAAGGAATTGGAAGTAGTGAAACACTTCAAATACTTGGGAAGTGACCTGACTGAAGATGGAAGACTAGATTTGGAAATTAGCAGAAGAATACAACTCGGGAGTGCTTTCTACCAACAGGTACGGGGACTAGTATGGAACAAGGATATACCAATTAAGGCTAAAGAAGTTATGTACAAAGCATATTATGTTCCTATAATGACATACAGTATGTAGCAGAAACTTGGACAATGACTAAGAGGGATGAGAGCAGAGTACAAGCAGCAGAGATGAGATTCCTGAGAAGTATGGTCCAGAAAACGAGGAGGGACAGAGTGAGAAATGAGGATATACGGAAAGAACTTGGAGTACAGAAACTAAATGACAAACTGGCAAAACAGATTGAGATGGTTTGGACATGTCAAACGGACGAAGTAAGGCTACCAAGATGAGCACTGGAACGACGGATGACAGGGAAGAGAGAACGAGGAAGACCAAGAATGCATTGGATGGTCTCGGTGGAGAATATTATTAGAAAACGGAACCTGGATTGGAACACTGTGTCGGAAGAGGAATGATGGAACGACAGAACAAAGTGGAGAGGAACCATATTTGCCCCCACCCAGTGTCAACTGGAAAAGGGGAAATGAAGATGATGATGAAAGAAATCTTTTTGAAATATTAGACATGGTAGAAGAGTTACAGCATAGATTTACTGAAAATGATTTTGTGTGCAATGCAATGGATGCCTGTAACGCAAGAAGTGAAAACTTTAAATTTGGAATATATTCTCATGTTCTGTGAAAAGTATGATCTAATCTTCACAGACGGTCAGGTCTGTTTAACTAAGAATGTATTTAGAGGCAAATATCCAAACACTTCCTCATTCTTTTTTTCCGAACTTCTGAAAATGGAAGTTGCTTTTCCACAGCTATTATTTTTCAAGTTGATGCTGACTTTTCCTGTGTCATCTGCTTCTACTGAGTGCAGTTTCTCTGTCATGAAACTAATAAAATCCTATTTAAGAGTAACAATGGCAAGAAAGAGGCTTTCCAATCTCGCAATTCTTTCAATTGAAAGAGAATTAAGTTGAAAATTACTTCAAGACCAAGGGTGGAAACAGAAGAATATTATAGCTCAATGAAAATCCACAGCCTGCTTCCAGTCTCCGACAGGGTCAGGAATGGAACGAATGAAGCCCCCATCTAGCGGCGAGGATATGAACTGTGCCGGCTGCCGAGGCCTCACGCACTCCTCAAGGGCAATGATTTAATGAAGGACAGATGAAATGAAATGATAGTGAAGAGTGTTGCTGGAATGAAATTTTGACCGGGAAAACCGGAGTACCCAGAGAAAAACCTGTCTGCCTCCGTTTTGTCCAGCACAGATCTCACATGGAGTGACCAGGATTTAAACCGCGGACCCAGCGGTGAGAGGCCGGCGTGCTGCCGCCTAAGCAAAAGAGGCTTCAATATTATTGCTCAATATTATCTTGTAATGCATACATACAGTAGTTGTAATATGCAGGGTATTTATTACTGTTGTGGTCTCTTCTCTGTCCTAGGTAACTAACTTTCGGTTCTCATTTTCTGATCATGGTTAGTTCTGGATGCATTACTGTAACTTATTGTTCTTTAAATAACATGACATAGTAGTATGTGTGTAATTGAACATGTTAATGGCTGTGCTAATGTTGCCCATTGTATTTTCACAAATATGGTTACTTTTCTATTGAATTCTGTCACCCAAACTTTCAATTCCAAACTGAGCCCCCCCCCAGATTTAACCTTCTAGAACCGCAACTGGTAAACAGTGGCAATCCGGTCCGACTTCATGAGAACTACACAATAATGTTTTGACATCCCTCACCCTTCCAAGCCTTGGCCTCTTCTTTGGCAGCCTCATGTTATCTCCAACTTCTGTGTCACTCATGTTTAACAGTGTGTTAACTCCTTCAAAGCTGCAAATGCACTGGCAAGAATAAAACTGTGACAATGAAGTTCTGGAAGCAATGCTTCAACTGTTGTGTACGTTTTGTTCTAAACCAACAGGTGCCAGTTGAGTTCCATAGAGATTTAATAATAAGGTATTTATTGCAGCCAATGGCCATGAGGCAATATAAAAATAATAAAAAACCAAAATATCCAAGATTACATGTTGGCACTGAAAAAAATACAGTAACACTCTCTAGCAATAAAATATTCAACTCCTGTATATTAGTAACATTGGCCATTTCTACAGAAAAATTTTCGGATTTTAATGGCGCCGGGCAACGTCTACTACAAGAGTTCCGAAAAACGAAAAGATGATTATTTTAAGGAACTACGGGCGGTTAAATGTGACTCTGCTCAGTCGTTAGGCGTAAAAGTTTATAAACAATCTAGAGTATAAGTATTCCAAAGAACTTTTCAGACTACGTTTTATTAATGCCAGTCTCTGCGGAGAAAGAAGAGGAAAATGTCACATTATCAGAGACATGTAAAAGAAATCTTTTTGAAATATTAGACAACATGGTAGAAGAGTTACAGCGTAGGTTTACTGAAAATGATTGTGTGTGCAATGCAATGGAAGCCTGTAACCCAAGAAGTGAAAACTTTTTAAATTTTGAATATATTCTTATGTTCTGTGAAAAGTATGATCTGTTTAGCTAAGAATGTATTTAGAGGCAAATATCCGAACACTTCCTCATTATTTTTTTCTGAACTTCTGTAAATGGAAGTTGCTTTTCCACAGCTACTATTATTTTTCAAGTTGATGCTGACTTTTCCTGTGTCATCTGATACTGAGTGCAGTTTCTCTGTCATGAAACTAATAAAATCCTATTTAAGAGTAACAATGGCAAGAAAGAGGCTTTCCAATCTCGCAATTCTTTCAATTGAAAGAGAATTAAGTTGAAAATTACTTCAAGACCCAGGGTGGAAACAGAAGAATATTATTGCTCAATGAAAATCCACAGCCTGCTTCCAGTCTCCGACCGGGTCAGGAATGGAAAGAATGAAGCCCCCATCTAGCGGCGAGGATATGAACTGTGCCGGCAGCCGAGGCCTGACGCACTCCACTAGGGAAATGATTAAATGAAGGACAGGTGAAATGAAATGATAGTGGAGAGTGTTGCTGGAATGAAATGATTACAGGGAAAACCGGAGTACCCGGAGAAAAACCTGTCTGCCTCTGTTTTGTCCAGCACAGATCTCGCATGGATTGACCGGGATTTGAACCACGGACCCAGCGGTGAGAGCCCGGCGTGCTGCCGCCTAAGCCACGAAGGCTTCAATATTATTGCTCAATATTATTTTATAATGCATACACACAGTAGTTGTAATATGCAGGGTATTTATTACTGGTTGGTTCCTCAGTTTAGGGGCTGCGACAACGCGGTCATGTAGCTCCGTCTACTTTGGGTGTGTGTAGAATCTGTCTGATAACCGGTATTAATTGTGATGACTGTATTAGTGTGTGTATCTGTTTTTTAATTTACGTAAAGACTGCAACTTAGAATTTTTCAAATAGTTCCTACTTTTGCCGCCAAACGCCACCGTCAATGACTACTAGGCCTAGTTCAGAACTTAGCTACTAGACGCCACCACAGTCGGCTCTTGGCTACGAACGTAGAAACCTAAGAGCGTTGTTTACATTCTTAACCTATCCAATTTAGCTTCACACAGGTGTAATTAGTGGAAGGTTCTTTAACATGCCATAAATCTATGGCATGGGACCGCCGGCTTTACTTCCCCTCCGAAGAAGGGCATAGCACTACCAATGGTATTACCATTTACTGATGCACACTCATGTTACTTCTCATGATTAATATGTTCTTTTTCACCTCATTTCATCCATTCACTCATCATTTTATGTATTTTTTATTATGATATCTTTAATTATGCTGGATTTTGCAACTTAATTTATGGCTGAAGAAGGGACCAGTACTAGAGGCCCCGAAACATGTACCAAACAATAGCAAGTTTATAACTTGTTGTAAATAAATTTATTGACTAGGCGGAACAGTTTCTCCTTTGTTATATAGTACTTTAAAAAATCCGACGGCTTCAGCCGGGTTTGAACCCGCTATCTTGGGCATAGAAGCTCAGCATGCTACCAACTACGCCACCGAAGCTGCTCGGTATTTATTACTGTTGTGGTCTCTTCTCTGTCCTAGGTAACCAACTTTCGGCTCTCATTTTCTGATCATGGTTAGTTCTGGATGCATTACTGTAACTTATTGTTCTTTAAATAATATGGCATAGTAGTATGTGTGTAACTGAACATGTTAATGGCTGTGCTAATGTTGCCCATTGTATTTTCACAAATATGGTTACTTTTTCTATTGAATTCTGTCACCCAAACTTTCAATTCCCAACTGAGTCCCCTTCTAGAACCGCAACTGGTGAACAGTGGCAATCCGGTCCGACTTCATGAGAACTACACAATAATGTTTTCTTGACATCCCTCACCCTTCCAAGCCTTGGCCTCTTCTTTGGCAGCCTCATGTTATCTCCAAGTTCTGTGTCACTCATGTTTAACAGTGTGTTAACTCCTTCAAAGCTGCAAATGCACAATGAAGTTCCACTAAAACGATGTGCGTTGAACAAGAATCGTCCGAATGTATTCGAGGCGATGAGTATCAGGTTTTGAATTGAAATATCTTTAAAATAAGTGTTATTGAGGAAGGGTTACAACTGATAAGGTGTTTTGAGGGGGGGGGGGTCCATACATGATTCAATTTCACGCTGAGTGGTCCGCAGACTTCTATGGGTTCAGAACCACTGTTCTAAACCAACAGGCACCAGTTGAGTTCCATAGAGATTTAATAATAAGGTATTTATTGCAGCAAAGGCCATGAGGCAATATGAAAATAATAAAAACCCAAAATATCCAAGATTACATTCAATTCTCATTGACAACAAAAGTTAGTGACTCAACTTTTTGTTTGGATGGCATGATACCTTTCACAGACACTTCCACACAATTTGCAAATGCTTTCTATACTGGGCTCATGATACCCTTCCATTTTAAAGAGGTTGAAATGGAATCCATGTATTGCAAACGAGTGATTGTATGTCTCAGGTCGTAACATGGACCCTTCCACTCATCAAGACGTAATTGCGGCTGTTAAATAAAATTATCAATTAATATGATAATATTGGTCCGGTTAACTCAAACATAAAATGGCAGCGTTTCGCCCCAGTGTGCCGTTGGACTCGTCAGTTGGTACTGACACACCTCACCAATATGCGTGGCTAGCACATACTGAGAAGGCCATCACAAGACACAAAATACAAGTAGTAATGACGTCACGAGTGATGCCAATGTGCTACGGAAGTCAAGCTTCCTTTCATAAAACAAAAGCCTTACCTTGGCAAACCAAATAGGTTATGAATATTCCCGAATGGGAACATGATGTTAATTCCGTTTGAGCAGATGAATTATTAATTATCAATTAATATGATAATATTAATATAAAGTCACTCCATATTTGCATCCTCTTCGTTCTGAGCTCGTTTAGAAAGTCCCCGTACTGGGCGGTAGATGGGAGCAATAGTTGACACCTTAAATCTTCCATGTAGAAGAATAACATGTCAGATGTTACACATCATAGCCTAGGCGACTACTGGAAGACTCGTATCTTTTCTCTTTTGTTTCCGTATTCCCACGTTTGTTACCCGAATCCACTGGCATTACAATAATATTTTCAATGAGATAAATTAGATGTGGAAACACAAGCTATTACATTGATCAACAATAAAGAAATTAAAGTTGTACATAAATTTAAATATTTAGGGGAGATTATAACATGGAATTTGAATGAGAAAACATCAATCAAAAATAGATCAACCAAGTTAAGACAAGCGCAATATATTACTTGGTGTATAGTTACAAAAAAAAACACTCTCCATAAATGCCAAATTATGACATTACAAACCAGTTATTAAACCGGAAGCAATATATGCTTGTGAAACACTTTTCAAGTTAAACACTCGATCAGTTACTGACACATTACAGAAGACTGATAGAAGAATTCTCAGAACTATAATTAATAAAGAGTAATTATTATTGCTCATGTAGCTAAGATCTTTGAGAGAGTATTGGAAGGCAGACTGAGGACGAGGATAGAAGGAGAGTTGGAAGAAGAACAGTATGGTTTTAGGAAAGACAGATCAACATTTGACCTAATCTTTACATTGAGGCAAATGATGGAGAAAAGATGGGAATTTGGAAAAGACATGGTGATGACATTTATCGATATTGAGAAAGCATATGACAGTGTGCCTAGACAGGTGGTTTGGGATGTATTAAGAAAAAGAAGAGTTATTAGAGCCGAAGTCCAAATGTTAAAAGCTATGTACAAAAATTGTGTCAGTAGCGTGAAGACCAGTATAGGAGAAACAGAATGGTTTAAAGTGGAAACGGGTCTCCGACAGGGAAGTGTATTGTCCCCATTACTATTCATCATAGTCATGGATGAAATCCACAAGAATGTCAAACAGAGATTGGGACAAGAAGCAACAAAGGCCACGCTGTTTGCAGATGATATAGTTATATGGGGTGAGGATGAAAAGGATGTACAAAAACAACTAGATGTATGAAACCAAGAGATAGAGAAATTTGGGATGAAAGTAAGCACAGAGAAGAGCAAGATAATGGTAATGTCAAGAGGAAGGAAGAATGGAAGAGGAAAGATAGAATTGAATGGCAAAATTCTAGAAGTCGTTAAAAGTTTCAAGTATTTGGGAAGTGTGATCGCAGAAGATGGAAAGATAACTGAGGAAATTGGAAAGAGAATACAACAAGCGAACAGTTTTTACCAGAGTGTAAGGGGTATTGTGTGGAACCGAGATGTTCCAAAGAAATGCAAAAAAGTATTATATTCAACCTACTACGGACCCAAACTAACATAAGCAGCTGGAGCGTGGACTACTACAAAAAGAGAGGAGAGTAGAATACAAGCCGCAGAGATGAAATTCCTAAGAGGTATAGAGGGCAAGACCAGAAGAGAGTTAGAAATGAAGAGTTTAGAGAAAGGACAGGAATACTGAAGCTACAGGACAGGATAGAAACAACAAAGTTAAAGTGGTATGGACATATGATGAGAATGGGAGAGGAGAGAGTACCAAAGAAAACTTTCTGTGAAAAGATGACAGGGAAGAGACCACGAGGAAGGCCCCGGAAGAGATGGGCAGATACAGTGTGGGAGTGTGTAGAAAAGAAGGGAGGAAAACCCGAAGATGTACTAAAATCAGGAGAGGAGTGGTGGAGAGACAGGCAACGATGGAGGTCCTTAATTCACAACCCGACCCAGGAAGCTGGAAACGGGAAATGAAGATGATGATGATAAAAAACATCAGGTGGATGGTCAATGGCATCTATTACCAAATGAAGTGGTTTATAAAGCAACTGAGTCTATAGTCTATACTATGCGAAAAAGGCGAATTGCTTTTTTTGTCATATCTCACGCCTGCCGGATACCAGACAATTAAAAGTATTATTTAATTATTTTTTCAAAAGTAAAACAAAGAACTCTTGGTTTATGGAAATTCAAAATGATCTGGATGAACTCGGCTTGACAATGTCCAAAATTGCTAACAAAGATGAGAAGAATATCTTGAAAAACAAGAACATCCGACTTCCCTTAAAAACCTTTACCCGCAAAACTTGCACCATAAGCGATGCAGAGAGAGCGGCAAGGTCGACTAGAATGAAAATGTTTTGGGAAAAGAAGAAAAATAAGAAGCTGAATCTTTAATATTGTTTTTGAGACATGTATATGTCGTAGTCAGATAGTGAAATCCGTCATTTCATGAAGATCCTAGGCACTTCATGAAAAGCCGGCATATGATGTAAAAAGAGATAGTTACACCATCTGACGCGTTTCTTCATGAAGTGACGGACCGATTTAGGCAGATGGTGTAAGAAATGATTTTTCATTATCAGCCGAGGCACTTCATGAAGATCCGGTGTATGTTGATTCGGCACTTCATGAAATGACTGACGCAATGAAGCTGTGCATAATTCATTTAATTGTTCTATTCCAAGAATTAATGCTTGTTTATTATGGTTTTCGAATTTATTTTCACATAACAACGTAAATCTAATCGTGAAATACCGGTTACTCTTTACTCTCTGTCTCTTTTTTTGTGTGTAGAAGTTTGTATTTTTATTTTTACATTTTTTATTTGTACAGTATTTTTTTCTAATCAGTAATGCATACTTTCATAATTTCATTTGTAGTTTTTCTTTTAGTTCTTCAATTGTGTATCTTTTTTCTCTTTTCTTCACTGATGCAATTTGTATTTTTGAACTTGATATGCCAAGAAGAAACATAATTGGGCTTATTTCTGTATACTTTAATATTGTTAAATAAATAAATAGCCTAAATAAATGAATACAGACATACATTAGAATACTTAGATTGCATAGTATACTGTAAAATATTTATCGAGGGATTTCTGCTGGGTTAAAAATGGCAACAGCTCCACTTTTTGTTTTGTTTGATGGAGGGTGGGGGGCTGGGGGCGTTAGCAAGCTAGTAAACGCTGTCACGCAAGAAAAGTTGAGCAACCTGCAGGGTGACGTAACTTGAGGCTGCACTGTATTATTTAGAACTCCCCAAAATTACATAAATAGTAAGTTCTTTGGATTATAACGATTGAATTAGCTCTGGAATCTCTATCAACCAAAGAGGAAATAGTTGTGGCCTATAGACTGTATTCCTATCGGCTAATATTTATTGTGGGAGACATGTGAAGGAGAGTTTGCATGTTGTGGTAGACTAATAATAGTATTTATGTGTGTTTGTCATCATTCATCACCAACAGCGGTAGCTATATTCACTAACGCAAAGCTCTAGGTCAGGCGCTCCACAGTGCTCTTTAAATGGCATTTGGTGCTCCCGTCATACGAGCAAGAAAGTGTTCGCGAGTCCCACGACGTAGCCTTGCACGTACAAATCTTGCACCCCGGCTACAAAGGTAGCTACAGCAAGTCGGGAGATCGTAGGTGCTAAACTCGGTGATGACAGAGGCTATCCAGAGTGTGGTTTCTTCCTGTGGATTTTCCACATTCCCTTCACCCAAATGCCGGGATAGTACCACTTCAAGTCCCGGGGCGCCTACCCCATCACTTTCCCTAATGCAGTTCCACCCACCCCTACAGTCATCATATTAATATAAGTTCAATTCACACCTATTCACACGGGGCTGATGATTGAGGTGACCCAAGTCTCCCAAATGAATTAACAACAAACCTGGAACGATAACAGGTAAGATACACATACACTCAATGAAGGAAAATGCAGAATCATTCTTTCAAATATTTCTGTCTATAATAAATAGGCTGTAATTCGAGATTTTCTCGAAGGCGATCCCTTCACTAAATCATCCAAATGTCGCGCTGAGAGACAATAGAAGAAATATGACGCTGTTGTTTCATTTGAGGTACATCGACATCGTGGTCATTCAGCCCTGTGTAGGCCTACTTGGGAGTGTGTAGAATCTGTCTGATGATCTGTGGTATTTGTAGTAATGTTTGCATTTGTAGTTCAGGTTAAGGTTGGGAAGGAGGCGGCCGTTGCTTAAGTTAGGAACCAACCCAGCATTTGCCTAGAGGAGAAGGGGGAAACCACCGGAAACCAATTCCAGGATGGCTAAGGTAGGCATGGAACTCTTCTCAGTTTTGCCTCCCGAGGTTGAGTGTACCCCAATTCAACCCTCAGACTATAATTTTGTTCCTATCCGTGGTAACCATAGTTGATTTCATAAGTCTACTTAACGAGTAGGCCTTATGCTGGTTCGAATCCCATCGCTGACTGTGGCGTTTTCCCCCAGGTCTTTCCACACACCCTCTCGGCAAATGCTGGGATGGTACTTCATTTCAAGTCTCGAGACACCTTCCCAAATTCTTTACCCACACACTACTTCAGTCATCACGCAAACACAGGTTATCAGAAAACAACCACCCAAATACACTGGGCTGATGACCAAGATGTCCCTAGCCCATAAAATAAATATATAGAAAACAACTTTAAAACAAGGCAACGACTGAACCATATTAAAATGTGCAGATTGAACAAAAAATACTGAAATAGTTACTTGGCAAAAATATCATCCTTTAATGGGGTTCGAACTCGCTAGGTAGTGTTCCGGAAGCTAACACCATACCCCGAGACCACAACTTCACTAGACAAATTGGCTGCTAAGAGCAGTACAAGATCTCTTTATTGCGCGTCCGTAACTGAGTGAGTTCTTGTTGTTTTAAAGGGTGGAATAGCGAAAACAAGTCATATTATACTATCGGTTATCTATCTCTAATGTTTTAAAAACAAAATGGATCTGAACGACGTTCTTCTTCCGTTCACAGTACGACAGCCTAATATTCCTTCTAGGCGCAAGGCCAAGTAAGATTCTGGGGAGGGAATTAGGGGATAAATGAGACCATTAGACATTTGTACAATATGTCACAGTGTTCACTTTCTGAGGAAATAACAGCCCTTTATTTAGTGGCCACATTTTTATCCGATTAATTCTTGGAAATCCCACTTCCCTCACACGTGATCACCGCTGCCGCTACGGTTCTTCATGAAGTGACGGGCTGAATTTCCCGTCAGATGATGTATAAAATGAATTACACTATGTGACGGCGATATTTAGTCATTTCATGAAACCACGCGTCAGATAGTGCAACTGTACCTTTTTACATCATATGCCGGCTCTTCATGAAGTGCCTAGGATTTTCATGAAATGACGGATTTCACTATCTGACTACGACATATATACTTGTTTTGGTTAAGTGCTCCAATGCGGGCGTAACATATGTAAATAAATAAATAAATAAATAAAGATAAAGCATAAATTACTAAAGCAACATAGACATTTGAGAGCGGCTTCGGTGGCGTAGTCGGTAGCATGCTGAGCTTCTATGCCCAAGATAGCGGGTTCAAACCCGGCCGAAACCGTCGGATTTTTTTAGAGCGTTAAAAATCCCTCAGTATGCCTTCCTTCGGAGGGGAAGTAAAGCCGGCGGTCCCATGTCATAGATTTATGGCATGTTAAAGAACCTTCCACTAATTGCACCTGTGTGAAGCTAAATTGGATAGGTTATTGTAAACAACTCTCTTAGGTTTCTAAGTTCGTTGCCAAGAGCCGACTGCGGTGGCGTCTAGCAGCTAAGTTGTGAACTTAGCCTAGTAGTCGTTGACGGTGACGCTTGGCGGCAAAAGTAGGACTATTTGAAAAATTCTAAGTTGCAGTACTTAAATTAAAATAACAGATACACACACTAATACAGCCATCACAATTAACACCGGTTATCAGACAGATTCTACACACACCCAAAGTACACGGGGCTACATGACCGCGTTGTCGCAGCCCCTAAACTTAAGAACCAACCACAGACATTTGAGGAAAAATTCGTTCTCTTAGGCTTAGTACGTCATTTGCTATGTTTAAAATGAATGTTATACAGCCAGAATTGCAACCCTTACCGGTTCGGAGTGTTAATTATGCTTAATGTCATAATTTGAATGAGATTATGCTTATATCATCATCTTACATTTGTCATGAAAAAAAAAAAAAAAAAAACATAATGGAAAAATATGATATGCCATAATAAACATTTGGGTCCTAGTATTAGGCCAAGCCGAAAGTTCGGATTGTATTCTAAAAACTATCAGCAAATTTTCTCCAAACATTATCAGCAGCTTATCCGCTATCCGCATAATCATGCAAACTATATCCGCATGGCGACAAATTTTGCGGATATCCGCGCAGGGCTTTACTCAAGTGTAGCACTGAAACTTCAAGTCGAAAGTAAGGGTGCCTTTCTTCTTCTTCTTTCGAATAACCCAATTGGAGGGTACGATGAATCAACCTTGGCTATTGTCCATTGTATTCAATTTCCATTGTTTCCAAATTTCTTTCATCCTTCTAGAGTGACGATCTTTCTCCTCTTGAGTCCACCTTCTGCGAGTTGTTTGTTTCTTCCTTTCTTGAAATTTTGCCTTTTGAATAGCTTCTCTGAAGAGTGATCTGTTTGCTATTGTGTCTGTCTGAATTTTGGCGTTCGTCAAATCTTTGTCAATTTCAATGAACCATGTGGGTTTGGATTTGTAACTGATCAGTAAATTGAAGATCTGTTTAGTTACTCTACTATTTTCCATTCCATAGATGTGCCCAAAAAACTGTAATCTTCTCTTTCTCATTACATCAGTTGATTTTTCACATTTCAAATATAACTCTCTATTTGGTCGCAACCTATATTCAGCGTTATTATTTAGTTTAGCTCCCAGTATTTTTCTCAGAATTCGTCTTTCAGTCTTCTCTCTTCTTCTTTCTCTTTACATCATTCCCACTCCTATGTGGGGTCGATGTTTCTGACAGCTCTCCTCCTTTTAACCCGGTCATGCACATCCACTTCTGACAACTGTTTTTCTCTGAGGTCCTCCTGTACACAATCCATCCATCTTCGTTTAGGTCTGCCTCGCATTCTCACTCCCTGTATTTGCATGTCTAGCATCTTCCTCCCCACGTAGGATTCCTCCCTTCTTCTCACATGCCCGTACCATTGAAGTCGCTTTTCTTGTATCTTCTTAGATATTTCCACAACCTTCAATGTTCCTCTTATTTTGAAATTTTCCACTCTATCACGCTTAGTCACTCCACTCAACCACCTGAGCATTTTCATTTCCGTGACGTCTTTCAGTCTTCTCTAATTTGTCTAAATCACCAAATCTTGCTAATTTCAGTGTTTCTGCTGCATACAGAGTTTCAGGTCTGACCACTGTTTGATAATGCCATAATTTAGTGTTCCAGGATAAGTTCTTTTTATTATATATATCTTTTGTCATATTGTTATTATTGTTTAAAGGGGCGGAACAGCAAGGTCATCTGGCCCAGAGTTTTCCGAAAAGGTGGGAGAGTGGCACGACAAGACCACATAGTTTATGGAGCAGAAACGCTACTCACCATTAACCACTTCAAATACCTTGGAGTGACATTCCAATCCACCAGAAGGGCATTTGGTACCCATGTCAAAGATATGGCTATAGCTGCAATACAAGCGATCAATGACATCAGCCACCTGCAAAAGTTATCCCTACAAACAGCAATAACCATCTTTGCAGCCAAAATAGTAGCAATACTAACATACGGTATCAATGTATTATGGGACCACCTAAAGAAAAAGGATCTCAAAACCTGGGAAAACGTTAAAGTCACTTTCTTAAAAAGAGCAATGGGAGTCTCAAAATTTACCCCTTCCAGACTTGTCTATATACTCGCAAGAGAACCTTTCCTTATAGAAGACCTACGGCTGAAGTTTTCTCTACCAGCAACACACTCATATAAGGACCTTATACGTGAGCGATACCAGAAAGCGGAGGACATCAAAGAAGAATTTTACTGCACCAGCGCTATGACTGACAGGAGTTGGACTAAGCCAAACCAGACACTGAGACATGTTGTGACAAGACTTGCGGTGCATGGGTTCCACCATAAAGTGTGTTTCAGGACTATCATATCCCAGACGACAATTGTGTCTGTCATCATCATCATCTTGCACAGTTTCCAGCCACGGGCCAGGTCTGTTTGGAACACAAGCCTCTCCAACGTCTTCTGTCTTCCCACCATCACTCTGCCTCGACCCTTGTCCAGTCTTCTCTTCCACCCCCCTCAGCCACCTGTCTCTCAGTCTCTTTCCTTCCCACTTGTCTCGTGTATCCTCCTGGGTATCCTCTTCTCCTCCATTCGTTTTACATGTCCATACCATCTAAGTCTAGATTTCTCTATACCATCTTGTAATGGTTCCTCCTTCATTAATTCTCTGGTCCTCTCATTTCTTATTTTGTCCATCTATGTAGCTCCAATACTGCTTCTCAAGAGCCTCATCTCACAGACCTGTATTTTGCTCTTCTCCCTTCCTTTCATAACCCAGTTCCCAGAGGCATACGTCAGGATAGGGACATAGTACGTCCGATATATGATCTTTTTGCTGTTCTGAGGGACATCCTTGCTCCATAACATGCTTCTCACACTCCTCCGGAATGCTTCTGCCTGACTCCCCCGCTCATTTATTTATCTATCGTTTCTTCCATTATCTTGTATCAGGCTTCCCATATACTTGAAACTCTCCACTTTCTTCAGGTGTTCCCCACGAATTGTTATTCCCGTTGTGGTTCTTTCCTTCTTCCTTGTTGTGATCACTCTTATTTATGCTAAATTTCATCCCATATCCTTGTATTATTCCTTCCCACACGTTCAACTGTTCCTGTACCACCTCCTCCTTGTTTCCCCAAATCATTAAATCATCAGCAAACACCATTGCTTTCATCTTTCCTTCCCCAATTACTTGTGCCACTCGGGTCATTATGTCATCCATTAACCCTTAGCTACACGCATCTCTTTCACTAACATTCGTACACGCTAGCGGCATTCCATGCCGCAATATATTTTTTCATTCTTTTTCGTAATTTAGTGACTTGCTAAACGGCTAAAATTGGTTTGTATGGAGAATTATACAGAACCCATGAGAATACATTGAAAAAATCTTATCAGTATATATGAAATTCTTATTAAAATATATTATTGTGAGGGATGGGATAAGGACATATTTACTAATGTAATAAAAAATTCATATCAACATTTATTGGACAATGGAGAAAAGATAATAATTTTCGCACTCAAAAGAGATATTGAGAATTATTGGATTGAGATTGCCCTTTTTTTCAGGCTCATATTACAAGACATTGTACCTGATGCTCAACAAGCTCAAGAAATTCACTCAAGTAAAAGAAAAACTGTTTGTCGGAATCATGTAGGCCTATACACTTAGATTCTTGGCTTGGAAAAGGACACTTTCTGCTAATTTACAGTACGAAATAATATACAGTGCCTAAATACACAAAATAACTCTGCTCTAGGACTTAAAATTCGAATAGATCCTCTTCATCCAGTGACCCTTCCTGCTCATCAAGTTCTGGGAGCAACCTCTCAATCTCCTGTTGTTGACAGCCATGTCGAGACCTATAAACAGAAGGCAAGCGTGCAGACTATGTGCTGACATCGATAATAATGATAGAAGCGTAGAAAGAAACAACAAAGGTAAAATAAGTTAAATACTTACATTATTTCACAACGCCGATTCCAGCCAGTTGTTACACGCTAGCGGTACGGAATGCCGCATTCGTGCACCCCGCAACTTTGACAACCTGTCTCAGACTAACTGGGAACCAGACAGGCTCCGAACCTACCACCTCCCCTGCAGCACATGTCGAACAAAGGATATAGCGGGCGATCACACAGAACTCGTAAGTGTTTACCACGTCAAACAAAATTTAGCAAAACAGCGGCACTCAGTGCCGCTTAGCATGTATCTAAGGGTTAAACTATGTAAATTGCAATGTTCCAAATACCATGTGTTACGCTGAAAGCAAAGAACTAAGCCAGAGGCTATGTTTAATGTAGAACCTGATTAATGTCCTGTATATTCTGAATTTCTCATGCACACTTGTACGAATTTATTAAATTATTATAACTAGAGAGATAATATGGAGACTCATTCATGTACAGAGAGTTTAGTTTGTATGTATGTAACAGAGACCCTCGCTTGCCCACTCGCCCGTGGCGCGAGCCTGTCTCCCGCCACGCACTTTGCCGTTATGCACTTGCGCGGCACTGAGTCATTGAGTATAGGAATTTGTACTTACCTAGTTCACAGCTCGTGCTGAAAATGTTCGCCATTCACTGCTACACATCGCTGGCACCTTTTTATGAAACTGGCATTTACTCTCTGAAGTTCCTCAGCACTGATTGACTGTATTTCAGCTGTAATATAGTCTTTAAGCTCATTTATAGTGTGAGGGTTTCTCGCATACACTATATTTTTAAGCGTTCCCCACAGATAAAAGTCACATGGTGATAAGTCTGGGCCTCGCGGGGGCCACACGTTCCGACTTATAATCCTCGTACCGAAAATGCAACGCAATTCTGTCATGGATGCTTTGGCAGTGTGAGCAGTGGCAGAATCTTGTTGAAAGTAATTTGACAATCGCTCTCCGTAAGTCAGTTCGTCAAAAAATTGGTCAAGGATCACATTGAAGTACAAATTTAAGTACAAATTCCTATACTCAATGACTCAGTGCCGGGCGAGCGCCGCATAACGACCAAGTGTCTGGCGGGAGACAGACTCGCAACGCGGGCGAGTGAGCAAGCGAGGGTCTCCGTTACATACAAACTAAACTCTCTGTATTTTGTATGTGAAGGATATCCCGCTCCTTAAACTAACACGGCAACAAGCTAATGTGGTTATTAACATTACCTTGACCCTAACTAGATACCGTACATCTACTGTACTGCTAGAGGCCCTTTAGACGGTAACAATTCGGGAGTGATGAACAGAGTACAAAATACCTTGTGTAATGACGAATGATAATTGTAGAAATGATGTCCTCCGCTGTCTGTAACACACCTGCCTACCCCTTTTTATAACATGACTTATATAGTGAAATTACAAGTGTGTCAGCCTTTGTGGATAGGATTTATAGGATTTTAAATAAAATGTTGCCAACCTCACTCATATACGGTACCATGTGGTGTTTGTTTTATGCTGTGCTCGATTCGTTCACTTTGTTGTGTTTCTAAGGTTTAAACGATGTACACATTTTAAATTCTATGTGTTAATAAAGCTTTACATACAAAAACAAACCTAACCTGGGGCTAATGCCTTATTAATGCTTTCTCACATAATTTCAATATCACGTGTGTCTACAATATTACGTGTCCCTTCTATTTTAGATTCCGCCATGGTCCGTATTGACAAGAGATTATAAACCAATATATTGTCCTATATTGGTTTATAATATTACGTGTGTCGTATTTTGTATCCCAGATGTTGGCAACAACGAACTGTCATCAATGTGTGCATCTCGGTAGCAGTTTAAGATACCTCATGCGCCTCAGGAATATGGTTGCCGTCGAACGAGCAAGAAATACGTAATATAATAAATATCTCTAGTGCAGCAGTGATAACTGACAGTAATTTCAATTCCTTAAGACCTTCAGAAAGGTAGGCTATGAAAATCATATATTTTCAATAATATGCCAGGTAGAAATGTAAAAGCCAGGAGTTGGTCTCCTCCAGTTTTAATGAATTGAATAATGTTCAATCCTAAACTGAAATTGAAAGGATTGGTTCTCAAGAGTTTCCTCAGCTTTGCTGGCGATGTTGCTCACAAGTACCACCTCAGTTCCATGCTCTTTGAACAACGAGCGTCCAATGACCCAACTTGCCTGTCTCCAGATCGGCAGGCAATTGACCTCTCCATCGTTTGGCTTCCGCTGATACAGTAACTGACTACCGACAGCAGTGGCTACGCGGGCTAAAGCTCAGCGTTAGGTCATGGGGCCACGCTCTCTGCTGACTCGGTCTACGTGTGGGTTCGAGCCCCACCGTCGGCTGTCCTTGAAATGGTTTTCCGTGGTTTCCCATTTTCAACACCAGGCAAATGCTGGGACGGTACTTTTCTGATAGGCCACGGCCACTTCCTTCCACATCCTTGCCCAATTTCATTCATCTTCATCCATTCCATCCCTCATCCCGACGCGCAGGTCGCCCACGGGCGTCAAATAGAAAGACCTGCACTCGGTCTCTGAGGAAGCCACACGAAAAAAAATATAAGTAACTGACTGACGTCCTTTGTCCCGAAACCACAGCTTCTTATAGCGAGGACACAAGATTCTTGCTAACCAGGTGAACTGGGGTTGAATGACCGATATGGTTTCACCTTGAACCGACATTGTGACATAATAGTAGGCTATTTACTAGATGGAAATCAATTGGTATTTTATTACTAGTGCATGGGACAGGAACCTGACTTTTACAGTCTCACTTAGATGGTAAATGATAACACAGTATATGATTTTCATACCTTTTCAGGGCTTCCAGGGGACAATACCTATTGAACTTCCCGTTCATTATGACCAATATATTGAAAATATGTGCTAAATTACGTAATGAGCGTTTCTTGTTGAATGTGAACTACGGCGGTCATGTTGGCACACTGCAGCTGGGTGAGACATGACGAGGAATTGATGTCACGGCAGTGTGCCCAACATGTAAGATATAAAATACACCACCACTAGGAGAATTCGGAGACGTTAGGCTGTAACCACTGTCATAAGTATTGATAAGGACGTGTTAGGCTGTAACAACTGTCAAAAACCATTGGATTGGACAAAACGAAGGTTCTAATGGTCGGGTATAGGTGCAGTCTTAGGTCGCGGGAGGCTAGCGGGGCACGGTTGGCAAAAAACCATTTATCTGGACGCGTTAGGCTGTAACCATTGTCAAAAACCATTGGATTGAACAAAACGAAGGTTAGAATGGTCGGGTGTAGGTGCGGCGTTAGGTCACGGGGCACTGTTGACCCAAAAACCATTGGAATGAACGTGTTGAGATTGGCGTTCTTTTGTTTTACAAAACAGCCTATATCAGTACCGTATGCGTTCTAACGCCGACACAGCTGGAATTTTTACTATACAAGTCATGTTATAATTTGGGAGGGAGGGTGGGTTATAGACAGCCTGGAAGCAGTGAACTACATCATTCCCAGATCAATTTTGAGTCATTTGAAAAGGTATTTAATACAAATTTCAGAAGTTATTTTTTTCCCCTGGGTTCATGCCTCCTGCACTGTTACCGTTTTTTTTTAAATTTATTTAGGACTTAAGACTAGACCCCGCGATATTCCAAAGTAGGCCTACTTGTTTCAAAACAGTAATGGAATATTTATAAACAGATAGTGGTCCAACTTAGGCTACAGTACAGTACATCAGCTTTGCCCCATTAAATCCACAGCCTGCTTCCAGTCGACCGACCGGGTCAGGGAATGGAATGAATGAAGTCCCCATCTAGCGGCGAGGATATGAACTGTGCCAGCTGCCGAAGCCTGTCGCACCGTGATCATAACTATACTAGAGCCATCCTTACTTCCGACTTGAAGTTTCAGTGATACGTCACAACTACACTCTAACCAGCCAATCACAGGCAGCCATTCAAAAGGATATATCGAGTTTCGCTGACGACGTTGCCAGCTAACTTCTTGCGTTCACATGTTGTTGTCGGCTGTTTGCACTGTGCTCTGTTAGTTTCATTGGCGGTCTTTGTGTATTCTCTTATTTCTCGCATATTTTTTTCTTTTGATATTATTCTAGTCTGATGTTATTTAATAGCTTAGTATTTGTTTGTCGTTTGACATAGTGTAGTATAATTACGTGTAGTTGTAGGTTAGCTTTAGGTTAGTGAGTGTTTGTGTTATTTCTGTCCTGCGTGTGTGCAATAGTGTCATGCCGGGGTCTAGCACGCGAAAGCCAAGCGCCAAGAGAGGAAATGCCTTAGGACAAATCTGGGAAATTATTAGTAATGTGCGAGAGTACTTCGAGAGGGAGAAAGACAACAGGGAAACTCATTACCTGTTGCTCGGACAGTACAGAGAACAACTGATGCGACTAAGGTTCATAGAAGCACAGTAATAGGAATTGGGAAAGATAAATTCCATGCGGAGGAACAGGCAGCCGGACCATCTAAACTAGAAACACTAGGCAAGAAGAGAAATAGGCCTAAAACAGTGACTGATTTGGATGCTTTCCAACAAGACGCTATTCGCAGTCATATTTATGCTTATTACCGCAGAAAAGAGCATCTGACAATTGAGAAATTACTCCTTTCTCTCGACAATAGCGATCTTTCTCACGGAGGGAAATCTTCTCTGAAAAAAGTAGTGAAGGACTGGGATTCCGATATAAAAAGGTTAACGGGCGGAGAATACTAATGGAAAGAAGTGATATTGTAATGTGGCGGTGCAGATTTTTGAGGGAGATTATGCAAGAAAACTTTGATTCTATTGTGTGGCTGGATGAAACGTGGGTCAACGCCTCTCATTCCCGGGGAAAAGCCTGGACAGATGATTCCATGGAAGGTACATTGGCAGTGCCTGTTGGGAAAGGGGGGGAGAATAATTGTAATTCATGCTGGTACGTCACAAGGTTTCGTGCCGAATTCTCTTCATGTCTTCCGATCCAAAAAAAACTGGCGATTATAATGAGGAGATGAACAGTACCACATTCCAGAAATGGTTTGAAGAATTGCTGAACAACTTGCCTGAGAAGAGCACAATTGTTATGGACAATGCCCCATATCATAGTGTCATTCACGACAAAGCTCCAACAATGGCAGCAAGAAAGAACGTGCTCATTGAGTGGCTGACGAGCCACAACATTCCTTTACGTGACGACATGAAGAAAGGGGAGCTTGTGAAATTGAACAAGCCACAGTTTCCAATGTATGAGGTGGACGAAATTGCTAGGCGACACGGACATAAAGTAATCAGACTTCCCCCTTATCACTGCCATTTCAATGCGATCGAGCTTATTTGGGCCCAGGTGAAAAATTACGTCGCTGTTAATAACAAACTCTTCACGATTTCAGAAGTAGAAAGACTTCTTTCACAGGCTGTGGACAATGTTAGGATGGAAGATTGGGAGAGAGTCGTGAGACACACAAAAGGAGTCATTAATGAAGCTTGGGAGAAGGAAGATATTATTGTTGAAGACGTGGAAAGATTTGTCATTTCTTTGGGGTCAAGTGATAGTGATACCGATGGTGATAGTTCAACAGACGGCAATAGTGACTCCGAAATGAGTGGTGTATTCCCTTTATAGGCTCCGGACGCGAGGCGGCAATGGTGAGTAATTTATTTGTTACAATTTTGCTCTGCTGCATTATTAACCGCAGTATATGTGTAATTTCTGCTACTATGTACTTATTCACGAGTATGATGTGTGTAAACATGTCTGTTCACATTAAGAGTGTTTTGTTAATTTTACGGCTAAAATCATGTACGTCAGCTGATTAGCGTTAGTGAACTGGCAACACCGTATCGCCAGCCGGTGAACTGTCAAGTCGGAAGTAACGATGGCGGCACTATAATACATGTAAATATTTTTCAAGAGTGTTATTTACTTATTATTTATATATTTTATACATTGTACCCCGCCCAGTCATTGGGCAAATTCGTGTTGACCGACTGAAGAGTTAGGCCTACAACTGACCTGCTAGAATGATGCATTTTTAATCAGTGATATCTAATTTGTACAATATGCATTTCCTGACATATGATCTTATAAACTGTTTTCTTCCCGTTAACTTTCAGGAATCACCTTTTGAAATTTGAAGAGAATTTGTATTTCAGTCATTATTCATAATTCTATGCTACGAATTCACGGTACGAGTGCACTAAGGAATTCTTAGGACTAAAGACAAGACCACCCCCGCGATATTCCGCAGTACTCATTTCAAAACAGTAATGGAATATTTTAACAGATGGTAGTCCAACTTACATCAGCTATGCCGTTGCTTCCAGATGGCTGAGGTTCCCCAGTTTCTTCTGCAGCGGGTTCTGTCGGAAAATGACCATTCAAATCATCGAACGCAGACTATGAACATGCATAGGCCTAAATAAAAGATACTAAATAAATCTCCCCAGAAATGCAACCATACGACATTTTAATTATTGTCGTTTTGTCCCTTCCCACATTCAGCCGATAATATGTTTTCAGTACATTAAAATTAACTCACCTCCACTTGAAGCCATTTTCCATCTAATTCAATCTGCCAGTCTATTTACATGCATTCAACAAGAAAAACAGTAAAATGAACCGAATGCCACTTTAGCCAACTATCAGAAATCCCTAATTGAAATATGTTGTTTCCATGATATTTGTCTAAACAAGCTTTTGATAGCTGCAGAAGAATCTGGATGACATTAATACCACTCTATGTTTTTAAAATACAGTAAAAATGTAGATTAATGTAAACCTCTTCTTTAAAATACACTGTATTATTGACTTTTCTCTGATATTGGTTGGTCACACATATGAACAAATGAACACTGCTTACAATTGAAACTGTCAACATATCGAGACAGTTTCGATATTTTTAATCGACGTTATCGACTTTATATTATTACAAAATAGTAATAATAGAATTACAATGGAAATAAACAATTTACAAAAGGTACTAGAGTCACGCATCCAACCCGCTAACATAATCAAACCTATGCAGAAGTCTCAGCCAGAGAATCAAAGTTCTTCTACGCAGTCTTCCCTCACAAAAGACGGTTTATATAGCCAACATGTTTCACGCGAGGACGATCTTCATAAGAAGAGAGAAGATAACAATACAATTGTAGCAGATATTCATCCAGTTGACATTAAAAACCAACGAAAAAGAACGGCACCAATAGCGCCGGGGCGAGACATCTTAATTCAAACAAAGAGAAACAATGTTCCCTCTAAGTCGGGAGGAGAGACGCACGTTGTGGTGAAGGAGTCATCGGCACAGGATGTAGTCGATCAAGAAGAAGAAGAAGCTGGGCCATTCAAGACACCCAGGAAACGTCGCAGTCAGAGGCAGGGCCTGATTATCGGTACCAAACAAGGTAACGACGAAGACTTACAGTCAGCAGACAAAACAGCTTGGTTGTATGTGGGCAGGGCTAAGAACGGAACGACCGAAAATGCAATTCGAACCTTTCTATTACGCAACAACATAACCGAGGGAGTTGTTTGTGAAAAGCTCAACACATTAGGTTCTAAGGAAGCCTTTAAGGTTGGCATTCCTTTTAATCATCTCGCCGAATTAGAGAAACCAGAGTTTTGGCCAAAAGGGGTGCTTGTTAGAAGATTCCTTTTTCGAGGCCACAGATTTACCGAAGGAGCTGATTTCGAATAACCAAACTATAAAACTTCTTTTATGGAACACGGAAGGACTAAGAAACGCGTTACAACTTACGCCACCAAATCTAACATTGAACTATGACATAATGATTATGACAGAGACCTTTTTACAAGAACCTTTAGACCTACCAGGTTTCTACGGGGTACATGCCTATGCAAATGCCACAGGAGGCAGACCAGCTGGCGGAGTGTCTTGCTTTCTTAAACCGACAGCTGGAAGCATACTGGAGTACAAGACAGAGTCAAATGCCATAATAGTCAAAACAACAAGGCTCACTCTAATAGGGGTATACATCGCTCCAGTTACGGCAACAGAAGATGTAATAGACGCTCTTCTAAGAACAATAGGTCATGTAACAAATCACACGAATGTAATATTAGCAGGCGACATTAACTGCAGAACTGACAAGCCAAGCATAAAGACTGATCTAGTTTTGGAAACCCTAGAAGAAGAAGGGTTCACGTTAGTAAACGAAAAAACTTTTCAAACTTATTTCGCACACAATGGAGCAAGCGCCATCGATCAAGTGTTCTACAGGGGAAAAGCGATTCGCATAGTGAAACAAGAAGGATTATGGGCATCGGGTGCTTCTCCAACTCAAAAACACATCCCCGTGCACACTGAGATAGAAATAGCGTCACAGACTGCAACAGCATATCGATTTCCAGAGCAACTCCCTTCTAGGAACCTAGATCAGACAAAATTGCAGGACATAACATGTATTGAAGAAGCAAAAGCCCTCATCGCTCAGGATCAAATAGATGACGCGGCGCAGTGTGTTAGCTTGTTAATCAGCAAAGCCTTCGTCTACAGAAGAAAGAGACATGCACAAAAATGGTTCGATAGTGAGTGCTACATTACTCGGAAAATTACACTACAATCGTTGTACAAAGCAAAGTGCACAAACCACAAAGCTGATTTGGAGTATTACGCTACGAGGAGGAAAGAGTATAAACTACTACTTCATACTAAAAGAACCGAGCACATTGAAGCCGAAGCAAGGGAAACAGCGGAACTAGCAAGATCAGATCCCTACATAGCTCTAAGAAAGAGGCAAGCTCCTAAGGCAAGAGAAATACCAATAGAGACATGGGCGGAACATTTCTCTGGGATCCTCAACAAGAATGGAACATTGGAAGAACACCAAGTCTCTGCTACAAATTGCATAGCTGATGATTTCCTCCAAATAACCACAGATGAAATACAAACTAATATCACGTCATCTAAGAAGGGTAAGGCGGCAGGACCTGACAAGATATTCATAGAACACATAAAAGAGACACAAGATCTGCTTCTGCCCATCTGGACAGACCTATTTAATAAGTGCTTGTATACAGGAGTCATTCCTGTAAGCTGGAGAACGGCCCAAATGACAATTCTGTACAAGGGGAAAGGAAACACTGAAGATCCCAACTCTTACAGAGGAATAGTACTAGAGCCCGCGATATTCAAGATTTTCTCTAAAATTTTAACAAAAAGACTAGCCAAGGAGGTGGATATGTACATACCAGATTGTCAATTCGGCTTTCGAGAAGGACGGAGTACTCTACAAGCAGTGGCATTACTACAAGAAGAAGTGGAACAAGCTCTGAGGCATAAGAAAGGGAAATTTCACGTGGTCTTCATAGACTATCGTAAAGCTTTTGACTTGATAGACAGGAATATCCTCATAAATAAACTTAAAGGGATGCTAGGAAACTCTAACCCCCTAGCGAGAATAGTTGAGGTAATCCTAGCATACAACTATGTCATTTTAAATGACGGTGTAGTTCTGTCTGAAAAGGTCCGTCAGACAAATGGCGTACTTCAGGGCGATCCTATGAGTCCCCTACTTTTTAACATCTTGACAGCTGACATTATTAACACCGTCCAAGACTACCCAACAGTGAAACTTATCATGTACGCCGACGACATGGCTCTAGGTTCACATTGCATAAGTGATCTGCGTGCCGCTCTTCAGAAACTTGAATTATGGGCTGACGAAAACAGTTTAGTGATCAACAAAGAAAAAACAGTGCACATGACTTTTAGAAAAGGAGGCAAACTGGCGTTGGATGATCATTTAACTCTGCAAGGAGATATGCTAAGAGTAGTAAATAATTTCCGGTATTTAGGAATATATCTACAAACGACACTGTCGTCCTACAGGATACACACTCAGGAAAGGGCTTCAGCAGCTACGAAAGCCACTCATCGAATTAAAAATATCCGACAACTTTCTTTGCCCACTGCAATGTCATTGTTCAAAACAGTAATAACTCCAATTGCCTCATATGGAATAGAATTAATATGGGATAAGCTTTCGAGTAGCGATTTCAAACGTTTAGAAAGTGTTAAATCACGATATCTGAAGAGTGCTTTGGGAGTTGGGATTTATGCACCCTCAAGGATTGTATACGAATTAGCCAGGGAAAGCTTCTTCTTGGAAGACCTGAGACTGCAATTCACGCTGCCATCTACCGGCCCTTACCAAGCGCATCTCGAACTGCGGCGGAGGAAGAGAAATGACATTGACCCTGATTTTTATAGCACTAGTGCAATGATGGATAGGCAATGGACGGAGGCAGGACAGGATCTAAGACATGTGGTAACGAGACTTGCAACTCATGGTTTTCACCATAAGATCTGCTTAACTCAGGGTTTTCACCAGCCAGATGATGATTGCGTATGTTCGTTGTGTGACAAGAGATGTGACCGTTATCACTTAACTAAGTGTGTAAAAAGAACTAAATCCATCAGAGACTACAGTGAAAACTAAATAGCATTGTAAGATCAAATTGTATTTAGAATTATATTTTCGTTTATTATGTAGGTTAAGTAATGCTCTTTCGAGCGCATCTTATTAAATTAAAATAGTAATAATGGGCGCGTTCAGCGGGCTCAGCAATCTGCTAACCTGCTAGGTAGCTGCTGACTTGTTGCTAGGCTAGCAAGCGTTAGTCCGCCTGAACGCTTTGCTACAAGCTGACGCGGGAACTTTGAGCAATGCACCGAGTTCCTTTGAAGCTACCATACTTATTGGTCTATGATAAATACATAGAAAATAATAACTTTTAAGCGACAGAGCTGTAGACACCCTTGTTAATGCGCGGCGCTAGGCCGTGGAGCCAAGCTATCTGCGGACTCGGGAGACGTGAGTTCAAATCTCACCATCGGCCGTCATGTAAATTGTTTTCAGTGGTGTCCAATCTTCAGGTCCAGGCAAATACCAGGCAGGACATTACCTTCTAATAGTACCCAAAATTGTTGAAAACGGGAATAATAAGGGGGTTGACATCCTGACGATAAGAATAACTCTTCTTTTGAAATTCAATTTTATTGTAGGCTAGTCCACTAATTATTAGTCTTATTAATATAAGGCTGATTTCTTATTTAAACATCCACCTAAATTTGTAAACAAATAAAAATTGTCTCTCCTACGTGTTACGTGCGGAAGATGACCTCGCTGTTCACCTTTTAAAACAACAATTATCATTGAATACCCTACTATCAAACAAGCCAATTGTTTGGGGCAACAACCCAGGAAATTAACATGCATTATTTCCATAAAATCCAATCAAACAAGTTTGTTCATATTACTGTAGCCCTTAGTGGTAAAACACAGCAATGTATGTAAATAATTGTAGTGCAAGGCTATTGGCAAGTTATTTTGCTTTAGCTGAAAATTAAGAAAATGGGGGATATCACTATGTTGCCCCAAGCCCTTCAGTTATTTAATTCCCCCATATATTTCAATAAGGTAGCATATCAGATGTGATTAAAAATTTATATACAAAAACTCTTTTCTACAAAAATGTGTCAAGTAATAAATAACTTAATTCTTGAAATAATTATTTAAAGGGGCAGATGACCTCATAGTTCCGCCCCTTAAAACAACAATAACTATTTCTTTAAGATTTGGGTGATAAAATATTAATTGTTGCTCCTCTCCCAAACTAATTGGACAGAATGATGTTGACTGACTGAAAAGCATTCTGTTAATGAAAATTTAATAGGAAGTTTTCACAGCTAGGGGAGACGTTCTCTATTCAGTCAGCTTCGCCATCTCTTGATGAATACAGTACTTTTGCATTTGTCAGTTGGCACAGGCTAGAGTAAAAGGTGGCTTTTCACCGATGTCTCAGTCTCACTCATGGCTGTGATTATATGGAAGCTACTGAGGTATGGGTGGTGCTTAGTAATGGCATTCGGGGCACAGTCAGTGCCTGTGAATGCTGTGAAAGGTTCAACTCGTAGGGTTAGGACTACTGTCTGACTCAGTGAGGAAAGCAATGGCAAACTACCTCACTCCTCTTCTTGCCTAGAACACCTCAAAATAGTGCTGCCTTGGGTTTTTTGTGGGTATCTACTCACATAACGTGACGGCGGTACTTTTTGAGGATCCAACCAGCCTTTGGGCTGACTACCTAACAGACAGAAGACCTGACCAAGTTTTAGAAAAGAATTCTTGAGTGTCGCCTTTGTAATCTAAGAAAGAATCAATTTTCAGTCGCTAAACACAGTATGTGCCCGATTAATTTGTCACACTAACTGGAAAGAATTTAATTGGCTACATTGCTGTGTTGACTGACTGAAAATAGATTCTTTTAATATTATAAAACTTGAGGGTAGGGCAGATACTCACCAAAGAATACTGTAATATTGGAATGCAAGAGAAATATACATGTCCTTAATGATATGGATTCAAAATAAGGTTGAACATTTGGAATGGTTTCCCTATGTTGGCTCACAGATGGACAGAAAATATTCACTACAGTAATATTCAATGCCAGCTATTTGTATTGAATTGTGCTCTTACCTGGTAATCTATCCATTCGTTTATCCACATTTTGTAATAAGGGTATAAGATATGGTGTCCAGAAAAAGAATTGAAATGAACATATTTTTTAAACCATTGATTAACTTAATTAATATAAATTTATTCAAAATTCAATGTTAATTTTTCTCTTTTTAGACCTTGGTTCCATCCCATCACCATTTTACAGACACTTAATGCAACAGACAATAAAAAAACACAATTAGAAGAGGAAAAAGTTTCATAATTTTAAATATAAATGAGACAGCATGAAATTCACGAGTAGGCTACTCACACATCCCAAGAGAAAAGATGCGAGTTCATCTTGGCTCTATTATACAACCTCAACAACACTGAAATAACATTTCAGTCCGACTCTGATCGAATTTGGGGGCGACAGCCGAGAACACTAGTCACTGTAACACGAGGTGAACAAGTTTATTTATAAAGGACCTCCTCCTTCATGTGGACTTGTGACCAGCAGGCGGAAGCAATGAAGTACAACCCAGAGGTGAAGTTGCCTAACCAACACTAAACCTAATTACCCTAAATAAATATTGCAAATTGCATTGCTACAAATAGAAAACGTAAGTAGGTTGTACAATTTACGGCTAAACCAACACTTCCTTTTCTTCACAAATTAAACTAATTTTTCCCATCAAATCATTCCTCTTATGAAAATGGCAATATTTGTTGCATTGTTGGGACAGTTCATTCCCTCTAGCAACTGCCTGCCGTAGGCAGCACAACTTCAACTTCTAAGCCCCAGTGTCAGCAAGGACTTGTCTATGTAGCTCCATCTTTGCTATACTTGGTCTGCTTCTTAGATCGCTCCTTCCCCCTGGGGACTTCGAACTTGAAGAGTTGCTGGGGCAGATTGTGTGGCTGCTTCCACTGGTAAGGCGATCTCCCTCAACTTTGTCGACATGGTCAGTCGAGGGTTGAATGTCTCATCGTTGGAAAGAATTGCTTCAAACAACTTGTAAATCTCTCACTGGACTGAATCAGAATATGTTGAGCGACCGGAATCCCGGATTTTTGTAAACGTGACTTCCATATTGCAGAATATACATCCCCATCAGGTGCCTAAATATGAAAGGAACACATAATTAAAAAAGAAGTAGACTGCCCATACAAAAGATACTTCAAAATGGAAAATTCTTTTTTGCCCTAGGGGAACAAATTAGAAATTAGGAGTATGGGTAGACAAGTATTTTAGTCGAAGCACTGCCCAGAGTTGCTATACCGTACACAGCTGCTTTTGAGACCATGGGTAGTGTCGGTGATGGTGCAATGATGTCCCTGACAAGAAAAACGTACGTTGTCATGCATGTAATAGATATAAAAATTGGTCTAGCATGGGTGAGTTGAGCCAAAATTTCCCCTTTTCTCTCAATGGCAACAGGTGGAATAGCAACTAGGAATTACTCCTAGGATCACCAACACATTCAAAGAAACTTTTTAAATGAAATCCTTTTGATTGGTAGGCTCCAACACCAAATCCATAATGAATTTATTGCTTAGTATACAGGTACCTTCCATGGGGAGCATAAGTTTGGAACTCATAATATAGCAGTCTCGAGTCATACTGTTATATGGTCAGTGGTAACAGTAACAAGTCGCAGTTGAACTTTATAAAATACTGAAATTAGCCAAAATACCTTTTCAAATGAAAAATAAATCAGAAAATGTTGAAGTAACTTAATAGAAGTTTACTCCTCTGCTGACCATAACCCACCCACCATCCCACGTTTAGATCACGACTTATATAGTAAAATTCCAGCTGTGTCGGCCATTATCCACGTGAATTATGTAACGTACAGTATTGTCAACCCCAACGTAGCCCCATTCGTACGGTACTAATCGTATAGGCCGTCTAGGGTAGCGTTCTGTGAGGGGTTCAAATGAAAGTAACAGTGGTTTTGACAATGGTTACAGCCTAACACGACCAATCCAATGGATTTTTGTCAATGGTTACAGCCTAACTCGTCCAGATCAATGGTTACAGTCAAACATGTCATCAACAGTGCCCAGCTTGCCGCACTTCAACCCGACCATTCTAACCTTTGTTTTATCCAATCCAATGGGTTCTGACAATGGTTTTAGCCTGCGGGCGCGCGTTAACCATGCATACACCCCTGCACGCACAGTGGGGTTGTCGCTTACCTAATCTTTAATTAGTGTGGTGTATTTTGTATCCAACATGTTGGCAATAATGTGTGCACCTTGTTGACTCAACGAGATTCATTTGTTGCCGTCGGAACATGGCTGCCGTTGTTAAAAGAGCAATAAATAAAAGTACATATTTATGTAGTTTAGCATATATTTCAGGTGCAGTAATGACTATGGTTACTAATTTGAATTGGTAATGTACCCTAGAAAATGAAAGCCACAATGACGTCTGATGCAAGTATAAAAGCCACGTTCTGGTCTCATTCAGAATTAATGTTTCATCTTCTGGGTGACATTCCCAATACAAATTACTAACCATGATCACTACTGCACCGGGAATATGTTTAAAATTACGTAAATATGTGTTTCTATTTCTTGATAATTCAACGACAGCGGGCGGATGAGGTCTCTTCAACTGGTACCAAGACTTGCACATACTGATGTCACTACTGTTACCAACATGTGAGATAAAAAATATACCACATAGGCCTGGTCTGGATAAAGATTATTGATGTGCGAGTACCCTACTGTACGTGACAAAAACCAAAAGTATATATACGGCTAACGTGGCGGGCCGCTCTACCTAATAATTATTGGTCCATGCAAAACCCATTGGTCTGGATCTAACAAATTTTACTATTACAAAAAACAATTACAGTGAAATATTACACGCATTAATAACTCAGCAGCCAATTATTACACACATCAAATACGCACGTGGTGGGCGTTACTCAGTAGCTGCGGAAGTTCCGTTTAGCGGGTGGGAGGATTACAGTACGGTACCGCCTATATACACAGTAGTACCATATTCATGGGGATGGCAATACTGCATTTGTCGATAATTCACTCATAGAATGGCAGACAGATGGAATTTTGCTATATTAGTCGTGATTTAGAAAGGGGATGGTGGGTGGGTTATGGACAGCAGAGGAGTAATCATCTATTATCACATCATTTCCTGATTTATGTTTCATTATTAGAAAAGGTATATTGGCTAATTTCAGTGGTACTTTAGAAAATGTTAGTGTATGATGAGCTCTCATTCAGCGTTACCGAGTGGTTCCTCCCACCATTAGGTAGGGTGGTCTTAATATTGCGATACATATCTTGATGAGGGTAGGTGCCTTCGGTTGCATATAGTTCAAAGCAGTGGAAAGGCAGCAGACCACAGCAACATCGTGTACATGTAACTACCATCGTGTAAGTTTGAAGTGATTTAATGATTTTAAAAAAGTATAATTATATGAACACCCATGGGTCAAATACAATTTGCTGTGACCATCACTAAGGATGATAAAATGATTTCTTCAAAACACCACCCTTTAAAACTAGGCAGACTTTGCAACTGTCAAAGATTTTTAGAACACCAATTTTCTACAATAAACCAAAATTCTAATAGAAAAATTAGATGTGTCAAGAAGTGCCCAACTGCCACTCAAGTTCCCAATTAAGGTTATCTCCTAAAGGACTAAAAACTGACATTGACCAGGGTGCCACCAACCACAGAAGTTAGCCTACGGTACCTACCTTGCCTTATGGTCAAGTCAGCTCCACCATTGCTGGGAGGCCAACCTTAGCAGAATTTATTTATGTACAGACAAAATGAATGTTACAGTGGTACCGGTATGTAATTGTACGAAATATGAACCCTGCTTGCTCTACTATACTGAAATTAAAGACTTTACCACCTATTCGACAAAAAAGCTTGTAGGCATAGGCCTAACGGTATCAGAGCTGAAATGTAAATTACTGCAATAAAATTCTACCTCTGGTATCTGATGCATGTAGAAAATGCGCAGCATCTTACCCATGGGAATTCATCGCCGGAGCTCCCTCTTCCCACAAGACTTTCTGGTACGGTACTTTTGAAAAGATCGTTCCTCTTCCTATAGGCCCTACTCATTCGTCCAAATGTCCTCAAATTAACCACATAATTACCATTAAAGCAAAGTTTAGCATGTTCTGCAAATACCATCCCAAGTGCAATACTAGTTTTAAAACTTACCACCAAGAAGTAGGGGCCGATTTTCTAGATTATACAGCCATCTCCATGTTTCTGCAGTTTTCTTGAATATAATTAGTGGCAAACTCGTGACCTAACATACAAGGAAGAGACATCAAAATGCTCAGAAACAGAAAGTCAGAATAATTCCATAAATAACTCATCAGTAGCCTACTCACACATAATTTGGCCATGGGAAATCCGAAAGTAGGCTACATTTAAAACATCTTTCAGTCCAAAAGTATGGTTAACAGAGTTAAGAAAAGCTTCTATTCTAAATATCGCGTTCATGCTCTACCGGTACAAAGTGGCATTTAATTTCAACCCGATTTAACAGCGGGAAGGCTGTAATAGGTTTAAATCATACACAAAAATAGATAAAGAATACGAGCCGGATTTGCCTTGACCAAACCAATTCCTTAATACAACATAAAATAACTATTAAAAGTCATCATCCTTCAAGAAAACAACTAGACCTAGGCCTAGTGAGTTGAAAGTTGAATTTTAGAAGCGTAAAAGGTCCAATTACAACAATTATGCTATTGACAAACATTGTATTATATTACCTGTCGCCATTCTTGAGTGTAGATCTTCGTCTCTAGAATTTAAGAAACATAATAGGTTCAATCGCTTAACGTGCAGAACTTGATCAATTTGATTCCCCGCCATGCGCCGCAAGTCAGCAGAAACAAGCCAGCAAGCTAGCAGAGAAAAAGTTTGCTGGCTCTGCTGAGCCCTTGCTACCTACGTCACATCCGCTAACAAGCCCGCTGAACGGCAAACTCAGAAACTGCTGACCGTTTGCTGGCCAGCAATGAGCCCGCTGAAGGCGCCCAATGTTCGTAATATTCATAGACTACTCAAAGGCATTTGACATTTGACACTTGACGGGAGCCTCCATCTACGTGCCTACACTAGTTAGTTAGCTATTGTTTTGTTTTAAGGGGTGGAGCTACGAGGTCATCTTCCCCTCTTAACACAGATTAAAGTATATACATTTGGAATGCAATTTAAAATTTAGAGGTGGATCCCTACATTTGAAAATACCGAAAATTAATCAAATTAATAAACCAAAAAATTAAATTTAAAAAAATATTATAATATAAAAAAAATTACGGAAAAACAAAAATTCAGCATTCCCTTATTAAGTACAAGTTTTTCGGGCTTGTAGGCTGGGGTCCAGACAGGATATCTCCCAACGTTTCACCGGAAACTGCATCCGGCATTATCATGGGTTCCGCTCCTTTCCTTGGTCAGCAGTGGAATGACGAAGGGGCTTGAAATGATGGGTAACGGTTTGTAGTGGGGTATTGTTGCTTGAATATGACTGTTGGTTGGGTGGATCTTGGCGATGAATTAACGGATCAATTTAGCATGGGGAACCGAGCGTTCTCTGCGCAATCCGGCTATATCGTCTGGTCACGCGTGCATGTTGCGGGATGCGGTGCGTGCTCCGGCTTCGGCGACCGGACTTGTGCGGGTCAGGTGTTCCCTGGGCGACTGCTGGGCTGTAGCGGGAAGGTTCTTCAGGGTGACGTGTGATATCTTGGCGTTGGTGTTCCTAAGGGCCGGGATCCATATATTACGCACACGTTCAATTTCTTTCTTTCGATTAAAGTTGTCGGGGTGTTTGAATATTTCTATGGCTTCCCGTTGCAGCCTGGCATGGTAGTGTGTGGTCGAGGAGAGTATCTCTGTGTCCCTATACTGTACATCGTGACCGGGCAAGAGAGAATGCTCAGCGACTGACGATTTCTCAGTTTGACCCAGGCGGCTGTGTCTGTTATGTTCCTTGAGTCTGGTGGCCACGCTCCTCTTCGTCGTTCCTATGTACAACTGCCCACAGGAACACGGGATTCTATAGACACCTGCTGTGGAGTGTGGGTGGCGCTTGTCTTTAGCGGATCGCAGCAAGTCCCGGATTTTGGGGGTGGATTTATAAACCGTCTTCACCCCACAGATCTTGAGTAATTTGCCTATCCTGTCAGTCACCTTCTTCACGTACGGCAGGAATGAGGTGGCCACCGGAGTTTCCTAAGATTCTTTCCTCATGCTCCGGCGCCTGGGATGAGAGGCTCACTCAATCTCCTTATTGCTGTATCCGTTGGCGCATAGGGCCCTCTTTTTATGTTGCAGCTCTTGGTTGAGGTTGGATGGCTCACATATTCTCCTAGCACGGTCTGCCAATGTTTTAATAACTCCGTGTTTCTGTCGGGGGTGGTGGTGATTAGATATCTTGTGTAGATACCGGTTGGTGTGTGTGGGTTTCCGGTATACGGTGTGCCCCAAGCGCAGGTCATTAGTCCTGGTGATTAGCACGTCAAGAAAGGCCTGAGGCTGTTGAGGTGGTCCAGAGCCTCACAACTAGTGGTACCAACTGTATTCTTATCAACGCAGGGTACTAGTGGTACCCACTTTATTCTTATCATCATCAACCCAGCCACTCACAACTAGCGGAAAATATGTACTGGTACCAACTTCATTCTTATCATCATCATCAACCCTAATAACGTCTAAACGGCTAGAGCTATTTCAATAAAACTCGGTAAGGTCATAGTACTAGTTTGGTCGAGCCCGACCGTGCACTTCGAATTGTATTATGTCTCACCAATCACTCATGGCGGCTGTGCGAACTATTTCACCGGCATTCTTTATCTCCGAAACTATTACTCACATCACCTACCGTATGTGACTTTCAAAATCCTGTTAACTACAAAACGAACATGGCAGCGAAGCGAGGTTGAAACATTAAATAGATTTTTCTCGCGATTTAATCATCCAAACGCAGTGAAACTTGGTACCGCATATGCCTATACAAATTGCAATGCACTAACATCTAATTTAGTTCAATTGTCTATATAACCTCAATATGGTGGCTGTGCGTAATTTTAAAAGTAAGTTTTCATTTCTTGTGACCTAATCATGCGATCGAAGTCAACGTTTGAATAATGAATCTACACAATAATCTGAATCAAATATTACATAACTCTATGGCCTACATAATTATATTAAAATCCAACATGGCGACAATCCAAAATATTTAGATGGTTCTCAATATCTATTAATCTTTGACAGCAATCAAACTGAAATTTTGAATGTTGATAGAGGCTATAAACATAAGTTCACCTATGAGACATTCAATAACCTGGTGAGCACAAATCCAACATGGCGGCGACGCAAAATTTAAATATTCAAATGGACGTTTCTCGCGATTTAACCATCCGAGCGGAGTGAAACTTGGTACGGTATATGCTTATATAAATTATAATCCACTGGCATCTAATTCATTCAAATTATTTTCATAACCACAATATAAATCCTGTGCGAAATTTTCAAATTTCTTTTTTATTTCTTCTGTCCTAATCATGTGATTGAAGTTTGAATAATACACCTACACAAAAATCTTCATGTAACAGTACATAACTCTCTGGTGACCATCCGAAATATCAGACGGTTCTCAATATCTAGGAAACTATTACAGCAATCAAACTGAAAATGTGTATGTTGATAGAGGCTATAAACATAAGTAGGATATATGAAAATAGGCTATTTAGTTCTTCATGGAACTACTTGTTCTTATTATCATCAAAACTGGTGGAACACATGTAGTGGTACCGGTACCCACTTTATTCTTATTATCATCCAGTTTTCTGGCTACCTGTCCTGGACCATATTCCACCTCCTATGCTGAGAAGAAAGAATATCCTCCTGAGGGAATATAACAAAATCAGCAACAACCAACAATGGCAAATCCATGAGGACATACCTGCCATCCAAATCAACAGATTCCGCTCCAGACATCCTGCAATCAGAACATCAATTAACCTGGCAGACCATAATTTCAATCTTTATAAATCCAGGGCACAAGAATGGTATTATTATTATTATCTTGATTGGTCACATTGGACCACTTGAGTCGTTCCACAATCACTTCTTCTTTGAAGGTAGTACTGCTTGGTTCTTGCGCTCTTTCCAGTACTTTTTCATTCTTTCAGATCGGGATTTTCTCAACTCATCTGAAATCTCCATAGGCTTTCTATGTGTCATTTCTGCAGAAAATGGTATAATAACTAGGGCTTGGATTTTTAGGTAAAAAAATATTTCTTTATTTAAATACATATTTTAAGCATTTTTTCTATAAAACCATAAATTTCTGCTTTTCACTTATTAGCACATAAAAAGACATAATATTTACATTTTTTTTAAATCAGTATGCTAGATTTTACAGTTTATTGCATTTTTGTTCTGTGTCACTTCAACGGGGAAGAACCTATAAGCTATCTAATCTTCATGCAGAGCGTATGTCAGCTTGAAACTGTGTTATTCTTAACTTGTCGCCCCGTGCCACTCACTGTGGAAGCCGGCGATTTCCTTTCCATAGGCATATTGCCCACGTGCTAGATCTCCCCCTCTCCAGCTACCTGGAACCAGTTTCACTCACATGCAGTTCGTTTCTGGCACTGTGAAGTATAAGACAGTTCTACGATGCCTA
This sequence comes from Meconema thalassinum, assembly GCA_946902985.2. Taxonomy (NCBI): domain Eukaryota; kingdom Metazoa; phylum Arthropoda; class Insecta; order Orthoptera; family Tettigoniidae; genus Meconema; species Meconema thalassinum. Next base: position 46,429,465 of record OX336399.1, on the reverse strand, counting down.
AAGTAAAAACAACTACAAGATATCGTTTGTTGCAAAATTTAAAGATAATTTTATTTCTGATGGGAGCGTTCTGTTCTGCCAACCATGTGGGCAAGCAATCAAGGCTGAACAGTGATCTCAAGTTATACAATACCTCAAGGGCAAGAAACATATTGTCGCAGTTTCATGCCTTCAGAAGAAGTGTTTCACGATAATCGTTGGTTATTTGTGATGGACAACCTGGAGATGTATCTTGTTGTGTATTGTAATGCTTCAGCAGTCAGTGAGACATAGAATAAATTGCATTCGTGAGTAATGCATATTGTTCATATTCACATTGAATGAAAATCCACAGCCTGCTTCCAGTCTCCGACCGGGTCAGGAATGGAATGAATGAAGCCCCCATCGAGCGGCGAGGATATGAACTGTGCCGGCTGCCGAGGCCTGACGCACTCCTCTGGGGCAATGATTAAATGAATGACAGATGAAATGAAATGATAGTGGAGAGTGTTGCTGGAATGAAATTTTGACAGGGAAAACCGGAGTACCCGGAGAAAAACCTGTCTGCCTCCGTTTTGTCCAGCACAGATCTCACATGGAGTGACCGGGATTTGAACCACGAACCCAGCGGTGAGAGGCCGGCGTGCTGCCGCCTAAGTGTTCATATTCACATTAATAAACTAAATTAAAATTAAATATATGTACTTTTTTGTCACATATTTCAGGTATTTTTAATACATAAGAAATAAATATTTTCCTTTTTTTAACACCTAAAAATCCAAGCCCTAATAATAACACTGTCATAAAAACAAACACCGACATCCATTGGTCACAACCGGAAACAGGCAGTTATATTCAGAAAAGTACATTTGACTTGTACGGTATACAAAAACAAAAGAAGTACACTATGAGAAATACAAAAACAAAAGAAACACACTATGAGAATTTATATTTTAAATAAACATTTAATGCAGCCAATGGCCAAAGAACATAAATACTAACGTAATACCTAAATACATGAATTATAACGTTAAAAAAACTCGCAATGTGCATTGGTATATGAGAATTTGTGAATGCAAACTCACAAACACTCCACCAGAGCTACATAGTTCTCTCCAAAGCAACAACAAATCATGGACTCTTGATTTGCCCTGTAGGACATGGTGCAGTCTGTTATTTAATATGCTGATTGTGTGCAACATAGGAAAATGAAGTGGAATTTTTATTAACAAATCTATTTTCTCCTATACCGCTGAACACAATACCTTACCTGGAAATGACACTCTTACCGAACATGCAACAGAAAACCCATTGCGTTATAGTAGACTATAACTGGTACCAGAGTGAACACGAAACTGCTTGAAGTCCCAGTTAGAAACCTAGAACGAGTGCGGTTTATAACAAAGTTAAGAATTAAAAAATTAGGACCTCATCAACCAAGCTGATAGATAAATTTGCTTCATCCAAGCACAGGAGAGGAGAATACATTTACAAATAAGGAGCCATGTGAGTACAGTCTTTAATGCATGGACTATTTATTAAAACTTGTTTCAAATGCTGTGTTGTGCGCGCAGATATACCGTACGTGAAAAAATTTAAAAGAGAATAATATGTATGCTTCCACATCGTCCATCGTATTTTCTTTTACGTAATTCACTAATGTTTCAATACTGATATTTTTGTATTTGTAATCTTGGAATATCAAAATGGAAAACATACACACATCAAAAAAAGTTTTGCATCACCTCGGTTCCAAGAGTTCCGGAACCTTTAAATACAAAGGGAATAGAGATCAACACAAACAACATTTCAGCTCGTTTTATTGCTCATGAGACCCACACATTGCATGTTGTACCATCATACAGCTAGACTTTCAGCATTTGTGGTCCAGATTGCAGTACACACCACTACCTCTAATACCCAGTAGCACGTCCTCTTGCATTGATGCATGCCTGTATTCGTCGTGGCATACTATCCACAAGTTCATCAAGACACTGTTGGTCCAAATTGTCCCACTCCTCAACGACAATTCGGCGTAAATCTCTCAGAGTGGTTGGTGGGTCAAGACGTCCATAAACAGCCCTTTTCAACATATCCCAGGCATGTTCGATAGGGTTCATGTCTGGCGAACATGCTGGCCACTGTAGTCGAGCGATGTCGTTATCTTGAAGGAACGCATTCACAAGATGTGCACGATGAGGTCGAGAATTGTCGTCCATGAAGACAAATGCCTCTCCAATATTCTGCCGATATGGGTGCACTATGGGTCGGAGGATGTCATTCAGGTATCGTAAAGCCGTTTCGGAGCCTTCCATGACCACCAGTGGCGTACGTCGGCCCCACATAATGCCACCCCAAAACATCAGGGAACCACCACCTTGCTGCACTCGCTGGACAGTGTGTCTAAGACGTTCAGCCTGACCAGGGTGCCTCCAAACACGTCTCCGACGATTGTCTGGTTGAAGGCATATGCGACACTCATCGGTGAAGAGAACGTGATGCCAATTCTGTGGGGTCCATTCAGCATGTTGTTGGGCCCATCTGTACCGCGCTGCATGGTGTCGGGGTTGCAAAGCTGGACCTCGCCATGGACGTCGGGAGTGAAGTTGCGAATCATGCAGCCTATTGCGCACAGTTTGAGTTGAAACACGACGTCCTGTGGCTGAACGAAACGCATTATTCAACATGGTGGCATTGCTGTCAGGGTTCCTCCGAGCGGCAATCCGTAAGTAGCGGTCATCCACTACAGTAGTAGCCCTTGGGCGGCCTGAGCGAGGCCTGTCATCGACAGTTCCTGTATCTCTGTACCTCCTCCATGTCCGAACAACATCGCTTTGGTTCACTCTGAGACGCCTGGAAACTTCTCTTGTTGAGAGCCCTTCTTGACACAAAGTAACAATGCGGACGCGATCGAACTGCGGTATTGACCTTCTAGGCATGGTAGAACTACAGACAACATGAGCAGCGTACCTTCGTCCTGGTGGAATGACTGGAACTGATCGGCTGTCGTACCCCCTCCGTCTAATAGGCCCTGCTCATGCATGGTTGTTTACATCTTTGAGCAGTTTTAGTGACATCTATGAACAGTCAAAGGGACTGTATCTTTGATACAATATACACAGTCAACGTCTATATGCCGGAGATCTGGGAACCGAGGTGATGCAAAACTTTTTTTGATGTGTGTATTACACACGCAACACGTTGCTATCTAATATACGAACTGCACGGGCAGAGAGCACAGTAACTGTTAAGGTGCCTGTACACTGGAGAGTGATTTTCATAGAGCAAGTCTAGCTAGACCACTCTAGCTAAACTGAGCCGTGTACACTGTAGAGTAATTTTCCATAGGTAGAGCATTCGTAGAGTGGAGATAGACAAATCTACCTAGAACACTCTCTGAACCTGTGTATACTGTCAAACGTAAATGCACTAGGTAGAGCAGTGCTAAAAATTTCTGAGAGCAGTGTGAGTCTAGGTTTTTTGCGCTGTCTTCTGAAGTTAAAATGTCTTCAAGAGAGCGTTTAGCATCTGTGGTGGTTGTGTGCCTTGTGAAAAAAGAAAACTATTAAGAGGAAAAAAGAGGTTGTGGGTGAGGAATTGGATATCAAAAAGAGATTACGAGAGAATGCACGCTAAATTATTGCTAGAGTTATGTTCAGAAGATTCTGAATCATACAAGAATTTTTTAAGAATGGGCAAAAATGACTATGATTATATTTCGACCAAAATTACCCCCCAAGATCAGCAAAAGGGATACACACCTATGAAAGTCTATCTCTGCTTCAGAGCAGTTGACACTGACATAGAGATTTCTTGCAACAGGTAAGACAAAAATAGTTACTTTCCAATACTTTCCAACTAGAGCAAAATTTATTGAATGGGTAAACACAGTATTTTTTAGCCTACTTTTGATTTTTGCAAAAAAATGAAAGTAGACTTATGGGATCTACACAGGGCCCAAAAAATTGTGTGTGTGTGTGTGTGAGATTTAGAATGTTGGTCCCCACCCTAATCAATTCAAACACCGTGAAACCGAATTGAACGAAATTTGGTACAGAGGTAGCACTAGCAAAGGGCATGTCTTATATCTTGACGGAAACGTAATGGCGGCCACCCAAATGTTCAAAGCTTAAATCAAATTACGACTAATCTATGATCTCTACCGAATTTTGCAACAACATGCCTTCATGTAGGAAGCGTATTTGACCAAACCACAAATTCATCAGCCCAATAGTGTGAAGATGGTGGCCGTGTATGTGTGCAAATCCACTACTGACTCTACGTATAGCACTTTCCAATATTCAACCGGACGAATGGAGCTAGACTGGTCTAGCTAGGGCACACAAATATTGTTTACACCGTGGAGTTGGCCATCTTGAGCTAGAGCTAAGAGCGGTCTCGGCTAGGGTCCTCTTCACCTTTGTACACTGGAGAGGAGCTTAGAGTGCCCTAGCTAGAGCAACTCTACGCTCTAGCTAGGGCAAAAGCTCTCCAGTGTACAGGCACCATTTATAGTACAAGATTGCTTGAAATGATGAGCAATCACTGGTGAGAGACGACTCATTTGCTGGCTGAATTCGCATCACGGAACTCGCGTTGAAATGGTTACCGCTGACTCCGGTTCCCCCTCCGGCCTCACTCTATCACCAGGGCAGGGACGTTCTTACCAGCACATTCCTGTCGTATCAGTCTAGTTGAGCAACGCGGCAGTACTGTATATTCGCAACCGCGCCTCCGTGCCGTGTCGTTTGAAGGTTCATGTTCATGCCTAATTGGTAACATCTAATGCAGTAAAAATCATGTTTAAAAATTCTAATAAATATCAAAATATTTATTTTGACAAAGCCTCCGTGGCTTAGGCGGCAGTATGCCGGCCTGTCACCGCTGGGTCCGTGGTTCAAATCCCGGTTACTCCATGTGAGATCTGTGCTGGACAAAACGGAGGCAGATAGGTTTTTCTCCAGGTACTCCGGTTTTCCCTGTTAAAATTTCATTCCAGCAACACTCTCCACTATCATTTCATTTCACCTGTCATTCATTTAATCATTGCCCCAGAGGAGTGAGTCAGGCCTCGGCAGCCGGCATAGTCCCTATCCTCGCCGCTAGATGGGGGGCTTCATTCATTCCATTCCTGACCCGGTCGGAGACTGGAAGCAGGCTGTGGATTTTCATTTCATTTATTTTGACAAAACAAAATTCATGACGGATATTAAAACTGCTCCGAATACACTCCGCATAGGTAATTGTAATGTCTCCCGAGTGAAAGTCTTCAAATATTTAGGTGAATGGATTAATGAAACTGGCAATGAAACAAAATTTATATAAGCAAGACTACAGAAAATGGAAACTGCTTTCCATTTGACAAAACAAGTTTATAACAAATAAAATGCCTCTCTTGGAATTGTAAAATTCAACATTATAAAACAGTAGTCTTGCCTGCAGCCGAGACAGTTAATCTACAACATAAAACACAGAGAAATCAATTGGAGATTAAGGAACACAAAATCATGGGACCAAGAATCAAACATGGAATTCACCTTCCAAAACCTAATGCTGACATCTATTTGAAAATTAATAAAATCATGGACACAATCTGTATGAGAAGGATCCAATCCATGGGACATTTGAACAGAATGGACCAAACTAGGTTAACACATAAAATCTATACGTTTTTGCAGAAAAAGGCAACAAGGTCCAATTGGTGCAAACAGACGGAAAAGGACTTGGCTGAATTAGGTTTTCCCAATCTCAAGGATCGAGAGGAAATTAGGAAAATTACTCATACACGGGGTTTTGAGGGAGAAGAGAGAAGACCTACCAGACACGTCTGGTCGCAGCAACGAAGATTCGCTCAATCGTTGCGCATGAAGAGTTATTGGGCAAACATCAAGGCCAATAAGTGTTGATTCCGTATGGTCCTAGGAGACCCATTCGCGCAGAAGAAGAAAGCAGGTGAAAGGCGATTAAAACGCTTCAATGGAGAACCACCTGTGGAACCCAGAGAAATTTGTAACGCAATGGGTTTTCTGTTGCATGTTTGGTAAGAGTGTCATTTCCACGTGAGGTTGTGTGTTTGTATTTTATCCGTGCAATCTCAGGTCTGCATTACCATGGACAGTCAAAAGTTACTGTAAATATTTTCAAAAAGGAACAGAACGGGAAGTAGGACAGCAGGAAATTGAAAAATTCAATTTACTTCAGAAGAAACAATATATTTTCATAACAGGAATAATACAAGAGTAAATATGTTTTGAACTTCAATTATTTTGATCCATAACTTTACAGTAACATGCTAATCAGAGGTACAAAAATAACTTATTATTTTACAATATTCACAAGTATCAAAAATATACAAATGTAAAGTAGTATATTATTAGTACCCTGTATCATTTGTATATATTATTTTATATTAAAATACTGGTGGGAATTGGTACCAACACCTTCCGACATTCATAAATAACTTTCTTATACTGTACTTCAGATTATTAAAATGCAATATTTTATACAATATTATTGTCAACATAGAACTTTGGAACTCTGTCAGCTAGAGGCGGATTTGCACTATCGGGATGGTGACAGAATATCCTACTGGGTTTACGTTCTGACCTCGGAGACAGGGCCGGATTTAGATTTTATGCACTCCTAGGGCTGTAGGTTTTTGCCGCTCCCTCTTCATACCATCGTGAAGGAGGGAGAATTTAGACCTCAGAAAGGTCTTCGTGAAGGTAATATTTATTTTATTCTAATGTATCGTGAAGTAAAATCAATTAAGGCCCGCTCTTACAATCTTCAGTAAAGTGACAGTAAACTCTAACTGACAGTTGGCTTTACGGTCAGAGTAAAGTCCCGGTAAACATTCGATCCTTCTTACCATGTTCCGGTTAATGTTTACGGTAGGTTAGCAGATCTGCACATAATTTTCAACAGTTGGTACATATTTCTGGTTCGATTTGCAGATTTCTTGATACCTCTCGATAGTTGGCATGAGTGGATCTGCGTCAGGGAGTAAATAATAAATATATATGGTATTTTCTATTCCTTGATCTTGATCTGTGTTCTTGGTGCAACCTGTTTGTTACGTTATGATTATAAAGAGAAATATTAGATATGGAAGGACAATTATCTCCAAATGAGACAAATAGAGGCCTCAAGAGGAAAAGCTTCGTCAAACGGAATCATCTAAAAAAGTCTTGATCATCGAACTCCTCGTAATAATCACTTTGATTCTTACATACTTTTCGTCTCCTTCTTTGAACAGCATCAGCATTTATGAAACCCAAGACATTACGGATAATTCTAGGCATATTGACGATGTATGTAATCAGTTGGCGTTGAGATAATAATAGAAAATCTGGCAGTTAAGCAGTTTACGGGAGGAGAATCCACCAGTAAAGTTCACTGCCGGTTAAGGGTTATTTTACTGTCAGTTTGTCGCTAACCGGGTATTGTAAGAATCAAGTGCCAGTAAACTTGTCCTAAGTGCCAGTAAAGATTTAACTGGAGGTTGTAAGAACGGGCCCAAATACATAAAAATAAAGAGAGAATTAACTGTTTCTAAATTTGTATATATAAACTATAAATAAATAGGCTAACGAGATATTAACATAAGTTTAAACTCTTTAAGACTCATTATACACACAGATATTCAGATATACATATACACTACATCAAACAACCTACAACTATGCATAATGAATTACAGTAGAAACCCGCTTATCCGAGGTAATTGGGGCCGAGGGTAACTCGGATAGCAGAAAACTCGGTTAAGAGGAAATGTGTAGGGAATCGTATATAAATCAATGAATCACAAAATAATAGCACACAAAACGATGCAACGTGTGTATAAAGGTGGAAATACAACTAGTCAAGCAAGCGAAGCAACGTTTCCGATCCCTGCCGAAGTTCGTCTATATAGACTATCCCGCACACTCAATTTGAGGGGTGTTGAGCTATTCGTTACTAGCAGCAAGTTATTATGAATTTTAACGCTAATTTAATTACGTTGACAAAATGAGTGCCTCGGTTAAGCGGGTTTCTACTGTATTCAAATTAAACCGATATTAAGGCTGTGTCCCAATAGTACAATTTTAGCCGTAGTGAACTAGATAGTCGACTACTTTACCGGATGTGACGTCAGAAGTCATGATCCAATACTGCTTAGCACATAGCAATCAAGTCTGTAGTAGGTAGTGAACGAAAGTGCATGCTAGATTGTCGACTACGTCAAGGAAGTTATAGAAATTGTAGCTTATCGGAATTGTAGGTTATGTAAATTGTAGGTAGTCTTTGACTTAAGCCAAACACAAACCATAATTAGGGCTCGGTTACAAAGTAATCTTCTTGGCGCATCCATGATTGTATCTTTCAGGTATTGTTTATTTAAAACAGCTGATGAAAACGCAAAGAGCTTGCAAGGAGGAGCAGATCACCGCCATCTTGAGTGTTGGTTTGGTACCAGCATGTAAGTCCAGTGTGTTTCAGAACACAAGTCTATGAAGGAGGCTGTGATCAAGCAGACATGTCCCAAATCTCCGTAGTGCATAGCACATAGTAGCTAGCAGCTAGTCAATAGCAGACAACTTGAGTATTGGGACAAAGCCTAATATTCAAGACAAATTTTCTCCTAATAAATCATAAAAAACATTCCTGTTCTAAAGCTGAAGTCGAAAAATCTGGTGTTACAAAACATTTGTTGGAAAATAATTGCCACAATATAAATTGGAAGTATCAAAATTTTGGAAAGTCTAATTTAAATCATAAAATTATACGAAATACGTGTATTGTAGTCTATACCATTTTATGGAAATTTTCTGACAAAAAAAATGTGGATTAATTTTGCGCCCCTAGGCCGAGGCCTATTGGTAAATCCAGCCCTGCTCGGAGGCAGCTTACTTGATCCACTAAAAGGAAAATTTCTCTTCTGAGACATTGTTGCCAACAAAGAGATTTACTTCATAAAATAACACTGCAATTTATTATTTCATTTATTTATTTATTTATCGTATGGCTTTTAGTGCCGGGAGTGTCCGAGGACATGTTCGGCTCGCCTGAGTCTGTAGCTGCTTCCAGCGGACACCCTTAGGGTGAGCTACAAGTTCCGTTCAACTTCAAGTAGTTCCAACTTTCGCTACCAGATATCAATGCTACCTAGTGGTGAACGTTGGAAATTTGATAGAGCGTTCCGACGAAATCTAACCTAACAATTTAGCTGCACACAAGTTTAGTCTGTGGAAGGATCTTTTACATGCCATAAATCTATGACATGGGACCGCCGGCTTTACTTCCCTTCCGAAGGAAGGCATACTGAAGGATTTTTAACGCTCTTAAAAATTCCGATGACTTCGGCCGGGTTTGAACCCGCTATCTTGGGAACAGCAGTTCAGCATGCTACCAACTACGCCACCAAAGCCGCTACACTGCAATAACATAACAGTAGTCAAATATAGGCGGCATAATCCAATCATATACAACAATAGAATATACTGGCCACACGACGTGAAAATGTGCATTATACTTTATAGCTTATGTTATGTATTGTTATCTGAATAGTGGTGTAGAGATTGGTGAACCTGGAATGATGTCCCAGCTATAGACGACCAGCACATACTGCCAACTTTCAAGTTACATTAGTGTCAGTTTCAGTGTCTGCTAACATGGTGACTTTGTAAGATGAGTGGCAACAGTGAACATAACCCTGTTTGAACTCAACAGCAAGAAACTACACTATATATCACCATGGTAAGGTTACATTGTTAGTAACTTATTTAAGGTGACGCAGACTATATATCACCATGTTTGTTGTGATGGGGGACATGGTAAGGTTAAATTGTTAGTAACTTATTTAATGTGCCATGGACTATACCCAATTTTCCGTCTTTATCAACTTCCCAGTTCACCAAAAATCAAAAAAAAATTTATGACCCTGTGATACAGCAGAGCCTAAGTAAGAATGAATCAAGATCTCAAATTGCAGTATAAAAAGTTGTTTTGGTACTATTTCACATACAAACCAAATGTTGCAGAAACCTCTTTCTCTCTATAAAATAGTCCTATTTATTAGTAAATTTGGATTTTTAGCTCAAATTTGTATTTATACCAGATGGTGATCAGTTTTATTTCTGGCTGTTCATTATGATTGATGTCGAAACTACTGGAACTCTTAAAACGTTCCATGCGGCAATGGATATTGATGACTTGAATTTTCGTCGCTTCAGCCCACCCGTGACCCAATGCTGTCCTTACATATTTACGCTTCGGTTCACTGGTGACCTAAATAAGTAGTCTTTGATTAATTCCAAAACGATGCAAGTGCACCTATTGGGTGTGGCATTGTTGAGGGGACATTCCAATGTATTTACCTCCACGACAGTGCTCTGATACCAACAATGACTCTGACTATGGTATTAGGGTATCTGAGGCCTAGGCTATCTTTCATTTCCCACCTAGATGTTAGGCCCCTTAAAACAAAAATTATCACCATCATCATCATCATCATCAACCACCTTACTTGTTCTCTGTCTTATCTTTCTCGATACCCTCATTCTTTGAGGTGTTAGACTTATTCTCTTCTTAATGCTATCTGCTGCCTTCAGTACAAGGTCCAGGGTATGTGTAGCATCACCAATTATGGTAGCGGCTTCGGTGGCATAGCTGGTAGCATGCCAAACTGCTGTACCCCAGATAGCAGGTTCAAACCCGGCCGAAGTCGTCGGATTTTTTAAGAGCGTTGAAATCCTTCAGTATGCCTTTCTTCGGAGGGAAAGGAAAGCAGGAGACCCCATGTCATAGATTTATGGCATGTAAAAGACCCTTACACAGACTAAACCTGTGTGAAGCTAAATTTCTAAGTTAGATTTCGTTGGAACACTCTACAAATGTTCCAACGTTCACCACTAGGCATCATTGACATCTGGTAGCGAAAGTTGGAACTACTTGAAATTGAACGGAACTTGTAGCTCACCCTATGGGTGTCCGCTAGAAGCAGCTACAGCCTCTGGCGAGCCGAACATTTCCTCTGACACTCCCGGCACTAAAAGCCATAAAAATCAAATTAAAAAAAAGAATACCACTTATGGTGCACCCTGGAGGGCTCACTCGAGAGCAGGGCCGCTGAGAAAGGGGTGGGGGAAAGGGAGCAAAGTCATAGGGCCCCGTAAGCGGTGATGGCCCGTTAGTGAAAATGAAAATCCACAGCCTGCTTCCAGTCGACCGACCGGGTCAGGGAATGGAATATATAAAGCCCCCATCTAGCGGCAAGGATAGGAACTGTGCCGGCTGCCGAAGCCTGTCGCACTCCCCTGGGGAAATGATTAAATGAATGGCAGATGAAATGAAATGATAGTGGCGAGTGTTGCTGGAATGAAGTGGTGACAGGGAAAACCGGAGTACCCAGACAAAACCTGTCTGCCTCAGCTTTATCCAGCACAAATCTCACATGGAGTGACCGGGATTTGAACCACGGACCCAGCGGTGAGAGGCCGGCGTGCTGCCGCCTAAGCCACTGAGGCTCCGCCCGTTAGTGATTCTTTACATTTCCTTGCGAATATTGTTGTTTTTTTATTTTTTTTATTATTATTTTTATTTAAACCCTGTTAGGACAAGTGTAGGCCTATGTGTTATTGAAGATATACAGTGGAATCTCGTTAGCACGTTCTCGGTTACGACGTTTTCCCGTTTAGCGCGATGATTTTCTCAAGTCCCAGTCCCAATTCTACAAAATACATGTTGATATATCCCCTTAATACGTTCTCTATTCCCGCTTACGACGATCAAATTTCTGTTGTACTATTTGTAAGCGAACCGGCTTTTATTCTTATTTCATTATAAAATTCGGCTTCTGGAAAACACGACGCGATATTGCCTCATATTCTCTGATAGTTATTGACAGTGTAGATGATTTTATTGTGTTTGACGGCGTAGAAGTGGCTATAGCTATGACGTAACACAGGTGACGTGTGTCTCTCCCGCTGTCCTTCACCCCCTTCCCTTTGTTTATTTCTCACGTAGGCGCATTATTGTCTTCGTGTTCCGCACTAATTGTCTTCTAGTTCTTAGTGTTCACGTCCAGTTATGACTTATTTTATTGCGTGTTTCATAATGGATAAGAAGAAAGTACGGCAGATAACTATAATAATGATGACAAGATGAAAAACATTCGAGACGTGGACTGCAATCTTCACATGAAGCATGTGGATATAGCGCAAAAGTGGAACATTCCTTCGTCTACACTGAACACGATTCTCGGCAAAAGGAAGGAAATCGAACGTGCATTTGAAGAAGGGGTGAGCGGCAAAACGAAACATGTGCGAGAGGGACAGTTTCCTGAACTAGAAAGCGCTTTATTGAAGTGGTTCAAGCAAGCCCATGCTTCAAACATATGCGTGCGCGGTTGCCGGCAACAGAGCTGTCACTGGCGGAGCGAGAATGTCCTTGCTGATCAAATATAAAGAAAGACCCTGTATTATATGTGTTTGGAAGCGGATGGAGAACATTTTCAGCATCTACTGTATATCATGGCCAGTAAAACTGCATTGTAGGCTACTGATTTTAAGCCGTATTCTGCCGTAGGCCTACATATGCGAGCGCGGTCGCCGACAACCGAGCCGTCACTGACGGAGCGCGAGAATGTCCTTGCTAAGCCAATAAATACCCTGTATTATACTGTAGTGTAGAGGTACAGTAATTCATTTTTATGTTATTTATTCCGTGTAAGTTACTGATAACCTATGTTTATGTCGTGACTGTAGCAGTGCATACAATCACTTACTAAGGTCGGCGATTGAACGTCCGTATATACGCCGCGTTCTTTCTTATACATTGTAAATGCAGTATGGCGTTTTTCGGTTGTACGTTTTCCCGCATATGACGTCCAAATTTTTCAGTCCCTTGAAAAACGTACTAACGAGATTCCACTGTAATTCAAAGACGTCCCCCTGCAATGCATAATAAATAACCTTCCAAGTGACGGAACAAGAATCTTCTTAGGAACAGTTTTATTTTCAAAACTACAGAATGGAGAATGTGTTCGTAGAGACTGGTTAGTGTGATACAAATCAATCACTATATTATTTTCCTTGCAGATTACTTGGTCACAACCCTGAGTTCCATAAGGCAGTTTTAGTTACTGACGAAGACAGGCAAAAAGATCATTCTTGGCGTAAGCTGTAAGCTCATGAAATGAGTGCCCGTCACAAACTATGCTATATTGATGTTGTTTCATTTGAGAGGCTCGGACATCGTGGTCATTCAGCCCCGTGTACTTGGGTATGTGTGGAATTTTGTATGATAACCTGTTTTTAAAATTATGACTGAGCATCAGATGCTTTTCTCAGAATGGCATCGTTTTTGCAGAATAGGTAGTAGTGGATTAAATAATGTATTTCAAAGGGGGCCCGAGCAAAACATTGCATAGGGGCCCTTAAATCCTCTCGGGAGCCCTGTTTGGGAGTTGGCGACCACAAGGATTCCTGAGTGGGTCCATTTTCCCCTTTGCCATCGACTTTGGCGAGGGCCCTCTTTCCCTTTTCTATCTGCCTTGTTTCTCAGTCCTCATTCTTTGAGGGTTGAGGGCATTTCCATTCACCGTTTTTAACTTCCCTTACCGTATTCTTCTTTAGTTGTATATTTCTTCCTCTAGTAGTCCCGCTTATCCGACACTAATCATCTTCTTTGCATTTTCCCATTTAACTTATTTGGGGTCTGCCTTCCTGCAATGATTTCTCCACTTCAATCGATCCATAGAGTCCCGAGGGTGGAGTTTAGTGAGCCGCATGTCATCCCTCACCCTATCCATCCAGCGTGTTTGAGGTCGCCCTCGAGTTCGACGACCCTCCACGTTGAGTTGAAGGGCAGTCTTTGCAACTGAGGTTTCGCTGCTACGGAGCACATGTCCATACCACACCAGATGTGATTCACGCATTTTCTCTGTGATTGGGGCAACCTTGAATTTCTTCCGCACAGCATGGTCCAGTCAAGTCAAGCCATTTGACCACCGCAACATTTCCATTTCATGAAGTGCCTGTTCGTGCTTCGATGTTGTAGGCCAGCATTCAGGTCCTTTAAAAGCTGCTCTTCCTAAGGCAAGTCTTCGGCGAATCTCTGGACTCCATGAGCCACTACTACTAATGGTGATCCCAACGAAACCTTGCTTGTAAATATTATAGTGAAGATGTCAATAACTACTCTAATATTATTATTAATCTTGATTGGTCACATTGGACCACTTGAGTTGTTCCACAATCACTTCTTCTTTGAAGGTAGTAATGCTTGGTTCTTGCGCTCTTTCCAGTACTTTTTCATTCTTTCAGATCGGGATTTTCTCAACTCATCTCAAATCACCATAGGCTTTCTCTGGTTGGTTGGTTCCTCAGTTTAGGGGCTGCGACAACACGGTCATGTAGCCCCGTGTACTTCGGGTGTGTGTAGAATCTGTCTGATAACCGGTGTTAATTGTGATGGCTGTATTAGTGTGTGTATCTGTTTTTTAATTCAAGTAAGGACTGCAACTTTGAATTTTTCAAATAGTTCCTACTTTTGCTGCCAAATGCCACCGTCAACGACTACTAGGTCTAGTTCAGAACTTAGCTTCTAGATGCCACCCCAGTCGGCTCTTGGCAACGAACGTAGGGACCTAAGAGCTTTGTTTACATTCTTAACCTATACAATTTAGCTTCACACAGGTGTAATTAGTGGAAGGTTCTTTATCATGCCATAAATCTATGACATGGGACCGCTGGCTTTACTTCCACTCCGAAGGAAGGCATACTAAGGGATTTATAACGCTCTTAAAAAATCCGGCGGCTTCGGCCGGATTTGAACCCGCTATCTTGGGCATAGAAGCTCAGCATGCTACCAACTAAGCCACCGAAGCCGCCTTCCTGTTCTCTAATAAATAAAAAGAAATGGAAAACTAATATTTGTGTACCTTAGTGCAGAGGTCCTCAAAGTGGGGGGCACCGGCTCTGATTGTAATATTTATATTTCATATTGTGTAATAAATATTGCTATCTTCATATCTATGAACCTATCATAGACAGGAAGCTCCCACGACCATTCAACACTAATAAACTCGTACTTTTGCTGTCTTATTTCACAAGAAGTGACCAGTAGATCCTGCCAGCAGGAATTCTGAGAAAAGGTGTATAGTAACCTTTCCCACACAGCATCCTTTAACCCGCCACGATATTTCCTTACCAAACACTTAACAACCACTAATGACAATAAGCCGCTTGACAATATACGAGGGCTATTCCAAAACTAAGGTCCGGTTAAAAAAACAACATCCAAAATCAAAATTGTTTCCAAAACAATTGTTTTATTGGTATTCCTTACGTCTTTCTCTATTTTTCTACATAATTTCCATAATTATTTACACATTTGTCACATCGTTCCACAAGCTTTTGAATGCCTAAGTCGTAGAACTCGGCCGCCTGCGAAGCTAACCAGTCTTTAACAGCTTCTTTCACTTCATCATCTGTGTCGAAGCGCTTGCCGCCAAGAAACTCCTTTAGGTAGCGGAACAGGTGGAAATCACTTTGCGCCAAGTCCGGACTGTACGGTGGATGGTCCATCTGTTCCCATCCAAATTTCTTGATTAGAGTTTGTGTGTCATTCGCAGTATGGGGTCTGTCATTGTCATGCAACAACAACACTCCAGACGACAAAAGACCACGTCGATTATTCTGGATTGCACGTCGAAGTTTAGTCAGGGTAGCGCAGTAGGCGGCTTTATGGATCGTAGTCCCTGAAATAGGGAATCGTCGTTCTTCACGAATTTTGTCGTCAACCGCATGAACCAACTCGTCTGAAATCACTGATGGTCTGCCAGAGCGGGGTTCATCGTGCACATTTTCCCGTCCTTCATTAAAGGCTCGCACCCACTTGCGCACTTTACTGTCACTCATTATGTTAGGACCGTACACTTCAGAAATCTGCCGATGAATTTCTGCCGCAGAAATGTTTCTTGCAGACAGAAACCGTATCACTGCACTTACTTCACAATCGGCGGGCTGATTAATTGTCTTAAACATTGCGAACTGACACTATCAACAGCACACAACAACAGTAACAATGCTACTGGCGGCTTTTGCCACGCAAGGCATGCCAGGAGTCAGCGCGCATGCGTGTTTTGCCCTTGGCGCCGCTTTCAAATATTTACGGCGAATCAGACCTTACTTTTGGAATTACCCTCGTAATAATAATGTTATTGGTTTAACGCCCCTTTTAACTACTGCGAGCTTGACAATGTGACCGCCACTTCCTTACAAGAATAGATTCTTCAATTTCTGCTATAGTCGACTCATTTCAAAGACAGGGTGAACAAGTGAATTCTAGTGTGTGTTCAGTGGTAGTGGTTAGTATATAATTTTCACAAAAGAAAAATATGTATTTTCCGTTGAGCCATTATACAGTCGAACCTCCCTTCTGCGGACACCGTCGGTTCTTAGGGAAAATGTCCGTTATGAGAGGTGTCTGCTGAAACAAGTTTGTAAAAATAATCGAACATTTTAACGGCAAAGTACATCCACCTTAAACATACACATCTTTATTTTGATTATTTGTTTATTTGAGTTTTCCTGCATTTGAATTTTTCGGCAAGCTTTCTCACTGAAAGTCCCTTGTCACTTTCTACAATCACATTTCTTCTTGTTTCGAGGTCTAAACACGTTCGTCCCTTGTTACTCATGTTTACTTGATGACTGAAATGCTACGGTATTTCTGTCTCACTAATTGGCGCATGTACTGCAAGTCTTTTCCTTCTCAAGTTGACTACCTGAGCTCGACCTTATCGGTGGCAATCTGAGTTATGAATAGAATGATGCAAGCAGGGAAGAAAATCCCAGGGTAACTCGTGAGTAAACAGTCACTGGCAGCAATCCTGGACAATAAGAATTCTCAGAATGTACACCAGTAGGTAGAACATCATAACAAAAGGTTTGGAAAGAGGAATGTATAGAAGAATTAACTTTACGGCTACTACAGCATTGCCATGTAGCCTGCATTTCTCTCTCTCTCTCTCCTTTGACTCGAAATAGGTGTAGTACGGACATTCAAGAGGGATTTCCGTATGTCTTCAGAATGGTTTTAAAAGAAAGGATGACATGGTCCGGTGTAAAAAATGTCCTGCAGCGTGTGAAGTGTCCGCTTAAGTCAAGTGGACGGGACAGATGGCGATGTCCGCTGTCCGGACTTCAAGGTGTCCGCTGAAATGAGGCTAATTTCGACACTTGTCTTATGTAAAATAGAATCGGTTCCAAGGAAAAATGTCCATATAGGCAGGTGTCCGCTGAATAAGGGTGTCCGTTGGGGCAGGTTCGACTGTATATTTAAACACAAAATGTGATATATGTTCTGGCTTTGACTCATGTAGTGCACTAGCTTTGCTCGTGACGTGGGTACACATGTATCAAGTACGTCTTGCAATGGCCAGCCAGCGTCTTGGTGAGGTGCACTTTTACCAACTGAAGAGCCCAATGGTACACCGGGGCGAAACGCTGGCAATTTGTTGAGTAATGCCGGAACATTTATCACAGGTAGTGGTTAGCCCGATTTACAATAAACTGATACAAGTAACGCCATTACACACGGAAAAGTGGCTTATTAGCAGTGGTAAAAAGAGACCCCAAGAAGTGATAGTGATTGCCCTCCTTCGGAAATATTCAGTTCTTATAAATAACAAGATTCGAATTAATATTATTGTAACTGGTAGTTGCAGTGATTAGACAGAAGCAAATACTGTAGATCTTGTGATCCGTTTTCTTTTTCATTGGTTGCGAGAAGTGGCTGCTTTAATGTGCCTCGCTTTTGCTGCCGTACATCACTTGTTTATACTTCAAGTAATACGGTTTTAGTAGTGTATATCTCGAATTTTAAGGCATGCTCCCAGCTTAACTGCATAAATGCATGCGTCTATTCATGGCTTTTAGTGCATAAAAGGGGCCGTCTACTTATGAGTATAATGCCCTTTTAACTGCCAAGATTTTAGAGACATCAGGATATGAAGAGTTAGCTCTTTGAAACAGCAACCACTGCTACAATAAGAGACAGTGACTCGAGGAATAATGTAGATAAAAGGAGGGAGAGGGTGAACTAACTAAATCCGCCTCTGCTACCAGCCACTAATAAATAGCACGACACTCCAGAGAGTTCATCTTCTTTGCGCTGGGCCTTCTTCCAGCTTTCTCCACACCACCTGCAACATTAAGAATTAAGGTCATTACACAAGCAGATATTTCCATATTTAACTAATAGAAGTTAAATGTAACTCGAGATTTAAAATATAGAGGGCGCCAGGAAATGTTCTCCGCAGCAGCTACGTGCCGCTGCGAGAGGCAACGTCATCAGTTTACTTGGCAGCACAGTGTCCTTGATAGGGTGAAAGCCATATGTGTGGGCTGTCGAAATCGTCAGTGTGCATTGTTGTCGAGCTGTAGTACTAAGTGATCTAAGAGCCAAAAAGTAGTTTTTGAGTAAAAGAATCAAAACAGTATAATAGTGAAAGAAATAGCATTTTTAAATTTATTTAGCAGTGATAGCATTGTAAAACATGTGCATCAATATTATCCAATACAGGCACAATTCAATAAACAAAAGAGAAACAGAAATTACAAAAACAAAAAAATGGAAATGATCAAAGTCCGTCCAGTTATTTCCTGCTAACTGAACTAAGGGCAGGGGGATCTGAACATTAAACACTCAAAATGTCATTGTAAAAACCCCTACTTTCTTCATCGATGAACTCAAGCATACTGCGAATGTCTTTCTTTTTGTTTTCAGGCAATGGTTGCTCTTTAGGTAAGATGGTTATTTGAGGTGACAGAATATCATTTGCAGTAATTCCTCTTCTTAACACACAGCATTTCTCCCATTCCACTAAGTCACTGGAGGTGTTCTTCTTGTACATAAGAAATCCAGGATTATCTTTGGTCACTCTCAGTACTTTAGAAATCCTAACCACACTTACGAAGTACTAACCTGGTTTGAAGGCGCTCGTTTTGCTGGTTTCTCTATTTTGCTCCTTTGTGTAATGTAGGGTTTCCCACTAAGTCTAGCTTCATGCTGCAGAGTTCTATGCGATTTGGACTTTCTTTTCTTATCGCTAAAAACACTTGAATTAACATCATCATCCATTGCAAAACAACAACACGTCTTACTGTGGCGGCAATGCAACTCGCTACTGTCACGCCACGCGCTTAGATCAAGTAGCAGAGCAGGAGCTCTGGACATACAGGTTCGGCCATCTGTTTACGCGTATTACAACTACCAGGAAAAGAACTGGAACTTAGATCATATAGCACTGCATTGGCGCTGCCACAAAGATCACTTTAAGGAGAAAAGCTAAAAAAGCTACACTGTGGCACTTAGATCCCTTAGCACTACAGCTCTACAGTTAGATTATTGGAAGAGTGCAACAGTATGTTATGAATGGCTGTGGCGAGTACAACGTTTACTGTTTGTTTTGATACAAGCGGCAGCCATGCTGGTGATGCTATCTCTTGCAGCAGAATGTAGGCGCTGCAGAGAACATTCCCTGGCGTCCTGTATATTGCTGGTCTATTGAAAGATAAAGGTAGAAATTGCTGAAAAGTTAAGATATTCATGTTCCTTCTCTTTGAAAGCAGCGCTTTCGGGAGACAGAAGATTTCTCCCTGTTTGTTTGGTGTATTTCACTTGTGTTTACCTTTTACCCGTCTCCCCATGCGCAAGCAACTGTCATTGTGTTTGTTCCGTGCTTGTAACTCTCTAACCGGCGCACTGATTGTTTGTTGTCAACGTTGCTGGGTTTAACTATTTACAGTTGAACTTTGACCTTTGGGTGTGGCGAACCCATCGTACAAATAGCCTAAATATGATAATGTGTGAGTCGAGGCCTCGGATGGAGGTCCTTGATTCACGCCCTGACCCAGATCACTGGAACCGGGAAATGAAGAAGAAGAAGAAGAAGAAGTTGAACTTTGATATCTCCAAGTGCTTTGGGATAAAAATTACTTTGAGTTATCGAAAATACGAGATATAGAAACACATGAAAAACAGGGTTCTCATGGTCCAATGTGACCAATCAAGATAATAATAATAATAATAAATACAGTAGTCTCGATTATCCAATCTAAACTGGACCTAGAGTATGTCGGATCACTGAATCACCTTTCTGTTGCTTCCAAGCCACATGGGAATTGCGGGAAATGCGTTAGTGGATCAAGCTGCAAAAGAGGCGATATCACAACCACCTCGACCAATGGAGGTACCCGCTAGAGATATTCCCTCTCAGTTATGCCGACAAGTTAATGGGAGTCAGTGGCTAGCTGACCCAATGCACAGTAAACTGAGAGCGATCAAGGGAACTACTCGTGTGTGGCGGAGCTCTTTCCGGTCACGGAGGGAATCCGTCATACTGTGTAGGCTAAGGATAGGTCATGCAAGATCCACCCACTCGTACCTCATGAGGAGGAAAGACCCCCCCCACTTTGTACCTGTGGAGCCGTTTTCACCGTGGCCCACATTTTAACCGAGTGTGTGGATCTTGCTGACTTACGAAGAAACCTTGGTTTGCAGATGAACCTTAAACTTATATTAGCCGATGGTGTGGTGGCTGCTGATCGCGTTATCCGCTTTATAAGTGAGAGTGGGTTAGGGCCAGCAATCTAAACTTTCCAGTGTACATTGACTCAACAACTTTGAATGCTGAATTTTTGTTTATCAGTCATTTTTTGTTTATATTATAATTATTAGTTTTATTATTTTTCGGTCCTTTCAAATGTAAGTGTCCACCTCTAAATTTTAAATTCCATTCCAAAATTGTATTCTTTAATCAGTGTTAATAGGGGAAGATGACCTCGTAGTTCCGCCCCTTAAAATAACAATAACAAACAGTGTCGGATAAGCGAAGGTCGGTTGAGCGGGACTCTACTGTATATTAATAGTCAACCGACAGCGGTAGCTATGCGCAGGACTGCGCCGCGGGGCCAACCTCTCTGCAGACTAGGTAGACGTGGGTTCGAGCCCCACTGTCGGCCATCCTGAAATGGTTTTCCGTGGTTTCCCATTTTCAACTCCAGGCAAATGCTGGGACGGTACATTCTGACACGCCTCAGCCGCTTCCTTCCAAATCCTTGCCCAGTTTCATTCACCATCATTCATTTCATCTCTCACGAGGTTGGCATCAGGAAGGGCATCTGGCCGTAAAAACATAGACCTTCATTGAATTATCATTTATCTTAGTCCTCAGTCCCGATTTTTATTCAACGTGTACACAAGCATTGGCAAGACGGGGCATTTTTAGCAGGTAGAATTGTTTTGTTTTAATATATTTTAATATATTGTGTAAAGAAGCCTCCGTGGCTTAGGCGGCAGCACGCCGGCCTCTCACCGCTGGGTCTGTGGTTCAAATCCCGGTCACTCCATGTGAGATCTGTGCTGGACAAAACGGAGGCAGACAGGTTTTTCTCCGGGTACTCCGGTTTTCCCTGTCAAAATTTCATTCCAGCAACACTCTCCACTATCATCTCATTTTCATCTGTCATTCATTTAATCATTGCCCCAGAGGAGTGCGTCAGGCCTCGGCAGCCGGCACAATTCATATCCTCGCCGCTAGATGGGGGCTTCATTCATTCCATTCCTGACCCGGTCGGAGACTGGAAGCAGGCTGTGGATTTTCATTTTCATATTGTGTAAAGATGTGTACTGCATGTTGATGTATTTGTTGACCTTGGTTGTATGTTTATATAAGAGGGCTGAAGAAGGGCTCATGAGAGCCTGAAACATGTACGCTATTTAATGATATTCTTGAATTATGCTGTATTGTACAGGAGGACCTCAGAGAAAAACAGTTGTCGGAAGTGGATGTGCATGACAGGGCTAAATGGAGGAGACCTGTCAGAACCATCGACCCTACATAGGAGTGGGAATGGTAAAGAGAAAGAAGATGCTGTATTGATTGACGGAGATTTTGTCGACGTTTTGTCAGTTACAAATTAAACTGAGTGGCAAAGAAAACCGATCTCCTGAAAAATTCAACATTACTTTCATTTAAATCATAAATATGAACGCTCTAGGCCTTGTACATAAGTTACTGTTTATAGCATGGAATCATCATCATCATCATCATTTCCCCTTATCCAGCTCCTGCCGGGTCGGGGTATTTATGGCACTTCTCCACTTTACTCTTTCCCTCCACAATTCTTCTTCCACGATCTTGTCCCAGTCCAGATTCCTTTTTCTCACGCTGTTCTTCACTGAATCGATCCACCTTGTTCTAGGTCTTTCCCTTGCTCTCTTACCCTTGCACTTGGCCTCCAGCATCTGTCTTGGTATTCTATTTTCCTCCATCCTCTTTACATGTCCAAACCACCTTAGTTTATTCTTCTCAATTCTCTCATTCAGTTTTCCCATCCCAACTTCCTTCCTAACATCTTCATTCCTCACTCTGTCTTTCCTTGTCTTTCCTATCATACTTCTTGGGAATTTCATTTCACTGGCTTGGATTCTACTCTCTTGCCTGCTCGTCAGGGTCCAAGTCTCAGCTGCATAAGTTAATATGGGTACATAGTAAATTTTATACATTACCTCCTTGCTTTTCCTTGGTACAGGCCGGACGTTTGTTTTAGACGAGTGAAAATTCTTAATGGAAGCCTGGAGGCGAGTTACTGCAGTACCTGTGTTGTAATCAGCTGCCCCAAGCGGTCCGATGATTGACAAAGCTGTCTCACCCTCCTACTGAAGTGCAGTCATTGGCAAATATAATGACGTTCTGTTCGTAAATACGTACAGGCCGGACGTTTGTTTTAGACGAGTGAAAAATCTTAATGGAAGCCTGGAGGCGAGTTACTGCAGTACCTGTGTTGTTATCAGCTGCCCCAAGCGGTCCGATGATTGACGAAGCTGTCTCACACTCCTACTGAAGTACAGTCATTGGCAAATATAATGACGTTCTGTTCGTAAATACGTAACGTGTACTTCCTTGTCGCACAATACTTCGCCGTTGACTGTACTGTCTGCAAGTCAGTGTCGCCAGGTGCTCAAGTCTGGAATTCCATTACATCAGATCGGTGGTGACAAATGTGAAGCGATAGTGTGAGAGAGTGACTCTGTATAGGCTCACCCGCTGGCTTCAAGGTCAAGGGCAATCGTCTAAAACAAACGTCCGGCCTGTACTTCCTTATCCCAAACAAGTTTTCTTACACTTTGATAGAATGCATTGCTCTGCTGTACCCTCCTGCCAATCTCCATGTCCAACCTACCAGTTTGCATCAATTCACTTCCTAGGTATTTGAACGTGTCCACAATTTCCAAACTCTGACTTCCGATTTTCACAGTGCCCTTTCCTTGTCTTTCCCCTCTTGTCATCACCATGGTCTTGCTTTTCTCTATACTGATGGAAGTAAGGTTAAATTGTTTTCCTGTATGTATTATCATTCTTCATGTCATTGTTTCACTTAACAATAGCGACTCATTGACATGATGCCGTTTCCCACGGAAAGATGTGCGCGCCACCATTTTCGATCAGAGCCACTGCCCTGGCAACATCTTCCGACCCCAAGCGCATATTCGTTTCTGAATTGCACAAGAACAACTGAGGACATGGCTGTATTGATCTTTCCCTACGGCAACAAGTGACAAAAGAAAAAAGAATAAAACATTACATTGTTGACGATAGCGATGGCGCGCACATCTATACCGTTCATATGATTTAAATAAAAGCAAATTTTTAGCCTCCTTTTCACATTTTGCAAAAATGAGGAAAAAGTAGACTTATGAGATCGGGCAAATGTGTGTCTGTCTGTCTGTCCCCCTATCAACCCCTAAACGGCTGCAGCAATGGAAAAAAAATTTGTAGGAGTAAAGATGTATACCTGAATATCTCACAGCCATATTTGAAAATGATGTTAGTGCTACCAACTGCTGAAAAATCGCAATTGAAATTTGAGCTCCATGTTGGATAACTTGGAAGGTATGAATGGGAGCTATTTCAAAATTGGCACACGTATAGATAATAATATTACAGTTTAATTTCCTGGAGGTCATATATGGCAGTGTTGCCAAAATGATTATAAGCCTGCTGATAGGTCCAAATTTTAAATGCATATAACTTCTACACTATCAATTGGATTTCAACCAAATTTCGTATGTGCTATGTGTACATAAACATATATGACTGAGCGTATTCTTAAGAGCCACCAGGGCTGCCAACTGTTAATAAATGCTCTCATTTTTTAAAATCCAAATACCCATATATCAGAAAGTATGCAAGTCGACAGCTTTAAACTATAGTACCTGACATTCTATATTAATTTGGAGTAACTTATATAGGCCTACGTCAGTGCTACCAACATGATTCTAAGCCTGCTGAGAGGTCCAACTTTAAATACATGTAACTTCTATACTATCATTTGGATTTCAACCAAATTTCGTGTGTGCTATGTACCATAACAGATATGACTATGCCGATTCTTAAGAGTAACCAGGGCTGCCAACTGTTAATAAATACTGTCTCTATTTTTGTTACCCTAATATCAATATATCAGAAAGTATGCAAGCCAATAGCTCTAAACTTTGCACACGTATAGTACCTGACATTCTAGATTAATTTGGAGTAACTAATATAGGCCTATGCCAGTGCTGCCAACATGATTCTAAGCCTGCTGATAGGTCCAATTTAAAAATGCATGTAACTTCTATACTAACTAATGGATTTCATTCAAAATTGACACAACAATAGATCATATTATTTCAGATTATTTCTGACCAATACATGTATGTCATTGTTGCCAATATGATTTTACGAGCGCTATTAGATCCAATGTTTAACTGCATGTAACGTCCATGCTATCCATTGGACTTCGACCAAATTTTGTATTCTGTACCTTAAGAGATGGAACTAAGAATATATACAGTCACCAGGGCTGCCAACTGTAGTTCTCTATTAGGCTACATTATGCCAGGTATACAGTATTCGAACTAAATAGAAATTTCGATATTACCAACTTAATTTCGTCATTATTCTAGATAGATACATATAGATTAATCATTGGCATGAACCGGGTGAGTTAGCCGAGGTCGTTGCGGCATGACTGTTGGCAGTCGCTCACATCCGGGAGGCGAGGAGGTTCGAATCCCCCTGCCGGCAACCTTGAAGATGGTCTTCTGTGGTTTCCCATCTTCCTTCCAGGCAAATGCCGGGGTTGGTCCCTAACTATAGGCCACAGCCGCTACCTTCCAACTCCTCGACCCTCCCTTCCAACTTTCCTCCCCAACGGTACTTGTAGCTCACCCATTGGGTGTCCGTCTCGAAGCAGCTACAAAACTTGCGAGCCGAACATGTCCTCGGACACTCCCGGCACTAAAGGCCATACGCTAAAAAAAAAAAAAAAAAAAAAAAAAAAAAAAGGGATGAATCTTAAATTTTAAGGAAAGTAGGCTCTTTGGTACGTCACGGAACTTCTTGTTTTATTGTTTGTTTTGCCGGTCAGTGTATTTTGTCAATATGAATCCACAATGGATTCGAATAATCACGTGCTCTGGCTGATGGCCTTCCTGGACATTGAAAAAGTATATGATAGTGTACGCAGGAGTAAGGTAAGGAAGGCTTTGGAGGAGAAGAGAGGAGTAGGAAAGCAGACTATATGAAGGATAAGGGAAATGTACAATGGAAGTATAAGCTGTGTGAAAGTAGGAGGAGAGAGATCAGATTGGCTGGAACAGAAGAATGGCTTGAGGCAAGGGAGTGCACTTTCACCGCTACTCTTCATTGTAGTGATGGACGTTATAATGACCAGAGTGGCGGAAGTGATTGGCGAAAGAAGGATGAAAGTAATGGCGTTTGCAGATGATTTGATGATCTGGGGAAACAAGTACAGGAGCAATTGGATGTATGGGAAGAAATAGTACATGGATATAGGATGAAGTTTAGCATAAGCAAAAGCGAGTGGATGATCACAACCAGGAAGGAGAGAGTCATAACGGGAATAACAATTGGTGGGGAAAAATTGAGGAAAGTAGAGAGTTTCAAGTAACTGGGAAGCATGATACAAGAAAATGGAAGAAACGACGGAGAAATAAATGAGCGGGGGAGGCAAGCAGAATTATTCAGGAAAAGTGTTAGGAGCCTGGTTGGAGTAAGAATGTCCCTCAAAGCAGCAAAAGGGTTATATATAGGACGTACTATGTTCCAATCCTGACGTATGCCTCAGAGACCTGGGTTATGAAAGGAAGGGAGCGAAGCAGAATACAAGCTAGTGAGATGAAATTCTTGAGAAGCAGTATTGGAGTGACAAAGGTGGACAGGTTAAGAAATGAGAAGATCAGAGAATTAGTCAAGGAGGGAGCATTACAGGATAGGATAGAAGAATCAAGGCTTAAATGGTATGGGCATGTTAGGCGAATGGATGGGAGGAGGATACCCAGAAAGATACACGAGATGAAAAAAAGAGGGAAAAAGACCAAGAGGAAAGCCAAGAGATAAGTGGCTGAAGGGTGTGGAGGACAGAAGACGATGGAGAGGCTTATGTTCCAAACAGACCAGGCCATTGCACAGTGGGTCAAAATCGAAATCTAGGGGGACAAAATTATTTTTACATTTTAATCATGAATTTAGAGTGAAAGCAACATATATAATTTGTTTACTTCATAATAAACATCAGTTAAGACCTTTTTTAAGCTACGTCTACACATGCAAGAAATTGTCTATGACTAGGAGTTGGATAGAGCATTCAGTTATCTCTTCAGAACAATTTTCTACCCCTAATTTACTCTTAACAAAGTCACAAAGTTCCACTTTTGACATAATCGTCAAACCCAGTGCTTCAAACAGTTGTAAACATGTGAGAACTGGTTGCGCGGCATCATCTAAAACGTAAAATAACTAAGTTGCAAAAAGATGCAAAAGATCTTATAACAGGAGTAAACTTCAAGACTTTATCTACATTTTGACATTAAGTAGAAAGTGACACAGAGTGACGCGACATACTAAAAATCTAAGTGAAAATATAATTTTTAAAATAATAGTTAAATATTATTTAATGCAAATATAGCTAAAATTACGTAACAATTACGCCCATTAAAACTGAAACATGTAACAAAGATCATACCTTCAGCTGCATGTTCCATCTTAAAGCATCACACTAACCACAAAGATAACCAAGTCACAGCCACTTACATTCACCCTCCAATTCAGACTGCTCGAACAGTGGTGACAGATTCACACTAAGATGCGTTTATATCCCAGACTAGTGAGCGGTAATTATATGAGAATGCTGTAGAAGTAATAAATTTTGATTATTTAATTATGAAAATAAATAATTTTGTCCTCCTAGATTTCGATTTTCACCCACTGTGGACTGGCTGGAAACTGTTCATGATGATGATGATGATGATGATGAATCACATGCTCTGTATTATATTCAGTAGGATTGCAGGTCAAGGGAGGAACAAAGATGATTTAGACTGACACGATTGAGTCCAGTAAGTCACTTTTCCCCTCTAGTTATCCTTTTACCATCTGATAATGTAAAACCTGGTCAGAAACATGGAGGTGGACAACTCCACAGATGGATAAATTAGTAACAACACTCACATTACACATTTCTCGAACCAGGGCCTTCTCGCCATCATCCAGATCGGCAGCAGCAATGTCTATCTCAGGCTCCGGGATTCGAACGTTGTCGTGCGCTCTCTCGAGCTGCTCTCGGACCTCCAGCACCTGCAGCGCTTGCACAACTGCCTCGGGACGGCTGCCTCCACACTGCACAGACTTCGCATCGTCAACATCATCAGGGATAAAACAAGTAAACCATTCCACTGTACAAATGATAGGCAATATTTACACCATTTAGGATCTGTATTGACTTGGACCTTGACAAGCAGGCAAGAGAGTAGAATTCAAGCCAGTGAAGTGAAATTCCTAAGAAGTATGATAGGAAAGACAAGGAAAGACAGAGTGAGAAATGAAGATGTAAGGGAGGAAGTTGGGATGGGAAAACTAAATGAGAGAATTGAGAAGAATAAACTAAGGTGGTTTGGACAAGTAAAGAGGATGGAGGAAAACAGAATACCAAGACAGATGCTGGAGGCAAAGTGCAAGGGTAAGAGAGCAAGGAAAGACAAGGTGGATTGATTCAGTGAAGAACAGCATAAGAAAAAGAAATCTGGACTGGGACAAGATCGTGGAAGGAAAGAAGAAAGTGGAGAAGTGCCATAAATACCCCGACCCGGCAGGAGCTGGATGAGGGGAAATGATGATGATGATGATTGACTTTCAGTATGTTATACCGTATTTATTGTAATACAATAGACTGTCAGCTTCTTGGAAGCTTTTAGGAAGCCTTCATAGGGAGGTGAAAAGCTGCTTGAGCATTTAGCTCTCACAATTAACAAGAGCAAGAGTGCTTCTTAAGAAGGGAGGTAGTGCACAGTTCGCTATTCCTGTGGGGTGCGGGCGGGGACACCAAGAGCCCACTGATGAGCCAGCTTGGTGTTCCTAGGCAAAACCCCACACAAGATACAGCATGAACCTAGAAAAATTGCTGAGATTTAATTCGTGGGCATTGAAAACCAATTTACCATTATTATTATTATTATGGTGCATTATTATTTATTGAAAAAATCTGGCCGTTTTGCAACACTGCAACCTTACTACCGGCCGCCACTAGTTAAACCCTCAGCAAACTTACATTATGTCCTGCTACAACATGGCATTTGTAATTCCTTCCATTCAACACCAAGTCCTAGCCTGCATTTCTTAATCAAACTGTGTCAATACTCTTAAGAGATACTACACACTAAACAGCCCTGCAAATGAAATACAAGCAAGAATACAATGAAAATCCACAGCCTGCTTCCAGTCTCCGAACGGGTCAGGAATGGAATGAAGCCCCCATCTAGCGGCGATGATATGAACTGTGCCGGCTGCCGAAGCCTGTCGCACTCCTCTGGGGCAATGATTAAATGAATGACAGATGAAATGAAATGATAGTGGAGAGTGTTGCTGGAATGAAATTTTGACAGGGAAAACCGGAGTACCCGGAGAAAAACCTGTCTGCCTCCGTTCTGTCCAGCACAGATCTCACATGGAGTGACCGGGATTTGAACCACGGACCCAGCGGTGAGAGGCCGGCGTGCTGCCGCCTAAGCCACGGAGGCTTACAAGCAAGAATACACTAACTGTAATTTTTTAAAATTCAAATAGGATTCGAAAGACGCAATGTAAGAGTTGCCACACAAATATTCCTATTCAACTCATTTACATCAAGTTCAAGGACCGAAATAAGCAAACCGCAAACACGATTGTTTTTAAATGTTATTTTAAACGATATTCAGGTCAAAGTTTTCACTTGATCTCTTGGCTGCAATCAATACAACAAATGTATCATTCAAAAATTTAGTCACTGGTTGTCGAAGGACACAATACGTCCAGAGTCAAGGACAGCATGTATAAATACAACAAATGGTTTTCTTTTTAACAACTATTGATTTTAATAAGCATGTTTTAGTCTCTAATAATTTTAATGTGTGTCATCAATGTTTTTATAATGTTTACATGAAAGTGTGTGCATTTCCCTTTCACGAATTGATTGCCGGCGGTCGAGATGGGAACTAATCTTTGTTTACTTGTGCCGCACGTCAGCCTGCTTCATTGACAGGTACAGTTGCGCGAGTAGGATATGACTCAGTTCCAATAGCCTCAATCATCGCTGAACTGTCCATGGTGACATGAGCTCCTGTGACGCGCAATGCTGCTTGACTTATGTGTAGAATGCAGTCTGTGCAGGGCAGCTGCTACAATAAACAACAAACACTGGCGCTACCACGCTCAGCGGCAATCAAATCTTAAATGGGTAATACAGGCTGATTGAGGGAGATTAAGGAACTCCCGAAACAAGTCCCTGTTGTTGTTGTTTGAGTTTTCAGTCATTTGACTGGTTTGATGCATCTCTCCATGCCTCCCTGTCCTGAGCTAATCGTTTCATCTCTACATAGCTCCGACACCCTACATCCGAGGCAATCTGTTTAACATATTCTAACCTTGGTCTACCCCTACAGTTCTTGTCCTCGACCCTTCCTTCCATAACTAAGCTTGCTATTCCTGGGTGACTTAGTATGTGTCCTACCAACCTATCTCTTCTCTTCATTAACAGTCGCCAGAAACATCTCTCCTCTCCCACTCGTCTTAATACCTCTTCGTTTGTAACCCTATCTACCCATCTGATCTTCATCATTCTCCTGTAACACCACATTTCAAATGCTTCAATTCTCCTCTTTTCTGCTGCACCAATAGTCCAAGTTTCACTTCCATAGAGCGCCACGCTCCAGACAAAGGCTTTCAAAAATGACTTCCTAATACCTAAATCTATATTCGATGTCAACAGATTCCTTTTTTGTAGAAATGCTTTCTTTGCCTGAGCCAACCTACTTTTTATATCCTCTTTGCTTCGTCCATCACTGGTTATTCTGCTTCCTAAGTAACAGAAGTCTCCTACTTCCTTCAGCTTTTCACCTGCCAATTTGATCTCCATAGAGGTTTCTGATTTATTTCGGCTGCATTCCAGTATTTTTGTTTTACATTTATTAATTTTCATCATGAATTCTTTCCGTAAGACGGAGTCCATACCATTCAAAAACTCATTCAAATCCTCAGCCTTGTCGGCCAGGATGACTATGTCATCAGCAAATCTCAGAGTTGAAATTATTTCTCCTTGAATCTTCACTCCCACTTTAAATTTTTCTCTAATTTCCTTCATTGCCTGTTCAATGTAAAGTTTGAAAAGTATGGGTGATAAGTTGCAGCCTTGCCTTACACCTTTCTGAATACCAGCTTCTCTCTCTCATGTCCTTCAACTCGAATGACTGCTGTCTGGTTTCTGTACAGATTGTATATCACCCTCCTATCCCTGTACTTTATTCCACTCGATTTCAAAATGTCAAACAATTTAGCCCAATCAACATTATCAAAAGCCTTTTCTAAGTCTACAAAAGCCATGAACGTTCTCTTATCTTTCCTTATTCTACCTTCCAAAATCAGCCTAAGACTTAGTACAGCTTCCCTTGTTCCTACATTTCTCCTGAAACCAAACTGGTCTTCACCCAACTCCGTTTCTATCTGTCTTTCAATCCTCTTGTAAATTATTCTAGACAGGATCTTTGAAGCATGAGTAATCAAGCTGATTGTACGGTAATCTTCACATCTGTCAGCTCCCACTTTCTTTGGTATAGGGATGATTACATTCGTCTTGAAATCAGGGGGTATCTCACCTGTCTCATAAATCCTACACACCAAGTGAAATAACCTGATCAGACCTTCATCTCCTATGCAGCGTAGCAACTCAATCGGTATATCATCTATGCCTGGTGCTTTGTTACTGCTTAAGTCTTCCAAAGCTCTATCAAATTCTGATCTCAATATTAAATCTCCTTTCGCATCCTCATCAATTTCCTCCTCCCTTTCCATTACATGATTCTCAATCTCCTTTCCCTTATACAAACTCTCGATGTAATCTTTCCATCTCTCAACCTTTTCTTCCCTATCTGTTAGAGGCTTTCCATTTGTGTCCTATGAATGTTTAAGTGAATGGGTATTGAAAAGGCGGAAAATTTGAAGTTTGAATTAAATTAACTAAGTCAATACGGACCATTATGGAGTCTATTCTTCCTGGATACTGTGATTTTGTCCCATAGCTTTACCAGAAACGTCCTACGACCCTGGCAATAGCAATTATGGTGGCAATGAATGTCCAGAACTGAATGAATAACTTACATCATTTTCCCAGCTAGCATTCGAGCGGAGACCATTTGATTCCATAGATTCTCCGGCCTGATTGAGCTTCTGTTGCAATGCTTGTTTCTCTTCTTCTAGCTGCTTCACCCTCTGCTCAAGACCCCGCACGTAGTGCATCATTTGGTCTGAAATATACAAATACAAATATCATGAAACATCGTTGTTGTAGTTTCATTTTTAGCGGTTCTTGGGACATGAGGTCATCAGCCCCTTTAGTGGAGTGTATGTGGATTATGATAATAATAATAGTTTATGCTGAGGGAATTTGGATGAAAAGGAAATCCCAGGAGCTTTATCGTAGGGCCCGGATGTTGATGCCGTAAAACAGTTTAAAAAATTCACTTAACATTTTCAAAAATGACTGTAATAAATGACCTAAAAATTCGAAAAAATCACTAGAAAATGAAGAAAATTATCTTTAATAAACTCACCAATATTTCAAAAATTCGAAAAATGCACCATAAAATGGAGAAAATGATCTTTAATAAAATCACCAATATTTCAAAAATTCGAAAAATGCACCATAAAATGGAGAAAATGATCTTATAATAATAAACCCACCAATATTTCAAAATTGACATCTTAAGCTCAAACTGAAAAGTGAATCAAAATAGATTTCTAGCACTTAACAAAAGGTTTATGTTCACTTTAGTCTGAGTTGCTCTGCACTACGAATGTCATTCTGATGTTGTCAAATGTAAATGATCTGCGGTTATCAGCCAACAAGTTTTTATATCTCGAAAAGCTGCGTTCAACATCAACTGATGTGATCGGAGCGTACTTGAAGTGGGGAAGGTCGTTTGCTGCTAAATCCTCCTCAATCCCATCCATGCAGTAGTTTTCACCAGAAAGAATGTCTGAGATTTTGCATAATGTTTTATACCCGGTGTTTTTGTCCAACACTTTTTTCAGTTTTTATGCAATACCCGCAGCAATTTCGCCACGATTGTTGCTAAGACTAGTTTCCACCCGGTTAATTAATGAAATGGAATCAATATTTCAATACCGGGGGAATTGGCCGTGGTCGTTACGGCATGACTGCTGGCAGTCGCTCACATCCGGGAGGTGAGGAGGTTCGAATCCCCCCGCCGGCAACCTTGAAGATGGTCTTCTGTGGTTTCCCATCTTCCAGACAAATGCCGGGGTTGGTCCCTACCTATAGGCCACAGCCGCTACCTTCCAACTCCTCGCCCTTACCTTCCAACTTTCCTCCCCAACGGTACTTGTAGCTCACCTATTTGGGTGTCCGTCTCGAAGCAGCTACAAAACTGGCGAGCCGAACATGTCCTCGGACACTCCCGGCACTAAAAGCCATACGCTTTAAAAAAAAAATATATATATATTTCAATATTTTATATTATCTTGTGAAGCCTCCGTGGCTTAGGCGGCAGCACGCCGGCCTCTCACCACTGGGTCCGTGGTTCAAATCCCGGTCACTCCATGTGAGATCTGTGCTGGACAAAACGGAGGCAGACAGGTTTTTCTCCGGGTTCTCCGGTTTTCCCTGTCAAAATTTAATTCCAGCAACACTCTCCACTATCATTTCATTTCATCTGTCATTCATTTAATCATTGCCCCAGAGGAGTGCGTCAGGCCTCGGCAGCCGGCACAGTCCATATCCTCGCCGCTAGATGGGGGCTTCATTCATTCCATTCCTGACCCGGTCGGAGACTGGAAGCGGGCTGTGGATTTTCATTTTCATATTATCTTGTATCAGATACTAGCGTCTTCTTAACTCAGACAGACGTATCTCCCTCATATAGGCCTAAAGCTGTGACATGACTAAATTGAAAAAGAAAAAAGAAAAAAATGACCTTAAAAGGCCGATTTATCTAAAATAGGACCCAAAAATTCTACCAAACTTTAAAAAAATGCTCTTAAAATGGAAAAATAGCAAAATATGCAAAAAGATGCAAAATAAAAATGACTTATTTGAAGACGGGGTTGGTCCATCCGGAGTTTCTATGTACTTCAGCATTATTTTAGACAACTCAGTAAAAAGATAACATGTTATCAACATCCGGGCCATATTTATCAGTTCAAAGAAAATCTCTGACACATTCAGGAAAAGGCGTTTGAAATTTTATGGGCATATCCTCAGAATGAGAGATCACAGGGTGACTAAAAGAATTCTAAATCTTACTCTCTCAATGAAGGATAAGAACAACCGGCTGCTTGAAGTTGAAAC
Organism: Meconema thalassinum; assembly: GCA_946902985.2. Classification (NCBI taxonomy): domain Eukaryota; kingdom Metazoa; phylum Arthropoda; class Insecta; order Orthoptera; family Tettigoniidae; genus Meconema; species Meconema thalassinum. Next base: position 46,395,536 of record OX336399.1, on the reverse strand, counting down.
AGAACTTCAGGAAATAGACACCTCAAGTGATGAGGTACTGGACAGGTTTAAATTCAGAGAACTAGTTGACAATTATCAATTTTTCAAACCACCCAAACATTGCATCGAACAGAACTTGGACAGAGGAGTGCAGAAAGAAACATAGCAAGAAGATGAAGACATTTTGGGTGGACAGGATAGAAACAACAAAGTTAAAGTGTATGGTCACATGATGAGGGTGGAAGAGGAGAGAGTACCAAAGAAAGCCTTTTCCAAAAAGATGACAGGGAAGAGAACACTGGGAAGACCCCGAAAGAGATGGACGGATACAGTCTGGGAGTGCATAGAGAAGAGGGGAAGAAAACCTGAAGATGCACTTAAAAAAGGAGAGAGTGGTGGAGAGACAGGCAACTACGGAGGTCTTTAGTTCATAACCCGACCCAGGAAGCTGGAAACGGGAAATGAAGATGATAATGATGAAGAAAGCAAGATCAGTTAGACTGATTCAATCGCGCTCCTTAGACGGGTATAACGGTATATTGAAAAAAATGATAATGGGATGGGACCAGAAAGGCTCGCCAACAGGATTCTCATCTCCTAGGAAAACTGGAAGGCACAAGTATCATGGTGGGAATAATTCCACCGGCATTTAGACAGGTGCGGGGTTAAGACAGAAGGAAATGTTCAGAAGGAATGTTGCGGGAGTGAAGGATCCGTCCGTTGAGAACGTCGCACCCTTCTTTTCAAATACGAAATAGTGTATTAGTTTATGAATTTTCATGGCATAATCGTTGCATAGCACCGGTTCTACGCCGGTTGGGTGTACATGCTGCCGTGAGCTTATATGATGATAATTGTTGTTTTAGGGGGCCTAACATCTAGGTTATCGGCCCCTAATGGTCTGGGTGATAGCGAAAATGACAATGAAATGGAAACCAGAACAAAAACCAACGTAGATTGAAAATACTTACAAAAATGGAACTTAGATTGAAAAGACTCACAAAATGTAGATGACGTTCAAAATACTTACAAAATTCAATATAGATTTGAAATAAGTTACTCACAAAATGTAATTTAAATTGAAAATACATACAAAATATGCACAATATGTCAGCCCCCGCTCCAAAATACAAAATGCAATGTAGATTGAAAACACTCACAAAAGGTAATATGAAAAAAAAAAAAGATAAAACACTTTCAAAATTTAATAATATACTCGGGGAACCAATTCACAAAACATTGCGGGAATCTTCAAGAGAGAATGAAAATATAATGATAAGAAAAAGAAGGCTGATCCCTCGAAGAATGAGGGATCAGGAAAGATGAGAGAAGGGCCAATTAAGGCGTGAAAGGAAGAGACTCCCTAGGCCTCGGATACCCTAATACCATCGGGGTCGGAAGAGAACAAGAGTTGACCAAGAGAGGTCGACAGGAAAGAAGACGGAGAGGAGCCCAGCACAAGTAAGTGGAAGCAATGCCGGACTCAGCTGGGGTCCTGTGGTCACCATCCCAAGTCCCGCAAGTTGTGAGCCCCTGGGGGACGTGAGCTTATAACCTTGTAAGAAGAAAGTAGCCTCATCTCTCTGACTCACGCTGTGAGCGGCTGGCACAAAGCACACTAGATAGTGGTCTCACTTTCGCGAGATGGCCTTGGAATGATGACTTTCATTAACCCACCGTGCAAAGCGCAGCTAGCCTCAGTTTGTCGACGTAACAGGTTTCACTTACACAAAAGGAGACCCCGGTTAAATTTAAAAATATGACAGGCCGCGCCAGTCTGGCATTAGCCACTTCCATGGAAACATCCCAACAGATACCAGTGCGTGATGTTACGTACGTGTTCACAATGAGGAAAATAGAAAAATTATACGTTGATCTTGATGAAAGGGAAATACACGGGATTACAAATTAAGCAAATAATGATATAAGAACATTACCACTGGGTCACACAGCCAGTGAAAATGAAAATCCACAGCCTGCTTCCAGTCGACCGACCGGGTCAGGGAATGGAATGAATGAAGCCCCCATCTAGCGACGAGGATATGAACTGTACCGGCTGCCGAAGCCTGTCGCACACCCCTGGGGCAATGATTAAATGAATGACAGATGAAATGAAATGATAGTGGAGAGTGTTGCTGAAATTGTGACACGGAAAACCGGAGTACCCGGAGAAAAACCTGTCTGTCTCCGCATTGTCCAGCACAAATCTCGTATGGAGTGACCGGGATTTGAACCACGGAACAAGCGGTGAGAGGCCGGCGTGCTCCCACCTAAGCCATGGAGGCTCCACACAGCCAGTCGTGACAAAAAAGATTTCTTATCAAGTCATAAGCATTTGTGTTCAAATCTGAGAGGTAACTTTTGAAATTTATCTGTGAGGAACGTCAGATAAGAGTTTCCTCCACGGATTTCTGCTGGTGTCCTTGAGAGCCCAAGCATTGAATCCAGTCTAGGAGTATACTAACAGTAAGATGAAGGCACTGCTGATCAACAGCAGAACACACAACTTGTGATTTAGTCACGATTGTGATCAGGCCAAGAATTTACATATCAACACGCATTCTCCAGAATTTGACGCTCACAGACAGTGCATCCAGGATTCATCGGCAGAAAACAATGGAGTGAATTGTTTCATTTTCCGAACCACACTGAGAACATTTCATAGCTGCTCTCTTTACTTTCTGAGAGCAAATCACTAATCAGTGTTAATATCTTACCTGCAACAGATAAGGTATTGTCATCCTCAACCAGTGATTTTCTCAATCATTTCAGTTATCATCAGTTAAAAACTCAAAATAATAAAATACATCAGACTGTTCCGAAAGCTCTGGTGTAGGGTTAGGCGAGAGGGTTAAGAGAAAGGCTAATAATAATCAGCGATTGCTTATAAGAATTATACAGAAATAGGTATTTTTGTGTATGTAACAGAAGCCAAGACAGTACGTACCATTGAAGACCGTCCTCTGTCGCTGGATACTTTCTTCCAGTAGCCGTTCTCTGCGGGGGTTAGCAGACGTGAACTGAGAAGGCAGAGGAGGTTCATCGGCGTTTGTACTTGAACTGCTACCGTCTCCGTCATCACGAGTGCCTGGACGCAGACCGCTGCCGCAGGCTGGGCAGGTCGCGTTCTGACTGCGCTCCTCGTCCAGGTACAGACATAACTCCTACAATAACAAATACATGTTCACTACAGTCCTGTGCGAATGAATCAACCAGATGCCGTTTCTGCCGCTATCTTATTTTTCAGTTGAAAATTTCACTTTGCAGTCACCAGGATTCAAACCTTGGCCATCCAGGTGAAAGTTTTGTTAGCGATGTTGCTATATCGATATGAATGGTTGGTTTAGAGTGATTTCATTTCTGACTGCCAGGTAGCTTTTGCGTAGCACTCAAAACATCGAGTCAGAAGTAGTTATTGTTGTTTTAAGGGGCGGAACTACGAGGTCATCTGCCCCTAAGTCAGAAGTAATATGCCCCAACTATAGTTTTATTTTAGTGCTGCCTTCTGCTTAAATACCAATTGTCAATATTTGTTAACGTTGTTCATGATTGACCCGTATTGACGAATGATAGTTTAAAAATATTGAAATATACTTATTGTGTTTATTTAACCACTAAAGGCTCCACAGTTGTACACAGACATTAAACGAAAGAACATTGATTAGAGGAGTGTCATGAACCAGAGCAGTTTTTCAATGTTTGCTGTTGAATAGTACAATAGTACACTTACAGTGTTTTAACTATCATATATATTATTTCAGTAGTATAGATCCCTCCTGCGGCGCTCACAACCGACCGATCATGACAAATGAGCATTCAAAAGAAAGAGAATATACATTACCAGTGACGCATTGCACTCTAATTTCATAGATATCTATAATTTCTTTAAAAAATGACTTTTAGAAAACTGTACGAAGTATGCGATTTGCAGATACTGTCGCTGCAGGAAGATACACTCCATAATTGCTGTCCACTTCACATTTTGGCCGCTGTGATGCCTGTTTCATGTCATTTTAACATTCTGCGGTCTTTCCTTTATCATTTTGCATGGTTTTTAAAACAGTAATTTAAAGGAATGAGTACTCAAATCGTATAAATTCATAAATATTGAATAACCGGTGAGTGTTACCGCTAAGCTGTCAATCAATGGACTCAGCACACAAATGACATTAGCAGTGACAAATTGCATTCTAATTTCATAAATATCAATTTTTGTAAGAAGTATGAGATTTGCAAATACTGTTGCTGTAGGAAAATACACGACATCAGTGCTGTTCAGTTCGCATTTTGGCCGTAGGGACGCCTGAAACGTAAATAGTGTTCTTTAATCATTTGGTTCAAATAAAAACATAACAACCTTTCTCCTTAAGTCTCTCATTATAAACCTATTGGGGAAAGTGTGGCTTATGAACATGAGAGATTTCTCGCACGGGTCCGCTAGTTCTTTATAATTAGTCTATTATATTTTTTCACAACGTGCAAGTGCAAACACCACATATGCTCAAACACCATCAAGGTGTAAATTGGCAAGCAATAATGAAAGGCTCCACATTTGTACGCAGATATTGAACTAAAGAGAACATTAATTAGGGGAATTTTCTCGGACTAGAGCAGTTTTTCAATTTTGCTACTGAAAATTGAATGTTTTGGCTATCCTTGTTATTATTATAGTTTTTTATAGCATGTAAGAGCAACAACCATATTATGCGTCCATCACATTTCATCCACATCATCCATTTTTCATTAATTTTAATGTCAATGACTGGCCATTAATGTCACAATGTCTTCATTTGTACCTAGCTGATGAAGGGGCAGATTTTCATTAATACTACACCTCGGAACATGTACTAGTGGTCAAATAAACACAATAAGTATTTATTGACTAGACGGAACATAGTATATTTCAATATTTTTAAACAATTTGTTAAGCCATTCGACTCCAGTAGCTTTGACGCCAACTCATAGCAGATAGACAAACAGTAAACTGAGGATATGCAGTGCCGGCCAAAACAACTTGGTTATTTTCAAAGAATGAACACATCATCATTTCCCGTGTCGAGCTTACTCGGTCGGGTTGTGAATTAAAGACCTCCATCGTGGCCTGTCTCTCTACCACTCCTCTCCTTTTTTAAGTACATCTTCAGGTTTTCTTCCCCTCTTCTCTATGCATTCCCAGACTGTATCCGTCCATCTCTTTTGGGGTCTTCCTCGTGGTCCCTTCCCTGTCATCTTTTCAAAAAAAGCTCTCTTTGGTACTCTCTCCTCTTCCACCCTCATCATGTGACCACACCACCTTAACTTTGTTGTTTCTATCCTGTCCTGCAGCTTCAAGATTCCTGTCCTTTTCCTTATCTCTTCATTTCTCTTCTGGTGTTGCCCTCTAGGCCTCATCTCCGCTGCTTGTATTCTACTCTCCTCTCTTTCTGTAGTAGCCCATGTTCCAGCTGCGTATGTTAGTATAGGCTCGTAATACAGGGTGCGCCCCGATAAACACGGCAAGCTAAGCCGGCTGTGACTGGCGCAGATCGCAGGCATGCGTATGCGGTCCAGCCGGTTGTGGCGCACTCCGCTGACTCATATCGTTAGTTCACACATGTTTTGTCATTCATACGGACATGTATCAGCATAAATTAGACGTTAGTGTAGCACGTTTAGCGAGTGTTGTGATTACTGTGATTGTTGGTCATGCCTAGACAGCAATTCACAATGCACGAACGTGTGTATATCCATAATTCGTATATGAAAAGCAGAAAATCTTGTTCTAAAACAAGACGAAAATTTCGAATCAAGTTTCCAGGAAGACCTGTGCTTAATGCCAGTACAATTAAGAGGCTCGCTAAACGATTCAAGGAAACAGGCTCCATAAGTAATATAAGAGTTGACAGACATTCTTTCACCAGAAGATGTCAGATGTGTGTTACAAGAGAGGGAGGACATTATCAGCATCGCCTATGAGCACTGTAAGTACACATTATTGAAGATGTTTGGTAAAAGTGTGGAAGTGCGCGCCAACCACCGGCGGAACCGGGTACGCGCACCCGCTATCTGTGCCAGTCACAGCCGGCTTAGCTTGCCGTGTTTATCGGGGCGCACATAGATAATGACCCTGTTGGTTGAATACAGTACCCTTTTATATTTCTATGGGACGTCTCGGTTCCAAAGAATAACATTACTTTTAATTGCATTATTTTGAAACTTAAATGCAATGAAGATAAACAGCAACTTTATTTTAAGGGAAAGATCATTTTTCACTTAAAAGTTTACTTTCAGATGCGTATAACATAATGAAGATCTTTGTTTTTTGGCAAATTTCCATGACCAGACGTTGCTACTTTATTTCCAATATTTTGTACTTAAACCAAAATCAATGTCACTAAAACGTCACAGCACATTCAGTCTTCACTCAATTTTACTACAACCAAACTTGTCGATGCTCTAGGACAGCGGTTCCCAAACCGGGATATGCAACGAACTGGTTAGGGATACGCAAAAAATAAATGGTAACGGCGGGCGGCATGTTCCCATCGTACATGCCAATTGTAATGTACCAGCGTGCAGTGCCGTCTTATTGGTACCCTTTAAGTCACAAATACTGAACTAGTAAAGAGAGCTTTCTCTTCTTATGCTCTCATAAAGAACAAATATCGGAACATACTGAATGCAACTCCAGAGTGTATCTGTCAACACACGAACTTGATTTTAAATTGCTACGTGCTACAAAACTGACTCAAGGGTAACATTAAGAACGGAGTTCTCAAAATGTTGCAGTGCTGATGTAACTTAAGTGAACTTAATGCCTTTTATTTTCAGATTAAGAGTAACGATTTTGTCTGGAAAATGTTAAAATTTAGCCATTATGGTTTTGCTGTATAACTAAAACCACACTAGAATTAACTTAATTGGTTTTCAATAAAATCAAAATAGAAAATGTCTTATGTACAGTAATTGTTTATTTTCCTCAGCTAAATGTTTATATATCTTCATTTGTACAAGTAAGTTTTAATAAAAGTAACATTATATTTAGCATTTTCATCATCATCATCATGAACAAGCTCCAGTTTTCGGGTGCGGTGAATGAACGTTCTCCATTTAGTTCTCTCCAAGAATGTTTCCTCCTCCATAATTTGCTGTAAATCCAGACCTCTCCCTGCAAGATCATTTCTAACTTGGTCGAGCTCTTAGTCTCTTGACTTTCAGTTCTTTCTCAAACCACACTCTAGCTGTTCTTTGTGTGTCCATTCTCTTGAGATGACCGAACCATTTCAGCCTGACTTCAACACAGATCTCATTAAGAGATTGTTCTACTTGAACAAGAAGGTGTATCTCATCATTTTTTTAATTCTCTCCCTCCTTGTCTTCTGAACCATAGTTCTTAAAAACTTCATCTCCATCGCCTGTAATTTGCTGGTATTTCTCTTTGATTGGGTACAGGTTTCTAAGCTATGTATGTAGTAACTTAACAGGTACATTTTATTGAAATGAAATAATAAATTAAACATATCTGTTACACTGTAAGTTATTCAAAACGATAAGTTATACGTTAAGTTAAATAGTTGTAAGTTAATTTTTAATTTTAATCTTTCTATTAAGTTAAGTTTTGTACATATTGCCCATAAAATATTACAGTAACTTAAACATTTTAAAACTTTACTTATTAGGGGGTAAGTTACTATTTTACATAAATATGTATAAAGGGGTACGGGAGGAAAAAACAGGTTGAAAACCGCTGCTCTAGGAAGTACTTTAGTAGTCATTAGATGAGAGCCCAACAAACCGCCATTCTCACATCCCAATAATAGCAGAAGTGCGAAGCTGTAAAGTTAATGCAGATACCAAATCCAATCCTAGGTGATTGATCCCTCTATAAACCGTACATTTTCATATTCTTGTTCCCAAATGTACAAAACATTATCCTTTGTCCCGAGACTTAAAAGAAAACTATTTTGAACATGAAAATACACAGTCTGCTTCAGTCGACCGACCGGGTCAGGGAATGGAATTAATGAAGCCCCCATCTGGCGGCGAGGATAATATGGACTGTGGCGACTGCCGAAGCCTGTCGCACTTCTCTGAGGCAATGATTACATGAATGACAGATGAAATGAAATGACAGTGGAGTGTTTTGCTGGAATTAAATTTTTGACAGGGAAAACCGGAGTACCCGGAGAAAAACCTGTTTGCCTCCGTTTTGTCCAGCACAGATCTCACATGGAGTGACTGGGATTTGAACCACGGACCCAGTGGTGAGAGGCCAGCGTGCTGCCGCCTAAGCCACAGAGGCTTAAAAGAAAACTATTTTAATGAACGTAGTTATGAAACACTTTTTGACAACTTACATTCTTCTAAGTGTTAAGGTACCGGACCGGTTTATTTTTGTCCGTCAGTATATTTGCTCATCAGAGATAAACACAAATTTTGAGCCAAAAATTCAAAATCTTCACACAGAAAGCTTACTTCATTTATAGAGATTACAAAAACATTGTCCACATCGTTGTTCGACTGGTTTGATGCAGCCCTGAATGCCTCCCTGTCCTGAGCCAATCGTTTCATCTCTACGTAGCTACCACACCTTACATCCGAGACAAACTCCGCAACACCCTTTATCTACCATCAACCAATGCATATCATAACCTGCTAAATGACAACATCCAAAAGAGGGAAAACATAGAAGAAGAGTTCTTTTCCATCAGTGCCATGATTGATAGAAGTTCGATAAAGCCAAACCAAAAGATGAGAAGTGCTGTGAGCAGACTATAGTGCGGGACACAGCATTGCAGGCCTCAAGGTCACACTTAGTCGGTGTGGTCCTGTACGTTCTCATATCCAGCACGCGACTGAAGGTACAGTGCAATAGCATGGTTACACCGCGTGGCGCGGAGCGTAGGCCGGTTGACCTTCAGGCCTGTAATGCTGTGTCCCGCACTATAGCTGCTCATGACTTTCACTGCAAAGTGTGTGTTATAAACTCATATCATTCAGTGACTGAAGATTGAATCTGCAAACTCTGTGGAACCAAGTGTAGCAAATACTACGTCTACATTGCAAGGAAAACACGAGAACTGTGATGGAGTTGAGCACAGAAGACTACATTTTGTAATTGTAATTTAATTCATGCACACTTGTGCATGGTTTCTGAACATTTATTGGTTTAAAAAAATATTCAATGATATTATTATTAATAGCCTACTCGAGTAAAGAAGACAGATGCTAGCGAGATCTAGACTGTGAGCTGAGGCTCCCCAGGAAATACCACTGAGTTTAGACAACATGTTGTTTCTTGTAGCAACTTAATGAGAGAGGTTGGTGAGATGCTCTTTCAAGCTCAGTGATTTATCCAGAGTCACTCCAAGATATTTAGGGAAAGGACTGTACCTGAGCCTCTGCCCAACAAGTAACACTTGATTTGTAGTTCACAAAGCGAGGTGAAAAATGGAAACAGGATATTTCGGTTGGTAAAGTACGGAAATTAACCAAAATACCTGAATTAATAGTCGGGAAAATATCTGGAGATTACGTAGTAATAGATGCTTACTGCTCCGCCATCCCAAAAATGGTCACGACTTATATGGATGAAATTTCCAGCTGACTCAGCCATTTTTAGCATCATGTACAGTATTGACAACCCCACGCATTCGGTACTACAATATATCGCATCTGGTAGACCAGTGGTTCTGAACCCGTAGAAGTCGGCGGACCACTCAGCGTGAAATTGAATAACGTACGGACCCCCACCCCCCCACTTCCTCCATCCCCCCAATACACCTTATCAGTTGTAACCCTTCCTCAATAACACTTATTTTAAAGATATTTCAATCCAAAACCTGATAGTCATCGCCGCGAATACATTCGGACGATTCTCGTTCAACACACATCGTTTTCGAAAACCCCATTTATTGGCCACTTTTTTATAAGTGGTAGTAGACCCTTTTCTCCACGGACCACTCCGGAGGCACTCGCAGACCCCACCCGTGGTTAAGAACCACTGGCCTAGACCATTACTGTCACGCACAGTGGGGATAGTAGCGTATCAATAATCTTTATCCAGGCCAATGGTTTTGCCTTTTATTTTTTCACATAATTACAAAGTTATGTGTGTCGTGTGGTGTACTTTGTATCGGACATGTTGGCAACATTGATAGGACGTATGACGTCAATGTGTCATGGCGACCGTCGTCGAATGAGAAAGAAGTAACCTAAAAACATTTTACGTAATAAAACAAATATTTCCGGTGAAACAGTGACAATTCAAGGTAAAACTAACTTCATTTCTAACGACTCCCAGAAAGGTTTGTGAATCATATATCATATATTTTCAATAATCTGCCTTGTGAAAGTTGAAAAGCCAAAAATAGCTCTTGTCAAGAATTAATCTTCAGTTTTCGTTGTGCTCGGAATCAATCTCCAGGACTTGAAAAATACTGCTTTGTGTGACAAGTGCAATATCATCAGAATAGATGATTTTTTATTAATTCTGAATGAAACATTAAGTTACCGTAACTTACTCATTTCTTTTTCACTTTCATTTTGATAATATGTTTTTCATACCTTATTTCCTCTTCTGGGGGACATTAACAATTGAAATTACTAACCCTGGTCACTACTGCACCGGATAGCCCTATATGTGCTAAATGAAGGTACGTAAATATTTGATTAAAACTGGAGAGTACCCCATCTTCCCTTTTCGTAACTTTTTTTTTTTGAGTCGTTTTGGCCATCAATGGACCACGATGTTCTTCACTCATATGATCACTGTAATGCTTGTTTCCTTGTCTGCCAGTAGATCTTCATTCTTGACGAATGTTCTGCTCTCCTTTCTTCCGTCCACTTGAAGTGAGGGCGAGGCATCACAGATGTTAAAGGATGTAGATTACTGGTTGATTTAACCGCCTTTCTGAACATGTTCCTATCCCAAACCAGAGCTTGATTGATTCGAGCTTCTGTTAGGTCCTTTTTAACTTGCATCGACCATTTAAAATAGGAATTTTTTTTAGATATCGATGAGTGTATTCGATATGAAAGTCGATGATGCTCCATCCGTTCCAAATGTCCAAAGATAGACATTCTCCTTTTTCTCATCACACTCACCAAATCTTCTATATGTTCAAATAATTCATTGTTATGTCTTCTTCTGTAAGTACCATTATTATTAACAGGTCCTAATATTTTCCTTAGAATTTTCCGATCCTTAAGTTCTAATTTTCTCAATGTGCCTTTGTTTGTCATCTGTAAGCATTCTGCGGCATACAGTGCTGACAGCCTAATAACTGTGTTATAATGACAAAGTTTGACATTCCGGGACAAGCTTTTACTTTTGTAAATGTTTTTGCAGGTTTGAAAGGCACCTTCCAATTTGTTACATCTGCTCTCAATGGCAGCTATTTCTGAATTATTAGGGGTAATCCATTCCCCTGGGTATTTAAATTTTTGGACTTTTTGATTTTTTGCAGACCAATCATGATGAATTTTGAGGCATATTTGACATTTGTGATAAAATTAGATTTATGGAAGGCCACTTTAACTTAAGTCCAGTTTTAGCAGCTATGATTTGTAGTTTATTAAGTTGGTCAGTGGCCTCTTCCATTGAATTAGCGAATAAAGCAATGTCACCTGCAAAAGCGAGACAGTTTATATTCAGGTCTTCTTTTTTATAACCAATTCGAATACCATAATTATTTGGTAAGATTGTTAACCATTCTCTTATAATTTTTTCCAAGACAAAGTTGAACAGCATCGGTGATCCCAGATCACCTTGTCTACAGCCAGTCTTGATTGCAAAGGCTTCGGACAATTCACCACGAAATTTGACCTTAGAAATATAGCTTAAAGAAAATATATAATTTATGATTTACATAACTTTCTGGGAGTCATAGCGAGTTCATTTGTTTGAATCCCCACTGCCTACACCGGAAATATAATTGCTTTTTACGTAAAGCAAGCATTTTTGGTCGTGATCATTTGAACAACGCCCACCATTTTACATCAACATCGGACACTACGTCATACCCACTGACACGTTGCCAACATGAATAATGAAACAGAAGGCAAAACCATTGGCCAAGATAAAGATTATTGATGCGCGACTACCCCCACTGTGCGTGACAAAAACCAGGGGTGATGTCTGTTAGCTGTGGGCCGCACTACCCAACCACCATTGGTCTGGACGAAAATATTGGTCTAGGCAAAACCATTGGTCTGCCGGATGCGATATAGTACCGAATGCGTGGGGTTGGTATCATGGACTCATTTACAAAGATTCACAAAGATGGCTGTCAGAGCTCCAATTTCAACTATATAAGTCGTGCTCCTATTAGGGTGGGTCTATGACAGTGGAGGAGTGAGCATCTAATACTAAACCTTCTCCAGATATTCTCCCGACTATTAAATCAGGTAATTTCAGTTTCTAAAAATTTTTATACAAAGGATGGGGTAGGCTACTCTGCAGCGCTACTTATTGCTCATTTAACAACGGCAGCTATGTTCCTCAAGCGCTGAGCATTCGTCAACTGTTACATGGGCGGAGACATGACGACACATCCACGTCACGATAGTGTTGCCAACATATAAGATATAAAATACACCACCACAAGAGGTCGGTCATATGAGCGTGACTAAAGCCATTGGTCTAGAGAAAGGTTTTGATCGACTATTTCCACTGTGCATGACAAAAACCAGCCTGCAGGCTAAAACCATTGTCAAAACCCATTGGATTGGACAAAACTAAGATTAGAATGGTCGGATTGAGGTGCAACCTTGACCGCGGGAAGCTAACGGGGCACTGCTGACAACACGTTAGGCTGTAACCAGTCAAAAACCACGGTTCCTTTCATTTGAACACCTAACAGAACGCTATCTAAACCGCCTATACAATTAGTACCGTATGGGTGGGGTTTGCTTCGGGTTGGCAATACTGTGCTTGTGCATAATTCATGCGGATAATGGCTGTCACAACCAGAATTTAATACCGTAAGTTGTGTTATAATAATAATAATAATAATAATAATATTGTATGGCCTCGGTTGCCGGGTGCAGGCTTTGTTATTTGACAACCAGAAGGTAGCTTGCATGTCAAATTTCGTTGTTCCTTGAAGCACTATGAAAGTCAAGGAGGTTAGATATCCAAGCTCCTTGAACACTATAGCGCTTTCTAGTAGAGAAATGAGAAACTTTGCGATGGCGGAAACTCCCGAGATTAATTTTGCCATTATGAACACGGCCTACTGAATTCAATTGGGTTCTTTGACATGCCAACATCATATGACATGCGTTCGTAAATTTTTGCCGCCTTTCAAAAATCACTTACCACGGCCAGAAGCGAATCTGCAAGCTTGGGGTTAGTAGACCGACACATTAACCACTCACCAACCGTGGCAAGCAGTTGTGTTATAACTTAAAAAGGGAATAAGTAAGACCTGAATTTTCCGCCGAATCAATACTTTACTTCAGGTCTTACTTATTGTAAATACGGTCAATACGGAACCTGAAATGAGTGCTGTACCTAATAAAAAGGGGATGACGGGTGGGTTATAGTCAGCGGAGGAGAAACCATCTATTGGGACATTATTATTGATCATTACACAAGGTATTTCGGTTAATTTAAGTAGTTTTGTACTTTGTCCATCACTCCCTGTCAACTTATATTTCATGGAAACCTAACAATACAAAAACCATTCTGAAGAAGCTTTGCTTCCTTTCTCAAGGGCCAAATAGATTTGAGGGACTAGCACTAGTTATAGGCCAATGTAGTTCTGGTGTAACTTACCTTCAACTCAAGATTATCCTTTATAAGCTCCTGTTGCTTAGTTTCCAGTTCTCTTAACTTCGTTTGATACGCAGACACTTCTTGCCTCATGACACTGGCCGTGTAGCGACCAAACCGCTGCCACTCCCTTGCAAGCTTCCGTCCTTTCTGTCTGTCATCGTCCAAGAAACAGCACAAGTCTCTGAGTTCCTGATTATCATCACTGAGGCGCTGATTTGATTCCTTTAAAGCCCTAACCTCATTAGCATAATTCTGTATCCGCCTAGCTGTCTCTCTGCTAGACTGTCCCTGTTCCGATGCGACCCTTGCCACATCGCTCTCTGCTTTACGCACAAATTTCAACATTTCTACAGGTCCTAACCTCATCAACTCTTCGTCACTTAACCTCTGGGGTAACCCGACGGGTGGATTCGGTCTGCGCTGGGCTGCAGCGGGAACCGGTACCTGGATTATAGCAGGTGGGGCGGGATACTGGGGAGGCGCTGGATAATGCGGCTTGCCAGAATCTCCATTAACTATGGGAGCAGTGATGGGGTAAACTTTGCCATCCTTACCAACAGGTGCAGTAAATGGGGGTGGGGGTACATTGCCTGGGGCAGGGTAATGTTTGAGGATTCCACTTCCACTAGTTACTTGAGGTGGGGGTTGGTACCGAGGAGGGGCAGACCCTTGTTCGATTGGACCTGCTTTACTTAAATAAGGTTGTTTCTTGTTTGACATGATAACCTCAGCTTCTTAGCAGTCATCAAATTGTTTACATTTAGATCGAGTCGTCAGAGAAATTTGTTCTAAGAACTTGGACCTAGCATAAAATAAATAATGCACTTTGTCACATTTGGGAAACGTATGGCACATATGATTTACATTTAGGTCAGTTTAAAAAGTAGCACACCATTGAATATTGCCATGCGAAGCGCCAGTTGTCAAAACACCCAGCATCTTATGCGATGTTTTCGACTCACAACAAAGCACACACGATTTTCCAGCACACTCATCAATCACTTGTAAAACATCACTACACAGCATTTTATCACACGGCTGAATGAGAAACGTTTCCACACAGAAACACTCAATTCTTAAACCTGAAATCAACACATCATTCCGTAGTATTCCCAAGCATCTCAACTCGACCGAATTTCTCATGATGTGATCTGGCGGCGAATGAAGCAAGTATCCTCGGAATGCTGATCAGGAAAGCGGGCTGTTCAAACGAAGCATACACGAAACGTCTGCGCGATCCCCTGGCGTAAAGGAATGTAAAATTCCTTCTTACAATTCGAGTTTGAATTAAAACCTTTTATTTTTTTCATATACAATGTTATTAGGTGTTGAAAACATGCGGAACGAATACACAGTAGTTCATAAACAAGCGCCTTTGTTGTTACGTGCGGCTAACTTGAGATTACTCACCGTGTCTTCGTAATTGCTGGACTGTGATTCCGTGCTCTCAAGGATAGACCGAATGACGCATTGTTCGTATTCATAATTCATGACGAACTGAATGGAGGCAAGAATAATTCTCACTGTCCTCACTTTAAAGGGGAAAACCACAGTGTCAGAAACCCCCTCCTTATCGACACTGGGAAACAATAAAACCCTCTCCTACAATAACCACGTGAGCTTCCTTGTGCAGGGGTTGCTACCCGTCCAACAGGTATATTAAAAAGGTTGCCCTTTTAAGCTACGTCACGGCGCAAAGCCCACCCCCGTGTTCAAGCTAGTAATATTATTTATGAAATTTAAAATGGGAGTGAAGATTCAAGGAGAAATAATTTCAACTATGAGATTTGCTGATGACATCCGTCATCTTGGCCGACACGCCAGAGGATTTGAATGAGTTTTTGAATGGTATGGACTCCGTCTTGAGGAAAGAATTCATGATGAAAATCAATAAATGTAAAAGAAGAATATTGGAATGTAGCCTAAATATCAGAAATTTCTATGGACATCAAGTTGGCTGGTGAAAAACTCAAGAAAATAGGAGACTACTGTTACTTAGGAAGCAAAATAATCAGTGATGGACGAATCAAAGAGGATATAAAAAGTAGGTTGGCTCAGGCAAGGAAAGCATTTCTAGAGAAAAGGAATCTGTTGACATCGAATATAGATTTAGGTATTAGGAAGTCATTTTTTAAAGACTTTGTCTGGAGTGTGGCGCTCTATGGAAGTGAAACTTGGACTAATTGTGCAGCAGAAAAGAGGAGAATTGAAGCGTTTGAAATGTGGTGTTTCAGGAGAATGATAAAGATCAGATGGGTAGATAGGGTTACAAACGAAGAGGTATTAAGACTAGTGGGAGAGGAGAGATGTTTATGGCGACTGCTAATGAAGAGAGATAGGTTGGTAGGATACGTACTAAGACACCCAGGAATAGCAAGCTAAGTTATGGAAGGAAGGGTCGAGGACAAGAACTGTAGGGGTAGACCAAGGTTAGAATATGTTAAACAGATTGCCTTGGATGTAGGGTGTGGTAGCTATGTAGAGATGAAACGATTAGCTCAGGACAGGGAGCCATGGACAGCTGCATTAAACCGGTCAAAAGACAGAAGACTCAAGCAACAACAAACAAATATGCCGTAAGTAAATGCCACAGGCATGAACGCTTCATTTTCTCAAATTTACATAAAATCGTCGAGTTTACGTTCAGAGCAGAAATCTCTGGATTCCTTTATTGGGTGGCTACAGTTAAGTTCTCTTGTATGAATATGCCTCCTGTACCCTAACTTCCTGAGATTCTCAGCCAAAGCTACAATGTAGCGCGTTTTATAGAGAAGTTATAAAGGTTGCCATCTATGCCTACAGTACATCACGATGTAACTCCCACCATTCTGCAGTGGATACTACCCGTCCAACAGAATAGTTGAAAGGGTTGTCTTTCAACGCTAAGTCACGGGGTAAAGTCCATCCTCGCCCTGAAGTTAGATTACGTTTCTCACATCAGCTGACATCGTTTCAGAGGTCTCTGGACGGAATAATTACTACTTTTGAATCAATTTGAGTGATCTGAAAGAAAATATTAATTTGCGAATTTATTTAAGCCTAACAATAATTCAATGTTAATTATATTTGCATGACAATTAACGTCCACTCAAGCCAGACGAGGGTTTATCTGGAATTAGCGCAAAACAATTTAGCGTGGACACAGTGGTTACCATGACAACAAGTGTAAGCGCATTCGTCGCAGCATGCGTGATACTTAATTGTTGTTTTAAGGGGCGGAATTACGAGGTCATCTACCCCTTGCGTGTTAATTAAAATACTTGCATTAATATCCATGATAAATAGGGGTAGATGACATCGATGTTCCGCCCCTTAAAACAACAATCACTAACTATCCATTTGCTGGGCTTTCTGTCTCCTTTCTTCAAGGACGGCGATCGATGCGGCAGTGTCTTGTAGTTCAAAGGTTTGCTTGATGTCCTCTAGGAAGAATGTTTCATTTATCATAATGTATGCTATTCGGTTTTCTGTATATTTTGAGATGTATACTTATAATAATATAATCTTCTTTCTTCGATTCAGCCAACTAGGGACCACGTCAGGTCAACTGTCTCTTCTTCCTAGCTCTAACTACGGCCCAGTGTTCCCGCATTCGTCTCCGGTGGTGTTCTTTTCTCTTTTGGGATCACGCCTTCCATGTCTTCAGCTTCGGCTTTTCCTGGAAACCTTTGTGCGTACGTAGTTTTTCCTGAAGTGGAAGACGCTCTTGGATATCTTTAGGGGAAATTTCCATTTCACGTAGATCTTTCTCAACTTCCGTGTACCATGCCCCTTTGGTTTTCCAATCTTGAAAGTACGTCAATATCCGTTTTGATATCCTGCCTGGGCTCATTCGTATCACGTGACTATAAAAAGCAAACCTCCTTTATCGAATAGTGTCACTGATCTTCTCCACATGCTTGTAAATTCGTGGTTGTGACGCCTTCTGCACTCACTGTTTTCTTTGATGGGACCCAGGAATTTCCTCAAAATCTTCCTTTCTTTCGAATCTAGTTTTTCCATTAGATCTTTCTTGTTCATCATTAGAGTATCTGCCGCATACAGAGCCTCTGGTCGAATAACAGTACAGTAATGTCTAATTTTGGCGTTTAAGGATATCGATCTCTTATTGTAATATAATAATAATAATATTAATTTAAAGGGGAGCAAAAATCAGCGTAGAGAAAAGTCAAACAATGGTAATGACAAGAGGAAAGAAAGAAGGAAGGAAAAGGGATTGTTAACATTGGAGATGTAGTAGAGCACTTCAAATATGTAGGGAAGTGAATTGATGGAAAATTCAACATTGGATATGGAGATAATACAATGTGGGAGTGTTTTCTATCATCCGGTTCGGAGTATAATTTGGGATTAAGACTAAGGAAGTGATGTAAACGACCTATTACTTACCAATAATGACGCATGGAGCAGAAACTTGGCCGATGACGAGGAGAGATGAAACTAGAATACAGACAGTCGAAATGAAATTCCTGAGGAGTATGGTATAAAATACTAGAAGAGATGGAGTGAATGTACAGAGGCTGAATGATAAGCTGGAGCAGAACACATTGAGATGGTATGGATATGTGAAAAGGATGAATGATGGAAGAATGTCGAAACAAGTGATGGAGAGACGGATGACTGGAAAGAGAAGACGAGGGAGACCTATAGTACGGTGAAGGACAGTGTGAGTGTGGAGTGGATTTCAATGGTTGAGGAAGGATGGTGGTCAGACAGAGTGAAGTGGAGGGGTGTCATATTTGCTCCGACCTGGCTTAGGCTGAAAAATGGAAAATGATGATTTTTTTTTATCGTGAGGCCTCCTGAGAGGCTGAGTGCAGGTATTTCTAGTCCTCTCCATGGGCGAACTGCACGCCGGATGACATGAATGGATGGAAGTGGGCAAGGATGTGGAAGGAAGCAGCCGTGGCCTGTCGGAAGGTACCGTCCCAGCATTTGCCTGGAGTTGAAAATGGGGAAAACCACGGAAAACTATTTCAAGGACGGGCGACGGTGGGGATCGAACCCACGTCTACTGAGTCAGCAGTGAGCTTAGCCCCATAAACAAACGCTGCGCTTTAGCGAGCGTAGCCACCGCTGTCGGTAATGGTGATGATTTACTAAACAATAATAATAATACTGTTATTGGTTTCCGTTTTACAAAGGGTTGAGTTTAAATAAGACAAAATACACTACAAGGAAATACTGTATTATCGCACAGGATTACAATGAAATAACAATTTAATATATAGGTCTTTAAATAAAAAAAGAAAATCGATTCACATGTATTACACTGTATTTTCAACTTACGTACAAAAATTTCAGTTTCTCTGCTCGTTTCTTTGTTTCCACATGTCTTTCAAAGCGCATTGTCGTGACTTCTTTACAAGAGAACGTTGAATGATCTCCTTTGCATCCTGCATTAATTCCAGGAGTTCTGGAACATTCTTGGAAGCTGGAAATTCCTGAAGGTCACTCACAACAGATAGTGCTTCTCCAGAAGTGTGCATTTTTAGCTCCCTTTCGATGCCTTCATCGTCGTCGTCGTCCGTTTCTTCCATGACTTCACACCTGCTGAGCAATATCAGCTGCACTTTGAATGTCTTCTGTCGTTAATGTTTCCTAGAACTTTGGTGCAAGAACAGCCGCGCTCAAAATTTAGTACTGTACATAGCTTCGTATTATGGATAAGATAATCCGTCTTAGGTTATTTACGCCTACAGTTCCGGAATTTATTTCCGTTTCCGCGTTAGGCAGTTTTCCGGTTTATAGTGTCATTTTACATAGGAAATACCTCCGTTCCGAATGTTGTTTTCCGTTTGTCCAGTTTTCCGGTATATAGAGGGTCCGGTTTAGTCAGGTTTTACTGCACAGGACTTTCACTACAGATTCTGTAACCAAAGAGGATTTCACCAGGTGGCAAATCAATATGTCTGAACCTTATATTTGGAACACGTTGTTGTTGAGTCATCAGTCTTTTGACTGGTTTGATGCAGCTCTCCATGCCTCCGTCCTGAGCTAATCGTTTCATCTCTACATAAATAGCACACCTTACATCCGAGGCTACCTGTTTAACATATTCTAACCTTGGTCGACCCCTACAGTTCTTGTCCTCGACCCTTCCTTCCATAACTAAGCTTGCTATTCCTGGGTGTCTTAGTATGTGTCCTACCAGCCTATCTCTTCTCTTCATTAGCAGTCGCCAGAATCACCTCTCGTCTCCCACTTGTCTTAATACCTCTTCATTCGTTACCCTATCTGCCCATCTGATCTACATCATTCTCCTGTAACACCACGTTTCAAACACCTCTATTCTCCTGTTTTCTGCTACTCCAACAGTCCAATTTTCACTTCCATAGAGTGCCATGCTCCAGACAAAGGCTTTCAAAAATGACTTCCTAACACCAAAATCTATAACAGCTTAGGCTTTCACGGCCGGCGTTCATAATTAAATACAAGTTTTTCGGGCTTGTAGGCCGTGGTCCAGACAGGATATCTCCCGACGTTTCACCGGAAACTGCGTCCGGCATTTTCAAGGGTTCCGCTCCTTTCCTTGGTCTGCAGTGGAATGAGGAAGAGGCTTGAAATAATGGGTAACGGCTAGTAGTGGAGTGTTGTTGTTTGAATATGACTGTTGGTTGGGTGGATCTTGGCGATGAACTAATGGCTGGAAGGTAGTTTGGATCTTCAAATTAGCATGGTGAGCCGAGTGTTCTCTTCGCATTCCGGCTGGATCGTCTGATCTCACGTACATGTTGCGGGGTGCGGTGCGTGCTCCGGCTTCGGCGACCGAGCTTGTGAGGGTCAGGTGTTCCCTGCGCGAATGCCGGGCTGTAGCGGGAAGGTTCTTCAGGTTGACGTGTGAGTGATTTCTTGGCCTTGGTGTTCCTAAGAGCCGGGATCCATGTATTACGCACACGTTCAATTTCTTCCTTCCGATTGAAATTGTCGGGGTGTTTGAAGATTTCTATGGCTTCCCGTTGCAGCCTGGCGTGGTAGTGTGTGATCGTGGAGAGTATCTCCGTGTCCCCGTACTTTACATCGTGACCGGGCAAGAGAGAATGCTCAGCGACTGACGATTTCTCAGTTTGACCCAGGCGGCTGTGTCTGTTATGTTCCTTGAGTCTGGTGGTCACGCTCCTCTTCGTCGTTCCTATGTACACCTTCCCACAGGAACACGGGATTCTGTAGACACCTGCAGTGGAGTGTGGGTGGCGCTTGTCTTTAGCGGATCGCAGCAAGTCCCGGATTTTGGCGGTGGGTTTATAAACCGTCTTCACCCCATAGGTCTTCAGTAATTTGCCTATCCTGTCCGTCACCTTCTTCACGTACGGCAGGAATGCGGTGGCCACCGGAGTTTCGTCGGAATCTTTCCTCGTGCTCCGGCGCCTGGGATGAGAGGCTCGCTCAATCTCCTTATTGCTGTATCCGTTGGCGCATAGGGCCCTCTTTATATGTTTCAGCTCTTGGTTGAGGTTTGATGGCTCACAGATTCTCCTAGCACGGTCTACCAATGTTTTAATAACTCCGTGTTTCTGTCGGGGGTGGTGATTGGATGTCTTGTGTAGATACCGGTCGGTGTGTGTGGGTTTCCGGTACACGGTGTGCCCCAAGTGCAGGTCATTAGTCCTGGTGATCAGCACGTCAAGAAAGGCCAGACAGTTGTCTTTCTCCTTCTCCATAGTAAATTTTATGCTGGTGTTGAGGCTGTTCAGGTGGTCCAGGAAACGTTCCAGCTCTTCCTCTCCGTGGCTCCAGACTACGAAGGTATCGTCAACATAACGTAGCCATACTTTCGGTTTGAGGGGTGCAGTCTCGATCGCCAACTGCTCGAACTTTTCCATGTAGAAGTTCGCAATCACAGGGCTTAGTGTAGCCCTGGGTAGCCCACGATTTCTTTCGAATGCATTCCAATATTTTTGTTTTACATTTATTAATTTTCATCATGAATTCTTTCCTCGAGACAGAATCCATACCATTTCAAAACTCATTCAAATCCTCTGGAGTATCAGCGAAGATGACAATGTCATCAGCAAGTCTCAGACTGGAAATTATTTCTCATTGGATCTTTCTACAATTTCCTTTCCTTGTTCAATGTGTAGATTCAAAAGTATGGGTGATAAGTTGCAGCCTTGCCTTACACCTTTCTGAATACCAGTTTCTCTCTCATAACTGCTGCCTGGTTTCTGTATAGATTGTAGAGCACCCTCCTATCCCTGTACTTTATTCCCAATTGATTTTGAATGTCAAACAACTTACTCCAATCAACTTTAACAAAAGCCTTTTCAAAGTCTACAAAATTAATGCCATGAACGTTCTCTTCTCTCTCCTTATTCTAGCTTTCAAAATCAGCCTTAAACATAGTACAGCTTCCCTTGTTCATAAGTTTTTCCTAAAGCCAAACTGGTCTTTACCCAACTCTGTTTCTATCTGTCTTTCCATCCTTTTGTAAATTATTCTTGACAGGATCTTTGAAGCATGAGTGATCAAGCTGATTGTACGGTAATCTTCACATATGTCAGCTCCTGTTTTCTTCGGTATAGGAATGATAACATTGTTCTTGGAATCAGAGGGTACCTCACCTGTCTCATAAATCCTACACACCAAGTGAAATAACCTCATCTGACCTTCGTCACCTATGCAGCGGTAGCAACTCAATCGGTATATCATCTTTGCCTGGTGCTTTGTTCCTGCTAGAGTCTTGCAATGCACTGTCAAATTCTGATCTCAATATTGAATGTCCTTTCTCATTCTCATCAATTTCCACTGCATGATTCTCAATCTCCTTTCCCTTATACAAACACTCTATGTAAGCTTCCCATCTCTCACCTTTTCTTCACTTACATTTTTTCAATTACAGTCACAAATACAAAAATAATTCTTGTAAACATATTTCATCATCATAATCATTTATTGCATTAACAGGCCATTAAGACCCAGAACAGACAACAACAGGAGGGACTGAGACTCTTCACAAGTATTGGTCGCAGATGGTCCTCCACCTTTCTCTGTGCCTTACATTCTCCAGAGTTGCTGTTGGTGCCACCTTTACCAGTGACATTATCCCTCAATCATTCCTTCTTGTTCTAGGGCGGCCTGTCGGGCGTCTGCCAGTTGGTGTCGAGCTGAAAACACGATTGGATATGGAATCCTCAGCTTGAATGACATGTCCCAACCATTGCAACCTCCTCCTCTCCAAAATCCAATTGATGCTCATCTTCCCAAAGTGTTGATAAAGGTCTTTGAGAGATCTTCTTTCACAACTTTCTGTTTCTGCATTATATAGTGGACCATATATTTTCCGCAAGACCTTCCTTTCAAAGACGCAAAGACGTTCTTCAAGCGTTTGAGACGTGGCCCAGGTCTCTCAGCCATATAGGACCACAGGTCTCACCAAGGTCATGCCGATATTTATTTTCCTGTGAAATCAAACATGATTTGAAAAAATTGCTCATGCTACAGAAAACACGATTCGCTGTAGTTATCCTTTGCTATCTCATTCCTGTTTGAAAAGACCGATCCTAAATATTCTAAATCCTCTACGATCTCAAAATCCTGCCCATCAATATTGATGCTATTGAGATTGTTCGGCCAACGAGACACCCTCAGATATTATGTTTTTGAGTCGTTGACTACCAGACCCACCTTGTTAACGTATTTAGTCAATTAAATACCAACCACAAGGTATTTATGACTAATTGAGAACCTTCTCATGGTTTCAGAAATATTGAGAAATATTCAGATCCTAGGATAACTTACCTGATGAAATGCAATGAAATCATGTTGAATCATTTGTATACAGTGTTGCAAAAAACTTTAGGATACACTATGTTAGATTATTTTCACTAGTGTTCGAGCATTTACCGAAGTATTTTTTTCTTTACTAGTTATGGGTTGGGGAAATCATGGCATACATATTTTTATTTAATTTATCAATAGTGTGCCACAGTTTGCTCGGCTGTGCTTGTTAGGATCCACTCGGGAAGTGAGACAGGATGCTTGGGCATTGCTTGGTCATGGCTTGCATCACTACATGCCTTCTCCCAACCATCAGTACTTCTTCCCCCAAACGTTGACAATCATGACCACAAAGTTGTTTCTGTCTTCCGCAAGCCGGAAGATTCTCCAGCAGATTAAATCCCTGGCCACTCCTTTATGTTCTGAAGTCACGACATTGGTCTTCTGCCACATCCTCGTTTGTCATCTTTCCTGCCTTGGAATATTAGTTGAAACGGCCGATACATGTTCTAAATAGGCAGTTTGTCAACTTTTAATGACAGACACAGCTAAAACCTAGAAGAATTACTGTACGGTACCAGACTTACTTGGCCGTGAAAGCCCAATATGTCACATCTCATTTCTGTGCTGTGGGAACTACAAGCTCCCTCAATGCAATTTTCCCCTTATAGAGATACCAAAACAGCAACATGGTGTGATGGAGACAAAGATGCTCAGGTGGGCATTTGGCCTGACACTCCCATGTTCATGTCAACAATAATGACAATCGCAAGCGATATGGAGTAACGCCAATTGCTGAAAAGATGAGGGAAAGCCGTCTCTGCTGGTATGGACAAGTCTTACAAGCTGCTGAAACAACAGTAGCACACTGGATTGGCAATGCGGATAGATGGGAAGAGACGAATAGGACAACCGAGACAGAGTAGGCTTGACACTATACATGACGATATAAAAATTGCCCGACTTCATCCTGACATGGCACACAATCTGTAATATGTCAACCGAGAACCAAAAAAGCAGACCCTGCTAATTTGTGGGACAAATGCTAAAGAAAAAGAACAACACCTGAAGGCGCAAAACCTACGCTGTGCACACAGCCAATCTTGTATGCAGGCGAGTCCAGGTGCTTCAGCGTGATTGATAGATTTGATAGAGGAGGAATGTTCACTTAGCTCCTTGGTATGGAAGTGGCGACAGCTGGTGATAAGAGGTTTTGGTTGATTTTTAAGTTTAGGGGCTGCGACAACGCGGTCATGTAGCCCCGTGTACTTTGGGTGTGTGTAGAATCTGTCTGATAACCGGTGTTAGTTGTAATGACTCTATTAGTGTGTGTTATCTGTTTATTAATTTAAGTACAGACTGCAACTTAGAATTTTTCAAATAGTTCCTACTTTTGCCGCCAAGCACCACCGTCAATGACTACTAGGCCAAGTTCAGAACTTAGCTACTAGTCGCCACCGCAGTCGGCTCTTGGCAACGGACGTAGAAACCTAAGAGCGTTGTTTACATTCTTAACCTATCCAATTTAGCTTCACACAGGTGTAATTAGTGGAAGGTTTTTTAACATGCCATGCTCCCAGTAGCACAGCAGCAGTGATCCCCTCCACTACTTTCATTCTCCTGCCTTCCCCTCCAAGACGTAGAGTTCGTGCAGATCAGCACCAACAGGTATTAATTGCTTCCTACCACACACTGTGCCTCTCTACAAAGAAAATTTCAGATCCCAACTTACGTCATCATCAGTTATCTGCCTGACGGCAGGTTTCCTCATGGTCGGTCTCTCCACCTGATCCGGTCTTCATCAGCACGTTTCATCCGCTCATAAGATTTATCATTCTTGATGGAATCCAGCATCTGGAACCTTCTTCTTCCTCTTCGGATTTTCCCTTGGACTCTCCCTTCTAATGCACTTTTCACCAAACCATCTCCCCTTATGCAGTGTCCAATCCAATTAATTTTTCTCTTCCTTATCTTGTTTAACATCATTCTTTCTTGTCCTACTTTCTTTAATACTTCCTCATTTCTCACTTTGTCCTTCCAACTTATTCTCCATAGCCACATTTTGAAAGCCTCTATTCTCCTCTCGTCTTCTTTCCTAAGTGTCCCAAGTTTCCGCTCCATACATTGCTACACTCCAAACAAAACATTTCATTAATCTCTTCCTTAGGTTTACTTTCATTGCCCCACAAAATAATTTTCTTTTCTTACTGAAGGCTTCTTTTGCTATTGCAATCCTTGTTTTTATTTGTTTAGTGCATATCATTGCATGTGTAACCCAACTTCCTAGGTATTTAAAACTATCTACTTGTTCAATTTTGATCTTCTAATTTTATTGTAATTGTTTTCACTTTTTCCACCTTTCCACTTTTTCGCATTTATTTTCATCCCATATATTTTACAAATTTTATTAGGTCTTTCAACATTTGTGTTGCTTGTTGTAACGAGACTGATTTATTATTTTACCTGAGTTTATTCCAATACCATTACAATTCAACACCGTCCTCTTCAAAGTAACCGTCTTGTGAAGCCACGCAGTGCTAGAGGCGGTTCTTCCATTCCTCACAGCAGTGCTGAAACTCTGATACTGGAACTGCCTTCAGCTGGTTGGTTACAGCCGTTTGAATGGTGTTCAGTGCCCCAAAACGACGTCCCTTGAGGTGTGTTTACAATCTCTGGAAGAGGAAAAAGTCACGAGGACACAAATCAGGCAAATAAGAACTCTGATACTGGAATTGCCTTCAGCTGGTTGGTTACAGCCATTTGAATGGTGTCCAGTGTCCCAAAACGTCGTCCCATGAGGTGTGTTTACAACCTCTGGAAGAGGAAAAAGTCACGAGGACACAAATAAGGCAAATAAGAACTCGGATACTGGAATTGCCTTCAGCTGGTCGGTTACAGCCATCTGAATGGTGTCCAGTGACCCCAAAACGACATCCATTCAGGTGTGTTTTCCATCTCGGGAAGAGGAAAAAGTCACAAGGACACAAATCAGGCGAATAAGGAGGCTGAGAAGCCACAGGAATGTTCTTTGCTGGCCAGATACAGGTGTATTGTCGTGACGAAACATCCAGTTCTGTTCGATGTTTGGTCTCACGCGCATGACTCTTTTGTAAAGTCTTTCAAGAACCTCTCGGTAAAAGTGTCACTCATTGTCAACACCTGCGTCTACTATACCTATTTTTTCCACTTTACAACACAACTTACTTTGTTTTGAGGTTCTAACTCCTCTTCAGGGACATGTTTCGAACTTCCAAGCAGTTCATCATCAGCCTGGTTCAGTAAATTTACCGTCTAAAATATTCACCTTGTTGGAGATGGTCACGCGTGTTAAAATACATAATGAGGATGAAATGTCACTGATTGGTGAATGAATAAAAGTTATTTTAAAAGAC
The DNA here is from genome assembly GCA_946902985.2 of Meconema thalassinum. Lineage (NCBI taxonomy): Eukaryota > Metazoa > Arthropoda > Insecta > Orthoptera > Tettigoniidae > Meconema > Meconema thalassinum. The sequence goes on along the minus strand of OX336399.1, from coordinate 46,368,689 downwards.
GATTAAAAGAATTTTAGTAAACGGATAAAAGATTAAAATACGTCGCTCTAATTGTCCGGAGCAGGAGTGACTTAGAACACTATCAGCGCGGACCTCAATCACAACAATTTCCCTACGCCACATTCAGCTGCTCTGGACAATTAAGAGCGACATATTTTAATCTTTTATCAGATTTTAAAATTTTTTTAATGTTTGACGATGTTGAAATGTAAATATTATATGTCAGAAAACTGTATCATAATGAGGGTCATTATAGTACCATTCTTCATTTTGAAACAGTTTCTCCAGCCAATCAGAGCTCAAAATCCAACATGTCGGACATAAATTACATGATTTGAAAGTTCAAATTTGATATTGGATCAACCAAACACAAAGACAAAATCAGCACGAACCTTTACGGTAACAAGAAAATACTATGACATAGGCAAGAAATTTATGAATCTACATCCAGAAGTTAGCAACACAGCATCCTTCTATATAAATTATCGTCATGGAAAGTGCCCATATGTTCGCGTAAATAAACTGGCGAATATGAGACGAGAAATAGCACTGTATCTTAATATCCCCAACTCCAATTTCTACACAGCGCATTGCTTTCAAACGACCTCGATGACAATATTAGTGAATGCTAGTTCTGATCGGCACTAGACATCATGCAGGCTGTAAACAATAGCATTGCCAAGCAAAATAAAGGGTCTCTGCTTTCGAAATTCTTTGACCTACGCATGCGCTATGTGTAGTCAGCAAACCACCCAGCGCGCTATGTTCACTAACTGAAGTTACTGAATCCCACAGATATTTATGAATATTTATGTTAAAACATATAATAAAGTTATAATTATCGTCGAACATAAAGTCGTATGCAACTCGCCTATAATTATTGCCATTATAGGCTCGTTGCATTATGTACTATTAATCGTCTTTAAAAATAACTTTCATTCATTCATCAATCAGCGACATTTCATCCTCATTATGTATTTTAACACCCGTGACCATCACCAACAAGGTGAATATTTTAGACCGTAAATTTACCGAACCAGGCTGAAGATGGACTGCTTGGAAGTTCGAAGCATGTCCCTGAAGAGGATTTAGTACCTCAAAACAAAGTAAGTTGTGTTGTACAGTGGAAAAAATAAGAATAGTAGATATATAATATCTACACGGAAAATTATTATAATAGTACATTATGCAACGAGCCTATAATGGCAATAATTAAGACACTAGTATGTTTATAAAACGAGCATATGCGAGTTTTATAATTTCCATACGAGTGTCTTAATTACCATTATAGGCGAGTTGCATACGACTGTTTATGTTCGACGATAATTATTATAACTATTTTATGTTCAAACATAAATATTCATAAATATCTGTCGAGATTTCGACAGTTTTATGTACTGAACAGAGCGCATGAGATGCAGAGAATGCCTTGTATTTGACCATGGCCTCCTCGATTACCCTACTATGACACTAGGCCAGGCAGTGAAATTTATATTACAAGGCCGTAGACCTCAGCGCATCTAATTATCTAATTGGCCAAACAACTGTTTCTTGAGCTCTGATTGGTGGGAGAAACTGTTTCATAATGAAAAATAGTGTTATAATGAGCCTCATTATAGTACAGTTTTCTGACATATAATAATCAGGGTCGAACATAAAAGACATTAACACCTGCGTCACTAAAATAATTCCTACGGACAGCCAAAGTAACTCTAGCGAGGGTCCAACTCGCACTGATGGCATATCACATGTGTACTTGCCTCCCCTTCAAGTCCCGCGATACCAGTGGTGCCCAATCGCACACTACGCTACCAGTCTCATTACACTACATACTTTATTAGAACCATGATGAGCCACTTGGCTGTGTAAGTCATAAGAATTTTACCATCAGTATTGAATTAAGTTATTTAGAGCACTGAACAATACTGCAATTATGCTCTCTTTTAATGGATACTTAAGCAGCTTGTATGGGTGTAGGGTACAGCCTGGAAATTAGAAGTCAGTACATACAGACACTAACAGTTTATTAGCATGTATATAATCCTGAAAAACATTTACTTACACACAGCATCGAAATGGAATGTTCAAACCATTATCTACAATTTGTAAACGCATAACAACAGTCTTTGAGCATATCTGTTAGCGTGAGTATTCGTTAGTCCAGGCAGTAGAGAACACTGTGGGCATTTCCGTACAGATGCTCAGCTAGGCATGAAGTCCTCGTGGGGCTGTATCAATGATTTATCTGGTAAATCTGGCTCACAGATTTTGAGAAAATTAAGTTTGAAAAATGTTCCTCAAGTGGTCGAATTCACATTGTCAATGCGGCACCATACTGTCCAGTATTTTAGGCTGATAACCTAGATGTTAGGCCCCTCAAAACAACAATCATCATCATCATCATGTCCATTCCCAATCCCAGAGAAATGATCGGACATACCTTAAAATAGGCCATGGTTGGTTCCTTCCAATTCCTTGCCAATTTTTCATCCATTTATTCACTGATAATTAACTTCTCTGATAAGATTGCTGAGAGGAAGGACATCTGACCGTAAATACAAGTCACCACAAATTTTTTGTATCTCATTGCCAACCTTGAGGGAACAGGAATAATATACCCATTAATACGCATGGTCAATATCGAATATCCTCTAAAATCAATTTATTTACCAGGTTAAAAAACAAAAAAAGAATGATGTCACATAATGTCCGGAATCTTCAGGCGATCCTTCATTGGTGGAGAAGAGGGTAAGAATTGTCTCCAGGAAGGAAGCAATCTAGATGCTGCAGTGGTGTGGGTGTATCGGTGGATGTTATGTATCTTATGGACCGAAATAATGAGGAATATTGAGGTGATGGGAAGATTAAACAGGAAGTCTGAAGTGCTCCTTTCCATCAAGAGGAAACTCGAATATTTCGGAGATTTGATGCAGAATGAAAAATACATGATCTTACAGTTGGTGATTCTGGATCTCTGAACAATGGACACCTGGCCGAAGGAGAATCTCATGACCAAAGAACCCGAGGGACATGGGTCCGCCGGCTTTACTTCCCCTCCAAAGGAAGGCATACCGAGGGATTTTTAACGCTCTTAAAAAATCCGACGACTATGGCTGGGTTTGACCCCGCGATCTTGGGCATAGAGGCTCAGCATGCTACCAACTACGCCACCGAAGCCGCTAATGAAAATCTAGGTGACGATGTTTCCCTTATAGTTTCACAGCACATACATTCCCGGTGTCTACAACGACTTCATGCCTAAATAAGCACATGAACTAAAATGCTTCTATAGATATCCCCATCCATATTTGCCAAACAAATGTACATTATAAACAAAAACAAAAAAATACCTGAATTATCAATGGAGTTATACACTGATAGTCTATATTCACAACCACAAAAGATACATCCTCATGCTATGCAGTAGACAAAAGTTGCATAGTTTCTATTATTTAAACAACAAAAAATCATGCATGTTTAATTCACAAAAAGTTGTAAAATGTCATTATAGTACAGCAGAAAGAAGAGAAAGACTTGTGCAACATAACCCACTGGTGTCAAAGTACTCAACTACTCGATTCAAGAGTGTGCTAGCATCAGACATTCAATGCAAAGACCATCTACTACATGAATTAAGGATCAACCAATCACAGCTGCCTATTGCCATAATTTGACAGTCCATCCCTTAAAACCACCACCACCAACTATGTAACTTGATCACAACAGAGCATTGAAACAAGTGTATAGCTTCTTTGGCCTGTACTGACTCAAAAATGAAACCATGCCTATACCTATAATTAGAACTATTTATTGATTTATTGGTTTAATATGAGGGCTGGTTTTTTTTTCAAGTTCCGATGGACTGTATAAAAATAACAGATTGACATTCCAAACTGATTTTACTACTAAATGTTTGCTTGTTTTATTCTTATGTCTCAACATAATCTCCAAAACACCAGGTGAGTTAGCTGTGGTCGTTACGGCATGACTGCTGGCAGTCGCTCACATCCGGGAGGCGAGGAGGTTCGAATCCCCCCGCCGGCAACCTTGAAGATGGTCTTCTGTGGTTTCCCATCTTCCTTCCAGGCAAATGCCGGGGTTGGTCCCTAACTATAGGCCACAGCCGCTACCTTCCAACTTCCCTCCCCAACGGTACTTGTAGCTCACCCATCGGGTGTCCGTCTCGAAGCAGCTACAAAACTGGCGAGCCGAACATGTCCTCGGGCACTCCCGGCACTAAAAGCCATATGCTAAAAAAAAAAAAAAAAATCTCTCTCCAAAACGATTGAAACATTTGTCATATCGATACACCAGCTTTCCAATGCCCTCGGCAAAAACTTCTACCGCCACTGAGGTGGGTACTTCTGGACAGTTTCCTGAAGTTTTTCCTTTTTGGTGAGGCATTGCCGCCCAACCATGCCTTCAATTCTCGAAAAGGTGAAAATCATTCAGTGCTGGTTTGGACTCAACGGCAGATGGTCCAAAACTCCACACTTGAATTTTTTGATAAAGTCTATCGTAACGTTGGCACAGTGCGGTTGTGAATGATTTTTATACAGTCCATCGGAAATTGAAAAATAAAAATACAACCCTCATAGAAACAACTTAAGTTCGTCGTTCATCATGTCCTCAATTCAGAACATCACTTTTAACTTACAGAAATTCTCAGACCTTGCTCTGGAAACAACCTACATACATCACACAATTTTCCTCTGTATTGCTTTTCTTTACACACAGCAAAGGAAATATACTATGCTTCACCAAGAATTGTACTCTGAAGCATTATGTATTTTTGAGCTAATAGCAACAGTCCTTCATCCTGTAAATGATTCAAGAATGTGTATGTAATGCAAATGTCAGGTCCTCAATTGAGGATGCATTCATTTTGCTCTATGCCATATAAAGTTATTAAAATCTGCACACACTGTCTTGTTTTCTAATTATCTGAGTTTTTTCTTCATCAGAAATGTTCAGATGCCTACAAATAAATTGTGAACGGAAGGGCTAGAGGCAGCGAGTGCTTGACAGGCCTTGTTTTATCTTACTTGCTCTTTAAGTAGAAGTGTTTGCTTTAAGTAAATAGCAATAAACCATATTAAAACCACTTATTCCTTTCTTTATCTTTTATACCAATAGAACTTTATGTTAGGTAAAAAGCTTGTTCCTTTCTCAACTCAGTTTTAGCCAATAGATGCGCTTTGTGACCATCGGCACATGCAGAGAATTTCCTATGGGGAGGCAACATTTTTCAGGGAGAAAGTAAGAGGCCAGGAAAAATATTGTATGGTAATATAAACCAATACATCTCAAAATTTCAATCCAATACAATAAGACTTTCTTTTTTATCAGCTTATGGTTGCATTTTACAATTAGGGTCACAAATGTATTAGGTATATAGTTTGTGGTTCATAGCATTTAGAAAACAAAAAAATGGTACTATGTAGCAAATAAAATGGGATTAATATTAGACATGGTAGTTGAATCATTTATTGTCACATAACTACCAAATACGGTATTGTGGAAAATGAAGGCAGAAACTAAAGTCGAACCTGCCCTAACGGACACCCTTATTCAGCGGACACCTGCCTATACGGACATTTTTCCTTGGAACCGATTTTATTTTACATAAGACAAGTGTTAAAATAGCCTCATTTCAGCGGACACCTTGAAGTCCGGACAGCGGACATCGCCATCTGTCCCGTCCACTTGACTTAAGCGGACACTTCACATGCTGCAGGACATTTTTTACACCGGACCATGTCATCCTTTCTCTTAAAACCATTCTGCAGACATACAGAAATCCCTCTTGAATGTCTGTACTACACCTATATCGAGTCAAAGGAGAGAGAGAGTGAAATGCAGGCTACATCGCAACGCTGTAGTAGCCGTAAAGTTAATTCTTCTATACATTCCTCTTTCCAAACCTTTCGTTGTGGTGTTCTACCTACTGGTGTACATTCTGAGAATTCTAATTGTCCAGGATTGCTGCCAGTGACTGTTTACTCACGAGTTACCTGGGGATTTTCTTCCCTGCTTGCATCATTCTATTCATAACTCAGATTGCCACCGATAATCAGAAACGAAAAGTGACGACAATGAGGCAGAAGAAAAACAGGAAGATAATAATAATGTTATTGGTTTTACGTCCCTTTTAACTACACTGGCTTTTAGAGACGCCGGGGTGCCGGAATTTTGCCCCGAAGGGGATCTTTAACGTGCCAGTAAATCTACTGACACGGCTCCCTCGCATTTGCGCACCCTCAAATGCCAGCTGACTGCGCCAGGTTTCGAACCTGCAGCCTTGGGCTCAGCAAAACAGGAAGAAGTTCTGTCAGTAAAGCAGGGACTAAATATGCTCAAACAGATAAAGAATTTGTGTGTCACGCTGGACCGCGAGTACGGCGATAACACAATGGAACCATTTAGCAGACTTTATTCCCTTTTCGAGAATATCGCAGTTAAGAAAACATGTGCTAAATTTACACAGACAAATCTTAATGATTACTTCACGAAGCTGTAATGTTTGTAAATTATGTAACGTCACTTCACTTGTAATAACTCCCAAGGAAATACTTAAACATAAATGACTTAGAATAATCAAAGTAAATATATGTATGTTTATGTTTAAGGTGGATGTACTTTGCCGTTAAAATGTTCGATTATTTTTACAAACTTGTTTCAGCGGAAACCTCTCGTAACGGACATTTTCCCTCCGAACCTACGGTGTCCGCAGAAGGGAGGTTCAAATGCTAACAAAATAACCTGAGAAAGACCTTGGAAAACACACAAAGTAATTGTTGTTTTAATGGGCGGAACTACAAGGTCATCTGCCCCTAAAACACACAAACATTGTACATTTTAAAATATACAAATTTAAGACTAATCTTTTCACATCAACAATTAAGTTTATTTATTGACAACTTTTGTTTCACGGTTATGAACGAGATGCCTCCCATTAAAAAATCCTAAACACATGACCAAATTTTACCAAGCAATTAATAGGCCTATTTACACATTCGTTTTATCTTAACGCAGAAAGAGAATGATTCACTGCCAATTCAGAACAGTGGAAATCTGCTCATAAAGGTCATAAAATATGAAGTTACAATTAATAAATTTTGTCCATCTAACACAAATGCTAAAAATCACAAAACATCAAAAAAGTTCTTATAAAACATCAAGCCCAATGGGTTAATAGAGTTGGTATTGTTTATCTTCTTTCCCCCAAACAGAAAATGCACAATTAGTATATCACTGAATAATATTTCTACAAAAACAAGGCTAAACCTTCTTTGGTTAGAGCAAAGTCACTTTCATTCACCAATGATTTGGTCTCTCCAGTCTTACTCACTTTTCACACGCGATCCAAGTTTCACACAAATAGATACAGAAATTACATCAATGATTTCGGACTGCAGGGCGCCCAAACTTATTAGCATTTCACTCCACTGACTCATAACATTTATATCATATCCAAAGAAAATTGTCAATGATTTGGATGTGATTGAAATTTGGCTTGGGTTGTCATAAATATGGAGAATCTATGAATTTATGGTTTAAGTTATACATACAGTGGTTCAGTATTAAGAGGCAGCTGGGAACACACGATTCTGCCGGACAAATAGCACCGAAAGACTTTAAAAAATCCCTCTCGGCACGCCGGAAGGCGGAGGTAGGTTTCACTGGGCAAAAATAAATAAATTGAAATCACTAAATTTGCGAATTGTTATACACCAACAAACGTTCCCTTGCTTAGCAAACGAAAAGCCACATCTTGTCATAATTCTGAAATCATTTTGCTCACCCCTTGGCGAAAGGGTGGGTCATATCAAAAATTCTTTCAACCAAAAATTTTAGGTAATTTTTAGAGGAATGTTGATCAATCTAAACGGTTTTGATATTGTGCCTATTAAGGGTGATACTTTTTTCTTTCTCTCTAAAAATTCCATTTCCCACCTCTTTGGTCAATGGCTGGTGCTATCAAAATACTGGGGGATGAAAATCTGGTTACACAACTTCTCCATCGCCTATCTGAGTGATCTTCACCAGGCTATACGTCTGTTACGTGTTATCTTGTTTACATTTCTCAGAGTTGTTGATGTTTACATGGCCCTTATCCGAAGAATTCTATGAATTTTGAATGGATTCGGTTTTTCACAAAGAAAGTTCTAGCGATATTTCACTTTTTCGAAAAAGGCCTCGCATTTCCACCCCCATGGTCCGATTTTGCCCATTAACGAACTTGGCTGAGATTTTTACTGATTATATTTTATGTATAAGTGATTGGTGCAAAATGGCGGTAGTTATCGTGTCCACAAGGAAGTGATATAAACTTTTGAACGGACGGTGGTTTTGTGGTCTGTGGGATGTGGAACACATAGATGTAAAAACATTTGCCGGAAGTCGCAAAATGGTACCCATTTCAATAGGTAGCTTTCTCATGAAATCTACCTAAACCGTATCGAGAAAGATACCGTATGTGGTTTGGGAGAAAACTGGTGGAAAGTACGTCACATTTGGCAGCACCGCTTGCAAGCGTGAACCGGGGAACCACATAACGAGACGTGACTAACTAGTTTTGTATGTAAACAAGATAACACGTAACAGACTCGTAGCCTGTTGAAGATCACTCAAGACAGGCGATGGAGAAGTCGTCTAACCACACTTACATCCCTCTACTCTTCATCGCACACGCGACTTTGCAGTGGTGTTGTCAGATTGATTACGGAGTACGGCTTCCCCTGTTCGTGGCTCTGAGAGTACACACTGTATTGCATAAGATTATGTTCTCTACAATGGTGACAAACGCTTCCTTGAAAAGTTCATACGAGCGAAGTTCCAAAAGTAAGTTTCGTCATTGTATTGCACAATCAGATGGTACACCAGGTGACGCAAACAATCGCCAAAAGAATCCACACCCGTGGCTGGTTCAACGACGGAAGGAGCCTAATCGAAGGGGGAATCACGCATGCACAGAGCGCCGACGAAGAGAGAGGAGCAGCAGATAGGCGTGCCCGATATCATTAAAGTACAACTCACGATGGCAGGCAGACGTGTACTGACAATGGAAGTGCGGGCTGTTATCCGGTACGAATGGGCACGTGGGACTAGTGTGTTAGCCTACAGACCGTGTACGGTGAAGCGGTCATGTCTCATCAAATGGTCGGTCGCTGGTGTTACATGTTCACTGAAGGATGGCAGAGTGTGGAGGATGAAGATGGAAGTGGGCGTCCCTCCACAACAGTGGCTGATGAGGAGTGAATCGGACATGCCGATATACGCGAATAAAATTAAAGAGAACAATTTGTATGCTTCCAAGAACACATTGTCTATACCGTACCGTTTTCTTTTAGGTATTTCACTAATATTTCAATACTCATATTTTTGTATTTCTTATCTTGGAATATCAAAATGAAAAACATATTACACACACAACACGTCGCTATCGAATATACGAAATGCACGTGCAGCGAGCACCGTTAATAGTACAAGATTGCTTGATATGAGAGCAATGTGGATGAACAATCACTGGTGAGAGATGTCTCGCTTGCTGGCTGAATTCGCATCACAGAACTCCTGTTGCCATGGTTACCGCAGACTTCCGTTCCCCCTCCGGCCTTACTCTATCACCAAGGCAGGGACGTTCTTGCCATCACATTCATGTCTCATCAGGCTAGTTGAGCAACGCGGCAGTAGTTTCGCCACCATGCCGTGTCGTTTGAAGGTCCATGTTTATGACTATAATAGTATTATCGTATGGCCTCGGGTGCCGGGTGCAAGTTTTGTTATTTGACACCCAGAGGGCAGCTTGCATGTCGAATTTAGTTGTTCCTTGAATCACTATGGAAGTCAAGGAGGTTAGATATCTAAGCTCCTTGACTTTATAGCGCTTTCTAGTAGAGAAATGAGGAACTTTGTGTTGGCGGAAAATCCCGAGATTAATTTTGCCATTATGAACACGACCTACTGAATTCAAACGGGTTCTTTAAAATGCCAACATCGTATGACAAGTGTGTCGTCATTTTTGCCGCCTTTCAAAAATCACTTACCACGGCCAGGAGCAAACCTGTAAACTTGGAGTTAGTAATCCGACACGATAACCACTCAACCACCGTGGCAAGCTTGTTCATGACTTAATTGGTAACATCCAATACAGTAAAAATCATGTTTAAAAATCTTAATAAATTTAAAAATATTTATTTTTAAATCATTGTAATAAAGCAGGTGACACGGCAATTCAAACGCTTGAATGGAGAACAGCCACTGCTCCACACCCACGAAAGAAGACTACATTGCTCGTGCACCGGACATGGTGTTAGCGGATAGGCGCATAACGGTGCCAGACGTGGAGTCGATACTGCATGTTGGTTGTGCCCGGGCCCATCACATGCTCTCTCGGGACGTCACTTTCACACCAATGCTGAGGCTGTGCGACAATTCCATCGCAGGGCAGCGAGAGGTTTCTTCAAACTGATTGGACGCTATGACAAGTGTCTCAAAGTCGGTGCCGACTATGTCAATAAATAGTGCAATGTGTAGAGTTCATGATGCCATGGTGTATGTCGGTTTGCAATAAAGGGTACAGGGGGGGGATTATTTATTTATCGTATGGCTTTTAGTGGCGGGAGTGTCCGAGGACATGGTCAGCTCGCTAGAGACTGTAGCTGCTTCAAGCTGACACCCAAAGGGTGAGCTACAAATTCCCTTCAATTTCAAGTAGTTCCAACGTTCGCTACCAGATGTCACTGATAGCTAGGGGTGAACGTTGGAACTTTGATAGAGCGTTTCAACGAAATCTAACCTAGAAATTTAGCTTCACACAAGTTTAGTCTGTGGAAGAAAATCAATGACGAAACTTATTTTCGTAAAACTCAGTAATTCTTCTAGTTTTAATTTACTGGACGTGAAAGCCAATATACCATCTTTTTATTTTCGTAACATCCCTCGTAGTTGTCCTACATTTGGACTCTTTAAATTATGGCAACCCTAATTTATGTTGCATTTAAGTCAAGGGTCGCGACCAATCACGTATAATAGGCGAACTGTTGATGTCATCAATAATGAGCACACGTTCTCCTAATGAAAGAGGGAGAATTTATGAACAGGTTCAAAATGCTCTGGATACTTTACACTGCCATTTTCCGCGATATGAAGACTAAAACGAAAAGTTAAAAAATTCAATTATTGTAATTTGAAACACGGTCTTTCATAGAGTTTCACCGGGGAAAATCCATCGGAGTAAGGTCTGGCAATCCCGGGGGCCACACACACATCATGCGCTCACACATTCCCGTACTCGATGCTGGACTGCGACGAGCTGCTGGACAGGCGATACTGCTCGGGCACTGCCGACAGCTGCAGGCCTGCCGTAGCATGGGCATGGTATCGGGGCAGAGGAGAATAGAACTCCTCCCCTTCGTCAGCTGACGAAGGCGAAGGTGGCGACAGTGCGGCAGAGTCTTCTTGCTCCTGCAGCAGCTGGCGGAACTCTTGGATCGACTCGTTGAGCGACCACAGCTGAGACAAGAGCGACAGGTCCAGCTGGCGCAGACCAAACTGCGAGACAGACAAAATAAATATACTATAAATAAGCATAATAATACTTGCACAGTAATAGCAATGGTAATTTGAAATGTATCAAGATTTATGGCCAACTCTGGTTGGTTCCTCAGTTTGATCTAGGTTATCGGCCCCTAATGGTTTGGGTGATAGTGACAGATGAGATGAGAATGAAAACTATAACTAATACTAACTACAAACTAGAAGAAGAAATGGTAAACAAATAAAGGACAGGAAAAAATGAAATGCCCTGAACCCTCGAAGAATGAGGTTTGAGGGACTTGGAAGGAAGGAGAGCCATGAAAGGCAGATAGGAAAGGGGACAGGACCCGCCCCAAGGTCAGAGGGAAAACGAGACAAATCGGACCCAGCTCAGGAATCCCTCGTTGTCACCAACTCCCAAACTCACCAGCCGTGAGCCCTTGAGGGTGTAGCACTATCCTGGGTGCACCATAAGTGGTGGGGTTACACACACCCTGCCTCCTTGAGGGCCTTGTGCAGAAGGCAGGAGATAACATGAAAAGAAAAAGAAGGCTGACCCCTCGAAGAATGAGGGATTGGAAAAGATGAGACAAGGGCCTATTAAGGCGGGAAAGTGAAAGACTCCCTAGGCCTCGGATACCCTAATATCGCCGGGGTCGGAAGAAAACAAGAGTTGACCTAGAGAGGTCGACAGGAAAGAAGCCGTCGAGGAGCTCGGAACAAGTAAGTGGAAGCAATGCGGGACTCGGTTGGGGTCCCGTAGTCGCCAACCCACGTCCCACTAGATGTGAGCCCCTGGGGGGTTCTCAGTTTAGGGGCTGCGACAACGCGGTCATGTAGCCCCGTGTACTTTAGGTGAGCGTAGAATCTGTCTGATAACCGGTGTTAATTGTGTTGACTGTATTAGTGTGTGTTATCTGAAATTCAGGTAAGGACTACAGACTATCAATTTCAAGTAGTTCCTACCTTTGCTACCAAATGCTACCGTTAATGACACCTAGCTGTGAACGTTGCTAATAATGTTATTGGTTTTACGTCCCTTATAACTACACTGGCTTTTAGAGACGCCGGGGTGCCGGAATTTTTCCCCGAAGGGGATCTTTAACGTGCCAGTAAATATACGGACACGGCTCCCTCGCATTTGCGCCCCCTCAAATGCCAGCTGACTGCGCCAGGATACGAACCTGCAACCTTGGGCTCAGCAAGCGAGAACGTTACCCCTGAGCCACGCAGCCAGCCCGTGAACGTTGCTACTAGATGCCCCCGCAACCGGCGGCGAAAGTTGGAACTTAATAGAGCTTTAATCAAATCTAACGTACAGATTTAGCTCACACAATTATAGTTGGTGGTAGGTTCTTTTACATGTCATAAATCTATTACATGGGCCCCTTAGGCGTTACGTCCCCTCCGAAGGAAGGCATACTGAGGGATTTTTAACGCTCTTAAAAAATCCGACGATCTTGGGCATAGAAGATCAGCAAGCTACCAACTAAGCCACTACCGAAGCCGCCATATGGCCAACTCTCCTAATTGGCCAACACTTAAATTGAAAGTTTGTTGATCTCTATTTGAGTTGGAAATCTCTCTCTCTCCATGGGCAACTGGAATTTTAAAAAAGCTAGTGTGTGTATTTGTAAATTGGGAGATAGGACTGGGAAGGAAACGGACGTGACCTTCAGTTCGGAACCATCCCAGCATTTGCCTGGAGTAGAAGTGGAGGAAACCACTCAAAGGTAGGAATCAACGCCCTCTTCTCAGTTTTACCTCACGAGGCTGAGTTTACCCCGTTCCAACCCTCACACCAGAATTAAAATTTCTTGGCAGAACCGAGAGTCAAACCCGGACCTCAGGGGCGACAGCCACTACACCACAAGATGGTCCTTCCGGTGAGAAGAGCGAAGAACAACATTCTTCATCACGAAGGGAAACTGGAAATCCAGGCAAACCTTTCACAATGATCGTAAGTGGCCGAAGCATCCACGATATATACTCTGATTTACAAAAGGTGGTCGGTGAAAGCTGTCATCCGCTTGAAGTGTGTCTACCTGCAAGTCTCTTGGAATGTTATGAGTCACGATCTGCCTCAATGGCAACGCAGCATTTCCCCACGTGCTAGCTTTGACAGCTGTCAGCGACCATTATTGGTGATTCAGAGTATCTTATTATATAATACGCTATGTTTTACAAAACTCAAGCTCCTAAACCAGAAGAAGATAGAAGCTGTGGTTTGTATCAAAATCTTCCAAATCGTCTCAATAATACAGGGAAAATCTTGCATCTCTTGAAAAGTCTACGGAAAGTTTATGAAGTGCTTTTAAACAAATAAACAAGACGATAGCCCTGTCGCCTACAGCTCGCATAGCACTACAGCCAGGCGGGTAGTCTGTACACATGGGGCGCACACAACCCATTATGCGAGGGTTCTCGCACGGGTCCGCTAGTAGTAATAATTACGATAAATAGACCACCGGTTTTCCCTGTCAAAATTTCATTCCAGCAACACTCTCCACTATCATTTCATTTCATATGTCATTCATTTAATCATTGCCCCAGAGGAGTGCGTCAGGCCTCGGCAGCCGGTACAGTCCATATCCTCGCCGCTAGATGGGGGCTTCATTCATTCCATCCCTGACCCGGTCGGAGACTGGAAGCAGGTTGTGGATTTTCATTTTCAGACCACCGGCTGAACCGGGTACGCACACCCGCGATCTGCGCCAGTCACAGCCGGCTTAGCTTGGCGTGTTTATTCGGGCGCACATAGATAATGACGCTGTACGGACGCTATGTAACATGTAAAAATGTTGCCTTTTCATTTAATTACATAATTAAAATGAATACAGTACCGAAAATAAGTTCTTTTTCTTTTAAAATACATGTAGTGCTCGGATTTTTAGGTAAATATTTTTTTAATGTAAATACATATTTTAAGCATTTTTTAAAATACTGTTACGGCTGTGAGTTTGTTTTGTCGCTCGCCGCATGAGTCACAGCTCCCCCGGGCTGTGTGTGCTCTGCCTCAGTGTATTACGTGCGCGTTACGCAACGGACTGCGAAGTGAAAGGGATGGTCCAGAATATTCGTGACCCAGCCAGTGAAGGAAATGTCGAGAAGCCGTGTGTCCTGGACGATTCTAGAATTCATTGAGTCACCAGCCTGCTATATAAGCGGCTTCAACAGTGAGGGGACCGAGTTTTCTGTGGGTGGGTGTTTTACGAGCTAGTGCGAGCGTCTTTCCTGAGCGACAGAAGTGTGGTGACGAAGTGCCGTGCGAGTTACGAAATCCAGTGACATCGTTTCCCCCAGCTTGTGGACAGCAAAATAGCGTGTAGCGGAATATCGTAAGTAACTGTAGTTGGTGTACATGAGGAAGAGGTGCGGGTAGCTTCTGTCAAGGCCACCGGACTCATTAAGACGGTTTTACTTCTGTGGTTTGTTGAGAAGTGAAAGGGGCAAGAGCGCTCAAGGAAGAGACTTGAGGAAACTGGAGTAAGGTTCTAATTGCTTGTATTTGCTGTTGAGTGGTGTATCTTTCCTGCAAGCAATAAAGCTAACTTCTCTTTAAAGTAGTAATTGGTGTTGTGCTTTCTACCTTCCGCAATCCAGTTAACGGAATTGCCACTAGGGGGTGGCACGTAACAATATATAAATTCCTGCTTTTCACTTATTAGCACATAAAAAGACATAATATTTACATTTTAAAAATCAGTATGCTAGATCTCTCTGCATTTCTGTTCTCTGTTCCTTCAACAGAAAACCTGTGAATTAGGTTATCTAATCTTCATGCAGAGCGTAAGTTATGTCAGCTTGCAACTGTGTTATTCTTAACCTGTCGCCCCGTGCCACTCACTGCGGAAGCCAGGGATTTCCTTGCCCATAGCCATATTGCACCACGTGCCATACCTGCCCCTGCCCCAGCTGCCTGGAACCAGGGTCACATTCAGTTCATTCCTGGCACTGTGAAGCGTAAGGCAGTACTACGATGCCAAAAATAAAAGCAAGTACAAGTTATCGTCTGTTGCAGAATTTAAAGATAATTTGACTTCTGATGGGGGCGTTCTGTTCTGCCAACCATGTGGGAAAGCAATCAAGGCTGAACATCGATCTCCTGTTACAAAACACCTTAAAGGCAAGAAATATATTAAGTTATGCAAATGTCCACTTTACAATACAAAATTATTGTAAAGTGGACATTTGCATAACTTATCAAAATCAATACGGGAAAACTTGGAAAAATGACTAAAGTCATAGATATTTACAAGAAATATATTGCCGCAGTTTCGCGCCTTCAAAAGAAGTGTTTCGCGATAATCGTCGGTCATTTGTGATGGACAACCTGAAGATGTATCTCGTTGTGAATTGTAATTCTTCAGTAGTCAGTGAGACTTAGCATAAATTGCATTCGTGAGTAATGCATATTGTTTATATTCACATTAATATACTAATATATTTTACTTTTTTGTCACATATTTCAGATATTTTAATACATAAAAAATAAATATTTTCCCGATTGTTAGCACCTAAAAATCCGAGCCCTATACATATGTATGTATATCATGTATGTAAATCCAATTATCCGGTCCCAAATGATTCGGATAATTGGAATTCTACTGTATTAATCATCATCATCATCCTGAACCAACTCCAGTTGCCCGGGTGTGGTATATGTGGTATTTCACCCTGTCCTTGTACCACTCCTCCTACACCAACTTGTCCCAATCATGACCTCCTGCAGTACATCGTTCTTGACTGTATCTATCCGCTTCTTTCGTGGCCTTCCCACGGGTCGTCTTCCTTCTACTTTTCTCTCTAATTCCTTCCGCGTAGTTCTGTTTGGTGGCATCCTCTTCATGTGACCAAACCACTTCAGTCTTGAGATCTGGATCTTATTGAGGAGAGAATCATCTATTCCTACTTCTTCTTTAATCTTCTCATTCCTGATCTTGACCTTCCTGGTTTTCAGAATCATGGTATGTAGGAATTTCATTTCGGCTGCCTGGAGTTTAGAGTTATCTCTATTGGTTAGTGTTGTGGTTTCGAGACTGTATGTAAAAATCGGTGTATAATAGGACTTGTACAATGTCATCTTTGTTTTCATGGGCATTTGCTCATCCCACAGCAGGTGTCTTACCTGGTGGGAAAATCGTGTTGGCTTATTAATTCGATTATTTACCTCATGTTTTGCTAGGTTGTCACTTGATAGAATGCTACCTAAGTCCTTGAAAACTGGATCGCTGTCCAATTTGGCTTCATTTAGCATGACTATTGGTTCTGCTCCTTCCTCATACACTTTCATCGCCACCGTCTTTGTCTCGCTGTTGTTTAAAACATATTTCTTACACTCCTCATTCCAGCTTTGCAGCCTCTCACCCAGTATTAATATGTCTAAACACCAAAATTAAGGTATCCGCAAGAAACTGCCTCCTTCGCAAATTATCTGGTACCAGCTGGGGGACTCAAGCTCAAACAATAAGAACCACTGCTTTAGCACTCTGTTACTCTGCAGCAGAATATGCATGTCCTGTGTGGTATAGGTCGTGTCATACCAAGCAGGTTGATGCTGCATTAAATGAAACGAGTAGACTCATCACTGGCTGCCTGAGACCCACGCCATGTGATAAACTGTATTGTTTCAGGCATTGCACCCCCAGATATAAGAGAAGTTGCAGCTAAATGTGAGAGATCTAGGGTTGATGTGTCTCAAGCACATCCATTGTATAGCCTTCAACCAGCCCACTCTCGACTGAAGTCCAGAAGAAGCTTTCTTCACACAACTGAGTGCCTAACTGACAAACCTCAGTTCTTGAGGATTACATCTTGGTTGACCAGAAGCCCCCACATTACTCAGTGGATGGCTCCATCTGAAAGGCTCCCAGCAGGACATACAGAGGCTTGGACAACTTGGAAGTCTCTCAACAGATTGCGATCTGGGGTTGGCAGATCCAAGTCCAACATTCATAAATGTTTTTTTTTGCTGCGACTCGATCCTTTGTAAATGCAGTGAAGAACAGACTATGGGTCATCTGCTTCAGTGCAGTCTGTGTCCTATACTGTGCACCATGGAGGATCTGGTGAAGGCTACACCAAATGGACGTGACATGGCAAAATTTTGGTCATGCATTATTTAGAACCTTAAATGTACAAGTTTTGTCATTTTTGTTGCCCATTTTGTACATAATTTCTTATGTAATATTTTTGTTCCTGACACGAGTAAATAAATATGTGATATAAATTGGTTTGCCGATCATAACCACACACGCTCACCTCTCAATGAAAGTAAGAAAGCCGCTAGCAGATGTCTGATGTCAACCTCAAGAAGGGGGAAGGAAGAGAGTTTATATATAACTGGGGAGGGGGGCTGAAATTACCTGGGACACGTGGCGAAGGAGGCGCGCTACAACATCCGGCATCTGGGCTGCCCCAATCACTCGACTGCCTTCATCTGCAGTAACCACGTTACACTTCCTATGTGCGAAAAGGACCTACCTTATAGTTATTTTTCCGTCACTTATCCATAAAAAGCTCCTATAATTCTTTTAGCCCAAGGTCGCGGGTTCAAACCCGGCCGAAGTCATCGGAATTTTAAGAGCGTTAAAATCCCTCAGTATTCCTTCCTTCAGAGGAGAAGTAAAGTCGGCAGTCCCATGTCAGATTTATTGCATGTAAAAGACCCTTCCACTAATTACACTTGTGTGGAGCCAAAATTTGTAGGTTTGAATTGTTAACGCTCTACTAGTTCCAACTTTCGCCGCCAGATGCTGACTGCGATGCCGTCTAGTAGCAAAGTCCGCAAGACAACACACACTAATACAGCCATCACAATTAAACCGGTTATCAGGCAGATTCTACACACACCCATGAAGATACATGACCGCGTTGTCGAAGCCCCTAAACTATGGAACCCACCAACCAAATCCTATAATTCACTTGATCTGAACCGAACAGTGCATTCCAGCAATATGGACAGACAACATGATTTAGCAACGTGGGGCCTAAAAACTAGGCTATCGGCCCCTAATGGTTTGGGTGATAGTTAAAACGAAAATGAACCTCTAAGTAAAGCTAACTACAGATTCACGCACTAGAAGAAGAAATGGAAAACAAAAGAATAATAAGGGAAATAAAAGGCAGGGAATGGAAATGCCCTCAACTCTCGAAAAATGGGGAATGAGGGACTTGGAAAGAAGTAAAGCCACGAAAGGCAGACAGAATCAGGAATCCCTCGCGGTCGCCAACTTCCGAGCTCACCAGCCGTGACCCCTTGAGGGTGTAGCACTATCCAAGGTTGGGCTACACACACCCTGCCTCCTTTAGGGCCTTGAGCAGAAGTCGGAAGATACCATGAAGAGAAAAATATGATAATAATAACGATACTGGTTTTACGTCCGTTTTATCTACTGCGGCTTTTAGAGACACCGGGGTGCCAGAATTTTGCCCCAAAGGGGATCTTTAACGTGTCAGTAAATCTATTGACACGTCTCCCTCGCATTTGCGCACCCTCAAGTACCAAGTGACTACGCCAGGATTAGATCCTCCAACCTTGGAAACAGCAGGCAAGAACGTTACGTCTGAACCACGCAGCCAGTCAAGCTAAGAAAAAGAAGAGAACTGACCCCTCACAGAATGAGGGATCAGGAAAGACGAGGCAAGGGTCAATTAAGGCTGGAAATTAAAAGACTCGCCTTATATACCCTAATACCGTCAGGGTCGGAAGAGAACAAGAGTTGACCAAGAATGGTGACAGGAAAGATGATAGAGAGGAGTGGAAACAATGCCGGACTCAGTTGGGGTCCCCTGCTCGCCAACAAGTCGTGAGCCCCTGGGGGGATACTTAATAATTAATAATAGTAAATGATTATTGCGACAGTTTCATCTCTGAGAACCGGTCAGAGGTCACTTGGGTCCAGGGTCTAGACATATCTCTGACCTAGAATCACAAGTTCGCTCTAAGACATTGCCTATTAAAAGTTTAAGATGATGTATTCTTTCTGGATTCCGAGGTAAAAGCCAGATTTGAATGAACGGATTTTTTTTAAGCACTTCAACACTACAGCCCAGCCGCTGAGTGTCCGGCTCTGACGTTTGGCGATGGTGGGAGAAGAGGGGTAAAGTGAACAATATAGCCAACTTACAGCTGTTAATAGAACCTTGAAACTAGCCATAATTGAAATTCTTCTCTAGCGTCTAGGTGGAGGTCCTACACCCCATTTGCAATGTCATGCATCATTTTGTTATTCCGACATTTTGCGCTTACAAAGCCTAATCGCAGTGGAATTCCGCCTATGTTGGCGAATTCGCTTACAACCATGAAGAATGTTGTCACCTGTACCAATCAGAAGTATTCCCGGTAAGTCGGTCTTCAAATTTGATTACGTGCCGAGTGCGACCGTGCCAGATGCGACCCAGTAAAAATCGTGGCTGTAGCGACCCTGCTAGTAGCTTACAGTGCCCCATGCGACCCATTGTTTGAGAGAAGAATTGAAGATCTTATTTCCTAAGTGACGTAAATATATGAAATGCAAAACTTCAGAAATCGCGTTTTTGTTTCTTCGTTTAATTAAATTCAGATATGATCATGAATATAATGTAATTTCATTCATTACTTTAATGCACATCCTGACACTGTGTTTTAAAAATCTCCTATCATTGGAAATTGTGGTAACCGTCTCCTGTAAGTTGGAGTTAGGACATTTAGGAAATAAGTCATATATTGACATAAGCTTTGAGTGGCTTTTATGAACATTTTAATAGTTAAACACAAAAATACAAACTGATGCTCTACATATTCTTCAAAGTTAGCCATGGCCTTGATTTATCACGTGATGTCCAGAGAGCTATCGGATTGGTCAACATGGATAGAAGACACATTGGAAATAAATACACGTTGGAGTTACATCACTTTGCAAAGAAACTTAGTTCTCAGATCTCTGTTAATATGTGATATACGTCGTATTGCGACTTAAAACATTTGCTATACGTTGAGAGAACCTATAAACTGTCTTGCTTATGAAAGAAAAAACTGAAAAACCGTCAATTTTGGATTTCCGTCACTTTGGAAATAAGCTAAGCGGAATTTTAGCAGAGACAGATGTGTTAAAAATGCCCAGATTCCACCGATACATCAGTGCTTGGGTAGCTAGTGGCACGATGGCAAATTGGCGGGCCGCTTGCGGCACGGGTCGCATCCGGCACGATGCCTCAAATTTAGCTCTATGTCATCATGACTCTCTTCTGTGGCCAGATGCTCAGTGTGTTAGTGTAGGTTTGTTGTTTTATTGTCTTGTGTGTACACAATTACCGGTCAACTGTGTACAAGCAACTTACTTTAGTAATATGGTCAGCGGTTCGTCAGAATTAATTTGAAAACATGTGAAATATTTTATGTAGTCCACGTTGTTTTATATTTCGCGGTACAGAACCGGCAACACTGCCTCCCTCCCTCACGAGAAATGTCAGAGCCGGTCACTGGCGGCTAGACTGTAGTTAATGTTTCCTTCGGAAATAAAACTAATGGCATTTCAGAAAAATAATATTTTTTATTTAAAAATAAGTTGGTTAATATTAGAAATTCTCCTACAGTTTTAATAACAGACTCCGGAAAAATTGTCAAGGTAGAAAAGTTTTAAGTATTTGGAAGAAATGATTCAAATTAATGGACTAGACAAAGAAGCAAATAGAGCAAGAATACGAAATTTGGAACAAGCTCTTCAACTGACGAAAGATACCTATAATAAGAAATATCTTTCAATTGCAACTAAAATCCGACATTACAATACGGTAATTAAGCCCGAAAGTCTCTATGATTCAGAATGTATGCTTTCCATTAAAAAAGGCGAAATAGAAGAGCTCGAGATAAAGGAAAGAAGGATACTTAGAAAAATATTGGGACCATTAAAAACAGAAAGTGGGGAGTTCAGATACAGAAAAAACAAGATGTTCAGTAAAGAACATATAGCCTACTTTCTCCTAAATGTATGAGTATAGTTATAACTCGTTATTATCAAAGAGTATAATAGAATCACTTCTTGGTTGAAGACCTTAGAAACTATTTACCTCTACCAAACGCCACAACCTAGAAAAAAAACTACTACCATCATTGAAGAAAGGTAGATAAGAAGTATCTCAAGAATGTTATGGATCTGGAGACATAATCGACCGGACTGGCTGCGTGGCTCAGCGGTAACGTTCTCGCTTGCTGGGCCCTAGGTTGCAGGTTCGTATTCTAGCGCAGTCAGCTGGCATTTGAGGGTGCACAAATGCGAGGGAGCCGTGTCAGTAGATTTACTGGCACGTTAAAGATCCCATTCGGGCCAAAATTCCGGCACCCCGGCGTATCTAAAAGCAGCAGTAGTTAAAAGGGACGTAAAACAAATAACATTATTATTATTGTTATTATTACATAATCGACCTGCCGTGGGCAACATCCAACTTTGAGTTGAGGCATGTCTTTACACGTCTGGTTGTGCATGGCTTTCACAACCCTAATTGAATTAACAAATCTTTCCATGACCCTACAGAGACGTGTGTATACAAACTATGTGGATATTTTCGATTGCTATTTGCCTGAAATAAAAGTATTAATTAATAACCTGAACTAGCACCAACGGCTAGAATTCAGTTACTATGTGAAATCGTTTTGTTCTTTACTTCAAATAACATTTTCAAATAACGCACAATAGGCTGTTACAAACCCTTTAAAATAAAAAGTAAAAATTTATCGTAGTAGCATCTTGTCATTCTTCAAGTTCGATGCGCATAGAATGCCAATGGTATACGGTACTAACCAATGGAGTCCCACGTAGACCAGTCATGACATCTAGTGGAGAAGTATCGAACAATATAACCTTAACAGGGCGAGTGCATTCTATAGAGCATCCAGCATTTAGAAAAGACTGTGGGTCTTATGGGCTTTTACCTTTAACGGAAACCCCCCCCTACACTGGTTTTGTTACCTCACCTTTTATCATGAAGGAACTCTGAACATATATATTTTACGTCATAATAGCTTCCTACAATTATCTGCCAATTGATTACCATTGTTATTGCATACAAGTATCGTTTATATTACGTCTTAGTTATTTAAAAATTTACGAGGTTTGCACGCTGGAAAGAAGAGCCACGTCCCGCGCTGCATGCTCGCCCGGAGTGGAGCACGTGCTCAGTTCCGCCAGCAACATAAGTTTTGAAGCACTATCTGTCATTGGTGTTACTGTTGTGTGTCTTATTTTCTGTTCGATCGAATCGAAATGGCTGGTGTTTTGGTGAAACGAAAACGAGGTGAGACGCTGAGAAGTAAGGAGAGGATGGAGAATGTTACGAACATTATTTTAAACACCAGTTACTCCCCAATCTCCCGCCTCGGTCAGTAATTGTGCTTGACAATGCATCGTACCACAGTAGGAAGAAAGAGCGCATTCCGACAATGTCATGGAAACGGCAAAGCATGCGAGAATGGCTTACTTCCAAAGGTGTCCATTATGAAGACTACATGCTTAAGAAACATCTTATGGAACTTGTGACTTCCATCAAATGGAAATATGACGCCTATAAAATAGACGAAATGGCGAAAGAACTGGGACATGAAGTGCTTCGCCTACCTCCGTATCACTGTGAACTGAACCCCATTGAATTCGTATGGGCTCAAATTAAACGTTATGTAGGAATGAATAACACAACATACAAAACGAAAGACGTAGAAAAATTGATTCACGATTCTTTCGGAATTGTTTCAAATCAAAACTGGAGTAATTACGTAGACCATGTGAAAGAAATAGAAGTCAATATGTGGAAGGCAGATGAGCTGCAGGAAGACATTGAGCCCTTCATAATTCAGTTGGAAGATAGTTCAAGTGACACCTCTGATAATAATGACCGTGATAGCGACGTGGATAGGCTATGGAAGGGATCGAGCTACTGGCGGCCGAGTGAAGGATTACATGGTACGTAGAACGACTGGAAAGCCCAAATTAAATATCATTTATTGTTTTATTATTTTTATTTTATATTATTATTATTATTATTATTATTAGTTATATAAGTACTGTCTTGTCCCTCGTAAGAATACTAATGGGGAGGATAGAATCTGTTATATATTCCTATCGCGCGCAGGCTATTAACAACGAATGAACTCGTCATGTAGGATATGAAACAGCTCATTCATCAGATGATTTGTGCGAGGCATTATATTTCTTTATTCATGGAAAGTCCCGACGAGCACACTTTAAGGTTTGTTTACTTGGCCATGACCTTAATTAAGGTACAGTCCCAGCATTTCTCTGGAATGAAAATGAGAAACCACGGACATCCATATTCAGAACTGCCGACAGTGGGGTTCAAACCCAGTATCTCCCGAATGCAAGTTCACAGCTGTGCGCCCCTAACCGCACGACTAACTCGCTACAATATTACAAATATTAATCAAAACAACAAGAATAAAATTGAAAGAAACTAAATTAAGCCTAACTAATAACAAAAGATGATCAACAGTACCGTATTGCTGACGTAAAAATAGTTAACATCGTCAGCATACATACGAGAAGGAAGGAAGAGTTGTGCTCTCGACATCTATCAATCAGTAATGCAAAATGAATGTCGTTATTGGTTCTGTTCGCTTATCCAATACGTTAACACCTGCAAAACTGCTCCTTCCAGGGCGTGTTCTATTTCAGGGGTTGTGTTGTGTCGCTAACTTATGAAAGGGCAGTACTCGAAGCGCGTATGACGTCAGCGCTACCTCTGCCTAGAGCTAGCAACACTGTCGCCATAAGGCGCCACAGTCCTTTCTCAACGCTGGATGCTCTATAGCAACACTGTCGCCATAAGGCGCCACAGTCCTTTCTCAACGCTGGATGCTCTATAGTGGCCATAAGAAGAAACTTTTCAATAAAATCTTGAAGTTAATAAGTAGGCCGGCGTGCAGTTACCTTTTTGGCTGCTAGATGTCTCGAGCAAATCTGCTGGCGAATTAAGTTTTAATTAAATATATATTTTCCACCGTAATATGCAAAATATAACGCTTAATTTTAAAACGTCTGAATCATTACAAAACAATAAATATATAAAATTTCAAGCAAAAAAAAAAAAACTCTGATGGGGTTTGAACCATAGGCATATGAGTGATAGGCCAACGCTTTACCTCGGAGCCATCTATGCCAACGAACATTGTTCTATATAAAATGACTTACATATAACTTGTTAGCAAATAATGATTTAGACTAAACGATTTCATCACTGGAGTATATTATTTATATATAAAGCATTTCATACAAAGTTTATTTATTTTGTATCAGTACGCTATATTGCATGCAATACTCAAATTAGTGAAATATAAGTCAGGCACAAGATATCCGCTGCCATCTTGTCTTCTTACCGAGACGGCTCAGCTTTTTAAAATCACTTCTGCACTATAGTATTACAAAATAAACTTTTAATTTCGAACGTGCCTCTTCCTTTAGAACAGTTAAATCGATTCTCGGCTCGATAATCGGAACTGGTGGGTCCCATGATATGGATTATAAAGTTTGGATAATTCGCACGGCCGCCATCCTGAAATGGTACGCCGGATGACCTTGTAGTTTGGTCACAAGACGCGTCCTATATGAAGGTATGTTATTACCAAATTTGGTAGAGATCGGATGATTTGGTTAGTCGCTATTTGATTTTACGTTTTGAACATTTGAGTGGCCGCCATTCAGTTTTGGTAAAGATGGCGGCGATATAAAACATGACACTGAGGTGTCCTTTGCTTGTTCTACCTCTGTACCAAATTCGTTCAATTCGGTTTCACCGTGTTCGAATTGATAGGGGGGACAGACATTCAGAGTACATACACTCACACACACACACACAGACTCACACACACACACACACATACACACCCACAGACAGACACACAATTTTTGGCCCTGTAGTGATCTCATAAGTCTACTTTCATTTTCTGCAAAAATCGAAAGTAGGCTAAAAATGACAACCTCTACAAAAATAAAGAAATTGAAAAAAATCTACGATACGATCAGGAAAAGGAGGGTTAATTTGTTTGGACACGTAATGAGGATGAATAACACCAGACTCACAAAACAAATTTTCAGTCATGTATACAAAAGCAAGAATGGTAATCAATGGGTACAAAGTATAAAAAGGGATATGGAAGAGATGGAAGTAACAATCGATATTATCCAGGACAGACCACTTTTCAGAAAAATGATTTAAAAAATCAAGGATTTTCATGAGAAGGAAAAGAAGAAGCGGGTTAACGACTGGACGGAAGAGAGGAGGAGGAGACAAAGTGAAGTAATGAAGAACTACTGGAAGGCAAGGAAGGATAAAGGAAATAAGAGACAGTGAATTCAATGGGTTGTTTTACGCGGTCCAAAGATGGACAAAATCGAGGAAAGAAGAATAAGAAGAAATTTGTTAAAAGCTATACGACTGGAAACCTGAGCTGTGCCTCAATGAAGTTCAAAAAGACTTGGATTCCGCTGGGATTTCTGACCTTGATGTTCAAGATCGGTCGAAATTTTGTAATATTTCAAAGTCTTGGCCCACCACCCAAAGTGTCGGAAACCCCTCTCACTGGAGAGAAAGAAAATATTATCGGCCGAGCTCAAGATGTATTATTGGGAACGAAAGAGAGCATCAAAGAACAACTAGTCATAAGCGCTCTTTAGTGGGAACTAGGTGTCAGTGACATCTCGTAGCGAAAATTGGAACTACTGTACTTGAAATTGAACGGAACTTGTAGTTCACCCCATGTGTGTCCGCATTGAAGCAGCTATAGCCTTTGGCGAGCCGAACATGTCCTCGGACACTCGCGGCACTAAAAGTCATACGCTAAATAAATAAATAAATAAATAAATAATTAAATAAATAAAAATAAATAAACAAATAATAATGATAATACCCAAAGGTTATTTGACTACTTCTGGAACAAAGAAACAACTAGGCTACATCATGGATTAAAGAAACTCGGAAAGACCTTGAGAGATCTAACATCCCAGAGGCCCAAATGTTTGAAAGGGATACTTTTCGAAACAGTACACACAATTTGTAACGGTTTCATGACGAGAGACGAGCTACAAAAACCGGAAGAGCTTGGACGGCCGAACAACGGGAGCAGCACAGCGATCGTATGAAGGAGTACTGGAGGCAGAGGAAATTACAACTAAAATAGTGAAATTGTAGCGTGATCCTAAGAGGTAAATTCTCAAGAAAAACAAAAACAAAACAAAAAACAAACATAAAAAGATAAAAAGAACCATCCGAAAATTGGTAGCAGCTGTAAAGACGGTGTTTAGAAACTTCTCAGAAATCTAAACCCATACCGAAAATATCTAGAGCGTAAATATTTTACGCACACCGTTTTAGAATGCCAGCCGAAAGAATTTCGAAACGTTTCATGTCCTACTTCGTAAGCCTTAAGATGTTCTCGTCGTGGCTGTTAAAAGTCCATCTAAGGACCCGGGAGCAGATTCAAGGGGAAGGGGGTTGGTCACGGGGATCATGACCCCCCCCCCCCCCCCAAACGGAGACCAAATTTTTTTGCAAACTCAAAAAACGAAAACACAATAACCAGACAAATAAAACTTAACGAATTTTAACTGAAAAAAGTTTTTTTCATTTTATTCATTACTGAAAATATCTTTATTGCAATTATTATTTCTATTACAACTGTACATATTTACAAATTCATACCCGTTATATAAAAACGATTATTTATGTAACAAAATCAACTTGTCTATTTTGTTTAGTAAACCTTGTGATTACCGAATGGATGTTTATAGTGATGTCACGATGAATGTACAGCAATGCACGGATAGGAATTTGGGGCTTTTTTCGCTCCAAAAAATTTTGCCGACGTCCAAACTGCAAGCTTGGTTGGCAATTTAAGCTGTGACTTTCTCCCTTTGTCGGTACCAACCCGACTTGCCGAAACTGTAACGTACCTTGATACTTTTCTGGAAGCTCGATGTAGAAGTCGCAAAACACGCCTTTCAATGTGTACGAATATTTTTGGTGCGCTAAACGCATCAAATTTCTATCCATGTAGCTTGCAAAAGAATGGTCTGGTTATGTACGTTTGGTTATTTTGTGATTGCGTTTTTAGTGATACCATTTTTCTTTAAATTTCGATTCTCTGACCCCTCCCCCAAAGCCAAACTCTAGATCCGCGCCCGTAAGGACTTCTCTGAGAATTGAATTTTAGAATCAGACGTTCAATTCTGACCACAACTGAAACAAAAACTCAGAAGCTTGTTCACTCGAAAGCTCACTCCGATAGTGTAGTGGGCCCTCATAAGTCAAACAGTTAAGATTTCGTGGTCAAATGATAATGTGTGTTATAATGTTATAGGCTTAACATCATTTTGTGACTTTAGTGATAGCGAACGGGCCGGTAAATGCACTGTCGTCGCCTTTCAACACCCTTAATTGCCATAGGACTGAGCAGGGAACGACCCATTCTCTAAACTGAAAGGTTTGAAGGTCAACACTTATCCAACTGCACCACGCAGTCAGACAATACAGCAGAACATCGTTTATCCGGACGTCAAACAACCGGAACGTCAATTAATTATCCGGACAAGCATAAGAAAAGACGGAGCAGCGCGCGCTTACTGTTATGCGGAAGTGAGTCGGTTCTCGTTGTAGTCTCTGTTGTCTCCTACCGTTTGGTTACACTAGAATGTTTCAACGTGTTATAAGAGCTAACTTTAACTTCACTACCATAATACTGCCTAAGTGTTTGACTGTTGTTGTTTGAGTCTTCAGTCTTTTGACTGATTTCTCTCCATGCCTCCCTGTCCTGAGCTAATCGTTTCATCTCTACATAGCTACCACACCCTACATCCGAGGCAATCTGTTTAACATATTCGAACCTTGGTCTACCCCTACAGTTCTTTTCCTCGACCCTTCCTTCCATAACTAAGCTTGCTATTCCTGGGTGTCTTAGTATGTGTCCTACCAACCTATCTCTGCTCTTCATTAGCAGTCGCGAGAAACATCTCTCCTCTCCCACTCGTCTTAATACCTCTTCGTTTGTAACCCTACCCACCCATCTGATCTTCATCATTCTCCCATCACACCACATTTCAAACGCTTCATTTCTCCTCTTTTCTGCTGCACCAATAATCCAAGTTTCACTTCCATAGAGCGCCACGCTCCAGACAAAGGCCTTCAAAAATGACTTCCTAATCCCTAAATCTATATTCGATGTCAACAGATTCCTCTTCTGTAGAAATGCTTTCCTTGCCTGAGATAACCTACTTTTTATATCCTCTTTACTTCGTCCATCACTGGTTATTTTGCTTCCTAAGTAACAGAAGTCTCCTACTTCCTTTAGTTTTTCACCTGCCAATTTGATGTCCATAGAGGTTTCTGATTTATTTCGGCTGCATTCCAATGACCAAGATATTCCAACTTGAGCAAGGACAGCCTCACAACTTTGATGTAAAATGCATTTTCGTAAGAAGGCCTTAATTTAGTGTGGATCATTTGCGATACGTGTTACATGTATGTGACTGGTGACGTTTTGGTGTTAAATCATGTAAGTTGTCAACACCGAATGTGGCGGCCAGGTTGGATTTTTAGTAACTTATTTAAGCTGCTTTTGACTATACAGTACGTGAGTGGCTTCTAAAAGGAAAAACGAAATCGCAATGTTTTATGCGCGATTTAGCTGCTAGGGAAAGACGAGGACATCTTGCGCAAAACAATACATAAAAATTAAAATATGATATCTAGTGTACAGTATATATATCACCATAATGTATTTTGCAAAAATGAGAAAAAAGTAGACTTATGAGATCGATCCGGGCAAATGTGTGTCAGTCTGCCTGCCTGGCTGTGTGTGTGTTCCCCCCAACGGCCCCTATCAACTTCTAAACGGCTGCAGCAATCAAAACCAAATTTGGTATGAGTAAAGATCTATACCTGAATATCTCAAGCCCATATTTGAAAATGATGTCAGTGCTACCAACTGCTGAAAAACCACAATTGAAATTTGAGCTCCATGTTGGATATCTTGGAAGGTACGCAATGGGAGCTATTCCAAAATTGGCACACATGTAGAAAATAATATTTCAGTTTAATTTTCAGGAGGCCATGCATGACAGTGTTGCCAAAATGATTCTAAGCCTGCTGATAGGTCCAATTTTAAATGCATATAACTTCTACACTATCAATGGGATTTCAACCAAATTTCGTATGCAATATATATATATACATAAACAGATATTACTGAACATATTCGTAAGAGCCAACAGGGCTGCCAACTGTTAATAAATGCACTGTCTCTTGTTTTTATCCAAATATCAATATATCAGAAAAAGTATGCAAGCCGACAGCTTTATACTATGCACACGTATAGTACCTGATAGGTCCAATTTTAAAATGCATGTAACTTCTATACTAACTAATGGATTTCATTTAAAATTGGCACAACAATAGACCATATTATTTCAGATTATTTCTGACCAATACATGCATGACATTGTTGCCAACATGATTTTACGTGCGTTGTTAGATCCAATGTTAATTGCATGTAACGTCCATGCTACCCATTGGACTTCGACCATTTTTAGCCTACTTTTCACATTTTGCAAAAATGAGGAAAAAGTAGACTTATGAGATCGATCCGGGGAAATGTGTGTCTGTCTGTCTGTCTGTCCTTCTGTCTGTCTGTCTGTCTGTGTGTGTCCCCCCCCCCCTATCAACTCCTAAACGGCTGCAGCAATCAAAACCAAATTTAGTATGAGTAAAGATGTGCACCGGAATAGCTCACGTCCATATTTGAAAATGATGTCAGTGCTACCAACTGCTGAAAAACCGCACTAGAAATTTGAGCTCCATGTTGGATATCTTGCAAGGTATGCATGGGAGCTATTCCAAAATTGGCACACATGTGGATAATACTATTTCAGTTTAATTTCCAAGAGGCCAACCATGACAGTGTTGCCAAAATAATTTTAAGCCTTCTGATAGGTCCAATGTTTAAATGCATATAACTTCTACACTATCAATTGGATTTCAACCAAATTTTGTATGTAATATCTGTACATAAACAGATATGACTGAGCGTATTCTTAAGAGACACCAGGGGTGCCAACTCCTAATAATTGCTCTCTCTATTTTTTGTTATCCAAATACCAATATATCAGAAAGTATGCAAGCCAACAGCTTTAAACTATGCACACGTATATTCTGACATTTTAGATTAATTTGGAGTAACTTATATACGTCAGTTCTACCAACATGATTATAAGCCTGCTGACAGTACCAATTTTTAAATACATGTAACTTCTATACTATCAGTTGGTTTTCAACCAAATTTCGTATGTGCTATGTGTACCATAACAGATATGACTATACGTATTGTTAAGAGCAATCAGGGCTGACAACTGTTAATAAATGCTGTCTATATTCTTTTTACCCTAATATCAATATATCAGAAAGTATGCAAGCCAACAGCTCTATACTTTGCACACGTATAGCACCTGACATTCTAGATTAATTTGGAGTAATTAATACAAGGCAGTGCTGCCAACATGATTCTATGCCTGCTGATATGTCCAAATGTCAAAATACATGTAACTTCTATACTAACAAATGGATTTCATCCAAAATTGGCACAACAAGATATCATAATTATTCAGATTATTTCTGACCAGCACACGCATGGTATTGTTGGCAACATGCTTTTACGCGTGCTGATAGATCCAGTGATTAACTGCATGTAACGTCCATTGGACTTCAACCAAATTTTGTATTCTGTACCTTAAGAGGTGGAACTAAGAATATATTCAGTCACCAGGGCTGCCAACTGTAGTGCTCTATTAGGCTACATTATACCAGGTATATTTTGAACTAATTAGATATTTCGATATTACCAACTTAATTTCGTCATTATTCTAGATAGGTTCATATACTGTAGAATAAGCATTGGCATGAAAAGTAGGCTGTATAGTTCTTCACGGAACTTCTTGTTTTTATTCTGTACCTTAGAGATGGAACTAAGAATCGGCTATATTCAGTCACCAGGGCTGCCAACTATAGTGCTCTATTAGGCTACATTAGGATATATTATGCCAGGTATACAGCATTTCGCACTAATTTTAAATATCTATATTACCAACTTAATTTCGTCATTATTCTAGATAGATCCATATAGATTAATCATTGGCATGAATCTTAAATTTTAAGAAAAGTAGGCTCTTTAGTTCGTCACGGAACTTCTTGTTTCCTATGAAATAAACGCATGTTCGATTATCCGGAACACTTTCAGTCCCAATTAGTCCGGATAAACGACGTTCTACTGTAACTGGATCATGTAGCGAGAATTGAAATATCAAGGGACTTTCAGTCCCATTTGCAACTTACTTAACAAACAAATAAATCCTATTTGACACGTTTCAGCGGCGATCATATTTAGAGCAATTCCGCACGGAAGTGAAAGTTAAGTGAGGAACCAGAGGAAGGAATGCGGCTCGCAATATGGTTATTGGCTTTTAAAAGTGCCTGCTAATAGCTAGAGTTGTAATCTGGAGAAAGTGGTTCCTACTGCTAACTGGACGTGACAAGTCGGCATTACGCATTGCAGCGCTATGGAACATTCTTGGGTAAAGAGAGAAGACTCTTGGGTAAGATTCAAGAATATTTTTGTGTAAAGACAAACCTCTTGGGTAAGATTCAAGAACGTTTTTTGGTAAAGAGAAAATTCATGGTTAACATTCAAGAACATTTTTGGGTAAAAAGAAAAAAAAATCATGGATAAGATTGGTTGGTTCCTCAGTTTAGGGGCTGCGTCAACGCGGTCATGTAGCCCCGTGTACTTTGGGTGTGTGTAGAATCTGTCTGATAACCGGTGAAAATTGTGATGACTGTGTTAGTGTGTGTTATCTGTTTTTAATTCAAGTATGGACTGCAGACGATAATTTCAAGTAGTTCCTACTTTCGCTGCCAAATGCTACCATCCACGACACCTAGCTGTGGACTTCGCTACTACTACAGTACTGTTTGTAGAAAGTGAAACAGCAAGAACAAGAGATGTGACCACATTGCACTTTATACCACAGATTAGGGACATGACAATACATTACTGATTAGAAGGACAGTCCGGTACATGCACGTTGACGGTCGATCTTCAGTACGGCGTCGCGAGCCATCACGTGCTGCACTCAGAGCCGCTAGACGTCGTGGCATGGAATCATACAGCGCTTGAATATGCTGCTGGGGAATACCATCCCACGCGGTTTGTAGGCGCGTCCACAAAGCATCAACAGTGGCGGCAGGTGGACTTGAACGAACAAGTTGCCGACCGACCATATCCCAGACATGTTTGATGGACGACATGTCAGGCCAGGTAAGCAGAGGTATCCATCGTTCTGCGAAGAAGGCTTCCACATTTCTCGCCACATGCGGGCGGGCATTGTCCTGCAGAAATATGGCCCGTGGAACAGCCTGCAAGAGGGGCAGTGCCGCGGGCTGTAAAACTTCCCTGATGTAGCGGTCACTGTTCAGATTGTCCGCAAGACGTACGAGGCGCGATCGCCTGTTATAGGCAATTGCGCCCCAAACCATTACACCTGGTGTTTGTCCGCTATGCCGCTGAACAATACAGTCTGCCTGATAGCGTTCTCCACGGCGGCGTCGAACGCGTATGCGGCCATTACTGCAGGACAGGTTGAAGCGGGACTCGTCCGAAAACACTACATTTCGCCACTCAGCCTGCCAGTGTCGGCGTGCACGTGCCCTTTGTAGTCGGAGGCGTCAGTGGTTCCCAGTCAATGGAAGCCGACGCAGTGGCATTCGTGCTACAAGTCCAGCCCTCAAAAGACGGCGCCGCACCGCCGACGCAGACATGTCCACCCCCGTTGCAGTGCTCCAACGTCGAGCCAACACCGAGGACGACGCTGTTCTGTCCGATAAGGCTATGAGGAGAAGATGGTGGTCGTCTCGCTCTATGGTCACATTGCGTCATCCTGTATGCTGTCGTCACTGTGTACGGCTCTCCTGTCTCCACTGGATCCACATAAGCCTAACTATTGACGCAGCTTGCCCTGTACGAGCCGTAACGTCGCGGAACGACAGACCCGCCTCCCGGAGCCCATGCATTCTGCCCCGTTCAACCGCACTCACATGCTGATAGTCCACCCTGTGATGTCGGCGAGGCATCGCTGCATTTGCTTACACGTTTCCACTTGGTATGACGGCCCCACGCCGACAGAACTGTGCGGAACCCTGACCTGTCCGGTCCCACGACAGAGGGCACTGGTGGGCCAATGTGCACGCCATCTCTCTCTGCGATTTCTTCTGGGTGTTTCACTTTCTACAAACAGTAGTGTAGATGCCATCGCAACCAGCAGCCGATGACGAACATTGGAACTTAAGAGCATTAATCAAACCTAACCTAAAATTGTTGGCCTCGCAGAAGTGTAGTTAGTGGAAGGTTCTTTTTCATGCCATAAATCTATGACATGGGACCGCCAGCTTTACTTCCCCTTCGAAGGAAGGCATACTGAGGGATTTTAACGCTCTTAAAAATCCGAAGACTTCGGCCGGGTTTGAACCCGCGATCTTGGGCATAGAAGCTCAGCATGCTACCAACTACGCCACCGAAGCCGCTCATGGATAAGATTCAAGAACATCTTTGAGTGAAAAGAGAATATTCTTGGATAAGATTCAATAACATTTTTGGGTAAAAAGAGGAAATTCTTGGGTAAGATTCAAGATTTAAATTATCATTCTTTTCATCAAATACCCTATGTAGTGTAAGTTAAGCAAAGCAACCAAAGCTGACAAAGGGCCGAAAACATGTCACATTTAAGAGGATAACATTTTAAGAAACAACAGTTGTCAAAAGTGAATTTATTTTAATTAACGAACTTAATATGTATAAGTAACGCATTATCCATTATGGTTAATGTTTTTGCATCATAAGATTCAAGAACATCCGCGGCAGTATTAAAGGTGCCGGGACGTCTTCAATAGACTGTGTACCGCTTAGTTGAATGGCTTTTTAGTCTACGCGTGGCGAAGACAGATCCACGGTCTTTAATAGTTATAGATCTTCCTGTATTCAATAACATACATTCTTATCTAGACTTGGCAACGTCACACAAATAAACATTGCACTGACCTCAGAAACCACATAGGAACAAAAGGGGGGGGGGGGGGAGAAAGGGAAAAACCAGTTTCGTCCAGTTAACACCCGGGTTAGTCGACGAACACTGGTGCCAGAGTGAACACGAAACTGCTCGAAGTTCCAGTAAGGAAGACAAACCGGATAAGTATCAGCCTGTATTATTACAGTTGGTTGGTTGGTTCCTTAGTTTAGGGGCTGCGACAACGCGGTCATGTAGCCCCGTGTACTTTGGGTGTGTGTAGAATATGTCTGATAACCGGTGTTAATTGTGATGACTGTATTAGTGTGTGTATCTGTTTTTTAATTCAAGTAGGGACTGCAACTTTGAATTTTCAAATAGTTCCTACTTTTGCCGCCAAACGCCACCGTCAACGACTACTAGGCCTAGTTCAGAACTAGCTACTAGACGCCACCGCAGTCGGCTCTTGGCAACGAACGTAGCAACCTAAGAGCGTTGTTTATATTCTTAACCTATCCAATTTAGTTTCACACAGGTGTAATTAGTGGAAAGATCTTTAACATGCCATAAATCTATCACATGGGACCGCCGGCTTTACTTCCCCTCCGAAGGAAGGCATACTGAGGGATTTTTAACGCTCTTATTACAGTATAACCATAGTTGATTATGTATAACCATATAATCACCCCAAACAGACAAACTCCGGATTTTTATCACCATTTTAGCATTTCACCTAACATTAGATATACTACATTTAGCATACACCGACAGTTGCATTACCAATACTGCAACTAAATAATTGTACATATTGTAAATATTTTTCACCTGTATTCTCAAACATAGATGTTATAGCCGAAGTGTAATGGATCTGATGATGATCGCTTGACGATCGAAACTGGTCATCCTAGTGTATTTATTAATCTCATGCAATTTATTTCAGGATTAGGGCACAACCCAGCTCTTTTTGGGTGCATTCGTGTTGACCGACTGAAAAGCACCAAACTTTTGTTTTGTTATATTTGGGTTACGAGTAGAGGTATAGTTTTTTCGCACTAATTTTTGAACGATTTGGCGAGAAGGATACTAATTTTCGCGTTATTTCGGAAATAGATATTGCTCTATCGCTTTAATTTCGCTTGAATGAAATTCTAAAATTAAACATTAAATGTTTCATTATTGTAGTTCTGAATTATTTATATGAATGGTAGATGTATAAATTACTAGTAAGCATCCAATATTATTTTATTATATTCCTGATTTTGCATTAATTTTAATGCTAGCAGTGACTGAATTATTTCAACTTATTGAATCTTTGTACGCTCTTATTTTTCATATATTATCATGAAACAAAATTTCAAGCTCGTTATTCACTACAGATTTCGCTGTAATATCGCGCTTATCGCGAAATAATTGAATTTCACTTTGAAATGGCCTTATCGCTTTAATTCGCGAACATTATAGGCTATCCTTAGTTTCTTAACCAGAAACATATGATTCGTAAAGAAATCGCAAAATCGTTTCAAAATATGTTTTTGTCGCGTTTATGGTTAATGCGCAAAAAATCATGCCTCTAGTTACGAGTTTTACAGTTGTTTTGACACATCACACATTATGTGACAGTGGCTTGGAGAAACTCTTCATCCTGAGAAATGTCCCTGGGAGGAGAGATCGTGGTCGAACTCCCAACACGCTGGACGGAGGTTGGTTGGTTGGTTCCTCAGTTTAGGGGCTGCGACAACGCGGTTATGTAGCCTCGTGTACTTTGGGTGTGTGTAGAATCTGTCTGATAACCGGTGTTAATTGTTAGTGTTAGTGTGTGTATCTGTTTTTTAATTTAAGTACAGACTGCAACTTAGAATTTATCAAATAGTTCCTACTTTTGCCGCCAAACGCCACCGTCAACGACTACTAGGCCTAGTTCAGAACTTAGCTACTAGACGCCACCACAGTCGGCTCTTGGCAACGAACGTAGAAACCTAAGAGCGTTGTTTACTTACTTAACCTATCCAATTTAGCTTCACACATGTGTGGCTCTTTAACATGCCATAAATCTACGACATGGGACCGCCGGCTTTACTTCCCCTCCGAAGGAAGGCATACTGAGGGATTTTTAACGCTCTTAAAAAAATCCGACGGCTTCGGCCAGGTTTGAACCCGCGATCTTGGGCATAGAAGCTCAGCATGCTACCAACTACGCCACCAAAGCCGCCGCTGGACGGAGGTTAACCCCCTCTTAATAGCAGATAGCGTAGGGTGCAGAAGATCGTAATACAGCCTCCTCGTAGATTACTATCCTTAGGACTGAGGGAACGATAACAGAAAGAGATTTGTAGAAAAGCATAACTTAGAAATCGTCTAGTATATCACTAATGATGAGTCCAGTCCGGATGTTCAGGCAGTAATAGGATGGACTGCAACACGTTATAGACATTTCAGTTGGTATAGAATACAGGGGTGTGCAAATTATTAGACTCGACGTCAGTTTTCCAAAATTACATTTATACTTTTCACTGCTTAATGCACTAAATATGTTTGCAAAGCGGTGAAATTCCTTAATTATAGTCTATTTAATTTTAAGAAACTCAAAGTTAAAAAATAAAATAAAATTAGAATTCCCACTAACAGACGAGCTTTGCTACTGCAAAATGCCACAGGTTTTGTTTTGATTACTTCACTCTACTTTTTGTGTAAATTTAGAGCTGAAAGATATAGGGTCTTTTTTACTGATGATCCGCTCTTGAACTATTCAAAGATTCATGAACCATAGATTGAAATCACCTGACTTAGAGGGTACATTCCAAAGTCGAAAAGTAGAAAACGGACCAAGCTCAGGTATCCCTCGGAATCCCCTATTCTAAAAGTTTCCAGACGCAATTCCTTATGAGTAAGGTTCGGAAGTTAAGGAAAAATCATATTTCTTTCATGAGTTTGTTTTGCTCGAAAACTGAAAAATAATTGCGAATGATAAATCCCTGACCTTGTTAAAAAAAATATTTTTTTGCCTATAAATGCATATTTTGGCAATTTTCATGGCTTTTGACATTTTGCTCTCTTTAGTGATACAAAGTCATATTTGGTTATATTTTGAGCACTTTTGTTTAAATTTTGACAAGGTACTTATTATCGGGTTGGAGTTTCAAACTCGGGATTTCTAACTGTTGCTTTAGATATATATTTTCTCTTTATTCCCAGAATAGGCAGGTAACAGATAACAGGACCTGATTTCGAGAAGAAAAAAAGCTTCTGTACGGATGTCCCATCGAGTAAGATGCCACTCCAGGAGTCAAATTTAGCACAGAGCAATTAATAAACAAGGAAACTCATAGTTATCTCCCGCCCAGTTCGGCCTTGATGGGTCCGGTAGGCTATATAATGTAGCAACTCTTATCAGTCTGCTGTATTATCGCGTTTTATGTTATTACTACTCCAATACTTGCTATACATCCTTAAAATGCATAGGTCAGAGGTCATCTGCCTATGCATAGGTCATATTTTTCCGTTTTTAAGTTATATTCAGCTAGTTTGCTTGCATATTTTGTACTTTCAAAGGTCTTCAACATCCGTACCCTATGAGAAAAGGTGTAAGTCCACGGAGGAGGAAACATTACTAAGTAGGGTAACAAGAGATGCCAGCAGTTGGTAAATAAAATGATTTTCAATAAAACATATTGAGTGGTTTAAATTCATAATTTGATTCTAATAATT
This sequence comes from Meconema thalassinum, assembly GCA_946902985.2. Lineage (NCBI taxonomy): Eukaryota > Metazoa > Arthropoda > Insecta > Orthoptera > Tettigoniidae > Meconema > Meconema thalassinum. The sequence goes on along the minus strand of OX336399.1, from coordinate 46,330,353 downwards.
TGCACACATCGGTATATTAAGACCAGGCTCTTTCCTCGTATCAACATAACTCAAGATTTTGTTAAGCCAAATGTATTTTAAAATCCCCTTACGTTTGGAGATATCGATATTCAACACTGTATGTTAATTTATCTTAATTTTTGATACCTCAAGTCAAATGGTTGTTATTAAGGCCCGGATGTTGATGAATTGCCATCTTTTTACTGAGCTGTCTAAAACAATGCGGAAGTACAGAGAAACTCCGGACGTGCCATCCCGTCTTCAAATATGTCATTTTTATTTTGATTTTTTTTTGCATTTTTTGCTATTTTTCCATTTTAAGAGCATTTTCTTGAGTTTGGTAGATATTTTTGGTCTTATTTTTAGAGAAATCGGCCTTATAAGGTCTTTTTTTCTTCAATTTGGTCATGTCACAGCTTTATATGAGAGAGTTACGTCTCTCAGAGTTAAGAAGAAGCTAGTAGCTGATACAAGATAATTTAAAATATTGAACTATTGATTCCATTTCCTTAAAAACACGGGTGGAAACTTAGCAACAATCGTGGCGAAATTGCTGCGGGTATTGCATCAAAACTGAAAAAAGTGCTGGACAGAAACACCGGGTATAAAACTGCTTACCAATACAAGAAACCATATACAGTCACCACGTGACAAATGTACCCTACTTGGTAAGTTTCTCGCTTTTACCGCTAGATGTCATATCAGATAGCTGGAGTTGCCAATAGAGAAGCCAATTACTGGAATTGCCAAGGGTCGAAAATGTAGGCAGCAGTCATCTAAGGAGTACAACATAGCACCAAATATGGGAAATATATGAATAAATACGCCAGAATATGTATTTATTTACAAAAACAGCAAAAATATGAAAATCAGGAAGATAAACCATCTTAAAGAAACAGCAGAGAAAGTAGGACTACAAATTTCGTTTCAGAAAACCATGACGATTCCTTCTATTCGTCATGAGAAAACGAAATACTGTACATGACTAACATCAGTGAAGGTCCAGAATGGTTGTTCACAGACCATGGAAAGATTCGAAGAGTCAAGAAGTTGAAATACCTGGGTGAATTAGTCCAAGAGAATGGGCTAGAACAAGAAGCGACCAATATCCGCATCCTGAAACTAGAGCGAGCGTTTCAACTGATTAAAAATATCTACAATAAGAAGATTGCTGAGTCAGACCAGAAAGTTTATATGCTTCGGAGACCCTGCGTATGAATCGAACAGGACAAGTCAATCAGCAACTTAAAAGAGAACGCAGACTACTACGGAAGATCTTGGGCAACAGATGGGTTGACGGGCAGGTTCGACTGATATCAAATAAAGAAGTATACAGCAAGATGAAACCGATAACAACAACAATTAGAAAACGAGATTGCTGTTTTATGGGCACATCTTCCGTGTGAACAATGAACGGCTCACAAAGAAAATCTGCAATTTTCTTAAACCGAAGATCTCCAAGTTGAAATGGTTCCAAGAGTGTGAGAAAGATATGAGACAGGTGGGCATTACGGAGGATAAAATCAAAGACAGGAATAGTTTCAGAAAGATGGTGAAAAGCTATTAGGGTTTTATGTTGGAGGCGAAACCCAGAAGGCGAAGACGCCCTTTGACAGAGCAGCGGAAGAACAAGCTGATAGATGGGCTCAAGAGATACTGGCAAGATGTCAAAGCCGGCCAACGAACAAGACGCAGACACTGAAATGAGAGTGGTTGTTAACACGCAGTCCGTAGAGGCTCAAGTCAACGGTTAAAAAACTATTCAAACACATAACTATCCGGGATTTAGTTATTAGTATGAAGCCCCGCAAAAAAAATAAAAAAAAAATAAAAAAATAACAAGAAGTTCCGTAACGCACTAAAGAGCCTACTTTTCTTAAAATTAAGATTCATGCCAACGATTAATCTACGATATATGAACCTATCTAGAATAATGACGAAATTTAATTAAGTTGGTAATATCGAAATGTCTAATTAATTCGAAATATACCTGGTATAATGTAGCCTAATAGAGCACTACAGTTGGCAGCCCTGGTGACTGAATATATTCTTAGTTCCATCTCTTAAGGCACAGAATACAAAATTTGGTTGAAGTCCTATGGACGTTACATGCAGTTAGACATTGGATCTATCAGCACGCGTAAAAGCATGTTGGCAACAATACCATGCGTGTGCTGGTCAGAAATAATCTGAATTATTATGATATCTTGTTGTGCCAATTTTGGATGAAATCCATTTGTAGAAGTTACATGTATTTTAAATTGGACCTTTCAGCAGGCATAGAATCATGTTGGCAGCACTGGCTTATATTAATTACTCCAAATTAATCTAGAATGTCAGGTGATATACGTGTGCAAAGTATAGAGCTGTTGCCTTGCATATTTTCCGATATATTGATATTAGGGTAAAAAAATATAGACAGCATTTATTAACAGTTGGCAGCCCTGATTGCTCTTAAGAATACTTACAGTCATTCTGTTATGTTACACATAGCACATACGAAATTTGGTTGAAATCCAACGGATAGTATAGAAGTTACATGTATTTAAAAATTCGTCCTATCAGCAGGCTTAGAATTATGTTGGTAGAACTGACGTATATAAGTCACTCCAAATTAATCTAAAATGTCAGGTACTATACGTGTGCATAGTTTAAAGCTGTCGGCTTGCATACTTTCTGATATATATGTATTTGGATAAAAACATAGAGAGAGCAATTATTAACAGTTGGCAGCCCTGGTGGCTCTTAAGAATACGCTCAGTCATATCTGTTTATGTACTCATATTACATACAAAATGTGGTTGAAATCCAATTGATAGTGTAGAAGTTATATGCATTTAAAAATTGGACTTATCAGAAGGCTTTAAATTATTTTGGCAACACTGTCATGTATGGCCTGCTGGGAATTAAACTGAAATAGTATTATATACATGTGTGCCAATTTTGGAATAGCTGCCATGCATACCTTCCAAGATATCCAACATGGAGCTCAAATTTCTAGGGCGTTTTTTTAGCAGTTGGTAGCACTGACATCATTTTCAAATATGGGTTTGAGATATTCCGGTATACATCTTTAATCATTCTAAATTTAGTTTTGATTGCTGCAGCCGTTTAGGAGTTGATAGGGGACACACACACACAGCCAGACAGACAGAAGGACAGACAGACACACATTTTCCCGGATCGATCTCATAAGTCTACTTTTTCCTCATTTTTGCAAAATCTTACAAGTAGGCTAAAAACAACATCTATAAGGCATCCAACGTTTAGAATGAAGCATTGGTCTTATGGCGCGTTACGACAGGGTTGCCACTCCATGAGAGGAGGCAGTACAAAGAGCTTCGCGTACCCTTTCCGCACATTCAGCGATTGTGCAGTGACGAAGACTTGAATTAAGTACTGTATAATAATACTAATAGTAGGCTAACATAACACATACAACGAAATTAAATTAAATTAACTATAACGTATGCTGAATGTGACACAAAGAAAACAATCAAAATAAAATAAATAAAGTACAAGCCCAAGGAAATGTGTGAAGTTTCGACTGCAGTTAAAGTTGAAGTACGTTATTAAAGAAAATACTCCTCATTGGCTTACCTTTCATGATTTATACTTTCGTTGGGTTTAAGGTTCTTAAAATAACTGAACACATTAATTACGACCTGTTTTTCCCTCCTTCTGAGCACTTGACCACGCTTTCTTTTCACAAAACTATCCATTGTTGTACGTGAAATACGTAAAATACAACACGTTAAATCTACCAGAACTGCTGCACACACACTCAAGATAGAGACAGCCGAACTACTGAAATACAAGCTCGAAGGGCACAGTAATAAAGCTGTGAGTAGCAAGCTGCACCCCGCTGTCCTTCGAAACATAATTTTTATAATCCGCGGTCAATGAACAGCCCAGTCTGTGTAAACAATTAAACCTACACTCTGGGTAGGCAGGTAGAAAACTTCTTCCAACATTCCTCTACATCTCTCAAACTGACATGACAAGGTTATCTTTAAAAATAGAAAAGTTGGCAGCATACGAACTTTTTCAATGCTGCTATGCGGTTATGAGAGAATATTCAGAAGTTTTGCCTACATGAAAATTGTAATATTGCCAGTATAAAATATTTCAATAATCCATCATCAAGACGGCACATTTAGCTACACGTGTGTGAAAAATAGGCATCACAAAGTCAATGCAACATGATATAAGATCGATTTTATTAAAAAGGGGACTAGTTTATAGTTTTTTTTAATGGATATCTAATTTTTCTAGCATTTCTATCAAGTTTACGTAGTTCTAATATAGGACAAAGAAGATCGGCAAAACATAGTTCTACCCGAATATGCTGTTTTTTCGACAATGAAAAGTTTTCGACTGATATGGCAACAGTGGAGTGCTAGAAAATGACAGCGTCATACATGTCTCGCGTGCAACAGAAAGAGAGAAGAATATCCCTATCTCACCAGTGCTTCATTCTAAACGTTGGATGCGCTATAATAATGTGAACACAAGCAGTAAAACCTACAAGTGTGAAAACCCAAATAATCAGCGTTTATCCACTGATAGCGTTTTGTCAATAGTTAAGTTTTACAAAGGTGGAGCGATCTTTCCACAAAATGGGATGTTCGGCCATGCCAGTTCTCCTCTTAATGCGAGCAGCACAGCTGGCACAACAAACCAGGGAGAAGTACTAATTCATTGAAGACGGCTGTGATTAGAGCCAACCATAGCCGTGTTTTTACAAATAGATGTATTGCATTTTTGAGCAGCTATTGTGGACAGGGCCATGGGAAAGTAACACAGACAGTTAAGAGAACTGCGGAGGCTAATGGCTCACCAGCCAAGCTTGGCCACCACACAACTCCATCCGGAACTGATGACGACGCTTATTCCTGAGCCAGAACGAGCGGATCCAAGCCACAACAACGCCTTTCTTTGGTGGTATTGTTCACCACGGCGCTTGCTCACAAGGAACAGCTTCTGAACATTCAATTTTTGCCTTAAAAAGTAAGATGCCTTAAATGTTAAAGTTAGATTTCCTTTACAGCAGGGGAGAGACTGATTCATGATTAGTTGGTGATCAGTAGGGCTACGATTTTGGTGAGTGGATCGAACCAAATAATTCTGAAAAGTTCGACATCTCAACACGAGTCAATAAATTCGAAACAGCCTTCCGCCTCACACACCAACTGTACAATAAAAAGTCAATCTCTAGGAATGCAAAGTTAAGACATTATCAAACTGTGATTAGACCGGAAGCACTGTATGCAGCGGAATGCCTAACAAACCGCGCAGCTGGCCTTATCGAGAGACTTGAAGTTAAGGAAAGAAAGATCATTAGAAAAATTCTTGGTCCTAAGTTCAAAGATGGAGGTTACAAGCTCCGGAGTAATTCAGAAATATAGTTTACTCCCACACTGAAAAGATCTCAAGAGTAATCCAGAAACGTAGAATAACATTCTATGCCCACCTCCTCAGAATGCCAGTCAGTAGATTCACCAATCGTCTATTGTCATATTTCCGAGGATTAAAGGCGATGCCTCTTTGGCTAGTGGAAGTGGATAAGGATTTGTTAAAGTTTGAAATTTCTGAATCAGATATCTTGCTCAGAACCCTATTGAAACAATAATCCGTCAACAGGGGCGTATATAGAATTTTATTTCTGTGGGTGCCCAACTGGGAGTTAGGGGGCATGGTATAGGCCCAAACAATGGGGGGGTCCGGGGTTTTCCCCGGGAAAATTTTCTATAATTTGGGGCAAAATGATGAGTTTTAAGGCTATTTATTGTGATGTTTTGTTTGGTTAATGTCAAACACAACTAAGACCATTTTATGTTACTTTTTATTAATACAATCATCTTGCTCACTTGATAGTATTTACATGAAAATAATTAATGTTACTGTTTTGATTTACAACTCACACTATAATATAAAGTCAAGGTTTCTTGAAGCATTGCCAAATCGCTTTATAACTTCATCGTCAGTGAGATGTATGTCTCTGTGAATAGATGACAATACTAGACCGTTGAGTCTGTTTTCAGAAGTAGAATTTCTTTTTCAACCAACTCAAACTCCGTTCGGCAGCACCAGTAGCTACAGAGAGAGGCAAGTTTGATAAGTGTATAAGAGTTAGGGAAAGGACTTTTGTCACACGCTTCAAGAGCACTTGTTGCTGTTCTTGGTTCGTTCATAAGAGCAAAGGCACTGGAGAGTAATACGAGGTTATGTTGTTACACGTAAGATCAGAGCAAACTGATTGTCACACTGTTTACATCGCTCTACCTTCGGCTTGCTTTGCAACGTTGCCATACGTCACTTAGTAACAATAGTACATGATTATAATGGTTTTTAATGTATTAATTCATAAACAAATAATATATGTGACAAAGAGCCCCCCCCCCCCCCCTTATATACGCCCCTGTCCGTCAGGTTCATCAAGAGGAAGTAAAACCCAGCAAGAGATATGCTCACTCGGATGAATGGAAGAAATTCCATTCCGAAAGGATGAAGGCGTGGTGGGCTAACAAGTAGAAAAACAGTTGAGATCTCGCGGTCCCAAGTGGCCACAACGATAAAAGTAAACTAAGTAGCCTAATAATAATAATTCGTTATTGGATACGTCTAAATTCAGGGAACTAGTCGACAATCATCAATTTTCAAACAAAATCAAACATTACAACCGGCAAAACCTGGTCGGAGAAGCGCAGAAAGAACCATAGCGAGAGTAATAAAACGTATTAATCAACTAGCAACCCACTCCGGCTTCGTCCGGTATCTTTAAGGTCCCGTTCATACCAAGGCGATATAAGATCAGCGATATGTCGTAAGAAATATATTGCGACGATCTATTGCTCGGAAGGTTCAGACAGCGGGCAATAAATCGGCGCGACCTGGGCGATAAACATTTGGTGGGAACACAATTCTCACTACTTCAGTTACAAATATGAGCTCAAGTGATGAAGACATTATAGTGGCTTATTGGTTCAGGCGTAGGATGAGGAGAAGAAGGAAATACTGGGCACACCAACGTGCACCATAGCTCGGCCATTGCTTCCCGAGAGCTGTCTCAACATGAATCAAAATTCAGGGAGTTCTATCGAATGAATCGTGAAAACTTTCATTTCCTGAAAAGCCTCGTGTTACGAGGAATTAATGTAAAGAATTACAGAATTGTCTTCTCTTCCTCCCATCATCATGTTTACAGCCCGAACTATCGTACGATACTAATCGCTCAAGAGACCAGCAAGCGGAAGCGGTACTTGGAGAGATATGTCTCTTGCGATATGTAGTCCAATCGCCTCCCTTTACATTTCACGTATCTGTACGCGTGGCGTATTGTATATCGCTTATCTTATATCGCCTTAGTATGAACGGGGCCTAATGGTTTACCCAGCGTAAGCGTACATTTTTAGCCTACTTTTCACATTTTGCAAAAATGAGGAAAAAGTAGACTTATGACATCGGGCAAATGTGAGTCTGTCTGTCTTCCTTCTGTCTGTCTGTCTGGCTGTGTGTCCCCCCCTATCAACTCCTAAACGGCTGCAGCAATCGAAACCAAATTTGGTAGGAGTAAAGATCTATCCCTGAATATCTCACGGCCATATTTGAAAATGATATCAGTGTTACCAACTGCTGAAAAATCGCAATTGAAATTTGAGCTCCATGTTGGATATCTTGGAAGGTATGAATGGGAGCTATTTCAAAATTGGCACACGTATAGATAATACTATTGCAGTTTAATTTCCAGTTGGCCATACATGGCAGTGTTGCCAAAATGATTATAAGCCTGCTGATAGGTCCAAATTTTAAATGCATATAACTTCTTCACTATCAATTGGATTTCCACCAAATTTCGTATGTGCTATGTGTACATAAACAGATATGACGGAGCGTATTCTTAGTAGCCACCAGGGCTGCCAACTGTTAATAAATGCTCTCAATTTTTTTTTCCAAATACCCATATATCAGGAAGTATGCAAGCCGACAGCTTTAAACTATGCACACGTATAGTACCTGACATTCTATATTAATTTGGAGTAACTTATATACGTCAGTGCTACCAACATGATTCTAAGCCTGCTGAGAGGTCCAACTTTAAATACATGTAACTTCTATACTATCATTTGGATTTCAACCAAATTTCGTGTCTGATATGTGTACCATAACAGATATCACTATGCCGATTCTTAAGAGTAACCAGGGCTGCCAACTGTTAATAAATACTGTCTCTATTTTTGTTAACCTAATACCAATATATCAGAAAGTATGCAAGCCAATAGCTCTAAACTTTGCACACGTATAGTGCCTGGCATTCTAGATTAATTTGGAGCAACTAATACAAGCCTACGCCAGTGCTGCCAACATGATTCTAAGCCTGCTGATAGGTCCAATTCTAAAATGCATGTAACTTCTATACTAACTAATGGATTTCATTCAAAATTGACACAACAATAGATCATATTATTTCAGATTATTTCTGATCAATACATGTATGTCATTGTTGCCAACATGATTTTACGCGCGCTGTTAGATCATCCAATGTTTAACTGCAAGTAACGTCCATGCTATTCATTGGACTTCACCAAATTTTGTATTCTGTACCTTAAGAGATGGAACTAAGAATATATTCAGTCACCAGGGCTGCCAACTGTAGTTCTCTATTAGGCTAAAAGTATAGAGTATTTCGAACTAATTAGAAATGTCGATATTACCAACTTAATTTCGTCATTATTCTAGATAGATCCATATAGATTAATCATTGGCATGAATCTTACATTTTAAGAAAAGTAGGCTCTTTAGTTCGTCACGGAACTTCTTGGTTTTTTTTTTGTTTTTTTTTTCAATTTCAATGAACTACGGCCTATATCCGATTTCCGTCTCGGCACGATGGTTAAAATTACTGACGAAACTATTAATTATATTGTCATTGAGATAGCATGTGCAACGAATACTTGTCAGACGTAATTTAGGAATGGCGAGGTGCATGAAACACAAATCCCCCTTCCATCTAATCTTAACTTGACTGTGTACTCTGCGGAACGAAAAGTTCACAGGCGAAACGAAGAAAAGCCGAGTTGCACTTCCAGGGGAACTCAAAACACAACCACTCATCTCTGAAGTCTTAGCTCGACATGAGTCGACAGTTTGCTACTGGCTGTAACTGGGGTGATAGGCTCGATCGTAAACTGTCGTGAAGGAGATTGTTGGAAGAAATGAAAACGTAAAAACACTTACAGTGGGCGATATATTGAAGATATATTCTGTCGGTGACTTTTTTTTTTGCAGAACTTTTCATGCTGAACAATTCTTAGACTCATAGTAAATAGATAATTATGTTTAACGGTTTACCCAGCGTAAGCTTAAAAGGCACATGGACGGTAGGGTTTTTTCGACTTTCTCACTGAAATCGTTACTGCTCGACTTCCTTTAGGCATAAATAAATGATTTTCTACAGAAACCTTCCTCGAGATATCCTTTACAGAATGGTGAAAATCGCATCAAAATCCATCCAGTGGTTCTCGAGATTACCCGTGACATCCAAGAATCGGGGACTTTGTTTTATACTAAGTTAATTAAAGACAATAATAATACAATTAAAGCCAATCGCACAAGACGAAGAGATTTAGGGAGGGCAAGAAAAAAAGAAACAAAGAACAGCAAGATATATTAAATCGCGCTGTTTCAACGGGCATAACAATGTAAACTAATAATAATTGGAATTTGACACCTTCAAGGGGTTATAAGGAAATGCCCTAACGACCAGAGTGAAGCCAGCAGACACTCCCGCTGAGATGTTCAGAATCTTGCTCACAAGTGTTAGGAATAGGACTGTTATTGTTACTATTATTATTGTGCTCCAGTTTGGCTGAACAGCCCCCATGTAAAGATAATTGATACCCAACTCAATAACACCATGAGACTGATCAGTGGCCTTATTAGATCTACGCCCACTTATTGGCTTCCTGTCCCCAGCAACATCATGCCTCCTGATCTACGCAGGAAAGCTGCCCTGATCCGAGAGTATAAGAAAATGATGAGTAATCCAGCTCTTCCTACTCACTACAACATCCCTGATCTGAACAGAAACAGACTGAAATCTAGACATCCACCCATCAAATATGCTAGGGATCTCACAGGCAACAATTTTAAGCCGAATATCCAATGGAGAAATGAATGGAGCACCAACATCAACCTTGAAGCTTGGAGTGATTTAATTGGAGATAGCGCTGCACCCGGTTTTGACCTGCCAAGAGGAACGTGGACTGCCCTCAATTGGATCCGGACTAACCATAGGGTCTGTGCTGAATCACTCTTCAAATGGGGTAAAATTCCTTCTCCCCACTGTGACAGCGGTGCTCCTTCAGTCAGTTCACCACATTGTTCACGAATGCCATAGAAGAGCATATCAGGGTAATCGGTCTGACTTCCTGTTGGCAAAACCTACAGCATTGCAATGGATACAGAATTTTGATTTAAAGATATAAGCCTGCCTTATCATGTGTCCCTGTAAATATATATATATCAATGTTTATGTGTGTATACATTTATCTTGCATGCTTGTTGTCTGTATGCCATGCGATAAATAAATATATTATTAATAATAATAACTCCACATCAGACACGGCAAAAATGTAATATGATTGCTGGAGTATAATAATAATAATGATAATATGCCTAATAATAATAATGTCTGTCTACCCCCCCTTTTATTCCCGATTTCAACGGGGACTGGGGACAGATGCGATGAAAGTCTATGTGCGGGTGTTTTACGGCCAGATGTCCTTCCTGACACCAACCTAATGAGAGATGAGGATGAATGAAACTGGTCAAAGAGGTGGAACGAAGCCTGTGGCCTGTTAGAAGGTATCGTCCGAGCATTCACCTGGAGTTGAAAATGGGGAAACCACGGAAAACCATTTCAAGGACGGCCGACGGTGAGGTTCGAACTCATGTCTATCGAGTCCGCAGGTAAGTTGGCCCCATGGCCTAGCGCTGCACGTTAGGAGCGTAGCTACCGCCGTCCGAGCTAAGTATAATAATAATGAAAATTCCGCCACTTAGATACTGTTGTCAGACCTGAATGTCTGTATGCAGCGGAAACACTAGATATGATTGGGAAGGGTGGCCTCGAAGACATCCGGAAGAGAGCAAGGAAAATGCTCCGAAAAATCCTAGGCCCAAATATCAAGGATGGAGAGAGAAGACTCAAACCTAACAAAAAACTATACCTGAAGACAGAATGAGTCGTAGCCCTAATGAGAAAAAGGAGAATACAGTTTTATGGACACTTGGTGAGGATGAACAGTTCCAGATTGTCGAAGAGGATTTGTGAATTCTTCAGGAAGAGGAAGACGGAGCCGAAATGGTTTCGGGAAGTGAGATTGGACTAGGATCGGATGGGGGTGAAGGAAGAAGACATAATGGACAGAGAGCGATTTAGACTACTTGATAAGGATTTTGCAGGTTTCCAGGAGACAGGGGAGTTGTCAGTGAGGAAAGGAATATCGTACACGGAGGATCAGAAGAAGGAAGTGGGAGAGAGGAAGAAGAGATATTGGCCGAGGTGAAGACAAAAATAATGTAAAAACTGTCAATCGTGGTCCATTGTTGGCCATAACGAATACTATATATATAATAATAAAAATAACGTGATTGGCTTTACGTCCCTTTTAAAGACGCCGGGGCGCTGAAATTTTGCCCCGAAGGGAATCTTTTAACGTAAATCTACTGGCACGGCTCCCTCCCAACTTACGATCCGATGTCTGGTAATGAACGCTCACTTCCGCACAATTAAGAGGCCTGAAGGCCAAGCAATTCCAATCCAGTGCCAACGCTATGATGCGACCTCTTTCCGTAAGTACAGTTGTACTTAGCATCAACATGCGCGCCACAAAGTGCGTACCTTAACACTATTAACAAGACAATACAACCAACAGCTGCCAAGAGCTCTTTAGAAGTTCCGTTGAAAAGCGCCCACAACTAACCTGGATCTGGCAGGTTGCGAGTTCAAATATCGTATAAGGAAGGCTGTCACTTGATCCAGCATTGGGTGGGTGTTGCTCCTAAGTAGGTCTGGTCCGCCCAAAGGAAGACGCGCTAGAGATGTTATCACTATACCTCTAGTGACCTCAAGACCTAAGCGATCCCTTTGATTTCTGGTCTATGAAGAGACTAACGCGTCAGAAATTAGTTCCCACTATTTTTCTGCTTGTTTTTGGAGTGCAAGTTTTTCCAACACATGTTATGTTTCCATAAGCTGGCTAGATTACTTTTCAGAATTTATTTTGTAAAAATATATGAATGAAAAGTAATCGGTTTTTGTAAGAGCGTTAAAAATCCGTCAGTACGCGTTCCTTCGGAGGGGAAGTAAAGCCGGTGGTCCCATGTCATAGATTTATGGCATTAAAAAGAACCTTCCATTAACTACACTTGAGGAAGCTAACATTTGTAGGTTAGTTTGATAACGCTATATTAGTTCCAACGTTCGCCACCAGGTGCTGACTGCGATGGCATTTAGTAGCCACGTCCGCAGCTAGGTATCGTGGACGGTAGCATTTGGTAGCAAAAGTAGGAACTACTTGAAAAAATTAATCGTCTGCAGTCCTTCTACCTGAATCACAGATAACACACACTAATACAGCCATCACAATTAACACCGGCTATCAGACAGATTCTACACACACCCAAAGTACACGAGGCTACATGACCGCGTTGTCGCAGCCCCTAAACTAAGGAACCAACCAACCGAATTTTTCATTTCACGTTAATTAGGAACTAAACTAACTTTACTTTTCATGTGATGCATTGTGTGTATATAGGTTTTAGTAGTGATATTTGGAACGATAGGCCAAGTAATTCAGTACGAATTTGATATTACATTTTATTGTGTATAAACCTTGTTTTACCGGCAAAAGACCACCCGAGTAATTCGGTTTTATGGGGCATCAGGCACAAAGGTTGGCGACACTGTTACAATTGCACAACGTTGAACATGGTTTCCTCAAGTAGACAATTAACGTGTTCAAACTGCAGCGGTCAAGCTTGAATCACCAATAAAATACTTCAAAGGTAATTCAAGTGGAAGAGAAGTTGAGAAAAGGTGCAGACAAATGATTTTAAATGTATACAGTAGGTTGAGGGATGACAATCTAGAGATTTATGCTGGAAACATAAGAAAGGACAGAGCGAGAGAGATGGTTGATTGGTTCTTAAGTTTAGGGCTGCGACAACGCGGTCATGTAGCCCCGTGTACTTTGGGTGTGTGTAGAATCTGTCTGATAACCGGTGTTAATTGTGATCACTGTATTAGTGTGTGTATCTGTTTTTTAATTTAAGTACAGACTGCAACTTAGAATTTTTCAAATAGTTCCTACTTTTGCCGCCAAGCGCCACCGTCAACGACTACTAGGCCAAGTTCAGAAATTAGCTACTAGACGCCACCGCAGTCGGCTCTTGGCAACGAACGTAGAAACCTAAGAGCGTGGTTTACATTCTTAACCTATTCAATTTAGCTTCACACAGGGGTAATTAGTGGAAGGTTCTTTAACATGCCATAAATCTATGACATGGGACCGCCGGCTTTACTTCCCCTCCGAAGGAAGGCATACTAAGGGATTTTTAATGCTCTTAAAATCCGACGGCTTCGGCTGGGTTTGAACCCGCGATCTTGGGCATAGAAGCTCAGCATGCTACCAACCACGCCACCGAAAAGAGACAGAGGAATGCGCGGAGAGATATTTTCCTCTGGACTTGACCTGACGTTTGGTATAGTCCTTACAGGCTTGAGACATCAGCCCCATGTACTCGAGTATGTGTGTTGAATTTGTCCGATAACCCGAGTTTCTATGGTGACTAGTATAGTCGTTGTTGTTGCTATTTGGGGAGGGAGGGCTGCGACATCATCGTCATATAGTTAGAGCCCTGCGCGGAAAAATCAAACGTTATCCGCATTCACCCCGCAACCGCACGACTTTTATCCGTATCTGCACGTTTGTTATCCAAATCCGCTGACATTACAATACACTCACTCAGAAGGCTTCTATGGGACACGAAGATCCGCTGAACTCTGTTTGGGCGAGTTCTTGCCAATTGTCCGCATTCAGATGACTACAAAGTTAGGAGATGTCATTTTTCCAGGGCCTCCGTGGTCTTCCTACTGGCCTTATTCCTCTTGGTTCTTCTTTAACGATTTTTAAGACCATCCTATCATCTCCCATCCTTAGTAAATGACCAGCCCATTGAAGTCTTCTGGAGTTAATGATGTTTAGTATTGGTGCATACTGTGATAGTGAGTATGTCTTTATTTGATCCTTTTTCCAGCTTTGAGATGTGGGGTAAAAAAAAATGGTCCAAAAATGTCCCTATACACTTTATTTTCGAAAACCTGCAACTGGTGTTCTTCCTGTTTTGTTAAACTCCATGATTCTGCACCATAAGTTAGAACTGGCCTAATGATGGTATTCTATAATTTAAATTTTGTATTTCCCGTCAAGAAATTGAATCCCAATAAAAACTGCAGAGAGTGGTACACTTTGTTGACACTACAATAATAATTTTAATTTATTAGATAAAATACTAAAGCAACACATTTATATTAGGGGCGTTCAAAAAGTAACGAGCCGGAGGCTGTAATGCACAAACCGGTGACGACATCGGCTAATCGTGGCGCGTGTAACGAGATGTGGTTCCGACCAGAGCATGGAAGGTCACAGCCCGTCGCTAGAGGGCACGCGTGCACGTCACGTGACGATACAAAGCGAGCAGCAGCATGCATCAATCGTCCAGTCACATTGCAAACAGTGACATGGAGGCGTCAAACGAAAAGCAAAGAGGTGGTGTTCGGTTTCTGATCGCGGAAGGAGTAGGGGGCAACGGACATTCATCGCCGAATGTCACAACTGTACGGCGAACACTGCATGCCCCTTGCAAGGGTCAAGGCGTGGCACAGGCGCTTCAGGGAAGGACGGGTGTCGTTAGCCGATAATGCCCGGTCTGGGGCACCCCCTTGCATTACCGATGACACGTCCAGCTGGTTGATGCACTCATTACCCAGGACCGCCGCGTGACAGTGAACGTCATAGCCACCGTGGTCGGATTGATCGTCGGAAGTGTGCACACGATCATGAAGGAACGACTGCACTTGCGGAAAGTGTGTGCCCAATGGGTGCTCCACAGTCTTCAACCACACCAGGAAGCATGTCGAATGGCCTACTGTCTTGGTCTTGGTTGGACGATTGATGCATGCTGCTGCTCGCTATGTATCGTCACGTGACGTGCACGCGTGCCCTCTAGCGACGGGCTGTGACCTTCCACGCTCTGGTCGGAACCACACCTCGATATACACGCCACGATTAGCCGATGTCATCACCGGTTTGCGCATTCCAGCCTCCGGCTCGTTAAATTTTGAACGCACCTTATACATTTGAGGAGAAATTCGTTCCCCTAAGTTATGCGTGAATCGCAAGACAATGTTGACTGAGTTTTATCCCTCTGAGTAACGGTATGTGAAACAGTGGGTGGCTAATTATAACACTTACATATTGGTCGTTGGATATACCCACGCAGGCAAGCGCAAGTATAAAGGATTTCTTTTTTGGCAAAAGTCGACACAATTTGAGGGTATTTCCATGACTGGCTTCTCTCACTTCTCTATTCGCATACAATCCAAGCGAAAGCAAAAGGGAAATAACAAAAAACGTGAAAGACACAGATCTTTGCAAAAACTAAAATTATTTGCAACAAGTAGTTCCGTGAAGAACTTAACAGCCTATTTTCATATATCCTACTAATATCAACTGCCTCTATTAACATACAAATTGTCAGTTTGATTGCTGTAATAGATTCGTAGATATTGAGAACCGTCCAAATATTTTGGATGGTCACCATGTTTGATTTTTATATTATAGGCCTTAGATTTATGTACTATTACATGAAGATTATTGTGCAGGTGTTTTATTCAAACGTTAATCGCATGATTAGGACACAAGAAATAAAAGCGGGATTTTAAAATTTCGCACAGCCGCCATCTTGTGGTTATGAACATAATTTAAATGAATTAGATGCCAGTCGATTAAAAATTGTATAAGCATATACCGTATCAAGTTTCACTGCGCTCGGATGGTTAAAACGCAAGAAACGTCCATTTGAATATTTACATTTCGCGTCGCCGCCATGTTGGATTTGTGCTCGCCAGGTTATTAAACGTTCCATAGGTGAACTTATGCTTATAGCCTCTATATACTGCGTGGTAGCGCAGCGGTCAAGCTGTTCGCCTCTCACCACGACAGACCGGGTTCGATTCCCGGTCAATGCATGTGAGATTTTCAAAGTGAAATGCCATGTCCTGTGGTTAGGATTCCACGAAAAAAGGAGGTCCCGTGACTTATGATCTCGCGATTAACGGTCACGTAAAACTACAATCGTCCTTTTCCTCTATACACTTACAGAATTTCAGTTTGATTGCTGTAGTAGATTAATAGATATTGAGAACCGTCTAAATATTTCGGATGGTCGCCATGTTGGATTTTAATATATATAGGCCATAGAGTTATGTACTATTAGATGATGATTATTGTGTACGTTCATTATGCAAATGTTGGTTTCGATCGCATGATTAGAACACAAGAAATAAAAAAATAATTTTCGAAATTCGCACAGCCGCCATCTTGAGATTATATAAACAATTGAACTAAATTAGATACCAGTGCATTACAATGTGTATAAACATTTGCTGTACCAAGTTTCATTGCGTTTGGATGGTTAAATCGCGAGGAACGTCTATTTAAAGTCGCAACTTCGCTTGGCCACCATTTTGGTTTTGTAGTTACCAGGTTTTCAAAAGTCACATAGGTGAACTTCTAGTAGTGCCCTTTATCACCGTACAAAATTCCAGGGTGATATCGGTAATAGTTTCGGAGATATTGAATGCTGGTGAAATATTTCGCACAGCCGCCATGTTGGTTTGGTGAGACGTAACAAAATTTGAAGGGCACGGTCGGGGTCGCCCGGAATAGTGCTATGAACTTACCGAGTTTCATTGAAATCGCTCCAGCCGTTTAGAAGTTATTAGGGGGGACACACAAAAATCCATCACACATACACGCACACACGGACAGACACACGGACAAAGGGTGATCTCATAAGCCTATTTTTTTTCATAAATGAAAACATTTCAACATTGTATTCTAAAAACTATCTACAAATTTAGTCTAAACATTATCAGCAGCTTGTCCGCACAGCCAATGCAAACTATATCCGCATGGCGAATATCCGTGGATAGCCACACCCGCGCAAGGTTTTACATATAGCCCCCATGTATTTGGGTGTGTGCTATTGTGATGGCTGAACTAGTGTGTGTGTTTATTCGTAAACTGGGAATAGGATTGAGAAAGAGGCGGCCGTGGGAATCGAACCCAGACCTCCAGTGCGATAGCCGAAAACGCTAGCCGCTACACCTCGAGGTGGTCGATTTAAACAAAGAAGATAGCTTTATGCTTAAAATAAGTGTGGCTGCTTTTAAAATATATTCTCTTACACCTGTAAAATTTAATTCTATTTTGCTGTTCTATATAGAAGATCCAAATTGAATCGTCACATAACCTCCATGCTTTGCCCTTAAATATAAACAATCTTGCAGAATATTTTAGGTGCGGAGTTAGTGGCAACTCTGAGGTAGTCCATGACCTTGTGTGCCTACTGTATAGTGTCAAGAACTGTCAACAGCTCGTGTTACTTCTCACCGCAAGTTCGAACTAACAAGGAGCACGAGCACGAACACGCGATGGGAAATGTTAACACTTCACACACAACACGAACTAAACACTTCAACAGGAATCTGCTACTGTTTATTACGAAATGACGCCTTTGAGAACTAGAGAAAGATTCTCGTGTCATCTGCATTGCAGGTTTCGAAACCCTCCGCAACCTATCACCGTCCAGCGCAACTAATACGTCAGATTAACCATTGAAATATAATAACATCAGTAACATCAGTAAGATACCAGGAGTATTTATTAAATTTATACACCTTAGTCAATAAATAGTTTTGAAAATATAATGTATTAGGTTTTACAAGATTCATTGAACACAATGTGTACATATGAAGAATACAATGGTATGGTCAACTTCAAATTTGATTGTCTTTTGCATCGGCTGCCAATGATTTAGTCCTTGATTTGCATTTAAGTATATGATATTGCCCTCAAATCTGTCCACAAAGATTGCAAGTACACAAGTCTGACGCCAAATGATATCCTCGTAATCCACAGATTTTATAATGGAATCTATGAACTGCTGTTCTCGTGAATACATGTCTTAACTCGAAGTTAGACTTCTTCCATTCATCAGTGTTCATGCCTGGGGTCAGGTAGAAGCTCGGGCTTATGTTAGTAGCTTTATTTTCCCTGTTCTTGATGTGGTCTTCATAAGCCAATGTACCAGGAAGACCGTATCCCTGTTTTATCTCTTTCACAAAATAATCTGTATCCGCTAGCAAATCGATTATCCTCGATTTAGTTGATTTAGATACTTGTTAGTTATTGTTGTTTGAAGGTGCGGAACTACGAGGTCATCTGCCCCTCTTAACACTTGGAGAGCTCTCTTGATGAAGGATGCTTCCACTGCCTCAAGTCTCCTCAGATTCGCAGTAGTTAAGTGAACCCATATTGTGCTGATCGCGAAACACACAATTGGGGCAACTTCGACATTGACAAGTTTTAATGCAGTGCCCAGAGAGAGTTTCTGGAGCATCTTAATATCGAACGAGGCCTTTATCGCTGCAGAACATCATTGTTCTATATGCTTAGTGAAGGTTTTACCTGTTACTTGCAAAGTAAGT
This sequence comes from Meconema thalassinum, assembly GCA_946902985.2. Lineage (NCBI taxonomy): Eukaryota > Metazoa > Arthropoda > Insecta > Orthoptera > Tettigoniidae > Meconema > Meconema thalassinum. The sequence continues at coordinate 46,311,515 of OX336399.1, read as the reverse complement.
CCCAAGGAAGTAGGCCTATATGAGTTGACAATATCCAGTTTGTCATTGCCACAGAAGAAGCTATCTGATTTTGAGATATTTCCTCCTCTTCTAAATTTCATGGCCTTGGATTTACTTGTATTTATGACCAAGCCATTCATATGAGACCATCTACATAACCTGTCCATCCCTAGTTATAAAGACTCTCTATTGCTCGACAGCAGTATCATATCATCCACATAAAGGAACATATGTAAGTCCTCTGCTACGTCTCGTATAATATCATGCATTAACACACATTGTAATCGAACTTCACCATATACTGTATATCTACGCAATATTTTATCAGTCAAAGACCAACAGCTTCATCATACCATATTAAAAAAAACAATCAAGCAAGGAATAAGTACAACAAATGTCCAACCATGCTCCCCTCAGCAAACAGCCTTTTTCATCTTATGAAAAACCATCGCAAGATATTTTATATTTACATATTTTTCAGATTTTCTCATATAATACAGCATCATCAATTTTAAAGCACACATTTTTACAGATTTTTTTAAAATACTTTTTACGAAAAATTATTATCGAGGAAAGGGAAACCCCAAGGTAAATATTAATCAACTTTGCTCGAAATTCAATTAGTTTTAATTAGTTTCATAAGACAGTTACTGAAGAGGGCCAGAAAGTGACCGAAACCAATAATATATTATATTTTCAAAACTTTTTATTGACTAGGGTATATAAAATGTAATAAATACCCATGGTATTTTACTTATCATTATAACTTCGATAAGGAAACCTTAATACTAGGCGACCTGTGCGAGAATTCTCGCATGTTCATTGACCAACCACCCGCCCGGCTTTACTGTTTTGCAGGCTTCTATAAATATGTTTATTTGTTTAATTTACGCACTTTTTAAACAAATTGTCGATATTTATGAAATCAGAGAGCAATTCGTCACTGTTGCAGGTAATTCTGTTTGAATTATTCTTTTCAATGTGCAATGGGTTATGAGCGCCCCATTTGTACAGACTTCCCCCCTGGCGACACAGTTCTGCCAGGGGCTATTGTCTTTTTATTTGTTTAAACACACTTTTTAAACATATAAATATATTTTCGTTGACTTTTCAAGAAATGGAAGATTTTTCCTGTACTATTGAGACGATTTGGAAGATTTTGGCACAAACCGCACCTTCTAACTCACTCTGGTTCAGGAGCTCGAGTTATTTGTCGGATGAAATTAGCGTATTATATAATAGACGATTAATTTTAAATTATTAACCATTGAAATATATGTTTACTTACATTATATCGCCTAGAAACAGTCATCCACTAGAATTTGACAACTGTTGTAGTCTTAACTTGTAGAAAGGAAATTATCGAGTTTAAAATGCCTCTTATTATTCCCGTTTTCTTTTATCAACGGGGTCGGGGATGAGATGGGATGAAAGTCTATGTGGCGGATGGTTTTACGACCGAATGCCCTTCCTGACGTTAATGAGAGATGAAATGAAGATGAATGAAACTGGGCAAGGATGTGGAAGGAAGCGGCTGTGGCCTGTCAGAAGGTACCGTCCGGGCATTTGCCTGGAGTTGAAAATGAGGAAACAACGGAAAACCATTTCAAAAACGATCGACGTTGGGGCTCGAACTCACGTCTACCGAGTCCGCCGACAGTTTGGCCCCATAGCCTAGTTCTGCGCGTTAGCGAGCGTAGCTACCGCTGTCGGTTAAAATGCTCAATAATTACTCAAAAAACGTTTTTTATATTGCGATTTCGAGATTTATTTATTTAGCTATGTGTATGTAATCACATTATACACAATATAGGGCACATACAAATAAAAATATCTCCTTTGCAATAGAGACAGAAACACACAACGAATAACAAAAGTGGTAATGTGGGAATGAGCACACAAACGTCATTTTCAGGTTGGGGCATATCAATACTGTGTATGGCCACCACGAGCTTAAAAGCTGCGGTTTTCTCCAGTAGCGGTACCACTTTCTAGTGGCCGTAATGTGACGGCGAATGGCGTATAGAAACTGGTAACCGTCTTGACGGTGAACAGTGGTTTCAAGTTAGAGCTAATTATCAGTGTGTGTCGTGACGGCATGTGGTCATAAAGTTAAATAAGAAATGGATGACCTTGACATGGCGCTCGTTCGTAATATTTTTGGAAGAAGAAGAGTCATCCGAAGACGATATGGAAAGTTCGCGGGGAAGTGACATTTTTAAAAGGCGTCCTACAGAAGGTGCATATGAAATTTTAGTGCGTCGTATTCTGTACTGCAATGAATATAAATTTAGAGAATATTTTCGGTTGACACCAGTGTTACATGATTGTGTTCTGAATTACATAAAGGATGACATAACTTCAGATCTGTACAACAGAAACAAATCTCCTGAACAGAACTCTGTGCACTTTTAAGGTTACTCTTCACATTATGCAATGACTCATGATTCTTTACGAAATCTATTAATGTTTCCTCTTAATCCATACTCCAGTATATCATCTTAACAGCCATCTTATTATATAATACGCCAAGGTGATGTTTCACAAAACTCAAGCTCCTAAACCAGAGGGAGTTAGAAGGTGTGGTTTGTACCAATATCTTCCAAATCGTCTCAATAATACAGGAAAAATCTTGCATATCTTGAAAAGTCAACGGAAATATATTCATTTTTTTTAGCGTATGGCTTTTAGTGCCGGGAGTGTCCGAGGACATGTTCGGCTCGCCAGTTTTGTAGCTGCTTCGAGACGGACACCCAATGGGTGAGCTACAAGTACCGTTGGGGAGGGAAGGAGGGAAGTTGGAATGTAAGGACGAGGAATTGGAAGGTAGCGGCTGTGGCCTATAGTTAGGGACCAACCCCGGCATTTGCCTGGAAGGAAGATGGGAAACCACAGAAGACCATCTTCAAGGTTGCCGGCGGGGGGATTCGAACCTCCTCGCCTCCCGGATGTGAGCGACTGCCATCAGTCATGCCGTAACCACCACGGCTAACTCACCCGGTATTCATTTGTTTATAAAGTGCTTTTAAACAAATAAACAAGACGATAGCCCCTGGCATCACGTCCAGCCCGCATTAAAGCTGAGCGGGTAGTCTGTACACATGGGGCGCACACAACCCTTTATGCGAGAGTTCTCGCACGGGTCCGCTAGTTGTATATAATTCACTACTTTCAGCACACACCGTGCACCGTACAAAAATGTCGACGATCGACGGTGGGGCTCGAACTCACGTCTACCGAGTCCACTGATAGCTTGGCCCCATGGCCTAGTGCTGCGCGTTAGCGAGCGTACCTACCGCTGTCGGTTAAAATGCGCAATAATTACTCAAAAAACGTTTTTCATATTGCGATTTGTTTATTTTGCTATGTGTATGTAATCATATTATACAAAATATACGGTACATACGAAGAAAAACTACACGCATCTGCTTTGAAAAAGAGACAGAAACACACAACGAATAACAAAAGTGATAATGTGGGACTGAGCACACAAACGTCCTTTTCATGTTGGGGCACATCAATACCGTGTATGGCCACCCAGGGGCGTATATACATTTTTTTTCGGGGAAGGGGGGCTGGTTATCCTAGAAAATTGTGAGTATTCTCAGGGGATTGTCACTGCACCGTCATATGAATGACGCCACCGCAACTTTATGTGGCGATGGAAGTCAACGCTTCCTAGAAAACCACTCGCCTTTGTTTCAATACGGAACGTTTTTGTGTCGTCATACGCCGTCACATTACGGCCGCTAGAAAGCGGTACAGCTACTGGAGGTAACCGCAGCTGAAGACATGCCTGCAGACGACGGGGCATACTGAGCACCAACGAATCAAACGTGGTTTAGGGCAGCTTCAATCAGTTGCTGTTTGTTTGTTGGAGGATTGGGACGGTGCGAAATTGCCCTCTTGAGCTCTTTCAATGCATGTTCAATACTTCACCACAATAAAGGCACAAATAAATAAATGTACGACTACTATTAGAAATTCTCCTACAGCTTTAATAACAGACTCCGGAAAAATTGACAAGATAGAAAAGTTTAAGTAGGCTATTTGGGAGAAATGATTCAAATTAATGGACTAGACAAAGAGGCAAATAGAGCAAGAATACGAAAATTGGAACAAGCTCTTCAACTGACGAAGGATACCTACAATAAGAAAAATCTTTCTATTGCAACTAAAATCCGACATTGCAATACGGTAATTAAGCCGGAAAGTCTCTATGCTTCAGAATGTATGCTTTCCATTAAAAAGAGGCGAAATAGAAGAGCTAGAGAAAAAGGAAAGAAGGATATGCTATTTAGAAAAATATTGGGACCATTAAAAACAGAAAGTGGAGAGTTCAGATACAGAAATAAAAAATAAAAAATTGACGACCTCGACAAATATAAAGTAATTGAAAAAACCTACGATACGATCAGGAAAAGGAGGGTAATTTCTTTGGACACGTAATGAGGCTGAATAACACCAGACCGACAAAACAAATTTTCAGTCATGTATACAAAAGCAAGAATGGTAATCAATGGGTACAAAGTATAACAAGGGATATGGAAGAGTTGGAAGAAACAATAGATAGTATTCACAACAGACCACTTTTCAGACAAACTCGGCCGAAGCCGTCGGATTTTCTAAGAGCGTTAAAATCCCTCAGTATGCCTTCCTTCGGAGGGGGAGTAAAGCCGGCGGCGGCGATCCCATGTCATAGATTTATGGCATGTTAAAGAACCTTCCACTAATTACACCTGTGTGAAGCTAAATTGGATAGGTTAAGAATGTAAACAACGATCTTAGGTTGCTACGTTCGTTGCCAAGAGCCGACTGCGGTGGCGTCTAGTAGCTAAGTTCTGAACTATGCCTAGTAGTCGTTGACGGTGGCGTTTGGCGGCAAAAGTAGGAACTATTTGAAAAATTCTAAGTTGCAGTCCTAACTTGAATTAAAAAACAGATACACACACTAATACAGCCATTACAATTAACACCGGTTATCAGACAGATTCTACACACACCCAAAGTACACGGGGCTATATGACCGCGTTTCGCAGCCCCTAAACTGAGGAACCAACCAACCACTTTTCAGAAATATGATCAAACATTTCAAGGGTTTCCAGGAGAAGGGGGAAAAAAAGCGGGTTAACATCTGGACAGAAGAGAGAAGGAGGAAACAAAGTGAAGTAATGAAGAACTACTGGAAGGCAAGAAAGGATAAAGGAAATAAGAGACAGTGAATTCAATGGGTTATTTACGCGGTCCAAAGATGGACAAAATCGAGGAAAGAAGAAGAAATAAATAATATGTACCGTTCAAGAAGAAACGGCCCACTTATATCATCGTATACATTTTAAAAATGTTAGGCCTACATAAAATATTATATACTGTGTTGTTAAGGGACACTGGGACTGAAATTTTCAAATTCTATATAAACTGAGGTACAGCTTTGAAATTTTATATGGTTATGAATAGTCATATTATAAACCACTTTGGGAAATGTGAGCATTGTAAGTTGATTAGTTCTCTAGATATTAATTATTTTGTACATTTATTGTGCTAATTATTCAAGTTTTATAAAGGTCAGCCGCGTTAAAAAAAACAAGATAGTGTAACTTTTAGGTAATATTCTATTGCACTATAACAATTGGAAGAAACCTACGGATCCGATTTTGAATTGCATTAATGAGTGTCAAGAAATTAATTTTTTTCCATCTCCAAGTTTTTTTCTACAAAAAAATCGTATTTTTTCCAGTTTGAATTTTTTTTGCAGCCAAACCAAAAGTGCAATCTAAAAAACGATCCGCAGGTTTATAGTCATTGCAATGAAGATAATAAATTCCCATTTTGAAAGCAATATCATAAGATTTATGACGCGAGTAACATTTTGAATGCCTGAAAAAGTGAATCCGAGAAAACAGCAATTTTCTAAAATGATGCAGAATTTACAAGGTTTCAGCTTACCAATGACATTAGGACTGTCCTACAGCATAGGTGACACCCTCCTTCTTCTGTTTTGCAGCCTCCTCCTTCATTTCTGTCAGTTTCACCTTCCGTCGACATGCTTTCGCTTCTCCAATTATGACCGCGGACTTACATACTTCCTGCGACTGTCACATCTTTCAAGTGTTTGTGCTGTGACATGAGATACTGAAGTTAGTCTTATTCCTGATTTCAACTCTGTTGTTGCACTACACCCCATGTTGAATTCTGTTACAGAATTCCAAACAGCAATTTCAAGTATCTTCCGTGAAATAAAAATCTCTTTTCGGCACTTCCTCCAGATAACAGAATGCAGAGACTCATTCTGATTTTCAGTAGCACCACGGATGCATCTGGATAGTAGCTCATCTGATGCCAGCCTTTGATAAACAGCATAATCTTGACAACTAAGGGTTCTTATAGTTCTACAGCCATTTTGTCATGACTCTGTGGTGTTTTACCAGCTGCGATACTTCGATTGTAGAAACACCAAGACTCAGAACCTTCAGGACACTTACTGTGCTGGGGCGTTTAAAGGACACACCGTGCATTTTAAAGCTACGCCAGGGCTTTAAAAATGGTGGAATTCGGATAAAACACTGCTATATGATCCGCAGGGGATAGGGGTGTATTAATATGGAAAAAACCGAAAATCGACATTTTCCACAAATTTCACTAAAATTTCAGTCCCAGTGTCCCTTAATTAAACTGCCGATTTTATTTGTTCGCTCTTGGCAGCACTGAACCGTTGAGTGGGACCGGAAGAGGGTGAGGGCAGGGCAGACCTTTTAACTGTTCTGCTCTTGCGAGGGGTTGTCGCCCGGTTAAACTAGTTTCTTCGTTCACCTCCAACCCTCGCAAGCAAGCTTGTTGTACCTTCACACAGAGAGCTTTGAAGGCAATTTTCCGTATTGCCGTATACACAATTATTTATATTGCAACTTTTCAGTCGGCGAACATAATATAATCCAATTACTAGGACATGTGATAAAATAATTACAAAATATTTAGGATTATATTGCGATGACCAGTGGCGTAACTGCGAGGGGTGAATAGGGGAATAATTTCCCCCTCAGAGCCTAATAATGAAAATATGAAATTTGATGAGGATTTTACTTTTGATTAAATCCAATCTTCGGATTAGTGACAAATGATTGGATTGTGTTTGAAAGCATTTATTTTCACTCGTGTAACATTTATAGTGTTACCCTAACTTAACACTTACTGAATGAGCAAAATGGTCAGTTAGCCCGAAGGATGTGGATCTATCCTCATCCCTTTCCAAAAATACTCCACTTGTTAGTTGCCATTGTGTTAGTATCCCAGTGTAAGTGTCACTGTCGAAAGTGAATAATATTGTGTTAAATTGTATCGCTGTTTTAAGTTAAATTTCAGTTGTAAACTGTAGTTTATTAATATTGATAGAATATCGGTGAATAGAAAGAGCCAGATGATGCCGTGAAGAAATTTCGACTTAATAATTTAATGTCAACAGCATTGTTAATTTTCGAGCATTTGCACATTGATAAGTGCAAATACAACGTATCAAAAGCTAATGAAACTAGAATCCCATATATATATATCATGACACTCATCAGAGAACGTCGAGTGAAGTTCTTTACACATATCGCCAGAATGAATGACACCAAACAGACTAAAAGAATATTCAAGATAATTTCTACGTCGAAATTGAGTACTTCTTGGTACAAAGAATATATGGAAGACTTACAACAATTATATATCACCATAGAAGGCATTCACGACCGCAGCATTTGTAGAGAAAAAATCGGAAACCAGAAATTTGAATTTAGATCACAACCCAAAAGAAATAGGCGTAAATGGACAGTGAAGAGAAGGCGCACAGTGAACGGATGAAAGGTTTTTGGGAAGATAAAAAGAAGAAAAGAGCCACCACCTAATAATAATAATAATAATACAGGTTTTGAAAACTTAGGCATTACCATACCGTCATTACGCCTGAGACGACATAATATGCGAGTGAAACTTTATTTAAATTAAATAGGCAATCAACGACAGATAAATTGCAGTAATCATTAGGACAATTGTTTACAAAAAATATTAAATTAATGGACAATGGAGGCTTTTACCGAATGATGTAATATACCGGGAAAGAGAATCGGTAATTGATACAATAAAGAGAAGGAAAATTCCTTTTTTGGTCATATAAAAAGGGTAAGGAACACGATAATTTTGAAACAACTTTTTTGAATATTTTGGAAAAACAAAATGAAAAATAACTGGTTCAGGAAGTACAAACGGATTTAGATGAATAAAACATTGCAATGCAGCACATTGAACGAGGAGAAGAAAAACATATTTTGAAGAACAAATATGCAGGACTTCCTTCACAAATTGTAAAACGTAAGCAGTATGTCATATCTAAAGACGAAAGAGCGGCAAGATTGACTCGAATGTAGAGGGAAGATAGATGTTGAAGAAATAAGTTACAGTATATTGTATTTGGTTTTAATTTAAGTGCTCCAATGTGGGCGCAAACAATACAAATAAATAATATAGGTTTTGAAACTTCGGGATCGTATAATAGCTTTCATTGATATATGCCCTCAACCCCGCCCCCGCCAAATGTAATTTTGACTCAGCTCATCACACTGCAGAGCCAAATCCTAGTTACGCCACTGCTGATGACCGACTAAAGGTTGGAATATCAATCGTGCCTTCATAGCCAGGCGGAATAAGCGCCTTTCCAAGTTTCATTTCTCATTATAGTTCTTTAACGTAGTTTAATCGTCGGAGAGAGTTATTTCTAAAATGTGGTCTGGTCGATTCAGTGTCGCAACCCCCCTCCCATATTCCTGTAAGTTCAGAGTCCTCATAGATAACAAACTGCTGAATTGTTTTATGCTATCTTCGCTCCACAACACTTATATAATAACAGCTTACAGTTATAAAGGTGCGTGAACGAGGTTAATAATATATGGATCGGCTCTCAAAGTTGTAGGAGATTTTACCAAAACGTTCAACATTTTCGACTGGGGTACCATAATAACGAATCTTTAAAATATTCTAGTACCTATATTTCCAAAAACCTCTACTGAAGGATGTGAGGGATGCATTATGTAGATTTTAAAGAGCTAATTATCTGATAATTTGCCCTTTACCTCAGTGATCATCACATCATCGGCAATTGAAAGCACTGACTGTAACTAGAGCCCTGCGCGAATAAACAAAACGTTACCCGCATCCGCACGTTTGTTATCCGAATCTACTGGCATTAAAATAATATTTTTAATTATTTGGATAAAATATTAAAGCAACACATTTAGACATTTGAGGAGAGAGTCGTAAAAAAAACATAACCGAAAAATATGTCAAACTTCCGGGTCCTAGTAATGATATTCAACAAGTTCGGATTGTATTCTAAAAAATATCCGCAAATTTACTCCAATCATTATCCGCAGCTTATCCACTATCCGCACAGCCATGCAAACTATATCCGCATGGTGAAACATTTTGCGATTATCCGCAGGTTTATCCTCAGATATCCGCATCCTCGCAGGGCTTTAACTATAACTTTCTACGCCCAGTCGATGCGCGGTGATGTCATAAAACTATGCAAATGAACTGTAAAAGACTACGAAAACAAACGGATCCCTCATTACCGGATGTCGTCCGATGCTGCATTGCATGAAGTAGGTTATGGTGCTATCCAATTATCCGATTTAATACGCTCGGGAAAAAATAATTAACCCCTCCCCTTGAATTTGTACAGTTAAAGCAAAATAACCAGTGATGGACGAAGCAAAGAGGATATAAAAAGTAGGTTAGCTCAGGCATGGAAAGCATTTCTACAGAAAAGGAATCTGTTGACATCGAATATAGATTTAGGTATTAGGAAGTCATCTTTGAAGGCCTTTGTCTGGAGCGTGGCACTCTATGGAAGTGAAACTTGGACTATTGGTGCAGCAGAAAAGAGGAGAATTGAAGCGTTTGAAATGTGGTGTTACAGGAGAATGATGAAGATCAAATGGGTAGATAGGGTTACAAACGAAGAGGTATTACGACTAGTGGGAGAGGAGAGATGTTCCTGGCGACTGCTAATCAAGAGAAGAGATAGGTTGGTAGGACACATATTAAGACACCCAGGAATAGCAAACTTAGTTATAGAAGGAAGGGTCCAGGACAAGAACTGTAGGGGTAGACCAAGGTTAGAATATGTTAAACAGATTGCCTCGGATGTAGGGTGTGGTAGCTATGTAAAGATGAAACGATTAGCTCAGGACAGGGAGGCATGGAGAGCTGCATCAAACCAGTCAAAAGACTGAAAACTCAAACAACAACAACAACAACAACAACAACAACAAAAACAACAAAGTTTGTTCTATTGGAGACAGAAATCAGTTATTTTTTTTCTAAAGTTGATATGAGCCAAAAACATTAACCATATTTGGATAGTGCTTTGTATAGTTATCTTATTAAAACTGTTTTACACTAGCTAAATCTTGATTGGAACGTGTTTCCGGTTCTTCAATGGGACCTTTTTCAGCTTATGTGCTTAGCCTAATATCTGCATATGTATTATTAAGCTTGTCACGGTGGGTGAGTGGTTATTGTGTCGGACTACCAACCCTAAGCTTGCAGGTTCGCTCCTGACCATGGTAAGTAATTTTTGAAAGGCGACAAAAATCACGGCATGCATGCCATACGTTGTTGGCATGTTAAAGAACCCATTTGAATACAGTAGGCTGTGTTTATAATGACAAAATTAATCTCCGGATTTTCCGCCAACACCAAGTTCCTCCTTTCTCTACTAGAAGGCGCTATAGTGTCAAGGAGCTTAGATATCTAACCTCCTTGACTTTCATAGCGATCCAAGGAACAACAAAATTCGACATGCAAGTTGCCCTCTGGCCGTTAAATAACAAAGCTGAAAATAAACACAAGAAAATGTAGTCTAATAAAAATAGGGAAAGTGCGAAGGCAAGATTTTCAATATAACATTGGCTCGGAAATACTTGTAGAAGAAGATTCTTGCAAATATTTGGGCGTTCACGTAAGAAATGATATGAAATGGGGTACAGTAGTCATATAGGATGTGTAGTTTCTAAAGCTTACAAATCCCTGCACTTTGTAATGAGGGTATTAAAAGGAAGTAGTACCTCTGCTAAAGAATTGGGATATTTGTCACTTGTAAGACCTATTCTGGAATACGCCTCGGCGGTTTGGGATCCATATCAATTAGGGCTCATAAATGAGTTGGAAATGGTACAAAGAAAGGCCGCTCGATTTGTGCTCAGTGACTTTAATCCCAGGAGCAGTGTGAGCCGTATGTTAAAGAAACTTGGGTGGGAATCACTTGAGGCTAGGAGGATGAAATCTAGACTCTGCGCTATGTACAACACGTATACATATCAACCAGCATGGGATGAGCTTAGCAAACGTATGGAAAAGCCTACTTATATGGGTAGGAGCGATCACCCTTTCAAAGTTAACGGCCGACCACAGCGAACAAATTATGGTAAATATTCTTTCGTAAACCATGTCATTGATAATTGGAACTCTCTACCTGCCGCAGTCTTAGAGCCTTTTCCCAAACATATAGGTGTGTTTAAGAAAAGACTGACTATTTGTGTAAATACTCCAGTTTAATTGTTAGTGAATTGTTATGTACAATTAATTATTTGTTATGTATATCTAATTTGCCACCGGGGGACACACCCCCAATCGCAAATAAACGAATGAATGAATGAATGAATGAATATTATAATTATTATTAAACATGTATGTATTATTTACGAAAACGTGACATTAATAACCATATAAACAAACTTTATTACGAAATGGACGTCCTTACAATATTCATTAATTCTGAAAAACGTCATTCGTATTAAAAACAAAAGGCAAAAGTCTAAAGTTATAATTCAATTTACACAAAAGAAATTGTATGAGCGGCTTCGGTGGCGTAGTTGGTAGCATGCTGAGCTTCTATGCCCAAGATCGCGGGTTCAAACCCGGCCGAAGTCGTCTGATTTTTTAAGAACGTCAAAAATCCCTCAGTATGCCTTCCTTCAGAGGGGAAGTAAAGCCGGCGGGCCCATGTCATAGATTTATTGAATGTTAAAGAACCTTCCACTAATTACACATGTGTGAAGCTAAATTATACATGTATATAAGTTAAACATTTGACTAACGTTCTTAGGTTCCTACGTTCGTCGTCAAGAGGCGACTGTGGTGGCATCTGGTAACTAAGTTCTGAACCAGTTGGTCGTTGACGGTGGAGTTTGGCGGCAAAAGTAGGAACTACTTGGAAAAATTGAATGTATGCAGTCCCTACTTCAATTAAAACACACTAATACAGTCAACAGAATTAACACCGGTTAACAGACAGATTCTACACACACTTAAAGTACACGGGGCTAAATGACCGCGTTGTCGCAGCCCCTAAACCAACCAACCAAATTGTCTTAATTTCTACAATTGTCAAGTGAAATGGGTATTGTGGAGGTCTGTGGAAGGAAACTTTTAGGTTAATGATTTATTAATATATTTGCTGTCCGCCTATTTTGTTAAGTGATCTAGTGTACATACCTTAGTTGATATCGTTATGCAAATGATAAATAATGCCACGGGATATCGTTGTATGTTGCTTATTAACATTTTAAGTGGAAACATAGACATATGCAATGGATCCGAACATATTTAAGAGGGGCAGGTGCGCTAGATCCATATCATTCATACTTGATAAATGAGTTGGAAGGGATGCACAGGAAGGCCGACAGGTTAGGTTATGGGCACGACAGCTGGACACGCACTGTGAGTGGAGTGAAATAACTCAGAATTTGTATTGGGAAAGTGATAGCCCAGGAATTTTAGGTCAATAATCGGGTAAAGGTGGGAATAATTAATGTAAAGCTATTTTTTTTTTGCACAGTGGTGCTATTTGATGTACTTAACAACATATTAAAAGTCCCCAACTTTCCTATGCCGGCTTCCTTGAATTTCAGGCCTTGGAACTCCGGGAGGCCTGGAAAAGTACCTGCTCTCACTGGAATTGTCATTTAATGCGAACGGTTGAACCTAAATCGACCGGAGCTGTCCCACATTATAGACGAGTGATAGAGCTATACTCAGAGGAGTGCGACAGGCTTCGGCAGCCGGCAAGGTTCATATCCACGCCGCTAGATGGGGACTTCATTCATTCCATCCCTGACCCGGTCGGTCGACTGGAAGCAGGCTGTGGATCGAGCTATACTCTGATTTACGAAAGGTGAACTGTGAATGCTGTCATCCACTTGAAGGGTGAGGTGAGGACAGACAGGGGGGCTAACTTCCCCAGTATTTGCGTCTTCCTGCAAGCCTCTTGGAATGTTATGAGTCATGACCTGCCTCAGTCGCAACGCAGCATTTCCCCACGTTCTAGCTTTGGCAGACGTCAGCGTTCATTATTGGTAATACAGAGTATACATTCTGAAGTAGTTGAAGTGAATATCCCAGCGAGAACGTTTTCGGTACAACCCTTTACATTAAATTACAATTCCAGTGAGGACATGAACTTTTCCAGGCCTGGAATTCAAGGAAGCAGGCATAAGGAAGTTCGGGACTTTTAATATGTTGCTAAGCAAATCAGGGGAGAGAATGCATGGAAATATATTCATGGGAGATTGGAAATGGTGGGGGTATATAAAGACCGATCTGATCATTCTTGTAGTGTTTTAACTAGTAACCGAGGTAAGTAATCCTATGTGGAGAGAAGGGAAATAGAGGAGTTGTTTGGACATCATGGTCATTTAGCCCTGTGAGCTTGGGTGTGTGTACTGTGGTAGACTATATATAATTTTGTCTGAAAACCTGTGTTATTGTGATGGCTGTACTGGTGTGCATTTCTAATTCAGGTAAGGATTGGGAAGGAAGGAGGCGGCTGTGACCTTAACTTAGGAACCATTCCGGCATTCGCCTGGACTAGAAGTGGAAAACTACTTCCAAGATAACTGAGGTAGGATGCGAACCCGTTACCTCACGAGTATACCCCATTCCAGCGCTCAGACCAGAATTTAATTTCTTGGCAGGGCCCAGAATCGAATCAGGACCGACAGCCAAATTGTTAGCCGCTACACCACGAGATGGTCAAGGGGAATAAAATGGAACCGGTTGTTGGGAAATGGTAATAAAAGAGTAACCGTGGGCATATCTTGTACTACTTTGTATTCCTTTGCTTTTATCATTAAAGTCTCATTGTTGGATTGTTACTGTATTGGTGCGGAAAATCTCGGAAAGAATTGAACTCGTGAGACTTTACTACTTCACGGAGTAAGACATAGTGATCATCTTACGATCCTACATTAGCAGTTTCATAGTGCAGTGAATTATTACTTCATTCGAACAAGATATAGGCTACTGTATTGAATTTAATTGAGAGTTTTCACTCTTTCTCGCCCCATCTGACGGTTTCTCTTTATGTGACTGTACTTGAATTAACTCGGAAACTCCAGTTTGCCGACCCACCTGACGAATATGCTGATCTTCCTATAGAAATGCTCATTGGAGGAGACCAAAACTGGAGATGCCGTGCCGATACGTATCTCACAATCAATGACACTACTTCCCTCGACCTTTGACTTGATACTTAGCGGAAATCGTTCAGGCATAGGCTATCTGTGAAATTCACAACAGTGAAATTCATTGATGCCCACCACAATACTTTTCCTTGTGATGACACACTTAGACGCTCCCGGGATTTGGAAACGATTGGAATAACGAGCGAACAAGTCCGAGTACCAAGTGCTATTGACACAGCAGTCCTGGCAGAATTCCATTCTTCTTCCTGTCTTGACGATCAGAGGAGAGTTGTTCGCCTACTCAGAAAGAAAAAATATAGTCCCTTCTAGCAATTACAATAATGCTGAGAAGCGGTTTCATTTACTGGAAAAGAGGCTAGAAGCGAGTGAAGAAGTCAAGCACATTTGTGAGGCTAAAAGCTTCACTGATCAAGTCATGCACGTAGAGACACAGGATCCTTTGATTGAAGCAGACCCCTGACACAGGACGCCAGACAGAGGCAACGTTCTGCCTCCAGCTCATTTCCTCATTGGTGATCGTCTCACTACAATGCCTAGCGAACCGGAACCACGAAGCGGTGACCTTGTACGACAGTTCAGATATCAGCAACAACAAGCCGACGACTTCTGGAAGTGTTGAAGCAAAGATTACTTGTTGCAACTGCAGAGCTTCCACCAAGTTCAACAGCCTCGTGAAAGAGGCACAAGACTTAGAAGGGGTGACGTATCCTTATTGCAAGAAGAAACGTTACCTAGTCACATGTGGAAGCGGGCACTAGTGGAACAATTACGTCAAGGTCGAGACGAGAGAATAAGAACTGTTGTGCTCCGTACCTCGGAAGGCAAGCGTTTAACACGACCTGTCCAGCTGGTCATCCCCCTCGAGGTAAAGAGTAACCGTGGGCATATCTTGTACTAATTTGCATTCGTTTGTTTTTATCATTAAAGTCACATTGTTGGATTGTTACTGTATTAACGTATTTGCTAACTACACAGAACACCGTTTGCCAAATGGACATTGCAGTGTGAACAAAACGAGAGTTTTATGGATGGGCGCTCAGTTGAATGCTAGGCAGAGGAATGTAGCCACCGAGAACGTGGCGCCTCGAGTCAGCCTTCCCAAAGCCATTGCGCCATAACTTCGGAACAATGTATATTCATCCTACTGAGCGCTCAACGGGCCGATATATTCTGCCAGGTAGTAAGCAGGTTGCCATGGCAACGAAAGGAAGGCCGTACGTAGGAAAGTCCAGTGTCTGCGCAACGGGCCGATATATTCTGCCAAATAGTAAGCAGGTTGCCATGGCAACGAATGGAAGGCCGTGCGTAGGAAAGTCCAGTGTCTGCGCAACGGGCCGATATATTCTGCCAAGTAGTAAGCAGGTTGCAATGGCAACGAAAGGAAGGCCGTACGTAGGAAAGTCCAGTGTCTGCGCAACGGGCCGATATACTCTGCCGAATAGTAAGCAGGTTGCCATGGCAAATAATGGAAGGCCGTGCGTAGGGAAGTCCAGTGTCTGCGCAGCGGGCCGATATGTCCTACCGAGTAATAAGCAGGTTGCCATGACTACGAAAGGAAGGACGTGTGCACGGAAGACCCTTTCTCCTTGTTCTCCGCTTCACCCCACACTCGCAAACAAGAGAGCTTTCATCACTACAGCAATTAGATTTGAGAATAGCAGTGTTTTTGTGTGTGTTGGGAGGAAGGGATTGGATTGGTGCTGTATTTCATATATTTTTAAAATGATTACTATTTATTTGATTCTAGAGAAAATGTAACTGTTTTAATTTTTGTGTGTATTTTAAACTGCAGTTTTATTGTAAAATGGTCAACATGAATTTTGTCCGCACTTGCAAATAAAACTATCTTAGGTGCATACCGTATGCATGTGGTTGATAATGAAAACAGACCTCAATAATGAAAGACGGGGACGAATCTATGTCTACCCCTTATTATTGCCGTTTTTCCAACGGGGTCGGGGATGAGATGCGATGTAAGTCCTTGTGGAGGATAGTTTTTACGGCCGGGAGCCCTTCCTGAGGCCAACCCCATGAGAGGAGTTAATGAGCGATGAAATGAATGATGGTGAATGAAACTGGGCAGGGATGTGGAAGGAGGCGGCCATGGCTTGTCAGAAGGTACCGTCCCAGCATTTGCCTGGAGTTGAAAATGGGGAAACCACGGAAAGTCATTTCAAGAACAGCCGAAGGTGGGGCTCGAACCCACGCATCTACCGAGTCAGAAGAGTGCTTGGCCCCATGACCTAACGCTGCGCAGCGAGCGTAACCACCACTGTCGGTAAAGACGGGGACGAATGAGACCGCGTATCTCACGCCACGGTACACGGCACATACTTTCCGCACACTTGCCAACTGATAAGGAACACCACAGTTTCCTCGCTTTGCTGCATATCGAGGTAGTCTCGAAGGCCGAAGGTAGCAGTAAGTACGTTTACTCAAACAGTTTCAAATAAGCCTGGCGTATTGAATAAAGTCATGTAAAGTGGGGCATGACGTACGTGAACCTCGCCGTATCACCCAATGAAATGTCGCATTCATGTTGGTCAGATCACATCTGTGATGGAATTTCATCCGCAAACTCATTTGGACAATAGGTGAAATTGTACGCGTTAGAATATGGACGGGAGGTCCTCACATCCCCTGTGACCAACCATTGTTAATTTGCTGCTCTTCATTCGGTCATCACGATTGTGCCCAATGAATGGGCGGGTACGTGATATAAATATGTAACGACACTCCTGAAAAAAAAATGCATGTATTAATTAGATTATCAAAAATAATGGGGCAGTTTAGGATTACACGTTTCGACCATCAAGTGGCCATCATCAGATCCTGATCACTGTGTAGCGGTTAAAGGTTGGTTAGTTCCTCAGTTTAGGTGCTGTGACAACGCGGTCATGTAGCCCCGTGTACTTGGGGTGTGTGCAGAATCTGTCTGATAACCAGTGTTAATGGTGATGGCTGTATTAGTGTGTGTTATCTGTTTTTAATTCAAGTAAGACCAGGTGAGTTAGCCGTGGTTACCGCATGACGGCTGGCAGTCGCTCACATACGGGAGGCGAGGAGGTTCGAATCCCCCCACCGGCAACCTTGAAGATGGTCTTCTGTGGTTTCCCCATCTTCCTTCCAGGCAAATGCCGGGGTTGGTCCCTGACTATAGGCCACAGCCGCTACCTTCCAACTCCTCGTCCTTACATTCTAACTTTCCTCCCCAGACAACACTCCAAACGCGACGGTACTTGTAGCGAACCCATTGGGTGTCCGCCTCGAAGCAGCTACAAAACTGGCGAGCCGAACATGTCCTCGGACACTCCCGGCACTAAAAGCCATACAAAAAAAAAAAAAAAAAAAAGACTGCAGACATTGAATTTCAAGTAGTTCCTACTTTTGCCACACAACGCCACCATCAACGACTACTAGTTCAGAACTTGGTTACTAGACGCCACAGCAGTCGGCTCCTGGCGACGAACGTCGGAACCTAAGAGCGTTGTGCAAATGTTTAACCTATAATAATAATAATAATATCGTATGGCCTCGGGTGCCTGGTGTAAGCTTTGGTAATTGACACCCAGAGGGTAGCTTGCATGTCGAATTTCGTCGTTCCTTTGAACGCTATGAAAGTCAAGGAGGTTAGATATCTAAGCTCGTTGACACTACAGCGCTTTCTAGTAGAGAATGGAGGAACTTTATGATGGCGGAAAATCCCGAGATTAATTTTGCCATTGAACACGGTCTACTGAATTCAAATGGGTTCTTTAACATGCCAACAACGTATGACATGAGTGTCGTGATTTTTGTCGCCTTTCAAAAATCACTTACCATGGCCAGGGGCGAACCTACAATCTTGGGGTTGGTAGTCCGACACTATAACCACACACCCACCTATAATTTAGCTTAACACAGGTGTAATTAGTGGAAGGATCTTTAACATGCCATAAATGTATGACATGGGACCGCCCGGCTTTACTTCCCCTCCGAAGGAAGGCATACTGAGGGATTTTTAACGTTCTAAAAATCCGACGATTTCGGCCGTATTGAACCCGCAATCTTGGGCATAGAAGCTCAGCATGCATGCTAACTATGCCACTGAAGCCGCTAGCGGTTAAGGTTTACACTAAAACATTATTTAATTAATTAAATTTAAGTTGCTACAGTATTGACGTAGTTCATCTTGGTTGGATTATTTCAACGGTGAATCCCGTTTTTGTCTTGACGCCCATTCATTGGACACAAACGTGTTGACCGACTGAAGGGGTAGAAATTAACAATTTTGTATTGGCTTCAAATCTCTACATGTGACCAACAACACTACAACAAAGTCCCGATTATCCAAACTTCATCGTTTCGGGGGAGGGGGTCATTCGGCTAATCGAAAATTCGGACAATCCGGTAACATTCTATTTCCTCGAGCATACGGTTCCTACGCGCGATAGTACACTTATTTACCGTCTATAAATCATTCTTAAAATGGAAGTTTTGAAACGGATAACGACGTATTTTTCTGATTATGTTCGTTGAGTACAGACCATCAAATGAAATAACAGCAATTTCTTTCTTTTGACGTGAGAACGTCAAATAAATTGTTGGAATACAGTGACGTCCGTGAAAAAGTGTCGGTTGGTAGGTTCCTCAGTTTAGGGGCTGCGACAACGCGGTCATGTAGCCCCGTGTACTTTGGGTGTGTGTAGAATCTGTCTGATAACCGGTGTTAATTGTGATGACTGTAATAGTGTGTGTTATCTGCTTTTACAATTTAAGTACTGCAACTTAGAATTTTTCAAATAGTTCCTATTTTTGCCGCCAAGCGCCACCGTCAACGACTACTATAGTGCGGGACAAACCATTGGAAGCCTGAAGGTCACGCGTAGTCGGTGCGGTGTTGTCATGTACGTTCTCGCATGCAGCACTCGACTGAAGGTACCGTGCAACAGCATGGAAACACCGTCAGGCGCGGAGAGGAGAGCGGAGCGGAGCGGAGCGGAGGGCCCCTTGACCTTCAGGCTTCCAATGGTTTGTCGCGCACTATAGGCCAAGTTCATAACTTGGCTACTAGACGCTACCGCAGTCGGCTCTTGGCAACGAACGTAGAAACCTAAGAGCGTTGTTTACATTCTTAACCTATCCAATTTAGCTTCACACAGGTGCAATTAGTGGAAGGATCTTTAA
Source organism: Meconema thalassinum (assembly GCA_946902985.2). Classification (NCBI taxonomy): domain Eukaryota; kingdom Metazoa; phylum Arthropoda; class Insecta; order Orthoptera; family Tettigoniidae; genus Meconema; species Meconema thalassinum. Next base: position 46,291,830 of record OX336399.1, on the reverse strand, counting down.
CATGCCATAAATCTATGACATGGGACCGCCGGCTTTACTTCCCCTCCGAAGGAAGGCATACTGAGGGATTTTTAACGCTCTTAAAAAATCCGACAGCTTCGGCCAGGTTTGAACCCGCTATCTTGGGCATAGAAGCTCAGCATGCTACCGACTACGACACCGAAGCCGCTGTGAGAAAAAAAAGTGTTACAGTGAAAGGTGATGATATGGTTTTATCTCTCTTCTGCTGTAACGCTCTCTCTCTCTCTCTCTTCTGTTGCTGCACTCGAGTGTCGCTACTGTAGTTTTTGGATGTCACGGGTGAGCCTCTAGATGGATTTTGATGCGGTTTTCACCATTCTATAAAGGAAATCTCGAGGAAGGTTTCTGTAGAAAATAATTTATTTATGATCAAAGGAAGCCGAGCAGTAACGATTTAAGTGAAAAAGTCGAAGAAAAAAACAACCACATGGCGTCCGTGCGCTTTCTAAGCTTACGGTGGGCAAACCGTTAAATATATATATATAGCCTACTATGAGTGTAAGAATTGTACGGCATAAAAAGTTCTACAAAAAAGTCCAGGAGAGCATATCTCTATCTTCAATACATCGTCCACTATAAGTGATTTTACGTTTTCATTTCTTCCAACAATCTCCATTCAAATACTAAAGCGACAATTTACGAGCTGGCTAGGGGCGAGTCTATCACCCCAGTTACAGCCCAGCTAGCGGGCGAGCCTATTACCCCAGATACAGCCAGCACCAAACTGTCCAGTCGTGTTGAGTTAAAACTTCAGAGAAGAGTGGTTGTGTTTGGAGTTTCCCTGGAAGTGCAACTCGGCTTTTCTTCATTTCGCCTGTGAACGTTTCGTTCCGGAAAATACATAATTAAAGAAATAGTATACGAAGCTGAAATTTCGCAAGAGCGACAATTTTTTCGATTCTTGGTTAATCCGTACGTTTGGATAATTGAGACTTCAGTGTGCTACAACCACTATCTCTGGCGGGAGGGGCTATGGTATAGTTCTCTCACTTTCCTCGTTAACGACCGGCGACTCAAACGTTACGCAGTACCACGCGCCGACAATATCCATTGTTCACTGCTGTCCAACGGCTGAAGGTTCTTGACCAATAGCATGCTTGCTTCAAATGGAGTGCAGAGTCCAGTCCCGGCTGCCAGCTCGCGTGTCAGGGCTCCACAGTTGCACGCTTGCCTGTCTATTGAGCATCCAGCGTTGAGACAAGATTATGGGTCTTACGGACTTTTATTTTTAACGCACCCCCCACCACACACACACACACAGGTTTTGTTACCTCACCTTTTGTCATAAAGGAACTCTGAACATATATATTTTTCGCCATAATAGCTTCCTACAATTATCTGCCAATTGATTACCTTTGTTATTGCATACAAGTACCGTTTATATTTTATTACGTCTTAGTAATTTAAAAATGTTCGAGGTTAGCACGCTGGAAAGAAGAGCCTCGTCCTGTGCTGCATGCTCGCCCAGAGTGGAGCACGTGCTCAGTTCCGCCGGCAACATTAGTTCTGAAGCACTATCCATAATTTGTGTTACTTGTGTGCCTGTTTTTATTTTCTGTTCGATCGAATCATGGCTGCCGACAGTGGGGTTAGAACCCACTATCTCCCGAATGCAAGCTCACAGCTGACTCGCTACAATATTACAAATATTAATCTAAACAAAACAACAAGAATAAAATTGAAAGAAACTAAATTATAGCCTAACTAATAACAAAAAAGCAATGATCAACAGTATTGCTGACGTAAAAATTGTTAACACCGTCAGTATACAGTACATCCGAGAAGGAAGGGAGGGTTGTGCTCTCGACATCTGTCAATCAGTAATGCGTCATATCACAACGAAATTAATGTCGTTATTGGTTCTCTTCGCGTACGTTACGGTATCCTTAATACTGGTCCAATCCGTTAGCACCTGCAAAACAGCTCCTTCCTGGGGTGTTCTATTTCAGGTAGCTGCTGGGGTTGCGTTGTCTCGCTAACTTATGAACGGGCAGTACTCGAAGCGCTACCTCTGCCTAGAGTTAGCAACACTGTCGCCATAAGGCTCCCCAGTCTTTTCTCAACGCTGGATGCTCTATAGTATCGATACTTGCTCTCAGTGGCTACGGTGGAGAGTTGACAACGCTGCACCTCGAGCTAGGAAAGCGCGGTTCCACGCAGGGTTGAAAAGCGAGCCGGTCATTAATGAGGAAAGTGAGACAACTATACAGGGAGGTAATGGCGGAATACCGAGGAGTAGAGGTGGACGGAAGGGAGGCAGCTCTGCTGCAGCTAGATCACTGTATTACCCAAACAGGACGACAGTATGCACAGTACCAGAGACAATGTTATCGCTAGTGAATACTATACTTAAAACTACCATGTTCATGTTTCGTTCATCAAGCCAATTATCTATGTCAATTAAATCAATCATACTCACAAGACAATCAAATTACTCTACGAAACACTATAAAAATCCACGCTGTCGCCCGTAAACAGTGGCGGGCCTCCAACAGTAATCCGCGAAGGTGACATACTTTAGTGATAACTAGGGACCGGAGTTTTTGAAAATGCATATTTTGTGGGTTTATTGGATTTCTTGCATATTCTGAACATAACAGCATATTTTAGCATATAAATTTGAAATAAAGTTAAATTGAAAACATCTTGATCAAAATTAGTTTTGCCTGCGTGTTGGACATCCCTTGTAAGCTTTCGGAGCAACAGATAACGAGATAACAGTATTTTAGGTACCTCAAAATGCTTAAAGAGAATAGCAGCAGAAAGTATTTATTAAATCAGTGGGTATTAGATAATAGTGATTATTCAACTGATAGCGTTGTTAGCTATTGTCAAATATGCTCGGCTGGCTGCGTGGCTCAGCGGTAATTTTCTCACTTGCTGGGTCCAAGGTTGCAAGTTCATATCCTGGCGCACTCAGCTGGCATTTGAGGGTGCGTAAATGCGAGGGAGCAGAGTCAGTAGATTTACTGGCACGTTCAAGATCCCCTTCGTAGCAAAATTCCGGCACCCCGGCGTCTCTAAAAGCCAGAGTAGTTAAAAGGGACGTGAAACCAATAACATTATTTATTATTATTATTATTATTATTATTGAAGCCTCCGTGGCTTAGGCGGCAGCACACAGGCCTCTCACCGCTGGGTCCGTGGTTCAAATCCCGGTCACTCCATGTGAGATCTGTGCCGGACAAAACGGAGGCAGACAGGTTTTTCTCCGGGTACTCCCGTTTTCCCCTGTCAACATTTCATTCCAGCACCACTCTCCACTATCATTTCATTTCATCTGTCATTCATTTAATCATTGCCCCAGAGGAGTGCGTCAGGCCTCGGCAGCCGGCACAGTTCATATCCTCGCCGCTTGATGGGGGCGTCATTCATTCCTTTCCTGACCCGGTCGGAGCACGGGAATGAAGCTACGATACGAGTAACTGACAACACTGGGTACTTCAGCGCCACCCCACTACGAGCGCTGCTAGGCAAAAGGCCACCTTGTGATTGGTTGATTTGGCCTTGTTAACACTGCCGGCTGGATCGCATCCCTCCTGGCTGCTTTAAAGCGATCCAGCCGGCAGTGCTTGTAACATTTGGTGTTCTGTGTTGTTGATAACATGGCGGCTCCACATGCTCGAAACGGTAACTGTTCATTATCCTGATTTTGAGAGATATTTAAGTCATTTATACGTTCAAACTACTCACAATGGCAAATATTGTTCCTGGGTAACACGATCTTGGCGTATTTCTAAAGCTTATAATCGTGCTCCATACTTTTCATTCGTAAACCGTATTTGTCAAATGCGGGTGTTGCTCACGCCAAAGAATATGAGTCATATGACATCGGAGTGAACAATCCTGAATCAAACCATCAAGTCCCAAGTCCCATGTTGGTGCGATTTTTAAAAATGGAAATGTGTCCTTTAATAAAATACGGATTGGAGTGACCCAGTTAAATAAAATAAAAACATAAAAATAAAACATATTTGGGAGCTAATACACACATCAAAAAAAGTTTTGCATCACCTCGGTTCCCAGATCTCCGGCATATAGACGTTTACTGTGTATATTGTATCAAATATACAGTCCCTTTGACTGTTCATAGATGTCACTAAAACTGCTCAAAGATGTAAACAACCATGCATGAGCAGGGCCTATTAGACGGAGGGGGTACGACAGCCGATCAGTTCCAGTCATTCCACCAGGACGAAGGTACGCTGCTCATGTTGTCTGTAGTTCTACCATGCCTAGAAGGTCAATACCGCAGTTCGATCGCGTCCGCATTGTTACTTTGTGTCAAGAAGGGCTCTCAACAAGGGAAGTTTCCAGGCGTCTCAGAGTGAACCAAAGCGATGTTGTTCGGACATGGAGGAGGTACAGAGATACAGGAACTGTCGATGACAGGCCTCGCTCAGGCCGCCCAAGGGCTACTACTGTAGTGGATGACCGCTACTTACGGATTGCCGCTCGGAGGAACCCTGACAGCAATGCCACCATGTTGAATAATGCGTTTCGTTCAGCCACAGGACGTCGTGTTTCAACTCAAACTGTGCGCAATAGGCTGCATGATGCGCAACTTCACTCCCGACGTCCATGGCGAGGTCCAGCTTTGCAACCCCGACACCATGCAGCGCGGTACAGATGGGCCCAACAACATGCTGAATGGACCCCACAGAATTGGCATCACGTTCTCTTCACCGATGAGTGTCGCATATGCCTTCAACCAGACAATCGTCGGAGACGTGTTTGGAGGCACCCTGGTCAGGCTGAACGTCTTAGACACACTGTCCAGCGAGTGCAGCAAGGTGGTGGTTCCCTGATGTTTTGGGGTGGCATTATGTGGGGCCGACAGTAGGGGAGTGAGGGGGGTTCCAACGCAATCTAAAACCCTCCTTGCCCCACTACTAAGCCTCAGCCATGTTAAATATCTCTCGAACGCGTGGTCCGATTTTGACAAATGAGGTATCGTTGGACTCAGGCTGACGTCCTCTTTGCTATGGACCACTCGTTATATTTTTCAATTTTTTTTGAAAATTTTTGTTTTCGAAACTAGGTGATAGTTTGAAAACTAAACATGATAGAACGTTGTGCCATGGCTCAAACGAATGGTCTTTATGCTCTTTATTTTCTATAATGAAACTTTTTTACTTTTATGTTTTTTTTGAAAACACTCGAATTTTGAAAATCCTATATTTTGGAAACTAGGAACTCTACAAAAACGTTTATTTGACATAAATGAAAGGTCCCTATGCCCTCTACCCCCAAAATAAATTTCAAGTCGCTAGAGCAAAAATTTGTGTTTTGTAAGTGTAGTAGTGGGATGATGACAGAGCTGTCTACTAACTTATTGAACCCTCCTCGTATTTGCCCCGAAGCTGATATCTCGCTAACCAATGGTCGGATTTGAACATACAGGGTGTCCTAGCACTCGTTGTGATGCCCCCTACTTTCCTATAGGCTCTTAATTTAATGAAAAGACCAAAACTAAAAGGTCATGTGCTTTTAATATCTCGCGAACCAATCATGCTAGAGCCATGTTCGACAGGTCCAAGGACTCGGGGTGACGTCCTCTCTGCTATGGACCACTCGTTATAATTTTTAATAAAATTGGAAACTCGATTTTGGGGTAAACACGTGTTTTTGTGATTTTGCCGATATCTCACGAAGCAATAACGCTAGAGGCATGTACGATGGGTCCAAGGATTCGGGCAGACGTCCTCTTTGCTATAGACCACTCGTTGTAATTTTTTAAAATTTTGGAAACGCGATTTTGGGGTAAACACGTGTTTTTTGTGATTTTTGCCGATATTTCACGAACCAATAACGCTAAGGGCGTGTACGAGGTGTCCTAGGACTCGGGCTAACGTCCCCTTTCAAATGTGGTAGATATTGTTTCCACAAAATAATTCACAAAGGGCCTAACGCCATACATGTTGAGAAAAAAATTCTTTACCGTTACCTGTTTATAATGTTTATGAAGCGTGGTGGTTGAGAGAGACGATACGGCTGGGTGTGTGTGTTTCAACGAACCTGTCGCTGACCACGGTGGCTGTGTTCAATAGATCAATCGCTATTTCGACGAGTCGGTGTATGACAGAGCGAGCGTGCGTTTTCTGATATTTTACCTTTAACGTGTAAACGGTGATGAGAACTTGGTTCTATGTTGATCGAAGCGAGTACAGAAAACACACTTGCAAACGAGCAGGAGGTGAATGTCATTTGAGCTTATTGAAAGGCTCCGATCTGACTTGACAACAAGTGCAATGGAAAAAATGACCAAGACGCTTGAAGGTGAAATAATCTGACCATTGTGCTGGCAGGGAAGTGCGAAAGGCGTGCACACATGTGTGAAACCACAGGCACGCTAAACCAGTGACATCCTGTCTTGCTTCGTACGTGACAAAATGCAAGTCCATGTGAAATTTGATCTACCGCAGGTGTTCACCTTGGACGTTATCTGTCCACGTGCATGATAACTGTTAACAAGTCACATCCTGTTTTGCTTCGTACGTGACAAAATGCAAGTTCATGTGAAATTTGATCCGGCACAGGTGTTCGCCTGGGACGTTAGCTGCCCACGTGCACGATAAGAGAATGTTCAAAGCGTGGGAAAAAATTATTATACATGCAACGTAGCATATATAAAGACATGTCGTTATCATTTCCACTCTCACTTGGGTGGACTACCTTTGAACACACTGCGTTGCATGAAACCCCTGGTCTTGTTTAACAGTTTTGGTGTTGGTGGAAAATACTTAACCTTGTTGTGGGGTAGGTATTTATTTATATATTTATTCATTTATACATTTATTGATTAATATATATATTTACAAGCAATTATTTATTGATTAGGTAATTAATGATTTTATTTATTTGTTTGCAGATAACCGGCATACCTTACATGTCTGAGGGAGAAGAAACCATTGCACTTTTGAGCCCACTAGAAGGGAAGAGCAACAAGTCACTGCAAGTAAAGGTGAGATGATTTTTTTAAACTAATTTGTTTCATTTTTTTGTTTTATGTTTTATTTTATGAAATGTATGTATTAACCTGAATTTAGGTATTTATAGCGGTTTATTTTATTTATTTTTAGAAACTTGGAAAGAATAGCCTTACCGCCGTAGCAGTCGCTGAAAAAAAACAGAAACGCAATAAAGCGAAACCACTGCCAAAGAGTGAACTGTTTAAAACTCAGGTAAGTCCAATTTAAAAATGCTATTCCATTTTACCACTACTGAAAACTCGTAGACAAAAAAAATTCATTACCTGTACATGACTGGGACAATGATTGCTTTCTTGATTAATGGCTATGTTGTTGTTGTTGACTGGGAAAAGTACAAGGCCATGTTGGATTTTCTAAAAATAAAAATAATAAATTTAATTTATGGGTGGTTCCCTATGGACTCAACGAATATCCACAGGTTTGAACATGAAAATGTGAACAAAATGACATGACATTCATTTTTGTTTATATATTGGTTAAAGGGAGGGTGGGGGAATGTAAATGACTGTAGCTTTATAAAAAAGAAAATAAGTACATGGGTTACTGCTAGTGCCAACATACAGTTTATTTTTAATGGTGTTTTGATATATTAATGCCAATTAACGTTAACGTTTTATTTACAAGTATTGATTGATTGATTGATTGAGTGATGGGTTATTTTGTTTGCTTTTAGGTGTCGTCATGTGCCATTAACGTAATGAACAGACAGTGAACAAGCTTGCATTATGCTTTAAAGTACTCTGTGCTCTTGTGCAATGTTAATAACTTACAATAAGAAAAAGTTTTATTATAACACATGGCGTTAGTACCAAATACAACAAGTGAGCAAGTTGGTTTACCACGTGGGTTAAATTTAAAATCAGAACATGATCGATGGTTAACATTTGAATCCTGGCCTGTAGGCTTTTTGTCGACGCATGAACTTGCAAAAGCCGGTTTTTTTTTACTTGAACCGAGAAGATGTGGTGCGCTGTGTGTTTTGTCGTATTGAACTTTCACACTGGGAAGAAGGGGATGATCCCTTTAGAGACCATTTGCGATGGTCTCCTCACTGTCCTTACATGCTTGGAAAGCAAGTGGGTAACCTACCCGTGCATTCATTTTACCGAACCACAAGGCCTTTGGCCGCTACTTACGTTGCTGAATCACAAATAAATGATAATAATGATGTATTACCCGCCAACGGTAGTGTCGATATATGTGGTCCATATGCCATAGACAGTGTTGAATTGGCGTGTGCTTTTGAAAAATTGGGAGTTTGCAAAACTAAAGCACTAGCACACCCAGAGTACAGCTCTGTTGAAAAACGTTTCGAATCTTATAAAAATGTTTGGCCATTAATATTAAAACACCTTACCAAACAGCTAAGTGAAGCTGGATTTTTTTATACTGGTGAAGGGGATAAAACAATATGTTTTTATTGTGGATTTGCTTTAAAGGATTGGCAAATGACTGATGACCCTTTTGTGCAACACGCTCGTTGGTTACCAAACTGTAAATACATGGTGTTGCTTAAAGGTCAGGAATTTGTGAACACTATTCGTAAAGAAAACGTGATTGCAGCACAAGACACAAAAGTGCCTTTAGAGTTAGAGCACGCGGAGCAAATACATAAGGCTGAAAGAAAAGACTTGTCTCACGAACAGATACAAAAGTGTGACCAACAATTATGTAAAATTTGTTATCAAGATGAACTAGGTGCTGTATTTTTACCCTGTGGACACATGATAGCCTGTGTCAAGTGTGCATTAGAACTTAACACTTGTGCTATATGCAGAAAAGTAGTATCCGCTACAGTTAGGGCATTTCTTGCATAACTAGTATAATTTATTCGCCATGCATAGTGCAAAATCCCTAAATGCACAATATTATTAAAGCTGTTTTAGAGTGTAATAGATATGCTTTTGTTTTGTTTATAGACTACTACAATGAATGTTTTGAATGCTGTGGGACAATCATGTGGCTTAGAGACAAAGAAGCTCAGCGAATTGCCAACGCATATTCCATTCCGCATTATCAAGATTCGGAAATTGAAAACAGCATATGGTGATCGTGTACTTTGTGTATGTGAAAACTTTGAGACATTTCTGCCTATACGGTTTAATGATATGTCGGAGAGTGTTTTTGATGAAGTCAATAATGCTGTGCAACCTGTACACTTAATTTATGAAGGTTTTAAAAACAATAGGTGCATGGTTCGTTTTAATTAAATAAATAAATAATGTGAAATAATAATGGAAAATATAAGTAATGACAATATACTGAAAAAGAAAGAAAATATGTGTATAGAATAGTAATGTTTTAGTGTTTAGTGTTGTCTTTAAAAATATTATGATGAAACCAAAAAAAATGTATATAAAGTTTGTAAATAAATGCAAAATGATGTTACAATGCTGTTTTATTTTATACAAAGTTAGTATATTTAACATTGCAGAGTATACATGATTATGACAATAAATGCACACTGAATACAAGCCTTTCTCACTTTACAATAGTCTGTTATAGTTTTAAACACAAGGCTTGTTGTAGATCATTTTATAGCAACGTCCATTCAATGTTGTTTTCGAAAAGTGGGTAAGCCGCAATGGTTGTATTGCCATAAAAACCTTATGGTTATTACTATTTAGTCACTTTGATCCCCTTGCATATCAAGAGCAGATGACCTAGTTGTTCCACTCTTTAAAACGACAACAACAACACTACCTCTTGCATAGTTTGTGATGTTGATGGCTCTTGCGACGTGGAAGATGGATTAAAAATAACTTTGAGAACAGGGGTTAAACGTTGATCATTAAACAATGCACTATTTTGAGTAGCAATATGGTTTTCTTGATTTTTTGTCGATGGCAACTGTGTTTCATGCGGTACACTACATTGATGATCACTGACACTTAAAACCTCACTATTTTTACTTTTTAGGTCACCACGACAATGTTTGGAACGTTGCTTTGAACAACGCCAAATAACAGTTCCATTTTTATTGGTTCGTTTCACAATATATGAATATCCTTTATAGTATGCGTAAGGCTTACCATACCTAGTCACTGATACTTCCATATCAACTGTCAAGCATAGACTAAGCTCTAGTAAAGTCAACTTGGTAATAAGAATACTAGTTTAATGTGAGAGCAAATATGGATCCAAAGAGTTCAGGTAAAAGTGAAAGCAAATAAGCAAATATTAGAAACAAGAGTTGGGGTAAAAGTGGTCGCAAAGTGGTAGACCCATTACACAATAATTTCAGCACGACGAAGCTCTTGTTCAATTTCTTTGATTTCCCAATCGTGACCGATATGCCCAGCTTGTCGTAAAGCATGCAATTGTCGAAGCCGTTGAATTAGCTTACTGGGTTTGTTCCAGTATACAAATTTAACAAATGGATTTTTAGGTGTAAACAAAGCATTACCATTATCATGATCATTATCATCATCATCATCATCATCATCATGATCACCATTATCATCATGACCATCATCACTGTTACTATATAGTCCTTTTTGATCCTCTTGCAATACCACTTTATTTATAGTCTGAGTTGATTTTGATAGTGTTGAAGGTTTCTTGGACGTTGACAACTGTCCTAACATGACGTTTTGAGGACATGATAAGTCCTTTTGAACAAACACTGCACTATCTTTAGCAGCAATATCGTTTTCTTGAATTTGCTTTTTAGCATTGTGATAATTGTTTGTAAACAGTAAGCGTGGTTCGTTTCGAGCACTACATTGATGAACACTCACACTTAAAACCATTCCATTTTTACTTTTCAGATTGCCTCGACATTTTGTTGACCTCTCTTTTGAGCATCGCCAGAATATTATTCCATTCACATTCTGGCGATTATAGTTATAGGAGTAGCCTTGATAGAGTGCACGTAGCCTACCTTTGTTGGTTGTAATAAGTTCCATAGTAGTAACTGACCTGTCAGTACGATGTTCACACTACAAAGGTTACAACTGTTTTGCTGATGGAGTGACCTACCATAAGGTTATATATTGGCTTATGTGTTGGCTTTTTGTGTTGGCTTTTCGTGTTGGCTTTTCGTGTTGGCTTTTGTGTTGGCTTATGTGTTGGCTTTTTTGTGTTGGCTTTTTGTGTTGGCTTTTCGTGTTGGCTTATGTGTTGGCTTTTTGTGTTGGCTTTTTGTGTTGGCTTTTCGTGTTGGCTTTTCGTGTTGGCTTTTGTGTTGGCTTTTCGTGTTGGCTTTTTGTGTTGGCTTTTCGTGTTGGCATTTCGTGTTGGCTTTTTGTGTTGGCATTTCGTGTTGGTTTTTTTGTATTGGCCTTTCGTGTTGGCTTTTTGTATTGGCTTTTCGTGTTGGCTTTTTGTGTGGGCTTTAGTATTGGCTTTTGTATTGACTTATTTGACAAGTTATTTGTGTCAATGTATTTAGTGGATTTTTTTCTTGGTGTTGGAAAGTAGTTGAAAGAGAGGGAATATTTAAAGACTTAACCTCAGCTCACTAACCTAACCTAACCTAACTTTACCTAAACTAGCCTAACCTTTCAACTCGCAGATGTTAATTAAATTCTGTGCATAGTCGAGTTGGAACCCAAGACCTCAGGGGTAAAAAAAACAATTATTTTTGACGGCTTATTTTGGTAACTTATTTAATGGCTAACCTAACCTAACCTCAGCTCACTTTGGATATTACTAGTAAGTGTTCATATCCTCTGCTAGGTAGCATGCTAGTAGTACAGGTAGTGCTCATATTTACCACTAGGTAGCGGAAACATACTTTGCATGTTGCATATGACACTTGTGAAGTTTAACCACATGCAAGACGTGCTTGTATAAGTTCTCTATTTAAACTCAATATACAATTAACCACTAAATGTTCAGAACTAACATGTATAGCCATATTTAGGGTATATAGGAGACCCTTAGCAAGAAAGGCTGTCTAACCCACGAGTGTACAGCCTTGTCATACGCAGTAAGCACCTGTTGGCAGAAAACAACAACAACAACAACAATTTGAGAAAGCCAACAAAAAACTGTTTCCTTTAAATACATTAATGGATATGTTGTCGGATTTCTCAAATTGTTGTTGTTGTTGTTGTTTTCTGCCAACAGGTGCTTACTGCGTATGACAAGGCTGTACACTCGTGGGTTAGACAGCCTTTCTTGCTAAGGGTCTCCTATATACCCTAAATATGGCTATACATGTCAGTTCTGAACATTTAGTGGTTAATTGTATATTGAGTTTAAATAGAGAACTTATACAAGCACGTCTTGCATGTGGTTAAACTTCACAAGTGTCATATGCAACATGCAAAGTATGTTTCCGCTACCTAGTGGTAAATATGAGCACTACCTGTACTACTAGCATGCTACCTAGCATAGGATATGAACACTTACTAGTAATATCCAAAGTGAGCTGAGGTTAGGTTAGGTTAGGTAAAGTTAGGTTAGCCATTAAATAAGTTACCAAAATAAGCCGTCAAAAATAATTGTTTTTTTTACCCCTGAGGTCTTGGGTTCCAACTCGACTATGCACAGAATTTAATTAACATCTGCGAGTTGAAAGGTTAGGCTAGTTTAGGTAAAGTTAGGTTAGGTTAGGTTAGTGAGCTGAGGTTAAGTCTTTAAATATTCCCTCTCTTTCAACTACTTTCCAACACCAAGAAAAAAATCCACGAAATACATTGACACAAATAACTTGTCAAATAAGTCAATACAAAAGCCAATACTAAAGCCCACACAAAAAGCCAACACGAAAAGCCAATACAAAAAGCCAACACGAAAGGCCAATACAAAAAAGCCAACACGAAAAGCCAACACAAAAAGCCAACACAAAAGCCAACACGAAATGCCAACACGAAAAGCCAACACAAAAAGCCGACACGAAAAGCCAACACAAAAGCCAACACGAAAAGCCAACACGAAAAGCCAACACAAAAAGCCAACACATAAGCCAACACGAAAAGCCAACACAAAAAGCCAACACAAAAAAGCCAACACATAAGCCAACACGAAAAGCCAACACAAAAAGCCAACACAAAAAGCCAACACATAAGCCAATATATAACCTTATGGTAGGTCACTCCATCAGCAAAACAGTTGTAACCTTTGTAGTGTGAACATCGTACTGACAGGTCAGTTACTACTATGGAACTTATTACAACCAACAAAGGTAGGCTACGTGCACTCTATCAAGGCTACTCCTATAACTATAATCGCCAGAATGTGAATGGAATAATATTCTGGCGATGCTCAAAAGAGAGGTCAACAAAATGTCGAGGCAATCTGAAAAGTAAAAATGGAATGGTTTTAAGTGTGAGTGTTCATCAATGTAGTGCTCGAAACGAACCACGCTTACTGTTTACAAACAATTATCACAATGCTAAAAAGCAAATTCAAGAAAACGATATTGCTGCTAAAGATAGTGCAGTGTTTGTTCAAAAGGACTTATCATGTCCTCAAAACGTCATGTTAGGACAGTTGTCAACGTCCAAGAAACCTTCAACACTATCAAAATCAACTCAGACTATAAATAAAGTGGTATTGCAAGAGGATCAAAAAGGACTATATAGTAACAGTGATGATGGTCATGATGATAATGGTGATCATGATGATGATGATGATGATGATAATGATCATGATAATGGTAATGCTTTGTTTACACCTAAAAATCCATTTGTTAAATTTGTATACTGGAACAAACCCAGTAAGCTAATTCAACGGCTTCGACAATTGCATGCTTTACGACAAGCTGGGCATATCGGTCACGATTGGGAAATCAAAGAAATTGAACAAGAGCTTCGTCGTGCTGAAATTATTGTGTAATGGGTCTACCACTTTGCGACCACTTTTACCCCAACTCTTGTTTCTAATATTTGCTTATTTGCTTTCACTTTTACCTGAACTCTTTGGATCCATATTTGCTCTCACATTAAACTAGTATTCTTATTACCAAGTTGACTTTACTAGAGCTTAGTCTATGCTTGACAGTTGATATGGAAGTATCAGTGACTAGGTATGGTAAGCCTTACGCATACTATAAAGGATATTCATATATTGTGAAACGAACCAATAAAAATGGAACTGTTATTTGGCGTTGTTCAAAGCAACGTTCCAAACATTGTCGTGGTGACCTAAAAAGTAAAAATAGTGAGGTTTTAAGTGTCAGTGATCATCAATGTAGTGTACCGCATGAAACACAGTTGCCATCGACAAAAAATCAAGAAAACCATATTGCTACTCAAAATAGTGCATTGTTTAATGATCAACGTTTAACCCCTGTTCTCAAAGTTATTTTTAATCCATCTTCCACGTCGCAAGAGCCATCAACATCACAAACTATGCAAGAGGTAGTGTTGTTGTTGTCGTTTTAAAGAGTGGAACAACTAGGTCATCTGCTCTTGATATGCAAGGGGATCAAAGTGACTAAATAGTAATAACCATAAGGTTTTTATGGCAATACAACCATTGCGGCTTACCCACTTTTCGAAAACAACATTGAATGGACGTTGCTATAAAATGATCTACAACAAGCCTTGTGTTTAAAACTATAACAGACTATTGTAAAGTGAGAAAGGCTTGTATTCAGTGTGCATTTATTGTCATAATCATGTATACTCTGCAATGTTAAATATACTAACTTTGTATAAAATAAAACAGCATTGTAACATCATTTTGCATTTATTTACAAACTTTATATACATTTTTTTTGGTTTCATCATAATATTTTTAAAGACAACACTAAACACTAAAACATTACTATTCTATACACATATTTTCTTTCTTTTTCAGTATATTGTCATTACTTATATTTTCCATTATTATTTCACATTATTTATTTATTTAATTAAAACGAACCATGCACCTATTGTTTTTAAAACCTTCATAAATTAAGTGTACAGGTTGCACAGCATTATTGACTTCATCAAAAACACTCTCCGACATATCATTAAACCGTATAGGCAGAAATGTCTCAAAGTTTTCACATACACAAAGTACACGATCACCATATGCTGTTTTCAATTTCCGAATCTTGATAATGCGGAATGGAATATGCGTTGGCAATTCGCTGAGCTTCTTTGTCTCTAAGCCACATGATTGTCCCACAGCATTCAAAACATTCATTGTAGTAGTCTATAAACAAAACAAAAGCATATCTATTACACTCTAAAACAGCTTTAATAATATTGTGCATTTAGGGATTTTGCACTATGCATGGCGAATAAATTATACTAGTTATGCAAGAAATGCCCTAACTGTAGCGGATACTACTTTTCTGCATATAGCACAAGTGTTAAGTTCTAATGCACACTTGACACAGGCTATCATGTGTCCACAGGGTAAAAATACAGCACCTAGTTCATCTTGATAACAAATTTTACATAATTGTTGGTCACACTTTTGTATCTGTTCGTGAGACAAGTCTTTTCTTTCAGCCTTATGTATTTGCTCCGCGTGCTCTAACTCTAAAGGCACTTTTGTGTCTTGTGCTGCAATCACGTTTTCTTTACGAATAGTGTTCACAAATTCCTGACCTTTAAGCAACACCATGTATTTACAGTTTGGTAACCAACGAGCGTGTTGCACAAAAGGGTCATCAGTCATTTGCCAATCCTTTAAAGCAAATCCACAATAAAAACATATTGTTTTATCCCCTTCACCAGTATAAAAAAATCCAGCTTCACTTAGCTGTTTGGTAAGGTGTTTTAATATTAATGGCCAAACATTTTTATAAGATTCGAAACGTTTTTCAACAGAGCTGTACTCTGGGTGTGCTAGTGCTTTAGTTTTGCAAACTCCCAATTTTTCAAAAGCACACGCCAATTCAACACTGTCTATGGCATATGGACCACATATATCGACACTACCGTTGGCGGGTAATACATCATTATTATCATTTATTTGTGATTCAGCAACGTAAGTAGCGGCCAAAGGCCTTGTGGTTCGGTAAAATGAATGCACGGGTAGGTTACCCACTTGCTTTCCAAGCATGTAAGGACAGTGAGGAGACCATCGCAAATGGTCTCTAAAGGGATCATCCCCTTCTTCCCAGTGTGAAAGTTCAATACGACAAAACACACAGCGCACCACATCTTCTCGGTTCAAGTAAAAAAAAACCGGCTTTTGCAAGTTCATGCGTCGACAAAAAGCCTACAGGCCAGGATTCAAATGTTAACCATCGATCATGTTCTGATTTTAAATTTAACCCACGTGGTAAACCAACTTGCTCACTTGTTGTATTTGGTACTAACGCCATGTGTTATAATAAAACTTTTTCTTATTGTAAGTTATTAACATTGCACAAGAGCACAGAGTACTTTAAAGCATAATGCATGCTTGTTCACTGTCTGTTCATTACGTTAATGGCACATGACGACACCTAAAAGCAAACAAAATAACCCATCACTCAATCAATCAATCAATCAATACTTGTAAATAAAACGTTAACGTTAATTGGCATTAATATATCAAAACACCATTAAAAATAAACTGTATGTTGGCACTAACAGTAACCCATGTACTTATTTTCTTTTTTGTAAAGCTACAGTCATTTACATTCCCCCACCCTCCCTTTAACCAATATATAAACAAAAATGAATGTCATGTCATTTTGTTCACATTTTCATGTTCAAACCTGTGGATATTCGTTGAGTCCATAGGGAACCACCCATAAATTAAATTTATTATTTTTATTTTTAGAAAATCCAACATGGCCTTGTACTTTTCCCAGTCAACAACAACAACATAGCCATTAATCAAGAAAGCAATCATTGTCCCAGTCATGTACAGGTAATGAATTTTTTTTGTCTACGAGTTTTCAGTAGTGGTAAAATGGAATAGCATTTTTAAATTGGACTTACCTGAGTTTTAAACAGTTCACTCTTTGGCAGTGGTTTCGCTTTATTGCGTTTCTGTTTTTTTTCAGCGACTGCTACGGCGGTAAGGCTATTCTTTCCAAGTTTCTAAAAATAAATAAAATAAACCGCTATAAATACCTAAATTCAGGTTAATACATACATTTCATAAAATAAAACATAAAACAAAAAAATGAAACAAATTAGTTTAAAAAAATCATCTCACCTTTACTTGCAGTGACTTGTTGCTCTTCCCTTCTAGTGGGCTCAAAAGTGCAATGGTTTCTTCTCCCTCAGACATGTAAGGTATGCCGGTTATCTGCAAACAAATAAATAAAATCATTAATTACCTAATCAATAAATAATTGCTTGTAAATATATATATTAATCAATAAATGTATAAATGAATAAATATATAAATAAATACCTACCCCACAACAAGGTTAAGTATTTTCCACCAACACCAAAACTGTTAAACAAGACCAGGGGTTTCATGCAACGCAGTGTGTTCAAAGGTAGTCCACCCAAGTGAGAGTGGAAATGATAGCGACATGTCTTTATATATGCTACGTTGCATGTATAATAATTTTTTCCCACGCTTTGAACATTCTCTTATCGTGCACGTGGGCAGCTAACGTCCCAGGCGAACACCTGTGCCGGATCAAATTTCACATGAACTTGCATTTTGTCACGTACGAAGCAAAACAGGATGTGACTTGTTAACAGTTATCATGCACGTGGACAGATAACGTCCAAGGTGAACACCTGCGGTAGATCAAATTTCACATGGACTTGCATTTTGTCACGTACGAAGCAAGACAGGATGTCACTGGTTTAGCGTGCCTGTGGTTTCACACATGTGTGCACGCCTTTCGCACTTCCCTGCCAGCACAATGGTCAGATTATTTCACCTTCAAGCGTCTTGGTCATTTTTTCCATTGCACTTGTTGTCAAGTCAGATCGGAGCCTTTCAATAAGCTCAAATGACATTCACCTCCTGCTCGTTTGCAAGTGTGTTTTCTGTACTCGCTTCGATCAACATAGAACCAAGTTCTCATCACCGTTTACACGTTAAAGGTAAAATATCAGAAAACGCACGCTCGCTCTGTCATACACCGACTCGTCGAAATAGCGATTGATCTATTGAACACAGCCACCGTGGTCAGCGACAGGTTCGTTGAAACACACACACCCAGCCGTATCGTCTCTCTCAACCACCACGCTTCATAAACATTATAAACAGGTAACGGTAAAGAATTTTTTTCTCAACATGTATGGCGTTAGGCCCTTTGTGAATTATTTTGTGGAAACAATATCTACCACATTTGAAAGGGGACGTTAGCCCGAGTCCTAGGACACCTCGTACACGCCCTTAGCGTTATTGGTTCGTGAAATATCGGCAAAAATCACAAAAAACACGTGTTTACCCCAAAATCGCGTTTCCAAAATTTAAAAAAATTACAACGAGTGGTCTATAGCAAAGAGGACGTCTGCCCGAATCCTTGGACCCATCGTACATGCCTCTAGCGTTATTGCTTCGTGAGATATCGGCAAAATCACAAAAACACGTGTTTACCCCAAAATCGAGTTTCCAATTTTATTAAAAATTATAACGAGTGGTCCATAGCAGAGAGGACGTCACCCCGAGTCCTTGGACCTGTCGAACATGGCTCTAGCATGATTGGTTCGCGAGATATTAAAAGCACATGACCTTTTAGTTTTGGTCTTTTCATTAAATTAAGAGCCTATAGGAAAGTAGGGGGCATCACAACGAGTGCTAGGACACCCTGTATGTTCAAATCCGACCATTGGTTAGCGAGATATCAGCTTCGGGGCAAATACGAGGAGGGTTCAATAAGTTAGTAGACAGCTCTGTCATCATCCCACTACTACACTTACAAAACACAAATTTTTGCTCTAGCGACTTGAAATTTATTTTGGGGGTAGAGGGCATAGGGACCTTTCATTTATGTCAAATAAACGTTTTTGTAGAGTTCCTAGTTTCCAAAATATAGGATTTTCAAAATTCGAGTGTTTTCAAAAAAAACATAAAAGTAAAAAAGTTTCATTATAGAAAATAAAGGGCATAAAGACCATTCGTTTGAGCCATGGCACAACGTTCTATCATGTTTAGTTTTCAAACTATCACCTAGTTTCGAAAACAAAAATTTTCAAAAAAAATTGAAAAATATAACGAGTGGTCCATAGCAAAGAGGACGTCAGCCCGAGTCCAACGATACCTCATTTGTCAAAATCGGACCACGCGTTCGAGAGATATTTAACATGGCTGAGGCTTAGTAGTGGGGCAAGGAGGGTTTTAGATTGCGTTGGAACCCCCCTCACTCCCCTACTGCCGACGTACGCCACTGGTGGTCATGGAAGGCTCCGAAACGGCTTTACGATACCTGAATGACATCCTCCGACCCATAGTGCACCCATATCGGCAGAATATTGGAGAGGCATTTGTCTTCATGGACGACAATTCTCGACCTCATCGTGCACATCTTGTGAATGCGTTCCTTCAAGATAACGACATCGCTCGACTACAGTGGCCAGCATGTTCGCCAGACATGAACCCTATCGAACATGCCTGGGATATGTTGAAAAGGGCTGTTTATGGACGTCTTGACCCACCAACCACTCTGAGAGATTTACGCCGAATTGTCGTTGAGGAGTGGGACAATTTGGACCAACAGTGTCTTGATGAACTTGTGGATAGTATGCCACGACGAATACAGGCATGCATCAATGCAAGAGGACGTGCTACTGGGTATTAGAGGTAGTGGTGTGTACTGCAATCTGGACCACAAATGCTGAAAGTCTAGCTGTATGATGGTACAACATGCAATGTGTGGGTCTCATGAGCAATAAAACGAGCTGAAATGTTGTTTGTGTTGATCTCTATTCCCTTTGTATTTAAAGGTTCCGGAACTCTTGGAACCGAGGTGATGCAAAACTTTTTTTGATGTGTGTATTTCCATACTGGTAGTTGGCTGCCACACCACTAGGCGTGCTTCAGTAGTTTCTTGTTTCCTTGCTTTATCATGCAGCATTCACTTCTATTATATTTGGTGTTCTGTGGGTCAGAGACTGGAAGCAGGCTGTGGATTTTCATTTCATTATTATTATTATTCAAATATGCTCGAAGGAAGTGAAATGTGAAAAGAAACTTGAACAACATGCAAACACGACTGCACATATTACAGCAGAGGAGGGAAAGAAGAGTGAATAAGACCGGCTTATTGTTAAGTGCATATTTTTTCAATTTTTAATGCATATTTTCTACATTATTGGTGCATAATTGAATGGATATTTTAACAGTTTTTAGTGCATAAATGCCCGGTTCCTAGTGATAAGCCCCTTGAAGGCTGGATACAATGCTCTAAAGAAGAACACCTGGACCGAGTAATTATAATGATTTCTTTCACAAAGTGTACATTTCTGTTTTTCATGGTCGAGAGCCTGCTTGGCGAGACACTGCGAAAGTAATGAGAGCATGAGCGCTACGAGAAAATGCATTCGATGTCCACGAAGAAGTACGGCTGCAGGAGGAAGTAACAAACACATTGACATCAACGCGATCAAACCAAAATAGAAATCTTGTTGTGTTACGTAGCATATGAAGATATGTACAGCCGCAGCTCGGAAGAAGATAAAAAGAAGATCAGGACCAGGTTAAAAAGAACAACTTCGAACAGTGTCATTCAACACATGCCAAGAAGAAACACACAGCAAATTAGTGTGCATTGACCAGTGTTGACAATAACAACTATGGTTTTTAATACAGTTTTTAGCTTGCCACGGTGGGTGAGTGGATATCGTGTCGGTCTACTAACCCCAAGATTGCAGGTTCGCTCCTGGCCTTGGTAAGTGATTTTTGAAAGGCGGCAAAAATACGATACGCATGTCAAACGATGTTGGCATGTTAAAGAGCCCATTTGAATTCAGTAGGCCGAGTTCATAATGGCAAAATTAATCTCGGGAGTTTCCGCCAACACAAAGATCCTAATTTCTCTAATAGAAAGCGCTATAGTGTTCAAGGAGCTTAGATATCTAACATCTAAACTCCTTGACTTTCATAGTCAAGGAACAACGAAATTCGACATGCAAGCTACCCTCTGGGTGTCAAATAACAAAGCTTGCATCCGGCACCCGAGGCCATACGATATTATTATTATTATTATTATTATTAACACAGTTTTAAAAAACAAACTATAATGAACCGAGTTGGCATTTGCAAAGTATTGTAACTCATAACATTGTAGCCAAATTATCGAAAAAGGAGAGACACATATAGTGTTGTTAAAAAATAATACGTAGCTAGAAACAAATACCAGCTTTCTAAATATTTTAAAATTTTATTTTCGAGTCAATTGTAAAAAGAATACACCAATGTTTCTATGTACCAAGCATGATGTTTGCTAGATGTTACTGTATGATGTTATGTTAGCTGATGAAGGTTCGATGATGATAATTGTTGTTTTAAGGGGCCTAACATCTGGGTTATCGGCCCCTAACGGTTTGGGTGATAGTGAGAAATGAGATGAGAATGAAAACTATAAAAAACTACAGACTTACAAACTAGAAGAGGAAATGAAAAAAAAAAAAAGAATAATAAGGGAAACAAAAGACAGGAGGAAAGGAAATGCCCTCAACCCTCGAAGAATGAGAATTAAGGGACTTGGTAGAAAGGAGAGCCAGGAAAGGCGGATAGGAAAGGTAAAGAGGAGAGGGACCGCCCCAAAGGCAATGGAAGAAGCAGAAAAACCAGACCCAGCTCAGGAAGCCCTCGGGGACGCTAACTCCCGAACTCACCTGACGTGAGTCCTTGAGGGTGTAGCACAATCTAGAGTGCACCAGAAGTGGTGGGGCTACACACAGCCTGCCTCAGGGCTTTGAGCAGGCCTCAGGGCTTTGAGCAGAAGGCAGGAGAAACAATGAAAAGAAAACAAGAGTTCTGACCCCTCGAAGAATGGGGGATCAGGAAAGATGAGACAAGGGCCAATTAAGGCGGGAAAGCGAAAGACTCCCTAGGCCTCGGATACCCTAATACCGTCGGGGTCGGAAAAGAACAAGAGTTGACCAAGGGAGGACGAGCGGGAAGATAACAGAGAAGAAAAAAAGGAAGGAAGGAAGGAAGCTTGTAGTTTAACGTGACCATTAATCTCGCGATTATAAGCCACGGGACCTCCGTTTTACGTGGAATCCGAACCACGGGACATGGCATTTCACTTCGAAAATCTCACATGCATTGACCCACCTTGGTGAGAGGCATACAGCTTGACCGCTGCGCCACCACGCGCCCCCCCCCCCCCCCCCCTTCCCTCTCAAAGGAAGCTTGTAGTTTTACGTGACCGTTAATCATGCGATCATGAGCCACGGGACCTCCGTTTTACGTGGAATCCGAACCACAGGACATGGCATTTCACTTCGAAAATCTCACATCCATTGACTGGGAAGAGGAGAGCCCGGCACAAGTAAGTGGAAGCAAGCCGGACTCAGCTGGGTTCCCGTGGTCGCCAACCCACATCCCACAAGTTGTGAGTCCCTGGGGCGGGAATGAAGGTTCATATAAGAACCAAAACATTTACTAAAAGAAATTATAAATTTGTATTGAAAAGTGGACCAAAATTATAAGGTATTGTCTGTTTATGCATTTTCTGAATATCTTTCTTTTTTCTTTCTTTCTTTCTTTCTTTCTTTGTTATGTCCATTCATAGAGCGCGTTGGAACTTGTTTATTGGCTTGACGAATTTTTCCTTCTGACAAAATTTCTTCATGAACTCACTGTGTTGGTTCGGTCCATCTTGTAGGCTACCAGTCTTCACAGAAGTTCTGAATATTCCTCGGGTTTTCATTATGTTCTCTCCGATGTTCAACTCACTCACGTCCCCCCTTGTGTTCTCCAACCAATTTATCCTGGAATTTGTTGTATTAATTATATTAAATAAACGTTTTGTTTTCAATTTTGTAAGAGATGACGACCGTCTGGATCCACGCTTGGTGCTCGTGATAAGAATGGCTAATTCCACCTTTACTTACGAGAGATAGGTAAAGCCCTGTATGGATGCGGATATCCGCAAAATGTTCGCCATTTCGGATATAGTTTGCATAGCTGTGCAGATAGCGGATAAGCTGCGGATAATGTTTAGAGTAAATTTGCGGATAGCGTTTAGAATAAAATGTTGAACTGGATTTTTTAAAATAATTTTAGTTTTTGCTATGATCTGCGTCTTTCAGTCAGGGCTTCCATCCACTCACTAGTCCAAAAATAGTGAAATAGTGAGTGGTTTTATTTCAAAAAAGTGGAAAAAAGGTGAGTTTTTAAATGAAAAAGTGAGTAAATTCATAGCATTATTCGCATTTATGGCCGTAGGCCTATATCTGGTTCATAATTTTAACTTTTGTTGATATCTGTAGGCGCAATTAGGGAGGGGGGGGGGGGGGGGGGTTGTGTGTCTTGGATGGCTAAGCTCTCCAAAACAAAACTGTATTGAAATAGACAAAATTTTTAAGAATGTGTATCTGAAAAACAAATTAGCCCCCCAAAAATGCCAACCAAATTGCGCCTATGTTAATAATATCTCTGAGTACTGTTTGTGATTTTTTCGTCGATCGCTGCATGGCACCGGCGCGGCTGTGGTATTGCACCATGGAAGCTTTTTATGCTTTCTGGCCGCTGGCTCGCTGCCGACAGCGGTGGCAGAATACAATCCGAACTAGTATTTTGTATGTCAATGAAAACCTTATTCCGTGTTCACCACTGCAATGGTTCGAACCAATTGTTAGCGGCAAAACCAGCGCCATATCATTCTTAGGACCCACATGTTTATGACATATATTTCCGTTGTGTGTTTTTCATGACAAATTCATTTAAGCTCATCTCATTCAAATTATGTTATTAAGCATAATTAACACTCCGAAAAGGAAAGGGTTGCAATTCCGGCTGTATAACAAACAGTCAACCCCTGGCACTATCCAGCCCATGACGGGCTAAGGCCGACCAAGCGACCGCTGCCCAGCCATTTGGCCTGCAGATATTGGGGTGACGCGTGATCAGCGCGTCGGGTCCCCTCGGCCGTTAATCTAGGTATTCGTGATCGGGGCGCTGTCTCACTGTCAGACAGCTACGTATAACAAACGTGGGGATGCGGATAACGTTCTGTTTATCCGCGCAGGGCTCTACGGCTATTAGCTCTCGCTTGAATTGTATAGAAGCCAATCATGGAAATACCCTCAATTAGTGTTGACGTATGCCAAAATAATTCCTTTATGTTCATATGTCAGAAAACTGTATCATAATGATGGTCATTATAACACTATTTTTAGCCTATTTTCAATTTTGAAAAAATAGGCTTATGAGATCACCTTTTGTCCGTGTGTCTGTGCGTGTGTGTGTGTGTGTGTGTGTGTGTGTGTGTGTGTGTGTCCCCCTAATAAAATCTAAACGGCAGGAGCGATTTCAATGAAACTCGGAAAGTTCATAGCACTATTCCCGGCGACCTCGACCGTGCCCTTCAAATTTTGTTACGACTCACCAATCCAACATGGCGGCTGTGCGAAATATTTCACCAGCATTCAATATCTCCGAAACTATTACCGATATTACCCTGACATTTTCTATGGTGATAGAGGGAACTACTGTAAGTTCACTTATGTGACTTTTGAAAACCTGGTAACTACAAAACGAACATGGCGGCCAAGCGAATTTGCGACTTTTAAATAGACGTTTCTCGCGATTTGACCAACCAAACGCAATGAAACTTGGTACAGTATATGTTTATATAAATTGTAATGCACCGACATCTAACTTCGTTCAATTGTTTACATAATCACAAGATGGCGGATGTGCGAAATATTTCACCGGCATTCTATATCTCTGAAACTATTAGCGGTATCTCCCTAAAATTTTGTACTGAGATAAAGGGCACTACTGGAAGTCCATCTATAAGATTTTCAAAAACCGGTTAACTACAAAACGAACATGGCGGCCAAGCGAATTTGAACATTTTAAATAGACCTTTCTCGCGATTTAATGTTCCAAGTGCACTGAAACCTGGTACAGGAAATATTTATACACATTGTAATCCACTGGTATCTAATTTAGTTCAATTGTTTACATAACCTCAAGATGGCGGCAGTGCGAATTTTAAAATTAAGTTTTTTATTTCTTGTGATGTAGTCATGCGATCGAAGTGAAAGTTTGAATAATGAACCTACGCAATACTTTTCCTTTAATGGTACATGACTCTATGGCCTATACATTTAACAATCCAACATGGCGACCATCCGAAATATTTAGACGATACTGAATATCTACGAATCTATTTTAGCAATCAAACTGCATTTTTAATGTTCATAGCGGCTATGAACTTAAGTTCACCTATAGGACTTTAAATAACCTGGTGATCACAAATCCAACATGGCGGTGACGCGAATTATAAATATTCACATGGACGTTTCTCGCAATTTAACCATCCGCGTGCAGTGAAACTTGGTACAGTAAATCTTTATCCGAATGTTAATCCACTGGCATCTAATTTATTTCAATTTTTTCCATAACCACAAGATGGCAGCTGTGCGAAATTTTAAAATCTCCTTGTTTTTTCTTGTGTCCTAATTATGCGATTGAAGTTTGAATACTACACGTTCACAATAATCTGCATGTAACAGTACATAACTCTAGGACCTACATATATAAAATCCAACACGGCGACCATCCGAAATATTTATTCGGTTCTCAATATCTACGAATCTATTACAGCGATCAAACTGAAATTGTGTATGTTAAATAGTGGCAATTAACATAAGTAGGATATATGAAAATAGGCTGTATAGTTCTTCACGGAACTACTTGTTCATTATGAAACAGTTTCTCCCACCAATCAGAGCTCAAGAAACAGTTGTTTCACCAATTAGATAACGAGTTCCACGGCCTTCAAATTTACATTTCACTGCCTGGCCTAGTGTCATAGTAGGGTAATCGAGGAGGCCATGGTCGAATACAAGGCATTCCCTGCGTCTCATGCGCTCTGTTCAGTACATAAAACTGGCGAAATCTCGACAGATATTTATGAATAGCCTATTTATGTTCGAACATAAAATAGTTATAATAATTATCGTCGAACATAAACAGTCGTATGCAACTCGCCTATAATGGTAATTAAGACACTCGTATGGAAATTATAAAACTCGCATACGCTCGTTTTATAAACATACTCGTGTCTTAATTATTACCATTATAGGCTCGTTGCATAATGTACTATTATACCTGCGCTTGCCTGCGTCGGTACATCCGACGACTGGGTGCTATAATTAGCCACCCGCTGTTAAACGTGCCATTTATTTCTTTATTTATTTATTTATTTATTTATCGTATGGCTTTTAGTGCCGGGAGTGTCCGAGGACATGTTCGGCTCGTCTGAGTCTGTAGCTGCTTCCAGAGGACACCCTTATTAGGGTGAGCTACAAGTTCCGTTCAATTTCAGGTAGTTCCAACTTTCGCTACCAGATATCAATGATACCTAGTGGTGAACGTTGGAACTTTGATAGAGCATTCCGACGAAATCTAACCTAACAATTTAGCTTTACACAAGTTTAGTCTGTGAAAGGATCTTTCACATGCCATAAATCTATGACATGGGACCGTCGGCTTTACTTCCCCTCCGAAGGATGGCATACTGAAGTTTTTTTAATGCTCTTAAAAAATCCGAAAACTTCGGCCGGGTTTGAACCCGCTATCTTGGGCACAGCAGTTCAGCATGCTACCAACTACGCCACCGAAGCCGTGCCATTACTCAGAGGGACAAAACTCAGTCTACATTGCCTTAAGATTCACACATAGCCTAGGGGAACACATTTCTCGTCAAATGTCTAAATGTGTTGCTTTAATACAGCATTTCCCAAACTGTGGTACGTCGTACTGCTGCAGTGGTACGCGGTGATGTTACGAAAAATACAAAAATATAAAACATTCATAAATGTTGCTGGAGGACTTTAAGGCCAAAGATAAGCAGCAGTTTTATGAAATGAATTGAATTGTGATTCAGAACTATGGCAAACTCTTTCAAAAATGGCTCTTGTGAACTTTTGGGTTGAGAGACATGCAGACTAGCCTATGCACACATAGCTGACAAAGCAGTTAGATTTTTACTGCCTTTCACTACTTCATACTTGTGTGAGACTACATTTTCTTCACTTGTTTATCTCAAGAATAAATAACTGAATACGCCCATTACAGTGGAAAACTATCTCCGTTTGAGACTCAGCAATCTTAAACCAGACATTCCTAAGTTGGCTTCTAATCTTCAAGCTCACACCTTCACATTGAAGTTGTTAGTGGAATTTGGTTTTTATGTTTAATTATTAAGTTTTTTTGTTAATATTATTTGTACAATGTCGTTTCTGAATGTTTGAATTGAATACTTATTATAATACATAATAAAACAACTAAACACACTTTTTATTATTTGAACTTTAACACTAACAAACACAATTTACAATCCATTTTTTTTTGGTCTGCTACATAGTGGTGGTGGGGGTTATAGTTACTATATCTCCCAAACATTAGGTGGTACGCGAGAGATTCTCACTTCTTAATACTTTATGCTTTATCTAATAACTTCAAAATATTATTGTAATGTCAGCGGAATTGGATAACAAACGTGCAGATACGGATAAAAGTCGTGCGGTTGCGGGACGGATGCGGATAACTTGCTGCTTATCTCGCTCAGGGCTACTGTCACGCTCTTCTAACACCGGCCACAATCAGGACACAGATAAGTGATTGGCTACAGCACTCTACTTTATGGTGCATACGGAGACTCGGACCACAACACAGACTCTTCGTGGGAAATGTTTCCAATAGGAAGGGGCTTTGCGACATCGTGGTCGTTACTTGTCTGATAACCTGTGTCACTCTAATGTCTGTACTAGTGTGTGGTATCTGTTAGTTAATTCAAAGAAGGACTGCAGCCAATAATTTCAAGTAGTTCCTACTTTTGCTACCAAATGCTACCGTCCATGACACCTAGCTTACGGACTTGACTATTAGATGGCATCGCAGTCAGCACCTGGCAGCGAACGTTGGAATTAATAGGCGTTATCAATTCTAACAAACAAATTTTTGGCTTCACACAAGTGTAGTTAGTGGAAGGTTCTTTTTCATGCTTTACTTCCCCTCCAAAGGAAGGCATAGGCCTACAGAGAGATTTTTAACGCTCTTAAAAAATCCGACAACTTCGGCCGGGTTTGAACCCGCGATCTTGGGCATAGAAGCTCAGCATGCTACCAACTACGCCACCGAAGCTGCTTGGATAAGAAGCGGCCGTGGCCATAAGTCAGGTACGGCACTTGTCTGGAGTGGAAGTGGGAAACCACGCAAATCCACTTCCAGGGTGGGTGAAGTGGGAATCGAACCCTACTCTTTTCAGTTTTCCCTCACGGAATTCGGAGAGCCCTGTTCCGGCCCTCAAACCAGAACTTACCTTCTTAGCCGAGCCGGGAATCGAACCCGGGACCCTTCGGGCCAAAGCCCAGCACGCTAGCCAATTAGCCATGAAGCCGGACTGCAATTTAGGTAAGAAATGGGAAGGAGGCGGCTGTGGCCTTAAGTTAGGAACCATCCCAGCATTTCCCTGGAGCAGAAGTGGGGAAACCACGGTAATCAGTAATAATAGATTACTTAGGCAACACTGAAAAATGGCTTCTAATATTCAAATCCGCGGAAAAGCACTTCCAGGTTTCCTGAGGTGGGAATTGAACACGCATCTTCTCACGAGGCTGAGTGTACCCCGTTCCAGCCCTCAGACAAGAAGTAAATTTCTTGGCAGAGCTAGCAATCGAACCGCAGGGCGTCAGCCAAGAATGCTAGCCACTACGACACGAGGTGGTCGCGAATGGTATCAAACCCCAAGAAATGGTTATCCGACCATGGTTTTCCATTTTTCATCTCCAGGATATTGCTAGGACGGCTCCTTCTAGTAAGCTACGACCGACGGTGGGATTCGAACGCATTCGTGCTCCAAGGCCAAGGACAGCCTGGTCCCACGGGCTTCAGCTTATATGAACGTAACTATATCTGTCGGTAGACTAATAAGGCAATGAGTTAAAATCACCGAGAACTTCACACTTTTAAGCAATATTTCATCATCATCAAATTCCAGCTCCAGTCGCCCGGGTGCTGTTAACGAGCCCTCGCCACCTTTTCCTGTCCATGAATAGTTGGTCCTTCATGGGTCCTTCTCCAGTCTAGCCCTTTGTCTTCAAGATCATCCTTGATTTGGTCCAACCAGTTCTTCTTTGATCTTCCTACTGGTCTTTTTCCTGGGATAATCTTGTTGAAATAAGCTTTTGGTGTCCTCTCATCTCCCATTCTTTGAAGATGCCCATACCATCCTAATCGTTGCTTCTGCAAATATTTTGTAGCACTGATATCTATGCCAGCCTCTGTCCTGTTTGTTTCGTTCCTTACTTTGTCTCTCCTTGTCCTTTGAAGCATTGTTCTTATAAACTTCATTTCGGATGCCTGAATCCTACTTTCTTCTCTTCTGGACAGGGTGCAAGTTTCTACTCCGTAAGTTAGAATTGGGATGTAGTATGTCTTAAACAGTATATGTTTACACTTCCTGGGCACTTTATTATCCCACAGTAGTGTTCTAACTTGTGCATAGAAGGAGGCTGCATTACTAGTTCTATTTGTTACTTCACTGTTGTTGTTGTTGTTGTTGTTGTTATCCTTACACACTGTGCTACCAAGATATTTAAATTGATCAACAATTTGTAGAGGCTGATTATTCAGGTAAATGGTTGCATTAGACAGTCCTGTTGTCATCACTACTGTCTTACTTTGGCTTATTTTCAACCCATACTCCTTGAACAGCTTGTCCCATGAATCCAGTTTTTCTTGTAGCCTACCTCTCTGGCACTTGCTCCCCAAATCATGACGTCATCTGCAAAGACGAGGGCATTTGTTTCATTACCCTGTTCTTCTTTTATTCTCTTCAGGATTATGTCCATCACTGTGATGAATAGTAATGGAGACAGTGAACTTCCTTGTTGGACTCCTTGTTTTGTTGTGAACCATCTGCTTTCCCCATTACCTATTCTTACACATGCCCTTGTGTTCTCATACAGCATTTTGATCTTGTTTATCAAGCCTTTTGGGACATTGTGCCTTTCTAAGCATTCCCAAATTTTTGATCTTGCAATGCTATCATAAGCTTTTTCTATATCTAGAAATACCATTACTAATTCTTTCCCTTTTTCAAGATGTTTCTCAATAAGCATTCTTGCAGCAAAGATCAAGTCAATAGTACTCCTTCCTGGTCTAAAACCATGTTGTTCTTCTTCTAAAGCCTTTTCTAAGTGTCTGCGTAGTCTTTTCGCAATTATTTTTTCCAAGATCTTTAGACCATGGGATAACAAAGTAATATTTGCTCTTCTTAAATATGTTACTCATTCAAATTCAATAAAATTAAGGATATCAGAGGTGATTTTCACTTTCTATCCCGTTTATAGAACTTTGTTTATTTAGAATATAGGGAACTTGGAAACAATAAGAGATTTATTTACACTTTCCTTATAGTAAGTGACCAAACAATAAGATATAAGCTGAAAAGTGATGAAAGTATTTGAATTACCTACATGGCAGGTAGGATTTCTCTCAACCAACTAGAGCTAGAAATAAACACTGTCTAGTGGTTTACTTTTAAAAATTATGGAATAAAAATTCAAATATACTACAAAAAATAGAACAAAACTACTTTTAGGTATGTTTAGGTGCTCGCGTATCATTCTGCCTTCGAGAGGAAGATACTTCGAAAGATTTATGGACCCGTTTTCAAAGGCATGGAAGGCAAATGGGAACGAAGAACGAAGGACCTTTATCAGCGGTTTGGAAAACCACAACTTGGCCGAGTACTAGGACAGAAGAGGTCACAGTTGTTTGGCCACATATTTCGAGCTGATGAATCCATCCAAAACCGAGTCCTTCATTCACAAACTGCTGGAAGACGCCCAAGGGGACGTCCCAGGACGCGATGGAAGGATCGAGTATTGACAATACTTCAGTAAGTGGAGCCGAATACGGTGGAAGGTGAAGCTTGAGACCGGCAGCTATCTGCAATCGATACCTCCTCCTTCGTGACTGATTCCTTTGTTACCACTTTTTCTCTTCCCTTTCTTTCTTTCTTTCTTTCTTTTGGCCGGCCCCGTGGTGTTGGGGTAGCGCACCTGCCTCTCACCCGGTGGCCCCGGCTCCGTCAGGGATTTTAAAACTGACGTGAGGGTTGGAACGGGGTGCACTCAGCCTCGTGAGGACAGTTGAGTTGCTGTCTGACATTGAGACAGCGCCCCGATCACGAATACCAAGATTAACGGCCGAGGGGACCCGACGCGCTGATCACGCGTCACCCCAATATCTGCAGGCCAAATGGCTGGGCAGCGGTCGCTTGGTCGGCTTAGCACGTCATGGGCTGGATAGTGCCAGGGGTTGTTTTTTTCTTTCTTTTGTTCTTCTGCTGTAGACCTTCAAGGCCCATAAATGCAATAAATGATGACGATGATGATGATAACAGAATTCATGAATATGGCTCTACTGAGTTTGATTCGAAAAAGGACTTAAGTATTATCATTTAGACTTTCACTGCCCGTGATACTATCCATAATGTAGAATTTTGGGCTTATGCCATGTTTTATTTAATCAAACTCGACGCGTTTCGAAAGAAACCATGTCTTTCTTCATCAGTAATAAACGGAAATACGACTAAATTGTTGCTAAGAGAAAGCAACAAAGAAACTAACAAGAAGTTCCGCGACGAACTAAAGAGTCTACTTTTCTTAAAATTTAAGATTCATGCCAATTATTAATCTATATGGATCTATCTAGAATAATGACGAAATTAAGTTGGTAAAATCGAAATTTTTAATTAGTTCGAAATACTGTATACCTGGCATAATATAGCCTAATAGAGAACTACAGTTGGCAGCCCTGGTGACTGAATATATTCTTAGTTCCATCTCTTACGGTACAGAATACAAAATTTGTTTGAAGTCCAATGGATAGCATGGACGTTACATGCAGTTCAACATTGGATCTAACAGCGTGCTTAAAATCATGTTAGCAACAATGACATACATGTATTGGTCAGAAATAATCTGAAATAATATGATCTATTGTTGTGTCAATTTTCAATGAAATCCATTAGTTAGTATGGAAGTTACATGCATTTTAAAATTGGCTTTGAATCATGTTGGCAGCACTGGCGTAGGCCTATATTAGTTACTCCAAATTAATCTAGAATACCAGATACTATACGTGTGCAACGTATAGAGCTATTGGCTTGCATACTTTCTGATATATTGATATTAGGGTAACAAAATTAGAGACAGTATTTATTAACAATTGGCAGCCCTGGTTACTCTTAAGAATCGGTATAGTCATATCTGTTATGGTACACATAGCACACACGAAATTTGGTTGAAATCCAAATGATAGTATAGAAGTTACATGTATTTAAATTTGGACTTCTCAGCAAGCTTAGAATCATGTTGGTAGCACTGACAAATATAAGTTACTCCAAATTAATATAGAATGTCAGGTACTAAACGTGTGCATAATTTGAAGCTGTCGGCTTGCATACTTTCTGATATATGGGTATTTGGATAAAAACAATTGAGAGCATTTATTAACAGTTGGCAGCCCTGGTGGCTCTTAAGAATACGCTCAGTCATATCTGTTTATGTACACATAGTACATACGAAATTTGGTTGAAATCCAATTGATATTGTAGAAGTTATATGCATTTAAAATTTGGACCTATCAGCAGGCTTATAATCATTTTGGCAACACTGCCTTGTATGGCCTCCTGGAAATTAAACTGCAATATTATTATCTATACGTGTGCCAATTTTGAGATAGCTCCCATTCATACCTTCCAAGATATCCAACATGGAGCTCACATTTCAATTGCGATTTTTCAGCAGTTGGTAGCACTGACATCATTTTCAAATATGGCCGTGAGATATTCAGGTATAGATCTTTACTCCTACCAAATTTGGTTTCGATTGCTGCAGCCGTTTAGGAGTTGATAGGGACACACACACACACACACACACACACACACACACAGCCAGGACAGACAGACAGACACACACACACACACACATTTTCCCGATCTCATAAGTCTACTTTTTCCTCATTTTTGCAAAATGTGAAAAGTAGGCTAAAAAGAGGTGCCTTAAGATGGACGCCATTTTAGCCCTATGTTAGGGACAACGAAAACTATGAGTGTATTACTTTCTGAGGGTTCTGATAATAGGTAGCCAGGACTCACTGAGATTGTAGCCGGTTTCGCGATTGAAATTATCTGGGTGTTTACGTATTTCATCAGGGAGGCGGTTGAAATACGTAAACACCCAGATAATTTCAAACGCGAAACCGGCTACAATCTCAGTGAGTCCTGGCTACCTATTATCAGAACCCTCAGAAAGTAATACACTGATGCTTTTCGTTGTCCATAACACGGGGCTAAAATGGCGTCCATCTTAAGGCACCTCTTTTTAGTTTCTTTGTCGCTTTCTCTTAGCAACAATTTAGTCGTATTTTTTTTATTCCTGATGAAGAAAGACATGATTTCTTTCGAAACGCGTCGAGTTTGATTAAAATAAAACACGGCATAAGCCCAAAATTCTACATTATGGATAGTATTGAAGAATCTTTGTATTTAGAAATAAGGAACAAAATAGGTAAAAATCTAAGAATCCGATCCCTAGTTATAATCACACAAGCAGTAAAAAACGCGTTTTCTCCATGCGGTACACATAAGCACAGACAGACGGCAGTCACCCATCAAAAGCCAGACCAAAACCGTAGGGGAACAAGATGCCAGTAGTGTGTTGACAGAATACTGCTAAATATAGGACAAGTTCCCCCGTGAAACACGTGCCTGGAAGGGTGCACGAATATATAAAATGAGGCATCTGTCTCCAGTTTGTAGGGGGGAAAAAAGGAGAACGATTAATTCAAACGAATGACTTTGACTCCTCATCAAGTTTGACAACATGCTTATCAACTCACATATATGATGGTGATAATTGTTGATCTAAGAGGCCTAACATCTGGGTTATCGGCCCCTAATGGTTTGGGGGATAGTGAAAGATGAGATGAGAATGAACCTATAACTAATACTACAAACTACAAAAATCACAAAACACATGTGTTTACCTCAAAATAGGTTTCCAATATACCACCGATTAAAAAAAATAACCTCACCATCAGATAGAGCGGAAAAAATACCATTCAAACGAATCCACTCTCGACCCTGTACAACTATTCCTTCACCCTTTTCCAACATAGCCATACATATTCAAGCACGCTACACCTTCAAAGGCTCACGGCTGGTGAATTTGGGAGTAGGCGACCCCGGGGGATTCCTTAGCTGGGTCCGTGTTGCCCCCTTTTTCCTCTGACCTCGAGGAGGGCCCTCTCCTCTTTCCCTGTCGTATCTGCTTTTCATGGCTCTCCTTCCTTCCAAGTCCCTCAATCCTCATTCTTCGAGGGTTGAGGGCATTTTTATTCCTGTCCTTTATTTGCCTTATCCTTTATTTGTTTACCATTTCTTCTTCTAGTATGTAAGTTTGTAGTTGGTATTTATTAGTTATAGTTTTCAATCTCATCTCATCTTACTAAAAGCAATTTAGATTGTCAATCCTTACAAAATGCAATTGAGGTTGAAAACACTCGCAAAATGCAACTTAGATCGAAAAGACTTACAAAATGCAACGGAGATTGAAAACACCAACAAAAAGGACTGTAGATGCAAAAAAAAAAAAAATTGCTAAATGGAATTTAGATACACGGGGGTCCAATTAACAAAAACAGCGGGAATCTTAAAGAGCAAAGGAAATATAATGAAAAGAAAACAAGAGGTCTGACCCCTCGAAAAAGGAGGGATCAGGAAAGATGAGACAAGGGCGAATTAAGGTGGGAAAGTGAAAGACTCCCTAGGCCTCGGATGCCCTAATACCGTCGGTGTCGAAAGAGAACAAGAGTTGACCAAGGGAGGTCGACAGGAAAGAAGACGGAGAGGAGCCCGGGACAAGTAAGTGGAAGCAATGCCGGACTCAGCTGGGGACCCGTGGTCGCCAACCCACGACCCACTAGATGTGCGCCCTGGGGGAATGTAGAGAAGAAACGATTAGCTCAGGACTGGGAGGCATGGATAGCCGCATCAAGCCAGTCAAAATACCGAAGACTCATACGAACGCCAGGATAGTATCCCTGTAACGTATGGCTGTCATACGCCCTGGGATGTACACAAGAGGGGTACGGCGACCATACATGATGCCACCCCTAAACATTGCTCCACTTCCTCCCTGTTGGTATTGGTCGTGCTTACGTTCGCCGAGTCGTCTCCACACTCGGACAGATCTATCCTCACACAGGCGAGTGTACACGGCTACTATACACGCACGCAAGAACGACTAATGGGATTGAGACCACTACAACTCTTGGCCAGCAATATGCAAAACTCTTTCTAATGTCGGTAAAATGCGTAACTTTTATTTCCCCAAATTCTGCTTTTTCCCCACAGAGAAACGGGTGGGTCATTGTGCAACAGGCAGGTGGATTCCAGGCGACATGAACACTCCTCAATCACCCGTGTGCCAACACGTTTTGTGCGGGCGGGAAGGCACGCGTGGCCATGAAAATAATAATGAAGTAGACCAACAGAGCAGCGATGAGAACACCCGGCCTTGACAGGTGGTCGCTGCGCTTCCACCACACATTTCCTCGACAGTCTTTAGAAAGAGGTTGTCCTACGTCCGACCGGCCCCAGGAAGCCTGTCGCATCGCTGGGTACAGTCAACCACATAAATAATAATAATATAAGGTGCGTTCAAAAAGTAACGAGCCGGAGGCATAATTACAGAAACCAGTACCTGTATGTTAGAAGTATTGGCCCTGGCTGTTGAGGCACTTGTCCCACTGTGACACGAGGCGGTGAACGGCTGTCTCATAAAATTCCCTGGGCTGCGATGTGAACCAGTTTCGTACAGCTGGACGTCGGCGTCCGCGGTGAATCATTGGCCCCGCAGAGCCCTTTTCAGGGGACCAAACATGGCGTAATCACAAGGAGAGAGGTCTGGACTGTATGGAGG
This sequence comes from Meconema thalassinum, assembly GCA_946902985.2. Taxonomy (NCBI): domain Eukaryota; kingdom Metazoa; phylum Arthropoda; class Insecta; order Orthoptera; family Tettigoniidae; genus Meconema; species Meconema thalassinum. The sequence continues at coordinate 46,255,841 of OX336399.1, read as the reverse complement.
GTGCCCGAGAACCACCCATTTGAATTTCTGCAGGAGTGCCGCGACTGTGTTGGCCGTAAGTGGTCGTGCGTTGTCGTGGAGCAACCACGGCGACTTTGGCGTTCACTGTCACTCGGCGGTCCTGGGTAATGAGTGCATTAACCAGCTGAACGTTGTCATCGGTAATGCAGGGGGGGTGTCCCAGACCAGGCATCATCGGCTAACGACACCCGTCCTTCCCTGAAGCGCTTATGCCACGCCTTGACCCTTGCAAGGGACATGCAGTGTTCGCCGTACACTTGTGACATTCGGCGATGAGTGTCCGTTCCCCCTACTCCTTCCTCTGTCAGAAACCGAGCAAAACCTCTTTGCTCTTCGGTTGACGCCTCCATGTCACTGTTTGCAATGCGACTGGCAGCGTTGGACGATTGATGCATGCTGCTGCTCTCTTTGTATCGTCACGTGACGTGCACGCGTGCCCTCTAGCGACGGGCTGTGACCTTCCACGCTCTGGTCGGAACCACACCTCGTTACACACGCCACGATTAGCCGATATCGTCAACGGTTTGCGCATACCAGCCTCCGGCTCGTTACTTTTTGAACGCACCTTATAATAAGAAGAATATCGTGCGTAAGAGACGATTGAAATTCTATGGTCACATCTGCAGAATGGATAACACCAGATTTGCAAAACAACTGCCTGATATAATATATTCAATGAAGGTCAAAATCAGTTGGTTGAACGAAATCAATCAGGACTTAAAAGAAATAAACATCACAGAATATATCATTAACCGCAAGCCTTTTGGAACTCTTTACAAATCACTCTTTCACCGAAAAAGCTAAAAAGACCACTGGAATAAAATGGACGGAAGAACGTAAAAAGGGGACACAGTGTGTTCATGAGGAGATTTTGGGAGGAGAAGAAGAGGAAAACACCATTAACCCAAGTCAACAAGTTCAAACGCACTCCCTAAGTGGGCAAAACGAAGAAGGAAGAAGAACAGATACAACAACAAAAATCCATATCTCCGAACGAAAAAATAAAAACACTATAGCACGGTAATTCAACCTGAAGCATTATACGTATCAGAAACCCTGAACATTGGAGGCAGATCACTAACTAAACATTTAGAAAAACAAGAAAGAAAAATTCTCAGGAAAAAAATTTGGCCCAGTGTGCATCGAGAGAGTGTGGATGAAAAAAAGATCTCACGAGTTATAACAAATTTTCGAAAAAATATTACAAAAAAGACGATTAACATTTTATGGACATATTCAAAGAATGGATAATGTAAGGCTTACTAAAAGGATATTTAATCATGCCTCCTCATTAAAAGCCAAGAATAACTTTATAATAGAAATTGATGGTGACAGTTGTTGTTTTAAGGGGGCTAACATCTAGGTTATCGGCCCCTAATGGTCTGGGTGATAGCGAAAATGACAATGAAATGGAGACCATAACGAAAACAAAATGTAGAGTGGAAATACTTACAAAAGTTAAGTTAGATGAAAAATACTCACAATAGCAAGTTGGATTGAAAAATATGCATAAACTGTAGTAAGGTTCAAAATACTTACAAAATGCAATTGAAATTATGTTCAAAATGCAATTTAGATTGAAAATACCTAGAAAACGCAATTGAGATTCAAAATACTTACAAAATGCAATGTAGATTGAAAATACTCACAAAAGGTATTCTGGGAAAGAGAAGCTCACAAAATGTAATTTAGATACACGGAGAGCCAATTCACAAAAACAGTGCGGGAATCTTAAAGAGAATTAAAAAAATGCAAAGAAAAAGAAGTCTGATCCCCCGAAGAATGAGGGATCAGGAAAGATGAGAGAAGGGCCAATGAAGACGGGAAAGGAAGAGACTCCGTAGGCTTCGGATACCCTAATACCGTCGGGGTCGGAAGAGAACAAGAGTTGACCAAGGGAGGTCGACAGGAAAGAAGACGGAGAGGAGCCCAGCACAAGTAAGTGGAAGTAACACAGGACTCAGCTCTAATATAAATTAAAAATGATCTTCAAGAAATCAGCGTAACAAACGAACTTTTATGAGACAGGTCCAGATTCACAAACATCATTTTGCTGCAAACTCTCGGATGAGAGCCACCACTGCATGGACAGCAGAAAGGAAGAAAACAGAGAATGAAGAGCTTTTGGGAAAAGAAGAAAGCTAATTCAAATTCATCTGTGAAATAGGTTCAATCGCGTTCCTTAGTTGGGCATAACGATGTAAAAAAGTGACAGTCAGTCTGAAAGACTAGACTTTGTAACATTTTAAATGCTACAAATGCTGAAAAATGCTAGAAAGGCTGGAGGCTTCTCGCTTCGCTCGAAGCCAAAGACTCTTGACAAGTTAGAAAATTATATGTATAATACTTATCTTGTTTCAAATTACTCGCGAACAGCAAGTGTAAACCAAGGGCAAAGCAAGGTCAAGCGCGCGGGATGCCATCACGCTCATCAGAGCGCGCGGAGACGTACCCCTTCCATCCAGTCTAAAAACACTTAATAGTGGGCGATGTATTGAAGATAGAGATATGCTCTCGCGGACTTTTTTGTAGAACTTTTCATGCTTGCCAATTCTTACGCTCATAGTATATTGATATTTTTAACGGTTTGCCCAGCGTAAGCTTAAGAAGCGCACGGACGCCAAGTTTGTTTTCGACTTTTTCACTGAAATCGTTACTGCTTGGCTTCCATACATAAATTATTTTCTACAGAATCTTTCCTCGAGATATCCTTTACAGAATGGTGAAAACCGCATCAAAATCCATCCAGTGGTTCTCGAGATTACCCGTGACATCCAAGAATCGGGGATTTTTGTCTTATTCTAACGAAGTAGAGATTGTCGGGGAACACATGCACCAAGCAGTACTATGACGTCACACACCTCATCTGGGTACATTTCGTCCCGTCACCGTAACGTAACGCCAGACCCCAGCGTAACGACGAAGTCGACAAGATCATTTAAAATGATAAAAAAGAATAACCAGAATCCATGCGAGAACTCTAGCTAGCGTCCCGTTTCTTCTTCTTTTATGGCCGCATAGGATCACTGTAGTTAGTCCATCGTTCAGATCTTCTTTGAAGGGATTGTTCGGGCTTTGCATACCTCACAGTACTTCTTAAGACCTTTCCTCAATTCAAAATGTGCGTGTTGTGGGCTTGCTTCGTGTAAGGGAAAGCAGGTCTTTGTATTCTTGAGTTTTGTATTCAACAGCGTCCCGTTTATTTGTTCAATCGCACTTTATAAACAAATCTCTACTTAGTACAGTATAAAACAAAGTCCCCTATTCTTGGATGTCACGAGTAATCTCGAGAAACTCTCGATGGATTTTGATGCGATTTTAACCATTCTGTAAAGCAGTGGTTCTTAACCGGTGGTCCGCGGACCAAATGTGGTCCGCGAGTGCCGCGGGAGAAAAGGGTCCACCAGCACGTAATAAAAAATGGCCAATAAATGGGGATTTCGAAAACGATGTGCGTTGAACGAGAATGGTCCGAATGTATTCGCGGCGATGACTATCAGAGCTTGAATTGAAATATCTTTTAAATAAGGGTTATTGAGGAAGGGTTACAACTGATAAAGTGTATTGGGGGGAGGGGGTGGTCCATACATGATTCAATTTTAGGCTGAGTGGTCCGCAGACTTCTACGGATACAGAACCACTGCTGTAAGGATTCAGAACCACTGCTGTAAAGGATATCTCGAGAAATACTTCTCTAGAAAATAATTTATTTATGATCAAAGGAAGCCAAGCAGTAACGATTTAAGTGAAAAAGTCGAAAAAAAACCTGGCGTCCGTACGCTTTTTGAGCTTACGATGCGCAAACCATTTAAAATTTCAATATACTGTGAGTATAAGAATTGCTCAGCATGAAAAGTTCTACAAGATCGTCCGCGAGAGCATATCTCTGTCTTCAATACTTCGCCCACTATAAGTGTTTTTACGTTTTCATTTCTTCCAACAATCTCCATTCAATTACTGAGGTGACAGTTTATGAGCTAGCTAGGGGCGACCCTATCACCCCAGTTACAGCCTAGCTAGCGGGCGAGCCTATTACCCCAGATACAGCCAGCAGCAGACTGTCGAATCGTGTTGAGTTAAGACTTCAGAAAAGAGTGGTTGTGTTTGGAGTTTCCCTGGAAGTGCAACTCGGCTTTTCCTCATTTCGCCTGTGAACTTTTCGTTCCAGAAAATACACAGTCAAGTTAAGATTGGACAGAAGGGGGATTTGTGTTTCATGCACCTCGCAGTTCTTAAATTACGTCTGACAAGAATTCGTTGCACATACATCTCCATGATAATATAATTATAGTCCAGTCAGTGATTTTAACCCATCATGCCGAGACGTAAAACGGATATAGGTCGTAGTTCATTGACATCGGAAAAAGGCGCTTATCAGGTAATGCCTTCATAACTGTTCCCGGGCGAAGCCGGGTCGGGTTGTTAGATGTCGATATGTATGAAATCAGAGTGCTGGAGTAATTCTATTTCTTTGGAAACCTCACTTGTGACGATCGGTTACTTGTGAATTGGCCGCGTGGTGCAGCGGAAACGTCCTCGCTTGCTGTGCCCAAAGTTGCAGGATCGAATCCTGGCGCAGTTAGTTGGCATTTTAGGGTGCGTAAATGCGAGGGAGCCGTGTCAGTCGATTTACTGGCAAGATAAAGATCCCCCTTCGGGGCTAAATTCCGGCACCTACGCGTCTCTAAAAGCCACAGTAGTTAAAAGGGACGTAAAACGAATAAAATTAGTACAGTTACTTGTGAGCGCTCCATGTGTACATACCATCCGCCCGACTTAACTGTTATGCGGGATGGCCGCGGCACAGTTCTGCCAGTGTTTACAGTATTTGTTTAAACGCAATTTAAAAACAAATAAATATATTTCCGTTGACATTTCACAAACTTCGAGATTTTCCCTGTACTATTGAGACGATTTGGAAGATTTTGGTACAAACCACACCTTCTATCACCCTCTGGTTTAAGAGCTTGAGTTTTGTGAAACGAACACCTTAGCGTTTTACTAGCAACCCGCCCCGGCTTCGCCCGGGAACAGTTATGAATGCATTACGTGATAAGTAGAGCTGGAATTTTTATGTAATATCAAGTGGCATAATATGTACATAAATATGTAACAAAAAGCACCAAAATATGTAGCAAAATATGTAGATTGGACAAAATATGTAATATCATATAATTAATAGAAACCTACCATTTTGTCAGTTACAACACACTAAACACGCTTTATATTACATTTTGTAGCACAGTGAACAATTAATTATTTTTCAGTGTTCTTTGGAATCATATTATATGAATATATCACACACATATTCAATATAAACTTATTATTTTCATAACTCAAAGCACGTTTATTCATTAAATTTTGTAGCACAGTGAACTATTAAGTATTTTTCAATGTTCTCTGGGGTCATAGAAAGGCGTCTGTCACTTAGGATGTTCTTATATGCAGAGAAAGATCTTTCAACATCACATGATGTAACTGGGGCAAATTTTAGGAGAGGAATTTTCGCTGGAGAAATGTCCTCGGGAGGATCAACGTCATCTCCATTTAGAATTCGGCACACACTGTGAAATGTTGAATAACCAGGATTTCTCTTCAAAACTTTTTGCAATTTACTCAATACACTTGCACCAGTTTCCCCATGCACAGCACTTATCATCCTATCATCCTCTCAAATACCTGTCACTCATATTACCTTAATCCCCCTGTTGAGAGGACAGACAACAGCCCCACATTAAGTGTGAAACTTCAATTCAGCAATTTATTTCATATAAAAACAGGAAAACTCTGAAATATGTAATTTTATGTAATATCACTAAGAATATGTAGAATACCCACAAATATGAAAACATATGTAAAATATGTAATTACATAGAAATCCCAGCTCTAGTGATAAGCGCTTTTTTTTTTTCGATGTCAATGAAGTACAACGACCTATATCCGTTTTACGTCTCGGCATGATGGGTTAAAATCACTGACTGGACTATTAATTATATTATCATGGAGATGCATGTGCAACGAATTCTTGTCAGACGTAATATAAGAATGGCGAGGTGCATGAAACGCAAATCCCCCTTCCGTCCAATCTTAACTTGACTGTGTAGTTTGCGGAACAAAAAGTTCACAGGCGAAATGAAGAGAAGCCGAGTTGCACTTCCAGGGAGACTCCACACACAATCAATCTTCTCTGAAGTCCTAACTCAACACGACTCGACAGTTTGCTGCTGGCTGTATCTGGGGTAATAGGCTCGTCCGCTAGCTAAGCTGTAACTGGGGTGATAGGCTGGCCCCCAGCTAGCTCGTAAACTGTCACCTCAGAAATTGCATGGAGATTGTTGGAAGAAATGAAAATGTAAAAATACTTATAGTGGGCGATGTATTGAAAATAGAGATACGCTCTCGCGGACATTTTTGTAGAACTTTTCATGCTGAAAAATTCTTACACTCGTAGTATATAAATATTTTAAACTGTTTGCCCAGCGTAAGCTTAAAAAGCACATGGACGCCAGGTTTTATTTCGACTTTTTCACTTAAATCGTTACTGCTTGGCTTCCTTTGATCTTATATAAATTATTTTCTACAGAAACCTTCCTCGAGATATCCTTTACAGAATGGTGAAAACCGCATCAAAATGCATCCAGTAGTTTTCGAGATTACCCGTGACATCCAAGAATCGGGGACTTAGTGTTATACTAAGTAGAGATAGATGTGATAATAACAGTAGGTACATCATGAGAGACAAAATATCAACAGATTCATGCCGAAGTGCCGAAACAAAACTGAAACTATCGACCACATGCTAACAGCATGCCCAGTACTTGCACGAAGGGACTACGTACACCGACATGAGCGCGGAGTTCAGGGTGCCCTTGGTTTGTAGGTGTTCACTTCTTTAAGCTACGGTAGATGATGTTCAAACGGTCACCACGGAAACAAAGGTTTATGGGCTAATGACCAAGATGTTCCAAGCGCTTGAAAAAGAATATTTACCGGAAATTCTCTCAACCTTGGTAGACAGCTTGCGATCACTCTGATAACCTGTGCCATTGCGATCTCTATCTCTTCCTTTAATGATACCTTAGTACATTTTAATAAAGTAGCAGGCAACTTCCTCAGCAGTGCAGCGCCCCTAATTACACGATGTGACCTCAACACGAGAATGATTTCACACTTATTCAGAGTAACTTCCCATCGCTGCCCACAGCGCCATAATTATCTCAACCTAAATTGCACATTGTTCATTAGGATTCTGAGAATTGTACAGAACAGGATTTCCACCTAGGGTTATCAGCTGTCGAGAATATCCCGGACACACTCTACATTTTTAGCCCATTTTCATTTATGAAAAAAAAAAAAAGGCTTATAGATCACCTTTGTCCGTGTGAGTGTGTGTGTGTCCCTACTAAAATCTAAACGGCCAAAGCGATTTCAATGAAACTCAGTTAGTGCATACTGCTACCTTGTCCGACCACGACCGTGCCTTTCAAATTATAACACGTTTCACCAATTCAACATGGCGGCCGCGCGAAATATTTCACTGGCATTCTATATCTCCGCAACAGTAACAGATATCACCCTGAAATTTTGTACAGTAATAAAGAGTACTACTAGAAGTTCATCTATGTGAGATACACCTGCTAAGTACAAAACGAACACGGCGGCCAAGCGAAGTTGAAACATTTAAACTGACTTTTTTCGCGATATAATCATCCGAACGCAGTGAAACTTGGTACGATAAATGTTCATATAAGATTTAATCAACTGGCATCCAATTGAACTCAATTGTTTTGATAACCCCAAGATGGCGGCTGTCCGAAATTTAAAAAGTGCTTATAACTTGTGTCCTAATCATGCGATCGAAGTGAAAGTTTGAATAATGAACCTATGCAATAATCGGCATCTAATGGTACATAACTCTATGGCCTACGCGTATAACAATCCAACATGGCGACCATCCGAAATATTTAGACGGTTCTCAATATCTACGAATCTATCACAGCAATCAAACTGAAATTTTGTATGCTGATAGAGGCTATTAACATAAGTTCATGTATAGTTCATTCAATAACCTGGAGAGCACAAAACCAACATGGCGGCAACGCAAAATTTAAATAATTAAATGGATTTTTTTCGAGAGCTGTGAAACTTGGCACTGTATATCTTCATACAAGCCTTAATATACTGACGGCTAATTTAATGGAAATAAAAAATGGCGGCTGTGAAAGACCAGTGGGATAAATGGAAATAGGCTATATAATTCTTCACGGAACTACTTGTTCCTGTCTGGCATCCAGGAAGAACCTCTGGTAGTCAGTCATCTAACTTTAAGCATTCCAGCGGTGATTCGGTCAGGGAGTACCAAGAGCCCACTGATGAATAATAATGTTATTGGTTTTACGTCCCTTTTAACAACTGCGGCTTTTAGAGACGCCGGGGTGCCGGAATTTTGCCCCGAAGGAGATCTTTAACGTGCCAGTAAATCTACGGACACGGCTCCCTCGCATTTGCGCACCCTCAAATGCCAGCTGACTGCGCCAGGATACGAACCTGCAACCTCGGGCCCAGCAAGCGAGAACGTTACCCCTGAGCCACGCAGCCAGCCGCCCACTGATGAGCCACACTTGGTGCAACGAGGCGAATACCGCCAACTAAAACGGCAAAAAGCTGGGAGACTTGCTAGATATTAAGTTATTCATCATTTGAATAAATCAGTCGACAGCGATTATGTCATCTACCACTCTCGAACTATTGCTATGTTTGTTATCCCAGCGTGAATTTAGGCTACTACGAAGTTGTAGTTTGAGTCTTCAGTCTTTTAACTGGTTTGATGCAGCAATCCATGCCTCCCTGTCTTGAGCTAATCGTTTCATCTCTACATAGTTACCACACCCGACATCCGAGGCAATCTGTTTAACATATTCTAACCTTGGTCTACCCCTACAGTTCTTGTCCTCGACCCTTCCTTCCATAACTAAGCAAGCTATCCCTGGGTGTCTTAGGATGTGTCCTACCAACCTATCTCTTCACTTCATAATAATAATAATAATAATATATTATTCACTTCATTAGCAGTCGCCTGAAACATCGCTCCTCACCCACTAGTCTTAATACCTCTTCGTTTGTAACCCTATCTACCCATCTGATCTTCATCATTCTCCTGTAACACCACATTTCAAACGCTTCAATTCTCCTCTTTTCTGCTGCACTAATAGTACAAGTTTCACTTCCATAGAGTGCGACGCTCCAGACAAAGGCCTTCAAAAATGACTTCCTAATACCTAAATCTGTAGAATTGCCTTCCTTGCCTGAGCTAACCTACATTTTATATCCTGGTTGGTTGGTTGGTTCCTCAGTTTTGGGGGCTGCGACAACGCGGTCATATAGCCCCGTGTACTTGAGTGTGTGTAGAATCTGTCTGATAACCGGTATTCATCATATCCTCTTTCCTTCGTCCATCACTGGTTATTTTGCTCCTAAGTCTCCTACTTCCTTTAGTTTTTCACCTGCCAATTTGATGTCCATAGAGGTTTATGACGAAAGCAAATAACACTAGACATCAAGTTTTAACTATTTGTTTCATTGCAGGTTCGCTCCTGGCCGTGGTAAGTGATTTTTGAAAGACGGCAAAAATTACGACACCATGTCATACGATGTTGGCATGTCAAAGAACCCATTTGAATTCAGTAGGCCGTGTTCATAGTGGCAAAATTAATCTCGGGAGTTTCCACCAACACAAAGTTCCTAATTTCTCTACCAGAAAGCGCTATAGTGTCAAGGAGCTTTGATATCTAACCTCCTTGACTTTCATAATGCTTCAAGGATCAACGAAATTCGACGTGCAAGATACCCTTTCGGTGTCAAATAACAAAGCTTGCACCCGGCATCCAAAGCCATACGATATTATTATTATTATTATTATTACAAAGGCAAAAATAGTTGGTTGGTACCTCAGTTTGGAGGCTCCAACAACGCGGTCATGTAGCCCCATGTACTTCGGGTGTGTGTAGAATCTGTCTGATAACCGGTGTTAATTGTGATGGCTGTATTAGTGTGTGTTATCTGTGATTCAGGCAAGAACTGAAGTCGATCAATTTTCAATTATTCCTACTATTGCTACCAAATGCTACCGTCAACGACACCTAACTGTGAACTTGGCTACTAGATGCCATCGCAATCGGCTCTTGGAGGCTAACGTTGGAACTAATAGAGCGTTATCAAATCTAACCTACAAATTTTAGCTTCGCACAATTAGTGGAAGGATCTGTTACATACCATAAATCTATGACATGGGACAGCCGGCTTTACTTCCCCTCCGAAGGAAGGCATACTGAGGGATTTTTAACGCTCTTAAGAATTCCGACGTCTTCGGCCTGGTTTGACCCCGCAATCTTGGGCATAGAACCTCAGCATGCTACCAACTACGCCACCGAAGCCGTCTGCATAAATAGTTGACTTATTTGGATTTAAGTGTGCTGAAGTTGAAAATGAGAGTTAAAAATCTAGATTAGATCAGGTTTGGAAGTTATTGAAACTTTTATGTCTTTCACATATTATAATGGGACAAGAATTGTTGGGGTTATTAGCACATCTGTGGGGCATTATAACAGAAGTTTTGATTCCACACAGTAACCCAAAAACTCACGTCACAATACACAATGGATCACTACGGAAGAGAAGCAATCTTAGACTATTTAGCTACCAACAAACAAAACACATTATTAATTGGCATTTCTGGAATGAGAGAAAAAGAGAGCTAAAAGAGAGAATGTGTGTCACGGTAAGGTGGGCGCCGCAAGTACACACAGGAAGAGGTCATCTCTCTTGAGCAAGTGGGAGTGCATAGCAATCGCATGGCCGATCCGGAGTCGACAGAGTACCACAGCTTCCTATCGGAGAGATCGGAAGGGAGATGTCCACACCTTCGTCGTCTCCTTGATACCTCTCGGTTGGTTGGGCAGAAGCGTAGCACGCCACGCCTCTACCCAATGCGACAGGTCTTCGCACTTTCTGGATGAATAACATTAATTCATTTAAGGGACTTCGGGCATCTTGGTCATCGGCCCCGTGTTCTTGAGCAAAGTCATCTAATTCCGTGATATTAAGTAATTCCAGTATTAAGTACTGTACAAAATAAACTTTACCTACGATTCCGGTATGTCCATTGAGTTCTCACAGTACTGTAATATCGGCTTTGAGCACAATTGTTTTCTGAAAAACAAATGCCCTTCTCCTAATTCCATGACAGCTTCACCTTAAACCCGTCATAATATATCATTTATTGTAAGACTGAAAACAGATGAGGATTGGGAAGCAGTCTGCCGTGGTCTTAATTTAGGAACCATCCTGGCAATCGCCTGGAGTAGAAGAGGGAAACCACGGAAAACCACTTCCAGGAAGGCTGAGGTGGGAATCGAACCCGCCTCTTCTCAGTTTTGCCTGAGTGTACCCTATTCCAGCCCTCAGACCAGAATTAAATTTCATGGCAGAGCCGGGTGACAGTCAAGAGTGCTAGCCACTACGCAACGAGACGGCTGATTCAGAAGGGAACAAGAGTTAACTAAGGTATGAAAGAGACGAGCCCACCAGCCTCACCGGGCACTGGGGCTAGAGCATAACTAGGGACCAGATTTTTTGAAAATACACGTGCAAATGCATATTTTGAGGTGGTTTTTTTTTTGTGGCATATTCTGAACATAACAGCATATTTTAGCATATACAGTTGAAATTAAGTATAATTTAAAACATCTTGAACAAAATAGGTTTCGTCTGAGTGTTGGACATCCCTTGTAAGCAACTTTCTGAGAAACAGATAACGAGATGACAGTACTCCTATTTTACGCAATGCTGCCTGGTTATTTGAAGAAAGGAATGGGGTGGGCAGCCAGTAGCCCGGAGTTAGTTTTGCGAGGAGTTTCTTCAGTTACTGTGTTACTTTATTCTTAGTCTGCATATCCTTAACTCAAAATACCCAAAGAGAAGATCAGCAGGAAGTATTTATTAAAACCGTGGGTGTCAGGTAATAGTATTACTCAACTGATGGCTAGACTGATGCTCTGAAGACGATTAAAATAGACGTAATTTGTCTCCGGAAAACATTGAAAAACTTGCAATTATCTATTGTGATGCTTCATTCTGCAGTGAGTTATTTATTTATTTATTTATTTATTTATCGTATGGCTTTTAGTGCCGGGAGTGTCCGAGGACATGTTCGGCTCGCCTGAATCTGTAGCTGCTTCCAGCGGATACCCTAAAGGGTGAGCCTACAAGTTCCGTTCAATTTCAAGTAGTTCCAACTTTCGCCACCAGATATCAATGATACCTAGTGGTGAACGTTGGAACTTTGATAGAGCGTTCTGACGAAATCTAACCTAACAAATTTTGCTTTACACAAGTTTAGTCTGTGAAAGGATCTTTTACATGCCATAAATCCATGACATGGGACCGCCGGCTTTACTTCCCCTCCGAAGGAAGGCATACTGAAGGATTTTAACGCTCTTAAAAAATCGACGACTTCGGCCGGGTTTGAACCCGCTATCTTGGGCATAGCAGTTCAGCATGCTACCGACTACGCCACCGAAGCAGTGAGTGATACATGTACGGGGTCTTTCATATAAAGTAAGAACGGCGAGCGGCGGTTTTGTTATCCACTCCTGCAGTGGCCTTGGCCAAGCTTGTGGCGCGCCACGGCCCCCCGCTGTAGTATTGAAAGCGCGCGCATAGTACATACTTGACCTTGCAATAAGCGTGCAGATGACGAGTCGCCAGTCTGAATCTCAGGTGCTAACATGGTGACACAGATAGTTATCATTGCAACATCGCATTTATGTATGTAAAACTTATTTTAAGTACGAATCGGGTGCGTGATGCATTTGTTCAGCGATTTCCTGATTAAGTGCCACTTTCACTAGCACAGATTCACGTAATTGAAGATAAGTTTGACACTCCTGGCTAAGTGCTCAATAAAAAACATAAAATAAAAGATCAGAAACATTACAGTGGCAGAACTCAGTCGCGTCAGCCAGAATGTGGTTACCAGATACAATGTCCGTATAACCCAGGAAGGACGACCATAGTGGCCACTCAAATCGGTCAACGATTTTCCAGGAGTTTTCCAGGAATTTCCCAGGAGTAATTCACATTTTCCAGATTTAAAAATAAGCGCGAGTGGGGGGGGGGGGGCGGCTTTATCGGTTGCCTACTTCAAGACCAAAATAAAGCAGTTGTGTTTGGTTTACTTATACAGATGTTGACAAAAATTAGTGGTGATTGCGTTATTGATACGCAAGCCTACACACAAATGATTTAATTGTTGTTTTAAAAAAGCCTTTGTGACTCAAATATCCACATTAAAAAAGAGAGAAAAGAATGCCGCCTGCAATTTTATTGCGGTGAAGTTGTCTATACTCAATATGTTTTACAAAAATACTATCGCGTTTTCTCACACACAGAAACAGGTAGCCTGAGTAAATTTATTTAATTAACGATAGGGGCTCACCCAAAACCGCAGCGGGAGTATGATTTAACTTGAAAAAAAAAATAACAGTGGCTATTTTCCAGGAGTTTTCAAATTTTTCATCATTTTCCATCTCCTGCACTCGGCCTCTCAGGAGGCTACACGAAAAAAAAAACATTTTCCAGGAGTTTTCCAGACCTAATAAAAAAACAGGAGTTTTTCAGGATTTTCAGGAGTAGTGGCCACCATGGACGACACTTCCAGCAACTTGTATAAGGTAATATTTCATATAGGATTGTACACACGCTGTTTGGAACAGTTACACACGTAACCGTCAAGAGGGCTCACCATCAGATACAGATTGAGAAGGCTGTGGATGACCATGTGTATGGAATCTTTGATTTTCGATTCTCTCTTTATTATTGGTTATGTTCCTTGTGCATCGAGAAGGATTGTTTTAATAACGTACGAGCCGACATTAGCCTCTCCTTTGAAATAAATATAGTTTTGTATCTTATTGTCTGTGGAGAGAGCTTGCCTTCACAATTGGAGGTGAAACACACGCTAAAAGCAGGGGGGCACGGCGCGCCACAAGCTCGGCCAAGGTCATCGCAGCAACGGATAACAAAACCTCCGCTTGGCGTTCTTACTTTATATGCAAGACCCTGTATAAAGTGAGTGAATAAGATTGGCTTATTGTTAAGTGCATATTTTCTACATATGTAGTGCATAATTGCATGCATATTTTAATAATTTTCAGTGCATAAATGTCCGGTCCCTAATCATAACTACAGTACTTACCATCTCCTTCCTGAGAATGGCGAGCTGAGCGTCCAGCCCCGTGGACTTGCGCACTCGAGGCGCGGCCATGGGTTGTTGTTGCTGTTGGTGCGAGGGTCCCGCCCGACTCTGTCGGTAAGGCGGCGCCGAGACTGGGGGAGGAGGGTTGCTGGCGGGCACGGAGGACGCGGCGGCCAGCTCCAGCAGGTTGAAACCACTCAGACTCTTGGGGAGTGGAGGAAGGCCCTGCAGCGAGGCCATCACGCGCCGGTGTTGCTTCCTGCACAGAAACAAATTGCTCTCGTAAGTTACACAGCCTGGAATCTTTTTTGTTAAATACTCTGTTGACATCGAAATAATACCCGTGTTTAAGAAGGGGGACAAGAAGGTGTGTGATAACTATAGAGGGATCACCCTCATATCACAGATAGTAAAAATACTGGAAAGGATATTAGAAAGAAGAATGAGAAGAAAGGTGGAAGGAGAGTTGCAAGAGGAACAGTATGGCTTCAGGAGTGGAAGATCCACAGTGGACCCAATCTTTAGCTTGAGGCAGGTGATGGAAAAGAACTGGGAATATGGAGAGGATTTGATAATGACTTTCATAGATCTAGAAAAGGCATATGATAGTGTCCCCAGAGAGAAGGTATGGGAAACCATGGTTAAGAAGAGACTGGGAAGAGAAATGTTGTAAATGGTGCAAGCAATGTACAACACCTGTGTTAGCAGGGTACTGACCCCAGTTGGAAAGACAGATTGGTTTACGAACAAGACTGGACTAAGACAGGGGAGTGTGCTGTCACCTCTCTTGTTCATAATGGTGATGGATGAAATTGTAAAGGAAACAAAGGAAGCATATGGACATAAAGAAATGAAGTTACTGTTATTTGCAGATGATATTGTGGTCTGGGGAAGGAACACCGAAGACGTGCAAAAACAACTACTGTCGACCAAAGTATTATGTTCACTCGAGTTTGAAGGTTGTTTGTGAAGTAACCAATAGACCTACATAAAATCCAATATCATCATCATTTTTATCGTTCTATTGTACGTTAGCTCATGTAGGTTTGGAATTTTTAATTTATATTTTAATATTTTTTGTCGCAGTTGGAGCACAAAACGTTCACGTTTTTAAGCGTGTTTCAACCATGCGTCACATTTAAGAATTATTATCTCAAAAACCCGTCATCAGATCCAATCCAAATTTTAACACAATATACGTTGGAATGTTGTATAACTAGTTTATTAATTTCAAAATTTTTCGTGTCCAAGAAAAAAAGTTGTTTTCATTTTTGTAAGGTAACTTTTTCTCGGCTCGGGGTGGTTGGAAAATGTAATTCTTGGTCGCGATGTAATCCTTATATATCAAAAAGTTATGCTGTATGACTGTGAAATATGTAAATTAACTCATTTAATATCGGTTTGTATTTGTAGGCGGAAATAACACATCGTTCACCTGCTACCCGCTCCAGGTAAAGCTGTACAGCGTTGCTGTGATGGAGCCCATCACTTCCGAGCGAGACACGCCATGATGCATGATGGGCTCCATTTCGGCAACGCTGTACAGCTTTACCTGGAGCGGGTAGTAGGTGAACGATGTGTTATTTCCGCCTACAAATACAAACCGATATTAAATAAGTGAGTTAATTTACATATTTCACAGTCATACAGCATAACTTTTTGATATATAAGGATTACATCGCGACCAAGAATTACATTTTCCAACCACCCCGAGCCGAGAAAAAGTTACCTTACAAAAATGACAACAACTTTTTTTCTTGGACACGAAAAATTTTGAAATTAATAAACTAGTTATACAACATTCCAACGTATATTGTGTTAAAATTTGGATTGGATCTGATGACGGGTTTTTGAGATAATAATTCTTAAATGTGACGCATGGTTGAAACACGCTTAAAAACGTGCACTTTTTGTGCTCCAACTGCGACAAAAAATATTAAAATATAAATTAAAAATGCCAAACCTACATGAGCTAACGTACAATAGAACGACAAAAATGATGATGTTATTGGATTTTATGTAGGTCTATTGGTTACTTCACAAACAACCTTCAAACTCGAGTACACATAATACTTTGGTCGACAGTAGATGCACTGAACGAAAAATATTCAGAAGTACGGCCTGAAAATCAGTATAGAGAAAAGCAAGACCATGGTGATGACAAGAGGGGAAAGACAAGGAAAGGGCACTGCGAAAATTGGAAGTCAGAGTTTGGAAATTGTGGACACGTTCAAATACCTAGGAAGTGAATTGATGCAAACTGGTAGGTTGGACATGGAGATTGGCAGGAGGGTACAGCAGAGCAATGCATTCCATCAAAGTGTAAGAAAACTTGTTTGGAATAAGTACCAAGGAAAAGCAAGGATGTAATGTATAAAGTGTACTATGTTCCCATATTAACTTATGCAGCTGAGACTTGGACCCTGACAAGCAGGCAAGAGAGTAGAATCCAAGCCAGTGAAATGAAATTCCTAAGAAGTATGATAGGAAAGACAGAGTGATGAATGAAGATGTTAGGAAGGAAGTTGGGATGGGAAAACTAAATGAGAGAATTGAGAAGAATAAACTAAGGTGGTTTGGACATGTAAAGAGGATGGAGGAAAATAGAATACCAAGACAGATGCTGGAGGCGAAGTGCAAGGGTAAGAGAGCAAGAGGAAGACCTAGAACAAGGTGGATTGATTCAGTGAATAACAGCGTAAGAAAAAGAAATCTGGACTGGGACAAGATCGTGGAAGAAGAATGGTAGAAGGAAAGAGGAAAGTGGAGAAGTGCCATAAATACCCCGACCCGGCAGGAGCTGGATAAGGGGAAATGATGATGATGATGATGATGATGATGATGATTCTGTTGACATCGAATATAGATTTAGGTATTAGGAAGTCATTTTTGAAAGCCTTTCGCTGGAGCGTGGCGCTCTATGGAAGTGAAACTTGGACTGTTGGTGCAGCAGAAAAGAGGAGAAATGAAGCGTTTGAAATGTGGTGTTATAGGAGAATGATGAAGATCAGATGGGTAGATAGGGTTATAAAAGAAGAGGTATTAAGACGAGTGGGGGAGGTGAGATGTTTCTGGCGACTGCTAATGAAGAGAAGAGATAGGTTGGTAGGACACACATTAAGAAAATGAAAATCCACAGCCTGCTTCCAGTCGACCGACCGGGTCAGGGATGGAATGAATGAAGCCCCCATCCAGCAGCGACGATAAGAACTCTGCCGGCTGCCGAAGCCTGTCGCACTCCTCTGAGGCAATGATTAAATGAATGACAGATGATATGAAATGACAGTGGAGAGTGTTGCTGGAATTAAAGTTTGGACAGGGAAAACAGGAGTACCCGGAGAAAAACCTGTCTGCCTCCGTTTTGTCCAGCACAGATCTCACATGGAGTGACCGGGATTTGAACCACGGAGTCCGCGGTGAGAGGCCGGCGTGCTGCCGCCTAAGCCACGGAGGCTTAGGACACATATTAATAAGACACCCAGGAATAGCAAGCTTAGTTATAGAAGGAAGGGTCGAGGACAAGAACTGTAGGGGTGAACCAAGGTTAGAATATGTTAAACAGATTCCCTCGGATGTAGGGTGTGGTAGCTATGTAGAGATAAAACAATTAGCTCAGGATAGGGAGGCGTGGAGAGCTGCATCAAACCAGTCAAAAGACTGAAGACTCAAACAACAACTCTGTGTTGCAACTTCAGAAACTCATTATCTAGGTAAAAGTAGACGAAACTTGGTAACCAAAATACCGGGAGAAGTTGGTTGGTTGGTTCCTTAGTTTAGGGGCTGCGACAACGCGGCCATGTAGCCCCGTGCACTTTCGGTGTGTGTAGAATCTGTCTGATAACCGGTGTTAACTGTAATGGCTCTATTAGTATGTGTTAACTGTTTTTAATTCAAGTAAGGACTGCACACATTCAATTTTCGAGTAGTTCCTACTTTTTCTACCAAACGCCACCGTCAATGACAACTACTGTCGACCAAAATATTATGTGTACTCGAGTTTGAAGGTTGTTTGTGAAGTAACCAATAGACCTACATAAAATCCAATAACATCATTTTCGTCGTTCTATTTTACGTTAGTTCATGTAGGTATGGAATTTACATTTTATAGTTTAATATTTTTTATCGCAGTTGAAACACAAAAAGTGCCCATTTTTAAGCGTGTTTCAACCATGCGTCACATTTAAGAATTATTATCTCACAAACCCGTCATCAGATCGAATCCAAATTTTAACACAATATGCACTGGAATGTTGTATAACTGGTTTATTAATTTCAAAATTTTGTATGTCCAAGAAACAAAGTTGTTATCATTTTTGTAAGGTAACTTTTTCTCGGCTCGGGGTCGTTGGAAAATGTAGTTCTTGGTTGCGTTGTAATCCTTATACATCAAAAAGGTATACAGTCATACAGCATAGCCTTTTGATGTATAAGGATTACAACGCAACCAAGAACTACATTTTCCAACGACCCAGAGCCGAGAAAAAGTTACCTTACAAAAATGATAACAACTTTCGTTCTTGAACACATAAAATTTTGAAATTAATAAACCAGTTATACAACGGTCCAATGTATTTTGTGTTAAAATTTGGATTCGATCTGATGACGGGTTTGTGAAATAATAATTCTTAAATGTGACGCATGGTTGAAACACGCTTAAAAATGGGCACTTTTAGTGTTTCAACTGCGATAAAAAAATATTAAAATATAAATTAAAAATTCCAAACCTACGTGAACTAACGTAAAATAGAACGATGAAAATGATGATGTTAATGGATTCTATGTAGGTCTATTGGTAACTTTACAAACAACCTTTAAACTCGAGTGAACATAATATTTTGGTCGACAGTAGTTCTGAACTTTGTTACTAGATGCCACCGCAGTCGGCTTCTTGCGACGAATGTTGGAACCTAAGAGCGTTCGTCAAATCTAAACTATAATTTAGCTTCACACAAGTGTAATTAGTGGAAGATTCTTTTACATGCCATAAATCTATGACATGGGACCGCCGGCTTTACTTCCCCCCCGGAGGAAGGCATACTGAGGGATTTTTAAAGCTCTTAAAAATCCGACGACTGCGGCCGGGTTTGAACTTGCGACCTTGGGCATAGAAGCTCAGCATGCTACCAACTACGCCACCGAAGCAACTAAGAAGAAGAAAAAAGGAAAGAGAAAGAGAAAAAAAGAAAGATAAAAATAAGAAGAAAATACAAGTAGTTATGTGAAGAACTAAAAGAGCCTCCGTGGCTTAGGAGGCAGCACGCCTGCCTCTCACCGCTGGGTCCGTGGTTCAAATCTCGGTCACTCCATGTGAGATCTGTGCTGGACAAAACGGAGGCAGACAGGTTTTTCTCCGGGTACTCCGGTTTTCCCTGTCAAAATTTCATTCCAGCAACACTCTCCACTATCATTTCATTTCAACTGTCATTCATTTAATCATTGCCCCAGAGGAGTGCGTCAGGCCTCGGCAGCCGGCACAGTTCATATCCTCGCCGCTAGATGGGGGCTTCATTCATTCCATTCCTGACCCGGTCGGAGACTGGAAGCAGGCTGCTTATTTTCATGTGAAGAACTAAATAGCCTATTTTCATATAGCCTATGCTACTTATGCTAATTGCCTCTATCAACATACAACATTTCACTTGGATTGCTGTAATAGATTAGTAGATATTGAGAACCGTCTAAATATTTCGGATGGTCGCCATGTTGGACCTATATACACACATCAAATAAGTTTTGCATCACCTCGGTTCCCAGATCTCCGGCATATATACGTTGACTGTGTATATTGTATCCAAGATACAGTCCCTTTGACTGTTCATAGATGTCACTAAAACTGCTCAAAGATGTAAACAACCATGCATGAGCAGGGCCTATTAGACGGAGGGGGTACGACAGCCGATCAGTTCCAGTCATTCCACCATGACGAAGGTACGCTGCTCATGTTGTCTGTAGTTCTACCATGCCTAGAAGGTCAATACCGCAGTTCGATCGCGTCCGCATTGTTACTTTGTGTCAAGAAGGGCTCTCAACAAGGGAAGTTTCCAGGCGTCTCAGAGTGAACCAAAGCGATGTTGTTCGGACATGGAGGAGGTACAGAGATACAGGAACTGTCGATGACAGGCCTCGCTCAGGCCGCCCAAGGGCTACTACTGTAGTGGATGACCGCTACTTACGGATTGCCGCTCGGAGGAACCCTGACAGCAATGCCACCATGTTGAATAATGCGTTTCGTTCAGCCACAGGACGTCGTGTTTCAACTCAAACTGTGCGCAATAGGCTGCATGATGCGCAACTTCACTCCCGACGTCCATGGCGAGGTCCAGCTTTGCAACCCCGACACCATGCAGCGCGGTACAGATGGGCCCAACAACATGCTGAATGGACCCCACGGAATTGGCATCACGTTCTCTTCACCGATGAGTGTCGCATATGCCTTCAACCAGACAATCGTCGGAGACGTGTTTGGAGGCACCCTGGTCAGGCTGAACGTCTTAGACACACTGTCCAGCGAGTGCAGCAAGGTGGTGGTTCCCTGATGTTTTGGGGTGGCATTATGTGGGGCCGACGTACGCCACTGGTGGTCATGGAAGGCTCCGAAACGGCTTTACGATACCTGAATGACATCCTCCGACCCATAGTGCAACCATATCGGCAGAATATTGGAGAGGCATTTGTCTTCATGGACGACAATTCTCGACCTCATCGTGCACATCTTGTGAATGCGTTCCTTCAAGATAACGACATCGCTCGACTACAGTGGCCAGCATGTTCGCCAGACATGAACCCTATCGAACATGCCTGGGATATGTTGAAAAGGGCTGTTTATGGACGTCTTGACCCACCAACCACTCTGAGAGATTTACGCCGAATTGTCGTTGAGGAGTGGGACAATTTGGACCAACAGTGTCTTGATGAACTTGTGGATAGTATGCCACGGCGAATACAGGCATGCATCAATGCAAGAGGACGTGCTACTGGGTATTAGAGGTAGTGGTGTGTACTGCAATCTGGACCACAAATGCTGAAAGTCTAGCTGTATGATGGTACAACATGCAATGTGTGGGTCTCATGAGCAATAAAACGAGCTGAAATGTTGTTTGTGTTGATCTCTATTCCCTTTGTATTTAACGGTTCCGGAACTCTTGGAACCGAGGTGATGCAAAACTTTTTTTGATGTGTGTATATATGGGCCATAGAGTTATGTACTATTAGATGACGATTATTGCGTAGGTTCATTATTCAAACGTTGACTTCGATCGCATGATTAGGACGCAAGAAATAAAAACTTAATTTTAAAATTTCGCACAGCCGTCATCTTGAGGTTGGATGGTTGGTTGGTTCCTGGGCTGCGACAACGCGGTCATGTAGCCTCATGTACTTTGGGTGTGTGTAGAATCTGTCTGATAACCGGTGCGAATTGTGATGGCTGTATTAGTGTGTGTTATCTGTTTTAAAACCGGTTGAGTTAGCCGTGGTCGTTACGGCATGGCTGCTGGCAGTCGCTCAAATCCGGGAGGCGAGGAGGTTCGAATTCCCCCGCCGGCAACCTTGAAGATGGTCTTCTGTGGTTTCCAATCTTCCTTCCAGGCAAATGCTGGGGTTGCTCCCTAACTATAGGCCACAGCCGCTACCTTCCAACTCCTCGTCCTTACACTCCAACTTTCCTCCCCAACGGTACTTGTAGCTCACCCATTGGGCGTCCGTCTCGAAGCAGCTACAAAACTGGCGAGCCTAACATGTCGTCAGACACTCCCGGCACTAAGAGCCATACGCTTAAAAAAAAGTTTCAATTCAAGTAAGGACTGTAGACGAAAATTTGAAGTACGGTACTGTAGTTCCTACTTTTGCTACCAAATGCTACCGTCCACGACACCTAGCTTGCAGACTTGGCTACTAGACGACATAGCAGTAAGCACCTGGCGGCGAACATTGGAACTAATGGAGCGTTATCAATTCTAACCTACAAATTTTGGCTTCACACAAGTGTAGTTGGTGGAAGGTTCTTTTCCATGCCATAGATGTATGACATGGGACCGTCATCTTTACTTCCCCTCCGAAGGAAAGCATAGTGAGGGATTTTTAACGCTGTTAAAAATCCGACGACTTCGGCCGGGTTTGAACCCGCAACCTTGGGCATAGAAGCTCAGCATGCTACCAACTACGCCACCGATGCCGCCCCATCTTAAGGTTATGTAAACAATTGAACTAAATAAGATGCCAGTGCATTACAGTGTGTACAGGCATTTGTGTTTCACTGCGCTCGGATGGTTAAATCTCGTGAAAAGTATCTTTGAATGTTTGAACTTCCCATGGCCGCCATGTTCGTTTTTTACTTAACAGGATTTTGCTAACTCATTTCCCGCAATTCCCGTGTGGTCTTTGAAGGTAGAGTTGTTCTAAAGAGAAACTTAAAATATTAATAATTCTATTAAAGCAGCCAATGACCATTTATTTTATTTTGAGAACGGCCGAGGTAGAATTCGAACCCAAGTTCTCAGGCACGAGTTAACGCGTTAGCGCTCTCAGCCTCCGTGACCGGCAACTTAAAATATGAGTTTGCCACCTGCGCAGTCTGTAAGTTGTAGGAAGATGTGCTCCGTATCTTTATTTACGTGCTGTGACTTATCGGCCTTTCTACGCGACGCGCCGGCTCATGATGTCATGGACTTCGTGCACTATCACTGGGTATTGCTCTGACTGTTCTTTTTGTTTGAGTGGAATAGCACTCAGAACATTTCGTCTTACGATATGAGGCACATCAAAATTTCTATGGATCTAGCCGCCAACCAGATACAAGGTGAAACCTACACCTTAGCCTATTATATTTATGACTAGCTTAAGTACCCGTGCTCCGCTACGCGTCATAAATAAATTAAAATGTGAAGGTGACAGTTAAAACAGGGGATAGGCGAGGTGCTGCGCAGAGGGAGATTAAGGATGGAACATTTTGTCCAACTACACCGCTCCGCGTTGACCGTGTTTTATAGCACAAATTTAGGTTTTACTCGCTAATCGTTGGAGATACATTTCGGATAGAAAATGTAATTTTAAACCTCGTATGTGCCATCAAAAGTTTGATATTTCTTAGCGTTCTCTTTTTATTTGAAATGGAAATATGAAAGTTTGAAACCAAAGGGTGTAGTGACGTCACTAAAATGGTCGCCATCTTTAAATAGTGCACAGTATTGAAATCAAAAGTAACCTATATGTTAACCAGGTAAATCAGCTACTTCCATGTAAAATTCATGTAAATCGGACCAGTGGTACTTGCGTGATTGAGTAATACACAGACACACACCATCTCATTTTTAGCCTCGCTTCTCTCGCGTCATAGTCGTGTCATATTGTTATTCAATGAAATGCAGGTTTAACCCCGTTAACACCCCTTTAGAACCTGAATATCCAAAAATCCCTCCTTAGTAGACGTTTTCGACACACAACAAACATATCCCCAAAATATCATTCTTCTAACTTTAATAGTTTGGTTGGTCGATGAAAGTGAACATCCAAAAATCCTTCCTTAGTGGACGTTTTTCTTCCAGAATTTCACCCTCCCCATAGGCCCCTTAAATTGGATTTATGAAAAAACGGTCGAACACCTATTTTATTTATTTATTTTTAAGCTGATTGATTTCCTCCGAGTTTCAAACTCCTCGCCTATGTCGTTTAAGAGATACACGCTCCGTTAGGAATCTTTCAACCCCCACTTTTCATCCCTTTCACCTCATAATATACCTTACATCGAAAAACCATTTGACATGTGTCAGCTTATTTTTAATGATTAGTATATATGCCAAGTATCACATCCCCAAATGAAACCACTCGTGAGATATTGTTATTCAATGAAATGCACGTTTACCCCTTAACACCTCTTTAGAACCTGAATATCCAAAAACTCTTTACTTAGTGGACGTTTTCGACATACAACGAACATATCCCCAAAATTTCATGTTTCTAACGTCAATAATTTTGGCTGGGCGATGTTGAGTGATTGAGTGAGTCAGGACATTTTCTTTCAATTTTCTTTTTTCAGAATTTCACCCCTCCCCATGAACCCCTTAAATTTGATTTATGGAAAAAAATGTCGAACAGCTATTTACTTACGGTAGTTTAAAGCAGTCCCCCCCCCCCCTGAGTTTGATGATTGAGTCAGTCAGTCAATCAGTTAGGACACTTTCTTTCCTGTCCCCCCCCCAGATTTTCACCCCTCCCCATGGGCCCCTTAAATTGGATTTATGAAAAAAACGGTCAAACACATATTTACTTATTTTTTTATGCTGATTTTTTTCCGCTGAGTTTCAATCTCCTCGCCTATGTCGTTTAACCCTCCAGCAGGCGCGCCTAAAAATTATACATGACCAGGCGCGTGGTGTATTTTATACCCCCACACCTTAAAACATCACATCTAATCACATAATAATGGTAAATATCTCATTTTTACCAGATGTTATTTGTTCACATCAGTAATAATTACAATTTTACCATATTATACACTGTAGCAAAGTGAAAATGTAACAATAAAATATATTTGCACGCTTCATGTTCTTCATCTGATTCCACGCTGTCCAAGTCGTCAAGTAATTTGGCTATTTCCTAAGGTGCCAATATCCTAAATAAACGGAAATATATTGTAGTTGAAGAAATAGGAGTAATTTCAGTGTTTTAAACAGTACAGTGGCTTGAAAATATCAATAAACTAATGTAGTCGAAATACTTACTCCATCGGGCGCGCGGGGTACATTGTAGCCCGCTTGTGACACGTTCCGAATTGAAGCAACAATAGAGCCGTTCAGGTGCACTCACAGAGACTCCAACTATCACATTCAACAACTAAGGTCACACTGCAAGAATAGCAGACCAGCAACCCGCCTTAGAGAGGCTAAAATGTTACCAAGTTGAAAAACATTAACAGTGGTGTACTTTACACACCAGCGCGCCCGCTGGAGGGTTAAGAGATACACGCTCCGTTAGGAATCTTTCAATCCCCACTTTTCACCTCATAATATACAGTACACCACATCGAAAAACCCTCAGACACGTGTCTTCTTATTTTTAATGATGAGTTTATATGCCGAGTATCACATCCCCCAATGAAACCAATCGGGAGATATTGCTATTCAATGAAATGCAGGTCTACCCCCTTAACACCCCTTTAGAACCCGAATATCCAAAAATCCTCTCTTATTGGGCATTTGCCGCCCTTGAGGAAGCTGCATACCAAATTTCACTCCAATCCGTTCGGTGGTTTCTGAGATTTCGTGATGAATGAATGAGTGAGTGAGTGAGTGGTATTTGACAAATATATAGTAGATAGTTCAAGTCTTTGTTATGCTAAACTCGGTTGACAGTGCTGTGTGAGCAGTTGAGTAACTAACGGGATTTCAAGTAAAGATCCTCATTTTCTATACCGGTAGTGCAGAGCGCAACTCGCATCCAGTCGGCCGTGTCTCGACTTGAGCTATGTTGCCATGGAAATGCCTTGCCATTCCTTCATGAGTATATTAGCCTACTTTCGATTTTTGCAAAAAATGAAAGTAGACTTATGAGATCAACACAGGGCGAAAAAAGTGTGTCTGTCTGTGTGTGTGTATGTGTGTGTGTGAGTCTGTGTGTGTGTGTGTGTATGTGTGTGTGTGAGTCTGTGTGTGTGTTTGTGTGTGTGTGTGAGTGTGTGTACTCTGAATGTCTGTCCCCCCCTATCAATTCGAACACGGTGAATGCGAATTGAACGAAATTTGGTACAAAGGTAGCACTAGCAAAGGACACCTCAGTGTCATATTTTACATCGCCGCCATCTTGACGGAAACGTAATGGCGGCCACACAAATGTTCAAAGCTTAAATCAAATTACGACTAACCTAACCATCCGATCTCTACCAAATTTCGCAACAACATACCTTTATGGGGGGAGCATCCTTTGACCAAACCAATAGGTCATCAGCGTAATAGTTTGCGGATGGCGGCCATCTTTGTGTGAAAATCGATTCCCCCTATTAATTCGAACACGGTGCAACCGAATGGAACGCAATTTGGTACAGAGGTAGTACTAACAAAAGGCACCTCAGTGTCATGTTTTATATCGCCGCCATCTTGACGAAAACGTAATGGCGGCCACACAAATGTTCAAAGCTTAAATCAAATTACGACTAACCTAATCATCCGATCTCTACCAAATTTTGCAACAACATACCTTTATGGGGGGAGCATCCTTTGACCAATCTAATAGGTCATCAGCGTAATAGTTTGTGGATGGCGGCCATCTTTGTGTGAAAATCGATTCCCCTATTAATTCGAACACGGTGCAACCGAATGGAACGAAATTTGGTACAGAGGTAGTACTAACAAAAGGCACCTCAGTGTCATGTTTTATATTGCCGCCATATTGACAGAAACGTAATGGCGGCCACACAAGTTTTCAAAGCTTAAATCAAATTACGATTAACCTAATCATCCGATCTCTACCAAATTTTGCAACAACATACCCTTATAGAGGAAGCACCCTTTGACCAAATGAATAGGTCATTAGCCTAATAGTTTGCGGATGGCGGCCATCTTTGTGTGAAAAGCAATTCCCCCTATTAATTCAAACACGGTGAAACCGAATGAAACGAAATTTGGTACAGAGGTAGCACTAGCAAAGGGCACCTCAGTGTCATGTTTTATATCGCCGCCATATTGA
The DNA here is from genome assembly GCA_946902985.2 of Meconema thalassinum. NCBI lineage: Eukaryota > Metazoa > Arthropoda > Insecta > Orthoptera > Tettigoniidae > Meconema > Meconema thalassinum. The sequence continues at coordinate 46,228,888 of OX336399.1, read as the reverse complement.
CAGAAACGTAATGGCGGCCACACAAATGTTCAAAGCTTAAGTGAAATTACGACTAACATAACCATCCGATCTCTACCAAACATTGCAACAACATACCTTTATGGAGGGAGCATCCTTTGACCAATCTAATAGGTTATTAGCCTAATAGTTTGCGGATGGCGGCCATCTTTATGTCAAAATTGATTCCCCCTATTAATTCGAACACGGTGGAACCGAATGGAAAGAAATTTGGTACAGAGGTAGCACTAGCGAAGGGCACCTCAGTGTCATGTTTTATATTGCCGCCATCTTGACTGAAACGTAATGGCGGCCACACGAATGTTCAAAGCTTAAATCAAATTACGACTAACCTAATCATCCGATCTCTACCAAATTTTGCAACAACATACCTTTATGGGGAGGCATCCTTTGACCAAACTAATAGGTCATCAGCGTAATAGTTTGCGGATGGCGGCCATATTTGTGTGAAAATCGATTCCCCCTATTAATTCGAACACAGTGCAACCGAATGGAACGAAATTTGGTACAGAGGTAGTACTTACAAAAGGCACCTCAGTGTCATGTTTTATATCACCGCCATCTTGACGGAAACGTAATGGCGGCGACACAAATGTTCAAAGCTTAAATCAAATTACGATTAACCTAATCATCCGATCTCTACCAAATTCTGCAACAACATACCCTTATAGAGGAAGCATCCTTTGACCAAATGAATAGGTCATTAGCCTAATAGTTTGCGGATGGCGACCATCTTTGTGTGAAAATCAATTCCCCCTATTAATTCAAACACGTTGAAACCGAATGGAACGAAATTTGGTACAGAGGTAGCACTAACAAAGGGCATCTCCGTGTCATGTCTTATCGCCGCCATATTGGCAGAAACGTAATGGCGGCCACACAAATGTTCAAAGCTTAAGTCAAATTACGATTAACCTAATCATCCGATCTCTACCAAATTTTGCAACTACATACCTTTATGGAGGGAGCATCCTTTGACCAATCTAATACGTCATTCGCCTAATAGTTTGCGGATGGCGGCCATCTTTGTGTCAGAATCGATTCCCCCTATTAATTCAAACACGGTGAAACCGAATGGAACGAAATTTGGTACAGAGATAGCACTAGCAAAGGGCATCTCAGTGTCATGACTAATATCGCCGCCGTATTGACAGAAACGTAATGGCGGCCACACGAATGTTCAAAGCTAAAATGTAATTACGACCAACCTAATAATCTAGTCTCTACCAAATTTTGCAACACCACATCTTTATGTGGGAAACATAATCTGACCAAACTGCAAGAACATCAGCCCAATAGTTTGCAGATGGTGGGCAAGTATGTGTGCAAATCGATTCCGCCTATCAATTCAAACACGGTGAAACCGAATTGAACGAAATTTGGTACAGAGGTAGCACTAGCAAAGGGCACCTCTTATTCATGTTTAATATCCCTATAGCACGTTGTATTTCAACAAGCTACTACAACCAACATTCAATCATACTACTTGAAAAGGACAAAGAGTTATAACAATACCCATGCATTTAGGAGAAAGTAGGCTATATGTTCTCTACTGAACATCTTGTTTTATGATTTGATTAGCCTGTGCTTGAGTGCAAAGGGGCCGAAATCAGAAGAATGAGAAAGACTATCGAAAATTCATGTTCCTTCTGGGTCCTAAACTATGTGTATGCAAAATTTGGTTGAGATTGGTGGAACGGTGTAGATTTGTACACGGAAGAGACCCACCCACCCACCCACCCACATAATACAGACTTTCACTTTTATATATAAATTAGATATGACGATAATTATGACACTTTCGAAAGCAAAGCAAAAGAACAGAATACGAAGACGTCACTAGTTTCAATAACCTAGCACATGTTACCTTAGCAACATGCTATTTTCGAATAGGAATAATCGACTGTCGAGCGACACTTCCCTACAGAACGGAGCTTCGCCTGCGCCGTGTGACGGACACAGAGCGTTGACTAGCATCTACCATTACACAATAGCGGATTTGGTGGCTTCTATGTCCAAAATCGCGGGTTCAAACCCGGCGAAGTCGTCGGATTTTTTAAGAGCGTAAAAATCTCTCAGTATGCCTTCCTTCGGAGGGGAAGTAAAGCTGGCGGGTCCATGTCATAGATTTATAGCATGTTAAAGAACCTTCCACTAACTACACTTGTGAAATGTAAAATTTGTAGGTTAGTTTGATAACGCTTAATAGTTCCAACGTTCGTCGCCAGGTGCTGGCTGCGATGGTATCTAGTAGCCAAGTTTGCAGCTATGTATCGTGAACGGTAGCATTTGGTAGCAAAAGTAGGAACTACTTGAAAAATTGATCGTCTGCAGTCCTTACCTGAATCACAGATAACACACACTAATGCAGCCATCACAATTAACACCGGTTATCAGACAGATTCTACACACACCCAAAGTGCACGGGGCTACATGACCGCGTTGTCGCAGCCCCTAAACTGAGGAACCAACCAACCGTTACACAACAACGCGTCGGGAAGCCCCAATTACGGCCATATCTTGATTACATTCCCAGTTGGCAAGATACCTTAGTTCAGAGAGTTAAGACTTGTGGTGAAGTACTGTATCCCGTGAACATGGTTAGGTATTGAACAAAACATAGAATTTTCCTAGTGAAAACTTATCTTCTCAAAAAGAAGTAAATGTGTTCGCAAGTTTCAGGGCCGTGTCATTTTTAATTGTGGAGGAACCTCAAACAAAAGGCATACAGAAACAATCAGCGTACTCTGGGGGCTCTCGAGAGCGAAATAACTGCACTGATACCAAATATCAGTGAGGATGAATTAATTACAGCGAGTCTACCAAAACTTCCTACGTTGGGGCAACGTGTGTTTAGAACACGAAGGACAGCATTTCCAGCAACTACTCTGAAATACGTTAATAAGTGTAAATGTGTTTTTATCCCTCCCTATATTATTCTGCTAAGGTCCCATTCGTACAGGTTCAGCATCACCCAATGCGTAAGCGAAACGCACTCCCTTACTCTTTAAATGTTCTATGCCCAAGATAGCGGGTTCAAACCCGGCCGAAGCCGTCGGATTTTTTAAGAGCGTTAAAAATCCCTCAGTATGCCTTCCTTCGGAGGGGAAGTAAAGCCGGCGGTCCCATGTCATAGATTTATGGCATGTTAAAGAACCTTCCACTAATTGCACCTGTGTGAAGCTAAATTGGATAGGTTAAGAATGTAAACAACGCTCTTAGGTTTCTACGTTCGTTGCCAAGAGCCGACTGCGGTGGTGTCTAGTAGCTAAGTTCTGAACTTGGCATAGTAGTCGTTGACGGTGGCGCTTGGCGGCAAAAGTAGGAACTATTTGATAAATTCTAAGTTGCAGTACTTAAAATTAAAAAACAGATAACACACACTAATACAGTCATCACAATTTACACTGGTTATCAGACAGATTCTACACACACACCCAAAGTACACGGGGCTACATGACCGCGTTGTCGCAGCCCCTAAACTTAAGAACCAACCAACCAACTTTTAAATGCCTCACAGTTAAATAAATACCTTAAAACATGTATATTTACAATGAAATAATGAAGGAATGCAACACGGTAACCATGGTAACAGAATCTCACAGGTCCATCTATTTCTGTAAGACGCAATGCAATTCTAATTATTACATTACTGTGAAAGTTTCCAGACGGTTATAAGGTTATCACTGAACCAAATAAGCTGTAAAATTCATCAATACATATAGTATAATGCGCTTAAGGGGTTCAAGGGGCACTCTAGATTTTGTTCACGCAATTTTCACGTGTGAGTGTGGTACGAAAGGTCATTTTCACCCGACTATAAAGGGTCTCCGAAAACCACATTTAAAGGCCCTTAAATTAAAAGTGTCTGTGATATTCCCAGAAAACTAACTTCGCTCTGATATACCTATGAAGTAATGACAAACCCTTAACCACTGTACCAGTAGCTGAATTGATCAAGTCTGATTATTCATACCAAGGATAAATCAGTCATAGCATTCATGATTGAGATTTTGCTAAGTGTACTCTTTACAACTAGAATATTCGCGGGCGAAGCCACGACGGGTAATGCTAGTTTCAATTATTTGCGCACAAAAGGATTTTCATCACAATTACACTGTTATCTTATAACGTATACTAACTTAAAGTAAACAGTAACTAAATAAAACTAATTAAAATAACTAGGTGTGAAATTAAAACAGTATAATACAAATATAATACAAGGTTGGCTAGGTAGAATGACACAGTGGTAAGAATTCATGATTTACAATTTGCAAGGTTTGAGACATTATTTCCGGAGAGTGGTTAGAAATTCCATTAAAATACTGTCAAGGAAGTACTAAAATCTATGGCATTAATTCTTTGAACAACATAGGTAGTTTGTTCAGCGATGATTTTTTGTGGGCAGATGTCGTGGCTCTTTTAATTTCAAATGTGATATTGTTCCTTGAATTGATGCGTGGTGCATGGACATTTAAGAGAGAAAGGAATTCGGAATCATCATTTCAATCGTTTATAATTTTGAACAGGAATTTCATAGCATCTATTTTTCTTCGTATTTATAAACTGTCTACATCAACATTTATTAGCAGTTCCTGCTATGGAATCAAGTGAGGATAGTTGGCTGTTCTTTTAAAATGTAGACATTTTAGGAATTTCTTTTGTGTGTTTTCAATCATTGAGGTAATATGATGATGATGATGATGATGATGATGATAATTGTTGTTTACGGGGCCTAACATCTAGGTTATCGGCCCCTAATGGTGTGGGTGATAGTGAAAGATGAGATTAAAACTATAACTAATACTAACTACAAACTTACATACTACAAGAAGAATTGGTAAACAAATAAAGGATAAGGCAAATAAAGAAAAGAAATGCCCTCAACCCTCGAAGAATGAGGATTGAGGTACTTGGAAGGAAGGAGAGCCATGAAAGGCAGATAGGAAAGGGGAAAGAGGAGAGGGTCCGCCCCAAAGTCAGTGGAAAAAGAGGAAAAACGGACCCAGCTCAGGAATCTCTCGGGATCGGCAACTCCCGAACTCACCAGCCGTGAGCCCTTGAGGGTGTAGAAATATCCAGGGTGCACTAGAAGTGGTGGGGCTACACGCACCCTGCCTCCTTGAGGGCCTTGAGCAGAAGGCAGGAGATAACATGAAAAGAAAAAGAAGGCTGACCCCTCGCAGAAAGATGGTATCAGGAATGATGACATAAGGGCCAATTAAGGCGGGAAAGGGAGAGACTCCCTAGGCCTCAGATACCGTCGGGATCGGAAAAGAACAAGAGTTGACCAAGGGAGGTCGACAGGAAAGAAGACGGAGAGGAGCCCGGCACAAGAAAGTGGAAGCAATGCCTGACTCAGCTGGGATCCCGAAGCCGCCAACCCACGTCCCACGAATTTGAGCCCCTGGTGGGTTGAGGTAATAGGTCTTGCATCTAGGACTCCATATAATGCTAGCATATTCTAGTTTCGGTCTGAATAGTGTGTTGTACACGTGGATACTCGTGCTAATGTTTTTGAATGGTTTTGAATGCACACCTGCCAACCTTACAAAACCAAAATACTGGAGATTTTGGTCTGAAAATCAGGATAATTCGGGAGATGCAAATAGTGCATATTAGCTCAATTAATCGGCAAACTATGCTTCAAAATGAATTACGTCAATCCCTTCGCTTACACTTAACACCAAAAGCTTTTCTTTGTTGTTACTCTTCACATTTCCTTGGCGCTTCTTTGCTCCCACGTATTACAAAATATCACTTTTTCCACCATGTGATATAAAAAACATTACATCGACAAACAGTAGAAAATGCAAAATAATTGACCTCTGCTGGATTCAATCAATCACGGAAGTTGTTCCCTGTTTCAAAAACAGAGAATTAATTGTATTTTTTGGTCAAAGTGAAGATACGAACACCGAGCAAAACCACTAGAATGTTGCAGCAAAGTCAATAAACATCCGCTTACACTGAAATAAAACCAATTTACGAATTACCCAAATAGCATTCATTACCTGCGAACTAAAAAAACTTACAAAGAATACTGGAAACTGTTTGAAGTTCACCAATACAAAAATCGGGAGGATAACTTTATTAAACGTGAGGCGGGAAAATCTATGAAAAATTGGGAGTCTCCCGCCTAAATCGGGAAGGTTGGCAGGTCTGTGAATGGTTTTGAACGAGCTGGGCGCTACGCTGCTCCCACTGTAGAAATACGGTAGCTCCCGGTGGCGCACGACTTAACGCGCAAGTTATGAATGAAGAGACGAATCGATGATAACCTCTACCACAGTGGTACTGTTACTCAAGTCTCGCGTTGTTGGAAGTAATGCTCCAATGAACAACAGTGCTATACAAGAAGAAGCAGAGCAGGCGTATCGGTTCTGCTGTGGCGACCTCGCACAAACAGTTACGGTACCGCTCTTTGGCACAAACCTTATCTTCATACAGATCACAACTGATTTACTGATATCGCTAGAAACAGTTACAATAGTTCACTAATCATAGTTAGTTATTGTTGTTGTTTTAAGGGGCGGAACTACGAGGTCATCTGCCTCTACACTAATCATCATCCCTCCCTATATTATTCTGCTAAGGTCCCATTCCAGTTTTGCACCGAAAATAAGGTCCCATTAACACCAACCTACACATATGGGGTACCTACAGGTTCAGCATAACCTAATGCGTAAGCGAAACGCACTCACTTGCTCTTTAAATGCCTCCCAATTAAATAAATGCCTTAAAACATGTATATTTACAATGAAATAATGAAAGAATGCAACACGGTAACCATGGCAACAGAATCTCACAGGTCCATCTATTTCTGTAAGTATATCTATCCCTTATTATTCCCGTTTTTCCAACGGGGTCGGGGATGAGATGCGATGGAAGTCTTTGTGGCGATGGTTTTACGGCCGGATGCCCTTCCTGACGCCAACCTCATGAGAGGAGTTAATGAGAGATGAGATGAATGATGGTGAATGAAACTGGGCAAGGATGTGGAAGGAAGCGGCCGTGGCCTGTCAGAAGGTACCGTCCCAGCATTTGCCTGGTGTTGAAAAAAGTGGGAAACCACAGGAAACCATTTCAAGGACGGCCGACGGTGGGGCTCGAACCCACGCGTCTACCGAGTCAGCAGAGAGCTTGGCACCATGACCTAATGCAGCGCTTTAGCCAGCGTAGCCACTACTGTCGGTCCATCTATTTCTGTAAGACCCAATGCAATTCCAATTATTACATTACTGTGAAAGTTTCCAGACGGTTATAAGGTTATCACTGAATCAAATTAAGCTGTAAAATTCATCAATACATACAGTATAATGCGCTTATGCATGTGAAACACTGTTCCAAATTAAAAATGAACAAAGAACTGATCAGCTCCTCAAAACGGAAAGAAGAATCATTAGAACGTGCATAAATAAAAAGTATCAGGTTGAAGGAGTCTGGAGGATTCTCCCAAATGAAACTGTCTATCGTGAGATTGATCCAATCACCAACACAATGAAGAAGAAAAGAATTTCATATTTTTTTCACATCTTACGGCTTCCAGAAAACAGAATTGTACGCCAACTGGTGATGAGAAATCTAGGAAAGAAAACTGGAGGAAAATGGATCCAAGAAATCCAACCAGATCTCAAAGCAGTTGGACTCAAGATAACAGATGCCGAGGAGAAAAATAAAATTAACACCATTCTCAAAACTCACAAATTTTCTGCAGAAATGACACATAGAAAGCCTATGGAGATTTCAGATGAGTTGAGAAAATCCCGATCTGAAAGAATGAAAAAGTACTGGAAAGAGCGCAAGAACCAAGCAGTACTACCTTCAAAGAGGAAGTGATTGTGGAACGACTCAAGTGGTCCAATGTGACCAATCAAGATAATAATAATAATAATAATAATAATAATAATAATGCTCTTAAGGGGGTCAAGGGGCACTCTAGAATTTTTTCACACAATTTCCACGCGTGAGTGTGGTACGAAAGGTCTTTTTCACCCAACTATAAAGGGTCTTCGAAAACCACATTTAAAGGCCCTTAAATTAACAGTGTCTGTGTTATTCCCAGAAAACTTTGATATACCTATGAAGGAATGACAAACCCCTAACCACTGCACCAGTAGCTGAATTGATAAAGTCTGATTATTCATACAAAAGATAAATCAGTCATAGCATTCATGATTGAGATTTTGCTAAGTGTACTCTTTACAACTAGAATATTCGCGGGCCAAGCCGCGACGGGTAATGCTAGTATATATTATTTCAGTAGTATAGATCCCTCTTGCGGCACTCACAAGTGACCGATCGTGAAAAATGAGCATTGAAATGAAAGAGAATATACATTACCAGTGAAGCATTGCACTCTAATTTCATAAATATCTATAATTTCTTTTAAAAATGACTTTTAATAAACTGTACGAAGTGTGCGATTTGCAGATACTGTTGCTGCAGGAAGATACACTCCATAATTGCTGTCCACTTCACATTTCGGCCGCTGTGACGCCTGTTTCATGTCATTTTAACATTAAGAGGTCTTTCCTTTATCATTTTGCATGGATTTCAGAACCAGTAAATCGTAAAATTTCATAAATATCGAATAACCGGTGAGTGTTACGGTTAAGCCGTCAATCAATTGACTCAGCACACAAATGACATTAGCAGTGACGAATTGCATTCCAATATCATAAATAACAATTTTTGTAAAGAAGTGTGTGATTTGCAAATACTGTTGCTGTAGGTAAATATGCGACATCATTGCTCATCAGTTCGCATTTTGACCGTAGGGACGCTTGAAACGTAAATAGTGTTCTATAATAATTTGGTTCAAATAAAGACATAACCTTTCTCCCCAAGTCTCTCATTACAAACCTATTGGGGAAAGTGTGGCTTATGAACATGCGAGATTTCTCGCACGGATCCGCTAGTTTTTTAAATTGTATGTGCTTCCTAGACTTACCAGGCTGCTAATATATAAAGCTTAACAAATATCATAATAAGGTGAAAGAAGAAAAATTACAAGTTCAACAAAATACTGAACTATGAAATGAATCTCATACATATACAGACGTGTGCAAATTATTAGACTCGATGGCAGTTTTCTAACATTTACTTTGTATGTTTAGTGACTTAATACAGTGGAAATGTTTTCCAAGGCGCTGCAACTATTTCAAATGTTTAATCAATAGTCTTAATAACATTTTTTTCAAGAATCTGACAGTAAACCTTTTTTTTTACACTTTCCACTAAAATAGGAGGCTTGTTAATGCAGAATGCCACACGTTTTGTTTGTATTACTTTATTCTAGTTTTTGTGTGAATTTAGAGTAGAGATTGGAAGTCTGGTTGGTTCCTTAGTTTAGGGGCTGCGACAACGCGGTCATGTAGCCCCGTGTACTTTGGGTGTGTGTAGAATCTGTCTGATAACCGGTGTTAATTCTGATGGCTGTATTAGTGTGTTTTATCTGTGTTTCAGGTAGAAGGACTGCAGACGATTAATTTTTTCAAGTAGTTCCTACTTTTGCCACCAAATGCTACCATCCACGACACCTAGCTGCGGACCCGGCTACTAAATGCCATCGCAGTCAGCACCCGATGGCAAACGTTGGAACTTTTAAAAAAGCAAAGTGATGTAATGAAGACAATATTGGCAAACAAGAAAGGAAGCAGGGTACAAAAGGAAGTGACTACAGTGGGTTATTTTACGAGGTCCTAAGATGGCCAAGTTCGAGAAAAGAATAATAATAATAATATCATAGGTGCCAACCTTACAAAGCCAAAAATCAGGACAATTGGGTATGAAAATCGGAAGAAATCAGAAGATACAAAGTTCAAACTGCCCCATGCATCATGCCATCGAATCCACATTTAACATAACACATAATTCCAGAAACACTTTAAGTGGAATCTCAATCCACAATTGTTTAACTCTAGTACTATCCCGGTACCCAAATAGCATTCGCTATAAAAACGTCGGCAACAAAAGCTCTACACAACCATAGCGCGCGAGAACAAAAGAAATGTGCCATGTTTATTTAAACCCGAGTATCGCGCCCGTATATCGATTGTCTTAGATTAATTAACATCGAAATTTCGTTTGAAAGGGGCCAATGAACCAAGACCAACTACAATACTCAGACCTTAATGCAGGTCTCGAAAGTGTGAAAATGGCGTATGCTGAAGCCCCGGCATATTGTTTGTTTACATTCGTTGCTGGGATACACTATTTAGCTTTGATTAGCTTCGTTTGATGAAAGTTGCGATAAACTGTCACTCATCTGTAATTTTTAGTGTCATCTGAATGTCTGTAAAGTCCAGTTCGCGTTAATGTACTGCAATCGTATGTAAATATGTGATAATACGCTTAATATGGACTGGTTCGTTTGTGTGATGATTGTCCAGTCAACCGATGGCATTGTGCCATTTACTTCGGATGTTGAAGTACCCAAGACTAAAGCATAATAGAAGTGACTCAAGAATATACACCGCAATGATTTGCTAGTTAGTGACAATATAATAATAGCTTAGTACAATTCATTAGTGACGAACTTAAGTACGTAAACGGAAAACGCAATGAGCATCTACGGCTAGACCAAACCATTGACGTTATCTTGAACGCTCAGCAATATGTGCCTCCGTAAATCCTTACCAGTCTGGCAGATGTTCTAAACTGCCTTGTATACACGCCAAATAATACAGTGAACTTTTTTATTGGTTAAGGAAGATGTTCCCCCTGTGCCAAACAGTGAACTCATTGTGTTCCGTCATTATTCATACTTTTGTGATTCTTACAGTTTGCAAGTTATTTTTATTATGATGTGTGTAATAAAGTGTTGTGAGTACCTTGCCAATTATGTTCTTATATTGCGAGATGGTGTGCGGCGATAATTCCGTAAGAGGGAGATGGTGCTTTCCAACCTATAGTACTTAACTAAATCAACTATTTCCAGCGTACAACTATTCCAAACGGTAACAGCGAATGTTTAATAGGTTAGATGGTAACATATTATCGTGTCTCTTATGTGTAGTATTCTCCATAATTATGTTCTGATATCCACACGACGACTTCAACTAATCAACTAATTCGGTGTGATATTTTACCCGAGATTTTAGACAATTCCACGAGAGGTCTTAATTGAATTGTATCTCTATGGTGTTGGTTCGATTATTTCAGGCAACTATTCTCATTCCGATTGTGTACACAAATACTCTGCATGTGCTGGGACAGCACTTCACTAACCTAGTACTTTCTTCTCTCCTACTTCAGAATCTGTTTGGTTTTTTGCTAATAATATTAATCTATAATTACTGAACTTAAATACAAATCGTGATAACTCGCCAAAAAGCGTCTTATTCAACCACAGAAACAGTGAGACTATTGTAGCTGCCCCTTGGGTGAAGACGAAGAAACCTATAATTCGAGGCCAGCACTATATAGATAAAGTAATTCAGGTAAGTCTAAATTATTGATGCATATTTCTTCGGAACCTAGTCTCGTCTTGTGATATCTTTTATGATATTAGGTGAGTAAAAATAATAATTTACACGAACAGTGACAAGCCCGATGACATGATCTTAGCTATTGGTAGGGCAACCATCTCCGCCATGTTTTTTCTACATTAAGGTCTGAGGATTGTAGTTGGTCTTGAATGAACGGACTTCCGTAGTCTAGAAAACTGAAATGGCGGGATTTTAAAACAAAATGGACGAAGTTTGCCAATATAGCTTAAATCAGAGGGCGGGCATTAATTCCACTCGGTCGAACATAAATTCCCCAAGATTTTCCTTAATTCCACTCGGTCCTCCAAGGGACCCAATAATGAGTTCCTCAACTCCGCTCAGGCAAAGGGGTTATCCCCAATGACGTAAACAAATGCCATTCTTGAATGCAGCTGATTTTTCCGTTCTAAGCTGGAAAACAGTATTTTCAGCATCCGTAGCTGACATCGAAAGTATTTTTAGGTACAAATTATACACCTATTATTATCTAAATTTAATTAAATTATGTCTGACTAGGTTAAAAAACACACAAACATTTAATTACGCACATAAAATTTGTAGAAAAAAATAGAAAACTTGGCAGACTTATTTAAAAGAATATTATGATTAATTTTAAGTCACTTGTATTTTCTGCCATATAAGTTATAATGATTTAACGAATGAGCGTTCTTGACATCAAGAGCGGTTGACCACTGGCACAACAATGTCTTGCGAACACCACCACGCCATCGGTCAAGCGCTCTGAAGTAAAGTCCGCTCATTCGTTAAATCAGATATAAACATAATACATGAAGAGCTAGATATTAATCACTGTTGTTAAATAAGAATATGGTCAGGAAATTTAATAAAATAAGAACAATCAGCATCTTAAAATCACATAAATCTTTACTTCAAACTATACAAAAAACATTCATCCCCTAAATATTTTGACCCGGCCCTTGGTATGCGAGCAGGAGGGTTATGACATTTGTTTACGTCATTGGGGATAACCCCTTTGCCTGAGCGGAGTTGAACTTTTTTTGGGTCCCTTGGAGGACCGAGTGGAATTAAGGAAAATCGACTGAAATTGATGTTCGACCAAATCAGGAGAAAAACTTGAATAATCGGGAGGCGGGAGAAACGATGGAAAATCGGGAGAATTGGCAGTTATGTAATATTATTAGAAGTAGGAATCACACTTGAAGACATCCAGGAACGTGCACCTCTCCAGAAGACTTCGAGCATACAAGAGCTTCTAAGAAAAGCCAAAATTGAAAACCGACAAGAAGTGGACTGATGAACGAAAATGAGGCTCACAGAACGCGAATGCGAGAATATTGGGGAAGAGTTAAAGCTCTAGAGTGCACACGTGGTCTACAGCAGGCCGAAACGAAGAAAGAAGAATACTGTTATTGGTTTTACACCCCTTTTAACAACTACGGCTTTTAGAGACAACGGGTTGCCAGAATTTTTACTGGAAGGGGATCTTTATCATGCCAGAAAATCTACTGACACGGCTCCCTCGCATGCCAACTGACTACGCCAGGATTCGATCCTGCAAACTTGAATACGGAAGGCGAGAATGTAACTACAGTTTTCATTCAAACAAACGGTATTAAGAGGTCATGTCGCGGTAGATCATGGCACTCGCAATACCTCCTGGTTACGTGCCAGCCTGGCCTCCCTGCTGCAATCTACCTGGCCTTCCTTCCTACGAGTCAATGGAATTCCTATGTGCTGGTGTTCCACCCAAAATCAACACTAATTTTTCAACCACTGAAGCAACACAGGAAATATCACTTTTGGACGCAGAGTTTCGGAGAGCGAAACGACAGTTCAGCCGCGATGTCTGTTCATTTCTTTAGGGCTGCGGTTGCTGATGGATATGGCAATTGATTCTGGGAGTTGAAGGGAGAGGTAGGTAATAAGGCTTCGCCGCCACAGAGTTTCTCCGGAAGTCTCCGAATAGACACGAGCGACCCCTTTTCCTAGAAGCTCTGAACTAAAAGTGCAATTTTTATACCAAAGCATGTTCCATGTAAATCGATCGCGTAGTTCTCAAGAAATGAATTAAAACACTGGAAATGTTTGTCTTCTTTATCAATTGATATTATTGTAATATGTCCGGCTCCATGGCTAATTGGTTAGCGCGCTAGGCTTTGGCCCGAAGGGTCCCGGGTTCGATTCCCGGCCGGGCCATACGGGATTTTAATCTCCTGGGAATAATCCCCGTGGCCCGGGGACTGGGTGTATGTGACGTCTTCATCATCACATCATCTACGACGCGCAGGTCCGGGCATCAACTAGAGAGACCTGCACTCGGTCTCTCAGGAAGCCACACGAGAAAAATAAAATAAAAAATTACTGTCAGTCTGAAAGACTAGACGTTATATCATTTCAAATGACGCATGCTACAAATGCTAAACATGTTAGAAAGGCTCAGGACTCTTTCAACAGACTCCATTACCCATTAACTTAGGCTTCCCGCGCGGGCACCTCTTTAAGGGTCATCCTGTATTCGAGTCTAACATCTTTTACAACTCTTGAAGCGTCACCCATTATTTGAATCTGATATCTCGCAAACCTCTTTAAGGGTCATCCTGTATTTGAATTGAATCTAACATACTGTACACCTCGTTAAGTGTCACCCTGTTATTTGCTCTGACATCCTGCACACCTCTTTAGGAGGCACCCTGTATTCTTATCTGGCATCTTGTATATATCTTTAGAAGTCACCCTGTATTCTTGTGTGACATCTTGTACACCTCTTCAGGAGTCACCCTGTATTCTTGTCTGACATCTTGTGCACCTCTTTAGGAGTCACCCTGTATTCTTCTCTGCCATCTTGTACACCTCTTTAAGAGTCACCTTGTATTCTTATCTGGCATCTTGTATATCTTTTTCTAGGGAGTCACCCTGTATTATTGTGTGACATCATGTACACCTCTTTAGGAGTCACCCTGTAATCTTGTCTGACATCTTGTGCACCTCTTTAGGGGTCACCCTGTATTCTTCTCTGCCATCGTGTACACCTCTTTAAGAGTCACCTTGTATTCTTAATTGGCATCTTGTATATCTCTTTATGAGTCACCCTGTATTCTTATCTGGCATCTTGTACTGTATTTTGCTCTGACATCCTGCACACCTCTTTAGGAGGCACCCTGTATTCTTGTCTGACATCCTGTGCACCTCTTAAGGAATCACCTTGTATTGTTATCTGGCATCTTGTATATCTCTTTAGAAGTCACCCTGTATTCTTGTGTTCGCTTCGCTCAAAGCCCCAGGTTGCTCGACGCCCCCAGGACTCTTTCAACATACTCCAATAACCATTAGCTTCTGCTTCCCCCGTGGCTGCATGACGTCACACACTCGCTTCCCGCGCGGCTACATGACGTCACTTCCCGCGCGGCTGCATGACGTCACTTCCGTCTCCGTCTCCGTAACGCATAACGTTGGACCCAAGCATAACGACGAAGTCGACAAGATCATTTGAAATGATAAAATTGTAATATAACTCAGCTGAGTTTTAATTCACTGGCTGTGAATGCCAATATACCATCATTTTAAAATTATAATATTATTGTAGTGTTAGGCATTACAGATAATGGTACATGGCTTTTTTTTTCTTTTCTTTTTCAATTAATAATAATAATAATAATGTTATTGGTTTTACGTCCCTTTTAACTACACTGGCTTTTAGAGACGCCGGGGTGCCGGAATTTTGCCCCGAAGGGGATCTTTAACGTGCCATTAAATCTACGGACACGGCTCCCTCGCATTTGCGCACCCTCAAATGCCAGCTGACTGCGCCAGGATACGAACCTGCAACCTCGGGCCCAGCAAGCGAGAACGTTACCCCTGAGCCACGCAGTCAGCCTTTCTTTTTCAATTTAGCGAAGAACTAATATAGAATCATCAGTAAATATGTGAGATATAGCAGTCAGTATTCCTTACGGTGTGACCATCTCATGGATACAAGATGTCAGTTAGTAATGCTCCGGTAATAGAACGCTTTTCGTACGTCACTCTTTCGATTTGAACCAATAACGTGTAAGAATTTGATTACAAAATCAGCTCAGCCAATTACAGCGCTCTGTTGCGATAATGAAACACCAAGCCTTTTATCGCTGAGCTCTTATCTTATCACATGGTATGTTTTACAGGTTACAACGCGTATTGTCGTTCATTTGTTTACAAAGAACATCAACAAAGGATTCGAGGTTTTAAGCTCCGTTTTATTGTTTTCATTATATAACAGTAACGCCGCCAACAATAACGAAGTAAAGAAAATGCTCTTTTTTTTCTTCTTTTTTTTCTTTTCAAGACAGCAATTTGTGGATTATGCAAGATACACAGAGTGAACAGCGGTGAATAACCTTTATTGGGGGAGATCCAGCTTAAAAGAGGAATAAAATGTCAATATCCATTCGATCGTTGAACATGCTACACAATTTATTGACAAATAATACTCATATAACAGTAATGACATGCTTGTGGCAACCAAATGCAACTTTTATAATTTCAAAATTCTTATCGTAAGAGCTTTTTCGAAGAGAAAAAAACCGTGCATCATCGTTTCCCTCACGTTTATAAGAAATGTCCTACTTTTCTTCAATTAATGTGTGTATTAACTCGTCCCTTCTAGCTAATACGAGATATCGATCTCAAGGAAGAAATAGTCTACCTAGGAGTTCGCATTTCCACTCAGGGGAACTGTGAAGGAGAAATTAAAAGAAGAATAGGTATGACTAAGAAAGCACTGTCTAGTGTAACAAGAATATGGAAAGATCATCATATTACCAAGGAAACAAAGAAGCGACTGGTTCAAGCGAAACAGACTCCGGTTGATTGTATCACAAAGAATCGTACCCAACATAGAGCATGTTGTAAATATGAAAACAAATTAAAAACACGGAAAATAAAAATTTGACCAAAATTGCATTGTCATAAAATATGAGTCCTATGATACCTTATCAATATTTCTGATTGTTTTAATTCTGATCACCTCATGGTGTAGCGGCTAGAATTCTTGGCTGTTACCCCTGGAGGTCCGGGTTCGAATCACGGCTCTGCCAAGAAATTTAATTCTGGTCTGAGGGCTGGACCTGGGTACACTCAGCCTCGTCAGGCAAACTAAGAAGAGGTGAGTTCGATTCCCATCTCAGCCATCTTGGAAGTAGTTCTCCGTGGTTTCCCACTTCTACTCCAGGGAAATGCCGGGATGGCTCCTAAATTAAGGCCACGGTCGCCTCCTTGCCAGTCCTCATCTGAATTACAAATAGAGCCACCACAATTACATAGGTTGTGTGTGTGTTTGAGTCTTCAGTCTTTTGACTGGTTTGATGCAGCTCTCCATGCCTCCCTGTCCTGAGCTAATCGTTTCATCCCTACATAACTACCACACCCTACATCTGAGGCAATCTGTTTAACATATTCTAACCTTGGTCTACCCCTACAGTTCTTGTCCTCGACCCTTCCTTCCATAACTAAGCTTGCTATTCCTGGGTGTCTTAGTATGTGTCCTACCAACCTATCTCTTCTCTTCATTAGCAGTCGCCAGAAACATCTCTCCTCTCCCACTCGTCTTAATACCTCTATGTTTGTAACCCTATCTACCCATCTGATCTTCATCATTCTCCTGTAACACCACATTTCAAATCTTTCTATTCTCCTCTTTTCTGCTGCACCAATAGTCCAAGTTTCACTTCCATAGAGCGCCACGCTCCAGACAAAGGCTTTCAAAAATGACTTCCTAATACCTAAATCTATATTCGATGTCAGCAGATTCCTTTTCTGTAGAAAAGCTTTCTTTGCCTGAGCCAACCTACTTTTTATATCCTCTTTGCTTCGTCCATCACTGGTTATTCTACTTCCTAAGTAACAGAAGTATTCTACTTCCTTCAGCTTTTCACCTGTCAATTGGATCTCCATAGAGGTTTCTGATTTATTTCGGCTGCATTCCAGTATTTTTGTTTTACATTTATTAATTTTCATCATGAATTCTTTCTGTAAGACGGAGTCCATACCATTCAAAAACTCATTCAAATCCTCAGGCTTGTCGACCAAGATGACTATGTCATCAGCAAATCTCAGAGTTGAAATTATTTCTCCTTGAATCTTCACTCCCACTTTAAATTTTTCTCTAATTTCCTTCATTGCTTGTTCAATGTAAAGATTGAAAAGTATGGGTGATAAGTTGCAGCCTTGCCTTACACCTTTCTGAATACCAGCTTCTCTCTCATGTCCTTCAGCTCGAATGACAGCTGTCTGGTTTCTGTATAGACTGTATATCACCCTCCTATCCCTGTACTTTATTCCAATCGATTTCAAAATGTCAAACAATTTAGTCCAATCAACGTTATCAAAAGCCTTTTCTAAGTCTACAAAAGCCATGAACGTTCTCTTATCTTTCCTTATTCTACCTTCCAAAATCAGCCTAAGACTTAGTACAGCTTCCCTTGTTCCTACATTTCTCCTGAAACCAAACTGGTCTTCACCCAACTCCGTTTCTATCTGGCTTTCAATCCTCTTGTAAATTATCCTAGACAGGATCTTTGAAGCATGAGTAATCAAGCTGATTGTACGGTAATCTTCACATCTGTCAGCTCCCACTTTCTTTGGTATAGGGATGATTACATTCTTCTTGAAATCAGGGGGTACCTCACCTGTCTCATAAATCCTACACACCAAGTGAAATAACCTGATCAGACCTTCATCTCCTATGCAGCGTAGCAACTCAATCGGTATATATCATCTATGCCTGGTGCTTTGTTCCGGCTTAAGTCTTCCAAAGCTCTATCAAATTCTGATCTCAATATTAAATCTCCCTTCGCATCCTCATCAATTTCCTCCTCCCTTTCCATTACATAATTCTCAATCTCCTTTCCCTTATACAAACTCTCTATGTAAGCTTTCCATCTCTCAACCTTTTCTTCCCTATCTGTTAGAGGCTTTCCATTTGTGTCCTTAATATTACAGCACTTAGTCTTCTTTTCCCCAAAAGTATTCTTAATCCTTCGATAAGCTGTGTCTACTTTACCTAATTTCAGACAATTTTCTATATCTGCACATTTCTCTTTCAACCATTCTTCTTTCGCTTCCTTGCACTTCTTGTTAACCTCATTTCTCAGACGTCTGTATTCTGCTTTCCCCTTCTCATCTCTTACATTCTTGTGTTTCCGCCTTTCATCCACATAGGTTATCAGACAATTTTTATATATAGTCTATATATACACACATAAGTACGCGGGGCTACATAACCAGGATGCCGCAAAGCCCCTAAATCAATCAACAACAGCAAAATGTTTTAATGCTAAGCACGTAATCTTCAAGTACCGGTACGCGGACAAATGCGCGAACAAAATGTAGATGTTTCGGACAACCAACACATTGGAAGAACAGTTTGTTTACGTTACGTCCGGTGCACCAGCGATCCCAACTTGACTCAGTCAGGCGCTCAGAGCAGGCAGCCCAGCCAAGAGACGCAGAAACCAGCCTGCCGGCGTGCGCCACAGCATAGCTGGCACGCCGAGCGTGAAAAGGCTGACCACCCCTGGTTTACGTTATGTGTTGATATTGCAAATATTATTTTATATAATTCAATCATGACATTTGTGTTTATGTTACCGTATTTAAAGTGAGAAAACTGCATTCATATTTTTCTAGGTTTATGCCTGTGTTGTGTGGGGTTTCGCCTAGGATCACCAAGGTGGCTCATCAGCGGGCTCTTGGTGTCCGTGCCCGGACCCCAACAGGAGTAGCGAAGTGTGCACTATCTCCCTTCTTATGAAGCGCACCTGCGCTTCTTTAATGCGAGAGCTAAAAGCTCAAGCTATAAGTCACGGCATAAACCTAGAAAAATTGCTTGAGTTTTAATTCCCGGGCCGTGAAAGCCAATATACAATATTTTTGCATTTATATCACTGACAGTGTTTTGATCATGTTGTATGCAATAAACCGTGTGTAGAATCTGTCTGATAACCGGTGTTAATTGTGATGGCTGTATTAGTGCGTGTTATCTGTGATTCAGATAAGGACTGCAGACCATCAATTTCAAGTAGTTCCTACTTGTGCTACCAAACGCTACCTTCAACGACACCTAGCTGTGAACTTGGCTACTAGATGTCACCACAACCAGCTCCTTGTGGCGAACGTTGGAACTTACAGAGCATTTATAAAATCTAACCTTAAATTTAGCTTCACACAGTTTTTTAGTTAGTGGAAGATTCTTTTACATACCATAAATCTATGACACGGGCCCACCAGCTTTACTTCCCCTCCGAAGGAAGGCGTACTGAGGAATTGTTAACGCTCTTAAAAATTCCGACGACTTCGGATGGGTTTGAACCCGCGATCTTGGGCATAGAAGCTCAGCATGCTACCAACTACGCCACCGAAGCCGTCGTAAAATTGTTCGCGAGTAAAACAATGTGATTATAAAATGATTATCAGTAAATTAACTTAGTATGAAATGTATAATTTGACATATTATGTCAGTCACACATCACATATTTACCTACAGCGTCCATATAAATTGAGTGCTAGATATTTTCATTTCATGAAGTAGCACCTTAAAACCTTACTCTCCAAGCAATATTTTGGAAAACAGTATTCGAAATAAACTTTCAGAGAAATATACAAGGAAACACATTCACGTGAATTGAGAGTTGTCATTTATGTCAGTGAGGGTCTCGGTAACTTTGGAATCAAGTATTTAGTATCATGTTTATTTTTAGCCTATTTTCATTTTATGAATAAAAAAAATAAAAAATATAGGCTTATGACATCACCTTTTGTCCGTGTGTGTGTGTGTGTCCCTCCTAATAACTTCTAGACGGTGGAGCAATATCAATGAAACTCGGTAAGGTCATAGTACTATTTTGGCCGACCCCGAACGTGCCCTTCAAATTTTATTAAGTTTCACCAATCCAGCATAGCGGCTGAGAGAAATATTTCACCGGCATTCTATATCTCCGAAACTATTACTGATATTAACCTGAAATTGTGTACGGTGATAGAGGGCACTACTAGAAGATCACGTATGAGGCTTTCAAAAACCTATTGACTACAAAACGAACATGGCTAGGCGAAGTTGGAACATTTGAATAGACTTTTCTCGCGATTTAACCATCCAAACGCAGTGAAACTTGGTAGAGTAAAATGTTTATACACATTTAATGCACTGGTATCTAATTTAGTTCTAAATTGTTTATATAACTTCAAGATGGCGGCTGTGCGAAATTTCAAAATTAAGTTTTTATTTCTTGTGTATTAATCATGCGATCGAAGTGAACGTTTGAATAATGAACCTACGCAATAATAGTCATCTAATAGTACATAACTCTTAAGACCTACATATATAAAAATCCAACATGGCGACCATCCGAAATATTCAGACGGTTCTCAATGTCTACGAATCTATTACAGCATTCAAACTGAAATTTCGTACGTTGATAGAGGCAATTAACATAAGTAGGATAGGCTATATAGTTCTTCACGGAACTTTTTGTTAACCCATGTCTTACAGTATGTCACTATAATTGCCCAGTGTTCCTGTATCCTATCGTGTATCCACCACAAAGTTTATATAGACATTTTGTTGCTGAGGTGTATTGTAGAAGTCGGTCACACCTAGAATGGCTCTATAGTTTTTTTTAATTTTATTTTAGAAACCCATCATTTAAATTAACTTGTGAGCTATTCTGCGTTCTGTGGTAAAGCAAAATTGTTGCCTTTTGTTGTTGTTGTTCATTGTGCCCAACTAATGAGGAGTTTCAACTTATTAACACTTTTTCTTCTTCCCTTCCCAATATCTCACTGTGTTCCCTTTTACGCTGTTCTGTCCATTCTGTATTTTGTCAGGTGGGCTTTTCAGAAAATGTGTGTTTGTGAATTATAGTTCTGAATTTTGTTCTGTCTTGAATGGTTTCTTCATGACAGCCAATTTCATTTATATCTTCACTGATTTCTTTTAGGCAGTTGTTTCCATTTTTCATTCACAAGGCTAGGTTGAACATTTTCTTTGTGAGCCTGTTATTATCCAATCTATGTAGGTGTCCGTAAAACCGTAACCACCATTTCCTGATGGTATCTGTGATTTTTTCTGTAACTTGATAAATTTCATGTGATTTCTTTCTCATCCAAATTCCATTTTCACAGTTCCTGAGGATTATTCTTCTTTGTTTTTCGATCATTCTTATTAGAGATTTGCCACCGATTATAATAGTTTCAGATGCATACAGAGCTTCTGTTTTAACGACTGTATTATAATGTCTTAATTTTACCTTTGTTGATATAGTTATTTTATTGCTCTTTGTAGTTTTGTAGTTCTTCCTCTGTTACCTTGCTGATTTAACCCAGCTGGTTCAATAATTGTCGACATTATAAAATAGAAAATAATCAACTATATTTTTATACAAAAGTAACGGAAAAAGTAACGATGCGTTACTTAGCTGTAACTTCAATTTATTGTACAAAGTGACTTACTGTACCCTGCATCTCGCGTGTTTGAAATCCTAGAGATAAGTGGTCGTTACGTCACCTATGATGACTGCTAATTTAAGGGACCTAAGGTCCACGCAACCAACAGTGTTATATTACAAGAATTACTTTTAGGAGATGGGAACCATGTTAGAGAAAACGACCTTCAATGGCGTTTCATGCGCGTTACGACATCCTCTCCAGGTCCAAGTACTGGTGCACGTAACTCAATACGGACTTAATGAAGGACCATGTCTGGTTTCTACGAGCATTACACCACGACCGACCGGAACCGACAAATAGTGCAGCACCACAAAGTTGGGAAACCAAACATTGAACTAAACGAACTAAATGGGCTATTTTGCCCGGCAGCAACACGCTGACTTGAGGTACTTTTTTAGCCTAATTTCATTTTATGAAAAAAAAAAAAGGCTTAAGAGATCACCTTTGGCCGTGGGTGTGTGTGTATGTGTGTATGTAAGTATGTGTGCGTGTTCCCCCCTAATAACTTCTAAACGGCTGGAGCGATTTCGATGAAACTCGGTAAGTACTACTTCAGCCGACCCCGACCGTGCATTCAATTTTTATTACGTCTCACCAATCCAACATGGCGGCTGTGCGAAATATTTCACTGCCATTCTATATCTCCGAAACTATTACTCATATCACCCTAAAATTTTGTACGGTGATAAAGTGCACTATTAGGACTTCATCTATTAGACTCTCAAAAGCCTGTTAACTATAAAACGAACATGGATGCCAAGCGAAGTTGAAACTTTTAAATAGACTTTTCTCGCGATTTAACCATCCAAACGGAATGAAACTTGGTACAGCAAATATTTATACACACTGTAATGTACTGGCATGTAATTTAGTTCAATTGTTTACATAACCTCAAGATGGCGGCTGCCCGAAATTTTAAAATTAAGTTTTTATTCTTGTGTATTAATCATGGGATCGAAGTGAACGTTTGAATAACGAGCCTATGCAATAATCGTCATCTAATAGTCTATGGCAGGGGTGCACAACATTTTCATGAGTGTGGGCCAAGTTTATGTTTACATAATAAGTGGCGGGCCGCAAGTTACCTTTCCACATACAGTAGACACTTGGAAAACCCTACCGCTAAAGGTAATTTTACTATTATCTGAATAACCTATTTTACCAGCAAAAGAGAATGTGTTTCAATACCATTTTTGTGTCCTCTAAATGGTTTGAATCCATTTTTGATGTTTGAATCCATCTTTTTTTGGAAATTGCGTTAAAAAAATTACAGATTTACAATCAACTTACTCCTAATTCGAAAAAGGTTTAGGGGTATATAAAATAATACTATCACAAGATTGTAAAATTTTTATTTTTACAAAAAACAGAGTTCTTAACTAGCTCGCCATCTTGAAACGGCTTCATTCTTTTTACTAAAATCTTTGACACAATAAAACTTGGTTTTATTGCAATTTGCGATTCATCATTAACTTAACGAAAAAATTTTTGTTGAAATTTTAATTTACTTTGCAGTTCCTTTACTTTCTCTTTTCGCATATTACCAGAAAATTCGTTGCTTTTTGAAGCATATTTTTAAACATTTTTTATAATTTTCTTATTTCAACTTGGGCCTTCAATAATGGGAAAAAAGCTCATCATTCACAATATATTCACGTTTTCAATAGTATAACATATTTATCCGCGGGCCACATAAACTGACTTTGAGGGCCGCGGGTTATGCACCCCTGGTCTATGGTCTACATAATTATATTAAAATCCAACATGGCGACCATCCGAAATATTTAGACGGTTCTCAATATCTAAGAATCTATTACAGCAATCAAACTGAAATTTTGTATGTTGATAGAGGCAATTGACATGTAGGATATAAGAAAATAGGCTGTATAGCTTCACGTAACTACTGGTTTAAAATTATTTTTATAATTTGCCTGAAGTTACAGGCAAAATAATAATACGAATAAAAATGTCGTCAAACCAGAAGCACTTCACACATCTCAAACTTTGATAATTGGGGGGAGGGGGTGGGGTGCGGGGGCGGAGGATGCAAATCACAAGTCAAAAATATCGAGAAACAAGAGAGGAAAATTATCAGAAAAATATTACGAAAATAATATGAAAATTGGGGTTTGGATGAAAAAGAAAAAAGCCACATGAAATCTATCAAAGTATTGAAAGAAATCCACAGATTCCATCAGAAAAAGGAGACTGAAATTTTACGGTCACATAACTTATACAGAATGGATGACATTAGGCCAACAAAGAAAATGTTAAACCAAAACAACCATAACAATTGGCTGCTAGAAATAACAATTGACCTACAGCAAATTGGTATTAACAAAGAAATAATTCACAATAGACCAACATTTAGAACCCTAATAAACAGACACAAACCCACACGGAAGAATACAGGATGGACAGAAGAGAACACAGTGAAGAGATATTGGGAAGAAAAGAGCAAACATTGTGCCAAATAAGTTCTAACACACTCCTTAGTTGGGCATAACGATTAATAATAATAATTCAGACAGGCGTGCGACGAGGAGATGGACTTTCCCCTCTCTTGTTCAACATAGTCCCGGATAAAGTCATGGAAGAGTGAGAAAAATAGCTCAAGAAACAAAATGTCTGGAAACCAGTTACGCTTGGCTTTCGTAAAAACAATATCTCTATACCATATCTTGCCGGTGACTTGGTCATACTAACAGAAAATCAAGAGACAGCAATAAAACAAATAGAAACACTCCAAGAATGTGACGAAAAAGTGGGACTTGAAATATCCTTCGAGAAAACTCAAGTGATAAGTCACAAAGGCGACAACATGCAAACAAAATACGGAACGATGAAAAGAGTCCCACATTTCAAATATCTGGGAGAATTTATAGAACCAACTGGATCCGAAAAAAACTCACAACAAAACCGTCTCCAGAAAACCAGGAGAGCACACGGACTTACCCAAAATCTTTATAACAAAAAATGCATGTCAAGACAAACCTACATCGACACTAAAACACTGTCATCAAACCAGCAAGTCTCTACGCAAGCGAAACACATACACTCAATAAGAAATATGAACTTGAAGACATCAAGAAAGAAGAAAGAAAATCATTCGGAGAAGACTAGGAGCAAGACTCACCCCTGACGGGTGCCGACTACAATCAAGACAACTGAAAAATACTCAAACATCGAAGTCAACATCAGAAAAAGACGATTGAAATTTTCCGGGCACATAAATAGACCAAAAGAATACTAGATCACACCTTATCACTCAAAAGTACAAAAAGACATGCGAACTGTCAACATAACCGACACATCAACAGAGACGCCTTCCGTAACAAAGTGAACTTGGAAGTCCAACCAGAGCAAGCAAAACCTACACCTTACAGACCTCAATGGTCTGATGAAAGAAAATTGGCCTTCTCCAATAGAATGAAACAATACTGGCAAAATAAGAAGAACGTCAAGAATTGAGTCTAAGTGCGTAACGCTTTCCAATATCGGGAAAATACGCTGTAAATAAATAGGCCTAATAATAATAGTCTACTATATTCGGCAAGGAAGCTTGTAGTTTTATGTGGCCGTTAATCTCGCGATCATGAATCACGGGACCTCCTTCTTACGTGGAATCCGAACCACAGGACGTGACATTTCACTTCGAAAAATCTCACATCGAACTCGGTCCACCTTGTTGTGAGGCAAGCAGATTGACCCCCGCCCCTAAAGTACGTAGTGAATAAGGTTCACTTTTCCTCAGTTTAGAGGCGCTAAATCCATCTAAACTGCCGATTAGCTTTTAAATCGCACCCTTGAACGATTAAAAAAATATATTTGAAGAAAGTTTGACGAAACGTCATAGGGACACATTCTAAAATACTATTTTATTTAGCCTGAGTTGTTACATATGAAGATAAGGTAGACAGATGGCATTGAAGACAGGAGAGAGATGAACGAACTCGGGACAAAAGTTCCTGTTATCTTGTCTATCTAAAAGAGCGCAGGAAGGCCATACAAAAGAAGGAAGTACAGCGCCAGGTAAAGTAACTGCACCAACAGAATGTGGCGGAAGTATTTATGACATTTTCTGTCATTGATATACCAAACATGCACAATGACTCGTGACACAATTTCCAGGGAGTCTAGGAATTATTAGGGAAAAAAATGTAGTAGGCGGGGAATGAGATAATATGCGGCACGAATGGTAATTTAAGCATTCATAATCAGAATTCGAACGTCACCACGGAAGACAAGCAATCTTAGACTGTGTAAGAAAGAAACAAAACACAGCATTCATTGGCATTCCTGAAATAAGAGAAAACGAGAGCTAAAACAGAAATAAGGACGTAACAAACTTCATATAGCACGAAAACGGGAGCTAAAAAAAAACGAAAATTATTGTCTTTTTCTTCTTTCATTTAATTTTCTATTTTCCCTACATAATGTTCAAAACCATCACATTCGTGAAGAAGACCCACAGATTAAACTTAAGGGCAGAGACCAAAGAGGTCAGAAGCAGCGAAACAACTACAAAGTCAGAAAATGAAGGAGATAATGGGCTAGGAAGAAGACTCTTATTAAGAACGTGAAACCAATCCCAACTCATCAAGCAGAAAACCATATCGGTTAACCTACGTAGTTGGCTCATTCGAAGAAAGAAGAATAATAATAATAACATTAACAAGAACAATAATTTTAACTTTTTGAATTTTACAAAGGCAAAAATAGTTGATTTATATGGATTTGAGTGTGCTGAAGTTGAAAATGACAGTTTAAAAAAATCTAGATTAGCTCAGGTTTGGAAGTCATTGAAACTTTTATGTCCTTCACATATTATAATGGGACAAAAATTGTTGGGGTTATTAGCACATCTGCGGGGCTTAATAACAGAAATTCTGTTTCAACACAGTAACTCAACAACTCACGTAAAGGTCCAATACAAAAAGGAGCAGTTTTGATTCCACACAGAAATGCAGAAACTCGTGTCACAATACCAATACACAATGGAACACTACGGAAGACGAGCTAGAAACAAATCACAGCATTCATTGGCATTCCTGAAATAAGAAAGAAAGAAAGAAAGAAAGAAAGAAAGAAAGAAAAAAAGAGCTGACACAGAAATAAGGACGTAACAAACTTCATATAGCACGAAAACAGGAGCTTAATAAATATATATTGTCATTTTCGAATTCAGCGTACCAAAATCTATAAAAATTAGCTATTTTTTAATGTAAATATTTCACTGTTGAACAGTGTAAGAAGCGAAACAAAGAGCCCCTCCCCCGAGTCCGTTGGAAAACTGTGCGAGTGTGGTATTGCGCCCGCAAACTCTTGTGAAGATCCTGGGTTCAAGGCTATCCAACAGCGGAAAATTTCACTTCCTTTTAATTATTGTATTATATCCATCGTACCTCGTACAGCAATATTTCAACTTAGTTTTATTCACATGATCTACGAGGACGATGGGGAAAGTTGTTTTCTTCACTCATTTAATTCTCTATTTTCCCTACATACTGTTCAAAACCGGGGTAGCTCGCCTACTTCTAACCCGGAGACCCCGGGTTTGATTTCCGGCTCCGTGAGGGATTTTAGAAACTGACGTGAGGTCTGGAAGAGGGTGCCCTCAGCCGCGTGAGGACAATTTAGTAGCTGTCTGACAGTGAGGCAGCGCCCCAGTCAAGAAAACCAAGATTAACGACCGAGGGGACGCGACGCGCTGATCACGCGTCACCCCAATACCTGCAGGCCAAATAGCTGGGCTGCGGTCGCTTGGTAGGCCTAGGGGCCCTTCATGGGCTGTAATGCAAGGGGTTGTATACTGTCCAAAACCATGGATGGATACTATTCGTGACAACTATTAGAATTTTAATAGCTCAATATTTACCCCAGAATAGTAATAATAATAATAATAATATGACACGTTTTTTATTGTTACTGTATAGCAAGCGCTTTTCGCGTTGCTACTAGGATATCTACTAGAACGAGAAAAACAATCCGATTGGTTGTTGTACTCTAACTTCCATGAAAACTGCCGGGGAAAAAAATGGCACCTGTTCAGTTTTGTGAGTTGTATGGAAGTTATTACGGAAGGCAGAACCTAGCATAGAAGGTACAAATCACACGATAGACGCGTCTATACCACCGTGTATACCCGTACTGGCAGAAGCTTCCATTCTAACGAGTGTCGTGTGATACGGGCCTTACTGTATAGTCAAATAATAATAAAATACAGAGAAATTGTACAAATCAATGACTTCAAATATTTAGGAGAAATCATGAAGAAATCTGGTCTGAACACAAAGGCTAACGAAGAAAGAGTCTCAACATTACAGAAAGCTTACAAACTTAGCTGGTCCCACTATAATAAAAAATGCATCTCCACAGCTGCAAAATTACGACATTATAAAACGGTAGTCTTGCCAGAAGCCTTATACGCATCAGAAACCACAAGTACCAACGGAATGGCCAAAATTAAAGACATTGAAAAACAAGAAAGGAAAATTCTGAGAAAAAATGTCGGCGTCCTTGACTCAGATAATTTCTGGCAAAAAAGACCCACAGAAGAATTATACAGAAATACTGAATATACAGTATCACGACACTCATCAGAAAACGCAGAGTGTAAGTTCTTTACACACATCGCCACAATGAACGACACCAGGCTGACTAAAAGAATATTCAACATAATTTCTACGTCGAAATTGGGTGCTTCTTGGTACAAAGAAACTATGGAAGATTTACAACAATTGCATATCACCATAGAAGACATCTACGACCGCAACATTTGTAGACAAAATAATCAGAAACTAGTAACTTGAATTTAGATCACAACCCAAAAGAAATAGGCGTAAATGGACAGACGTAAAGAAGGCACACAATGAACGGATGAAAGGTTTTTGGGAAGATGAAAAATGAAAATCCACCGCCTGCTTCCAGTCTCCGACCGGGTCAGGAATGGAATGAATGACGCCCCCATCTAGCGGCGAGGATATGGACTGTCCATGGCTTAGGCGGCAGCACGCCGGCCTCTCACCGCTGGGTCCATGGTTCGAATCCCGGCCACTCCATGTGAGATCTGTGCTGGACAAAACGGAGGCAGACAGGTTTTTCTCAGGGTACTCCGGTTTTCCCTGTCAAAATTTCACTCCAGCAACACTCTCCACTATCATTTCATTTCATCTGTCATGCATTTAATCATTGCCCCAGAGGAGTGCGTCAGGCCTCGGCAGCCGGCACAGTTCATATTCTCGCCGCTAGATGGCGGCTTCATTCATTCCATTCCTGACCCGGTCGGAGACTGGAAGCAGGCTGTGGATTTTCGTTTTTGGGAAGATAAAAAGAGCAAAAGAGCCACCACCAAAAGCTCGATTTTTGTGTTTTTAGCGCTCTCCTTAAAGGGGAATAGTGTTTTAAGTGATCCAATAATGTTTGCTATACGTTTACAAACAGGATTTCAACACAGAAAGAAGATTGTATCCGCAGTCATAAATATGGTAGATGTGGTTGCACAATTTACCACGGTCTGCTTCACTACCGGCCGCTGAAAAAAATATCTCAGTGCAACGGAAGGAATAGCTGTCTTGTGGGGGAAGATGAAACTGCATGCTTTCAAATTATGAGGTGCTTTCCGGGATGGAGTGATTTGTCTCTGCCATGGCAAGTCATGAACTTTTTTTGGGCACACCATTACTTAACGCAATCACGTCCTGTTTGGTCACTCTTATTCCGTTACGGTTTTTAGGGTCCGTGACTGTGTTGCCAATTTACAATTTACAATGAGTTCATCATGCAGCATCTCTGTGTTAGCTGTGGGTTCCGCACCCCTGAAGGGTTTGTCAGGTGTTGCCAGCACATGAGTCAACAGTACGAAGATTGCGCTTCTGTGATCCAAGTCGTAAATAACCACCCCTAAACCGTTCCGCTTCGCACAGTATTGCCTAGCCTTCTTCGCACGTTCACTCAAGGTCAACCATTTCCTGTGAGACAGTCAGACAGTGCAAGTCTGCCTGGGGTGGATTTCACCCCAGTGCGTGTGTTTGTGTACGTAAAGTAAATCACACCAAATGTGAATCGCAAGAAGCAACACGGGCAATTCTTTCTTGTGTTTGTCTGTGTTACTGCAAGTAAATATTTGGCTTTCTTTACAGACGTTTACTTATGTACGGTCTGGTGGTATTACAGTAGACCTAATGTCATTGTTAGCGAAACTTTTATTTTATTTGCATTTTATTTTCAGTGATGTACAATATTTTGGCGCCTCTACAGAATGGATACATTTGATAGTGTCCAGGAATTTCTCAAATCGTTGGTTTTAGAGCTCAAAGCTCACGAAAGCACACGTAGCATAACGGGATACTATCCAAACCTTACCATTCATTTTAGTAAAGCACATCAGTGGTACTAAAGATGAATCTCCTTCTTCCCCCACGAAAAAAATAAATAAATTAAAAAAATTAAAAAATGATGACTTTCGGTCACTGTGATGTTTGCCCTCAAAGAAAGAACAGGAAAACTCAAACATCGTGAGGCAGTTCCAACAAACTCGTCTGCATGGAACATAGAATCGTTTACTGTGAAGAGTGCACTCCTGAGTGAAAGCTTTATCACCATAACTCTCTCCCACCCTCAACACATACAGGATAAAGAAGACTTACCGGTATTTTAAAACTATAGAATCCATTGTTAATATTGCCAAGTACCATTTTAGATTAAGTAATTGATTTATATCAATTTTGGTGTGTTCCTCCTCCTCCTTCTTCTTCTTCTTCTTCTTCTTCTGTCGTTTAGGGCGACAGTGGACCACGTTAATTTGATTTCAGCTTCTGGATCTTTACTTTTGCACAATACTCCTCCATTCTATCGCTCTGCATTCTCCTCCTTTCTTCAGTCCAGGGTGCCTGGATCCGTGATTTAGGATGACTCTTACAACCGGTGAAATTCTTAATTTTGGCTTTCTGTTGCTGACTTCAGCTTCAGATGTTGCAATTTCTTCTAGCTCCTTCTTCACCTCCTGATACAAGCGAGCTGTGGTTTCCCTGGTCGCAAATAATTTCATTATCCGGTTGGTTAATATACCTGGGTCCATTCTGTATATAGGCTATGTCCAAATGGTGTCTGAGATTTAATCCAATCTGAGGTATAATTCTTGGATCCCTCATTTTCTATACGACCCATCTTCTGTTCTTTTAGGTCCAAGTATCTTCCTAAGAACATTTGTTTCATATTTTAAGATAAGTTAAGTATTTTTTTTTAGCGAAAGTTCAACCTCCCGTATATCACTATTTATAAATAAATGTATTCCTAAAATACATAATCATCTTTTATTTACTATTCCTTTCATCGTATAATAAGCTCCAAGGTACGTTTATTAATAATTTAATATGATTTCGAAGATATTTGTTAAAAAACATGCAAACTAGACAACATAAAAACATTATAAGAATGAACCAGTTCATAAATACAGTAAAACCTGCCTAAAGCGCAACGCAATCGTACCAGATTTATTTTTCAGTTTTCGCAGGTTTCCGTTTTACAAAGGGTTGAGTTTAATAAGACAAAATACACTTCAAAGAAATACTGTATAATCGCATAGGATTACTAGGAAATAAATTGAGATTTTCCTAAACAGCACAATTCTTTAGCCGGACGTTAGTTTTTCTCGTGTTCTTCAATAACTTTAATTTTCTCCTCCAGTGTAAGTTTCTTATGTTTAGAAGTCATTGCCACTGAATTATAGCACGTAAATAAATGCAGTGCACAGTTAAAAGAACACCTTTAAAGATTACTCCAGTTCGCTGTTTTCCTCTACTCTCATTTGTCAGAAGGAAACTGTGTGTATTACAAGAGGGTTGGAGGAAGTAATGGTACAGATGTTGTGAAATGTAGCAAACCTGCTGCATGCTTGAGGAAAAATTAGAGTTAATGGTTCCCAGGATTTTGGTGCAAGTACAGTCGCGCTCAAAATTTAGTACATAGCTTTGTATTATGGATAGGGTAATCCGTCTTAGTCAGGTTATTTACGCCTACAGTTCCTGATTTTCTTTCCGTTTCCGTGTTAGGCAGTTTACCGGTTTACAGTGTCATTTTACATAGGAAATACCTCAATTCCGAATTCTGTTTTCCGTTTGTCCAGGTTTCCGGTATATAAAGGGTCCAGTTTAGGCAGGTCTTGATCAAAGATAATGTGCCGTAAGTGATAGAGAAAGTGTATATCTTGTATTGTATGTCTACCCCTTATTATTCCCGTTTTCCAACGGGGTCGGGGATGAGATGCGATGGAAGTCTTTGTGGCGATGGTTTTTACGGCCGGATGCCCTTCCTGACGCCAACCTCATGAGAGGAGTTAATGAGAGATGAAATGAATGATGGTGAATGAAACTGGGCAAGGATGTGGAAGGAAGCGGCCGTGGCCTGTCAGAAGGTACCGTCCCAGCATTTGCCTGGTGTTGAAAATGGGAAACCACGGAAAACCATTTCAAGGACGGCCGACGGTGGGGCTCGAACCCACGCGTCTACCGAGTCAGCAGAGAGCTTGGCCCCATGACCTAATGCTGCGCGTTAGCCAGCGTAGCCACTACTGTCGGTGAAAGTGTATATCTTGTATAATATTACTTAAAATCGTGAATTAATGAAATGAAAATCCACAGCCTGCTTCTGTCTCCGACCGGGTCAGGAATGGAATGAATGAAGCCCCCATCTAGCGGCGAGGATATGAACTGTGCCGGCTGCCGAGGCCTGACGCACTCCTCTGGGGCAATGATTTAATGAATGACAGATGAAATGAAATGATAGTGGAGAGTGTTGCTGGAATGAAATTTTGCAGGGAAAACCGGAGTACCCGGAGAAAAACCTGTCTGCCTCCGTTTTGTCCAGCACAGATCTCACATGGAGTGACCGGGATTTGAACCACGGACCCAGCGGTGAGAGGCCGGCGTGCTACCGCCTAAGCCACGGAGGCTCCTACGGTAGTTTATAAATTACAATAAAATAACTGGTTGGTTCCTCAGTTTAGGGGCTGCGACAACGCGGTCATGTAGCCCCGTGTACTTTGGGTGTGAGTAGAATCTGTCTGATAACCGGTGTTAATTGTGATGACTGTATTAGTGTGTGTTATCTGTTTTCAATTCAAGTAAGGACTGCAGATATTGAATTTCTTCAGGTAGTTCCTACTTTTTTCCGCCAAACACAACCGACAACGACTACTAGTTCAGAACTTGATTACCAGATGCCACCGCAGTCGGCTCCTGGCGACGAACGTCGGAACCTAAGAGAGTTTGTCAAATGTTTAACCTAATTTAGCTTCACACAGGTGTAATCAGTGGAAGGTTCTTTAACATGCCATAAATCTACGACATGGGACCGCCGGCTTTACTTCCCCTCCGAAGGAAGGCACACTGAGGAATTTTTAACGCGCTTAAAAAATCCAAGCACTTCGGCCGGGTTTGAACCCGCGATCTTGGGCATAGAAGCTCAGCATGCTACCAACTACGCCACCGAATCCTCTATTGAAATAACTTGCGGAGTGAAAAACACCCCCGCGGGTGTGCCTGCGTCCTACAATTTGACGCGTGTGCATGAGGGTTAAGAAATGCGGTCCGTGTCCGCTGAAGTTGTATGGATATATTATAAATAAACAAACAGAACAAGTGTTCTCCAGGCAGCAGTGAGGGTATAGCAAGACTGAATTCACATCCATTGTGTTCTGGGCTGCTGTGTTTCTATTGCAATAACTCTGTCCTGTAATTTAGTGGAAATTGTCTTTGTTGTGGATGACGTAACTGGAGAAAGTAATAATTGTCTGCTAATACTGCTCAAGGTCAGCGATTGCTGACACAACATGGTAACGACCATGTCTGGGATTCTGAACATTAGTCAATGATACTTTGTTAGATGAGGTTTCTCGTGCCTGCTCGGCGAATGTACTAAGAGTCGAGTTCTGTGTCTGACATCCTCTTTTTCTCGAGTGTCCAAAAACGAGGCCAAACACAATATATGTTCATTTTGGGCCATTGTAGGAAGGAAAATGATGGTTTATTTCTGTGCGTTTTATGGCTTATTGGTCCTTTTTTAAATTTTCTTTTAAGGTCTTAACGGCCATTTTTTTTGCAATATCACCTATTTACTACTACTTTTCTACGAAAGTAATGTTAGTTCGGAAAAATAGGGAAGAAATTAAAACCAATATGAAAATTGATGACTTGAGAATTGAACAAGTGAAACATTTTTGTTATTTCGGTAGTATACATCACAGAAGACAATATATGCTTAATGGAAGTGAAGAGAAGGATTGCATTGGCAAAACAGGCATTTATGACTAAGAAAAACATTTTATCCAGCAAACATATTGTTACGGCTGTGAGTTTGTTTCATCGCTCGCCGCATGAGTCACAACTGCCCCAGGGCTGGGCTGTGCTCTGCCTCAGTGTATTGCGTGCGCCTTACGCAACAGGACTACTAGGACAAAGGGATGGTCCAGAATATTCGTGACCCAGCCAGCGATGGAAACCTCGAGAAGCCGTGAACCCTGGAAGGGTCTAGAAGCATTTATTGAGTCACCGGCCTGCTATATAAGAGCGACCTGTCAAGCAGTGTGTGATCCGGATCACGGAGACTTGGTACTAGGACGCTCTAGGCGGGCGGACTGTGCCCCGAACCTAACCCCGGAAGTGCAGTTCGTCCGCCATTGCGGACGCGCTAGTCCCAGCAGTGCCAAGCCAACTGATTCCCACAAATACCAATCTCGGCGAGGAAACGGATTTTGCAACTGTTGCATGATACACCTCCCGTACTAACAAAACCTACTCATTTCCATACCCACATTATCCTTGCATGTGGCAATAACCAAGCGGCCAGGTTTTACGTGTAGGCAATCTTTCCTTTCTGCCTATGCGGTTTTCCCTGGCCCTACAATCTTACCCTTATATATGAGTACATATTTATATGTGCTCATATATAAACATATACCTATGTTAATATCCACTAATTATGCCTGGTAGATCGTGACCGCGATGGGACAGGCACTAAGTCCTAAAAGACATTCCTCTTATCCAATCCCCTATGCTTTCTCTTCTACTATCGTAGACTAACTGCATGTCGGAGGCACCAGTAGTACGGTCGGGTGTCACGCGGGGGGTGCGGGTACCTTTTCGCCCCCCCCCCCCCCGAAAAAAAAACCAGTGTGTGTGTGTTTTTCGAGCTAGTGCGAGCGTTTATCCTGAGCGAAAGAAGTGTGGTAACGTGACTTGCGAAACTCCTGGCGAAGCTGATTCTCTTGACAGCGAGGGAGTGAGAAGCATACAGGGGACTGCCTGTGTTTTGAGCGAGTGTGATTTCACTGAGCGACAGAGGTATTGTGGCGAATTGCCGTGCGAGTTACAAAATCCAGTGACATTGTTTCCCAGCTCGTGGACAGCAAAACAGCGTGTAGCAGGTTATCGTAAGTAACTGTAGTTTGTGTACATAAGGAAGAGGTGCAGGTAGTTTCTGTCAAGGCCACCGGACTCATTAGGACGGGTTAACTTATGTGGTTTGTTGACAAGTGAAAGGGGGCAAGAGCTCTCCATAAGGAAGAGACTTGAGGAAACTGGAGTAAGGTTCTAATTGCTTGTATTTGCTGATGAGTAGTGTATCTTTCTGGCTGCAATAAAGTTAATTATTTCTTTAAAGGAACAATCTGTGTTGTGCTTCAACCCACCGTAATCCAGTTAACAAAAGTGTCACTAGGGGGGTGGCACGTAACAACTGGTGTCAGAAGCCGGATTACGAACTCAAACACAAGCACAACACCTGACGGTCCCGGTTTCAAAACCCGAGCAGGTCATTTTTTTAAATTTTCCTGTGAGTGCATGCCCTTTACAAGACAAACATCTAAAATGGAAGCGCAATTTGCAGCATTGCTAGAAAAGTTAAGTGGCATGGAAGCCAAGATGGATGACGGCCAGAAGAAGATGGAGGACGGCCAGAAGAAGTTAGCCGAGGACCTAACTGCCAAACTAGAAGACGGCCAGAAGAATTTAACCGAGGACCTAACTTCTAAATTAGAAGACGGTCAGAATAAGTTAACCGAGGACCTAACTGCGAAATTAGAGGACAGCCAGAGGAAGATGGAGCACAGCCAGAATAAGTTAGCAGAGGACCTAACCGCCAAATTTCTGGATGGCCAGAAAATTCTGGAAGAGTGTCTGCTGACGAAATTAGAGGAAAGCCAAAGGAAATTAGAACAGGGTCTGCGTGAGGAAGTCACGGCAGTGGAAAAGAAGTTCGACGCCTTACAAGTGGAAGCTGCCGAGCTGCGCCAACGCCTGCTGATGGGGGTGGAGGAGAAATTCAACGCCTTACAAAAGGAAGTTGCCGAGCTGCGCCAAAGCCCACTGACGGGGGTGGAAGAGAAATTCAACGCTTTACAAAAGGAAATTGCTGAGCTGAGCCAACGCCCGCCGACGGGGATGGAAACGAGATTCAACACTCTACAAGAGGAAGTTGCCGAGCTGCGCCAACGCCCGCCCACCGTTACACCGGGAATATCAGGAACG
This sequence comes from Meconema thalassinum, assembly GCA_946902985.2. Classification (NCBI taxonomy): domain Eukaryota; kingdom Metazoa; phylum Arthropoda; class Insecta; order Orthoptera; family Tettigoniidae; genus Meconema; species Meconema thalassinum. The sequence continues at coordinate 46,192,392 of OX336399.1, read as the reverse complement.
GGACACAGCAGAGTGACGCCCCCAACCTTCGACGGAAAGGTCCCGTGGAGCACCTACTTACGTCAGTTCGAGGCAGCCTGTTCCATTAATAACTGGAACAACACAGAAAAGGCTACAGCTCTCATTGTAGCGCTGAGAGGTGACGCCCTTAACGTCCTTCAGGCCATCCCGACTGGATCCCAGGACTACGCTTCACTGATCGCCCATATGGAGTCCCGATATGGAGATAGCCATCTTCAGCAGGCCTACCAGATGCAGCTCCGGACACGGGTACAGAAGAACGCGGAAACCCTGCAGGAGTTCGAGATGGCTCGTAAGGCTCGCCTATCCAACAGCGCCGGCCGACTTTCTGGAACAGATTGCGACGCAGACCTTCACCGACGGGCTACGGGACTCGGACACACACCAGGCGCTGCGACTCGCGCGCAATAAGACCCTGGCAGATGCACTGAGCCACGCACATGAGTTCGAGACGGCAAAACAGGCATCTAGAATGCTCGCGCGGGTACGTCAAGTGGACGTCGACGAACCAGCAACAAACAACGAGACCAAGTCCCTGGCCGACGATTTGATGGAGGCGCCAAGCCGTTTCTTCGATAGTCGCGGCACTACCAGCAACGACACAGCCGGAAGACAACCGGAGAGGCGGCCCGGAAGAGGACTACCGACCTGCTGGACCTGCGGTAAGAAAGGCCACCTGAGCAAGGACTGCGGTGATCGCCGCCGCCGAGGGTATCTGACGGGAAATCAGTCGTCTGAAAACCGCGCGGCCCAAGGAAACGAGTATTAGCCAGCCTTGGGGGGCAAGGGTTGGCTTGTGACAGTCGTCAAGCCCCGGCAGTCCAAATGCGTGTGACGAAGTTACGGAGGGACAATAGCAGCCTGATGGTCGACGGAGTCTTCAACGGAGTGAGCTGGCCCATGCTGATCGACACGGGAGCGTCGAGGACCATCGTCAATCCCACCGTGATCCCGAAGTGGAGAGTGCAACCCACACAAAGGAACCTCCGGCTAATAACCGCGACCGGCGAGACCGCACCGGTACATGGCGAAGCATCACTGGAGCTCGTCATTGGTCGACGGGCGGTGAAGCATCCAGTGCTTGTGGCTGACGTATCAAATGAAGTGATCATCGGACTGGAATTCCTGGACCAGAACAACATCATCTTTGACCTCAGTACCAACACTCTGCACTTCGGAGGTGAGGAACTTGCTTTGCAACCAGCACACGAGGCCGTCACCGCACGACGAGTAAGGCTGAGAGAGGATGTCATCGTTCCCGCCAGGACGGAGGTCAGCGCCGCCGTAATTGTCGACGAAACTGCTGAGGGAGTGGCGGCTGTCATCGAGCCAAAATATGACGACATCCAGACAAAAGGATTGCTAGTTGCCAAGACCCTCATCAACACGACGTCTCGGCCGTACGTCCGCCTGTCCAACCTGAACGACTACGACATTACGGTTCACCGGGACACCAACCTAGGAGTCTGCGAGCCCGTTACCTGGATAGCCCGCATCACAGATACGACGGACGGACACCTGCAGACGGACAACCGAAGAAGACGCGCACTGCCAGAAGAACTACAGAAGCGGTACCAAGGATCCCAGGACCATTTAGACGAGGAACAATCACGCCAACTTCAGGACCTGCCACGCGAATTCCAGGACGTCTTCTCCGTGGGGATCAAAGACTTCGGCAGGACAAGCTTGGTCCAGCACAGAATCGACTTTGGGGACAGCGCACCGATTAGGGCCCCACTCCAACGTGTCCCGCTCGCCAAGCAAGCCGAAGTCGACCGCATGTTAGAAGAGATGAAGGAGCAAGGGGTGATCGAGCCATCACATAGTCCTTGGAGTTCTCCGGTCGTGCTTGTGAAGAAGAAGGACGGTTCCACCAGGTTCTGCGAGGACTACAGGCGGGTGAACGACGTCACGAAGGACAGCTACCCTCTACCCCGGATCGACGACACGCTGGACACCATATCAGGATCAAGATGGTTCTCCACCTTGGATTTGAAGAGTGGCTACTGGCAGGTGGAGGTCCACCCTAAGGACCGCGAGAAAACTGCGTTCTCTGTGGGCAGCGGGCTCTGGCAGTTCACCGACATGCCATTCGGTCTGTGCAACGCCCCTGCGACCTTCGAAAGGCTAATGGAGTCCATACTGAGGGGACTACACTGGAAGACCTGCGTGGTCTACCTAGACGACGTCATCGTTCTGGGAAAAAGCTTCGAGGAGCACTACAGCAACCTGAAGGAGATCTGGATGAAGCTACGGGCTGCCCAGCTGAAGTTGAGCCCCAAGCAGTGTAAGCTCTTACAGAAGCAGGTCCAGTACCTTGGGCATATTGTCTCCGAGGAAGGGGTGCGCACCGACCCAGAAAAGACCGCAGCTGTGAGGGAGTGAACAGTTCCGAAGGACAAGTCCCAACTACGAAGCTTCCTTGGACTCTGCACTTATTACCGTCGCTTCGTGAGAGGATTCGCCGACATCGCCAAACCACTGCATCGACTGACTGAGAAGGACCAACTCTTCACATGGACAGCAGAATGCCACAGTGCCTTCGAACAACTCAAGCAGGCTCTGTGCACCGCGCCTTTTCTGGCCTACCCCAGACCTGGAACAAGGTTCATCGTCGATACCGATGCCAGCGACTTTGGTATAGGGGGAATCCTGTCGCAAATAGTGGACGGCGAGGAGAGAGTAGTGGCCTACTTCAGCAAAGCCTTGTCAAAGCCAGAGAGGAACTACTGCGTCACCAGGAAGGAACTGCTCGCTATCGTGAAGACCATCGAACACTTCCACAAGTACCTGTACGGGCAAGAATTTCTCATCAGGACCGACCACGCATCCCTGCGTTGGCTCCTGAACTTCAAACAGCCCGAGGGTCAACTCGCGAGGTGGTTAGAGAGGCTTCAACAGTACAACTTCGAGATCCAGCACAGGAAAGGCCAACTGAATGCTAATGCCGACGCCCTGTCACGAAGACCGTGCCCCGAAGACTGCACCTTCTGTACTAGGAGGGAGGAGAACACCGGGATACAGTGCCGACGGACTACTGTGGAACTTCAAGGAAACTGGAGCCGCGAATCTATCACGCGGGCACAAGCAGAAGATGACGACCTGGGACTGATAGCCGAATGGAAGAGGGCCTGTGTTCCCAGACCCGGGTGGAACATTGTGAGTGACTGCAGCCCAAAGTTTAAGTCCTACTGGGCGCAGTGGGACTCGCTGATTGTAAGGGATGGCCTCATCTGCCGCGCCTGGGAGAGCACCGACGGGACGACATCTCGGGAACAAGTCATCGTTCCAAAGGCTATGACGGAGGAAGACCTGAAGGAAGCCCATGGAGGATCATCTGGTGGACACCTAGGGATAAAGAAGACCCTGGAGAAGCTGAGAGAGCGGTTCTACTGGATCGGACGCCGAACTGACGTGGAGAACCACTGCGCGAGGTGCCCCGATTGCGCAGCCAGCAAGGGCCCAGGACGAAGACGACGGGGTCCACTGAAGGCCTACAACGTGGGCGGCCCCATGGAGAGAGTGGCCATCGATGTTGCTGGGCCATTCCCGTTAAGCGAGGCAGGGAACCGCTACATATTGGTCGTCAGCGACTACTTTACCAAATGGCCGGAGACGTATGCGCTCCCTAACCAAGAAGCCACGACGATCGCAGAGACCCTGGTGAAGGAATTCGTCAGCCGGTACGGAATACCCCTGGAGCTGCACTCCGACCAAGGGAGGAACTTCGAGTCGCAGGTGTTCCAGAACCTATGCCAGCTGCTGGGAATCCGGAAGACAAGGAAAACGCCGCTACACCCTCAGTCCGACGGGATGGTAGAGCGATTCAATCGCACCTTCGAGAACCATCTCCGAATAGTCGTCAGCGAGCACCAGAGGGATTGGGACAAACACCTTCCACTATTTCTCCTGGCCTACCACGCCGCCGTGCATGAAGCCACCGGGTGCACACCAGCCCGGGCCATGTTTGGGAGGGAGCTCCGTCTATCTGTCGATCTTGCCTTCGGCCGACCTGGGAATGATCCGGTCCCGGTAAGCCAGTATTGTCAAGAACTGGTCGACCAACTGGAGGACGTGCACGCGTTCGCGAGGAGGAAACTGCGGATCGAGACCGACCGAATGAAGACCCGATACGACCAACAGACGGATGCCGGCGGATTCCACGAGGACGACCTGGTCTGGCTTTTCAACCCATTACGGAAGAAAGGCCTGTCACCCAAACTGCAGAAGTCCTGGGAGGGCCCGTACCGAGTCGTGAAACGGATCAACGATGTCGTCTACATGATCCAGCGGAGCCCGAGGGCGAAGATGAAGATCGTGCATCGAGATCGCCTGGCAGCCTACGGAGGGACACAGACGGACCAATGATTGATCGGGACGATCAGCCTTTTAGGAAGGGGGTGGTGTTACGGCTGTGAGTTTGTTTCATCGCTCGCCGCATGAGTCACAACTGCCCCAGGGCTGGGCTGTGCTCTGCCTCAGTGTATTGCGTGCGCCTTATGCAATAGGACTACTAGGACAAAGGGATGGTCCAAAATATTCGTGACCCAGCCAGCGATGGAAACCTCGAGAAGCCGTGAACCCTGGATGGGTCTAGAAGCATTTATTGAGTCACCGGCCTGGTATATAAGAGCGACCTGTCGAGCAGTGTGTGTGTGTTTTTCGAGCTAGTGCGAGCGTTTATCCTGAGCGACAGAAGTGTGGTGACGTGACTTGCGAAACTCCTAGTGAAGCTGATTCTCTTGACAGCGAGGGAGTGAGAAGCATACAGGGGACTGCCTGTGTTTTGAGCGAGTGTGATTTCACTAGCGACAGAGGTATTGTGGCGAAGTGCCGTGCGAGTTACGAAACCCAGTGACATTGTTTCCCGGCTCCTGGACAGCGAATCTGTGTACATAAGGAAGAGGTGCAGGTAGTTTCTGTCAAGGCCACCGGACTCAATAGGACGGGTTAACTTCTGTGGTTTGTTGACAAGTGAAAGGGGGCAAGAGCTCTCCATAAGGAAGAGACTTGAGGAAACTGGAGTATGGTTCTAATTGCTTGTATTTGCTGATGAGTAGTGTATCTTTCTGGCCGCAATAAAGTTAATTATTCCTTTAAAGGAACAATCTGTGTTGTGCTTCAACCCACCGTAATCCAGTTAACAAAAGTGTCACTAGGTGGCACGTAACAATATGAATATAGATGTAAGAAAATCCTTTGCAAAATCACGTGTATGGAGTACACTGCTCTATGGAAGTGAAAGTTGGACTCTGGGTAAATTGGAAAAGAATCGACTTGAAGCTGTTGAAATGTGGATATGGCGGAAAATGACAAGAACGAACTGGATGGAAAGAAAAACCAAGCTGGAAGTCTTAAAGGAAGTCAAAGAAGATTAATGAAGGAAACTGGAAAGAGAAAAATATCATTTATTGGACATGTCATCAGACACAACACTTTCATCGTTAACATTCTTGAAGAGAAAATGCTGGGAAAGAAAGGAAGAAGACGGCCTAGGACGAAGTATTTGAAAGACATCAAGAATAGAATGGGATGTGACAATTACATGGAACTGAATCGAACCGCCAACGTCAGAAGAGTGTGGTTGCATCGACAAGGCATTAGCCTTTAGAATATGAATCAATGAATTCTCAGTTTATCACATCTTACACATCTTTATAATAAACGGAGGAGCCAGTGACAAAGAAAAGAACCTACACAGAGGAACAGAAGAGGGAAGTAGGGGAAAGGATGAGAAGATACTGGCAGAGAAGGAAAAACATAATGTAAAGCGTGGTCCATAAATGGCCAAGTCGAAAATAAATACATAAATCATAATAATAATACAATAATAAAAGGCGGAACAATCAAAAGACCAATACGATAACAGACGAAATTAGAAAACGCAGAGCCAAATTTTACACTCACATCCACAGGATGGCCACCTTCAGATTGCCAAAGAATGATGATAATAATAATATTGTATGGCCTCAAGTGCCAGGTGCAAGCTTTGTAATTTGACACCCATAGGGTAGCTTGCATGTCGAATTTCGTTGTTCCTTGAATGACTATGAAAGTCAAGGAGGTTAGATATCTAAGCTCCTTGAACACTATAGGAACTTCGTGTTGGCGGAAACTCCCGAGATTAATTTTGCCATTACGAACACGGCCTACTGAATTCAAATGGGTTCTTTGACATGCCAACAACGTATGACATGCGTGTCGTATTTTTGCCGCCTTTCAAAAATCACTTACCACGACCAGGAGCGAACCTGCAATCTTGGGGTTAGTAGACCGACACGCTATCCACTCACCCACCGTGGCAAGCTGCCAAAGAAACTAATAATAATAAATAATAATGTTATTGGTTTTACGTCCCTTTTAACTACTCTGGCTTTTAGAGACGCCGGGGAGCCGGAATTTTTCCCCGAAGGGGATCTTTAACGTGCCAGTAAATCTACTGACACGGCTCCCTCGCATTTGCGCACCCTCAAATGCCAGCTGATTGCGCCAGGATACGAACCTGCAACCTAGGGGCTCAGCAAGCGAGAACGTTACCGCTGAGCACGCAGCCAGCCGCCAAAGAAACTACTTGGTATCATAATACAGAGTAAATGCGGCACAGGATGGCTTAAAGAGGTACAGAGAGACTTACAAGTAATCAGTATACAACATTTCGAAGACCGAACTGAGTGCCAGACGAAAATCGCGAATGTTAAGTTCGAACCAATATCATTACGGCAACCTGGGAAAAAGTGGACGGATGAGAGGAAGAGGGAGCATTCCGCGAGAATGAAGAGATTTTGGGAGGAGCGGAGGAGACACACCTCCAAATGACATCTTGTTATCAAGTTTAATCGCTCTCCTGTAGGGGAATTTTCGCTTGAATAAATAATAAAAGGCGGAACAATCTAGTGAAAGTTGCCACAGAGACTGCTCCGTTTGTAAAACAGAAGAAGCATGCCTGGTGGACTACGATGTGTGAAGATGCGGTCATCCAGAGACACAGATAGTCTGGCTCAAGTGGAACTCACAGAAGACTCAGTTCAACAGGGATAAGTTCATAGAACAACGGAAGATAACTGCTACAATCATCAAACAAGTAAAACGTCAGTTCACAAAAGACCAATTGACACAGTTAAAACGAAGACTTCAAAAAGAACAACTCAAGGAACTTCTACATAAGCTTCAAACGGAATACCAGCCGCCAGAATCCACCAAGTCTCCACTTCAGAGGACCAGATGGAAAGATGGCCTATAACGAATTAGACAACTGCAACCTTCTGACCAAGTACTTCGAGAACCTCCTTAACTGTAAATCACCTGCGCTACTAAGAATCAGCTCATCCCAGTTTCAACCAGTTTATGAAAAACTTTTAAAAGGACAGTCACAGTTTCACTTGTCACATACTCCTTCCTCTTCTAACAAATAATGAAGGTGTGTTCATAGTGCAAAGATGAAGGAATACTGTACTGGGCTAAAAAAAAGAAAGCTCGCCAGAGTTAGGAACCACGTGGTCCAAGGGGCCTCAACGAACCAAGAAGAAGAAGGTGTGTTCTTTTTTCCTAAGTTTTCTACCATTGTAGTCTATACGTTATGTTTGGTTTAAAATTCAGAAATAATAAGTTTATGATCTATCTATTATTATGTGTTATTTTTCTTTTCGGCCCACCTAGATTATTTTGTATTGCATCTGGCCCTGTCCTAAAAAGTTTGCCCATGTCTGCCCTAGAGTAAGCGGATTGTTTCTGTAGATCTTTTGTTTGAGGTTTCCCAACAAGTAAAAATCGCACAGCGCTGAAACGTACGAACACAATTACTGTAAGACTTCGTGAGAAGATAAGTTTTCACTAGGAAAATTCTATGTTTTGTTCCATACTTAACCACGTTCACGTGATACGAGATAGGCTACAGTACTCATACGTGCTAACCCTAGTAGCAAGTTCGTTAATTTGATCAAAGTAGGTAAATCACAACACAAATGGTCCTTTAAATAAATATTAGCATTATTGCAGGTCAGAAAGTTACACCACACAATAAGCAAATAGAAACAATTAGCTGTCTTTTTGAAGTTTGCTCCCTTTCACTTGCTCATGCAGTTAATCCCTCACTAATGAGGCCGGTGTCCTCGCTAGAAATAACAACAACTCTTCCTCAAGTTCACAAGCCTCAGTCTGTCACTCACTGTTCTTGAATTCACACTGTTTCCCAATTCGCACACCTCTATCGCAATGGAAAACACACTCCCAAAACACACAGTCCATTCCTTGCTGGCCAGGTCGCTTTATATAGCGGGGCTGGTGACTCAATGGATGTTTCCAGAGCAGACCAGGATTCACAGCTACTCTCAGACCTTCTCGAGACTTCCAACACTAGTTGGGCCACGGACATTCTGGTCCATGTCTTTTGTTCTCGCTGTGCAAGCGGCCAGCCGACACAGAGCCCGTGGGTAGCCTCGGACGGCTGTGAGTCACACGCAAGGGAATGAAGCAACCTCGCAGCCGTAACAGTATTTTACCACAAGTCTTAAATCTCTCAACTAAGGCGTCTTGCCAGTTGGGAATGTAATAAAGCTATGACCGGATGCAGTGACTCCCAACCCTCTGTTGTGTAACAGTGGATGCTAGTCAACTGGCGGTGACTATTCACTCTCCGCACGCCACACGGCCCAGTAAACCTCCGTTCTATAAGGAAGGCTCTCACTGGACAACTACTAATAAACTACAGTATCCAAAACACTGTTGTCCACTTCTATAATATCGGTCTGCCTTGTTGCGTAGTGGCACCGCACAGGTACGGGTTCGATTCCCGGCTCTGCTAAGAAATTTAATTCTGGACTGAGGGCTGGTATGGGGTACACTCAGCCTCGTGAGGAAAATGTGAGAAGAGGCGGGTTCGATTCCCACCTCAGCCATGCTTGAAGTGATTTTCCGTGGTTTTCCCTTTCTACTCCAGGCAAATGCCAGGACGCTGCCACTTAAGGCCACGGCCGCCTCCTTCCCAATCCTCAGCTGAATTAAAACTACACACATTAATATAGCCATCACAATAACACAATTTATCAGACAAATCACACACACCCAAATAGGGCTACACGGGGCTACATAACCACGATATCGCAACGCCCCTAAATCAACAATAACATTTCTAAAATGTTATATCAGTCTAAAGAATGGTTTTATTCAAAATACAAACCTTCTACAAATTTCATTTTTAGGCAATTTTCGTTTATGAAAAAGTATGCCTATAAGATCACCTTTTTGTTTCTGTGTGTGTGCGTATGTGTGTGTGATGTGTGTGTGTCCCCATAATAAAATCTAAACGGCTGGAGCGAATTGAATGCAACTCGGTAAGGTCATACACAGGCCCTAGTACTAGTTCGTCCGACCCCAACCATGCCCTCACGTCTCACTAATCCAACATGGCGGCTGAGCGAAATATTTCACCGACATTATCTCCGAAACTATTACTGATATCACCCTGAAATTTTGTACGGCGATAAAGTACACTACTAGAAGTTCATCTATGTGACTTTCGAAAACCTGTTAAGTACAAAACGAACATGGCAGCCAAGCAAAGTTGAATCATTTGTCTCGCGATTTAACCATCCAAACACGGTACAGCAAATGTTTATACACATTGCAATGCATTGACATCTAATTTAGTTCAATTGTGTACATAACCTCAAGATAGCGGCTGTGCGAAATTTTAAAATTAAGTTTTTATTTCTTGTGTCCTAATCATGCGATCGAAGTCAACACTTGAATACTAAACCTACGCAATAATCGTCATCTAATAATACATAACTCTATGGCCTACTGTGCCCAACTCTAGGAATGTGTATTCCAAGATTCAGACACCTAGATATCAAGGGAAAGGCTACAGCCGCTTTTGAAAGTTGAGATATTTGAATATCGCGCTCCATTACTTCTAGAATGGAATGGAAACTTTGTGCAGCCAAGAGCATGTTAAGTGACGTAGCGAGTAGTAGCAGAGGTCGAGACTATTTGTTGATTAAATAGTTAGCCATGGAGTAGAGACTTGAGACTTGGATCAGATTACTGGCACGGCCAAATGAAAGAGAATGTACTTAGTCTCAAGTGAATCGGACCAGAGACACCGGAGATATGAGGATTTCCCGATTTCAGCGTGATCCAGCGTGGACCCGACCGTTTTGAATAAAAGCCGACCGGCCCAAGCATCATCAGCTCACTTCGAACCAAGCTCTTGCATGACAAGGTGCTGCTGCTACGTTGAGCCAAGGCACATGGTTGCCGGATCTACGCAGAAGATATCTTTAAATTGTGATAGTCACAAAAGTGCGACGATACATGTGGAACATAGTAAGTTTCCGGCAGAGGGAATCACTAAGGTGATTGTTATTTTTCTACAGACACTGGTGAAATACTTTATTTCTATATGGACATATGCTAGACTTTGTCTAGAAAGTACTTTGTCACAGTCCAGTAATAATAATTCAATACTTGGATATTTTAATCCAGTTAGTCAGTTTCATAAATTGTAACTTGATAACCACTCCGATCTTTCAGTATATTGAAGGCCAGTCTATCACGGTGTTGTTCATTAGCCGACAAAGGGAAACTATAAGTTGCTTCGCGCATGATAGATGGTGATAAACCATGCCCAGGGAACGATCTTCAGAACAGCCGTTGATTGATTTATAGACTGTCAGTGTTTTCTTGTACTGAAAAGATTACCGTGAGTTATGTTACAACTGACGTATTTGAGAATAGATCATTTATATCTGACCCCTTTTAAGCGAACTGCTATGGATTTCATTGAAGCCAATATTAAAATGGATCAGCAGTTACTTCAAACTTCAAGAAATATTTCCACTATGTCGTGTTAGACAGATTGTGGGTATATAATGGCGGCCGATACAAGGATTAGACGTGCGTGTCCAATAGGGCATGTATCTGGATAAATCTGGTACAGACCAGGTTCACTATGCTTCAAGACCAACGAGAAATGTAAGCCACATTTGAATTTTATATTATGCCTAGCTAATTGGAACAAACTCATTTTCTGCAGATGACCAACACATTTGTTTTTGTCTTCGTATTTAAATCTTGCAATGATTTACGCAAGACATATTAGAGTTATTCTGAGTATTTTCAGCACTCAGAACAGTTTAGGATCGATGACCGAGCATAACGAGCATTTATTTGAATGTTTCATATTTTTTTGATAATCACGGTAATCAGCCGAGGTAACTGTAAAAGTTAATAATTATTTTTGTTGAGAAATGGATATTTTATCCATATTCGAAGAATCGAACATGTGGATTCTCACATAATGAAATAATAATTAAACACATTTACAATAATATAAATAATAATAATAATAATCCACTAATAATAATAATGATTTTCATAACTTTTCTAAATAATTCTTGGATCTTATATTTTCTAATAATCACATTCATTGAGAGAGAGCTTATGAAGTAGTTTAATCATTTCTAGTTTGGAACAGGTGATTTTCCGAAGGATAGTGGTTAGCGCAAGCCCGCATTCAACCAACATTACAGTTCTGGTTGAACAGTTAATATTTGCAATGAGCAAAGTATATTTTTCAGATAACACGGAGAGGCATGAAACGGGAAGCAAATGATATTTGTATCAATTAGGATATTTTTGTATTTATATAAAATCATGACGTAGATACACATTCGAAAGTGAAATAGAGAGTATCATAAGTGTGGTAACTTCACGATTTGAACTGAATGGTAAAATAAAATAAACTTGTAAGTTTATAAATCTTCCAGTGTTGATAATAAGCAGAGGCTTGATTTATTGTATAAATTTTGGGAAGAAAATTTATGTGTGTGGGGTAGTTGAAATGCCATTCCCAGGTGCGCATGTTTAAGTCGCAGGAATGAGGAGGTTTTTATTTGAGCATCAATCAAATAGCAGGTTCGATGACTCAGTGTTAAAGAAGGAGTATTGGAACTACACATTGCGTCGTATGAATGACCCAAAGGTTATTTCTTAAAAACCATCAGTTCTTATTTCAACCTTGTTTACGGATTCCATTAAGACTTTGATTTTGCTAGAACCCGGATTTGTCATGGTAGTATTTTATTCTTCTTCAGAGGAAGACCTTTGCCGTTGTTGTTGGAATATTGTGTTCTTATAAAAATAATAGAATGGGCCACTGCCAATTGAAAATACTTCTATAACCACGAATAATTTGAAGGATGTTTTCAATCCTAGTGTCATGAACTAAATTAATTTATTATGAAGCTACAATTCTTATTTCCGCATTCTGTTCAAGAATTGCAAGTTGTGAAAGTTACTAAAATAGCCACAAATATAAATATTTGTCTTAATAATGATTCCAAGTGGAAAATCGAATAGTTGAATGGTCCAACAATTTATTGATCAAGTTGATGATTCAGAAATCATATATTTTGTTAGGAACTTGAAGTTCATAATCGAGTCACTTCTCGAAACGTTTAATGTCAGAAGAACAATTAATTTTGTTGTGCTTCGCACAGTTCTTCGATGCTATGCTCAAAGGTCAGATACTTTTCAGATGTTGTTATTAATATGTGTACATAATTTGTGTTGATTCAGAGATAATAATATTTTTTGACAATATTTTTTGAAACTGGAAAAATAAGTGAAAGTTAAAAATTCTATGAACAATTATTCTACGAGTGTTAATATTATGTAAAAATTCAACCAGTGAACTACAGTATTTCCAGTAAAGAAAATTAAATTTGAACTGGATTTAATCATAAATAATGGATATAATTTTGGAACACAGTCTACAGGACTGATAATCAGACTTGTGTCTCCAAAGATAATTGTCCAATGTGTTGGAAAATTTCTGTACATTGTGTAAATAGTAATGTGGGTCGCCACACATGAATGATGCTGCTTTGAGCATTTTATTTTGCAGTCAATTTTAAATTCAGAATAAAATTAGATAATTTTACATGATGTGTTATGCCCAGTTGAATCTCCTTCTATCCTTATTGTTGCATTGAGCCAAAAATCAGTAAAGCATTTTTTTCATTTGATGTCGTTTTTGCGATTAGCTTTAACCCATCTGGCGCCCCGGGATATTTTGACTCTCGTGCTGACTGATTCTTGGTAAAATGCATATGTGGTCGTGCGGACTCCGGTCTAAACGGGCACACTACGTATATAAAAATCCAAAATGGCGATCATCCGAAATATTTAGACTGAAACGTTGTATGTTGATAAAGGCTATGGTCGTAAGTTCACCTATGAGACTTTCAATAACCTGGTGAGCACAAATCCAACATGGTGGCGACGCGAAATTTAAATATTTAAATGGACGTTTCTAGCGATTTAACCATCCGAGCGCAGTGGAACTTGGTACGGTATATGCTTATACAAATTCTAATTCACTGACATCTAATTTGTTTCAATTGTATTCTTAACCACAAGATGGCGGCTATGCGAAATTTTAAAATCTCGTTCTTTATTTCGTGTGTCCTAATCATGCGATTGAAGTTTGAATAATACACCTACACAATAATATTCTTGTAATAGTACATTAATCTATGTCTACAGTAGGCCTACATATATAAAAATCCAACATGACGACCATCCTAAATATTTAGACGGTTCTCAATATCTACGAATCTATTATTACAGCAATCAAACTGAAATGTTGTATGTTGATAGAGGCAATTAAGATAAGTAGGATAATATTAAAATAGGCTATTTAGTTCTTCACGGAACTACTTGTTTATTTTATTTTTTATTTTGGTTCTGGTGAGGGGAGATTGACCACCTTAATTACCCCTTCGTAGTTATGCCACTGTCGGGAATATTTTATAGAATTTATTTGCAAAGTCCATGCACCAGTAATACTGTTGTTGATATGAGGTGAGATGATGAGGTCACAAGCTCCATTTGAAGGCTGTAAGTGATTATAAAACAATGGCTCTCAGCGGTGTTTAGTCTCGTGGCTTTGTGTATTGTCTGGCGACACCTCACACGCTCATTCTGTTGTAGGAATGTGACTTGAGTGTTGATACTAATTGCTCGAGAGAGCATTTCCCGGGTTGAGGAGGTCTGGACACCCCACCACAGCACACCATACGGGCACAGAAAATGACTTTGTTCCACAAAAGGATGTACTGTACTGTATGTCATAATTATCCAAGGTTTAGAAAGAACAAAATATAGACCGGGATGGTTGGTTGATTCCTCACTTTAGGGGCTGCGACAACGCGGTCATGTAGCCCCGTGTACGTTGGGTGTGTGTAGAATCTGTCTGATAACCGGTGTTAATTGTGATGGCGCTGGTTATCTGTTTTTAATTCATGCAAGGACTGCATACATTCAATTTTCAAGTAGTTTCTACTTTTGCTACCAAACCCCACCGTCAACGACAACTAGTTATGAACTTGGTTACTAGATGCCACCGTAGTCGGTTCCTAGCATCGAACGTTGGAACCTAAGGGCGTTAGTCAAATCTAAACTATAATTTAGCTTTACACAAGCTTTTACATGCCATAAATCTATGACATGGGACCGCCGCCGGCTTTACTTCCCCTCCGAAGGAAGGCATACTGAGGGAATTTTAACGCTCATAAAAATCCAACGACTTCGACCGGGTTTGAACCCACGACCTTGGGAACAGAAGCTCAGTATGCTACCAACTACGCCACCGAAGCAGCCGATATAGCTGCAAGTGTTAAGGCGTAAAGTATGGGGGGGACTGAAGACGAATGCGTTCGAATCTCAACCGTCAGCCCTTCTTTTCTGTGGTTTTCTGTTTTCAAATCCAGGACGATACCATCTATAGGCCACATTGGCTTTCTTCCAACGCCGTGCCCAGTTTCATTAATCTATCGTCTCATGAGGTTGGCGTCAGAAAGGGCACCCGGCCGTAGAAACCATTCCGCCGCATAGAAATTAATCGCATCTCATTCCCAACTTCGTGGAAAATGGAGATAATAAGGGGTAGAAAGCAGACATTTATTCATACTCTCATCAAAAAATAAAGTTATGCATCACCCATGAATTGCAGCCGAACCTAGATTCCTCAAATTTTCGATAACTTGTAGTAATTATTTCTCTTTAAGTCGTATTTCTGTAACTCTAATGTATCGATATATCAGAGATTAAGCTTCCTTCCCAATCCATACATGAATTACAAATATACACTAATACATCCACCATAACAACACAAATAAAACATTAGTGACTTTGCGACGTCATCATGTAGCCCTGTGTAGGCCTATGTGGAATCTATTATTTAAACTAGTTTCCATGACGGTTCCGTATTGACGTACTAAATAGTTTTAACAACAAATTGTATATCCGCCTTAGTCAATACATAAACGAAAATAAATTATAATTACATTTGCTCCTGGTACATGTTTCAGGGATTAATAGCGTTTATCCCCTTCATCAGCCAAGACAAATATCCGAAGAAAGATATAAAATAGCGTAGCACTCAAAAAAACAAATGGCTATTTAACCTAATATGGTGCACCAATAATAAGTAGGTCACAGAAAAATGTTGAGCAAAACTAAAAAAAAAAAAAAAATGAAACAGCGATGATATTCAGCCATCAAAACACAGAGAATCAGTGGACAGTCCATTCGTGAATCCGCTCCAAAACACTGGTCGAAGCTTGAACTGGCAAAAATCACAATACTTCACCATATGAATACAACCAATGAAGAAGCCTTATGCTTAACAGGTCCATAAGCCAAATCAAATGCCTGCATACAAACTAGACGAGCGTGGAAGGAACAACTTCATATATCAATGAGGTTAGCTCAAAGCATAACTTCAGGTTAAATCAAGGTATCAATTATGAAAAAAAAAAAAAAAATGATACCTTGATTTAACCTGAAGTTATGCTTTGAGCTAACCTCATTGATATATGGAGTTGTTCCTTCCACGCTCGTCTAGTTTGTATGCAGGCATTTGATTTGGCTTATGGACCTGTTAAGCATAAGGCTTCTTCATTGGTTGTATTCATATGGTGAAGTATTGTGATTTTTGCCAGTTCAAGCTTCGACCAGTGTTTTGGAGCGGATTCACGAATGGACTGTCCACTGATTCTCTGTGTTTTGATGGTTGAATATCATCGCTGTTTCATATATTTTTTTAGTTTTGCTCAACATTTTTCTGTGACCTACTTATATGGTGCACCATATTAAGTTAAATAGCCATTTGTTTTTTTGAGTGCTACGCTATTTTATATCTTTCTTCGGATATTTGTCTTGGCTGATGAAGGGGATAAAAGCTATTAATCCCTGAAACATGTACCAGGAGCAAATGTAATTATAATTTATTTTCGTTTATGTATTGACTAAGGCGGATATACAATTTGTTGTTAAAACTACGTGGAATCTGTCTGATTTAACGCATCTGGTTTAATACCCAATTATTACAGCTAGATCTTAAATATGTATTGGAATGCATTCATTCAGTACTTGGCATGTTTTCAAATGTACTTAAAGCAAGTTTCACGACCGCTGTGCGTTAATAATGAGAATCAACTACAAATATTACTAGGGGAGCGTGATGGCGCAGTGGCTTAGCTTCTCGCCTTTCACCCGGACGGCCGGGGTTCGAATCCCGGTGACAGCGCGGTGGAATTTTCACCTGGAAAATCACGTGGCGTCAGGAAGGGCATCCGGCCTTAAATCCCCGGCCAAAACCAAAATGACCCTGGTTGGCTCCGGCGACCCCAATTAATTGGGAAAAGCCGAAGGGGAAGAAGAACTACAAATATTACTCTCAAACGACAACTGTCCTCCATTTTTTATTTCTTACAACTTGGCGCACGATATGCTAGCGTGTGATATAATTTGGTCATAAAAGCAGGTGTTCTGACGAAGATGAATAGAATCATACAGGTTTTTGTGCCAGCCATCACAACAGCTTCCTTGCCAAAAGTGTCGTGTGATACGGACCTAAAAGTCACTCCTCAACGGAAATTTAAACTTAATTCTGCAGCAGGAACAGCATTAAATTCAGCAATTCAAAATAATACTATTTCGTTACTGAATCAATATTGTTGTTAATTAATTTAGGGTCATTTAGCCCTGTGTACTTGGGTGAATGTGTGTGTATAAAGTTATAGATATGTTGTAGTCATAATTGTAATAGGCGAGTTCCAGGTGATGATGGGATCGCTAAAGTTGACTATAGGAAGCTCTTTCTTGAGCCTTGTGGGTTGATGTAATGTATATGCCAAAATAATGGGTGTTATATCAGTTTCCTGCTTCTTCTTTTCTACTTCTGCAGCTGTTCTTCTGCGAATATTTGGTGGTGCTATACCCATGATTTGGTACATTTTGTTAGGAGTTGGTCGCAAGCAACCTGTCACGATACTTCCAGTCTCATTCAAGGCTACATAATTATAATAACCACATTATACATTTATTTCCAGTTTATTACATTTACCATAGCATATGCACTGAAATGTGCAGAGAAAAATGTAAGGAACAAAACACAGTCTTACACGAGCTGAGGGCAGATTCACACACTTATTGCTAGGGACTGGACTTTTTGAAAATGCATATTTTGTGGGTTTATGGATATATTGCATATTCTGAACATCAGCATATTTTAGTAAATACATTTGAAACTAAGTATAATTTAAAACATCTTGAACAAAATTGGTTTTGCCTGCGTGTTGGACATCCCTTGTAAGCAACTTTCCTGAGCAAAAGGTAATTTTATAACAGTATCTTAAGCCTGGCTATTTCAAAACGGGAATGGGGTAGGACATTCCTTTCACCATCTCGACAGCCAGTAGCCCGGGGTTAGTTTTGTGAGAAGTTTCTTCAGTTACTGTGTTACTTTATTCTTAGTCTGCATATCCTTTACTCAAAATGCCTAAAGAGAAGAGCAGCAGAAAGTATTTATTAAAACATTGGGTGTCAGGTAATAGTGATTACTCAACTGATGGCGTTGTCGCCTATTGTCAAATATGCTCGAAGGAAGTGAAATGTGGAAAGAAATTTCAATTTGAACAACATGCAAAACCGACTGCACATATTACGGCAAAGGAGGAAAGAAAAGTGAATAGGATTGGATTATTAATAAATACTTTATTGCGCACAATGTGCATGAAAGTGGCTCTTACGAACCATCATTAATACAATTTTTTTTCGTTGTCACTGTAAATGCCTTTTTCCGAGGGGTGTCCATATATTCCTAATTTTCACAGAATTTCGTCAGAGACACCTCTCTGCACTTGCACGTCCTCACGTGGTATCTGTCGCAAGGACCCTTACAAAGCTTGCACCACGGCCGACTGAATGCGCTCGCGCAGCTCGTATTCAGTCGGCCGTGCTTGCACACGCATAGTTCGTCTGGTTGGTGATAGACGTCTCTCATGCAGATCCGGTGGTGGAAACCATGGACCGCAAAGCGCGTCAAGATATGTCTCAGCTCGTAGGATCCTTGCATCCAGTCCTGTGTATTCATAGCGTCCGTCGTATAAAATTCATGCCAAATGTCAATTCTCTTTGCTGTCATGAGACGCAAATACTCCCCAAATCCCGGTGTGTGCGACAGGAGCATCTGTAATCTAACTTCTTCCATGAAGGGTAGTTCCCCTGTTATGACATACACAAGCCACGAGGGCGTGAACTTGGATAGGCATAAGGCTCTTTTTAGATACATTGCCTTGATCCTTTCCAGCGTTGCCAGATGTATGTGCCTAAGATGTTTCCAAATAATTTCCAGGCCATACATCGCGACTGGTGCTATTTTTTAACCAAAAAAGTAGTATTGCCGTCTTCAGGGATAGGCTGCGTAGATGCTCGATGTCGCTCATAGCCGTCAGTGCAGCGTCCAGCCTCTCTCTCACGTGCATCGTAAACACGTTCCCAGATGTATGCATAGTCACCCCCAGGTACCGGAAATGGGAGATAGTAGTCAGGGGGGTGCCTTTGTAATGAAACGTCGCGGGCTTTCCTCCCCTTCTGAAGGACATAGTGACTGTCTTCGTCCCGTTCAAACTAATTTCGTTATCTTCGGCCCATACTGCTACATTGCTCACGGCGAATTGTGGGTCTTCTGCACTTATAGATCTCATTACCATATCGTCTGCGTACATATAAATTTTGACATTGGCTTATTGTTAAGTGCATATTTTTCAATTTTTAATGCATATTGTCTACATTTGTAGAGCATAATTGCATGCATATTTTAATCGGTTTTGGTGCATAAATGTCCGATCCCTACTTATTAATCCAGAACTTCCGGGCTGGAATCAGGGGGAGGGGGAATAATAATCAGACTTGGATTGGGTTCGCTCTGTACGGGAGTTAAAACGATCATGATGTGACCACGTAAGAGAGAGAGAGAAAAGAGTTGTCCGTGACCTTCTAACACTGCATTAACAATACAATTCTTGAGTAATTTCACATGTATTATGTAACACAAACAACCTGCGCGTGCACGAACATTACTCCCATGTCAAACCACAATAATTCTAAAGAACAAAGGAAATAGCTTCCGGCAACGTGATGATATTGTCAAGCTCAACGATCCACAAATTAAATCTCCCACGATCATCGCAACATCTGGCTAGGTCTAGGCTAAGAGAGGTACAGTATGTTATGAATTCCGGTCAAATGAATTAATGAATGAATGAATGCATTTTGTTAGCAACTGTTTAAATGAGAGAGTTGAACTTTTCTGGCGGATTTTATATCTTGATGATTTGTTATGGCCGATAAAGAGCTACAGATTGCCCGAAACATGTACGGAATTTTGTCATAAATGATTCACGGGGGAACGAATTTCGTCTAATTATTCACTAATGTGTTACCATGTCACGAAACCTGTATGTGTGTTTGAGTCTGCAGTCCTTTGACTGGTCTGATGCAGCTATCCATGCCTCCCTGTCCTGAACTAATGGTTTCATCTCTACATAGCTACCATATCCTACATCCGAGGCAATCTGTTTAACATATTCTAACCTTGGTCTATCCCTACACTTCTTGTCCTCGACCCTTCTTTCCATAACTAAGCTTGCTATTCCTGGGTGTCTTAGTATGTGTCCTACCAACCTATCTCTTCTCTTCATTAGCAGTCGCCAAAAACATCTCTCCTCTCCCACTCGTCTTAATACCGCTTCATTTGTACCTAGATCTACCCATCTGATCTTCATCATTGGCCTGTAACACCACATTTCAAACGTTTCTATTCCCCCCTTTTCCTGCTGCACCAACAGTCCAAGTTGCATTTCCATAAAGCGCCACGCTCCAGACAAAGGCTTTCAAAAATGACTTCCTAATATCTAAATCTATATTCGATTGCAACATATTCCTTTTCGCTTTCCTTGCCTGAGCCAACCTACTTTTTATATCCTGTTTGCTTCGTCCATCACTGGTTATTTTCCTTCATAAGTAACAAAAGTCTCCTAGTTCCTTTAGCGTTTCGCCTGCCAATTTGACGTCCACAGGGGTTTCTGATTTTTTCAACTGCAATCCAATATTTTTGTTGATTTCCAACATGAATTCTTTCCTCAAGGCAGAAAGAATCCATACCATTTAAAAGGGCATTTATATCCTCTGGTGAATCTATAAGCCCAGTGAAATTGAATGTCACTTGTAACCTTCGCGGCACGAAGCAAAATCTACTTCGGTAATTGTTGTGCAGTGGTCCATGATCAGTCTTTTATATCATATTTTGTCTTATAAGTAAAAGCTAATGTTTTAAAATAGTCGACGAAAAATGTGGCAACTACGCCGTTGGCAGTGTCTACAGCCCTTTTAACCCACGAGGAAACGCTGAAGACATCTGTTGTCCAGAGAAAAGAAGCCGACACTGAACCCTTATAACTACAGTAAAACCTGCCTAAACCGGTCCCTCTATATACCGGAAACCTGGACAAACGGAAAACAAAATTCGGAACGGAGGTATTTCCTATGTAAAATGACACTGTAAACCGGAAAACTGCCTAACGCGGAAACGGAAAGACATTCCGGAAATGTAGGCGTAAATAACCTGACTTAGACGGATTATCTTATCCATAATACGAAGCAATGGATCATCAGAATCATGGAAGAGATGTACGAAGGGTATGAGTGCCAGGTTCTACACGAAGGCAAATTAACAGAAAAGATACAGGTCAGTTCCGGAGTGAGACAGGGGTGTGTCCTTTCCCCCACTCGGTTCCTTTTGGTCCTGGATAGTGTGATGAAGAAGGTAATGGGAGGACGGAAGAGGGGTATTCAATGGGGTATAAATGACAGGCTTGAAGATCTGGATTTCGCGGACGACATTTGTCTTATGGCACAACGGTACCGAAACATAGAAAATAAGCTGGGGAGGTTGCAGAGAGAAGCAGAACGTGCAGGACTGATGATCAACACCAACAAGACCAAAGAGATGAGTATAAATTCTGACGTCACGACTAGCTTGACAGTCAACGGAAAGGAAATTGAGCGAGTTGAGTCCTTCCTCTACCTTGGGAGTATAGTCACAAATGATGGGGGAGCAGAGGAAGATGTTCGAAGCCGTATCAGGAAGGCAAATGGTGCCTTTGTCCAGCTCTACCCCATCTGGAGAAATAGAAACATTTCCAGGAAGACCAAGCTCCGCCTTTTCAATAGCAACGTAAAGTCGATTCTTCTCTATGGCTGTGAAACATGGAAAGGCACAAAACCGATCAACAACCAGCTACAGGTGTTCATTAACAGATGTCTGCGTCGCATCATGAATGTGAGGTGGCCGGACATAATCTCAAATGAAGATCTTTGGACCATCACCAATCAACAACCGATTAGCATCCAGATCAAGGTGAGGAAATAGCGCTGGATTGGTCACACACTAAGGAAGCCGGGCGGAGCTGTTGAGAGGGCGGCGCTAGACTGGAATTCTCAAAGCGCCAGGAAGCGAGGTCGACCTGAGAAGACCTGTAAGAGGACTATCGAAAATGAAATTGCAGAGGTGGACAAGAACTGGAGTCAAGTGAAGAGAATGGCCAGGAACCGTACTGCATGGAGAAATTTCGCCAAGGCCCTATGCTCCGGAAGGAGCGACAGGAGTTAAGTATAATACAAAGCTATGTACTAGATTTTGAGCGCGACTGTACTTGCACCAAAGTCCTACGAACCATTAACTCTAATTTTTCCTCAAGGATGCAGCAGGTTTGCTACATTTCACAACATCTGTACCATTACTTCCTCCAACCCTCAGTTTCCTTGTGGCAAATGAGAGTTTAAGTACGAGTAGAAGAAAACACTGGAGCAATCTTTAAAGGAAGGTGTTCTTCTTACTGTGCACTGCATTTATTTACGTACTCTAATTCAGTGACAATGACCTCTAAACATAAGACACTTACACTGGAGGAGAAAATTAAAGTTATTGAAGAACACGAGAAATACAAACGTCCGGCAAAACAATTGTGCTAAAGCGGGAAAAATTATTTCATAGTAATCCTAAGCGATAATAGGGTATTCCTTTGGGGTGTATTTTGTCTTATTAAAACTCAACCCTTTGTAAAACGGAAACCTGCGTTCCGCTTTAGGCAGGTTTACTGTAGTTGGGCGGGTCTGAGCGGCAAGAATTCGTAGATGAAGAAAGGCTTTCAAATGGGTATCCTTTGGGCGACTGAACTTTACCAACAAATGTAATTCAGGTTTGATATACCAGAACAGTATCGCTGACATACAAGTGAAGCAAGAGGTGTCAATTGGAAGAATTGCACGGGGCTTACTTACCTCCCACGGTGTGGTCCGCACTACAAACATGAGCCACTGTTGCCCAGAAGTGCAGGCCATGATATGCATTTCAATTTTATTTTTTGCTGAACGGGAAAATATTATTGATTCTTGTTAAGTAAAGTGGCCTGAATCCATATGTGTTCAGATTTTCAGTATCACGTTAGGAGGCGGCTTCGGTGGTAGTTGGTAGCATGCTGAGCTTCTATGCCCAAGATCGCGGGTTCGAACCCAGCCGAAGTCGTCGGATTTTTAAGAGCGTTAAAAATCCCTCAGTATGCCTTCCTTCGGAGGGGAAGTAAAGCCGGCGGTCCCATGTCACAGATTTATGGCATGTTGAAGAACCTTCCACTAATTACACCTGTGTGAAGCTAAATTATATAGGCTATAGGTTAAACATTCGACAAACGCTCTTAGGTTCCGACGTTCGTCACCCGGAGCCGACTGCGGTAATCAAGTTCTGAACTAGTAGTTGTTGACGGTGGAGTTTGGTGGCAAAAGTAGGAACTACTTGAAAAAATTCAATGTCTGCAGTCCTCACATGAATTGAAAACAGATAACACACACTAATACAGTCATCACAATTAACACCGGTTATCAGACAGATTCTACACACACCCACAGTACACGGGGCTGCCGCGTTGTGGCAGCCCCTAAACTGAGGAACCAACCAACCACGTCAGGTTTTTTATTTATTTTTTATTTTGAAAAGAAAGAAAAATTGGCAACGTTCATCAAGTGCCAGAGAGAAACTATACAGGAGAATGGGTTATAAAATGCAGCTGTTGGAGATCGAATTCTAAAAATGGAAAGAGAATATGGATTAACAAAAAATATCTATAACAAGAACTGCATCTCATGGAATACCAAAATAAGGCATTATAACACGGTCGTAAAAACGGAATGTCCCTTTGCCAGTGAATGCCTCTCGATGAGCCTAGAAAATCTACAAGTCTTGGAAAGGAGAATTCAAAGAAAAATCATGGGTGCAGTGCGGACTGAAGACGGATGGAAACTGCGAAGCAAAAGAGAAGTCTACCAGAGCGGAAGAGGAGGCTGACATTCTTCGGACATCTATACAGAATGCACAAACATCGATTAACAAAACAAATATTCGAGTATATCTGGAGGAAGAAGGCCATTCCAACGTGGACTAAGTTAGGAAAGATTTAGAAAAGTTGAACATCACGGAGTCTCAGATGCTAGAAAGAAGTGAAGTTAAGAGTAAAGTGAAAAATCTGGAAGACTTCCAAGCTGAAGGAAGTCCTAAGAGAAGTGGACGAACTTGGACAGAAGATCAAAGGAAATACGCCAGTGAACGCATGAAGGAATATTGGAGACAGAGAAAACTCCAAGCAAAGGAGAAGAAATAAAGTTGTTGCGTGATCCTAAGTGGTCAATTCGCATGATAATAATAATAATAATAATAATAATACAATATACCTGAAATGACTACTTAGGTATTGAGGGATGTAGAATCCAAGTCTATATCCAGATTTTCTCTATCGTGCTCCGTTTTGTCATTTTCTTTAGAAATAAGAACGAAAAATTTCAACACGAATTTCAATAACGTCAAATTAGGCAATTCTTTTTAAAAACGTGTTTTAACACCGCAATATAAAATTCAGGTGTATAAATTTAACTATAAAACCTGGAATTATACATTAATACAAAGTACTTCCAGCCATTCAGATGTTCAATTTACCTGCTTTGGCGGTGCAGTGCAACAGGAAGTAATTTTATGACACCACTTAACCTCCTCATATCCCCTACAAAAGAACAACATATTTTCTGAACACTTATCTATTTACTGCGCTAGGTATATGACACACACAATGAATACACAAGAGACCTACCAGTTTCAAGGAATGGCATTCATACAAATGTAGAAATACATTGACTTTTATTTTGAAGTTTCCTTGCGATATTAAGCCAGAAAGAAATAATTATGGGGATATTTTGATCAAAATTTTTAATTTGTATTATAAGATTTTAGTGATTACATTATGTGTAAATGAACAAATTTAACGCAATAATAATAGTATTTTTGATGTAAAAATATATGTTAATTTCAGCATTTAAGACATTTTCGTGAATTTAAAAAAGTTTTTTTTAATTATTCTTTCTTTTTTATGGACCTAGATATGATGAAAGGAAACTCGCAAATCTATAATATCCCAACATTGTAGGCATTAAAAGTGCCTCAGTGGCTTAGGCGGCAGCACGCCGGCCTCTCACCGCTGAGTCCGTGGTTTAAATCCCGGTCACTCTATGTGAGATTTGTGCTGGACAAAGCGGAGGCAGACAGGGTTTTCTCCGGGTACTACGGAGCAACACTCTCCACTGTCATTCCATTTGATATTCATTTAATCATTACCCTAGGGGAATGCGACAGGCTTCGGCAGCTGGCACAGTTCATATCCTGGCCGCTAGATGGAAGGGAGAGGCTTCATTCATTCCATTCCCTGGGTTGACCGGAAGCAGGGTGTGGATTTTGTAGGCATTACAAAAAAGGCAACAAAAAAAATTAAGATATGGTGGTATTAGGGTGCTTGAGCTGGCTCTGTTTTAAACACAGCAGCTACCCTTGCTCAAAATACACATATCCATGTAATCGTACTAAAATTTAAACATTTACTGACTTAGGAGGGTCAAGGTAAGGGCAACATACGAAATTAAGGAGACTAATGTTTATTTTTATGGCAATTTATTTTTAAATATTAGTTTTACAAAACTGCTTGCTGTCATCTTACTGCCAAGAATAACTGACGGCATCTGAGAGTCGGTTCCAATCACTCAATACGAAGCACACACTTACGAATGGTGGCTACTGTTGGGCAAGGTACTGCTCGAGTCTAAGCTGCGTGAACCTGAGAGGAATGTGCATCGCGGACTATGAGAAATTGTGTTGACGAGTGATGAGGTTTCTCGGTCCGTGCATAGTACCGAACCAAATATATTGGTCGGTGACTCACTGACTTATTCGTAACACCACATTGGTTTCAGAAAAGACCCTATGTTAGCAGTATTGGAATATACGAGTATGTCAGGTAACACGGCGGGCTGTCGACAGGCTTCTTAATTCTCGCCTGCTCCTACTCTGCCCCTGCCCCTCATCCCGCAAGTTCACAGAGCTTGGAACCGAGCAGTACGCCGGAAGTCGATGAGCATGTAAATTAGTATGAATGCGCGGCATACTGACCTTACTTTAAGAAGTATCCATTGTAGATACCAACAAATTGACCTTCACTCTGGCCTGGCCTCTCGTGCCTCACGCCAAGCACGCCCCCCAGTGAGGTCAAATACAGAGCATAGCCGACCGTGACACAACTCACCATTTAATAACTATAAATTCTAGGACTAGGTTGATATTAGTAAGATTAAGAATATTCCAATATTTGGTATGAATTGAAGGGTTCGTTTTGAAAATAATGCAAAAAATAAGAATGTTGATCATCAAAATCTCCCAGGTGTAACAGTTCTTTTTATTTCGCGATCGATGTTTTTCAGACTTACAAAAATGTTCATCAATGATTTATGTTGCTGCGAAGCCATCCTTGATCAAAAACTTCTTCATTATAGTTATGATGAAGGATTGATTTATAAATTGTAGTTTTTTTTAATCTTCTATGTTAAAGAAGATATTTTTTCAGTACACAGTATAAAGGTTACCAAAAAATGCAATTTTCCATGGACTGTAGCGTTGTAATGCAAACATTTATCAACCATTTTAAAAGTAAATAGGCCCACTACAAGTTATGAAAACTATGTTGTTTAATTGATTAGAGGGACGTTGACATCGTGTACTTGGGTGTGTGTGCATAATATTGTCTGATAACGTGTGTTATTGAGAAGGCTGTAGTAGCGTGTGTATTTCTAATTCAGTCGAGGAGTGGGAAGGAGACGGCCGTGGCCTTAAGTTAGGAGCCTTCCCTGCATTTGCCTGGAGTAGCAATGGGGAAACCAAGGGAAACCAATTCTAGGTTGACTGGGGTAAGAATCGAACACACCTCTTCTTCACAATTTTGCCTCGCGAGGCTGAGTGTACCCCGTTCCAGCTCTGAGACCAAAATTAAAATATCTTGACAGAGTAGGGATTCAAACCCGGATTCCCGGAGCGACAGCCAAGATGATGATGATGATGATGATGATGATGATAATTGTTGTTTTAAGGGGCCTAACGTCTAGGTTATCGCCCCCTAATGGTTCGGGTGATAGTGAAAGATTAGATGAGATTGAAAACTATAACTAATACTAACAACAGACTAACATACTAGAAGAAGAAATAGTAAACAAATAAATGATAAGGGAAATAAAGGACAGGAAGAAAAGAAATGCCCTCAACCCTCGAAGAATGACGATTGAGGAACATGGAAGGAAGGAGAGCCATGAAAGGCAGATAGGAGAGGGGAAAGAGGAGAGGGCCCATCCCAAAGTCAGAGGAAAAGGGGGACAAAACGGACCCAGCTCAGGAATCCCTCGGGGTCGCCAACTCCCAAACTCACCAGCCGTGAGCCCTTGAGGGTGTAGCACTATCCAGGGTGCACCAAAAGTGGTAGGGCTACACACACCCTGCCTCCTTGAGGGCCTTGTGCAGAAGGCAGGAGATAACATGAAAAGAAAAAGAAGGCTAACCCCTCGAAGAATGAGGGTATCAGGAAAGATGAGACATGGGCCAATTAAGGCGGTCAAGTGAAATACTCCCTAGGCGTCGGATACACCAATACCGTCGAGGTCGGAAGAGAACAAGAGTTGACCAAGAGAGGTCGACAGGAAAGAAGACGGAGAGGAACCCGGCACAAGTAAGTGGAAGCAATGCCGGACTCAGCAGGAGTCCCATAGTCTCCAACACACGACCCACAAGTTGCGAGCCCCTGGGGGAACAGCCAAGAATGCTAGCCGCTACACCATGAGGTGGTCCATTACTAATTATTCAAAGTCCCTTTTGAGAAAGAAACATATTTTTATTCTGTTGGTATAAGAATCTAGCAACTGTAGATTAGTAACGCGATAGTTTTTAAGCAAATATAAGTTAGTCTATCTATACGATATTACATTACCTCAAGATTTTTCTATTTCTTTTCTAAAAGATTCAACGCACGCACTCCTATATAATGTTTGGTGATCCATACCTTTTATATTCTGCCTTTTTTTTTTTGGTCTGCTCTATATGATCCTTTTTGATAGTTCTTTTCAGTAGGTATATTTTAATGACTGGTGAGAGAATTCTCATCCAAATGTCATACTTTTCTTACCCGTGGTGCACCCTGCTGTAAACCGACGAGGCTCTGGCGCCCGAATAACTCCCAAGATAAGGAGTTCTTTACCATGCCAATTATCTTCTTTGAGGGCAGATAAGCAAGGTGAGGAAAAGGGCACCCATGTCCTTGGGATGAGAAATCTTCCCTAAAGGCGGATGATCCAGCAGATGGACAACGGCATAGGACCAGGTCCAATAGGTGTGGGTGTTAGGTGAGACTCTATGAGCCGTGGTGAAGGCAACTCGCCTAGAAGAAGGTCACTTTGATAACAGCACCTTAGATGGCATCCCCATCACTGAGCTCGGACTCGGAAAGCTGAACCTACGAGTCTTAAATTACGAGATCCAAGGAAAATATCAGACAGATCAAATGGTTGACGACAATGGAATGATGCAATGTTTATATTTGATGTGTGTGTTACGTTTCTTTGCTTTCAGTCATGGGCCTAAATGGCCTGCTAGGTACAATAAATGATGATAATGATGATGATGAAATATAAGTTGGTAGCAATGCCCCCAATAGATTTCCGGGTCAACCTTAGCGCTCTCCTTCCCTTGTAGGGAGAGCTGAGTATGAGTGAATCAAAGCATAAAAATGAGGAATCCTACTACTTGTAGCGTCACGGCACAGACATGGCTGACGGGACAGGATAGGTCAAGCTTATTAAGCAATTTAGCGAGGGAGCACGTTCAATTCTCGGTGTAATGACTCACCCACTGACGGGAAGCGATACGCTGGGATGAGTAACAGTTGCACGAACAAGTATGTCATCCAACGTTTGTTTACATGTAATTGAAGCCAAGGTAGCTGTGCGAATTAAAGGATTAGTCATGGTCTAATGACAGACGAAGAAAACTGAACATCTTAGCTGTTTCATTTTGAGTTGTTGTTAAACAATGGGATTCTGGGGGAGTTTTAATCAGCATGACCTGCTCGGATGTATCCTAGAGGTATGTAGGCCTAAACAAGAAAGTCAGATATAGAAAGAGAGAGAAAGGACGTTGGAGAGAACAAGAAAGAAAGAAAGAAAGAAAGAAAGAAAGAAAAAGTTGTAGAGAAAAAGAAATAGAGAAAGAAATAATAAAATAAAAGAAAGAGACAGAGAGAAAGATGAAGACGAAAAGTAAAGAAAGATAGAGGGAAAGAAATAAAGAGAGAAAGACAAATATAAATAATTAAATGAAACATGGAGCTTCCGTGGCTTAGGCGGCAACACGCCGGCCTCTCACCACTGGGTCCATGGTTCAAATCCCGGTCACTCCATGTGAGATTTGTGCTGGGTAAAGCGGAGACAGACAGGGTTTTCTCCGAGTACTCCGGATTTCCCTGTCACAATTTCATTCCAGCAACACTCTCCACTATCATTTCATCTGTCATTCATTTAATCATTGCCCCAGGGGAGTGCGACAGGCTCTGGCAGCCGGCACAGTTCATACCCTCACCGCTAGATGGGGGCTTCATTCCATTCCCTGACCCGGTCGGTCGACTGGAAGCAGGCTGTGGATTTCCATTTTTCAAATGAAACATACGAAAAACAAAGAGAGAGAGAATAAAACAAAGAAAGATCGAAAGGATGAAACAAAGAGAGGAAGGATACATGAGAGAAAGAAAGAAAGAAGTACCTGCTCTTTCGTTTGAGGGGCTTTTGAATATAGTGGTCAAATAGTCCCGCGTACTTGGGTGTGAGTATGAATGTATATAATGTGTCTGATAACCTGTGTTATTGTGGTGTCTTTATGAGTATATGTGTAGTTGTAATTCAGGTTAGGGTTGGGAAAGAGGCGGCCGTGGCCTTATTTTAGAAACCATCCCGGCATTTGCCTGGAATACAAGTGGGGGGAAAACAACTCCCAGGATGGTCGAGGTGAGATTCTAACCCTCCTCTTCCCAGTTATAACGAGATTGGGAAGACCCCGTTCCAAACTTCGACTACAGTAGAATTAGAATCGAACCCAGTGCAATACAAGAGTATGGGAGACTCATGTCTTTTTAAAAGGAAGGCATAAATTCGATTTTATTCCAGTGTTATGCAATTAGATGGCGCGCGTTGAACAAGTCCCTACATTCCAACCTGTATCAAGGGAAGGCGACCTTCACGTTTCAATACGGAAGTTGACGCTAGTGACAAGCGCAGCCTTATTACTTTCCCACGCTTCCCACAATGTGTTCAGCCATAGAGATAACAGAATACGTGTCCACACCAGGATATTTTACCTTCAGGGTAAGTAGGGGGAAGAGATTCAACGCGTAACATAGCTAGGTTTTACAATGGAGGACCTCATTTAATCATCTTAGTTCAAAACAAACCCAGTCACAGGAATGTAATGCAAACTTTTGTAGTCCGTCACTCCACGCTCACTGAGGAGCCTTGGCCTACTAAGCGACCGCTGCCAAGCAATTTCGCCTGCAATTGCGGGGTGGCGCGTTACCGTGGCCAACCCAACGAATCCCCTCGGCCCTTGACCAGCGCCACCGCTCAGATCAGACAGCTAATCAATTGTCCTCACGAGGCTGAGTATACCCGTTCCAGTCCTCGCGTCAGTTCTAAAATCTGACGGGAATCAAATCCGGGAGCCTTCCTTGTATTCGGGTGACGGCAGATTTATTCAAAGGTCTCGAAACTAGAGTTTAAATAATTGAAAATAAATAATAACTCGTTATTGTGCGTTATAATCAGTAGCACCCCCCCCCCCCCCCCCAATAGATTGAGGCTTTGCCCACCCCTACTGTCTCATAGATTGTGGCTTTGCCTACCCGTCCCTTACTGCCTCATTTAAGGTAAATTGATAACTAAACAATTAGGACATTCAGGGAATATTAAGTTTAATTTTCATAGTCTACAAAACGTATGCTTTTCAGTCGGTCAACACGACTGTACACTGAAAAAGTAAAAATAAAAAAAACACAATATTAATAAATTCGCTTGGATGACTAGAGAACAGTGTGATGGCAAAAGCCTCAATAAAGAGGACAGTAAAGGTGGCCTTTCGATGCATTTGTCCTATGTAACGACATCATTGGAAATATGAATAGACTAACATGTATTTGGAATTGGCATTGAATGTCACACTTTAACTGGAGGTAAGTTACCCAGAAGTAAGTCTCTTGGCCTTCAAGGAACATTGGGTACACGTATGAATAATGAATACATGTTGCTAATAATGTAGTTAACATACAGTAGTTAGCAATTAGTTGCGTTCACAGCACGGGTCTGGAAGGTTTATACTTGTGTGGCTTTCTTATTACATTTTACCGCACACGACATACACCCAACAGATTGCAAAGACACCAAGTAACTGTAACTATAATTGGCGGGAACTGTGTTCAAAACAAGGTTACGTTTCATGGACATATAAAGGTACGCTAGCAACCCTGTGGCCAAGGAAGTTGGACACGAGGACCCGTTGAGTGAGACTTTGCTCACGCCCACGACCACATAGATTGAGGATTTGACCTCCTCGTCTGCCTAATAAATTGCTTTGGCTACCCTACTGTCTCGTGGATTGAAACTTTGCTCACCCCCACTGCCTTATAGATTGAGACTTTGCCTGCCCTACTGCCACATGGATTGAGGCTTTGCCCACCCCTACCGCCACATAGACCGAGGCTTTGCCTACCCTCACTGCCCCATGGATTGCGGCTTTGCCCACCCCTACTGCCATATAGATTGAGGCTTTGCCTAGCCCACTCCTTCATGGATTGAGAATTTGCTTGCCCGCACTGCCTTATAGATTGAGGCTTTGCCTACCCCTACCCCCCACCCGGGCTCATGGATTGAGAATTTGCTTGCCCCCACTGCCTACGTTCCATTTCCTCTTTACACTGTCAAGCATTGAATGTGGTAAGATGGGCTGAAAGATTAACCTAAAGGTAAAGTGTTTACCAGGCTGTAACACGCGCATGCTAATGAAAGTAGTTCAGATTATTAACTTTCCCTCCAGCGAAGCGTGAAGGTACTCCTTTTAACCCGTCAGCTACCGTCGTATACAAATACAGGTCGGATCCCTGACACTGTCATAGACCACTATGTCAGTGGCTGTCAAATTGCTCTATGGACTGGACTCTGTCTCTTGAGGGAAGGATTCATGTTGAAAACGAAACGATAAAACAAGTGACAGCAGAGAACAATATCTCGCCCAACACGGTTGATCAGATACTGCCAAATAAACAGTACAACGCCTGTAATCAGTCTCCTTTGGGACTGAGGGTTTGGTCGGAACGCAAAAAAAGGACGGATTATCAGCAAGTACAGAAAAATACAAATTTACATTAAAATAAAGAATCTCTGAACTCAAGATATCGGGATTCCTTTCCTTCTTTCTTGGTAGAGCCACGTCCACAATGCGTTGTAAAGCAGTTCAAGTTTAGGTTTTATCAATGTATTGTGATTCATTAGAGCGTTTTCACCATCTATCGTCAGTGTACATGATTCAATGTATTTCCAGCTTGCCACGGTGGGCGAGTGGGTATCGTGTCGGACTGCCAACCCCCAAGCTTGCAGGTTCGCTCCTGGCCAGGGTAAGTGATATTTTTTTAAGGCGACAAAAATCACAACACGCATGTCATACGTTGTTGGCGTGTTCAAGGACCCATTAGAATTCAGTAGGCCGTGTTCATAATGGCAAAATTAATCTCGGGATTTTCCACGAATACAAAAGTTCCTCCTTTCTCTACTAGAAAGCGCTATAGTGGCAAGGAGCTTAGATTTAACATACTTGACTTTCATAGCGCTCCAAGGAACAACAAAATCCGACATACAAGCTGCCCTCTGGGCGTCCAATAACAAAGCTTGCACCCGGCACTCGAGGCCATACGATATTATTATTATTATTATTATTATTATTATTATTATTATGTCTTTCCGATTTCTTCTCCAATCTTTAACTGTCGTAAAGCCTACATTGAGTTCCTTGGCAAATTTTTGGAGTGATTCCCCTTTGTCCAGTCCTTGTAGCACTGCTAATTATTCATTCCATGAAAGAGTAACGTGTCTACGTTTCACTCCTGAGATGTTGAAAAAACACACATTACTATACCCTACAGTACACACAATGTACAGTATCGGTACTGTAACATACAGAGAAGAACAATGTCGTAAAACTTCACAGTGCAGAATGTACGGTACAAAACACGGACAACAGGAACGTTACGAGAGATGGCGGAGCACTTACACTGACAAGCGATAACAACAATGGCGCAACGGGTAATGTGTCCGCGCTACGAGTCGGGGCAAGTTCGGCTCGAGCACGGTCGGATCAACCGGAGCGACGGAACAGCCGAGGGCGGACAAGAGGGGTTCTACTGTATATTATATGAATTGCAGCCTCAGCACGGTATTTTAATTGAACGCCCGTGGGCTCCCAGCAAGTTCGATTTCATGTAGTTCCAACTTTGGCTACCAGATGCCACTGTCACTGACACCTAGCGGCGAACGTTGGAGCTTGATAGAGCGTTTCTAACCAACAAAATATGACCTACAAATTTGGTTACACACTGCCTATTGCAACATGACATAAATCAATGACAAATAATGACTGGCAAATAAACGGAAGAAAAAAAACCTTTCGGCACGCCGGAAGGCGGAGGTAGATTTTACTGGGCAAAGAAAAATATTTCGAATTCGCTAAATTTGCAAATTGTTGTATACCTACAAGAGCTCCACATGCTTGGCAAACGAGAAACCCAATCACCTTATAATTCCGAAATCATTTTGCTCATCCCTTGGCGTAAGGGTGGGTCATATCAACAATTCTTTCAGACAGAAGTTTTAGGTAACTTTTAGAGGACTATTGATCATTTTAAACAGTCTTCATATTGTGCCTAGGGTGATATGATTCCTAGTTGGGGAACCACGGAAAACCACTTCCAGGATGGCAGAGGTGGGAATAGAACACTTCTCTTCACAGTTTTGCCTCTCGAGGCTGAGTGTATCCCGTTCAAACTCTCGGATCAGATTTACTGTAAATGTCTTGGCAGGGCCGAGATATCGAACCTGGACATCCGAGGCGACACGCAAGAATGCTAGTTACTACAACAAGAGGTCGGCCCGGTATTTCTGGATTTGGGGATGAGAAAAGGTCAAAGGTGGCAAAGGATTTTAGCTTTACAGCCAAATGCTCTTTCTTACGCTAACCTCATCCGAAGAAGGAAGGAGGGGTTGAAATAAATTTGTAGTTTAACGTGACCGTTAATCTCGCGATCATAAACCATGGGAGCTACTTTTGACGTCACCTGATCAAGGAATGCAATGAGACAAAATTGATAAGAGCAAAGTTTGTAGACAAGTCAGATATAAACAGAATAGAAAGTGAAAATGAATATCACACTTTAATACACGTACTAAAAAGGGACTGGAGGAAGGCAGGAACATTAGCGAATTTTTTAAAATATACTAGCGGACCCATGCGATAACTCTCGCATACTGAGTTGTGTGCCTCTATGTGTACAGACTACCCGCACGGCTCTAGTGCTATGCGGGCTGTACGCAATACAGTTCTCCCAGGGGCTATCGTCTTGTTTATTTGTTTAAATGCACTTTATAAACAAATAAATATATTTCCGTTGACTTTTCAAGAAATGCAAGATTTTTCCTGTAGCCTACTTTTGAGACGATTTGGAAGCTTTTGGTACAAACCACACCTTTTAACTCCCTATGGTTTGGGAGCTTGAGTTTTGTGAAACATACACCTTAGCGTATTATTATTATTATTATTAATATTAGTAATCTTGATTGGTCACATTGGACCACTTGAGTCGTTCCACAATCACTTCTTCTTTGAAGGTAGTACTGCTTGGTACTTGCGCTCTTTCCAGTACTTTTTCATTCTATCAGATCGGGATTTTCTCAACTAATCTGAAATCTCAATAGGCTTTCTATGTGTCATTTCTGCAGAAAATTTGTGAGTTTTAAGAATGGTGTTATTTTTTGTTAATAAGATTATGTCAGGGGAATGTGGGATAGGAAAGCGACAGATTAGAAACACAACAAAGATGCATGTGAAACAAGACGTATACGGGTACAAGAGATGGTATCCTAAACTACAGTATAAAACTTAGTTTAAGTCTAAGATAGCCTCTCTGTATCAATTAGGATCAGATTAAGTTAGTACATAATTAATAGCCATTATTAGTGTTTTGATAATTGTTTATAACATTTAATACAATGTAAATTAGCTGTAGGTTTGTGACATTTTTAAATTTTATGTTGCGATGTATTAATCTTACGGAGAAGGATTTTTGTATTAGGCTATTGGGGAATCGCTGTAAACACTGTAATAATCACACGTAACAGGCGATGGTTGGAATAAATAATACTCTCGTCCAAATCTCGGGTGATCCGAGATTTGGAGCAGAGGGTATTCTATTCTACTCGCAATTTAACCAACCAAACGCAATACAACTTGGTACAGTATATCTAACTTCGTTCAATTGTTTACATAACCTCAAGATGGCGGCTGTGCGAAGTATTTCATCGGCATTCTATATCTCTAAAACTATTAGCGATATCACCCTGAAATTTTGAAAGGAGATAAAGGGCACTACTGGAAGTTCATCTATAAGACTTTCAAAAACCGGTTAACTACAAAACGAACATGGCGGCCAAGCGAATTTGAAAATTTTAAATAGACCTTTCTCACGATTTAATGTTCCAAACGCAATGAAACTTGGTACAGGAAATGTTTATATACATTGTAATGCACTGGTATGTAATTTAGTTCAATTGTTTACATAACCTCAAGATGACGGCTGTGCGAATTTTAAAATTAAGTTTTTATTTCTTGTGTCGTAATCATGCGATCGAAGTGAAAGTTTGAATAATGAACCTACGCAATAATTTTCCTTTAATGGTACATGACTCTATGGCCTATACAGTACATTTAACAATCCAACATGGCGAACATCCGAAATATTTAGACGGCTCTGAATACCTACGAATCTATTATAGCAATTAAACTGAATTTTTTATGTTCATAGGGGCTATGAACTTAAGTTCACCTATAGGACCTTATATAACCTGGTGATCAAAAAACCACATGGCGGCGACGCGAAGTATAAATATTCACATGGACGTTTCTCGCAATTTAACCATCCGAGTGCAGTGAAACTTGGTACAGTAAATCCTTATACGAATGTTAATCTACTGGCATCTAATTTATTTCAATTATTTCCATAACCACAAGATGGCAGCTGTGCGAAATTTTAAAATCTCCTTGTTACTTCTTGTGTCCTAA
This sequence comes from Meconema thalassinum, assembly GCA_946902985.2. Classification (NCBI taxonomy): domain Eukaryota; kingdom Metazoa; phylum Arthropoda; class Insecta; order Orthoptera; family Tettigoniidae; genus Meconema; species Meconema thalassinum. The sequence continues at coordinate 46,156,190 of OX336399.1, read as the reverse complement.
TCATGCGATTGAAGTTTGAATGCTACACGTACACAGTAATCTTCATGTAACAGTGCTTAACTCTAGGACTTACATATATAAAATCCAACATGGCGACCATCCGAAATATTTAGTCGGTTCTCAATATCTACGAATCTATTACAGCAATCAAACTGAAATTTTGAATGTTGATGGTGGCAGTTAACATAAGTAGGATATAAGAAAATAGGCTGTATAGTTCTTCACGGAACTACTTGTTTAATTCAAGGAAGGACTGCAACTTTGAATTTATTAAATCGCTCCTACTTTTGCCGCCAAACGCCACCGTCAACGACTACTAGGCCTAGTTCAGAACTTAGCTACTAGACGCCACCGCAGTCGGCTCTTGGCAACGAACGTAGGAACCTAAGAGTGTTGTTTACATTCTTAACCTATACAGGTGTAATTAGTGGAAGGTTATTTAACATGCCATAAATCTATGACATGGGACCGCCGGCTTTACTTCCCCTCCGAAGGAAGGCATACTGAGGGATTTTTAACGCTCTTAAGAAATCCGACGGCTTCGGCCGGGTTTGAACCCGCTATCTTGGGCATAGAAGCTCAGCACCAAGGATGTTGCTGATAACTTGTAAAAATCTCAAGTTTCTAGTTGTCATGATTATCTAATAACAAAGCTTTTATTAAGCAGTTGCACTGTTGGCTAATCTACACTATCCGGTTCCCTTAACAGAGATTGGAACTCGATCCGCCTTGGTGATAGGCAAGCACTTGGTGTCCGAGGAGGGGGGCAATGGGTTGGAAAGAAGCGGCCGTGGCAGACGAGAAATAATTTCAAGGACATCCGACGGTGGGGTTTGAGCCCATTCGTCTGCCCGAATGTCAGGCCTTCCACCTTAGCGCGCTTAGCCACACTGGTTGAGTACGAAAAGAAAAGAAACCCCAAACAAAAATATTTAATAAAAGTAACTAAAAATAATGCATGCAAATAAAATAAATAAAACGTACTCATGTGAACAGTTGATGTGAGAAATGGGTGATTGAGGGTCGGCCAGGGAGAGATCCTGCAGGGTGATGTGACAACTGGAGAAACGAACTTGCTGCCCATCGGCGTCCTCTTTGTACCAGTCCGAGTGGTGGATGTGGGCGTTCCGCAGCCTGGAGCTCTCTCGTAACTCCACCACCAGGTCTTCGATGAGGGGTGCCTCCCTCTCGGAGCCAAGCGAGCTGCTAGGGGAAGTGGTCTCTACAGCAGGAACTCGCTCGGACCCCTGGGGTAGCCCCTTGCTGCCTGGAGTCGCACCTTGCTCACCGCGGTCCGCTGCTGCTGCTTCCTTCCGCGACAACACAGCAGCTTTTTCACCACGCACTGTTTCATCACCATTCACGTAACCACTTACAGGTGGCGAGTTCTCTTCGTGTCTGGACACTAGTATAGGTGCACTGGGTGGTGTTATCACCCCTTTTTGTCGAACACTGAGAGGAGGCGAGCTATCTTTATGCCTGGACACTACTACAGGTGCATTGGGTGGCGTTTTTACCCCTTCTTGTCGAACACTGAAGGGTGGCGAGTTCTCTTCGTTTCTGGACACTAGTATAGGTGCACTGGGTGGTGTTATCACCCCTTTTTGTCGAACACTGAGGGGTGGCGAGCTATCTTTATGCCTGGACACTACTAAAGGTGCACTGGGTGGTGTTTTTACCCCATCTTGTCGAACACTGAGGGGTGGCGAGTTCTCTTCGTTTCTGGACACTAGTATAGGTGCACTGGGTGGTGTTATCACCCCTTTTTGTCGAACACTGAGGGGTGGCGAGCTATCTTTATGCCTGGACACTACTAAAGGTGCATTGGGTGGTGTTTTTACCCCTTCTTGTCGAACACTAAGGGGTGGAGAGTTCTCTTTGTGCCTGGACTCGTCCAAGGGAGCAACGTGTGGCTTTGCCAACCCTTCTTGTCGAACACTTAAGGGTGGTGAGGTTGATATATGCGTAGATTCAAAGAAAGAAGCACTGAGAGGTGTTGCAAACTCTTCTTGTCGAACACTCAGGGGTGATGATGAATTTCCTGTATGTCTTGACTCAACTAAACGATGACTGGGAGGAGTTATCAACTGTTCTTGTCGACCAACATTGGCCGGCGAGTTTTCTTTATGCGTAGATTCAAATAGAGGAACACTCAGAGGCGGTGAATTTTCTTTATGTCTTGACTCGACTAAAGGATGACTAAGGGGTGTTACCAACTGTTCTTGTCGAACACTAAGGGGTGATAAGGTTCCTTTATGTCTGGCCTCGACCAATGAAGCACTGGGTGGTGTTACAAATCCTTCTTGCGTAACACCAAGGGGTGGTGCATTTTCTTTGTGTCTAGTAACTAGTGAAGCGGTTCGAACAACTGTATGGGTTTGTGGTACACTTTTACCAGTCTCTGAAGAGGCTACATCCTCCACTACAACAGATGGAGCTTTATCTTCACTTAATGACACCGTGTCAACATGTTTAGTGACCTGCGGTGGCTCATGTGGTTTTAAAGTCCGCACAGCTACGGGAGGAGAATGCTTCTTCCTGATTAACACATCATCAGTATGCCTGTCAGATGCAGGAGGACGCGCGGTAAGAGGGGATGGCTTCTCCTTCCTGTTAACCACGGGTGAAGTTTTGTTACTGTCCAGCACCATGCATTCGGCACGTCTTTTAAATAAAGGGGATGCCTTGTTTCCCTCCATATGTCTTGGTAATAAGGGCGGCGGTAGGACACTGTTCTCCTTCCCCAAAAACATCATTTCGGTTGGTTTTGCAGCTATCGGTGGCGGTAGAATGTTTTCCTTGGCCAAAACCCGAACCTCAGAATCTGACTGTATATCGCGGTGCAACATTGGCGGACTTTGAGGGGGCAAAACAACCTCCTCCCCGCGTGCATGATGTCTATGCTGACCGGTTGGCAGAAGAGGTCCATAACGCACCTTCTGCTGCCGACTGAACGAGATTTCGGCAGTAGCAGTTCTCTGCTCAAACACACCATTATTATTATTATTGTGGTGATGCGATAGCGATATCTCGTGGTTAGATAACGTATCACTTAAAGTTCCCTCTTCCTTCCTTGCTCTGCCATTGCACCAGCCCTCGTCGCTAATCACGCTTGTTGAGATGGTGTCTTCTTGTCTAAATTTGGCCGGGGGTGGCAGAACAGTCCTCGCCATGGGGACAGGGGCGAGGCGAGTCCGAGCCAAGGCGGCAGCTACCGCGGCCTTGGATGGGCGTGGAGGCACGGGAGGCGGTTTGCCCGCCAGCATCGTAACACACGTGCTATACAGTTCCGATCAAATCAATGGAAACATCACACTTTCCCCCTCTCCTTTTAGTTCCGATACACTCCGGCATCCTTTAAAACTCTAGTCTATTGAGGGGATAAATTCTGAAAATAAAATAAACAATACTAAGAGGCTACAACGTGGCAAATAGATATCCTTGACTTTTCCTCCCTACAACTCCACGTGAAATATCTTGCTCTGGCTTGAGAGCAGATTAATTTAGAAAAGGTTTGAAATTCTATAAATGAAATAATAGTTTAAAACATGAATAACCACATGATATTACGAATGATTCACCGCTATCAAAATATATTCCTGTCCAGCAAAATTGCTCTTCGCAAAAAAAAACTCTGAACTACGGCTGGTCAAAACAATGGAAATATATTTACTATACTAATAATAATAATGTCATTGGTTTTACGTCTCTTTTAACTACTGCGGGTCTTAGAGACGGCGGGGTACCGGAATATTGCCCCGATAGGGGTCTTGAACGTGCCACTAAATCTACTGACACGGCTCGCTCACATTTGTGCACCCTAAAATGCCAAATGGCTGCGCCAGAATTCGATCCTGCAACAGTGGGCACAGCAGGCTAAATTAAAAAAACGTAATGAGGAAAACGATGGCTGATTCTATGACAAGCTAATTCACTGTTAGTGGATACTCTTCAATTATTATTTTAAAAAAATGTTTTACGTAACCGAGACACCTGATGAAATGTGTCTATGCAGAAGTTGTCCTTGCAACCCACGACTAGTCAGATATTACGTAAATAGTGATCATTTGTGAAAAGTTATGTTCTAATGCAAACAGTTATTAATCCTTTAACTTTATTAATAAAATTTAGACAAAATTAGATTACCGAATCTGTACTGTTACAAATAATTTGTTTCCACTTTTTATTCATGTGCTTCCTCGTCTGTTTACTTTCTGACGGCAGAGAGGTATTTTTTGGTCATGTTTCCATTTGTTTGTTCAGAACTGTACATACCTATAACACCTGTACACACGGGAATCACTTCACAACACCACAAGACTTGAAAGCCAGAGTACTGCGCACACACTGACTGACTGACTGACTGAGACGAGAAGAGAAGAGGAGAGGCTATCGCGAGCTGTGACGGTGCGTGCTGCGATCTGGCTGCAGGTGCAGCAACTGACTCACACGCATAGCGGGAGCGCCCACGGCAAGGCAGCTCCAAAACAACTCCCGTGCCGTCAGATTAATGCCACGTTTGTTCGTCACGCCTCTTGCTTTTTGGTAACGCCAGCTCATCCGTGATTCAATGTGGGCAGCACAGATTTGAGAAACATCTTCACTCCACACAGCCCTAAGGTGGGATTTCAAAACGGGTTGGGGGAAGAGAGCTCGCCAACGCGCGCTATTCCGAACGTTAACCCTTGAGAACTGGCGTAAAACAAGTAGTTCCGTGAAGAACTAGACAGCCTATTTTCATATATCCTATTTATGTTAATTGCCTCTATCAACATACTAAATTTCAATCTGGTTGCTGGGCAGATGACCTCGTAGTTCCGCCCCTTAAAACAACAATAACTAACAACAATAACTAATCTGATTGCTGTAATAGATTCGTAGATATTGAGAACAGTCTAAATATTTCGGATGGTCGCCATGTTGGACTTTTATATATGTAGGTCCTAGAGTTATGTACTGTTACATGAATATTATTGTGTACGTGTAGCATTCAAACTTCAATCGCATGATTAGGACACAAGAAGTAACAGGGAGATTTTAAAATTTCGCTCAGCTGCCATCTTGTGGTTATGGAAACAATTGAAATAAATTAGATGCCAGTGGATTAACATTCGTATAAGGATTTACTGTACCAAGTTACACTGCACTCGGATGGTTAAATTGCGATAAACGTCCATGTGAATATTTATACTTCGCGTCGCCGCCATGTTGGATTTGTGATCACCAGTTTATTTAATGTCCTATAGGTGAATTTAAGTTCCTTGCCCCAATGAACATTAAAAAATTCAGTTTGTTTGCTATAATAGATAATAGGTAATAGTAGATATTCAGAGCCGTCTAAATATTTCAGATGGTCGCCATGTTGGATTGTTAAATGTATAGGCCATAGAGTCATGTATCATTAAAGGAAAAATATTGCGTAGGTTTATTATTCAAACTTTCACTTCGACCGCATGATTACGACACAAGAAATAAAAACTTAATTTTAAAATTCGCATAGCCGCCATCTTGAGGTTATGTAAATAATTGAACTAAATTAGATACCAGTGCATTACAATGTGTATAAACATTTCCTGTACCAGATTTCATTGCGTTTGGAACATTAAATCGCGAGAAAGTTCTATTTAAAATTTTCAAATTCGTTTGGCCGCCATGTTGGTTTTGTAGTTAACTGGTTTTTGAAAGTCTTATAGATGAACTTCCAGTAGTGCCCTTTATCTCCGTACAAAATTTCAGGGTGATACCGCTAATAGTTTTAGAGATATAGAATGCCGGTGAAATATTTCGCACGGCCGCCATCTTGAGGTTATGTAAACAATTGAACGAAGTTAGATGTCGGTGCATTACAATGTATATAAACATATACTGAACCAAGTTTCATTGCGTTTGGTTGGTTAAATCGCGAGAAACGTCTATTTAAAAGTCACAACTTCGCTTGGCCGCTATGTTGGTTTTGTAGTTACCAGGTTTTCAAAAGGTCACATACGTGAACTTTTAGTAGTTTCCTTTATCACCATACACAATTCCAGGGTGATATCGGTAATAGTTTCGGAGATATTGAATGCTGGTGAAATATTTCGCACAGCCGCCATGTTGGATTGGTGAGACGTAACAAAATTTTTGAAGGGCACGCTCGGGGTCGCCGGGAATAGTGCTATGAACTTAACGAGTTTCATTGAAATCGCTCCAGCCGTTAAGATTTTATTAGCGGGGGGGGGGGGGGGGGGACGACGACACCGACAGACACACGGACAAAAGGTGATCTCATAATCTTTTTTTTTTCATAAATGAAAATAGGCTAAAAAATATAACACGAGGACTGACGCCGGGTCATTTTGACCCACAGTGTGTCACTAACTTTTTGTCGCAGTCGTACGGATTTTAATGAAGTAACTTTACACCTGGTGTCTTCCTAGGAACTATTCCTAATACAAGATGAGGTTTATTTATTTAGATTTTTCTATTTTAGCATGCAGAAAAACGACAATTTTCCTAACACTATTGGCCTTGATAGTGATGGTAGAGCTGTCATCTCGATGTTTTTTTTGAAAAAAGGAGCTGATGACCAAGGTGTCCATAGACCCTAAACGAGCGGCTTCGGTGGCGTAGTCGGTAGCATGCTGAGCTTCTATGCCCAAGATAGCGGGTTCAAACCCGGCCGAAGCCGTCGGATTTTTAAGAGCGTTAAAAATCCCTCAGTATGCCTTCCTTCGGAGGGGAAGTAAAGCCGGCGGTCCCATGTCATAGATTTATGGCATGTTAAAGAACCTTCCACTAATTGCACCTGTGTGAAGCTAAATTGGATAGGTTATTGTAAACAACGCTCTTAGGTTTCTGAGTTCGTTGCCAAGAGCCGACTGCGGTGGCGTCTAGCAGCTGAGTTGTGAACTTAGCCTAGTAGTCGTTGACGGCGGCAAAAGTAGGAACTATTTGAAAAATTCTAAGTTGCAGTACTTAAATTAAAATAACAGATAACACACACTAATACAGTCATCACAATTAACACCGGTTATCAGACAGATTCTACACACACCCAAAGTACACGGGGCTACATGACCGCGTTGTCGCAGCCCCTAAACTTAAGAACCAACCAACCAGACCCTAAACGTAGATCAACAAGACCTTGAGCTATGTGATCGTGCTGCACCAAAATATAGTCGAGTCTCGCAAACTCGGCATTCGGTACCCCGCCACTCCGGATTTCTCGGTCACCCTGACAGGAGAAAAAAAAATCATGATTTTTGTTTGTTTTTGTGTTTCCGCACAGAGCTTTATTATGTTTTCTTTCGTCTTCTCCATCAATGGAATTATCGACAGTTAAATATGACGCGAAACGAGTTGACCTACAGTACATAGAAAGAAGAGTAACGACGACCTGATAAATACGGCTAGTTGTACAGTACAGTACTGTAAATGCACAAACTGTTGGCAGTAAGAAGTAAACAATCGGTTTTCGCACAGAGCGTTAAATTTATTTGATTGCGCATTCTCCGCAATTATGTTTCTTCGCCGTCTTCGTGACGAGGCTTCAAGAAACAGGTTTCAAAGCGAAAAGCAAAAGAACATTACTTACTCTTTATGCAAAAAAAGTAAATGGTAAATAAATAAATAAATATCGTATGGCCTCGGGTGCCTGGTGCAAGCTTTGTAATTTGACACCCAGAGGGTAGCTTGCATGTCGAATTTCGTTGTTCCATGAATCACTATGAAAGTCAAGGAGGTTAGATAACAGATATCTAAGCTCCTTGAACATTATAGTGCTATCTAGTAGAGAAATGAGGAACCAAGGATCATGTAAGTATAAGAGATTCGTCACTTTTGGTTATAGAATTTCCGAGAGAAAACACCGCCTGAGGCTATGGATTGTACTGGCAAGTCTGGCAACATAAAAAGTAAAAAGCCATATGAATGTAGCCTTTATTACACGTAAATGAACTGTATGTTCTGCGATGACTTATTGATGAAAATAACACAAACATAACTGCGCCTTTCGCTAGGCGCTGAAATATACGTCCAGATAGGAAAATAATACATTTTGATATATATCAATGTTGGCAATAGATTTGTCACGAAGGACACAGTTATGCCGTTCTAGAGCTTAATTCACCTCTAGGCTAATTAAAAATGCTCTCATACTCTACAGGACTGTTGGGATATTCGATGAATATAAAGAAAACTGTCCAAATACACACACTACATTGCCATAACCTCACTTTTGGCCTAGCATGCCCGCCGCCACCCACCCCTCTCCGTAGCCCTAAACCACAAATTTTATTGCAATGCAAAGGAGAATGGGTAAGAAAACAAACAAGAGATGAAATGCACAAATTTATTCTCTATATATTTTTATTCGAGAGTAGTCCATATTGCCCACTAGTTTTACACATGATCAACACCAGAAAGATGAAAATTGCTGTAGTGTTCTTACTATCATTATAATTCTTACATCCCGGTGCTTGGCAATTTTTCCTCCTTTGCAGTGGCATAATTGACTCCCAATTCAATTCAAATAAACAATCAAAATACTGAACAAATCAAAACAACCAACAACACCACCACGAGGAAAATCAATCAAAACAGACTATTCCCGCTTTCGCCAGTCGGTTTGATGTGAACGTTCATGAGTGCCAACTACGGAACCTTAGTGCTAAAATTAATTCTTCATTGGTTGGCAGAACATCCAGTACAGGGCCTTACTCCGACCCACGCGCTCCCTACTAACTGTCATCCCCCTGTGAGGAACTTTGTGATGGCGGAAACTCCCGAGATTACTTTTGCCATTATGAACTCGGCCTACTGAATTCAAATGGGTTCTTTGACATGCCAACATCGTATGACATGCGTATCGTATTTTTGACGCCTTTCAAAAATCACTTACCACGGCCAGGGGCGAAACTGCAATCTTGGGGTTAGTAGACCGACACGCTATCCACTCACCCACCGTGACAAGTAAGTAAATGGTAATTTTCATTAAGTGAAAAAACTATTTGCCTACGGGAATTGTTTTGTACATATACTGTACAGTTTACATATTATAAAAATAATTTGTAGGCCTAGTTTTTCTATGGTTTCTTTTATAATTTACAGTAATTGTTTTCCTTGATTCTTGTGCAGTACAGTACTGGACTATATATTCAAGTACTGTAATTGTAGTGGCTTGATCGTTTTAAAACTTGTGTTTCTGTTAAAAACAAATAAATGTACTGCATTGCATTAGTTTTAAACCAAAACAAACAGCTTATTTCTTCTTTTTAACGCATTTTTCGATAACCCGGCATTTTCGCGAACTCAGCCACCCTTATTTTTTTACAGATTGTCCCGACGAACGTAAGCAGAAAACTGTCACGCGAGAACTGGCGCCATGGGTAAATCTGACCCAACAGTAGATAATATAGAAATAATTTGAGTGTTCAAAAAGCTATGGACATGTTTCTTTTGCTGGGTGAAGTTCAAGGCTAGGAAGGAAGGTACAATAAGCGACAGGAAAAAAAGGGCTGACCAAAACGAAAATATGCAGCATTATTTAAGTCTCGGGTCAAAAATACCCATGCGCCAGTCCTCGAGGGTTAACAATGAAGATTTCTTGAGTAAAGACCAACATATTTTTTTGTATGGCTTTTAGTGCCGGGAGTGTCCGAGGACATGTTCGGCTCGCCAGTTTGGTAGCTGCTTCGAGACGGACACCCAATGGGTGAGCTACAAGTACCGTTGGGGAGGAAAGTTGGAATTTAAGGACGAGGAGTTGGAAGATAGCGGCTGTGGCCTATAGTTAGGGACCAACCCCGGCATTTGCCTGGAAGGAAGATGGGAAACCACAGAAGACCATCTTCAAGGTTGCCGGCGGGGGGAATCGAACCTCCTCCCTCCCGGATGTGAGCGACTGCCAGCAGTCATGCCGTAACGACCACGGCTAACTCACCCGGTAAGACCGACAATCAGTGGCGTAACTACCGAGTGGTGATCAGGGTGATCAATCCCCTCTACAACCAAATAATGAAAATATGATGAAGTTTATAATTTTGAACTAAAAGAATCTTCGGATGGATGGCATATTATTGGATTGTGTTTGAAAGCATTTCTTTTCACTCGTGTAACATCTATAGCGTTACCCTAACTTAACACTTTGAATGAGTAAAATGGTCAGTTGTTCAGTTAGCCAGTGGGGTGGCAATGAGATATTTCCTCATCCCTTTCCAAAAATTATACCGTTGTTGTTGATTATTGGTTATGTTGATTCGTTGAGGGGCTTTGCAACATCGTGGTCATGTGGCGTACTTGGATGTGTATGTATAATTTGTCTAATAACCTGTTGTGATGGCTGTATTGGTGTATTTGTAAATGAGATTTGGATTGGGAAGGAGGCGGCCGTGGCCTTACACTAGGAATCATCCCGACATTCACCTGGAAAACCACTTCCAGGATGGCTGAGGTAGGAATCGAACCTGTCTCTTCTCAGCTTTGCCAAAAACATACCACTTGTTAGTATCCGAGTTTTAGTGTCATTTTGGAAAGTGAATGATATTGTGTTTAAGTGAAACATGGACACTTGAGGAAAGAGAAGAGACAAAACTTGAGGCAGCTGAAATGTGGTTTTGGAGACGAATGACCCGAGCAAGCTGGATGGAAAGAAAGACACATGAGCTTGTTCTGAACCAAGTTCAGGAGAATCGATGCCTGTCTGACACCATCAAGAAAAGGAAAGCAAAATTCATGGGACGCATATTCAGACATGACACTCCCTTCCAGGTAATTTTTGAAGGAAAAGCTTTGGGAAAGAAACCAAGGGGACGACCAAGACAATCGTATCTCAAGAACATTGCCAAGGAAATGGAATGTGACTCGTATGTCCATATGAAGAGAACTGCTGAAGACTGTAAGAAATGGCTGCAACGACAAGGCTTTTAGCCTTTAGAAGCTGATGATGATGAAGTTAAACTCTAGTTGGAAACTGTGCTTTGGCGGCGAAGTTGGTAGCATGCTGAGCTTCTATGTCCAAGAACGCGGGTTCAAACCCGGCCGAAGTCGTCGGATTTTTAAGAGCGTTAAAAATCCCTCAGTATGCCTTCCTTCGGAGGGGAAGTAAAGCCGGCGAGTCTATGTCATACATTTAAGGCATGTAAAAGAACCTTCCACTAACTAAACTTGTGTGACCCTAATATTTGTATGTTAGATTTGATAACGCTAACTTATATTAGTGCCAACGTTCGCCGCAAGGTGCTCGCTACGATGGCTTCTAGTAGCCCAGTTCGCAACTAGGTGTCGTGGACGGTAGCAAAAGTAGAAACTACTTAAAAATTGATCGTCTGCAGTCTTTACCTCGGTTGGTTTTTCAGTTTAGGGGCTGCGATAACGCGGTCATGTAGCCCCGTGTTCTTTGAGTGTGTGTAGAATCTGTCTGATAACCGGTGTTAATTGTGATGGCTGTATTAGTGTGTGTATCTGTTTTTTAATTCAAGTAAGGACTGCAACTTTGCATTTTTCAAATAGTTCCTACTTTTTCCGCCAAACGCCACCGTCAACGAGTACTAGGCCTAGTTCAGAACTTAGCTACTAGACGCCACCGCAGTCGGCTCTTGGCAACAAACGTAGGAACCTAAGAGCGTTGTTTACATTATTAACCTATACAATTTAGCTTCACACAGGTGTAATTAGTGGAAGGTTCTTTAACATGCCATAAATCTATGACATGGGACCGCCGGCTTTACTTCCCCTCCGAAAGAAGGCATAGTGAGGAATTTTTAACGCTCTTAAAAAAGTCCGACGGCTTCGGCCGGGTTTGAACCCACTATCTTGGGCATAGAAGCTCAGCATGCTACCAACTACTCCACCGAAGCCGCCAGTCCTTACCTCAATTACAGATAACACACACTAATACAGTCATCGGTAATCTCGAGAACCACTCGATGGATTTTGATGCAGTTTTCACCATTCTGTAAAGGATTTCTTAAGGAAGGTTTCTGTTGAAAAACATTCATTTATGACCAAAGGAAGCCGAGCAGTAAAAATTTCAGTGAATCGAGTTGAAGAACAACCTGCCATCCGTGCGCCTTTTAAGCTTACGCTGGATAAACCATTAAAAATACCTACTATATATACTATGAGTGTAAGAATTGTTCAACATAAAAAGTTCTATGAAAAAGTCCCAGACAACATATCTACTCTATCTTCAATACATCGCCCACTACAAGTGTTTTTACGTTTTTATTTCTTCCAACAACCTCCATTCAGTGGAAATTTAAATTACTAGCTTCGGAGCGAATTTACAGGCTAGCGAGCGATCCTATCACCCTAGCTCCGGCCAGCATCAAACTGCCGAGTCCTGCGTGCACCGAAGAGGAGATCTCTTAACTTTTTTGGGGGCATATGAACTCATAGTTTCGCCCCTTAAAACCTCAATAACTAACCAACTCTTAACGTCCTTGTGTAACACTACAACAGTCACCATAGAAACACACACCCAAGTACACGGGGCCGATGATCAAAGATGTCTCAAGTCCCTTATCATTATTTATTTATTTATTTATTTATTATTTATCGTATGGCTTTTAGTGCCGGGAGTGTCCGAGGACATGTTCGGCTCACCAGAGGCTGTAGCTGCTTCAAGCGGACGCCACTAGGGTGAGCTACAAGTTCCGTTCAATTTCAAGTAGTTCCAACGTTCGCTACCAGATATCAATGATACCTAGTGGTGAACGTTGGAATTTTGATAGAGCGTTACAACGAAATCTAACCTAGAAATTTAGCTCCACACAAGTTTAGTCTGTGGAAGGATCTTTTACATGCCATAAATCTATGACATGGGACCGCCGGCTTTACTTCCCCTCCAAAGGAAGGCATACTGAAGGATTTTAACGCTCTTAAAAAATCCGACGACTTCGGCCGGGTTTGAACCCGCTATCTTGGGAACAGCAGTTCAGCATGCTACCAACTACCTAATACGAATTAACAAGTTAATAATATAGATTTAGCTATTAGAAAGCCTTTGTCTGGAGAGTGGCGCTCTATGGAAGTGAAACTTGGACTGTTGGCGCAGCAGAAAAGAGGAGAAAAGAAGCTTTTGAAATGTGGTGTTCCAGGAAATGATGGAAGTTCAGATGGGTAGAAGAGGTATTAAAACTAAAACGAGTGGGGGAGGAGACATGTTTCTGCCAAGTGCTACTGAAGAGAATATATAGGTTGGTAGAGGAGACGCAAGAAAAGCTTGCCGAAGAATGCTGCGCAGATCTTCGACCATGTTCGGGTGTTCTCGGTAGTGGCATACAACGTCCCTCGCATTTCGCGGCAGTAGCTCGCTAGCAGCTGTTCTGAACGGATCGTCTGCCCAGGCTTGGCAGGCGTCTCGGAGCGAGCCGCGTTGTTGAAGAATGGAGTAAGCAGCAGTGAGCCCGGTAATCAGCATTCGGGGGACACACAGGAGCCCCGCAATGAGCATTAAAATACGCTGATTGATATTGGTCTCTGCGCATCGTTGAGTTTCGGCAAGCTTTCCTTGCGTCTGCCCTAGGACACATAAGAACTCCTCCATAGCCGGTCCCAAGCCCGTGTTGAGGAAGGAGGAGGGAAGGAGCTACAACCTGGAGGGAGGAAAGAATTCTCATCCAAGGGAATAACAAGAGTATTGACCATCGAAATACCCTGAAGTAGCTCCAGAGCAGCCCCATCAACAGGCTCGGGGGCTGTAGGCTAATAACCTGCACCCCTTAAATTTATTTATTACTGAAACTGAAACAAGAGCAAACCGGACGGATCTCACGATGACGACTTTCAGCATGAAGAGGAAAACGAGAATTGGTTTGAAGAAGAACTTTTCACCATTGGGAGGTCCTGGAACGGGGTGAAGAATACTGCTGTCAACAGAGTTCGCTCGAAAGCTCTTGTGGAAGCCCTTTGCTCCTTGCCGCCATAAGTCAAGTAAGTCGAGGACACATAAGACACCCAGGAATAGCAAATAGGACAAGAACTGTAGTGGTAGACCAAGGTTAGACCATGGATGTATGGTGTGGTAGCTATATAGAGATGAAATGATTAGCTCAGGACAGGGAGACTTGGAGTGGTGCATCAAACCAGTCAAAAGACTGAAGCCTCAAATAACAACAATAATGTTACATTTCACATGAAATGTGTTAGAACAGGTCACAGATGTTAAGTCTCTGCGAGAAGTAACTAGTAATGCCAGGTGAGGAAAATCTTGTTGAATAGAAACCCAGAAGCTGTCTAATTCTGCCTCTTGGTACTTAAGTTTTAAAGTCTGGGGCCTGTTTCATAAAACTCACTGATGAAAATGAATGAAAATCCACAGCCTGCTTCCAGTCTCAGACCGGGTCAGGAATGGAATGAATGAAGCCCCCATCTAGCGGCGAGGATATGGACTGTGCCGGCTGCCGAGGCCTGACGCACTCCTCTGGGGCAATGATTAAATGAATGACAGATGAAATGAAATGATAGTGGAGAGTGTTGCTGGAATGAAATTTTGACAGGGAAAACCGGAGTACCCGGAGAAAAACCTGTCTGCCTCCGTTCTGTCCAGCACAGATCTCACATGGAGTGACCGGGATTTGAACCACGGACTCAGTGGTGAGAGGCCGGCGTGCTGCCGCCTAAGCCACGGAGGCTCAAAAACTCACTGATAATATTAGTATTCATAATAATTTTTATTAGTTAGCCAAATTCTGTTTCATCAAGAATCATGAGGATTGATAAAATGTCTCCTCATATTATTAGTGAGCTCAGTCTTCGTATCAGCATTTAAGTGATATTATACTTTAATATAAAACCTAGTAACTATTCGGCAATACCGGTATTATGTTTCTGCACAATGGCTATTGAGATATTAACTCACATTGTGGTCATGCAGTTATTAATATAATGTATATCCATATGTTTATACGGGAACTGAGCAAGCCTTCACGAACTGCTGCTGTAGGCCTACATATTCCCTTTACTGGGAAGTAGGCCTATTCATAAGGCATTTAAAACTCAATTTCACGCAGTCCACGCAGGAACATCATCGAAACAGGCAAAATATTAATAGAGCTTCCTTCCGTAATACAGTATTATTGGTACGTGAAAATAAGTAACCATCTTGTGCTAAACAATTGCGTGGTTGAAATAGCTACGCGGATAACGCGTTCATCTGTGAATCTAGAGGTCACGGGTTTGAATCCCGGTCAAGGTAAATATTTTTGCTACCAGATTATCGATTTAAGCGATATTTACCGTATCAATATGACTCATTTTAACAGAATCCACATAAAATTACATGTTGGTCTGTGAATCAAGAGGTCCGGGACCTGGGCACATTGCCTTGACTGGCAAGTAGGCCTATTTATAAGGAATTTAAGGTTATGAGCGGTGTCACGTCTATTAATATAGTTGATCCATATCGTATTTTTTATTTAGGCTACTGCTGGTGGAAGCTACAAAACCTCTAATAAAATGTGTTCCATATTATAAACTACAATATCTGTAAAACACTCCCCTTTACAATAGATTAATATTTGTGCCAATAATACTACAAAATACCGGTGTATCAACAATTTCACGTGAGGTTTCTTCTCAAAAGTTACAAGTCTACAGGTTTAAAATGTATTTCTCAAATTACTGTAACACAATCTTATTCGGCTAAATAAAAATTCAGTTCATGGGAGGCCTATTCTCACCAATAATATACATTATTAGTCTAAGCACACTTATGGAAATAAGGCTAATAATATTAGACTATGTTAATAGTCTTCCTTGTTTATGAAACAGTTAGCTAATATTATTATTAGAAACCTTCACTAATATTTTGGAGTCATAAACTAATAACTAATATTATTAGCTAATAAGTTTATGAAACAGAAAACTAATAATATTAGTTAATATTATTACTGTATTGCTAATAATAATATTGTATGTAAGAGCTTTATGAAACAGGCCCCGAGTCAGCTCGGCATTAAGGTAGATTACATGACAAATGTCTGTCTTGCTTGTGGTAAGTGAAGCCATTGAGAGTGTGACATTGTCTGAAGTAGAGTAGGTCATTGTTCCTGTGGGTACCCTTATGGCACACACCCACCGGAACTAATTGTTCACACCTCCATGTGTGCTGGATCATTTATCTATGTTACACTTTACTTTTCATTAATGTATCAGATCCTAGATGTGAATTTGCTGACACACAAAAAATACACACAATCAATCTGCAAATTATGTACAATGTCCAACAGAGGAACCTGAAAAATGAAAATCCACAGCCTGCTTCCAGTCGACTGACCGGGTCTGGGAATGGAATGAAGCCCCAATCTAGCGGCGAGAATATAAACTGTGCCGGCTGCCGAAGCCTGTCACACTCCCCTGGGGCAATGAATAAATGAATGACAGATGAAATGAAATGATAGTGGAGAGTGTTGCTGGAATGAAATTGTGACAGGGGTAACCGGAGTATCTGGAGAAAAACCTGTCTGCCTCCGCTTTGTCCAGCACAAATCTCACATGGAGTGACCGGGATTTGAACCAAGGACCCACCTAAGCCATTGAGGCTCCAAAGAAACCACAGTTTTCAAATTAAAACAACGACCAGACTGGAATGTTTGTATGCAATACAGTATTTCATTTCGGAATGACAGTATACCTCAAATAACCCCTGTAGAAACACATGGAGTGCAATGTCCGATAATGAGTGGATGAATTCGTCAGCTCAGTAGGAGCCCCAATTTGTCAGTGTGCTTCAATAAACAGCGCTGAACGAAACAGCATCAAACACTTGTAATGCCTTGTGCCATAAACAAGAAATTGCCAGGCAAACTACTGTTCCAGATTTAATGGGCAGCTAGTACTTTTGTACACAGTGGCCCTTATGGCAAATGTTTGAACTGGCCTTCCAGCAGGACGCGTCCTTCCGGCAGTACCTTGGGTTATCGAAGCTTAATGATACTGAAGATCTCGTACTGGGCAAACAATAAAAGTCTGTAAATATTCTAAAACAGTGTAATATGACTCATATTGACTAATACAATAACTGTCTCGTAATCACTTATTGATTATAAAATGTATAAATGTATCAAGTATAAACGTGTTTTCTTACAGTACAGAGACTATATAAATGTATGAGAAGTATAAAAAAGTTGTAAAAATTTTAAGATCTAAAATAGGCTATATAACAATGTATTAAAAATGGGATTTATTTCCCTACAACTTCAGCCATTTCAAAGAAGTAATATCTAAAATATCTAAATGAAAAAATGTTCGCTTTCTTGCTTTTCGACTGTAGTCATTTCAGTACACATCTACGTAAGTACCACGACATTTAGTGGTATCATAATTACTAGCAAATAACGAGCGACTCCATGCATTTCCGCTGTTTGGAGCATCGAAATAGGTAGCAAAAACATAAACACGGTCACCCTTACGTATAATCACCGCCATTACTGAACGGTCAGAGCTACCAACTTCAGACTTGCATGCGCTGATTCGTTACATTTCCCTCTTTATAATGGAAAAAAGAACGGTCTTCCCAGCAGGACACTTCGTCCTCATATAAGCAATTGAATTACGTACTCAAATGAGGATGTAACGTCCTGCCGGCAGTGCCTTGTACGTTCTATCATTAAAGTCTTAGTTGCAAATGTCCGGTAAGAAAATGTTGACCTT
This sequence comes from Meconema thalassinum, assembly GCA_946902985.2. Lineage (NCBI taxonomy): Eukaryota > Metazoa > Arthropoda > Insecta > Orthoptera > Tettigoniidae > Meconema > Meconema thalassinum. Next base: position 46,138,559 of record OX336399.1, on the reverse strand, counting down.
AAGAGAAGATCCGGAAAAGGGACTGATGAAAATAGAGCAAGGTGCTGCTGATAAGGAAAAATGAGCATTCGAACGAAAGAGAATTGGCTTTAGACTTGATGAGTTGCACTCTGGTTTCATAAATATCTGTAATATCTTTAAAAATTGTGATTAAATAATTCGTACCAAGTGGGCAGTTTGTACATTTCATAAGTTAAAGTAACCGATCATTACAAATGAGAATCTACTAAATCTCTTTCAACAGAAGAAACATCATCATCATCTTGCACAGTTTCCAGCCACTGGCCGGGTGTGTTTGGAACACAAGCCTCTCCAACGTCTTCCGTCTTCCCTCCATCTCTCAGCCTCCACCCTTGTCCAGTCTTCTCCTCTCTTCCTCACGCTTTCTTCCACCCCCTTCAGCCACCTGTCTCTCGGTCTTCCTCTCGGTCTCTTTCCTTCCCACTTCGTCTCGTGTACTCTCCTGGGTATCCTCTTCTCCATTCGTTTTACATGTCCATACCATCTAAGTCTAGATTTCTCTATACCATCCTGTAATGGTTCCTCCTTCATTAATTCTCTGGTCCTCTCATTTCTTATTCTGTCCATCTTTGTAGCTCCAATACTGCTTCTCAAGAACCTCATCTCACTGGCCTGTATTTTGCTCTTCTCCCTTCCTTTCATAACCCAGGTCTCCAAGGCATACGTCAGGATAGGGACATAGTACGTCCGATATATGATCTTTTTGCTGTTCTGAGGGACATCCTTGCTCCATAACATGCTTCTCACACTCCTCCGAAATGCTTCTGCCTGCCTCCCCCGCTCATTTATTTCTCTATCGTTTCTTCCATTATCTTGTATCAGGCTTCCCAGATACTTGAAACTCTTCACTTTCTTCAGCTGTTCCCCACCAATTGTTATTCCCGTTGTGGTTCTTTCCTTCTTCCTTGTTGTGATCACCATCTCACTCTTGTTTATGCTAAATTTCAACCCATATCCTTGTATTATTCCTTCCCACACGTCCAACTGTTCCTGTACCTCCTCCTCCTTGTTTCCCCAAATCATCAAATCATCTGCAAACACCATTACTTTCTTCTTTCCTTCCCCAATTACTTGTGCCACTCGGGTCATTATATCATCCATCACCACAATGAAAAGTAATGGTGACAGTGCACTTCCTTGTTTCAGGCCGTTTCTCTGTTCCAACCAGTCTGATCTCTCTCCTCCCACTTTCACACAGCTCACGCTTCCCTTGTACATCCAGCCAGGTATTGGTTGCCTATCACAACTGGAAGACGTCTTTCACGGCCTTAAGTATAACCGATCGTGACAAATACACATCCCGTGACATTAGTAAATATTCCCCTACGGGCGGCAGATTTAAATTCCAGGAATTTGACGTTTAATGTCTATGCTTTTTTGTATAGCTTTCCAGAAATTTTGCCGTCCCTGTAATGTGCCGCCCTGGGCAGTTGCCCAGTTTGCCCCCCATTCAATACGGCCTTGGTAATACTCGTAAGTAAATATGGAACCTCAAATACATAACGGTTTTCTTTAAGGTATCAAAGAGTAAATTCGCCAAAATTACATTGTTAGACCCAGTTCATAAATTTTCAAATGAGGCAGGGTTCACAAATGGTTAACTTAACTAGTATGTAAGAATTTCCTCTTTATTCTTGGTAGAATGAAGTTCAAGTTGCCATTATTCATGGTACCACCATTTCCATAGAACAGAGTAAATATTATAATCATCATCAAGCAACAGCTCCAGTTTCCTGGGTCACACATTATGATGTGGATAACAGTAGGTATCTCTCAGTGAGCCTTTTGGTCTTTATTATTATTATTATTATTATTATTATTATTATTAACCTTGATTGGTCACATTGGACCACTTGAGTCGTTCCACAATAACTTCTTCTTTGAAGGTAGTACTGCTTGGTTCTTGCGCTCTTTCCAGTACTTTTTCATTCTTTCAGATCGGGATTTTCTCAACTCCTCTGAAATCTCCATAGGCTTTCTATGTGTCATTTCTGCAGAAAATTTGTGAGTTTTAAGAATGGTGTTAATTTTATTTTTCTCCTCAGCATCTGTTACCTTGAGTCCAACTGCTTTGAGATCTTGTTGGATTTCTTGGACCCATTTTCCTCCAGTTTTCTTTCCTAGATTTCTCATCACCAGTTGGCATACAATTCTGTTTTCTGGAAGCCATAAGATGTGAAAAGAATATGAAATTCTTTTCTTCTTCATTGTGCTGGTGATTGGATCAATCTCACGATAGACAGTTTCATTTGGGACAATCCTCCAGAATCCCTCAACCTGATACCTTTTATTTATGCACGTTCTAATGAGTCTTCTTTCAGTTTTGAGGAGCTGATCAGTTTTTTGTTCATTTTTAATTTGGAAGTTTTTCACAAGCATAAGTGGCTTCTGGGCGAGTTACAGTTTTATAATGTTGGATCTTAGTAGCTATTGAAAGGCATTTTTTTATTATATGTTGACCAGGTTAGAGATTGTGCCTTTTTCATTTTATTTGTTCTATTTATCCAAGCTACTTTTTCGTTTAAGTTATGTGTTATAATTTCTCCAAGATACTTAAATTGAGGAACTAGGTTAATTTTATGATCATTTATATAGACTTCATTTATATCTAAGGGTTTCATAGGCATGATCTCAGTTTTTTCAAAGGATATCTGTAATCCTATCCCTTGAGCAATTTCTTGGAGACTAGTGATCTGCTTTTGGTCTTTAAAGAACATGTAAAAAATTTTTGTTCTGAAGATAAAAATATTCCACTTGCTACTACAAGAACAGTTTCAGGGGGCCCAAGTAATGGGCAGGGTAGAAGTTAAATATCCTGTGTTGAGGAGTAGGCTGACAATAAATTTAAAAAAACAGAGTGAGCTCTCATGGACTTCGGAAGACTGGAAACGTGGTATGGAGTGCTGAATCTGAATTCGAAATACGGTAGAAACTCGCTTAACCGAGGCGCTCATTTTGTCAACGTCATCATCATCTTCTACAGTTTCCAGCCCCTGGCCGGGTCTGCTTGGAACATAAGTCTCTCCATCGTTATTGGTGGGTTAACAGAGCAAAGGAAGGTAGATTACGAGGACAACTTCTAGGTCACATCTAACCACGTCGCCAGTAAACGTAATTAATCAAATTAGCATTGTGAGGTTTGAAACACCAGTTTCGTTCAGTTAACACCCGGGTTCAGTCGACCAAAACTGGTGCTAGAGTGAACACGAAACGGCTCGAAGTTCCAGCCAGGAAGACAACCGGATAAGTATCAGCCTGTATTATTACAGTATAACAATAGTTGATTTTTTATAACCATATAATCACCCCAAACAGACAAACTCCGGATTTTTATCACCATTTTAACATTTCACCTAACATTAAATATACTACATTTAGCATACACCAACAGTTGCATTACCAATACTGCAACTAAATAATTGTACATATTGTAAATATTTTTCACCTGTATTCTCAAACATAGATGTTATAGCCTAAGTGTAATGAATCTGACGATGATCGCTTGACGATCGAAACTGGTCATCCTAGTGTATTTATTAATCTCATGTAATTTATTTCAGGATTAGGGCATAACCCAGCTCTTTTTTGGGTACATTCGTGTTGACCGACTGAAAAGCACCAAACTTTTGTTTTAATTAAATTAGCGTTAATGAACTAACCCAACACCCAAGTTGAGTGCGTGGGAGAGTCCATATAGACGAACTTCGGCAGGGATCGGAGCCGTTCGTTGATCTTCACTCTTAGTCCCGCATCACAGCGTGTTGCTTCGCTTACTCGACTAGTTGTGAGCTGTATTTCAACGTTTATACACAGGTTGCATCGTTATGTGCGCTATTGTTTAGTGATTCGTTACCAAGATGAGTGACAAACGTGAGTAGTAGTTTTGTTACAAACAAAATTAAGTGCTATACGACGTATCGACAGCGGCGAGAATATTAAAAATATAACAGCTGAGTTGTTTGTGGGAGAAGATATAGTGGGGGATTGGAGACGGAAAAGAGCAGACATTGAGAAGTGGGCATCCCAGAGTGTCAACTACGATAAACGTTCGAGTCGAAAAACAGTCAAATAAGTGACTCGTTTTGAATGAGACGGTGGCGCAACATAGCGGCGAGCAAAAAACAAAAAACAACAAAAAATACAGGACTTTTTTGCAAAGAAAGTGTAACCGATTTAAAAAGGTACTGTAAATACTGTATTTCCGTTTTTATAATGAGTTGAATTAAATATGATTTCCTACACATTCCCTCAACCCTTTATAGGTCCTTGGGATACTATCTTCCCACCATGTATTTATAGAACTGTGTTAGGGAGAGAATCTCCCCACCCCTTTCATTTCAAGCAGTTCCACATGCATCCACAAGCTGGATGCAGAGAAATATTGAAAACCCTTTAATTTGATGTATACTGTCATCAGAAACCAAAGGTGGGAAGCAAATATCCCAGTGGTCTCCACAGTGCACGTGCTCGCCAGTTCGGTTGTGTTGAGTGAAAGAAATGCATTGTTTTACAGAAGAAGGAGTTTTTATTGAAGATAAGAGATTTGTAAACCTTGGTATATAACTGAAATACAATGTTAATAATGGTTTTGGTCACTTGAGTAAATATATTTCAGCTAGAATGGAAATAATTATCCTGCTCAGGGTGTTTGCCATAGAATAGAAGATTTTTAAAATTAATTTTCTGTGTTTTTAGTAAATACTATTTTGAAATTATTGAATTATATTCGAATATATGAACTTTTAACATTCCAAAATCACTTTTATATTTTTTGTGCAGTTTTCGGCAAAGATGATATAGGTCACTGACCTTGTGTTGCGTGGGAGTTATGTTTTTTTTAAATTATAGAGCATGATGGGTGTTTTTTATATTATATCCTGTTAAATAAACCTCATTATTGAGTGATAAACACAGTATCATCATGATTTGGATGTGGGATATTATTACCGCATTGCTCATTTAAGAAAACATACTGTCGGGTGTGGGCAGTGGGATAATAATATCCCACCCCATATTTCATAAAATAGAATCCACACCCATACAATTGTTACATATTCCTACTCATCTATCACCCCCAATTACAAATATGCAAAAAAAATTATACCCCCAGTCTTTTGCCCTATAAAGGGTTTTAACAGTTTTTTCTGCTATCCGAGCTACTCTCGGTCCCAGTTACCTCAGATAAGCGGGTTTCCACTGTATATGGTCACAGTTGTCAATGTCTATATTCATTGTTCCTCAACAGAAAAGATGGACCCTAATTGTATCACTCCAACTAGGCCTAGTTGGGCGTGGAACTGCCTTCCAGCACGACAGTGATCCGAAGCGTAAGTCCAAACTTTGCACAGTTTGCCTGAAAGGGAAAGAGGAGAGCTACATACCATGGTGTGGCCACTTAAGTCCCCCAATCTGAACCCCATAGAGCTTCTATTGGGGAACTAAATCGCAAGATGTAGAAATTGTGTCCGACATCAGGGGAAGTCTTTGGGAACTTCTAGACACTATCTGCAGGGAAATTCCAACAACAGTTTTGCAAATACTGTAATAATGGAGCACTTTTGGAGCCAAGAGAAGAAAATATAGTGGTTCTTGGCTTCCTTTCCATGAATGACCAGCCTAAGTATCCGTTATTGGTGGGTTCACAGAGCAAAGAAAGGTAGATTACGAGGACAACTTTTAGGTCACATCCAACAATGTCACCAGACGAAAGAAACAAATGTCCTATGACACAAAAATAGATGACAAGAAAGGTAGCAAAACGATCCCAAGCAATTACTGAGGGATCTCATTAATCTCGGTAACTTACAAAATTTTGTCCAAAGCCCTTTTGAACCGTGCCCATCTTCAACTGGATCCGCAGATTGGTGAATACCAAGGTGGGTTCCGGAAAGGCCGGTCGTGTACAGAGCAAATTATCAATTTGAAAAACTCAATGTCTTACTTCTGTAAAATGTCAAACAAGAATTATGCCATTACTTTTGTTGACTTTGCAAAGGCTTATGACAGCCTTGACTGTGAATCCCTTGTTGCTGTACTCTCAGAATTTGGATTAGATCGCAAGACAACATCAACCATCAAAGATACCCTCTTAAATACAAGTTCAAAGGTTAAATTTATGGGAGGACTGAGCGCAGAATTTTCAATTGATGCAGGAGTGCGTCAAGGAGATGGATTATCTCCATTGTTGTTTAATTGTGCGCTCGAAAAGTCGTCCGAGAATGGAGACGAGCTGGTGCACCATCCCATAGACTAGGACCAAAACTGAAAGGGATAACACTAGACTGTTTGGCATTTGCGGATGACATGGCGTTAATTGCTCCAAGCGCTTCTGATGCCCAGAAACAACTTGAATTACTCCAAGAACAAGCAGCAAAAATCGGCTTACGGATTTCTTTTGACAAAACAAAATTTATGACGGATATTAAAACTGCTCCGAATACACTCCGCATTGGTAATTGTCAGGTCTCCCGAGTGAAAGACTCCAAGTATTTAGGTGAATGGATCAATGAAACTGGCAACGAAAGAAAAGCTATAGAAGCAAGACTACAGAAAATGGAAACTGCTTTCCATTTGACAAAACAAGTTTATAACAAAAAATGCCTCTCTTGGAATTGTAAAATTCAACATTATAAAACAGTAGTCTTGCCTGGAGCCCTTTATGCAGCCGAGACACTTAATCTACAACATAAAACACTGAGAAATCAATTGGAGATTAAGGAATGCAAAACCATGCGAAAAATTTTGGGACCAAAAATTAAAGATGAAATTCACCCTCCGAAACCTAATGCTGACATCTATTTAAAAATTACTAAAATCACAGACACAATCCGTATGAGACGGATCCAATTCATAGGACATTTGGACAGAATGGACCCAACTAGGTTAACAAATAAAATCTATATGATTTTGCAGAAAAAGGCAACAAGGTCCAATTGGTACAAACAGGCAGAAAAGGACTTGGCTGAATTAGGTTTTCCCAATCTCAAGGATCGGGAGGAAATTAGGAAAATTACTCATTCATGGGGTTTTGAGGCAGAAGAAAGAATACATACCAGACACGTCTGGTCGCAGCAACGAAGACTCGCTCAATAGTTGCGCATGAAGAGTTATTGGGCAAACATCAAGGCCAAGAAGTGTTGATTCCGCGTGGTCCTAGGAGACCCATTCGCGCAGAAGAAGACGACAATCTTGCACTCTAAATAATTTCTTCTTCCTGGCGTTGTTCCCAATTATTTTTTTGGATCCGTCACTCCGCACCTCGCTCTCCATTTGCTGCGTCTACAGGACGAAGACCTACGATGCACATATCGTCGTGTAGGGTATCGATCCAACGCCTCTTTGGTTGTCCTGGAAGTCTTTGTCCATCAGGCTCGAGTGCAAGTGACTTCCTTACAATGGACTCTGTATTTGCTCGGGCTACATGCCCGTACCAACGCAACCGAGTCTCCCTCATTTTGGCTGCAATAGGGGCAATTCCAAGAGTATTGGAGACATCTTCGTTCTTAATATGATCCAGTCGTGTAATCCCCAAGGACCATCGTAGCATCCGCATCTCCACTGAGTAAAAGACTTGTTCATGTTTCTTTGTATTAGGCCAGCATTCGGCTCCATACAAAACAACAGGGTGGACGACTGTTTGATAGATCTTAGTTTTAAGGCGCAAAGGAATCTTGCAGTCACAGAGAACGCCTGTGACCTGGCGCTACTTCATCCACGCAGCATTCACTCTTGCACGGGCATCCGAGATTGTGTCACCATCAGGTCTCACTACGGATTCAAGGTATCGGAGATGTGAAGCCTTTGGTAGTGGGGTGCCATCTACTATGATGGTCCCATCTGTCTGGGAACCACATTCAAGGTACTCAGTCTTAGTAAGGTTGAAAAAAGGAAGGAAGCTTGTAGTTTAACGTGACCGTTAATCTTGAGATCATGAGCCACGGGACCTCCTTTTTACGTGGAATCCGAACCACAGGACATGGCATTTCACTTCGAAAATCTCACATGCATTGACCGGGAATCGAACCCGGACCGCCTTGGTGAGAGGCATACAGCTAGACCGCTGAGCCACCACGCCCCCTTAGTAAGGTTGAGCCGTAGTCCAAATTCACAGAGCCTCGCATTCCAGAGGTTGACCAACTGTTCACTCTAAATCACTTATAGTGGAGCAAATTACAATAATTCAATGTTTTGTTGTTGATTCCTATAGGGGCTTTGCAGCATCGTGATCGTGTATTTGGGTGGGCGTAGCATTTATCCGATAGCCTGTATTAGTGTGTGTATTCATAACTGAGCTAGGGGCCTTAAGTTAGGAACCATCCCGGCATTTGCCTGAGGTAAAAGTGGGGAAACCACGGAAAACCACTTCCAGGATGTCTAATGTATGAATCGAACCTATCTCTTCTCAGTTTTGCCAGCTCCTTGGTGTAAGGGTAGCAAGCCTGCCTCTAACCCAGAGGCCCCGGGTTCGATTCCCGTCTCCGTCAGGGTTTTTAGAAACTAACATGAGGGCTGGAACAAGGTGCACTCAGCCTCATGAGGGCAATCGAGTAGCTAAGCGAGACAGCGTCCCAGTCACAAAAATCAATATTAATGGTCGAGAGGACTAGACATACTGACGGCGCGTCACCTCACCATCAGCAGGCCAAATGGCTGGGCAGTGGTCGCTTGGTAAGCCTAGGCCTTTCATGAGCTGTAGTGCCAACGAGGGGTTTATTTTTCTTCTCAGTTTGTCCTCATGAGGCTAAGTATACCCTGTTCCAGCCCTCGGACCAGAATTAAATTTCTTCCCAGAGCCGGGAATCAAACTCTGGCCTGAACGGTGACAGCCAAGAATGCTAGCCACTCTGCAACAAGGCGGACTAAAATATAAGACGGTAAGACACTCAAAATCCTTGTACATCACGAATTTCACATAGATCTATACAGGCAAATGGTAAATAAAAATAGAAGATGATAAAAGAGGTTTAGAAAGTCTCTGAGTTAACCCAAAGGAAGCTTTTATTTTTAATAGTATACTGTATGTATATGGTGAGCCTCCATGGCGTAGGCGGCAGCACGCCGGCCTCTCACCGCTTGGTCTGTGGTTCAAATCCTGGTCACTCCATGTGAGATTTGTGCTGGACAAAGTGGAGGCAGAGAGGTTTTTCTCTGGGTACTCCGGTTTTCCCTGTCACAAAATTTAATTCCAGCAACGCTCTCCACTTTCATTTGCTTCAGCAGCCGGCAAGGTTCATATCCTCGCCGCTAGATGAGGGCTTCATTCATTCGTTCCCTGACCCGGTCGGTCGACTGGAAGCAGGCTGTGGATTTTCATTTTCACTGTAGGTATATGGTATAGTTTAATGACATACTACTGAAGACTAAAGAAGTGAGGCCACGGCAGCTTCCTTCCACATCCTTGCTCAGTTTCATTCAACTGCATCCATTCCATCTCTCATCACGGCGTGCATGTCACCCACGGGCATCGACTACAAAGACCTGCACTCAGCCTTTCAGGAGACCACACGACAAAAGAAAAAACTTACCAATAATGACGTATGGAGCAAAAACTTGGCCGATAACAAGGAGAGATGAAAGTAGAATACAGGCAGCCGAAATGAAATTCCTGAGGAGTATGGTACAGAAGATTGGGAGAGATAGGGTGAGAAATGGAGAGATTCGAAAGGAAGTGAATGTACAGGAGCTGAATGATAAGCTGGGGTAGAACAGATTGAGATGGTATGGACATGTGAAAAGGATGAATGATGAAAGAATGCCGAAACAAGTGATGGAGAGATGGATGACTGGAAAGAGAGGACCAGGAAATATACAGTGGATGGATTTGGTGAAGGACAATGTGAGAGAACGACACCTGGAGTGGGATTCACTGGTTGAGGAAGGATGGTGGACAGAAAGAGTAAAGTGGAGGGTTTTCATATTTGCTCCGACCCGGATAAGACTAAAAAAAAACAAGTCAACCCCTGGCACTATACAAACCATGAAGGGCCTAGGCCTACCAAGCGACCGCTGCCCTGACATTTGGCCTGCAGATATTGGGGTGACGCGTGATCAGCGCATCGGGACCCCTCGGCCGTTAATCTTGGTTTCCGTGAACGGGGCGCTGTCTCACTGTCAGACAGCTACTCAATTGTCCTCACGAGGCTGAGTGCACCCCGTTCCAACCCTCACGTCAGTTTTAAAATCCCTGACGGAGCCGGGAATCGAACCCGGGGCCTCCAGGTGAGAGGCAGGCGCGCTACCCCAACACCACTGGAAAACGGAAATTGATGATGATGATGTCTCTAAACACACCTTCTGCCATTTCCTTGAACCAAGTGACACCATCTTTCTTGGCAAATCTTCATAGGTCAACTGCTGTTTTCTTCTGATCCTAATGCTATGGCATCGCTGAAGTTGCATTCTTTCAAAGACAGCAAGTCTCTTAATAGGAGTAGTTGAGAAAGTCGACTGATGAGCCCGACTTGGTGCACCTAGGTGAAACCTCACAACACACATGGCAAAAAACCTACATCATTTGCTGGAGTAAAAAAAAATAATCCTTCCACAGAAATTCCAGACCCAGTAGACATGCACAAAGATACTCACTCTTGTTTATTCCTTGAACTTCCACTCCTGGCGACACATAGGACACTGATGATTCACTTGTTGAGAATTAAGCCATTTCATAATACAATGGATGTGAAAGCAATGAGAGCACTGACCCCACACTGTAAGAAAAAGAAAAAAAACATTATAATCAAACAATACAACCTTCAAAGAAAAAGTGTACATGGAAGACTCAAGTGGTCCAATGTGGCCAATAAAGTTAATAATAATAATCTATTTTGACAATGGTTTTAGACTGCGGGCCACAATAGCCATATGGGCACCCCTGGTTTTTGTCATGCATTAATCTAAACGTAAAAGAGATAATGAACTTTAGTACAGTCTGGAACTGAACTTATTGTAATGTATTCACATTTATTTTTTTGGAAATCAACAAAGTAGGGTCCAGATGTTGATGCCATAAAAAAGTTTAAAAATGCACTTAACATTTTCAAAAATGACTAATAAATGTCCTAAAAATTCGAAAAATGCACTATAAAATGGAGAAGATGATCTTATAATACTAAAATCACCATTATTTTGACATCTTAAGCTCAAACTGAAAAGTCAATCAAAATAGATTTCTAGCACTTAACAAAAGGTTTATGTTCACTTTAGTCTGAGTTGCTCTGCAAAACAAATGCCATTCTGATGTTGTCAAATGTAAATGATCTGCGGTTATCAACTAACAAGGTTTTATATCTCGAAGCTGTGTTCAACATCAACTGATGTGATCGGAGCGTACTTGAAGTGAGGAAGGTCTTTTGCTGCTAAATCCTCCTCAATTCCACCCATGCAGTAGTTTTCACCAGAAAGAATGTCAGATATTTAGCATAATATTTTATACCCGGTGTTTTTGTCCGGCAATTTTTTCAGGTTTGATGCAATACCCACAGCAATATTTTAAATTATCTTGTATCAGCTACTAGCTCCTTCTTAACTCTGAGAGACGTAACTCCCTCATATAAAGCTGTGACTAAATTGGAAAAAAATGACCTCATAAGGCCGATTTCTCTAAAATAAGACCCAAAAAATCTACTAAACTTAAAAAAATGCTCTTAAAATGGAAAAATAGAAAAATAGAAAAAAAAATGCAAAAAGATGCAAAATAAAAATGACATATTTAAAGACGGGCCCGTCCGGAGTTCCTATGTACTGCAGCATTGTTTTCGACAGCTCAGTAAGAAGGTGACATGTCATCAACATCCGGGCCCTATTCATTACTTACCTAATGGACAATCATCCCCAGGCAATTTACAGTCTGGACAGCAGCCATCAAAAGCCATACGACATATACCACAGTTGTCATCATTGGCAACCCAGCGCCAGGTACCCACACCGTTCCAGCCTGGAACAAACAAAAACATGGTTAACAGAAATTGGAGATATCTTGTATAGAGTTTCTTAACCCCTATGCTGCCATGTTCGACTGTAGTCGAATGGCAATCACTCTCCGTCCGCTGCCGTATTCAACTTTAGTCCATGGCCTCAGAATTTTATTACCGCTTGATACAACGGTCTTCTGACGTCATAGGTGAACTTCTAGTAGTACCCTTTACCACCGTGCATAATTGCAGGGTGATATCGGTAGTGATATGGGCCGGGTAAATACCCAGTGGGAAGGTAAATATAAATTGGGTATTTACCTGGGTATATACCCAGTGGTCATTTAAATACCCAAAATGAGGGTTTTTTTCAGTTTTTTGAGCTTTGTACAACACTTCCTGATGTGTTGATGAAGTGTTGGACAAACAAGGACTGAAACACAGGTATTCCATGCCTTAAATTGAAATCAGGAACAATATTGATCCTTCAAAACAAAAAAACAAAAAAAGAACAATGGACGACCGGGTATTTTTGGGTATTTATATGTTTTGGTACTGTAACCTTGTCTTTAAGTGTGTTTTTTCCTTAAATTAAAGTAAAATATTGGATAAAACCTTTTGGTTGTTTTGTGTTTTAAATTTTTAATAAATACCAAGATATTGAGAAGGTCGAGTGTTATTACGGTATTGGAAATGAGCAATAAAGATGTGGGAGGGAAAAGCTACTTTTGTAGTAATATGAGTAGGCTATATATGCATATTAATTGAAATCTGTATGCCAAAACTCAAAAGGTAATAAAATATATTCAATAGAAATCACATTTGAAAAAAAAATAATGCTTAGTAAAAGTGCTTTAAGTTATTTTTCATTCAATTTTAAATATAAATGAAAAAAATAATTTTTAAAATCATACTCTAAATAATATAAATGCATGTCCGGAAGTTTTTGTAGTATGTGGGTCCTAAATGGGTGAAGATGTATGCCAGCAAACATATGGGTTGGCAACACTGCTCCGCTCGTCCTACCCAGAATTCAAACTGACACTGTACTTCCCTCCCATTTTCTATTCTTTGTTTGATGCCTACTGTAATTAATCTAACTTTTTCAGTGTAGTGGAGTTGTTAGTTTATATCTCCTGATCTAATTCCCAATTCTAGCTGTGTTTTTAAGTCCCAATTCTAATAATATTTAATTTGATTAACTATCTAATGTTGTTACAATTCTAAAAAGTTAATGTAGAATAGTTTGCATACCGGTAGCTTTTTTTAAGGTTCAACTTACCACGACACAGGATTTTTTATGAAAAATCTAAAATACCCGGGTATTTACCCAAATTGGGTATTTACCCGAGTATATACCCTGGGTATTTACCCCGATTTATAAATACCTAGGTATTTTACATCACTAGATATCGGTAATAGTTTCGGAGATATAGAATGCCGGCGAAATATTTCGCAGAAGCCATGTTGGATTGATGCGCCGAAATAAAATTTCAAGGGCACGGTCGGGGTTAGACAAAATAGTAATATGACCTTACAGAGTTTCATTGAAATCACTCCAGCCGTTGAGATTTAATTAGGGGGGAGGGGGACACACACACACACACACACACAGACAAAATGTGATCTCAAAAGACACTTTTTTTTTCATAAATGAAAATAGGCGAAAAATTGCGATCAATTAGAAGAAAAAAAGGGTGATTATGAGTAAAGTCATCAATTAGATGGAGAAAAATGAAATAAAGTTCTAACAATAAAATGGCGGATATGTAAAAGGTTTATATTCTAAACGTAAGCAAAATTAAGAAATTACGCAGGTTTACCGAGGATTACGCGAGTGACTAAAGTGTTAAATATTGTGTGAACAGTGTAGATAAAATACGTAGGAGAAATACAATACATAACTTGTTAAAAGAGAAGACATATAACATTTAATATCATGACGGTCAACTGTGCTCCATGCGGCAAAAAGATCAAGAATAATCAGCAGGCTGTAGGATGTGATGGTGAGTGTGGACGCTGGTTTCATGTAACATGCATGAAAATGAGTAAAGACACGTACCAACAATTCCGGAAAGATGATACTTTTAAATGGTCATGCAATCGTGAAGACTGCCTCCCGCAACCTAACCTCAAAGAGGTTATGGCATCTTTCTCCCAGAAACTTGAGGAATCCCTTTCGGCGATGAGAGAAGAAAACCACGAGGTAAGAAAACTAGCAACTTTCTTATCAGAAAAGTATGATGAACTCCACAGGGAAATTGAAACTCTGAAGAAAGAGAGAAAAACCGTCAAGGACGCAGAAATGGCAGCATCTAGAGCTATCAATGAATTGGAGGAACTAAAACAGTACCAGCGCAAGAACAACTTGATAGTGTATGGAATACCCACTGAAAGAGAGGAGGATGTATTTCACAAAATCTCGGACATTGGCAAGACGTTAGGAGTTGAAATCACCAGGGCAAACATAGACGCAGCTCACCGCCTCCCGTCAACAAAGCCTGGGCCTCAACCGATAATTGTGAAATTAAATAATAGGTGGAAGAAGGAAGAGATTCTCAGTAGCAGAAGACAAAAGAAGACCCTGAAGACGAGTGAAATTGGTTACAGTGATGGTGGTAATATATATATCAATGAACACCTGACCCCAAGAAATGAAACCATCGCCAAAAAGTGCCGTGAATTGAGACAACAGGGAAAAATCTTTGCGACTTGGGTCAGAGACTGCAAAATATACATTCGGAAAAATCAAAATGGACCCTCAAAGCTTATATAAAGTGCTGAAATACTGGATTCACTCGCCCTCTCAAACTAAAATCTATGGAATAGTAAGATATCTACTAAATATTATCCCATATGGAACTAGAATCACAGAAATTAAATTTTTTAGGTAATGCAAATAATAATACACTAGAATTAACCGAGTGTAACTGTAATACACTTAGCGATTATTATAAAATTAAGGACAGTAAACACATAATAACCGATACCAGTACACTAAAATGCGTACACATAAATGCACATAGCATAAAAAACAAGTTCGATGATATCCAAATAATGTTAGACAGAATCAAAGGTGTAGATGTCCTAGCAATCTCAGAAAATTGGTTAACAGAACAAACAAAAATGTTTTTCAATATTAAGAAATATGTTGCATATCACATAGTTAGAAAGCAAGCTGGAGGGGGAGTATCTTTGTATATTTCAAACAAATGTAGCAGTACCCTTGTAAAGGAAATAAATTCCACCCACAGCATACTGCACATTACTGTGAGAAAAGGCCATCAAGAATACAATATAATCACTGCTTATAACCCTCATAAAAGCAACATTCCACACTTTCTAACTGATCTCGAAGTAATTATTAGTTCTTACTCAACGAATCCTGTTATAATACTAGGTGATATGAATATCGATCTATTATTTGGGGACAGATATACTAGTAGTTATATTAACCTAGTCAAATCATACGGTCTAGTCTTATGTAATACAAAATATCAAACTCGTGTAACACAAACTAGCTCTACTCTAATTGATCATGTATTGGTGAACGACTGTGACAAAATATGTAATGTCTATAATATTGATAATGATTTGAGTGATCACCATTTACTAATCTGTGAAATGAGAAACAAAAAGATAAACAGGAACTCAATATGTGATGATAGGCCAATAGAAATGGATAAAATAAACTACAAAAAACTTAATAAATATTTAATAACTCAAGAATTTGTATGCAATGAAACTAACATCAATGACTACTACAATAAATTCTGTGATTTTATTAATAAAGGAATAGAAGCCTGTACTATGAAATATACGAATAAGGAGCCAAGTGCCCCACCAATAAAACCCTGGATCACACAAGATCTTTTAGCACTAATACACAGGAAAGATAAGATATATACAAAAACCAAAGTTAAAAATCCATCTGCAGAAATTTTAGAAGAATATAAAATTATTAGCAACCAAGTTACAAAACTTAAGAGAAACCTACAAAGAAACTACTTTAACCAAAAACTTCAAAATGCAAATAATCAGAGGGAAGTGTGGAGTGTTGTTACTGAGATGTTAAATAGGCCAAAGAAGGGGAAAAATGAAATTGTCAAACTTATAGTCGATGGCACAAATGTCGAAAAAAAGGAAAATATATGTGATGAAATTAATAAATATTATGTCAATATTGCTAACAGTATATGGGAAAATCAAGGAAACGGTTCTACCTCGGACATTGCAAGCTATAAAAATACTACTAGCACTAAGACAATATTTATGTTACCTACTGATGCTAATGAAATACAATCAATAATATAAACTCCCTAAAACACAAAAACAATATAAGTGAGGACAACACTACTAATGTCATGCAACAATTGTGTCTTGAGGGCCTTACACCATATCTTGTCAAAATAATAAATCTTTCACTGATGACTGGTATATTCCCCGATGCCTGTAAAGTCTCTAGGGTGGTCCCGATCTACAAAAAAGGAGACAAAACCCACCCATCAAATTACAGACCCATTAATATTATATCTGCCATCAGCAAGGTTCTAGAAAGCGTTGTTAAACGAAGACTTATGAATTTCTTCATGAAAAATGATTACTTTGCAAACTGCCAATATGGGTTTATTCCAAATAGAGGAGCTGATAGTGCTATATTTGAAGTAGTAACTGATGTAGAAAAGGCATTAGATGAAAACAAACTAGCTGCTGGTGTACTAATTGACCTCCAAAAAGCATTCGATCTGGTTAACCATAAGATTCTCCTTAATAAACTAGAATTTGCAGGCATCAGAGGAGTGGCACATGATTGGTTCAAGAACTACCTCACTAACAGAAAACAATATGTTGCAATCGATAATGTAAAAGGGTCTCAAATGAGAATTGACACAGGAGTACCTCAAGGTTCTGTCTTAGGACCAATTCTTTTCTTGGCCTATATTAATGATATAGTATTATTAGAATTGAAAGGCAAGCTTAAACTATTTGCAGATGATATTTTTATACTCTATCTGGGAACATCTGAACAGGAAATTATGCTAAATATTAATTATGATCTCAATAAGCTGGTGGATTGGTTGAGAGCACACAAAATGGTTATCAATATCACTAAAACAAAATATTTATTCTTCCATAAACCATCATACAAGATTGAGACCACAAACATAGTCAACATAGCCAACAAAGAAATAGAAAGGGTTAAATCGGCAACATACTTAGGTATCACACTAGATAGTACACTAACCTGGGAAAATCATGTAGAAAATGTAAAACATAAAATCAGCCCTTTAATTGGTATTATTTTCAGATTAAGATATAGCTGTCTTACTAGCCAACAATTGAAAAATATATACTTTGCTCTGATACATTCACATCTAATGTACATGAATTTCATATGGGGATATTGTAAGAAGGAGCTGATAAAAGAACTTGAGATACTCCAGAAACATGCTATAAAATCTATCTTTGGACTTCCTTGGCTCACACCCTCAAATGAATTATACTCAAGAACTAAAATTATGCCACTGCAAAAACAAATAGCTATGTCAGCAACAGTATTTGTATACAAATTAGAAAACAAATTGATACACACACACATCCATTTTACCCATGCAAATGACATTCATCATTATGCAACAAGAGGAGTAAATCAAATATTCACCAGCCATTCCCAATCCATTAAATTTGGAACTAAAGGAATTATGTCCTCTATAATAAAGGAATACAACTCGCTACCATTAGGCATAAGGGAAAGTTTCTCTATAAAAACATTTAAGAGGAAAACAAAAGACTTCCTATTAAGGAATGAATAGCCCATGTACAATAGCCTTAAGCAATGCAATGTATCATACCGAATTATCTCTGTAAAGTTAGTCACTAGCAATCTAATATAAGTTACTATTAAATTAAACAATAATGTTACAAAAATTATATATATGCCATGCTGTAACTATGTTACTTGATTGTCCCTAACACGAGCTCAGGCTCATTGGGACCTATGTAAATAAATAAATAAATAAATAAATAAATAAATAAATAAAAACTTATACATAGCCTACATAAAAGCAATCTTCCACTTTTTCATTTTTGTTTGCCTTTTTTTTTTTTTTTGCAATGTATGTGCACCCACTAGAAATATTTATGTCATAATAGTACTTTTCAGTGGTCTTGAGTATGTATGTAATCCGAAAATAAAGTTATTTGAGGTAAGAATAAAAAATATTTTTTCACTGCTTAATTCAATCTTTCGAGAGTAAAGTTCAAAATTTAATTCGGCAGCATAGGGGTTAAAATCCTTGGCCAGATGATGCTAAAGGGTGCTCACAGTCAATCATACACGGAAAACAATTAAAAATAACTACGACAGAAAGAAGGGTTCACATTATTGACTAAGTTCTTTGTAAATTCCGTTAACTAGGATACCAGTTACATTTTAAAACCAAGGAGGAATTTTAGGAACACTGGAAAATATGATTCCGGCCAAACAGACATGTGGGAAAAAACTCTCTCAGTGCCGACGGCTGGATTTAGACTAAGTCCGTAGATTTGACAATGCGCATGCGCTAGGAAATTACGCTCTCTCGCAGATGGGATGAGATGATACCAACAATTTTACTAATTCTTCCCTTAACCAAAACCAAACCAGAACCTGGTAGATTATTGACAATATATGATTCACATACCTTTCTGAGAGTCATTGGGAATTGAAAATACTGTCAAATACATGGTGGCCACTCAAATCGGTCAACGATTTTCCAGGAGTTTTCCAGGAATTTTTCAGAAGTAAATCTCATTTTTCCAGACTTGAAAATAAGCGCGAGTTCCGGGGGGGCTTTATCGGTTGCCTACTTCGAAGCAGTTTTGTTTGGATACAGATGTTGACAAAAATTAGTGGTGATTGCGTTATTGATACGCAAGCCTACACATAAATGATTTAATTGTTGTTTTAAAAACGCCTTTGTGACTGAAATATACGCATAAAAAAAGAAAAGAATGCCGCCTGCAATTTTTTGTGGTGAAGTTGTCTATACTCAATATGTTTTACAAAAGTATATCGAGTGTTCTCCCAAACAGAAACAGGTAACCTGAGGACATATTCTTTCGTTAACGATAGAGTGCTCACCCAAAACTGCAGCGGGAGTATGATTGAGGATGGAAAGAATTTTATAATTAATTAACAGTGGCTATTTTCCAGGAGTTTTCAAATTTTTCATCATTTTCCAGGAGTTTTCCAGGAGTAGTGGCCACCATGCAAATATCACTGCTAAATACTGTCGAATATCACTGCTGTACTGGAAATATCCCTAACTAGCGGACCCGTGCGAGAACTCTCGCATGAGTATAAACAACCCGCCTGACTTTACTGTTATGCATTCTTCTATAAATGTGTTTGTTTAAACGCACTTTTTAAACATATTGTCTATATTTATGAAATCAGAAAGCAATTCATCACTGCTGCTGGTTGCACAATGGGTTGTGTGCGACCCGTGTGTACAGGCTACCCGCCCGGCTCTAGTGCTATGCAAGCTGGACATGATGCAATTCTGCCAGGGGCTATCGCCTTATTTATTTGTTCGTAAACAAATAAATATATGTCCGTTGACTTTTCAAGAAATGCAAGATTTTGCCTGTACTATTGAGACGATTTGAAAGATTTTGGTAAAAACCGCACCTTCTAACTCCCTCTGGTTTAGGAGCTTGAGTTTTGTGAAACATACCACCACATATTGTATATATACACAGAGAGTTTGTTTTAAATGCGACGGGGACCCTCGCTTGACCGCTCGCCGGCGTTGCGCGTCTGTCTCCCGCCAGGACTTGGTCGTTGTGCGGCGCTCGCGCGACCTTGAGTCATTGGGTATAGGAATTTGTACTTAAATTTGTACTTCAATGTGATCCTTGACCAAATTTTTGACGAACTGACTTACGGAGAGCAATTGTCAACTTATTTTCAACTAGATTCTGCCACTGCTCACACTGCCGAAGCATCCATGACACGATTGCGTCGCATTTTTGGTACTAGGATTATAAGTCGGAACGTGTGGCCCCCGCGAAGCCCAGACTTATCACAATGTGACTTTTATCCGTGGGGGACGCTTAAAAATAGTGTATGCGAGAAACCCTCACACTATAAATGAGCTTAAAGGCTATAATACAGCTGAAATACAGTCAATCGGTGCTGAGGATCTTCAGAAAGTAAATTACAACTTCATAAAGAGGTGCCAGCGATGTGTAGCAGTGAATGGCGAACATTTTCAGCCCCAGCTGTGAACTAGGTAAGTACTAACTCCTATGCTCAATGACTCAGTGCCGCGAAAGCGCCGCATAACGGCAAAGTGCCTGTCGGGAGACCGACGCGCAATGCGGGCGAGCGAGGGTCCCCGTCGCATATAAAACAAACTCTCTGTAGATATTGCTTAAATGAAGGTTTTTATTTCTTGCTTGTTCAACAACGCCAGCCATATTTGTGGCCGACACATTGACGTCATATTACATCATATCACGTCTCATCACCGTTGCCAACATGTCCGATACAAAATACACCACACAACACACATTACTTTGTAATTATGTGAAAAAAGAAATAATTGGCAAAACCATTGGCCTGTATCAAGATTATTGATGCGTGTACACCCCCACTGTGCGTGACAAAAACCTAACAATTATTGGCCTAGGCGAAAACCATTGGTCTGCATGAAAATATTGATCAAGGCAAAACCATTGGTTTGGATGAAAACTCGCATAATCCATGTTTAAGTTGAGACTGAAACTTGGCGCACTTTTGCATCAACTTCACAGCGTTCTTTTGTTTTACGATACCGGATGCAAAATAGTATGAATGCGTGGGGTTGAAAATACTGTACACGTTTCTGAGAATGACCGAGTCAGCTGGAATTTCATCTATATAAGTCGTGATCATATTTGGGATTGCTAGGTGGGTTACAGACAGCGGGAAAGTAAACGATCTATTACTATATCATCTCCAGATTTTTTCCCTACCATTACTATGCAGGTATTTTGGCTAATTTCAGTAGTTTAAGATTTTTTTTACTTTGATTCTGGTCAAAAGAACTGTTGCCACAATTTGTTGTGGACAGCTGAGATATTTATAATGTGAGAACAGAATATACGAGAGAGAATACGGTGTCAGCCATCAAAAACCGGAAAATTTTCTATATAAATAAGTAATGTGACGAAGATACAGGAGTTAACATTTTATCGCTAAAGAGTGTTATTACATTTTTTTTCAGTAGTGCCAAGATTATTGTTTGGCGCTGGTTTTAACGCTTACAATTTAGTTTGAAAGTGGTAAATGCGGAACAAGGCTTTACATACAAACACAAACCTAACCTGGGGCTTAAAGCCCTATGCCTCAGACCCCTTGCTTGTAGTGCAAAGCAGTAATTTTCGCCCAGACAGTCTTCTAACCAAGTAGTGGCCAATAGCTTAGTCCAGACAGTCTTCTAACCAAGTAGTGATCAATGGCTTTGTCTCGACCAACTTTAGTGCATCACTATACTTCAGTAGATCAATAATTTTCATCCTAACAGTTAGTGGTGTAGTCTGTCGGGAGCTATGTGATATTGTTGGTATTCTCCTGAAATTTTGCTTCTGTGTCACATGCGGAGTGCGTGTCATGTGGTTGAGGATTTTAAGGACTTTTAATATAGTTTGGTCGTGCCTCGCAGAGCCGACTTGTGCACTATGGCATCTAAATACATTATGACTTAATTAATGATGTATTAATGGTGGTATGCTAAGTATTGTTTGTCCTTTACTTCTACTGGCTTCTTTTTTTTTTTTAGCACATGGCTAATTGCTGTCATGACCGCTATATCTTGTGATTATTTATATTGTGCGTGTATAACCTAAAATCTGGATACAAACCAGACTAGCAGACAAATTTTTACCATTGGCCAGTGAAGTTCTGACGAGTGGCATCACCATTAGTTCGTGAAAAGTAAAGGGTAGATTCCGTGATTCAACCATACTTTTACGATACCGGTGCTAACAGTGCGTACTGCAGGCTATGTTGCTATTGAGGAATAGGGGTGCTCACACCAACCCTTGCAAATCGATGGGAAATGTCAGAGTAGTAGGAGTTTTCGAGTGGGGAGAGTTACTAGAAGAAATAACTACTTTTTATTAGTATCGTAATATAACTATTTAATACTGATTTTTCTCTATACATAATGATCCCCCCCCCCCCCTCCCCCCCCAATATAAGAAAATTACATGATACACTTACTTCTAATGGTAACCTTCATCTCACTTCACATGAACTCATGACAAATAACACAAATCAAGGAGCATATAATAACAGAGAAGGGACTCTCTGGTAAATCCGCGGTTCGTTAAATTCTGTGCGATTGCGTCATTGTTTGGGCTCCAACTCAAAAGCACATGGTGCGCCACGTGGCGAATTCCATCGCCACTGAGATGCAATAACTGGCCGTATATTATGCAAGAAATATAAGTGACCGAACGATCTAGGTTGCTTTCGCCGAGTATGTTAGCCAACTTACGAAATGAGAGAAAATCGAATCGAGATTGATTAATCTGGATATAAATCGTTATTGTTGCTATAAAGCAACTCCGTTTTGTTTTTGAACGACAATATAATACGTAGATTGGATATTAAGAGGCAACGGACACCCAAAAATTAAATTTTGTACATGCATTCTGTTCTATAACGTTGGTATGGATTTTAGAAAAAAATGGACTGTCGTTTATTTATATCCTACTTTTTAGTTGTTTAGCCCTTTTATTACGTGTAAAGTGCAAGCGATTGGTCTTTTTGAAGTTCTAACGTTAAAAAGAAATACATTATGAACTTTCATGCAAGTTTGCAATATTATGGTACCATAACCTCAAAAAGACCGTACCCATATTCCGACCCAGTACGCCACTATGACTGTTGTCAGATATACCTCCTTCCCTAAATAAATTGAATATGCCCAAGAAATGTCATTTCATTGCAATTTACTTGCCCTCAACGGTTAAATGATTTTCAACTGCATCTACAGAAAAACTATAGGCAGGGTAGAGGATTGTCGAGGAAATGAGAAAGCTGATTTTCCAGGCAGTTTCAATTGTTTTATTAATGTATGTTCAATCATGGTACACATTGTACATTCTTTCACAGGTGAGTCATAACTTCTGATGTGTGAACGTCAATGGCTTAGTCGACTGGAGACAGGATTGAAGAAGACCATGCCGGGCTGCACTCAGATGATCGGCTACGCTGCAGGAAGGTGGAAAACAACTGATCACCCACAGCCAAGTACACTCCAACGCAGTAAAACCTCTTGGCTAGCTCCGATCAATCCTCAGGCTGAAGAAGCTGTAAACTCAAAGAGGATTATTTTTGGTGAACATAAATTTTCAGCCTGTAAAGCAACACAATTCCAGTAAACGCCCCGGCCGAGGGGCGCACCATGTTGAGGGTCGCAAAATTAATCTGCAATTTTTTTTGTCAGAAAATTTCCATAAAATGTTATAGACTACAATACACGGATTCCGTATAATTTGATTATTTAAATTAAACTTTCCAAATGTTGACACTTTTCCAATTTATATTGTGGCCATCATTTCCCAACGAATGTGTTGTAACAGCAGATTGTTCGACTTCAGCTTTAGAACAGGAATCTTTAATGATTTATTAGGGGAAAATTTAAGTCTTGAATAATAATATCAGTTTAATTCGAATAATTAATTAGCCTATGCATAGTTGTAAGTTGTATGATGTAGGCCTAGTGTATATGTATATCCATATCTGTTAGTGTATAATGAGCCTTAAAAGGTTTAAACTTATTTTAATATCTCGTTGGGCCATTTATTTATAGTTGATATATACAAATTAAGAAACAGTTGATTCTCTCATCATTGTAATTTATTTAATTGATTTTACTTCCCGATACATTAGAATAAAATAAAAATTACCTTCACAAAGACCTTTCTGAGGTCTAAATTCTTCCTTCATTACGATGATCCTAGGAGCGCATAAAATCTAAATCCGGCCCTGCACATTTGGAAGATGTGGTTGAATGTAATGGTGCAACACATTACCAATTACATTCAATACCCCCACCTCAGTTTAATGGCAATTAAAACCTCTTGTTTCGGGCATGATAAAAGGACCCCTGCAGGCCAAATGTACGGAGCCACATCATATTACTGTGAAATACACAGAAAAAAATCTGCATCAGAGGAATATTGTATATTTAATAGTGTATTAAAGGAGAGAAGGGAAAGAGTGTGTCCTACAGACAAGTTGTCAATATTCTTGAAAATATTCTATGCCCTTTAAATATAAATTTACAATTGGTCTTTAACCTCACCCATTATCTCGCAACATGTGTGTTTTGAAATGTGCACATTAAATGCTAAAATCTATCGTTTTAAAGTTAGGCAAAGATGACATTGTTGCTTTGTTGAAGAAGGACTGGAGAAGTTCAAAACAAGTGCATGTATACCTACCCCGTCATATTTTGGTCGTGTGGCCTCCTGATAGGCCGAGTACAGGTCTTTCTAGTTAACGCCCGTGGGCAACCTGCGCACCGGAATGAGAGATGAATTAATGAAACTGGGCAAGGATATGGAAGGAAACAGCCGTGGCCTGTCAGAAGGTACCGTCCCAGCATTTGCCTTGAGTTGAACATGGGAAACCACGGAAAACCATTTCAAGGATGGCCGACTGTGGGGTTCGAACCCACGTCCACCGAGTCAGCAGAGAGCTTGAGCTTGGGCCCAAGGCCGAACGCTGCGCTTTAGCTGCCGGCATACCTACACCTAATTTTTTTTTTTCAGAGGGATCGGAGATGAGATACAATGAATTGCTATAAAAATTGAAACAAGATTTCAATGAACCGCCATCCAATACAATACCACCATTGAAATATTGCATTAATTTAAGTCGATGCGGTTCCACCTAGCCAATGTGTACAGCCGGATGTCGTAACCAATGGCAACATCACAAGGAGCTGATAAAAGGATGAAATAAATGAATATGACCAAGCAGTTGGAATGAAGCGAGGTACCGGCCAGGCCATTGGGGGATGTTGAAAACGGTAAACATGACCAAAAAAATTCCAAAACCAGTCACCAGAAAGATTGGCCCCATGGCCTAGCACTGCACGTACACGATTGCAGCTACCAAATATGTAAAAACTTTACATTAAACTATATACAGTACACACACATGTACTGACAAAGTGCAATGTAAAGAAAAATGTATCTCCTTTGGGAATTACTACAACTTAAACATACTGTTACACCAGATTATATGTATTTCCAGAATACTTTCACAGCAAAGGGACAGATGACCTCATAGTTCTGCCCCTTAAAACAACAATAACTAACTATTTTTCACAGCACGTGTGCCAACCATCCAACTCTGCCTGTGGGTGTATTCCACAATTCATAAGACAAGTAGGAAGCCTCAAAGAATAGCCAAGGTTGCTCCTTTTAGTCTCCTCGTACGATAGGCAGAGGATACCATGGGTGTAGTCTGAACCTCCACCCACAGGGGGCTGCAGTGTTGAAGCCACACAAAGAAATTATATTGTGTTGTCGATTCATTTCGGGGCTTTGCGACATTGTGGTCATGTGGCCCCGTGTACTTAGGTGTGTGTGGAATTTGTCTGGTAACTGGTATTATTGTCAAGGCTGTATTAGTGTGTGTAGTTTTAACTCAGATGAGGATTAGGAAGGAGGCGGCTGTGGTCTTAATTAAGCATTCGCCTGGAATAGAAGTGGGGAAACCACAGAAAGCCACTTCCAGGATGGCTGAGGTGGGATTGGAACTAGCCTCTTCTCAGTTTTTGCCCAACCCTCAGACCAGAATTAAACTTCTTGGCAGAGCTGGGAATCAAACCCGGGCCTCCGCGGTGACAGCCACTACACAATGAGGCACAAAAGAAGTTATGTATATGGTCAGTCACTGTGCATAGTTGATGTGCGACAAGTGGCAGTATACCTGATCTGGCAATTGGTACCCAGGTTACAATAGCAATGGCATCCACATTCACAGTTGTTCCAATTAAGGCATTTCGTAATATTAGCAAGTCTATGAATTCATCGCTACAAGTCCAGATATTACAACCCACCAAACAGCAAGGCATTTGGGAGGAGGGAGTTAAGTACACGATTATCCGGGCCCTGCTGATAACTTATCACACTCCAAACAGTCACAAGCCTCATTTTTTGGCTCTATGTTAACTGTGGAAACTTGCAATTACATGTATAATTCTTCCAAGGTGTCAACATAGACATAATGATCATGATTTGTCAAACTGGAAACAAAACTTCCTCATGGAAAACATCTGGGTGAAGCTTACGCTATGTACTGATAGGGGCAGATGACCTCGTAGTTCTTCCCCTTAAAACCTCAATAACTAATTACCTAACTGACTAATAGCCCAACTACAGGGATGAACAGACACAAATCTACATCACAGATAAAGGTGACTAAAATGGAAAATTACTGTACCTGGTTTATACAAAAGATTTGTATAAAACTACTACCATACGGTAATCCAAGGGAAATCTACACAGGTGCCTATGCTGGTTAGATATCGCCATCACAATTCAGAGCAGTACACGACCTTGCCAACACGGTAATTCTGCAATAAAGTGACAGACTATTCATCATGAACAACAAGTGAAACAAAGGTTTGAGAAATGATGAGAATGTAGGCTACATGTAGAGAATAAAGAGGATGTTCATCCTTCTCCTAAATATAATGTACAGCATTAATCCCAATAGAAAAAGTCAAGTGGTATGTGTTAACACATTTTCAATATAATATAATAATTTCTCATTCATACGCGGGCAGATTTTCTAAACTTCTAGCCGATGACTGGATTACGGGCAACACACATCACATCTGTCATTACTTCTCAAATATTGAAGACCATAAGATCAGTTAACCTATACAGGATCTCATTAAGTCTCTATTATTATAAACTTAGCACGACCAAATACAGAACTTAATTCACACTCAATCAACCAACAATATACTGCCATTTTATTGACTGAAACTACCATTACCTTTCTGTAAATCAACAAATGTCGAGACGTAATAATTACTTTGATTTGCGAACTCCACATCACATGTATCCATCACCGTCCATGATCACGTTGCCATGGCAATAAACAATAATTTTCCTAAGGACCAACAAAATAAACGGAAAGCCCCTAAAATCTAGTGACAACCAACTTTGGAAACAAAAGTTACCGAGTTCGGGCCCAAACAAAAGAATAATTATTTAACGGACGGAGAAAGTAGTATGGACTTTCTTAGGCCTGACACAAATAATGATAAACTTTTGGATAAACATTAACATTAACATTAGCCTTGGAGGCTGGATTTAGACAGCTCCTTAACCCGGTCCATGAGTCAATCCTAATTGGCTACATGGATAATTCTTGCCAGGCGCGTCCACGTCGCGGGGGTGGGCAACGGTACTGTAATATACCATGGAACTACAGTACCGGCTAAGTTCTGGTGAGGACCCAGTCCTATGGGGTATAACATAGGCCCCGTGCACAGGGTTACGTGCGAAGACCTCAACGGAATCCACAGCGGAGAAGATGGACTTCAGAACGGTGGAGATTGCGGAAGAGGCAACCCAGTACTCAGGGAATAGTATGAGTACAGCATCAATCGGCAGCGTCTGTTTCCCATGTTAGGGGCGGCTGCA
Organism: Meconema thalassinum; assembly: GCA_946902985.2. NCBI lineage: Eukaryota > Metazoa > Arthropoda > Insecta > Orthoptera > Tettigoniidae > Meconema > Meconema thalassinum. The sequence goes on along the minus strand of OX336399.1, from coordinate 46,110,924 downwards.
GGGGCGTCTGTTCTCCATGTTAGGGGCGGCCTGAATAATAGCTGGCAGTAGCTTCATAAAATGCCTTTGGGAGTGGCGACCCCATCGTAATAATAGCCTAAAATGGATATGGCACTTCCAATTATTCGGAAAAGGTTAGGGCGTACCCTGCAGGCGACGCGCAGTTCCTTTGGTACTGGGGGAACTGTGAGAAATGGGCGACCAGTAACCGAAATGAAAGTGGGAATCATGAATGTCATGACCCTGACAGGCAAGGTGGAGGAGGTGGTAGACTTCATGGAGAGAGAGAAGGTTGGAATGATGGGGCTGAGTGAAGTGAAATGGAAAGGTAAAGGAAGGAAGAAATTGAGGAAAGGATATACATTATACTGGAGTGGTGGCCAAGAGGCAAAAAATGGCGTGGGACTGATAACTTCGAAACAACTGGAGGAGTATGTTGAAGTGGTAGAGTGTGTGAGTGACAGAATAATGAAAATTAGAATGAAGATGAAGAATGACGTGATGGACTTCATACAAGTGTATGCACCACAGACTGGAAACAGAGAAGAAGATATTGAAGTATTCCTGGAGGATGTAGAAAGAGTAATCTCAGATGTAGAAGTGGTGATCATGGGAGACATGAATGCGCAAGTCGGAATTGAGAGACAAGGAAAGGAAGAAGTCGTTGGACCATATGGATATGGGAAAAAGAACCGGGAAGGAGAGGAACTTGTAAACTTTTGTGAAAGGAATGGACTGATAGTGGGTAATTCATGGTTTCGGAAGAAAAACAGCAGGAAAATTACGAGATATGGGTGGGGTGATAGAAGAAAAAAATCAGTAATTGACTACTTCCTGGTGGAAAGGACAAATCGCAGAAAGCTGATGGATGTGACAGCTTTACCAGGTGAAGCATTTGATGGGGACCATAGAGCTGTGGTGGCAAAATTTAGATGGGGAAAATTGGAAAACCTAAAGGAGATCAGAGAAAGTAAAATAAAAGTATGGAAATTGAAAGACAAAGCTGTACAGGAAGATTTTCAGGAGAGATTGAAGCAACAAATCCCAGTTACTGAAGTGGAAAATGTAGAAGAGGAATGGTCCCACTTTAAAAAGGCATTTGCTGGTGCAGCAGAGAGTGCTTGTGGTAGGACGTCAACAAGAGTGAAAGAGAAGGAGACACCGTGGTGGAATGAGGAAGTGAGGAAAGCAGTAAAAGAAAAGAAGTCTGCATGGAAAGAATGGAACAGAGATCAAACAGAAGAAAGCAAAAGGAAGTACCACGACAGCAAACGGAGGTGTAAGAAAGTGGTAGGAGAAGAAAAGAAGAAAAGTTGGGAAGAATTTACACGAAGAATGGAAACAGATGTAAGTGGCAGTAAAAGGATGCTGTATGGACTTCTAAGAAGTAAGAGGAAAGAAAGAGTTACTACAAAGCTGGTGAAAAAGGAAGATGGAGAGTTGTTAACACACCCAGAAGAGATAAAGGGACGATGGAAGGAGTATTTCGATAAGCTATTGAATGTGAGCAATTGTACTGGTGAGATCGAAGGGACACAGCCTGACGACTCTATAACAGAAGATGATATAACAATGCTGGAGGTGGAATTAGCAGTACAGAAAATGAAGATGGGTAAAGCAACAGGGGTGGATGAAATCAGTGTAGAAATGATAAAGGCTGCTGGACCTGTTGGTATGCAATGGCTGTATCGACTGCTAAAGTGTGTGTGGAAACGGAAATGTGTACCAGAAGACTGGGAGAAAGGGCTAATAATACCAGTGTTTAAGAAAGGGGACAAGAAAGTGTGTGATAACTATAGAGGGATCACCCTCATATCACAGATAGTAAAAATACTGGAAAGGATTTTAGAAAGAAGAATGAGAAGAAAGGTGGAAGGAGAGTTGCAAGAGGAACAGTATGGCTTCAGGAGTGGAAGATCCACAGTGGACCCAATCTTTAGCTTGAGGCAGGTGATGGAAAAGAACTGGGAATATGGAGAGGATTTGATCATGACTTTCATAGATCTAGAAAAGGCATATGATAGTGTCCCCAGAGAGAAGGTATGGGAAACCATGGTTAAGAAGAGACTGGGAAGAGAAATGTTGGAAATGGTGCAAGCAATGTACAGCAACTGTGTTAGCAGGGTACTGACCCCAGTTGGAAAGACAGATTGGTTTAGGAACAAGACTGGACTAAGACAGGGGAGTGTGCTGTCACCTCTTTTATTCATAATGGTAATGGATGAAATTGTAAAGGAAACAAAGGAAGCATATGGACATAAAGAAATGAAGTTACTATTATTTGCAGACGATATTGTGGTCTGGGGAAGGAACACCGAAGAAGTGCAAAAACAACTAGATGCACTGAACGAAAATATTCAGAAGTATGGCCTGAAAATCAGTATAGAGAAAAGCAAGACCATGGTGATGACAAGAGGGGAAAGACAAGGAAAGGGCACTGTGAAAATTGGAAGTCAGAGTTTGGAAATTGTGGACACGTTCAAATACCTAGGAAGTGAATTGATGCAGACTGGTAGGTTGGACATGGAGATTGTCAGGAGGGTACAGCAGAGCAATGCATTCTATCAAAGTGTAAGAAAACTTCTTTGGGATAAGGAAGTACCAAGGAAAAGCAAGGAGGTAATGTATAAAATGTACTATGTACCCATATTAACTTATGCAGCTGAGACTTGGACCCTGACAAGCAGGCAAGAGAGTAAAATCCAAGCCAGTGAAATGAAATTCCTAAGAAGTATGATAGGTAAGACAAGGAAAGACAGAGTGAGGAATGAAGATGTTAGGAAGGAAGTTGGGATGGGAAAACTAAATGAGAGAATTGAGAAGAATAAACTAAGGTGGTTTGGACATGTAAAGAGGATGGAGGAAAATAGAATACCAAGACAGGTGCTGGAGGCAAAGTGCAAGGGTAAGAGAGCAAGGGGAAGACCTAGAACAAGGTGGATCGATTCAGTGAAGAAAAGCGTGAGAAAAAAAGGAATCTGGACTGGGACAAGATCGTGGAAGAAGAATTGTGGAAGGAAAGAGGAAAGTGGAGAAGTGCCATAAATACCCCGACCCGGCAGGAGCTGGATAAGGGGAAATGATGATGATGATGATTAACAGAATCGATGGAGTCGATAGTAACATCGATACGATACGCTTGTATCGATAAACCCGAATCAAAGATTATCGCCATCACCATCTTCAAAATTTTTGGCAACACCGCCCATCTGTCTTCTGGGAGGCTTAGCGTGCCTAGCGCAGCATATGGTAATTGCTAACACGGCGTAAACACATAGATTTTGACGCCAAATGTTTCCGAACATACCGGTAACGTCCGCTAAATCTCAGAAAATTGGCTGAAAGAGGAACAACTCGAATTAATTCAATTCCCAGGGTTTATACTAGCTAGTAAATACTCTAGATCTAATATTAGCCATGGTGGTACTCGTATCTTCTTAAGAAATAATTTAGATCATGAACAGTTAACAGCTTATGATTATTTAATTATGGAACAGGATTTTGAATTCTCTGCCGTAAAAATACAGCAGTTTAAGTAAATAATTGTATGCGTATACCGTTCTCCGTCAGGAAAGATTCCTTTATTTATAGATAAATTAGAATTGTTAGGTACTCAATAACATGATCAAAGTAAATTTCGATATAATAATTTGTGGGGATGTAAATGTGGATTACTTAAAATGTGATAGAAATTGTGAACTATTAACACAGTTACTAATTTCCTATGGACTGAAACCTACAGTAAATACCCCAACAAGAATAACAAAATTTAGTAAAACCACTACTGATCAATTTTTTTAAAATACAGATAAATATCACCATTCAATAGAAGTCTATTGTCCGGGTTTTAGTGAGCACCATGGACAAATACTGAGTTTTGAAGTGCCCGAAACAATCAATAATAATGAATGGATTAAAATCAAAGTGCAGATCATTCACTGAAACAAATATTAGGTTCAATGACTTATTAAATAAGGAAACATGGTCACAAATTTATAAACTAGAAAATGTAAATGATAAATTTAATGCATTTAACAGTAGGCATACCCTAAAAATTTATTTTGAAACAGCATTCCCCTTTTCACAAAGAACTGTTCAAAATAACAAAACTAGCAATTGGATAAAAACAGGGATTATATATTCATGTCAATGAAAGAAATTTCTACACAAATTATATAAACAATACCACACAAAACCTGAATTCAATTTATACTACAAAAAATACACTAGCATATTGAATAAGGTAATAAGACTAGCAAAGATAATGCATAATGATAATTTTATTTCCCAATCATCAAATAAAAACAGGGTTATGTGGTCCGTGATAAACAAAGAAACTGGAAAATCTGCTAAAATACAAAGCAACATTACACTGACCAGAAATAATAAAGTGATTAATAATCGAGAGGAAATAGCAAACACTTTCAATGACCATTTTCTGGAAATTCCACAAAAAATATTAAACAAATCACAGGTAAATACACTAAATTCTAATAATAAAAGAAATATATGTAGTGATTCTTTATTTATAAATCATGTCACAAGTGAAGAGGTAAGAATAGTTATAAAAGAACTAAAAAATAAATTTTGTGCTGGCATTGATGGCATCCCTGATGCAATTTTAAAGAAATGTTCAGAAAATATAATAAATCCACTTACACACTTAATAAATAGTTCAATTATCACAGGAACTTACCCGGATATTTTGAAGTTATCAAAAGTAATTCCAGTGCACAAAAACGGTTCAAAAGATGAATTAGATAACTATCGTCCTATTACCTTACCAACTGGTAAGCTTGCCACGGTGGGTGAGTGGATAGCGTGTCAGTCTACTAACCCCAAGATTGCAGGTTCGCCCCTGGCCGTGGTAAGTGATTTTTGAAAGGCGGCAAAAATACGATACGCATGTCATACGATGTTGGCATGTCAAAGAACCCATTTGAATTCAGTAGGCCGATTTCATAATGGCAAAATTAATCTCGGGAGTTTCCGCCAACACAAAGTTCCACATTTCTCTACTAGAAAGCGCTATAGTGTTCAAGGAGATTATATATCTTACATCTAACCTCCTTTACTTTCATAGTGATTCAAGGAACAACGAAATTCGACATGCAAGCTACCCTCTGGGTGTCAAATAACAAAGCTTTCACCCGGCACCCGAGGCCATACGATATTATTATTATTATTATTATTATTATTATTATTATTATTATTATTATTATTATTATTATTATTACCAACTGGTATTGCAAAAGTTGTGGAAAAAATCATGTATAAGAGACTGATAAGTTTTATAGAAAAAATAAAATATTATCAAACTCACAACATGGATTCAGAACGGAAAAATATACACAGACAGTAATTTATGAATGTATTAATAGTATACTGAAATTAATTGACAATAAGGAACATGTAACTGGCCTATTCTTGGATTTCTCGAAAGCATTTGATGTTGTTGACCATAAAATCCTCTTTACAAAACTAAATCAATATGGTATTAGAAGTCTAGCTAATAAATGGATAGAGTCTTACTTAACAAGGCGTAAACAAATAGTAAGCTTGAGACACAAGGATGATGGAACCAAATTACTTTATGAAACATTGTCCAATGAGGGAATTGTTAAATTTGGAGTACCTCAGGGATCGGTTTTGGGCCCACTACTCTTTCTTCTATATATCAATGATATAACACAGAACGTTCATTCACATAAGGAAATTTTGTTTGCGGACGATACAACACTCGTAATAAAAGGTGAAACTAAACAGGTCATACAGCAGTCTGCTGACTCCGTTACAGGAGAGTTAACCAATTGGTCACAAGATAATCGCCTCATAATCAACTATAAAAAACAGTATGCCTAAATTTCCACACTATACAGAATAGGAATCCTGCGAAGCCAAATATAACATTAAATGGTCATCAAATAGAAAATAAATCATAAACAAAATTTTTAGGGCTAATGGATACAACATGACTTGAAATGGAATAAACATATACAATATCTGAATACTAAACTGAACTCGATGTGCTTTGCGTTACGTATTTTGAAAACCTGCACTAGCATGCACACATTAAGAAATACTTATTTTGATTTAAACATTCTCCCTCTGCCCAGCATATATATCTTTGAAAGTATTATGTTTTGTAAAAATAATTTAATGAATAAGGATGTTTTTCTTAAAACAAACAATGATGTTCATAGGCATAACACAAGACAAAAACAAAACATTCATATTTCACACACACACACACACACAAGCATATATCAAAAAGGAACTTATCACACAGGAGTTAAAATATACAATAAACTACCCCAGTATATAAAGCTTGCCCCAAAAATAAAAACCTGTGATAGAATGTTGAAAGCTTATCTGCAGTGCCATTGTTTTTACTCTGTAGTTGAATATTGTTACGTGCCACCCTCCTAGTGACACTTTTGTTAACTGGATTACGGTGGGTCGAAGCACAACACAGATTATTCCTTTAAAGGAATAATTAACTTTATTGCGGCCAGAAAGATACACTACTCATCAGCAAATACAAGCAATTAGAACCTTACTCCAGTTTCCTCAAGTCTCTTCCTTAAGGAGCGCTCTTGCCCCCATTTCTCTTGTCAACAGTTAATCCTCTCGCTAATGAGTCTGGTGGCCTTGACAGAACTACATGCAACTCTTCCTTATGTACACAAATTACAGTTACTTACGATAACCTGCTACACGCTGCTTCGCTGTTCACGAGCTGGGAAACAATGTCACTGGATTTCGTAACTCGCACGGCACTTCACCACAATATCTCTGTCGCTCAGTGAAATCACACTCACTCAAAACACAGGCAGTCCCCTGTATGCTTCTCACCCCCTCGCTGTCAAGAGAAACGGCTTCACTAGGGGTTTCGCAAGTCACCACACTTTTGTCGCTCAGGATAAACGCTCGCACTAGCTCGTAAAACACACAACACACACTGCTTGACAGGTCGCTCTTATATAGCAGGCCGGTGACTCAATAAATGCTTCTAGACCCATCCAGGGTTCACGGCTTCTCGAGGTTTCCTCCACTGGCTGAGTCACGAATATTCTGGACCATCCCTTTGTCCTAGTAGTCCTGTTGCATAAGGCGCACGCAATACACTGAGGCAGAGCACAGCCCTGCCCTGGGGCAGTTGTGACTCATGCGGCGAGCGATGAAACAAACTCACAGCCGTAACACCACCCCCTTCCTAAAAGGCTGATCGTCCCGATCAATCATTGGTCCGTCTGTGTCCCTCCGTAGGCTGCCAGGCGATCTCGATGCACGATCTTCATCTTCGCCTTCGGGCTCCGCTGGATCCTGTAGACGACATCGTTGATCCGTTTCATGACTCGGTACGGGCCCTCCCAGGACTTCTGCAGTTTGGGTGACAGGCCTTTCTTCCATAATTGGTTGAAGAGCCAGACAAGGTCGTCCTCGTGGAATCCGCCGGCATCCGTCTGTTGGTCGTATCGGGTCTTCATTCGGTCGGTCTCGATCCGCAGTTTTTCCCCTCGCGAACGCGTGCACGTCCTCCAGTTGGTCGACCAGTTCTTGACAATACTGGCTTACCGGGACCGGACCATTCCCAGATCGGCCGAAGGCAAGATCGACTGGTAGACGGAGTTCCCTCCCAAACATGGCCCGGGCTGGTGTGCACCAGGTGGCTTCATGCACGGCGGCGCGGTAGGCCAGGAGAAATAGTGGAAGATGTCTGTCCCAATCCCTCTGGTGCTCGCTGACGACTATTCGGAGATGGTTCTCGATGGTGTGATTAAATCGCTCTACCATCCCGTCGGACTGAGGGTGTAGCGACGTCGTCCTTGTCTTCCGGATTCCCAGCAGCTGGCATAGGTTCTGGAACACCTGCGACTCGAAGTTCCTCCCTTGGTCGGAGTGCAGCTCCAGGGGTACTCCGTACCGGCTGACGAATTCCTTCACCAGGGTCTCTGCGATCGTCGCGGCTTCTTGGTTAGGGAGCGCATACGCCTCCGGCCATTTGGTGAAGTAGTCGCTGACGACCAATATGTAGCGGTTCCCAGCCTCGCTTAATGGGAATGGCCCAGCAACATCGATGGCCACTCTCTCCATTGGACCGCCCACGTTGTAGGTCTGCAGTGGACCCCGTCGTCTTCATCCTGGGCCCTTGTTGGCAGTGGTTCTCCACGTCTGTTCGGCACCCGATCCAGTAGAACCTCTCTCTCAGCTTCTCCGGGGTCTTCTTTATCCCTAAGTGTCCACCAGATGAACCTCCATGGACTTCCTTCAGGACTTCCTCCGTCATAGCCTTTGGAACGACGACTTGTTCCCGAGATGTCTTCCCGTCGGTGCTCTCCCAGGCGCGGCAGATGAGGCCATCCCTTACAATCAGCGAGTCCCACTGCGCCCAGTAGGACTTAAACGTTGGGCTGCAGTCACTCACAATGTTCCACCTGGGTGTGGGGACACAGGCCCTCTTCCATTCGGCTATCAGTCCCAGGTCATCATCTTCTGCTTGTGCCCGCGTAAAAGATTCGCGGCTCCAGTTCCCTTGAAGTTCCACAGTAGTCCGTCGGCACTGTATCCCGGTGTTCTCCTCCCTCCTAGTACAGAAGGTGCAGTCTTCGAGGCACGGTGTTCGTGACAGGGCGTCGGCATTAGAATGCAGTTGGCCTTTCCTGTGCTGGATTTCGAAGGTGTGCTGTTGAAGCCTCTCTAACCACCGCGCGAGTTGACCCTCGGGCTATTTGAAGTTCAGGAGCCACCGCAGGGATGCATGGTCGGTCCTGATGAGAAATTCTTGCCCGTACAGGTACTTGTGGAAGTGTTCGATGGTCTTCACGATGGCGAGCAGTTCCTTCCTGGTGAAGCAGTAGTTCCTCTCTGGCTTTGACAAGGCTTTGCTGAAGTAGGCCACTACTCTCTCCTCGCCGTCCACTATTTGCGACAGGATTCCCCCTATACCAAAGTCGCTGGCATCGGTATCGACGATGAACCTTGTTCCAGGTCTGGGGTAGGCCAGAATAGGCGCGGTGCACAGAGCCTGCTTGAGTCGTTCGAAGGCACTGTGGCATTCTGCTGTCCATGTGAAGAGTTGGTCCTTCTCAGTCAGTCGATGCAGTGGTTTGGCGATGTCGGCGAATCCTCTCACGAAGCGACGGTAATAGGTGCAGAGTCCCAGGAAACTTCGTAGTTGGGATTTGTCCTTCGGAACTGGCCACTCCCTCACAGCTGCGGTCTTCTCTGGGTCGGTGCGCACCCCCTCCTCGGAGACGATATGCCCAAGGTACTGGACCTGCTTCTGGAAGAGCTGACACCTCTTGGGGCTCAACTTCAGCTGGGCAGCCCGTAGCTTCATCAAGATTTCCTTCAGGTTGCTGTAGTGCTCCTAGAAGCTTCTCCCCAGAACGATGACGTCGTCTAGGTAGACCAGGCAGGTCTTCCACTGTAGTCCCCTCAGAATGGACTCCATTAACCTTTCGAAGGTCGCAGGGGCGTTGTACAGACCGAATGGCATGACGGTGAACTGCCAGATCCCGCTGCCCACAGAGAACGCCGTTTTCTCGCGGTCCTTAGGGTGGACCTCCACCTGCCAGTAGCCACTCTTCAAATCCAAGGTGGAGAACCATCTTGATCCTGATATGGTGTCCAGCGTGTCGTCGATCCCGGGTAGAGGGTAGCTGTCCTTCTTCGTGACGTCGTTCACCCGCCTGTAGTCCACGCAGAACCTGGTGGAACCGTCCTTCTTGTTCACAAGCACGACCGGAGAACTCCAAGGACTATGTGATGGCTCGATCACCCCTTGCTCCTTCATCTCTTCTGCCATCCGGTCGAATTCGGCTTGCTTGGCGAGCGGGACACGTCGGAATGGGGCCCTAATCGGTGCGCTGTCCCCAACGTCGATTCTGTGCTGGACCAAGCTTGTCCTGCCGAAGTCTTTGCTCCCCACGGAGAAGACGTCCTGGAATTCGCGTAGCAGGTCATGAAGTTGGCGTGATTGTTCCTCGTCTAAATGGTCCTGGGATCCTTGGTACAGCTTCTGTAGTTCTTCTGGCAGAAGGCGAGTCTTCTTCGGTTGTCCGTCTGCAGGTGTCCATCCGTCGTGTCTGTGATGAGGGCAATCCAGGTAACGGGCTCTCAGACTCCTAGGTTGGTGTCCCGGTGAACCGTAATATCGTAGTCGTTCAGGTTGGACAGGCGGACGTACGGCCGAGACGTCGTGTTGATGAGAGTCTTGGCACCTAGCAATCCTTTTGTCTGGTTGTCCTCATATTTTGGCTCGATGACAGCCGCTACTCCCTCAGCTGTTCCGTCGACAATTACGGCAGCGCTGACTTCCGTCCTGGCGGGAACGATGACGTCCTCTCTCAGCCTTACTCGTCGTGCGGGGACGGCCACGTGCGCTGGTTGCAAAGCAAGTTCCTCACTTCCGAAGTGCAGAGTGTTGGTACTCAGATCCAAGATGATGTTGTTCTGGTCCAGGAAGTCCAGTCCGATGATCACTTCATTTGATACGTCAGCCACAAGCACTGGATGCTTTATCGCACGTCGACCAATGACGAACTACAGTAATGCTTCGCCATGTACCGGTGCGACCATCAGGCTGCTATTGTCCCTCCGTAACTGCGTCACACGAACTTGGACTGCCGGGGCTTGACGACTGTCACAAGCCAACCTTTGCCCCCCCCCAGGCTGGCTGATACTGGCTTTCCTGGGCCGCGAAGTTTCCCTACGACTGACTGTCCCGACGGAAATCCTTGGCGGCGGCGATCACCGCAGTCCTTGCTCAGGTGGCCTCTCTTACGGCAGGTCCAGCAGGTCGGTAGTCTTCTTCCGGGCCGCCTCTCCGGATGTCCTTCGGCTACGTTTTTGTTGGTGGTACTGCGACTCTTGAAGAACCGGCCTAGTGCCTCCATCAGTTCATCGGCCAGGAGCTTGGTCTTGTCGGCTTTGGCTGGTTCGTCGACTTCCACCTGACGCACCCTCGCGCACATTCTAGATACCTGCTTTGCCGTCTCGAACTCAAGTTCGTGGCTCAGCGCATCTGCCAGGGTCTTAATGCGCGCGAGTCACAGCGCCTGATGAGTGTCCTGGTCCCGTAGCCCGTCGGTGAAGGTCTGCGTCGCAATCTGTTCCAGAAAGTCGGCCGGCGCTGTTGGATAGGCGAGCCTTACGAGGCGTGCGATGTCCATCTCGAACTCCTGCAGGGTTTCCGCGCTCTTTTGTACCCGGGTCCGGAGCTGCATCTGGTAGGCCTACTGAAGATGGCTATCTCCATATCGGGACGCCATATGGGCAATTAGTGAATCGTAGTCCTGGGATCCAGTCGGGATGGCCTGAAGGACGTTAAGGGCGTCCCCTCTCAGCGCTACAATGAGAGCTGTAGCCTTTTCCGTGCTGTTCCAGTTGTTTATGGAACAGGCTGCCTCGAACTGGCGTAAATAGGTGCTCCACGGGACTTTTCCGTCGAAGGTTTGGGGCGTCACTCTGCTCTGTCCTGTTCCTGAAGTCCTCGGTGTACCTGTGGGCGCAGCTCGGCAACTTCCTCTTGAAGAGCGTTGAATTTCTCTTCCACCCCCGTGAGTGGGCGATGGCGCAGTTCGGCAACTTCCTCTTGTAGAGCTTTGACTCTCTCATCCACCCCGGTCGGCGGGAGTCGGCGCAGCTCGGCGACTTCCTCTTGTAGGGCTTTGAATCTATCTTCCATCCCTGTCGGCGGGTGTCGGCGCAGCTCATTAAATTCCTTTTGTATAGCGTTGAATCTCTCTTCCACCCCTGTCGGCGGGCGTCGGCGTAGCTCGGCAACTTCTTCTTTAAAGGCGTCGAACTTCTTTTCCACTGCCGTGACTTCCTCACGCAGACCCAGTTCTAATTTCTTCAGGTCCTGTGCTAACTTATTCTGCCCGTCTTCCATCTTCTTCTGGCCGTCCTCTATCTTCTTGGTTAAATTCTTCTGGCCATCTTCTAATTTAGCAGTTAGGTCCTCGGCTAACTTCTTCTGGCCGTCCTCCATCTTCTTATGGCCGTCCTCCATCTTCTTCTGGCCGTCTTCCATCTTCTTCAGGTCCTTGGCTAATTTCTTCTGGCCGTCTTCCATCTTCTTCTGGCCGTCTTCCATCTTGGTTTCCATGCCACTTAACTTGTCTAGCAATGCTGCCAATTGCGCCCCCATTTTAGTTGTTTGTCTTGTAAAGGGCATGCACTCACAGTAAAATTAGAGAAAATGACATGCCCAGGTTTTGAAACCAGGACCGTCAGGTGTTGTGCTTTTGCTTGAGTTCGTAATCTGGCTTCTGACACCAGTTGTTACGTGCCACCCCCCCCTAGTGACACTTTTGTCAACTGGATTACGGTGGGTTGAAGCACAACACAGATTGTTCCTTTAAATAAATAATTAACTTTATTGCGGCCAGAAAGATACACTACTCATCAGCAAATACAAGCAATTAGAACCTTACTCCATTTTTCTCAAGTCTCTTCCTTAAGGAGCGCTCTTGCCCCCTTTCACTTGTCAACAGTTAATCCTCTCGCTATTGAGTCTGGTGGCCATGACAGAACTACATGCAACTCTTCCTTATGTACACAAATTACAGTTACTTACGATAACCTGCTACACGCTGCTTCGCTGTTCACGAGCTGGGAAACAATGTCACTGGATTTCGTAATTCGCACGGCACTTCACCACAATATCTCTGTCGCTCAGTGAAATCACACTCACTCAAAACACAGGCAGTCCCCTGTATGCTTCTCACCCCCTCGCTGTCAAGAGAAACGGCTTCACTAGGGGTTTCGCAAGTCACCACACTTCTGTCGCTCAGGATAAACGCTCGCACTAGCTCGTAAAACACACAACACACACTGCTTGACAGGTCGCTCATATATAGCAGGCCGGTGACTCAATAAATGCTTCTAGACCCATCCAGGGTTCAAGGCTTCTCGAGGTTTCCTTCACTGGCTGAGTCACGAATATTCTGGACCATCCCTTTGTCCTAGTAGTCCTGTTGCATAAGGCGCACGCAATACACTGAGGCAGAGCACAGCCCAGCCCTGGGGCAGTTGTGACTCATGCGGCGAGCGATGGAACAAACTCACAGCCGTAACAATATCTTAGTGTATAGAATCGATGAATTCTATAATTATATTTTACTTTTCTATTTTAATTGTAATACCTAGCTGTAAGTTGTTGTATTTATAGAATTAAGTTTTCATATTATGATAATAGAATAAGGTGTAAATAGTTGTCCAATAAGATTGTATCTCTTTAGATCTGTTATAATAATAATAATATCGTATGGCCTCGGGTGCCTAGTGCAAGCTTTGTTAATTGACACCCAGAGGGTAGCTTGAATGTCCAATTTCGTCGTTCCTTTGAACGCTATGAAAGTCAAGGAGGTTAGATATCTAAACTCCTTGACACTACAGCGCTTTCAAGTAGACAATGGAGGAACTTTGCGATGGCGGAAAATCCCGAGATAAATTTTGCCATTGAACACGGCCTACTGAATTCAAATGGGTTCTTTAACATGCCAACAACGTATGACATGAGTATCGTGATTTTTGTCGCCTTCAAAAATCACTTACCATGGTCAGGGGCGAACCTGCAATCTTGGGGTTGGTAGTCCGACACTATAACCACTCACCCACCGTGGCAAGCTAGATCTGTTATTATAATAAGTTATAAATAGTTATAGTATTAGTATTACTGTATGTACCTATTAGTACTTTTATTTTATAGATGTAAATTCTGACGTGTCCTATATCAAAAAAGTATTGTATACATGTATTTGATCAAATGGAAGTAATAAAACTATCTATCTATAGATAAATTGTTACTCAATAACATGAGCAAAGTAAATTTCGATATAATAATTTGTGGGGATGTAAATGTGGATTTCTTAAAATGTGATAGAAATTGTGAATTATTTAAACAGTTACTAATTTCCTATGGACTGAAACCTAAAATAAATACTCCAACAAGAATAACAAAATTTAGTAAGACCACTCCTGATAAAAAAAATATATAAATACAGATAGTCTAATAATCACCATTCAATAGTAGTTTATTGCCCAGGTTTTAGTGACCACCATGGACAAATACTGAGTTTTGAAGTACCCGAAAAAATCAATAATAATGAATGGAATAAAATCAAAGTGCAGGCCATTCACTGAATTAAATTGTACACATTTCAATGACTTATTAAAAGAGGAATCATGGTCAGAAATTTACGAACTAGAAAATTTAAATAATAAATTTAATGCATTTAACAGTACCCAAAAACACTATTTTGAAACAGCATTCCCCTTAAAGCAAAGAATTATTCAAAATAACAAAACTAGCAATTGGATAACAACAGGGATTATAAATTGATGTCAAAGAAGGAAATGTCTACACAAATTATATAAACAATGCCACACAACACCTGAATTCAATTTATACTTCAAAAAATACACTAGCATATTAAGTAAGGTAATAAGACTAGCAAAGAAAATGCATAATGATAATTTTATTTCCCAATCATTTAATAAAAACAGGGCTATGTGGTCCGTGATAAAGAATAAAAATTACGAGCCTTACAGTAGTCGCATATGATGTGTAACATCTGACATAGAAGAAACCTCACGTGGAATTGTTGATACACCGGTATTTTATAGTATTATTGGCACAAATATTAATCTATTGTAAAAGTGAGTGTTTTACAGATATTGTAGTTTACAATACGGGACTCATTTTATTATATGATTTGTAGCTTCCTCCAGCACTAGCCTAAATAAAGAATACGATATGGATCAATTAGATTAATAGACGCGACACCGCTCATTACCTTGAATTCCATATAAACAGGTCCTCTTGATTCACAGACCAACACGAAATTTCATATGGATTCTGTTAAAATGAGTCATATTGATATGATAAATATCGTTTAAAATGATAATCTGGTAGCAAAAATATCTACCCCGCCCAGGATTCGAACCCAAGATCTCTAGATTCACATTCATACTCAATAACCCCAGGGATAATTCGACTGCGCAAATATCGTGCACACGATGGTGACTTATTTCCACGTTCCAATTATACTGCATTACGGAATTAAGTTTCATTTATATTTTGTTTGTTTCGATAATGTTCCTGAGTGACATTGAGTTTAAAATGCCTTATGCCAATGCAATACTTACAATGTTTGATATTAAGGCATTTTACCATTTAAATACTGATACGAAGACTTCGAACATGTACCATGTCATTTGTTTAAATCACTTGACACCAGTTCGCATGAGCGTTTTCCGTTCAGTATGTCATATACATTCCACATCGCCGAGAGTGCGTCATGGTATCAATTTTCGACACCGCGCGCTGATTGTTTCTCTTACCAGTGCCAGGTGGATCGATCGATCGAGTTGGCAGTGTGTCTTATACTTCCGTTCGATCCACCACTGCCAGCTAGGGCACATTTCCATTCGATCGATCGAGCGGGCAGTGCATACATCCGTTGTCCACCACTGCCAGCTAGTACACTTCCGTTTGATCGATCGAGCGGGCAGTGCATACTTCCGTTGTCCACCACTGCCAGCTAGAGCTCGCGTCAGCTCGGAAGGCGGCCGGCTCTCTGGGATTTGCGCAGAGAGAGAAGGAGATACATGTCCACTGTTGCAACAGGTCCACCATGTCCGAGTTCCCACACCGCAGGCTGCTGCCATGAGTTCCTGCGGTGTGGCAACACCGTGGCTTAGCTCATCGAGCCTGTCTCTTTCACGCTACTTTACACTTAGCTTTCATGACAACACACTAGCTCAGATTCTCAAGACAGACTGAATGTGATTGGTGGGATGGAAGTGAGGCATGACGTAATGGTAGCGATGTGTTCTGCGCACCGCCTTCCGGGCTGACTCGAGCTCTAGTACACTTCCGTTTGATCGATCGAGTGGGCAGTGCATACTTCCATTTTATCCACCACTGCCAGCTCGATCGTTCCGATCCACTTCCGTCCCCAATTTTCAAAATCACTCCCACAAAACTATCCAGCAACCGAGCGGAAATATGTTACACATCAAAAAATGGAAAATCTGCTAAAATAAAAAGGATCATTACACTGACCTACAATAATAAAGTGATTAATAATCCAGAGGAAATAGCAAACATTTTTAATGACTATTTTCTGGAAATTTCACAAACTATGATTAAATAAATCACAGGTAAATACACTAAATTCTAATAATGAAAGAAATATATGCAGTGATTCTTTATTTATAAATCATGTCACAAGCGAAGAGTAATGATAGTTATAAAAGAGCTCAAAAAAGGAATTATGTGCTGGCATTGATGGCATCCCTGATGCAATTTTAAAGAAATGTGCAGAAAATATAATAAATCCACTTACGCACTTAATAAACAGTTCAATTCTCTCTGTAACTTACTCGGATACTTTGTAGTTATCAAAAGTAATTCCAGTGCACAACAACGGCTCAAAAGATGAATTAGATAACTATCGTCCTATTACCTTACCAACTGGTATTGCAAAAATTGTGGAAAAAATCATGTATAAGAGACTGATAAGTTTTATAGAAAAATAGAAAATACTATCAAACTCACAACATGGATTCACAACGGAAAAATCTACACAGACAGCAATTTATGAATGTAGTAGCGGCTTCGGTGTCGAAGTTGGTTACATATTGAACTGCTGTTCCCAAGATAGCGGGTTCAAAACCCGGCCGAAGTCGTCGGATTTTTTAAGAGCGTTAAAAATCCTTCAGTATGCCTTCCTTCGGAGGGGAAGTAAAACCGGCGGTCCCATGTCATAGATTTATGGCATGTAAAAACCCTTCCACAGACTAAACTTGTGTGAAGCTAAACTGTTAGGTTAGATTTCGTCGGAACGCTCTATCAAAGTTCCAACGTTCACCACTAGGTATCATTGATATCTGCTAGCGAATGTTGGAACTACTTGAGATTTTCGAAGTGAAATGCCATGTCTTGTGGTTCAGATTCCAAGTAAAAAGGAGGTCCCGTGGCTCATGATCTCAAGATTAACGGTCACGTTAAACTACAAGCTTCCTTCCTTTTTGGAACTACTTGAAATTGAACGGAACTTGTAGCTCACCCTAAGGGTGTCCGCTGGGAGCAGCTACAGACTCAGGCGAGCTCTGACACTCATGGCACTAAAATCCATACGATAAATAAATAAATAATGAATGAAGTAATAGTATTCTGAAATTAATTGACAATAAGGAACATGTAACTGGCCTATTCTTGGATTTCTCGAAAGCATTTGATGTTGTTGACCATAAAATCCTCCTTACAAAACTAAATCAATATGGTATTAGAGGTCTAGCTAATAAATGGATAGAGTCTTACTTAACAAGGCGTAAACAAATAGTAAGCTCGAGACACATGGATGATGGAACCAAATTACTTTATGAAACATTGTCCAATGAGGGAATTATTAAATTTGGAGTACCTCAGGTATCGGTTTTGGGCCCACTACTCTTTCTTCTATATATCAATGATATAACACAGAACGTTCATTCACATAAGGAAATTTTGTTTGCGGAAGATACAACATTCGTAAGAAAAGGTGAAACTTAACAGGTCATACAGCAGTCTGCTGACTCCGTTACAGGAGAGTTAACCAAATGGTCACAAGATAATCGCCTCATAATAAACTTAAAAAAAAACAGTATTCCAAAATGTCCACTCTATACAGAATAGGAATCCTGCGAAGCCAAATATAACATTAAATGGTCATCAAATAGAAAATAAATCAGAAACAAAGTTTTTAGGACTATGGATACAACATAACATGAAATGGAATAAACATATACAATATCTGAATACTAAACTGAACTCGATGTGCTTTGCGTTACGTATTTTGAAAACCTGCACTAGCATGCACACATTAAGAAATACTTATTTTGCTTATTTCCATTCATACTTAAGATATGGGGTCATATTTTGGGGTATGTCTCCAGATGTACTAAGCACGTTTAGGATACAAAATGGGGCGATTAGAATTATGGCAAATGTAAACACTAGAGAATCATGTAGACCTCTGTTTAATGATTTAAATATTCTCCCACTGCCCTGCATATATATCTTTGAAAGAATTATGTTTTTTTTGAAAGAATTTAATGAATAAGGACGTTTTTCTTAAAGCAAACAATGATGTTCACAGGCATAAAACAAGACAAAATCAAAACATTCATATTTCACACACACACACACAAGCATATATCAAAAAGGAACTTTTCAAACAGGAGCTAAATTATACAATAAACTACCCCAGTATATAAAACTTGCCCCAAAAATAAAAACCTTTGATAGAATGTTGAAAGCTTATCTGCAGTGCCATTGTTTTTACTCTGTAGTAGAGTATCTTAGCATATAGGAGCGATGAAATCGATAATTATATTTTACTTTTCTATTTTTTTATATTTTATTATTATTATTATTTATTAAATCGTTACAAATACACACATTTTACAAAATTCATAATATCTGTACACATTTTATGAATTTCCTTACACTTCCTACTCATAGTTTAACCTGTAAATTTACAATTATTAAATTATATTGTTACAATATGATAAAGACAGGTCGAAATAGGATATCAAATTCATACAGAGCAGGAAGAGATATCACATATGCCACTAAAAGGTGCAACCTTGTGTGTGGCATGCATATCGTTGATTACTATTTCTAAAAATTGTATAATGGCTTTGCCGAATAACACGTTCTATGTAAATGATGTATACACAAAAAAATAATGAATAAGAAGGAAAATTGAATTTGTGTTTTATAAACTTGTAGGCTCAACTAATTATATTTTCAATTTTAATTTTGTTTTCTCTGAGAAAATGTTTTATTTGCATCTTCAGGTATGCATGATTTCCTTTAAATTCTTTTAATTTAATTGGGAGAATGTTATATAATTTTGGTGAGAAATACAGAAAGTTACGTTTGGCTATACCTAACTTTGGTTGATATAAAATAGAGTGATTCTCTGTAATACTTCTGGTTTCATACCCGTGGCTAACAACTTGAATTCTATTTCTATCTTTAAAAATGTATTTATATATTTCAAAAGCATACAATTGTTTAATGTTGAAGACCCTTGTCTCAGCATACAGTCTCATAGTCGGATATAATCTATTTTTCTTCAACATTATTCGTAATATGAGATTCTGCACTATCTGAACACTTTTTAGTAAATTTTCATAGGCGCCTCCCCAGGCAAGAATACCATATGTAAGAACTGACTGGACTAGAGCATGGTAGATGTCTCTTATTAATTTGTAATTGACAATATGTTTTAAATTGTGAAATATATAGATTGTTCTTCTTATTTTACTTGTAAGGTGTTTGCATTGGCTTTTCCATTTCATGTCACTATCTATAAATAATCCCAGATATTTAACTGTATCCACTTTAGCTATTTTAGGACAGTTCTGATTACAGTTCAAAGTGTGTATTTTTAGTTCATTAAAATTATCTTCAACTGCTTTTAAACTGAATCTTACGAACTTTGATTTATTTATATTTAAAAATAGTTCGTTACCATCTTTACATACCTGCCAACTCTCCCGATTTAGGCGGGAGACTCCCGATTTCAGACCATTTCTCCCGCCCTCCCGCTTAACGTATTAAATCTCCCGATTTTTCAAAAATCCCACGCATAATTTCGGATTGAATGTGCGAGATGACACTCCAGTCGTCTATCGAACGGATAGACTTTACATGTTTTGAAGTTATATCTCGATACCGCAGTATCGCTCTGTATCGATACCGGTAATCGACAACTGCGTACAAACTCCCGCGTCCCACGTTGCGTCGTGCTGTTATAAAAAGTTCTTTGAAGTTGGCTTCGAATACGTCCTTGTTTGAAATCGTCGATGGTTAATTCAGGGCTTGGTCCTAGATGTTTGGCATAATCACATGTGGGTGAGAGTTATTGTACTCTACGGAATATTGTATCTGTTTCACACGTGAAATTATATGATTTGCGTATAACTTTGTTAGATGTTGTTGGCGTTAATATGCCTGTAGGCTATTGTGTTTTTTCGATCTGAGTGATTGCATCGGTTCCTCGGTAATATGGCGAAGAAATATGATGTGACATTTAAAAGTTTATATAAAGATGACTTTCCGCATATAACTGAGTCAAGAAGAGGCGCAACATTTGCATTTTGTAGTGTCTGTATGTGTGATTTCAGCATCTCGCATGGTGGAAAGGGGGACTTTTCAAAACATGTGCTCTCAAAGAAACATAAAGACAATGTACAGTGTGTTGGGAAAAACCAGAAATTTGATTATTTCAAGTGTAAGGAGGAAGACACTGACAGTATAACACGTGCAGAATTATTGTTCACATCGTTTATTTTTGAACATAACCTCCCTGTCAATTGTTCCGATCACGCTGGTCCATTATTTAGGAAGATGTTCCCAGACTCAAAAATTGCCGGGAGATATGGCTCAGCCTGAACTAAAACGTCGGCCATCCTTGCAGAAATGTGCATTCCCAATTCTGTAACTTCCAACTTAAAGATGTGACATCTCTTGAGGAAGAAGAGAGAATTGATGTGAAGAGGGCACTGGTAGGCCAAATGAAATGTAGTGGTGGGGTACAAATTGTCTAAAGTTATGCTTTCTATTCTGACCATTCCGCATAGATATGCAGAGTGTGAGAGAATGTTCAGTCTTGTCAGAAAAACAAGAACTCCGTTCAGGTCGTCTCTCTCCGACAAGACTTTGGACAAACTTATAACTCTGAAGTCGATTCAGAAAGGGAAGTGTTTCGAGCAAGAATATAGCAAGACCTTTTTGAAGAGGGCAAAATCAGCCACAATCACCTGCAACAACGACCAATTATATGATCTTCGATTCGTCACTACTTTTGTATGCCTGAGTGTGGTCGAAAGAAAGGTATGCTTGTTTGATAGACTACTTACAATTTAAAATTACTTAAGTACATTTGTAAACTGGGATGTCATATCAAATTAGTCATGTACAGGTTAATAGTGTAACTTATATATTTGCTGTAATGTCTTAGCCTGTGTATGTATTATGTTGCGTTGCACCCCCCCCCCCCCCCCCCATCGCCGCTTCGTCGATCTCCCGATTTTTCATTTTGAGAGGTTGGCAGGTATGCATCTAACCATGCCTTTAACAATTTCAATGCCGCAGTTGCAATTTGTTTTACATTTCCCCATGTTCTACCTTCAACACAAACTACCGTATCATCTGCGTTTGATATGACATTAACATTTTCAATTCCATGTATAGATGATTCAATATCGTTGATAAAAATCAAAAATAATAATGGACCCAGCACTGTGCCTTGTGGTATTCCTCTTTTCACTCTTAAAGGTAGACTTGTAGTTCCATTTATTCTAACGTATTGAATCCTTTCAGTCAAATAGCTTTCTATCAATTTTAGTGCTATGCCTCTGATGCCATATCTTTCCATCTTCTGAAGGAGAATATGGTGAGGTATGGTGTCAAAAGCCTTCTCTAAGTCGAGAAATATGCCCAAGGTCGGTTTCATACTGTTCATATTTTCATAAATTCGCCTAGTTAATTCCCCAATAGCATCAGTGGTGCTGACATTTTTTATAAAGCCAAATTGTCTAGTTGATAGTAGATTGTGTTTCTTCAAAAACTGATAAATATGATTTTTTATACTTTTTTTCAAATAATTTTGATATGACTGTTGTTAACGATATCGGTCGATAGTTCTTTAGTTCTGAAGGATTGCCTGCTTTATGTAGCGGTTTTACAATTGTAATTTTTAATTGCTTTGGGAAGTATCCAACTGAAAGTGACTCGTTTATTATTGTTAGTAAAGGACTCTTTAA
The DNA here is from genome assembly GCA_946902985.2 of Meconema thalassinum. NCBI lineage: Eukaryota > Metazoa > Arthropoda > Insecta > Orthoptera > Tettigoniidae > Meconema > Meconema thalassinum. Next base: position 46,089,090 of record OX336399.1, on the reverse strand, counting down.
AGAATTAAAATTCTGCTTAATAATTTGAGCTGAGATGTTATCTATTCCCATTGCTTTAGTGTCGCCTATTTCGTGTAGGTACTTATGTAAATCCGCTTCGGTAATCGGAATAAAAAACAGGAATATGTGTTTCTGTTGATTTTCAAGGAAAAATCTGGATTGTTCTTAATATTTTTAGACATGTCAGTAGTTTTGTTAATAAAATAATCATTGAATGTATTAGCTATAGTGAAATCATCATCGTAAACATGATTTTGAGATCTTATTTTTGTTTTTTTTTCTTTATGACTTATTCTTGGTGTTATTTCATTGACAATGCCCCATACTTTTCTTGGATTATTAGAATTGGAATTTATTAATTGTTTATAGTGGTCAGTTTTAGCTTTATTAAGCAATTCGTTTAATTTATTTCTATACCGCTTATATTTCTCCTTCATGGCATTGTTCTCTTTATTTGCTATATATTCCTGATACAACCTATCTCTGGTGTGAATGGACTTAATTAGCGCGTGCGTGATCCACTCCTTTCTCTTTCGTTGCTTTGAATTTAATTGTATTGAAGATTTTTTATGCAATTTTGGATAGTTTGTATAAATTTATCTACTTTAGAATCCAAGTGGTTATTCTCTAATACTGTGTCCCAATTAATATTGCTCAATTTATTTTTAAGTATCTCACTATCTAACTTAAATCTATGTTCACGTATGTTACACTGAGCTGCTTCTAAGTCACGGCCATTTTCAAGATTTATACTAACTAATATAGGATAGTGATCTGTAATTCTGCTCTGTGATATAATGGGTAAGATGTTATCATTAGAAATACCGCTACGAATAAGTGCATGATCAATACAGGTTTTGCTCGTTGAAGTTTCTCTAGTGGTGCCATATATCAACGATCTAAAATTATGCTCATGCAGTAAGTTTAAATATTCATTAGAGTCGTACTCATCAAATAGATCTATGTTAGTGTCGCCTAGAATCACCTCGGTTTCTAGTGTACATTTTTGCTGGACATAATCATGGAGATTATTAATAAATAGTTGTTTATTGTATTTTGACGAACGGTATATGCCTGTCAATGCAATTCTATTGTTCCCATAATTTATTTTGAGCCTAAGGAGTTTGAAATCATTGTATGTCACAGTTTCTACCTCATGGTCAATAGAATTCTTCACCATAAAAACAACTCCATCACATTTATTAAAGCATCCTTCGTTATAGTATATTTTATAGTTGGAATGCTTGCATATATTAAAGTTACCTAATTTCCAAGTTTCTGTGAGTATAACGACATCAAATATATGGTTATATGCTTCTAACTCGGCATCTAAATTTATTTTATTTTTAGATAGACTTCTAATATTTGTGTGAAATATGCTTAAGTTATTTACCTTCTTAAATTTAAGTATTTGAGACACTCATTGATCAATACCTCTACCTACTTCTGTATGAATTTGATATCTTACAAAGTCATCATTAAATAAAGTCATACACAGAAATAGTTGACAGGAAGAGGATATTTACAATTAGTCAGCTGTTGAAATCTGTTAGTAAGGTATACTAATTACTGTATTGGATGTTTCCTCAGAAGTGAAAGGGCGAGGTAGTAGGTAGGGGTGATCGCTTTGGGGCAGTAACAGGGGAGCAGTAAGTGGGAGGGGAGGGGTTAGTGACCTTCGCGTGAGCTGGTGTTTCCAAATGACAAAGGAAGCTGAAGTGCGTACCAACTTCTACGTCTTAAAGTCTTTAGCAGCTGATGTTAACCTATACTCTAAACTAACTCGAAGGATTCGAATGAATCATGCAATAAATTAATGAAGGAAGTGAAATTAATAAAATATAATGCGTATTAAATTAGTGAGTTTAATTAAATTAAAAATTAAATTGAAAAGGAAATTAAAAATGTAATGTTTTTATTATAATGAGATGGACTCCAGGAATTAAAAAGTGTCAATTACTCATCTGGTTTCCTACTGGGCTGGTAACTCCTTCATTTTCGTCACTCAGACCTTTCTTCCGTCGGTGTTTCTTACAAAAATGACACCATCTTGACTCCAAACGTTCTTCAATTGAAATCGAGACACAGCAGTCTTCAGAACAGCAAGTCGATTTGCGGTGAGGTCTTCCCTTATAGTTGTCTCGTTCCCTTGAGATGCCTTTTCTTCTTGAAGAACTCACTCCTAGCTCTATATGAGGTAAACCTCACTATAATTGGTCGCGGCATGTTTGTTGACTTCATTCCCACTCGGTGGCTCCTATCAATGTCATTCTTGTTGACGTCTGCATTAATGTTCCTTGCAACTTGGAGCACAAGGTCGTCCGTGTCCTCTGCATCATTCTCATTAATGCCAAATAGTCTGACATTGAGCCTACGTCCATACTGTTCTATTTCGTCCAGTCTGTCATTCATAGTCTGGTTCAGTTCGTCAAGTTCACGCTTTCTTAATTCTAATTTCCTCTCTAGATCGTGGCATAGTTCATTATTGAATTTCACGGACTGCTCCAGCTCTTTTATCACACACTCCGTGATTTTGTCCACAATATTGCTGGCAATTAGGTTTATGAATTCCTTAGACTGAAGTGATTCCATAAGTACCTTCCTTACGGTCTCCTCAATTGAGTTGGCACTACTGTCCCAGCAGCTGGGCTGTTCCGCGCCTTGCTGCTTTTTCTTGCTCGAACCGCCCATAGCGAAAATTCAATTTTTAGGAGAAACTGTCGCACTTAAGATAATGTTTCTTTTTGCAAATAGTTCCCAGCCACTAATAAAAACTTTTAAAAATAGATTGCCACAATCACCTGTATTTAACACCTCCGATTATACAGTTATTCCTGGAGAGAACTCACTCACGTGTCACTCGCACTGCGCCATTACATTGAATTGTAATACCTAGCTGTAAGTTGTTGTATTTATAGAATTAAGTTTTCATATTATGATAATAGAGTAAGGTGTAAATAGTTGTCCAATAAGATTGTATATCTTATGATCTGTTATTATAATTGGTTATAAATAGTAAAAATAGTATAAATAGTTATAGTATTAGTAATATATACTGAACCCTTATTAATCTGCGATAAATCAGTATTCATGATTTATTATTATTATTACTGCGGCCCAGGCAGTACTTGTGGAGGTTGACAAAGACGAAGGCAAGTTAGTGTGTTGCAATGATTGCCACAGAAACAGAGCTTGGTAGTTATTCTTGAAGACGGCCGGGTAAGCTGAGTTCAAGGCCAAATTGTGTAACAACTTGCACCAAAATTGGAGTCATGAGGGGATGGTCACGAGTTAGTTGCAACCGACCTACGATTGAATCACCCAATCAGGAGAGACCAAGCCAAAACCACGCGATGGGTGGCGTCACTGGTAAAAAAAGCGCGCGGAATTGATTATCTAAAGTACCGCCGATCCGAAATATCTCCGCATGAGTGCGCTGAGACGTTTGAATTAAATGATGGAGATTGACACTAGTCCCATGTGTGTGAGATGAAAACTCTAGAATTTTCTTCTTAATTCACCCCACTCCTCCTCACTCTGTCAGTTTCCAATAAATTGATCGACGAGACGCTGTCTCGAAGACTAACGTTTTGAGCTCCGGTGAGCTAACTTCACGCCAGTTTGCGTAGCGATATTTAAGCTCTAATATTATTTGAAGTCAATCGTTTGAGCTCTGGTGAGCTAACTTCACGCCAGATTGTGTGGTGATCTTAAGTACTTAATATTATCTTGAAGACAACTATTTTCAGCTCTTAGGGGCAAGACTTGAGTAACATTCCAATTAGCGCTCAACGCGAGCGAAGGTTCACAAGAGCAGTAGAGATTACCGAGCGAGATAACGACTGCGAGACGGTCAGATTTAAAACTTGTATTGTCAAGCCAGTGACGATGGGTTTGAAGTGTATAGTTCATGTAAATTTTTATTGTATTTTTCAAGTGTTGTATTGTGCGTGTGTAAACGAGAGCTAGGGAAAGTCTTCGTTGATTAATCGCATAGGACAATCGTGGGCGAAATTAGTAACTCACAAGCGATTATGGCCAGGCAATTTATAATAACATTGAACTTTTCTGTCGAAGAGACTACACCAAGATGTCCGACGTGTGGTCAGGAGCCGGAGTGATGTCCAACGCTTCTACGAAGACAACGATGGAGGGCTAATTTCCCGTAGGGAAATGGGTCGAGATGGAGGTTATATGTTCTACAAGCTGATACGGTGATGTACAAAAATTGATTATTCAATATGTAGTTAGATATGGCGGGGAACTTTGTAAATAGTTCATTTTCTTCTTTTTCTTGTTTTAGATTGTTTTTTTGCACCGACACTAAATGTTTTAAATGTACGTTGGCGCGTGGCCAAACTTTTTTGTTGTGTATTATTTTTCTTTGGAGTCATATTTAGTGTACACGGCGCGTGTACGTATTTTTATCCATGCGAATGCGAAACCCGTTACATTCGATAAGTGGTGCTTTATTAAAGTTCATATTTTTGATAGGAAAGGGAGGTAATTACTGTAAGATGTTTGCTGAACAGGTTATTATTCATATTAGGGTTGCCGAGCGCAACAAATTAAGATGTAATTGTAGAACACTTTAGTTCTAATTTTTTTTAGATTTTTTTTGAGTCCTTTTCAGGTTCGATAGTCACAGGCATAGAACGGAGGTGCCAGCTCGTGGAATATATTTATGTCATTTATTTCAGGGACTGTCAAACCCTTACGTGTGATTCTGTGTGTGTTTTGGTGTCAGGTGTGTGTTTTGATTCTACGTGAAGAGGGGTAGAGGTCCTACCGCCCTCATATTTGTTGTTGTTGTATTTTTTTTATGGAAAGGCAGGGTGCTCCGAGGAGACCACTGTACCTTGTCCATATTCTGATTCTTGGATTTCATAGGGGAAATGCTGAGATATATTTTTGTTCTGTCACACACACACGTATTATTGTGCTTTGGGGCACGCTTCTTCGAGACTGGATCCCATGCCTTGGGAGGTCGAGGTTATTGTGACACGTGGGGTGACAGATATGCAGATTTCCACGAACCGCCTGTCTAGCCTGGTGACTTATTTTGTTAGGCAGTCCTGTTGTCCGACTGGCCCCTTTAAGCTTTCATTTAGCAAACCTGTTCTTTTGTGATGGTTATTTTGAACCATAATTAATTGGGGAGTTCGCCATGTTTGTGACGGATTATTGCATGTCGTATGGATGGAATATTGTGTTAATGATGTAAATGTTGGCTTTGAGCCTAGTGATTCGTCTATGACCCAGTTCATGTAAGTTAGTCTGTGACGCCCGTGTGGTGTAGTGGTATTTTACTTGTAAAAATGACGGCGGTCATATGTGTATTTGTGTTGTTGGTCACGTGTTAACTTACCTGTGTTGATTTGTGAGAAGTCCTAATTTTTAGGCAGTATTGTTTTGCTACGGCAGTTTTGATTCCAATTTCATGCGGTAATTATTGTGTTGTTTTTTTAAGTATAGGAAGTGTCGGTTTAGTTTTAAGTGTTGTATAGTTGTTCCCCGCGTCTGTCTAGCTCTAAGTAATGCGGATTCGTCTTCTGAAAGTTGATTCCGGATGATGACGAATCATGCATTCAATTGTACTCATCGTGAATCATGTAGAACAACACGCGCGCATACATTGTCATTATTGTTGATTTATTTTTGGGACACTTGGTCCGAGTAATAATCTCTCCTGAGATTTGGCCTAGTTTTGGCAAATTTAATTTATTCAGTGGGAGTCATTATGGGAGTTTTGTTTGTTAATTCATTTTTTTGTAAATAGCTGATCTGTCATTAAATTCATTTGTTTTAACCCTGGCTTTACTTTTTCCTGCATTTTATTTTGTTATATGTTACCCTGCATGTTAATGAAGCGCTTTAACAACAACTTACGATATGGACTGTTACACCCCCCGAAACTGAGTCTCATAAGCTTCTTTGCAAGGGTTCATAAAACAAAAATGGCTGCCCAGGTTGGGATTGTTGTTATTGTTGCTTCGCTGATCTCATATTTATTTCGCTGAGAAATGATGCCAGGTCAAGCGGGCAAAGTAAATTCAGTAAATTGAGGCGATGTTGTACCGCCATGTGCATTAGTAAAATCACTGAGTTCCTAAAGTTAGAAATATTGAACAAGGTTAGAATTTGATATTGTATTTGTTATAAACTTGTTCTGGCGCCCGGCATTAAAATTAGAAAATTTGCATATTATTGAACTAGGTCAAAGCAGGAAGGTGTTGCCTTATATTGTACATCTAATTAACTTTGGTTAATTAGTGTTGTTCGTAAATTCTGTTGGTTAGGAATTTAAAAGCAGATCACTAGGGAGTTATTTTGTTGTTTGGAAATAAGAGTAATTTATTCAGTAAATTTTGATTACTGATTTTTTTAAATTAAATTAGAGCCAGTAGTATTTAAATATTATGACATGTATGCGTGTGTGACTGAAATCTCGGTGCATGACCCTGTTTTTCTCTGGTTATATTTGTGTATTGTGCGATGGCGAGTGTTGAAGAAATCAAGGGATTGTTAGAGCAGATGTCTATACAAATGTCCGCGAAAACGGAAGAACAGTTAAAGAACATGGAGGAGGAAATAAGGGAAGACAATGATAAACAATTAAATAAACAGTTAGAACAGATGTCCGCGAAAACGGAAAAACAGTTAGAAATTCAGCGTAAGCACAGTGAAAAACAGTTACAAGACATGAGCGGTAATATTACGGTCCAATTACAGGTCCAGAAATTGGATACTGATAAACAATTAAACGAATTGAATCATAAGCTATCAGAACAGGCAATAACACAAACAGAGCAGTTAGAAAGGATCACCAATGACATACACCAAAGTGCTAGGGAAGTAGAGAAACTGGCAGATGAGGTCGCGGAGAATAACGCAAAACAATTAGGTGAGATTAAAAAGTTGGAGTCGAAATTTGACAATAAACTCATACAATTTGATGAAATGGTGGCCGATAAATTAAAGCAAATCGAGGCAGCATGCGTCAATAACACGGCGGGAATAAAGAGCACACAGGATAAATTACAGCAACAGATTAATTCAGTCGATAGCAACGTACTTGAATTAATAAAGGAAATCGATAAACTTGAGATCAAAACAGAAACAGAACGTATGCACTTGCGTGAAAACTTGGAAGACCAATTAATTAAAACCCAGCAGGTTATAAGAGAAGAGGTCGGAGAACAATTAGTTAAAACACAAGAGGTAATACGAGAAGAGGTGGGAGAACAGCTCAATAAAAATCGGGATAATTTGGAAGACCAATTAATTAAAACCCAGCAGATAATACGAGAAGAGGTAGGGGAACAGCTGGAGAAGAGTCAGGAAAGGAACGAAGAGAAAATTAGCAGTTTGAAGAGCTGGATCCGAAGAGATTGGGAGCAGCAGGTCAACGAAACGAAAGAAGACAGGCTGACAATTTTAAAGCGCTTAGGTGAATACAATTGGAGAGTACAGGCCTTGGAGGAAAACATGAAATCCAAACTCCAAGAACACATAGATCTCATAATTAAAAATGAAATCAGGTCATTAGAGAACGCAACATTATTTTCGGCTGAAAACGCAGTAGGCAAGCAGGAAAGCATTGGAAGTCCGGGGGGCTTGAAGTTGGCTGAGGATAACAGCCGAGGTCAAAGTCCTAAATTAACGAGCAACGCATTCCAACAGTACAGGGGAGAGACGTCCACACCACAGCCCGACTTGGCACCTGCCCAAGTAATTCAGGTCATTAGGGGGAATGATTTCAAACCCGATAAATTCAGGGAGCACACAGGAACCACTCCCAAAGCCTTTTTACGTCAGATGGATGACTATTTTACCGACCAACATATCAGTCCCGCAAAACAGTTGCGACTTGTGGAAAAGTTTTTAGAGGGCCCAAGCTTAATCTGGTTCTTGAGTTTTAAATATACATTCACCGACATGGCACAATTCAGAGAAGCGTTCCTAAAGAAGTTCTGGAGTCCTTCTTTGCAGCAGGGATTAAGAATGGATCTGTACACTAGAAAATATCACAGCACGCATCCTACCAGATTTTCAGAATTTTTTAGCCAACAGCTGGTTAAATTCCGCGATTTTGACGACCCACCTAGTGAAGAAAACATGGTTCTAACCATTGGGAAACAACTTCCTATGAATATTCAACAGCTGTTAGTAGCCGGAAATATTAAGACCGCAGTGCAGGCTGAAGAGTTACTCCACCATCTAGACGAGACAAGTATGGTTAGTCCACAGACAGGGAGGAGAAACATGGAATGTGTCAACACGGCAGAAGTGATTCAGGGACACCAAACTAGTCACAACCAGGGTAACCAAACAAAAACCCAATCTACGGGAACGCAGTTTACACCGAGACGGCAGGACTATGATGGCCGAAATCAATTCAACCACAATAATCGAAATTTTCAGAATCGCCGAGATAACTATAATCAAAACAATCAGAACCAGCAAAATCAATGGACGTACCAGCGAGAGTACACCAACTGGAGGGGAAACCAAAGGCAGGGTAGACCTTACCAAAGGAATGGAGATGGCAGGTGGAACAACACGAGGAACTATCGCCAAGATAATCGGGGAGACTATCGCAACAATTGGGATGAGCGGTACGTCGAATCGCAGAAGTATTTGGATCAGTTAAACGCCGAAGAGACGGAGAAAGAGAAGTGGGGGTTTGCAATGGCGAATAGGCAGAGCCCGGATAATCACCAAGGAGAGGGGGCGGAAAGCTTATTACGGCAGCAGGAGAGGCGCGATGACAACCGGCGGAACTCAACGAATGGGTCCCGGGATAAAAAAAAACAACTCAAATGAACCAAAACCTGATAGCCTGAAAATGGAGGACGCCAGGGGGCGGGAAGAGCTGATTGTGGCTAACATAAAAGAGTGGGTAGCATTCCCGGACGATTGCCTGGAGGAAGTGGTGAAGGACCGAGAAGATGTCATCAGACAATTGCCGATTATTTACGCACATATTGGAGGTATGAGGGTGAGATGCTTAATTGACACAGGTAGCCAGGTGAGCTTAGTCACAGAGGTATTGTTGAAATAAATCAGAAGTAAACAAACTGTTCCAATTATGCCTGTACCGCTAATGAAAGTCAGAGGGGTCATTCCTGACAAGACCATAAGTTGCAAGCACCAAGCATATTTAGACCTGGAAATATTGAACCACACATTTTCGCAAACATTCATTGTCATACCGAAGATGAATTATAACATCATTTTGGGAGCCAACTTTATCTGTGATTTTCATGCTGTAATTGACTTACATAATAACACTGTAAGTTTCAAACAAGTTGGGGGGTTGAATCACGTGGGTTTAAACATGGAAGAAAGTCCACTAGAGAGAGAGGCGAATACTTGGGTCATTGAATAATGCACTAATGAGGTGATCAGAGATAAGAACTTGACTGAGGAACGAGTAAGCCAGACAGCAGTGGTTGAAATTGACAGCCGAGATATTTCGCAGGAACTTTGGGTACATTTGGCGCAAGATGAAATTAGCGGAACCAAATTTGAAATTCTACTTCAGGAGCGGCTTAAGGAGGCAATAGTAGGGGAACCTGATAGAAGAAAACTGGAAGAAATTTTGAGATTTCATAAAGGAGCTTTCGACACCATCCCTGGAAAAGTTTTAAATTTCCAATATGCCATGCAAGTTACTGACTGGACCCCATTTAAAAGTAAATTGTACCCGATCCCAGAGAAATATTTTGCTCAGGTGAAGGACATCATTAGTAATTTATTAGATTCCGGCATGATAAGAAAAGCAGCAACCCCGTACCTAAACGCAAGATTGGCTGTGGCCAAGCCAAATGGATCAATTAGGTTATGCCTAGACGCGCGAGTTTTGAACAGTAAACTGCTAGTTGAGCATGACCAAGCACCTAGGATCAAGGATGTGTTGAAGGGCTTCCGTGGGAAGAAGATTTATTCGAGCGTCGAATTGACAAATAGTTTCCACCATCTTGAACTTAAAGAAAAATCCCAACTATTGACGTTTTTTTTTTCGATAACCAAAGTTATATCTGGTCTCGCATGCCCTTTGGTGTAAAAACAGCTGGATGTGCACTGATAAGAGCACTAGATAGGAATTTGACTGGGGAGGTCAAGAGCTTCACTACGAGATATGTTGACGACATATTAATTGCATCTGAAACAATGGAGGAACACTTGGTAAACCTAAACAAACTTCTGGATAACTTGAGAACCATGAACTTCAAAATTATTCTAAAGAAATCACACTTTTGCCAGAGCGAGATTCTGTATTTGGGTCATATAATTGATGTTGAGGGCGTGAGACCTAATCCAGCGAAAATTGATGCAATCAAGAAATTTCCTACACCAACTAAAGTCAAACATGTAAGAGCGTTTTTGGGAGTGACAGGTTTCTTCAAAGAGAATTGTCCTGGATACACGGAAACAGTAGCACCTATGCAAGAGATGATAAAGACGTCAAATCGATGGTCGTGGAATGAGGAGTGCGACAGGTCCTTTAGAGCTACGAAAGACTTACTGGAGAACTGTGTGAAGCTAGGGTATCCAGACTTCGAGAAGAAATTTATTATTCAAGCAGATGCTTCATTGATTGGAATCGGTGCTATGCTGTACCAAGAGGACGCTGAAGAACCCAAGAAGAGATCATATTTGGCATTTACGAGTCGTAAATTGATGAAGCACGAGAGGAACTACACTGTGACGGAGCTTGAGCTGCTAGCGATTTTATATTCACTTCAACATTGGCGCAAGATGATTTTCGGTTATTCCATTATTGTCAGAACCGACCACCATGCACTGACGTTTCTATTCAAGACGACGATGGCAAGTGAGAGAGTTACGCGTTGGTCCATCTACATACAGCAGTTTGACATTACAATAGAGCATTGCCCTGGAAGGATGAACATCATACCAGATGCCTTGTGCAGGAATCCTGAAGATGAGAACGAGGTAACAGCGGAAGTTCACCATATAACACTAACACCGAAGCCTCGTGAGTTTTTGGAGAAACTAAAGGAAATTCGGAAGGAACAAGAAGCAGACCCATGGATGATGATGATGATCAAGTTCTACAGGAAGGAATTACAACCAGATTCACCTGAATACCGTGAAGCCCGTGCTAAAGAAGCGAGATTTCACTACTTAAATAACCTTTTGCATAAGTACGTGGATGAGCATCATATCAAACTGCGAATCCTAGTTCCAGCATCACTACAGAGAGGATTGACGTGGCATGTCCACGACAGCCTAGCACATATCGGCACGGACAAGACAGAAGCTACAATAGGGGAGACTTTTACTTGGCCTAAGATGCGATTCACCATTGTGGAAGTAATAAGAACTTGTGACGCGTGCCAGCGCACTAAACCAAACAACTTCATTATGAAACAACCTCCAAGACCACTATTACCTCAAAAACCATGCGAGATGCTCGCTATCGACTGTTTTGGCCCTCTGGTTAAAGGGAAACGAGGGTGCCGACACCTTCTGGTGTGTGTCGATGTATTTTCAAAGATGGTAGTGTTATGTCCAATCCAGAAGACGACATCAAAACAAGTCCTCAGTAGAATTCAGAACAAAGTTATTCCGATGCTTGGGAAGCCGGAATCCATTTTATCAGACCATGGTACTTATTTCACGAGCAATGTTTTCAGGCAAGGTCTAGAGAGCCTAGGGATAAAACATATATTTTCGAGCATTCGTCATCTTTGTGGGAATCCGAGCGAGAGAACGATTCGCTGTGTTGCCAAGTATTACAGAGTAATGATTCCTAACGATCATAATAAGTGGGTTGACAAAGTAGGAGATACTGAGATGTGCATAAACACCACTAAGCACGAGTCGACGGGTCAAGTCCCACTAATTGTACACCACAACAGGTTGCCAGAGAGATCTTGGGACAAGATTATTCCATGCCCAAGGGATCCACTATTAGCGCATGAGTTGCGAATTCAGCGAACGAGAGAGCACATGAGGAACCAAGCGGACCGAAGACTGAGAAGGTACAGAGGAAAGAAGTTTCACCGGGAATTACAGGAACAAGAACTAGCGCTTGTCCGCAGACCACCGATATCTGATCCCAAAAACAAAGTGTTTGCAAAATTCTGTCCAAAATTTATTGGCCCGTTCCGTGTCATTAAGAATCTGAGTAACAATGCTTACAGACTTGAAGAAGTGAGCACTGGTGCTAAATCTGTCTTCAATAGCGCCAACTTAAAACCATATTTCAGAAGAGAACCATTTGATGAATAAGCAGGATTATGTGTGCAGAATCATTATTGCAGAATTTATTTGAGAGCCAACACTCAAATGTACGTGGCCGTGGAGCGCCTGGGAGAGAGCGTGCTTTGTTTGTAAACAACAAGACAGCTGAGACGACGGGAGTGGTAATCACGTGAGAAGAAGGGGAGGTCTAGCGAGACGTATGAATGACATTCCGGCAAGGAGCGCGCACACTAATTGGGTCAGTGGAGTGTACACTAAAGCAGCTGAGCGAGGTACTAAAGAGATGTTGTTGTTACTACTGTGGATATTGTTTTTGAAATCCAAATCAATCACTTGCTTCGAATTTCAAAACCTTGCTGAGGATAAATGAACCATTATTAATCTGCGATAAATAAGTATTCATGATTTATTATTATTATTACTGCGGCCCAGGCAGTACTTGTGGAGGTTGACAAAGACGAAGGCAAGTTAGTGTGTTGCAATGATTGCCACAGAAACAGAGCTTGGTAGCTATTCTTGAAGACGGCCGGGTAAGCTGAGTTCAAGGCCAAATTGTGTAACAACTTGCACCAAAATTGGAGTCATGAGGGGATGGTCACGAGTTAGTTGCAACCGACCTACGATTGAATCACCCAATCAGGAGAGACCAAGCCAAAACCACGCGATGGGTGGCGTCACTGGTAAAAAAAAGCGCGCGGAATTGATTATCTAAAGAACCGCCGATCCGAAATATCTCCGCATGAGTGCGCTGAGACGTTTGAATTAAATGATGAAGATTGACACTAGTCCCATGTGTGTGAGATGAAAACTCTAGAATTTTTTTCTTAATTCACCCCACTCCTCCTCACTCTGTCAGTTTCCAATAAATTGATCGACGAGACGCTGTCTCGAAGACTAACGTTTTGAGCTCCGGTGAGCTAACTTCACGCCAGTTTGCGTAGCGATATTTAAGCTCTAATATTATTTGAAGTCAATCGTTTGAGCTCTGGTGAGCTAACTTCACGCCAGTTTGTGTGGTGATCTTAAGTACTTAATATTATCTTGAAGACAACTATTTTCAGCTCTTAGGGGCAAGACTTGAGTAACATTCCAATTAGCGCTCAACGCGAGCGAAGGTTCACAAGAGCAGTAGAGATTACCGAGCGAGATAACGACTGCGAGACGGTCAGATTTAAAACTTGTATTGTCAAGCCAGTGACGATGGGTTTGAAGTGTATAGTTCATGTAAATTTGTATTGTATTTTTCAAGTGTTGTATTGTGCGTGTGTAAGCGAGAGCTAGGGAAAGTCTTCGTTGATTAATCGCATAGGACAATCGTGGGCGAAATTAGTAACTCACAAGCGATTATGGCCAGGCAATTTATAATAACATTGAACCTTTCAGTCGAAGAGACTACACCAAGATGTCCGACGTGTGGTCAGGAGCCGGAGTGATGTCCAACGCTTCTACGAAGACAACGATGGAGGGCTAATTTCCCGTAGGGAAATGGGTCGAGATGGAAGTTCTACAAGCTGATACGGTGATGTACAAAAATTGATTATTCAATATGTAGTTAGATATGGCGGGGAACTTTGTAAATAGTTCATTTTATTCTTTTTCTTGTTTTAGATTGTTTTTCTTGCACCGACACTAAATGTTTTAAATGTACGTTGGCGCGTGGCCAAAGTTGTTTGTTGTGTATTATTTTTCTTTGGAGTCATATTTAGTGTACACGGCGCGTGTACGTATTTTTATCCATGCGAATGCGAAACCCGTTACATTCGATAAGTGGTGCTTTATTAAAGTTCATATTTTTGATAGGAAAGGGAGGTAATTACTGTAAGATGTTTGCTGAACAGGTTATTATTCATATTAGGGTTGCTGAGCGCAACAAATTAAGATGTAATTGTAGAACACTTTAGTTCTAATTTTTTTTAGATTTTTTTTGAGTCCTTTTCAGGTTCGATAGTCACAGGCATAGAACGGAGGCGCCAGCTCGTGGAATATATTTATGTCATTTATTTCAGGGTCTGTCAAACCCTTACGTGTGATTCTGTGTGTGTTTTGGTGTCAGGTGTGTGTTTTGATTCTACGTGAAGAGGGGTAGAGGTCCTACCGCCCTCATATTTGTTGTTGTTGTATTTTTTTTATGGAAAGGCAGGGTGCTCCGAGGAGACCACTGTACCTTGTCAATATGCTGATTCTTGGATTTCCTAGGGGAAATGCTGATATATATTTTTGTTCTGTCATACACACACGTATTATTGTGCTTTGGGGCACGCTTCTTCGAGACTGGATCCCATGCCTTGGGAGGTCGAGGTTATTGTGACACGTGGGGTGACAGATATGCAGATTTCCACGAACCGCCTGTCTAGCCTGGTGACTTATTTTGTTAGGCAGTCCTGTTGTCCGACTGGCCCCTTTAAGCTTTCATTTAGCAAACCTGTTCTTTTGTGATGGTTATTTTGAACCATAATTAATTGGGGAGTTCGCCATGTTTGTGACGGATTATTGCATGTCGTATGGATGGAATATTGTGTTAATGATGTAAATGTTGGCTTTGAGCCTAGTGATTCGTCTATGACTCAGTTCATGTAAGTTAGGCTGTGACGTCCGTGTGGTGTAGTGGTATTTTACTTGTAAAAATGACGGCGGTCATATGTGTATTTGTTTTGTTGGTCACGTGTTAACTTACTTGTGTTGATTTGTGAGAAGTCGTAATTTTTAGGCAGTATTGTTTTGCTACGGCAGTTTTGATTCCAATTTCATGCGGAAATTATTGTGTTGTTTATTTTAAGTATAGGAAGTGTCGGTTTAGTTTTAAGTGTTGAATAGTTGTTCCCCGCGTCTGTCTAGCTCTAAGTAATGCGGATTCGTCTTCTGAAAGTTGATTCCGGATGATGACGAATCATGCATTCAATTGTACTCATCGTGAAGCATGTAGAACAACACGCGCGCATACATTGTCATTATTGTTGATTTATTTTTGGGACACTTGGTCCGAGTAATAATCTCTCCTGAGATTTGGCCTAGTTTTGGCAAATATAATTTATTCAGTGGGAGTCATTATGGGAGTTTTGTTTGTTAATTCATTTTTTTGTAAATAGCTGATCTGTCATTAAATTAATTTGCTTTAACCCTGGCTTCACTTTTTCCTGCATGTTATTTTGTTATATGTTACCCTGCATGTTAATGAAGCGCTTTAAAAACAACTTAAGATATGGACTGTTACACCCCCCGAAACTGAGTCTCATAAGCTTCTTTGCAAGGGTTCAATACCTATTAGTACTTTTATTTTATAAATGTAAATTCTGACGTGTCCTATATTAAAAATGTATTGTATACATGCATTTGATCAAATGGAATTAATAAAATCTATCTATCTATCTGTCATATATCGAACAGGAACTTTTCACACAGGAGTTAAATTACACAATAAACTACCCCAGTATATAAAATTTGCCCCAAAAATAAAAACCTTCGAAAGAATGTTGAAAGCTTATCTGCAGTGTCATTGTTTTTACTCTTTAGTTGAATATCTTAGCGTATAGGAGCTATGAAATCATTATTATGTTTTACTTTTCTATTTTAATTGTAATACCTAGCTGTAAGTTGTTGTATTTATTGAATGAAGTTTCCATATTGTGATAGTAGAGTAAGGTGTAAATATTTGTCCAATAAGATTGTATCTCTTGAAATGAAAATCCACAGCCTGCTTCCAGTCTCCGACCGGGTCAGGAATGGAATGAATGAAGCCCCCATCTAGCGACGAGGATATGGACTGTGCCGGCTGCCGAGGCCTGACGCACTCCTCTGGGGCAATGATTAAATGAATGACAGATGAAATGAAATGATAGTGGAGAGTGTTGCTGGAATGAAATTTTGACAGGGAAAACCGGATTACCCGGAGAAAACCCTGTCTGCCTCCGTTTTGTCCAGGACAGATCTCACATGGAGTGACCGTGATTTGAACCACGGACCCAGCGGTGAGAGGCCGGCGTGCAGCCGCCTAAGCCACGGAGGCTTCTATCTCTTAATATATGTTATTACAATAAGTTATAAATAGTTACGGTATAGTATTAGCTTAGCGTATAGAAGAGAAAGTGAAGTGACTTGTGGAGCTTATATGGTCCAGCCGCTAGGTAGGTCTAGCGTCGGCTAGCGCTGAGTGAGGACGGTATCAATACAAGCAGTTGAATGTTACTTTTCAGTACTTGAATGTTATCAGCTTACACTACGTTGTATTAGACATGATGATCCAAATATAAAATTGTCCGCACTGAGTATATAAACGCAGACGTCCATTGTGTTAATTATGAAACATCAGATTACGTCATAGGTTCATATAATAAGGAAATAAAACATTCTGACGGGAATCAAAATGTAACTGAATGTGAAAAAATCGTAAAGCTACAGACCATTCACTACTGCACAAATACAGTAAATATAATACAGTATAATATAATATAAACTCACCCATGTAACTTATAGCTGTCAGTTGTCCGAAACTTTGGTCAGCTTACGCGACGATTTTCCAGACTTAGAAGATGACTGCTCTTTCCTAATTTCTTTCGTAAGAAGGAAAAGCAGCACTTCATTAAATGAAATACGAGTTTTCCACTAAGGTCCAGTTTATGTTCCATACAACATCCTAAATCACACGGCCCTAAAACAATCTCATCATTGCTGTCCCAACACTCATAAAATATATCACCCCACAAATTTCAAAGGGAAGATAGTTTCTTTTCAACGACTACTTCGACCAGTAAAATAATGTTGAAGACACTGTCGGACGGGTGAGTTAGGTAAGTAAGGGCATTTATCGTGCCAAAGTCCTTTATGTGAGTGAAATTTGCAGCTGTTGTGTCCGACTGCCTTTCACTTTGAAGGGTTGTTGCACACTTCACACAGCTGATTCCTTTCCTTAGATGCTTGACAATGTACCTTGCTAGATAGTAAAACAAGCATTGTTTCAGAATGTTGTCTTCATAAGGAAGGGGAAGATCATTCTCCCAGTCCGTTGTCACCACGTTGTCTCTAATTTTGTCAACATATTTGTTTTGTTCCTCGGTTTGCTTCGCATATAATCGCATTTGATTAACAAATGACGTGAGAGGTGGTTCTAACTTAGGTTCACAGTTCCCGGTCGGTGGTATAGCCATCTTAATTGGAAAGTTTGGTATTCTATACGCTATGGTATTAGTAATATATACCTGTAAGTTCTTTTATTTTATAGACGTAATTTCTGACGTGTCCTATATCAAAAATGTATTGTATGCATGCAATTGATCAAATGGATAAATAAAAATCTAATCTAAAAACAAATATCACAAACAAAGGATCCATATCTTCATGCTATGTACTGACGATTCCCGATAAGGTAATAATTTAAGGCTGTACTGTACCTCAATCTCCCAAAGTCTGGAGTTTCCTTTTCTCGTTGCTATGCTCACTGCCGTCATTGACGCGATCAGAAAAAAATAATGTAAGACTATTCTTACGAACTTAGAGACTGCCTTTGATAATCAAGTCTTCACTTTTTGTCCACAGATGCACTCATCATAGTCACAATAGGCAGAGCAATAGGCCACCAAGCTTAATGTTGACAGTCTTACAATAATGCTCCACTGGTCACTTAATTTAACAAGTAGTTCCGTTAAGAACTAGCCTATTTTCATATATCCTACTTATGTTAATTGCCTCTATCAACATACGAAATTTCAGTCTGTTTGCTGTAATAGATTCATAGATATTGAGAACCGATTAAATATTGCGGATGGTCATCATGTTGGAATTTTACATATTATGTAAGTCTTATGTACTGTTACATGAAGATTATTGTGTATGTGTAGTATTCAAATTTCAATCGCATGATTAGGACACAAGGAGTAAAAACGAGATTTTAAAATTTCGCACAGCTGCCATCTTGTGGTTATGGAAACAATTGAAAAAATTAGATGCCAGTTGATTAACATTTGTATAAGGATTTACTGTACCAAGTGTCACTGCACTCGTATGGTTAAATTGCAAGAAGTGACCATGTGAATATTTATACCTCGCGGCGCCGCCATGTTGGATTTGTGATCACCAGGTTATTAAAAAGTCCTATAGATGAACTTATGTTCATAGAAAAAATTCAGTTTGATTGCTGTAATAGATTCGTAGATATTGAGATCCATATAAATATTTCGGATGGTCGCCATGTTAGATTTTTATATGTATAGGCCATAGAGTCATGTACCATTAAAGGAAAAATATTGCGTAGGTTCACCATTCAAACTTTCACTTCGATCGCATGATTACGACACAAGAAATAAAAAACTTAATTTTAAAATTCGCCCAGCCGCCATCTTGAGTTTATGAAAACAATTGAACTAAATTAGATACCAGTGCATTATAATGTGTATAAACATTTCATGTAGCATGTTTCATTGCGTTTGGATCATTAAATAGCGAGAAAGTTCTATTTAAAATTTTCAAATTCGCTTGGCCGCCATATTCGTTTTGTAGTTAACCGGTTTTTAAAAGTCTTATAGATGAACTTCTAGTAGTGCCCTTTATCTCCGTACAGAGTTTCAGGGTGATACTGCTAATAGTTTCAGAGATATAGAATGCCGGTGAAATATCTCGCACAGCCGCCATCTTGAGGTTATGTAAACAATTGAATGAAGTTAGATGTGGGTACTGCGCACGAATTCCTCTAGAGCACAGTCCCAAATCCGCGCAGATGGTAAATGGATCGTGGGAATGTCAACACCCGGCTAAGAGCTGAACAACTCCCACCGGACTAATGACTAGGGAACCCTAGGAACACACATATACATCTCTAACTATATTACTAACTAGCTGCATACAGTACAGAAAAGGAAATAAATGAAGGTAGAGCATTAACGAGCAACTCGGCTCTCGGGCGTTAAGATAAATTGTCGATCAGCTGTCTGCATCTAGCTAGCGGTATCGTTCTAGTGTACTTAAGCGTTGAATTCAAAGAATCAGTTCTAAAAAACTTAGCAAGAATAAAAATATGCTTGCCATTTATTGACAATAAAACAACATAACAAATTATGTTCCCTTCACCACGAATAGAAATAAATATTTATGCCTCACTTAGGCTAGATGCTCTTAATAAGTGTCTTTCTTGCATCCTTACACATATATGAAATGTATCTCTTGCTCTAAGATATTTATATAAACACATTGTTTAAACTTATGACAGTAATATCCGTCCCACTTGTTCACTGAAGTTGTGTTTTAACGTTCATCATAACTCATAACAAACACACTCCCTACTTAATACAATCGTTAAAGTCTTCTAAATAAAATCTCAAGCTTTTAAGTTCAATAAAAGAAATGGTTAATAATAAAGATAATAAAGTATTTACATTTTATACATGATCGCGACCCGCAGGATATCATGACAACTGTCTCTAATTTATTAGAGTTCATTCCACTGCTTTCCTCCTGTCTCACCATCTTTCTATGTATTTCACCATCTTTCTTCGTATTTCACACAATAAAACTGGTCAAAATAGGTATTTATGTGTCAATTCCATGTGAATCATGAATACGAACAATGATGTTAACATTTCATCACTAAAGTGTACAACTCCGGTTTTTATAAATTAATAATAAAACAAACTTACAATGCACGACTATTCAGATAAGCTCTCCAACCAAATATTGAGTGTGTGTGGCATTGACCCTCACGTCTCACACTCCCATCCTCTTCAAATACAAATAAGACTTATCTTAATCACCACAAATATTACAAAACCTTCCTACATAAACTCACGTTGCATATCATCGCGTTACTGTTACGCCTTCATAATACAAATTCATTTCATTAACATTTCTTTCCTTAGCACATTCACAAAACTTCTACCGTTCCATATCAACTACTTTCATCAAAGTATGATATTTAGTATTCCTACTGGAAATCACAAATGCAATAACGTTCACGAATACACTATACCTCCTCCTAAAAATCCTCTATCGATTATACATTACGTGCTATGTTCAAATACTTTCCACTTACTTCCTTCTCTGGTTCAAATACTTCTTCGTTACAATTTCTCGCTTAATTCTGAATTTCAAGTCTGCTTGTGTCTGTTATAAAAATAACAATAACCTTCCCTCACATTTCTGTTCACAATAAATGCTAATATCCTTCCTTCCATCTCACAGTATCATTTATGACAAATATACATTCATAACATTTTATAATGTCGTTTCTTATTCAGTTATGCCTTCAATTATCGCATACTGTTCTTCTCCGTACAATAAAATTCTGGGTTTTACAATGTCAATACTTTTCTTTCAAACTGGAGTTCCTTCAATGCCAATATTGAATACTCCTGTCAACAACTTCGTTTTATACATAATATTTCGTTCCTAAAATGAATAAACTCTTTGAATGAATATTTATTGCAGCAAATAGCCATAAAATTTAAAATTGTTATTACAAAATCCTAGGTTATTCAGTACACAATTTAGAGAGTGACATCTGTCTAACCCTGCATTCACTTGCATGATATCGACCACATTGATCGTTGCAGAATTGACAGACACAGACCTCGCCTGGATTATGGAACCATGGTACACATCTTATGATGAAAGCCGTGCACTGCAAAGTGGGTGATGGTGTGTCGCAGTTGATAATTGGCTTCTTTCCATTCCTCCTTCGTCATCGCATCCGTAATGAAAAAGTCATCCCAAATGTCATTTCTTTTGTTTTGTAATATTTGGAGCGTTAAATCATAAGCTCTTGTATTTGGAAGATACATTTCCTGTCTAATATCCTCTATAAAGTAGCTTTCTTTCATCAGAATGTATGTTAACCTTGATGGTGCTGTTATGTTTATGCTTAGTACCCTGTTCATGTAACTCTTCATCATAGGATTCTTTGTCCTTCCTTTCTCTACTTCAAATTATGACTTACTTGCTTTCGTCAAACACATGACTATACTCCTTCTCTGATACATTATTTATTTATTTATCACAAAGTTATGCTTCATTTCTCATGTTTCAATACATATATATATAATCGTTCTTTGATATTTCTACAACTTTACGGAATTTTCCGATGTTACAACAAATCTACAGAATATACGTTCGCAATCGCAACGAAATCGTTCTAAGTAAAATTTTAACGCTCTAAAATGACAATGAATAATACTAACGATGTCTAAGATCATCGATCAAGCCTTCAAAATACGTCTAAGCAAGACCAAGACCAACTACAATACTCAGACCTTAATGCAGGTATCGAAAGTGCGAAAATGTCGTATGCGGAAGCCCGAGATATTGTTTGTTTACATTCGTTGCTTGGATACAATATTAGCTTTGATTAGCTTCGTTTGATGAAAGTTGGGATAAACTATTGCTCATCTGTAATTTGTAGTGTCTTCAGTATGTCTGTTAAGTCCAGTTCGCGTTAATGTACTGCAATCGTGTGTAAATATGTGGTAATACGCTTATTATGGCCTGGTTCGATTGTGTGATGATTGTTCAATCGGCCGACGGTATTGTGTCATTTACTGCAGATGTTGAAGTACCTAAGACATTAATAAGTACTCAAACTAGTTAGTGACAATATAATAATAGCTTAGTACACTTCAGTACCGGTAGTGTCGAACTTAAGTAAGTAAAGGGAAAACGCAATGAGCATCTACGGCAAGACCAAACCGTTGACGTTATCTTGAACGCTCAGCTTCATGTAAAAAAAAGTCAACCCCTGGCACTATACAGCCCATGACGGGCTAAGGCCGACCAAGCGACCGCTGCCCAGCTATTCAGCCTGCAGATATTGAGGTGACGCGTGATCAGCGCGTCGGGTCCCCTCGGCCGTTAATCTTGGTTTTCGTGATCGGGGCGCTATCTCACTGTCAGACAGCTACTAAATTGGCCTCACGAGGCTGAGTGCACCCCTTTCCAACCCTCACGTCAGTTTTAAAATCCCTGACGGAGCCCGGGATCGAACCCGGGGCCTCCGGGTGAGAGGCAGGCGCGCTACCCCAACACCACGGGGCCGGCTTCAGCTTCATGTGCCTCCGTAAATCCTTAACAGTCTAGCAGATGTTTTACACTGCCTTGTATACACGCCAAATATTACAGTGAACTTCTGTTTTATTGGTCAAGGAAGGTGTTTCCCCTGTGCCAAACAGTGAACTCATTGTGTTCCGTCATTATTCATACTTTTGTGATTCTTGCAGCTTGCAAGTTTTTTTAAAATTATGATGTGTGTAATAAAGTGTTGTGAGTAACTTGCCAATTATGTACTTATATTGGGAGATGGTATGCCACGATAATTCTGTAAGAGGGAGATGGTGCTTTCCTACCTACATTACTTTACTAAATCCACTATTTCCAGCGTACAACTATTCCAAACGGTAACAGCGAATGTTTAGCCCAATAGGTTAGATGATAACATATTATCGTGTCCTTTGTGTGTGGTAATCTCCATAATTATGTTCACATATCCACACGACGACTTCTTTGCATATTTCATTCAACTAATTCGGTGTGATGTTTTAGCCGAGATTTTAGACAATTCTACGAGAGGTCTTAATTGAATTGTATCTCTATAGCGTTGGTTCGATTATTTCAGGCAACTATTCTCATTGCGATTGTGTACACAAATACTCTGCATGTGCTGGGATAGCACTTCAGTAACCGAGTACTTTCTTCGCTCCTTATCAGAATCTGTTTGATTTTATGCTAATAATATTAATCTATAATTACTGAACTTAAATACAAATCGTGATAACTCGCCAAAAAAGCTTCTTATTGAACCACAGAATCAGTGAGACTATTGTAGCTACCCTTTGGGTGAAGACGAAGAAACCTATAATTCGAGGCCAGCACTATAGAGATAAATTAATTCAGGTAAGTCTAAATTATTGATGCATATTTCTTCGGAACCTAGTCTCGTCTTGTGATATCTTTTATGCTCTTAGGTGAGTAAAAATATAATTTACACGAACTGTGAAAACCCCGATGACATGATCTTAGCTATTGGTAGGGCAACCTTCGCCCCCATGTTTTTTCTACATTAAGGTCCGAGGATTGTAGTTGGTCTTGGTCTAAGTAACGTATGAAAATAACCATCAAAATTACTAGAAACTTACTAAAACTTTTAAGACAACACAATAACATAGGTTAAAATTGCAAATATGTTGGTCAACATTCTGGAATACCGTGTACATTATCTAACTACAGATGTGAGAAATGCACTGGTCTACCTTCTCTTTGAGATCGTTGATGACAGACCTGATGACGCCTGTGTCCTCGGAATCTCGCCATGTGCTTTCTGGAATGCAGCGTACTCCTACAGACTGGCTGCATTATGTCATCTCTGCTATGACTGGACTGCAATGACACGTACTCGCACAGCTCTAGTTGCCTCGCATCCTCCATTCCTGGGTTCCTCGCCGTCTCCATCACGAATCCGCTCGTCTTCTTCTTCTCAGATCTAGATGTTGCTCTTTCCCCCTGGATCAAAAACTGGTTTCTCGCAGCGAACCTCGCTAAAAGTGTCGATTTCCAGGACAATACTTCTTTCATTTACTGTTGGTTAAAAATTACCAGATCATAAAATCTCCATTATTTCTTGAAATAGAAATATTTCTTCAGGCAAAATTTTTTCCAAATGCTTAAATAAACATACTCTTCCATCCAGACTGCAAATTTAGTCGAAAATTCCAAATTTAAAATATACCATTTTCTTGAGGTGGTCCTCGGTTCGTACCTCGTCCTGTCTTCTCCTCTCTTCTAGACATGATTTCGAGCGCATTTCCCCATCCGACCTTAATAGAAAGTAAAGAATGGACTTTATGTTCCTACATATCGTTACTATACTTAGATATGCTGTCGAAGTTGTGTCTCTATTGTATCTTGGGGTAGAATCTCTTCTACTTTGAGTGATTGTATTTCCCAATAATACGATCATCGCTCAGTCTAGCTATGGCATAGCAATTATTTCCGTAAACCTTCACTACCTTGAACGGCCCTTTGAAGATGTTACTGAACTTGGCGAATATCTTATTCAAGACGTCAGCTTTCACATTTGTTCTGCTAAGAACTAAGTCTCCCTCTCTCAGTGGTCTGCTGAATCACTTGCCTTTCGTCCTCTTCAATCGCTTTTCTGCGAACTTGTTGAGATGTTCTCTGGCCTCTTCTATCCTTCTGTCCATCGGTATCTCTATATCTTCTTGGATATCTATGATTCCGTCCCATGGTCTTCTCGGTTTCTCATTATAATGCAGTACTGTGGGAATCTCCTTCGTACTCTCATGAAGAGTGCTATTCATGCAATATTCTACCAGTGGTATCACCTTTACCCAATTGCATGATTTTCAAAACTCTATAAGCGAATGTACTTCGACAATTCTAAAATCGATCTTTGAATAGGATTAGTTTGTGGTCTTCGTACAGAACTATTAATGTGGCTAATATTCAAACTCTCCATAGTTTCTTCAAATTCTGCAGCTGTATATTGAGTTCCATGATCCGTTATCAATTTCTCTGGCTTTCCCAGCTTCGGTATCACGTTCTTCTCTATATGCTTCAGAACTGCTTTTGTTGTTGCTTTCTGCATGGGGTTTAGCATGATGATTTTAGAAAATACATCCATGGCGACAAGTACACATTGATTTCCTCTTAATCTCTTGGGCGCAGGCCCGAAAATGTCCTGGCTGAACAATTCCAATGGCTTCGTTGGTATAATAGCCCTAGGCTTCTCAAATAACAACTCTGAATGGTATTTGTTCTTTTGGCATAGTTCACAAGATCGTACGACAACTGCAACGGACTCTAGCATATCTCTCCAGTAAAACCCCTCCTGGGCGGCACTGTAGGTCTTGTCTAACCCCCCGTGACCTATAGACTTATGTGTTAACCATACAACTGGTACAATTAGTTCTGGTGGTATCACTACTCTGATCTTGGTATGACCTACATCCACATATTTACAGACCTTGTCTCCTTGCAGTACAAAATGTCTAGATTTCTTCCTCATTTCCTCGTAAGTAGCATTCTGTACATTCAATCTTCCTGATAAATACTTGTTCATGCCTCTCAGAAATGCGTCCTTCCTTTGAAAAGTGGAGATTCTGGCTAACTTGTCCAATGTTGCCTGGTCTTCGTCATCTGTTTGTATGACATTAACTCTGACGTTAGTCTTGAATGTTGGATGCCTCGATAGTATATCTGCTAACAGATTATCTTTACCTGGCACATGACTAATGGTTGCATTGAACTGCTGCAAGAACATAGTCCATCTAGTCATTCTGTCGCTAGACAAATCGGACTTCAGCATGAATTCAAGTGCCTTATGGTCAGTTCTAATAAGTATGGGATGGCCTATCAATAGCTTCTTCCAATGTTGTAATGCGTTAATGACAGCTAACGCTTCCAGCTCTGTAGTGCAGTAGTTCACCTCGTGTGACCGTAGCTTCCTACTATGAAAGGCTATGTAGTGGTTGTTTCCTTCAGAGTCTTTCTGGTATAATACCGCGCCTATTCCAATCCTCGATGCGTCCGTCTCCACAATGAATGTCCTCTCAAAATCTGGATATTCTAGCTTAATGTTGATTTTAAGCATCTCCTTAGCTTGTACAAAAGCATTTTCTACTGTAGCATCCCATTTCCATCGATTATTTTTCTTCAAGAGTTCGTGAAGTGGATCCATCACTTCCGAATAGCGTGGACAATGACTGCTCAAAAATTGGCAAAGACCTAAAAATGCTCGAAGATCCTTAATCTTCTTAGGTCTAGGAAATTCACAAATTGCTTCAATTTTGTCATTGTTTGGATGATAACCGAATTGATCTATGGTGTGTCCTAAAAAGTTTATTTTCTCTTGGAAAAAGTGACATTTGTTGAAGTTGACTTTTATATTTGCTTCTCTCAAATCTTCAAACAAATTTCTCAGATGCATTAAATGTTGCTCTGGCGTTTCTGAGGAAATAATCAAGTCGTCAACATAACATATGACTTACTTCTTTACCTCTTCGCTCAGCTCATTATCGAGAGCTCTAATAAGTGCAGGGCTCGAGTTCACTAATCCAAACGGAACCCGACGAAACGTAAAACTAGTTTCGTTAAATAGAAAACCAGTATAGCATCTGCTATCTTCGGTCAACTCAATTTGATAAAAACTGATCGTCAGGTCTATGACGGAAAAACAGGTCTTTCAACGGAATTTTCTCAGTAATTCCCTTATCTTCGGTGGCCTGTCTTGTTCTTTCATCGTTAACATATTGATTTGACGGGCATCTAAACAAACGCTAAAACTTCCATCTGCCTTCTTCACCACAGTGATCGGATTTAAATAAGGGGTAGCCAGGTTTCCATGCCTTTTATAATCTCGGCACCTTCTTCTTGATATTTTTCAGGTATCGGATAGAGTTTCTTCTGAAATGGAGCATTGTCTATCAAGCGACTGTGATATTTGAAACCTTTGATCACCCCTGGTTTGTCATCAAATATATCAGCGAAGTGTGAAATTAATGCCTCCAATTTCTCCTGATAATAACCAAAATTTTGTATGGGATAATTGGGACGTCTTCTTCCTTCCTCTTGCACTTCCAAGACCATCTCTTCCAATCTCCCTTCACCAATACCATCTTCTATGCAGTACTCTTGTTCCTCCGAGCTTGAAGTTCCACTATCTGCTTCACCAGTGTTAAATCGTATAATACCATTCTTTAAGTCAATGACAGCTCCTGACTGCGTAATAAAGTCAATACCCAGTATTGCATCAAAACTAATGTGATTTAGCACTATGAATATCTGTTCATATCTCTGGTCGTTTATATAAAATTCCAATAATGCTTGTACTTTGCACTTCATAGTTTTGTCATTGAACACTCCTCTCACTTTTATAGTTGATACAGGTAATGCGGTTAATAAATTCTCAGCTTCTAAATTCTGGAAACTACTCACAGATATTATTGAGGCTGTAGCACCAGTGTCTATAAGGGTATAGAATGTTCTCCCCTACTTTCATATGAATAATAGGTAATCTGGCTGTATTTCCTTTCTTCGGCTCCTCTCATATAACAATTTCACACAATAAAACTGGTCAAATAGGTATTTATGTGTCAATTCGATGTGAATCATGAATACGAACAATGTAGTTAATATTTCATCACTAAAGTGTACAACTCCGGTTTTTATTAATTAATAATAAAACAAACTTACAATGCACGACTATTCAGATAAGCTCTCCAACCAAATATTGAGTGTGTGTGGCATTGACCCTCACGTCTCACACTCCCAACCTCTTCAAAAACAAATAAGACTTCTCTTAATCACCACAAATATTACAAAACCTTTCTACATAAACTCACGTTGCATATCATCGCGTTACTGTTACGCCTTCATAATACAAATTCATTTCATTAACATTTCTTTCCTGAGCACCTTCACAAAACTTCTACCGTTCCATATCAACTACTTTCATCAAAGTATGATATTTAGTATTCCTACTGGAAATCACAAATGCAATAACGTTCACGAATACACTATACCTCCTCCTAAAAATCCTCTATCGATTATACATTATGTGCTATGTTCAAATATTTTCCACTTACTTCCTTCTCTGGTTCAAATACTTCTTCGTTACAATTTCTCGCTTAATTCTGAATTTGAAGTCTGCTTGTGTCTGTTATAAAAATAACAATAACCTTCCCTCACGTTTCTGTTCACAATAAATGCTAATATCGTTCCTTCCATCTCACAGTATCATTTATGACAAATATACATTCATAACATTTTATAATGTCGTTTCTTATTCAGTTATGCCTTCAATAATCGCATACTGTTCTTCTCCGTACAATAACATTCTGGGTTTTACAATATCAATACTTTTCTTTCAAACTGGAGTTCCTTCAATGCCAATATTGAATACTCCTGTCATCAACTTCGTTTTATACATAATATTTCGTTCCTGAAATGAATAAACTCTTTATCATAGGTTTCTCTGTCCTTCCTTTCTCTACTTCAAATTATGACTTACTTGCTTTCGTCAAACACATGACTATACTCTTTCTCTGATATATTATTTAATTATTTATCACAAAGTTATGCTTCATTTCTCATGTTTCAGTACATTATAATCGTTCTTTGATATTTCTACAACTTTACGGAATTTTCCGATGTTACAACAAATCTACGGAATATACGTCCGCAATCGGAACGGAATCGTTCTAAGTAAAATTTTAACGCTCTAAAATGGCATTGATAATACTAACGATGTCTAAGATCATCGATCATGCCTTCAAAATACGTCTAAGTAACGTATAAAAATAACTATCGCAAGGTCTGAGGATTGTAGTTGGTCTTGGTCTAAGTAACGTATGAAAATAACCATCAAAATTACTAGAAACTTACTAAAACTTTTAAGACAACACAATAACATAGGTTATAAATGCAAATATATTGGTCAACATTCTGGAATAACGTGTACAATATCTAACTACAGACGTGAGTAATACACTGGTCTACCTTCATTTTGAGATCGCTGGTGACAGACCTGATGACGCCTGTGTCCTCGGAATCTCGCCATGTGCTTTCTGGAATGCAGCGTACTCCTACAGACTGGCTGCATTATGTCATCTCTGCTATGACTGGACTGCAATGAAGGTGAACGACCTGGGTCGATGTTACCAAACAGGTTTCCAGCTGGATCCTCTCCTGCCGGCCCGCTTCCCTCGTTCACGATGGTGACACGTACTCGCCACAGCTCTAGTTGCCTCGCATCCTCCAGTCCTGGGTTCCTCGCCGTCTCCATCACGAATCTGCTCGTCTTCTTCTTCTCAGATGTTCTTTGAAGTGGGTAGTTTTCAGTGTTCTTTCCATGACAAGAAATCACCTCCATATCGTGAATTTCTCTAGTAGTAGCTTGTAACGTTATATGAGCGAAAACTGCGGTGTTCTGCAGCTCGCTGTTCATACTGCTATGTCATCCTGGTCATTTCTGGATCTCACCGGTTTAGCATAGTTCTACTTTCCCAACATGATGAATTTAAAACATCATTCTCACTACGAAATAATGTGTAGTCATAGTTCTTCCCCTCCGACCTGAAGTTTCATCCATTCTTGTGTAAATTGAAAAATTCTTAATGGTTTAGGTCTCACTTCTTCAGACTTTCTTCCTGCGTAGTTACGTGTTCGATGTTCAGTTTGTAACTTTCCAAAATTCTATCTCGTCGTAGATTTCTTCTTTAAATGCGATGAATAACTTCTTTCTTAATACAGTTGACTTATAATGTTTAATTCTGCGTTTCCATGACTTGTTGCTTCATCTCGAAGTCTCGGGTTCACAAAGACCTTTGTCTATACTTTTCGAAGAGTGAATATAATTACGTCTTGTCTCCTGGACGGTACAAATAGAAAGAGCCTCGACTCCTAGAGTCTCCTAGCTTCCTCGCTCAGAATTCCCCCGCAAATCTGGTCAACTAGCCTCCAACCTCTATGAATATTGACAAATTCATACATAACTTCTCTCTCAGTCATTAAATTTAAAATCCGTTTTGCCAATTAAATTTCTTTTTCTCTGCTGGTGAATTCAATATGTAACACTCTCATAAAATATTAAAATAAAGATTTCAATATTTATTCCTACCTCAGTATTCAAACTATTTTCCCATTGGTTCTCGCCAAAAAGTGGCGCGCTTCTGACACGCTTCTGTTCCCCCACTTCTTGATAGTGGCGTGTGTCTGACCTCAAGACAACCTTGCTCTCTCCCCTGGATCAAAAACTGGTTTCTCGCAGGAACCTGCTAAAAGTGTCGATTTCCAGGACAATACTTCTTTCATTTACTGTTGGTTAAAAATTACCAGATCATAAAATCTCCATTATTTCTTGAAATAGAAATATTTCTTCATGCGAAAATTTTTCCAAATGCTTATAGGCTATAAACATACTCTTCCATCCAGACTGCAAATTTAGTCGAAAATTCCAAATTTAAAATATGCCATTTTTCTGAGGTGGTCCTCGGTTCGTACCTCGTCCTGTCTTCTCCTCTCTACTAGATATGATTTCGAGCGCAGTATATTAAAATGTGTATAAACATATACTGTACCATGTTTTATTGCGTTTGGTTGGTTAGATCGCGAGAACGTCTATTTAAAATTTGCAAATTCGCTTGGCTGCCATGTTGGTTTTGTAGTTACCAGGTTTTCAAAAGTCACATAGGTAATCTTCTAGTAGTTCCCTTTATCACTGTAAAATATTCCAGGGTGTTATCGGTAATAGTTTCGAAGGTATTGAATGCTGGTGAAATATTTCGCACAGCAGCCATGTTGGATTGGTGAGACGTAACAAAATTCGAAGGGTACGGGCGGGGTCGTCCTGAATAGTGCTAAGAGTTTACCGAGTTTCATTGAAATCGCTCCAGCCGTTTAGATGTTATTAGAGGGGGACACACACCATCACAAACACCATCACACACGCACACAGACGGACACACGGACAAAGGTGATCTCATAAGGCTATTTTTTTCATAAATGAAAATAGGTTAAAAAATACCAAAGTGGGAAATTATGAATTCCAGATCTCTGAAATGAACAATCACAGCAATTAGGACATAACCTCATCAATCATCTACATATTTAAATTACTTTCAGTTGCAATTGGAGCATATTGCATTGGAGACAAGAATAAGTCTACTACAAGGCCTACAGCGTATTAGTACCCAGCTTAAAAATGGTCCCTTCCAATAAACTACAATATTATATCCTCTTTGTTCAAGATCTTTATGAGTTTCACCAACTCGAAGAAGATAATAAAAACTATGAACTATAAAAATCGTAAAATAGGAGGTGTAAAAATACCTCAACGGCAGCAGAGGCGAATAAGGAGTCCTTTGGTACTGCATAGCTGGCGGAGGATGCAACCCTTCGCCTTGAGGAAATGGAGTAAAACCACTGCCTTGTGGTAAGGAGGGTTCTTTAAAGGCTAAGGGAGATTACCCCTACAGAAAATCCTGCGGTCAGGAACAGACAGGAGGCAGCCCCTCCACTGGACTAGGGTGCTGTGGGCTAATATCTCGCACACCCGAAACAAACTTATTACAGAAACCAGATGAAATTTAATGCGGCCAGATTTTATGGAGACGACTTTTGCAATGAATTACAGGACGCGAAGTTCCTCCCCTTAAAACAACAGTAACTAACTAACAGAACGTGAATTGGATTCTGGAATGTGAAAACTATGTATGAAACTGGTAAACTAAGACAAGTAATGGTTGAATTGAAAAGATACAAACTGGAAATACTTGGATTGAGCGAAACAAGATGGACAGGATATGGGGAGGTGAGGTCCGATGAGGGAAGAGAATCAAATGAACAGCATTCAAGTGGGGTGGGTGTTTTACTCACAAAGAAAGAAAAAAAACAGCGTAATGGAATGGACCTCGGTATCACGCAGGATAGTTATTGTAAAAATAAGAACCAAAGTTACACCTGCAACTATAATGCAGTGCTATGCTCCGACGGAGTTAGCAGACGAAGAAGAGAAGGAAGAGATCTGTGATAGGCTGGCAGCAACACTTGAAAGGATAAAGAAGAGAGATATCGTGGTTTTATGGGCGATTTGAATGCAAAAATTGGCAGTGAAAATGAAGGATAGGAAATCATCATGGGTAAACACGAAATGGAAAATGAAAATAATAATGGCCAGACATTTGTAGACCTATGCAGTAATTTTGGATTGGTCATAGATGGCTCACTGTTTCCACATAGGAGGGGGGGGCGTGGTGGCGCAGCGGTCAATCTGTTGGCCTCTCACCAAGGTGGACCGGGTTCGATTCCCGGTCAATGCATGTGAGATTTTCGATGTGAAATGCCATGTCCTGTGGTTCGGATTCCACGTTAAAAGGAGGTCCCGTGGCTCCTGATCTCATGATTAACGGTCACGTTAAACTACAAGCTTCCTTTGTTTCCACATACGAACAGCTACAAAATTTCATCGGTGTCACCTGATCTTCATACATAAAATCAAACACTTGGCAATAAGTAGAATATGGAGTCCCTCACTCCTTGATGTAAAGAATAAACGTGGAGCAGACATAGGGAGAGACCACCGTCTTATTGATGGCTGATATTCGATTGAAGGTGGCAGCACCATGAAAACAGGAAGCAGTGCGAATGAAACGTTTCAATTCGGTGAAATTTGGTAAAATAGAAACCCAGAATGATATTAAGGTATAACTGAAGAATAGATTCGAGGCACTCAGCGAACAGCCCGATGAAGAGGTAAATACTAGATGGAACACTGTCAAAGAACTCTATCTAGAAACAGTAAAGAAGTAGTGGGATATAGAGAACCAGGGAGGAAAGATTGGATAACGGACGATACTTGGGAATCAATCAAGAAGCGAAGAGAGTGTAAGGCACTAGTTAACTCCAGTCGAACAAGGAACCAGAAAGCAGAAGCGATGATGAAATACAGGGAAGCCAACACGGAAGTCAAAAGGAAGTCCGGAGAGATAAGCGAACATTTACATACCAACTGGCAATACCAGCAGCAAGAGCTAGAAATACCGTAATAAAGTATATGCCATTACAAGAAAGCTCTAAATGAGGAACTTTTCAGGGGGAAAACCCAGTCAACGATGCTAATGGAATAACTTTGGCCTCTGAGGCACAGCAGTTGGAAAGATGGAGACAGCACATCATTGAAGTACCGTACTCAACAATCTCAGTGAGGAATCAAAAACTGAAGGAGAGGAAACCAGTTCAGAGGATCCAAACATTTCAGTAGAACCACCTATACGACAGGAGATTGCACAAGCAGTGAGACAAATGAAAAGTGGCAAAGCACCGGGCATAGCCAATGTTAACACGGAAGCACTAAAAGTTGATCTAGATCTAACAGCAGAAGTCGTGGAATGAAGAACGCCTTCCTGAGGAAGGGAAAAAGGTGAATTCTCATCAAGTTTCCCAAGAAAGGAGATCTCTCAGATTGCAATAATTGGAGAGGAGTCATACTGAACAGGATACGAAACTCCGTGGATAAGAGACACCGCCAAGAACAAGCAAGTTTCAGAGAAGGCCAGTCAACTGTGGACCAGATTAACGCACTACGAATAATCATTGAACAGTTTGCTGAGCATCAGATATCTTTGTATATACTTTTCATCGACTTCGAAAAGGCCTTTGACTCGGTTAATAGGAAGAAAATGTGGAGGGCTATGGAAAAGTTTGGAATCTCACAGAAGATAGTGCGCCGAACACAGGCCATGTATGATGGATATACTTGCCAAGTAGAACACAGAGGGAAGCTGTCTCAGCCTCTTTAGGTAAAGCCCGGAGTAAGACAAGGATGCCTCCTGTCACCCATCTTGTTTATTATACTGTAGTTTTGGATTGTATGTTAAAAGAGGCGAAGAGAAAGAGGGGCATACAGTGGGGACTGAATAACCCATTGGAAGAACTAGATTTTGCAGATGATCTTTTTCTGCTCGCAGAAAGTTTTCGAGACATGGAAATCAAACTGAACGATCTAAAAGTAGAAGCAAATGAAGCAGGCTTAACGATAAGTAGCTAAAAAGACAAACGAAATGCGCATTAACCATCGTAACAATTCTAGCCTGACCCTAGAGGGAGTGAATATAGAAAGGGTAGATGAATTCTGCTACTTGGGAAGTATGGTCAGCCAAGATGGGGGTGTTCTTAGGGATGTGGTGAATCGTATAAATAAAGCAAATGGGGCGTTTGCACAGTTACGGAAAATTTGGAGATCCCCCATATCCACCAAGGGCGTAGCGCTTCTTGGCGCTTAATTCAGACCACAGATCAGTTGTTGGGTTGCGTATTTCTAACATGCCACACGTTGAAAATGGTTCTTGGAATATAATCACAAATCTTTAACTAGCAAACTATACGGTACTACTTGATGAAATTCTTTTCTACCTTGTGGAGCGTATAGTTGTCTCGTAGAGGTATATTTTGAAATGGATACCATTACCATGGGTCTCCGTCTCGTCCTTCTGCTGGATGGTGATCCAAGATCAGCATTCGCCTTTCTCGACCAAGTTGTTACGTCATACAGGACCAAGAAGTTTCACCTGACTGGACCAAGAAGTTGCGCCAAACCGAACAGCATCTCCTCGTCTCTGGTATGCCTCGTCGTTCGACTCTGACCTCCAGTCTTCCGTTCTCGTTCTTCTACTTCCTACATCTCCTTCTTTTCTTGACGTTATCAACATGTAGAATTTCATTTCCATACTAACTTTCCTAGCCTCCAGTTTGTTCTTTACTTGTAGAATTTAGACAATATCGTTGAAGATGGCCTCCTCATCGTAAGTCACTCCTGATATTCCCATTGTCACTGCAGCATATTTAGCATTTTGAGAATACATTTGGTGAGTCTGTCATTGTTCTTTCTGAGAATGTGGTCGTAGTACTTCAATCGCCTTTTCCTAAATGTGTCAGCGATCTTTTCAGCACGCTGATTTTTAAAGAAAGCTCCTGAGACTTACGTTTCGTCCAGATTACTTCTGAGCAGACTGGACCAAGGATTCTTCTCATTATTTTCCTTTCAGGTTGATGTGTAACATCTTTCCGCTCGGTTGCTGGATAGTTTTGTGGGAGTGATTTTGAAAATTGGGGACGGAAGTGAATCGGACGGAAGTGGATCGAACGGAAGTGGATTGGACGGAAGTGAAGACGCACTGCCAGAAAAATGGGACGGAAGTGAATCGGGCGGAAGTGGATCGAACGGAAGTGGATCGGACGGAAGTGAAGACGCACTGCCAGCTGGATGTACAATTGAAAATGTGTGTATTGGAAACAAGGCAGTGTGTGCTCTGTAGTGCGAGAATGTTATGGCAATACAGTAGGCAGTGCATTTAGCAGGCACTGGTTTGACGAGCACAGTGGCAAATGTTTCACCGACTTTCATTTTTCATTGAGCAGTTTATGAAGCTTCACGTTCAAGGTTGAATATCACATGGGGTAGGACAAAGACGACAAATGACATTTAAGTAAGCGGCATTATTGTCATGCTGTGGGTGAGTAGTCAAATATTAAATGCATAACAGAATGTTGTTATATGAGTGGAATAAAAGCTGTATTTTCATCATATGTGAGACTAGGTCATTTCATGATTGTAGGAAGCCATGTTTTGATTGTTTACGACGAACTGTATGAGAGCCTTGAGAATAAAGAATGTTATAGTTACTGAGGAATGTGCTCACAGTATTTGAGAGTACTGTCGACGTTGTGTGTCACTTTATTATGAATTATTAATGTAAAAGGAAGGAAGGAAGCTTGTAGTTTTGCGTGTCCGTTAATCTCACGATCATGATCCACGGTACCTCCCTTTTACGTGGAATGTGAACCACAGGACATGGCATTTCAATTCGAAAATCTCACATGTATTGACCGGGAATCGAACCCGGTCTACCTTGGTGAGAGACTAACAGCTTGGCCGCTGCGCCACAAATGAGACAGTAGCATATCTCCAATTCAATCTATACATTCATCATAGTACCAGTATGAAAATGGAGTGTAAATTAACATTTTAAGAATGTCCAAGCTGTGTAGTATACGAGTAGGATAACATGTCATATGTTACACATCATATGCGACTACTGTAAGGCTCGTATCTTTTTTATTTTTTTACATCTTTAATAGGAGATGTGCCTCCAATGATCAATGATTCCGAGGCATATGCTATGGTATAGTTCTGATAGTAAAGATATTCCTCTGTAGTTTGTTATCGATGACTGTTTCATCCCCCTTTTGTGCAGTGGATGAATGAGGGTGCATTTACAGTCTTGAGGAATTTTCTCCTTAATCCAGATATCTGCAAAAATTACTTTAAATTTCTGAGCTAGGCTTTCCCCTACTAATTTCAACATTTCAGCGATCTTTCCCTGGGGATTTTTATTTAAGTTCACTGATTATTTGCTTGATTTGTTATAATGAGGGGGATTCTAAATCTGGATTTGTATGGGTTGCTCAAATGAGAGTTGTTCTTCAGGAGGTTCGCAGGTCAAAAGGTCATGAAATATATTGTGCGAGAAGTTTACAGTTTTCTTTGTTATTTACTTCCAGGGCGTTTGAAACATAAACTAGGTGCTTGGTAATGTGATAATTCCTCAGCAAATGTATTGTAAAAGTTTCTTGTATCGCTTTTCATGAAATTTCAATATATTTCTGTCAGTCTATTTTGATCATACTTGTGTTTCTTGGATCTGATGTTTTTTGAGGCTTTCTTCTGGGCTTTGATGATTTCATGCTAGTTATGTCCTATTTTATTTGAATTCCACTTTTGTCAGGTTCGAACTCGAAGGTCTATGACACTGTCACAGGTGTCGTTCCACCACCTGTGTTTGCGTTTCCGAGGAAGAACACCAATAATCCGGGAAGCTCCTACGAGTGTATCTTTTGACTCCATCCGATTCGTGGATTTCTAACTATTCTGAGTTTGGGTCTGTCAGGTTGAAACTTCCCTTTGATTAAGGCTAAGAGTGATGGAGTCAATGACTCCCTTCTTTTACTTCAACTTTCATAATTTATTTCTGGTTTCTTTCTCCTAAATAAAAATTTGGTGATTTCCAGGTTGTTTTCCTGTGTGGAGGAGCCAGGAAATGGATTGACATCAATTTTAGCTCAAATTTATCGCAAAAGCGTGTCAGTTTTCGTTCGTTTTTATCAGTCCTGATGTAAGCAGAGTAAAGCCCTACGATGGTTCTAAATTTATTTTCTTCAACGATTTGTGCATTGTAGTCTCCTTACAGAATTTGAACACGATGTTTGGGAATTTTTGCTGTAGACACTTCCAGTAGTTCTCAGAATTCTTCAACTTTTCGTGTGTCATTTTGGTTATAGTTGTTTGCATGTGTATGTGCATTGTTTAATGCATAGATTTTATTTCCTGATTTGATTGTGAGTACAGAATTTCTTTCAAAAGGAGATCTACCGTACTGTTTATTATTGAATTTGTGATATTTGTTCTGACTGCAAAACCAGTAGACCTACCAAATTGTAATGGTGCGTTAGGAAGATAGATGGCTGGCTTACCTTTGTAGATTCTATAATTTCCAGATTCAAAGTGATTTTGATCACTGTATCTAGTTTCTTGAAGTGCCAAAAGTTGGATGTTAAATTTTCCCAGTACATCTGTTAGTTGCTTTAGCTTCCCAATTTTGAGAAGTGTGTTGATGATCAAAGTACCACGAAAATGTTTGAACTTTGGACAAAGAGATTTGGGAAGCTCCGATATATTCCCGCATGATGATCTCGGTCTCCCAGAATCCGATGACCGGGATAACCCAGTGTGTCTACTGGTTGTTTTGTTTAAAAGCGAAATCGTCCTGATCAATTGAATATATTAGGGAATGGGGAGATTGACCGTAATCAAACTCTGTGTTACAACTAAGGAAATGAGCCTTAGAGGCCGCCTCAAGATGTTTTCTGGTTGTTATTTTACGACTTTGTGCAACCCTTTCTCCGGGGTTGGGACCGGAAACAGTAACTACCGTACAGAGTTACTTAATTCACCCAGCAGGAGTTATTAATATTACCCTATTATTGAAGGACAACGTTGAATACAGGACAACGTTTTTGACATTGATAGCTGATGATTCACTCTACTAGAAAACACCCCCCGTCGGAAACAAGACACAACATAACGATGTAGCCAATCTAAATAAGGGATTAATAAGGGAAACATGTTATTGGATGTACGATGTATCATTTTCTTCAATAAACCGAGGCCGTCATTAACGGCAGTATTAAAGGCTCCGGGACATTCTCATTTGACCGTTTGCGCGTAAATATGCCTCTTTAGCTTATGCGTGGCGAGAATGTAAACTGTTCTTTAATAGTTGAAGATTGTCCACTATTCAGTAACATACACCACATTAGGGAGACTAGACTTGGCAAAACACAGTCACATTTGTACGGTGAACACAGACAGGAATGCGATAGAGGGAAAGGCCCAGAGAGATAAGGGACCCTCACAAACAGGAAACCCTCCTCTGTTGAGAGCAGCTATAGTGACGAAGTTAAGTGCTCTCTCCAGGACCGCGCAAGACCTATCCAGATAAGTAGCCTGTACAATACTATCTGAACTGACCATTTAAGAACAAGCACATATTCACTCTAAACAAGCAAATTTTGGAAGTTAATCACCAATTCCAGTATCTTATCAAAACAATACATTGACTATAACTAACAAATATTGACGAATTGCATTATGTTAACATATACTGCAAATAAATTTAAAGTGTACATAGTGTAAATTCGTTCAGACATAGATTTATAGCTTACCGGTACGGTAAGGGCAGGGGCGGTTCGACCTTGTACATTTAAGGGGGGTGGGGGTGAGAATTAAAAAATGCCGACTGGTTGTTGAACATTGCCGACTCTACGCTTAAAAACTGAGCAACGGTAGGGAAGGGGGGGGGGCAAGGATGCTAGCATCACGTTGTGTAAGAAGATGAACCCAGGTGGCCAGGAAATGAGATCATGCCTGACTCATTGATAAGGAGCCGGTCACGAATATAAATAGAAGCAGTGGAAAGTTCCAGGCGTACGAGAGAGAGCACGTTTCTGAAATCGCTCTTACGTTGCATTAAAACGGCAACAGCGCAACTGTGCCAGAAGAAGAATAATTAAAATTTAACCCATTTGGAAGAATAAAAGTAAGTAAATAAATACAGCATTGTGAATGATTTCAGAAGAGAGTTTTTTGTGTGGAGAAAAAGCTTTTAATAATTGTCCAGGAGAGAAGTGCAAACGTAGCATACGTCGTCGGGGATTTACTGAGACCCGAGGAGTGGGGAATTAAAAAATCCACTGTAACACCCACACAGCTGAAGACTAAAAATTATTTAATATCTCAGAAATGCACGATCGATTTTCATGTGCAGTGAGGTCATTTGACGTTTAGAAAACGAGCTTTCTGGAGATATAATTTTTATAATTGTGCGACAATTATTTCAAAAGTTGGTCACGAAAAGGACTAGGATTTTATCTTTTTTGACTAAATAGTATAAAAGTCCAGGCCAATCCAGCCCAATCATGCAGTATTATTCCGTCCAGGGGACGTGAAGCTACATCACGCCGTATTCAAACGTATGAACCTCAGGGGAGGTCATACTGTACAACAAGTAGAAGCAGTAAATGCAGTTTCCGATAGCCAAGGGCGTCGTGGTATCGATAACCAACGTGCATCCGTAAGGAATAGCCAAGAAGTATTATTACAGTATCGCCGTGTGGAGAATTAGGAAAATCCTAGTTACAGGATTTAGTTCCGACAGTATAAAGTTTACAGTGAAAAGTTCAGTAATTACAGTCAAAGCAGGCTGCGGACTTAGAACCAAGGGCGATAGGTCTTAAATTAAACGACCAAAAGGATCATAACGTGTTGAAGTACCGTAACAGCGAGATAAACATTCTATCAACTTTAAAGAACCCGAGCAGGGACGGACAGAATAAGGTTCGCAAAGTATTCTGGAAGGATAGGAATTCGAGAACCGAATAAGCGGAGAGGAGAAGGAAACTCTAGACATTGTTTCAAGGAAGCAGACGAACTATTAAAAGGCACTAAGTTACGAGAAGTACTAGTTGCTAGAAATCAATAGGTCACCGATAGATTATCTAGGGGACCGTGGACAGAACAGACTTTCGCTAGACCAACCAATAGGGTCTAGAAAGGAGCCGTTCGAGTTAATAAGAATAGCAGATCGTCAGGAAACGGGATTTGAAGGAGTACTATTGCAAGGAGGAAATAGATGGTTCGAGACTTTCACATTCTGGCAAGATAGGAAGCCGACATTTACTAAATTTCACCCTTGGAGACGGGAGGTCAAGAAGTCACGTGTGATAGGCTTAATAGCAGCCTTAGTGATTAGAATCTGTGAAGTGTAAATATATATAATTTGTGTTAAGAAGTAATATTTTTCAGTGTTTTTATCGTGTATTATAAACGAATACACCAGTGTATTTTAAAATGTTATCAGTGTTAAATGTATTTGAATTAAATGTGTGTCAAGATATGTCAGTACATGAAATGAATCTGTACAAAATGGTGTAATCACAAAATAGTGGGCAAAAATGAAACATCGCAAGAGAAGGAAGGTCAGGGACCGACCTATAACATGTGAGTAAAGATTTTCATTATGTTTTGTGTTGGGAAAGTGTTTGTGTACAATCCACCGGAGTTTGAGATAGAGGGATGTTTCTAAATAACAAATAACAGAATAAGAGCGCGGTCTGAACAAATAAAATTTGAGAAATTATAAATAATTATGTGAAAGAATAAATCCTGTAGAGGAAATGTATGGAATAAAATGTCAGTGTATTTGACGAATGTTATAAAAGCAAGCGTACTAATAATAATAATAATATAAAAGAAATATAAATAAAGATTAAATTGAATGATATGAAAGTAAGAGCGTTTGAGCCTTAATAAAAGTATAAAGACATGGTGTTAATGAATGTTCCTAAAATATAGCAATTATTGTCAAGGGAAAGGATTAATATAAAAATTGAGATATGGATCAATTGTTGATGTTGAATCTATCAGTTCTTTGGAAGACGCTAGGCCTTAAAATAATGTATAGCGCATTGTAGCGCATTAAAGTAAATTGTCACGCTAGGAATGCGTAGAATATAAAGGTACTTGGTAAATTACTTATGAGGGACAATTGATTGCGGTAATTGAGCCATGTTAAAGTCCTCCAATAGTGACGTAGATCACGAGGCCATGTGTGTTATATTGTATTGTAATAGGGAGCAAATGTATGGTATTATGAGCGCAGGTAATATAGGCCACGGCCGACCCTAAGTCGCATTTATGTAAGTCTTCCAATATGGGAATGGTTCCCGAGGCATGTTAAGAGAGTCGAACCCAGACTTGTCTAGTTGAAGCCCCTAAGTATTCGTCGTTGTATGTGAATTACTCTTACCATTCAATAATAACCCTTCATAATTAATAAATGCCAAGGTTACGAAAGTGGTTTATGAAACTAATAATGTTGTTGAAAGTATATGAAAGAAACGCCAGGTCTCCCCAGAGAACTGAAGAAAAGAAAGATCTGTTTTAAAAGCATTGAGTATAGCGGCCACGCATGGGCAAGGCGGGAGGTTCCCCTCTTAGCCATAAATCTCGCCCAAGTGATTACGGTCCAACCCTTGTTATTGTAAGTGTGCTGGGTCGGAAAGGACCGTCTGAGAGAAGTAATAATACACCGTGAGTGTTTAAAAGTTGTTAATGACCCGGGATTTGAACCGAGGTCCTTGTAGATGAAAGTACCGCTTGCCAGTTCAGATCGTAGCTTTCTTATGTGATAATGGTCTAATAAGACAAATAAATAAATAAAAATCCCTAATGTAATGTTGTATGGATGTAGGATTCCATGAGTTCAATGAAGATAACTAGATTCCGGGAGTAATCATAGTTTTTGACTTTGTCAAGTAATCTTTGTAACTCTGGAGTACACAAGTATTTTCCCGGTCACTGTAGTGAATTTGTGAAACTTGAGAGAGATGGTAATGTTGAGAACATTGTGGAATGCCCAAACATTTAAGTAGAGAAGTAACCTGTACTTTAAATATGATTATATATTTGTTTGATGATAAGAAACTCATAAAATGGTTATTGAGGTGTATGAAAGAATGACACCGTTATTATTGGAAAGTATCGAGCCATTGGAGCTCGTGATTATATGGGACATTAAGATAGATACTTTATGGAAGTGAAAATAATTATGAATTGTTGGTTTGAAGGAAACCATGTGTTTTAATAGAATATTTGTTTGATTTTTACATATTCCTTGTTCACTTTGAACAAGTAGAAGGATTGGGTCAATAGTTTATTTGTTTGTAGCGCCATAATTTTGGTTAATTAAATGTTTTAAATAGGAGTTGATTGTGTTGTTATTTTTGGAAGTGTATCCTCTATTTAATCCAAAATGTGTAAGTCACAGAGTGGGAAAACGTACCAAAACCCCGAAAATCCCGATTTGAGCATTGCTGGCATACTGTGATTTGCATATTTCTTGTTGGAAGGGCACAGGGGGGCATAAAAGTACTGTGCTTGGATTAATAACTAGAGGAACACTTAAGAAGGTCATTTCATGTAAAAGTAAAGTAATGATAGGAATAGGTACAACATATAATGTTAACTGACCGCATGGGTCCCTCGAAACTCACACCGAGTAGCCCTGAATTAACCCCCCCCCCTCTACATATAGATTTTGGCGCCCAGTACGCAGGGATGAGTTTTCCTAAGGAACACCCGAGTTTTCTCGAAAAATCAAAATTTTCATTAAAAAATGGTTTTTCGAAATTTTGAATTTTTAAATACTTCCATAAAGGTTTCTGAGATTGAATAATGATATCAAAAGGGTACGTTTTAGTAAACACCCGTACCAAAGTACATTTTTGAAGAAATTGGGACACAATGGTTCAGATTGCCGTCTCTCAAGCATGTACTAGCTATGTGGCATGAGTAGCCCACTGTATTCTAATAAGATGGCATTGAGTGAGGAATTGCATAGGCTTGCGGACGTCTTAAAGGCAAATATGCAAGCAGAGAATATGGAAGAGAGGCCGGGACTTTTTGACGCTTTAAAAGCTGATAGTAATGAGAAGTTGGAGGCTATAAAAGCCGATAGCAAGGAAAAGTTGGCGGCTATAAACAATAAATTGGACAGCCAACAGAGTACAAATAAAGAAGAGTTAAAATCCATAAATCAAAAGTTAGGATCTATCGAGGCCGACTGTATAAGAATGAACAATGAACTGAAGGCTGAGATGGATAAAATAAAAACAGAAAATGGGGATAACATTGCAGAACAGTTGAAAGTTGTAAAAGATGAGACGTTAGTGTCTATAAAAGCTGACAGTAAAGCAAATAACGAAGTACTGAAGGCTGAGATAGAAAGCACATTGAATAATATAAAAACAGAAAATTCAAACCATTTTTCAGCACAATCCAAGGTTTGAGAAGAAACAATGAATAACAAATTTCAAGGTTTTGACACTGAGTTTGGGAATATGTTAACTGAGTTAAAAGAGGAAAATAAGGTATTTCATTCAGGATTGCAAGTCCAAATACATACCTTGAATGAAAGTATGGTAGATTCCCAAACTAAATGTCAAGAAAATTTTGAAAATTTAGAGACTAAATTAGTTAAAATGGAAAAATCTTGTAAAGAAAATGTAGAGGCATGTGAAGAGAAAC
This sequence comes from Meconema thalassinum, assembly GCA_946902985.2. NCBI lineage: Eukaryota > Metazoa > Arthropoda > Insecta > Orthoptera > Tettigoniidae > Meconema > Meconema thalassinum. The sequence goes on along the minus strand of OX336399.1, from coordinate 46,045,667 downwards.
TTGTGAACCAGATCCAAGGGGTGCACAAAGAATTAAAAGCTCAGATGGAATTTAACAGCAATATTTGTGAAAATTCCCGGAAGGAGATACGAGATAGTCTAGATAGGCTAGAAGGCAGATTTACAGGGGTGGAAGATCAAGTAGGAAAACTCGAGGGGAAAATCGGTGAAGTTCAGACCGAAGTAACTGAGATGAAAAATCAAAATCAAAAGGACGTGCGGGACATGAAAGGTCAATTTGAGCGGTTTACCGGGCAGGTAGATGAGAACTTGAAGAAGTACGAGGAGGATATTACTACGAAGTTAGGTATATACGAAGAACATCTCCAGAAAGAGAGAAAACAACGAAATGAAGAAAATCAGGAAAATACCCAGAAGATAAATGAAATAAGTGAGGGTATTAATGATGTTCAGGAAACCATAGGAACATTAAAGAAACAAGTAGGAAAAACCAATACTGAAGTAAACCAGGTCCAAGATGAATTAATGAGGGTATATAAGAGTCAAGAGAAAACTGAGGAAAAGCTTGAAGGAATTAAGGGAGATATGGTCAAAGGACAAAAAGAAATGGAGAAGAAAATAAAGGAGATACGAGAGGACTTAGATACCATAGGTGACGTTAAACCAGAAATTATAAAAGAACAGGTCATGGCCATCAAGATAGAGGTAGAAGAACATTTAAATGAAATCAAGGATAGCTTCATGGACGAGAAATTCCAACTCAAACGAGACCTGGAAACCAGTAAGAAAAATCAGGAAAGAATTCAAAATGAATTAGGATCCCGGTTGGAGAGGACTGAACATAAGAACAGTCAAATGGAAATTCAACTCATGGCTAATGAAGAAAGAGCCCGAAGAGAAAGGAAGTTAGAATTTGAGAGTCAGGATGAGTTTACAAAGACAGGATGGGTAGATACCCACGAACAAGGCACAGATCAAGATAGGGACTTAGGAGGGGAGAGCCCTTATAAGAATCCAGGATATCCAATGGCGATGTCAACCCCGTACATGAACCAGACAAATGGTCAGATAATAAACATCATTAAGTCGAATGAGGACAGACCGGTGAAGTTTACGGGTAATAATATGTCAATTACTCCTAAATACTGGTTAAAGGAAGTCGCAGAGTACTTGAACTAAATGAAAGTTCCTCAGGATCGAAGACTGAGAGCAATTGAGAAGCTGTTGGCAGGTGATTGTCTCACCTGGTTCAGAAGCTTCAGGTACACCTTTGATACGGTGGAAGGCTTTAGAGAAGCGTTTCTGAAACGATATTGGGCAGCAGTTGTTCAAGAGAATTTGAGGCTAGATCTGTACTCTAGGAAGTATAGCACAAATGCCCCAACTAAGTACTCAGAATTTTTCACCTCTCAGCTGTGTAAATTCCGGGAACTTGACATTGCTCCTGCTGAGAACGACCTGTGTGCCGCCATTGCAAGACAACTTCCATATGAGATCCAGAGGCTGTTAATCTCGTCTAAAGCCAGAAGTGCTGTGGAAGTGGAGAGCGTATTACGTCAATTAGATATGACGACTTCACACGTTACTCCCAGGCAACAAAGACAGACTGAACAGGTACATATGGCCAGCAGTCAAGAAAACAAAGAGAAACCACTGACCAGAAATCAGTCCACTAGTACTGATACTCAGGGACTGGGTCGAGAGTATGGACACCAAGAGCCTAGGGGAATACAGCCATACTATAGAGGAGGATATCGAGGAAGGAATCCTAGAAATACGGGTTATAGGCAACAAGAGAACCGACCCTATAACAATAACAATCAGAGGCAAGATAACCGAAAGAGATGGGAAAATTATCCCAGAAGGAACGTAAGGCCAGAGGATAGGGATGATGAATATCGGGCCGAAATAGAGGAGAGATATCAGGAAAGTCTTCGTTACATGAATGAACGACCAGACGAACCTGAAAGGCAAAAAGTTCGTTGGAGTGAGGCAATAAAGAACCGAAAATCACCCGACCGACTAGACGGAGCTCAAAGCTTGGAGCTACAAGCTCAATTGAAGAATGAGGGGAAAGGAAGCCCTCAGGATAAAAAAAAACTTCAAATTTAAATCATCAAAAGTGGAAACATACCAGGAGCTGGGAGGAGGTAGAAATTGTAAATTGGATAGCAAGACCAGATGAGCTGATTAACGAGGATGTGGAAGGAATCCCACCTATTAAAAGAGAATTACCCATAATTATGCTAAGAATAAAAGGATTACTGGTCAGGGCATTAATTGATACCGGATCCACAATAAGTTTAATTACGCAAACCCTTCTAAATGAATTGGAAACAAGAGGCCGTGTATTGAAAATTCCCACATCAAGTGTAAAGATTAAGGGGATTATTCCTGAAAAATCTTTAACATGTAAATTTCAGGTATACATCGATCTGATCATGGGTAACGCTGAAATTTCGCAATGCTTTTTGCTGGTAAATCAATTGCCATATAATGTCATATTAGGTATTGATTTTATCCGTGAGAACAAGGTCATCATAGACCTAGCGCAAAATTGCATTAGGATTCAAAGAGAGGATGTGGACGAACAAAATAAAAATTTACAGGAACAGGATGTGAAAATAGGAGAACAGGAATGGCATGTGGAAGAAGTAACGGAAGAAGGTTGTAAGGACATAGAAAGGATATTTGAAGTCCTAAATATAGAACTTGAAGATAGTTCGGAAACTGAGTTCGAAACCAACCTGTCAGGAAAAATAGAGGAAGCTAAAGTTAACCTCGAAAATAAGGAACAATTAAAAGAATTACTAGTAACTTTCAGGGACGTATTTGATTCCAAGCCAGGGATGACTGAAAATTTTAAATACGCGTTCCAAGTCAATGATTGTGCACCGTTCAGACAAAAACCATACCCGGTTGCGGAAAAACATTACCCACAAACGAAGAAAACACTGCAGGAGATGATGAATGCAGGTGTTATAGAAAAGATGGTGACACCATATGTTAGTCCATTAGTAATTGTGAGTAAACCGGATGGCTCAGTAAGGGTGTGTTTAGATGCCAGGAATTTGAATGCAAAAATCATACCAGAAAATGATTCGGCACCACCCATAAAAGAAATACTGAGGAAATTTAAAGGCAAGACGATTTTCACAAATATTGACATGACTTCTTCGTATCATCATCTCGAACTGGAAGAGAAAACCAGTCTTTTAACTGGATTACAGTTCGACCAACAAACATATTGCTTCAGGAGATGTCCGTTTGGATTGAAGACCGCGGGATCTGCCTTAATAAGAGCGCTTGATCGAAACCTGTCAGAGGAAGTGAAAGATTGCACTATTCGTTATGTGGATGATATTTTGCTTACCTCGGAAAACATTGAGGAACATTTGGAAAAGTTAAAGAAATTATTGGAAGATTTAAGAAAGGCTAACTTTAAGATTAATTTGAAGAAATCAAATTTTTGTCAGAGACAAGTAACATTTTTGGGGCATGTGATTGATAAGGATGGTGTTAAACCAAATCCATGCAAATTAGAATCGATAAGAGATTTTCCAAGGCCTTTGAAGGTGAAAAACGTTCGCCAGTTTTTGGGATTGATTGGATTTTTCTCAGGACATTGTCCATCATACACCAAGACTGTTGCACCACTACAGGACCTTCTGAAGAAGGGGGGCAAGTGGAAATGGACGGAGGAAACAGAAAGAGCATTTATAGAGGCCAAGGAAATGCTCTTAAACTATGTGAAGCTAGGATATCCTGATTTTAATCAGAGATTTATTATTCAAACAGATGCATCCCAGATTGGAATAGGGGCAATGCTATATCAGGAAAACCCGGATAACCCTGAGAAGAAAAAATTATCTAGCTTTCACAAGTCGGAGACTGAAACCACACGAGAAAAATTATACAATCAGCGAAATCGAGCTGTTAGCGATATTGCACGCGCTGCAATATTGGCGAAAGATCGTATATGGGTTTCAAGTCACTTTAAGGACAGATCATAAAGCCTTAACCTTTTTGATGAAGACTGATTTATCCAGTCAAAGGTTGATGCGTTGGGCTTTATACATTCAACAGTTTGATGTAAATATAGAGTATTGCCCAGGGAAAGAAAATGTAGTTCCAGATTATTGAAGTAGACAGCCAGAGTCCACAGAAGAGGAAGTAATGGCTATTGATTTGGAAGACAGGGATCAGCGTACTCTGAATGAGTTAAGAAGCATTGGTCAACGACAACGTGAGGATCCATGGATGAACATGCTCATATCTTTCCTTGAAGGAAGTTTGATAAGGGGAACACCGGCGTACACGGAAGCTAATAAGATAGCTCAAGATTACACATTCTATAATGGATTGTTATATAAGTTTGTGGACTCTGACCATACACGATTAAGGATCGTGGTACCAGCGATTTTGCAGAGAAAAATGGTATGGTTAGCCCATAGATCGTTCGGACATATGGGAGTCGATAAAACTATCTCGATGCTGAAAGAAGCATTTGTATGGCCGAAACTGAGAGAGACTGTAAGGGATACGCTAAAGACATGTGATCTATGTCAAAGGATTAAACCAAATGCATTTTTGATGAGACAAAAGCCTATACCATTGTTGCCCGAGAGGCCAGGTCAAATCATTTCTATTGACAATTTCGGACCCTTGCCAAAGGCTTGGCGAGGAAATCGACACATAATGGTGGCTATGGATGTCTTCACAATAATGGTTGTCCTTGCTCCCATACAGAAGACTAGTACCAAACAGGTGTTAAAACGACTCAAAGAAAAAGTGATACCGATTCTGGGAAAACCCGAGAAATTGTTGTCGGATCACGGTAGTTGTTTTACAAGTGTAGAGTTCAGACAAGAATTAGAAAGACTTGGAATACGTCAGATTTTGTCAAGTATTGGCCATCCTGAGGCAAATTCTGTGGAAAGAGTGATGAGGGAGACAGCCAAGTATTGTAGAATATACTGTGCCGAAGAAAATTGGAAATGGATAGATATCCTGGATATTATCGAATTTTGTATAAACAACACAATCCATGAATCTACGGGAGAGATACCAATAACGTTACATCGGAATGAGCAACCAGAGAGACCTTGGAGTCTGGTAATTCCTAGGCCAGCAGACGCTCATCCTGGAAGAGATGTACATATTAGAAGAGCCTTTGAACATCTAAAAGCTCAAGCCGATAGATGGCAAAGAAGAAACAGACACAAGAGGTATCATCGACCACTATTAGCAGGGGAAATGGTGTTAGTAAAAAGACCAGCCATTTCGGATCCAGGGAACCGCGTGTACAAAAAGTTCCAGAAAATGTACCACGGACCGTATCAAATAATAAGAGATTTGAGAAATAACGCCTATAGAATTCGGCACTGTGAAACGAATCACGAAGTGACCATGAACTCAGCGAATTTAAAAGTATATTACCCTCCCGAAGACTTCGATGAAGCCAATGAACAAGCCCTGGACATGGAACAATTTAGAGATGATGAATCCACTTTTGAGACAAACAATAGTAAGGTAGAAAAATGAAGCAGAGCTCAACCATTCGAGTGCGAATGTGAATTGGAGAAACTGTATTGGGAAATAAGAGAAATAATTGATTTGGTTGAAGAAGAAAATTTCAATTTAAGAAAAGAAAATGATGAAATAAAGAGACGGGTAGGGATAGACCACACCCGTAACAAGGAATTATGTTATGGAAACTTATAATCCAGACAAATAAGAAAGAAAGAAAGAAAGAAAGAAAGAAAGAAAGGGTAGGGACAGAGCGTAACCAACCTACATAATTACCGGATATGACTTAAAAGGAGGAAAAATAAAACATCGTGGAATTTTAAAGGAATACAGATCAGAAGGTACGGATAAAGTTATGATGGCTTCGACAATTAAGAAAACATAAGATTTTTTATGAATAATCGAAATAAATTTCCTCAAAATTTTTCGAAAATTTATTTACCTAAGGAGGGGAAAGATGATCCCATGTACCATTGGCTCAAAGGGGTCGAATCCATGTATATTTGTAAAAGGAAGGAAAAAAATATACAGTCTTAAATGGAACATAGAGAGGTTTCAGGCAAGGATGCTAGCATCACGTTGTGTAAGAAGTTGAACCCAGGTGGCCAGGAAATGAGATCATGCCTGACTCATTGATAAGGAGCCGGTCACGAATATAAATAGAAGCGGTGAAAAGTTCCAGGCGTACGAGGGAGAGCACGTTTCTGAAATCGCTCTTACGTTGCATTAAAACGGCAACAGCGCAACTGTGCCAGAAGAAGAATAATTAAAATTTAACCCATTTGGAAGAATAAAAGTAAGTAAATAAATACAGCATTGTGAATGATTTCAGAAGAGAGATTTTTGTGTGGAGAAAAAGCTTTTAATAATTGTCCAGGAGAGAAGTGCAAACATAGCATACGTCATCGGGGATTTACTGAGACCCGAGGAGTGGGGAATAAAAAAATCCACTGTTACACCCACACAGCTGAAGACTAAAAATTATTTAATATCTCAGAAATGCACGATCGATTTTCATGTGCAGTGAGGTCATTTGACGTTTAGAAAACGAGCTTTCTGGAGATATAATTTTTATAATTGTGCGACAATTATTTCAAAAGTTGGTCACGAAAAGGACTAGGATTTTATCTTTTTTGACTAAATAGTATAAAAGTCCAGGCCAATCCAGCCCAATCATGCAGTATTATTCCGTCCAGGGGACGTGAAGCTACATCACGCCGTATTCAAACGTATGAACCTCAGGGGAGGTCATACTGTACAACAAGTAGAAGCAGTAAATGCAGTTTCCGATAGCCAAGGGCGTCGTGGTATCGATAACCAACGTGCATCCGTAAGGAATAGCCAAGAAGTATTATTACAGTATCGCCGTGTGGAGAATTAGGAAAATCCTAGTTACAGGATTTAGTTCCGACAGTATAAAGTTTACAGTGAAAAGTTCAGTAATTACAGTCAAAGCAGGCTGCGGACTTAGAACCAAGGGCGATAGGTCTTAAATTAAACGACCAAAAGGATCATAACGTGTTGAAGTACCGTAACAGCGAGATAAACATTCTATCAACTTTAAAGAACCCGAGCAGGGACGGACAGAATAAGGTTCGCAAAGTATTCTGGAAGGATAGGAATTCGAGAACCGAATAAGCGGAGAGGAGAAGGAAACTCTAGACATTGTTTCAAGGAAGCAGACGAACTATTAAAAGGCACTAAGTTACGAGAAGTACTAGTTGCTAGAAATCAATAGGTCACCGATAGATTATCTAGGGGACCGTGGACAGAACAGACTTTCGCTAGACCAACCAATAGGGTCTAGAAAGGAGCCGTTCGAGTTAATAAGAATAGCAGATCGTCAGGAAACGGGGTTTGAAGGAGTACTATTGCAAGGAGGAAATAGATGGTTCGAGACTTTCACATTCTGGCAAGATAGGAAGCCGACATTTACTAAATTTCACCCTTGGAGACGGGAGGTCAAGAAGTCACGTGTGATAGGCTTAATAGCAGCCTTAGTGATTAGAATCTGTGAAGTGTAAATATATATAATTTGTGTTAAGAAGTAATATTTTTCAGTGTTTTTATCGTGTATTATAAACGAATACACCAGTGTATTTTAAAATGTTATCAGTGTTAAATGTATTTGAATTAAATGTGTGTCAAGATATGTCAGTACATGAAATGAATCTGTACAAAATGGTGTAATCACAAAATAGTGGGCAAAAATGAAACATCGCAAGAGAAGGAAGGTCAGGGACCGACCTATAACATGTGAGTAAAGATTTTCATTATGTTTTGTGTTGGGAAAGTGTTTGTGTACAATCCACCGGAGTTTGAGATAGAGGGATGTTTCTAAATAACAAATAACAGAATAAGAGCGCGGTCTGAACAAATAAAATTTGAGAAATTATAAATAATTATGTGAAAGAATAAATCCTGTAGAGGAAATGTATGGAATAAAATGTCAGTGTATTTGACGAATGTTATAAAAGCAAGCGTACTAATAATAATAATAATATAAAAGAAATATAAATAAAGATTAAATTGAATGATATGAAAGTAAGAGCGTTTGAGCCTTAATAAAAGTATAAAGACATAACCGGGTGAGTTAGCCGAGGTCGTTGCGGCATGACTGTTGGCAGTCGCTCACATCCGGGAGGCGAGGAGGTTCGAATCCCCCCGCCGGCAACCTTGAAGATGGTCTTCTGTGGTTTCCCATCTTCCTTCCAGGCAAATGCCGGGGTTGGTCCTTAACTATAGGCCACAGCCGCTACCTTCCAACTCCTCGACCCTCCCTTCCAACTTTCCTCCCCAACGGTACTTGTAGCTCACCCATTGGGTGTCCGTCTAGAAGCAGCTACAAAACGGGCGAGCCGAACATGTCCTCGGACACTCCCGGCACTAAAAGCCATACGCTAAAAAAATGGTGTTAATGAATGTTCTTAAAATATAGCAATTATTGTCAAGGGAAATGATTAATATAAAAATTGAGATATGGATCAATTGTTGATGTTGAATCTATCAGTTCTTTGGAAGACGCTAGGCCTTAAAATAATGTATAGCGCATTGTAGCGCATCAAAGTAAATTGTCACGCTAGGAATGCGTAGAATATAAAGGTACTTGGTAAATTACTTATGAGGGACAATTGATTGCGGTAATTGAGCCATGTTAAAGTCCTCCAATAGTGACGTAGATCACGAGGCCATGTGTGTTATATTGTATTGTAATAGGGAGCAAATGTATGGTATTATGAGCGCAGGTAATATAGGCCACGGCCGACCCTAAGTCGCATTTATGTAAGTCCTCCAATATGGGAATGGTTCCCGAGGCATGTTAAGAGAGTCGAACCCAGACTTGTCTAGTTAAAGCCCCTAAGTATTCGTCGTTGTATGTGAATTACTCTTACCATTCAATAATGACCCTTCATAATTAATAAATGCCAAGGTTACGAAAGTGGTTTATGAATCTAATAATGTTGTTGAAAGTATATGAAAGAAACGCCTGGTCTCCCCAGAGAACTGAAGAAAAGAAAGATCTGTTTTAAAAGCATTGAGTATAGCGGCCACGCATGGGCAAGGCGGGAGGTTCCCCTCTTAGCCATAAATCTCGCCCAAGTGATTACGGTCCAACCCTTGTTATTGTAAGTGTGCTGGGTCGGAAAGGACCGTCTGAGAGAAGTAATAATACACCGTGAGTGTTTAAAAGTTGTTAATGACCCGGGATTTGAACCGAGGTCCTTGTAGATGAAAGTACCGCTTGCCAGTTCAGTTCGTAGCTTTCTTATGTGATAATGGTCTTATAAGACAAATAAATAAATAAAAATCCCTAATGTAATGTTGTATGGATGTAGGATTCCATGAGTTCAATGAAGATAACTAGATTCCGGGAGTAATCATAGTTTTTGACTTTGTCAAGTAATCTTTGTAACTCTGGAGTACACAAGTATTTTCCTGGTCACTGTAGTGAATTTGTGAAACTTGAGAGAGATGGTAATGTTGAGAACATTGTGGAATGCCCAAACATTTAAGTAGAGAAGTAACCTGTACTTTAAATATGATTATATATTTGTTTGATGATAAGAAACTCATAAAATGGTTATTGAGGTGTATGAAAGAATGACACCGTTATTATTGGAAAGTATCGAGCCATTGGAGCTCGTGATTATATGGGACTTTAAGATAGATACTTTATGGAAGTGAAAATAATTATGAATTGTTGGTTTGAAGGAAACCATGTGTTTTAATAGAATATTTTTTTGATTTTTACATATTCCTTGTTCACTTTGAACAAGTAGAAGGATTGGGTCAATAGTTTATTTGTTTGTAGCGCCATAATTTTGGTTAATTAAATGTTTTAAATAGGAGTTGATTGTGTTGTTATTTTTGGAAGTGTATCCTCTATTTAATCCAAAATGTGTAAGTCACAGAGTGGGAGAACGTACCAAAACCCCGAAAATCCCGAATTGAGCATTGCTGGCATACTGTGATTTGCATATTTCTTGTTGGAAGGGCACACTATAAGATAAATATACTTAATTAACGGCTTTCATTTATAATGTATTTTATTAGTTCCAGAATTTTTATTCGCAGGAAAATTTGATAAATGAACAAAATAAGTGTTTAAATTTTATAAGAATAAAAAAAATCTACTTATTCTTTATAAATCCCTACTCTATGATGTCTTAACAAGGACTACTTCTCCACTACCGTATCTCCGCAATTTCAATGTCGTCGACCTTATCTTTCGTTGCAAACAACATCACGAGGGAGTCTAAGTGGTCGTTACCAATCGATGTCCGCAAGTGATTGAAAATGAGCTTCAACTTTCTGAAGGACCGTTCGGAAGAAGCAGAAGACCCTGGGGATGTTAAAATCACTCGAAGTACTTCATAACCACATGGGATAATCCTCTTTCATTTAACAGCAACTTTTGCGATTTCTTTAAAAGATGAGCACTATTTACTGGCATCAAGCAGGATTTCAAGCTCAGCCAACACAACACAGATCGGACGCGCTCGATGGTGCAGTTTCTTCTGTCAGCGGGTATCTTGAAAATTATGTGGAATGGCTCTAGCAAAGAAATTAGTTTTGCGAGATTGCCTTGCACGCTTGTAGTAAATACATCCACGAGTATTCGGAACTCCTTTCTGTAGAATGTAAGGAAATAAATTTGTGCTGTCGTTTCAGCGTGCGCGTCATACTTCTTTGCAAGTCACCGGGTCCTGTGGTGTTTTAAGAAGTCTTCCTCTGCATTTATTTGCATACTTTTCGCAAATGACGATGCACTCTTTATTAAAGCGTTCATCTTGCCGGCGTCGTTGATATTTCCAAAAGACTTCAAAGCGCTCTGAATCAGCTGCATCGCGTCTACTACATTCTGCTCCTCCGCTTCTTAAAGCTCGGTTACGTTCATAATTTTAAATATGATGTTTTTGGTAAAGTACATGCCGCAGATCAAATCAAAGTCTAGAAGCTTTTCGTGCAAGCCTGACGCAAAAGTTCGGGTTTACTTTCAAATTCAGAATCGAATGAGGTTTTCATTGTTTCCAATGCTGTGACTATCTCTTCATAAGACGTAGAAACAGCTCTCACCGATTCGGCACGCGCAGTCCACCTTGTTTTTGATAAATTCTGTTGAAGTGAATTTTCAATTGTATCCTGCTCTTTCTGTAAGTACGGAATATCTATTTTGCAGTTCTCTGATAGCTTTTTGAGTACCGTTTTATATGCCAGACATGATACTAGCAAAGTCGTACGTCTGAAAAGCTAGTTTATCCAGTGGAAGTAAAAGTTCTTCTGAATTTAAAATTAAAAATATTTTTTCAGGCAACTCCACTCCAGTCTTTTTTTGAGGTGAAACAGCGTCTATTTTTAAAAAGATGCTCCACAGGAACGAGCTCTTCATCTTTTTCGACGACGTATCGGATATTCAACGCGAGGTGGTCTTTATGTGACATCGGGAGTAGTATCTGCTATAACGGAGAACATACCAGCGTTCTTGATCTCTTCAGCAATTATTTCACGAGTTTTCTCTCCAAGTAGATGGATGAATTAATTTTGAGAGTCCTTGCTCATATACGTAACGTTGTGCTTCCGCGTATTGACTTCTTCCAACCACCTATTCATGACCAGACTATGCCGTGAAAGTAACTTCACAATTTGCGTGAAGTTTCCATTATCTTGAGTGATTCCATCCTCGTGACCTCGGAAAGCCAAACCTCTCCGACAAAGGGTTATTGCTGTGTCAATAAGTAGATATATATGGATAACTCTTCTGTGGAACTCCTTTTCTTGTTCTTCCGCAATTCTGATCTTCCGTAAAAGTTTATCAAGGAGTGTCTTCGTAGCCTTTTCCATTGACAAAGTGGCACAAATCTGCTATCGCTGCATCATGAGCTTCTGAAGTGTAGTGTTCTTGTAATTTGCCCTTTTTCTTCTTTCCGCGACTTTTCAATTTGTGCCACTGACGTACTCCAGCGTGCGATCATTCTTCACTTTTTTCTTGTTAACACCATTAAACATAAACATGGCTGAATATACGCATGGGTTTATTGTATTATTATTACTTACGTTTGATGGGTACGCGATGCTCCGTGAAAATGTTCTGTGTCGGCGAAAAATCACGTCCAACTGCCACTGTATTCGCACATAATTATCACTGTAAAAGTTGCTGGTTCAGCAGGAACGACTGATTTCTCTCATTCTCGGTGACCACTGCACTGACCTTAATAATTAGTGAGCACCCCACCCCTTGAGGAACCTTGGAACCATAAACCTGTCAATTTTGTCACAATAGCACGATATCTGAGGACGCGCCGAGTCAAGTGGTAGCAGGTCATAAGTCATGATTCATAACATTCCTCCGACATCTCAATGAGTTGGCTTGACTGAATTTATCAACGCGCTCACCTACACCTTTTGGTTAGCCACATAGCACAGATGCTAGGCTCGCTTCGCTGTGAAGCTGAGTCGCTCTGCATAATGAACGCGGGATATTACAAACACCCAGGAACTTGCCGATGAGTTCATCCCTTGTCCTTGGTCCCATATTGCTCATCTGTCATTCTTTCTTCAGTTTCCATACGAAGAAACGAAATGGCAAGTGGCAGCCGGTGCACGAGAACTGGAAGTGAAACTTTTAAAATGGTTATTTTGCCGACTCTTCCCCGTGCCGCACTGGACTATTGCCTGGCTGTACGAAATTATTGCAGCGTCCGCGTGTGCCGACTGTCGGTAAAAATGCCGACTGTCAGTATATATATATATTTTTTTAAATCTGACCAAATCGTATATGGCCTTGCCCCGTTTTGCTTTTTTAAATGCTGTTTTCGAAAATGTTACGACTTCTTCAGGATTTGCCGACTGACGACGTATTTGCCGACTGAGGAAATACCTGAGTGGCGTGAGACTCCCCCCCCCCCCCAATCCCCCCACTCAAACCGCCCCTGGGTAAGTGTAATGGATGTGATGATGATCGCTTGCCGATCGAAACTGTTCATCCAAGTATATGTATTAATCTCATGTAATTTTTTCAGGATTAGAGAATAACCCATCACAATTGGGTACAATCGTGTTTACCGACTGAAAAACACCAAACAGCCTAAGGTAGCATACAGAAAATGAAGAAACACGTGCCGTAGCCTAAGTAAATTTTGTCTGTCCGCTTGATTACATCGTAAAACTATTGATGTAGAAATGCCTCGGTGATAACATTTATGAAGTTCTGCTGAAGTTCTAGAGAAATGTATTTAAAATACAAATTCAAGACCATTCAGCTTGTTTATTTACTAATGTACTTTATATTATGCAATACGGCACATGTAGTCTTTATCTCATTATATATTCACAATATGAAATGTTTAAAACATTATTCATAATAGCGAGAACATGGGAACGTTTAGGATTCTTTTGCTTGAAAATAGCGATTTTTTTAAAAGAGCCTTTAGGATTATTTTGTGCTCCTGTTTTGGCGACATTGTTTCGAACTATCGCAAACATCCAATCGCGATAGATCGAAACAGATCGAAATCACTTATATTTCGGAGAGGTCTGTTTTCACTTTCGTGTTTGTTTATGTGATTACTATTTGATAATTATTGTGATATTAATCCGAACACCGAAGTAACAGCATTATTCAACACTTAGTTGAAGAAGATTACGAAGTACAATGTCTATAGAAATTGAATCAGCCGAGTAAGTGTTCACTAACCTAAATTACTACATTATTTTGTGTGGGGTCCGATTACCTAGCTGTTTCTCCCATTGAAACAACAATAATAATAATCATCATCATCATACAACATTGTGCCTTTTCGACATTGGGATAGCAAAAACTAGTGTTTATTGTCCAACACAATTTATTTCTGTGGTAACTTACTTCAAAAATAATCTAACCTTAGATTTGATGGTGTTTCAATTGCTCTGTGTGCATTTTGTAATTTGACAAAGTCTTCTAGTATATTTCTGTTCCAGCGTCATTCGACTCATTCAGCAATACTTAAAGGAGTCAAACCTCTTAAGAACCTTGCAAACTTTACAAGTAAGTACCTGTGGGGACCACCTCATCTTGCACCATAATTTGGAGTTAGATTAGCCTAAATCAGATAGCCTAGCTTGGGCTTGATTTTGTTATTGCTTGTGTTGTTTTCAGGATGAAACGGGTGTTTCTCTGAATACAGTGGACAGTGTTGAGGGTTTTGTGGCTGATATCAACAATGGACATTGGGACAGTGTTCTTAAGGCCGTTCAGTCCCTGAAGCTACCCGATAGGAAGCTAATAGACCTCTATGAACAAGTAAGCTTCTCCAAAAAGCATGCTTTAATAGAAATTGTCGAGTAGTATATTAAAGGGAATTAGTTACATTCTGATTGAAGTTCAGCACTTGATTGTACATGCCAATACATAATTGGCATAGTTTTTAAGCAGACATTTGAATATTTCCCCTATTTTGCATAACAGGTTGTGTTGGAGCTGATTGAGCTGCGAGAATTGGGAGCTGCACGCTCGCTTCTTCGACAGACTGACCCAATGATAATGATGAAACAACAGGAACCTGAGAGATACATTCATTTAGGTAATTCACTCTAAACTCGTAAGGAAGGTCTGACTAGCGTACTGTAGTGATATTAGAATCACTTCTCTTTTTAATACTGCTGGCTATTATGGGGCAGTTTCTTTGACTCCCATCATATGTGCTCAAGAGTTCAGTATGAAACCTTGGCATAGTCAGTTCACATTTTCAGATGCTCAAATGCAAGAGGTCTACTGTTTGGGGAGGGGAAAAGTCTGACAAATGTCAGCAGGCTCAAGACCAAGAAATATCGTTAAAACTTGCTAGTAGTGGATCCTCCCTTTTCATAACTTTTCACATGGTAGATTATTGAAAATATATAATTTATGATTTACGTACCTTTCTAGGAGTCTTTACGAGGTAATTTCAATTTCAATTGCCACTGCCTGCACCGGAAATAATTGCTTTTTATGTAAATGAAGCCTTTTTGATCGTGTTCATTTCACTAGGTCAGCCATTTTACATTGACGTCGGACAGTACGTCATACCCCAAGTGACACGCCATGTGACACGTTGCCAACCAAACGACACGTGAATAATGAAATGAAAGGCAAAACAATTAGCCTGGATAAAGATTATTGATGCATGACTACTCCCACTGTGCGTGACAAAAACCAGGTGTGTTATCTATGAGCTAACGCGGGCTACCTAACCACCATTGGTCTGGACGAAAATATTGGTCTAGGCAAAACCATT
This sequence comes from Meconema thalassinum, assembly GCA_946902985.2. Classification (NCBI taxonomy): domain Eukaryota; kingdom Metazoa; phylum Arthropoda; class Insecta; order Orthoptera; family Tettigoniidae; genus Meconema; species Meconema thalassinum. The sequence continues at coordinate 46,030,426 of OX336399.1, read as the reverse complement.
GGTCTGCCGGATGCGATATAGTACCTAATGCGTGGGGTTGGCATTATTCACTCTTTCACAAAGATGGCTGTCAGAGCTGCAATTTCAACTATATGCGTCGTGATCCTATTAGGGATGGCTGGGTGGGTCTATGACAGCGGAGGAGTGAACATCTAATACTAAATCTTCTCCAGATATTCTCCCGACTATTAATTCAGGTAATTTCAGTACTTACATTTTGTTATAGAAAGGTCCGACTACTTGCAAGCACTACCGAAATATCAAGAGTATAGGGAGAAAACTCGGCATTTTTTTTTGTCCTGGCAGTGCTAACTACAAGTAGTTGCTTGCAGATGACGGACCAATGCACTTTCGAACAATGATATACCCTAGTACCCCACCCCTCACCCCAGTTGGTTCAGTATTCCACCCTTCCCCCTCCCTTCAGCCCCAACCCCTTCTAGCCACTACTGGCTTTACTTAACCTAGGAGAGGGTGCGCAATGTTTTGGTAGCACGAAGAGCGTGTGCGGAACTTTTTTTCGCGTTGGTATGGGCTCACAATAAACAATGTTAAATTTGATCAATACCTTATTTGGCTGTAAGTAAAATTACACTTTTTGTGCCATAGGCATAGGCCTAATATTTCTTTGCATCTGGATAAGCATTAGGCCTATAAAACAATATACCAATTAGATGGTATATTGGCTTTCACGGCCAGTGAATTAAAACTCAGCAATTCTTCTAGGTTTGTGCCGTGTCTTGTGTGGGGTTTCACCTAGGACACCAAGCTGGCTCATCGGCGGGCTCTTGGTGTCCCCGCCCGGACCCCCACAGGAGTGACGAACTGCGCGCCATCTCCCTTTATATTAGGTGCAACTACGCCACTTGACTGCGAGAACTAAAAAGCTCAAGCAGCCTGAACCTCCCTATGAAGGCTTCCAAAAAGATGGTATATTGGCTTTCACGGCCAGTGAATTGAAACTCAGCAATTCTTCTAGGTTCAGTTTGTTGCTTTATACAGGGTCTTTATATTTGCTTGGCAAGGACATTCTTGCTCACACGCTCCGCCAGTGACGGCTCAGTTGCCGGCTACTGCACGCGCATATGTACGCCAGAATACTGTGCTTAAAATCAGTATCCAGCATTTTTACTCACCATGTTTACAGTAGATGCTGAAAATGTTCCCCATCCGCTGCCAAACATAATTGGCATCTCCTTATGAAGCTTCCGGTTACTCCGGTTAATTTAGTCTCAGCAAGGAAATACCGACCTTTACGTCTATTTTTATTGTTGACTGAACCTGCACGTTTGAATCTCTTAGTCAATTGGTTTATTGTCCGATTTATAGGAATGGGTCTCCCTGGAAATTTCACTCGAAATTTTGTCTTGGTCTAGTGTACGATTTCCTGCACTTTGTGTACGTATTGTGCAGATATACACGTTCACGTAACGAATATTTCACATAAGGCATTACAGCACTATACACAATCACAATAACACTATACAATATGATATGCAGTACACAGTAGCTTTATGAAACACCCAATTAGCTCGGAGCTCTCACGTCTACTGCAGGAAGAGCGTGGGAATACGGCTGGAGACCCTGCGCGCCAACCTGTAACAGCCGGCTATTGGCCAAGGTGGAGCGGAATCGTCTTGCCAAGCAAAAATAAAGACCCTGTACATTAAAATACCTATAAATAGGTATCTAGCTACCGAGCGGTCAGAAGTGAAATCACTGTAACCAGCCAATCACAGACAGCTCTTCACATCAATATATTATGACATATAGAGTTTCGTTCGCGATTTAGCAGGCAATATTGCGAACAAATTTCAATTTGTGATTGGCTAGTTAGAGTGATTTCACTTCTGACCGCTAAGTTCTAGCATGGCACTTAAACGTCAATTCAGAGGTAACGATGGCATCACTCTACTGTTGTTTATGTGGTTATCTATGTCAACACTGTGATTTGTTTACTTATTACTGTAATGAGCTTCAGATGTGAATGCTGTCAATATTTTGTTAATCTTTGTTTGGGGCAGATGACCTCGTAACTACAATAACTAACTAACAATTTAATGTTCCTATTTAACTGGTGATCATTTATAATGTGGCTAGTTGGGTTAATAATGTAAATACACAACTATTAATACTCTATAATTGAATAAGGCTATAGCTGGTTGATTGAGTATCCTGTACAGTGTCCACCTTTGCTCACTTCACACCTCAGACTTGAAGTTTAATGTGCAGGGTGTATCAAAACGAATATCGGCGTTTTGAGGCTTTGTAGTATTTCTTACAGTTAACTTACAACTATAAATAATATATCAAATGAAAGAACAACTCAAACAGTTTGTCCTATAAGTATTCGTACCTATGCACATGCACTGGTGCCTCCGTCTTCCGTTAGAAGTGCTAGTAGCCAAGATGGCGACTAGGGAGCAGAGAGTTCTTTGTGTTTTACAGTTTGCAAGGACTGAATCTGCAGTTACAGTGCAATGTGCGTTCCGTATCACGTACAGAGCTTGTTTCGCATGGCGTCCACGTTCCCCGATCCGACGCCCTGCGATTGTTACGTTTGGGGGTTTATAAAGGATCATGTGTATGTGCCTCCACCATCAGCTGACCTAACCGACTAATAATAATAATATCGTATGGCCTCGGGTGCCAGGTGCAAACTTTGTTATTTGACACCCAAAGGGTAGCTTGCATGTCGAATTTCATTGTTTCCTGAAGCACTATGAAAGTCAAGGTGGTTAGATATCTAAGCTCCTTGAACACTATAGCACTTTCTAGTAGAGAAATGAGGAACTTTGTGTTGGCGGAAACTCCCGACATTAATTTTGCCATTATGAACACGGCCTACTGAATTCAAATGGGTTCTTTGACATGCCAACATCGTATGACATGGTGTCGTATTTTTGCCGCCCTTAAAAAAAAAAATCACTTACCACGGCCAGGAGCGAACCTGCAAGCTTGGGGTTAGTAGACCGACACGTTGACCACTCACCCACCGTGGCAAGCTCCTAACCGACTTAAGAAACAGGATTGAAGCAGTTGTTGCAATAATTACTCCAGAGACACTGAGTAAGGTTTGGGACGAACTCTGCTATCGACTCGATATGTGCCGTGTGACAAATGGTGCTCACATTGAATACTTGTAGGACAAACTGTTTGAGTTGCTCCTTCATTTGATGTATGATTTATAATCATATGTTAACTGTAATAAATACTAAAAAGCCTCAAAACCCCGATATTCATTTTGATACACCCTGTACTTATACTGCCTGTATCGTATTACACATTCATGTTATACATATTCTTACTGAAACCCAAATACCTCAAGAACTACTGGAACTATTGGCATGAACATTGGTATAGTAATAGAGGAAGATTTGTCCTATCAGATGAACATTGAAAATAATGAAGAAAAAAATTGGTACCTGAATTTCAAATACACACACTAGTACAGACATCATAGTTTATCAGACAAATTCTACAAGCACCCAAGTACACGGGGCTACATGACCACGATGTCACAGAGCACATAAAAGATTTAACAACTGGATAAAATTCCAACATCATGGCATCTTTGAAACCTGAATATTTTATTAACTTCATCTCAATTATGTACCTGTTCCAGATAACCTGCTTGAGAGGTCGTATTTTGATCCTCGAGAAGCGTATCCTGATGGCAGCACCAAAGAAAAGAGACGAGCAGCCATTGCACAGGCGCTGTCTGGAGAAGTGTCCGTGGTGCCTTCATCACGTCTCCTTGCTCTGCTTGGACAGTCGCTCAAGTGGCAGCAGCATCAGGGACTCCTTCCTCCTGGTAATGTCTCCTCCCTCCATTCTGGAGTTGTTTACTTGTTGTTCCACATTAGTATTATTATTTACATTTTATGGGGAGCCTCCGTGGCTTAGGCGGCAGCATGCCGGCCTCTCACCGCTGGGTCCGTGGTTCAAATCCCGGTCACTCCATGTGAGATCTGTGCTGGACAAAACGGAGGCAGACAGGTTTTTCTCCGGGTACTCCGGTTTTCCCTGTCACAATTTCATTCCAGCAACACTCTCCACTATCATTTCATTTCATCTGTCATTCATTTAATCATTGCCCCAGAGGAGTGCGTCAGGCCCCGGCAGCCGGCACAGTTCATATCCTCGCCGCTAGATGGGGGCTTCATTCATTCCATTCCTGACCCTGTCGGAGACTGGAAGCAGGCTGTGGATTTTCATTTCATTTACATTTTATGGCCTTCTGTTTCCTGTTAACCCAGTTCTTCTTCATTCTCTCAGATCTTAACTTCCTTTCTTCGTTTGAAATAACCCTTGTCTGTTTGTTTATCTTGGTTAGTAATCTTATTTGTAGACCTTTGAGTCTCTTCATTTTTCTGTTTTGTTTCGTAAGTCTTCAATTGTAATTTGTAGTTCCTTCATATCTTCTTTGATTTCTGCAATCCATCCATTATTACCTTTACTGTTCCATAATGTTTCTATTATTTTCCTACTGATCCTGTTTTCTGGTGTTCTGATAAGATGTCCGAAGAATGAGATGCGCTTTTCCCTAATTGTGCTCATTACCGGTTCCATTTCTTTGTAAACTATTTCATTGGAAGCTAGTCTCCAGTGTCCATTTTTTTTGGTGTTGTTTACATGTTCTTATATATTCTTCTTTCTATCTTGAGTATTCTGTCTATTACTGCAGTGATCTCAGAAAGCTTGCGAGTTTCCACCTACAAAAACTTCGATCAATCCTGAGGATTAAATGGGAAGACCGCATTACCAATATTGCTGTTCTGGAAAAGGCTCAAATCAACAGCATAGAATCATCCATAATAGGTCACCAATTTAGATGGATTGGTCATGTCCATCGGATGGATGATGTGAGATTACCTCGTCAAATGCTATATGGTGAGTTATGCTATGGCACCAGACCTCATGGTGGTCCTAAGAGGCGCTACAAGGACCAATTTAAGCAGACCCTGAAATTGACAGGTCTTGATTCACAAACCTGGGACATACTGGCTGAGGACCGCTCAACTTGGCGCCTTACTATCTCGGATACTGTAAAGACGTTTGAAAGGGATCGACGCACACATGAAGAGGCCAAGCGTCAAGCTAGGAAACTTCGAGCAGCCCAACCACGTCCTCCTCCAGCAATACTATGTGACTTGTGTGGTCGCTTGTTCCATGCCAGGTTTGGACTCTTGAGTCACCGTAAACACAACCACAAACTGGACTGAAGGAAGAAGATTTATACTCGGATTCGAGTTAAAGCCGATGATGATGAGTTGTTTTAAAATAGTTCCGTAACTGTTTTACAGTGTCATAATTTGGTGGCTATTTGAGAGGCATTTTTTGTTATATGTGTTCTTGGTGATATATTGTTCCACATTATGGTCAATATTTCTGTTTTCAGGCACCACTATTGATTTGTTCCGTGGTAAAGCAGCCATTCGTGACCAAGAGGAAGAGAAATATCCCACACAGCTGTCAAAGCAGATCAAGTTTGGACAGAAGTCGCACGTGGAATGTGCTAAGTTCTCACCCGACGGTCAGTACCTGGTGACGGGCTCTGTGGATGGTTTCATCGAGGTGTGGAACTTCACCACAGGGAAGATCCGTAAGGATCTCAAATATCAAGCACAGGTAAGTTGAGGCACTCTTCTGTCCTGACTGGTTTCGTCCAAAGCAAAGTTCCTGCATCGTAGTACAGTAGACTCACAGCTATCCGGCCTACCTAATACTGTACCAATACTTTTCCAAAGCTTTAACAAGCGGGCTCCTATGTGGTATTTCAAAATATTTTATGCATATCTTGTACTTCTGTCACATGTGGAGCCACAACTATAAGGTACAGTACAGTAGTGTTAATACGTATGTATTGAATATGTTATCGGAAAAAAACTCTTTAACAAACGGGACACAGAAGCCCTCTTTCAGCGTTCACAAACAACAATGAACACACGTAGAGAGCAGCTCTGTTGGCAACTGTGTGTTCTTTGTCCGGTCAGTTGTTTATCGGAAGTTCAAAGTGTGTACGTTTGTAAATTGTTGTTTTGCGCGCTCTGTTGTACAGTACAGTATTTAAATGAAAGATTGCGGAATGAGTGATAAACAAAAAAAAGTTGTAGAAACTACGTGCTATCAAGCGACTTGATTCTGGGGTAACGGCCAAAACTATTGCTTTGGAAAAAGTACAGTTGGAGACTGGAAGAAAAATCGAGCAGAAATTGAAAAGTGGTGTGCTGCCCAAAGTAATGGGAGTGGAATGAAAGTAACAAAGACGATGTTGAAAGGTAAGCATAATCGTATGGCTCCGGCCTATCCGGCTTGACTTTCCGCCACATTAGGCCGGATAGCCGAGAGTCGACTGTAATTACAACGAAAGATACTTTCACACCGTAAAATGTGGTGTAGATTTTTTTGAGTTCCAGCCATTCAGGCAATCTGCTCCCCAATTTTGATATTCTGCTTGCGCTAATGCACGCTGTAGCCACGCACTCCTAATCGCACACAATACTATGATGGGGAACTGCAGCAAGTCTGGAGGTTCGAATCTCGGCACAGTCAGTGGTTTCTACTCTCTCCAGGCAAATGCCAGGCTAGTCCCTGATACAGTCATCACAGAAACACAGGTTGTCAGAAAAATTCAATCCAGATACAAGGGCTGATGACCAAGATGTTTCAAGCCCCGAACTACAACAAACATCTGCTTGCACTGTCATCAGAGAGATACCGATTTTTGTTTTGCGACCTGTAGCTGCGATTATTTAATTTTTTATTATAATCAACAAATGTGATACGATAGGTCTTTCACAACTCGACATTGCACGACTTTCTGATCCTCAGGTCAAGGGAGTGATGGTTAATAATTTTCAAATTGAAATATCTTCGAAAGTGGTATGAGGTCGATTTCCAGGCACTCACTGTGATGGCAGCTATTTCTCACTAGCAAGGGTCTTGTGAACATGTAGTCTTAGCAAGAATCTGAAGACTAAAATGTGCAGAGCAGTAGTGAAACCAGTGTTAACGTATGGATCAAGGACATGGACTCTTACTGAGCAGACGAAGAACTCCTCCGGAGATGGGAGAAAAAAGTATTGAGGAAAATATATGTTCCAATATAAATGACAGTGGGGAATAATGAATAATGAAGAAATTAAGATCTTATTTGGAAAACCAGTCATTGTTTCTGAAATTAAAAGCAATAGACTTGAGATGGTTAGTTCATCTGGAAACAATGCCCGAAGAGAGAGTGCTTAAGAAAGTACAGGGTCATTATCTATGTGTACCTCGATAAACACGGCAAGCTAAGGCGGGTTTGACTGGCGCAGTTCGCGGGCGCGCATACACGGTTCAGCTGGTGGTTGGTGCACACTTATACTAAACATGTTCAATAATGTGTACTTACAGTATTCAATGCTGAAAATGTTCTCCCTCTCTTGTAACACACACCTGACATCTTCTGATGAAGAACACAACGTTGTTTGTCAACTTTTTTATTATTCGAATTATGGATATACACATGTTCGCGCAATGTGAATTTGTGTCTAAGCATGACCAACAGTAACAGTAATTACAATACTCACTAAACATGCAACACATCTAAGCTTTGCAGATACACTTCCATATTAATGATAAAGCATGTATGAACTAACGATATGAGTGAGTGGAGTGGGGTATTGCGAGGTCCAATCTCTCCGCACTTGGCCAGCCGGCTGAGTGGATCGCGGCAAACTATTGCGTCATTTGGCTGGCCAGGTGCGGACCTCGCAATACCCCACTCCACTCACTCATATCGTTTAGTGAGTTGTCTGAAACAAGACGAAAATTTCGAATCATGTTTCCAGAAAGATCTATGCCTAATGCCAGTACAATTAGAAAGCTCGCTAAACGATTCCAGAAAACTGGCTCCTTAAATAATAAAAAAGTTAACAGACAACGAAAATTAGATGAGATTGTTGTACATTCTTTCATCAGAAGATGTCAAGTGTGTGTTATAAGAGAGGGAGGACATTTTCAGCATCGACTATGAGCACTGTCAGTACACATTATTGAACATGTTTGGTAAAAGTGCGCACCAACCACCGTGTATGCTCGATCTGCGCCAGTCAAAGCCGGCTTAGCTTGCCCTGTTTATGAGGGCGCACAAAGATAATGATCCTGTATCTTAGCATTTCATGTTAATGTTGAGGAAGCATGTAGTTTTATGTGACCATCAATGACTCTGTTATCAGGGAAAGATAAGCGGGAGACGATTGAATTACAGGGTGTTTACTACTCTGGAAAACTGGGAATTCTCAGGGAATTTTAGTTTTACCTTGAATAATTGGAAATTACTCATTCAAGTATATTCTGGTGATGATTGTTCTTACTGACATTAAATCAGTTCTTACACGATTGAGCACACAAATTACATTGTATATAAATGTGCAACTGTATTATTTTTGAGAGCATTACTATTGACGAGCTACTAGATTTCTGAATGAAAAATTTAGAAATTGGCAAAATTTATCTGTTTTTTTCTTTTCCAACTTTGTCATGCTACCCTTCATTGTTCGAGCACTTTTTGAAATGCTCTCTAAGTACAAACTCTGTTTTATATATTTATCATGGCCGCTACTGTTACTCAGGGAATTTTCTGATTTATCCTGGAAAATCAGGGAATTGTCAGGGAAATCTGTTTTGGTAGACACCCTGTGAAAGGAAGATCAAGAGAAAGGTGGCTAGATGATGTGGAGGAGAACCTGAGGAAGATGGGTGTAAGAAGATGGAGAAGGAAGGCAATGGACCGAGGAGAGTACGAGAGGCCAAGGCCCTTCACGGGCTGTAGTGATGGCTGCACAACCACTTGACTGATGGAGCTGGTGTTACTGTTTGTCATCATCATTTCCCCTTTTCCAGTTGACACTGGGTGGGGGAAAATATGGTTCCTCTCCACTTTGTTCTGTCGTTTCACCATTCCTCTTCCGGACACAGTGTTCCAATCCAGGTTCCGTTTTCTAATACTAATCTCCACCGAGTCCATCCAACGCATTCTTGGTCTTCCTCGTCCTCTCTTCCCTGTCATCCGTCGTTCCAGTGCTCGTCTTGGTAGCCTTACTCATTCATCCGTTTGACATGTACAAACCATCTCAATCTGTTTTGCTCCAGTTTGTCATTTAGTTTCTGTACTCCCAGTTCTTTCCGTATATCTTCATTTCTCACTCTGTCGCTCCTCGTTTTCTGGATCATACTTGTCAGGAATCTCATCTCAGCTGCTTGTACTCGGCTCTCATCCCTCCCTGTTTGTACATTGTTCTATTGCGGGTGTTACTGGTGTGTTGTCACTTTTGGACTTGGTTCTGGGCATCCTCATTTTCAGAATATGAATGATTTCTTCTTGTTGTACATGGTTTAGCAATAAATGTTGATGGAAACGTTCCTCTTGCAGGATAACTTCATGATGATGGAGGAAGCTGTTCTCTGCATGTCCTTCAGCCGTGATTCAGAGATGTTGGCGTCGGGCTCGCAGGAGGGCAAGATAAAGATCTGGCGAATACAGACTGGGCAGTGTCTGAGGCGTTTCGTCAAAGCTCACGCCAAGGGTGTGACTTGTCTCCAGTTTTCTCGGGACAATGGTCAAGTACTCAGTGCCTCATTTGATAACACCATCAGGTAATTGCTTCATGCCTCTCTATTTTAAGTGTTGCCTGCTGTTTCCAAGGTCGCATGATTGAATCCTAGCATTGTTGGTTGGTATTTGTAGCGTAAATACAGGGTCATTATCTATGTGCGCCCCGATAAATACGGCAAGCTAAGCCGGCTTTGACTGGCGGAGATCGCGGGCGCGCGTACACGGTTCAGCTGGTGGTTGGTGCCCTCCGCTGACTCATATCGTTAGTTCACACGTGTTTTGTCATTCATATGGACGTGTATCGGCAAAGCTTAGACGTTACTGTTGCACGTTTAGTGAGTATTGTTATTGTTGGTCATGCCTAGACACCAATTCACATTGTGCAAACGTGTGTATATCCATAATTCGTGTATGAAAAGCCGAAAGTCTTGTTCTGAAACGAGATGAAAATTAAAATTTCTAATCAAGTTTCCAGGAAGACCTGTGCCTAATGCCAGTACAATTAGGAGGCTCGCTAAACGATTCAGGTAAACAGGCTCCGTAAATAATAAAAAAAAGTTAACAGACAATGTTGTGTTCTTACAGAACAAAAATGAGATTAGAGTGTTATCCATTCTTTCATTAGAAGATGTCAGGTGTGTGTTACAAGAGAGGGAGGACATTTTCAGCATCGCCTGTGAGCACTGTAAGTACACATTATTGAACATGTTTGATAAAAGTGTGAAAGTGAAAGTGCGCGCCAACCACCGGCTGAACCGTGTCCGCACGCCCGCGATCTGCGCTAGTCACAGCACAGCTGGCTTAGCTTGCCGTGTTTATCGGGGTGCGTGTTTCAGTAGATTTACTGGCATGTTAAAGATCCCCTTCAGGGCAAAATGAAACAGTGATCAGGAAAAGAAAGATAGAAATACAGATCTAGGACAAACACAATGACAAGCAGGTGTGGGTTGAGGGAAAGACGAAAGGAAAATGGGTGCAATTCATGACTTTAAATATAATCCCTACAGCCAGATGCACTTCCATGTTCACATCATAAATCTAATGTTTAGCTCTTCAATGTTTTGGCCCCCAACGAGCTTGTTTCAAATCGTGAAAATATATAAAGCAATCTTTGTAATTGAAAAATAGGGTTCAATGATAATGCCAGGAAATAGGGTAACCCTTCTCCATCTCTTGCCAATTAAGTCCGTATTGCTTCTTGTTGTTATCTGCAACCAGGTCTTCTGTCACTCCAAACAGTGCATAGTGGGAGCATGTTCTGCCTTGACGTGTGTGGTGTATGATAAATTGAATATCCAATGGAAACAGTGAAATTAAGGCGAAAAAAGCATAACGAATATAGAAAAAGCACCGTCTTAATTGACCAGACATGGGGAAAGGTTTCTGGGATAATCATTGCACCCTAGTTTTCAATTACAAAGATTGCTTTAGCCTATACATTTTCGTAATATAATTTGAAACTAGTGTTTTTGATACAAATCCCCTCTTATGTCTAAATATTCAGAGCTCCCTGTAATTGAAGGTGTGTTATATCATGTTTAAAGTTTGATGTACGGATAAATGGTAATTTGAAGGGTGACTAAAACTGGAACTTTCAATTAAAAATTCTTTGATCTATAAACTAATAAAACCTCTTTATTTTCTGTGGATTTGTCTCATTGCACTGTTCTTCAAATTGCCAAGTGCCCTCAAATGTCCGAGCAATTACTGTAACACATCATCATCATCATCTTGCACCGTTTCCAGCCACTGGCCGGGTCTGTTTGGAACACAAGCCTCTCCAACGTCTTCTGTCTTCCCACCATCTCTCAGCCTCGGTCTCTTTCCTTCCCACTTCGTCTCGTGTATCCTCCTGGGCATCCTCTTTTCCTCCATTAGTTTTACATGTCCATACCATCTAAGCCTAGATTACTCTATACCATCCTGTAATAATTCCTCCTCCATTAATTCTCTGGTCCTCTTACTCTGTCCATCTTTGTAGCTCCAATACTGCTTCTCAAGAACCTCATCTCACTGGCCTGTATTTTGCTCTTCTCCCTTCCTTGTATAACCTGGGTCTCGGAGGCATTCGTCAGGATAGGGACATATTACGTCCGATATATGACCTTTTTGCTGTTTTGAGGGACATCCTTGCTCCATATCAAGCTTCTAACACTCCTCCGGAATGCTTCTGCCTGTCTCCCCTGCTCATTTATTTCTCTATCGTTTCTTCCATTACCTTGTATCAGGCTTCCCAGATACTTGAAACCCTCCACTTTCACTTTCTTCAGCTGTTCCCCACCAATTGTTATTCCTGTTGGAGTTCTTTCCTTCTTCCTTGTTGTGATCACCATCTCACTCTTTTTTATGCTAAATTTCATCCCATATCCTTGTAATATTCCTTCCCACACGTCCAACTGCTCCTGTACCTCCTCCTCCTTGTTTCCACAAATCGTCAAATCATCTGCAAACACCATTGCTTTCATCTTTCCTTCCCCAATTACTTGTGCCACTCGAGTCGTTATGTCAACCATCACCACAATGAAAAGTAACGGTGACAGTGCACTTCCTTGTTTCAGGCCGTTTCTCTGTTCCAACCAGTCCGATCTCTCTCCCCCCACCTTCACACAGCTCACGCTTCCCTTGTACATCTCCTTTATCCTCCTTATAGTCCATTTTTCTACTCCTCTGTCCTCCAGGGACTTCCATACTTTGTTTCTGCATACACTGTCATATGCTTTCTCAATGTCCAGGAAGGCCATCAGTAGATCTGTTTCATACTCATAGTGCTGTTCTTGTAACTGCCTTACAGCAAAAATCAAATCCACTGTGGACCTTCCTGCTCTGAAGCCAGTTGTTCTTCCCTCATCCCTCCTTCTATCCTTGCCCTAATTCTCCTTTCCAAAACTTTCTCAAACATCTTTGCACAATGACTCATCAGTGTTATTCCCCGGTAGTTTCTGCATTCTGTCCTACTACCTTTCTTGAAGATCGGGACTATTATTCCCTTTTTCCAGTCCTCTGGGGTCTTCCTTTCCTTCCATGCTGACTTCATCACTCGGTACAACCATTGTATCCCCACCTCTCCTGCTGCTCTCACCATCTCCACACTCAACTCATCCACACCTGGTGCCTTCCCTCCTTTCATCTTCCTCACTGCATCTTCCACTTCTTTCCATGTTAAGTCCTTTTCTGTTTGCAGTCCATCTTCCTCTTCACCGATTTCTTCCTCCTCGCCATGGTTTCCATTTGGGTTCAGAAGTTCTTCAAAATATTCTTTCCACATTTTCTTCAGTTCTTCCCTATTTTCTATCTCTTGTCCCCTTTTGTTCACCATTCTAACATAATCCATAGGATCCTTCCACCTCTTATTTTTTACCATCCCATACAGGACCTTTTTTGTACCTTCACTATCCTCCCTCATGATCTTTGTCCACTCTTCCATCCACTTTCTTCTCTCCTCAGCCACTACTCTCTTTGCCTCCTTCTTTCTTTCCTGGTACTCCTCCCTTGTCTCTACTGTCCTATTTTGGTACCACCTACTGAAGGCTCTATTCTTTTCGCTTTCTATATCTTTTGTCTTCTCATTTCACCATGGTGTTTCCTTCCACCTCTTCTTACTACTTGTCCTCCCACATACTGCTTCTGTCGCACCTACTAGTGTCTTCTTAACACATTGCTGACCGGGTGCTCATCACACTGCTCAACCCCTGTGGCCGGCCATTTTCTGAGTATCTTAGTGCTACAGCGCATGCACATAAACAAATGGGCCTAGCTTTACTAACCTTGTACTGATTATGGCCTGACTGTTGTCACTGAAATGAAGGAATGTGAGGATCTGCTCGAATCTATTTCTGCTCATTGGTTTGGAGTGTATGGGAGTTTCAGTTAGAGGATCAGTTGACCAGTAGTCTTTCCAACATGACTTTCGTACCTGTGCCATCAATATAAACAAAGCAAAAAATTTGCGCATTACACTACTGGTTACATCAGTCCACTTCAAGCTTTTAGGAGACAATTTGTGTGATGAAGCTGTTTGCTGGTGATACAAGTTCGTCTGCTCGGCAACAAGTTCAAAAAAATCATCTCCGAAAATTAGGCCTACTACTTCGTCAATGATTTGAGGATTATTGGGTCTCACCGTTATGCCAGGAACTCCAGGGAAATCTTCTATAGTCGGTGCACTACTATTTTCAACCCATTCATTAGTAGAAATAGAAATATCACTTCCATTTACACTCACTATATCACTTTCAGCCTCGCTCTCGACCAGCGCTACTCACGATGTTTTGGAGGGCGTATATCATCATTGTCACCCGAGACACCTTCGTCTGAAGAGCTTTCAAAATTGAACTCGGGATCTTCAACGTCACTGGGGCAATCTGAATACTTATCCGTATACAATTCGTTAAAAATCTTGTCCGCATCTAAACTCAACGGCCAGTCTGGGAAGCGCCATGTTACCCACCACATGGCTCATTATACCATGTAAACAAGAGGTTGGGAAACGAAACAAATGAACCGCAAAATAGCGGGAAATGGCAGCAACGAATACCCAAACCATCTAGCACGGAAGGTCAAACAATCTTGACCCAAGAAGAACTATCTAAATTAAAAGCCGAAAACAGTGTACTCAGACATAACGTAAACGACCGCAACAATCCCCCGTCATCGCCGGACTCGTGGAATGTGGTGGTGGCAAATCGCGGACGCCAATGTAGGCCTAAACCACGTGTGCGGGAAACAGTTAGCCAAGCTGTTCCCACAAAAAATATGTACGATGTTCTTGCTGAAACTGAATCCGTCTCAGAAGAAACACCACATACAAGGGCATCAACAAACTGTAAGCCGGAAAAAGTGCGGAAGTTAGCCACGTACATAACCTCAAAAAGGAAAGTACTCCTCCTCAGTGACAGTCATGGGAAAGGATGTTCAGAAGAGCTCAATTTAAAAGTATCAAGGGACTTTGCGGTAAGTAGCGTCACCAAACCAGGCGCTAGAGTTAAAAATGTTCTGGAAAATTGTGTTGAAATGTGCAGAAACCTTACTCATGAAGATTATGTTGTTTTGTGGGGGGGTACGAACGATGTAGCGAAAAACGAAGCGAATGATGCAATACAAACCTACAAAGATAAGCTCCCACTACTTTCAGGTACAAACGTTATACTCTTAGGCATCCCACACAGACATGATCTAATGGAAGAATCGTGTGTCAACAAGGAGGTAAAGAGGACGAACAAAAAGCTTAGAGCACTATCCAGACTATATCAGCATGTTCACTTTCTTGATATTGATGTACCAAGAGAACTGTTTACCCGACATGGTCTTCACTTAAACACCAAAGGAAAGCAACAGATCTGTTCACAAGTAGCGGAGGAAATCAACAAAAAGTTCCACTCCCACGGACCAGTCATCCCACTACCGCATACTGCAAGTCCGACTACTGTAGAATCAGTGAATTCACTCGGTGGCGAGAGTTTTTTAGAACAGAGGTAAGTGCTCCTGCAAGAACTATAATCCCCAAGCTTAACAACAGTACAAATGCACAGAGTTCCTCAATCAGAATATTTCACCAAAATGTACAGTCACTTAATAATAAACTAGTTCATATCGATATGCTTCTACAAACATCACTCAAAGATATCCACATCCTGTGCTTGTCTGAACACTGGATGAAACCTGAACAAATCAATCATGCTGTCATACCAGGGTTTACTTTAGCTAGCTACTACTGTAGATCAACATCAGAGCATGGAGGTGTATGTATCTATATCAAAGGAAACATAGAATTTAAGCCTATACCAATTCCCGATGACTTATGCATAGATAAACATTTTGAGGCAACAGCTATTTCTATCCCAAAAGAAAATTTAATTCTCATCTGTATATATCGTTCACCAGGAAATAGTGCAAAGTTATTTCTGAATAAACTAGAAGTGATAATAAATAAAATAAATAAATTTAATAAAAAAATAGTTCTTTGTGGAGATTTCAATATTAACTTTTTAGAGGAAAGTACGGAGAGAAGGGAATTGCTAAATTTGTTAAGCTCCCATCATCTAATTCACACAGTAACAGTACCCACAAGAATAACAAAAACTAGTGCAACCACACTTGACCAGATAATAATTAATGACAATGTGAACTGCAACTCTCTCGAAGTAATCAACACAGGTTTCAGTGACCACCGAGCTCAAATAATAACTCTAAATATTTCAAACCCAGTTTACAATGCTCAGTTTGATAAATGTCGAAGCTTTAGTCAGCACAATATAAACTATTTCAACAACTTGTTAAAAGGAGAAACTTGGGAAGGTGTGTACAAGTCAATAGATACAAACAAAAAATTCCAGGAATTCATTAATATTTTCCTGTATTATTTTGATATTGCATTTCCTTTGAAGAGTATCAGACTGAAAGTTTCTTCTCCATCAAAACAATGGCTTACTCTTGGAATAATTACTTCATGCAAAAGAAAGCGTTTCCTCCACGATTTTCAAAGTACGCACGAAACCTCCAATGAATTTAACATGTATTTCAAGACCTATAAGACCATACTTAACAAAGTTATAAAATTAGCAAAGAGAATGTCAAATGATAATTATATCCTGGAATCTAAAAATAAAACTAAGGCTATGTGGAATATCATAAAAAATGAAACCAGGCAAACAAAACCGGCAGTAAATAACATAACGTTATCAGAAGACTCCAAGAAGATCAATGACCCACAAAATGTCTCAAGAATTTTTAATGAGCATTTTGCTACCATAGCTGAAAAACTACTAAATGTAAACAATATACAAGCAATAAAATCAACACTCGCGAATATAACATTTAATGGAAAATCAATGTTTGTTGAAAATGTTACAGAAGCAGAAATCCTCAATATTGTAAAGAACCTACAGAATAAACATTGCTCAGGAGTTGATAACATTCCTGATATACTAATTAAAAAATGTATCCAAAATATAATTACCCCCTTAACACACCTCTGTAACCAATCTCTCATGTCAGGAATATTTCCAGATATCTTTAAAATTGCAAAAGTAATTCCATTATTTAAAGGGGGAGATAGAGAAAACGTAACCAATTATAGACCTATTTCTTTATTGTCGATATTTTCAAAAATTTTAGAGAAGATAATGTACAACCGTCTAATTAGCTTCATAAACAAATATAAATTGTTAACTGACTCTCAACATGGCTTTAGAGAAGGAAAATCAACAATGTCCGCAATTTATGAATTTTTAAATCCTGCTTTTGAGTCACTTGATGAAAGGAAGAGAGTATGTGGCCTGTTTTTGGACCTGTCTAAAGCTTTTGATGTGATAAATCATCAGATACTAATTGATAAACTCCATCAATATGGTATCAGGGGTATCGCTAGTAAGTGGTTTCAGTCATATTTAAATAATCGCCAACAGATCGTCGAACAAAAAAGTTTAGAAAATACCACAAACATATTTAAATATTACCACTCAGATCCTATGTTTTTGAAGTATGGCATTCCGCAGGGGTCCGTTCTAGGGCCACTACTTTTTCTCCTTTACGTAAATGACTTGCCATCTCAGATACCTGCATTTAAAACTGTACTATTCGCAGATGATACAAGTGTTTTGATGAGGGGTGAAAATGACTCTGAACTTCAAAAATCAGTAGAGGAAGTAACAGGTCAGCTGTCCTTATGGTTCAACAATAATGGATTCCTTATCAACACTAGTAAAACAGTGGTTCTTAACTTTCACACAGCTCAGAATAAAAGTATTAATTCTCCCTCCATAATCTTAAATGACCTTAAAATTGGTAACGCCTCTTCTACTAAATTCTTAGGCCTTTGGTTGCAGGATGACCTAAAATGGAACTCTCATACCACTAAACTTGCCAAGAAACTAAGCTCAAGTTGTTATGCATTAAGAGTATTAAGACAATCGACTAGCTGGAGAACTGTTCTTAGTACTTATTTTGCTTATTGCTATTCGCTTATGAAATATGGAATCATATTTTGGGGAAATTCACCTGCTGCTCACCAAATCTTTATTATCCAGAAAAGAATAATTAGAACAATGAAAGGAACTACTAGATTGCATACATGTAAGCCTCTGTTTAAACAACTGAAAATTTTACCTTTGCCATGTATTTACATCTTTGAACTTCTATTATTTGTCAAACAAAGCTTAGGAAATGAGGATATCTTTGAGATGAATTCAAATATACATAACTACCAGACCAGACAAAAGAACAATCTTCATGTACATGCTGCAAATAAAACACTATGTAAAAATGGTGTATTCCATGCAGCTATAATGCTGTATAATCATTTGCCAAATAATATTAAAAGTACAGCAAATTACATAAAGTTCAAAATAAAAACTAAAGAGTTCTTGCTGGAGCACTGCTTCTACTCAGTTAAAGAGTTTTTAGAATATCAATAGTTATGTTTATGTATTCATAGGACTAAATGATGTAAGGTTATCCTTGTGTAGGCCCATATTATTATTGTGATTGTAAATTAGTATTAGTATAATTTGTGAATTGACATGTCCTATATCATTGTACAATGTACATTATATGATTGAATGGATGAATAAAAAATACAATACAATACAATACAATAATTAGTTCCAGAACGTTCCGTTAGATGTCATAGAATGTACGTATTCTGTGAACACGAGTCTTAACTCTCTCAACTGAGGTATCTTGCCAGCTGGGAATGTAATCAAGCTATGACTGCATCCGGGGCTTCACGACCTGCTGTTGTGTAACGGTAGATGCTAGTCAACGTTCGGCTAGCGAAACACGAGTCAACTCGGGTCCCGTCCGCATTGTGTTAAATCTAGCCCATTCCTCTTTCAACCCTCTTTCGTCATCTGTTGGAATTCCTTCCTTTACCATTTTGAGGTACTCGATACTTGTATCTTCTTCTTTCAGTTTCCATATCCTTATACGTCTTTCCTGGTTCTCAGTCCCTTTCTTCTCCTTAGTCCCTGTCAGGTTCATTACCAGCAATCGATGGTCGCTATTACTTTAACACAATATATTCTAAACTATTGAATAATCACCATGGTGGTGTTTCTGGACATAGAGAAGGCATACGATAGCTTGGATTGAGGAAAGGTGTGGGAAACCCTACAGAAAAAGGGAGTTAAAAATCAAACTGTGGCTAGAATAAAGGAGATGTACCAAGGAAGTGTGAGCTGTGTGAAAGTTGGGGGAGAGAGGTCAGACTGGTTGAAGCAGAAGAGTGGGTTGAAGCAAGGGAGTGCACTATCTCCAGTGCTTTTCATCTCTGTGATGGATGAGGTAATGGTAGAAGTGGCAGCATAAATACGAGAAGAACATATGAGAGCGATGATCTTTGCAGACGATCTAATGATATGTGGTAACGGAGAGGCAAAGGTTAAATGTATGGGTTGAGACAGTGAAACAGTATGGTTTGAAATGTAAAGCAAAGAAGTGTAGTGTGTTTACTGCGGAGCTCGTTGCCATCTATGAAGCTCTGCAGTTTGCACTACAGGATGCACGAATCCACTTTCTCGTGTGTACCGACTCTTTGAGTTCATTGCAGTCAATTGCTACATGTTTCCCGCAACACCCCCTAGTGCAGCGAATCCACGACCTACTAGCCGGGCTGTGCCACGCTGACACTCGAATCACCTTTCTGTGGCTTCCAAGCCACATGGGAATTGTGGGAAATGAGTTAGTGAATCAAGCTGCAAAAGAGGCGGTATCACTACCACCTCGACCAATGGGGGTACTCGCTAGAGATATTCTCTCTCAGTTACACCTACAAGTTCTGGCTTTTTGGGAGAGTCAGTGGCTAGCAGACCCACTGCCCAGTAAACTGAGAGCGATCAAGGGAACTACTCGTGTGTGGCGGAGCTCTTTCCGGTCACGGAGAGAGTCCGTCATTTTGTGTAGGCTAAGGATAGATCATACAAGATCCACCCACTCGTACCTTATGAGAAGGGAACCACCCCACCCCCCCACACACACTTTGTACCTGTGGAGCCATTTTCACCGAGTGTGTGGATCTTGCTGACTTACGAAGAAACCTTGGTTTGCAGATGACACTCAAACTGATATTAGCCAATGATGTGGTGGCTGCTGATCGCATTATCCGCTTATAAGTGAGAGTGGGTTAGGGCCAGCAATCTAAATTTTCCAGTGAACATTGACTCAACGACTTGTTCGTTTTTGAATAATAATTTTTTGTTTTTCCGTAATTTTTGTTTATTTTTATAATTATTATTTTTATTTAATTTTTTGTTTTTGTTTTATTACATTTTGGTCTTTTAAAATTTAGGTGTCCACTTCAAAATTTTAAATTCAATTCCAAATTTGTATTCTTTAATCTGTGTTAAGAGGGGCAGATGACCTTGGAGTTCTGCCCCTTAAAACAACAATAAAAAAAAAGGTAGTGTGAAACGATGGTGACAACGAGAAATAGGGGAAGAGTAACAACAGATATAATGATAGAAAGAGAAGTGGATAGTTTCAAGTATTTAGGGAGTGTAATAGAAGTAAGTGGTAGAAATGACAAGGGGATCAGTGTGCGAGGAAGGCAAGCAGAGCGTAAAAGGTCTGGTATGGGTTAGGGACGTTCCCCAGAAGAGCAAACGTATTATGTCCCAATACTCACCTACGCATCAGAAAGGTGGGTCATGAAGAAGAGACAGGTGAGCAGGATCCAGGCTTGCGAAATGAAATGTCAACCAAGTAGATTAGGAATAACAAGAAGGGATAGAGTGAGAGAGATTGTGGAAGAGAAACCCTTACAAGAGAAGTCAAGAATGGGTTGGTACAGACATGTTAGGAGAATGCAGGAGGGCAGGATACCTAGGAGGATGCATGAGATGGAAATGGAGGACGAGAGGCCAAGAGAGGGGTGGATTGTGGGGGTGAAGGAAGGAGAGGAGTGGGACAGAGTGAAGAGAGAAAGGTGGTGGAGGAGAGGCTTATGTTCCAAGCAAACCCAACCAGGGACTGGAAACTGTAGATATGATGATTATTGAATAATCAAATTTTCCAAACCTTCAGATTATTAGGCTAGATTATTTGTCAAAACAATCCATTTGATGCATTGAATGCAATAAATGAACTTCTGTTGTTCATGTTTGCATTTGGTTGTCCCAATAAAAGCAATATTTCTATCATTCTGGTTTATTTTTTGATTTTTACAGCAGGAGTTGTTTAGAGTCTGGTTTGAAAGAGCCCTCTCCCCCATATGTTGCATACCTACTGTATTAAATAGTATGTACCTGTTATGTTTCTGTTACAGAATTCACGGTTTGAAATCTGGAAAAGCTCTCAAGGAATTCCGTGGTCACGGTTCGTTTGTAAATGAGGTGGTGTTTACTCCAGATGGTCACAGTATTCTCAGGTATAATCTTTATTTATTATTGACTAAAAGTACAGAGGTGTGCAAATTATTAGAGTCGATGCTAGTTTTCAAACATTTCATTTTTATCATTTTGTCGACTTTGTCGTTGTGCTTGGGTCCAACGTTATGCGTTATGGAGACGGAAGTGACGTCATGCAGCCGCGCGGGAAGCAGAAGCTACTAATGGTTATTGGAGTCAGTTGAAAGAGTCCTGGGGCGTCGAGCAACCTGGGGCTTTGAGCGAAGCGAACACAAGAATACAGGGTGACTTCTAAAGAGATATACAAGATGCCATATAAGAATACAGGGTGCCTCTTAAAGAGATATACAAGATGCCAGATAATACGAGGTGACTCTTAAAGAGGTGTACAAAATGGCAGAGAAGAATACAGGGTGACTCCTAAAGAGGTGCACAAGATGTCAGACAAGAATACAGGGTGCCTCCTAAAGAGGTGTGCAGGATGTCAGAGCAAAATACAGTACAAGATGCCAGATAAGAATACAGGGTGACTCATAAAGAGATATACACGATGCCAATTAAAAATACAAGCTGACTCTTAAAGAGGTGTACAAGATGGCAGAGAAGAATACAGGGTGACCCCTAAAGAGGTGCACAAAATGTCAGACAAGATTACAGGGTGACTCCTAAAGAGGTGTACAAGATGTCACACAAGAATACAGGGCGACTCCTAAAGGGATATACAAGATGCCAGATAAGAATACAAGGTGACTCTTAAAGAGGTATACAAGATGGCAGAGAAGAATACAGGGTGACTCCTCAAGAGGTGCACAAGATGTCAGACAAGAATACAGGGTGACTCCTAAAGAGGTGTACACGATGTCACACAAGAATACAGGGAGACTTCTAAAGAGATATACAAGATGCCAGATAAGAATACAGGGTGACTCCTAAAGAGGTGTACAAGATGTCACACAAGAATACAGGGAGACTTCTAAAGAGATATACAAGATGCCAGATAAGAATACAGGGTGCCTCCTAAAGAGGTGTGCAGGATGTCAGAGCAAATTACAGGGTGACACTTAACGAGGTGTACAGTATGTTAGATTCAATTCAAATACAGGGTGACCCTTAAAGAGGTTTGCGAGATATCAGATTCAAATAATGGGTGACTCTTAAAGAGTTGTACCCGCACGGGAAGCGTAAGTTAATGGGTAATGGAGTCTGTTGAAAGAGTCCTGGGGCTTCGAGCGAAGCGAGAAGCCCTCCTGACCCTTTCTAACATGTGTAGCATTCGTAGCATGCGTCATTTGAAATAATATAACGTCTAGTCTTTCAGACTGACTGTAATTTTTTTCTATTGATGACTTAACTCTGTATATGTCACATTTTCCAACCATCTACTGTTAATGTGTTGAAAGATGTTTATCTGAAATTGTAGAATGTCAACATGTTTCTCAGGCAACCACTTTTTGAAGTAAATAAAATCTGTTGTAACACTCTGAATTCTTTGAATGTGAGGAGCTACTCATGGTAACTTTTATATAAAAACAAATAATATTGTAGTATTATCATTGTGGGAAGTAAAATCTACTTTTATTTGATTCCAGTGCCTCGTCTGATGGAACCGTCAAAGTGTGGAGTATAAAGTCGACAGAATGCACAAATACTTTTAAGAGTCTTGGAGCTGCCGACATAACAGTGAATAGTATCCATTTGTTACCTAAGAATCCTGAACATTTCGTCGTGTGCAACCGATCAAACACTGTGGTCATAATGAACATGCAAGGACAGGTAAAGTATAATTGGCTTGTGTCCAAGTGGTTAAGATTTGATTTGAAATGACATCTTTCACTTGTCAAGCAAGCATCATCAGATCCAAATATGCAAGACAAATAGCTCTATAAAACAGTACCAAACCCACAGTGACATCCACAGACAGTCTCTTCCCTCTGAAAACAAAATACCATATTTACTCACCTATAGTACCCCCCTTTAAATTTCGGGAGCCAAAATTCTTGGAAATCACTTATAGTCATCATCATCATCAAAGTCCCACTCCAGTCACCCGGGTGTGGTTTACAAGCCTCCTCCACTCCTTTCGGTCCTTCCATTTCTCCTCTTCCGTCACTTCTGCCACATCCAATCCAGCTTCTCCAATGTCCTTCAAAATTTGGTCCAACCACCTTCTTCTTGGTCTTCCAACTAGTCTCTTTCCCTTGACTTCTCTTTCTAATTCCCTTCTTGCTACTCTTTTTTACCCATTCTTTTTACATGTCCAATTTAAACAGAATATGAAGTTGACAGTTCTCAATCCACAAACCTGGGACCAGCTTGCTTGGCGCCAGACCATCCCGGCTGCTGTCAAAATGTTTGAAGAAGGTCATAGAATTGTTAAGGCCAAGCGACAAGCACGAAATCTCCGTGCAGCACAGGCACGCCCTCCACCAACAGTTCTGTGTGATCTGTGTGGACGTTTGTTTCATGTACGAATTGGGTTGTTCAGTCACCGCAAACATGGCCACAGTCCTCAACCTTAGGTTATTTTAGATTGTTTTGGAAGGAGATCTATACTCGGAAACGAGTTAAAGCCGCCGCCGCCGACATGTCCGAACCAACGTAACCTTGCTTTCTGTATCTTCTGATTGAACGGTTCCATATTTAACTCTTCTCTTCACTTATAGTACCCCTCCTTAATTATTGAGAGTCAGAATACATTCTTGGAAATTTACGAATTCATAAAATATTTTAAAATTATAACTGAAATTCATCCTCTTTTATGACAAAGATATTTTTCTTGTTAACATTATTTAGTTATTCAGACGATATGACCGCCATTTTGCGTATACGATTGGGCAGGATATCGAATTGTGTAACCAAGAGGCTTCGCCCAATATCCAATAGAAGATGCTACACTATTGGCCGAGTAGAAGAGCCAAGATACAATCCGCCAATGAAAGTTATGGTTTCATATCTTGCCTCCATTCTTTTGTTTTGTATTCTTTGAAGTGGTGTTTGCGGCAGCCTTCTTCTCAGTTTTATTTTAAACACATTTCATTTGCTGCAAGAACCGTCGGCGTTTGTGTGACACGTTATTGGTATATTCATGTGAAACATGTGATTAACACGTACTTGGTTTTGTTTACAAATGTTAGTGAGAAGTGATCCTGCATTCCCTAATTGATGCATTCTCCCTCCCTGTGTTCAAATAAAGATAAAGTTTGCCTTTCTATGTCTGATACTTTGTCCATTCCATTTCTTTGATACTAAGATTTCTGCTTGACAAGGGATAGTAGAGAAAGTCATTGGGGGGTAGCTGGGGATAGCCGGGAAAGTGAGGTTATGGCAGTCTCATAATGGGCTGATTAAAGATGTTAACTTTGTTTATTTTGATTAAATATATCGTACTATGTAGCATCAAAATGAAATAGCTTATTTTTACTATGTCCCTTTCCCAAAATAATGGATTTTTGCAAAGTTCCCCCTCAATTTCGGAACTAAACATTTATTAAAAAAATGGGGGGGTGGTCCTTTAGCCGAGTATTTTATTTATTTATTTATTTATTTATCGTATGGCTTTTAGTGCCGGGAGTGTCCGAGGACATGTTCGGCTCGCCTGAGTCTGTAGCTGCTTCCAGCGGATACCCTAAAGGGTGAGCTACAAGTTCCGTTCAATTTCAAGTAGTTCCAACTTTCGCCACCAGGTATCAATGATACCTAGTGGTGAACGTTGGAACTTTCATAGAGCGTTCTGACGAAATCTAACCTAACAAATTTTGCTTTACACAAGTTTAGTCTGTGAAAGGATCTTTTACATGCCATAAATCTATGACATGGGACCGCCGGCTTTACTTCCCCTCCGAAGGAAGGCATACTGAAGGATTTTTAACGCTCTTAAAAAATCCGACGACTTCAGCCGGGTTTGAACCCGCTATCTTGTGCATAGCAGTTCAGCATGCTACCGACTACGCCACCGAAGCCGCTTAGCCGAGTAAATACGGTAGAAGAAAACCCGTCAGAAAACTTAATAAGTGTGGTAATTATTACTGAAAATATTAAGGCATTAAGCACCCGAACAAAAACCTATTGATTTTAAAGTTGCAAAACTTAGATATGACGATCCCTTCAACAACAAGTAGTTCTGTGAAGAACTATACAGCCTATTTTCATATATCCTACTCATGTTAATTGCCTCTATCAACATACAAAATTTCAGTTTGAAGGTTTTGATAGATTTGTAGATATTGAGAACCGTCTAAATATTTCAGATGGTCGCCAGGTTGGATTTTTATTTTTGTACTATTACATTAAGATTATTGTGTACGTGTGGTATTCAAACAACACAAGAATTAAAACAAGATTTTAAAATTTTGCACAGTCGCCATCTTGAGATTATGTAAACAATTGAACTAAATTAGATGCCAGTGCAATACAATATGTAAAATCATTTTCTGTACCACATTTCACTGTGCTCAGAGAGTTAAATCACGAGAAAAGTCTATTAAAATGTTTCAAATTCGCTTGGCCGCCATGTTGGTTCTGTAGTTACCAGGTTTTTGAAAGTCTCATAGGTAAACTTCTAGTAGTGCCCTTTATCACCGTACACAATTTTGGGGCGATATCGGTAATAGTTTCGGAGATACTGAATGCTGGTGAAATATTTCGCACAGCCGCCATGTTGGCTTGGTGAGAGACAATAAAATTTGAAGGGGATGGTCGGGGTCGGCCAAAATAGTGCTATGATCTTACCGAGTTTCATTGCAATCGCTCCAGCCATTTAGAAGTTATTAGGGGGGGCACACAGACACGGACTAAAGGTGATCTCATAAGTCTATTTTTTCATAAAATGAAAATAGGCTAAAAAACAGTCTTCCTCCCCCAAACCAATCTATGAAGTTGTAGCTACTACACATTATTATGATGATCATTGGGATGACGTTCAGCACACGTTCTTTGCATGCTTGAGGTGGAGAAATCTTCAAAGGCTTCGGGAGACAAAAGTTGGAGTCATTACCCCACACAATGTGGTGGATAAAATGCTCAGTAGCAGAGAGAGTTGGGCACAAATTGCGGTCTAATCACATGTCGCACCCCCGCTGGAAGACTGCCACAAGTCAAAAAACATGAATTTTGAAGTCAGTGGTACTTATGAATGCCTACGATCAAGTCCCGTGTTCTGTAAAACTGCCACAACTCAGATCCTATAAATAGCAATTCTAGGGCACTGAATAGAAAACTGCCATAATTGAAAATTATTATTATTTTTATTAAAACTCTTAATTATAATCCATGAAAGAACTTTGTATGTTATTGTATAACTTAGTAGTAGGCAATGTTAGAAGTTAGTAATATGTTACTTTCACTTTAATTATGTAAATATTTATATTTTTCCCATTAGCTCAACATCTATAAATGCTTCTCCTGAAAATGTGTCCTTTTTGACTTGTGACAGTCTTCCGGCGGGGGTGCGATGTAATTCATTTCAGTTTGTTTTTTCCACATATTCCAGTAATTGGAATGATTCTTTTGTTGACCAACTGAATGTTACAATATTCATTATTAATAATGTTTTGGTAAGAGTCTGTATTGATGTGATGTTTTAAATTCAGCAGCACAATTTGAAAATGAAGCTATGTACATGTTTTGAGCAATAGTGTTGCTTGTCCTTAGATCGTGCGCTCCTTCTCGAGCGGTAAACGAGAGGGTGGAGACTTCATCTGTGCTACGCTGTCGCCACGCGGTGAATGGATCTACTGTGTGGGAGAGGATCTCGTGCTCTACTGTTTCTCTACATCGTCGGGGAAACTGGAACGTACTCTTAATGTAAGTTGTCTTCCATCAAATAATGAGCCGAGTTCAATTTTAAAGTGGAATTATTTCTTCAACTCGGATAATTTATGAGCTCTCTGATAGAAATATTTTAACTCGGATAATTTATGAGTTCTCTGATAAAAATATTGATTAAGGAACGATTCCACAGGAATCTAAGAACCCCGAAGTTTTAGCAGGTGACCTAGATGTTCTGCCCCCATCATGTTATTGTATTGTTATTGTTTTAAGGGGTCATCTCCCTCCCCTTTCAAACAATCCCACCATGGGCTGCCACGGTGGGTGAGTGGTTATCTTATCGGACTACCAACCCCAAGCTTGCAGGTTCGCTCCTGACCGTGCTAACTGATTTTTGAAAGGCGACAATTTGAATTCAGTAGACCATGTTAATAATGGAAAAATTAATCTCGGGATTTTCCGCCAACACAAAGTCCCTCCTTTTGTTACTAGAAAGCGATATAGTGTCAAGGAGCTTAGATATATAATCATAGCGCTCCAAGGAACAACAAAATTCGACATGCAAACTGCCGTCTGGGTGTCAAATAACAAAGCCTGCACCTGAGGTCATACGATAATATATCCCACCATCAACCCCAAAACAAGAGGCAGGTGACCTCTGCCACTTAAAAACAGCAATAACTAGCTAACCCCAAAACAGTAGAATTTAATTGTTAATGTTGTAAATACGAAGGAGGGACAAGTGAGGAAATTGGTAAGAGGATCAAACAAGAAAATGGGTTTTACCAGAGGGTGAGGAGTCTGGTGTGGAACCAGGAAGTTCCCGAGAAATGTAAAAAAATCTTGTATTCAACATATTACACACCTATATTGACGTATGCAGCAGGCACGTGGACAAAAACTAAACGGGAGGAAAGTTGAATCCAGGCAGCAGAGATGAAGTTCCTTACAGGTATAATTGGAAAGACCCGCAGAGACAAAATAAGAAACAAGGAAATTAGGGAGATAACAGGATTCCCGAAGTTACAAGACAAGATCGAGATCAGTAAGCTAAAACGGTATGGACATATGATGCGAATGGGAGAAGACAGAGGATGAGGTGATGAGGTGGATGGATGCAGTGAGGGAGAGCGCTGAGAATAGAGGAGTGAGAGTGGAGGATGTACTAGAAGAGGGACGAGAGTGGTGGAGAGACAGAAAAGTATGGAGGTCCTTGATTCACACCCCGACCCAGATCACTGGAACCGGGAAATGAAGAAGAAGAAGAAGATTGTAAATCAAATTTTTGTAGCCTGTATCGTACACGACAGCGAGGGCAGCTGTGGCAATCGGGTTGTATCGGTACTCGTCACCAGTGATTATGGTGTTCATGAAGTTTGTGGAGTCCGGAATGTCCTGTGAGACTTCAACACGAAGCTGCTGACGAGTCGGTACGACCCGGAAACCAAATCCCAGTCCTTGCAATGAAAACCCGATGAGAGCTCCACACACTACCTCACTCAAATGCTGCTTGCCAGCAACAGACGCTATCGACAGGCGGGAAAAAATTCATGCAAGCGCGCTTCATTCAAATACATCAGGTTTCCGCAAAAAAAATAAAAAAAAGGTCAGATACTTTTCTAACAGACATTGTATTCTGCTTTAAACCTTCGTTGACTTGAGAAGAGTGTCGCTGGTTAACTTCATTGTTGCCTGCCATGTTGGGCGAGTTGTTATCGTGTCTGACTTCACCCCCAAGCTTGCAGGTTCGCTCCTGGCCATGGTAAGTGATTTTTGAAAGGCAACAAAATCACGCCATGCATTGCATGTCATACATTGGTGGCATGTTAAAGAACCCATTTGAATTTAGTAGGCCGTGTTCTTAATGGCAAAATAATCTTGGGATTTTCCGCCAACACAAAGATGTTCCTCCTTTCTCTACTAGAAAGCACTATAGTGTCAAGGAGCTTAGATATATAACCTCCTTGACTTTCATAGCTTTCCAAGGAACAACAAAATTCGACATGCAAGCTGCCCTCTGGGCGCAAATAACAAAGCTTGCACCCGGCAAGATCTTCCCGTCCTTATTGGCTTAACTTTTCGTCAATACAGTTCTCATCCTTGGTATATTATAAAAGGTACTCCGAATTACACACCTTTAACACACATCAGCCTCATGGTCTCTTGTTATGTGGTTCTATCCTCCTTTTCCTGTTCAATGATTGTATGTCCACCTTGTTGTATTGCAACTGATGGTTGATTTCTAACTCTGCCTTTTGTGAAATTGCCCTGCAGGTGCACGAGAAAGATGTGATTGGTGTTGCCCATCATCCTCACCAGAATCTCCTCTGCACGTACAGTGAAGACGGTCTCCTTCGGCTCTGGAAACCTTAAGAGGTGCACTGTGAAGTGAAGTGGGAACAATTGTTTGTACAGGACAGGAGTCATCAGGCTCTGATGTAGATATTACAGTGCTTCACTGGCCCTTATATCGATAATATTGATATCTGAAATATCAAAATGTGAACTTTTATAATATATTACTTACCAATTACCTTGATTTCTCGAGTAACCCCTGCACCTTGATTTCTTCAAAATAACTTACTTTTGAAAGTCAGATGCTCATCTTAGAAAAAAAGTATTTCTATCCGAGTTGTGCTTCAGACGATGTTATTTGACTTGTGATTTATTTCCAACACCTTGCACTCTTTACTGCTTATATATTGGTATACTGAGTTCCAAACTGCTAAAAAAAATAAAAATGAACAAGGAACCTTAGTTTAGTGTGGTATGATGGGCAAGAGCCTAACTGCCTAGATGGTATGTACAGCAAGTAGATGGAATTAGTGCTAAACATTTGGTTGGCACACGGCAAAGTTCCATCAACTTGGTATTCTTGCTTTTGTTTCTTTGGTGGAAGTTGCTTGCATCATGACCTGTTTTCACAGCCTTTCTCAGTCTGCTAGTACCATGGAAGGTAACTATTCTTGATACAACAAACAGCAAGAAATTACATTCTGAAAATCATGCCATTGCTAATTGCATCAAATTTTTGTTTTGTCTTTGATCAAATTACGATCAACTTTTTGCCTTGTAAAAATGGTGTGCCCAGCTTAAAATATGGTGTGGGGTTAAAATACACTGTACTGTGACACAAGTCATGTAGACACTGTATTAGATGTATCCCATGCACATCTTTTCCTAAAATCAATTTGAAAAAGTGGAACGTGCATCATTAAGCACAAAATTTGTATATGGACCTTCAAAACCATGTTTGCATTACTAGTATAAGACGATTTATTTCACAAGCATTCTTTAACTGATGCAGCAAATGTAACTCACAGCCAATGTTTAATAATCAATTCAATTCTTCTTTTGTATCGGTTGTTCGTCGATTCATTTCCCTGGTAAAAAAGATGTGCATGTTGTATACAACATAAAATCTACTTCCAGTAGAAATATTTCTCATGTTGTTAATGGAAGTGACGACATGGGCTTTTACAATGATCAGTCTTGTGTTGAGGATATGTGCTTACTGTGCTGGTGAAGAGTGTGTGTGGCAAAAAAGATTTGATAATTTACTTAGGAAGAAAAGGAGGAAGGGCACCAGGTGTGGACGAAGTGAGTGTTGAAATGGTGAAGGCAGCAGGGGAGGTTGGGAAACAGTGGCTGTACCGTGTGATGAGGGTGGTATGGAAGGAGAAAAAGACCCCAGAAGATTGGAAGAAAGGATTAATTGTCCCAATATTTAAGAAAGGAAGCAGAAAGGAGTGCAGAGATTACAGGGGAGTCACACTCTTACCACACTGTGCCAAGATAAATCAAAAGATATTAGGAAGTAGAATACGAGCCAAGGTGGAGAGAGAATTGAGAGAGGAGCAGTATGGATTCAGACCTGGGAGATCAACAGTGGATCTCATATTTTCAGTGAGACAGTTTCAGGAACACCACTACGAATTTGGAGAGGATCTGTTGATGGCCTTTCTGGACATCGAAAAGGCCTATGATAGTGTGTGTAGGGTTTGGAAAGCAATGGAAAACATGGGAGTGGAAAAAGGGACTGTAGGCAGAGTGAAGGAGATGTATTGTGGAAGTGTGAGTTGTGTGAAAGTTGGAGGGGAAAGAACAGACTGGTTCAGATAAAAGAGTGGCCTGAAACAGGGTAGTGCACTGTCACCCCTTCTCTTTATTGTGGTTATGGACGAGGTAATGACACGGGTAGCAGGAAAGATAGGAGAAGATAAGATGAAAGCTATGGTGTTTGCAGATGATCTCACGGTCTGGGGAAGCGAGGAGGAAATTCAGGAGCAACTGAAGGCTTGCGAAGAAACAATGGGAGAGTACGGATGGAAGTTCAACATCAGTAAATGTGAGATCCTGTTAACGACCAGGAAAAACGACAGACCAATGAGTAGGATAACACTTGGAGGTGGACAGCTGAAGAAGGTGGAAAGTATAGTGGAGAAAAATGGGAGAAATGACAAAGAGATTACGGAACATGGCAGACAGGCAGAAGCATTAGGAGCTTAGTGTGGAATAAAGATGTCCCACAAAAAAGCAAAGAAGTGTTATACAGAAGCTACTATATCCCGATACTGACCTATGCATCAGAAACGTGGATAATGAAGAAAAGAGACATAAGCAGAATACAGGCAGGTGAAATGAAGTTCCTGCAAAGTAGGATCGGAGTAACAAGAAGAGACAGGGTGAGGAAATGGTGAAAGAGGAGCCCTTGCAGGGTAGGATTGAGACATCAAGACTGGGGTGGTATGGACAAGGAATGTGTCAAGAAGAGAGGCGAGGACTGGACCAGAGTGACAGCGGAGAGGTGGTGGGAAGAAAGGACTAAGTGGCGAGGCTTATGTTCCAAACAGAGGCAGCCTGGGGCTGGAAACTGTACATGATGATGATGATGATGAAGGAAGAAAAGCTTAAAATGAACACAAAAGTAGAAGAAATTTTTACCTCGGGCAGGAGGAAATGAAATGTATCTGAATAGTGCATTTGAAATTGGAGTAAAAGGACAAACTTAAAATCTGTTGTTGAAATCATTTCACCTTTCGAGACAAAAAGGCAAACTATCGCAGACTGTTATGTATAATTTATTTTCGATGATGTCGAAATGTAAATATTATATGCCAGAAAACTTGATCATAATGGGGGTCATTAAAGTACTAGTTTTCATTATCATACAGTTTCGCCAACCAATCAGAGCTCAAGATTTTCATTCGTTGACCAGTTAGGTAAGGATCGATTCGCACATGTGCTCAAAATGCAACATGTCGGACATGAATTAGGTGATTTGAAAGTTGACAGTGGAAGGATATCGGATCAACCATTGTAGTTACAATCCCAAACACGAAGATAAAATCAGCACAGACCTTTACGGTAACTAGAAAATACTATGAAATATGCAAGAAATTTAGGAATCTACATCCAGAAGTTTGCAACACACCATCCTTCTACCCTGGCCTATATACCGATATGGAAAGCGTGCACCGTCCGCAATGTTTGCATAAACAAACTGCGGATTATTGCACTGTACCTTAATATCTGCAACTCCAATTTCTACACAGGGCATTTGCTTTTGTATGACTTTGGGAACAGTTTAAACGAATGCTGGTGTTGATAGGCACTAGAACATCTGCAGGCTGTAAACATATGACATTGCCAAGCAAACAGAGTGCATGCATGGGTCAGAGAACTTGTAAAGCACAGACAGCAAACCCAGTGCTTGCACTCGGTTCACTAAATTCAAGTGACTGAACGAACATAAAATAAAATTATAATTATCGTCGAACATTAGCAGTCTTATGCAATTTGCCTATAATGGTAATTAAGAGATGAGTATGTTTATAAAACGAGCGAAGCAAGTACGGAGATTATATAACTCGCGAACATACTCATGTCTTAATTATTGCCACTATAGGGTCGTTGCATAATATACTATTGTATGTCATGTTATGGTTTATATATAGTAATTAAGAATTACCACAAAAGAATGTGTCTTTTTATTTCCATCATTTACTTTTGTTTCCCCTTCCTGAAGGCAAATAAACAACATCAGGATGCATGGGTTAGACTTGTAAATATGGTATATGACAGTGGAACATTCCTTCACTGGCTCTTGTAAAACTTTTGTAATAAATAAATGTTAAAATTGAAGCACAGGTGCCATGACATCCTCTTCCCAAAGATCCAGAAGATAAGTGGACTGGTGCAATTAGCCTAATGTACAGATATTGTTTTCATGCTTCTAACAAGTTAACCCTTAGCACTCAATTATTTGTGAACAGTATTTCCTCTTCAGCTCCATTTATATATATATATATAGTCTCCAAGAAATTGCTCAAGGGATAGGATTACAGATATCCTTTGAAAAAACTGAGATCATGCCTATGAAACCCTTAGATATAAATTAAGTCTATATACAGTAAATGATCATACAATTGCTTGCCACGGTGGGTGAGTGGTTATAGTGTCGGACTACCAACCCCAAGATTGCAGGTTCGCCCCTGGCCATGGTAAGTGATTTTTGAAGGCGACAAAAATCATGATACTCATGTCATACGTTGTTGGCATGTTAAAGAACCCATTTGAATTCAGTAGGCCGTGTTCAATGGCAAAATTAATCTCGGGATTTTCCGCCAACACAAAGTTCCTCCAATCTCTACTTGAAAGCGCTGTAGTGTCAAGGAGTTTAAATATCTAACCACCTTGATTTTCATAGCGTTCAAAGGAACGACGAAATTCGACATGCAAGCTACGCTCTGGGTGTCAATTAACAAAGCTTGCACCAGGCACCCGAGGCCATACGATATTATTATCATACAATTAACCTAGTTCCTCAATTTAAGTATCTTGGAGAAATTATAACACATAGGCTAACTTAAACGAAAAAGTAGGCTAACTTAAACGAAAAAGTAACTTGGATAAATAGAATAAATAAAATGAAAAAGGCACAATCTCTAACCTGGTCAACATATAATAAAAAATGCCTATCAATAGCCACTAAGATCCAATATTATAAAACTGTAACTCTCCCAGAAGCCACTTATGCTTCTGAAACACTGTTCCAAATTTAAAATGAACAAAGAACTGATCAGCTCCTCAAAACGGAAAGAAGAATCATTAGAACGTGCATAAATTAAAAGTATCAGGTTGAGTGAGTCTGGAGGATTCTCCCAAATGAAACTGTCTATCGTGAGATTGATCCAATCACCAGCACAATGAAGAAGAAAAGAATTTCATATTTTTTTCACATCTTACGGCTTCCAGAAAACAGAATTGTGCGCCAACTGGTGATGAGAAATCTAGGAAAGAAAACTGGAGGAAAATGGATCCAAGAAATCCAACAAGATCTCAAAGCAGTTGGACTCAAGATAACAGATGCCGAGGAGAAAACTAAAATTAACACCATTCTTAATACTCACAAATTTTCTGCAAAAATGACACACAGAAAGCCTATGGAGATTTCAGATGAGTTGAGAAAATCCCGATCTGAAAGAATGAAAAAGTACTGGAAAGAGCGCAAGAACCAAGCAGTACTAGTGTAACGGTTTTCCTTTGCTCCACGTTGAGCGTACAAATGTAACGGGTTTGACCGCCCCTAACTGTTGGGTGATAAATGTAACTGTTTACCTTTGCCTAAGCTATGTTGTTTTAATGGGCACCAAGACCTCAACGCAATGTTGAAATCTAAATTTGTATTTAACAACGTCTAGCTCTGGTAGAACACCTTCAAGAATCTATTCACTCAGATCGTGGTATGATTTGATCATTAACCCAACAAACAATTGTATCAGGAGAAGGAATTGGTCTATATCTAATGCTACCTACTGAAAGCAAAGATTGCATTGTAAAAGAAATGAATTTATTATATAAAACAAGTATAGCAAAATTAATAATAATAAGTTTGAAATTTAAATTGGAGCGTTGCGATTTTAATATTACCGATAGAAAATTACGTGAAAACGGAGTCTGATAAATTATTGATTTTATTCTTATTCCCAAGCTATGAAGTTACTGAAATATGAAAAATAAAACAAAGAGAAATGAGAGATTGCGTATTTCTGCATCAGTCGCGCTTACCACTGGAAATTGCCAAAGCATTTCCCTCGTACTGGATGATGCTGTGTGCTTCCCATAGTCTCCTGGGCGTCGTCATCTCCGTCGATATTTGATGATATACTTGTAGATTTGGTGACTTTATGGTCCTAACAACAGAGCCATACCCTCGTACAACCACACTGGTTAAGTTTTACAAAGATAGTCCCCGCCTCCACTGAACATCGGAGCGACTCACACGTGCAACCATACTGGTCAAGTCTTACACAGATTGTCGTTTATTCCACGGCGCGCCAAACGATATATGCACTCGTCGGCTTCCCACTCCAGTGCCGACTTCTACCTTACGTGGTCTCGACTGATTGGCTGTGCCACCCCGCTACTCCCCTCCTTAGGCTCAATACACACGGCGCGCGGATGATGTCGTTTGCAGTTCCAGACTATTTCGCCTTCTCTTGACGCTGCAACCCAGGCTTGCGTAATGCTTCTTGACAAGAATCAGCCTGTATCTGAATTCCCAGTGAGTCATCTCTCTTATAATACCCTAACTGACGAAACTCCGTAAAATTCCGTAATCATATAATTTTCTGTGATAATGCTGTTCGTAATAACCTGCCTGATAGTGTTTTCTATGACATAGAAAACCTATCTCTATGCTTATAATTTTATAAAAATGCTCCAAAAAATACCTTAATAATAATAATAAGTTAATAATAATATTTTATTTTATTTATCGTATGGCTTTTTTAGTGCCGGGAGTGTCCGAGGACATGTTCGGCTCGCCTGAGTCTGTAGCTGCTTCCAGCGGACACCCTAAAGGGTGAGCTACAAGTTCCGTTCAATTTCAAGTAGTTTCAACTTTCGCCACCAGATATCATTGATACCTAGTGGTGAACGTTGGAACTTTGATAGAGCGTTCAGACGAAATCTAACCTAACAAATTTTGCTTTACACAAGTTTAGTCTGTGAAATGATCTTTTACATGCCATAAATCTATGACATGGGACCGCCGGCTTTACTTCCCCTCCGAAGGAAGGCATACTGAAGGATTTTTAACGCTCTTAAAAAATCCGACGACTTCGGCCGGGTTTGAACCCGCTATCTTGGGCATAGCAGTTCAGCATGCTACCGACTACGCCACCGAAGCCGCTAATAATAATAATAAATTAACATGAAAAATTCTCTTGGCTGAACAATTTGCCGCGTAAATAAATGTAGAATGGCTTTCTACTGACTTATGTCAGTGGCATAAAAATCCCCTCGAAAAACACGTTACATATTCGCCTCGGATCATCGGATGATTTACCGTGACGACGGTCCATTATCCGATTATCCCAGACACGTTATTAAATCCCCATCCGAAATACATATTACATAAATGAAATCACCCTAAATTACATATATATACACTCATAACTTTTCTTTACGCACTTTGCGTCAAAGTTTGTTGTCACTATGGATTGCAGTTTGCAACCAGTCCAATGTTTTTCGTATAGAATAATGTTCCACGGATATTTCCGCCTCTCAAATTTCTCTACGTTGGAAAAATTGACATGAATAATGTGTGAGCACTATGTATATAAGATGTCACATCACGCGCATCAAGGTTGTTCTGATATATGTATATCTCCCTAGAACTTCCTAATTTCACTGGAGGTTCCTTCCTTATTGTGAAATTTAATCCCACTTATCACTGAGCACACGATCACATTATTGTGGCAGCGCATCGTGACCATAATACGAAATTAATATTGACTTCTGAAAAAAAAAAAAAAACAGTATATGCGCATTACATATAACACCAAATATTTCTGTGCCGTAATCGCCCTGTCTTGTTAAGTTCCCGTAGACCATATTCTACTTAATACTAGTTCTCAACTCAGACCAGTTCTCCTCTATCAAATAATACCATTGTACAAATTACCTTAAGTTACACACTTACAAATCTTACATGGCGAGGCCGTAAACAGAAATCACGTGTGCTGTTATGTATGAGTTTCATGAAGGACTGTCTCGCCTTCTGATGGCCCATCTTTTGTCTCGTGGACGCCTTAAGCAAAAATACCCTGTTCAAGCGCCCACCCATCTCTAGGAGACAAATGGGAATTCACCAGCGCTACCAAATTCTGGCCTTGGTGTATCGAGACATTTTAGTGCTCAAGAGCATCCGACAATCCCGTCATATTTCCCTGTACCTTAAAAACTCTCATTTACTTACATACTACCCCCCTGTGTGACTTCTGATACGCCTGCCTGGAAGACCATATCTTCCACGCACCAAATACCACACTTACTAATTTGATAGGCTGGCTCGCCAGCTAAACATCCTCACTTTATGACACATACTTTCGGAGACTATGTATATTATACGTCCCGTATAATCTGTTTCCCTCACTATTCTCCAGCACATATGCTGTTTTGCCAATACGTTTGGAAACCATAAATGGGCCCTCGTAGAGATAAAAGAACTTGGACATGACTTTCTCTAGCTTATTTGACTGTTTCGGCACTCTAAGTAAGACTCTGTCTCCCGGCTCGAATAGGTCAAATTTAGTTTCTTTTTGTTGGCGAATTCTCTTTTGTGCTGACTTAGATAAATTCTGTTTCGCCAACTGGACAATGTAATCCATCCCCGGTTGCTTACCCTCATTTAATCCCAACACCCTCGCTAGTTCATTTTGAGGTCTTTTTCCGAAGTGAACTTCGTATGGCGTCAATTTCGTGCTGTCATGCTGGACAGAATTCAGCCAAGTCTCGACCTTGGGAAGATGTCCAACCCAGGCCGTATGCTTGTCATGAACTAGAGTCCGAAAAAGACGAGCCACTTCCCTTAATGGACGCTCTGCAGAATTACCCTGAGGGTACCTTACAGAGGAATGAACGTGTGTTATACCAGCTTCCTGCATACTGGTTCTCCATTTCTTTGCAGTAAACTGTGGTCCACTGTCAGATAGTATCCTGAGAGGAAGGCCAAACTCAGGTACATACTTATTAATGATCAGACGGCTACACGCTAGTCCCGTGGCTTTCCTTAGCGGATATAGCTTGACATACTTACTAAAAGCGTCAATAACTATAAAAATGTACTCGTAACCGTACTGTCCTTTAACGATCGGGCCAAATAAATCCACACACAGTAGTTCGCCGGGACTACTGGTGAGAACTGCAGATCTCTCCCCCACTAAATATTTAACTGGATATTTACTCCTTTGACAGGTGTCACACTTAGCTAAAATCCTCCTAACATCCCTTCCCATTTTACTCCAAATGAAGTCACGACCAATTTCATAGAAGACCTTGGCAGCACCAAAGTGTCCTTATTCCCTATGAATGAACCAAATTAGCTCCTCCCGCAAAGTGGCAGGAACACATATTGCCCACCGATTATTCCTACATTTCCTTGCAAGAAGCCCATCATGCATCTTGTACGTGAACCGTCCTACTTTCACATACTCTTCTTCACCTGTTTCCAACCTAGCCAGTGGCTCCCTTAACTTAACGTCATCACGTTGCTCCACTAGCATATTTCTCAGTGTCTGTAACGATGCCCTGTTGCTACTGTCCACACATGCACATATTAAAACACCGTCCTCTGCTTTAACCACAGGATAATCCCTACATAAATTAGTGTCCCTCGATAGCATGTCTGCAAGAATGTTATCTTTACCTTTAATATATTTTACTGTGAATTCGTATTCCTGCAGAGCAAGAATCCACCTACTAACTCTGTTAGAACTGAGTTTACAAGTCCTCATATACAGTAATGCATGGTGATCTGTATGGATCTCAAATTTCCCCCCTACTAAATACATTCTAAATTTCCCTAAACTGAAAACAATACCTAAAAGCTCTAACTCAGTAATCGTGTATCTTTTCTCTGCTGCTGTCAGTCCTCGCGAGGCTAAAGATACAATGCACAGATTACCCTCATCATCTTTCTGACATAATACTCCAGCAATGCCTATATGTGAAGCATCTGTCATAATCACATATTCCTTATTTTTCAAAGGATATTTCAGCACTACAGCTTTCTCAAAACCTTCCTTCAGCGCTCTAAAAGCCTGATCATGCTTGGACTCCCATCTCCACCGAGTCCCTCTTTTAAGCAATTCCCTGAATGGTTCTACCAACCCTGAGTATTTAAGAACAAACCTCCTGAAATAGTTGCAAATTCCCAGGTATGTTTTTAACTGTTTAACATTCTGTGGAACCTCTGCGTTAAGTATCTTATTAACCCTACTTTCTTCTGGTGTAACACCTCTACTCGACACTCTATGACCTAAAAATGTCACTTCTGACTGACAGAATGACGACTTAGACAGCTTCAAAGTGAACCCTGCCTGATCTAACTTCTGAAAAACTATATCTAAATGATGTAGATGCTCCTCAAAACTGCGTGAACTAATTACCATATCATCTATGTAAATGGTTACAAACTCTCCTGTGTCATCCCCTAATGCGATGTTTAAAGCCCTAATTAAAGCTGCTGAACTACTCTTTAACCCAAAAGGTGTTCTACAAAATTGATAAAGGTTATATTTATGACTAAAAGCTGTAAATGGTCTATCTTCGTACATAAGTGGCACTTGCCAAAAACTGGAACTCAAATCTACACAAGTGAAATACTTCTTCCCCTCAAATGTTTGCATTAATTCCTCTATTGACATAGATTTCAGCTGATCTGAACTAATTCTACTGTTAACCAAACGAGCGTCTAAACAAATACGAATTGTTCCGTCGGCTTTGGGTACCGTGATCAAAGAATTAACATACGGACTGTTAGAGTGCTCAATAATCCCATCTTCAAGCATCTGGTTAATTTGTGCCTCAACTGCACTCTGATAAGCGAAAGGTACAGGATATCTATGTCCTGTGAATACTGACCTATCAATAACGTTCAATGAATGTGCATAGCAATTGGCCATACCAATGCGATCCTCAAAAACTCTCTTATTACACAATAACACATCATAGAGCCGAACACACTGTTCATCCTCTATATTTCCCTGAAATGCAGCATCACGTAACGAGTCCTCTAGACTACCGTTCGTAATCACACTGCCCACAAAACATGGAGAACCCCGCTCTACGGCTGGCGATATCTCATTTAAAGTACAAATTACACCTACAATACTACTTCTCTGAATATGGTCATTGAACGCTACTTCTACTTCAGAATCTCCCCATTTAAATTTCAAACTCCCTACATCATAACATAAGTTACCAGACACTCTACTTAGCCACTCTGAACCCAAGATAACACTGAATACTAAATTTGGAATTACAAGACAAATCTGCTTTTCTATATGATTATTAATTTTAATGTCTACTAAAACTTGCTTAGAAATTACTTTAGACCTCTTCCCAACAGCTGTGATAACAAAAGTACTTTTAATTGGCATCTCCTCAAAATTTACTCCAGTTCCTTTCATTTTATCATAAAATGCACTACTTATGCAACTCTTCATACAACCACTATCAATTAAAACATCTGTGTACGCCTCGGACACATTGAATTTAACTATGGGGCTCTTACTAACCACTTCCTGAATAATACCTTCATCATTTAGTTCATGTAATAATTCATTTCTTACATTTAGGTCATAGGGTTCCTGTATAATTGTATGGACAGGGCATGCTACAGACTGAGATTCTGACCTTACTTCGCAGCCTGGTTCGCGTTTAAAGAACCGCTACAGCTGGCCGTAGTACTACTGCACTGGTCTGGTTGTTCTGGGCTGTGTTGTCATTGTTTGGCTGTATATTACTACCACTAGGCTGTCCTCTTCCTTGACCCCTATTCTGGTTGTAATTATTGTCATTATAATTTCTCCCTTGATTTCCCCTGAAATCATTGTTTCTCCCTTGATTTCCCCTGTAATCATTGTTCCTCCCTTGATTTCCCCTGAAATCATTGTTCCTCCCTTGATACTGATTACCATAGCCATTTCCTCTGTTCTGATTTAGCTGATTCTTCTTCTTCTTTTGAATAACCCATATGGAGGGTACGATGAATCAACGTTGGCTATTGTCCATTGTATTCAATTTCCGTTGTTTCCAAATTTCTTTCATCGTTCTAGAGTGACGATCTTTCTCCTCCTGATTATTATTATTATTATTTCTATTTTGAGCGTTGGCCCCTTCGCCACCGTTCCCTTGAACTTCCTGATGCCTGGCTTCATTAGGCCTATTATTATTATTACCCTGGTTCCTATTGAAATTGTCCTCATAACCCCCTCTCTCTAGTGCATCAAATGTGCTTAACAAATTTTCAACTTGTGATATAGTCTTTACATTCTGGATATAAGCAGCCTCCTTGATCCTATAGGGAAAGTGCCTAAGTAGCAACCTCACCACATCACTTTCCTCCTTCAAGCCATCCAGATATTTACACACTAATACCTGCCCTAAAAAGTATTCGGTCATGGTGGAGCTTCCTTTAGGGTTATATTTACCACACACTACTCCCTCACGATGCTGCGACTGAATAACCTCATTCAAGAACTTTTCACAGAATTTCATTTTAAAATCATTAATATCAGTAAACTTGTCTCTGTAGACAGCAAACCAATTCCTCGTTTCCCCCACAAACACTTGTTCTAAAATTTCAACTACCTGGCACCACTCAATACTACCATTTTCCAACCTCTCCCCGAATTTATTTTCTATAGTATTCATGAACTCCATTGGGCACCCCTGTCGATTGCTGAACTTACCCAGTTCTACCTCCCTGTGTGTGCTATTCACAAAAACTGGCCTATTCTGACTATTTTCTTGCCTGATCCTAGCTTTTAATTTTAATTCTAATTCTGCGATTTTCTCCTCAGCCTTCCTCTCAATACTGTTTACTGTTAATTTAATGTTTCCTTCTGATTCTTCTACTTTATCATATAGCTTTGCTTGTTTCTCCTCAATCTTGCTAATGCTCTCTCTATTATTCTCTCTTAAATCATTTACTTCTGCAACTATTTGCGAGTGGACTTTCTCAATTCTACCCCCCAGCTGTTCCTTAACCTCTTTAGTTGCTACCTGGATTTTGTCAATTTCTCCCCCCAATTGCTTTTTGACCTGCTGTGTTTCCAGTTGCACTAGTTCTTTTAAATTTTCAGCCTGTGTACTGATTCTAATTTCTAACTCCTCCTGTACTTTTCCTAATTTCTTGTCTACATCTGCAATGATCTCTTTAACCTTTTCTTCCATTACTCCTCTGATTTCTCCTCTAATCTGCTCCATTTTCACACTAATTTCCTTGTTGTTCTTATCTAATTTTGCATTATTCTGTTCTAATTTTTTATTTAAAGCTTCAGTACTTTCTTTATTTTCCCTACTGTTTTGTTCTAATTTGGCGTTTAAGGCATCTGTACTTTCTTTATTTTCCCTACTGTTTTGTTCGAGTTTCGCATTATTTTGCTCGAGTTTAGCATTGTTTTGTTCGAGTTTAGCATTTAAAGCATCACTACTAACTTTGTTCTGATACATAAACTCGAGAAGTAAAGTTTTTAATTCTGGTTGGCCGCCTACACTCCCTGTTTCAGTATCGGGATTTACCTCCGCTACCCCGGTACTACCATCACTCGACATACTGCTCGTATCATCACTCTCCAGTTGATGACCACTACGTAACCTCATCTGTCTTTCTTTCTCATCCCCCAATAATGATATACACTGATACAGACAAATAACCCCCAAAATACAGGCACAGAAATATATACTCTTCTCCTTCCACAAATGTTATTAGGTTTTCGGCCCCAAGTTGTCGGCGACAAGTGTAACGGTTTTCCTTTGCTCCACGTTGAGCGTACAAATGTAACGGGTTTGACCGCCCCTAACTGTTGGTTGATAAATGTAACTGTTTACCTTTGCCTAAGCTATGTTGTTTTAATGGGCGCCAAGACCTCAACGCAATGTTGAAATCTAAATTTGTATTTAACAACGTCTAGCTCTGGTAGAACACCTTCAAGAATCTATTCACTCAGATCGTGGTATGATTTGATCATTAACCCAACAAACAATTGTATCAGGAGAAGGAATTGGTCTATATCTAATGCTACCTACTGAAAGCTAAGATTGCATTGTAAAAGAAATGAATTTATTATATAAAACAAGTATTGCAAAATTAATAATAATAATAAGTTTAAAATTTAAATTGGAGCGTTGCGATTTTAATATTACCGATAGAGAATTACGTGAGAACGGAGTCTGATAAATTATTGATTTTACTCTTATTCCCAAGCTATGAAGTTACTGAAATATTGAATATAAAACAAAGAGAAACGAGAGATTGCGAAGTTCTGTATCATTCGCGTTTACCACTGGAAATTGCCGAAGCATTTCCCTCGTACTGGATGTTGCAGTGAGCTTCCCACAGTCTCCTGGACGTCGTCATCTTCTTCGATATTTTATGATATACTGGTAGATTTGATAACTCTATGGTCCGAACATCGGAGCCAAAACCTCGTACAACCACACTGGTTAAGTTTTACAAAGATAGTCCCCGCCTCCACTGAACATCGGAGCGACTCACTCGTGCAACCATACTGGTCAAGTCTTACACAGATTGTCGTTTATTCCACGGCGCGCCAAACGATATATGCACTCGTCGGCTTCCCACTCCAGTGCCGACTTCCACCTTACGTGGTCTCGACTGATTGGCTGTGCCACCCCGCTACTCCCCTCCTTAGGCTCAATACACACGGCGCGCGGATGATGTCGTTTGCCGTTCCAGACTATTTCGCCTTCTCTTGACGCTGCAACCCAGGCTTGCGTAATGCTTCTTGACAAGAATCAGCCTGTATCTGAATTCCCAGTGAGTCATCTCTCTTATAATACCCTAACTGACGAAACTCCGTAAAATTCCGTAATCATATAATTTTCTATGATAATGTTGCCTTGGCTCCAGTAGTGACGTATTGGTTGCACCATGAGTGAAATATAATGTTATATTCCTTCTCGAAGGAACTCGATGGTCCGCACGTGATTCTTAGTCATTGTGGGTTTCTTAGCATCCCATGACAGTGACTCTGCCTGTCGTGGTGAAATAACTACTACGTCGTTCTGTATGTGACACATAGGGTTGGTCCTTATTGCCAATCTTGTTGCAATATATAATACTTCGTCTCTTTACAAGTAAATGTTAATAAAAATCTGTCTGACTATAATAATAAAAACCGCTTACAATCATCTGATATAAAAATCATCTCATCGATGTACTAATTAATAATAATAATAACATGATAAATGAATAACCCTATAAATATAACAGCTATGGGATCGAATCGTTACAATCGCCCCTAAGAAAAAAAAATTAAATGACATTTAACATTATTTCTCTTACCACATCCAACATAAAAAACTATAAATATAAATATTAAAACCCCCAAAAAGACAACATACAATATACTCTTCCTCAATACACAAAAATATACAAGAAATATATTCTTCACAAAAATTCACATTTTAACTTTCATTCATCTCATTCTTCCAAATGTTCATAATGTTCATTCTTCTTCATATATATGCTGTAAAA
This sequence comes from Meconema thalassinum, assembly GCA_946902985.2. NCBI lineage: Eukaryota > Metazoa > Arthropoda > Insecta > Orthoptera > Tettigoniidae > Meconema > Meconema thalassinum. The sequence continues at coordinate 45,986,148 of OX336399.1, read as the reverse complement.
AAATATACATATATACATACAAATATACATACTTTTAATTTTGACATATATGTCAGAGCTGCACTCGTTTATAATTGTGGTGATTGTATGCTTGACATACAATTTTGGTTTCTTATTTAGTGAACGTAGTTTTCGTCAGTCTGGTGTAGAATTACATTGTTCTCGTACCAGCTGAATAACACATTATAACTATCACAGCACACGATATGCAAACAACACAATATTCCTTTCGTCTCTATAAAGGGATTACTCAAATGCAGTACAATTTCAATAATTGAAGAAAGAAATAACTTAGCAAGATACCTAAGGCAATTCAAATTTCAGTGCTTATGTCATACATGTAAATACTTCCCCAAATACATAATGACATCGAAATACCTCAAAGCAGTTATTAAACAGTTCACTTAAATACTCAAGTTAATACTCACTTGCCTGCGTGGCTTCTCACTATTTTAGGCCACGGCAGCCTCCTTTCAAATTAATACTTCCTAAGTCTCCACGACTTCTTAACTTCTCATAAAACTATTATTCCTCTTTACTACTTCTCGAAAACAATAACTTGAATTTTCAAAATCACAAATAAACATAAAATCTGACTTCTTGTTCACTTTATAAAATTTAACTTAGCATCAAGATATCTTTACTGCATCGTCATTCTTACCTACCACAACAAAATGACTAAGACTTGGACAAAATACTACTCAATACCTGAATTACGTTTATCACTAAACTATTTCACAAAAACACGTGACAAACTCCTCGGAATAAATATTTCGTTCCACAAAATATTAATGCTCTTATACTTTAAACTTAGTCTATACATGATTCGACTTTTGGCTGAATACCTAAAAAACCCCCATAGTTTTCTCTCAAATCTCTTAATTAAGTACCGTGTCCTACAGACATCACTTCCTCCTTGTTCTGACCGCCTGGAGTATAGCTTATTCCTACTACACCAGAATCTCTCAGAACTCTCAACAACTCATCGTGACATCACACGTCACATACAAAAACCTCCCCTATTCGTGGTATAATCCCACATCTTCGTACTGTTACAGGTCACCTCTTACTGACCAATAACACTAAATTTCAGCTTAAAAAATCTTACATGCTTCGACTAACTCCTTGGAATAATAACATCACACTTTGTTTTCCTCACTATTTTCTTCCTCAAATAATGACAGTGTTCCAGTTGATAGTCAATAACACCGACACTCCTAATTGGCAAATATTTTCCCAAAATCACTTCATAAAGCAAGTCCTGAGTTATAACACAGTTCAGACACTCTCTGCTCTACCAAATTAAATGCGTAAATTACACCTGCCTTTAATTGAAACTCATTATTACCCCTTAGGTATACTTACCTTACAAACTTACTCTTGTCTTCAAAATATATTTACACACTTCTCTTTACTAACTCCGTATGACATAAATAAAACTTAATTTCTCGTCTACTAACAAAATGATTGATCTTTAAAAATTCTCAAACTTCGAATTATAACAAATTCCTTTCAATACTAGTAAATATTATGCCAACCATCTAATTGTTATTATTATCTTTACTTTTACCAGTGTGTAGGACAACAATATACCACATCATTAATCATCAGTAACTTTTTTACTAAAAGTGGTTTAGCTCGATAGCAAGCTTAGTAATATCTTTAAAACGTGCGTAACTGTAACTAAAACTTGGACCATCTTACCTTTGTAATCTCTTATTACCTTGTGTGCATACAACCATATATACTTAAAAACCCTCCCAACATTAACTTCACGTAGTCCCGTCGACACCATAAAAAAAACTCATTGCTCAACGGAATATACCTCGCTGACCTACTTCATCCTCCAAAAACTTCTTAAAACTCCATTTGGCATCTTACCAAAAACTTAAAAACCATTGCTGAACGGCATTATACCTTCGTTGGCCTACTTCTTCAAACTCACGTCCATTTACGTGAAAATACACACATACACACACATATATCTGCACCGAGTACCAGATGCCCTAATCATGTTACTACTTCCTCATTTCAACCCGATGTTGGTTAATTCATACAACGCATTACCATCAACTATTCTAAACCAGTTCTAAATTTCTCAAATATATCCACTGATAACCTCGCTGTCCTCAAACTGAAACTTCTTTATTAAATCAATACTTACTGCTTCAACTCATTAATTTTATCACCACTGTATCATCTTATCTTCACTCATTTTAGAATTAAATCTTTATTACCATTATATTCATAATTATGGTTGCCATAATAATTATTACTTTCTTTCGATTACTTACCTTTGTAATAATCTTCCCAACTTTCTAAATTTAATTCTTACTTCATCCAACTTACCTGCAGTTTAAGGACCCACATTCAACTTACCTGAATTGCTCAATAGCACGACAACCTCTGTCTTCCAAATTAAATGATTTTAGTCAATCTAAATCAATAAGCGTAGGCACTACGCGCCCCTTACCATCCTAACTTCACGACTGAATTAAAATTACTCACAGCAGGTTCCTTATCTACCTCGGTTAAATCATATTAAACTTCATTACTTAATATTTAAGTCATACGGAACAGTAACTATCGGTAATATAAATTTACATCACTACTTTCTCTGGCATTTCACAGTTCTTACCACATTCATCTTCAATTCTATCTTTAACTAGAATTCCACATTCTTCCTTCCTTGTTACATTAGTTTCTACTTCCTCTGTACTACATTCATCCATAGTAACACAGTACTTCGGCTTTCTCCCTCTCACTTCCCCAAGTCTGGCTAATTCAGTACGCCACTGCACATCATATGCTTTCTTTCTTTCCTTCATCTTTCTTTCTTTTCCCTCTATCAACTCAATTCTCTTTTCTTTCATTTTACTTCTAAAATATCTACCTTTAGGTTTCATTTTCATTTCTCCGTTACTATCACTTAATGCTCTCTTTAGCCGTGGACTATTGCTTCTGCTCTTATCTATCTCTCTCCTCCTCTTAACCTGTTTACTAATTATGTTCTTCTGACTATGACTTAACGCACGCTTCTCTGCCACTAATAATTTCACATTAATTTCCGCTACACCATCATTAAATTCTTCCCTAGTCAGCATATCCTCTTCAACTAAGATTTTCTGCATCTTAATTTCTTGAGTGCCTAGTACTTTCTTTATCTTACCTACTTCTATCCCTATCTTTTCTCTCATCTTCTCCACTTCTTTTTCACTACGTTCTATAGTCTCTTCTATAGCTGTCCTGCTTTCATCTATCATCTCCGCTGATTGCTGTTCCTTACCTAAGCTACTTTCACCTAAAATCTCCTCTACCTCCAATCTGCTTTCACCTACAATATCCCCTAATTCCAATTTGCTTTCACCTAAACTCTCGTCTGACTCTAATCTGATTTCACCTAAAATCTCCGCTACTTGCCGTTCCTCACCTAAGATCTCCTCCGATTCCAATCCGCTTTCACCTACAATCTCCACTGACTCTAATCTACTTTCTCCTATAATCTCTTCTGACTTTATGCTGCTTTCACCTATAGTCCATTTATCTAACATCCTCATATTATTCTGATGATCTTCCTCCATCATTTGCATGATCCTATTGAATTGTTCTTCCGAAATCATTTTACAACACACTCAATAAAATTACCCTCCAAAATGTCAGTTCACTTCACTGTCCCCCAAAAGCACTGACAATTTGCACTGAAATCAAACACTCCTCTCCTAAATACCGAACGGTTTTCGTGTCCTACTTTGTGGCGCCAAATGTAACATTTATAAGAAGCCTTACGCTGTGGTGTTAACTATAATGGTTCAATTAAACAAACATGATAATAATAAATTACACTGTGGTGTGACCTTACCTGTGATAGTGTAATATAATAAGTGTTGAGCGCCAGATTCCTATTTAAGATAGAGAATCGAAATTTATTAAATATATCCTCGGCTATCAGCAGTAGAGTTCGAGACCACTTACCCCTGGTCATGACGTAACTTAGTTGACTAACCATTCAGTATTTATTTATAAGGAGTAGTTGAATTTGCCTATAGTATGTGCTAACTACAAGAAAAGTTACAGTCATGAAGTTAAAGAAATAATTTATTGACTCAAGAACAAAATACTAATAGTTACAAAAAATAATTTAATTTACCAACTGCGGTTTAATTATTTAAAAGAAAATGAACATTTAAAAGAATTGAATTAAAAAAGCTTGACTCTAAATTGCAAATGGAGACGGAAGTAATAATTGTTTATGCTCACCAACTTGCAGCTTTGTCATATTGAATGTTATAACAGATAACCTTGATGTTCCTTCTCATATTTCTAAAAAAATGTTGTAGTATGTCATTTGATACGGTTTAACATAACCAAGTCCGTTGCGACTTGTAGATTGATTGTAAAACTGATCTATAAGTCAGTACGGGCTGATATGTATCTTGGGTAGACATCACGCTATATGGTTTGAAGTCGGAAGTCGAATATTGGCTCAGCTCATTAGCTAAGACCCTCAGTAGACGCTCTCCTCTTGTGGTCAGAACAATTGTTCACTAATGACTTGTCGTTTCTTAATAATTTTGTAGGCGCGGGTTACAGCTTATATCCTCCTTGTCACGTGGTGTCCCAACTTCCCTCTCTTCATAGTCAAGTCACCCCTTCTACCTGGGACTTGTCCATTCATAAACTCGTGACTCCCTCATGCCACCATAATTTTCAATATGTTGACGCGTACCTTGGCTCCAGTAGTGACGTATTGGTTGCACCATGAGTGAAATATAATGTTATATTCCTTCTCGAAGGAACTCGATGGTCCGCACGTGATTCTTAGTCATTGTGAGTTTCTTAGCATCCCATGACAGTGACTCTGCCTGTCGTGGTGAAATAACTACTACGTCGTTCTGTATGTGACACATAGGGTTGGTCCTTATTGCCAATCTTGTTGCAATATATAATACTTCGTCTCTTTACAAGTAAATGTTAATAAAAATCTGTCTGACTATAATAATAAAAACCGCTTACAATCATCTGATATAAAAATCATCTCATCGATGTACTAATTAATAATAATAATAACATGATAAATGAATAACCCTATAAATATAACAGCTATGGGATCGAATCGTTACAGTACCTGTGAATTGCATACGTTGAAAGTCCAAATCTGAGTCACTGTATTCTTTCCAGCCATCATTCGAGGTACCAGCACTGTCATTACGAAATATTTCATCATAAACGAGCTCTTCGTCACTAGATTCACTAACATCATGTAATTCTGCATGATCTGCCGCACCACTTCATTCAGTATCACTTCCACATCGCTAAAATCAATGTCACTTTCATTTAAATATCCCACTATTTGCTTCTCGCGATCTTCTAATGTTGCTACACAACAGTTCATTTAAAACTTGCATGGTCTTCAAAATACCTCACCATACGGCTTGTTTCCAACGAGAATATAGCGTAATGGTAGTGCATAGTATCGCCAGAAGATGGGAGAAATGCAGTATTGCTGGTATTTTGTTGGGTGTACCTCGGCAGTGAAGTTATAGGCAGAACAAATCGATGTCGGGTCTGACCCGACAAAGGATCTATGCGAGATATTTTCGTTGTCGCTCTCCCGCCGCGTGAGTGCTAAGGGTTAAAAACAAATATCAGTCATAAATTAGGGCAAAATTTTAACATGGATATGCTCTTGGGCTAGGTGTCGAGCCAAAAGTTGCATCTACCACCCACCTTTCCCCTAAGCGGGTACTCTTAGATACTACCCGCATCTCATTGTTGCCTCTGTCAGGCGAGAAGCAGGAGTGCATAAAACGTCACAGAACACTGAATATAATAGAAGTGAATGACGCATGGTATAAAGCATGGAAACGAGACACTACTGCAGCGCGCTTCGTAGAATGGCAGCCAACTGCCATTATGAAAATATTAGCTGCCAAATATGTTTTTATTTTTTTTATTTTATTTAACTTGGTAAGTTGAAACACTTAACAGATATAATGGATCAACATAAAATCTTAATAACAGCGCTTCAAGAACTTCGAAATACAGATCAGGATCCAATTGAATCAGGAGGATATCGTCTATATAAAGGACCCCCAGGGAAAAGGGTAATGAAGAATGTACCGCAATTCGGAGTGGGATTTCTGGTTCATAATAGTATAATAGATTCAATAGAGGACTTCTCCTCGAGCACGGCGAGGACAGCAACCTTAATAATTAAAGTTGAAAACAAAACCTACACCTTGATAAATGTACACGCACCAACAAATGATAAAAACAGAAAGGATAGAGAAGAAGTGGACAAATTTTGGGAGGAACTCGACCATATGATATCAAACATCCCTGATGCACATGTTAAAATCTTGCTTGGAGATTTTAATGCAAAAATAGGACGAGAAAGGCGATACCGCCCAGTAGTAGGAAAATGGCCAGCTCATAAATTAACAAACAGGAATGGTCAAAGGTTAATTGAACTTTGTACAGACCCTGGATTTATTTTGGAAACTACTAGATTTAAGAGGCGACCACACAAATGAATGATCTGGAAATGTCCTAACATAAAATTGGGGGAATTCCAAATCGTTCATGTTGCCATGGATAAAAATTATCATAAGGAAATGTATAATGTCAAAGTTCTCCGTGGAGTGGACATTGATTCAGATCATTCCATATCCAAAATAAAAATAAAGCTAACACCTAAGAGAAAGCGTAAGCCTGCCCAATCCAATAGGAAGAAAAATTATGACCCCATTTATTTAATGAACAATAAAGTATACTTGGAGAGATCTAAAACACAACTAAGTGATGACTTAGAGATGATAATTAATAAATTGAAATCAGTAGCTGAAGAACTTGCTCCCATTAAAAGGAGGAAGAAACATGCTTGGTGGAATGAGGAGTGCGATAAGGCAATTCAAATGAGGCACAAAGCATGGTTAAATGATCAACAAAGAAAAACCAACGAATCCAGAACAGAATTAACTAATGCTAGACGACAAGCAGCTAAAGAAATTCGAAGAATTAAAAGGAATCATCAGAATGAAATGCTCAGAACAATAGATGAATCATTCAAGCAACATAAAACAAGGGAGACGTTTAAACAGTATCAGTCTAAGTATACTGGGAAAATGGCACATAACAACCAAGACGATGCAAATATCTTGGCAGTCTACTTCAAAAAATTACTCAACTGCGAAGACCCAAGAGAAAATCTGGAGTTTGACCCCAAACCTAAAAACAAAACACCACTAGAAAAGGTTATTCCACCAACATATGAGGAAGTGATCGAAGCCGTTAACTTGCTCAAGAACTATAAAGCAGCAGGAGAAAATCAGTTGGTTGCAGAATTATGGAAGAATGCAAATGATCAAACTCTCCGAAACTTACATAAACGTATTATTGACATATGGAACTCTGAAAAAATGCCTGAGGAATGGAACACAGCAATAATCCACCCCTACACAAGAAAGGTGATAGGTCAGATCCCAATAATTATAGAGGAATATCCCTTGTTGATGTCACATATAAGATCTTTTCAAAAATTCTTCACTCAAGAATACAGGAACAACTGGACCAAGAACTTGGAGAGTACCAAGGAGGATTTCGGCCAGGCAGAAGTTGTCCAGATCAAATCATCAGTCTTAAGTGGATTATGAAGCATCACAGAGCTCGAAGTAAGAACCTAGTCATCACTTTTGTTGACTTCAAAAAAGCTTATGACAGTATTCATCGGAAGTCATTACTTAATACTCTTCAAGAATTTGGTGTTCACAGGAAATTGATCAACCTTATTGGAATGACTCTCAAGAATACTAAAGCAAAAGTTAAATTTAGAGGAGAATTGTCAAAACCATTTACAATCACAACCGGCCTTCGGCAGGGGGATGGTCTCTCACCTATTTTGTTTAATTGTGTACTGGAGAAGGTCATGAGAGAATGGAGAAAGAAATGCCAACCAAACATCAAGATTGGTAGAAATATTAAACTAAACTGCCTGGCATTTGCAGACGATCTTGCACTACTGGCAAATGATGTGGAAGAGGCTAAAGTCCAAATTGAATAACTGGAAAACATTGCAGCAAAAGTGGGATTACAAATTTCATTTGAAAAGACAGAGATTATGCCAACCTTCGAGGTGGACACCCCTGTCCTTCAACTAAATGATAACAAACAAATTAAGGTTGTAAAAAAGTTCAAGTAACTTGGGGAAACTATAACTTGGAACCTAAAGAGAAAGCTGCAATAGAGTACAGAACAACAAAACTGAGACGAGCACAAATAGTCACATGGTCAACTTATAAGAAGAAATCTCTCTCGATGAACGCCAAATTCAAACATTATGGTTCAGTAGTTAAACCTGAAGCAACTTTTTATGCAAGTGAAACCCTGTTTAAGATGAATACCAAAGCAACAACAGATAAAATCCAAAAAATGGCTGCTGCCTAATGAAATAGTCTATCGGGAAAATGAATCAATTGTAGATACAATGCGAAAAAGGAGAATTGCCTTTTTCAGCCACATAGTAAGACACCAGACTACTGAAACAATTATTCAATTTCTTTTGGAAAAGTAAAACCAAGAACAACTGGTTCGTTGAGGTCCAGAATGATTTAGACGAGCTAAATATTACAATGAAACAAATTGCAGAGAGAAAAGAGAAGAGGATCCTGAGAAGTAGGGATACAAGATTGAAATTAAAAACAGTCAAACGAAAACAGTACACCATTACAAATGAAGAGAGGGCGGCCAGTCGGAGAGATTAAAGAAGCTCTGGAAGGAGAAGAGGAAGTTGAGAAGCCATTACAACTAAAATTGTAAAGACTGTAGTGTATGTGGATTGATTTAAGTGCTCCAATGTGGGCGTAAACTATGTAAATAAATAAAATTTAACCGGGCCACTCCAATCCGTATTTAATTTAAGGACACATTTCCATTTTAAAAAATCGCACCTACTTGAGACTTTGGACTGGATGGTTTTAATTTGAATTGTTCACACCGACGTCATATGATCCATATCCTTTGATGTGAGCAACACCCGCATTTGTAAATGCGGTTTATGAATGAAAAGTATGGAGCACGATTATAAGCTGCAGAAATACGGCAGTATCTTGTTATCCAGTAACAATATTTGCTATTGAGAGTAGTTTTAACGTATAAGTGACTTAAATATGTCTCAAAATATGGATAATGAACAGTTACTGTAAAGTTTTCAAGCATGTGGAGCCGCCATGTTATCAACAACACAGAACACCAGAACAACCAATTACAAGGCGACCTTTTGTCTCGCAGCGCTCGTACTGAGGTGGCAGTGAAGTACCCAGTGTTGTCCGCTTCGAATCTTATAAAGAAACTGGTCTACAGAGTTAGCCCTATCCTCATGCTAATTGTCAGTGTTGAAAACTCTAGATTAGGTATTTATCAACTGAAAAACATATTGATGATTCGATGTTCCTCAGTTTAGCGGAGGAACTTCCTTTCGTTTTTTACACTCGCCCTGCTGATTCCTTAGATGCTGCTCCTCCCCATGTGGTGGCTGATTTCCTGAATTCTTGGCTACATTGAGAAGGGCACAAAATGAATGTGGTTCGAGTTACAAATTAATTAAGAAGTCCGGTTGATTTCTGAATTCTTACACTACAGGTTTGGTAAGTTTCACGTACCAATGATAAAACCTCCATATGTAAAAATAAAAAGTCACTAAATTACACAACTATTTTCCGAAGATCATCATCATCATCATGCATAGTTTCCAGCCACTGGCCGGGTCTGTTTGGAATACAAGCCTCTCCAACGTCTTCTGTCTTTCCACCATCTCTCAGCCTCCACCCTTGTCCAGTCTTCTTCTCTCTTCCTCACGCTTTCTTCCACCCCCTTCAGCCACCTGTCTCTCGGTCTTCCTCACCGTCTCCTTCCTTCCCACTTCGTCTCGTGTATCCTCCTGGGTATCCTCTTCTCCTCCATTCGTTTTACATGTCCATACCATCTAAGTCTAGATTTCTCTATACCATCCTGTAATGGTTCCTCCTTCATTAATTCTCTGGTCCTCTCATTTCTTATTCTGTTGTAACCTAACATTTGTGGGTTACAGAGGCTCCTCCTTGTTTCTTCAGTTAGTTTTTTTTTTGTTATTTTGTTTTTATCTTGTTGCCAGCCATGGCCACCACAGAGAATCTTATGAATTGTGCCTTGAGATTCTTTGCTGGTGGGTAGCCAGTGGATGGACCCGGTGGCTTTGGAGATATTTGAAAGATTCCTTGACTTGGAGGTTGCCATGGTGATGGGCTGTTGTGCTGTGTATTTGAGGCAAGATGGAGGCCAGTTGGCACGGGGATGAAGCTACGATACGAGTAATTGACAACACGGGGTAATTCAGCGCCACCCCACTACGAGCGCTGCTAGGCAAAAGGTCGCCTCGTGATTGGTTGATTTGGCCTTGTTCTGTGTGTTCTGTGCATATTCTTTGGTTCTGTGTAACATGGCGGCTCCACATGCTTGAGACACGTTACGGTAACTGTTCATTATCAAGATTTTGAGAGATATGTAAGTCCCTTATACGTTCAAACTACTCGCAATGGCAAATATTGTTTCTGGGTAACATGATATCGTCGTATTTCTGCAGCTTATAATCGTGCTCTATACTTTTCATTCGTAAGCCGTATTTGTCAAATGCGGGAGTTGCTCACGCCAAAGAATATGCGTCATACGACATCACCGTGAACAGTTCAGAATTAAACCATCCAGTCCAAAGTCGATTTTTTAAAATGGAAATGTGTCCTTTAATAAAATACGGATTGGAGTCACCCAGTTAAATAAAATAAAAACTTAAAATGAAAACATATTTGGGAGCTAATATTTCCATACTGGTAGTTGGCTGCCACACCACTAGGCGTGCTGCAGTAGTTTCTTGTTTCCATGCTTTACCATGCGTCATTCACTTCTATTATTTGGTGTTCTGTGCCAGTTGGTGATTAAATAATTGTGTATGAAGGCTATTTTTTGTTTGTTTTGAAAACTGAAGGATTGAATTACTCTTAGTGTGGAGTGTTGTTTTTGTGGGATGCGAGGCAAGGTAATGGAAGCTTGCCCTTCTTAATAAATGGTGATTTTTTGTGAAAGCAGTGTCCTGATCTTTGTATGATTCATTTTAAAGCGAGCATATTGCCCCTATACCCTGAGGTGGCAAGTTTTATAAATATTATAATGGTGCCCAACGGTGTGGCATATTGCTGTTGGTCAACCCATAACCAACTGAAGGTTTAATTGTAATAATTACAATGGCGCCCAACGTTTGAGCAAGAATTTATGAATCACACAAAGACAGGAGTTAACTGTAGGCATATTTTTCAAAATTTAGATATTTAAATTAGGGATGGCTATGTTAAAGCCAGAATGCAATTCTGCTTTGTTGGTGGACAGTGTTGGTGGGCAGCAGGGCCAAAGGGGTTCTGATAGGCAATTTGTTATAGGTAGGGATAGGAAAAATTCGCGATCGCGAATTATTAAATGAAGTAATACACAGATGGTAATGTGTTTTTATAATCCTAAAAATGGCAAACAAAATGTTTTTTAAAGTCGCGAAATTTCGCAAATTTCGCATGAAGACGCGAATTTCGCGAATTATGCATGAATTTCGCATGAAACCGCGAATTTTAGCTTTTTTTTACAGTGCACTTCCGATAATTCGCGGCAATTAATGCACGAATTTCCGCGAAATATTGAAAACTGCGAATTATCTACAGTAATGTTTTTAAGCCTAGCAAAAAGAGAAAACTATTGGTTAAAAATATTGAAATGTATTTTATAAACACGCAAAAAAAAACAACTTTATAACATAGTATTGTAAGACACACTATGTGGATTTTACCGATATTAAAAACTAAGAAAAATGACTCATCACTTTTTGTTTCTTAGATGGTTCATTTTTTTTCTAATTTTAGATTGTACAATTCTGAAGAAAACAATATATGAGAACGAAAATTCATCTTGATTTTCTATATAAGAGATAAGTGTGACTATAGACACACTAGCTTGACTGTGGGAACTTGAGTGATTTCCTTTGCATCACTCCTGCATTCTATATGTACTGGATCCCAGTTTACCTCACCGACAGTCAAATTCCATACAATATCCTCATGTCTGAAACCATGATTGTCTTTATCGAAGTCTAACTACTGGATGTCACTTTCTTCTGCATCTTGCCATTCATCCAGGTTTTGCCCTAATGTCATCGTAGTGAGACCACCTTGCCCGTTTAAAATATCGTGGTCACAGAAGCTGACAAACTCGTGTTTTTGTGCGAGTGTAGTAGCGGTAATTTTCTCCCATGACATGACTGCATGGAGAGCATCCAACAAACACAGAAAGATTGGAAACTTAACGGTAGATAGCGGGCCTCACTTTCTGCATACAGCGATCTCTAACAATCTGGGAAGTCATCCTAGTTAGTCAACAGTACTTAGTTATTGAGGATTTAAGGACCGGAACAGCAAGGTCATCTGCCCCTTCATCCTAGTACCTACGCGACACATGGCGTCATATAGTCCGCCTTTCAGACATGAATATCTAGATGGCAAGTATCCAGATCAAAATGTGCCACTGTTTCCTGAACCAGTATTAACCAGGTGGTCTTCTTGGTTTCATTCTGTAGTGTGCAATTTATGAGTGAAGTAGTAGGGACTCTGGTCTTGATTTTCTCAACAATGTTTCGCCCGACGAAATACTTGAGATTCAAAGAATTTGGCACAGACATCACTGAACTCATCCCCTTATTAGAAGGCCACATCCAACTGTTCACCTTCCTGATGGACATCTACAGAGAATTCAGCTGTTTCTGGAAAGTACGGTACCTACATTAAGGAGCAGTTGGAGGGTTGTGGAAATGTGTTAAAAAGAGGGAAAATACATTCAGTTTTAGTAAATGCTGGGTCCCATGCTCTTGGAATATTAATCAGCTTGAGATCCGTTGACCCTGGGAACAGGATTTACAAATGTGTGCGTTTGATCCAGCAGAAATAGTGCCAATGAACATCAATGAGGACACTGCAAAGAAAATTAAGAAGTTGCCGTTCTGTGGAACACTGGAAGAAAGTGAGGTGTTAAGAGGATACAAAGAACTGCAAACTTTAATCAAGAAGCAGATGCATGACAGGACCAAGACAGACACTGTTGGAGTTTTGCAAGGAATGACATTTGTAATTCCAAAGTTCTCATAATCTTTGTTGAAAACCAAAGGAAGGAAGGAAGCTTGTAGTTTAACGTGACCGTCAATCTTGAGATCATGAGCCACGGGACCTCCTTTTTACGTGGAATCCGAACCACAGGACATGGCATTTCACTTCGAAAATCTCACATGCATTGACCGGGAATCGAACCCGGACCGCCTTGGTGAGAGGCATACAGCTAGACCGCTGAGCCACCACGCCCCTACTGTTGAAAACCATTTGGATCCCCTGTTCAAACGCTGTGAACTTTTGTTTTTCAGTTTACACTAGCACGTTAAGTGATATGCGTCACCGTTTGTCACAAGAGAGTTTGGATCTCTTCACTGAAGTATACTTTGAAGGATGACTGAAATGTGTTATGCATGTTATCCATGATATTTAAAAAATTCCGCCTAAAATTTATGATTTTGAAAGTACCGAAAAGTGCACTTGAAACCACCGAATTTGCCACTTTAAAATACCGCTTTCTTCACTCTGAAATCACCGAAAAATTCCAATCTCTAGTTATAGGGATGGGGGATAACAGTAGTATCATGGGAGATTTATTAGGGCAGGGGGGAGATGAATTAAATGTGGGTTTAGGACGTCAGAGCATGGGTTCTGTAGGTAGTAGTAGTTCGGAGGTGAAGGATGGCGATACTTCTGTGGCAGAGTGTGGTGATGATCCAGTTTCAATGAGAGCCATGTTGGAGAAGCTCCTGTTTTGTAGCAACAGTTCCGAAGGGATGGAGGAGAGGATAACTAGCCGGATGGATAGCATGGCAAGCCAGATGAATAGTATGGAGGAGAGGATGAATAGCATGGAGGAGAGGATGACCAGCCAGATGGATGGTATGGAGGTAAGAATGTCTGAAAAGATAGACAGTGTACAAGAGCAGGTGACTATCCTAGACAGCCATGTTACTCGCCAGATTAGTGAAGTCAGAGTAGAAATCACTAATCTGGAAATAAAGCTAGGCAGTCTTGATTGCTGCTCAGGAACAGAGGTTAGACTCTGAGTTAGACAAGTTAGATGCCAAGCAGGAGAAGTTGGCAGGGGAAATTTCTAGTCAGGCACTGGAGACTAGCCAGAAATTTTCCAGAGCAGATAGAAGTTGGAAGAGCAGGGAATGGAGATCATATGCATCGTGGAAGAGAAAGCTGATGTGGTTATGAAGGAAAGTAGCAGGAAGGTAGAACAGGTTAGGGATAAGCAGGCTACAGTTGAGCAGAAGCTAGTAGCAAATAGTGGTGAGTTTGCTTTATTAAGGAAGAAGGTTGATGAGAATATTAGTGAGGTCAGAGAGAGAGTGACTAGGATGGAGGAAGAAATTGAACGTGAAGTGAAGAAGTTGAAGGCAAATAAGGGTCATCCGATTCAATTTTCAAGACACTGTAGCCATAGTCAAGATTACGAGGTGCCTAAGTTCAATAGTAGGACGTTCAATCCTATGGAATTTGTGAAGTTAGTCGAAAAGAAGTTTACTAGGGGGTTAGATGAAGGAGACTTAGAGTGGGATTGGGTGGAGGAACTAATTTCAGCTGCATTTGTTGGGGAAGCTAGGTCTTGGTACCAAGTATTCAGGGAAGGGTTCAGCTGCTTACAGGATTTCAGGGAAAAGTTTATGGATAAGTTTTGGGATGATAATATTAAGGGGAGGGAAAGAGACAGGATTTTATTTGGCAAATTTCAAGGAAACGAGGGGGTCACTTTGACCGAGTATTTCTTGAACCATGTCCTTATAGGTCAAAATTTAGAGTTAGGCGGTAGTGAAGAGGATCTTGTCAGAAAATTAGTACGTCACTTCTCTGATGATATTAGGACTGCAGTGTGCATGCAGAATATAGTTACAATTAAGGGCATGGAAAAATTGCTTGGGAGGTTTGATGCTTTGAGGACAGGTAGGCAACGTCAGGGAAATGTGGGTAACCAAAGGGAAGGAAATTTCAATGGGAGAAATCAAAGGGAAGGAAATTATAATCAAGGTAGAGGAGACAGAGACGTCAGGCAGGAGGATTATGCCAGAGGATGAAATAGGAATGAGAATCAGGGGTACAGGGAGAACAATCAACCAGGGAACAGGCCACGTGAGGTAGAGCAGGGAAATAGGGGGCGTGGCAATGAAAGGCAAGTTGAGAGCAGCAATAGTTTAAACATCGAAGGGACTCACTAAATAGGGCAGGGGGAGAGTCCTTGCATAGCATTCCTGCTCACGCTATGGGGGTTAAATATAATTTGCATGTCGAGGAGGACTTATTAGACGAGGAATTAGCTGTAGGGAAAGAAGGAAGCGAACATATGTTTGTCCCTGTTGTTAAGCTAGAGATTTGGGGCCAGGAGGCCGAGGTGTGGCGAACCCATCGTACAAATAGCCTAAATATGATAGTGTGTGAGTCGAGGCCTCGGATGGAGGTCCTTGATTCCCGCCCCGACCCAGATCACTGGAACCGGGAAATGAAGAAGAAGCCGAGGTGTTATTAGATACTGGAAGCATGTGCAGCTGTGTGAGTAGAGAGTTCTACAATGAAGTGAAATTGAAGGAGATACACATGGAACAAAACCCAATTTCAAATCTGCACATTGTGTCAGCAGTAGGTACTAAGTCGCAGAGGATTAGGACTCAGGTTTGTGCACCCATTAGGATCAACGGGTGGAGTAAGAATCATGTGCTGTTAGTTGTGCCTAATTTAGTGCATAAAGTCATTTTAGGATCCGATTGGTTAGAGGAACAGAGCTGTAAGTTAGATTACAGCAAAGCACAAATGAAGTTCAGGTGGGGTGAGCAACAGGATTGGGTTAGGTTGAGTTATCAGGTTGATGGTAGCGACTCTGTTAGTGTCGCTGAGTGCATTCAGGTTATTGAGGAGGTTTTTCAGGAGAAAGAGTTAGGTGTCGGCATGGTGTCCAGTCTTTATCCTGTGTGTAATTTGGTTATGAGAGATGATCATGAAGTGGGTGATGTTGATCACTGTGTAGATGAGTTTGAGGCAGTTGTTAAAGATACCATGTTGGACGAGGGTCAGAAGACACAGTTGCTTGACGTTCCGAGGGAACACAGGGAGGTGCTCTCGGACAAACCTGGATGTACTCACGTGTACGAGCATAGTTTTGACATCACGGATAGGTCTAGCTTTAGTGGTCCTAGGTACCCGATAGCCCACTCTCACATGCAGGCAGTTGGTGAGGTGATCGATCAAATGCTTAATGATGGCATAATTGAGAATAGTAACAGCCAATACGTTAATCCTTTGGTGGTGGTAACCAAGAAGGATGGTTCCATCAGGTTGTGCTTGGATGCGAGACAGGCCAATAAGAGGATTGCACCAGACCATCAGCGTCCTGAATTCACTGAAGATCTAGTGCAAAGATTCAGGGGTAGAAAGTTTCTGTCAACTATTGATCTGAGTTCTTCGTTTTGGCAGATACCACTATGCAAGGAGGACAGGCCTTTCACTGCTTTTTGTTATAGAAATAGCTTTTATCAGTTTCGTAGGTTGCCTTTCGGTATGAGGACTTCGAGTCAGGGGTTAATTAAGGGGCTTAACATAGCACTTGGACCTGAAACAAGGGAATACACTACAGCCTACATTGACGATCTTGTGATTGCCTCTCACACATTCAGGGAACACTTGCAACATCTTACTACAGTTTTTGGGAAGCTCATTCATGCAGGTTTCACACTTAAACTTAAGTAATCCACTTTCTGCACGCAACAGATTACATTTCTAGGTCACACTATTTCACCACAAGGGGTTAGACCAGAACAATCGAGATTAGACACTATTGGGAACACAAAGACACCACGTAATGTTAAGTAGCTTAGGTCTTTTCTCGGGGTTTGTGGGTATTTTAGGAGATTTGTATTGAGGTATTCATATCTTACTGGGGCTTTCAGGGATTTGTTACAGAAAGGGACTAAATGGGTTTGGGGAAAGGAAATGGATGAGGCTTTCATCAAGTTAAAGGAAGGGTTTAGGAAGGCTGTTACTCTGAGTTATCCGAGTCCTGATAGGGAATACATTGTTATGACTGACGCCAGTGATGTGGGGATTGCTGGAGCGTTATGTCAGCATGATGATGATGATGATGGTCACCTTGGTATTGTGTCACTTGCTAGTAGAGGTCTGAATCCCGCGGAAAAGAGATACTCTACTAGTGAGAAAGAACTGCTAGCTATTGTATATGCGCTTGGGAAGTTCCGGACGTATGTACTTGGCTACCGGTTCAAAATCCATACTGACCATAATGCCCTGACATTCATTTTATCATGTAGGATCACCTCAAATAGGATTTCTAGATGGATATTGGCAATTCAGGAGCATTCTTTTGACATATTTCATGTAAAAGGCTCAGAGAATTTACTTGCTGATTTTGTCAGTCGCCATTCGGAAATCGCAGGTGATGGGGTGGGGGTAGATAGTGTAGGGGATATTCTGGTGTGTGCTGCCAAAACAAGTGATAGGTCAGATGAGGGTGCACGTGTGAGGAAGATACATGAGGAACAGAGAAAGGACAAGCAGCTTGGAAGTGTTATTGTACAGCTGGAGGCTGGTGGTGATGATGACATTGTGGTCGTGGGCACCAAGCAGTTCAAATGGGTGAACCGCATGGTGGCCATGAAGTGTCATGGGGATGTATGGTGTGTGTTCCTCGTGTGTTGGTGGAAGACATTACGTGGTACACTCACAAGGAGCTTGGGCACTTTGGTGCGGAAAAGGTTTTGGCCGCTCTGAAGAGACATTTCTATTGGAAAAACATGCAACGCATGGTGAGGAAGATTCTGGCTACGTGTGAGCTCTGCCAAAAATGTAAACACCCCACACGCTACTTGGAGGGACCTAGGCAGGCTGTGTTGGCACAGGAGCCGGGGGAACTGGTCTGTGTCGACCTCTATGACCCTCTGGTGAGCTCTAGGTTCGGGTTCCAGTATGTGTTGGTGGTGGTGGATGCATTTTTGAAGCATGTCAGGCTTTACCCTCTGAGGAAAGCTACCGCCAGAGTTTGTGTGAACTGCAATGTACTCAAGTACATACCGGAGTTTGGAAGGCCACTCCGGATATTCTCTGACCACGGGACCCAATTCACAGCAAAAATATGGAGTACTAAGCTTAGTGAAGTTGGCACCCAGTGTGTATATTCCTCTATTAGGTATCCGCTAGGGAACATGTGGGAGAGAATTATGCGGGAAATGGGTCGCATGTTCAGGACCTAGGCTATGTGAGTGACAGTCATAATTCATGGTTTTCAGTGCTTGGTGATATTGAGCGATGGATCAATGTCACCAAACATGATAGCACAGGACTCACTCCCATAGAAGCCCAGCTGGAAAGGAAGCCTACCAGAGAACTAGCTAGGATTTTGGGTTTATCGACAGGGGAAGCTGTTCCCAGAGATATAACAATTAAATTAGTTAGGGAAAATCTTATAGCTGCAGGTAAGAAACGTTTGAAACAGCAGGGAAGGGAGGGGGATAAATTAAAGGTAGGTGATCTGGTGTTGTTGCATGTGCCGCATTTGTCGTCAGCAGAGCAGAAGTGTATGCAGAAGTTTTTCCAACTCTATTCCGGTTGTTATTTGGTAGACCGTAGGATTGGTGCTTGTGCCTACAGGTTAAAAACCAACGATGACAAGGTCCTAGGTACATATAATATTGCTAATCTCAAGTTATATTTCACCTAGAGATCTTGATCATGGAAGGACACAGAGTTGAGATCACATGCATTGCAGAAGAGAAAGTTGAAACAGTAGAATCTGTGAGTGTGTCTGTAGAGGAAGAGAAGATCTATGAAGTACTTTATGCTAGGGGGCGTGAGAAAAATAATCATGAAGTGGTAAAGATAAGACGAGGTTGTAGAGGTATATATCGGACAGACCATAGCAGGCGAAGAAGTGATAGCAGTTGTGGGGGTAGACACTGAGGTCGCCGCCGACGTAACAGAAGAGGACGTCAAATGGAAGGAGAAGATCAAAGGGATAAAGAAAAGATGAGAAGAAAATAAGTGCTGAGCAAGATAATGCAGATGAAGAGAAAGAAGGGAAAGGAGAAGGAGGAGGGAATGAAGGCGGAAGGCAAGTGGCTGACACACAAGCAAGACAGACCGTGCGCGTGCTCAGGCCCTGCTACAGGTTTGCATGGCCCAAGGCATGGAACTGCCTGCGTCGGACGACCGCAAGCCTTCTTGACCCGGCACCAGAATACGGCCCAATAAGACTAAGCAGCAGCAAGCCACTGCCGACCGAGAAGAACAGAAGGTGGAGGTGGAGTTAGTAGACCAGGTCCCCCTGCCGTCAAAGGACAGCATGGAACACAGGAAGGAAAGAGAGAAGCAGAAGAAACTGGAACAGAAGAAAGAGGCAGCCAAGATTGATGCAGGAGAAGCATCTGCAGAAGAAGACTATGTGGAAGGAGAAAGACCAGAAGAAGAAGTAGAAGAAAGGGAAAGACTTGATGATGATGAAAACTATGTTTATGAAAACGGCACAGACAGGTCTGATGATGATTCTGCCGTTCTTTCTGACTATGATGTGTGATTTGTTTCTGTATGTATGTGTTTGCTTTTTTGTATTCCTTTTTAATTTATGTTTTTTGTTTGAGGGTTGAGAGTGAATTTCTAACCTTCAGTTGGAAAGTCTCTCTCAAGGGGGGTCTGTAACCTAACATTTGTGGGTTACAGAGGCTCCTCCTTGTTCCTTCACTTAGTTTTTTTGGTTATTTTGTTTTTATCTTGTTGCCAGCCATCGCCACATATTGGCAGGCCACCACAGAGAATCTTATGAGTTGTGCCTTGAAATTCTTTGCTGGTCGGTAGCCAGTGGATGGACCCGGTGGCTTTGGAGATATTTGAAAGATTCCTTGACTTGGAGGTTGCCATGGTGATGGGCTGTTGTGTTGTGGATTTGAGGCAAGATGGAGGCCAGTTGGTGATAAAATAATTGTGTATGAAGGCTATTTTGTTTTGTTTTGAAAACTGAATTACTCTTAGTGTGGAGTGTTGTTTTTGTGGGATGCCAGGCAAGGTAATGGAAGCTTGCCCTTCTTAATAAATGGTGGATTTTTGTGAAAGCAGTGTCCTGATCTTTGTATGATTCATTTTAAAGCGAGCATATTGCCCCTATACCCTGAGGTGGCAAGTTTTATAAATATTATAATGGTGCCCAACGGTGTGGCATGTTGCTGTTGGTCAACCCATAACCAACTGAAGGTTTAATTGTAATAATTACACTGTCCATCTTTGTAGCTCCAATACTGCTTCTCAAGACCCTCATCTCACTGGCCTGTATTTTGCTCTTCTCCCTTCCTTTCATAACCCAGGTCTCCGAGGCATACGTCAGGATAGGGACATAGTATGTCCGATATATGATCTTTTTGCTGTTCTGAGGGACATCCTTGCTCCATAACATGCTTCTCACACTCCTCCGGAATGCTTCTGCCTGTCTCCCCCGCTCATTTATTTCTCTATCGTTTCTTCCATTATCTTGTATCTGGGTTCCCAGATACTTGAAACTCTCCACTTTCTTCAGCTGTTCCCCACCAATTGTTATTCCCGTTGTGGTTCTTTCCTTCTTCCTTGTTGTGATCACCATCTCACTCTTATTTATGCTAAATTTCATGCCATATCCTTGTATTATTCCTTCCCACACGTCCAACTGTTCCTGTACCTCCTCCTCCTCGTTTCCCCAAATCATCTGCAAACACCATTGCTTTCATCTTTCCTTCCCCAATTACTTGTGCCACTCGGGTCATTATGTCATCCATCACAACAATGAAAAGTAACGGTGACAGTGCACTTCCTTGTTTTCTTGCACTGCGCTCTTTAAATAAGTCTAAGCAATCATTTAGTTAATAAAAAGCACTAGACTTACAACAACAAAAAATCACTTCTCATAATGCACTATTTGACTAAGGTATGGTATGTCACTAAGTCCAACATCCAACGAGTTCTTGTGCCTTCAAACACATCAATATTATTCTGTTAAACCGTGACGTGGTGTCTTCTAGCTTCAGCTTGTTCAACTTCTTGTCCATTGTCATCAACACAACAGTGCTAGAGCTGAAGTATTACAGTGGCAGTGCCCTAACTGATAAGCACTATCAAATTTCAAAAACGCAAACAATGAAAGGAAAGAAATCATAATAAATGTGCAGTATTTAAACTACTTTATTTTTATTGACACAATGTACAATTCCAAATTTGCATCAGTCAAGTTTGTTGGAATGAGTGGTGGTGTAGGCAGAAAAAGGTTTGATGGAATTCCCGACCTTACCACCGTTCGTCAGGTTGTAGAATTGCAGGTATGGCAGTTCTAAAAATAAACCCTCTATGGTGAAATTCCCTCTCAAATCCCTCAATTTGTCTGATATACATAACACTATACAGTACAGGATCTTTCATATAAAGTAAGAACGGCAAGTGGTAGTTTTGTTATTCGCTGCTGCGGGGTTTTGGCCGAGCTTGTGGCGCGCCATGGCCCACTGCTGTACTGTTGAAAGCGCGCGCATAGTACATAAGAGGGCTGTTTGTTTTTGTTTTGTTTTTTTCCCTCAAGTTCCGATGGGCTGTATAAAAAGAACAGATTGACATACCAAACTGATTTTACTACTAAATGTTTGCTGTTTTATTCGTGTGTCTCAACATAATCGCCAAAACGATTGAAACATTTGTCATATCGTTACACCAGCTTTCCAATGCCCTCGGCAAAATGTTCTGCCGCCACTGAGGTGGGTATGGGTATGTCTGGACAGTCTCCTGAAGTTTTTCCTCTTTGACGTGGCGTTACCGCCCAACCATATCTTCAATTCTCAAAAAAGGTGAAAATCATTCAGTGCTGGTTTGGACTAAATGGCAGATGGTCCAAAACTTCACACTTGAATTATTTGTAAAAGCTTATCGTAACTATGGTACAGTGTGGTCGTGAATGATTTTCACCTTTTTGAGAATTGAAGGTATGATTGGGCGGCAATGCCTAGCCGAAAAGGAAACACTTCAGGAGACTGTCCAGACATACCCATACCCATCTGAGTGGCGGCAGAATATTTTGCCGAGGGCATTGGAAAGCTGGTGTAACGATATCACAAATATTATCATTTAGACTTTCACGGCCCGTGTTACTATTCATAATGTTGAATTTTGGGCTTATGCCGTGTTTATTATATTAAAATTCGACGCGTTTAGAAAGGAACCATGCCTTTCTTCGTCAGAAATAATCTGGAATACGACAATGATTGCTAAGAGAAAGCAACAAAGAACATATAGAAGGTGCCCAAAGATGGACGCCATTATAGCCCCATGTTAGGGACAACGGAAAGCAGCAGTGAATTACTTTCTCAGGGTTCTGATAATAGGTAGCCAGGATTCACTGAGATTGTAGCCGGTGTCGCGGTTGAAATTATCTGGGTGTTTACGTATTTCAACCGCCTCCCTGATGATTCTGGGACGATATTGCTTTATACGGGCAAGAACATCCACTCCTTGGAACATGACATCATGGCCAGGTGTTAATGCATGATCGGCAACAGCTGATTTATCAGGTTGAATGAAATGTTCCTTAATGCGAGTTCATATTGTTCTCGACGTCTGCCCGATGTAAACCTTGCCACAAGTACAGGGAACTCTGTAGATACCCGGTTGTTGCAATTTAGGCAAACTGTCCTTAGTTGGTCGCAGGAGTTGCCTAATCTTAACAGAAGTTCCAAATACAGTCCGTATGTTGTACCGACGTAGGATTTTAGCAATACGATCCGTCGTGTTATGTATGTACGGTAGGTAAGCAGTTCCTCTTTCATCTCTTTTCTCAACTGATGTCCTATTATTATTTGTTGGTTTCAGAACCGTAATAATAGGACATCAGTTGAGAAAAGAGATGTAAGAGGAACTGCTTACCTACCGTACATACATAACACGACGGATCGTATTGCTAAAATCCTACGTTGGTACAACATACGGACTGTATTTGGAACTTCTGTTAAGATTAGGCAACTCCTGCGACCAACTAAGGACAGTTTGCCTAAATTGCAACAACCGGGTATCTACAGAGTTCCCTGTACTTGTGGCAAGGTTTACATCGGGCAGACGTCGAGAACAATATGCACTAGCATTAAGGAACATAATAGATGTATCAGGCTCATTCAACCTGATAAATCAGCTGTTGCCGATCATGCATTAACACCTGGCCATGATGTCATGTTCCAAGGAGTGGATGTTCTTGCCCGTATAAAGCAATATCGTCCCAGAATCATCAGGGAGGCGGTTGAAATACGTAAACACCCAGATAATTTCAACCGCGACACCGGCTACAATCTCAGTGAATCCTGGCTACCTATTATCAGAACCCTGAGAAAGTAATTCACTGCTGCTTTCCGTTGTCCCTAACATGGGGCTATAATGGCGTCCATCTTTGGGCACCTTCTATATGTTCTTTGTTGCTTTCTCTTAGCAATCATTGTCGTATTCCAGATTATTCCTGACGAAGAAAGGCATGGTTCCTTTCGAAACGCGTCGAATTTTAATATAATAAACACGGCATAAGCCCAAAATTCAACATTATGAATGATATCACAAATGTTTCAATCGTTTTGGCGATTATGTTGAGTCATAAGAATAAAACAAGCAAACATTTAGTAGTAAAATCAGTTTGGTATGTCAATCTGTTATTTTTATACAGTCCATGAAAAAAAAAAAAAAAAAAAACACCACACACACCAGCCCTCGTATGTACTATGCGCGCGCTTTCAAGAGTACAGCAGGGGGCCATGGCGCGCCACAAGCTCAACCAAGGCCACCGTAGCAGCGAATAACAAAACTGTCGCTTGCCGTTCTAATTTTATATGAAAGACCCTGTAATAGTACTGAGAGTTCATACTCTGGACAACTAGTAGTTGGTTATATTTAGGGACCCTGATTTATGGTAATATAAAAGGCTTCAAAGTGGTGAAATTAAATATCCAGAGCGGTGAAATAAAAAATAAGTGAGGTGTGAGTGCGCTTATTAACTAGGCTATGTGGAAGGTGTGCGGATTTGGTTAAATAATGAACACTAGGTAGAAACATTTGGAGGAATAAGAAACTTTTTTTTTCTTTCTTTCTCTTTTTAGAATTAAAACTGAAATGAATCATATTTTCTGTGTTTAACCTAACCTAACATTTACCTCAACAGGTAGTCTCCTTTTCTCACTAACTCGTGAAACTTACGTTGTCCCTAAAGTAGAAACAGAGCATTCTTCCCATCACTTCTGGACTTCAAACAACCAGGCTCGAGTAAGGACTTCGTTATCTCGAATCTTATGAAACATTTATAATTTTCTTATTTTCTGTCAAAGGACAGTGGAACTATTTCAATTAATTTTAAAAATAAATGTTTTTTATTTAATCTTCTTTTGTTAGAATTTAGCATATTAGGGTGCAAATAGGCTAACACATTCCACAAAATAACTTCATTTCGCGGCTTCAATGTCGAAGAAAATGGCATATTTGGGGTAAATATATCTTTGTGATAACATATATGTTTGCTGAAATATTTCGCGGGTATCGTTAAAACCAAAAATCCGGGACTCTGGTTATATTACAATGGAACTCTTGATTTAGCATGACAAATACTTAGAGTTACACACAGCTGATCAAGGTCTGGTATTTACATTTGTATTCCCCATCAATAAACAAAATTCAACACACACTTTATTTACATATCACTGGAAAACTACATTTCATTCTGGTTACTCCCTGAGCTCATCTTGACGGTCACCTGATGTTTCTGTTCAGCCTTTTCTTTGGTACCCAACATACCAGCATGGCTGGTTGGTTCCTCAGGTTAAGGGCTGTGACAACGCCGTCATGTAGCCCCGTGTACTTTGGGTGTGTGTAGAATCTGTCTGATAACCGGTGTTAATTGTGATGGCTGTATTAGTGTGTTATCTGTAATTCAGGTAAGGACTGCAGACGATCAATTTCAAGTATTTTATACTTATGCTACCAAATGCTGTCAACGATACCTAGCAGTGAACTTGGCTACTAGATGCCACCACAACCAGCCCCTGGCGATGAACGTTGGAACTTATAGAGTGTTATCAAATCTAACGTACAAATTTGGCTTCACACAAGTTTCGTTAGTGGAAGGTTATTTTTCATGCCATAAATCTATGACATGGGCCCGCCGGCTTTACTTCCCCTCCGAAGGAAGGCATACTGAGGGATTTTTAACGGTCTTAAAAAATTACGATGACTTCGGCCGGGTTTGAATCTGCGATCTTGGGCATAGAAGCTCAGCATGCTACCAACTATGCCACCGAAGATGCCTCAGCATGGCTGGACAAACAGTAGTTTAGTTCAAAGTTCAACCAAGGTACAGCTGGAGCAGCACCATTTGATACACCACAAAACCAGCTTTTGATGTATTCTGAAATGTTTGGACAACTTTGCAAGTCATGTATCGAATTGAAGGAAATATTTTATCATTTGCAAATCCCTTTACAATAATATTATAAAACATCAGAAGCATTTCAGAGAAGCCCTATAGCCAGGTCGAGGGTGGGCCTTAAAAATTCCTCGGTATGCCTTCCTTCGGAGGGGAAGTAAAGCTGGCGGGCCCATGTCATAGATTTATGGCATGTAAAAGAACCTTCCACTAACTACAGTACAATTGTGTGAAGCTAAATTTGTAGGTTAGATTTGATTAACGCTTTTAAGTTCCAACATTCATCACCAGGCACTGGATTGCGATGGCATCTAGTAATAGCAGAGTTCACAGCCAGGTGTCATGGATGGTAGCGAAAGTAGAAACTATTTGAAATTATAGTCTGCAGTCCTTACTTGAATTAAAAACAGATAAAACACACTAACACAGCCATCACAATTAACACCAGTTATCAGACAGATTCTACACACACCCAGAGTACATGGGGCTACATGACCGCATTGTCACAGCCCCTAAACTAAGGAAGCAACGAGTTCTAGGGTGAAATGGTTCAAACATATTTGGAGAAGACCAAAGAGGTCTGCGAGAGGATGTGGTAATGATGGACAAAAACGGAAATGAGGTACACAACAAAGAGGTACTCAAGACAGTGTGGAAAGAGTACTTTGAGGATTTGCTGAATCCAAATGGTCATAGGGAGGAAGACAATGTATTGGAAGATCGAGAAGATAACACAGGAATGGAAAAGGACCTGACTTGGAGATAACTGGAGATGGCTATAGACAAGATGAAAGGAGGAAGGGCACCAGGTGTGGATGAAGTGTGTGTTGAAATGGTGAAGGCAGCAGGGGAGGTTGGGAAACAGTGGCTGTACCGTGTGATGAGGATGATATGGAAGGAGAAAAAGACCCCAGAAGATTGGAAGAAAGGATTAATTGTCCCAATATTTAAGAAAGGAAGCAGAAAGGAGTGCAGAAATTACAGGGGAGTCACACTTATACCTCACTGTACCAAGATATATGAAAAGATATTAGAAAGTAGAATACGAGCCCAAGTGGAGAGAAAATTGAGAGAGGAGCAGTATGGATTCAGACCTGGGAGATCAGCAGTGGATCTCATATTTTCAGTGAGACAGCTCCAGGAACATCACTACGAATTTGGAGAGGATCTGCTGATGGCCTTCCTGGACATCGAAAAGGCCTATGATAGTGTGTGTAGGGAGAAAGTTTGGAAAGCAATGGAAAATATGGGAGTGGAAAAAGAGACTGTAGGCAGAGTGAAGGAGATGTATTGTGGAAGTGTGAGTTGTGTGAAAGTTGGAGGGGAAAGAACAGACTGGTTCAGACAAATGAGTGGCCTGAAACAGGGTAGTGCGCTGTCACCCCTTGTCTTGGCGGCTTCGGTGGCATAGTCGGTAGCATGCTGAACTGCTGTGCCCAAGATAGTGGGTTCAAACCCGGCCGAAGTTGTCGGATTTTTTAAGAGCGTTAAAAATCCTTCAGTATGCCTTCCTTCGGAGGGGAAGTAAAGCCGGCGGTCCCATGTCATAGATTTATGGCATGTAAAAGATCCTTTCACAGACTAAACTTGTGTAAAGCAAAATTTGTTAGGTTAGATTTCGTCAGAACGCTCTATGAAAGTTCCAACGTTCACCACTAGGTATCATTGATATCTGGTGGCGAAAGTTGGAACTACTTGAAATTGAACGGAACTTGTAGCTCACCCTTTAGGGTGTCCGCTGGAAGCAGGTACAGACTCAGGCGAGCCGAACATGTCCTCGGACACTCCCGGCACTAAAAGCCATACGATAAATAAATAATAAATAACCCCTTCTCTTTATTGTAGTTATGGATGAGGTAATGACACGGATAGCAGGAAAGATAGGAGAAGATAAGATGAAAGCAATGGTGTTTGCAGATGATCTCACGGTCTGGGGAAACAAGGAGGAAATTCAGGAGCAACTGATGGCTTGGGAAGAAACAGTGGGAGAGTACGGATGGAAGTTCAACATCAGTAAATGTGAGATCCTGTTAACGACCAGGAAAAAGGACAGACCAATGAGTGGGATAACACTTGGAGATGGACAGCTGAAGAAGGTGGAAAGTCTCAAGTACTTTGGGAAGTATAGTGGAGGAAAATGGGAGAAATGACAAAGAGATTACGGAACGTGGCAGACAGGCAGAAGAATTTCTGAGAAGCATTAGGAGCTTAGTGTGGAATAAAGATGTCCCACAAAAAAACAAGGAAGTGTTATACAGAAGCTACTATATCCCGATACTGACCTATGCTTCAGAAATGTGGACAATGAAGAAAAGAGACATAAGCAGAATACAGGCAGGTGAAATGAAGTTCCTGCAAAGTAGGATCGGAGTAACAAGAAGAGACAGGGTGAGGAATGAAAAGGTCAGGGAAATGGTGAAAGAGGAGCCCTTGCAAGGTAGGATTGAGACATCAAGACTGAGGTGGTATGGACACTTAAAGAGAATGGATGAGAAGAAGATTCCCAAGAGGATACATGAGATGCAGATGCAGAAGAAACGACCAAGGGGAATAAGGTTTTGAATATTCCCAAAGAGAATATGATGTAGTTTCCATTTGAGCGGATGAATTGTCAATAAATGATAAAAATGGTCCCGTTAGCTCAAACAATGCCAGCGTTTCGCCCCAGTGTGCCGTTGGGCTCGTCAGTTGGTACAGACACACCTACCAATACGCGTGGCTAGCACATGCTGAGAAGGCCATGCTAGAAACAAAATACAAGCAGTATTGACGTCACGAGCATGCCAACGGCACACTGGGGCGAAACGCTGGCATTGTTTGAGCTAACCGGACCATTTTTATCATTTATTGACAATTCATCCGCTCAAATGGAAACTACATCATATTCTCTTTGGGAATATTCAAAACCTTATTTGGATTGCCAAGGTGAGGCTTTTGTTTTAAAGAAAGGGAGTTTGACTCCCGTAGCACATTGGCATGCTCGTGACGTCAATACTGCTTGTATTTTGTGTCTTGCATGGCCTTCTCAGCATGTGCTAGCCACGCGTATTGGTAGGTGTGTCTGTACCAACTGACGAGCCCAACGGCACACTGGGGCGAAACGCTGGCATTGTTTGAGCTAACCGGACCATTTTTATCATTTATTGACAAGACCAAGAGATAGATGGCTGAAAGGAGTGGAGGAATGTGTCAAGAAGAGAGGCGAGGACTGCACCAGAGTGACAGCGGAGAGGTGGTGGAAAGAAAGAACTAAGTGGCGAGGCTTATGTTCCAAACAGACCCAGCCTGGGGCTGGAAACTGTACAAGATGATGATGATGATATTTGGGGAATGGAAAAATGAAAGCCGAAGTTGCAGGGAGACCATGGACCATCTTCTCATCTGCAAGCTGCTCTCTAGAGGACTTGATGCAAGCCACCAAAGAGGCCTGTGAACTGAGTCACATTCCATTTGAATTTTGTGTGGGTTTGTAGAGCCTATGAGGGTAGCCGCTATACCCTGTGTGCTTTTGGTACCAATTGCTGGATAGTGTGTATATTGTATGTTGTCTGACACGATTAAATAAATAAATCCTGGAATGGTTTTCTATGGCTTTCCACTTATTCTCCAGGCAAATGCCAGGATGATTCCTAACTTAAGGCCTTGATCACCTCCTTCCCAATCCTCATCTGAATTACAAATACAGTAGAACGTTGTTTATCCGGACTAATTGGGACAAAAAGTGTTCCGGATAACTTTTTTTTCTGGATAATCGAACATGCGTTTATTTCATAGGGAGAACCACCCAGCTTCTAATTTAGGTGCAACACTTTCTCACATAACAAAGGTCCAGAAATGGGATATCCCTTACTTCTTGTCTGAATAAACCCCAAGTTCCAATTATTCATCCGTAGCTGATTTCATGGTTTTTCTCTTCTAGACCCTTCTTCACTATCTTAACTTCGATACTTAATTCAGAACTTCACCTTTTCGGTTCTTCAAATCATAAACATTGTGTATTTTCCAACACTGTAAGTTTTCATTAAACACTGCACACACTCACATTTATCCAGTCCATTAATGATCTCCACCTTATTCTCAATCGATAAAACAATGCGATTTGGTTTTTCCTTTTTGCCACTCGTAGAAGTCATTTTTACAACGTAATACAGTACGGTACGCAGTTACATAGGCTACTGTAACACGTTGAAACATTATAGATCAAACAAACTCTAGGAGACAACAATTGAAAATGAGAGCGGACTCACTAATGTAGGCAGCGCGCGCTGCTCCGACTTTTTTTTTGCTCGTCCGGATAATTGACGTTCCTGTTGTTTGACGTCCGGATAAATGACGTTCTACTGTACACAACAACAAAGCAGGTAAATTTTTTCTCTCTGTAAATAAAAATAATATATATACAGTAGAGCGTCAAAAATCCGAACTAATTGGGACTGGGGGTGGGGGAGTTTGATTTCCGATTTGTTTGGATTTTCGAACATAACCTAGAAATTCCTAAAAAATGTTAAGATAAATAAAAATAAGTTAGTTCTATAATTTTTATTAATTTGGGATGAAGTCCGAAATACAGAGAACTGGAGCCCATCACTGATACTATTCGGAAGAAACGGATTTCTATTTTTGGTCACATCATGAGGACACCAGAAACCAGGTTATCTAGAAAAATTGTAATGAAACTTTGGAATATGAAACAACAAGTAGGATGGATTAAGGAAATTAGAGAAGATATGAAAGAATTAGAAATAACCTTGGATGACTTGCAAAACAAAACAAAAAAATTAAAGAAACTGAGATATAAAAATAAGATTTCAGGCTAAAATAGATAAACGTAATACAGTAAAAAGGGTATTTACAGATGAGGAACGCCTGAGAAGATCAGAGCGAATGAAGAGTTATTGGGCGACTCGGAAAGGAAACTTACTGAAGAAGAGGACCAAAAATGATTGACTGAAGTGGTCCAGTGAGGCCGTAAAAGCAGAAGAAGAAGAAATAAAAATAAACACTTTATGTACTGTACTTTGATTTATTTGTATCTTTAAATCCAGAAAAATAAACTTAACTGTACAAAATCACTAAAATATTTTATTTGAAAAACTTGCTAATATGGGGGGAGGGGAGTGGATGGTTCTAAACAAACACTCCCAAGGTCATTGTTCCGTCACAGCGCCTTGCAGAATACAGTTCGCATGTTTATTCCGATTATTGACTGTATACACCTAGAGTACCTGGGATTAATGACCAAGGTGTCCATGCCCTTCAAATGAAACAACTATTCATTGATCTAATCAATATCAATTCAATTTATCAGTTGGTATGAAACAATACACTTGGTTGGTTACTCAGTTTACGGGCTGCGACAACACATTCATGTAGCCCCGTGTACTTTGGGTGTGTGTAGAATCTGTCTGATAACCGGTGTTAATTGTGATGGCTGTAGTAGTGTGTGTATCTGTTTTTTAATTCAAGGAAGGACTGCAACTTTGAATTTATCAAATAGTTCCTACTTTTGCCGCCAAACGCCACCGTCAACATGTACTAGGCCTAGTTCAGAACTTAGCTACTAGACGCTACCGCAGTCAAACAATACACTAAGATGCGAGAGGCGGCTTCGGTGGCGTAGTCGGTAGCATGCTGAGCTTCTATGCCCAAGATAGCGGGTTCAAACCCGGCCGAAGCCGTCGGATTTTTTAAGAGCGTTAAAAATCCCTCAGTATGCCTTCCTTCGGAGGGGAAGTAAAGCCGGCGGTCCCATGTCATAGATTTATGGCATGTTAAAGAACCTTCCACTAATTGCACCTGTGTGAAGCTAAATTGGATAGGCTAAGTTCTGAACTTGGCCTAGTAGTCGTTGACGGTGGCGGCAAAAGTAGGAACTATTTGAAAAAAATCTAAGTTGCAGTACTTAAATTAAAAAACAGATAACACACAACCAAAGTACACGGGGCTACATGACCGCGTTGTCGCAGCCCCTAAACTTACGAACCAACCAACTAAGATGCTAGAAAGGTTCTTGTGATGCCATGAGCAGTGGAAATAAAAAAGACATAGCTCTCCTTATTCAAAACTTTGCCTCCCTGGCAGATCCAAGAGGACTGTTTGTGGCCTCAGCAGAGCCGTGCAGTAGTGTACCATACCAACCGATGAGCAAAATAGTTTGAGAACACTGGACAATTTTAGTTTGTTTCTTTGTAAACTTGACCACCTACTTGGATCTGCCAGGGAGGCAAAGTTTGTTAAGAGTTTGTGATTTTAAGCTTTTGTGATAAATGTGAAATTTGGCCAAACCTCATCACTAAGGCCTGGAAGTTCATGCAAATCATATTTATGCATATTTATGCACAATGCATCATATTTTTCTCCTTTGTGCTTATTTCTGCTTGAGAAGGGAGTATATTCTAATTTCCATTGTTTTGAAGGGCCTTTTGTTCTTTCGTGTTCTTTAAGTCGTATATTTCGATTCGTACTCCGAGAGTCTATCACAGAATAATACTGAAATTATTAAATAATTTAAAAATTTTAATACGTAGTACGTTTCAGTCCTTTTTGCAAGTTAATGTCAATTGGTTGGTTGGTTGGTTCTTAAGTTTAGGCGCTGCGACAACGCGGTCATGTAGCCCCGTGTACTTTGGGTGTGTGTAGAATCTGTCTGATAACCGGTGTTAATTGTGATGACTGTATTAGTGTGTGTATCTGTTTTTTAATTTTAAGTACTGCAACTTATAATTTTTCAAATAGTTCCTACTTTTGCCGCCAAGCGCCACCGTCAACGACTACTAGGTCTAATTCAGAACTTAGCTACTAGACGCCACCGCAGTCGGCGCTTGGCAACGAACGTAGAAACCTAAGAGCGTTGTTTACATTCTTAACCTATCCAATTTGGCTTCACACAGGTGCAATTAGTGGAAGGATCTTTAACATGCCATAAATCTATGACATGGGACCGCCGGCTTTACTTCCCCTCCGAAGGAAGGCATACTGAGGGATTTTTAACGCTCTTAAAAAATCCGACGGCTTCGGCCGGGTTTGAACCCGCTATCTTGGGCATAGAAGCTCAGCATGCTACCGACTACGCCACCGAAGCCGCCTTAATGTCAATTACTTTTACTGAGCATTCACTATGTAAATATGGTAAAATTATTTTCATTTTTAAACATTCAATGGGTATTAAAATTGTATGTCAGTTATGCTTAAAAATTAACATAATAATAATCACAGACACAATGCGAAAACGCAGAGTTTGCTTCTACGGTCATATACGACGGATGATCGACTCCCGATGGACGAAACGTATCTTCAGTATATTCGACTCCAAAACGTTAACGTCCAGAAAGATCTGAAAGAAATGGGGATACGAGCAGAAGATGCACAAGACCGAAATCTTTATAGAGCAGCCATCAAGACGTTTGGGACTTTCCGGGATGAAAAACGGACAGAAGAACGTCGTGCTAAACACAGTGAGCTCATGAAGACAATGTGGATCAAGCGAAAAATGAGCAAATGCCAGAATGTAAAATGAGGCTTATCGTGGTCCCTAGTTGGCCGATTAGCGAAATTGAATGAATTATTGACGGTCAACACTGCTTGAAGTTCCATAAAATAATATTTCCTACCATTTAGAACGGTTTCTTAGTTGAGATATTAAAAAAAAAAAAAGGTGTAGTTACATGTTCATATTTTCTTTCTTTCTTTATTTATTTATTTACATATGTTACGCCCGCATTAGAGCACTTAACCAAAACAAGTATATACATATCTCAAAAACAATATTAAAGATTCAGCTTCTTATTTTTCTTCTTTTCCCAAAACATTTTCATTCTAGTTGACCTTGCCGCTCTCTCTGCATCGCTTATAGTGTAAGTTTTGCGGGTCAAGGTTTTTAAGGGAAGTCGGATGTTCTTGTTTTTCAAGATATTCTTCTCATCTTTGTTAGCAATTTGGGACATTGTCAATATTTTCTTTATATTAAAAATAGAAACTTTAAAGATTACGGAGTGATCGGAACTGCCGTAGTTATTTCATAGTGCATATTTTTTGAAACGTGATGCATATTTGAGTGTAGTTCGGAGTCCAGCTGGAGTCTCCCCACCTTTTGAAATCACTGTGGGTGTTCATCAGGGTTCTGCTCTATCACCACTGTTATTCATCCTCTGCATTGATACAGCAACGGCAGACATACAGACCTCACATCCCTGGACCTTTCTCTATGCGGATGATGTGGTACTTGCCCAAAAAACCCGCCTTGAACTCCAGCGCAGGGTTCAAACGTGGAACGACAGACTGGCTGAAAATGGACTACACCTCAATACCCAGAAGACAGAATACCTGGAATGTGGCTCCCAAACTAGAGGTACCATCAGTATCAGCACATAAAATCTGCAGAAGACCATGCATTTTAAGTACTTGGGGTCCACTGTCACTTCAAATTGTGACGCCACTCCTGATACTCGGATGAGGGTAAGCGCAGCCTGGCTCAAGTGGAGACTAGTCACTGGAGTTCTCTGTGATAAAAAGATGCCTCTGCATTTAAAGGCAAAGGTATATAAGTCTGTGGTACGCCCAGCAGCCATCTATGGGACTGAATGTCGCCCTATGACCAAACGACATGAGCAAATTTTGAATACAATGGAAATGAAGATGCTCCAATGGTCGATGGGGCTGACCCGATTTGACCATGCAAGGAACACAGACGTCCGGCGAAGATTTGGTGTTGCACCAATTGTCGAGAAGGTGAGGGAGGCTCGTCTACGCTGGTACGGTCACGTCATGAGAAGACAGAACAACTCAGTTGCCAAAACAGCACTCCACATTAACCCAGGTGGAACAAGACCATGTGGAAGACCTGCAAAGCGGTGGACAGACAACACCAGGGCTGACATGCACGCTGTTGGTCTAACACCAGAAGATGTCAACGATCGAAAGAAGTGGAGGAGATATAGCAAAGTAGCAGACCCCGCAAGGGATTAATGCTAGGAAGAAGAAGAAGATGCATATTTGAGCAACTTACTCATCAGTCAGGGACAGATGACCTCGTAGTTCTGCCCCTTGAAACAACAATAACTACTAACTTACTCATCAGTCATCACATAACAGTCTCTATGTTCTATTAGTGCATTTTAGTGGGATTTCATTAACAATTAATGCAAAATAAACACCTTTCCAAGAACAGCCAATATTCTTAAAATATTTCTTTGTTAGTCAAAATAAGTTTTTTTGTGTGGACTGTGTTTGGAATTCATTAATGTACAGTAAGGGATTTCTTTCAAGATCTGAGACAAGAATGCCAAATTTTTACTGAACTAAATATTTGTATGTAGAATTATGAAATAAACTTGCTTTGCATGTTTTTAATTGATTTTTATAATATGTTGTAATTGTAATTTTGTATTAAACTATTTAAGGCTGGGTTAACAATAGTAACCATTAAAGGTTTTTAACCTTTTCACTCCCAAGTATCTTTCCTGTTTATGCATGCCCCATCCCAGGTTGGGTGAGTCCCTGAGGATAACGATGATGTGCTGATAATTGAGGGGCCTAACTACACTTATGTTGATATTTCCTGAATTCATGGTCGGATTTTGAAATGTGACATGTCATAGGACTCGGGGTGACGCCCCCTTTCCTATGGAAGACCTTTCTCCACCCTAAAATAAAAACTACCCTTACCCGGGGGTGAAATAGTGATTTTTTGTAAGCATGCACACTTGGGGCTTTTGTAAGAGGGCGGGCTTTTTATAGATGAGTTATTTAAAAGAATAATAATTAAAGAACCCAAAAGACTTTTGCCCAATTCAATACTTTACAAGAAAAATGAATCTATCATTGACACGATGCGAAAACGAAGGATCGCGTTTTTTGGACACTTATCCCGCTTGCCAAATACTAGACTCCTGAAACAACTTTTTGACTTCTTTTGGAACAGTAAAACAAAAATCACATGGTGTAAAGAAATACAAATGGATTTAGACGAATTGAAAATAACTCAACATCAAATTGAACATAGAGAGGAGAAACGGCTTCTGAATAACAAATACACTCGACTAACATTCAAAATTTCACAGCGTAAGAAATATGTTATATCAGCAGAAGAACGAGCTGCAAGATCTTCCAGAATGAAGAAGTATTGGGAAAGGAAAAAATTATCAAGAATTAAGAACTGAACTTATTATTTGAAATATTGGAAGACTTTGTATATAAGGTTTGATTTTGGTGCTCCAATGTGGGCGTAAACAGTGTAAATAAATAAAGAACCCAAAACTAATAGGTCATCTGCATTTTAGTATCTCGCTAACCAATAATCGGATTTAAACATGGGGTGTCGTAGGACTCTGAGTGAACCCTCTTATTCTATGGACGACTTATTTCTACCCCAAAATAAAAACTACCCTTACCTGGGGGTGAAATAGTGACTAAACTCTGGACCGGGAGAGAGCGGGGCATTTGAAATACGAATTAACTCGCGGTTGGGACAGCGGAAGACACTCTGATGTCCGAGTTAACTCGGGCTTGGGAGTGAAAAGGTTAACGGACAATTACCGAAATGTCGTGGTTCACCAAATTAACAATCCAGTCGCATCCCTAACGAGCTATTAAAACCAATTGCTGTGTCTACATACAATTAACGGCTGACGGTTGATTTATGTGGCTTTCCAATCCAAAATGGAGAGTGCATTAAACTTTCTTCTCAACAATGACGAGGTACTTGAAGACTTGCTAGATATTTGTTGACCACTAACTTATAAAGAACGGAGGAATTACTTTGATGAATGCGACGACACAGGTTGTGCCATCACGTAGTAATCGAGCTCTAGCTAACATACCATACGACTCACAAATATATATATATAAAAAAAAAAAACAATTAACCAATAAAAATTCATTATTTTCGTCTCAATGAAAGGGATACCTGTGGCAAAAAGCATTCTCTTATTTGAAGGAGGAATTTATAGAAACACTCTATTTTGGCACAAACTTACAATTTAGCATTTAATGTATTTATTATTTTAATTTGCATTTTATCGCTAATTCAAAATTGCTACTCTCCCATTAAAAGATTACGTCAATTGATGAGTTTTGGACAAATATGACTAATTCTAAAAACCACAATCTCTACTTACCAGAAATAAATAGATGGAATGATGAAGAAAATACAATCGAACCTACAGTCGACTCTCAATTATCCACTCGGCAGGTTAACTAGGGTGCCACATGTTACAGTAAGAGTTGCAGATTGGGTACTAAATGCTGATTCATACAAATACTATCTGTAAATAAGTTTGATGCGTCACACAAGTTTGTAATCTAAACATGGCATATACAACCTCTGACCGAAAAGTTCGGTGAATGGGTCTATATTACGAACGGATTGTTGGCTTACCTGAAACAGCAGTTACTGTCCTTCGAAGTAATCCCCCTGGATGGTTATGCACTTCTCAGAATGTCTGTACAAGTCCTGAAAACTCTTTAGGGATAGCCTTCAGTCAGGTCGTCGCATTACGTTGGATGTCCTAAAAGTTCGAAAACATCTGGCCCTTCAGGGCTTTTCGGTGAGCCTGGACCTGGACCCCGCCACTACATACTTCGATGCTTGACTTTGGGGTCGTACCTCAAGACACCAGGGTATCACCGATCTCAGCATTGCATCGTTACGGGAGGGGACCATTTTGAAGGACAGTAGGGTCACTGTCGTGCATTCTTCATCTATGATGATGGTATAGGACTATTCACAGAAATTTATTGTCACAGGTTGTATATTTGAACATAAGTATAAGTCATAAACATCGTACATTAACTAATAATAATATCGTATGGCCTCGGGTGCCAGGTGCAAGCTTTGTTCTTTGACACCCAGAGGGCAGCTTGCATGTCGAATTTCAATGTTCCTTGAAGCACTATGAAAGACAAGCAGGTTAGATATCTAAGCTCCTTGAACAATATAGCGTTTCTAGTAGAGAAATTAGGAACTTTGTGTTGGCGGAAACTCCTGAGATTAATTTTGCCATTATGAACACGGCCTACTTTATTCAAATGGGTTCTTTAACATGCCAACATTGTATGACATGGTGTCGTTATTTTTGCCGCCTTTCAAAAATCACTCACCATGGCCAGGAACGAACCTGCAAGCTTGGGGTTAGAAGACCGACACGTTGACCACTCACGTACTAAGCCTATAGTACAGCCATCATTACTTCCGACTTGACGTTTCAGTGCTAGGCTAGAGTTTCGTTTGATAAAACGCGACATCGCGAACGAAACTCAATTTGTTGTGATATAGCGATTTGAATGGCTGCCTGTGATTGGTTAGTTAAAGTGATTTCACTCCTGACCGCTAGATAACTCTAGGGTAACACTGAAACGCCAGTCGGAAGTAATGATGGCTTTACTAAAAGTGAGCACAATCTGAAGATGAGCGCTTGACGTTTGAAACATGTCATCCAATTAAGTAGGTTCCCCATTTTGTACATAAAAGTATGTTAGTTCGTAACAATATCTCGTTTCTTTCAGGTTAAGGTGAGTAAATACAGGGTCATTATCTATGTGCGGCCAGATAAACACGGCAAGCTAAGCCGGCTATGACTGCGCAGATTGCAGGCGCACATACACGGTTCAGTCGGTGGTCAGCGTGCTCTGCTGACTCATTAGAGCAATATTCTCCATTTTAGGTCCGTATTGAATATACCGGTATTCACTAATAAAACTATTAATAATCTCCACCTTTTCAATACAATGTTGTTGATAGTCTATTTATACAACTGGGCTCATGTTTCGTACAGTCATCTCTACTTCCTCAGCCCAAATATACATCAAGATATAAACAAGTATGATGCACACTATCAATCACATACAATGAAAAAAATAGACTATCAACAACATTGAGGTTATTAATAGTTTTATTACTGCTGACTCATATCGATAGTTCACACGTGTTTTGTCATTCATATGGATGTGTATCTGCAAAGCTTAGACGTTAGTGTTGCACGTTTAGTGAGTATTGTGATTGTTGGTCATGCCTAGACACCAATTCACATTGCGCGAACATGTGTATATCCATAATTCGTGTATGAAAAGCAGAAAAACTTGTTATGAAACGAGACGAAAATTTCAAATCAAATTTCCATGAAGACCTGTGTCTAATGCCAGTACAATTAGTAGGCTCGATAAACGATTCAAGGAAACAGGCTCCGTAAAAAATAAAAGAGTTGACAGACATTCTTTCATCAGAAGATGTAAGGTGTGTGTTACAAGAGAGGGGGGACAGTTTCAGCATCGCCTATGAGTAGGCTTGCCAGATTACAAGAATGGAAGAACGGAACACACGTTCCAAAACATCGTTTTATCATTTCAAATGATCTTGTCGACTTCATCGTTATGCTTGAGTCAAAAGTTGTGTGTTACGGTGACGTCATGCAGCCACGCGGGAAGCCTAAGTAAATGGTTAATGGAGTATGTTGAAAGAGTCCTGGGGCGTCGAGTGACCTGGGGCTTTGAGCGAAGCGAAAAGAATACAGGGTGACTCCTAAAGAGGTGTACAAGATGCCAGATAAGAATACAAGGTGACTCTTAAAGAGGTGTACAAGATGGCAGAGAAGAATACAGGGTGACTCTTAAAGAGGTGTACAAGATGGCAGAGAAGAATACAGGGTGACTCCTAAAGAGGTGTACAAGATGGCAGAGAAGAATACAGGGTGACTCCTAAAGAAGTGTACAAGATGGCAGAGAAGAATACAGGGTGACTCTTAAAGAGGTGTACAAGATGGCAGAGAAGAATACAGGGTGACTCCTAAAGAGGTGTACAAGATGGCAGAGAAGAATACAGGGTGACTCTTAAAGAGGTGTACAAGATGGCAGAGAAGAATACAGGGTGACTCCTAAAGAGGTGTACAAGATGGCAGAGAAGAATACAGGGTGACTCTTAAAGAGGTGTACAAGATGCCAGATAAGAATACAAGGTGACTCTTAAAGAGGTGTACAAGATGCCAGATAAGAATACAGGGTGACTCCTAAAGAGGTGTACGAGATGGCAGAGAAGAATACAGGGTGACTCTTAAAGAGGTGTACAAGATGGCAGAGAAGAATACAGGGTGACTCCTAAAGAGGTGTACAAGATGCCAGATAAGAATACAGGGTGACCCATAAAGAGGTGTACAAGATGCCAGATAAGAATACAGGGTGACCCATAAAGAGGTGTACAAGATGCCAGATAAGAATACAGGGTGACTCTTAAAGAGGTGTACAAGATGGCAGAGAAGAATACAGGGTGACTCCTAAAGAGGTGTACAAGATGCCAGATAAGAATACAGGGTGACCCATAAAGAGGTATACAAGATGCCAGATAAGAATACAGGGTGACCCATAAAGAGGTGTACAAGATGTCACACAAGAATACTGGGTGACTCATAAAGAGATATACAAGATGCCAGATAAGAATACAGGGTGACCCATAAAGAGGTGTACAAGATGTCACACAAGAATACTGGGTGACTCATAAAGAGAAATACAAGATGCCAGATAAGAATACAAGGTGACTCTTAAAGAGGTATACAAAATGGCAGATAAGAATACAGGGTGACTCTTAAAGAGGTGTACAAAATGGTAGAGAAGAATACAGGGTGACTCCTAAAGAGATATACAAGATGCCAGATAAGAATACAAGGTGACTCTTAAAGAGGTATACAAAATGGCAGATAAGAATACAGGGTGACTCCTAAATAGGTGTACCAGATGCCAGAAAAGAATACAAGGTGACTCTTAAAGAGGTGTACAAAATGGTAGAGAAGAATACAGGGTGACTCCTAAAGAGGTGCACAAGATGCCAGATAAGAATACAGGGTGACTCTTAAAGCGGTGTACAAGATGGCAGAGAAGAATACAGGGTGACTCCTAAAGAGATATACAAGATGCCAGATAAGAATACAGGGTGACTCTTAAAGCGGTGTACAAGATGGCAGAGAAGAATACAGGGTGACTCCTAAAGAGATATACAAAATGGCAGAGAATAATACAGGGTGACTCCTAAAGAGGTGCACAAGATGTCAGACAAGAATACAGGGTGACTCATAACGAGGTGTACAAGATGCCAGATAAGAATACAGGGTGACTCCTAAAGAGGTGTACAAGATGGCAGAGAAGAATACAGGGTGACTCCTAAAGAGGTGTACAAGATGGCAGAGAAGAATATAGGGTGACTCCTAAAGAGGTGTACAAGATGGCAGAGAAGAATATAGGGTGACTCCTAAAGAGGTGTACAAGATGTCACACAAGAATATAGGGTGACTCCTAAAGAGATATACAAGATGGCAGAGAAGAATACAGGGTGACTCCTAAAGAGGTACACAAGATGTCAGACAAGAATACAGGGTGACTCCTAACGAGGTGTACAAGATGTCACACAAGAATACAGGGTGACTTCTAAAGAGATATACAAGATGCCAGCTAAGAAAACAAGGTGCCTCCTAAAGAGGTGTGCAGGATGTCAGAGCAAAATACAGGGTGACACTTAACGAGGTGTACAGTATGTTAGATTCAATTCAAATACAGGGTGACCCTTAAAGAGGTTTGCAAGATATCAGATTCAAATAATGGGTGACCCTTAAAGAGTTGTAAAATATATCAGACTCAAATACAGGATGACCCTTAAAGTGGTGCCCGCGCGGGAAGCCTAAGTTAATGGGTAATGGAGTCTGTTGAATGAGCCCTCCTGAGCCTTTCTAACATGTGTAGCATTTGTAGCATGCGTCATTTGAAATGATATAACGTCTCGTCTTTCAGACTGACTGACTAATTTTTTTAAAAATCAAGGTTGTTAAATGTTGTAATAAATAATACACATATGTATTAAATAAGCATAACATAATCAAATACACACAATTAAAACTAGATATTGCTGACATATCATATAGGCCTATGACACCAGCAACTTATAAATGCTTTTCATTTGAACGACCCTTTGCAAGGATTTTTTATTTGTAAGTTAAGTACCTTCTGATAAAATTCACTACAATTTTCGTCATAATTGTAATATGTGAACAATTCTTGTTTTATCAAACTAATGGAGCTTCTGTTTCTATCATCTCTCCATTTGATATTCATGACAGAAAAAAACTCTCTCCGTAAAAGAATTGGAGGGGAAAATTCTGAGTATTAACTTCACAAGGACTAAGCTATTCCTTAATTTTGTTGCCCCCAATAAATCTATAAGATGTACCCATCTATCTGACACAGACATAGAAATCATTTTCTCTTTGAAACTTGCACCGGTATCACCAGCAAACAAGCTAGATATTACAATCAATTCTGAAGCGGGACATTTGAAAATTGGTGCGAAATTGAATATATTATCAAATTAACCAAAAAACGGAATATTTGGCGTTCCGTCTAAGATTGAAACGGAACGTGGAACAAAACAAGAAAAGACGGAATTTTCCGGGCAATACGGAACGTCTGGTAACCCTGCCTATGAGCACTGTAAGTACACATTATTGAACATGTTTGGTAAAAGTGTGAAAGTGCGCGCCACCACCGGCTGAACCGGGTACGCGCGCCCGCGATCTGCGCCAGTCACAGACGGCTTAGCTTGCCGTGTTTACTCGCACACATACATAATGACCCTGTACTATGTAATTGGGCACAATGTGTGTTGACCGAGTGATATCTACTCATGAGCCTCCTTACCATAGGTGGTGCCATTTTAAAAGAGCCGTTCCTTAACCCGATAAACTAAAAAAAAAAAAATGGCCCTAAGAACTAACACCAACAAAATTGACCCATTTGTCTTCGAGGATAAACCTATAGAGGATGTGGATAGCTTTACTTACCTGGGCAGTCGGGTGACTCAAGACGGAGGAGCGGAAAAAGATGTCTCCCAAGGTATCCGGTGTGGAAGAACAGCAAAATATCCATGAAGACCAAACTTCGTATCTTCCGGAGTAATGTCAGGTCTGATATATGGGCCTGAGACTTGGAAGGTAACTAAAGAAATCACCTCCAGGCTGCAGACCTTTGTCAACCGCTGCTTAAGAAAGATCGTAAACATCTACTGCCGGAAGTATCTCCAACCAAGAACTTTGGAGAAAGACGGGTGAAACTGAGATGGCCACACAAATAAAGCGACGGAAATGGATCGGACATACCGTGAGGAAAGCAAATGAAGCCATTGAGAGAGAAGCACAGGGTACGAGGAGGAGAGGGCGTGGTGCAGATCTGTCCACTTGGAGGCTATAGAGGAAGGGGAGACCCGGAGCGAGGTGAAAAGGTTGTCAGCAAACAGAACCAGATAGAGATGCTTCATTGATGCCCTATGTTCCACGAGGGACAACAGGAACTAAATCAAGTTCCTTAACCCCAAAACACCACAGATAATCAAGAGTCGACTGCACTGGCTGTGCTCCGAATTTAATAAATACAAAGTTATAAATACGATTGTTGATTTATATCATCAACCCTTGCAATCCAATTGAAGATGTAACTGCTAGAAGCAAGTAATTAGCTCTTTCCTTCAAAAGTAGAATAATATACAAAACTTACAAGATATACTCAATAATTTACTGCCCAATTTGGCTTATAAATAAATATTTGAGGGAAAGAGTGTATAATGACTGCAGAGATATCTTCAGATAGTAACAATATATACAGAGGCTGAATAGGATTATCTTCATTCTTTGAGCAGCAACTTGAGCTTCAGTTTTCTTGGCTTTACGACCGACGATGGTTTGCTGAAACAAAAAAAAATTAATTAACAATTTAAGCCCATGTTTCAAACACTGATGAGGCTAAAAGGATTTATTGATCCTCTCATTACAGTCATTCAGAAATGTTTCTAAAATATATATACAGTAGAACCCCTCTCGTCCGCCGCTCGAGTTAATCCGACCGTGCTCGAGCTAGCTCACATGCCAAAACAAACATGATAAAAAATACTTCTTAGTTCTCCAGTGAAAATCCACAGCCTGCTTCTAGTCGACCGACCGGGTCAGGGAATGGAATGAATAAAGCCCCCATCTAGCGGCGGGGATACGAACTGTGCCGGCTGCTGAAGCCTGTTGCTCTCCCCTAGGGCCACGATTAAATGAATGACAGATGAAATGAAGTGACAATAATTTCACATAATTAACCATGGTAACTACAACAGGGTAGCTCCTTGTCACCCTTACTGTTCATTGTTGTAATGGACGACATCTTGAAGAAACTTAAAGAAGAATTGCATGGAAATGACACCAAAGCCCTGGTATTCGCAGATGATGTTATGATTTGGGGTGAAAGTGCAGAAGAGGAGCAAAAAATCTAGAGATTTGGAACAAGTTGTTTTTAGGAATATGGGCTTAAAATTAATCAGAATAAGACTGTGGCTATGGCAAAAGGATCTGGGTGTACTAGTACAAGCATCTACCTGAACAACCATCAACTCCAAAATGTTGAGCAATTCAAATATCTTGGCAGCACTTTGAGTTTGGACAATAGCAGTAAATGTGAGAAAACCAACAGAACAAATAATGCAGCAATCTTCTACAACCAA
This sequence comes from Meconema thalassinum, assembly GCA_946902985.2. Lineage (NCBI taxonomy): Eukaryota > Metazoa > Arthropoda > Insecta > Orthoptera > Tettigoniidae > Meconema > Meconema thalassinum. The sequence continues at coordinate 45,942,035 of OX336399.1, read as the reverse complement.
CTCAGAATACTACTGTGGGATAACAAAGTACCTGTACGGTGTAAACATATATTATTTATAACATACTACATACCCATACTGACTTACGCACTTGAAACATGTACCCTTTCTAAAAGAGATAACAGTAGACTTCAGGCATCCGAAATGGAGTTTGTGCGTGCTATGCTTCAGAGGACAAGAAAGGATAAAGTAAGAAATTAAATAAATCGTGCAGAAGCAGGTATTAACACCACTGTAATGGAGACCTTACAGAGGTCTTGTCTGAGGAGGTATGGACATATCCAACGGATGAAAGATGAACAAAAGGCAAAGGCAGACTTCAATCTGAACATCAAAGGAAGAAGATGTGTTGGAAGACCTAAAAGGAAATGGATAGACCAGATTAAGGGTGACTTGGCAGACAAAGGGCTGGATTGGGAGAGCACTCTCGGTCACAAGGCTTAGATACTTGCGTTCTCGGCCACAAGGCTCAGATACTCGCATTCTCGGTCACAAGGCTCAGATACTCGCATATTCATGGATAGAAAGAAATGGAGAGGACTCGTTCACAGCACCCAGGTGACTGGAGCTGTTTAAGATGATGATGATACGAGCTAAGAGCTCAAGCAGCCTTTCACCTCCCTATAAAGGTTTCTACAAAGATGGTATATTGGCTTCCATGACCAAGGAATTAAAACCCTGCAATTTTTATTTTTGGAAGCCTTTATAAGGAGGTGAAAGGAGTTTCAATTTTTTGTTTTGAATCCTTGGGTGTGAATTAGCGAGATTTCATTTTCTGTAGTCTGTGTGGTTGCCAGCACCAAATTTCTTTTACCCTGGCCCCCATTTGTGCCATCTCGAGCTTGGCCTTCTTGAAGAATGCCTTCTCTCTCTCGACTTGGTGATTTTTCTTGTCTTAATATTATTTATTATTTATCTGCAAACTACAGCAAGACCCTACAGAGTTCACATAAAGTCTCGAGCAATAGCCGCTACCAAAGCCATATATGACATCAAAACAATCACGAAGCTCTCTTTGGGAACTGCTAAGACATTATTCGACACGAAAATAACGCCCATCGCCACATATGGACTTGAAATCATATGGGAGAATTTATCCCTGGCAGATTTGAGGACGCTGTCAAATCGTGCTTCCTGAAGGCTACCCTGGGGATATCGAAATATACAAAATCAAGATTAGCATATGAACTCGCCAGGGAGACCTTCTTCATTGAGGACCTCCGGATGAAGAGAGGGCTACCATCCTCAGACGCCTAGAAAAAAATAATGCAGGAAAGAATACAGAAAAAGGATGAAATCTGGTTCGAGTTTTACACCACGGAGGCCATGATGACTAGGACATGAATGAACACAAATCAAGACTTGCGACACTTTGTCAATTCGATGGCGGTACATCGGTATCACCATAAACTGTGTAATACCGAATACATTCATGACCCTGATGAATCCTGCGTATGTAAATTATGCGGGGTGCAATGTAGTAGATACCACGTAATTTCTTGTGCAAATCGGGGATCATCCATTGTGAAGTTTTGTGAATGACAGTTTGTTATCATCAATATGCACAATTTGTGCGATTTATCTTTAATAATTATTATTTATCTGGAATTTAGGTATAACATGCATGTGGAAAGATCTACAAACTTTGCACTCAAATTTCAACTCAATTTTAAAAAAACCATCATTATTTCAAGTAAACCATAAGTCCATTTCAGAGCAAGCAATAATCGAAATCCAGTCTCAGAACTCATAAAAGAAATTAAAGAAATAACTCCAAATAAATTTGTATGAAAAACTAGCAAGGCCACTGACCTTAGCATTCCGAGGAAGTGGCCAGTTGATTGGATCGAGTGTTTTTCGCGGGGTCGCCTCAGCGGTGGGCGTCTTGCAATCGTTTCCAGACGAACCCTAGGTGCAAAACAGTTGTAGCTTATTGTTTCGGCTAGGGTTGGGTGACAAGATGGAGATAATTTCAGCAGCTCTTTGTAACTTCAGAATGAAAATAAAGAATATTTTTCTTCTTTTTTAACTTACCTATATGGTGATATATTGTAGAGAGCACCAAATTTCTCCAGAGCAATTTCATTCTCCTTTATCCTGACCTCCATTTGTGCCATTTTGAGTCTGGCCTTCTTGAAGACAGCTTTCACTTTGAGGTTCTCTCCCGTAAGTTTCGACTTGTTCTCCGGGCTCGGTTTGGTGATGTTCTCGTCTTGTGAATCTAACTTTGGTTCCTTGGCACCTCTCTGGTGTTCGTCAAGCTCTTCCTCTTGCTGTATGTTTGCCGCTGTCGTCATATCGATGATATCTGTGAATTTAAATATTACCTTTGTGAAGATCCATACACAGCCAGGTGCAGGCGGAAGGAGAGGTCAAAAGGAGAAACAAAAACAAACCCCTAAACAGGTAAAGGACATGTTGTTAGCTCTAGTGTCTCGAGCTATTTTGACACTTCTGTAGTAGTTTCATTACCGATCTTATACCATCGTTATAGAGGAGGCTTAGTCATGGCAAGCGACTAGTTAGTTATTGGCGTTTTAAGGGGCGGAACAGCTAGGTCATCTGTCCCTCTAAACACGGATTAAATTATACAAATATAGAATAAATTAAAATATAGAGATAGGAACCTAAATATGAAATGGTCCAAAAATAATAAAACAAAACAAAAAAAATTAAATAAAACTAATAATTGAATCGGTCATTGTTAGAAGGCACTAATTCAATTCTTGTCGAAATTGAGATTTCCATGGATACGTATAGTATGAATGCCGACGGATCTAGCTATGTTAAAAGGAACTAAGTCTGCCCGTTTAGTATTTTGACCGTTTGACCGAAGTCCCACGTGCACACGAGTATGAATTTCAACATCCGCCGAGCCTAAGACTCGAAAATCAATCTCGGGGTCAAACTGAGTATAGCAAAAAAAAATTTTTCATCAAAAATCAGCCGGACGGATATCGAAATTCACACTCCATAAAGGAAGGAAGGCAGTGCAAATAATTTGTGAATAACACCAATTTCTTAAAATACCTCAGTTTAATTTAACAGTCTGCTGGTCCTATTTCTCCCCAGGGAGAAATTTAAAATTCCAGACCTGAAAAATAAAGACATCCTACACTCCCCCTTGGGTCCCTTATCTACATACAAATTTTAGAACGCATCAAATAAAGTATTTCCAGCCTCTAACCAAAAGTAAATTCACTATTTTCAAAATATTAACTTAATGTCTGAGAAACTCATTAGTCCATCTCAGCATCTGTTTCAATTAATTATTTAAACTGTACAATTATCACCAATTATCACTGATGTGCAGGAAAATATCAGTCCATCCTGATACCATGATTTTAATATTTACAAAAATATCACTTGAATCAAATTTTCCAGAATTGTTTCAACCTCTGCGGGGAAATTTCACACGTCTTAAACTCATTTCAGGGAAGTCACATTCCCAAAACGGTGTGAAATCAAAATCATACACCCCATGATGGCATTTATCAAATTTAAACTTTGACTGAACTTCCGACATTTTTCCACTGTCACCATAAATAAATTTTATTCACCAATTCACATATAATTTAAATCCTCTGATTTAATCGCTTCGATTTAACTTCTTTGATAATATTCATATAATTCAATTTATTTATGTTAATCCTTTCAATTTAATTCATTGTAAAAAAATATTATTTAGAATAATCCACACTGGTATTTTATGAAGATTAATGGATCCACAAATTCAACCAGCTATCAGCTTAAAATTTTTAATACGTCAACCAATCTCTAGACAAAATGCTTCTCATGCTGTCAATACGTTAAATAGGACACGGTAAGGCCTTCAGCAAAAACTAGGACGAGACATCAACTTATTCATATATAAACGACTACACCATGCGGGCGACTATACAACAGTCTAGGAATGTAGAATTTCACAGATGATCGGCCACTAACTTCCCATATGAGCGACTATATTGTCCTAATTTTTTAAATCATATTTGAGCATGGAGCAATTATTTGACCCTCAAAACTCAACTTTATAAACATCCATTATTAATTCATATTTTATTTTCACTTAACATTTGACCATTATAATCTTATTTTTATAATGACCCCTCAGCTACGCAGGCTGGGTTCAATGGCTTCTAAGCAACCAACACATGGGATCATGCTCTCCCTCACAAAATTTAAATATCTCGGCCTTTCGCATAGGTGTAATAAACTTTTAATGTCTGCCTCAACACACTCCTGTTAAACTGTCGCATAATTCCAATACATAGTTCCTCATTTTATACAAAATTCGTATATGAATGACCTTCCGCTCCCAATATCAAAGATCACGCTTTCGGCATGTCCCTCTATTCAAAATCAACTCCCATAGTATCAACTACGATCCATTATTCCTCCAATTATTAACCGCTATTTTTACCAGGAATTATTATTATTATTATTATGGCTTGACTATCAGTCATACAGCCTTCCGATATCATATCTCAACTTCATTTACAACGGAAAAAATATTTTACATTTATTTTAAATTCAAATATAAAAATTTATAAATTCACAGAAAATTTCGAACTATTATTCCCAAGGAATAATATTTAAATGTAATGTGGCTATCCACATTCCTCATTTATCAACATATTCAAAAGAGAAACTACTAACAAAGTCGAGAAAATATTATAAACAAATTAATTTAATTTTGAACAAATCCAAATATTATTTCAAAGTTCCCTAACATAAGGTTTAGGCGTGGAATGGTGTAAAATATCTTCCACACAATAGTCTACTGCTATATCGAAGCTTATCAGGTTGACATCCCAAACGCACTACATTTCCATCAAAGAGATCCATTCGAAATAAGTTGGCTGATAAATCTTCAAATGTACTATAACATCTTGAAATAAATATCCAGAAGCAGAAACCTACTTAGCAGACAGTATAGTCGAAATACACTAGCTACTTAATAATAAAGTTGGCTTACATCGTGAAGATCTTGTATGAAGAAGCCTTCTGACGCAGATTCCATGTAGGCCGGCTGGCACACGTTCTTTCCAGTGAACAGATGTTCCGAGTCCCACCTCGCCTATACTCCATTATTCCGGAAGATGTTCCCAAAAATCCCAAGACATCTCACCTCCAGTTCTTTTAATACTTCATGGTGACGGTCCGATCTACCATTTTCAAACCACTATGACGCATGTCTGGCAACATAATGTTATAAATATTCGAGACCCAAACTAACACTTGCAGCTTTGTGCCACAGAAAACTTCCTAACTCGACTGGTTCACTTCCCGTTCTAGAATATCTACACCGGGTCCGAAATCATTTTTCAACCATAACTGTTTTTTCGATCCTCGCGTACTGTATTTGCTTATAGCCTTGATGTTTGAATCGATACACTGATAATCTTAAGAGTGGTTTACGTAGCATGCTAGTACCATTTCTAGTTTCTAGGCTAGATTCCCTAGATGAGTAAGGAATTCCCCAAAACTTTGCACACACCAAAGCAATGGCTTGCCCATCTAGCCTATTTATGATATATGGATTTTAAGGCCCACATCATATACGTTGATTGCCTTCCAACTCTTTTTAGACTGGTATCTTCAAACACAAGATCTGCCAAGCACGTAGACCTTGAGTGCGCGGTGTTAGTAGTCATACAGTCCAGCCTCACCGCCTCACCTGTTGCGTGCAGCCTAACTTCCGTTAGCCACTCCGATGCAAAACATAAACCTTGCGCCTTGGATTCTTCATCTCCAATATCTTCTGATCCAAACGACGGATTCTCTTGATCTCTTCGGTACTTTTCCCAGTAATGAGTATTGCACGTTCCCCCGATGTTTTGGTGGTTCAACCTCTTCACATAGAAACTCATAAATATACCATATGAGATCTCTCATATCGAAGCTCTCTCCATCTAGTGTCCCACACTAATACAGAGTTGATACGCTTTCAGGATTTCAAATTTCCCTGACTTTTCCCGGTTTTCCAGACCAAAATTTAAGAAATTCCCTGACCGCAGAGTCGTTTATTTCCCTGACTTTTCCCGATTTTCCAGAGCAAAGTATAGAATATTCATTAACCACAGAGACGACATTTACCTCGCTGTTCCCTAGGGTTTCCTAACCTAGCAAAAGTGCATTTACCTTTAGGAAACTTCTTCTGTATGATCGATTAAGATTAAGTTAGAAAAACTGATTTTAGACTAATTATTTGTGCAAGGCTATTCTTAGACACGAGGAGAAATGTTGTAGTAGATGAAAATAATAGTGATAAAAAATATCCGAGCAATGTTTCATTATATAAACCGGACTTATATGTGGCTCTCTGTATAAATTAACGCGTTTGTTTAAAAGTATAAAAACAAATAACATAAAATAAATTAAAAGAAACAGTTCTTTACTGTAATAAATAAAGTTTGTTACGATAAGAACAGGAACACATTTTTACCATAAATGTTAATTTGCTAACATCAATTTAAAAAAAATAACTGTGCAGAAAGGAATCAATCACCAATTCTTACTTTCTAGTCAATCACAAAAAAAGTATCTAGAAACAGTCAACTGATACATTTTATTCCAACATTAGATATTTAATATCAAATGAGTTGTTTCAGTTAATATGCCGTCTTGTGTACAAGAAGTTATGATTACCAAGAAGTTGCTCTGATCTTGACCTTTTGGGGAGATTTCCTTTGTCCCCGCGGAAGCTCACGAAATATATGCGACGTTACGTGATCGTCACCGAATCCTGTCTTCGCAGTCAAGTACGGAGAAATATCGAGACGTTACACGATCGGCGCTGGTCTCAGTCGTTTGACGCAATTTGTAGTTTTCACGATCGAACACAGAGAAAAATCGCGATTTACAAAATCGGTGTCACTTTTAATTGTTCAACGAGATTTCTATTGTCCTTGAGGTCGGGTACGGAAAATATAGTATTATTACGCAATCGGCGCCGCTTGCTGTCCGTTATACAAGAATCCAGTTGTACTAGTCATCGAATGCGGAGAAATATCGCAATCGCTGCCGCTCTCGGTCGTTTTACGTGATTCACGTTGTCCTTGGTTGGACACTGAGAACGCGATATTATGCAATCGGCACCGCATCCGGCCGTTCAACGATTGTCTGCCTGTCTATCTGTCCTGGTAGAATGGCGGTGGCAAGCTCAAGGTTGGGCATGGTTAAAAAAAAAGGAAGCTTGTAGTTTAACGTGACCGTTAATCTCGTGATCATAAGCCACGGGACCTCCGTTTTACGTGGAATCCGAACCACAGGACATGGCATTTCACATTGAAAATCTCACATGCATTGACCGGGAATCGAAGCCGGTCCGCCTTGGTGAGAGGCATACAGCTTGACCGCTGCGCCACCACGCCCCAGGGGCATGGTTAAAATTCACGAGCAGTTATGGACATGTTCTATTGTCGGCACCGTGATTCCCGCTGTCCCTATGCTGTGGTTGGAAGTTCACGGTGGATCACGAGAAGAAATGAGTATCGCGATGCTACGTAGTCTGTTATTTTTAAGTGGGTTGATGCACTTCTCGTTCCCCGTACACTTTTAAGTATACGGTAATGGAAAAAGTGGCTAGTAGGGTTGGGTATGTTTCGTGATGGGTGCCCAACCACCTTCGACAAGATTCCCGCAGTCCTCGTGGACACAAGTTCGCGACCGGGCACGGGTTTTATGACTTGCGGAACGGGCGTCGATCTTGATCCGTTTGACGAGATTCCCGCAGGCAAATCGTTCGGTCAGCCGGCTGTCTTGAGGATGTGATTTTGGAGGATGAACGTTCGAAGTAGGTATCGGATATTACGAATTATTCAGAGAGGATTGCACGAATAATACGACAAGAGGCACACTTTCTTTCGAATACAAATTATACAAGTTTTCGAGATAACCGGTTAGATTATATATCCAATGGAACCAAAGTTCGAACAAAAAATAAGAGTTATAACGAAGTTTCGAATTAACCAAACTGGATGTCGCAAATTTAAGAGACGGAAAGATTTTTTAAAATATACCGTCGTCTATGTACTTCGGAGCATTTTTGAGATTTTCTTTCGAAACTGTATCATTTCCCAAGATCGCAACAATAAATTATAGCGCATTATTTCTGGACTTCAATTTGAGATATCCAAATTTATAGGTCAATATCAGAAATGAGAGGTTTCTGTTGAGTTTCGGAAGTTATCGTGAATAAACGTCTCGCAAAAGGTCAGGTTTCCGAATAATACGGTACAGAAAAACATTTCGCACAAAATTAAACTCTCGTCTTGATGCCGAAAATATACGTTGAACCGATGTAGACAGTACCACTGAAGGTATCCTCAGTATGCATTTCCTTGAGGTCGTGCACGGGGAAGCCTACGCAGTCGACGCCGCTTGCGTGAAACTCGCTTCATCACAATCTGTGAGCTTAGCGGCGCGGGTTTAAATGATTTAAAATGACCTCAGCGAATTTTCGTTACCTCCTACTATCCAGACATAAAAATTAGCTACTTTTCGTTACTTTCGTTACCCGTTTGTAAAATTAGCTACTTTTTCATTACTTTTCGTTACCGGTAGACACCTTGGTATACCAACCAAAAATTACTGTTTCTTTCTTTCTCTCTTTTTTTTTACAAAATTCCCTGACTATTCCCGGTTTTCCCTGACCGTAACAAAAATCCCTGACTTTTTCCGGTATTTCCGGTTTTCCCGGTCGCGTATCAACCTTGTAATACAGTCATCACAATTAACACCGGTTATGAGACAGATTCTACACACACCCAAAGTACACGGGGCTACATGACCGCATTGTCGCAGCCCCTAAACTTAAGAACCAACCAACCAAAATATAGTGATATGCTATACTGGGGTCTATAAATCTGTATATTTGTCATAAAAGTGAACTAACTAATTTTTAAAGATATGATTCATTGTTAAAGGGAACTGTCATACATTTCTTTTTCTATTTCCTCCTTTTTAAAAGGATAAATCCATTCAAATAGACCTCTCTAGAACGGTATTATTGCGGGAAATGATACTTACACGTGACAGCAACTATGCTTTACAATTAGGTGAGAGGAACAGTTTTTGTCAATTATCTCAATTCTTACAAAAATGACTTAGTGCCTTCTAACAATGACCGATTCAATTATAACAATAAACAAAAATTATGGCAAAAGTTAAGAATCAAAAAAGAACAAAGTCTTTGAGTCAATGTACACTAGAAAATTAGATTGCTGGCCCTAACCCACTCTCACTTATAAAGCGGATGACGCTATCAGCAGCCACCGCGTCATCGGCTAATACAAGTTTGAGTGTCATCTGCAAACCAAGGTTTCTTCGTAAGTCAGCAAGATCCACACACTCGGTCAAAATGTGGGCCACGGTGAATACGGAATCACAGGTAGAAAGTGGGAGGGTCTTCCCTTCTCATAAGGTACGAGTGGGTGGATCTTGTATGACCTACACAAAATGGCAGACTCTCCACGTGACCGGAAAGAACTCCGCCACACGCGAATAGTTCCCTTGATCGCTCTCAGTTTACTGGGCAGTGGGTCAGCTAGCCACTGACTCTCCCAAAATGCCAGTACTTGTCGGCGTAACTGAGAGCGAATATCTCTATCGGGTACCTCCATTGGCCGAGGTGGTAGTGATACCGCCTCGTTTGCAGTTTGATCCGCTAACTCATTTCCAACAATTCCCATGTGGCTTGGAAGCCACAGAAAGGTGATTTGAGTGTCAGCGCGGCACAATCCGGCTAGTAGGTCCTGGATTCGCGGCAGGTGACTTGTCTCCCGTATTTATTCCGCACTTGAGTCAAAAGGAAAATCACCACATGAGCTTTCAGAATCGCTAAAACAGCTTTTCCCAAACAAACCCTGTTTTCACATTGTAATCTGAAAGTGCAACCATGTTTACATACATAACTGGAATGTGAGTCATGGAATACACATTTATTACGTCCTCTTTGCTACAACCCTAGGCCTTCTTACACTTGCCTGACATACTAATGTGAGTTTACAGTTAGTAGATATTACAATCCTGTCCGGGAGATGGCAGAAGTTAGCTGGATAATGCGAGGGTTCGGTGGGTTCTAGGGATAGAATTGGTTAAGTCAGCATTAACATGGACAGTCAAGAATTAACTGTATTGTCATAGGAAGACACTCCCATAGTGCATATAATTCTTAATACTGCGGTAACGAGTCCAGAACTGTTCTCCTTACCTGCAGGAGGCAAGAAGAATTTTGAAGAATGCAGCTTTCTCAATGCAGATAAGTCTTGTTTCTTAAAGGCAACAATTAAATTCTCACAATCCAGTAGTTCCACAGTCCGAGCCATCTGGATTTCAGCAAGTGCCTGGACAGAAAGTCATATTAAAATACAGACAGTATAGACGTTTCTAAATCTCATATACACAGCAACAAATTTTCAAACACACTAATAAAGATGGTATATTGGCTTTCACGGCCGGTAAATTAAAACTCAGCAATTCTTCTAGATTTGTGCCGTGTCTTGTGTGGTGTTTCGCCTAGGACACCAAGCTGGCTCATCGGCGGGCTCTTTGTGTCCCCGCCTGGACCCCCACAGGAGTATCGAACTGCGCGATACCACCAAGAGCCCGCTGATGAGCCAGCTTGGTGTCCTAGGGGAAACCCCACACTAGACACGGCACAAAAATTTGGGGTCGTCTTATATTCCAACTTGCATCAGGACCAGAATACATCAGAAGAAAACCTAGAGGAAGAAACATCTCCAATACTACCCAGTGAAGTAAGAGCAGCCATTCGACAAACGAAAACCGAAAAATGCCCAGGTGAAGATGGAATTTACAATGAATTTCTAAAATGGGGTGAAGAAGACCTAATCTCAATCACAACATTATTTAATACAATACTCACATCAGAAGGCATACCAATGGAGTGGAAACAAAGCATTATCATACTTCTACACAAAAAGGGAGCCAAGGACGACATAAACAACTACAGACCGATCAACCTAATTGTAAACCTCTACAAGCTATTTATGAAGATCCTAACCAATAGAATGACAAAGGCACTGGACGAACAGCAACCTATAGAGCAAGCAGGATTCAGAAAGAGTTTCAGTACATCAGACCACTTGCAAACAATAAATCAACTCATGGAGAAAGTTCAGGAATTTAATCTAGAGGTGTATATAGCATTTGTGGATTACAACAAAGCATTTGACTGCGTAGAACAGGAAAGCGTCTTAGAAGCACTGGAAAAACAAGGCATCCCAAACAAATTCGTTAGACTCCTAGGCAAACTCTACGACGGTAACCAAGCCAGAATAAAGACAGAAAGAGAAGGATGTAACATCATGATAGAAAGGGGAGTAAAACAGGGAGACCCCCTCTCACCAAAATTATTCACCTGTTTGCTGGAAAATCAGTTTAGAAAACTAGACTGGGAAGAAAAATATGGCATCAGAATCGATGGGACAAGACTAACACATTTACGGTTCGCAGACGACATTGTTTTGGTGGCTGAATCAGCGAAAGAGCTGGAACAACTGATAAAAGAATTAGACAAAACAAGTAAAGAAGTGGGCCTTACAATGAACCCGAAGAAAACGAAGCTAATGACCAATGCGTTAGAAGCCCCAATTAATGTGAATGGAGAAACACTGGAATATGTTGAAGAATATGTATATCTCGGTCAGAACATGTCATTTTCAGGTCGTTCAGAGAAAGAGGTCAAACGAAGAATAGGACAAGCATGGAAGAGCGTTTGGTCCCTAAAGTTTATACTGGCGGACAAGACCCAAAAACTCACTTTAAAGGCTGAAGTTCTGGAAAAATGCGTTATACCGGTGTTACTACATGGTTGCCAAACTTGGGCATTAACATCGAAACAAAGACAAATGATCCAGAGATGTCAACGGAAAATGGAAAAGAAGATACTTCATGTCTCATTGAGAGATAGAATACGGAACGAAGATTTAAGAAGGAGAACCGGCATGAAAGACGCTATGACATCAGCAGACCAGCTCAAATGGAGATGGGGTGGACATGTAGCGAGATTAGATCCTAACCGATGGACGTACAAAATGACGATGTGGGACCCAAAAACAGGAAGACGAAACGTTGGGAGACAAAGAATCAGATGGGCAGACTGGTTGGTAAAATGGGGAGGAAAACAATGGACAAGAACAGCGAAGATCAGGCAGGAGTGGAAAGACCTAGGGAGACTCGCATGCAGTGACCAATAAAACAATGCATCAACTAGAAAGACGCAGTGACCAATAAAACAATGCATCAACTAGAAAGACACCGTTCAGTGGACATGCAGCAAAGCGGTACATATCTCTGGTGTGCAATAAAGGCTTCTCACAGAGCGGTGACCTCAAGAAGCACAGCGTTGTTCATACTGGAGTGAAGGAATACACTTGTAGCACATGTGAGAAGTCATTTGCACGGCGGACAGAGCTAATGGAACATTTTGTCGTTCACTCAAGGAAGAGACCGCATTGTCTGTTTGTTGCGCCCAAAGCGATTCAGCTCGCGCTCTTAATTTGAGGAAACATCGTGTTCACTAGGGAAGAAATAACCTTGGTTGGTTCTTAAGTTAAGGGGCTGCGACAACGCGGTCATGTAGCCCCGTGTACTTTGGGTGTGTGTAGAATCTGTCTGATTACCGGTGTTAATTGTGATGACTGTATTAGTGTGTGTTATCTGTTTTAGGTAGATTTCTTTAGAAAGCTAACTATTGCAATGGGTACCACGTTTCGACATCCGGAAAATTTTGACATATCTTCGCGTTTCACATCCCCTAGACCCCAAAACCACCGTCAGTTCAAAAGTTTATGTATAATTTATGTATATATGTATCTATATATATATATATATATATATATCACTTTCTTGTGGACATGATAAATACCGCAATTTTGCACCAATCACTTTGAAATTTTTACATAATATGTATCCCTATAAAATCTCGGTCGAGTTCGTTAATGGGCACAATCGGTCGACGGGGCTGAAAATGGGGGGCTTTTTTTTCGAAAAAGTGAAATATCGCTATAACTCTCTTAATATATGAAATATCGAATCCATTCAAAGTTCATACTATGTGTCGGATAAGGCTCAAAAATTTATGTTTGAAAAGATTTTTTGATAGCACCAACCATTGACCAAAGGGGTGGGAAAAAGTGGGTTTTTCGGGAAACATTAATCATATCTCTCTTAATAGGCACAATATCAAAACCGTACAAAATGGACAATATTCTCCTATTAATTACCTAAAACTTTTGTCTGAAAGAATTTTTGATATGACCCACCATTAAGCCAAGGGATGAGAAAAATGATTTCGGAATTATAAGAAAATGCCAAGAGCCATCAGAGGTTGCCATGACAACACTACTAAATTGATGAGGGATGAGCCATCAGACATTCCCATGACAACGCACTTGCACGAGATCACATTCACCTTTCTATCTGACAGAGTGTGGAGCGGCTTCGGTGACTTAACTGGTAGCATGCTGAACTTCTATGCCCAAGGTCGCGGGTTCAAAGCCGGCCGAAGTCGTCGGATTTTCTAAGAGCGCTAAAAATCCCTCAGTATGATTTCCTTTGGAGGGGAAGTTCCAATGTTCGTTGAGAGTTGCTGGTTGCGGTGGCATCTAGTAGCCTAGTTCACAGCTAGGTGTCATTGACGGTAGTATTTGTTAGCAACATTAGGAACTACTGCTTGAAATTGGCCGTCTGCAGTCCTTACCTCAATTACAGTCTAATACAGCCATCACAATTCACACCGTTTATCAGACAGATTCTACACTCACCCTAAGTACACGGAGTTACATGACCGCATTTTCTCAGCCCCTAAACTGAAAAACCAACCAAAATCTCAGCGGGAGATAAAATTTTGTGTGAACAAGTAACAGACCGTTAGATAGTTACACATCAGTGTCGAAACCTTGCATAAGGACAGTGTGACCACAAGTATAAACATGGACCCCAAATGACAAGAATGTTACTGTCCCCTTAAGACAATAAAATGTTTAATATGTGCATAAAATGACGAAAAACAAAGTTAATTAAGCTCCGATTATAAAATACTTTCTCGCAATAATTGAGGTCTGATCCTTCTACGAAAACCTGCATATTCTGCCTATTTTCGCCTATCCCCAGGCTTGCCCGGTGAAATCTACCTCCGCCTTCCGGCGTGCCGAGAGGACTTTTTTAATTTAAGTACTGCAACTTAGAATTTTTCAAATAGTTCCTACATTTGCCGCCAAGCGCCACCGTCAACGACTACTAGGCCAAATTCAGAACTTAGCTACTAGACGCCACCGCAGTCGGCTCTTGGCAACGAACGTAGAAACCTAAGAGCGTTGTTTACATTCTTAACCTATCCAATTTAGCTTCACACAGGTGCAATTAGTGGAAGGTTCTTTAACATGCCATAAATCTATGACATGGGACCGCCGGCTTTACTTCCCCTCCGAAGGAAGGCATACTGAGGGATTTTTAACGCTCTTAAAAAATCCGACGGCTTCGGCCGGGTTTGAACCCGCTATCTTGGGCATAGAAGCTCAGCATGCTACCGACTACGAGAAATAACCTTACTGCATCACCTGTTCAAGGAATTCAAAATGTTCGACTATCTTGCGAAACACTTGTTAATTCGTTCCGGGACCACATGTGCACAACATAGTGAATGATTTGTGGGATGTTAAAGAACGTGTACAGGTATCTGCATCCAAACTAGATGTTAAAACTCCACCGGTAAAAGACCTTCTATTTGAAACGGTTCAATATACGTAGATTTACTGAATAGTGAAGACTTGGCAGTTTCTGTCATTGTTCAAGTGCTTAGACAGGGTAAGCTTTGTGCTTAGTGGCAATGGGAAGCTCACAGATATTGGTTGATGGCTATTATGATTTTCGTAATAATAATGGATATTTGAGGCCTTGATATCGCCAGACTCAGAAATGAAGATTGTTGTAGCGAATGTTATACCAGCGTAATATAATTTACTTCATCTTTAATCAGCTGCACATCTATATAGAAGGCCCAATCAGAAAGAATAACCCCGAATGCTCCTCAGGACTTGCTCACCTGTTGAGTTAAAACTGAGCAATTCCCTGCAAAGCAGGAGGCCATAGCCCTTATGGGATTTGTAAGGCTATATTATTCTTATTCTTATTATTATTATATTCAGGGTATAACAAATTTTTGATCAAGGTTTTTAAAAATTATTATTATTATTATTATTATTCGCAAAGTAGTATGTGGAGGCGGCATCTTGTAACTCGCAACGAATTAATGATAAATTGATACGAATTATGCGTTAATGAAGATTAAAATATGGTTATGTTTAATTACCATGCATTTACGATGAGCGTACATTTTGAGGATAGGATTTACGCATACACGTCATTTTAATCAGATAAATTATACAATCTTTACAAGAACAAAACCCGTCAGTTTTATGAGCAGTAATTGAGTGATCAACGTTTCTTAATTTAATAACGTCAGCACTCTTTCTAAGTTGATCCCGGACATCTGAAGGTCGTGTCGTAATTTAAATACTAAACACACCCTGATTTGCTGAAGCCGGTACACGCGTATCATACGTCTTGTGAGAAATGTTATGGGACACCAGAAACGTAACGAATTCTTGTCTTCTGTGTCGTGAAATTGTAGATCTAAGATACAGGTTATGGCAAGTTCATTAATAGAAAATTACGATCGTTCGTCATCTCAAATAGAGATTTTAATTCTTCCTTCCGCAGTTGATACACAGAAAATCACTGAACTTTGTTACAGTGGGTTGACATTCGTGACTGCCTGCCGCGTTTCCGCTATTCGCTTGTTTTCGTGTTGTTTCGTTGCATGCTGGTCTTCAGGCTGAATTTGCGTCTACTGGCATTCGCTTGCATAGGCCATAACTCGCACTTTTCCTTCCGAAAATAAGTGTGAAAATCTTCTGTGCGAGATATATGCGGGGATTTGTGAGGGAAAGACCTTATTCTGGAGAAAACGTAAATTTGCAAGATTGAAGCAAGACGACTGGAATTGTCAACCGCCGTCGCTGCTGCCAATCTCCGAGCTACTCTCCATCCAATGCATTTGCGATTCTAGTCTTCAAGAAGCTATCCCATACCCCTATGTCCAATCATGGAAGAGTTCAACTGATGGCCTTCTATATTTTGTCTTCTGTCGTCAGCTCATCGTAACTAACAATACCAGATACGTGTTCTAACCTAACAATTTCTTATTTAGCGTCGCCACGTTTGAAAACACCTTGCGTGTTTGGTTATTGGTTTCTAGCGCGTCTTTATGTTGATGCAAGTAGCGAATATCAAATTCATTCACAATGAATTCTCGACCGGCGTCGTCTGCGTATTCGATCACTTTGAGTTTAAACCCAGCCGTATAACTTCCGCGTTTTTACGTAACTAAAAGATCGATTTTCACAAGAAAACAATTACACTTAACTGAGAAACAAAAGTGGAACGTGAAGACAATACTGGTAGGTCTACTTATCGACAATGCAACAGATGGACAACAAACACCGTGAAAGAAAGGAAAGCACCGCCGCAAATACGAACAATACCATCGCGGGCAAGACGTGTTTTGAAATTACTACGATCATCTTTATGACGACGTTAGAAATTAACGCGAGATACGATGCAAACTTCAAGTTGATAGTGATTTGTTATGCTGAAATAACATCAAATGTTAAAGCAGGACAGATACGGAGTGAGCGAGTGCAATGTGCATAGATGGCAGCAAACTAAGGCGCATACAACAAGAAAATCTTTTCGTGGACATAGGAACGGACGCTTCCCTGACTTGGACAAAGACATTATAGAGTAACTTATGTCTTGGAAAAGGGGACAGAGGGATTTCCGATAACACGAGACGTTATAAAAATGAAAGCACAACCTTAAGGGCATATATTGCAAGTTATGAGTTAGCGACTATTACTTGGAAAAAATCTGTTAGAGGCAGTTGATAACTCGGCCTCGTCTTATATTCGGGGTCGTCTTACATTCGGGTATATACGGTATATATCACAATGTTCATAGTGATGGGGGACAAATGGTAAGGTTACATTGTTAGTAACTTATTTAAGGTGACACAGACTATATATCACAATGTTCATAGTGATGGGGAACAAATGGTAAGGTCACATTGTTAGTAACATATTTAAGGTAACACGGACTATATAATCACCATGTTTGTAGTGATGGGGACAAATGGTAAAGTTACATTGTTAGTAACTTATTTAAGGTGACACAGACTATATATCACAATGTTCATAGTGATGGGGGACAAATGGTAAGGTCACATTGTTAGTAACTTATTTAAGGTGATATGAACTATAAAGTAAGGTAACTGACTATTTAGGTTAATGTGTTACTTGAAAGCTGACTGGGTGTTGTCAAAAGTGTGTTTTACAAGCATTGTTGTCAAGGCAATTTTGCCAGGACTATCAAATATTTTTGTTAAAAACGGGAATATTAAAATGGAGTTTTACTGTGTATAATTTCCAATGCAAAACAATCCAATGTTTTTCTGTACAACCATTGCATTCTCTTCTAATTACACATTTTGGCATGCAAATGTTCCTTTATGCACCTACCTCTATTATATGTGCCCTTTTAATGTCGTCTCCAAACAGTTCATTCTGGCACAACAACCTGCAACACAATCATTCCAGTTATTCAGAAATGTCATTTTCAGTGCACAATAAATTACAGCCTTAAGTCTATTAATTTTTTTATTCCAGGCACTGTCTAAAAAATGTAGATCTAAGTAAATCCAACACACAGACAGAAATGAAATATTTTGATTCTTAAGGTCGTACGTTTAAATACGAAGGGGTAGTCTCTTAAAAAATAGGGAAAGTGCGAAGGCAAGATTTTCAATATAACATTGGCTCGGAAATACTTGTAGAAGAAGATTCTTGCAAATATTTTGGCGTTCACATAAGGAATGATATGAAATTGAGTAGTCATATAGGATGTGTGGTTCCTAAAGCTTACTAATCCCTGCACTTTGTAATGAGAGTATTAAAAGGAAGTAGTACCTCTGCTAAGGAATTAGGATATTTGTCACTTGTAAGACCTATTCTGGAATATGCCTCGGGGGTTTGGGATCCATATCAAGTAGGGCTCATCAATGAGTTGGGAATGGTACAAAGAAAGGCCGCTAGATTTGTGCTCAGTGACTTTAATCCCAGGAGCAGTGTGAGCCATATGTTAATGAAACTTCGGTGGAAATCATTTGAGGCTAGGAGGATGAAATCTAGACTCTGCGCTATTTACAACACGTATACAAATCAACCAACATGGGGTGAGGTTAGCAAACGTATGGGAAAGCCTACTTACATGAGTAGGAGTGATCATCCTTTCAAAGTTAAGGCCCAGCCACAGCGAACATCATCATCATCATCATCTTGTACAGTTTCCAGCCCCAGCGAACAATTTATGGTAAATATTCTTTCGTAAACCGTGCCATTGATAACTGGAACTCTCTACCTGCCGCAGTCTTAGAGCCTTTTCCCAAACATATAGGTGTGTTTAAGAAAAGACTGACTATTTGTGTAAATACTCCAGTTTAATTGTTAGTGAATGGTTATGTACAGTTATTTATTTGTTATGTATATCTAATTTGCCACCTGGGGACACACCCCCAATTGCAAATAAATGAATGAATGAATGAATGAAAAGGAAATGGCCGAAAATATATCAGCATATCATCATCATCATCATCATCATTTCCCCTTATCCAGCTTTCTGCCGGGTCGGGGTATTTATGGCACTTCTCCACTTTCCTCCCACAATTCTTCTTCCACGATCTTGTCCCAGTCCAGATTTCTTTTTCTTAAGCTGTTCTTTACTGAATCAATCCACCTTGTTCTAGGTCTTCCCCTTGCTCTCTTACCCTTGAACTTTGCCTCCAGCATCCGTCTTGGTATTCTGTTTTCCTCCATCCTCTTTACATGTCCAAACCACCTTAGTTTATTCTTCTCAATTCTCTCATTTAGTTTTCCCATCCCAACTTCCTTCCTAACATCTTCATTTCTCACTCTGTCTTTCCTTGTCTTTCCTATCATACTTCTTAGGAATTTCATTTCACTGGCTTGGATTCTACTCTCTTGCCTGCTTGTCAGCATATCACTATCCAGAAATAACCCTGACTGACTGTTGCATAGATGGAAACTGTTTGGCAGGTCTTCAAATCCCTCACTGAGCCACAATTATCTGCCCGTTGCAAATCGAGTAATTTGATAAGTTGATGCCGTGAAGATAATGTGCCAAAACGTAATCTTCTTTCTTCGGGGAAATAATTATCATAGAAAACACCGATTCCAATCAAGACTATGAAGATAAAATTCCGTCAAAAAAATACTGCTGTTTTTACTAGCGTAAGAGTGTTCCTCACATGATCACAATTCTTGGGTGTGGCTAATAATTTACTGCCACATAATGAAATATCTTTTGCACATGTCATAATACTGACCAGTTCCAAATAATATTCTTCCGTTACTGATATTTTCATTGTAATGCTTTATGGTAAACAATATTCCTGGTTTGATTACCTGGCACGTAAACAAACAAAGTCGATAATTTTCCAACACGGGAACAGGCAACATACATGCGAGAAACATGGGTTTTCAACATTAATGCCGCAAACACTCAATGACTGCCCCTGGGATTTATTTATGGTTATAGCGAAAGCAAGCCGCACTGGAAACAGCAGTCATGGTATCAAAACGTCTCCTCCTTTGTACTTTCCCTTTAGAATGGTTGCTTCGATCATGTTGTTCATTAATATTTTCACCGAAAACTGTGTGCCGTTACCAAGACGTGGTTGGTTGATATTTTGTAACATTATGACCACCGATCTGACCTTAACCCTCTTAGTGCCAGGTGAAAAGGTAAAGGTGAAGTCTAAATGTGCCAGGCTGTTTTAATGGAAAATGTAGGCTTTCAGAAAAAAATATGTATATCCCCTGTTTTAAAAGATACGAAAGCGAAATTTAGTCAGGGAGTGCAAAACATAGCTATCTAAATTCAGGGAAATTTTCAGATCATTATGAAACTTATTTCTTTCTTTATTAATTAATTAATTAAAATAATTTCTTCTGTAAAATAAAAATTAGAAAGTTTGATTATTCCTATTACCACACACTTATAAATGGAGTAAAAATGAACACTGGAGAGCACACATACATAACAAAAGAACCAGGAAATGCAGTCTTTTAGTTTAAAAAAATATCATCAGGGGTGTCAAAAATCCGAATTTCCAAAATCTAGCATGTTCATAAAATACCGTACACCAACAATGGCATTGTTGATATAAATAAAATAAAAATAATTACAGAGAAAATAAATAAACAGAAGGGCACCATGTAGTTTCATCTTTCACATTTGTGGTTGCGTAGCCTGTGGAGGATTGTCCTGGTCAACATTTCTTTCTTCCCAGTCACTATTACTATCAACATCATTACCATCACTATCACTTGTTTGGTTATGTACGATCGCATTCAGCGCAGGTAATTCATTGTCCGAAGCGGAATCGGCACTTGATTGGTCACACACAAGATCGCAATCACTGTCCACGAAGTCCAAGAGTTCACCACTTGACTCATCATCAATCATTAATTCTTTAATTTCTTCCTCTCTCAAACAATCCTTCCTTCCCTTGGATGCCATGCTTTTACGAGTCGCGCGTAAACAAGTCAAGGAACTTCAAATATCGCTCGAGTATATCGATAGACAGAAAACAAAAGATGTTTTCCAGTAAATGGTAGCTAGAACTCTCTTTAATGGTCACGTCAAGATTAGATGCCATTTTCGGCCTATAAGCCCCTCTAAGAATACAAAAACGAAGCGTCTCTCAGAGCGACGCTGGCAAGTTTCGTTCATTTTAAGAGGATCGCTCACAGCGACTCTGGCGCTAAGAGGGTTAAATTGAAGATTGTGAGGCGGAAATCCTGTCAAATCCAGTGAGTTCAAAATTTCGGGTGGATAGTTGACGATATCATCTTGGTTGGTAGCGAAATCAACTGATTTGTATGTGCACAAATCACCGGCAATTTCATTTTGAATTTTGAAATTTAATTCATTTACATTTATGATTTTGTCAGTCAAAATAGCTTGTTCGATCGACCAAATATGATCTCTGTAATTTTCAGCAACGTTTGGGAACACCTTTTGAATGAGTTCGTTTTTTGAATCAATTAACTGACGAAATTTGTCAGGAAATGTAAAGCAGCCAGTCAAAACGTCTGAAGGGAATTTGCCATTTCCAATGTCAATGAGATGTTTTGAAAATATTTCTCCAGATGAATCATTTTGCAACTCGACACGCATATTCTTGCTTATATATAGTATCGCCTGTTTCCAAAAAATGGAGGACTTTAAACATGCATTGAGTTCATCAGCTGGCGTTGACCGTCGAATCACTGGCAATGTTTGACGAAAATCTCCTGCTAACAAAATCATCACACCATCAAATCGGTTTTGATTGTTCCGCAGATCTTGCATGGTTCGGTCTAATGCCCCCAAAGACTTTTCATGTGCCATCGTGCATTCATCCCACACTATCAATTTACATTGCTGCAAAACCTTTGCCAATGCAGAGTTCTTTGAAAAGTTGCAGGTCAGAGTATCGTTGCTTTGCATATTCAACGGCAATTTTAACGCTGAATGAGCTGTTCGACCGCCTTCCAACAATGTAGCTGCAATGCCTGATGAAACAAGTGCAAGTGCAATTTTATTGTGTGAGCGAATGTTTGCTAAAAAAGTTTTTCCTGTACCTCCGGAAGCGTCCAAGAAGTAAATCCCTCCAGAACCATCATTACAACTTTCGTAAGAGTATCAAATACATACTTTTGTTGTTGGTTCAACAGCGGAAGATTTCTTTAAACTGAATCTCTTAAAGCATGCAGATTGTACCTTTTTTTCGCTATGCAACTCTTGATTAAAAGCATTGTGCATCGGGCGATTGGGTGCGGCCATACCTAATGAAGATAATACTTTGACATAATCAAGCACATGTTCTCGATTGATATCAGATATACGGTAGATAAAATGGGTTGTTTTGCCCTCCCAGGAGAGCTGGCCGCCATCACAACTACAGTGATTGATATCAACGCCTCGTTGTACATTCCTTCACTGATTTGTAAATGTGGTTTTCCTGTTGTAATGTGCATATCGTCACACATATCTTTGTATTAGACTCTGCCCGTGGCAGTATATATTGGCAAACTGTTTTCCTGCCGCCATACCAGTAACAATAGCACCGCATTGGTAGGCATTGAGAAGTGGGATTTTTATGTTTTCAGGGATATTTTTCCAATTTTTCTCTTCACTAAAACCTTCTTTGGACTTTAACCAATATTTGAAAAAGACAAATTAGGCGAATTGGTCCAGCCGTTCTAGAGTTTTGTGCATAGCAACACATTTAGCGATTCATTTTTAGCCTATTTACATTTTATGAAAAAATAGGCTTATGAGATCACCTTTTGTGCATGTGTGTGTGCGCATGTGTGTGTGTTCCCCCCTAATAAATTCTAAACGGCTGGAGCGACTTCAATGAAACTCGGTAACATCATAGCAACATTCTGGCCGACCTCGACCATGCCCTTCAAATTTTATTGTCTCTCACCAATCCAACATGGCAGCTGTGCAAAATATTTCACCAGCATTCAGTATCTCCGAAACTATTACCGATATCACCCTGAAATTTCGTACGGTGATAAAAGGAACTACTAGAAGTTCACATATGAAACTTTCAAAAACCTGGTAACTACAAAACCAACATGGCGGCCATGCCAAGTTGAGACTTTTAAATAGACTTTTCTCGCGATTTAACCATCCAAACATAATGAAACTTGGTACAGCAAATGTTTATACACATTGTAATGCACTGGCGTCTAATTTAGTTCAATTGTTTACATAACCTCAAAATGGCGGCTGTGCGAAGTATTTCACTGGCATTCAATATCTCCGAAACTATTTATATCAAGCTGAAATTTTGCACTGTGATAAAGGGCACTGCTACAAGGATATCTATGTACTTTTAAAAAGCCTGTAAGGTACAAAACGAACATGGCGGCCAAGCGAAGTTGAAACATTTTAATAGACTTTTCATGTTATTTAACCATCTGGGCGCACTGAAATGTGGTACAGTAAATGAGTATACATATTGTAATACACTGGCGTCTAATTTAGTTAATTGTTTACATAACCTCAAGATGGCGGCTGTGCGATATTTTTCTTGTGACGTAATCATAAGATTGAAGTGAAAGTTTGAATAATTAATCCACTCAATAATTTTCCTTTAATGGTACATAACTCTATGGCCTATACATATAACAATCCAAAGTGGTGAGCATCCGAAATATTTTGACAGTTCTCAATATCTACGAATCTTTTACAGCAATCAAACTGATTTTTTTAAATATTCATAGAGGCTATGAACATCAGTTCACCTATATGACTTTCAGTAACCTGGTGAGCACAAACCCAACATGGCGGCGACACGAAGTATAAATATTTAAATGGACGTTTCTCGCGATTTAACCATCTGAGTGCAGTGAAACTTTGCACGTTAATGCTTATACAAATGTTAATCCACTGGCATCTAATTTATTTCAATTGTTTTCATAACCGCAAGATGGCAACTGTGCGAAATTTTAAAATCTCGTATTTACTTCTTGTGTGCTAATTATGCGATTGAAGTCTGAATACCACACGTACACAATAATCTTCATGTAACAGTACATAAATATAAATCCAACCTGGCAACCATCTGAAATATTTGGACGGTTCTCAATATTTACGAATCTATCACAACAATCAAACTGAAATTTTGTGACAGATCTACTGATGGCCTTCCTGGACATTGAGAAAGCATATGACAGTGTATGCAGAAACAAAGTATGGAAGTCCCTGGAGGATAGAGGAGTAGAGAAATGGACTATAAAGAGGATAAAGGAGATGTTCAAGGGAAGCGTGAGCTGTGTGAAAGTGGGAGGAGAGAGATAAGACTGGTTGGAACAGAGAAACGGCCTGAAACAAGGAAGTGCACTGTCACCGTTACATTGTGGTGATGGATGACATAATGACCCGAGTGGCACAAGTAATTGGGGAAGGAAAGATGAAAGCAATGGTGTTTGCAGATGATTTGATGATTTGGGGAAACAAGGAGGAGAAGGTACAGGAACAGTTGGACGTGTGGGAAGGAATAATACAAGGATATGGGATGAAATTTAGCATAAATAAGAGTGAGATGGTGATCACAACAAGGAAGAAGGAAAGAACCACCGGGAATAACAATTGGTGGGGAACAGCTGAAGAAAGTGGAGAGTTTCAAGTATCTGGGAAGCCTGATACAAGATAATGGAAGAAACGATAGAGAAATAAATGAGCGGGGGAGGCAGGCAGAAGCATTTCGGAGGAGTGTGAGAAGCATGTTATGGAGCAAGGATATCCCTCAGAACAGCAAAAACATCACATATCGGACGTACTATGTCCCTATCCTGATGTATGCCTCGGAGACCTGGGTTATGAAAGTAAGGGAGAAGAGCAAAATACAGGCCAGTGAGATGAGGTTCTTGAGAAGCAGTATTGGAGCTACAAAGATGGACAGAATAAGAAATGAGAGGACCAGAGAATTAATGAAGGAGGAACCATTACAGGATGGTATAGAGAAATCTAGACTTAGATGGTATGGACATGTAAAACGAATGGAGGAGAAGAGGATACCCAGGAGGATACACGAGACGAAGTGGGAAGGAAAGAGACCGAGTGGAAGACCGAGAGACAGGTGGCTGAAGGGGGTGGAAGAAAGCGTGAAGAAGAGAGGAGAAGACTGGACAAGGGTGGAGGCTGAGAGATGGTGGGAAGACAGAAGACGTTGGAGAGGCTTGTGTTCCAAACAGACCCGGCCAGTGGCTGGAAACTGTGCAAGATGATGATGATGATGATAGTGGCAATTAACATGAGTAGGATATATGAAAATAGGCTGTATAGTTCTTCACGGAACTACTTGTTATTATATACAGTAGATAGACGATTATTTAGACATACCTTAACAGTGCAGTCCAAGCAATTTTCATTTCGCATTTATTTTCTTTGTGAAAAAATTGCGTAATTGTGATACATTTTTTTAAGATCCAGATCTCAAGACTGAAGTGGTTTGGTCACATGAAAAGGATGCCACCAAACAGAACTGCACAGAAGGAATTTGAGAGAAAAGTAGAAGGAAGACGACCCGTGGGAAGGTCACGAAAGAAGTAGATAGTTACAGTCAAGAACGATGTACTGCAGAGAGGTCATGATTGGGACAAGTCGGTGGAGGAGGAGTGGTACAAGGACAGGATGAAATGGAGGGGGCTCATATACCACACCCGGGCAACTGGACTTGGTTCAGGATGATGATGATGATGATGATGATGACAGTAGTTTCTTACTTGGTGTAATAATTCATAAATCGAACAGACTTTATAATTTAATTGAAACTCAAACCACATTCACATTGTGCCCTTCTGAATACAGCACAGGGGTGAGGAGTAGCATCTAAGCCATCAGCAGGGTAAGTGCTAAAGATTTGTCGGTTTCTAAATTAACAGCATCCTTGTAATATGCAAAGTTACTCACCAGATGGCATGGTTAAGCTGAGCCGCCACTTGAGGGTAAGCTGCCAGACACTCCGCAATGAATGTTTCCAGGGTCGAGCTGTCACCAGGTGGCAGTTTCACTTTACGAGGTAACATAGCCGAGGCACATGCCTGAAACACACACACATGTAATAATTAGTGGCACTACTCTTGACCATTCTCATGGTTCATCTAGCGATGATTTTACTTAAATATACTATTTTTATTTTCTTTGCCGATCAGACAATTTAATTTTTCAATTTGCCGTTTACTTATTTTATAGATGGTATAGCAAAACAGCTTATTGGTTAAGTGATCTGTTAATTTATGCCATTGGTGTTAACCCTTTGGCTTTCAATCTCTCAGCCGATGGATGTGTCAAAACTGACAGCCATATTTACCACACTATGCATCATCATCATCATCATCTTGTAAAGTTTCCAGCCCCAGGCTGGGTCTGTTTGGAACATAAGCCTCACCACTTAGTTCTTTCTTCCCACCACCTCTCCGCTGTCACTCTGGTCCAGTCCTCGCCTCTCTTCTTGACACATTCCTTCACTCCTTTCAGCCATCTATCTCTTGGTCTTCCCCTTGGTCGTTTCTTCTGCATCTGCATCTCATGTATCCTCTTGGGAATCTTCTTCTCATCCATTCTCTTTAAGTGTCCATACCACCTCAGTCTTGATGTCTCAATCCTACCTTGCAAGGGCTCCTCTTTCACCATTTCCCTGACCTTTTCATTCCTCACCCTGTCTCTTCTTGTTACTCCGATCCTACTTTGCAGGAACTTCATTTCACCTGCCTGTATTCTGCTTATGTCTCTTTTCTTCATTGTCCACGTTTCTGAAGCATAGGTCAGTATCGGGATATAGTAGCTTCTGTATAACACTTCCTTGCTTTTTTGTGGGACATCTTTATTCCACACTAAGCTCCTAATGCTTCTGCCTGTCTGCCACATTCCGTAATCTCTTTGTCATTTCTCCCATTTTCCTCCACTATACTTCCCAAGTACTTGAGACTTTCCACCTTCTTCAGCTGTCCACCTCCAAGTGTTATCCCACTCATTGGTCTGTCCTTTTTCCTGGTCGTTAACAGGATCTCACATTTACTGATGTTGAACTTCCATCCGTACTCTCCCACTGTTTCTTCCCAAGCCTTCAGTTGCTCCTGAATTTCCTCCTCCTTGTTTCCCCAGACCATGAGATCATCTGCAAACACCATTGCTTTCATCTTATCTTCTCCTATCTTTCCTGCTATCCGTGTCATTACCTCGTCCATAACCACAATAAAGAGAAGGGGTGACAGCGCACTACCCTGTTTCAGGCCACTCATTTGTCTGAACCAGTCTGTTCTTTCCCCTCCAACTTTCACACAACTCACACTTCCACAATACATCTCCTTCACTCTGCCTACAGTCCCTTTTTCCACTCCCATGTTTTCCATTGCTCCCCAAACCTTCTCCCTACACACACTATCATAGGCCTTTTCGATGTCCAGGAAGGCCATCAACAGATCCTCTCCAAATTCGTAGTGGTGTTCCTGGAGCTGTCTCACTGAAAATATGAGATCCGCTGTTGATCTCCCAGGTCTGAATCCATACTGCTCCTCTCTCAATTTTCTCTCCACTTTGGCTCGTATTCTACTTTCTAATATCTTTTCATATATCTTGGCACAGTGTGGTATGAGTGTGACTCCCCTGTAATTTCTGCATTCCTTTCTGCTTCCTTTCTTAAATATTGGGACAATTAATCCTTTCTTCCAATCTTCTGGTGTCTTTTTCTCCTTCCATATCACCCTCATCACACGGTACAGCCACTGTTTCCCAACCTCCTCTGCTGCCATCACCATTTCAACACTCACTTCGTCCACACCCGGTGCCCTTCCTCCTTTCATCTTGTCTATAGCCATCTCCAGTTCTCTCCAAGTCAGGTCCTCTTTGTCCCGTATAAAGACTAACGCCGGATTACCCGTTGTGTGGAGGGCTGGGTTTGGTACTCATCGGCCAAAGTGGTCTACAACCTGACAGACCTTGTTTGCTCTGCTACGTATATTTTGAGGTTAACATAACCTGTCTTCTTTAGGGGAGTATTTCTGCTCTGTTGAGTGCTGACTAACCAATCCTACGTCCCTGTAGTGGTATTCGTGAAGAAATGTAAATGTATATTCTTACTTCTTACCAAGCATTGGTACTACGTTGCTGCTTCACAATGGGTTCACGTTGCTCTCAATGTGTCGCATATATAATTAAATTAAAGACGATTTCATAAAAACAACAACCGCCAAAATATATTCTTTAAAACAGAACAAATACAGATGTCAGACAGGCTAGAGGAAGGAACCAATCATTAAAATAATGCTCTAGGCAAATAATATTCTCCAATGGCAGCTAACAATTATTACGCAGTTTGGAAACATTGCATCCGAGCACTAAAATGGGAAGCTGAACCTTCAGGAATCGCGAGATAATTACATTTCACAAAATAATTAATTATTTCATAGTTGTTTCAAACTCGCATTATAGATGACGCCAGAAAAACAGCAGTATTCAGACGGGCAGAAAATATTTCAATTCTGACCAATCCAAACAAATGACAATCAGCCATAGATAACATCAATTTTGGCGGCGAGAAAAATAATATTGGCAAGATATAACCAAAACTTAGGTCGAATATAAAATAATGGGCCCAGATTAAAATAAAACAAATCGCCACAAGAATGAAAGGAAATTCTGGCTATACTAGCCTCGTAGATTAAACAAAATGCCGCAACTTCGTTAAAGCATATTGGCCAGACGACACCAGACTATGAATTCAATAACTCAAAGAATAAAATTATAATATGATCCGGAAACACACCGAAACCGCTGCAAATAGAAATATCTCAATATTCTTCATTACCTCGTACATCCAACGACGCGTTTACGGCCTCCGAGGCCAGGCCTACGGAACACTTCCGACCAATTCAGGTCCCCATAGTTGAATGCTTCTGACTCTCCTTTTGTTTTCTACAGCACCTCTGTTGTTGCTTGCACATGCGCAGTGAACAGAAGCGCTAGCAGAAACAAATGAAAAGCCATGCGCGAATTACGCGTTGCCAACCGTTGCAAAAACACACAAGCACCTTACCTAAAGAGCTTCCACTCCAGATACAGAAATTTAAGTTGGCATTTTCATGACATTATGAGATGTTACATGCCCATTGATTCTTCGACTACAATGCACAATTAGAAGTACAAGACACATAAAACATGCAACAGAACTGGTACAGCACCATCAAAGTAAATATACAATAATTTTCAATTACATGCAACATTCCAGGTATTGACATGCACAATTTCAATTCCAAATATTTTCAGTCTCATGCAGTAGCACTAGTCTACTGGCATGCATTTTAAATTCATTTAAGGGGAAGCTAATTGTTCTTTATTTCTTCTTTTCCTAATACGGGGTTAGAAATTTTAAATCTTGAGGTAAGCAACGAAGTTTTTATACGAAATACGACGCCGGCCGACAGGACACGAGGGCTCCCGACGGGCCACGGAGAGGGCCGACAGCAGGGTTTGAATATTGTGTCAATTTCAATTGGCACAGTTCTCCCTCTGCGAAAGGTCAACCAGGGGTTCAGCAGTTGATTCCGCAGGGCGCATGCAAGGCATGGGTAGGGCTCACCGACTGACAGACTGTCATGTCTGTCACAGCTAGACATCTTCACGTTGTGGTAGCAGGCACCTCCACTCCGACCAGCAGAATGGCAGACACCTCCACCAGATGTTAGTTCGTGTATGGTGACAGCAGCCAGAGCTCTTGCTACCGCCACCCAAGATGAAAGGCGACTAGAACACAATCAAAACACAGCAGAAGGGAGCACCACCAAACATTGCACCATGGTTAGATTTTATCACCAGTCACCATGTCGTTTCATTCCAACCGCTAGAACGCGCACTAATCGCATACTTCGAAGAACTTTATTATCAAATTATACTCCCCAGACGACTTGGTCATATTTCAAGTATTCACTTCAATTGATACTGGACCAGGTTATCAACTTCCAGTACAAGCTTTTGGTCAGACGATTTTAGTCAAGAAATAAATTTTAACAACAGAAGGGGGCATAGGAAACGAACATCACATTCCGATGCTCGGGCAAGGAAAATCAAGTTTCCCACCAAAATCCTGCGTTCACATACTAAGATGAATTAATTAATGGGGGTTCGTTACGTGCTTAAATCACATAACCTCTCAATGACATGGTGACTTTGGCTCTCAAGTTAATTAAATTAATTAAAGGTACAAGGTACCACAATACCTTCTGGTAAGTTCCAGGCAATACAGGTATATTGAATTGATTGACCTTATAGGCTCAAATACACAGCTTCAGCATGGCTTTTAACTTTACATGTGACCACCCGCAGCAGATACAGAAACGAACCAACACAGTTCAACAAGCTTACCAGCAACAAATTTTGAAAATTAACATCACTTCGCCAGGACAACTCACACAAGAAACCCTACTTCCATGGCACGATCACAACACTCAGTCAGCATAGACAATCATTAGCTCCAATCAAGAGATAACCACATAAGCCATAACCTCACTTTCAAGTCACGAAACACTTCTAATTCTTCACACCTTTCAGACATCAGCCCCTGCGACAACACGCAACACTCACAAACAACACTTGACAACATTCAACAATTCTGCCATAACCTCTGATCATCAACCTTTTCCTCATTCAACACCAAACAATCCACTCTACGCCCAGTCAATAACTCAATCAACAATCCGCTCAACCATCTTCTAAACATCACAGTGCTGCTCAACTCCGCACCATGACCAACCTTCACAGCCCATTATTTCACAGTCAGCACACTCACTTCATGCACCGAACCTTAATGTAACCAATTCTGACACACAGTCAACTCCTTAACAGAGCAACCAATCAGCACCAATTCATCACAGGTAGCAAGACTACTACCAACTTTCCAATAGGTCACTCAATGCAACCAACTAATCATCATGGGTCACTAAACAGCAACCATTCTTCACTGGGTCAATCATCCCAACCCATACTCACCATGGGTCACTTATGTAACCAACACACCAGGGGTCACTTAATGCAACCAACTAATCATCATGGGTCACTAAACAGCAACCAACCGTCCGTAGGTGCCCATGACGTCTGTATAACCAGACAAAATTTTAAATTTTCCCAACTAATCAATTTCAGAACCAGACCTTCCGTCGAACTCTAAACTTCCTCCAGCCATCCTGCAAATCCACAGTTCACCACTGAAAGCATACTAAGCTTCATAACATTCCGGCCTTCGAATTCCGAATAGATAAACTTCCAGTCGTCTTCAGAAACTGGCCTAAACACCTGCCACGTGTCGCAGCGAAAGGAAAACATCTGCCTGCATATACTTCACACGAAGTACCCACCTGCATATACCTCGCATGAAGTATCTTAATAAGGTCAATAGGCACCACTCGACAACCATCTCACATCATTAGGGAATAATCATCCTGGAATTCACTATCCTGGACTTCAGGGAACCACCCTCCTGAAACCAACTCGACGAACTAACTCACTCCCATATCCACCTAACCTTAACAAGGACCAAGATTAGCTAGCACTATTCCCCATAAAACAGTACCAACCAATGAGGAACCAAAAGAATAGACCAAGACTGGCTAGTACCACTTCCCATAAAATAGCACCAACCAACGAGGAATACAACAACAACAAATACCTACTAGATACTATCAAAATGACAACAAGAAAATACCCTTGATAATGCTTCTCAAGTATCGACACAGAAGTACCGACCAAGAAACACTAACCAATTACCTTCTAATATTTCCACAGAAATACTAAGCTAGACAATAAACACTACCAAGTACCAGCACAGTAGTACCGACAAGCATAATCCCAAGAATCACACCTCGATACACAAATAACCATAAGAGTACTTACCAAATAAGGACACTAAATTTACAACAACAAGACTTGCCAATACTCACTCAGAATACCAACTTAACAAGTACTCACACCGAAGCACCAAGTACCAAAAAGGCACTTAACACACCTGAAATAAAAACAAACAAAATACCCTCAAACACTGAAACGTATGATGTACGACCATCACCAGCCCTCCCCGTACAGTAATTATGATAGCCATAGAGCGTGGTTTACGATTTTCTGCAGAAAATCGAAAACCACGCTCTGCTACCATAATTACTGTCCCGTATAAAGACTAACGCTGGATTACCCGTTGTGTGGAGGGCTGGGTTTGGTACTCATCGGCCAAAGTGGTCTACAACCTGACAGACCTTGTTTGCTCTGCTACGTATATTTTGAGGTTAACATAACCTGTCTTCTTTAGGGGAGTATTTCTGCTCTGTTGAGTGCTGACTAACCAATCCTACGTCCCTGTAGTGGTATTCGTGAAGAAATGTAAATGTATTGTACCCGTTCGTCCTGGGGATGCGATGACCCATCTGCTATAACATCGCATTCCTGGAGTTCCGGGACAGAGCGGAGTTAAATGAACCTCTAGTCAAATAAGGAATGTGTCGGAAATTCAGCTGAGTTATCGAAAAAGCAGTGGGTATCACGAGACAAAGTATCTCTAGGGTCGTTACGGGCTTAAGTTTAATAGAAATAATGCAAATATAAATGGGCGCCATCAACTGAATTCCTAGCAAACCACTTCCTTTCCGGATAAGCCTTACTCAAGACAAGGAAAGAAAAAGGAACATCACACCATCATCAGATCACAACTAAGATAAAAACAAATTTATTTTACTTTGATAGTCAGACAGACATTTTAAATATAAATCCTACCTAAGAGTATGGTCGAATGCCAAAGTTAAATTGTCATTGTCCAAAAATCGAACCATCTCTTTTCTAATTCAAAATTATTTTTATCCACATAACAAGAAAAATTTTTAAAGTTCTCTTGGGTTCTCAGGATCACTGTAGCACTATGTCTTTCGTCACTGACATTTGTGAAACCTGAGACCTAATTTCTCTTTAATTTAACATCAATGTGGATTTAATAAAGTTATTAATCTGTCTAAACATACACATATAATAATCACACATATTAAATATCACGTAAATTTATGGTTTGCATGGCATAATTTGAACGTTGAACATGTTAATCAAATGTTCCTAAACATCGAATAATTAATTTACACTATTTACATCGTCACTAACAATATCTGTGAATTACAGAAAATTCATAGCTTATTGAAAATCATTATCGTCATTATCAAAATTAAATATTTCTCACATTAATTCTCACTTCAAAATTCCACATATTCTTGTCAGAATCCTTAATTCATCACCATTACATCATTTAAATTCTCAACTCAAGTTGCAATTCCTTCCAATTATCTCTCAATTAAATTTATTTAATTCCATATAAATTCATTAATCATCAGCTTCTTTAATTAATTATCACCTTCTAATTCAGTTATTCATCATCATTACAATCGTCTATTAATTTATTTCAATCAGTTTACTTATCCAATCTTTAATTCATCCATTTATTTAATTCATCGATTTATTCAAAAATTTAATTTATCAACTTATTTAAATTTCAATCATCTGGTTATTTAGATTTTATTATTTCATCTAGTCATTCTGATTTTTATTTCATTAGGTCAGATCGTTAATATGCTTAAATCTCAGATTATTATTTCATTAATTATTATTCTCAGAAAATCTTGTATTATCAACTTCATTTATTTGTTTAATTTCCTAACAAATTGTTTAATATGGTTTATAGAACGTTGTCTTACAGTATTATCACTTCCAAGTTATATCTCGTATTTAATTTATCATGCCAAAAAATATTATTGCCTCCACGACATCACGTTGGATCAAACTATCCACAACGACATTACATTTCTTCAATACTTCAAATATCACATTTGAATACAAGAATTATTCCACAAAAACTCCATAAATATTCAGCACATACAGCATGAATCTCAACAATAACGCTAGACTGGGTACGACGACCTCATGTCTGCTTCAAAATACATTAGCAACATTGCTACTATCACTTGGCAACTTCCACAAAATGCCTATCACAAACTCCACTTAACCATGTCGCATGATCTACAAAAAATATATAACTGGCTTCAAATTATCAACGCACACAATCTCCAATAACTGTAATTACTCTGATCACATCTAGACAACTTCTTAAACAATTGGAAAAATATTACTTCAGTAATTTAATATCTGCTTTCAAATAGCATAAATTCTCTTACAATTTTCATAACTCACATCACAGAAAAACACCAATGTGCTATAATCTCATATCAAAATCTGCAATACTGATCTGCCTTAAAGTAAATCTGACCATTAATGATTAATCTTACAAGATTCAATTACTTTAAATCCTTCTCAAAGGTATCAAACACAATTATAAAACTCATCGAAAGCATCAGCTGTAACAGCTGTTAAACTGAAATTACTCTCAAAAGAGTATAGCAACAAAATATTGGATTGGCAAACAAGAATTACTAAATGCAATCCTGTTGACATTTATCGTTACTTTATTTAACAAAATTTCGACTGATATGTGACTAGTAGTTCCTTGTTTATCAATCCAATATTTTGTTGCTATACTCTTTTGAGAGTAATTTCAGTTTAACAGCTGTTACAGCTGATGCTTTCGATGAGTTTTATAATTGTGTTTGATACCTTTGAGAAGGATTTAAAGTAATTGAATCTTGTAAGATTAATCATTAATGGTCAGATTTACTTTAAGGCAGATCAGTATTGCAGATTTTGATATGAGATTATAGCACATTGGTGTTTTTCTGTGATGTGAGTTATGAAAATTGTAAGAGAATTTATGCTATTTGAAAGCAGATATTAAATTACTGAAGTAATATTTTTCCAATTGTTTAAGAAGTTGTCTAGATGTGATCAGAGTAATTACAGTTATTGGAGATTGTGTGCGTTGATAATTTGAAGCCAGTTATATATTTTTTGTAGATCATGCGACATGGTTAAGTGGAGTTTGTGATAGGCATTTTGTGGAAGTTGCCAAGTGATAGTAGCAATGTTGCTAATGTATTTTGAAGCAGACATGAGGTCGTCGTACCCAGTCTAGCGTTATTGTTGAGATTCATGCTGTATGTGCTGAATATTTATGGAGTTTTTGTGGAATAATTCTTGTATTCAAATGTGATATTTGAAGTATTGAAGAAATGTAATGTCGTTGTGGATAGTTTGATCCAACGTGATGTCGTGGAGGCAATAATATTTTTTGGCATGATAAATTAAATACGAGATATAACTTGGAAGTGATAATACTGTAAGACAACGTTCTATAAACCATATTAAACAATTTGTTAGGAAATTAAACAAATAAATGAAGTTGATAATACAAGATTTTCTGAGAATAATAATTAATGAAATAATAATCTGAGATTTAAGCATATTAACGATCTGACCTAATGAAATAAAAATCAGAATGACTAGATGAAATAATAAAATCTAAATAACCAGATGATTGAAATTTAAATAAGTTGATAAATTAAATTTTTGAATAAATCGATGAATTAAATAAATGGATGAATTAAAGATTGGATAAATAAACTGATTGAAATAAATTAATAGACGATTGTAATGATGATGAATAACTGAATTAGAAGGTGATAATTAATTAAAGAAGCTGATGATTAATGAATTTATATGGAATTAAATAAATTTAATTGAGAGATAATTGGAAGGAATTGCAACTTGAGTTGAGAATTTAAATGATGTAATGGTGATGAATTAAGGATTCTGACAAGAATATGTGGAATTTTGAAGTGAGAATTAATGTGAGAAATATTTAATTTTGATAATGACGATAATGATTTTCAATAAGCTATGAATTTTCTGTAATTCACAGATATTGTTAGTGACGATGTAAATAGTGTAAATTAATTATTCGATGTTTAGGAACATTTGATTAACATGTTCAACGTTCAAATTATGCCATGCAAACCATAAATTTACGTGATATTTAATATGTGTGATTATTATATGTGTATGTTTAGACAGATTAATAACTTTATTAAATCCACATTGATGTTAAATTAAAGAGAAATTAGGTCTCAGGTTTCACAAATGTCAGTGACGAAAGACATAGTGCTACAGTGATCCTGAGAACCCAAGAGAACTTTAAAAATTTTTCTTGTTATGTGGATAAAAATAATTTTGAATTAGAAAAGAGATGGTTCGATTTTTGGACAATGACAATTTAACTTTGGCATTCGACCATACTCTTAGGTAGGATTTATATTTAAAATGTCTGTCTGACTATCAAAGTAAAATAAATTTGTTTTTATCTTAGTTGTGATCTGATGATGGTGTGATGTTCCTTTTTCTTTCCTTGTCTTGAGTAAGGCTTATCCGGAAAGGAAGTGGTTTGCTAGGAATTCAGTTGATGGCGCCCATTTATATTTGCATTATTTCTATTAAACTTAAGCCCGTAACGACCCTAGAGATACTTTGTCTCGTGATACCCACTGCTTTTTCGATAACTCAGCTGAATTTCCGACACATTCCTTATTTGACTAGAGGTTCATTTAACTCCGCTCTGTCCCGGAACTCCAGGAATGCGATGTTATAGCAGATGGGTCATCGCATCCCCAGGACGAACGGGTACAGAGAGAGAGGGAGAATTGGCTTTATCCAACTAGTGGGGCTTTTCGATTTTGTTTATTCTGTGGAATCACATCAGATTTAGATTACTGAGAGATTGATCTCAAGTTCATTTAATTGTGTTACAAAATTTATTAAACTTAGTCAGACAATGTACTTGTGTGCCCAATCCAGTGTTCATGTTAATCGTATCAGTATAATATCATGTTAGTTATAAGATATTTTTTTCCTATACCCAAGTGAATGCAGGAATTGAGACATTGTGATGTGTTGTTGTCTAACGTCTCTATAATAAACCCTATATTGAAAATATAATTATGTTGCCGGAAGATTTAGCGAAGGTGTTAGGAGAGTTACAGACGGGTATGTCTGGTATTGCAGAAACTATTTCTAAGATGGAAACGGAAGTTAAAGAACAAATTAATAATTCAGAAGCTAGATTAGAAGCTAAATGTAAAGAGAATGTACAAGCATTACAGGCTAATAGCGAAGGCAATCTGAACGACAGTTTAAAGTCATTAGAGACTAGATTACAGTTAACTAGTGAAGATAATTTAAAGTCATTAGAAACTAGATTACAGACTAATACTGAAAGTCATTTAAAAGCTAGTGAAGCTAATTTTAAATCATTGGAAGAGAAATTACAGTCTCGTAGTGAAGAAACTAACACTGAATTAGAAAATAAGTTAACTAGATTGATGTACCCGATACCTAGTTTAGGCTATCGGCTACGCCAGCAGACATTAAGCTGTAGTTGAGGTTTTGGAAAGAATTAGGAAAAGATAGCGCACCGATCGCGTCAAGAAAAATGCCAAGATGACGTACGAGGTCAAGGATCAAGGAGGCATTGATATCTGTGAGAAGATGGAATTATGGATAGAGATGTGAAGCTTTATTGAGATATTTATGGAATTATAATAATTAAACATCTTAGAAGAGGATACATAACATGCATTATATGTGGAAATAATTTTATGGAAGTAAGTTATTTTATAACGGAACAGCCGAGATGATACGGGTTCGAGACTATGACCGTGAAGTGAGAGCACTGTGGTGGGGGACTATACCACGTGTCCGCCCCAAGCACATAAGGGAGTGAAGACAGTGTCAGCACATCCAGTAGAGCTCAGTCAGACGAGCAGGTAGGAGCAAGCTCTATAGCGCAGCGAGACGCACAGTGAAGGTCACGTAACATACAGAAACTGTCACGGCAAAAGTGTAGGTGACAGTGCCTGCATCGCCGAGCAGCGAAGGCCAGGCGGGTCGTTGATCCAGGCGGGCTGGCCAAGGAAGCGATTACAGACGGCCGGGATATATCAGAACCGCACTGCTAGTAGTTGAATACTTTATTATAAGCTTCATTTCAACACAGTTTGAACATTGCTTTTACGAATAACCTTATAACTATGCTGTTCTATAACACATTCAAAGCGACTTTAACTATTTCAATTATACGGAATGTTGTTAGCATAGGCACAGATGAACATTATATCGTGCATAAATAAGATTTATATCTTAAGCTGTTTTCATGAATTACCTAATACAGATAACTACAGGGTGTTTCGTAATCTTGAACACTCTCAAGTAAAATTTTATTTTACGGAAGTGGAACATAGCAGTCATTTGAGATTGAACTTACAATACTCAATCTGAACATTTAACGGAACAGTGGCGTATCTTAGAAGAGGAGTAGGGGGTCCGCTGTTTCCATGAACTTTTCCAAGAGGAGTAGGACAATATCCGCTATGGGTAATCCGAAGTTCAACATGTCCGAGTAGACACTGATAGAGACAAGATGGCACCGCAGAGCGATGGATTCGATTCCTGACGAGAGGAGTCCAACAGCTGATTCGCTTGGGATTTCGAAGGCAATCGTCATTTCATGGATGAAATGATATTCACGCCGATCTTTCGAGAAATTCTTTATGTAGGGAAAATCGACGATCTTGGAAATTTATTACAGCTGATTATGAAAGGTACTGTAAGAGTTCTAACTACCTGATACGATTATTTTCATGAATACTGGGCACACATGTATGTTTTTCTAATAGGAGTGATTTGATTATTAAGACATGGTTTGAATTTATATACTTCGAATTTGCTAGAATATGGAGTGACCATATGATATGGCAGGCATCATTATTCGAAATTCTCACCATTGATTGGCTTTATTAAGCAGATGCTTGGTCTTTTAGATTTTTCCAGCTAGGATATTTTTTATGAATAGTTTTTTTTTGTGTAACGAGTATTTCGAACTCGTGATCTGCAATTGATTATCAGAAATTACTTCGTCAGTTCATTGCATACTAGCGAGTGTGTATTATTCATCAGTAGGGATTTTTTCCATTGGATTGTTTGGAGATATTGAGAAGTTATTCACTTTAGTGAATGAACATCGCTTTTATATGACAACTAGAAACTTGTTGATTCCTATCTGGTACATTCACTCATACAGTCTACGAGGTGGGGTCCTTCGTATTTATACGATTGTATGGTGGCTACTCACCTTACCCATCGTTTAGGGAACTATCATCCAAGTCGACGGGGCGAGGTCTTTCGTATTTATACGACTGTACGGTGGTTACACATCTTACTCGCCATTGAGGGACTCATTTTTATCATCCGAATGTATACGAGATGTAAGTGAATGTACCAGATAGGAATCAACAAGTTTCTAGTTGTCATATAAAAGCGATGTTCATTCACTAAAGTGAATAACTTCTCAATATCTCCAAACAATCCAATGGAAAAAATCCCTACTGATGAATAATACACACTCGCTAGCATGCAATGAACTGACGAAGTAATTTCTGATAATCAATTGCAGATCACGAGTTCGAAATACTCGTTACACAAAAAAAAACTATTCATAAAAAATATCCTAGCTGGAAAAATCTAAAAGACCAAACATCTGCTTAATAAAGCCAATCAATGGTGAGAATTTCGAATAATGATGCCTGCCATATCATATGGTCACTCCATATTCTAGCAAATTCGAAGTATATAAATTCAAACCATGTCTTAATAATCAAATCACTCCTATTAGAAAAACATACATGTGTGCCCAGTATTCATGAAAATAATCGTATCAGGTAGTTAGAACTCTTACAGTACCTTTCATAATCAGCTGTAATAAATTTCCAAGATCGTCGATTTTCCCTACATAAAGAATTTCTCGAAAGATCGGCGTGAATATCATTTCATCCATGAAATGACGATTGCCTTCGAAATCCCAAGCGAATCAGCTGTTGGACTCCTCTCGTCAGGAATCGAATCCATCGCTCTGCGGTGCCATCTTGTCTCTATCAGTGTCTACTCGGACATGTTGAACTTCGGATTACCCATAGCGGATATTGTCCTACTCCTCTTGGAAAAGTTCATGGAAACAGCGGACCCCCTACTCCTCTTCTAAGATACGCCACTGTTCCGTTAAATGTTCAGATTGAGTATTGTAAGTTCAATCTCAAATGACTGCTATGTTCCACTTCCGTAAAATAAAATTTTACTTGAGAGTGTTCAAGATTACGAAACACCCTGTAGTTATCTGTATTAGGTAATTCATGAAAACAGCATAAGATATAAATCTTATTTATGCACGATATAATGTTCATCTGTGCCTATGCTAACAACATTCCGTATAATTGAAATAGTTAAAGTCGCTTTGAATGTGTTATAGAACAGCATAGTTATAAGGTTATTCGTAAAAGCAATGTTCAAACTGTGTTGAAATGAAGCTTATAATAAAGTATTCAACTACTAGCAGTGCGGTTCTGATATATCCCGGCCGTCTGTAATCGCTTCCTCGGCCAGCCCGCCTGGATCAACGACCCGCCTGGCCTTCGCTGCTCGGCGATGCAGGCACTGTCACCTACACTTTTGCCGTGACAGTTTCTGTATGTTACGTGACCTTCACTGTGCGTCTCGCTGCGCTATAGAGCTTGCTCCTACCTGCTCGTCTGACTGAGCTCTACTGGATGTGCTGACACTGTCTTCACTCCCTTATGTGCTTGGGGCGGACACGTGGTATAGTCCCCCACCACAGTGCTCTCACTTCACGGTCATAGTCTCGAACCCGTATCATCTCGGCTGTTCCGTTATAAAATAACTTACTTCCATAAAATTATTTCCACATATAATGCATGTTATATATCCTCTTCTAAGATGTTTAATTATTATAATTCCATAAATATCTCAATAAAGCTTCACATCTCTATCCATAATTCCATCTTCTCACAGATATCAATGCCTCCTTGATCCTTGACCTCCTACGTCATCTTGGCATTTTTCTTGACGCGATCGGTGCGCTATCTTTTCCTAATTCTTTCCAAAACCTCAACTACAGCTTAATGTCTGCTGGCGTAGCCGATAGCCTAAACTAGGTATCGGGTACAGTATATTCTTACTTCTTACCAAGCATTGGTACTACGTTGCTGCTTCACAATGGGTTCACGTTGCTCTCAATGTGTCGCATATATAATTAAATTAAAGACGATTTCATAAAAACAACAACCGCCAAAATATATTCTTTAAAACAGAACAAATACAGATGTCAGACAGGCTAGAGGAAGGAACCAATCATTAAAATAATGCTCTAGGCAAATAATATTCTCCAATGGCGGCTAACAATTATTACGCAGTTTGGAAACATTGCATCCGAGCACTAAAATGGGAAGCTGAACCTTCAGGAATCGCGAGATAATTACATTTCACAAAATAATTAATTATTTCATAGTTGTTTCAAACTCGCGTTATAGATGACGCCAGAAAAACAGCAGTATTCAGACGGGCAGAAAATATTTCAATTCTGACCAATCCAAACAAATGACAATCAGCCATAGATAACATCAATTTTGGCGGCGAGAAAAATAATATTGGCAAGATATAACCAAAACTTAGGTCGAATATAAAATAATGGGCCCAGATTAAAATAAAACAAATCGCCACAAGAATGAAAGGAAATTCTGGCTATACTAGCCTCGTAGATTAAACAAAATGCCGCAACTTCGTTAAAGCATATTGGCCAGACGACACCAGACTATGAATTCAATAACTCAAAGAATAAAATTATAATATGATCCGGAAACACACCGAAACCGCTGCAAATAGAAATATCTCAATATTCTTCATTACCTCGTACATCCAACGACGCGTTTACGGCCTCCGAGGCCAGGCCTACGGAACACTTCCGACCAATTCAGGTCCCCATAGTTGAATGCTTCTGACTCTCCTTTTGTTTTCTACAGCACCTCTGTTGTTGCTTGCACATGCGCAGTGAACAGAAGCGCTAGCAGAAACAAATGAAAAGCCATGCGCGAATTACGCGTTGCCAACCGTTGCAAAAACACACAAGCACCTTACCTAAAGAGCTTCCACTCCAGATACAGAAATTTAAGTTGGCATTTTCATGACATTATGAGATGTTACATGCCCATTGGTTCTTCGACTACAATGCACAATTAGAAGTACAAGACACATAAAACATGCAACAGAACTGGTACAGCACCATCATAGTAAATATACAATAATTTTCAATTACATGCAACATTCCAGGTATTGACATGCACAATTTCAATTCCAAATATTTTCAGTCTCATGCAGTAGCACTAGTCTACTGGCATGCATTTTAAATTCATTTAAGGGGAAGCTAATTGTTCTTTATTTCTTCTTTTCCTAATACGGGGTTAGAAATTTTAAATCTTGAGGTAAGCAACGAAGTTTTTATACGAAATACGACGCCGGCCGACAGGACACGAGGGCTCCCGACGGGCCACGGAGAGGGCCGACAGCAGGGTTTGAATATTGAGTCAATTTCAATTGGCACACTCTTCCATTCCTGTGTTGTCTTCTCCATCTTCCAATACCTTGTCTTCCTCCCTATGACCATTTGGATTCAGCAAATCCTCAAAGTACTCTTTCCACACTGTCTTGAGTGTCTCTTTGTTGTGTACCTCATTTCCGTTTTTGTCCACCATTACCACATCCTCTCGCAGACCTCTTCTCTTACTTTTGACCATCCCATAAAGTACTTTCTTATTTCCTCTGCTGTCTTCCTCCATCATTTCTGTCCACTTTACCATCCACTTCTTCCTCTCCTCTGCGACAATCTTGTTTGCTTCTTTCTTCTTCATCTTATAATCTTCCCTTGCCAGATCAGTTCTTTCCTGGAACCACACTCTGAAAGCCTTGTTCTTCCTTCCCACAGCTTCTTTTACTCTCCCATTCCACCAGGGTGTCTCTTTACACCGCTTTCTGTTGCTTGTTCTTCCACATACTGCCACTGCAGCTTCCACCATTGTGTTTTTGAATTGCTTCCATTCCTCTTCCCCTGTTTTAGGATTGTCTGTTGGCATCCTTTCCCTTATTATCTTCTGGAATTCTTCCTTGACTTCCTATTCCTTGAGTTTCCATACTTTGATTCTCCTTTCCTGGTACTCTGTCCTCTTGCTATCCCTAACAACTCCCAGGTTCATAACAAGTATTCTGTGGTCGCTATCTAAGGCCTTTGATGGTATTACCTTTATATGTCTGACACTTCTCTTCATTTCCCAGTCGTACAGCATGTAATCTACCAAAGATTTCTTTGTTAAATCACTGCTGTACCACGTTACCTTGTGGCTTTCTTTCTTCCGGAACCAGGAGTTGCCTACCACTAAACCGTTTCTCTTGCAAAAATCCAGCAACTTTCTCCCTTCTTCATTCCTGCTGCCCCATCCCTCTGCTCCCATTACATTTTCATATCCTTGCCTTTCACTTCCTACATGTGCATTCAAATCTCCCATGACAATGATGCTCTGACCATTCAACTGCTGTTGTAGCTCCTCCTCAAAATCTTCCTTCTCTTGAGCTGTACATCCAACTTGAGGGGCATATCTCCAGGCTTCTTCCCTTTACAGTTACTCTGATCTTCATGATCCTGTCACTTATTCCCTTTACCTCTTCCTTCATTCCATCTCTCACAACTACTCCTACTCCGCTGCTCCTTCCTTCACTGTTCCCACTCCAGTACAATCGGTACCCTTTCCTCAGTTCTCTGCGACCTTCTCCTTTCCATCTTGTTTCTGCCAAGCCCAGTACATCAAGCTTTCTTCTCTCCATCACATCTACAATCTCCTCCACCTTTCCTGTCAGTGTCTGTATGTTTAATGTCCCAACTCGTAGTCCATTAGCATATCCGGGTCGTCGTCGATACCACACTATGCACACACTTTTAAAAATCCATGGAAGGCACACCAATGAAAATATCAACATGAAAGTTGGTAAACTTATAGAGTATATATCACTTATTATTACTGTAAGTAAGTCAAGTCTCTAAACCAAAAGGGTTTAATGTAAAAAAATAAGAAATGTGAAATCAAAATTACAAGTTTCAGATATTGAAAGTTTGGAAGTAATTCTAGAAAATGGTATTCACAGTCCAAGTTTGTTATTCATGTCAGTAGGAAGGCTATAATATTGTTTACTAGCATAGTAAATATCAAGATACTATGTGCATTAGATCCAAGGATAAATTAAAATGTTTAAAATGATGTAACACTGAAAAATGTCAGCAATTTTTGCATAACACACAGATTTCTTAAAACGAATATGTAGCACTCACCAATGAAGATATTACTGGATCATCATTATCCTCTACACTTTCCGATTCGGACAGAGAAACATCATCATCACTTGAATAATTATCAAGATATTCACTGATATCATCATAAGTTAAATGAGGTCTTTCCGCCATGTCACACACGGCAAATAACTAGGCCTAATCTAAATGAACTATATCTAACACTTCACTATCACTATGCACCTAATTCCCTAAGAAAACTATTTAAATAATGAACTAACACGTTAACTAAATATATTGCCTATGATATAACTTAATTTTACATTATAATCTCGTACGAAAACACAAGAGAAATGAACGGAAGTTTGCCGGCGACCATGATGTAACAAGATTCGGAACTCCAGTGAGCGAGCACATGTTTCAGACTCTAAGAATATCGATAAATACGGATAGCCGGAAGTTCCAGCGCAGTATATTGTGAGATACAACTATACTCTTCTTATTCCGTGCAAAAATGCTGCTATCTGGTGCGTAAATAATGAACTAATAATAAAAAAGTCGGGTAACGACTGTAACTTTTTACCAGCCCTTCTTGGGCGACTGATTTAAAACTTCCCAAAATCATCCTCCTATTTTTGATCGGAAGTACTTCATCATATACCACACAATTGAAATGGCAGGGTCGTGGAGTGTTGGACACACATTTGGTCAACCTAACTGGTATCATTTGGGCGTTCAACTATTAGGTGTAATTCCCTATAAAGAAAACTAATTATAACCTTCAAAATATGTGTATTAATATCAACTTTAAACATATGGCGGGGACTCTCGTCGAACAGACTATGGTTTACTATCTTCTCTCCTCGGCAATGACGAAAACATGTGACCCAAAATGAATGTTGGAATATAAAGATGTTTGTTACTCACTCATCGACGATCTAGCAGATAATCTACGAGACATGCTCGATAGATCAGTTCTCCCCAGCATTTCTAAGATTTTCCACACGTGGTTTGAGGTTAGAGATGTTTACTGGTTTACATAGCCACA
Organism: Meconema thalassinum; assembly: GCA_946902985.2. NCBI lineage: Eukaryota > Metazoa > Arthropoda > Insecta > Orthoptera > Tettigoniidae > Meconema > Meconema thalassinum. The sequence goes on along the minus strand of OX336399.1, from coordinate 45,897,123 downwards.
TCTCTGCGAGAGAAATGAATGTGCTTCCGTACCCAACTTGAATTGTGCTAACAGAGATAACATCGTTGTGATATGTAGCCGTTTCGAGTACATTCACAAGCCATGCTTTCAACAAAACTGTTTCTCCAAATAGGCCTACGCCAAATTACGAGAACGCGACCTTTCCAATCAGACGCTACAATAGAAGTGAAGCCCCGCTATACACGAAAATCCCACCTCTCATCTTGTAAACACATGTTTTCGTCTTTCTCCGCCAGGGTCATGATACCCTCCAACCCATACAAAATACACCAATAATCTCGAACCCATGTATATTTCTTACAACTCGTGGCGCGAAACTCTTCTCTGACGTCAGAACCTTACACAATTTACACAAAGCTTTCTTCAAGACAAGGGAAGTTATTCTCGGCCCAATCTAAATTTGGCCTAGAGTTTCCTGCTGTTGCAACATCTTGTAGCTTACCTACACAATCCGCTGTCTTGTATACTGACATCTCCCATACAAATTAAATGAAATATTCCTGACTGAGTCCCCGAGATACACAAGATATATATACACTAAATAAAATGAAATTCTACAACCTAAATGATGATGATGAACAAGAAAAGAAATGGTATGAACAAATTACCCTAACCTGACTTCTCTTGCAGTCAACCAAATAAGGGTTTGGGAACATTGTGACCGGAACAGTCACAATACGCCCCCATGTGATTCACACGGGTGAAACAAGTGTGGATCACAAACACTCAAACAAGCAACGCACTGAAAACACAAAGAATTACACTATTACATAAATAAACCCTGGAAGACATATATACATACACACTTGTCAAATTTTCACACATTCTCACTCTCTCGAATGTCTTATTGTGTCCATTTCCTAGCCTCACTGATTTCTCTCAAGTGTCTTAGGTCTACCACTTCATTTTCTTCGTCTCATCATGAGACCCTATCGTTTCACAAGCCATGGTATTTGCCTGCACAGGCCTTATCATACCATCTATCCATCTAACACTCGATGCCACTTTGCTGGTTAGCATTCTTCGTCACATCTCTTGAGTTTTGTCATGCCATCACGTTATGTTGACTGATTCTCTAAGAGTCCATGCCATATTATTTTACAGAGTGATATCTACGGAGATTCCTAATATTATGAGTACTGACAGACTTACCATCCTGGTCCGTTAAACTATAGGCACACTCACCAATACGTTTAACCACCTTAAAAGGCCCCTGAAATAGATGAAAAAACTTCCCTATCTCCTTATCTACAGCTGAAGACGGATATGGAACCCTCAGAAGCACCTGATCGCCTACTTCAAAAGATTCAAACTTTACCCGCTTCTGCTGGCGCCTACGCTTATTCCCTGCCTTGATTAAGTTGTCCCTAGCCAGCTGGATACAAACATCCTTCCCAATCTCCTCTCCCGTGACCAAACCTAGCATTCTAGCAAGCTCATTGGTAGGCTTCCTACCATACTGAATTTCATAGGGAGTGCATTTTACACTCTCATGGAACGTACTATTGAACCATCGTTCAATATCTCCTAACTTGGAGAACCACGCATTGTGGCGATTGCTCACATAGGTGCGAAATACTCTCCCTAATTCTCTCATAACTCGTTCGGACAAATTCCCTTGAGGATATCGAATAGATGAGAATATGTGCTTGATACCCAATTCACTCAACTTGGTTTTCCAGATCTTTGAGGTGAATTGACTACCGTGGTCTGATAGTATCCTGAGAGGCACCCCAAACTCAGGTACATACTTATCAGTTATCTGTAGGACACAACCCTTCCCGGTCGCTTTTCTCAGGGGATACAGTTTGACGAGTTTACTGAATGCGTCAACAACCACGAAGATATACTGATATCCAAACTGAGCTTTAACCAATGGACCATACAGATCGACACAGAGTAAATCCCTTGGTTTTTCTGTGATCACCATTTGCCGAGGTCCCTCAAGAAACCTCGTTGGGCATTTACACCGTTGACACGAGTCACAACTTGCCAGAACTTTCCTAATCTGCCTTCCCATGTTCTTCCAAATGAAATGCTGCTGAACAGCAAAAAGAACCTTGCTTGATCCAAAATGCCCTAAAGCCTTGTGATGATACCAAATCATCGTTACCTGCAATGAGCTTGGCACACACACTCTCCAGGCACCTTCATGGCACAGCCTAGCCAAGAAACCACACTCCAACTTGTACCAATACTTTCCAACCTTAATTCTACTATCCACATCCATACCTCTCAACTGAGTCAAGATATCACCTAAGACCTCATCCTTCTCCTGCTCTACAAGCAGATTCCTTAAGCAGCGTATCTCATAATCACACTCGCTTACCTTGGTTACGCAGATAACAACACCTTCCTGTACCTCCAGTACCTGATGACCCTCATCACCCCCAATGTTTCTACTCATGAAGTCAGCCACAATGTTCTCAGTACCCTTAATATGCCTTACCTCAAAGTTATATTCACTTATAGCCAATATCCACCTTGACATCCTGTTCGAAGTGAGCTTGCAGGATCCAATAAAAAGTAATGCATGATGGTCAGTCAGTATCTGCAACTTACTGCCCAACACATAACTCCTAAACTTCCCTAGAGAGTATACGATTGCTAACATCTCTATTTCAGTAATTGTATATCTCTTCTCCGCCATGCTTAGCCCTCTGCTTGCTAATGAGACAATCCCTAGATTGCCCTCACTATCCTCCTGACACAAAATGCCTGAGATGCCTTGCATGCTCGCATCAGTCATCAAAATGTAGGGACAATCCAGACGAGGATACCTAAGCATGACAGTCTCTACAAAGCCTCTCTTCAACTCCTTAAAAGCCTCATCGTGCACCTGGGTCCATACCCACTTAGTACCCTGCTTCAGCAATTCCCTAAACGGTTCTACAAGACAGGAATATTTAACTACGAATCTACGAAAATAATTGAAAACCCCTAATATTGACCTCAATTGTTTGGCGTTACGTGGTGTAGCAGTGTTGTGAATCTTGTCTAATCGTGACTGTTCGGGAGACACCCCTTGTGTTGTGATAGTATGCCCTAAAAATGTGATTGATGTTGTGCAAAACAGAGACTTCTTAAGTTTAATTGTAAATCCCCCGTCCCTTAATTTCCCCAAAACAATGTCTAAGTGATCCAGGTGTTCCTTTAATGTGTAAGATGCAACAATTAAATCATCTATGTACATTGTCACAAACTCGTGTGTGTCCCTCCCTAACACTAGATTTAAGGCCCTAATCAACGCTGAACTGCTGGTCTTTGTTCCGAAAGGAACGACCCTGAATTGGTACAAACCACTCTTAAAGCTAAACGCAGTCAACTTCCTGTCCTGTTCTCTCAACGGTACCTGCCAAAATGATGCACTCAGATCCATAGTGGAAAACCATTGCTTACCATTGAATTTCTGAACCAGTTCCTCAACACATTCTGGCCTCTGTTGGTCCCCAGATATCCTACAATTGAGCTGCCTGGCATCAATACACAACCTGACCGAGCCATCACTCTTCCCAACCACAACTAAGGGATTCAGATATGCACTAGTTGAAGGCTCAATAATACCCTGATTCAGCATAATGCCTATTTCTTTCTCCACAGCATCAGCAAATTTGTGAGGTATCGGGTACTTGGGTCCTGAAAATGGAGAATGATCTACAATTTCGAACTGATGCGTATAGACATGTGTTAGCCCTGGCTTGTCACTGAAAACTTCTTGGTTTAGCTCTAAAACCTCTAACAACTTATCCCTCTCCTCAACACTTAAACCACTCTTATCCACAGCCTGCTGGAGTTGATCACACTTATCACCCTCCACAGCAATGTGACATAAATCCACAACTTCCTCCTCATCGTCAGCCTTACCTTCTGCCATATCCCCTACAGTGACCTCAGTAACACATGCCTTTACTGTCTTATCTACACTCTTGCATTTCATTCTCATCTCCTGGCTTATATTCCCCCTCACAAAGTTGATGACACCCCGGTCAAAATCAATAACAGCACTATGCTCGTTAAGCCAGTCTATCCCCAAAATCATTTCATAAATTAGGTTAGGAATTACCAAGCAAGTCTTGTGGTCAACTTCATTACCAAACCTCATGGGCAACAATACCTGCTTTCCCACTCTTTGGGATTTATTACCAACAGCAGTTACCACATATGTCGACTTAACTGGAATTTCTTCCAACTTACCACCGTCCTTGATTAAAGTATCATAAAATCCCTTACTGATGACACTTCTCTCACTCCCCGAATCCACCAATGCCTGCACTCTCTTACCTAGTATGCTCAACTCAACAGTTGACATAAAAGCCTCCTTCTCCCCGATACATGAGAACTCCTGCTGGTCAGCTAGCAGATCCTCCCGACTCATAGGCAGAAAATCCTCCTCACCCACAATAACACACTGCTTGACTTCATTTCTTACGGACTGCCTGACTGACCTCCCTGCACAGCCCGTTCGGAGTTTAAAGCTCCTTGACCACCTTGTTCTTGTCTCCTCTGGTTCACCTGTACTCTTTCGTTACCACCTTCCTGACGCCCCCCACCTCTCTGATAGTTACCTTCCTGTCGCTGTGAATTATCCTGACGCCCCCCACCTCTCTGATAGTTTTCCTGCCTCTGCTGATAATCTCTTTGCTCCTGATTAAATCTACCCCTATTAAACTCCTGATTATTCCCCCTATTGCCCCTAAATTCCTGTTTGACCTCTGGCCTCTCCATGTGCTGCTTGCCTAAAACGTCAAAGCTCGTAAGAAGCTCTTCCAACTCTTCTACCGTCCTTACCTTCTGCATACAAGCTGCCTCCTGAATTCTAGGTGGGAAGTGCTTCAACATGACCCTAACCACATCACTGTCAGAGGTCAGCCCATCCAAATTCTTCCAAATAAGTACATGTGCCAAAAAATATTCTGTCAGGGATACCCCTTCTCTCTCCTTATATTTCCCAAAAGTTAATTTTTCCCTTTCCCTGGACTGTACCCCCTCCCCCCAGAACTTAGCTTTGAATTTATCCCTGAATTCCCTTAAACTATTCATGTTAGGCCTGTATATTTGGAACCATGCTTTCACATCCCCTTGAAATGAGTTAGACAAGATCTCCAACACTGTTTCCCATTCGACAACCCCGTCTTCTAGATCCTTGCTGAATTTCTTCTCAATGGTTTTTAAAAACTCCATAGGGTTGAACTGCCTTGAGTTAAATTGTGGCAGACCAGGGTCCCTGAGTAGCAAACTAGATGGCATCACAACCCTTTGACTCATCGGTCGCTCTTTCAACTCTCTCCTGACCTTTATCAGCTCTTCCTGCAGCTTTTCGTTTTTCTCGGTCAATGCCACCTGCTTCCCTCTCAGACCCTCAATCTCTCCCAACTTATTTTCAACGGCACCTACTCTATCTAAATATTCCCTCTTATTCCCACTTACAGTGTTGCATATCTCATCACACTTTCCCGTTACATTCTGTACTTCTGCCCTTGAACTAGCTATCTCTGACTTAATTTTCGTTATTTCCACATCTTGCTGGTTCTGATGGCCTTCCATTCCTTCTAGCCTACTTGTGATCCCAGCCTGATTCCCCTGCATTTCTGCCCTGATTTCCTCTCCCTGTTTGCTAATTTTCCCACTTAATTCCAGGTTCATACTCTCCATTCTACTATTAAGGACAGACTTATGGTCCCGTATTTCTTTGCTGAGACTCTCTATCCTTGTGTTCGTGGCCCTGTTGCTCTCCTGAATTTCCTTACTTACAAATTCCTTCACTTCTACTATCTGTTTGGTCACTGACTCTACCTTCTCATTTACAGAGCCTACCTGCTCCTTAATTTCCTTACTCATAGATTCTCCTTGCTTCTTAATCTCTTTTATTTCACTCAGTAGCATTTGGATCAAACTATCGTTCATAACCCCCCCATTTACATTTAAGTTACTACCTTCAGCGATCAGCTGCGACTCAGTAGTAACAATGGTAACATATGTTCCCACTGTCTTTTCCACATCTTCCTCACTGCCACTTCCACCAGTTTCCTGATTACCTGACATTTTACTGTTTGATTTACACACAACCCTTGACCTTAATTCTAAATTGTCTGATGTGGACATACCCCTTAAAACAAAACAAATTACTGTGAACCCTAATACTCCTAAGGTGTCTATCGGCTGTGTGCATATGTGCCCTAATGATACCTGCTAGGTTTCCCTACTCTTGCCCCACGTTGAGGTGCTATGTTGTAACTTTTTACCAGCCCTTCTTGGGCGACTGATTTAAAACTTCCCAAAATCATCCTCCTATTTTTGATCGGAAGTACTTCATCATATACCACACAATTGAAATGGCAGGGTCGTGGAGTGTTGGACACACATTTGGTCAACCTAACTGGTATCATTTGGGCGTTCAACTATTAGGTGTAATTCCCTATAAAGAAAACTAATTATAACCTTCAAAATATGTGTATTAATATCAACTTTAAACATATGGCGGGGACTCTCGTCGAACAGACTATGGTTTACTATCTTCTCTCCTCGGCAATGACGAAAACATGTGACCCAAAATGAATGTTGGAATATAAAGATGTTTGTTACTCACTCATCGACGATCTAGCAGATAATCTACGAGACATGCTCGATAGATCAGTTCTCCCCAGCATTTCTAAGATTTTCCACACGTGGTTTGAGGTTAGAGATGTTTACTGGTTTACATAGCCACATCTCTGCGAGAGAAATGAATGTGCTTCCGTACCCAACTTGAATTGTGCTAACAGAGATAACATCGTTGTGATATGTAGCCGTTTCGAGTACATTCACAAGCCATGCTTTCAACAAAACTGTTTCTCCAAATAGGCCTACGCCAAATTACGAGAACGCGACCTTTCCAATCAGACGCTACAATAGAAGTGAAGCCCCGCTATACACGAAAATCCCACCTCTCATCTTGTAAACACATGTTTTCGTCTTTCTCCGCCAGGGTCATGATACCCTCCAACCCATACAAAATACACCAATAATCTCGAACCCATGTATATTTCTTACAACTCGTGGCGCGAAACTCTTCTCTGACGTCAGAACCTTACACAATTTACACAAAGCTTTCTTCAAGACAAGGGAAGTTATTCTCGGCCCAATCTAAATTTGGCCTAGAGTTTCCTGCTGTTGCAACATCTTGTAGCTTACCTACACAATCCGCTGTCTTGTATACTGACATCTCCCATACAAATTAAATGAAATATTCCTGACTGAGTCCCCGAGATACACAAGATATATATACACTAAATAAAATGAAATTCTACAACCTAAATGATGATGATGAACAAGAAAAGAAATGGTATGAACAAATTACCCTAACCTGACTTCTCTTGCAGTCAACCAAATAAGGGTTTGGGAACATTGTGACCGGAACAGTCACACGACGGATCGTTACCGTGTCAGTTTTCGCAGGACCAGTGGGTACCGATAGATCGTTACCTTGAAAGCCAAAGGGTTAATATTACTATTGTGAATGGCTGTTTCTTTCCCCATTTGCACTATCTGGAGGCAAAACTATTGTACCTCCTCCTACAGTACTTTTCTTTTGACCGTCATGTAGTTCTGACGTAGTTTTACGTCAGGTGCTCTCCTCACACAGGGAGGCGCTTTGCCTTCTTACACATGATACCGTATTTCATCGCATAATCGTCGCACCCTACCTTTCGAATAAAAGTTTGGTTCATAGCATTTCATGGCGTACATAGTACATTTGTATTTGCGCGCCAGTCCGTTACACACACTGCCATATTTCAATCGTACGCGAGCTCTGTTGCTAACCAGCCATGGCCTTGTTTGAAGAAAGAAGTCTCTGTGCATACGGGCTATGACTCACGCTACGCGACAGGTGGCCGGCCGGCACCTTGTCAGAAGAAAGAAGCCTGTCTCTCCTACTGCAGGCTATGACCCACGGCACGCTAAAAAGCTGTCGCGTTCAATGCTACTCCAGTGGAGTGAAACTTGTGTAGACCTGTCGCTTCCGTGAGTTGGCCTCGGAATGATGAGATAAGCCACATGTTAGATCCCTTAAAACAACAACTAACATCATCATGAATAGTTGAACAAAACAGTTCCGATTCTTAATATGCCCCTACCACACAAACTAGTGAATCAATTGTTATGAAACTTTATCCACATTTAGCTGTATAATATAAAGTAGTTAAGTTACTTAAAAAGGGACAGTCAGTCTGAAAGACTAGACTTTGTATGATTTTAAATGCTACAAATGCTGAAAAATGCTAGAAAGGCTGGAGGCTTCTCGCTTCGCTCGAAGCCAAAGACTCTTGGCATGTTAGAAAATTATATGCATAATGCTTATCTTGTTTCAAATTACTCGCGAACGGCAAGTGAAAACCAAGGGCAAAGCAAGGCCAAGTGCGCGGGATGCCGCACGTTCACCAGAGCGAGCGGGGACCTACCCCTTCCATCCAGTCTAAAACACTTCTAGTGGGCGATGTATTGAAGATAGAGATATGCTCTCGCGGACTTTTTTGTAGAACTTTTCATGCTGACCAATTCTTACACTCATAGTATATTGATATGTTTAACGGTTTGCCCAGTGTAAGCTTAAGAAGCGCACGGACGCCAAGTTTCTTTTTGACTTTTTCACTGAAATCGTTACTGCTTGGCTTCCTTTGATCATACATAAATTATTTTCTACAGAATCTTTCCTCGAGATATCCTTTACAGAATGGTGAAAACCGCATCAAAATCCATCCAGTGGTTCTCGAGATTACCCGTGACATCGAAGAATCGGGGATTTTTGTCTTATACTAACGAAGTAGAGATTGTCGGGGAACACATGCACCAAGCGGTACTATGACGTCACACACCTCAGTGCATCTGGGTACATTTCGTCCCGTCACCGTAGCGTAACGTCAGACCCCAGTGTAACGACGAGGTCGACAAGATCATTTAAAATGATAAAATCAATATCATTCACTGTTACCAACATTACTATTAATCAATTATTAAAAACAAAATATTAATCAAAAGGTGCATTTATGACCTTATGATTGAAGTTCATCATCATCATCATCTTGTACAGTTTCCAGTCCCAGGCTGGGTCTGTTTGGAACATAAGCCTCACCACTTAGTTCTTTCTTCCCACCACCTCTCCGCTGTCACTCTGGTCCAGTCCTCGCCTCTCTTCTTGACACATTCCTTCACTCCTTTCAGCCATCTATCTCTTGGTCTTCCCCTTGGTCGTTTCTTCTGCATCTGCATCTCATGTATCCTCTTGGGAATCTTCTTCTCATCCATTCTCTTTAAGTGTCCATACCACCTCAGTCTTGATGTCTCAATCCTACCTTGCAAGGGCTCCTCTTTCACCATTTCCCTGACCTTTTCATTCCTCACCCTGTCTCTTCTTGTTACTCCGATCCTACTTTGCAGGAACTTCATTTCACCTGCCTGTATTCTGCTTATGTCTCTTTTCTTCATTGTCCACGTTTCTGAAGCATAGGTCAGTATCGGGATATAGTAGCTTCTGTATAACACTTCCTTGCTTTTTTGTGGGACATCTTTATTCCACACTAAGCTCCTAATGCATCTGCCTGTCTGCCACATTCCGTAATCTCTTTGTCATTTCTCCCATTTTCCTCCACTATACTTCCCAAGTACTTGAGACTTTCCACCTTCTTCAGCTGTCCACCTCCAAGTGTTATCCCACTCATTGGTCTGTCCTTTTTCCTGGTCGTTAACAGGATCTCACATTTACTGATGTTGAACTTCCATCCGTACTCTCCCACTGTTTCTTCCCAAGCCTTCAGTTGCTCCTGAATTTCCTCCTCCTTGTTTCCCCAGACCATGAGATCATCTGCAAACACCATTGCTTTCATCTTATCTTCTCCTATCTTTCCTGCTATCCGTGTCATTACCTCGTCCATAACCACAATAAAGAGAAGGGGTGACCGCGCACTACCCTGTTTCAGGCCACTCATTTGTCTGAACCAGTCTGTTCTTTCCCCTCCAACTTTCACACAACTCACACTTCCACAATACATCTCCTTCACTCTGCCTACAGTCTCTTTTTCCACTCCCATGTTTTCCATTGCTCCCCAAACCTTCTCCCTACACACACTATCATAGGCCTTTTCGATGTCCAGGAAGGCCATCAACAGATCCTCTCCAAATTCGTAGTGGTGTTCCTGGAGCTGTCTCACTGAAAATATGAGATCCACTGATGGTCTCCCAGGTCTGAATCCATACTGCTCCTCTCTCAATTTTCTCTCCACTTTGGCTCGTATTCTACTTTCTAATATGATTGAAGTTAAAGATTTGAAACTAAATACACTTAAAGAAGATTCCAACTTAGAATCGAGGTTCTAGTTCTTCAAACTTATTGTTTGTAAATTTTTCTTCGATAAGTTTAAAAACAAAATTGTTTTTGAAGCAATGCATAAATATTGCAGCCAATATTCTGGGTCATTGCACATGTGTCGAGGCATGATTTTTTCGTATTAACGAAAAACACGACAAAAAATATTTTGAAGTGATTTTGCGATGTCTTTACGAATCATATGTGTCTGGTTAAGAAAATAAGGATATTACGAGGGCTATTCCAAAACTAAGGTCCGGTTAAAAAAAAAATATCCAAAATCAAAATTGTTTCCAAAACAATTGTTTTATTAACATTCCTTACGTCTTTCTCTATTTTCCTACATAATTTCCATACTTATTTACACATTTGTCACATCGATCCACAAGCTTTTGAATGCCTAAGTCGTAGAACTCGGCCGCCTGTGAAGCTAACCAGTCTTTAACAGCTTCTTTCACTTCATCATCTGTGTCGAAGCGCTTGCCGCCAAGAAACTCCTTTAGGTAGCGGAACAGGTGGAAATCACTTTGCGCCAAGTCCGGACTGTACGGTGGATGGTCCATCTGTTCCCATCCAAATTTCTTGATTAGAGTTTGCGTGTCATTCGCAGTATGGGGTCTGCCATTGTCATGCAACAACACCACTCCAGACGACAAAAGACCACGTCACTTATTTAGGATTGCACGTCGAAGTTTAGTCAGGGTAGCGCAGTAGGCGGCTTTATTGATCGTTGTCCCTGAAATAGTGAATCGTCGATCTTCACGAATTTTGTCGTCAACCGCATGAACCAACTCGTCTGAAATCACTGATGGTCTGCCAGAGCGGGATTCATCGTGCACATTTTCCCGTCCTTCATTAAAGGCTCGCACCCACTTGTGCACTTCACTGTCACTCATTATGTTAGGACCTTACACTTCAATAATCTGCCGATGAATTTCTGCCTCAGAAATGTTTCTTGCAGACAGAAACCGTATCACTGCCCTTACTTCACAATCGGCGGGCTGATTAATTGTCTTAAACATTGAGGGGCCGATAACCTAGATGTTAGGCCCCTTAAAACAACAATTATCATCATCATCATCATCTTAAACATTGTGAACTGACACTATCAACAGCACACAGCAACAGTAACAACGCTACTGGCGGCTTTTGCCGCGCAAGGCATGCCAGGAGTTGGCGCACATGCGTGTTTTGCCCTTGGAGCCGCTTTTAAATATTTACGGCGAATCGGACCTTACTTTTGGAATTACCCTCGTATGTTCGCGAATTAACGATAAGTCCATTTTTAAGAGAAATTCAATTATTTTACGATAAGCGCAATATTACAGCGAACTCTGTATTGAATAACAAGCTTGAAATTTTGTTTCAAGATTTTGTGTGAAAAGAGAGAGAAGAGCGAACAAAGATTCAACAAGTTGAAATAATTCAGTCACTGCTAGCATTAAAATTAATGCAAAATCAGGAATATAATACAATAATATTGGATGCTTACTAGCAATTTATACTTCTACCATTCATATAAATAATTTAGAACCACAATAATGAAACCTTTAAAGATTAATTTTTTAATGTCATTAAAGCGATACAGCAATATCTATTTAGCAAAATAACGCAAAAATTCGTATCCTTCTCGCAATATCGTTTAAAAATTACTGCGAAAAAATCATGCCTGTACACATATGCATATAAATAAACTTTGAAAATCTCAAGTAGATCGATGCAGTAATTCCTGAGATGAAAATGAAAATCCACAGCCTGTTTCCAGTCTCCGACCGGGTCAGGAATGGAATGAATGAAGCCCCCATCTAGCGGCGAGGATATGAATTGTGCCGGCTGCCGAGGCCTGACGCACTCCTCTGGGGCAATGATTAAATGAATGACAGATGAAATGAAATGATAGTGGAGAGTGTTGCTGGAATGAAATTTTGACAGGGAAAACCGGAGTACCCGGAGAAAAACCTGTCTGCCTCCGTTTTGTCCAGCACAGATCTCACATGGAGTGACCGGGATTTGAACCACGGACCCAGCGGTGAGAGGCCGGCGTGCTGCCGCCTAAGCAACGGAGGCTCCTAATTCCTGAGATAATGTACCTTATTTGCATTGTAAAGAATGGCTATCAAAGAAATGTCTGCAAATAGATTAATGAAAAAATGTTTGCCAAAGTTAACAAACTTCAAAAGTCCTTATCTCGGAAATAAATTAGCATTTTTAGGGAAGTGATTTTTTCCAGCAAAACCTAAGTTATACTCTGTGAGCTGCCTGAATAGGATTGACATTTGGCCGGAAGTTCCATGTCAGTCATCACCCCTCTGCCTCTTGACCAATCCATGTTCCAATAGTTGATGTCATAATACTCTGCGTTGCAATATTACAGCCCACGTGCGGCAGTGACTGGTGAGCTGTATTTCTGGCTTGTACAGTGCGTTCGCTTGTTATTCTAACTGTTTGGCAACCTTGTTCCCTGACCACATGGCGAGGCGAGAACTGTCAATCCTATTATGGTAACTCACAGAGTATAGTGCAACTTCAACTGCACACATCGTGTACTGACCTTGCGCACTGCGACCTTGTATTCGGCAGTTCCCCAATCGCTGGGCATTATTCTGTTGATGAACACTTTGGGAGGGTAGAAGCTCATATTGATGAGTGGTGCAAACTCCGGAGCCCCCGTGGAATATTGGAACAGATCATCCTTCAAGCACAGCTGGCTGATCGTTTCCAGAGCTTCGTTGTGTGTGTCCATCAGTTCGTCAACATTCTGGAAGACAGAGCAATTATACACTATCAAGCAAGAGGGGCTCAAATATTCTCAGTGTTTGGGAAAAGAAGGGGACTGCACTCCATCGAGAGAGTCAACAAGTCCCATAGGTTTTTTTTTCTTTCAGGAAAAAAAACAGAAAGAAACTGAATACTTGGGCTGCGAGTATTATTTGTGGCAAGGTGGTACTGCTTGTGTCATTTACCCGCCATGTGCGATATACGGTGGAAAGACACATCCCACTGATGCTGAAACTAGTAAATACCGGTGGAACGCTGTATATCTCACTTTGAACTCGCTAAGTTCGTCGTGGTGAGGTTTGCAATCGGCTTGTGAGTGAAGAATCTTTATTTCCAACCGTCCTGGGACATAAATATCTAGATATTGATTTTTGCAGCTGTCGAAAAAGGCACCCTAATGAAAACCAGCGGAACTTATGTTATAGTGTGAACTTGCTGACAACCACAATCGGTTCGTGAGTGACATTAACCTAATTTCAGGGCGTACTTCCTCCGTAATATCGCGATACTGACTCCCACGCCACCAGAAATCCGCAAAATAATAACATACTGTTACATATTTTTGAAAAATGTCCTCTTTAAAAATTAGGGTGCACGGATTATTCGATGGCAAGACCAAGCCCTAGCCCACGTCACGCGAGATGGGTAATGGAATGAAGTAGGGGATTGCATGTAAGGGTGAAGTAAAGTGGGGACCTTGTGTGACCCACGATCGCTACGGTAGTTTTGAAGGCCCTACAGGAATCCGGAAAAGTTACGGCTGGTGAAGAGACTGAGTGGAGAACGGATTGGAAGGTGGATGAGGATAACACCCCAACGGCGGAAAAGGCGGAAGTATCACTAGTCGACAGCTGCTGCCTTGCAGTTGGTAGGGGGACCCAGGGCTTGCATCCACTCACTTATCCAAAAATAGTGAAATAGTGAGTGATTTTATTTCAAAAAAGTGAAAAAAAAAAGGTAAGTTTTTGTATGAAAAAGTGAGTAAAGAGTGAGTAAATTCATAGCATTACTCGCATTTATGGCTTTTTTTTAATATCTGTAGGCGCAATTATGGGGGGGAGAGGGGGGTGGTGGTGGTCCTTGGGTGGCTAAGCTCCCCAAACAAACCATAGCCCCCCAAAATGTGAAAACTGTATTGAAATAGACAAAATTTTTAAGAATGTGTATCTGAAAAACAAATTAGCCCCCCAAAAATGTCAACCAAATTGCGCCTATGTTAATAATATCTCTTGAGTAGTTTGTGCTGCACGGCACCGGCTGTGGTTGCACCATGGAAGCTTTTTATGCTTTCTGGCCGCCTGGCTTGCTGCCGACAGCGGTGGCAGAAAAACGAACTGCCCATTCATGGGTATATTTTGGGACATTTCTAACAATCTGATTGTGCATGAGACCATTTTTAACGCAGCATATGACCAGTTTTGAAAAAAAAAAGTGAGAATAGTGAGTAATTTTATCAATAAGTGAGAAAAGTGCGGCTGCTTTGAAAATAGTGAATAATAGTGAGAAAAGTGAGTCGCTGGAAGCCCTGGGGGGATCTACAAAGGCTAAGGGTCCCACCCCGACGTTAATGGGTAGCAATCCAGAGTGCTATGAGGGGCAGCCCCCCAGAAAGTTGTGCGTGAGGCCGACGACCCCACCACGGAAAAAATTAAATGTCACGAAATCTCAATCACAAGTAAACTGGACGGATCTACGAGGACACGTACAACTGGGAATATGTGGATGAAGACAACTGGCGCACGATCGTAAAGCATGGAATGATGTCATGGGAAAAGCCTGGGCTCTCCATGAGCTGTAGCGCCCATGGGTAAGGTATTATTCGATGGCGGGTATATACAGTATGTGATTGCAGCTGGCAATAACAGTTTGTTTGCAAGTCTATTGGTAAACTCAAAAAATCAAGAGTAAATAGAAACATACCTGGTTTACCCAGTCGATCCCTTTTGAAGCCAAGTAATCTGCCTTGTTCCAGATGTCCTCAACAATGCATCTATCCCACAGAAGTTTCAAGGGTATCACCTCAATGTCTGGAGCCGGTGGAGTGTTGCTCGCCAACCATTTCAGCGCAGATTCGACCTGCAGTAAGATATTGGCTGATGATAGATCGGGATTGGGCCATAGACTGGCAAACGCTGGTAGCTCACATAAAGTAAATGGCACATTCTGCACAGTCTTCGCCTTTCAGTACGTTCAAAAGAAAACTGTACAACTCAATGTTAGAAAATCCATTTTACACCGTAAAAGAATTCTTGGATATAAAAATTGTTAATATTGATTTTTAATAACTGTATATAGAGGATACTGATAATAATACTGTACCATGAATGACAAAACCTATTTCATGTAAATGATCAATGGCATACCTACCAACTTTCAAACATAGAAATCCAGAAGATCCCAAAGTGCACAAATTTAACGTGTACATGCATCGCCAAGGTCTTAAAACATAGCAAGAAAAGACTACAGGGAAAGGATTTACAAACTCTTGGAGATGTGATACTATATAATTCGTTGTGCCAGTTTCCAAAAGTATTGCAATTACATCAAGAACACAATAGAATTGGGAACAGCTTACACACTACACAAGTGTTTAACGGATTTAATGTGATTTATTAATTCAGTTCTTCCTTCGTAAGCAATGTTTATATCACACAAACAAATGGAACAGAATGCGAATGTTTCACCTTTCCGTTTGTTTGAAACCAAACACCAAAAGTAAAGTATCTGCACGAAATAACATACTAAGATGCCTAACAGGAAGGACATGGGGTGCTCACCCCACCACTCTCAGAACTTCAGCCCTTGGACTGAGCTTCTCAGCTGCTGAGTATGCAGCACCAGTTTGGCTTTCTTCTCCACATTCCAAAGAGGTGGATATAGCTCTGAATGAGACTTCCAGGATTGTATCTGGGTGTCTTAGACCAACACCACTTCAGAAGATCTACCCTCTTATAGGAATTTCTCCACCTCATGTCCGAAGAATGGTAGCAGCAGCATCTGAGAAGAAACGGCAAGAAACCGATTCAAGGCATCCACTTTTCGGCCAACAACCAGCCCGACAGAGACTTAAGTCCAGAAACAGCTTTTTGAGGGGAGTAACAGCCCTCGAAGGCTCACAAAAAGCTGCCCGTGTGAAGATATGGAAGACAGAGATCACAGACCCAACTATTCCTCTATCAGAAAAAATGGCACCTGGTCACAACTTGCCATATGGAATTTGGAAATCATTGAACAGGCTGAGGACGGGGGTTTCACGCTGCAAGAACAATCTCAAGAAATGGAACATGCTCGTCAACAATGATGAGTTCTGTGACTGCAGAATTTTACAAGACCCAGAACACCTGCTGATCTGCCCCTTGATGGAGGACATATGTTCAAAAGACGATCTTTTGGCTGCAAATGCTAATGCTATAACTGTTGCTACTTACTGGCAAAATCTAATTTGATTTGGACACGGAAAATAAAATAAATACCTTTCCGTGATGGCTTAATACAAGGAAATTCTGCAGAATATGCCTCCCTGAAAGACTGATGATATAGTTTCTTACTTGAATTCATCACGAAAACACTAAATCACACAAATATTCGTCACACAATTGCATGAATACCAGAACTACAGCAAACACCGCTTAAAACCAAGCATAAACAAAGCGTTCCCGCTAACAAACAGACGAAGCTCAAACAGTAATATGAATGCAGCGATAATCAGCGTATTGTCAAACTCATGGAATTAATGACAAAACCGCAGCGATAATCTGCGAGACGGGATTATCGATAAACATATCGATCGACTTTCAGTCGAATTTCAAACACTTGCATTTAAGAATAGCAGCTATTATCGAAAATCAAAATTGAAATGCGATTCGGATGCAGAGAACTGAAACAAGCTAGGGAGATGGAAATCCGGAAGAAAACTACCGTATTTGCTCGCGTATATCTCGCAATTTTTTGACCGAAATTATGTGTGAAAATTTTCGGTGCGAGATATACGCGGGGAATGACCGTATTCCCGAAAAAACACAAAATTTGCATTATTGAAACAAGGCAACTGGCATACGGTACTCGCCCTATTCATTGTCACTGCCATCACTGCTGCCAATCTCCGAGATACTCTCGCGTGCATCATTCTGGTCATCATCCCATCCTGCTTCATCCTGACTTCCGTCCAATGCATTTGCGATACCCGTCTACAAGAAGCTCTTCACAACCATATCCGTCGACACCATTTATTTCTATTCGTTATGGTTATGTGACATTAAGAACCTAGGTAAAAGACGTCACATGCTCGTTAAGGATGATTCAAGGCAGAAAAGGAATTTAGAGCGCAGACGCTTAGCGATCGATACGATCGATCATCTTCCATATCGATTCCTTGCTACATGCATGAACGAGCTCGAATTAAGCCAACCGCGGCCGAAGACGCGGCGAACGATGTACAGAGTGCTAACACTCACACTGTGCCGTACGCTTGCATGCGGCCGAGCTCTGATGCGACGCAATGCGTGAAGACGAAATCATTGAGATTCGGGAAGACTGAACTGCGCTTCTCTGCGATGTAACAGTAGGCCTACTTGCGCAACTGTTGTGGCACGCTAATTGCTAACTCGAACGTGTCTCAAGGCGGCGAATTTAGCCAACCGCGGCCGAAGACGCGGCGAATTTAGCCAACCCCGGCCGAAGATGCGGCGAACGATGTACAGCGTGCTAACACTCACGCTGCGCCGTATGCTTGCATGCGGCCGAGCTCTGATGCGATGCAATGCGTAAAGACGAAATCATTGAGATTCGAGAAGACTAAACTGCGTTTCTCTGCGATGTACAGGGTGTCTACTGTAAGGATGAAGTAAAAATTAGTTACTTTTTAGCTACCTTTTAGTTACCTTTTAGTTAATTTTAGTTACCTTTGAATTCAGATACGTCTGCGGTCTGCAAGCAAAGGGGCCCATCACGCGGTGATGTAAAACAACAATCAACTGTGTTTAAAGTGGTAAATAAAATTCACTTAGGGTGTTATAAAAATTTGAAAAACAATAAATAAATACTATTGTGAGGTTTGAAGCCATTTTTCAGTGTTGCCTAAGTAAACAAAAGTTTGGTGCTTTACAGACGGTCAACACGAAAGTACCCAAATAGAGCTGGGTTATGCCCTAATCCTGAAATAAATTACATGAGATAATAAATACACTAGGATGACCAGTTTCGATCGTCAAGCGATCATCATCAGATCCATTACACTTAGGTTATAACATCTATGTTTGAGAATGCAGGTGAAAAATATATACAAAATGTACAATTATTTAGTTGCAGTGTTGGTAATGCAACTATCGGTGTAAGCTAAATGTAGTATATCTAATGTTAGGTAAACTTCTAAAATGGTGATAAAAATCCGGAATTTGTCTGTTTGGGATGATTATATGGTTATACAAAATCAACTATGGTTATACTGTAATAATACAGGCTGATACTTATCCGGTTGTCTCCCTAACTGGAACTTCAAGCAGTTTCGTGTTCACTCTGGTACCAGTTATGGTCGACTGAGTGCCAGAGTGAACACGAAACTGCTTGAAGTTCCAGTTAGGGAGACAACCGGATAAGTATCAACCTGTATTATTGCAGTATAACCATAGTTGATTTTGTATAACCATATAATCATCCCAAACAGACAAATTCCGGATTATTATCACCATTTTAGAAGTTTACCTAACATTAGATATACTACATTTAGCATACACCGACAGTTGCATTACCAACACTGCAACTAAATAATTGTACATATTGTATATATTTTTCACATGTATGTTATAGCCTAAGTGTAATGGATCTGCTGATGATCGCTTGACGATCGAAACTGGTCATCCTAGTGTATTTATTAATCTCATGTAATTTATTTCAGGATTAGGGCATAACCCAGCTCTATTTGGGTACATTCGTGTTGACCAACTGAAAAGCACCAAACTTTTGAAATAAATACTAGATATGTATTATCAAATTAGTTGTTTCAGCTAATATATCATCTTGTGAACAAGGAGTTTGGCGAGATTTCCTTGTCCCCGCGGTAGATTACGAACGAATGTATGGAACGTTACATGATTGTAAACGAATTCTGTCTTCGCAGTCAAGTACGGAGAAATATTGAGATGTTACACGATCGGCGCTGGTCTCATCCGTTTGTCGAGATTCCCGCAGTATTCACGATAGAACACAGATAAATATCGCGATTTAGATAAGCGGTGTCACTTTTAGTCGTTCGACGAGATTTCCATCGTCCTTGAGGTCGGGCACGAGAAAATATAGCATTAGGCCTATTACGCAATCGGCGCCACTTGCTGTCCGTTTGACAAGAATCCAGTTATCCTCGTCATTGAATGCGGAGAAATATCGCGATGTATCGCAATCGCTGCCGCTCTCGGCCGTTTTACGAGATTCACGTTGTCCTCGCGATATTATGCAATCCGCGCCCCACCCGGCCGTTGAACGATTTTCTATCTGCCCTGATAGAATGGTGGAGGAAAGCTCAAGGTTGCGCATGGCTAAAATTCACGAGTAGTTATGGACATAATGTATGACCGGCGCCGTGATTCCCGCTGTCCCTATGCTGTGGTTTGGAGTTTATCAGTTCAAGGTGGATCACGAGGAGAAATTAGTATCGCGATGCTACGTAGGCTGTCATTTCTAAGTGGGTTGATGCACTTCTCGCTCCCCGTACGCTTTTAAGTATACGGTCATGGGAAAAGTAGCGAGTAGGTTTCGGAGTGTTTCATGATTGGTGCCCAATCACCTTTGACGGGATTCCTGCAGTTCTCGTGGTCACAAGTTCACGAAAGGGGACGGGTTTTATGATTTTACGCAACTGACGTCGATCTCGGTCCATTTGACGACTTTCCCGCAGGCAAGTCGTGCGGTCAACCGGCCGTCTTGAGGATGAATGTTCGAAGTAGGTATCAAATATTAAGAATTATTCTGAGAGGATTGCATGAATAATACGACAAGAGGACACGTTTTCTTTCGAATGCGAATCACGAATTATACAAGTTATACAAGTTTTCGAAATAACCGGTTCGATTATAATATATCCGATGGAACCAAAGTTCGAAGGAAAAATCGACATATAATGGAATTTCGAATTAACCAAACTGGATGTCGCAAATTAACAAGACAGATTTTAAAATAAGTTATAGCCTACGTATTTCCAAGCTTTTTCATAATTCTTTTTCGAAACTGTAACATTTCGCAAGATTGCGACATTAAATTATTTCGCGTTATTTCTGGACTTCAATTTGACATAGTCTCCAAAATTTAGAGGTCAATAACAGAAATGCGAGGTTTCTGATTAGTTTCAGAAGTTTTCGCGAATAAACGTCTCGCGAAAGGTCAGGCTTTCTAATAACAGAGAAAAATATTTCGCACAAAATGCCGAAAATATACGCTGAACAATGTATACCACTCAGGGTATCCTCAGTATGCATTTCCTCGAGGTCGGGCACGGGGAAATATAGCTTATGCAATCGGCGCCGCTTGCGTGAAACTCGCTCCATCGCAATCTCTGAGCCTAGAGGCGCGAGTTTGAATGATTCAATCCACCTTCAAAAAATGTTCGTTACCCGTATGTAAAATTCGTTACTTTTTCGTTACTTTCATTACCCATTAGTAAAATTCGTTACTTTTTCGTTACTTTCGTTATTTTCGTTACCGGTAGACACCCTGATGTAACAGTAGGCCTACTTGCGCAGCTGTTGTGGCGCGATAATCGCTAATTCGAACGTGTCTCAAGGCGGCGAATTTAGCCAACCGCGGCCAAAGACGCGGCGAACGATGTACAGTGTGCTAACACTCACGCTGCGCCTTATGCTTGCACGCGGCGCCTCGATCCCTAATCGGCTCGTATCGAAGTTTGGATCAACTCGTTGTTGCTCGCTCTTCCTGTTAGTATCGCTTCGGGTAAGTTCCTGGACAATGATGACTGTTGTGGCGCCCTAAATCGAACGTGTTTCTACCTCAAGGTTATTACGGTCATTTATATGACGACGTCAGTAATGAATGCGAGATATATGCGAGTATTTTTTTCTCCTGAAATTTCAAATAAAAAAATGGGGTGCGAGATATACGCGAGCAAATACGGTATGTTAATCCGGACAACCGGAAAACACCCCAACAATCCCGAAATCTTCCGGGAAAACCAGAAAACTTGGCAGATATGCAATGGTGATAAAAATATTCTTATTCCTACATCAACCATTAAACCAGACACCATGTTTGCAAACACTGAAGCTAGTATTTATAATGCAAATTTAAAAGTTGACAGCCTGTCACTGTGACGCCAAAACTTCTGCCCAAATGTTGATTATTCAAATGTGCTTGGAGGTAAGTTTTCAGTGTGAATACATGCAAAGAACCTAGTTGCTAAGTATTGAGTAAAAGCACACATGCAAATACAGTAGCACTTACCACGGATGCAGTCTTCTCTTTGGACGCATGAGTTCTGAGGAACAGCTTGAACTGGGAGATGGACTCGTTGTCCACGAGTTGCTGGAGCCACTCGCGGTCCTGATCCAGCAGCCTCTGACTGTCGGTGATGACAGCAACGGGCAGGAGAGGTAGAGGCTGCCTGAGTTCGAGGATCCTTAGCAGGCGCTGGTGTCTGTGCAGCACGT
Source organism: Meconema thalassinum (assembly GCA_946902985.2). Taxonomy (NCBI): domain Eukaryota; kingdom Metazoa; phylum Arthropoda; class Insecta; order Orthoptera; family Tettigoniidae; genus Meconema; species Meconema thalassinum. The sequence goes on along the minus strand of OX336399.1, from coordinate 45,875,334 downwards.
CTTCACTGTCGCTGGCCACGAACAGTAGGATCCCGCAGACACCTTGCAGTGGCTCAGCCTGCTCCAGGTAGCCCACGAGTCTCTGGACCGAGGAGTTGAGTACTCCGTAGCGAGTCCTCTCTCGAGCAAGCCTCAAAATCTCCAGCTACAGGACACACAGCATTCAGATGTTACCATAACGGCAAGTAGGTGTGGGCGGATGGAGAGCAAGGACAAGAACAATCTCCACAGTTGGACACAATGCCAATCTTTGAAGAACACAAGGTTCAAATGGTTTGGCCCCGTACTAAGGATGCTTGAGACACAAATTCCCACACACCAAATGGTTTGGCCTCGTGCAAAGGATACCCAAGACACGAATTTCCAACTCGGAAAGGATATTACCTTGAAGGAGACCAGTTTGATGTCTCAGAAGGTGTTACGTTACAAGAGGTAAAAAGAGAAGAAGTCTACAACGATAGAATTAAATGGAGGCATCTTTGCATAGCCCAGTGTGTAAACATTGTTATTTTTATGTTTTTCCATTGTTTTTTTTAGAATTAGTGAATTGTAAATTTTAACTGTAGCTACACCCTTGTCTCCCTAAACACAACCCATGCCTCTGAGATGCCTTTTTCAAACTGGTCATTGGAGCCGTGATGGATGGTTGTGATGTTGCAACAGACTGATGGAATTGAGATTACCAAATATAAATCCATTAGATTTAATATTTTAATCGTTCTTATTCATGGTTTTTCCAGTTTCTTCTTTCCATCCTTCTTCTACTTTTTCTTCTTTCGAGTAACCCATTTGGAGGGTACGATGAATCAACGTTGGCTATTGTCCATTGTATTCAATTTCCTTTGTTTCCAAATTTCCTTCATCCTTCTAGAGTGTCGACCTTTCTCCTCTTGAGTTCACTTTCTACGAGTTGTTTGCTTGTTTGTTTCTTTCTTTCTTGAAATTCTGCCTTTTGAATAGCTTCTCTGAAGAGTGAGTTGTTTGCTATTGTGTCTGTCTGAATTCTGGTGTTTGTCAAATTCAATGAACTATATGGGTATTACCGTATTTCCTTGCATAATCGTCACACTTTTTGAGCCTAAAATTCGTGGAAAAAAGCAGGGTGCGACGATTATCCGAAGAATATTTAAGTTCAAAGAATATACTGTATCATTATTTGCTGCACGGGCCAGTCATTCGCGTAGCTCGAGTCATAGCCTGCAGTCAGTGACAGGCTTCTTTCTTCTAACAAGGTCACGACAGGTTAAAGCTCGCGGAATGTGCTGACGAAGCTGGCCATTCGCGTCGCGGTTCATAGCCCGCAGGCATAAAGACGAGATTTACTTTCTCCTAACAAGATCACACTAGATTAGGCCTATAAGATCGCGGAATGTGCGCTGGCCGCTCGCGTCATAGTTCATAGCCCACAGGCATAAAGACGAGATTACCTTCTCCTGACAAGATCACGTCAGATTAGGCCTATAAGCTCGCGGAATGTGCGCTGGCCGTTCGCGTCGTGGTTTATAGCCCGCAGGCATAAAGACAAGATTACTTTCTCCTGACAAGATCACACCAGATTATACGCTCGCGGAATGTGCTAAGTGACGAAGCTTGCCGCTCGCGTCACAGTTCATAGCCCGCAAGCATAAAGACGAGATATTTTTCTTCTGACAAAGTCGCGCCAGGTTATAAAGTTGCGGCAGCATGTGCAACTGACTGGCGCACAAATACAAATATGCTATGCGACGATTATGCGAGGAAATTATATAAACCTACTTTAGTGTTTGAAAAGTAGGGTGCGACGATTATGCGAGGAAATACGGTATTACATCATTTTTGCCCTTATGGACAGTGTTTGAACTTAAATATCTCATGATGTCACAATTTTCACTTCTCTCCCTTCTTCTTCTTCTCTTCCCAAAATCTCTTCATCCTTTGACTGTGCTCCTGTTTCCTTTGTTCCGATCTTCTTCCTTTCACTTACTAAAAATTTGGCGTTCTTAATTTTGTTTCTGAGTTTTTCTCTGTCTTCTATCATTTGCTTGTTGATCCCTAATTGCTTTAAGTCGTCTTCTATTTCATGATACCAATTTGTTTTCCTTCTTGAACTGTTTACTACATCAAAGATTTTCTTTGTAAGTCGTTTATTGTTCATTCTCTGTATGAGGCCGTAGAAAGTTAGTCTGCGTTTTCTAATGATATCTCTGAGGCTGTCTGTGTGTTCATATAGCTCTTTGGTAGGTCTTTTCATCCATCCTCTGTGTACTGCTCCAAATATTTTCCTCAGAATTTTACGTTCAATTTTTTCTGTTTCTATGATGCCAGATGATCCAATTGTGGTCGTTTCTGACACATACAATGCTTCTGGTAATACAACTGTTTTGTAGTGTCTAAGTTTGGCCTGTCTTGATATGCTTTTCTTATTATAATGTGACCATGTAAGTTTGTATGCTTTCTGGAGTTTTTCCGTTCGTTCTATGTTAGACACCTAGTTTGATCCTCCTATTTGTATATATTCTCCTAAGTACTTAAATTTTTCAACTCTTTGTATGGATCCATATATGGTATGCATGGTTTGTACATTGTTGGTGTGTAGTTCCATGTATTGGGTCTTCTGGATTTGTATATATTTTACTTAATTTAATTTCTCAACAGTTTAATTAAATTAATTTCTTAAGGTTTAATTCTAATTTGCTGAAAAAGGTCCCATTGTTGGATGGAAACATGTACTAATTTGAATAGAACATGTATTGATTGGCGGACCATTTTAATTAATTATCAGAAATATTAGGTATTACTTTGTGATTAGGTAATATGTGGGCGACCTCTAATTAAGATGTTATGAGTTTTACATCCCTTTTAACCATTATGACTTTTAGAGATGCCGCAGTGTCAGAATTTGGCCTTGAAGACGATGTGCCGGTATCAACTCTTTCATTTAAGCAGCCTCCAAATGCTGGGATTCAATCCTGCAACTTTGGGAACAGCAGGCGAGAACCTTACTTCTTCACCATGCAATCAACCACTCACCTGCTGAGGAGTGTCCTTGAGTTTCGCCCTGTCCTGCACGAAGCCCTCGTCGATCCATCGCAGCAAGCTATCAGAGTATCTCGGAGATTCAAACTGATCAGGTACGGACAGCAGCAGTTTCCAGAACATCTCTTGTTCGAGTATTTGCAGGTCTTGCAACCTTCTATGCAGCTCCTCCGTTATCAGCTTCTCCATAAAAACACTGCCAATATCAGGCCATGACAGCTGCTTCACTGCAAAATGGAATTTATAACATCACCACAGCAAAACACAACAGGTACTGACTGAACAAAAAGGAATACTGGAAGAGTCATTCTTAAAATTAAACATGAAGAAGTGGATATTGTTGACAACTTTAAATATCTCGGAAGTTTTGTTTCTTCTGACAACACCATGAAGCGAGAAATCATCAACAGACTACAAGAAGCTTCAAAATTTTATCACTCTGTGCGTTCACTACTTTGGTATCCAACATTCCCACTAGCTTCTAAGATTACCGTATACAGTAGAACCTCGTTAACACTTCATCATTTGTACGTTTTATCGCATATCACGTCGCAATTTTCAAGTCACGAATCTTTTCTGATGACAATAATGTAAAAGTACGTCATTTATCACGTCGCACATTTTTCCGCGCATCGCTTACTACGATCGCATTTTCGTCATCCCTGAAAGCATTCTTTGTCCACCCTTAGTGGAATGTGAGACCGACCGCTCTGAGATAACATTCCTTGCCAAAAAGCGGGCGAGAGTTGCGACTTAACAGGTATAGGCGACTCTTAAAAGTAAGACAGTAGCACGCGCCCCACCGCGTGGGCATCGCTTAGTACGGTCGCATTTTTGTCAGCCCTGAAAGCATTCTTTGTCCACCCCTAGTGTCGTCTGAGACCGACCGCTCTGAGATAACATTCCTTGCCAACAAGCGGGCGAGGGTTGCGACTTAACAGGTATAGGCGACTCTTAAAAGTAAGACAGTAGCACGCGCCGCACTTCTGATTAACGCGTTTTTTACATTCCCCTTACTGATACAAATTAATGAGGTTTAATTATTATTTTCCATTAGTACGTTTTCCCGCTTTTGACGTTCAAATTTTTCAGTCCCTTGAAAAACGTACTATCGAGGTTTCACTGTACTAAGTACCAATTCTAACATACAGACTTGAAGCAGCAACATGACAGGACCAGCAAACAGCCGTCTATAGGCTGCTGAAATGAAGTTCCTCCGTTCCTGCTTACAAAAGACAAGGAAGGATAAAATGAGGAATGTTAACATCAGAGAAGAGCTTGGATTGGAAAGAAGCCTTTAAGAATTAATGGAACTCTACAGACTACGGTGGTATGGCCGTATGAAAAGAATGGCTCCAGAAAGAACTCCTAGAGCTTGTTTTGAAAGGGTAGTTCCTACCAAAAGACCCCGAGGACGACCTCGAGACTTATGGGTGAAGCAAGTTTCAAAGGATGTAGAGAAGAGAGGTGTAAACTGGCATACTATATCCGAAGAACAGCTGTGGATGGATAAAACAAATTGGAAGAGGCTTTTGCACTACCGCACCCGGCTTTGAAGCTTCTTGTACTCTGTTGTTGATTTCTCGCTTCATGGTGTTGTCAGAAGAAACAAAACTGCCGATATATTTAAAGTTGTTAAACATCCTTGAAAATTAATCTAATATAAATGAAAATTAACTGTACAGTTTATTGTTTAATCTAAATATCCAGTATCACTGTTCTTAAGGTTCATGTTTCTAAAGGAAATGTTGGTTTCCTTATGGATTGTATGTTTATGTACATTTTGCTTGATGATAGTAACCCTTTTTATTTACCGTATTTACTCGCCTATAAACCCCCTCCCTCAATTTTCTACTATTATTGGGAGAAAAAAAAAAAAGGAATTGCGAAGGAGAAATAATCAGAAAAATGTAGCAAATAGGCCTACAAAATTCCAGTTAACGGTAAAACCCGCACTTTTGACTGCACCACCTGTGCATCGTTGACCTCGACAATGGCTACTCACTCCCCCTACCCCCTAGCTTACGAGTTCCCTGTCTCGCGTCCCGCACGGCCGTGTGTAGTGTAGAATTAAGAAGCTTGCAGTACACAAGCAGGACTGAAAATAAGCAAGAGAACAAGTTTTACGGCATACTTCAAGTTGAACGTGCTAGAATTTACTGCAGAAAATGGAGTGAAAGCGGCGAGTCGTAAATACGAAACGCAGCCGAGTATGATTCGTTATTGGCGCAACCAGAAGGACAAATTATCGGGAACCAAGAAAACTTCTAAGTCCCTCCGCGGTGTAAAAAAAGGAAAGTACGAAAATGTGGTCGGTATTAGAACCAAATCTTCAGTATTTCGGGTAGGACTAGTTGACACGTAACATATTGCAACACTGCGTAACCTTGAACTCGATGCACGCAATGCTGTGCGCGGCTGCAGTGCTGTCTTAGTCCTGTGGCTAGTCAGCTGTGATGATACAAGAGAGTGGCTATTTAAATGGGCTATTAACACTTAAAATTTCGTGGACAGAACATGTGAGTAATGCCGAGGTTCTTCAGCGTGTGAGCAGCCAACCTGAGCTGTTAAACACAATTAAGAAGAGGAAATTGGAATACTTGGGACACATGATGAGGAGTCCAAAATACCGTCTGCTTCAAGTTATACTTCAGGGTAAAATTGAAGGTCAGCGTGGACCGGGAAGGAGACGAATAACTTGGATGGATAATTTAAGAACGTGGTTTGGGCTGTCTTCCACGGAACTCTTCAGGATTGCACAGGATAAGAAGGTGTTAGCCATGGTGGTAGCCAACGTCCGTATCGGATAAGGTAGAAGAAGAAGAAGATTATCACTTTTATCGTAAATAAAGTCTAGGTTAAAATAACTATTTTGTGTGTTTATTTAAGGTTAATAGGTGCTCCTTTGTGTGCCTTTATACCATGCCATCCTAAGCTATATCAAAGGGAAATTTTCACCTATTATCCCCCAAAATCTCTGAAAAAATATGGGGGTGGGGGGTGGTATAGGCGAGTAAATACGATATTTATATAGTTTACGCCTATATTGGAACACTTAAATCAAACCAAACACACTTAAATAATCTAAGAATTGACAGGGAAGTTCTTTATCATCATCTTCCTCCTCTCCCAAAACCTCTTCACTCTGGTTGCCCTTTTCTCATCAGATACCACATATTGTTTTAGTCTAAATCTTATTTGTTCTTCAGAATCCTTTTTTTCCCCTCTATTTTCTATTTGTTTCATAATAATACTGAACTCATTTAAATAACATTGAACTTCTTTGAACCAATTATTGTTTGTTTTACTTTTCCAAAAGTAGTTAAATAGTTGTTTTAATAGTTTATTAAAAATGAACCAAGAACTGATCAGCTCCTCAAAACGGAAAGAAAAATCATTAGAACGTGCATAAATAAAAAGTATCAGGTTGAGGGAGTCTGGAGGATTCTCCCAAATGAAACTGTCTATCGTGAGATTGATCCAATCACCAGCACAATGAAGAAGAAAAGAATTTCATATTTTTTTTCACATCTTACGGCTTCCAGAAAACAGAATTGTACGCCAACTAGTGATGACAAATCTAGAAAAGAAAACTGGAGGAAAATGGATCCAAGAAATTCAACAAGATCTCAAAGCAGTTGGACTCAAGATAACAGATGCTGAGGAGGAAAATAAAATTAACACCATTCTTAAAACTCACAAATTTTCTGCAGAAATGACACAATATAGAAAGCCTATGGAGATTTCAGATGAGTTGAGAAACTGAAAGAATGAGAAAGTACTGGAAAGAGTGCAAGAACCAAGCAGTACTACCTTCAAAGAAGAAGTGATTGTGGAACGACTCAAGTGGTCCAATGTGACCAATCAAGATTATTAATAATAATAATAATAATAATAATAATAGTTTATTGTTATGTAATCTCGATAAATAACAGAAAAGGCAATTCTCCTTTTTCTCATTGTGTCTATTATTGAATCACTTTCCAGGTAGACAACTGCATTAGGCAACAATCTCCATTGTCCAACCACCTGGTGTATCCTATATTTAGAAGTAAGAATTCTTTTTGTAACTTAAAACTTGCTAATTCAGAGATATCTTTGCTTGGAGTATGAAGTCCATCTTGACAACTGTTTCTTTGTACAGGGTGGCCACAAAGTCCCGTTACCCCCCCTCTTATAACCAATAGAAACCCCTAAACCCAGTTATATAAGTTGTACACCGTTTCTAAGAAGAGGTTTCCTTGGGATTATTTGGCATTACGAGTCCAAAACATCAGTCTGTATACCATTGTTTTCATGTCAAGTTCTGTGCGACATTCTTCGGAGCATTGCTGGTGTGGCATTAGTGAAAGCTTGTCTCACAGCATCTTTCAGTTCATCCGTGGTATTGTATCTGTTTTGTGAAACGCTACCCTTTATCACATGTGGTAAGGTCTGGGCTTCGTGGTGATCAGGGAAGTGGAGCCGGCAGCACGCTTGTTTGGCCCGTTCTTTTTCGACAGTGCTGTGAATCAGCACAGTTACCTCAACATGTTACAGGACTGGTTTGTTCCTCTCTTGGAGGAGCATGGAATTAAAGAGACATGTTGGTTCCAGCATGATGGGGCACCTGCCCATTTTGCCATCGCAGTGCGCGAATATCTTAATGAAGTTCTTCCAGAGCGATGGATAGGCCGTGGTTCTCCTGTGCTGCCGGCTCCACTTGCCTGGCCACCACGAAGCCCAGACCTTACCACATGTTATAAAGGGTATCGTTTCACAAAACGGATACAATACCACGGATGAACTGAAAGATGCTGTGCGACAAGCTTTCACTAAAGTCACATCAGCAATGCTCTGAAGAATGTCGCACAGAACTTGGCACCGTATTATCCTTTGCCATGAAAACGATAATATTCAAAAGATTTCCTTAGTTCCGCCTCGTCAATACAATTTATTCAAATTTTTTTGTGATATAATCATATGTCACTTAATTTACATCGGTACATGTTTCGATGCCTATTTGCACTGGCATCATCATCAGCCTTTCAATGTATTGGCAGCACTTAAAAATCACTTTGTACATTGGATGTGATAAAATGTTAACATAAAAACACACTAAAATCACTTATACACTAAATCACTCAAAAAGTTTTTTAAAAATATGGTAGGCACTCATTACAAAACCCTTGAAGGTTTTAATTTCTTTCGGAGATAACATCAGGAACTGAATTTTGAAAACCTCAAGTGCTGCCAATACATTGAAAGGCTGATGATGATGCCAATGCAAATAGGCATCAAAACATGTACCGATGTAAATTAAGTGACCTGTGATTATATCACGAAAATTTGAATAAATTGTATTGACGAGGCGGAACTAAGAAAATCTTTTGATTATTATAGCAAGTCAATACGGAAAAATGGGTGACTCTATGAGTCAAAAAGACATGAAAACAATGGTGCACAGACCGAGGTTTTGGACTCGTAATGCAGTATATTCCCAAGAAAACATCTCTTAGAAATGGTGTACAACTATTTTAACTAGGTTTAGGGGTTTCTATTGGTTATAAGAGGGGGGTAACGGGACTTTGTGGCCACCCTGTATATTATGTTGCGCCAGAATTTGTTTGGATAGGAGTTTCAGTTTTTTTTTTATTGTTACAGAGTTTTATTTGAATTAGGACAGCACTTTTAATCCTTATTCTTGGTGGATATTGTAGGTTCACTATCAATATCAATAGTACGAGAATGAATTGTTTCCATATTGAGGAACCAAATCGTTGGGACATTACTAATAAATGCGGAATCAGGTGACGAATGTGATCGACTCAACTTGTTTAAACTTCTTGTAGAATACTGAAATGACACAAATGAACGTAATTGAATGCAAATGATATACTGGTTTTGCTCATGTGAAATATCCTTTATAAGACGTTGCTTTGTTGTTATTACAAAGGGGGCTGATGACCTCATAGTTCCGCCACTTAAAACAACAATAACTAACTGTTTGCAAAGGTAGTTGCAATAAACAAATTCAAATTAATACAATTGAAGTCATCTTGGAACGTTTCCTTCTCTGACAAGTTTCCATTCCCTGCCTTCGACGTTCTTGTTCAAAATGTTAAACAGCAGCTGATGTGGTTCCACGCCAAAAGGTGACATCTTCAAGAGTATGCCAAGTATCTGGACTAGTGACTACTCTCCTAGAGGTTTGCTTGAGCTGATTTTTGTAACGCTTCAGAAGTTCAGCTGGAGGTCTTTTGCCGGTGCTGAGTTCACTGCACAAGATTTGCCGAGGGAATCTGATGTCATTCATACGTTGGACATGACCAATCCATCCAAGCCAATGGCTAATAATAATAGACTCTATACTCTTCATCTTTGTTCTACCGACAGCAGTGGCTACGCTGGCTAAAGTGCAGCATTAGGTCATGGGTCCAAGCTCTCTGCTGACTCGGTAGACGCGTGGGTTCGAGCCCCACCGTCGGCCGTCCTTGAAATTGTTTTCCGTAGTTTCCCATTTTCAACACCAGGCAAATGCTGGGACGGTACCTACTGACAGGCCACGGCCGCTTCTTCCACATCCTTGCCCAGTTTCATTCATCTTCATCCATTCCATCTCTCATCCCGACGTGCAGGTCGCCCATGGGTGTCGACTAGGAAGACCTGCACTCGGCCTCTCAGGAGGCCACACAAAAAAGAAAGAGAAAAAAAAACCAACTTTGTTCTCTTGAGAACCACAGCATTCATTACATGGTCATCCAATTTGAAGTGCATAATAGAATGGATTTTCTGCTGGTGAAAGCGTTCCAGTTTCTTGACGGCCCGGTGGTATAGGGACCAGATCTCATAGTAACATCAAGATAACAACATCTTGGTCCACCATTCTTCTTCTTCTTGGTCGAAGTACGATTTAGAACGTCGTGACCCTTCACGCAATTCTTTTAACAATAGCCCGCCACACACCGTGGTCTTCTGCTGTGTGCATAATTTTATGAAGTGGCAGATTAGTCAGACTCTTTATCTGGTCAAGGTACCAGTACGGGGCTCGTTCCCTCAGCTGTTTTCCGTCAACTTGACCCTGGACACTTCTCAATGCCGTCTCGCCGGATGACAGGGCCGAAAGATTTCACCATTTGCCTTTGGATATTTGTGAGAAAGCATGCTTTAGGAGCAATCCTTAGCTCCTTCCGAATAGGTTCATTTGTTCTTCTTGCTACCCACGATATCCGTAGCATTCTTCGATAACACGTCATCTTGAATGCTTAGATTCTCCTACGGCATGCAGCACTTATGGTCCAGAACTCAGAGCCATACGTGACGATAGGAAATACCAAAGCTTGAACCAGTCGTTTCTTTGTTTCCTTGGTAATATGTTGATCTTTCCATATTCTTGTTAGACTAGCCAGTGCTTTCTTAGCCATACGTATTCCTCTTTGAATTTCTCCTGCACAGTTTCCTTTAGTGGAAATGCAAACTCCTAGGTAGACTTCTTCCCTGAGATTGATATCTCGTATTACCTGGAAGTGACGATGTAATGCACGCTGTCTGTCCACTACCATCAAGTAATACTTGGTTCGGTTTAATGTTAAGGCCTGCTTCCACCATTAGGAAGCAATAAATTGACCTGAGACGCAGAAAAAGGACAAACACAACAGACAGGATGGAACACAAAGTGAACTGTAATAGCTACTTAATGAGTCGAGCAGTATGTTTATCATATGAACGCTGCACATACCGTAATAGTAAAACGGCCTGGAAAGTCTCCTCTCCCTGAAGTTGAAGGACGATGCACCACCAGGGATATGCAGCTCCTTTGCCTGCTCGGCCAGGCTCATGGACGAGAAACAAGCCGTGAAGTCAGGATTAGCGTAATGCACAACTGGTAACCTCTTAGGCTCAGGCTCCTCTTCAACAGCTGCAGTTGAGCTACACAAAAGGAAAGACTCATTTAGGGAATTCACTAAATACCAGTAGTAAAACATATGACTAAAATTCACATTTTTCCAACTTAATTTTGAAACATTTTATAACAATTTTGGACCAATACCCTGTGGTTGTTTGAGTCTTCAGTCTTTTGACTGGTTTGATGCAGCTCTCCAAGCCTCCCTGTCTTGAGCTAATCGTTTCATCTCTACACAGCTACCACACCCTACATCCGAGGCAATCTGTTAAGCATATTCTAACCTTGGTCTACCTCTACAGTTCTTGTCCTCAACCCTTCCTTCCATAACTAAGCTTGCTATTCCTGGGTGTCTTTGTTGTGTCCTACCAACCTATCTCTTCTCTTCATTAGCAGTCTTCAGAAAGGTCTCTCCTCTCCCACTCGTCTTAATACCTCTTCATTTGTTATTGTATCTACCCATCTGATCTTCATCATTCTCCTGTAACACCACATTTCAAACGTTTCAATTCTCCTCTTTTCTGCTGCACCAATAGTCCAAGTTTCACTGCCTCAAGGTAGTGTTCTGGCTCCTATCCTCTTTTAACATATGTACATATGACCAGCCAATACCAGTAGGTACTCGAAGCTTTATTTATGCGGATGATCGTGCCATTACCGTCCAGGCGGATCAGTTTGAAGTTGTGGAAAGACGTCTATCTGAAGCTCTAGGGGAACTAAGTGTTTATTATAGAGGAAACCAATTGAAACCAAACCCTTTGAAAACACAAGTCTGCACTTTCCATCTCAAGAACAGACAGGCATAGAGGAAACTGCATGTAACGTGGGAAGGCATGCTGTTGGATCACTGTGCGAATCCCAAATATTTAGGGATTACATTGGATCGTGCACTCACGTATGAAAGACATTGTCTACACAATTAATAAGGTATCCGCAAGAAACTGCCTCCTTCGCAAATTATCTGGTACCAGCTGGGGGACTCAAGCTCAAACAATAAGAACCACTGCTTTAGCACTCTGTAGCAGAATATGCATGTCCTGTGTGGTATAGGTCATGTCATACCAAGCAGGTTGATACTGCATTAAATGAAACGTGTAGACTCATCACTGGCTGCCTGAGACCCACGCCATGTGATAAACTGTATTGTTTAGCAGGCATTGCACCCCCAGATATCAGAAGAGAAGTTGCAGCTAAATGTGAGAGATCTAGGGTTGATGTGTCTCAAGCACATCCATTGTATAGCCTTCAACCAGCCCACTCTCGACTGAAGTCCAGAAGAAGCTTTCTTCACACAACTGAGTGCCTAACTGACAAACCTCAGGTCTTGAGGATTACATCTTGGTTGACCAGAAGCCCCCACATTACTCGGTGGATGGTTCCATCTGAAAGGCTCCCAGCAGGACATACAGAGGCTTGGACAACTTGGAAGTCTCTCAACAGATTGTGATCTGGGGTTGGCAGATCCAAGTCCAACATTCATAAATGGGGTTTTTGCTGCGACCCAGTCCTTTGTGAATGCGGTGAAGAACAGACTATGGGTCAACTGCTTCAGTGCAGTCTGTGTCCTATACTGTGCACCATGGAGGATCTGGTGAAGGCTACACCAAATGGACGTGACATGGCAAAATATTTGTCATGCATTATTTAGAACCTTAAATGTTCAAGTTTTGCATTCTTTTGCCCATTTTGTACATAATTTGTTATGTAATATTTTTGTTCCTGACACGAGTAAATAAACTTTTATAGAGTGCCACGCTCCAATACCCTAGAGGGGTTTATTTTTCTGAATATTTTGCTACCTTCGAATATTGATATTTAAATGTCGCAGGATTTAACAACAATGAAATCAATGGTACTGGGCTAAGGATGGTGTATTGTCAGGTGCGAGGTATCCCAATGTCTTTGTGGGTACCAGTAGTTAATATTATTATGAATTGTGATGTATCTGACCATGGAAAGCAAAGTTTGATTAAAATGGATAAGAAACAGGGCGATATTTTGCGAGTATGTTGTTATTTTGCTTTATTGTTAAGATTTCACTATATTCCACGATTTTAAATGTTTTAGCCTCTTCAGACCCAAGACAAAATTTGTAGCTAAGATTTTCTGGTTCTGTCTTTCTTTTTTATTAAATAATGGCAAAATTCCCACATATTATAAGTCTATATAAATGATCAAAAAATAAACCTAGTTCCTCAATTTAAGTATCTTGGAGAAATTATCGCACATAACTTAAACAAAAAAGTATCTTGGATAAATAGAACAAATAAGATGAAAGATGAAAAAGGCACAATCTCTAACCTGGTCAACATATAATAAAAAAAATGCCTATCATTATAAAACTGTAACTCTTCCTGAAGCCACTTATGCTTGTGAAACACTGTTCCAAATTAAAAATGAACTAAGAACTGATCAGCTCCTCAAAACGGAAAGAAGAATCATTAGAACGTGCATAAATAAAAAGTATCAGGTTGAGGGAGTCTGGAGGATTCTCCCAAATGAAACTGTCTATCGTGAGATTGATCCAATCACCAGCACAATGAAGAAGAAAGGTGTTTTTTTTTTCACATCTTACGGCTTCCAGAAAACAGAATTGTACGCCAACTAGTGATGACAAATCTAGGAAAGAAAACTGGAGAAAAATGGATCCAAGAAATCCAACAAGATCTCAAAGCAGTTGGACTCAAGATAACAGATGCCGAGGAGAAAAATAAAATTAACACCATTCTTAAAACTCACAAATTTTCTGCAGAAATGACACACAGAAAGCCTATGGAGATTTCAGATGAGTTGAGAAAATCCCGATCTGAAAGAATGAAAAAGTACTGGAAAGAGCGCAAGAACCAAGCAGTACTACCTTCAAAGAAGAAGCGATTGTGGAACGACTCAAGTGGTCCAGTGTGACCAATCAAGAGTGAAAGACTTCAAGTATTTAGGTGAATGGATCAATGAAACTGGCAACGAAAGAAAAGCTATAGAAGCAAGACTACAGAAAATGGAAATTGCTTCCCATTTGACAAAACAAGTTTATAACAAAAAATGCCTCTCTTGGAATTGTAAAATTAAACATTATAAAATAATAGTCTCGCCTGCAGCCTTTTATGCAGCCGAGACACTTAATCTACAAAATAATACACTGAGAAATCAATTGGAGATTAAGGAACGCAAAATCATGCGAAAAATTTTGGGACCAAGAATTGAAAATGGAATTCACCTTCCGAAACCTAATGCTGACATCTATTTAAAAATTACTAAAATCACTGACACAATCCGTATGAGAAGGATCCAATTCATGGGACATTTGGACAGAATGGACCCAACTAGGTTAACAAATAAAATCTATACATTTTTGCAGAAAAAGGCAACAAGGTCCAATTGGTACAAACAGGCGGAAAAAGACTTGGCTGAATTAGGTTTTCCCAGTCTCAAGGATCGAGAGGAAATTAGGAAAATTACTCATACACAGGGTTTTGAGGGAGAAGAGAGAAGACCTACCAGACACGTCTGGTCGCAGCAACGAAGACTCGCTCAATCGTTGCGCATGAAGAGTTATTGGGCAAACATCAAGGCCAAGAAGTGTTGATTCCGCGTGGTCCTAGGAGACCCATTCGCGCAGAAGAAGAAGAATAAGACACATACAATTATTAAGTATTGAAATTACGCACCATATTTGCCGATCAGGATAGTTACGAGCACCAAGTCATGACCAAAGAGCCCGACTAGACTGGAAAAACAAATGTGTTGGAATTTCTCAGTCAGACATACTTGAAATGTTTTTCAATGGTTTGTCGTTTTCAAATCCATGCGAAACATAAGACACATCTCTCTTCTCCCACCAATCCCATAGAAATGGGGAATGTTTAGGGAGAGAATGACAGTTCACGATTAACATAATACCAACTGCTGCCGAGAAAAATAATATCAAAAAGTGAAGGTCCACATATGTGTAACATGGGTCTGAAGAAGTTAAAGATGCCAAATGCATGCGAGAACGGATGTTTTAACATTAAGTATCATCAAAAAATGAGAATCAAACACTATACCATGCACTTCTCAGTTTACCTTTCCTCATCATCAACCAGTTCTTCATCTTGTTGCACTATGTCTTCATTCTCCTTCTCTTCTTGGTATTCTTCATCCACTATCACCTCTTGCTCCTCCTCCTCCTCTTCCACTTCCTCCTCGGTACCTCCCTCTGAGTGGGGCGTTATCACCAGGCGTTCTGGTTCAGAGCCTCTTGACCAATCGAGGCTCTCCTCAATGACTTGAGGTTCCTCTGGCTGTGCCGAGTGGGTGGATTCTACAGCCACCTCCTCAGAGCTCACAGAAGCATTAGAAGCTATTTCCTCTTCCTCCCCAGCTTCCTCCTCCTCTTCCTCCTCCTCCACCATGATATGATCTTCCTGTCTGTCTTTAGTCACCACTTCGTCTAGAGCTTGAGCATATTCCACCACAGGCTCGGCAGGCTGAAACAGTGCAATAACAATAATAAAGACAACTATACACTAGAAAGATATTTGACGATTCTGTCCAAACGTGCATTCTGACAGTGTGTGCTGTATGCACCATCGCCGTATGTAGCGATGTTCAGCTGATGATGATCGCTTGACGATCGGAACTTATCATCCAAGTGAATTTATTAATCTCATGTACATTGAACACTCACTTATTTGGAATTCGGATAATCAGACAGGTCTTCATCGCTGCAGTACTGCGCCAGACATCATTCGCACCAAGGCCATCTATTGTCAAATGTTGATCGCATCCCCCCCTTGCTTTTAGAACGTACAAGGTTCATTCTGGTTCCTTATTGATAAACTAATTCAGTAATAAACAGGTTAAAAGTTCCGCCTGATCAATACTTGGCATTAAATAAAGATCACTGTGTGGTCATTGGTGGGACATGTTGCAAGGCCTACCATAATTTTTTTATGGCCCCTTCATCAACCGATATGAATGCATAATGTCAAAGACACGAGATAAATGTTGTTGTTGTTTCTTATGGCTAGCCCGGATTCCAATCCATCAGCTTTCTTGCGTTCCAATAGCCCTGTGTGAGGTTTCAAGAAGTCACATCAAGTTTGTTGCAATGTAGCAGGTGCCCCTTATCCATTTTACTCCCAGGTTCGTGACAAAATGTGCAATTTTTCAGATCTCAGGATGTTGATTCGTTTCAGATGAGCTGCAAGGCAGTCATGGCCAGTGTTAACTCTGAAGAAGGCTACACAGGGCTTCCAGCGACTCACTTTTCTCACTATTTTCAAAGCAGCCTCACTCTTCTCACTATTTGATAAAATTACTCACTTTTCTCACTTTTTTTTTACAAAACTGATCACATTCTGCGTTAAAAATGTTCTGATACACAATCAGACAGCTAGAAACGACCCAAAGTATACCCATGAATGAGTAGTTCATTTTTCTGCCACCGGTGCCTGAGCGCGCTGCCGGCAGCGAGTCAGGCGGCCAGAAAGCATGAAAAGCTTCCATAATGCAATACCACAGCTGGAGCCGTGCAGCAATCACCGAAAATTTTAACAAAAGTTCAAATTTATATTTTCCTTTTACGATTTAAATTTCTTGAGCGTTGCATTGATTTTCCTTTCCATTATTTCCAAGTCTCCTCTAACTACATGAAAAATCACAAACAGTACTCAGGGATATATACAAAGGCACAATTTGGTTGACATTTTTGGGGGGCTAATTTGTTTTTCTGATACACATTCTAAAAAAATTATCTATTTCAATACAGTTTTGTCACACTCTTGGGGGGGGGGGACTATGGTTGGTTTTGGGGAGCTTAGCCACCCAAGACCCCCCCACCCTAATTGTGGCCTACAGATATCAACAAACGTTAATGAACCAGATATACGGCCATAAATGCGAATAATATTATGAATTTACTCACTATTTACTCACTTTTTCATACAAAAACTCATCTAAGTTCCTTTTTGTACGTATTTTCCGTCTCAGATAATTTTCTTCTGGTTTCCATTTCATTATTATTTTCGCTATCGCCCAGATCATTAGGGGCCGATAACCTCGATGTTAGGCCCCTTAAAACAACAATTATCATCATCATCATACAAAAACTCACCTCTTTTTCACTTTTTTCAAGGATAAAACACTCACTATTTCACTATATTTGGACGAGTAAGTGGATGGAAGCCCTGAGGCTACAGCTTCTCTTCTTGGTGTTCATTTATATTGATCCCATTTAGCATCAATGTCCTTCCATAATTTTGTTTCTGCTGTTTTCTTTGCCATTTCTTCATACCTGTTTTTAATAGTATTTTTCAAAATCCCTTTTGCTGACATAAAATCAGTCTGACTGACAGGTTGTTGTAGTGTGGTACCTTCTTCTGCTAATCTGTCTGCCTCTTCATTACCTGCTATTCCAACATGAGAAGGGATCCACTGAAATGAGATCTGTTTTTGGAGTCTTTGAAGGGCTTTTCTTACAGTTCTTTATTTTGAGGCTTATAATTTGACGAGACGGCTTGGATGGCTGCTTTTGAATCTGTAATGATAACACATTTTTGATAATCATTGTTTCAAGATAAATGTATAGCGTAACACTAAAAAGTCCCTTATTATTAAACCTTATAAGGTGCATCATATTGTGTGGATTTAGGCGTTCAATTTCCCATCCTTCTTTATGGTGCAGCATATAAGATTTAATAACAAGGGACTTTTTAGTGTTACACTATACATTTATCTTGTGTCTTTGACATTTATTAATGCATTCATATCGGCTAATGAAGGGGCCAAAAAAAATTATGGTAGGCCTTGAAACATGTCCCCACCAATGATCACACAGTGATCTCTATTTAATAAAAAGTATCGATTAGGAGGAACTTTTAACCTATTTATTCTTCCTCCCTTCCCGTTCACTCCACTCGCGGCCAATAGTAAGTACCGTATGTATCATTATTGGTCACAAGCATGCAACAAAGGCAGAGCCTGCTCAGTTCACTTTTGAAGCCCACACGACGAGGTACTGTTACATTATGTTAATTCTATCTCTATGATTGCTTAATAGTACATTATGCAATGAGCCTATAATGGCAATAATTAAGACACGAGTATGTTTATAAAACGAGCGTAGCCTATGCGAGTTTTTATAATTCCCATACGAGTGTCTTAATTACCATTATAGGCGAGTTGCATACGACTGTTTATGTTCGACGATAATTATTATAACTATTTTATGTTCGAACATAAATATTCATAAATATCTGTTCGAGATTTCGCCAGTTTTATGTACTGAACAGAGCGCATGAGACGCAGAGAATGCCTTGTATTTGACCATGGCCTCCCCGAGTACCCTACTATGACACTAGGCCAGGCAGTGAAATTTAAATTAGAAGGCCGTGGAACTCAGCGCATCTAATTATCTAATTGGTCAAACAACTGTTTCTTGAGCTCTGATTGGTGGGAGAAACTGTTTCATAATGAAAAATAGTGTTATAATGAGCCTCATTATAGCACAGTTTTCTGACATATAATAGTCAGGGTCGAACATAAAAGTGTTTGGAAGTGTCGTACTGTTGTCCTCGCTAGAATACAGAACTAAGATGAGTGTTTAAATATACCGTACATCGCTAAGTTTAGAAGACAAAATATAATAATAATATCGCATGGACTCGGATGCCGGGTGCAAGCTTTGTTATTTGTCGCCCAGAGGGCAGCTTGCACGTCGAAGTTTTGTCATCCCTTGGAGCACTATGAAAGTCAAGGACGTTAGATATCTAAGCTCCCTTACACTATAGCGCTTTCTAGTAGAAAAAGGAGGAACTTTTGTTTTGGCGGAAAATCCCGAGATTAATTTTGCCATTATGAACACGGCCTACTGAATTCAAATGGGTTCTTTAACATACCAACAATGTATGACATGCGTGCCGTGATTTTTGTCGCCATTAAAAAAAAATCACTTGCCACGGCCAGGAGCGAACCTGCAAGCTTGGGGTTGGCAGTCCAACAAGATAACCACTCACCCACTGTGGCAAGCAGAAGACAAAATGAGAGTGCTGGATAAAATCCAAGTCAGTGCTTCTACTCAGACTATCATGACAGAGTTTGGCATTAGTAAGTCGGCTTTTGTCTTCATACTTTAACGATGGATAACCAATCCCAGAAAAGGTATGTAGATACTTTAAAGCATATTTACTTGATTTTAGAACCTTTGAACTGTACTGTACAATACTTGAGAAACTATTTCTATAATTCGGACTTTCTATAATTTGGACTGGACCCCGCCCCCATTAGTCCTGTTAAAAGAGAAAACTAATGCCATATGGCCCAAACTTTACACAACAGACGATATTACAACATCGGAATGGAAGCAGCCAAATTACGAACTTCAACATATAATGACAAGATATGAAACGCACGGCTTTCACCACAAGCTATGTCGGAACATAAGATTTTATCATCCGGAAGAATCCTGCGTGTGCAAATTGTGCGATAAATACTGTGAGATATGAGGCACGTCAGAAAGTAAGTTCCGTTTGGTAATAAAATAAAATTGTGTACAGATACAGAAAAATTATTTATTGCACAACATTCTACACCTCTTAAACTACTTTTCCACATAACTGCCGAACTTTTGCAGGCATTTGTCATAGCGTGGCACAAGTTTTTGGATACCTTCTTCATAGAAGTTTGCTGCCTGTGTCTTCAACCAGTTGGAAACATCTTCTTTCAATTCGTCATCATTGTTGAAGTGTTGACCGCCAAGGAAAGACTTGAGATGTGTGAACAGATGTGTGAACAGGAGCGAGGTCAGGGCTGTACGGAGGATGGTCAAACACATCCCAGCCAAATCCCTGTAGGAGGTTTTTCGTCACATTTGCAGTGTGTGGTCGTGCGTTGTCGTGAAGAAAAACAATACCTTTTGACAGCAACCCTCGGCGCTTATTCTGTATTGCGCGGCGCAATTTCCTAAGTGTCTCGCAGTAAGCATCTGCGTTGATTGTTTGACCACGCGGTAAGAAATCAATGAGTAAGATGCCTTTCCAGTCCCAGAACACTGTGCACATCATTTTCCGAGGTGTCAAGATTTGTTTCGCCTTAACCTTTGCTGGGGATGAAGTGTGCCTCCATTCCATTGATTGCCGCTTACTTTCAGGGGTGTCGTAAGAAACCCAAGTTTCATCTCCTGTGACTATCTGTGTCAGAAATTCTTCGCCGCCATTCTTGGCCCACGTTTCTTCTTCTTGATACAGAGCGTCTACCGCGCATATGCGGAACTGCGCTGCAGCGGAACGTACAACTAGTTGAAGACACAGGCGGCACACGTCTATGAAGAAGGTATACAAAAACTCATGCCACGCTACGACAAATGCCTGCAACATTTCGGCAGTTATGTGGAAAAGTAGTTTAAGGGTTATAGAATTTTGGGCAATAAATAATTTTTCTGTATCTGCACACAATTTAATGTTATTACCAAACGGAACTTACTTTCTGGACGTACTTTGTATCTTGTTCAAAACTGCCCAAATTGGGTAGTCTCAATAATAGGACTAGGTCAAGAATGGTACTTCAGTGAGTTATTGTTGTTGTTTAAAGGGGCAAAACTATGCGGTCGTCTGCCCCTAGAGGTCAAGAATAATTTATGTACCATTATGCACATTGTGCGCTTTTCTTAAATAATCAGTCCGAATTAGTGAGGGTTTACTGCATTATTTTTTCTGGTTTAGGGAAACACCCATTACAATTCATGTTGACCGACTGAAAAGCATTAATTAATGTTCCTCTCAGAGCGGTATTTTCCCCTTCAAAACAGCGCCTAGCCCTGTATCTTAATCTCTTCAGTTATTTTTAAGGATGTTTAGACCGAGCACCTGAGTATTCCGAGGCTAGTTTGACAGATTCAAACAGTGATTCGAGTCGTATTGAAGCTTTTGCAGATCTCGATATAGAGCTCAGTCAGTCGCAGGACGGTGACTTTCGCACACAACTCAACTACTATGTTGTTTTATCAAGGTACAGAGTTTTATTTAACCCTGCAGTGCTCGCGCAGTATTTTACATCATAGGAGGTCGCGTGGCATCTGGGAGACGCCATTTCATTTCAGAGGCATTTCTGCTATACCAAGTTGTGATTAACGATTTAAATTAATTTTAGGATATTTTGAAAAAATAATTAATCTTTTATATTGATATAAAAGCAACTAACGAAGCACATTTATAATTTATTGAATAAGATGTGAATATAATACCATAAAAGAATAATTCCCAGCATTCTTTAGGAGTCTTGGCTAGCTTCGCAACACCTTTCGCACCAGGTAAATGTGTGACGATATTTTGTCGCCGGGTTCGAACATTTCTAGAAGGATTAGCCATATGCCACTTAGAAACTTTATATCGCCCTACGAAACAATCACTATCACTACTGTCTACGTCTTGTTCCGTGTCAGTACTTTCACTCCTGGATTCTAGAATATCTTCCTCCTTATCACTGTACAATGCACCTTCATCGTCATCATCATCAACAGAATCATCTTCCTCAAGCAAACTCTGCGCAATCCTTCTATCATCAAGGCGATTAAGGTTACCAGTATATCTCCTCTCCTTTCCACTCATTTTCAGCCCTAGAAACATGTAAATATAACGTTTCAGCAAGAAGCCATGCAATATAGAACACCATGAAGAATAATTGCGGTAATAATTTTGAAGAGAACACTTCAGAACGAGTACTAACTTTATCGCAGCGAAGGTCGCGCGGCGTGTGTCAGACCCCGTTCACACTCGTGTAACAATGACTCCCCACCACACGCGCTAGACTAACACTGGCATGCTGACGCATTATTACGTTGGTTATGAATAGTTACTTGAAAGAATCACAACGGGAATAACAATTGGTGGGGAACAGCTGAAGTAAGTGGAGAGTTTCAAGTATCTGGGAAGCCTGATACAAGATAATGGAAGAAACGATAGAGAAATAAATGAGCGGGGGAGGCAGGCAGAAGTATTTCGGAGGAGTGTGAGAAGCATGTTATGGAGCAAGGATGTCCCTCAGAACAGCAAAAATAATCATACATTGGAATTACTATGTCCCTATCCTGACGTATGCCTCGGAGACCTGGGTTATGAAAGGAAGGGAGAAGAGCAAAATACAGGCCAGTGAGATGAGGTTCTTGAGAAGCAGTATTGGAGCTACAAAGATGGACAGAATAAGAAATGAGAGGACCAGAGAATTAATGAAGGAGGAACCATTACAGGATGGTATAGAGAAATCTAGACTTAGATGGTATGGACATGTAAAATGAATGGAGGAGAAGAGGATACCCAGGAGAGTACACGAGACAAAGTGGGAAGGAAAGAGACCGAGTGGAAGACCGAGAGACAGGTGGCTGAAGGGGATGGAAGAAAGCGTGAAGAAGAGAGGAGAAGACTGGACAAGGGTGGAGGCTGAGAGATGGTGGGAAGACAGAAGACGTTGGAGAGGCTTGTGTTCCAAACAGACCCGGCCAGTGGCTGGAAACTGTGTAAGATGATGATGACTTGAAAGGTAGATGGAATTTCCGGTCAGTGGCCTTGGAAGTTTCCTTTCTA
This sequence comes from Meconema thalassinum, assembly GCA_946902985.2. Lineage (NCBI taxonomy): Eukaryota > Metazoa > Arthropoda > Insecta > Orthoptera > Tettigoniidae > Meconema > Meconema thalassinum. The sequence continues at coordinate 45,852,882 of OX336399.1, read as the reverse complement.
TTACAAAAATAAACTAACGCGAGCACTGCAGGGTTAAGATTCATTGAAATTGGTTGCAAAATATGGCAAGTCATTTACAATTACACACCATAAACTTTGCTTTCATAAATGGAACGAGCCTCGGACATGATGGATTTAATAGACGACGACACGGCTGTACACACGGACTAAGAACGCTGACGGGGAAGGTGGAGGAGATAGTGGATATGATGGAAAGAAGGAAGTTGGATTCATTGGGATTGGCAGAAACAAAGTGGAAAGGGGAAGGAAGGAGAGAACTGAGAAAAGGCTATAGACTGTACTGGAGTGGGAACGAAGAGGGAAAGAGGAATGGAGTGGGAGTAGTAGTACGAGATGGTTTAAAAGAAGAAGTGAGGAGAATAAGTGATAGGATGATGAAAGTGAAAGTAGCACTGAGGGGAGAGACCGTAGAAATAGTGCAAGTGTATGCTCCGCAAGTAGGCTGCGCTTCTGAAGAGAAGGAGGAGTTTGAAGAGGAATTGCAGAAGCAGCTGGTAGGAAGAAATATGATTGTTATGGGGGACCTCAATGCCCATGTAGGAAGAGAAAGACAAGGTTATGAGAGTGTTCTAGGACCAGAGGGTTGGGGCGGAAGAAATGAGGAAGGAAAGAGACTGTTGGACTTCTGCCAGAGGAACAGCCTGCTAGTTGGGAACTCCTGGTTTAAGAAAAGAGAGAGCCACACAATCACAAGGTACAGTGATGACTTGACCAGGAAGTCGGTGGTCGACTATATACTGTACTAGCAGTAGTACCCGGCTTCGCCCGGTGGAATGATGATAATGTTTTAAGGTCTCCTTAGAAATATAATGGACTTAAAATCTAAGTCATTTGCCCCCAAAGACAATGAGGGAGTAATATCTAGGTCATTTGCCCTTTTGATAAGGATGATAATAAGAACTACTGTTGAATTGACACGTCAAACTTACAAACTACCGTAATAGAAATACATATTTCAAAATTCACAGGCGAGGAAGACTTATTGTGTGTGGTGATTAATGGTGGTGTAATGGGCGTAACATCTACTGTAGGTCATTTGCTCTTATGATGAGGATAAGGGAAACTACTACCGGTATTGAATTGACACTTCAACGTATAATGTACACAATGTACTGTAATAAAAATAACTATATGGCGGCTTCGGTGGCGTATTTGGTAGCATGCTGAGCTTCTATGCCCAAGATAGTGGGTTCAAACCCGGCCGAAGCCGTCGGATATTTTAAGAGCGTTAAAAATCCGTCAGTATGCCTTTCTTCGGAGGGGAAGTAAAGCCGGCGGTCCCATGTCAGATTTATGGCATGTTAAAGAACCTTCCACTAATTACACCTGTGTGAAGCTAAATTGGATAGGTAAACAACGCTCATGGATGTCTACGTCCGTTGCCAAGAGCCGACTTCAGTGGCGTCTAGTAGCTAAGTTCCGAACTTGGCCTAGTAGTCGTTGACGGTGGCGCTTGGCGGCAAAAGTACGAACTATTTGAAGAATTCTAAGTTGCAGTTTGTACTTAAATTAAAAAACAGATAACACACACTAATACAGTCATCACAATTTACACCGGTTATCAGACAGATTCTACACACACCCAAAGTACACGGGGCTACATGACCGCGTTGTCGCGGCCCCTAAACTTAAGAACCAACCAACCAAAAATAAATATTTTAAAAATCACAGTCGAGAAAGACTTTATGCGGCGGTGATTATTGTTATGATGCGCGTAACATCTAGGTCATTTGCACTTATGATGATAATAATAAGGTAATGAAAAAATGACTACTAAACGAACATGGTGTTATTTTAAAACTGATATAGGTAATTCAGGTGTCTAGCTTCGATGTCTTCCAAAGTCTCAACCTTATTTTCTGGCTTAGGCCTGTACTGGATGCGTCTAGTGAAAGAGCGTACTGCTCGGCAAAGACAAAGAATATAGGTCCAAGCTGCACGAACCTGAGGTGATCGCAGATGATGACGAAATATGATGACACACGTTCGGGGTTCCCCGTCCTATACAGATTGACCGGGAATCACTCACTGTTTCGCAACGGCCCTGTGCTGGCATCAGCATAGATAGCAGGAGATAACACGGCGGGCTCTGGAAAGAACTCTCAAGTCACCTCGCGATGAATCAGCAAGCTATTCTCACAACTGACCCCTCCCCCCAGGGTCTCACAACTTGTGGGACGTCGGTTGGCGACCACGGAACCCCAGCTGAGTCTGACATCGCTTCTACTTCCTGGTGCCGGGCTCATTTCAGTTCTCTTTCCTGTCGGCCTCCCTTGGTCAACTCTTGTTCTCTTCCGACCCAGACTGTATTAGGGTATCCGAGGGCTAGGGAGTCTTTCAATTTCCCGCCTTAATTGGCTTTGTCTCATCTTTCCTGATACCCTCATTCTTCGAGGGGTCTGCCTTCTTTTCCTTTTCATAATATCTCCTGTCTTCTGCTCAAGGCCCTCAAAGAGGCAGGGTGTATGTAGACCCACCACTTCTGGTACACCCTCAAGGGCTCATGACTGGTGAGTTAGGAAGCTGGCAACCCCGAGGAATTCCTGAGCTACATGCAGGGAATGGAGTGGTAGGCCTATGTCAGAAATTTCAAGTGGACAGTGTTACGCATCGGGTTCCAAAGGGTAAGTATACACACTTTGTTTTTGATCGGTGAACGATGTAGATTTGTACCAAAGGGCCTTAATGCGGGAAATGGAGTGGTCTGTCCGAAATTTCGAGTGGACAGTGTTACTCGTCGAGTTCCAAAAGGTAATTATGTAAAATCTGGTTGAGATCGGTGAAACGGTGTAGTTTTGTGCCAAGGGCCAAAATGCAGGGAATGGAGTGGCCTGTCCAAATTATAAAGTGGACAGTGTTACTCATCGGGTTCCAAAGGGTAAGTATACACATTTTGTTTCCGATCGGTGAACGATGTAGATTTGTGCCAAAGGGCCTAAATGCGTGGAATGGAGTGGTCTGTCCGAAATTTCGAGTGGACAGTGTTACTCGTCGAGTTCCAAAGGGTAATTATGTAAAATCTGGCTGAGATCGGTGAAACGGTGTAGTTTTCTGCCAAAGGGTAAAAAAGCAGGGAATAGTGTGGTCTGTCCGAAATTTAAAGTGAACAGTGTTACTTGTCGGGTTCTACGGGTAAGTAGCCTATATAAAATTGGGGTCAGATCGGTGAAACGGTGTAGATTTGTGCCAAACAGCCTAAATGCAAGGGATGGAGTGGCCTCGCCGCAATTTCAAGCAGACAGTGTTAGTCGCAGTGTTCCAAAGGGTAAATATACAAATTTTGGTTGAGATAGGTGAAACGGTGTAGATTTGGGACAAAGGGCCTAAATGCAGGGAATGGAGTGGTCTGTCCGCTATTTCAAGCAGACAGTGTTACTCGCTGGGTACCAAAGGGTAAGTTTCCGAATATTGGTTCTGATCGGTGAAACGGTGTAGATTTGTGCCAAAGTGCCTAAATGCAGGGAATGGGGTGGTCTGTCCGAAATTTTAAGTGGACAGTGTTACTCGCAGGGTTCCAAAGGGTAAGTATACAAAGTTTGGTTCAGATCGGTGAAACGGTGTGGATTTGTGCCAAAGGACCTAAATGCAGGGGATGGAGTAGCCTCTCCGCAATTTCAAGCAGACAGTGTTAGTCGCAGTGTTCCAAAGGGTAAATATACAAATGTTGGTTGAGATCGGTGGAACGGTGTAGATTTGGGCCAAAGGGCCTAAATGCAGGGAATGGAGTGGTCTGTCCGCAATTTCAAGCAGACAGTGTTACTCGCAGGGTTCCAAAGGGTAAGTATACACATTTTGGTTCAGATCGGTGAAACGGTGTAGATTTGTGCAAAAAGGACCTAAATGCAGGGAATGGCGTGGTCTGTACAAAATTTCAAGCAGACAGTGTTAGTCGCAGTGTTCCATAGGGTAAATATACAAATTTTGGTTGAGATCGGTGAAACGGTGTAGATTTGGGCCAAAGGGCCTAAATGCAGGGAATGGAGTGGTCTGTCCGCAATTTCAAGCAGACAGTGTTACTCGCAGGGCACCAAAGGGTAAGAATACGAATTTTGGTTCTGATCGGTGAAACGGTGTAGATTTGGACCAAAGGGCCTAAATGCAGGGAATGGGGTGGTCTGTCCGAAATTTTAAGTGGTCAGTGTTACTCGCAGGGTTCCAAAGGGTAAATATACAAATTTTGGTTGAGATCGGTGAAACGGTGTGGATTTGGACCAAAGGGCCTAAATGCAGGGAATGGGGTGGTCTGTCCGAAATTTCAAGTGGACAGTGTTACTCGTAGGGTTCCAAAGGTTAAATATACAACTTTTGGTTCAGATCGGTGAAACGGTGTAGATTTGTGCAAAAGGGCCTAAATGAAGGGCATGGGGTGGTCTGTCCGAAATTTAATGTTGACAGGGTTACCCGCAGGGTTCCAAAGGGTAAGTATACAAATTTTGGTTCAGATCGGTGAAACGGTGTAGATTTGTATACATAACAGACAGACAGACAGACAGACAGACAGACAGACAAACTTTGTGCTTTATATATATAGATGAGAAAGAACTAAATAGGAACATCACGGACATCAAGGTTATACCATCGGAGAACCTGGATAGTGACCATCGATTGCTGGTAATGAACCTGAGAGGGAGCAAGGAGAAGAAAGGGACTGAGAACCAGGAAAGACGTATAAGGATATGGAAACTGAAAGAAGGGGATAGAAGGGTCGAGTACCTCAAAATGGTAAAGGAAGGAATTCCAACAGATGAAGAAAGAGGGGTGGAAGAGGAATGGGCTAGATTTAAGAAGACACTAGTAGGTGCAGCAGAAGCAGTATGTGGGAGGACAAGTAGTAAGAAGAGGTGGAAGGAAACACCATGGTGGAATGAGAAGACAAAAGATATAGGGCGCGTTCAGCGGGCTCAGCAATCTGCTAACCTGCTAGGTGCCTGCTGACTTGTTGCTAGGCTAGCAAGCGTGAGCCCGCCTGAACGCTTTGCTACAAGCTGACGCGGGAACTTTGAGCAATGCACAGAGTTCCTTTGAAGCTACCATACTTATTGGTCTATGGTCTATGCTAAATGCATAGAAAATAATAACTTTTATGCGACAGAGCTGTAGACAGCCCTGTTAATGCGCGGCGCTAGGCCGTGGAGCCAAGCTATCTGCGGACTCGGGAGACGTGAGTTCAAATCCCACCGTCGGCCGTCATGTAAATGGTTTTCAGTGGTTTCCAATATTCAGGTCCAGGCAAATACCGGGACTGTAAGTTACCTTCTAATAAGCCACGACCTCTATCTTCCATCTCCTAGTCAAGTTTCATTAATTTCAGTTCTCACGAGGTTGGCGTCAGGAAGTTCATCCGGCGGTATAAACCAACCGCCACATAGACTTTCATCGTATCTCATCCCTGACCCTGTTGAAAACGGGAATAATAAGGGGGTAGACATCCTGACGATAAGAATAACTCTTCTTTTGAAATTCAATTTTATTGTATGCTAGTCCACTCCTTTAATTAGGCTGATTTCTTATTTAAACATCCGTCGAAATTTGTAAAGAAATATTGAATTACCCCTTCAGTTATTTAATTCTCCTACGTGTTACGCGGGGTAGATGACCACGCTGTTCCACCCTTTAAAACAATTATCATAAAATACCCTACTATCAAACAAGCCAATTGTTTGGGGCAACATAACCCACAAAATTAACATGTATTAATTCCATAAAATCCAATCAAAGAAGTTTTTTCATATTACTGCTGCCCATAGTGGTAAAACACAGCATTATATGTAAATAATTGTAGTGCAACGCTATTGGCAAGCTATTTTTGCTTTAGCTTAAAATTAATAAAATGAGGGATATCACTTTGTTGCCCCAAGCCGTTCAGTTATTTAATTCCCCCATATATTTCAATAAGGTAGCATATCAGATGCGATTAAAAATTTATATACAAAAACTTTTCCTACAAAAATGTGTCGAGTAATAAATAACTTAATTCTTGTAATATTTATTTAAGGGGGCAGATGACCTCATAGTTCCGCCTCTTAAAACAACAATAACTATTTCTTTAAGGTTTGGGTGATAAAATATTAATTGTTGCTCCTCTCCCAAACTAATTGGACAGAATCATGTTGACTGACTGAAAAGAATTCTTTTAATGAAAATTTAATAGGAAGTTTTCACAGCTAGGGGAGACGTTCTCTATTCAGTCAACTAAGACTTGACCAAGTTTTAGAAGAAAAAAATCCTGAGTGTCGCCTTTGTTATCTAAGAAAGAATCAATTTTCAGTCGCTAAACACAGTATGTGCCCGAATAATTTGTCACACTAACTGGAAAGGATTTAATTGACCACATTGCTGTGTTGACTGTCTGAAAATAGATTATTTTAATATTATAAAACTTGCGGGTAAGTCGATACTCACCATAGAATACTGTAATATTGGAATGCAAGAGAAATATACATGTCCTTATGATATGGATTCAAAATAAGGTTGAATATTTGGAATGGTTTCCCTATGTTGGCTGACAGACAGAAAATATTTACTACAGTAATATTCAATGCCAGCTATTTGTATTGAATTGTGCTCTTACCTGGGAATCTACCCATTCGTTTATCCACATTTTGTAATAAGGGTATAAGATAGGGAGACCAGAAAAAGAATTGAAGTGAACATATTTTTTAAACCATTTATCAACTTAATTCATATTAATTTATTCAAAATTCATTGCTATTTTTTCTCTTTTTAGACTTTGGTTCCATCCTACCACCATCTTATAGACATTTAATGCAACAGACATTAAAAACCACAATTAGAAGAAGAAAAAGTTTTATAATTTTAAATATAAATGAGACAGTATGAAATTCACGGGTACTCACACATCCCAAGAGAAAAGATGCGAGTTCCAACACAATTATCATCTTGGCTCTATTATACAACTTCAACAACACTGAAATAGAATTTAAGGAACCTAATAGGTTCATTCGCCGAACGTGCAGAACTTGATCAATTTGATTCCCCGCCATGCGCCGCAAGTCATCAGAAACAAGCTAGCAAGCCAGCAGAGAAAAAGTTTGCTGGCTCTGCTGAGCCCTTGCTACCTACGTCACATCCGCTAGCAAGCCCGCTAGCAAGCCCGCTGAACGGCAAACTCAGAATCTGCTGACCGTTTGCTGGCCAGCAATGAGCCCGCTGAACGCGCCCATAGTAAGGGAAAAGAATAGACCCTTTAGGAGGTCGTATCAAAATAGGACGGTAGATACAAGGGAAGAGTACCAAGAAAGAAAGAAAGAAAGAAGGAGGCAAAGAGAGTAGTGGCTGAGGAGAGAAGAAAGTGGATGGAAGAGTGGACAAAGATGATGAAGGAGGATAGTGAAGGTACAAAAAAGGTCCTGTATGGGATGGTAAAAAATAAGAGGCGGAAGAATCCTATGGATTATGTTAGAATGGTGAACAAAAGGGGGACAAGAGATAGAAAATAGGGAAGAACTGAAGAAAATGTGGAAAGAATATTTTGAAGAACTTCTGAACCCAAATGGAAAAGATGGTGAGGAGGAAGAAATCGGGGAAGAGGAAGATGAACTGCAAACAGAAAAGGACTTAACATGGAAAAAAAGTGGAAAATGCAGTGAACAAGATGAAAGGAGGGAAGGCACCGGGTGTGGATGAGTTGAGTGTGGAGATGGTGAGAACAGCAGGAGAGGTGGGGATACAATGGTTGTACCGAGTGATGAAGACAGCATGGAAGGAAAGGAAGACCCCAGAGGACTGGAAAAAAGGAATAATTGTCCCGATCTTCAAGAACAGATTGCAGAAACTATCGGGGAATAACACTGATGAGTCATTGTGCAAAGATCTTCGAGAAAGTTTTGGAAAAGAGAATTAGGACAAGGATAGAAGGAGGGATGAGGGAAGAACAACATGGCTTCAGAGCAGGAAGGTCCACAGTGGATTTGATTTATGCTGTAAGGCAGTTACAAGAACAGCACTATGAGTATGGAACAGATCTACTGATGGCCTTCCTGGACATTGAGAAAGCATATGACAGTGTATGCAGAAACAAAGTATGGAAGTCCCTGGAGGATAGAGGAGTAGAGAAATGGACTATAAAGAGGATAAAGGAGATGTACAAGGGAAGCGTGAGCTGTGTGAAAGTGGGAGGAGAGAGATCAGACAGGTTGGAACAGAGAAACGGTCTGAAACAAGGAAGTGCACTGTCACCGTTACTTTTCATTGTGGTGATGGATGACATAATGACCCGAGTGGCACAAGTAATTGGGGAAGGAAAGATGAAAGCAATGATGTTTGCAGATGATTTGATGATTTGGGGAAACAAGGAGGAGGAGGTACAGGAACAGTTGGACGTGGGGGAAGGAATAATACAAGGATATGGGATGAAATTTAGCATAAATAAGAGTGAGATGGTGATCACAACAAGGAAGAAGGAAAGAACCACAACGGGAATAACAATTGGTGGGGAATAGCTGAAGAAAGTGGAGAGTTTCAAGTATCTGGGAAGCCTGATACAAGATAATGGAAGAAATGATAGAGAAATAAATGAGCGGGGGAAGGCAGGCAGAAGCATTTCGGAGGAGTGTGAGAAGCATGTTATGGAGCAAGGATGTCCCTCAGAACAGCAAAAAGATCATATATCGGACGTACTATGTCCCTATCCTGACGTATGCCTCGGAGACCTGGGTTATGAAAGGAAGGGAGAAGAGCAAAATACAGGCCAGTGAGATGAGGTTTTTGAGAAGCAGTATTGGAGGTACAAAGATGGACAGAATAAGAAATGAGAGGACCAGAGAATTAATGAAGGAGGAACCATTACAGGATGGTATAGAGAAATCTAGACTTAGATGGTATGGACATGTAAAACGAATGGAGGAGAAGAGGATACCCAGGAGAGTACACGAGACGAAGTGGGAAAGAAAGAGACCGAGAGACAGGTGGCTGAAGGGGGTGGAAGAAAGCGTGAAGAAGAGAGGAGAAGACTGGACAAGGGTGGAGGCTGAGAGATGGTGGGAAGACAGAAGACGTTGCAGAGGCTTGTGTTCCAAACAGACCCAGCCAGTGGCTGGAAACTGTGCAAGATGATGATGATGAAACTTTCCTAGTACTGCAACACACGCTCTCAGTCTCCTCCAGCAGCGTGGTAGTGTTGAAGTAGGGATTTTTTTTTTTCCCACCCTGAGGGGTTAAAATGAACAATTTGCTTTTAAGAACTCGTTTAATTCAGGGGCAACTTATTGTGCGGTTAAGGACAGAATTACCTGGGTGACCACGACTGGAACGATGACCGGCACGATCACTTCAGCTGGTACATGCTGAACCTCAATGACTGGAACAACCTGCTCACCTGTTCCTTCCCTGTAACAACCAAAACATGCTTATATGAATCTTCCACTGACAAGTCTCAATAGTTCAATATCCCCATCATCATCATCATCTTGATTGCCCGTTTCTAGCTTCCAGGGTCGGGTTGTGAATTAATGACCTCCAGCGTTGCCTGTCTCTCCATCACTCCTCTTCTTTTTAAGTACATCTTCAGGTTTTCTTCCCCTCTTCTCTATGCACTCCCAGACTGTATCCATCCATCTCACTGATCTCTATACATGGATGGCTGGTAGCTTAGGCAGCAGTAAGCCGAATAGACAATGACAGGTATAGCAAGATGGCAGCGAGCGCATGGTGCATTATTGAGAACCGGCTCTGTGATTGGTTACTGGTAGTTTGATTTTATACATGGCAGTAAATATTTTGTATTTCTTGTAGTTGTAAAATGGGCTGAATTTGGTTATTTAAAGCGTAAAATCATAGTTTTAAGTGCCGGTTTGGTGACCCATCATCCCAGGCAAGCCGGTAATACCTTTACTTCTCAGGCAGATAGGTCACTTAGCCGTAATTTTGAAATTATTGTGAAGTTAAGTATACATATGTGGTGGTGCCGAAGCAGACATGATCGGGCTAGGCTATTGCGTTTTTAATTTGATCCCATTTCCGGGTTTTTCGGTTCTGGGTGTGAATAGTTCGCTTAATAGTTGTAAAACGGTTGGGAGAGTATATTTTGAGTAGGTTTTTAGTTGTGTTAAGTTTTATGTGGAGCTGAGGAGTGAAATTGCTTTGGCTTAAAGTGCATTTTTGGCTTTGATCTACTTCCCGTTATTATTAAGTTTATTGTTCTGCTAGCATGATTAAAAGCTGTAGTATTTGATGTAGAGTGCTGGGATTACTTGGGGGAAGTGTTGTTTATTTCATGGAAACAGGAATTAATTACCAAGGACCGATTACGATATGTCGAATCTAGGCCCGTATAGTGAGCTAGGTACGGTACGTTTATACAGTAGGTACATCATTTGAAGAATGCATAATTTCGTGGCATATACATATATACAATTTACAAGAATGTTTTCAGATATTGTTTTACACTCGTTACTCTGTTACTGATCGCTAATTGCGTGTACTCAGCACTTAAGTTGATATTTGTCAGCCGTTATTATAAATTCATTTTTATTGCTATTCCGTAGAATTACTGACCTCAGAAAGACGTGTCAGTGATCCCAATGCCCTTATGATATGAGTGAACATATCTCTGTATTTTTATTTGCTCCAAGGCACCATTAATTACGATTTTGTATTGACTAGATTATCATTGCTTCCCCATAAGGATAGCTCGAGAATGGGTACGCCAATATGGCGGACCGCGCGCTCAACCTGGCGCACTTTCTCGTGCAGAGGAGAGCTGCCATCAGCGATCCATGTATAGAGATCAGTGGTCCATCTCTTTTGGGGTCTTCCTCGTGGTCCCTTCCCTGTCATCTTTTCGGAAAAAGCTTTCTTTGGTACTCTCTCCTCTTCCACCCTCATCATGTGACCACACCACTTTAACTTTGTTGTTTCTATCCTGTCCTGCAGCTTCAAGATTCCTGTCCTTTTCCTTATCTCTTCATTTCTCTTCTGGTGTTGCCCTCTATGCCTCATCTCCGCTGCTTGTATTCTACTCTCCTCGTTTCTGTAGTAGCCCATGTTCCAGCTGCGTATCTTAGTATAGGCTCGTAATAGATGGACTATAGTACCCTTTTACATTTCCTTGGGACGTCTCGGTTCCAAAGAAAACCCCTTACACTCTGATAAAAATTCCTTGCATTTTCTCATAATGAATGGAATTATTAAAACTGCTCCGAATACACTCCGCATCGGTAATTGTCAGGTCTCCCGAGTGAAAGACTTCAAGTATTTAGTTGAATGGATCAATGAAACTGGCAACAAAAGAAAAGCTATAGAAGCGAGACTACAGAAAATGGAAACTGCTTTCCATTTGACAAAACAAGTTTATAACAAAAAATGCCTCTCTTGGAATTGTAAAATTCAACATTATAAAACAGTAGTCTTGCCTGCAGCCCTTTATGCAGCCTAGACACTTAATCTACAACATAAAACACTGAGAAATCAATTGGAGATTAAGAAACGCAAAATCATGCGAAAAATTTTGGGACCAAGAATTAAAGATGGAATTCACCTTCCGAAACCTAATGCTGACATCTATTCAAAAATTACTAAAATCACAGACACAATCCGTATGAGAAGGATCCAATTCATAGGACATTTGGACAGAATGGACCCAACTAGGTTAACAAATAAAATCTATACGTTTTTGCAGAAAAAGGCAACAAGGTCCAATTGGTACAAACAGGCGGAAGAGGACTTGGCTGAATTAGGTTTTCCCAATCTCAAGGATCGAGAGGAAATTAGGAAAATTACTCATACATGGGGTGTTGAGGCAAAAGAGAGAAGACCTACCAGACACATCTGGTCGCAGCAACGAAGACTCGCTCAATCGTTGCGCATGAAGAGTTATTGGGCAAACATCAAGGCCAAGAAGTGTTGATTCCGCGTGGTCCTAGGAAACCCATTCATGCAGAAGAAAAAGAATGGAATTATAAGGAATCGGTTTTAGTGCATGAGAGCCTGACACAGCCTCTACTTTAGCAACAACAGGCACACCCAGTGAAAAGATAGGCGTACAACATGGCTGCTCGGATACATGAAAATCATTAAAACAAAGACACTTTGAGGCGGCTTCGGTGGCGTAGTTGGTAGCATGCTGAGCTTCAATGCCCAAGATATCGGGTTCAAACCCGGCCGAAGCCGTCGGATTTTTTAAAAGCGTTAAAAATCCCTCAGTATGCCTTCCTTCGGAGGGGAAGTAAAGCCGGCGGTCCCATGTCATAGATTTATGGCATGTTAAAGAACCTTCCACTAATTGCACCTGTGTGAAGCTAAATTGGATAGGTTAAGAATGTAAACAACGCTCTTAGGTTTCTACGTTCGTTGCCAAGAGCCGACTGCGGTGGCGTCTGGTAGCTAAGTTCTGATCTTGGCCTAGTAGTCGTTGACGGTGGCGCTTGGCGGCAAAAGTAGGAACTATTTGAAAAATTATAAGTTGCAGTACTTAAATTAAAAAACAGATAACACACACTAATACAGTCATCACAATTAACACCGGTTATCAGACAGATTCTACACACCCCCAAATTACACGGGGCTACATGACCGCGTTGTCGCAGCCCCTAAACTTAAGAACCAACCAAAGACACTTTGCAATTTAAAAAAAAAATATATGGCAGTCGGCCAAGACAATTCAAACCCAATTACTGGGACAAGCGAAATAACCTGAAACAAAATTACATGTGATTAAAACAGTATTTACTAGAGATTACAAGAAGAGAGATGACCATATAGATTCCTAAGGTTCTTATCATACCTTAGAAAATAAATTATTATTATTAGCTTGCCACGGTGGGTGAGTGGATAGCGTGTCGGTCTACTAACTCCAAGATTGCAGGTTCGCTCCTGGCCGTGGTAAGTGATTTTTGAAAGGCGGCAAAAATATGACACGCATGTCATACGATGTTGGCATGTCAAAGAACCCATTTGAATTCAGTAGGCCGTGTTCATAATGGCAAAATTAATCTCGGGAGTTTCCGCCAACACAAAGTTCCTCATTTCTCTACTAGAAAGCGCTATAGTGTTCAAGGAGCTTTGATATCTAACCTCCCTGACTTTCATACTGATTCAAGGAACAACGAAATTCGACATGCAAGCTACCCTGTGGGTGCCAAATTACAAAGCTTGCACCTGGCACCCGAGGCCATACGATATTATTATTATTATTATAATTATTATTAAAAAGCCTCCGTGGCTTAGGTGGCAGCACGCCGGCCTCTCACCGCTGGGTCCGTGGTTCAAATCCCGGTCACTCCATGTGAGATCTGTGCTGGACAAAACGGAGGCAGACAGGTTTTTCTCCGGGTACTCCGGTTTTCCCTGTCAAAATTTCATTCCAGCAACACTCTCCACATCATTTCATTTCAACTGCCATTCATTTAATCATTGCCCCAGAGGAGTGCGTCAGGCCTCGGCAGCCGGCACAGTACATATCCTCGCCGCTAGATGGGGGCTTCATTCATTCCATTCCTGACCCGGTCGGAGACTGAAAGCAGGCTGTGGATTTTCATTTTTCATTATAATTATTATTATTGAAAACACGCACAATGTGCAAAATACAAAACTGAGTAACCAGCTGTACATTATTCCAATCCCAATTGGGTTATTAATGCATGTCTTTGTCGGCAATATTTTGCATGATTTCGTGTACAGCATTCACTGCATAGATCACACACACATTCTTCAGTTGGTTGGTGGAATCTCTTGTTTTGCCAGAACTTGTAGTGAAAGCCATGTGTAGCATATCGAGTCATTACGTGTCGGAGTTCGTAGTTTGCCTGTTTCCAATCGTCAGTCATTATGGCGTCAGTTGAGTAGAAATCATTCCAGATAGCATTTTGCTTTTCTTTGAGTATTGGAAGGGCACTCTCATAGGCCTCGGTGCACGGTAGTAACATCTGCAGTCTTCTATGAAGAATATTTATTTTGTGAAGGCATAAGTCAGTCTTGACAGCGCTGTCTTCCCGATACCCAAGACTCTTTTCATATAGCAGGCTTTGACTTTTTCTAATGTTAATAGGTTGTTTTCCTTTAGTTTGTCCCAAATTATGTGGATTCCATAAGTCGCTAATGGTGCTATGGCCATTATAAATAATGTCATAGCCATTTTTAGTGACAGTTTTTGAGGCTGTTGAACGTGGTAAATTGCTTTTATCGCTGCTGTTGCTCTTTCTTTCAGACGAATGTTGAATGATGTCAGTGTTGTTTGGAGAGTAACTCCAAGATATTTGAATTTTCAAACTATTTTTTGGATGATTATTTTGAAGGGTCAGTGAGTCCTTGGGGAGAATTTTCCACCTCTTCTGAAAATCATTTGTTTTGTTTTGTTGTGTTTTATTTGGAAATCATTTTCCAGAGCCCATGAGGTGAGACTGTTTAGTACCGTTTGTAGCTCTTCTTTATCTTCTGAGCCTATTACCATATCATCTGCTGAGGTGTCCATAATAAATGGAGTGGCATTTGCCTCTTGGATCTCACCTCTTGAGCTACTGTTGCCATGGTTACAGTGTAAATTCTGTTTGTCGTTTAATTTTATGCGATTCTGTGATCTGTGTCACGCTTAGAAATTTTCTTGGGGTAGGGTTTCTTTAGCACTTGCTACTCAGCTGCGTACCACCACGAGGCTGGCAAACAATGAGCTACCAGTAAACGTAAGGCATCCCTTATAAAACATAAGTATTTTGGGGTGAATTTGTGAGCTTTTCAGTGCTCGCTCAGGGAAACTAATCATTGTCTGCTGGACTCCACACTGTAAGGTTGAACATGTGGTGTGTTCCTTGATAACACTTCAAGTTATCTATTCCATTGTTGTGACCTGATAGAAGATTCATTTCTGCTGCTTTTAACGCAAAGTTGGGTTTGACCCCATGGAATGCTGGATCATTTTCATGACTAGTACTACACAGCAAGGAAGAATTTAAAAAACATATGGTACGGTATACTATATTCTTAAAAACAAAATACATGGCTGAGGGCCTGAACACAAACCAATAGGAATCAAGGTAAAACAAACACTAAAGGCCTAACTTAATAAACCCCAGGGAGGATAAATGAAGGAGTATTCGAAAAATCAAATAAATAATAATAATACTAATATTGTATGGCCTCGGGTGCCGAGTGCAAGCTTCATTATTTGACGCCTAGAGGGCAGTTTGCATGTCGAATTTTGTTGTTCCTTGGAGCCCTATGAAAGTCAAGGAGGTTAGATATCTAACGTTTGAGCTTGTTGAAGAGAAGTTATCCCGTGCTTTACAAATCCTAGGTTGTTATTATCAACAGAATCAACTTGAACGAAATCCATCAAAAACACAAGTCTGTGTTTTCCACCTCAAAAACAGACAGGCTGCAAGGTAATTGAAAGTGTCATGGGAAGGTAAGCAATTACAACACTGCTTCACTCCCAAATATCTAGGTGTAACTCTTGACCAAGCACTTACCTATAGATCACACTGTTTGAATACCAAAAGGAAGGTATCTGCAAGGAATAACATTCTACGAAAATTATCGGGTACAGCCTGGGGGACGCATCCTCATATATTAAGAACTTCAGCTATAGCCCTTTGTTATTCAGCTGCAGAATACGCCTGCCCTGTTTGGTGTCGATCTAGCCATGCTAATAAAGTGGATGTCGCCTTAAATGAGACCTGTAGACTAATTACAGGCTGCTTGAGATCTACACCACTTGACAAACTCTACTGTTTAGCAGGTATACCTCCTCCAGATATTAGTCGTGAGTGGGCATCCAGACTGGAGAAATCTACAGCACTGAATCTGACAACCCATACTTTATATGGGTATCAACCAGCAACACAAAGGCTCAAGTCAAGGAAAAGCTTTCTCCATTCAACAGAAAGCCTTAGTGAATCACCGATGAACTTCAGAGTGGACTCACGGCGTTCCAGATCCAGGCACCTCGCAGGATGGATGATAACCTCTGAGAGCCTCCCTCCAGGTCACCAAGAAAGTTGGCCTACATGGAAGACACTGAACAGGTTGCGCTCAGGAGTCGGAAGAACAAAGAGCAACATGCAAAAGTGGGGATTTGCCTGTGACTCCACATTCTGTAATTGCGGTGAGGAACAGACAATGAGCCATCTTCTTGTCTGCAGGTTGTGCCCAACTACATGCTCTCCCCAGAATGTAATTGATGCTACCAGAGAAGCATGTGAACTTGCCGCATACTGGTCAGGCCAAATATAATTAAATTCATATTTGTGTGGAACAACTTAATGTTTATTAGAAATGACAATGTTTATAATACCAGTTCTTGATTTTATCCTTTTTTTGTAATTGTAATTGTCTTGTTTCTCCTTTTTCTGTTATCTTTTGTTGTTTGTAATATATGTTTCTGACACGATTAAATAAATAAACCATGGCCAGGAGCGAACCTGCAAGCTTGGGGTTGGTAGTCCGACACGATAACCACTCACCCACCGAGGCAAGCAAAATGAGCTAGCTAGCCTGAAATTAATAAATGGAATCTGTGCTCAGGGAGGAACGCGCCTCGATCCAGAATATCGCACAGAGGCACGAAAGCACACTATTCACCACATGAAGAAAATGACAAACTATCTGATATGATAATGAAGACAATTACCTTGTTTCTGAAGAAACATCCATGACAGGAATGATGCTTGGTGCTGTTTCTTCTGATTCTGCAAAAGATACGGGCTCCACAGCTTCATCCACTTTCGGTGCAACTGGTTTAGGAACCTGTACAATAACCATCTCTTCAACTGGGGCCTACAACAGACAATGATCTCAGACTGCAGTACAGTTTATGGCTCCCATTTTTTTACCATAGTTACAGACATTGCTGAACTTGACGTGTTGCTTATAGGGGCAATAACATGCAAATATTATTTGGCGTATGGAGCAGAAAATTGGCCGATGACGAGGAGAGATGAAAGTAGAATACAGGCAGTCGAAATGAAATTCCTGAGGAATATGGTACAGACGACTGGGAGAGATAGACTGAGAAATCAGGAGCAAATATGAACTCCACTCCAGGTTCCGTTCTCCCACACTGTCTTTCACCAAATCCATCCACTGTACTCTAGGTCTTCCTCGTCCTCTCTTTCCAGTCATCCATCTCTCCATCACTTGTTTAGGCATTCTTTCATCATTCATCCTTTCCACATGTCCATACGATCTCAATCTGTTCTGCTCCAGTTTCTGTCCATTCACTTCCTTTCTCACTCTATCTCTTCCAGTGTTCTGTACCATACTTAGTGATGTGGGCCGGGTAAATACCCAGTGGAAAGGTAAATATAAATTGGGTATTTACCCAGGTATTTACCCAGTGGTCATTTAAATACCCAACTTGAGGGTATTTTCAGTTTTTTGAGCTTCGTACAACACTTTTTGATGTGTTGATGCAGTGTTGGAGAAACAAGGACTGAAACACAGGTATGTGATGCCTTAAATTGAAATCAGGAACAATATTGATCCTTCAAAACTTAAAAAAAAAAAGGAAAATGGACATCCGGGTATTTTTGGGTATTTATATGTTTTGGCGCTGTAAACTTGTCTTTAAGTGTGTTTTTCCCTTAAACTAAAGTAAAATAATGGATAAAACCTTTTGGTTGTTTTGTGTTTTAAATTTTTAATAAATAACAAGATATTGAGAAGGTCGAGTTTTATTACGGTACTGGAAATGGGCAACAAAGATGTGGGAGGGAAACGCTATATTATATGAATGATACTACAAACTGTTCTGAAAAACATATACAGTGTGTAGAAAACTGTACATTACACCTTTTGTAGAACTTGGCCAATGCTCCGAATAAATTTCCCCCAACTTTTATCCCAACGTTTGCAAAAAGGCCTAGTTCAATTCTGACCCTGAGTTTTTCAGGTTATAACTATTGAATTTTATCTCCTGATCTAATTCCCAATTCTAATTCTGTTTTTAAGTCCCAATTCTAATTAAATTTAATTTTACTAACTATCTAATATTGTTAAATTTCTAAAAAGTTAATGTAGAGTAGTTTGCATACCGGTACCTTTTTTTAAGGTTCAACTTACCACGACACAGGATGTTTAATGAAAAATCTAAAATACCCGGGTATTTACCCAAATTGGGTATTTACCCGAGTATATACCCAGGATATTTACTCCAGCGGTTGGAAACTGCTCAAGATGATGATATACCCAGGATATTTACCCCAATTTATAAATACCTGGATATTTTACATCACTAACCATACTCCTCAGGAATATCATTTCGGCTGCCTGTATTCTACTTTCATCTCTCCTGGTCATCGACCAGGTTTCTGCTCCATATGTCATTATTGGTTAGAAATAGGTCTTGTACATCACTTCAGTGGTGTCTTAATCCCAAATTAAACATGGAACCTGACAATAGAAAACACTCCCACATTGTACTGTATTCTCTTATTGATCTCCATATCTAGTTAGTTAGTTATTGTTGTTTTAAGGGGCGGGACTACGAGGAATCTCCATATTTAATCTTGGATTTTCCATCAATTCACATTCTAAATACCGGGTCATCATTTTATTTCCCGCATGTACGCGCCGCTAGGCCGGTGAAGGTGGCCTTGGCAGATGCGGCCGCTTGGCCGGTCAAGGTGGCCTTGGTAGATGCGGCCGCTAGGCCGGTCAAGGTGGCCTTGGCGTTCTCCCCGCAATGAACACGTGCGCTGCGATCGGCAATGTTGCAATAAGCTGTCAGTATCTCCGGCGTATTCAAGCTTGTGAAGTGCTAGTTGATTTGACCTAACATACAGTGCAGTCACGGGCACACAGCTAATCACTCCTTGGCAGTAATACGGGAAGTTTTCAATGACCGTATAGTTAATTACCCCGCCAGATCACCCGATTTAAATCCATGTGATTATTACCTCTGGAAAATGCTGAAAGGAAAGGTATATGCAAACAATCCTCACACAAGTGAGGAGTTAAAAGAAAATATTCGCCAAGTTATAACGAACGTCACCCAGGAAGAAATTCGCCGTGTGTCTAGAAACTTATTTACAAGGTGCCAGGCATGCTTGCTAGCTGACGGACAACACTTTGAACATTTCTTGTAAAACCAGGTAAGTTTGTAGATAATTATTTTCACTAGAAATTGTTATTAAATGACTGTATGTTGACGCGAAGTAGTGGGGAGAAGTCGCGCACTTTTTACCGGCCAGCGAGCGGGTGTCAGCGCGAGAGCTTGCCGCACCGTGATCAGTATCGGATGCGAGACTTAAATTGATGACCCTGTATCTGCGGTGCTCTACTACTCGTAGATCTAGAGCACTTCAAATGTTTAGGAAGTGAAGGTACATTATGGTATGCAAATAACGATTCAAATTTAAAAAATATTCCGCAGAATTCTTCTGACTCAAAACTAAGTGCAGAGTGAATAGGAAGATGATAATATTGTAGATTTAAGGGGCCTAACATCTGGATCTGGGTTATCGGCCCCTAATGGTGTAGAGATAAAAGTAGAAGTAGAAACTAGAAGAACAAATGTGAAAAAAAAAAATAAAAATGAGGGAAATAAAAGATTTGAGGAAAAGCAACGCCCTGAACCCTCAAAAAATGACAATTGAGGGACTTGGAAGGAAGGAGAGCCATGAAAGGCAGATAGGAAAGAGAAAGCGGAGAGGGTCCGGCCCCGAGTCACTGCGAAAAGGGGAAAATCCGGATCCAGCTAATGAATCCCTTGGGGTTGCCAAATCCCGAACTCACCAGCCGTGAGTCCTTGAGGGTGTAACACTATCCAGGGTGGGGCTACTCACACCCTGCCTCCTTTAGGGCCTTGAGCAGAAGACAGAAGATAGCATGAAAAGAAAAACAAGAGGGTATCAGGAAGGACGAGACAAGGGTCCACTAAGGCGGGAAAATTAAAGACACCCTCGGCTTCGTCGGGGTCAAGAACAAGAGTTGACCAAGGGAGGTCGACAGGAGGAGCCCAGCACACGTAAGTGGATGCAATGCCGGACTCACCTGGGGTCCCATGGTCGCGAACCCACGTCCCGCTGGCTGTGAGCCTCTGGGGGTTGAATAGGAAGGTCCTACAACATGCCGGTAAGGTTGTTGCCTTTAAATACCATTCAAAGCCATCAGATTGAGCAAGGAAGTTGGGTTTTGAAGGCCAATGCCTGAGAAAAGCACGTACCTTGATCGGCAGGTGCGTTGTTGGAGGAACCACAGGAGGCAGATCCCGGGGAGCCCGCAGTGGCTGGATGGTTACCGCACCAGATCTGCGACGTGTCTGATCCTCGGCGTTCCAGGCTTCTAGCTTCAGAACATCGTTCGCATCGAAGGAGTTGTGTGGTGGAGTGAGTGCGAACTCGTCGTCGGGCAGGACGCCTCCGACAATAATCTGCAACAAAATACAGAACACAAGAAAAGGTAGAGTTTAACACAAGTAGAGAAATCATTTTAACACGAAAATGTATGGGGCAAATCACAGCAGTCTTTAAGAACTATTACTAAAAAACATTTCTTTTTGACATTAGCAATAAATGTAAGCTCACTGGACAAAAGGGGGGGGGGGGGGGGAAATCACTCAAGTTAAATCATTGGAAAAAAATTACAGTCAGTCTGAAAGACTAGACGTTATATCATTTCAAATGACGCATGCTACAAATGCTACACATGTTAGAAAGGCTCAGGAGGGATCTTTCAACAGACTCCATTACCCATTAACTTAGGCTTCCCGCACGGGCACCTCGTTAAATGTCACCCTGTAATTTGCTCTGACATCCTGCACACCTCTTTAGGAGCCCTGCATTCTTATCTGGCATCTTGTATATCTCTTTAGAAGTCACCCTGTATTCTTGTGTGACATCTTGTACACCTCTTTAGGAGTCACCCTGTATTCTTGTCTGACATCTTGTGCACCTCTTTAGGAGTCACCCTGTATTTTTCTCTGCCATCTTGTACACCTGTTTAAGAGTCACCTTGTATTCTTATCTGGCATCTTGTATATCTCTTTAGGAGTCACCCTGTATTCTTGTGTGACATCTTGTACACCTTTTTAGGAGTCACCCTGTATTCTTGTCTGACATCTTGTGCACCTCTTTAGGAGTCACCCTGTATTCTTCTCTGCCATCTTGTACACCTGTTTAAGAGTCACCTTGTATTCTTATCTGGCATCTTGTATATCTCTTTAGGAGTCACCCTGTATTGTTATATCTTGTACTGTATTTTGCTCTGACATCCGGCACACCTCTTTAGGAGGCACCCTGTATTCTTATGTGGCATCTTGTATATCTCTTTAGAAGTCACCCTGTATTTTTGTGTTCACTTCGCTCAAAGCCCCAGGTCGCTCAACGCCGCAGGACTCTTTCAACAGACTCCAATAACCATTAGCTTCTGCTTCCCGCGTGGCTGCATGACGTCACTTCCGTCTCCGTAACGCATAACGTTGGACTAAAGCGTAACAACGAAGTCGCCAAGATCATTTGAAATGATCAAAAAACAGTCTTTTAAATCACTAAACCCTGGTTAATTTAACCTTTTTGCTTTCAAGGTAACGATCCATCGGAACCCACTTGTCCTGCAAAAACTGACACGGTAACGATACGTTGTTACCCATCTTTATTATTATTAGTTCATTATCTACGCACCAGATAGCAGCATTTTTGTACAGAATAAGAAGAGTACAGTTTTATCTCATGTTATAATCCGCGGGAACTGCCTGCTATCCGTATTTATCGATACTCCTAGAGCCGATTGTATAAACATCGCTTGACTGGGGATCAAATTAACTGGAGTTCAAAATGTGAACCAAGTTCAGTTGTTGCCCACGTTGTATAAAACTATTCGCGGGTTCCGAGATCCCAGTTCAACTTGATCTCAAGTTCAAGGATTTCAATATGGCAACAGCGCAAAATAGTAAGAATATTCACGTATAGAGTGCACTAAACTCATTTCGCCGAGTGATCTTCAGCTTTCTGTTTGTTTATTTCTGTATATGTTAACCTCAAAAGAAAGTGTTTGACATGTGTTGGGGAAAACGTATGTAGAACATAAGCTAAGTGCACACCAGGTTTGTCTGAGTGGGAATGTTAAGACAAAAAATGTAACATAAAAGACCATTTCAGTACCGATAACCAGAAAAAGAATGTTCCATGGACTTCAAATTCGCGGCCGAAATTTCGCAAAGGACTTGCAACCGAATCCATAAAGGTAGGTGAAGTCAATTGATATCATTATTTACAGCTTTTAAATGTAGATGCGATTACATTGCTAAAAGATATATAACACGGTTTTAAACCATTTTTTAAATTTCTTTCAGGTTCATATTTGATTAGGCTATAGTTAGCTGATCCAACCTGGTCCTGCCTGTGGGATCACATGTGAATTGTGGTCTCATACAACTTGTGATTTTCATACCAATCACTGTGCTTCCTCCTGTATGAAATCCATGAAGGTAAGTTCCTTGCACATCATTTACTTACCGGTATGTTGTATAGTATGGCATTTCTCTGCCCCACCTATCTACCTAACCTGAAAATAATCTACAATAGCTGAATTTGGTCCATGTACCATAGGTTTATGCATTACCGTAATGAAGTGAGTTTCAAAATGTAGATAGGGAAAGATCATGTTGATACCTGATATTAGGACCCTGAAAGTCCCCATAAGTATAATTTTACATCAATTACACTGTTAAGCCTATATAATACATGCTAACACAAGTAGGCTAGCTCATTCCTCAAGGTAAGTAGGCTACTGATAGTGAACACTGAATCAGTAGCCCAGATATTGTAAACTATTGATTGCTTAGTTTATTTGCGTAGCATTGCTTGAAACACTTGGCATTGTATCACAATGGACAACAGGCTATCCTTTTTATTGGCAACCAAGGGCCCTAAATCTTAAAATGAAAATCCACAGCCTGCTTCCAGTCTCCGACCGGGTCAGGGAATGGATTGAATGAAGCCCCCATCTAGCGGCGAGGATATGAACTGTGTCGGCTGCCGAGGCCTGACGCACTCCTCTGGGTCAATGATTAAATGAATGACAGATGAAATGAAATGATAGTGGTGAGTGTTGCTGGAATGAAATTTTGACAGGGAAAACCGGAGTACCCGGAGAAAAACCTGTCTGCCTCCGTTTTGTCCAGCACAGATCTCACATGGAGTGACCGGGATTTGAACCACGGATCCAGCGGTGAGAGGCCGGCGTGCTGCCGCCTAAGCCACGGAGGCTCCCTAAATCTTAAAATAATCCATCAAAAAATAATATACTAGCATGCATTGCTAGGTAATGGTATAGGTTTGGAACAGTATGGTATCCAAAGGTTTATTTAAATCAAAACTTAAATTTAATTTTGCAAATTAATGCCATATTAGTATTATTAGGCCTACTCCAATGGCAACATCATACGGTAGCCTACATCATGTTTGGAAACTCATTGCTTTTCTTTCTCGTAAGCTGCAATTGATTACTATAACGTTTGCAACATTGTTGGTATGGAAAATCTTAAAAATAAGTGGGTAGAAAAACATGCAGTAGCCTATACTACCTAGATAACACTCCAACTATTTTTACAACACATGACCCAACAGCTGAAAGCCTCCTTGGTCATATATGCAGCCATGAAAATCCAATTCCTGAAATATACTGTAGCCTACCTCTTCTTCCTCTGGCCGTACTCCATTCATAGGGGGCAGTAAATTACAGTGAATTCTTTATCATGTATGCCAGGGCTGAACTCGTGCTCACAATTCAGTGTGACCAGGCATTTCTGTTCAGTTACACTGTAGCCACTGCCCAGCTCTCCACTTCAGTATCCAAGAGCCTGAACATTTATGCAGCCTTCGCTGGCAATGGCTACAATAGCTTACTGATGAACAGGTCATGTTAAAGCAACTTGATACCAATCTCTGATAGGGTTTAAGCAGTCTTTTTTTGTTTCTGCTTCATTTTGGGGATTAGTACATGGTCATCAGCTCCTTGCACTGGGGTGTATGTGGAAGTTTTGACTTTATTTGAGATACAAACTATTTGGCCATACAAACTGAAAAGTTTCAATAATTTAAATCTCTATAATGTGTATAGTGTATTGTATTGATTAGATAGGTCATGTTACCATATTCTAAATTTAAGAAAACCTTGACACAGTACTGCCCAACGCTAGGTCTCCTTAGCATGCTGCAGTTGAGAGGCAAACTTACAGGAACTATGCTGAGATTGCTATTTATGGACAACATAAGCACAATGGTTCAGTAGTATGGTTTACGACAGTCTCAAATTAAATTATGGCAACATTTTGATATAAAGATAAATAAGCCTCTGTGAAATTTGTTACACCGGGCTACATTTAATTGAAAGGGGGAGGAATGAAATCTTCTGATGCTATCTGTTTTAGTACGTCAGCATCAAACATAGCAAGAAGGTACTAATTCCCAAGCAATAGGCAAATAAACTTAAAACGTGCACTACCATATTAAATAAAAAAAATTATTTAGCATGACTTTTTCCTAGACTTTTACTTATTATTTATTTATACTGTAAATAGTGCACTTTATGCCCTAAGGCTAAATGAATGCTTAACCATGGTGAGAATTCAGTTGCTAAGTACACTCCACACACTACTTGTTATTTTCTAACATGTTGCAGGCAGCTTAGGAGGAGCCTTTAACAACACAGAGCAAGCAGAAGCCACTGTGTGGAGAGGACAATGGGCAAAATGAAAGAATAATTAGAATATGAAATATTGAGCAGGCAGAACCTGAAGGAAATGTACTAATGCATTATTTAATAAAAATAAAATAAAAGGTTGTAACAATGTTATTCTGAACTAGTTGTTAATTCTTCAGGCCCTGTTAGTTCCTGAAATTGTTGCCACAATATTGTCGTCCATTGATTTATCAAGGTTACAGAGTGATTGGAGTACCAAGTCCCTAACACTCATTTATGCTCTCTCTACAACTGAGCATAAAATCTTGTTATGTGCATATAAAAAAATGTTGGTGTTAAATGTGCAACATGAGACAGGTGAAGACTGCAGATATGTTACAAAATTGGTCGAGGGGCATTCAGCGTTATTGATCAAAGTTAATGTCCAGTACAACAGTTATCATTTGTAATGCACTAACAACTTTAATCAGAAATCTGCTGTTTGCTATTTAATTACAGTTGTCATGTATGGGACAGTCGAAGCCAAGCTGTTAATTGCTTGCTTATTGAATTTCTTGAAATTTGGTTAACATAATAACATTCGAATTGGGTAGGTTTTGGAGAACTTACTATGAAGCAGACCACTGTTTTATTGGAGGATTCAGGTTCACTTCTCTTTCGAAAAGTAGTTTTTTTACATATGGGTTTTTATCACTTTAAAAAATTTAAATGTTAGAATATGTTATCAAATGGTTGTTGGAACATCTTGGTCAACAGCCCTGTGTACTTGGCTGTCTGTTGATTTTGTCTGATAACTTGAGGTGGCTGTAGTAGTGTACCAGTATGTAACTGTAATAAAAACAGTGGATGATATTTTAAGGAAAACCTGGAACAAGTTTGGGGTAGGTGACCCAGGACTTACAGGTACCTGTAAGTAGCATTCTAGCATTTGCCTTGGTATAGTGTGGGTACCCCTGAAGAGCCACACTCAGGATGATCAATGTCATCACTGGGATTAAAATCTTTGGACTTGTTGCATTTCCACATTACAGTCTTGGACCATGGCCCGATATACTCAGCTAAGCTGCTGGGTTGACATATGATTACACGCAGATAGTTTGGGTGGGTGGATAAATGAAATGTTGAATAGGTAGAAACTGAAGAAAATGAAATGTGCTAAAGCAATTTTAGGCCCTGAGAGTTCGTGAAATTGCTGCCACAATATTGTCCTGCATTGACTCATGTAGGGTGCGAGTTATTGAACGGGGTATTCCTTCTTTGGGGGATTTGTACTCTCTCCACCCCTTAAAACATTACACCTCAATCAAACACATTTTATATCCCTGCCTGAGATAACATCTATCCCCAATCAAAGAAAAATGCTTTCCACAAAGAAAAGAAAGGAAATTGTGAATCTACACCCTATATGCTACAACTGGTGATCTATTACAGTATTGTTTTAGCATTTTCTTGTTAATGTGATGCAGTTGTACAACATGGGGCTCTCCTCAAGTGCTCGGAGGCACAGTCCAGGGGATGGTTGGATGACCTGGGTCCATTGACACTACTGGTATTTGGAAATAAAACACATGACCACAGTAAAAGGTGGGGAGTGGAGAAGTATGGAAGGAAAATAGGATAGATGGAAATGTTAAAAAACATTTTCTCAGTACAAACAAATTCATATACCTAGCAAAGATTTCTTGATCATACATTTTGCATAACTGTAAGCCATTGAAATGTAGCCTACATGTATCTAAATTTACACGAGGGACTATTTAGAACTACCGTAGCTTATGGCACCCAGCTATGGGCTTACAATTGTGGTGCATGTTTACCGCCATATGGGCTAAATAATGTGAAGTGTGTGTCACATGAATACTAGGCCTATGATACTGTAGTTCTTCTACAGGATATCTAATAGGCTACCCTATTAGCAAAGGTAAGATTAAGTACCAGTGACCTACTACTTTCAAAAACAAAAGGCACCGTGGATAAAATAGTCATTTAATACTACTATTACCGAAGAGAAGGAGGAGTTTGAAGAGGAATTGCAGAAGCAGCTGGTAGGAAGAAATATGATTGTTATGGGGGATCTCAATGCCCATGTAGGAAGAGAAAGGTTATGAGAGTGTTCTAGGACCAGAGGGTTGGGGCGGAAGAAATGAGGAAGGAAAGAGACTGTTGGACTTCTGCCAGAGGAACAGCCTGCTAGTTGGGAACTCCCGGTTTAAGAAAAGAGAGAGCCACACAATCACAAGGTACAGTGATGACTTGACCAGGAAGTCGGTGGTCGACTATATACTGTATAAGACCTAATGTGTGTGAAGTAGGTTCGTTTGACAGCAAAGCAATCGTCAATTTAAGAACATGTCTGAAAAATCATAAGACAAAAAAAAACTTAGCGTGTGCTTGCCCGAGCGATTTTTTCCTACAATGTATATTTGAGCGAGTGATCCTTTTATGGTTTTGTGCAGGATTTCTGTGATGACAGGTGTCATTTTAATATGAAGGTAGCCTTTAACCCCTGCCGCTAGATTATTCTATTATTCTAACGCGTGGAGTTGGTGTTCTATTGATTTATTGAATTCAGGGGGAGCGGGGTGTTTTTTCCAACTTGGGGTTTTTCACTTGTTAATTTCTGTTTAACCAATATTAGTTTAGTGTATGGTGGGTGTGTGTGTGTGTGCCGGCCGTGTGACTGAGTTCTTCTTTTCAGGTTAGGTTACGTTTTGCGCCTTGCTTAAGCTGTATTCATCGTCGAGTCTTCGTAGTTATTGTTCCAGGCAACGTACCGATATGTAAAACAAGAAAATTGAATACCAATTCTACTCAAATTAAATGTAAATGGGTGCGACGTAGGTTAAGGTTCTTTTGTTTGTACTGTTTCAAATTGAATATATGTGTGTGTGAAAATTAACATCTGTTTTAGTTAGCTACAATCCCTAGGCACCCTGTTTTCCTTTTTCTGGACCTTAGAGATTAGGCCCAACTTCCACCAACGAGCTAGTCTCGATATTCCTCATTCCGTCCTCAGGTACCAGGGTCAATTGCAGGACACACAGGGATGGGGGGTACAAAACCTTTAACAATCCAATGCCGTACAAGTTGGAGTACCATGGATTTTTCAAAAATCAGACTTCCTCCATCAACAGATGTTGGTTCCTTACAGTAGTTTAGGGGCTGTGACAACACGGTCATGTAGCCCCGTGTACTTTGGGTATGTGTAGAATCTGTCTGATAACCGGTGTTAGTGATGACTGTATTACCGTAACATGTGTTAATCTGTTTTAATTCAAGTAAGGACTGCAGATGATAATTTCAAGTAGTTCCTACTTTTGCTACCGAATGCTACCGTCCACGACACTTAGCTTGCGGACTTGGCTATTAGATGGCATCGCAGTCAGCACCCGGCGGCGAACGTTTGAACTGATAGCGCGTTATCAATTCTCACCTACAAATTTTCACATCAGATAAGTGTAGTTAGTGGAAGGTTCGTTTTCATGCCATAAATCTATGACATGGGCCCGCTGGCTTTACTTCCCCTCCGAAGTATTGTGCCCGTTTAGACCGGAGTCCGCACGACCACATATGCATTTTACCAATAATCAGTCAGCACGAGAGTCAAAATATCCCGGAGCGCCAGATGGGTTAAAGCTAATCGCAAAAACGACATCAAATAAAAAAAAATGCTTTACTGATTTTTGGCTCAATGCAACAATAAGGATAGAAGGAGATTCAATTGGGTATGACACATCTGGTAAAATTATCTCAGTTTATTTTGAAGTTAAAATCTGACTGCAAGGATGCTCAAAGCAGCATCATCCACGTGTGGCGATCCACACTCTTATTTACACAATATACAGAAATTTTCCAAACACATTTGACAATCTTTTTTTTGGAAACACAAGTCCGATTAATAGTCCTGTAGACTGTGTTCCAAAATTATTAATAATTAATTCCAGTTCAAAGTTAATTGTCTATACTGGAAATATCGTAGATCACTGTTTGAATATTTACATGATATTAACACTCGTAGAATAAATGTTCATAGAATTTTTAAACTTTCACTTAGTTTCCCAGTTTCAAAAATATATCGTCAAAAATATTATTATCATTGAATCAACACACATTATTTACACATATTAATAACATCTGAAAAGTATTTGACCTTGAGCATAGCATCGAAGAACTGTGCGAAGCACAACAACAATTAATTGTTCTTCTGACATTAAACATTCAAGAAGTGACTCGATTATGAACTTCAAGTTCCTAACAAAATACATGATTTCTAAATCATCAACTTGATCACTAAATTGTTGAACTATTCAACTATTCAATTTTCCACTTGGAATCATTATGAAAAAATTTATATTTATGGCCATTTTTAGTAACTTTCACAACTTGCAATTCTTCGACAGAATGCGGAAATAAGAATTGTAGCTTCATAATAAATTCATTTAGTTCATGGCACTAGGATTGAAAATATCCTTCGAATTATTCGTGGTTAAAGAATTATTTTTAATTGGCAGTGGCCCATTCTACTATTTGTGTAAGAACACAATATTACAACAACAACGGCAAAGGTCTTCCTCTGAAGAAGAATAAACTACTATCATGACAAATCCGGGTTCTAGCAAAATCAAAGTCTAAATGGAATTCGTAAACAAGGTTGAAATAAGAACTGATGGTTTCAAAGAAATAACCTTCGGGTCATTCATCCGACGAAATGTGTAGTTCCAATACTCCTACTATAAACCTGAGCCATCGAACCTGCTATTTGATTGATGCTCGAAAAAACCTCTTCATTCCTGCGACTTAAACATGCGCACCTGGGAATGGCATTTCAACTACTCCACACATATAAATTTTCTTCCCAAAATTTATACAATAAATCAAGCCTCTGCTTGTTATCAACACTGGAAGATTAATAAACTGACAAGTTTATTTTATTTTACCATTCAGTTCAACCCGTGAATTTACCATACTTATGAAAATCTTTATTTCACTTTCGAGTGTATTTACGTCATGATTTTATATAAATACAAAAATATCCTATTTGATACAAATATCATTTGCTTCCCGTTTCATGCCTCTCCGTGTTATCTGAAAAATGTACTTTGCTCAATGCAAATATCAACTGTTCAACCAGAACTGAAATGTTGGTTGAATGCGGGCTTGCGTTAACCACTCTCCTTCGGAAAATCTCCTGTTCCAAACTAGAAATGTTTAAACTACTTCATAGGCTCTCTCTCAATACATATGATTATTATAAAATATAATATCCAAGAATTATTTAGAAAAATTATGAAAATTATTATTATTATTATTAGTGGATTATTATTATTATTATTATTTATATCATTTTAAATATGTTTAATTATCATCTCATTATGTGAGAATCCACATGTTCGAACCTTCGAATATGGAAAAAATATCCATTCCTCAACAAAAATAATTTAACTCAACCTTTACATCAAAGGTTTTCCGTGGTTTCCCTAAAATATGAAAAATTAAAATAAATCTTCGTTATGCTCGGTCATCGATCCTAAACTGATCTGAGTGCTGAAAATGCTCAGAATAACTCTAATAAGTCTTGCGTAAATCATTGCAAGCTTTAAATACGACGAAAAAATAAATGTGTTGGTCATCTGCAGAAAAAAATAGTTTGTTCCAATTAGCTAGGCATAATATAATTCAAATGTGGCTTACATTTCTTGATGGTCTTGAAGTGTAGTAAACCTGGTCTGTACCAGATTTATCCATAGACATGCCCTATCGGACAAGCACGTATAATCCTTGTATCCGCCGCCATTATATACCCACAATTCGTCTAGTCAGACATAGTGGTAGTATCTTTTGACGTTTGAATTAACTGTTGTTCCATTTTAATATGGGCTCCTATCAAAGCCATAACAGTTTGTTTAAATAGGGTCAGATCTAAGTGATCTTTTCTTAGATATGTCAGTTGTAACATAACTCACGGTAATCTTATCAGTACAAGAAAAACACTGACAGTCTAACCAATCAACGGCTGTTCTGAAGATCGTTCCCTGGGCATGGTTTATTATATCACCATCTACCATGCGCTAAGCAACTTGTAGTTTCCCTTGCGTAGACTAATGAACGCCACCGTTATAGACTAGTCTTCAGTGTACTGACAGATCGAAGTGGTTAACTAGTTACAAATAATGAAAACTGACTGAAATGGATTTAAACATCCAAGTATTAAGTTATTACTGGACTGTGACAAAGTACTAAATTCTAGACAAAGTCTAGCATATGTCCATGTAGAAATATAAATATTTCCACCAATGTCTGTAGAAAAATCAATCACCTCAGTGATTCTCCTCGCCGTAAACTTACTAAGTTCCAACTCGTAACGCAGCACTTTCGTGACTATCACGACTTTGAAAAGAACTTCTGCGTAGATCCAGCAACCATGTGCCTTGGCTCAGCGTCGTAGCAACTTGCTAGGCAACTGCTTGTGTTAGAATGAGCTGAAGTTGCTTCGGCCAGCCGGCTTTTATTCAAAACTTTCAGGGTCACGCCGCATCAGCTGATATCTGGAAATCCTCATATCTCTTGAATCCCTGGTCCGATTTACTTGATACTAATTGCATTCTCTTTCATTTGGCCGTGCCAGTAATCTGATCCCAGTCTCAAGTCTCTACTCCATAGTTAACTATTTAATCAATAAATAGCCTCCACCTCTGCTATTACTCGCTACGTCACTTGACATCCAAGTATCGGTAAATTCTTTCCAATTGCTTCGAGAAGCAATGTAGCGCGATATTCAAATATCTCAACTTTCAAAAGCGGCTACAGCCTTTCCCTTGATATCTAGGTGTCTGAATCTTGGAATACCCATTCCTAGAGTTGGGCACAGTATGGCTACTGAGGGATTTTTAACGCTCTTAAAAAATCCGGTGACTTGGCCGGGTTTGAACCCACGGCCTTGGACATAGAAGCTCAGCATGCTACCAACTACGCCACCGAAGTCGCCTCCATCAGCAGATCCTGCAATATCAGCCACTCTACCTTTAACACATTGGTGAGCGGATGCTTGAGCTTGTCACGTACCCTGTGGACCGGACATTTTTCTACTGAACATACTAGAGTGCACTTGGTTATAAAAATGCACATAAATATTAAACTAGTCAAGATTTTATCTTCAAATTTGGTATGAGTACTCACCAATGCTCCTAGTAGCACTTGAGTGTGTGGTGACTGTTTATACTTGTGAATGTTTTGATCATGGTAGAGGTTAGATTGGTCTACAAGCAAGGTCACTTGAATAAGTACGCACATTAGGTAAATTACGGCATGTAGGGGCTTGAATATCACTTCCACTATCACTCTCACATTCACTTTCCACTAATTCAATATCACTATTTCCATTTGAATGATCGTCGGCATACAATTCTTCTAAAATATCGTCGTCAGCTAACAATGAATTACCACTGACTGAACCGGCAGAAAGAAAGAAATTCGACGTTTGAAACTAAATCAAAGAATAAACGAAGCCCGTGAATAAAAGAAAAGTGGCAGATATACATCTACGATTTATTCTAATCAATGTGCTGTCCGAAATAGTTCAATACATGGTCAAGAGATGTCGTAGGAAGACCGAAAACAATGACGTGTATAAAACCGAGATATCTCGGGGTCCGTCTTCCAAGTGTTAATACATCTGAGGCCGATGACCTTGAAAGAAAAGAAAAAAAAGAGAAGAAAGAGAAAAAAGAAAAGAAAGAAATAAGTAAATAAATAAATAAATCAAGGAAGCTATAATGATGGGGGGAAAAAACAAAGACTCAAACCAACTTACTTCTTGTATGGAGCATGTCCTCTTCACTTCAATGGCAGCATAGGAACGTTTCATAGCCATAAGAGCATTCGGGTCATGCACCTTCCGAGGAGTCTGCAGGATGACATTGTCACCCTTCACCTTCAAGTGGTAGTAGCAGCAGAAGTCCGCTGTTTCTTCCATATTGTCGAACAAGAGCAGCTTCTGAACATCTGCTAAAGGGTACTGTATCAAGGAAGAAGAAACATCACAATATAATTTTCAATTGTTAAACAGAACCAAATATAAGAAATGTGTTGAGAGAGAAGATTATGAAGTGACTTTCAGACTTTTATCTCTACTTAGTATAAAACAAAACAAAATCCCCGATTCACGGATGTCACGGGTAATCTCGAGAACCACTGGATGGATTTTTATGCGGTTTTTGTGCCGATTGCATCTGCACACTTTCCCTGCCTGAACTTTTGCCAATCCTATTTCGTGAAAATAACTCTGGACACAGTTCTGAACCCAGGGGTCTCTAATAATCTGAACCCAGCTTCCGACCCAGTGGTAACCTAGTTGATTATGGACCTCATGAAGTATAAACTTGCCCTAAAGGTTCTAGGGTGAAATTTTCAAATAAACCGCTTGATCTTTAAAATTATGTTGAAGACAATGGGAATATCATTAAAGACATTATTGTCGTCTGTGGAAAAAATTATGAACATTGATGTCCGGAATTCGCGGTCATACAAATTCAAACTTGTAAAGTGACCATGTGACCAATGAAAGCTAGGAATCTTCCCGCTTCTTAAATGCCAACCTAAAATTGGAACTGAAGTGTTTTCGGGCATTTGATATGCAATGTACATTGGAAATTATGTTGTCCACCCTGACGAAACACTCGATAACTTAAATTGTTTCCATAGTTCGAAATCTGCCACTGCATAACCTTGGCAGCACGACGTGTGTAGCGCGCATGCGCGGGGGCCGCTCTGGAGGGCTAACGGATGGAGTGCAAAGTGACGACGCACTCTCAAGATGACTTAAGTTGAAAGCAGACGTTGGGGCTCTGGGCTTCGGCCCATGGCTGGACTGGCAGGTAGGAGAAGATAGCAGAAGATTTTTAGATTTAATGATCATCGTGTCGTTGGTGATCTGTTGGATCACATAGGGAAAACAAAGACTTTAGTTATGTTTTAATAGCAAGCTTCCTTAATATCAATGACTTAAATTTTATTCTAAAGGGCCAAACATTTGCGCAAATGATGGTTCCAACTAGTTAATATATTTTCTTACTTGCTACTAACTTATTAGTGTGGTCAACATCAGTTAGGTTTAGTTTAAGGAATTTACTTATTTCTGTTTTCAAATTTAGATCGAAGAACTTGTTTCTTTTGGTGGGAAAATGTTTTAATTACTGGTGACTGTCCTTTTGTTTTCGTCACTAGTTTGTTTCCATTATTTTATTTTTTTTTACTTCGATAGTTGATTGGCATCATGGCCGCACGTTTCGACGTATTCGTTAATCGCTCCATCTAAAAGTTGATTTTTGCGGTCTTTTGAGACCTGAATGATTTAATTCCGGATGAAGTCGTGCTTTAATGTATTAACGTGTTGTGGAAATAGTAATTTACTCGGTGGAAGCTTATTTTCGCCAGATTTTCGATGTTTGGTGTTCATGCTTGAAGCATGGTGATAGCGTCGGTTGTGACGCCATCTTGGCATAATTCATCATTTTCTCATTTCAAATTAGCTTAAATATTTCTCTTGTCACCATGTGCAAGTTTTCTATTTGCCAAAAGAGTGCCCGTGTGTGATTTGGGGTGAAATTAAATTTTCATTTGAGGTTCGGCAGAATCTTTTGAGTTAATATTTTGCAAATATGCGAAGGGATCTCGTGGTCAGAAGCCACAGAGGGTACTGATGTACGATGCCTCGTAAGTTGGTTGACTTGGTCTGGTTTTACTCGCGGTTCAATTAATATATTTTGTTTTCCTATTATTTGGTTTTCTTTCATATCGTGGTATCGCGCGCGTACTTGGCCTTGCCAAATTTTATTAAATAAGGGGTTCCTCCAGCAATTTTCTTAGGAGGGTATTTCATTTGATTGTTCAACTGTTAAACCTGTAATGTTTTTGTCAATATATTTATATTTTTAAATCTTGTTTGGGGTGCGTTATTCTTCGAGCGACCACTCAGCCATGGCTCTGGACAGTTGGTCTTCCCTCCACTCAACGAGCATTGTCTCGCAAACCCTTTCGGGGGTGTCTGGCCTAGATAATTTATTTATATGGGACAGAAGTTATGGTAGCAGAGCGTGGTTTTTCGATTTTCTGAAAGCCGGCTGATTTTGTCATGCATCCTAATGTTTGAAGAAATGGTAGCATTCTCTGTAGTTAATTTCGTGCTTGTGGTCGCAAGAAGGGTATCGGGATGGTAAATTTTGCATTTCAGGCATCATTTTATGTGGTGCAAAAGTTATTCAGTTAAAATCTTAAACAGATTGGCAGTTGAACAAGTGAAGCTGGTTCTGAATTATTCATTAGGTAGGGCTCTGATTGGGTTATATTCTAATATTTGTGTTTTGTTTCTCTTTTATCATGGCGGAGAGATATGTTCCTTATCCCAAATATCTGTATGAGGATGAAGTGGCTTATGAGCTACAAATTAGAGGCATGGTGGTGCCATCAGACTTGGTGTCAGCTCGTGAGAGGCTGAGCGAGAATCTGGTCGTTCCTGTTGAATTGCCAACATTCGAGCAGGATGCAGAGCTGAATCTGAGTAAGTTCCAGATGCAATATAAAGTGGATTTGTGTAGTAGTATTGTGAATTTATTTTTCTTGGAAGAGTATGGTACTTCATCTCAGTATGATACACTGCGGGCTAGGCTGCGTTATCTATTTACACGTTGCGAGGACATTTTTGTCGTGTCAGTTCATAAGTCAGATGAGGAGTTAATGGAGATCATTAAGGCTGAAATAAATCTTGTCAAATGTGCTGAAAAGGTTTTTGACGAATCAGATCCTGTGTTTGCGACAGAAGATTTTAAAAGTGTTAATCAGTTGTTGGATGATCGTAGTCAGTCTAGTATTGATAGTGGTGATCGGGCTTCAGTTCGATCGGTTGTTGGAGAAGGAAATGGTGATGTACCTCACTCTCTCAGAGATAGAAATGTTGATGTACCTAGTGTAGTGTAGTGTAGTGTAGTGCAACGTAGTGGTATTGTAGTACGTGGTTCACATTTGTATCCTGTAGTTGATGCAGTGGAGGTAGATGTGATGGTATGAATTGTACTACGGTGGCTAATCCTGTAGTTCAGCAACCTGTTAACGTTATAAATGTGCCTGTGCGAAGCAATGGTCAAGTGGATCGATCTGCTTATCGAATGGTCAGAGAGTTCCTTTATCGTCGTCTGTAGAGGGTCGTATCCGGAGGTCGAAGGACAGAGCTATTTTCTATGATCAGCGTGATATCGTTCGAGCAGTTGGTCGAGTGAATCGGGCCCTGGTGAATGGTGTTGCCGAAGGAGCAGTTGTTTTTTTTTGTTGTGATTTGGTGTTTCAGAGTTGGTGAGGGGAACGCCGAATGGTGATTTTAACCTAGCGGGAGTGATCAGTTTTGTTGTGGTAAAATCCTGGTGCTCTTTAGTGAGGGTTAGTTGGTGTTGGGATGTCTATGCTCTTTCTGACCTTTGATGTTGTTAGGGCTGGAGTTTCGTTCATCATATTTTGGAGTTTTAGGGTTATATTGTGATTTGTAGTAGTGCCTGGTGGATTAGGTACTTGGTACTCTCTGTGAGTATTCGTTGGTGGTGATTTCTTGTTGTTTCTTATTCTGGTACTACTTGTTTGGTACTCGTGAGAGTTATTGTTGTGTTATGAAGTATGTTAGTACTCTTGTGAGGGTATTGGTTAGTGTGTGTTTTGTTTTGTTCTTGAGTAGGTACTCTGAGTGAGTATTTGTGATTTTGGTGTTGTTGTATTTTGTGTCGTTAAGTGTTGGTACCTGATTGGTATTTGAGGTGGGTGATTGTGTTTCGTGATAGTTCGGTACTCGGCGTAGTATTTGGGGTGTTGAATCGAGAGGTTAGGTTCGTTGGAGATTCCAGGATGATTAATTCCCTGATGTGTAATGGATTGTCGAGTGGTGCCTATAGACCTTAAGTGAAAGTGGAGAGGCGTAAGCAGGTGGCCTTTTCATAGTAGAGAGGCGTATGCAGGTGGTCTTTTCATAGTGGAGGGGCGTATGCAGGTGGTCTTTGTGAAGAAGAGTATGCAGGTGGTCTTTGTGAAGAGGCGTATGCAGGCGATATTTCCTTTCAATGGCGCACGTGGCAGGTGTTCCAGACTAGTTCCGGAGATGAATGGCAACTGCCTCTGTTTTGGAATTAGGTGGATTGGGAATTGTTCTTGTCTGGTTTTGCAGACGGCTTAGGTACCTACGGACAGTTGGCTTCGATGAGTGAGTGATCGGTTTGAATTCCAGGATGTTCTTTCCCTGAAGGTTAACGTGGAGTATATGCAGGAAGATACTTACGTGAAGTATATGGGATTGCTTTCAAGGTTGGAACTCATATGCAGGTGGATACTTCCTATCGTCGAGACAGGTGGCAGTTGTTTCGAGCCAATTCCGTTTTAGTAATTGGAAAGGTTAGAAGATTTTAAAGGGGGGAAAATAATTAATTTATTGTCTGCTTTGACAGATGAAATTGGGATCTCTGTGTGATCTTGTTCCTGTGGAGAGTAATTGAAATGAGTTGGTTGCTGTTGAGTGACCTGTGATTGCTTGAAGTTGCTATGGCTTGAGCTGGTTGCGTGGATGATTGCAGCCTGTTTGTAGTGCTGTCATGTTGGTTGCATTGGGTGACCTATGTTGTCAAGTCGAGTGGTCGCATTGACGTTGTACGTGGAGTGGAGGTGGCTTATTGCTGTTCATTGAAGTTGGTGCCATGGGTGTGTCTGGTTCATTCTAGAAGATCACTGTTGTGTATGGTGAAACGTGAGTAGAGTATGGGTTCTGAAAAGGTACTCTTGTTCGGGGGTAGTGTTAACGTTGGGATGTGAGCATGTTCCGTTTAATTTTCTCTCGTGCAGTGAGTGGAGAGTGTGTTCTGTCCTTAAGCAGCAAAGTCAAATGAGAGAGTGTAGTTTGGTATGCAGTCTGATTTCTGTTATCTGAAGTTTAATTTCTTAACTAATGTAATTGTTTGAGTTGTCTCAAATCTGGAGCTGGCTCGGATGGTTCTGTTATCCTTGTCTGTTCTCATCTGCCATGTCACCATGTTCTGAGGGGTAACATTATGGGTCTGATTGCTCCCGTCAATGATAATAGTAAAGGCTTTATCATGTAACCGTGAGGATTTTGGTTGGGGAACTAGTTAGCTTCCCGAACATCGTTGTGATGTTATTTTCTTTAATATACATAATTTGTTATCTTAAATTGTAACTTCTACTTCGTGGCCAAAGTTGAAACTATCAAGTCTCTTTACTGAATAATCAAGTCATGAGAGTAAAACAAGTAATAACGCATGTGCTCCGTAATGAAAGTAGTGACAAAGAAATGGTGACAAGGTCGACTGAGAAGAAGAATCCTGTGAGAGAACTATAAGTGTTTGTGCCCTCTTCTGCTGTTTTCGTGTTGCAGTTTGTCCATGATGAGGGGAATTCTCCTCAAACAACGTGATAGTAGCCAGTGCACGGGTTACTGTCGCCTTCGTTCGAGCCGCTGTCATCTGGTATCTGGTTCTGCAGCCTTGCTGGTCGATGTTGGGGATATCTGGTATCACGCTCAGAAGATGGAGTAGCTGTGACAGGTTGTGACTGTCAGTCGGTGAGCTCAAGCCAAACTAATGCATGGATCCTACAATCTCGTCTGCCCTCTCTCTCGTCACCCCTGGTAGACGTCTCGTGGAGGGAGGCTGTGCCGATTGCATCTGCACACTATCCCTGCCTGAACTTTTGCCAATCCTATTTCGTGAAAATAACTCTGGACACAGTTCTGAACCCAGGGGTCTCTAATAATCTGAACCCAGCTTCTGACCCAGTGGTAACCTAGATGATTATGGACCTCATGAAGAATAAACTTGCCCTAAAGGTTCTAGGGTGAAATTTTCAAATAAACCGCTTGATCTTTAAAATTATGTTGACGACAATGGGAATATCATTAAAGACATTATTGTCGTCTGTGGAAAAAATTATGAACATTGATGTCCGGAATTCGCGGTCATACAAATTCAAACTTGTAAAGTGACCATGTGACCAATGAAAGCTAGGAATCTTCCCGCTTCTTAAATGCCAACCTAAAATTGGAACTGAAGTGTTTTCGGGCATTTGATATGCAATGTACATTGGAAATTATGTTGTCCACCCTGACGAAACACTCGATAACACTCGGACTGGAAGGTAGGAGAAGATAGCAAACTACTGATTATTCTGAGACTTGATGAAAACATTTGGAAAATTATTTTATTTAAATTATTTCTCATATTTTTAAATTTAATGATCATCGTGTCGTTGGTGATCAGTTGGACCACATAGGGAAAACAAAGACTTTAGTTATGTTTAATAGAAAGCTTTCTTAATATCAATGACTTACATTTTATTCTAACGGGCCAAACATTTGCGCAAATGATGGTTCCAACTAGTTAATATATTTTCTTACTTGCTACTAACTTATTAGTGTGGTCAACATCAGTTAGGTTTAGTTTAAGGAATTTACTTATTCCTGTTTTCAAATTTAGATCGAAGAACTTGTTTCTTTTGGTGGGAAAATGTTTTAATTACTGGTGACTGTCCTTTTGTTTTCGTCACTAGTTTGTTTCCATTATTTTATTTTTTTTTACTTCGATAGTTGATTGGCATCATGGCCGCACGTTTCGACGTATTCGTTAATCGCTCCATCTAAAAGTTGATTTTTGCGGTCTTTTGAGACCTGAATGATTTAATTCCGGATGAAGTCGTGCTTTAATGTATTAACGTGTTGTGGAAATAGTAATTTACTCGGTGGAAGCTTATTTTCGCCAGATTTTCGATGTTTGGTGTTCATGCTTGAAGCATGGTGATAGCGTCGGTTGTGACGCCATCTTGGCATAATTCATCATTTTCTCATTTCAAATTAGCTTAAATATTTCTCTTGTCACCATGTGCAAGTTTTCTATTTGCCAAAGGAGTGCCCGTGTGTGATTTGGGGTGAAATTAAATTTTCATTTGAGGTTCGGCAGAATCTTTTGAGTTAATATTTTGCAAATATGCGAAGGGATCTCGTGGTCAGAAGCCACAGAGGGTACTGATGTACGATGCCTCGTAAGTTGGTTGACTTGGTCTGGTTTTACTCGCGGTTCAATTAATATATTTTGTTTTCCTATTATTTGGTTTTCTTTCATATCGTGGTATCCCGCACGTACTTGGCCTTGCCAAATTTTATTAAATAAGGGATTCCTCCAACAATTTTCTTAGGAGGGTATTTCATTTGATTGTTCAACTGTTAAACCTGTACTGTTTTTGTCAATATATTTATATTTTTAAATCTTGTTTGGGCTGCGTTTTCTTCGAGCGACCACTCAGCCACGGCTCTGGACAGTTGGTCTTCCCTCCACTCAACGAGCATTGTCTGCAAACCCTTTCAGGGGTGTCTGGCCTAGATAATTTATTTATATGGGACAGTTTTCACCACTCTGTAAAGGATATCTTGAGGAAGGTTTTTGTAGAAAATAATTTATTTATAATCAAAGGAAGGAAACCTCCGTGGCTTAGGCGGCAGCACGCCGGCCTCTCACCGCTGAGTCCGTGGTTCAAATCCCGGTCACTCCATGTGAGATCTGTGCTGGACAAAACGGAGGCAGACAGGTTTTTCTCCGGGTTCTCCGGTTTTCCCTGTCAAAATTTCATTCCAGCAACACTCTCCACTATCATTTCATTTCATCTGTCATTCATTTAGTCATTGCCCCAGAGGAGTGCGTCAGGCCTCGGCA
This sequence comes from Meconema thalassinum, assembly GCA_946902985.2. Taxonomy (NCBI): domain Eukaryota; kingdom Metazoa; phylum Arthropoda; class Insecta; order Orthoptera; family Tettigoniidae; genus Meconema; species Meconema thalassinum. The sequence continues at coordinate 45,812,524 of OX336399.1, read as the reverse complement.
GCCGGCACAGTCCATATCCTCGCCGCTAGATGGGGGCTTCATTCATTCCATTCCTGACCCGGTCGGAGACTGGAAGCAGGCTGTGGATTTTCATTTCAATCAAAGGAAGCCAAGCAGTAACAATTTCAATGAAAAGTTCAGGGGGGGGGAGAAAAAAACCTGGCGTGTGTTTTTAAGCTTACGCTGGGCAAACTGTTAAAAATATCAATATACTATGAGAGTAAGAATTGTGCAGCATGAAAAGTTCTACAAATACGTCTGACGCAGCATCTCTCTATCTTCAATACATTGCCCACTACAAGTGTTTTTACATTTTCATTTCTTCCAACAATCTCCATCCAATTACTGAGGCGAGAGTTTACGAGCTAGATAGGGACAAGCCTATCACCCCAGTTACAGCCTAGCTAGCGGGCGAGTCTATTTCCCCAGATACAGCCAGCAGCAAACTGTCGAGTCGTGTTGAGTTAACTCTTCAAAGAAGAGTGGTTGTGTTTGAAGTTTCGGAGGAAGTGCAACTCGGCTTTTCTTTATTTCGCCTGTGAACTTTTTGTTCCGCAAAATACAGAGTCAATTTAAGATTGGACGGAAGGGGGATTTGTGTTTCATGCACCTCGCCACTCTTAAATTACTTCTGACAAGAATTCGTTGCACATGCATCTCCATGATAATATAATTAATAGCCCAGTCAGTGATTTAACCCATCATGCCGAGACGTAATGCGTATAGTTCATTGAAATCGAAAAAAAAAGTGCTTATCACGTAATGCATTTATAACTGTTTCCGGGCAAAGCCGGGGTGGGTTGCTAGTTAAGAGATAATTGACGTTGGTAAAAACAGCCCTTAATTATAAAGTTAATTATCCTTTTTATTGTAATAATTTCTCATCAATCATCCTATCATATTCCATTCATCACCTTTCCAGATCACATCTGGAATTGTAATCCCTGACTACGGTCAGATCATGGGTCCTAGACCAGACAATCAACTCAAGTATGAACAGTCTTATAATGAACTCTTCCATCGCAAGGCACCATTCGGATACGGTGGGGTGTCGCGTAGAAGAGTCAGGTGAGTTGGAGCGCCTGGAAACCCGAAAGTCCAAATACAAACTCAAAATTAACAAACAGAGGGAATTTTCATTCTTTGCAACATTCAACATAAATTCGTTAATTAAAATTGGACAACTTAAGCATTTAACCGATATATTGGACCAATACAAGATCTTAATAACAGCACTTCAAGAACTTAGAAACACAGATCAAGACTCCATTGAATCTGGAGGATGCCGTCTCTACAAGGGACCTCCAGGACCACAAGTTATGAAAAATATCCCCCAATTTGGTATGGGATTTTTAGTACATACCAGTATTATTGATTCAGTGGAAGACTTTTCGTCGAGCTCATCAAGGTTAGCAACTTTAACAATTAGGACAGGAAACGAAATATACACTTTAATAAACACTCATGCCCCAACTAATGACAAGAATGTCAAAAAATTTAGAGATGAAACGGACAATTTTTGGGAAGAACTTGCCTTACTAATATCAAACATTCCAGACACTCATGTTAAAATCTTGCTTGGGGATTTTAATGCAAAAATTGGTCAAGAAAGAAAATTTCGTCCAATAGTAGGTAAGTGGCCAGCTCACAAATTCACTAACAAGAATGGTCAAAGATTAATTACCCTTTGTGAAAAACATGGCCTACGTCTCGAAACTACTAGATTTAAGCGAAGACCATATAAACTTATGACCTGGAAATGCCCTAATAGTGCACTAGGGGAATTTCAGATAGACCCTGTTGCAATGGATAAAAAGTTCTACAAAGAAATATATAACGTGAAGGTACTACGTGGGGCCGATGTTGACTCTGATCATTATATATCCAAGATAAAGATCAAGTTAATTCCACGACGTAAACAAAAATCGTCAAACTCGACCATGCAAAGGCAATATGACCCTAGTTATTTAATAAATAATGTGTCCTATAAGGAAAAGTCTAAAACTCTCTTAAGTGACAAGCTAGAAACGATAGTTGACAAACTGAAAACAGTTGCTGTCGAAATTGCCCCTATTAGGAAAAGGAAAACGCATGCACGGTGGAATGCAGAATGTGATGCTGCAATTCGGAAAAGACATACAGCATGGCTCAATGATCAGCAAAAGAGGACCACACAATCGCGAGAAGAATTAACCATTGTTCGAAGGGAAACTGCAAAAGAAATTAAGAGAATTAAAAGAGAAAATAAAAAAAGTCCATACAAATTATTGATGATTCCTTTAAACAACACAAAACAAGGGACTATTACAGGACATTTCGTCAATATCATTCTAAATACAGCCCTCCAACACTATTAATGAAAGGTAAATCAGGTAAACTAGCCCACAATGATACTGATAATGCTAAATTCTAGCAGATTATTTTAGAGAACTACTAAATGCTGATGAACCTAACGAATATCTTGATTTTGAGCTTAATCCAAAAAATTTACAGAACATTATTCCTCCTGACTTGACTGAAGTATGTGCAGCGATTAATTGGCTCAAAAATTATAGAACAGCAGGAGAGAATTCATTGGTAGCAGAACTATGGAAATATGCAAATGAACAAACCATCTCCAACCTCCATAAACGCCTCATCGATGTATGGAATTCGGAACAAATACCAGAGGAAGGGAGAATGGCTGTAATCCACCCAATTCATAAAAAGGGTGATAGATCAGACCCGAACAACTACCGTGGGATTTCTTTGCTTGATGTAACATACAAGATTCTATCTAGAATTATCTTGACAAGAATTCAACAACAACTCGATCAAGAACTAGGAAAATATCAAGGAGGGTTCCGACCAGGTCGCTGCTGTCCGGATCAGATCATCAGTCTGAAATGGATAATGAAATATCATAGAATGAGACAAAAGGATTTGGTCATTACTTTTGTGGATTTTAAGAAAGCTTATGACAGTATCCATCGAGGGTCATTACTTAACATCCTTAGGGAATTTGGGTTACATCAAAAGCTTATCAACCTCATCGGCGTTACTTCGAAAGATACTAAATCAAAGGTTAAATCACCGTTATTATTTAATTGTGTTCTTGAAAAGATCATGCGTGAGTGGAACAAAACTTGTCCTCCAAATGTAAAGATTGGTACTAATATAAAACTGAATTGCTTGGCTTTTGCGGATGACCTTGCACTGCTTGCAACCAGTATAGATGAGGCTAAACACCAAATTGAAGAACTTGGGTCTATTGCAGCAAAAGTAGGACTTCAAATTTCATTTGAAAAGACTGAAATAATGGCATCCTTTGATGTGGAAGCACAAGCTATTACATTGATTAACAATAAAGAAATTAAAGTTGTACATAAATTTAAATATTTAGGGGAGATTGTAACATGGAATTTGAATGAGAAAGCGTCAATCGAAAATAGATCAACAAAGTTAAGACAAGCGCAATATATTACTTGGTCTAGTTACAAAAAAAATCACTCTCCATAAATGCCAAATTATTACATTACGAATCAGTTATTAAACCGGAAGCAATATATGCTTGTGAAACACTTTTCAAGTTAAACACTCGATCAGTTACGGACACATTACAGAAGATTGATAGAAGAATTCTCAGAACTATAATTAATAAAAAACATCAGGTGGATGGTCAATGGCATCTATTACCAAATGAAGTGGTTTATAAAGAAACTGAGTCTATAGTCGATACTATGCGAAAAAGGCGAATTGCTTTTTTTTTTGTCATATCTAACGCCTGCCGGATACCAGACAATTAAAAGTATTATTTAATTATTTTTTCAAAAGTAAAACAAAGAACTCTTGGTTTATGGAAATTCAAAATGATCTGGATGAACTCGGCTTGACAATGTCCCAAATTGCTAACAAAGATGAGAAGAATATCTTGAAAAACAAGAACATCCGACTTCCCTTTACCCGCAAATCTTACACCATAAGCGAAGCAGAGAGAGCGGCAAGGTCGACTAGAATGAAAATGTTTTGGGAAAAGAAGAAAAATAAGAAGCTGAATCTTTAATATTGTTTTTGATACATGTATATACTTGTTTTGGTTAAGTGCTCCAATGAGGGCGTAACATATGTAAATAAATAAATAAATAAATATAAGTTTAGCAAGTGAACAAATTATTTGAATTCATTTTCAAAATTTATTATCATCCCTAGTGATTTGCCTTAAAATCATTCAAAATGCTAATTCATTTAATTCGATATGTTTCAAAATGCTGTTTTTTTTTCTTCTTCCAATATTGAAGTGCTTCAAAATCAATTTAAATATGTGTCCAACTTACAGCAGTCTCTCTCTTGCGAGATCCAAAGGCCGCAATCATGGTGTGTATAGCCTTGGCACGGACCTGATGAAAGTAGCGATGCAGAATACAAGCGTTCAGGTATGTCGTAGACTTGACAAGTTTGAAGAACCTCACATAGTTGTTGTCTGACAGAGTTAAATAAACCTTGGTGGCAAACTTGATGGCTTCCGAGTGTTGAATGCTGTCCTTCAACGTCTGCACTTCCCTACAATAAAAGTCAATAATTTTATAACTTGTATAATTATATATAGAAAGCTTCAAAGCCATTTTACAGTGTTATTTCATTAACAATTGTTTTCAGTCGGTCAACACCAACACAATTACAATCCCAGTTATTGGGACGTGTGATACAACCTGAGTAAGTTTATGATTATAATACATTGCTGGCCAAAAAAAAAAAAAAATTTTACTTAGGAAATGTAAGGGCCATTCTACACGAGCAGGTAAACTGCCGCGTTTCGCCCGCCTCTTACCGCGCCATTGGACAGAACCTACAGTAATGAATTGGTCTGTCTACACGAGCGTTTTGCCGGTCGCGGGAGGAGGCGTTCGAGACGCGTTGGGCAGGAAGCACGCCTCTGGAGGCGTCCTGCCCGCTAGAGGGAGACCCGCGTACGAAACTACATGTGGCGTTTTGCAAGCAGTTTACACGCGTCAGAAACCTCACGACCGACTGGATGCAAGCTGCTCTCTCTATACCGGCCTTGACATTCCCAGTTAGAACCCATGCATAACGTTTAATTGGAAAATTTCCTCTAGTTGCCGATAGAGCGCATCCCCAGCCCATGTAGGCCTATAGGCGTGATTAGTAAACAGCTGTGCAGTGCGTTTCTCACTGTGATACGTTTACAACAACCAAGTTTTGTTTCAGTTTCAATTATTGTAAGTAGTCGGTGTTAATATACTGAATTCCTACGTTGTTTGGAGTGTTTACTGATGAAATTGTAAAATGCTGGGGTAAATTATAAACTATGGTTTGAACGCCGCTGCTCAAATCCAGTATGTCATTTTGCACTTCGATAGAATAGAAGGCGCTTCTGTTCACACTCCACGTTTTGACCGCCACGTGTAAATTGCACAACTTTGGCGCAATCCGCGCTAGGCGGGTCACACGCCGCGTTTTGACGGTCACTGTAGATTGAAACAATTTGCCGCGGTAGAAGGCGGGCGAAACGCGGCAGTTGACCCGCTCGTGTAGAATGGAGCTTAGTTGTCAAAAAGTGTTTCATAATTACCTTCAATATAATGGTAATGAAACAAATGCCCTTGTCTTTGCAGATGACGTCAGGATTTGGGGAGAAAGTGCCAGAGAGGTACAAGAAAAACTGGATTCATGGGACAAACTGTACAAGGAGTATGGGTTGAAAATAAGCCAAAGTAAGACAGTAGTGGTGAAAACAGGGCTGTCTAATGCAACCATTTACTTGAATAACCAGCCTCTACAAATTGTTGGTCAATTTAAATATCTTGGTAGCACACTGTGTAAGGATAACAACAGCAACAGTGAAGTAACAAATAGGACTAGTAATGCAGCCACCTTCTATGCACAAGTTAGAACACTACTGTGGGATAATAAGGTGCCCAGGAAGTGTAAACATTTACTACATCCCAATTCTAACTTACGGAGTAGAAACATGCACCCTGTCCAGAAGAGAAGGAAGTAGGATCCAGGCATCCGAAATGAAGTTTATAAGAACAATGCTTCAAAGGACAAGGAGCGACAAAGTAAGGAACAAAACAATCAGGGCAGAGGCTGGCATAGATATCAGTGCTACAAAATATTTGCAGAAGCAACGATTACGATGGTATGGGCATCGTCAAAGAATGGGAGATGAGAGGACACCAAAAGCTTATTTCAACAAGATTATCCCAGGAAAAAGACCAGTAGGAAGACCAAACAAGAAATGGTTGGACCAAATCAAGGATGATCTTGAAGACAAAGGGCTAGACTGGAGAAGGACCCATGAAGACCAACTATTCATGGACAGGAAAAGGTGGTGAGGGCTCGTTAACAGCACCCGGGCGACTGGAGCTGGAATTGGATGATGATGATAATGGTTTTCATGAATGTCTTAGGGAAAAGGGTCTTGCTTTGTACATTGTCACTGTTCTTTTGGGTCGAAAATGGCTGCCTATTGCTGGGGCACTGCATCGAGTATAGTGCATTGTGCTTACTGGATTCTTTGTAGTGAACTAGTAATAGGTGTCAGAGGGCTGTAGCTATTGGAACTGTTTTATGAGTATTAGTTAGTTTGTTATTATTGTTTTAAGGGGCGGAACTATGAGGTCATCTGCCCCTTCTTAACACATTTTGATGAGTGTGTTATGTTTTTAAGAGAGAATAGGTTAGTACAGGTCTATTTAAACACAAATTGTGCTAAATGTTCCGGCATAACTCAACAAAATGACAGCGTTTCGCCCCGGTGTGCTATTGGGCTCTTCAGTTGGTTAAAGCACACCTCACCAAGACACTGTCTAGTACACACTGGGAAGGCCATTGCAAGACGTATTTGATACACGTGTATCCACGTCACGAGCAAAGCCAGTGCACTATGGGAGTCGAAACTCCACTCCAAAGCAATTATAACCTTACCTTGGCATTGAATATATAATTTTCAAAAGAAAAATATGTATTGTCCGTTGAGCCATTATATATTTAAACACAAATTGTGCTAAATGTTCCGGCATAACTCAACAAAATGACAGTGTTTCGCCCCGGTGTGCAATTGGGCTCTTCAGTTGGTTAAAGCACACCTCACCAAGACACTGTCTAGTACACTGTCTAGGTAAGGTTATAATTGCTTTGGAGTGGAGTTTCGACTCCCATAGTGCACTGGCTTTGCTCGTGGCGTGGATACACATGTATCAAATACGTCTTGCAATAGCCTTCCCAGTGTGTACTAGACAGTGTCTTGGTGAGGTGTGCTTTAACCAACTGAAGAGCCCAATTGCACACCGGGGCGAAACACTGTCATTTTGTTGAGTTATGCCGGAACATTTAGCACAATTTGTGTTTAAATATATAATGGCTCAACGGACAATACATATTTTTCTTTTGAAAATTATATAGTACAGGTCTGACGTTTGTTTTTGGCCGGTGCTAGCTTGTTGCGTAGAGATCTCCGACCAGCCAGAAAGCTTTCTTATTGTGAGCATGTGCAGTAACAACTGCATGTACGCACGCATGATCTGAAGGAACGAAGGAAAGAAGGAAGGAGGTTGAACGATTAGCAGAGTGGATGCGCGGATTTCACGGCCACCGGCCAAAAACAAACGTCAGACCTATAATAAAATGAAGAAGATTGTTATGTTTTATTAATGAGATGGAAAAGTGTGTATGATCTGTTAATGAAAGAAAAGCAAACTGAAACTGTTCTCACCTCCTCGCTGGAGTAGATTTAACTTTAACTACCCTCATTTACCACAAAACTACAGAATTTACTGCCTTTAAATACAGGCCACAAGTGATTTTAACGTTACTTCCCGACTTTGAATGGGCGCCAAGGTCGACCATATGGGTCTTCCTGAATAAAATAGGATAAAATACGATACATAACTGTTGCCCCGACTATGAAACTCCATATCCCAGGCGTAGGGCATTTGGCATGCGTTTGCTGATGTACCAGGTTCATGCAAGACAGGAATATAACCACACATGGATTTTAAAAAAAGATAATCTATTGGCTGTACTAAACACATATATACAAAATATACAACAAAAATACCCTTCATACACTCGTGCTCAAACTTTATACAGTACCTTGCCACTGAATTTAGGCTCTGAGAGCAAGAAAAACACTACGGTCATATCAGACCCAGGCATAATAGCCACCTATGTATATACACTGTACCGTCCGTACACAAAATATCTACACACGTTACGACTGGTTCATTCTACTTTCTTCTGTTACGGCACGTTCACCTCTCCATTCTCGCATGACTTCGATGAAATGTTTACGACTGGATTATCCTTTAGGCGTGGTAGGTTATTACCGACAGCCCATGGTATGGATGGACACATGAAAAATCGTAGCCTCCAATAGCCCGTAAGAGCTCAGTGGATAGCTAAACATTAGTCACCGCTCGTTCGTATTTCGATACCATGATCGAGTAATAACGACACTAATTGCAAGTTGACAAACGGACTTTCGTAGTACAAGCAATAAGACGATCTCTAACTGTTCGTTACGGAAACCATGTCACGTAAAACGACCCTGGGCGTTAGTAGATCAGTGTTCTGCCGATAAAACAATAAGACAAGCTCTGAACGCCAGACATGCCATTATATGCACTCGCGTAAGGATCCAATAACCCCAAAGTTTCTGCCGGAACTAACTTGTGCGTAGCCCGCTCCTAGCGGAACATCCGCGTCAACACATAAACATCAGACAGTCAAAATCCACACTGACGTCACACAGTTGTTTCTTCACGCGAAGTTCATGGGAGTTCATGCCATAAATAGCCTAGGTAATCCCACACAAGCCGAATTACTGCCTGTCTTTTCCGGGTATGTCACAAATCCAGCACTCGAAAATATCAATTCTTTGTACCTTTATAGTACAGCCACAAATCTAACCTTTAACATTACTAGGTCAAAATAAAGCAATTAACCCCAAACCAAAATGAAATAATGCTTCTACTTAATACAGTCTTATATATCCTTATTCCCAAAACGTAATAAATCGCAAAACCCCGTATTTTATAATAACAAATATCCAAAAACCGATAATTAATAAACAGTGATCCTAGGTTGTCCGGACCATCCAAATATGAATCCGTCCACAAAACACACAGGCACAATAAAAATCACCTCTGCAACCCCATGTTAACCCAATATAATAAGATACGAATAAAATACCCCAAACTAACTGCACAAGGCAGAAAACCCGAGGGTGAGCTACTGTAACTGAATAAATTCCGTTACAGACGCCCCCACAAGGATCAATCTCTAAACTACAAGGCTATAGATTAATCCTTGTCCCTCACACAAATACACTAGTACTCCTGTCTTGTCATCGTGAGCAAGATCTCTAGGTGACATATAGCTTGAGGTTAGCAACGTTATATGTACCTAGGACCTTGTCATCGTTGGTAATCAACCTGTAGGCACATGCACCTACCCTGCGGTCTATAGCAACTGGACCCGAATGAAAAACCTCAAGAATGCAACTCTGCTCTATCGACAGCAGATGCTCAGCTTGCAACAACACCAGATCACCTATCTTAATTTTTACCCCCTCCCTTCCCTGCTGTTTCAAAACCATCTTACCTACAATTACAATAATCCTCAATTTATTTAATCTCTTAGGGTACAGCTTCCCCGGTTGAAAATCCCAAAATCCTGCGAGACACACAAAAAGAAATCCTTCCTGCAAACTACTAACTGCCACGACCTCCAAACATAACCTACTGGTACCATCCCGCATGGTCACCACCACAAGAAGACTAACAGACTGACTGTTACTAATCTCAAATATAACCTCATACAGCATCTGACCAATCACCTCAACAACACCTTCCATGTAAGAGTGAGCTATCGGGTACCTAGGACCGCTAAAGCTCGACCTATCTGTGATGTCGAAACTATGCTCGTACACGTGAGTACATCCAGGTTTCTCCGAGAACACCACCCTGTGTTCCCTCAGAACGTCAAGCACCTCTGACTTCTGACCCTCGTCCAACATGGTATCTTTAACAACTGCCTCCACACAGTGATCATCATCACTCAACTCACGATCATCTCCCATGACCCAGAAACAACAGTGATCAACATCACTCGACACATGATCATCTCCCATGATCCAGAAACAACAGTGATCCACATCACTCAACACATGATCATCTCTCATGACCAAAATACAACTTGATACCATGCCGACACCTAATTCTTTCTCCTCAGAAACCTCTTTAATCACCTGAATGCATCCAACGACACTAACAAAATCTCTACCACCAATCTGATAATCCAACCTAACCCAATCCTGTTGCTCACTCCACCCAAACTTCACTTGCGCCTTACTCTAATCTAATCTACAGCTCTGGTCTCCTAACCTATCAGATCCTATATTGATATTATACTCTACATTATGCTTTTCTTCCAGAGCGTGAGCAGGAATACTATGCAAGGACTCTCCTCCTGCTCCATATAGCGAGTCCTGGCGAAGTTTAAACTTCCTGGCCTATTGCTTCTCTCAACCTGCCTTTCCATGGCACGCCCCCTATTTGCCTGCTCTACCTCACGTGGTCTGTTCCCCAGTTGATTGTTTTTCCCGTACCCCTGACACTCATTGTTATTTCTTCCTCTCCCATGATCTTCATACCAAATGTACCTATCCCCTCTACCTGGATCCCAATTCCTCTCTCTCCTCTGATTATAATTTCCTTCCCTTCGATTACCCTCATTTCTCTGACGTTGCCTACCTGTTTTTCTCAAGGTACCTAACCTCCCAAGTGACCTCTCTATGCCTGTAATAGCAACCATCTCCTGCACGCACACTGCAGTCCTAATGTCATCAGAGAAATTACATACTAACTTTCTAACACAATCGTCACTCCCTCCTAGTTCCAGATTTTGACCACGTAGAATTCTACCTACAGTATCTTCCTCCGTACTAGTCACTATCTCGCTAACCTGGCTAATATTCTCATCTACATTCTTCATACCATTCCCTAGCAAACTAATCTCGACTCGCTCATCCATCTCCACTACCTCACCACTCTCCTCACTAACTTCAGCACTCTCAAGCATCTCCACTCTCCCAGCACTCTCCCCACTAACTTCAGCACTCTCAAGCATCTCCACTCTTCCAGCACTCGCATCACTAACCACAACGTTCTCTTCCACGATGCCTATTATCTCCACTCTCTGCTCTTCCAACTTCCTATCTGCTCTGGAAAATTTCTCGCTAGTCTTCAGTGCCTGGCTTGAAACTTCCTTTGCCAACTTCTCTTGCTTGGCACCTAGCTTCTCTAACTCAGATTCTAACCTTTGTTCCTGAGCAGCAATCCGACCACCTAGCTTAATTTCCAGATTAGTGATTTCTACTCTGACTTCACTAAACTGGCGAGTAACACTGCTGTCTAGGATAGTCACCTGCTCTTTGACCTCATCTATCTTTGCTGACATTTCCTTTAAACTAGTCATCTGGGAGGCCATCTGACTGGTTATCCTCTCCTCGGAACTGTTACTAAGAAACAGGAGCTTCTCCAACATGGTTCTCATCGAACCTGAATCATCACCACTCATTGCCACAGAAGTATCACCATCCTTCACCTCTGAACTACTACTACCTTCAGAGCTTGTGCTCTGACATCCTAATCCCATGTTTAATTCGTCTCCCCCCTGCCCTAATAAATCTCCCATGATTCTACTGTTTTCCCCCATCCCTGTAACAAATTGCCTATCGGAACCCGTCTGGTTTTGCTGCTCACCAACACAATCCCCCAACAAAGCAGAATTGCATCCTGGCTCTAACGTAGCCATCCCTAATTGAAATATGTGAAATTACGAAAATATGCCTACAGTTTAATTCCTGTGTCCTGGTACACATCAGCATGTCTAAGGCCTCACGTTGGGTTCGCCACTGAAACTGTTCTCACCTCCTCGCTGGAGTTGATTTAACTTTAACTACCCTCATTTACCACAAAACTACAGAATTTACTGCCTTTAAATACAGGCCACAAGTGATTTTAACGTTACTTCCCGACTTTGAATGGGCGCCAAGGTCGACCATATGGGTCTTCCTGAATAAAATAGGATAAAATACGATACATAACTGTTGCCCCGACTATGAAACTCCATATCCCAGGCGTAGGGCATTTGGCATGCGTTTGCTGATGTACCAGGTTCATGCAAGACAGGAATATAACCACACATGGATTTTAAAAAAAGATAATCTATTGGCTGTACTAAACACATATATACAAAATATACAACAAAAATACCCTTCATACACTCGTGCTCAAACTTTATACAGTACCTTGCCACTGAATTTAGGCTCTGAGAGCAAGAAAAACACTACGGTCATATCAGACCCAGGCATAATAGCCACCTATGTATATACACTGTACCGTCCGTACACAAAATATCTACACACGTTATGACTGGTTCATTCTACTTTCTTCTGTTACGGCACGTTCACCTCTCCATTCTCGCATGACTTCGATGAAATGTTTACGACTGGATTATCCTTTAGGCGTGGTAGGTTATTACCGACAGCCCATGGTATGGATGGACACATGAAAAATCGTAGCCTCCAATAGCCCGTAAGAGCTCAGTGGATAGCTAAACATTAGTCACCGCTCGTTCGTATTACGATACCATGATCGAGTAATAACGACACTAATTGCAAGTTGACAAACGGACTTTCGTAGTACAAGCAATAAGACGATCTCTAACTGTTCGTTACGGAAACCATGTCACGTAAAACGACCCTGGGCGTTAGTAGATCAGTGTTCTGCCGATAAAACAATAAGACAAGCTCTGAACGCCAGACACGCCATTATATGCACTCGCGTAAGGATCCAATAACCCCAAAGTTTCTGCCGGAACTAACTTGTGCGTAGCCCGCTCCTAGCGGAACATCCGCGTCAACACATAAACATCAGACAGTCAAAATCCACACTGACGTCACACAGTTGTTTCTTCACGCGAAGTTCATGGGAGTTCATGCCATAAATAGCCTAGGTAATCCCACACAAGCCGAATTACTGCCTGTCTTTTCCGGATATGTCACAAATCCAGCACTCGAAAATATCAATTCTTTGTACCTTTATAGTACAGCCACAAATCTAACCTTTAACATTACTAGGTCAAAATAAAGCAATTAACCCCAAACCAAAATGAAATAATGCTTCTACTTAATACAGTCTTATATATCCTTATTCCCAAAATGTAATAAATCGCAAAACCCCGTATTTTATAATAACAAATATCCAAAAACCGATAATTAATAAACAGTGATCCTAGGTTGTCCGGACCATCCAAATATGAATCCGTCCACAAAACACACAGGCACAATAAAAATCACCTCTGCAACCCCATGTTAACCCAATATAATAAGATACGAATAAAATACCCCAAACTAACTGCACAAGGCAGAAAACCCGAGGGTGAGCTACCGTAACTGAATAAATTCCGTTACAAAACTTTAGTGGACCATAATGAAAGGATTTAAAAGAAATAAAGGAAAGGTTTGTCTAACAAGATGAGTATGAAGTTGTAGTATTTCCTTGTGTGCTTAACACCATTAACAAGCGACCCCAATAACCTCATCACCCGAGTTGTAAAGTTACAACATTTGGGAACAAGAATATGAAAATCTACGGATTACAAAGGGATTTTGTCGTCTAGGGTTGGGTTTGGTATCTGCATTAACTTTTCAGCTTCGCGCTTCAGCTATTATTGGGATGAGAGAATAGTGGTTTGTTGTGGCATTGTTGGGCTCTCATCTAATGGCTTGTTATTCAGTACTTCCTAGAGAATCTAAAAGCTTGGTTGCGCCTTTAAGCGATGTAGATTCTGCAAGAGCTGTTGCATTAGTTGACGATGGACGGAGTTCATGAGAATTAGCCAAAAATCATAGAACTTAGTTTATTCTCATCTGAAAAAACGTTTAAGTGAAAAATGATCTTTCACGAAGTTGCTGTTTATCTTCCATGCATTTAAGTTTCAAATTAATGCAAGTAAAAATAATTTTGTGTTCATTCATTGAAAATATCGAAGTGTTACACTTCATTTTGGCCGGCAGTGTAAAACATTATTGGTGTTACGGCCCCTTTAACCACGGCAGATTTTAGAAATGCTGGTGTGCCGGAATTTTGCCCCAAAGGGGAACGATTGGCTTACATCATCACAGGTTAGGTCATGATGATGTTGATGCTAATAATTGTTGTTTTAAGGGGCCTAACATCTAGGATATCGGTTCCTAATGGTTTGGGTGATAGTGACAGATGAGATGAGAATGAAAACTATAACTAATACTAACTACAGACTTACATACTAGAAAAAGAAATGGTAAATAAAGAATTAGGCAAATCAAGGGCAGGAAGAAATGAAATGCCCTCAACCCGCGAAGAATGAGGATTGAGGGACTTGGAAGGAAGGAGAGCCATGAAAGGCAGATAGAAAAGGGAAAGAGGAGAGGGCCCGCCTCAGAGGCAATGGAAAAAGGGGAAAACCGGACCCAGCTCATGAATCCCTCGGGTCTCCAACTCGCGAACTCACCAGTCATGAGCCCTTGAGAGTGAAGCACTATCCAGGATGCACAAGAAGTGGTGGGGCTACATACACCCTGCCTCCTTAAGGGCCTAGAGCAGTGGTGGGGCTACATACACCCTGCCTCCTTAAGGGCCTTGAGCAGAAGGCAGGAGATGTGAAGAGAACAGAATAGGTCTGACCCCTCGAAGAATGAGGGATCAGAAAAGATAAGACAAGGGAGAATTAAGGCGGGAAATTGAAAGACTACCTAGGCCTCGGATACCCTAATACTGTGGGAGTGGGAAAAGAACAAGAGTTGACCAAGGGAGGTCGATAGGAAAGATGACAGAGAGGAGCCCAGCACAAGCAAGTGGGAGTAATGCCCTGGGGGGACAAGTTAGGTCATTGCTGGCTCAAGACAACCAAGTAAGGTTTTAAGAAGCAACAACAGACGGCGTGGACAACATTTTGGTGTAGCGCTTATAACACAATACACAAAACCACAAGTAGAGTGCAGCACTGTAGCGAGGTGGTAGCTAACAGACCTCTCAGATTTCAGTCCGGAGTGAACAGTGAACAGGAGTGGACGTCACAGGAAGGGGCATAGGGGATATATCACCCTCCCCCCCCCCCAAAAAAAAATCTTATTTGTCACCCCTAGTGAATGTGAAAGGCCATCACGCCAGTCACTACATAAGGCAGTCTTTCCATATCTTTCATCACCCCAGAAATTATGTTCTGGGTATGCCCCGGAAGGAAACTTACTTGAGTGCCTGTGTGTAAAATGTAATATGTAGTTAAAAGGTTAAAGAGAACACATGATAAGAATTGTGAACAACAATTAAATAAACAATTGTTAAGTGTGAATTAAGATATTTTAAGAGATTGTGAGAAAATTTGTATAGATACAGATGTGGTTTGTTTATTTTATAATTGTCACATTCGATGTAATATTAAGAATTTTATATTAAGAAGTGGACCAATATATTAAGGTGTATCTTTCCTCAGTAACATCAGTGTTGGAAGAGAACAAGAGTTGACTAAGGGTGGTCAACAGGTAAGATAAAGATAATTTTGGCACAACATGAAGCAATGCAGAGTTCAGCTGGGGGTTAGCAGTTATTAGACCTTGAGGGGGAAACTTTAGTAGGTTTACTTACAACATACTTACAACATACAAGAGCCACTGTTCAGGTTGAGAAGAACCTTATAGGCCTGAAACTCTGCTTCGTTCGGACAGATGATTCCCTTGACCGTCAAGTCGCCGTACATATACTTCAATGTCTGTAAGCACTTTGTCAAGTTTTCCGTGTTGATCTTCTCGTCGTACGCCGAGAGATCCTCTTCTCGCAGCCGTTCCGAGCAGAAGATGTGAAACCGAGCGCACTGCTCCACGATAGCAACCGAGTCTAGGTCGCAGATCTCTTGCTGAGTAATGTCCTGGACAAACAAAGACGATGCATTGAAAGTAGGTTAGCGGAATGCTTTTCTACACAACAGAAATCTCCTCATTATCCATCCATACGACAAAGAGGGCAAACACTCTTCAGCTAATACAAAGTAATTTGAGGTATATAAAAACACTCGCTATGCAATGACTATCTTTCAAGATGATACAAGAGTCTGAGTGGAGGTTGTTCACAGTATAGCATGATAACACCCTTCACACTCATTGTATCGCGACTTAACGGTTAATACACTGAAGAAAATGGAAATTGCAACACCCAGAAGAAGTGGTGCTACATTGCTGCAATTGAACATGCAGGACGAGTGTTCGGTTGTGATTCGATGATTACACTTTCAGGTCCCTCTGACCGCAAGTTTGGACAACAATCAATACAGGATGTGCCCACCACGAGCTGCAATACATTGATGAATTCGTCGAGGCATGGAGTCAATAAGGCCCTGTATCGCTTCCTGAGGAATTGTGGCCCATGCTTGCTGCACTGCACGGGTCAGTTGTTCCAGAGTTGTGGGTGGCTGAGGACGGTTGGCCAGTTGTCGACCCATCATGTCCCACACATGCTCAATAGGACTGAGGTCCGGGGATCTAGCGGGCCATTCTAAGGTTGTGATGTTGTGGAGAGCTTCTCTTCTGGAGATGCGTACAGTGTGAACCCGGGCATTGTCCTGCTGAAACATCCCATTAGCAATGTTCGACATCATAGGGACAACCACTGGATTGAGTACCCTATCAATGTACTGTCGAGCAGTCATAGTGCCCTCAACAAGCACTAATTGTGATTTCACATTAAAGCCAATAGCTCCCAAGACCATAATGATTGGTGTTGGCCCTGTGTGCCTCTCGACAATAAGGTCTGGGCGGTCCTCTCCCTGGTAGGTCGGCGCACGCGATTCCGGCGATCACTGTGGGCAAGACAGAAGCGCGATTCATCACTAAAGACGACCCTATGCCATTCGTCGACCCACGTCGATCGTTCTCGACACCAGGCCAGCCTTACACGTCGCTGTTGTGGGGTCATTGGATCGTAAGCCAGCTGCTCGCAGCCGATTACCAACTGTTTGTTGTGTAACGTGGGGTGCCACAGCTGCTCGAATTTGCGCTGCTGATGCATGGGGTTCCATCCGGGCCATCCCAATGATGCGGCGATCCTCTCTCACGGTTGTCTGTCGCGATGGGCCTGTGCCAGGTCTACGAGTGTGGGTACCTTCATTTGACCACAGTTGCCATACACGTACCGTAGATGCATGTTGGCCAACACGTGCAGCGACAGTCCTTAGCGATAATCCAGCCTCACACAGCCCAATTATCCGATCCCTGTCAAATGGCGACAGTTGTTGATAGCGTGCTCCTCTCTGTCGTCGAGGCATGTTTGACGGGGAACACTTCACCGCACAGACTGCAAGTGAACTACGCTACACCAGAGTCCGTATACTGGAGTTGATTCCTCCGCGACCAATCACATGGGGAGACCTGTAGCAACAATCCAATGGGTCTGAAACTTTGATCGTTTACGTACCTACATGGCATCGTTCGATATCTTGAAAATCAACACGAACGACCAATGCCTTCATGGTGTTGCAATTTCCTTTTTTTTGTTGAGCCGATTGGTTTCGACTCACAATACTTCGCCGCCGCCGCCGCCCCCATGTGCCCCGCCCCCGGTCGCCGCCCCCATGTGACCCCCCCCCCCATTCTTCTGCCGACGCTCCTGGCATTAATGGTGAATCATTCTGGATACAAGAAGAAGACATAAATAATTTAAATAACCATTGTCTTTTAATGGAAAATATATTAACTAATTACTCCGGCCTACATTGATTGAATATAGCCATTGTTGACTGTCTAGTGAATAATATGTATGCTGGGACTGTACTGGATTTGGCGGTATTTGTTCAAATAATCTAAAGTCTGATAGCCAATCATTGACGGACACATCGATGAAAATTCTATTGCCAAATTAAATTTGGTTAAAAAGGGACGTTTCGATAATTTAAGAGGTGAAGGAAAATTAATTATAAAAGTTGGCATTAAAACTAGTGCCAGGCGTTCTTCATTTGTCATCGGTTTTAAAATGAACTTCTGCACATGCGCAAAATGGCGTCCCAGTGTCGAAATGAAGCCAAGCTAAAAGAGAACATAATGTGAGCTTGTGGTGAAAGGACGCGGTTTGTGGTAGCCTCGGACCACTACCTAAATCTTGGTCCGAGAACAAGGTAAAACTGTTAGATAATATCAATTGGAACTCTAGGAACCGTCAGACAAAACATTTATGACAATTTCTTGAAAATAGGAATTATGTTTGTCAATTTTAAGAGGCCAAGTGTCGTCTGGCCGGTTGCATTGAAATAACTTTCGATTCCTAAAGGACGCTATTCTTCTTTTACCAAGGCGTTTTCTTGATTTGCTAATTTGTTCAATTTATATTTTTTAAGGGTCTATTATAATGTGGCCTAAGATTATTTTATATTCATAACACGCCTCCTATTATTTAAGCAGCGAAAAAGAGTTTGTTTTACTTCATCTTTCGAGATGTGTTTGGTTTCATTTTTAATCGTTCGATGCTGCTAATGTGAAATTAATTGATTTCAAGAATGTAATTGTCAGGATTTTGGCGTGGGGAACTTGATAGTTTTAATAATGACAAACGGCCCCTTGCTTTTCGTTTGTCTGTGATGGCATCTTTTGGTCTATTATGGACGCATAAGCACAGCATTCATGCTGGTTGCAAAACATTTTCGGAAGCCTATTTGAAAGAATGTAATGAGTAACCAATTGAAATGAATCGAAATGAGACTGTAGTAGTTTCGGATAAGAATTAGAAAAGGTTTAATATGTGGTGATTTCTGAATCACGTAAATGTAACTTGTTTTAGTTATACAGCGTTGCCATATAATTTGGGGTATAGCTTGGCCTCCATCTTTGATATATAGTAGGAGTGCAGATTGGTGTTCCCTCCCATAGCCATTCGGCCTTGTATTCTTTTCCCTTGAGAATATATATTTATTTTACCTATTGCTGTTCGAGTCCATGTTTCATTGTGCGCATAGAATAGTACTAGGTTAATTGTCTTCAGGCCACTTTGGCCTCGGGGTAACCTAAGCCCTTCCTCCCCGTACAGAGTTATGGTAGCATCGCAGTGGTTCGATTTTCTGGAGCCGTTGCCTGGTGTTGTTTTTGCCGTGGTATATTGTTGAATTAACTTACGTGGATTCGAGCAGCACGGGAGAAGTGAGTAACTGAGGGTTAACTAAGGTTAGGTAGGATGCCTACTGTGGTACTCTGGCTAATATTATGATTTTCTTTTCATGGCTGTGAATGGACAAAGCGTTGCTGGCATTCCTCAGTGCGTGAACGCACTGACGACGAGTCAAGTCCAGTTTAATACTGGCACTCAAGAACATGGTCTCTCTGTAAGCATGGTTAAGTTGGCTGCTGGATTCTCTCTATTATCACACTCTGTGATGTTCCGTACTACAAGCTGCTTCCAAGGTAGGATCAAACCAGTACAGTAGTTATTTGATTCATGGTAGAAAGTTATCTATGCACAGCTGTTAAGTAAAGTGCTAATGGCTAATCGTTCTGTGTTCCTGTCAAGTTGTGTGAAAAGTGATATCATTCACGTGTTGAGTTCTTGCTGAAAATCATTATGGCATGGTTGCAACATTTTGAATTGCTATTTGTTCTGGCTGTGTTGCCAATGTGATTAAGTCATCTAAGCATTAATGAAATTTAGTGAACTGAATAGTCAATTATTTTGCTGTATTCTGTGAGAAACATCTGTGCGCAGATAATTGTTGTCATCGAGTTGAATGTGTAATGTCTTGTGACATATTGAGAAGAAGATTTCAGTGAACATGCAGGCGGACGAGTAATGTACTGTGAGTACATATAACAGCAGTGTCGAGCTGAAGCTTTTCAGGTGGTGAAACAGCGAGTTTTAAAATTGCTAGGCCGAGGTCAGGTGTTAAGTCAGCTGTGGAGTCGTGAAGCCCCGTTGTGTTGGGTGTGTAGTTGTTGTGATTGTAGCTGTTCGTGCGACGTGCGGTCGAAAATTTAGGAAGCAGAAAGCAGTTACAAGTAGAGCTGATCTAGGTGATCGTATTTTGGTCGTGTGAAGTTTTGATCTTCAGTCGGTAGATAGAAATTTTGAAATTTATTTCAGGTTTGGTTGGAGTTAGGAATCGAACGAGTGACGTGCCAGGACTGCACGTATGGTTGGTGTTGGTGTGCGTGTGGTTGTGTGAGTGAGGTTAGGGCATTTCAGGATGCCAATTGAGAAGTGAGGAGTTGATGCGGAGATCGTCGAGTGATACCAACCTAGCGGGAGTAGCCAGTCTCTGTCTATTTATGATTCTGGTACTTTCAGTGATGGTTGGTGATGTCGACATTGCTATGCTCCTCTGACTCTTGATGTCGTGCGGGCTGGTGATGATCGCACATCGTAGTTTAGTATTTTGAGGGTACATTTTGTTGTTTTATTTCAGGTGTGTTTAGTGCCTGGTTGGTACTTGGTGCTCGAGTGAGTACTTGTTAGGGAGTGTTTTGTTGTTTGTGATTTGTGGATTTGTGATCCATGTACTGCGTTGTTGGTACTAGTTGAGATTTAATTAGGGTTAGTGTTTTTATTTTTTTTCTTGTGCGTTGGTACTCGGTTGAGTATTCGAGATTTCTTCGGTTAGTGTCTAGGTTTTGTTTTGTTGGTACCGTGTTGGTATTGGTTGGATTGAGTTGTGTGTGTTGTCAGTACTCTGAGTAGTATTTGTGCTTCGAGAGGTTAGGTTGGGTCGGTGATACCAGGATGTTTAATTCCCTGATGATGTGTGATGGATTGTCGAGTGGTGCCTAATGTCCTTAAGTGAAAGTGCAGGTGGCCTTTTCTTTGTGAAGAGGCGTATGCAGGTGGTCTTTGTGAAGAGGCGTATGCAGGTGGTCTTTGTGAAGAGGCGTATGCAGGTGGTCTTTGTGAAGAGGCGTATGCAGGTGGTCTTTGTGAAGAGGCGTATGCAGGTGGTCTGTGTGAAGAGGCGTATGCAGGAGGTTTTTGGTGAAGAGGCGTATGCAGGCGATATTTCCTTTCATTGGCGCACGTGGCAGGTGTTCCAGACTAGTTCCGGAGATGGCTGGCAACTGTTTCTGTTATGGAATTAGGAGGATTGGAAATTGTTCTTGTCTGATATTTCAGACGACTTAGGTACCTACGGACGGTTGGTTTTAATGAGTGAGCTGATGGTGAGTTTGAGATTGAATTAGTCGAGTGGTGCCTTGACTTATTAATTAGAAGAGGTATATGCAGGGAGCCTTTTCATGAAGGGAAGGTATATGCAGGTGGATATTTCTTGTCGCTGAAACACGTGGCAGGTGTGGAGGCCAGTTTGGGAGCAAACTGTAAGCTGCATTGTGTATGCGATACAGGTGAAGGTTTTCTTTCTGAATTGATTAGGTGAGGAATTTAATTTGTCTGGTTCTACAGACGTAGTCAGTGGGTACCTACGGACGAATGGTTGCATAAGTGACCCAGTGAAAGTAATGGTTGCATAAGTGACCCATGGTTGCGTGAAGTGACCCAGTGAAAAGTTGGTTACTCTTAGTGACCCATGGTGAGGTTGGTTGCATTTAGTGACCTAAAGTTGATTATGAATTGGTAGTGCTACCTATCGTTGGGATGGTCGCACTGGGTTGGTAGCTGGTTGTTAGAAGTCGACTGGTGAATTTGGTGAGGTTATGTCTTGACAAGAGTGAATGTTGTGAGGTTAGGTGTGAGCTTGATCCTTTGAGTTGTCTAGTGTTGTCATTGTGACAGTGAGGTTAGAAGATTGCTGAGGGCAACGTGCGGGTGAACTTGGGTGATTCGGGTAGTAAGCTGACTATGTGTTTGGTTCAATAGTGAGGTTGTGTCAGGAGTAACTGCTGCTTCATGGTGATTGGTCGCAGGTGTGAGATGGATTCCTGCGTTATCTGAAGTTGAGCACGTGTGTGTAGTCCTGTTGAAGTTTGGTTCACGTGAAATTGTGATTGCTGTTTGGTTGCTGAGATTGTTCGAGCGGTTCTGCGCCTGCTGTTCTACCTTAATAAAGTTTGAAGCCATGCTTGAGAGCTGTGTGTGTATATTTGTACTTGATGTAATTGTACATCAGAAGTAACTTACATGACTGTGCTGTTTGAGAGTACTCGGGAGGTACTGTGGTACCTTGGTACCTTATATAAATTGAGAGCCGATTGCCATGATTGTTGAGGGATGGCATGTTGTTAAGTGACGCTGCGTCCACTTAATAATTTCCTTAGAATGTGAAAACAGGATTTATTTTGGCTGGGAACAAGCTAGAAATTTTAACAGAACATCGAATTGTGATGTTCATATTAGTAATTACTCATCACATTGTAAACTAACATTTAAATTGATACATCGTCTGTCGGTTAAGCTCTAACAGTCTTACCTGGTCAAACACTACAATTATTCCAAAAAGCCAAGGAATGTCACTTGCTATAACAACGACATGGTAACTGAATCTACATGGAATATCATCGGTGAGATGGCGATCATGTGATCCTTATTGCCATCTGGTATCTGTTCCGGTTGGTCACGTGAGTGATGTGATCACTCACCACTCGTGGCAGTGGCCAGTGCACAGGTTACTGTCACCATGCACGACATAACATCTAGTGGAGGTGTTAGCCATTCTGCTGGTCAGAGTGGAAGCATTTACTACAACTTCGTGAGATGTCCAGCTGTAACGGTCCGGAGAGGCTGTATTGGAGAGCTGGTTCCATCCTGCTTGCAGCTACCATCGGGGATCATCATCTGACCCCCTACAGGTGGAATCGCAGGGGGAGACTGAGCCGATTGGTTTCGACTCACAATACTTCGCCGCCGCCGCCGCCCCCATGTGCCCCGCCCCCGGTCGCCGCCCCCATGTGACCCCCCCCCATTCTTCTGCCGACGCTCCTGGCATTAATGGTGAATCATTCTGGATACAAGAAGAAGACATAAATAATTTAAATAACCATTGTCTTTTAATGGAAAATATATTAACTAATTACTCCGGCCTACATTGATTGAATATAGCCATTGTTGACTGTCTAGTGAATAATATGTATGCTGGGACTGTACTGGATTTGGCGGTATTTGTTCAAATAATCTAAAGTCTGATAGCCAATCATTGACGGACACATCGATGAAAATTCTATTGCCAAATTAAATTTGGTTAAAAAGGGACGTTTCGATAATTTAAGAGGTGAAGGAAAATTAATTATAAAAGTTGGCATTAAAACTAGTGCCAGGCGTTCTTCATTTGTCATCGGTTTTAAAATGAACTTCTGCACATGCGCAAAATGGCGTCCCAGTGTCGAAATGAAGCCAAGCTAAAAGAGAACATAATGTGAGCTTGTGGTGAAAGGACGCGGTTTGTGGTAGCCTCGGACCACTACCTAAATCTTGGTCCGAGAACAAGGTAAAACTGTTAGATAATATCAATTGGAACTCTAGGAACCGTCAGACAAAACATTTATGACAATTTCTTGAAAATAGGAATTATGTTTGTCAATTTTAAGAGGCCAAGTGTCGTCTGGCCGGTTGCATTGAAATAACTTTCGATTCCTAAAGGACGCTATTCTTCTTTTACCAAGGCGTTTTCTTGATTTGCTAATTTGTTCAATTTATATTTTTTAAGGGTCTATTATAATGTGGCCTAAGATTATTTTATATTCATAACACGCCTCCTATTATTTAAGCAGCGAAAAAGAGTTTGTTTTACTTCATCTTTCGAGATGTGTTTGGTTTCATTTTTAATCGTTCGATGCTGCTAATGTGAAATTAATTGATTTCAAGAATGTAATTGTCAGGATTTTGGCGTGGGGAACTTGATAGTTTTAATAATGACAAACGGCCCCTTGCTTTTCGTTTGTCTGTGATGGCATCTTTTGGTCTATTATGGACGCATAAGCACAGCATTCATGCTGGTTGCAAAACATTTTCGGAAGCCTATTTGAAAGAATGTAATGAGTAACCAATTGAAATGAATCGAAATGAGACTGTAGTAGTTTCGGATAAGAATTAGAAAAGGTTTAATATGTGGTGATTTCTGAATCACGTAAATGTAACTTGTTTTAATTATTCAGCGTTGCCATATAATTTGGGGTATAGCTTGGCCTCCATTTTGATATATAGTAGGAGTGCGGATGGGTGTTCCCTCCCACAGCCATTCGGCCTTGTATTCTTTTCCCTTGAGAATATATATTTATTATTTTACCTACTGCTGTTTGAATCCATGTTTTAATTGCGCATAGAATAGTACTAGGTTAATTGTCTTCAGGCCACTTTGGCCTCGGGGTACCAAACCCTCCCTCCACTCAAATTTATCGGTACATTTTTTTTTCAGTGTAATAGCTTCCGTGATAATACAAAAGTAATGTTAAGGTAAAGAAATATTTAGGACAGAGCATTCAAACAAGCCACTCTTGGGCAATATTCTAGTGATTTCACATTGTCGACTTTTAGGCTAGTGGAAGACAGGTGGTAATATTTGACGGGAAACAATAGAAACAACAAGAATAAAATGATAAAATAAAGAACGAAGTCATCATCATTTTTTTCCGTTTTCCAGCCTAAGCCAGATCGGAGAAAATATGACACCCGTCCACTTTGCTCTGTCTGTCCACCGTCCTTCCTCAACCACTGAACTCAATTCCAGGTTCCGTTCTCTCACACTGTCCATCACCAAATCCATCCACCGTACTCTAGGTCTTCCTTGTCCCCTCTTTCCAGTCATCCGTCTCTCCATCACTTGTTTCGGCATTCTTTCATCATTCATCCTTTTCACATGTCCAAACCATCTCAATCTGTTCTGCCCCAGCTTATCATTAAGCTTCCGTACATTCACTTCCTTTCGAATGTCTTCATTTCTAAATAATGAAGTAAAAATATTAAAACTCAATTCCGTCGTGTATAATTGTATTCCAGTATACTTCTTATAATTAACTATCAAATTGAAACGCGATGCACTTGTAACCGCCATGACTGTCACGAGGCAAGGTGTTTGTACGCATGCGTGAGGAGCAAGAATTCTGCAATTTTCTATATTAATTTAAATTCCTTAGTTTACGGGAATGCTAAGAGTGAAATATGTTTTGACAATGGAATAGCAATACCAAGAAATAATAATACGGAAATAAAAAAATATGTGGGAGGTGGAGCTCGAACAGCTTCCATTGCGCGATGCATAAATTTAGAGTCTTTGCCGCTACGACCTGAGCTACTGAATCACTGGTAATGCGATGCAATATTAAGATAGTTAAACAATATAGGCCCTACACACTCAACTGTCAGTTTACGTATTTCAACATTTTCCGTCGTGTATAATTGTATCCCAGTATATATCGTGGGAACGCCATAAATAAAGTTCCCTTCCTTTATACTTCTTATAAATAACTATCAAATTGAAACACGATGCACTTGAACCGCCATGACTGTCATGAGGCAAGGTGATTGTGCGCATGCGCTAGGGCCCTTAAATTTGCATTTTTGTTTATAAATTTAGAAATATATTATAACATATTTGTTTATTTTAAAGACACTCTGCAAATATACAGATCAAGGGCTTTCGTCAGAGTGTATTGCGAAGTCAATCGGTTCAGCCGTTCTGTCAATCTCGCGGTAACAAAAATCAGCTTACTGTTTTAAATATATAGATACTAAAAGTAAACAAATCAATGACGATGAGAGGAGCTCTCGACACAGACGGTTTACAAGAGACTGGATAAACACATGTTGGCAACGTGTTGATCTAGCTGCCCAACTCCAACCAATAGGAGCCCATGGCGGCCATTTTATATTGTTCCCACCAAATGCTTCCGATTCTTTCTTTCGAAAGGGTATAGTGTTTGATAGAAATACATTTATTTATTTAGGGTATGGCTTTTAGTGCCGGGGGTGTCTGAGGACATGATCCGCTCGCCAGAGGCTGTAGCTGCTTCAATGCAGTAACCCATGGGGTAAGCTACAAATTCCGTTCAATTTCAAGTAGTTCCAACTTTCGCTACCATATGTCACTGACACTGTCACTGGTGAACGTTGAAACTTTGATAAGAGCGTTTCAACGAAATCTAGCCAGCAAATTTAGCTTCACACAAGTTTAATTAGTGGAAGGTTCTTTTACATGCCATAAATCTATGAGATGTACCGCCGTCTTTACTCCCCCCCCCCTAAAGAAGGCATACTAAAGGATTTTAACACTCTTAAAAAATAGAAATAGTATTGATAAGACAGAAACACAAGGAAATCATTGTATTTTAATTGATAAGGAAACAGAAATTCTATTCAAAGGAACATCGGTGAAAGTGAAAAGGAGAAAAATAAAATTATTTGGACCAACAAAGGAGCCTTGGAGGCTTCTCTTTTAATGTTGTTGTTTGAGTCTTCAGTCTTTTGACTGGTTTGATGCAGCTCTCCATGCCTCCCTGTCCTGAGCTAATCGTTTCATCTCTACATAGCTACCACACCCTACATCCGAGACAATCTGTTTAACATATTCTAACCTTGGTCTACCCCTACAGTTCTTGTCCTCGACCCTTCCTTCCATAACTAAGCTTGCTATTCCTGGGTGTCTTAGTATGTGTCCTACCAACCAATCACTTCTCTTCATTAGCAGTCGCCAGAAACATCTCTCCTCTCCCACTCGTCTTAATACCTCTTCGTTTGTAACCCTATCTACCCATCTGATCTTCATCATTCTCCTATAACACCACATTTCAAACGCTTCAATTCTCCTCTTTTCTGCTGCACCAAAAGTCCAAGTTTCACTTCCATAGAGCGCCACGCTTCAGACAAAGGCTTTCAAAAATGACTTCCTAATGCCTAAATCTATATTCGATGTCAACAGATTCCTTTTCTGTAGAAATGCTTTCCTTGCCTGAGCCAACCTACTTTTTATATCCTCTTTGCTTAGTCCATCACTGGTTATTCTGCTTCCTAAGTAACAGAAGTCTCCTACTTCCTTCAGATTTTCACCTGCCAATTTGATGTCCATAGAGGTTTCTGATTTCTTTCAGCTGCATTCCAATATTTTTGTTTTACATTTATTAATTTTCATCATGAATTCTTTCCGTAAGACGGAGTCCATACCAGTCAAAAACTCATTCAAATCCTCAGGCGTGTCGGCCAAGATGACGATGTCATCAGCAAATCTCAGAGTTTAAATTATTTCTCCTTGAATCTTCACTACCACTTTAAATTTTTCTCCAATTTCCGTCATTGCTTGTTCAATGTAAAGATTGAAAAGTATGGGTGATAAGTTGCAGCCTTGCCTTACACCTTTCTGAATACCAGCTTCTCTCTCATGTCCTTCAGCTCGAATGACTGCTGTCTGATTTCTGTACAGATTGTATATTACCCTCCTATCCCTGTACTTTATTCCAATCGTTTTCAAAATGTCAAACAATTTAGTCCAATCAACGTTATCAAAAGCCTTTTCTAAGTCTACAAAAGCCATGAACGTTCTCTTATCTTTCCTTATTCTACCTTCCAAAATCGGCCTAAGACTTAGTACAGCTTCCCTTGTTCCTACATTTCACCTGAAACCAAACTGGTCTTCACCCAACTCCGTTTTTATCTGGCTTTCCATCCTCTTGTAATCCTCTTTTAATACTGCTTTAGATTTCCTATTCTTCAATCAAAATCAATTACTGAATAACTAGGTGTTGAAAATACTTGTATCAAGGTACAGAGTGATAAATGGGACTAGGAATGCTTAATGGTTGGATACAAACCTTTCTTATGGACCGAGTGCGATCCCAGAGAAAATGATACCAGTCCCCCATCGATTCTCTGGAATCGTCCGCAAGATCCACCAACTGCCTGATTAAGTAGTTCATAGTCATTCGTAGGACTGTGACAGGCCTCAAGTCGTGCGGCATTGGCATCTGCTGATCTGCCGAACTTCTTGCATACTCCTTCACAGCATACTGGTGGTACGAGCCGTTAGCCTGAACCAACATGGACACATTCATTTTAAAGCTAGCAACCACATTACTGTACACTAAGCAAATCCAACTGGTTTACCATAATAATAATAATAATAACAACAACAATAATAATAATATCGTATGGCCTCGGGTGCCGGGTGCAAGCTTTGTAATTTGATACCCAGAGGGTAGCTTGCATGTTGAATTTCGTTGTTCCTTGAATCACTATGAAAGTCAAGGAGGTTAGATATCTAAGCTCCTTGAACACTACAGTGCTTTCTAGTAGAGAAATGAGGAACTGTGCTGGCGGAAACTCCCGAGATTAATTTTGCCATTATGAACACGGCCTACTGAATTCAAATGGGTTATTTGACATGCCAACATAGTATGACAGTGCGTGTCGTATTTTTGCAGCCTTTCAAAAATCACTTACCACGGCCAGGAGCGAACCTGCAATCCACTCACCCAGCGTGGCAAGCTTCGTTTACCATATTTATATGTGTATGCTGCGCCGTCGTGTAAGCCGCACACCCTTATTTTGCTAAGTTTCTATCATTAGGAAAAAAAAAAAAAAAAGTAGAATGATGAAAGATATTCTTGCACTCGTTCTTCGACTTCAGGTACCTTCGTCTATTTACTTCAAATGGCTATGATTTCGCAAACAGTTTTGGAGTTTGTCCTTGTTGTTTCTCCAATCTCGAACACATGATTCAGATACATCGTATTTCCTACCCATGGTACAATTTCCTTCTTCTGCTTCTTTGATCATTTCAAGCGATCGTGCATTTTTGCCGTGCACATTTTTCACACACTGAACACTAACCTAGCATGCGGTCAAAACAAAACTGATTGACTCGAACCATGCATCACAAGCCTTTGCTGTCGCTTCTGCTAACAATGAGAGACAAAACAGCAATGATTTTCTACCGGAATCGTATACCGTAAACGTGTAATATTATTTGAATTTTACATTATTTATATACATAATTTGCACATCATTTTATCAGCTGATGCAAAAAGAAAAATGATTTAATTTTTATTTAAATAATTTAAAATCCCTAAGGTATTTAACAGTCCAAATTTCACTTCCATAGAGTGCCGAGCTCCAGACAAAAGGCTATCAAAAATGACTTTCATGATCATCATCATTTTCCGTTTTCCAGCTAGGGCCGGGTTGGAGCAAATATGACACCCCTCCACTTAACTCTTTCCACCATCCTTCCTCAATCACTGCACTCCACTCCACTCCACACTCACACTGTCCTTGACCGTACTCTAGGTCTTCCTCGTCCTCTCTTTCCAGTCATCATCTCTCCATCACTTGTTTAGACATTCTTTCAACATTTATCTTTTTCACATGTCCAAATCTACCTAAAAAAAGTTGATGACAACAGATTTATTTTCGGTAGAAATGCTTCCCTTGCCTTAGCCAACCTACTTTTTTTTATCCTCTTTGCCTCGTCCATCACTAGTTATTTTGCCTCCTAAGTGGAATAAAACTGGGACAGATATCCTTTTGGGGGGAGAGGGAAAATGGAATGGAACCCAAATGTTCGGAAATTTATGACAAGACAAGGAAGTGGGTAGCAGTGAGCTTTTGTGTTCTGCAAGGAAATAGTATTTCATCATTTCAAAATTGTTATTATTTGTTTCACAGAAAATTTAGCTTTTTGTGTATTTTAAATTATAGTTTTACTATAGTTCTGCCACCATTTGCATATTATTAACAACAGCCATTCCTAATATTTTACATTAATTAGTGTACTGTATATCAACTTGCCTCATCAGACCGAGTCTCAAAGAAGTCCAGCTGACGGCGAAACGTTCTCAAATAGCGTTCCTTTTCCGGGCACATGTCAGGACAGGTTCCTTGGTTATTCTTACGACTGGACGACTTTGACTCCTTGCTCTCTGAAACACCAATAACACAACTGTTGTGGCAGAAAGCTTTCAGCTATTTTAATACTCTATCTTCTTGAGTACAACCCTTCCACACACACCTTAAATTCTTCGAATTCATCCCACAACAAATGACAATCCAGCGTTCTCTTGCCATGAGAATTAACACTTGTCAAGTGGATTTTCACCATACATTGCATGTGACAGGCCAATAACGTCAATGAAAGTTTAAAAGAAGGTCATCAGTACCTATTTTGACTTGGAAATGCTTGCAACCTAATTTTTCATTTCCCACTTTTATTAAAAATACGCAGGTAGTATTCAAGCACCAGCCCCTTGGTGTTGGGGTAGCATGCCTGCCTCTCATCCAGAGGCCCTAGATTCAATTCCTGGTCTGTCCAGGATTTTAGAAACTGATACGAGGGCTAAAACTAGGTGCACTCAGCCTCGTGAGAACGATTTGAGTAGCTGTCTGACAGTGGGGCAGCCAAGATTAACAGCCAAGGGAACTCGAAGCACTGACTACGCGTCACCCTGCAATATGTAGGCCGAGTGACTGTGCAGCAGTCGATGGTAGGCCGGGATTCAGGGTATTCAAGCATATATAGTAACCAGAAATGATCACCTGGCAGTCAAAAGAAGCGCATGCCAAATAAAATCAGTTCAAACACAAATAGCAAAGTGTGACATTTTAATTCTGTAGTGATGACCAGAAACAAGAGAGAAGGAAGATAGAATATTGAAGTCAATGGAAATCCATTGGAAATGGTAAAAAGCTTTAAGTATTTGGGGAACATACTCACAGAAGATTGTACAATAAATGGAAGAAATTGGAAAGAGAATCCAACAAGCTAATGGGTTTTACCAGCGTGTGAGAGGTTTAGTATGGAACCAGGAAGTCCCAGAGAAATGCAAGAAAGTTCTATTCTCGATGTATTACACACCAATTCTGACATATGCAGCAGGTACTTGGACCACAACAAAACGCGATGAAAGACGAATCCAAGCAGCCGAGATGAAGTTCCTTAGAGGAATAATGGGGAAGACACGGAGGGATGAAATCAGAAATGTGGACCCAAATTCAAGATAAAATCATTACTATAATAATCCAACACAACTGGGTTCCCAAAACTGCAAGACAAGATAGAAACCAGTAAGCTGAAGTGGTACGGAAATATGATGAGAATGGAAGAATATAGAGTACCATAAAGAATATTTATGGAGAAAATACCAGGAAGAAGACCACGAGGAAGGCCCAAAAAGATGTGGATAGAGACGGTGAAGGAAAGCATGGAGAAAAGAGGAGTAAAAGAAAAAGAAGTATTGAAAGAAGGAAATGAACGGTGGAAGGATAGACAACTGTGGAGATCCTTGATTCGCAACCCGACCCAGGGAACTGGAAACGGGAAATGAAGAAGACTTAACACATCAGCGCAAGTAAGTGGACATTGAAAAGGAGATCTATTATGACCCAACACTACTTCACTTGATTATCTCATAAGATCTTAAAGAAATTGTTCCAAAAAGTTTTTAAAGTTGGCATACAATGCATAGAATAGAAAAGAAGATTCAAGATAAAATCATTACTATAATAATCCAACACTTAGCGGCAATTATCATGAACCATTTTAACAATCTGTTTAAACTTATGCGTCCTTTTTAATTTAAAGCTTGTGCATGCACTTTTCTATCAATTCCTGTGTCCATGGCAAATTCAGGCATGGATCAGATTAATAATAAATACTGCATAACTTATTAATTGAATGAGGAAAAGGACTTGGCTGAATTAGGTTTTCCCAGTCTCAAGGGTCGAGAGGAAATTAGGAAAACTACTTATACACGGGGTTTTGAGGAAGAAGAGAGAAGACCTACCAGACACGTCTGGTCGCTCAATCGTTGCGCATGAAGAGTTATTGGGCAAACATCAAGGCCATTAAGTATTGATCCAACTCGATTCTAGGATACCTATTCGTGCAGAAGAATAAGAAAGCCTCCTTGGTTACATCTGGTACTTACTGATCAGAGTATCTCTGGCTTCCAACACCAAGTATTTAGCCTCTGCTGTGCGAGCAGGCTGTCTCAACATGTTTTCTATCTCCGCCACGTTCGAAGAGGAGGCATCAAACTCGTTGACTTTCGTCCTCAAAGTCTCCACCAACTGGGCGACGGGGACGGGCGACTTCTTACGGACCTCAGACTTGACCCAGCGAGAAGGAGGAGTTGCTTCAGCAGGTTCAGCGGCATGCACTTTCCACGGCAGTTGTGCGACAGCAGAGGGACGTTCCAACACCCTGAACAATGCAACACACATCACTTGATGAGAAATATGAAGGACCTGGATGTTGTGGTCAAATGAGCCTCACACGTCACTAGAGAGTCAAAATTCCCCCCCCCCCCAAAAAAAAAACATAATGTATTTACCCAAATAAAAATCAACCTGAATTTAAAATGACCCCTTATTTTGAGGAGCCGTCTTGAGAATTCTTTTAATTTTTATCAGAACAATTTGACAAATGAAAATCCCAAATTTCCTTACTGAATGAAAGCTTCTTGGGTATCTCCCAACACAAATCACCAGTCTAAAATAAACATAAAAATGTGTTAATAATTATTATTTCATTGATCGTGACTGATATTCTGGCCTTTTCACAGTCAATGATTCAGATTCACGTGTTTCCAGACATCAATATTCTTTTGTTTGGCATGGCCAATATGCCAAATGAAACAATGAATGCCAGTTGGCGCAGCTTGAGCACGTTCGATACGAATTCCATACATACCAGTACAGTAATTTAAATATCCAAACTCGCTGCATATCTCGCAATTGAAAAAAGTATCTCAAGTGCACACAAGTCATCTTTGAAAAGAAGGATATCAAACACCCTATTTATCCCTTTCAGGATGTTATTGGCGAGCTTCGAACACGGATTTCGTAAAAGACACATGGCCCTACATTCAATTCAACTGTAATGGAAATAGCACTAAAGAGTTAGAAACAGACACTTTGGTCATAAAACATAACAGAATTAGTTCAATGAATTTAATTTCGTCGGTGTGTAGATAAAATTATTGTTGTGAATCTAATTTCGCCAAATAACCAACAAACTAGTTCTCACCTTGTTTTAGATACAAGTGCAATTGACGGTTGTAAACAACATCGCTGTGATCTATTTTTATCAATAGCTTGTCACAGTGACGATGTTTGAGGCATTGGAAAAGTCTATGATATTAATTATAAAAACCACAGCTTGAAAATGATCTGCCAATCGAAACGTCGCTGACAATAAAGTTTTGATAAACAAGGTGGTTCGGCCACTGTCTTGGCAAACCAGTTTTTGTGTTTCCCCATTTGTTTCCACTCTGTGTGGTTGTACATATCAGTATTATTTGTCTTCATTGCATTTATTCATTGTCAGGTTGGTTTTGTTTATGTTGATTGGTTGTCGTGATCTATTTGTTTTGATTGCATGTAGTACTCCCACTGCCGTGTTTCCAGTAGGATATTTTTGCTTAGAAGGTATTGTGGTATTTCTAAGTTGGCCACATTGATTCATCTTTAACTTGTTTTTGATCTCTACTGTGATTGGCAGCTTTCGGCCTATCAGAGGCCTCTAATTTGGTTTTTAAACTCTCTACTGTGATTGGCTGCTTCCAGCCTATCAGAGGCCTCCTTGCTGCTTGTAGCGACCAATCACGTTTTTCTTCTTCGTTGTTCTCTTAAGTGTGTAGCCATGACAATGTTGTGCTTCAACGCTGGTTGTGATATATCAACAAATATCCAGCTAATCTTTTCTATAATTGGTGCTATCTTCATAGTAACCGTGCTTAGCAATCATGTCCTATGCACATGATTCATATTTTGTTAGGGCAGTGACATTACGGTGATTTTCGATCTCTTCAAACCATGCTTGATGTTGCTACGCGCCATGTCGACGAATTCTTCAATCCGCGGCGTCGGATAGTTTGTTGTAACATGTTTACTTCTATCTTCATCTACTGCCTAACAATTTGTCTTCACGCGTATGAATAATGATGATGCTTCGTGTGATAAGTAATTCATCGTGTCTGGAAGCATGTTACAAGGCTAGGCATCATCACTAATGGAGGTTGACGCTAGGCTAAACTGCTTTACTATTGTGACAATACCGCGCGATTGGCATATCCCGGTATTTGTATGATAGCAACTATTTTGACTTCCTGCAACATCACTGGAATGGAAGTTGACGCTGGGTTTAACTACTTTACTATTGTGACAATACCGTGCGATTGGCATATCCCGGTATTTGTATGACAGCAACTACTTTGACTTCCTGCGTTTCACACATAATTTGTTTTATTAACAATTCATTTTGGGCTTACAGTATCGGCGCATCACTGTAAGTCAGTCCTGGTTCGACGACACATTCTCGTTCCATGCGACCTGTTTTTTCATTATTTGTTGCAACTCCACTTGTGTTGCATATTTAAATTATATCATTCTATGGAACCGCCGTGTATTGCATGCCGTTCTATGATGTACTGATCTGCAGCTACGTTCAAGACAATATGTGTGTTTTAGGCTCAAGACGTAACGTGTGTTAATTCTTTGAGTGTTTCTTCAATTGTGTAAATTTGTGCTAGTGTTTCTCATATGTTTATGTGCCACCTTTGAATATTTGTTTATGTGTCACCTTTGGATATTTGTTTTATGTGCCACCTATTTGATAATATATCTTATTATTAGTTAGAGGTGGTGTCGTGTCCTTTATGCCTTCCTGGATTTCCTTATTTAGTGACAATAATATTGTCTGGTCCTCCACATGTTTGCTAAATTGTCAAGCGACCTTTGTAAAGTCAACTCTTTGTATTATCACATCATTATCTAATGCTTTGGCCAACAAATTTTTATACATTGTCCACTATTACCAGAATACTCTTGGTGGGTTGTTGACTTCCCGCGTTGGCCATTACATTATTTGGTCCTCTCCGGGCCGGATATTGAGCTGTTCACTACTTTGAATCATTAAGCTTTGCTTTGGCCATGTTGGGCCCTTGTTTCTTGCTATTTCACCAGGAAGGCCATAAATTTAACATTGTATACGTTCCCATTAACTTCCCAAGGACACAATACAGTATTCTATGTTCAGATGTTTGTTTACAACTTAATCGAGACCATTGTCTCAGTGTTTATTTTTTGTGTTAGTTAAGTTGGTTGTGTTAGTTAGGTGTGCAACTCTGGTAATTACATCTAGGCGGGCAATCCTAAGGTCATTATGGATGATGCCCAAAAACGACCTTTAGTTAGGAAGCGTGCAGTCGCTAAGGCCATGCTTACCTCACAAGAAAAAGTAATTAGCAACTTTCAGGACATTACAGAATGAGCAAGTGCCATCCACTTCCACCATCAGCAATTTGCACCCTTTGCTTCACTCTGATGGCACTATTCGTGTGGGAGGCCGTTTGGAATTGGCCGACCTTCCATTTGATACAAAACACCAGATGCTTTTGCCCAATGACCATCATTTCACTAAAGTCCTGGTCAGACATACCCATTTAAAGTTGCTTCATGGCGGAGTCCAGGTTGTGATTGCGACTATCCGACAACGCTTCTGGATACCGTCACTACGAAAACTTGTTCGTAGCCTATCTCGCTCTTGTGTTACTTGCGTGCGCTACGCTGCACGTCCTTCTGAACAGTTAATGGGTCAACTCCCAGCTGTTCGCCTCCATCAAACCTTTCCCTTTAATCACGTTGGTGTTGATTACTGTGGTCCATTCACTATCAGGTACGGTGGCCCCAGGTCAAAGGTCTCGACTAAGGCATACATCGCAATGTTCGTTTGTATGGTTACGAAGGCTGTGCACACTGAGGTCGTCACTTCCCTCTCCAGTCATGCTTTCGTTGTAGCCTTTACTCGCTTCTGCAGTAGAAGGGGCGTTCCCGCTCAAGTGTATTCCGACAATGGTACCAACTTTCAAGGCGCACAGTCTGACCTTGCTGATCTTGGTTCGTTGCTCTCCTCTGCAGATTTTCAATCTGTTGTTCAAGATTCTACGTCATCGCTACTAATTCAGTGGCACTTCATTCCTTCTAGTTCTCCGCACTTTGGTGGAATTTGGGAGGCAAACATCAAATCTTTGAAATCTCATTTAATAAGAATCATGAAGGCTCAAGTACTTACGTATGAAGAATTGACCACTCTCGTGGTGCAAATTGAAGCCATTCTAAATTCTAGACCCATTTCGCCTATGTCTGAGGATCCTACTGACTTGTGCTATCTCTCGCCAGGTCACTTTCTTGTTGGACGACCTTTGTATGCCTTGCCCATTCCTGACGCTTCTGAAGTGCCCATCAATAGGTTGTCTAGATGGCAATTACTTCAACAGATTATGACTTCATTGTGGCGTAAATGGTCCACAGATCATTTACTCTCCCTTCAACAACGTCGCAAGTGGAACCGTATGTCTCCTAACCTCAAGGTTGGCACGCTTGTGCTTATTATGGACGACAATGTTTCTCCTACTTACTGGCGACTTGGACGAATTCTTGAGGTTCATTGTGGTAAGGACGGCCTAGCTCGTGTGGTTTCTCTACATACCACCTCTGGACTCTTGAAACGTCCCATCGTCAAGGTGTCTCCCTTGTTGCCGCAGAACTAAACACTCTTGTATTTTCATAAACAACCTGCCTGTTGTTTCTGTGCGGGCAATATGGTTCGGCCACTGTCTTGGCAAACCAGTTTTTGTGTTTCCCCATTTGTTTCCACTCTGTGTGGTTGTACATATCAGTATTATTTGTCTTCATTGCATTTATTCATTGTCAGGTTGGTTTTGTTTATGTTGATTGGTTGTCGTGATCTATTTGTTTTGATTGCATGTAGTACTCCCACTGCCGTGTTTCCAGTAGGATATTTTTGCTTAGAAGGTATTGTGGTATTTCTAAGTTGGCCACATTGATTCATCTTTAACTTGTTTTTGATCTCTACTGTGATTGGCAGCTTTCGGCCTATCAGAGGCCTCTAATTTGGTTTTTAAACTCTCTACTGTGATTGGCTGCTTCCAGCCTATCAGAGGCCTCCTTGCTGCTTGTAGCGACCAATCACGTTTTTCTTCTTCGTTGTTCTCTTAAGTGTGTAGCCATGACAATGTTGTGCTTCAACGCTGGTTGTGATATATCAACAAATATCCAGCTAATCTTTTCTATAATTGGTGCTATCTTCATAGTAACCGTGCTTAGCAATCATGTCCTATGCACATGATTCATATTTTGTTAGGGCAGTGACATTACGGTGATTTTCGATCTCTTCAAACCATGCTTGATGTTGCTACGCGCCATGTCGACGAATTCTTCAATCCGCGGCGTCGGATAGTTTGTTGTAACATGTTTACTTCTATCTTCATCTACTGCCTAACAATTTGTCTTCACGCGTATGAATAATGATGATGCTTCGTGTGATAAGTAATTCATCGTGTCTGGAAGCATGTTACAAGGCTAGGCATCATCACTAATGGAGGTTGACGCTAGGCTAAACTGCTTTACTATTGTGACAATACCGCGCGATTGGCATATCCCGGTATTTGTATGATAGCAACTATTTTGACTTCCTGCAACATCACTGGAATGGAAGTTGACGCTGGGTTTAACTACTTTACTATTGTGACAATACCGTGCGATTGGCATATCCCGGTATTTGTATGACAGCAACTACTTTGACTTCCTGCGTTTCACACATAATTTGTTTTATTAACAATTCATTTTGGGCTTACAGTATCGGCGCATCACTGTAAGTCAGTCCTGGTTCGACGACACATTCTCGTTCCATGCGACCTGTTTTTTCATTATTTGTTGCAACTCCACTTGTGTTGCATATTTAAATTATATCATTCTATGGAACCGCCGTGTATTGCATGCCGTTCTATGATGTACTGATCTGCAGCTACGTTCAAGACAATATGTGTGTTTTAGGCTCAAGACGTAACGTGTGTTAATTCTTTGAGTGTTTCTTCAATTGTGTAAATTTGTGCTAGTGTTTCTCATATGTTTATGTGCCACCTTTGAATATTTGTTTATGTGTCACCTTTGGATATTTGTTTTATGTGCCACCTATTTGATAATATATCTTATTATTAGTTAGAAGTGGTGTCGTGTCCTTTATGCCTTCCTGGATTTCCTTATTTAGTGACAATAATATTGTCTGGTCCTCCACATGTTTGCTAAATTGTCAAGCGACCTTTGTAAAGTCAACTCTTTGTATTATCACATCATTATCTAATGCTTTGGCCAACAAATTTTTATACATTGTCCACTATTACCAGAATACTCTTGGTGGGTTGTTGACTTCCCGCGTTGGCCATTACACAAGGTGAGAACAAGTTTGTCGGTTATTTGGCGAAATTAGATTCACAACAACAATAAAACATAACAATTTAGGGCAATATTGCTCGCCGAAAAATGCACAGGTTTCTCTTAGAAATTCACATTGTTGAGATCGAATGTTGCATAGTTCCGATATATAGATACAGTAGAAGTCCGATAATCCGGCACGTTCGGGACCGGCTCGGTGCCGGACTACCGAAAATTCCGGTCTATCGGGCGGTGGCCCTTATTTTTAGTGTAGGCTTTGCCGTAAAACAACTGTACTTTGTTCTTTTAAATACATACATACATAAATTATAAGAACAATTAGGTTAATACATAATTAAACTACAAATACAGTATGCAAATACGGTACAACAAAGTTTATTTTACATTTCATATAATGTATGTACACGTACTGTAAAACATATTTCACTTAGGTTTAAAAAAGTCATGAATGTCTTCTTGTTTTCTTGACTTTTGGCGTTTAGTATAAAATTTATTTCTAATGATATGGAAATCAATAATTTCTGAACCACTGTAGCTAGTGAAAGGACACAAAACAACAACGCACAAAAAAATGGCGAAGACGCTTCGTGATTGATTAACTGTGCTGCACTGCACCTGTATTTGTTGTGACAGCTGAGACTAGCCGGCCGCTAATTGTTTCCGAACAATACCGAGCGCTTCCGGATGATCCCGAACTACCCCGAAAACTTCCGAATAGCTCTCGAGCGTTTTTATTTGCTTTAAAGATACACTTTTAGAGAAAACCAAAATTTTTACAATTTTCCGTAGCGATGCCGGACTATCGGGCATTCCGGACTGTTGGATGCCGGACTAATGGACTTCTACTGTATACGGCATCAATACATCTAATTTAAGGTTTTGCGTCAAATGTAGATTATTACGAAAATCAAACAATCTTGTCTCATAAAATCTTACGATGTTAGCCATGCATCTGTGATCGACCTCTGTCTGATATAGTCGTGTAAACACGTGGACCACCTTGCGCCGCAAGTCTCGTTCATAGAAAAAAGAAAGACAAAACGACTGGTAGCGTTAAATGTGGCATCAATTTTCCTGCATTCATTAATATGCAGCCATCAAGTTTACACATATTTTGTTGAAATGTATTGAGCACGGTGTCATTTTTTTGGCATTCGTTAATAAGTGGGGATGAAGTTTGGTTGGTTGGTTCGTCAGTTTAGGGGCTGCGACAACGCGGTCATGTAGTCCCGTGTACTTTGGGTGTGTGTAGAATCTGTCTGATAACTGGCATTAATTGTGATGGCTGTATTAGTGTGTGTTATCTGTTTTTAATTCAAGTAAGGACTGCAGATTGTATTTTCAAATAGTTTCAACTTTTGCTACCAAATGCCACTGTCAACGACCAACTAGTTCTGAACTTGGTTACTAGATGCCACCACAGTCGGCTCTTGGCAACGAACGTTGGAACCTAAGAGCGTCAGTCAAATCTAACCTATAATTTAGCTTCACACAAGTGTAATTAGTGGAAGGTTCTTTATCATGCCATAAATCTATGACATGGGACCGCCGGCTTTACTTCCCGTCAGAAGGAAGGCATACTGAGGGATTTTTAACGCTCTTAAAAATCACTTCGGCCGGGTTTGAGCCCACGTCCTTGGGCATAGAAGCTCAGCATGCTACCAACTACACCACCGAAGCCGCGGGGGATGAAGTTTGCATTGATTTTGTTGAAATGATTTCACGGCAGGAGGACCAAAGCTGAGAATTAGAAAGATGACGTGTCCCTCTAAGACTGAGGATAATGGGGAATAAATTTGACACGGATGACTAGGAGTTTTCCGGTAATAAGAACAGTGCTGAAAATTAGTTCTTAGTCTGTCATCTAGTGCTGCATTTCAACTGAAATACCATTCCAAGTATATGTACGAGGGGTGATCAGAAACTAAGGTTGCAAATACGATAGTCCTGGAGTTTCATCTGTTATAGAGAAATTAGTTGTGTGGGATAATTCGAATACATAAGGTCAGTAACTGTGCTGAGTTTCAGCAACCTGCCACCTACAGCGCCAGTTGTAAATAAGCAACTAATGGCGACTCGTTAGGAAAACTGGTCTCACCAAGTAACCCCGAGGGCGTCATCTTCCTTCATGACAACGCGCGACCTCATACAGCCCAGAATACCACCACACTATTGAAACAGTTTCACTGGGACATCACTGATCATCCTCCCTACAGCCCAGACCTCGCTCCAAGCGACTTTCACCTGTTTTCTCACTTGAAGGAGCATCTAGGAGGTCGACGATTCTCTAGGATGAGAACGTGAAACGACTTGGTGACAACGTCGCTGAACACGCAAGGACAGGATTGTTACTATGAGGGAATATTCACTCGTCCCATGAAGCGATGTGTGCCTAAACCAATATAGAGACTATGTTGAAAAATAACCTAATGTATGTACAGTCGAAAATCCGAACTAATTGGGACTGGGATGGGGGGTTTGGATTTTCGAACATAACCTAGAGATTCCTAGTTACACTAAAAATGATAAGATAAATAACAATAAATACTTTATAAGCCTACAAAATATGGCACAAAAAATTGGACTTCAGATATCATTTGAAAAGACAGAGATAATGGTAGCAAATCCACTTGTAATCAATCACAAGAAAGTTAAAATAGTGAAGCAATTTAAATACTTATGAGAAATTATAACTTACAACTTGGATGAGAAACCTGCATGGCAAGAAAGAACTAATAAAATGATAAAAGCCCAAAAATTAACATGGTCTACATATAAAAGAAAATGTCTATCAATGGCAACAAATTAAAACATTACAAGACGGTGGTTCAACCAGAGGTGACCTATGGAAGTGAAACTCTTTTTAAAGTTACTCAGAAAAACAGAATCGACAAAATTTTAAAAGTAGAAAGAAGAATAGCTAGAACATGCATAAATAAAAAATATCAGAAAGATGGACAGTGGCGGATAGTACCAAATGAAGTGGTATACAGAGAACTGGAGCCCATCACTGATACTATTCGGAAGAAACGGATTTCTTTTTTGGTCACATCATGAGGACACCAGAAACCAGGTTATCTAGAAAAAAATAGTTGTGAAACTTTGGAATATGAAACAACAAGTAGGATGGATTAAGGAAATTAGAGAAGATCTGAAAGAATTAGAAATAACCTTGGATGACTTGCAAAACAAAACAAAAAAAAATTAAAAAACTGAGAGATATAAAAATAAGATTTCAGGCTAAAATAGACAAACGTAATACAGTAAAAAGGGTATTTACAGATGAGGAACGCCTGAGAAGATCAGAGCGAATGAAGAGCTACTGGGCGACTCGGAAAGGAAACTTACTGAAGAAGAGGACCAAGAAATGATTGACTGAAGTGGTCCAATGAGGCCGTAAAAGCAGAAGGAGAAGAAGAAGAAGAAGAAGAAGAAGAAGAAACCCTTTATGTACTTACATATTGTACTTTGAGTTATTTGTATCTTTAAATCCAGAAAAATGCACTCATTTTACAAAAACAATTCACTACATATTTACATATGTATGTACTATACGTATGTATACACAAAAAAATAAACACAACTGTACGAAATCACTAAAATATTTTATCCCTGAGGACCCCATAATACGACACAGTACTGTGATTAAAATACAAATTATGTATGCACTACGAACCACAACATGCAACTATAAAGGTACAACAAACAAAAGAACCCTCGGCAACTTCGGTTCGCGCAGCTCACTACGGCTCGTCTCGATCTTCCCCGACAATCTCTACTTACGTCATTTTCGTCATTTACTGTATTAACTTTACTGTATTACTGTATTAAATCTCTACTTAGTATAAAACTAAGTCCCCGATTCTTGGATGTCACGGGTAACCTCGAGAACCACTGGAAGGATTTGGATGCGGTTTTCACTATTCTGTAAAGGATATCTCGAGAAAAGTTTCTGTGGAAAATAATTTATTTATGATCAAAGGAAGCCAAGCAGTAACGATTTCAGTAAAAAGTCGAAAGAAAAGTTGGCGTCCGTGCGCTTCTTAAGCTTATGCTGGGCAAACCATTAAAAATATCAATATACTATGAGCGTAAGAATTGGTCACCATGAAAAGTTCTACAAAAAAGTCAGGGAGAGCATATCTCTATCTTCAATACATCGCCCAGTATAAGTGTTTTTAGACTGGATGGAAAGGGTATTTGTGTTTCATGCACCTTGCCATTCTTAAATTACGTCTGACATTTTTCCGTTGCACATGCTATCTCCATGATAGTATAATTAATAGCCCGGTGAGTGATTTTTATCCATCATGCCGAGACGTAAAACGGATATACAGTAGGTAGCAGTTCATTGACTTCGAAAAAAAAGAAGCACTTATCACGTAAAGCATTCGTAACAGTTCCCGGGCAAAGGAGTGTGCGGCTGGCCTAGCTGCTGTCACATACCTTATTGTAAGTACCTGCAGCCAGCTGTTCGATTGAGATTATTCCTTCATTAATGCTGCAAACGCAATGCAATTAAAAGAACGACAGTAAATGTAAAGAGACCGAAAGTATTAAGCAAGGAGTTCAATGAAAATACAGTATTTATGATACCCCAGTTGTAAACTACGTTTTAAAGAAATATACTGTTCCAATAAGCGTACACACACAGAGGCTATAATATCAACAACACGAAATAATGCATCAGGTGTAGATGTCTTCCCTCCCGCTATTACGGTATACGCTTCACGAGTGACTTTGAAACACCCGTTGCTTCACTTGTTGAAGCCACAACATTATAATTGAGTTTATAAATAGCTTGTCCCCTTAATGGTCGTCTAGATTTGCTACCAGACTTCGAGGTAGAAGCCATAACGAAACTCAAATGATACTATTACTAGAGTAGCATGGTACACAACACTATATACATAAACACATTTACCAATAAAGTACAGGCTACACAACAAGGGATTATAGGACTACAATAAAGAAAGAAACTTATATAAATCTGACAAAACAAAAAGAGCGCGAAAATGGATACGGTACACAATTTGCAACGAAGCTCTTGTCAACGGGTCTAGACAGTGTGCTCGGTAGGGCGGCCAGACAGCATGTGACCCCCTCCACCGCTCCTCTGTGACGTCGCACATCCACTCGGAGTGAATGCGCGGGGAAGTGGGCTTTGCGCAGGTTCTTTTGAACGTTGCAGGTTAATACAACTACACTACTGAACAAGTGAAGCAACTGAACTGA
The DNA here is from genome assembly GCA_946902985.2 of Meconema thalassinum. NCBI lineage: Eukaryota > Metazoa > Arthropoda > Insecta > Orthoptera > Tettigoniidae > Meconema > Meconema thalassinum. Next base: position 45,769,094 of record OX336399.1, on the reverse strand, counting down.
CAGGGTTAAAAATAGACTGGCCCGCTGGAGGAAAGGAGAGTGAATGGTTCAAAACAAACACTCCCAAGGTCATTGTTTTCTCATAGCGCCGTGAAAAATACAGTTCACATGTTTAAAGTGGGCGTTCGATTATTGACGCTCTACTGTAACATCAGTTGGCTGTATTGGTTGTATGAAATAACATGTACACGTTTCACTGCAAGCTTTGTAACCTTAGTTTCTGATCATCCCTTCGTATCTATTAATACAGTAATAATCAATTTATCAATCACATTTCATTAAAATACAAATGATGTCTTGACACGAGTTCATTGGTGAACCTGATGTACATTTTGCCAATGCACATTATATTCGTCAATCAAGTCTGATTTTTATTTGAAAGTTTTGAAAGTTTAGATTCGAGAAAATATGTTGTTTAACATGATTCAATAAGCTCATGAGCAATAAGATGGTATATTGGCTTTCACGGCCAGTGAATTCAAGCTCAACAATTCTTCTAGGTTTGTGCCGTGTCTTGTGCGGGATTTTGCCTAGGACACCAAGCTGATGAGCCAGCTTGGTGTCCTAGGCAAAACCCCGCACAAACCTAGAAGAATTGCTGAGTTTTAATTCACCGGCCATGAAAGCCAATATATCATCTTTTTATGATTTTCATACCTTTTCATGGGACAATACCAATTGCCATCCATTATGACTAGTGTACTTGAAATATGTGCTAAAATACATACATATTATATAATGAATTGCAGCTGGCCAAAGCTGGGTATTTTTTATTGAATATATTTATTACCTCATTTTATCCAGTCCTCCCATTACTTGGAGCTCATCAATCACTTCCTTCGGTAAGTCAAGTCTCGGTGCTTTCCTCTTCACAGGACTTCTGTCGTGATGACGTTTCTCCTTCTCTGAATGCTTGTCTCCCTCATCATTTTCTCCTGAGGACCTAGCATACAAGACATAATAAAATCTCAAGAGACTTTTGCAGTCAGATACAATTCAAGCAAACCTTTAAAGGGTGTCAGAAGAGAAAAACTGCAGACACTGCCTGTTAAAACAGACTAAAATTATAAAGGGGCATGGTGGCTCAGCGGTCTAGCTGTATGCCTCTCACCAAGGCGGTCCGGGTTCAATTCCCGGTCAATGCATGTGAGATTTTCGAAGTGAAATGCCATGTCCTGTGGTTCGGATTCCACGTAAAAAAGGAGGTTCCGTGGCTCATGATCTCAAGATTGACGGTCACGTTAAACTACAAGCTTCCTTCCTTCCTTAGACTAAAATTATGATAGGATACCCTGCTTTCAAAGATTTCTGTTTAAGCAAATTGATGCAAACTGTAATGAAACTGTTCAAATTATTCAATTACTGCAGACACTAAAATTAATGTGCTTGAGGTATGATAATACTGGGTTAAAATCTATTTGAGGGCCTTGAAAATCAGTTTTAAATACAGTTATTACCCTTCACACCCTATTTTTGAAGAGGTCTACATCTGTAAGTGATACAGAGTTATGTTTGAACCACTGTTATTCAATTCATAATATACTACCCCACCAGCTTGCCACAGTGGGTGAGTGGTTATCGTGTTGGATTACCAACCCCAAGCTTGCAGGTTCACTCCTGGCCATGGTAAGTGATTTTTGAAAGTCGACAAAAAAAAAGCACGCATGTCATAGGTTGTTGGCATGTTAAAGAACCCATTTGAATTCAGTAGTCCGTGTTCATAATGTCAAAATTAATCTCGGGATTTTCCGCCAACACAAAACTTTCTCCTTTCTCTACTAGCAAGCGCTATAGTGTCAAGGAGCTTAGATATGTCACCTCATAGTGCTTCAAGGAACAACAAAATTCAACATGCAAGCTACCCTCTGGGTGTCAAATAACAAAGCGTGCACCCGGCGCCATACGATATTATTATTATAATGCATGAACTTCCGCGAATTATCGAAAACCACGCATTATCGGCAGTTATTTTTGTTAAACCTAGTAAAAACAGAACTATTGGTTAAAATATTGAAATAGGCTTGAACACACAAAATAATAATTATAACACTTGATTGTAGTGATTGTAGTGCTAGGCTAGAGGTAGGCCCATGTGGATTATGCCAACATTAATATTTAACAACAACAAAAACAGTCATCACTCTTTGTTTCTTAGATCATCATCATCATCATCATCTTGTACAGTTTCCAGCCCCAGGCTGGGTCTGTCTGGAACATAAGCCTCGCCACTTAGTCCTTTCTTCCCACCACCTCTCCGCTGTCACTCTGGTCCAGTCCTCGCCTCTCTTCTTGACACATTCCTCCACTCCTTTCAGCCATCTATCTCTTGGTCTTCCCCTTGGTCGTTTCTTCTGCATCTGCATCTCATGTATCCTCTTGGGAATCCTCTTCTCATCCATTCTCTTTAAGTGTCCATACCACCTCAGTCTTGATGTCTCAATCCTACCTTGCAAGGGCTCCTCTTTCACCATTTCCCTGACCTTTTCATTCCTCACCCTGTCTCTTCTTGTTACTCCGATCCTACTTTGCAGGAACTTCATTTCACCTGCCTGTATTCTGCTTTATGTCTCTTTTCTTCATTGTCCACGTTTCTGAAGCATAGGTCAGTATCGGGATATAGTAGCTTCTGTATAACACTTCCTTGCTTTTTTGTGGGACATCTTTATTCCACACTAAGCTCCTAATGCTTCTCAGAAATGCTTCTGCCTGTCTGCCACGTTCCGTAATCTCTTTGTCATTTCTCCCCTTTTCCTCCACTATACTTCCCAAGTACTGGAGACTTTCCACCTTCTTCAGCTGTCCACCTCCAAGTGTTATCCCACTCATTGGTCTGTCCTTTTTCCTGCTTGTTAACAGGATCTCACATTTACTGATGTTGAACTTCCATCCGTACTCTCCCACTGTTTCTTCCCAAGCCTTCAGTTGCTCCTGAATTTCCTCCTCCCTGTTTCCCCAGACCATGAGATCATCTGCAAACACCATTGCTTTCATTGTTTCTTAGACAGTTTATTCTAATTTTCAATTGCATATTTCCAAACGAAAATGTATAGCGTTTTTCTATATAAGAGATAAGTGTGACTAGAGTCACTAGCCTGACTGTGGGAAACTTTCGGAATTTCCGTTGCATCAACCGGATCTCCGATTTCCTCACCAACAGTCAAATTCCATGCTATTTCTTCTTTGCTTTCATGTCTTAAATCATAATCGTCTTTATCGAAGTCTGACTCGCCCTTTCTAAATATCGTCACCACAGAAGTCGGCAAGCACTATTTTTCTCTCCTGACTTGTTGACTGTATGAAGAGCAGCCAACAAACACGCTCTCGGTGTCGCCATCAGGCAATAATCGATGTTTACAATACACTGCTTTCCCCTTGTATTGCTTGAGCTTCGAAGATAAAGGAAATCTGTTCTATACCACTCGCGGCAACAAGCGCGTATGTTTCGAAGATTGCGCAAGTAGGCCTACAGTTACATCACAGAGAAACGTAGTTCAGTCTTCTTGAATCTCAATGATTTCGTCTTTACGCATTGAGCCGCATCAAAATTCTTTTAAACGACGAAGAGATTGCTTAGCGTGATGATTAGTTGCTGTGAGAATTTCTATTAAAAAAAAAAACACTCTTGGAGACCCGCGAATTAACCTCTAAACAAATTATCCGCACGCGAATTATCGAGAGTACACTGTATATGAAATTCAGAACACAAGGTGACAGAAATAAACTGAAAAGTCAAAAACCACTGAAGTAATTGAAATATTCGTGTAAGATGTATAATCGATTTTCAGATGTAATTTGTGCACAAAAGAAATATAATTATAGTGCCGCCATCGTTACTTCTGATTTGACAGTTCACCGGCTGGCGATACAGTGTTGCCAGTCCACTAAAGCGAATCAGCTGACGTACATGAATATAGCCGTAAAGTTAACAAAACCCTCGTAATGTGAACAGACATGTTTACACACAACATCATACTCGTGAATAAGTACATAGTATCAGAAATTACATGTATACTGCGGTTAACAGAATATTTCTGATAATAAAGCAGAAAAAAATTGTAACAAATAAATTACTCACCATTACCGTCTCGCGTCCGGAGTCGAAGATGTTCAGAGTTCGAGAAAATGTATTATAAAACCTATAAAGGGAACACACCACTCATTTCGGAGTCACTATTGCAGTCTGACCCCACTCAATGAGCACATTCTTTCTTGCTGCCATTGTTGGAGTTCTGTCGTGAATGACACTATGATACGGGGCATTGTCCATAACAATTGAGGCAGTGAGTGAGAGAGGGGGCTATGCCCGAGTTGGGTGGAACTGAGATATTTGGAGTTTTGCTGTCTCGCAGCATAAAAGTGATTCACAGTTCTAATTTTGACCATTCTGTAGGGCATACATTTATCTTTCAGTGTGCATAATATCAAAGACATCCGCAGGCTTCTTCCCTTGATTTGTGAAGAATGTAGTTTCTGAAACAATTTTGACAAAATCTTGGCATAGGCCCCTCTCTCATTCACTGCCTCAATTGTGCCCGCACATTACTAATCATATCCCGGGTTTGACTCCTTAGTGGAGTCCCTTGTCCTAAGGCCTTTCCTCTTTTGGCGCGTGGCTTCCTCGTGCTCGACCTCGGCATGACACTATTAGGCCTACACACACGCATGACAGAAATAACACAAACACTCACCTAAAGCTAACCTACAACTACACGTAATTATACTACACTATATCAAACGACAAACAAATACTAAGCTATTAAATAACAACAGACTAGATTAATATCAAAGAAAAATATACGAGAAATACGAGAATACACAAAGACCGCCAATGAAACTAACCAAGCACAATGCAAACAGCTGACAACAATATGTGAACGCAAGATGATAGCTGGCAACATCGTCAGTGAAACTCTATTTATCTCGATATATCAATTTGAATGGCTGCCTGTGATTGGCTGGTTAGTGTGTAGCTGTGACATAGCACTGAAACTTCAAGTCGGAAGTAAGGATGGCTCATACTTTACCTCACATCTTCAGTTTGACTCGTAGAACGTTTGGCTCGGTACAGTAACAACTCTTTTCTCTTGCAATTCTTTACCATTTTCTGTGCTAATCTGAAAAGAAATAGCACAAGTTTGTGATTGATGCAAAATTTTACTTTTTCACCCAGTCAATACAAATTATTTTATATTATTTAAAACATTGGATGAGCGGGGGAGACAGGCAGAAGCATTCCGGGGGAGTGTGAGAAGCATTCCGGGGGAGTGTGAGAAGCATGTTATGGAGCAAGGATGTCCCTCACAACAGCAAAAAGATCATATATCGGATGTAGTATGTCCCTATCCTGACGTATGCCTCGGAGACCTGGGTTATGAAAGGAAGGGAGAAGACCAAAATACAGGCCAGTGAGATGAGGTTCTTGAGAAGCAGTATTGGAGCTACAAAGATGGACAGAATAAGAAATGAGAGGACCAGAGAATTAATATGAAGGAGGAACCATAACAGGATGGTATAGAGAAATCTAGACTTAGATGGTATGGACATGTAAAACGAATGGAGGAGAAGAGGATACCCAGGAGGATACACGAGACGAAATGGGAAGGAAAGAGACTGAGAGACAGGTGGCTGAAGGGGGTGGAAGAAAGCGTGAAGAAGATGGGAGAAGACTGGACAAGGGTGGAGGCTGCGAGATGGTGGGAATACAGAAGACGTTGGAGAGGCATGTGTTCCGAACAGACCCGGACAGTGGCTGGAAACTGTCCAAGATGATGATGATGATGGATTGTTGTTCCTGTTAAATCCATGTTAGCAAAAATCTCTACTTAGTATAAAATAAAATCCCTGATTCTTGGATGTCACGGGTAATCTCAAGAACACTGGGCGGATTTTCATGCGTTATTCACCATTCTATAAAGGATATCTCGAGGAAGGTTTCTGTATAAAATACTGTAATTTATTTATGAACTTTTTCAGTGAAAACTGGCGTCCGTGCGCTTTTTAAGCATATGCTGGGCAAACCGTTAAAAATATCAAGATCTTAAAACCACAATAACTATTTATTTATTTATTTATCGTATGGCTTTTAGTGCCGGGAGTGTCCGAGGACATGTTCGGCTCGCCTGAGTCTGTAGCTGCTCCAGCGGACACCCTTAGGGTGAGCTACAAGTTCCGTTCAATTTCAAGTAGTTCCAACTTTCGCTACCAGATATCAATGATACCTAGCGGTGAACGTTGGAACTTTCATAGAGAGTTCCGACGAAATCTAACCTAACAATTTAGCTCCACACAAAGTTAGTCTGTGGGAGGATCTTTTACATGACATGGGACCGCCGGCTTTACTTACCCTCCGAAGTAAGGCATACTGAAGGATTTTTAACACTCTTAAAAAAACAGACGACTTCGGCCGGGTTTGAACCCGCTATCTTGGGCACAGCAGTTCAACATGCTACCAACTACGCCACCAAAGTCGGTACCACAATAACTAACTACTACTAATGACACTAGCCGACAAAAAACAACGTTTTATTTGCTTCTTTTACAAAAAATACTATTTTTTTAAACTAAATTTGGGTTAGTAAAACCGAATATGACCTTAGAATTTGTTTATTAGTTCTAGTTTTTTAGATACACTATTTGTGATACATGTACTTCTGTAGTACAAACCAATATTACGATCTTCTTCTTCTTAGCGTTATCCCGTAGGAACGGGGTCCGCTTTTCGGATCAATGCACGCCATTTCTTGCGATCTAATGCTTCGCGTTTAACCAATATTACGATATTAATATGATAATTGATAACTGTACACAACAGAAGTAACAATTGTTTTATTTCACTCTATGTACAGGTAAGTTAGCAGAAAATAAGACAAGAAGTTAGTTATTGTTGTTTTAAGGGGCGGAACTACGAGGTCATCTGCCCCTCTTAACACAGATTAAAGAATACAAATTTGGAATTGAATTTAAAATTTTGAGGTGGACACCTAAATCTGAAGACATAAAATTAATATAACAAAAAATTAAATAAAAATAAAAATGATAAAAATAAACAAAAATTACGTAAAATCAAAAAATTATCATTCAAAAACAAACAAGTCGTTGAGTCAATGTACACTGAAAAATTTAGATTGCTGGCCCTAACCCACTCTCACTTATAAAGCGGATAACGCGATCAGCAGCCACCGCGTCATCGGCTAATATAAGTTTGAGTGTCATCTGCAAACCAAGGTTTCTTCGTAAGTCAGCAAGATCCACACACTCGGTTAAAATGTGGGCCACGGTGAAAACGGCTCCACAGGTACAATAAGGGGGGTCTTCCCTTCTCATTAGGTACGAGTGGGTGGATCTTGTATGATCTATCCTTAGCCAACACAAAATGACGGACTCTCTCCGTGACCGGAAAGAGCTCCGCCACACGCGAGTAGTTCCCTTGATCACTCTCAGTTTACAGGGCAGTTTGTCAGCTAGCCACTGACTATCCCAAAATGCCAGAACTTGTAGGCGTAACTGAGAGCGAATATCCTTAACGGGTACCTCCATTGGTCGAGGTGGTAGTGATACCGCCTCTTTAGCAGCTTGATCCGCTAACTCATTTCCCGCAATTCCCATGTGGCTTGGAAGCCACAGAAAGGTGATACGAGTGTCAGTGCGGCACAACCCGGATAGTAGGTCGTGGATTCGCTGCACTAGGGTGTGTTGCGGGAAACATGCAGCAATTGACTGCAACGAACTCAAAGAGTCGGTACACACGAGAAAGTGGATAAGATAAGAAGCCTTGCTATTTCGTATGACGACCTATTCATGAGTGCGCCTTCGTTTGGCTTGTCGTTGCTACTCTTGTCCTGGAGCATCTCTCGTCACCGTCCAACAGTAGTCTACAAGCACGGAAACATCCCATTTACCCTGATATCTTTATTCCATAGTTGAAATATCTTGGTGGAATCTCTCACCATGCTCATCACTTACTGCACCACTATTCGTAGGAAAGAAATCCAGATGAGAATCGAGAAGACTAATTTTGAGTGACATGCTGCAGCCTAATGTAGGGTAAACTGTACAGTCATTGGCACTCGGACAGTTATTGGCACTGCTTTCTTTTATTTGAATATAATAGGAGTTTTACAACAATAACATTGCCACAGAGTGTTTTATCTTTCCATTCTATTACTCCTTGACCTCTATACTTCATCTTACTGCCACCAGGTGAACAGTTTTGAAGTGAATGTTGGAACAAGTTGGTGTTGTTCATCACTGCTGGTATTTTGTTGACATCTTACAGTTTTGTACAGGTTACTAGTTCTAAACTTCGATGTTTGGAGCTCAGTATACAAACTGTATTTTATGGGTAAGTGTGAAAACATGTTGAATATGCCATGATGTATTTGTTCTGTGTTTATGAAGCACACTAACCTATAATTATTCTGCGTAATGGGGGTGCCAATTACTGTATTAAAAATAACGATAAAATGCAGTACTTGGTACCCTGTGCCAATAACTGTGATTTTGGTTTTCACAGTCTTGTTCCATGTCTAAGGTCTTGAGCAATGCGTTTCAAGTGGGAAAGAATATTGTTCTACAAGTTTGTATTAAAAACAGGAGGCACACAAAGAAAAGAAAGGTGCCAAGAACTGTACCTGACCAAGGCACCAACAACTAAATTTAGGTGCCAAGTACTGTATGTTTGCTCACTTAATATATTTCATAACCGATTTATAATATTTTAAGGCTCTATATTTAGTTTCTTAATATTTATAATCAATATTCATAATGTACAGAACATGAGACAACAGAACAGCAGATTTTCTGATCAAAATTATTCATTTAATTGCTTAGTGTCCTTAAAGTGCCAATAACTGTACAGTTTACCCTATTGCATTTCTCTAGGGGGTTATTTACAATTTCAACATACCGCATATACTCGAATACCACCCGCACATTTTTAAACAAATTCGGACTTGAAAAATTGGGGTGCGGGTCTTATTTGAGTCATCCAAATTTGAAAGATCTAAATTGCCCGCCGCGCGCGATATCAGGTGTTGCGAGTATCCGCTAGATGGTGCTAGCCTTCTTCTGGCTATAACTTTGTTTTACCGTAAGCACGCGGCGTCATAGTCACACGCACGTTCTCCGAGTGTAAACATGAATGCTACGAAACGTTTGCGGTCATTTACTGTGAGTGAGAAATTGAAAGTTGCGAGGGAAGCTGAAGTTATTGGAAATCGTGCCCGGTAGGAAATATGATATTGACGAGTCATGTATTCGTGATTGGGCGGGATGACGTCTATGCTGCGTGAACCGCCCGTTCAAAGCAGCCTTGAAACAGCTGTGTACGGAGCGGATGGCGGCCGATAAGCACGCACCGACTCCAACTGGTCGTATTCAGTGCCCGAAAGTTCAGCTGCTGTGTTCGTGGATTTTGACGGCATGGAATCGTATCTCTGGAGATCTCATACGGAAGAGCTTCAAGAAATGTAGTATTTTGAATGCTATGGATGGCTGTGATGACGACATTTAGTGGGAAAGTGATGGTGATAAAAGTTCCGAAGTTGGTACTTCTGATGAAGATGAATGAAGTGTTTGTGTACTTTTATTTGTATTTTTAATCGTTTGATGTGTGTTATTTTAGGACGACTTCAAAACTGTTGGAAACTATTTTGGATAAATGCTATTCTGTTTATTTAGTTAAGACAGTAAATAATTTTGAGTAAAAATTCTTTTTTTTAAATTTTGTTCTTCAAAATCAGGGTGCGGGTCTTATTCGAGTAAATACGGTAGTTTTCATCTCGTCTGTTTCCCAAAAAACCTTGTACAACACCCCTAAAGGCTTCCCAAGCAGCCTTTTCATTACCCTGTAGGGCTCGATCAAGACAATAAACAAAATATAACTGACAATGACTCAGGATACCTGTACTAAGGATTGCCAACCTACAATTTATTTAAATTAAAAAATCCCTAGTATTTTTCAAAAGTCCCTCAAATTCTCTAGCATTTAATGAAATATCCTTATATCTCAGAACATAGAGCTAACTCAGCATTTTAAAAGCTATATTCCCATGCTCGAATAAACTAGAAATGACTGTTTTTGTTTCGGAAGCATTTTCACTGTTGGTTAGTGATCATCTTTAATTACAGCACATATTCTCTTATATCCAAGCCCGGACTTAGAGATCCAGGGCCCTTATGCACTTGACATTTGGGCCCCCCACCATCTCGAAGCTATTTTGGAAATTTAGCAAAACAGCTGTTTACGATCTTATCTTTTTTGCCTGATCATCAGCCCACACTAAACATCAACCTAGTGCTTGGTCAATACAAGACTATTGACCCCAAACCTGTGTCACAAGTCTGCGCTGTAGTTTCCTCTAACAAAGCGAGACAAAACAGCAATCATTTTCTACTGGAAGTGTGCACCATAATTGCAAAATATTTTTTTGAAATATGGATATTTAAGAAATCAAAAGAAGAATTGCTCTTGCTAAACAGGCCTTCAGCAATAAGAGACAGCTTCTGAAAAGCAGGCACATTAGCATTAAAACTAGAAAGTCATTTATCAAAACATTTATCTGGAGTGTTTTGTTATACAGATGCGAAACTTGGGTTCTAAGGAAACAGGACATACAACGCCTGGAAGCAGCGGAAATGTGGATGTGGAGAAGGATGCTGAAAATAAGCTGGACGGAGAAAAAGACTAACGAATGGGTCCTCAAGGAAGTAGACGAAACAAAGAAATTGATCACTATTATAGAATAGAGGAAAGCAAAATTTATTGGCCACACCCTACGTCATAATGAGTTCCTGACCACCATACTGGAAGGAAAAGTTTTGTGAAGAAGGGAAGAGGAAGACCGAGGAAGGCTCATCTGGATTCTGTGCTGCATGGACTACAATTTAAACAGTATGCTGATGATGATGTATATTTACTGCGCATAAATTTTATCAGGCAAAAAGAAAAGAAGAAACAAACAGTCAAGCAACTGATGCAAAACGAAAATGGATTTAATTATTGAATAATGTGTTGTTTTGATTTCCATTTGCTGCATCATTTAAACAACACAAGTCAAATTACTAGCATACTAGCGGAAATAAATGAGCGGGCGAGACAGGCAGAAGCATTCCGGAGGAGTGTGAGAAGCATGATATGGAGCAAGGATATCCCTCAGAACAGCAAAAAGATCATATATCGGACGTACTATGTCCCTATCCTGACGAATGCCTCAGAGACCTGGGTTATGAAAGGAAGGGAGAAGAGCAAAATACAGGCCAGTGAGATGAGGTTCTTGAGAAGCAGTATTGGTGCTACAAAGATGGACAGAATAAGAAATGAGAGGACCAGAGAATTAATGAAGGAGGAACCATTACAGGATGGTAGAGAGAAATCTAGACTTAGATGGTATGGACATGTAAAACGAATGGAGGAGAAGAGGATACCCAGGAGGATACACGAGACGAAGGTGGCTGAAGGGGGTGGAAGAAAGCGTGAAGAAGAGAGGAGAAGACTGGACAAGGGTGGAGGCTGAGAGATGGTGGGAAGACAGAAGACGTTGGAGAGGCTTGTGTTCCAAACAGACCCGGCCAGTTGCTGGAAGCTGTGCAAGATGATGATGATGACTAGCGGACCTGTTTCTAAACTACACTTTCCCCAATAGGTTTATAATAAGAGACTTAAGGAGAAAGGTTGTTATGTTTTTATTTGAACCAAATGATTATAAAACACTATCTACGTTTCAGGATAGCAAGAGGACAGAGTACCAGGAAAGGAGAATCAAAGTATGGAAACTCAAGGGAAAGGAAGTCAAGGAAGAATTCCAGAAGATAATAAGGGAAAGGATGCCAACAGACAATCCTAAAACAGGGGAAGAGGAATGGAAGCAATTCAAAAACACAATGGTGGAAGCTGCAGTGGCAGTGTGTGGAAGAACAAGCAACAGAAAGTGGTGTAAAGAGACACCATGGTGGAATGAGAGAGTAAAAGAAGCTGTGGGAAGGAAGAACAAGGCTTTCAGAGTGTGGTTCCAGGAAAGAACTGATCTGGCAAGGGAAGATTATAAGATAATGAAGAAAGAAGCCAACAAGATTGTCGCAGAGGAGAGGAAGAAGTGGATGGTAAAGTGGACAGAGATGATGGAGGAAGACAGTAGAGGAAATAAGAAAGTACTTTATGGGATGGTCAAAAGTAAGAGAAGAGGTCTGCGAGAGGATGTGGTAATGATGGACAAAAACGGAAATGAGGTACACAACAAAGAGACACTCAAGACAGTGTGGAAAGAGTACTTTGAGGATTTGCTGAATCCAAATGGTCATAGGGAGGAAGACAATGCATTGGAAGATGGAGAAGACAACACAGGAATGGAAAAGGACCTGACTTGGAGAGAACTGGAGATGGCTATAAACAAGATGAAAGGAGGAAGGGCACCGGGTGTGGATGAAGTGCGTGTTGAAATGGTGAAGGCAGCAGGGGAGGTTGGGAAAGAGTGGCTGTACCGTGTGATGAGCGTGATATGGAAGGAGAAAAAGACCCCAGAAGATTGGAAGAAAGGATTAATTGTCCCAATATTTAAGAAAGGAAGCAGAAAGGAGTGCAGAAATTACAGGGGAGTCACACTCATATCTCACTGTGCCAAGATATATGAAAAGATATTAGAAAGTAGAATACGAGCCAAAGTGGAGAGAAAATTGAGAGAGGAGCAGTATGGATTCAGACCTGGGAGATCAACAGTGGATCTCATATTTTCAGTGAGACAGCTCCAGGAACACCACTATGAATTTGGAGAGGATCTGTTGATGGCCTTCCTGGACATCGAAAAGGCCTATGATAGTGTGTGTAGGGAGAAGGTTTGGAAAGCAATGGAAAACATGGGAGTGGAAAAAGGGACTGTAGGCAGAGTGAAGGATATGTATTGTGGAAGTGTGAGTTGTGTGAAAGTTGGAGGGGAAAGAACAGACTGGTTCAGACGAATGAGTGGCCTGAAACAGGGTAGTGCGCTGTCACCCCTTCTCTTTATTGTGGTTATGGACGAGGTAATGACACGGATAGCAGGAAAGATAGGAGAAGATAAGATGAAAGCAATGGTGTTTGCAGAAGATCTCATGGTCTGGGGAAACAAGGAGGAGGAAATTCAGGAGCAACTGAAGGCTTGGGAAGAAACAGTGGGAGATTACGGATGGAAGTTCAACATCAGTAAATGTGAGATCCTGTTAACGACCAGGAAAAAGGACAGACCAATGAGTGGGATAACACTTGGAGGTGGACAGCTGAAGAAGGTGGAAAGTCTCAAGTACTTGGGAAGTCTAGTGGAGGAAAATGGGAGAAATGACGAAGAGATTACGGAACGTGGCAGACAGGCAGAAGCATTTCTGAGAAGCATTAGGAGCTTAGTGTGGAATAAAGATGTCCCACAAAAAAGCAAGGAAGTGTTATACAGAAGCTACTATATCCCGATACTGACCTATGCTTCAGAAACGTGGACAATGAAGAAAAGAGACATAAGCAGAATACAGGCAGGTGAAATGAAGTTCCTACGAAGTAGGATCGGAGTAACAAGAAGAGACAGGTTGAGGAATGAAAAGGTCAGGGAAATGGTGAAAGAGGAGCCCTTGCAAGGTAGGATTGAGACATCAAGACTGAGGTGGTATGGACACTTAAAGAGAATGGATGAGAAGAGGATTCCCAAGAGGATACATGAGATGCAGATGCAGAAGAAACCACCAAGGGGAAGACCAAGAGATAGATGGCTGAAAGGAGTGGAGGAATGTGTCAAGAAGAGAGGCGAGGACTGGACCAGAGTGACAGCGGAGAGGTGGTGGGAAGAAAGGACTAAGTGGCGAGGCTTATGTTCCAAACAGACCCAGTCTGGGGCTGGAAACTGTACAAGATGATGATGATGATCTACGTTTCAGGGGTCCCTACGGCCAAAATGCGAACTGAACAGCAATGATGTAGCGTATTTTCCTACACCAACAGTATTTGCAAATCGCACACTTCTTACAAAAATTGATATTTATGAAATTAGAATGCAATTCGTCACTGCTAATCTCATTTGTGTGCCGAGTCCATTGATTGACAGCTTAGCCATAACACTCACCGGTTATTCGATATTTATGAAATTATATGATTTGAGTTGGCCCTACTCGTTCCTTTGATTTACTGTTTCTGAAATCCATGCAAAATGATAAAGGAAAGACCTCAGAATGTTAAAATGACAAGAAACAGGCGTCAGAGTGGCCAAAATGTGAAGTGGACAGCAATTATAGAGTTTATCTTCCTGCAGCAACAGTAACTGCAAATCGCACACCTCGTACAGTATTTTTAAATCATTTTTTAAAGAAATTATAGAGATTTAGAAATTAAGAGTGCAATGCATCACTGGTAATGTATATTCTTTTTCATTTGAATGCTCATTTTTCACGATTGGTCACTTGTGAACGCTGCAGGAGGGATCTATATTACTGAAATAATATATATGATGATACACTGGTAATGCAAACATGGTTTTATGGGGTCCATATACAATTTCCTCATGCATGACGTGTATCCCACATTTTAGACTTGATTTCTTGGTAAAATGGTGTGCAGCATACATGCATAAATACGGTACTCACTTGATGGTGTACTTTCTCTGTTTATCAGCGGCACTGGGCGTACCAACTTCGTCAGAGGGTAGTTGAAATGTAATTTCCTTAGATTCCGATTCTGGCTCCTCAGGAGCAGCAGCCACAATGCGGAATACATTTTCATTTCCCACATCGGTGGTACTAACAGCAGTTGGTTCTGTGGTACCGAAAGGTATGGGCTGGTCACTTTTACGCAGGCAGGACTGGAAGATGGAGGGCTGTGGCTGCGGCTGTGTTTTATGACGCAGCGGGGAAATGTGCGTACTTCTCTTCTCTTCGCCTCTCAATCGGGCGAGTACCCTGTCCGTGATGTCCTCGTCGACAGTCTTGGTTCTCGAACGCTTTGAAACACGCTTGCCCAACTCTGTCTCTCCATGTGATTTCTTTGACTTAGAATCAGGTCTCTTGGAGTGACTCCAAAATATATTCAACTTAATACCATCGAGGACACCACCATTTTTTCTCGCAAAGTCTGCTTCTTCCTAGAAATAACAATTGTACAGCTTCAAAAATTTATCCAATGTGATACATATCCAGGTGAATGTTAAAATATGAAAACAAAAATAACATAATTCATATAGTACTAGCTGAAACCCGTCAAAACATGGCGGACAATGGACAAAATATTTACTGAAGAAGTTTCCTATATAAGTTACATTCTTTGAACGATTATTTTTTGGCACTATTGCAACTTTAAGGGCATCAAAAGATTGCCCTCTCAACATTGCAACATACTGCTGGCATAAATCTCACATGGAGTGACCGGGATTTGAACCGCAGACTCAGTGGTGAGAGGCGGGCGTGCTGCCGCCTAAGCCACGGAGGCTTCCCCAAGAGATAAAATAAGGTATGAAAATTATATATTGTCGAAATGGAAGGGAAAAGGAAAAAAGTGATAAGTCGTGCATAATTAATGAATCTTCCCCTCCTTTATAATTCTTATAAATAACTATCACATTAAAACGCGCCGGACATCCGCCATGTCTGTCATGAGCCAAGGCGATTGTGCGCATGTGTGAATGGCAAGAATTCTGCATTGTTTTTTATTAATTTAAAAATATTCTGTAACATGTTTGTTTATTTTAAAGACACTCTGCAAATCTACAGGCTAAGAGCTTCGTCAGAGTGCTCTACGAAGTGAATCGGTTCAGCCGTTCTCTCAATCTCGCGGTAACAAAAATCAGCTTAGTGTTTTAAATATATAGATTATTTGTTGCCTCTATCATTTTAATAGTGCGGTATATCACCGTTAAGAAAGATGAACAGTGGAACCCATTTTTGTTGTAAGACAAACTATGGAAAAACACTGGGAATATGGAAATGAGCTGATTGACTTCATTGACTTAGAAAAGGCATATGATAGTGTCCCTAGAGACAGAGTTTGGGGAAGGCTACAACAGAAAGGTTTTGGAGAAGAATACAAATGAATCGGTTGGAGCTGAAAAGCATTAAGTCAAACATGGTCATTTTTTTAAGAATTAGTATTCTGAAGTATTGACCCAAGGGCCTTGGAACGGCCTTCTGTTTAAGCTACACACAAAACATTTTCATCAGGAGAACCTCACTGGCAAGGCAAAATCCATCACAAAGCAATTTGTTTTGTGCGTTTAAGCCAGAAACCACTGCTAGATGTAGTGCGATCAGAGGAGAAAACCATTAAATCAATGACTTGCTGCCTTTCAGCGCCGCATTCCGTACTTAATGTTGGCCGCCTGCAAGATTCCAGTGTGTTGCAGCGCTATTGTAAATTACATTTGTATAGGGCTTAGGTGGTTTTTAGGTTACAAATCCACTTTAAAGTAAAATATTATGTGAAATATTTATTCTGGATGGCTTTATGCCCCACTAAACTGACCACGGAGCTGAAAGGAATTAAGTCAAGTTTCCAAAATTGATTAGAAAAATATGTTTATTAAATTAAAATTGCTATTACGCTAACACAAATATAACCTGAATAGTTGCTTCACAACATAGATGACTAATATAGTGTGTTTGTTAAGTTCTGTTCTGTCAATGATGTTTTATCTGTGTCCTGAAAAGTAGTGAAAACTGACTTAATGCTTTTCAGCTCCGACCGATTCAAATGATAAAAGCGAGATACAGTAATTGTTGCAGCTGTGTGAAGACTAAAGTAGGTAAAACAGGATGGTTTGTAATTGAACATGGATTAAAACAAGGGAGTGTACTCTCATTATTGGGTCTACATGGCCGAGTTGTCGCAGCCCCTAAACTGAGGAATGAACTGTCACCATTGCTATTTATACTGGTGATGGATGATATACTAAAGGCAACTTGGGGAGAGAATAAGAATGTGGTCCAAGAACAGCTCAATGTCATCATCATCATCTTGAGCAGTTTCCAACCGCTGGTCGGGTCTGCTTGGAACATAAGCCTCTCCATCGTTTCCTGTCCACCATCTCTCGTCATTTACTGTGTCCCAGCACCCTCCTCTTTCCTCCACACTCTTCTTAACTCCTTTTGTCCATCTGTCCCTTGGTCTTCCCCTTGGCCTCCTTCCCGTCATTTCCATTCCAAACATCTTCTTCGGTATCCTCTCCTCTTCCATCCTCCTCACATGTCCATACCATTGTAGCCTAGATCGCTCTATTCTATTTTGCAATGGTTCCTCTCTTACCATCTCCCTGACTCTCTCATTCCTTACTCTGTCCATTCTTGTCACTCCTACCCTACTCCTCTGGAACTTCATCTCCACTGCTCGTATTTTATTCTTGTCCCTTTCCTTCATCACCCATGTTTCTGAACCATATGTCAAAATTGGCACAAAGTAGGTCTTGTAGATGATTCCTTTACATTTTTGTGGTACATCTTTATTCCATATCATCCCCCTAACACTCTTGAAAAATCCATCTGCGCACCTTCCCCTCAACAGCTCAATGTACTAAAGGAAAATATTGAGAAATGGAAAATGAAAATCAATGTAGAGAACAGCAAGACAATGGTAATGACAAGAGGAAAGAAACAAGGTAAAGGGATTGTTAAAATTGGAGATGTACATCTGGAAATAATTTGGAATAAAGACATACCACTGAAGGCTAAAGTGATGTTGATGATGATGATAATTGATGTTTTACGGGGCCTACATCTGGGTTATCAGCCCCAAGAAGTGATGTACAAGACCTATTACTTACCAATAATGACGTATAGAGCAGAAACTTGGCCAATGACGAGGAGAGATGAAAGTAGAATACAGGTAGCCGAAATGAAATTCCTGAGGAGTATGGTACAAAATACTAGGAGAGAGAGAGTGAGAAATGAAAACATTCGAAAGGAAGTGAATGTACAGAAACTGGAGCAGAACAGATTGAGATGGTATGGACATGTGAAAAGAATGAATGATAAAATAATGCTGAAACAAGTGATGGAGAGACGGACGACTGGAAAGAGGGGACGAGGAAGACCTAGAGTACGGTGGATGGACTTGGTGAAGGACAGTGTGAGAGTGTAGTGGAGTTCAGTGGTTGAGGAAGGATGGTGGACAGACAGAGTAAAGTGGAGGGGTGTCATATTTGCTCTGACCCGGCCTAGGCTGGAAAACGGAAAATGATGATGATAGAGACAGGTTACTCTACTATCTTTGCGTTTTAGCTCTGGACTCAAGGACTTAACAAGAAAGGAGAACTCATTCATTTCAAGCGACTGTACACATCCAATAAGAACACAATCTCCTTTTGATTAGACAAGCATACTGAGCTACAGAATGATACTTACGTGCGAGGTAAAGTGAACAGTACAGCTCCTCCTCTTGTGGCTGATGTATGCTCTCTCGACAGCAGCATACTGGGAGAAATGCTGCTTCATCACCCTCAACTCCAACAATTCTTCCGGTAAATCACATATGTACAGAACACGAATACTCTCCAGTGTGTCTTTCTTAATGTCTTCTAGAAATAAATTTTAAAAAAATACTGTACATATACACACAAAGAGTAAATCAAGCAAATCATATCGAATTGTAGAATCATTGCAGAATGGAAACTATCGATTGGCCAATGTAAGGACAGGAGAAATCATTGGAATCTACAATGCTTATGCACTAAGAGGGGGAAAGGTTCCGCCTGATCAATACAACGTAATTCACATTTAAAGAGTTGTATTAACCCCCTTGTGGTACATGTTTCGGGTCCTTATTATGGCCCCTTCATCAGCCTCAAAACAATAGATATCAGCATCATACAGGATTCAATAAAGGTAAAATCTAACATGAAATGTATGAATGACATGAATGAAAATGAAACATATTAAATAATTATGGGTAATGTGGTGAAACATATGAAAAAACATATCATAGATGGGGACATAAAACTATTACGTACAAGACAAAGATTAAAAGATTAAAAACACATTAAAATAGCAAGTTGCAAATACAAGCACTTCTAGTGCATGTCGAATAATGTCTTGCAAAGTTCGTATTGGAGTCCTATATTATAACACAGTGCTTGATCCAAGTCTGCTTCCGTGTCATAGAGTCCATTATTATTAAATGGTTGAAACTTGTAGAGAAAGCCTTATGGTATTTGTAATCTCCTATTAGACTAGTAGTCAAATCATAATACATCACCATTGACGTTTAAAAACAGGCCAAGCATAAGAGACAATATCCTGATGGTAGAGGTAATCCATTGGATACGAGATGTATTAGACAGAACGGGCAAATCCC
This sequence comes from Meconema thalassinum, assembly GCA_946902985.2. Taxonomy (NCBI): domain Eukaryota; kingdom Metazoa; phylum Arthropoda; class Insecta; order Orthoptera; family Tettigoniidae; genus Meconema; species Meconema thalassinum. The sequence goes on along the minus strand of OX336399.1, from coordinate 45,749,809 downwards.
AAACAGAGAGAGGAGAGGGGACTCCTTCGTCTATGTGAACACGGGCCTTTAAGAATCTAAGGGTAAACAAAAATATTTGTGTGAAAGACGTGTCGTCAAGAGGGAAAGAAAGATTATATTTTGAAAACATTGAAAATATGCAATACGAGAGAAACAGCTATATTAAAATATGAAAAGAAATAACGGTACAAAATTAAGACACAACTTACGTTAGAGCAGAGGAAAACACAAGAGACCTCCGATGCGGGACTATGAATGTCCAATAGGTCAGATGGCGAGATGGAGAGTGCTGGGTGTGTGAAGGCAGGCAAGTTGACGCGGGGAAGGAGGGGAGGTGGAGGGAAATGGTATGACGTAGGAAAGGCGGAGAGGGAAGGACAAGGGGATTTTACCTTTATTGAATCCTGTATGATACTGATATCTATTGTTGTTTTGAGGCTGATGAAGGGGCCATAATAAGGACCCGAAACATGTACCACAAGGGTGTTAATACAACCCTTTAAATGTGAATTACGTTGTATTGATCAGGCAGAAACTTTCCCCCTCTTAGTGCATACTTGTTCAATCAATACGGAACCATGACAAATACGAATATAATCTACAATGCTGCCATATCACACTAAGTAGGAGAAGAGAAATAAAAATCCTTTTGAATTTTTATTTTTAAAAAGGAGAAGGTGGTGGATGTGCCCATATGGAGATTCAACAACATTTCATATGTAGCAAATTTCAAATGAAGACGTAAAGCAGTGATGCTTTGAGTACAACGTCACGCAGGAGATGTTAGTGGGGAGGCGCACAAAAGCCCCACCCAATCAGTGAGGCCACCTTGCTAAATTACGAATACACTGAATGCCAGCATAAGATGTGGAAAATGAAGTGCCAAATATGAAGGGTCCGTCATCTAGAAGACATGAAACGAGTTTGAAAAGGTTTTATCATGCTAGAGTCAAAATGAGTCTAATTCAATAGTGGATGTTCGCCTGCGTGACGTTGAGCAGTGACGTGCGGCTCAGAACGACTACATAAGTTGGGTCCCGGCTAATTGTCACGTCTTTTCTTAGTCTTGGAACACCACAGTCACAGACATAACCCAAGTACGCAAAGGACTTATCTGCTACTACGAGAACTTGGTTATAATCCTGGAAAGGCTTAGATTCTAGTTAAATACTAACCTTTTGCGACAACAAGATTCTGTTGAAATACTTGTATGCGGAGCAAAGTCAAACCGACCTGATTAGGACGTGTTACGCGACACAGTGAGAAAGCAGCCATGTTATCAGTAAGAGGCTCAGATTATGGAAGATTTGTGCGCTTGGCAAAACACACTATTTTAAAGGTGAATTGTTTCAAGCTGTGTTGCAATTGAGGCAGGGAAATCAAAAACCCACTAACTCCAGTAAACCAAATTTTACAGGAGAGAGAAAAAACTTATAATCTCCCTCACTGATTTTAAATCTAATGGGTTTATGTGCTCATATTAAGTAAAAGGATATTCTTTATTAATTAAATACTTCATAACCTAAGTGTTTATATTATTTAATACTACAATTCGAATTAAATAGTGGTGGAGTTAAGGGTTTTTTTGACTTCCAGAGTGTATGAAATATGAAATAGGCAATAAATATTACAGAAAAGGTACCAATATATCATAATTACCGTATGAAACGATATAATATGAAAGTTTATTATGAAAATTAGCATTGTTACATTTTTGTTATCACTAAGAGGCTCAGATTATGTAAGATTTGTGTGCTTGGCAAAACACACTATTTTAAAGGTGAAATGTTTCAAGCTGTGTTGCAATTGAGGCAGGGAAATCAAAAACCCACTAACTCCAGTAAACCAAATTTTACAGGAGAGAGAAAAAACTTATAATCTCCCTCACTGATTTTAAATCTAATGGGTTTATGTGCTCATATTAAGTAAAAGGATATTCTTTATTAATTAAATACTTCATAACCTAAGTGTTTATATTATTTAATACTACAATTCGAATTAAATAGTGGTGGAGTTAGGTTTTTTTTTGACTTCCAGAGTGTATGAAATATGAAATAGGCAATAAATATTACAGAAAAGGTACCAATATATCATAATTACCGTATGAAACGATAGAATATGAAAGTTTATTATGAAAATTAGCATTGTTACATTTTTAAATTTTAATTTCAAAGGGAATCCATTAAATACTCTAATCTAAATCCTACCAAAATACAGAAATAAGACCACAAGTGAACTTAATACTTTCATTACTCTGATTCGTGATACAGATATTCTGTTTCACTTTCACTCTCTTGTTCAGTCTGTAAATCAGGGATTAATTTCAGCAAACAAAGTTTTGTAATACATCCTGCTTTCCTCAGAAATGAACTTCATTAAATTTTGCAAATCCTTTTGCTTTTCTATTTTCAGTGGCAAGTATGAGTTGTACTTTTGTCGAGTGGTAAAAGATGCAGTAGTATAGTATTGGGTCTCTGGATGTTAAATCGACTCCATATTGTACCTTCTATAGTTTAACTCACATGGATTTCATTTTTGTGGGATGCCGAATATCATATCACTTCACTTTCTGATATGAGGAATTTCTCGGTTGGATTATGCTTAGGTTCTTTAGTACTTGGGTTTCTCTTGAATATTAACCTCGCAATCTCTGCTGGTTAAGCTATGGTGTTGCCATCTACTTGGAAATAAAGCATGGAAAGCAAGAACTCTCTAATTCCATGTAATAAGAGGTGTTTTGATTTCCAAAGATTTTAAAACTACCACCTGTATGCAGACGAATGACCAAATTAGGGTATTCTTGTCTTCCATCCATGCGGAACATACTAAAAATCACCATCCAGCCAATAACTCAATTTCGCCAAAAAATGGAGTTAGTGGGTTTTTGATCTCCGTGCCTCAATTATTATCGACATTTATGTGCATTGAACAGTGGACACACACAGTGGACTGTACAAGTATTAGTTAATTGCTACTTTTTCCACTTACTTACTTACTTTGTTCAGCACTAAGTTTTTATTGGTACATGCCTTCGTCAGCCTATAGCAATTGTTGGGAACACTGATTGAGATGTCTTTGTTTATTTTATATATTAAGCAGCCCGAGGATCTAGAGGGCATTGACTCAAGGTAGTTAAGTAAAATGGCGTCCAACGGAACGGACAGCATGTAATGCAAGATGAATAAAGTTCAGTTATTTTTATGTGTATTAATCTATCCATTGGTGGAGGGCCGAACATTTGACATTTGGCGCCCAGCGTAACGGCACGATAGTTTTTCTCGTCAGTGTTTTGTGATTACTTCCGCAATGGAGAAGGTTAAAAGTAGAAGACGAATCGACAGAGCATTGTTTGCGCGGCATTCCGTTGCACTTGATAAGTTTCTTGAAGAAGAAAAGTATGAAGAAGCTCGAGCATCATTTGCTTCTTTGGAACAGTACTTCGAGAATATCAATGCCCAGAATGAAGAGGTTATGGAATGGATGTTGGAAAACGGTGCTAGTGAACAAGAACTAGATCAAGAAGCGCTGGCGGCTGACGAGTATCGCAGTAAGTACGAACTGTTAAAAGTGCGGCGTTTAAAAATTGATTCCCTAGACCGACAATCTATCACAAGTGAAGACTCAACAAGTAATGCTCAAGTAAATAGGAAAATAAAGCTTCCAACCATAGAATTTCGTAAGTTCGGCGGTGAACTCAGAGATTGGTTGCCGTTTTGGAACCAATTCCAGCGTATTCATGAGAATGTAGGGATTGCACCAGTTGATAAATTCTATTATCTTATACAAGCTACGTTACCCAACTCCAGAGCTAGGTCTGTTGTAGACAGTTTTCCAGCCACAGATGACAATTACGTGTTAGTGATAGAAGCACTTCAGGAACGTTTTGGTAGGGAAGATCTTCTAATTGAAGTATACATCAGGGATCTTCTCAGTTTGACCCTGCCTGCTAGTAAAACATGCCGTTCACTCACGGAGATGTATGATAAGCTCGAGTGTCATTTAAGGGCACTTGAATCTCTTGGTGTCACAACTGGGAAATGTGCAGCAATCCTTTGTCCTTTGTTAGAATCGTGCATGACGGAAGACTTTTTAAGAGTATGGCAGCGAAGTTCTTTATATAGTGATATATCTAATGCAGAACAACGACTTAATAAGTTCATGTCCTCCATGAAGGCGGAAGTGCAAAATGAGGAAAGGATCCATGTGGCCATGTCTGGGTTTAAACAGTCAGCTGATAGGGCAAAGAAAGTGCAGAAAGATAGCAGTCCTAAATCATGTTCTAGGCAAGATGTACCAACAGCAATGGGTTTACTCTCGTTACAGGAAAATAAGCGTTCTGCTTGTATTTTTTTTGCAGTAATGAACACCATAGCAGCGCTGACTGCTATAAAGCACGTGATATGCCTCTCTCGGAAAAAACTTGAAATTATTAAGGATAGGAAATATTGTTTTATTTGCATTAAACCAAATCATGTTGCTGAAAAGTGCACCTTCAATCAAAAATGTTTGATTTGTGATAAGCGCCATGTAATGTTGTTGTGTCCAGATTTTAAGAGAAGTAAGAATGTAGTTAACAGTACTGACTCCCCTAGGCCTGACGTCATGACTGTACAGAAAGATGAAGCCCTTGCTAACTTAACGTGTGCTGCTTCCTACGCTTCTGGTGAAGGTTCGAGGGAATGGATGTGAACGTACTGTGAAGGCAGTTCTTGATACAGGGTCACAACGGTCATATGTGTTGAAGGGAACAGCACGGGAAATGAATTATTCTCCTGTTGGGAGAGAAACTATTGTCCATTCACTGTTCGGAGGTCAAAAAACCGGTATTTGTGAGCACAATAAATATAGAATTCATCTTGCCAGTCTCAATAATGATTATTTGTGCAATTTTGAGGTCTTGGACCAAGACAATATTTGTGATAATGTACCTCATATTCAGAATAGTGCCTTAGTTAATGAAATACTTGATAATACCAACAATATACAGGAAGCCATAGGTACTGCAGGTCCTGTAGAAATTCTGATTGGTGCTGACATTGCTGCCGGACTCTTCACGGGCAATGTTAGAAGTGTATCATGTGGTTTGATAGCTATGGAGACCAGGTTAGGTTGGACCATTTTTGGTAAATATCCCAGTGAACAACCCAGAGTTACAACTGCTATGATTGTCACATCAATGTTGATTAACGATTTAAACATCTCAGATCTTTGGAAATTGGAGTTGATTGGCATTACGGATCCTGTTGATCGGAAAACTAAGCTTGAATTGCAGTTGGAAGTTGACAAGCATTTTCAAGAGACTGTAAGGGTGAATGGTGAAGGTCGATATGAAGTCCATCTTCCCTGGAAGGATAGGCACCCCCCTCTTCCATCGAATTACATCCTGGCAGAAAAACGACTGGATTCTACTATAAAGAAATTGAAGGCTAATAACCTGTACCCAGATTATGAACATGTTTTTGAGGAATGGCTTGAAGAAGGTGTCATTGAACGGGTTCCTGACTCGGAGATTGTTAGTGATAGCTGTCATTATCTTCCCCACAGACATGTAGTGAAAGAAAATAGCACCACCAAAATTAGACCTGTGTTCGATGCATCAGCTCGTGAAAAGAATAGTCCTTCATTGAATTCGTGCTTGGAGAAAGGGAGATCATTGATAGAACAGATACCTCCACTTCTTTTAAGATTCCACCTGAAGCAAGTGGGAGTTGTAGCTGACATCAGGCGAGCTTTCTTGCAGATTAGTATACATGCAAATGACAGGAACTTCCTACGTTTTTTATGGAAGGATGATTTGGGGAATATAATTGTTTATCGACACAGGAGAGTTGTGTTTGGTGTTGTTTGTAGTCCTTATCTGTTAAATGCAGTTATCAGACTTCATCTCTCAAGGATTCTAGATGAATGTCATGAGGGAATTTCTGCATACTCTGAGACCACAATTAAAAGTCTTTTGGATTGTTTCTATGTTGATAATGTAGTCACTAGCCTTGATGATGATCAGCTTAAAACATTCATTCACGAAGCCACCTCTATCATGGCTGATGGCAAGTTCGAATTGCGTGGATGGGAGTTCTCAGATCCAGATATACTTACAGAGGCTTGTCTCACTAATGTACTTGGTTTAATCTGGGACAGAAAGCATGACACTCTGGCCATAAGCCCAGACTGTTTCCAGAATTATCCAGAGAAAATTACCAAAAGGACTATCCTTTCCACTGCCCATAAGGTGTTTGATCCAATTGGTTTTTCTTCCCCTGTGACCCTAGAGCCAAAACTCATATTAAGAGAATTATGGAGTGTAAACATTGGGTGGGATGAAGAGGTGGATCAAGGCATTGCCAACAGATTTATGAAATGGGTAGATGATGTCGCATGCTTGAAAGACTTGAAGATCCCAAGATGGTTACCTTCTAACAGTGGACCTGCTGAATGGAGTGTGCATACATTTTGTGATGCCAGCAAGGATGCCTACGCTGCAGCTGTGTTCCTGAGGGTGGAGACGACTCGGCAAGTAAATGTACAGTTGGTTCAGGCAAAAACAAGAGTTTTCCCCACAAACAATACAGTCACGATACCTCGTCTAGAATTGCTTGCTGCATTGATAGGTGCTAGGCTCCATGCAGCAATAATTGAAGATCTTCCCAAAAGCTGTGAGTCATACTTCTGGAGTGATTCATCCACAGTCTTAGCATGGATTAGAAGAGATGATCAGTGGGCTACCTTTGTGGCGAACCGTGTGAATGAGATAAGGAAGCTGACTCAACCAGAACAGTGGCATCATGTTCCAGGGATTTGTAATCCAGCTGACCTGCCATCTAGAGGCTGTTCAGGTAAAAAGTTGCTTCATTCATCATGGTGGGAGGGCCCTAAATGGTTGCACCAAAAGCGTAGCTGTTGGCCTTCGACCGAAGTCAAGTTTGAAGAGGATGTTATTATTCAAGAAAGAAAGAGTACTGTTGTTTCCTCTATGCTTTGTGCAGATGCTGATTCTCTTCCAAGTGACTGGTACTACAGGTACTTTTCAAAGAGTGAGAAAATTAATAGAATGGTTGCTTGGATGGGTCGTTTTGTAAACAATTGTAGAGCTGCTGGCTCTGAACATTTTATGAAGAAGACGGGACCACTTTCTACTGAAGAAGTCACTTCTGCTGAGATAAGGGTCTTGAAACTAGTTCAGAAAGATGCATTTTCCAGTACCACGGACCCCAGAATCTCCAGCCTACAACCCTTTGAAGATCATGACGGTCTCCTCCGCTTGCGAACCAAGATCTCCAATAGACCCGACAACCATGACTTTCGGTATCCTGTACTTTTGCCCAAAAATCATCCCTTTGTGTCACGACTGATTATGGATGTTCATATTCGAAGGTGTCATGTTGGCATTCAAGGTCTGCTTTCGATTATGAGGGAAAGATTCTGGGTGATGGGAGGAAGAAGAACACTACGGTCAGTGTTAATTAAGTGTGCACTATGCAAGCGACAGGAAGCTAAACCCTTCGTAGTATCCACTCCACCACTTCCAGCAGAACGTGTAAGAGATGCTGCTGCCTTTGAAGTTTCGGGTGTCGACCTGGCTGGACCTCTTCATCTGAAAAACCACGAAAGGGCGTGGATTTGCTTGTTCACGTGTGGAGTTACCAGAGCTGTTCACTTGGAACTACTCCTGTCATTGTCAACAGATGCTTTCTTGCAAGCATTTCGTCGATTTGTAGCTAGGAGAGGACGACCTGCTGTAATTTTCAGTGATAATGGGACTAACTTTTCTGGTACTGAAACTGCCTTCAGTCGAATCGAGTGGTCAAAGGTACACGAGTACTGTTCAGTGGAGAGAATAAAGTGGAAGTTCAACCCACCCATTGCTGCCTGGTGGGGAGGTTGGTGGGAGAAGTTGATAGGACTAGTGAAAAGATTACTTCGGAGAACACTTGGACGTTCATCTCTTACATACTCGGAGATGGAAACGGTGCTATGTGACTGTGAAAGTGTAGTAAACTCGAGACCTCTGACATATACAGCTGATAATTCCAATGAACTAGGAGCAATAACGCCTGCCATGTTTCTTCAGGATATTCGTGAAGCTGCTGTGCCTGAGATTGATGTCATCGAGTCTTACAGTTTGAACAAGAGGTTGAAGTACAGATTAAGACTTAAGGAGAATCTGAGAAAGAGGTTCCGTAGCGAGTACTTGGGTCAGCTGCGACAGCAGATGGATGTCAAGCAGCAAAAAATTGTTCAGGTTGATGATGTTGTCCTCATTGGCAATGACAACTCAAAAAGACTAGATTGGCCTTTAGGAAAGGTCCTAGAACTTTTGCCCGGAAAGGATGGAGTCACCCGTCTTGTTCGTCTGAAGACTACATCTGGAGAGCTTCTGTGCCCAGTTCAAAGACTCTACCTCCTCCTAGAAGCCCAAGGAAGTGAACCTTCTACTTCAGACAGTGAACTGACTGTTAAAGAAGATAGTGGTGTTTCATGTGGTAGTGTGAGTGACGTAGGGGAAGAAATCAGGACAAGGAGTGGAAGAATTGTAAAAGTGCCAAAAAGATATTTTGATTAACTTGTCTGTTTTGTGCCAATTTGTTTCAGGTGTGAGCAGAATGTATACTGTTCCCAGGACTATGTGAAGTTAACTGTTCCACATCCGTTAACTTGGTGGGAGAATGTTGGGAACACTGATTGAGATGTCTTTGTTTATTTTATATATTAAGCAGCCCGAGGATCTAGAGGGCATTGACTCAAGGTAGTTAAGTAAAATGGCGTCCAACGGAACGGACAGCATGTAATGCAAGATGAATAAAGTTCAGTTATTTTTATGTGTATTAATCTATCCATTGGTGGAGGGCCGAACATTTGACAGCAATCTCAATAATCGTTGTCACCATTAGGTGTGAGTCCATCAATTAAAATACATTAAAATGAGGATGAAAATGCCACTGAGATGATGTTTAAAAGATTTAAAATGTTCTAAAAGGTTTTAAAATTGCTGTTTAAAATGTCTCATGCATTTGACGTCTTCTAAAATACTTCCCTCTGTCTTCATAAAAGATTCTTGAGACTTGTGTTTTCTTATTAACTTACTTTACACTTGACTGTGAAATCCAGAATCAACAAGCGCAGACGTTTAATTCGGATTCTTGTGATAGTGTGAAGCATGTTGTATTTGTGGCGTCAAATGTGTGACCTCTGCTGTAGGCCGTGCGCTGGCAATGAGAACTTTACAGGGTGTCCACCAAACAAACTAACAGATTTTCTTGACAATTCTCTGATTTTTCCAGGATAAATCAGAAAATTCCCCGAGTAACAGCATCGGCCATGATAAATATATAAAACAGAGTTTGTACTCACAGAACATTTCAAAAAGTGCTCGAACAATAAAGGGTAGCATGACAAAGTTGGAAAAGAAAAAACAAAACAAAAATATTTTTTTTATACAAGGGCTGCTTTTTAAGTAAGGGCCTTTTATTTTTAAATTAACCAAACATTTTATTTTGAGACCACATTTATTTTTAGGTTTTACATACCTTCCTCTATTTTTCTACATAGTTCATCATCATCATCATCTTGTACAGTTTCCAGCCCCAGACTGGGTCTGTTTGGAACATAAGCCTCGCCACTTAGTCCTTTCTTCCCACCACCTCTCCGCTGTCACTCTGGTCCAGTCCTCGCCTCTCTTCTTGACACATTCCTCCACTCCTTTCAGCCATCGATCTCTTGGTCTTCCCCTTGGTCGTTTCTTCTGCATCTCATGTATCCTCTTGGGAATCTTCTTCTCATCCATTCTCTTTAAGTGTCCATACCACCTCAGTCTTGATGTCTCAATCCTACCTTGCAAGGGCTCCTCTTTCACCATTTCCCTGACCTTTTCATTCCTCACCCTGTCTCTTCTTGTTACTCCGATCCTACTTCGCAGGAACTTCATTTCACCTGCCTGTATTCTGCTTATGTCTCTTTTCTTCATTTTACCCACCGTCATTGCATTATCACCATACACCTCACAAAGCTGACAATGAATGTCTGCAGCCGTCTTGTTTCTTGCACTCAAAAAACGTATCACAGATCGTACCTCACACGTGGCGGGCGAATCAATAATCTTGAACATTGTAAAGATGCACAATTCAGCGTACAGGTTAGCTACACAGCTGCAACTGACGCCTGCTTGTTCGTAAGGGATGCCGGGAGGTAGCGCGCATGCTTGTAACGGCGTGCGCACTAACTATGGGCTTAAAAAAAGACAGCCATTACTTAAAAAACAGCCATCGTATTTTGTCAATTTCTAAATTTTTCATCCAGAAATCTATTGTACTTGTGAGTATTAAAAGTAGCTCGTCAATAGTGATGCTCTCAAAAATAATACAGTTGCACATTTAACTTATATACAATGTAGTTTGTGTGCTCTATCTTGCAAGAAATGAGAACTTACTGATTTAATGTCAGTAAGAACAATCATCACCAGAATATACTTGAATGAGTAATTTCCAATTATTCAAGATAAAACTAAAATTCCCTGAGTGTCATTAAAATACCATGAGAATTCCCATAACTTTCCCGGTTTTAAAAATTCCCCGTTTTCCATATTTTCCAGCGTAGTAGACACCCTGACTTAGTGCTCAACAAAGTAAGTGCCGGTAGTGTGGAAAAGTAGCAATTAATTAATGGACCTACAATACGGGAAAATTTGAGACATTTAAAGATATTCATGTACAAGTATTACACCAACAAGACCAAAGAGATGAGGATAAATTCTGACATCACGACTAGTTTGACAGTCAACGGAAAGGAAATTGAGCGAGTTGAGTCCTTCCTCTACCTTGGAAGTATAGTCACAAATGATGGGGGAGCAGAGGAAGATGTTCGAAGCCGTATCAGGAAGGCAAATGGTGCCTTTGTCCATCTCTACCCCATCTGGAGAAATAGAAACATTTCCAGGAAGACCAAGCTCCGCCTTTTCAATAGCAACGTAAAGTCGATTCTTCTCTACGGCTGTGAAACATGGAAAGTCACAAAACCGACCAACAACCAGCTACAGGTGTTCATTAACAGATGTCTGCGTCGCATCATGAATGTGAGGTGGCCGGACATAATCTCAAATGAAGATCTTTGGACCATCACCAATCAACAACCGATTAGCATCCGGATCAAGGAGAGGAAATGGCGCTGGATTGGTCACACACTAAGGAAGCCGGACGGAGCTATTGAGAGGGCGGCGCTAGACTGGAATCCTCAAGGCGCCAGGAAGCGAGGTCGACCTAAGAAGACCTGGAAGAGGACGATCGAAAATGAAATTGCAGAGGTGGACAAGAACTGGAGTCAAGTGAAGAGAATGGCCAGGAACTGTACTGCGTGGAGAAATTTCGCCAAGGCCCTATGCTACGGAAGGAGCGGCAGGAATTAAGTAAGTAAGTGTACAAGTATTAAGTTAGTAATACATTTGCAGACATATGAGTGGGCTTCTCATACACTCGGGAAAATTGATATTGTATTGTAAAAAATGACGCAGTGGCGTACCGGTAACATAAAAACACATTATGAGAAATTTGACAATCAACATTATGAAGATGACTGATTAAACCTGAGGGACAACGAATTGATGCCAGTCGCCATGGAAATTAGCTCCAGGTTAGGCAAGTTCTTTTGTATCTACAGTCAGGATGTCTACCAAAACCAACTAACAGATTTCCCTGACAATTCCCTGATTTTTCCAGGATAAAGCAGAAAATTCCCCGAGTAACAGTAGTGGCTATAATAAATATATAAAACACAGTTTGTACATAAAGAGCATTTTCAAAAAATGCTTGAACAAGAAAGGATAGTGTGGCAAAGTTGAAAAAAAAAAAAAAAAAACTGTATTTTGCCAATTTGTAGATTTTTCATCCAGAAAAACTATTTTACTTGTGATTATTGAAAGTAGTTCGTCAATATTAATGCTCTTAAAAATCATAGTTACACATTAATTTACAAATACACAGCCTACACATGTAATTAACGTCAGTGCGAACATACATCTACAACAATCATCACCAGAATATACTTTTCCCCTGTCAACATTTAAATGCTTCATTTCTAATTATTCAAGGTTGCACCTTGTAAAACTAAAATTCCCCGAGTGTCATTAAAATACCCTGATAATTCCCTGAGTTTTCCAGGATTTAAAAAGTCTCTGAATATTCCCTATTTTCCAGAGTAGTAGACACCCTGACAGTCTTATTAACCAAAACAATATATAATAAGAATGTAGCCCATCACAATACGTTGCTCTTTGAATATTTTGCTTGATTGTATCAAGGAATACGCACTTTCTCCAAGTCTTATGTTGTCTTTATAGTTAAGCCTCTAGTGTCATTTATGACGTCATAGATGCCAGCATTTTTTCCCATATCACAACCTTTTTTGTTGTCACTTGTCTTTACTTGCTGGAGACAGACCACTGCTTGACCCTAAATACATGGTGTCCATAGAATTTTCAATGTCAATTTTCCTGACTTTTCCTGACCATTTTTCAACAAAATTCCTGACTCGCAAAGTCATTGTAACATCGGAAAAATGGTTTATTGAGCATATATATATATGTAGTGTATAACTCCACCATCCCCAGAGCTGCCCAACGCCCACCTCTTTATTCATTTAAAATACAAAATAAAGTAAATTATAATGAAATAATACATAAATCAAAGTGCATAATAACCTAAACTATAGTGACGGGGTTGTCACATCCCTATGCCAACGCCAAACAAGCGTACAAAAAATAGGTAAAAGAGGTTTACTATGATGTACTGTAAAAATGGAAACTTATCATAAGGTCTAGTGAGTCATTGCTTTTTATCTTCAGAGATTAGTTGAACTAGTTACATCAAAATATGGCTGTAAAACACAAAATACTGTAAGGTTAATATAACATTCCTGACTTTCTAATACTTTTTGCCGTTTTCTCATGACTCACGCCATTTTTTCACACTTTTTCCAGACATTTCCTGACCAAAAACAAAATTCATGACTTTTGCTGACTATTCCTGACTTTTCCTACCTGTGGACACCATGTAAAAGTTAATACAGTTTCATTAGGATTCAGGAGACGGGATATACCTAGGATCAACTCCCCTGAAGTCTGTACAGTCATTCGGGGTAACTTTGAACCACATATTTTGAAATTATTTTTCTCCTCTTGAATTGTAATGATATGTATATGGCAAAAGTATAAAATAACTAACTTATAGTCCTAGATTATAGTTTATTTGAATTAAAAATACATAAAATAATAATAATTAAGTTATATATGGACAATAAAACTTACAAGATTTTACCCCAATGCAAAGTTACACTTACATTTGGGTAACTTTGAATCACTGTACAAAATTCCACATTAAATGAATGAAAATCCACAGCCTGCTTCCAGTCTCCGACCGGGTCAGGAATGGAATGAATGAAGCCCCTATCTAGCGGCGAGGATATGAACTGTGCTGGCTGCCGAGGCCTGACGCACTCCTCTGGGGCAATGATTAAATGAATGACAGATGAAATGAAATGATAGTGGAGAGTGTTGCTGGAATGAAATTTTGACAGGGAAAACCGGAGTACCCGGAGAAAAACCTGTCTGCCTCCGTCTTGTCCAGCACAGATCTCACATGGAGTGACCGGGATTTGAACCAACGGACCCAGCGGTGAGAGGCCGGCGTGCTGCCGCCTAAGCCACGGAGGCTTCCCTCCACATTAAATAAATTATTTTAATCAAATTAGCAGTTAGGATAACATTGATCCAGCAGAAAAATTTAGCTACATGTTGGATAATTCAAGTTCAAGCCAATATTTTATAAAGTTGTAGTAGATGTGAGCAATACATGAAGTCACAATTAGAGCACTAGTTTAATGTGAGTGATCAACTTGAAAAACAGCTCACAAAATACTGCACAACACACAAACTTAAAAATTAGCTGATACAGAGGTGATACAACTTCGGTTCTGCCAATTTATCTTCTCAGAAAAGAAAGTAAATACCAAGCTTTCAAATTATATCATCAGTGTGCGGTACATACTATTATAATATTGTCTTTAATTAAGAAATAACGTTAGCACTTAGGAAAATGAAAAACGGAAAGGCAACAGGACCCGATGAAATACCAGTTGAAGAATGAAAGTATCTGGAGAAAGATGGGATCGACATGTTGCTGGATTTAATGCAAAAAAATGTACTCTCAGGAAACAATACTGATGAATGGAGAGAAAGTATTTTAGTGCCTATATTAAAGAGAAGGGGGATATTCAGGACTGTGCTAACTACAGGGGCATTAAGTTAATGTCCCATAAGTTACCATGAAAATCTGGGAAAGAGTGATAGACAAGAGGATCCGGGATGAGACTAGCATTGGCAAGGAACAATTTGGCTTCATGCCAAGAAAAGGGACCACAGACGCAGTGTTTGCCTTGAGACAAGTAATGGAAAAGTACAAGTAATGGAAAAGTATCGAGCAAGACAGACGGGATTACACTTCGTATTGATGGACCTAGAGACAGCATATGACCGGGTGTCCCGGGGAGAAGTCTGGAGATGTTTACGAGCGAAGGGAGTCCCAGAGAAGTACGTGCAGTTGGTTCATGAAATATACAAAGAAGCAAGAACACTGGTTAGAAGCAGCGTTGGTCTTACAGATTGGATTCCGGTTCGAGTAGGTTTACACCAAGGTCCGGCTTTAAGTCCATATCTGTTTGACCTAATTCTGGACGAAATGTCTTGTGGATTAAGAGACCAAGCCCCCTGGTGCATGATGTTTGCAGACGACATTGTGTTGTGTAGTAGACCTACCACCAAAGATGTCATGGAGGAAAAACTGGAACAGTGAAGGGCAGCCTTGGAAGACAGAGGACTCAGGATTAGCAGGAAGAAGATGGAGTATATGAGGTTCAATATAGATCAAGACTGTGAGATCAGAATGCAAGGGGAAACATTAAATTGAGTGGATGAGTTAAAATACCTGGGTTCGGTGGAGTCTGGAGATGGAAATCTGGATGTGGAAGTGTCACACAGGATTCAGGTAGGATGGAAACTGGAGGAAATTGTCAGGAGTGCTCTATGACCACAGGATCAAGCCTAAAGTTAAGGCGAAAATATATAAGACTGTCGTAAGACCTGCATTGCTGTATGGCTCTGAAACATGGCCTGCACGCAAAACGCACACAAACAGGCTTGTTGTCACGGAAATGAAAATGCTCAGGTGGATAAGTGGAGTGACTAAGCGTGATAGAGTGGAATATGTCAAAATAAGAGGAACATTGAAGGTTGTGGAAATATCTCAGGAGATACAAGAAAAGCGACTTCAATGGTACGGGCATGTGAGAAGAAGGGAGGAATCCTACGTAGGGAGGAAGATGCTAGACATGAAAATACAGGGAGTGAGAATGCGAGGCAGACCTAAACGAAGATGGATGGATTGTGTACAGGAGGACCTCAGAGAAAAACAGTTGTCAGAAAAGGATGTGCATGACCCGGTTAAATGGAGGAGAGCTGTCAGAAACATCGACCCCAAATAGGAGTGGGAATTATGTAAAGAGAAAGAAGAAGAATTAAGAAATAACACGTAAAAGTCAGGATGGTGCAAAGTTACCCCCTATGGTTCAAAGTTACCCTGAATGACTGTAAATACATTCACATATCTAGGATTGACAAAGCAAACAACCAGAGCCTACAGAGTTCACATACAATCTAGAGCAACGGCGGCCCCCAAAAGCCATATACAATATTAAAACAATCATGAAGCTCTCAATGGGAACTGTTACGAGATTATTCGAAGCAAACATAGCGCCCATCGCCACATACGGACTAGAAATCATCTGGAAGAAACTGACCCTGACGGACCTGAGGATGCTAGAAGTAGTGAAGTTGCGCTTTCTGAAAGCTACCCTGGTAATATCGAAATACGCAAAATCTAGACTAGTGTATGGTTACAGCCTAACACATCCAATCCAAGGGTTACAGCCTAATAACGCGATGTCCTTTTTTGTCAACTGTGCCCCACAAGCTTCCCGTGGCCAAAGCCGCTCCCCAACCCGACCATTCGATTTTATATAAATTTGTGTCCTTGTGTATTTGTATCTAATTACTAAGGGCCCGGATTTTTTTTAATGCATATGCGCATATGCATATGCATATTTTGACATATTTTGAGGTTTAGTGCATATTCTAGACGTAACAGCATATTCCGGTATATATGTCTGAATTTAAGGACAATTACAAGAACTACTAAAATAAATCTGTTTTGTGCTTCCCTAGCTAGTTGCACTTTACTTTCACAACTGACAATGGCAACATATAGCTTAGGTATGGGTAGGCAGGCTGGCTGGACTTCCCGGAAATCCTTTCTCTGCCACAGTAGATAATAATCTCAGGGGATTTGGCAATTGGTCAGGACAGAAGTATCTTCAGTTCACTAGTTACGTTCCAGTTTAATGCCCTGCATCTCAAGTGTTAGTTTCTAAAAATGCCTAAGGAAAAGAGCAGGAGAAGAGATTTACTAAATCAGTGGGTATCGGGTAATAAGGACTATTCAACAGATGGTGTCATCGTGTACTGTCAAGTTTGCTCAAAGGAAGTAAAATGTGAAAAGAAATTTCAGCTTGAACAGCATTCAAAAACAACTGCACATATTAAAGCAAAGGAGGAGAAGAACAGCACACCACAACAACTACTTCTTACGCAGGTAAAGCCTAAAGTCCGGTATTCTTAATACATTTTCAAATGATCTTTGTAGGGCTTTCGTATGCAGCAACATTCCATGGAATAAATTAAACAATCCAGTTCTGCGATCATTTCTTGAGAAATATTGTATAAATCAAAAAATACCAGATGAATCAACTCTTAGGAAAAATTACCTACCTCCGCTATATGACTCTACCCTGGAATTGGTCCGTTCTGATATCGGAAGGAACTATGTCTGTATATCGGTGGATGAGACAACGGATTCATGTGGCCGTTACATAGCAAATTTCGTGGTTGGTAAATTACATCCAGACGAACCCGGTAAGTCGCATCTTCTTGCTTGTAAAGTACTAGAGAAAACCAACCATAGCACAATAGCAAGATTTGTAAATGATTCTCTGCGACTATCGTGGCCATCTGAAATTGGGGATAATTGTTGTAAAGTGCTTGTACTGCTCACAGATGCAGCTTCGTATATGTTGAAAGCAGCAAAGGCCCTCCAAGTATTTTATACGAAACTCATACACGTAACCTGTTTAGCGCACGGATTACACCGCATTGCAGAAGAAATACGCACACAGTTTCCAGCTGTTAACAACTTAATTGAATGTGGGAAGAAGCTGGTTCTGAAAGCACCAGCTCGTGTCCAGTTCTACAAAGATTGTCTACCTGAAGTTCCTTTGCCACCTGAACCTTTCCTGACTAGGTGGGGGACATGGTTATCTGCAGTATCATTTTATCAGGAGAATTTTAATGAAGTGAAAGAAGTGGTTACAAAACTTGAAGATGAGCATATTGCGTGTGTCCGTGATGCAAAAGTTGTGTTTGAAACCGCTACTGTTTATCAAGATGTGAATTTCATTCATGCACATTTTTCTAAACTTCCTAAAGCCATTGAGAGCTTAGAATCTTCTGGTACTCCACTCCATGAATCACTTGATCTCGTTGAGAAAGCTGCATCTTCATTGAATTACGCTCCAGGCTAAATTGGAGAGAAGATTAAATGCAAGTTAGAAAAGGTGTTGAATTCGAACCCAGAACTGAAGAAGATTAAGTTAATTAGTCAATACTTGAGTGGAACTAGGGTATCCTTGCCAGATGTATGCTCCGAAACTTTGGTGCCCGTGTATAAGTACTGTCCAATCACGTCAGTTGATGTAGAACGATCATTCTCAGCCTATAAACTCGTTTTGACGGACAATAGACATACTTTGTCTCCAGAAAACATTGAAAGACTACTAGTTACCTATTGTGATGCTTCTTTTTGCAACAAATTATACCTATAAATAGGTAAGTGAATAAAATTGCATGTTTTAAGTGCATATTTCATTATTTTCCATGCATATATTCTAACTTTTTAGTGCATATTTGCATGCATATTTTCAGGTTTTTAGTGCATATAAATCCGGGCCCTACTAATTACACTATTTGCACCATGCAGCTGGCTTGGCTGCACCCCAGGTGTGTTGTATAACGTTTAGCATACACTGTATAAACCTTGAAAACGCCTCTATCCATTTCAATTATGAGTTGTTTAAAGACAAGAAATGAATTCTTGTTTCTCGCAGCCAGTGGAGGAATGTACAATGATTGGCTACATGGGGATAAGATGTGCCAAAGATAACCTCACAAAAATAAAATTTAAGTCAAACGTTTCAAACAGAGCTTAGCAATTAATACTATTATAGCAAAAATTACCGGCGCTTACAAATTCAAGAAATATACCTTGTACAAGTTTTTTTAAAAACACTTGCACTCACCTCCCTTTTCCGGAGAATTGTCCGAGTGTTTAGAAAACGACATAGTGTATAATGACAATTCCTGCAGGATAAAGCAGGTCAGTATGCTGCAATCAAGGATTTATATTTAGAAAAAAAAGCAATAAAAATCACAGCATTTTAATTTGTGTTTTCTTTGATGCTACTCTAGTATTACTTCAGCCACTGTATAATAGTACCGAAATTACATTTTGTCAACACTACCTCGGCAACTAACGTAAATACAAACACAAACAAAACGTACAAGAGGCACTCGCAAAGATTATGTCTCGCGATGTCTTGCGACCAAAGAGTTCTTCTTTCTCCTTTTAGTTTGTTTATGGGCTCTGGAGACGTTCTACACCCAATACATCTTTACTTGGTATCAAAAAAAAAAAGTACCCGATTCTTGGATGTTACGGGTAAACTCGAGAACCACCGGATGGATTTTGATGCGGTTTTCACCATTCTGTACAGGATATCTCGAGGATGATTTCTGTAGAAAATAATTTATGATCAAAGGAAGCCGAGCAGTAACGATTTCAGTGGAAAAGTCGAAAGAAAACCTGGCGTCCGAGCGCTTTGTAAGCTTACGCTGGGCAAACCGTTAAAAATATCTAAATACTATGAGTGTAATAAGAATTGTTCAGCATGTTCTACAAAAAAGTCCGCGAGAGCATCATATGTCTATCTTCAAATCATCGTCCAATATAAGGGTTTTTACGTCTTAATTTCTTCCAACCATGTCCATTCTACTACTGAGGCGACAGTTTACGAGCTAGGTAAGGGCGAGTCTATCATCTCTGTTACAGCCTAGCTAGCGGGCGAACCTATTACCCCAGATACAGCCAGCAGCAAACCGTTGAGTCGTGAATTAAAACTCAGCAATTCTTCTAGGTTTGTGCCGTGTCTTGTGTGGGGTTTCGCCTAGGACACCAAGCTAGGCTCATCGGCGGGCTCTTGGTGTCCCTGCCCGGACCCCCACAGGAGTATCGAACTGCGCGATACCTCCCTTTATATAGAGTGCAACTGCACTCCTTGACTGCGAGAACCAAAAGCTCAAGCAGCCGTAACCTCCCTATGAAGGCTTCCAAAAAGATGGTGTATTGGCTTTCACGGCCGGTGAATTAAAACTCAGCAATTCTTCTAGGTTTGTGCCGTGTCTTGTGTGGGGTTTCGCCTAGGACACCAAGCTAGGCTCATCGGCGGGCTCTTGGTGTCCCTGCCCGGACCCCCACAGGAGTATCGAACTGCGCGATACCTCCCTTTATATAGAGTGCAACTGCACTCCTTGACTGCGAGAACCAAAAGCTCAAGCAGCCGTAACCTCCCTATGAAGGCTTCCAAAAAGATGGTGTATTGGCTTTCACGGCCGGTGAATTAAAACTCAGCAATTCTTCTAGGTTTGTGCCGTGTCTTGTGTGGGGTTTCGCCTAGGACACCAAGCTAGGCTCATCGGCGGGCTCTTGGTGTCCCTGCCCGGACCCCCACAGGAGTATCGAACTGCGCGATACCTCCCTTTATATAGAGTGCAACTGCACTCCTTGACTGCGAGAACCAAAAGCTCAAGCAGCCGTAACCTCCCTATGAAGGCTTCCAAAAAGATGGTGTATTGGCTTTCACGGCCGGTGAATTAAAACTCAGCAATTCTTCTAGGTTTGTGCCATGTCTTGTGTGGGGTTTCGCCTAGGACACCAAGCTAGGCTCATCGGCGGGCTCTTGGTGTCCCTGCCCGGACCCCCACAGGAGTATCGAACTGCGCGATACCTCCCTTTATATAGAGTGCAACTGCACTCCTTGACTGCGAGAACCAAAAGCTCAAGCAGCCGTAACCTCCCTATGAAGGCTTCCAAAAAAGATGGTGTATTGGCTTTCACGGCCGGTGAATTAAAACTCAGCAATTCTTCTAGGTTTGTGCCGTGTCTTGTGTGGGGTTTCGCCTAGGACACCAAGCTAGGCTCATCGGCGGGCTCTTGGTGTCCCTGCCCGGACCCCCACAGGAGTATCGAACTGCGCGATACCTCCCTTTATATAGAGTGCAACTGCACTCCTTGACTGCGAGAACCAAAAGCTCAAGCAGCCGTAACCTCCCTATGAAGGCTTCCAAAAAGATGGTGTATTGGCTTTCACGGCCGGTGAATTAAAACTCAGCAATTCTTCTAGGTTTGTGCCGTGTCTTGTGTGGGGTTTCGCCTAGGACACCAAGCTAGGCTCATCGGCGGGCTCTTGGTGTCCCTGCCCGGACCCCCACAGGAGTATCGAACTGCGCGATACCTCCCTTTATATAGAGTGCAACTGCACTCCTTGACTGCGAGAACCAAAAGCTCAAGCAGCCGTAACCTCCCTATGAAGGCTTCCAAAAAGATGGTGTATTGGCTTTCACGGCCGGTGAATTAAAACTCAGCAATTCTTCTAGGTTTGTGCCGTGTCTTGTGTGGGGTTTCGCCTAGGACACCAAGCTAGGCTCATCGGCGGGCTCTTGGTGTCCCTGCCCGGACCCCCACAGGAGTATCGAACTGCGCGATACCTCCCTTTATATAGAGTGCAACTGCACTCCTTGACTGCGAGAACCAAAAGCTCAAGCAGCCGTAACCTCCCTATGAAGGCTTCCAAAAAGATGGTGTATTGGCTTTCACGGCCGGTGAATTAAAACTCAGCAATTCTTCTAGGTTTGTGCCGTGTCTTGTGTGGGGTTTCGCCTAGGACACCAAGCTAGGCTCATCGGCGGGCTCTTGGTGTCCCTGCCCGGACCCCCACAGGAGTATCGAACTGCGCGATACCTCCCTTTATATAGAGTGCAACTGCACTTCTGAGAAGGGTGGTTATATTTTAACGATTTCAGTGAGAAGGTCGAAAAAAAAACTAGCGTCCGTGCGCTTTCAAAACTTACGCTGGGCAAACCGAAAAATATCAATATACTATGAGTGTAAGAATTGTTCAGAATGAAAAGTTCTACAAAAAAAAGCCCGGGAGAGCATATCTCTATCTTCAATACATCGCCTACGATACGTGTTTTTACGTTTTCATTTTATCCAACAATATCCATTTAGTTACTGAAGCGACAGTTTACGAGCTAGCTAGGGGTGAGTCTATCACCCCCGTTACAGCTTAGCTAGCGGGCGAGCTTATTTCCCCAGATACAGCCAGCAGAAAACTGTCGAGTCGTGTTGAGTTAAAAACTTTAGAGAAGAGTGGTTGTGTTTGGAGTTTCCCTGGAAATGCAACTCGGCCTTTCTTCATTTCGCCTGTGAACTTTTCGTTCCGCAAAATTCACAGTCAAGTTAAGATTGGACGGAAGTGGAATTTGTGTTTCATGCTCCTCGCCATTCTTAAATTACGTCTGACAAGAATATAATTAATAGTCCAGTCAGTGATTTTAACCCATCATGCCGAGATGTAAAACGGATATTGGTCGTTGTTCATTGACATTGGAAAAAAAATAAAGCTTATCACGTAATGCATCCATAACTGTTCCCGGACGAAGCCGGGTCGGGTTGCTAGTTATTTATAAAGGATACACCGCACAAAGATTGATAGCCTACAATTAAAAAAGTGTACAATGATGAAATAGGTTTGTTTGCTATAAGGGTGTGTGAACGATATCACTTTACCTTTTGTGAAATGCTCACACACTTTGTTGCATAGTTTGCATAACCCTCAAGAACACGGGTCAAATTTTAGAACGCAAGCACACGCGTGGGGTGTTTTCTACCCCCACACGTTATCTTATTGTAATTTATAAACTACAGGACTAATTAATGATTTTAAGTAATAATATGCGAGATTGACTCTATCTCTATTACTTAGGGGCACATTTTCTTTGAAATCTTTCCTCTCGTATTTATCAAATGGATTATTCTTACCGTATGGTTTATGTTGTCTAGTTTGACAAGAAGTGTGATGCTATTCGGTCGGTCAATACGATTGTACTCAAATGAGATTGGTTATTCCCTAATCCTGAAAAGAATTACACTTGGATGACCATTTTCGATCGTCAAGAGATCATCATCAGATCCAAATACCATAATGTTGTCTAGTTCGCATGTTTTTAATAAATACGGTATCTTATAGTTGTCATGAAAAGAGCTATCACTCAGGAGTGTACTCTTCACAGTAAACGATTCTGTGTTCCATGCAGAAGAGTTGTTGGAACTGCTTCCCAATGATTGAGTTTTCCTGTTCTTTCTTTGAGGGCAAACATCACAGTGACCGGCAGTCATCATTGTTTATTTTATTTTTTTGTGGAGGGAGGAGGAGGTTCATCCTTAGTACCACTGATGTGCTTCACTACTGCCCTAAAATGAATGGTACCGGTAAGGTTTGGATAGTATCTCGATATACAACGTGTGCTTTTGTGAGCTTTGAGCTGTAAAACCAACTATCTCAGAAATTCCTGGACACTATCAAATGTATCCATTCTGTACAGGCTCCAAAATATTGTTCATCACTAAAAAAAAAGTTCTGCTAACAACGCCATTAGGTCTACTGTACCACCACCACCAGACCGTACATAAGTAAACGGCTGAAAAGAATACCAAATATTTACTTGCAGTAAGAAAGAGACACACAGGAAAGAAATGCCTGTGTTGCTTGCAATTCTCATTGGCGTGATTTATTTTACGTACACAAACACACGCATTGGGTTCGAATCCACCCCAGTCAGTTATTACGATTTGCACTGTCCGACTGTCTCACAGGAAATGGTTGACCTTGAGTGAACGCACGAAGAAGACCTGATCAGAAAGGTACATGGATGGAGAAAAAACTGAAAAATTATGTGTACATTTCATAAGGAAATGAAACGGCCTGGGGTGGATTCCACCACAGCGCATGTGTGTGAAGGATTTGGATCATGAAAATGTGTTTTCGTGTACAGTTTATGATGGAACCCATGGATAGATAATTTTGGTTTCATCCATTCCATTGTCTAGCATTGTCTCAGTTGTGAAAAAATCAGGCCATATTTCTTCCCAGATTTTGTTCTTTTCCTAAGGACTTCTTCTGCTTGTGGCGCAGATGGCAGCTGTAGGTTGTACCGTACTTCAAGTATTTTATTAGAAAACATTATTTTTCAAGAACACAAGCTAGTCTTGACGGCACTGTTTTTTGAGATTCCTAGTATTCTTTTCAGAAACCTCGCTTTTATTATTATTATTATTATTATTATTATTATTATTAGGGTTTCTAAGTCGGGCATTGTAAGATGATCCCAGAAAAGCTGAATAGGCCTACCATAGGTAAGTACAGGAATTATTTTGCTGCAGAACAGAAGCATTGCTGTTTCTAACGAGATCAAAATGGGATTTTGTATGTCATAGATCCCACGTATAGCAGCAGCCGTTCTTTCTCTGACGCGTATTCTGTAAGAGGTTCCGGTAGATTGAAGGGTGATGCCTAGATATCGGAAATTACCAACTCTTTTCAAGGTCTGTCCTGAGAACGTGATTGTGTCATGTCACAACTCTTCCTTCTTTCCGAAATGTCATGTAAACAGTTTTGTCTTTATTAAGTCGTAGTTCATTTGTGACAGCCCAGGTCTGTAACTTGTCCATTGCTTCCTGGAGGTCCTCCCTGTTTCTGGAGCCTAGTAACATGTCATCCATCAGTAGGGCTCGGATTTTTAGGTAAATAAATATTTTTTTAAATGTAAATACATAATTTAAGCATTTTTCTATAAATACATAAATTCCTGCTTTTCACTTATTAGCACATAAAAAGTCATAACATTTACATTTAAGAAAATCAGTATGCTAGTTCTTTCAGTTTATTGCATATTGTTCTGTGTTACTTCAACGGGGAAGAACCTGTGAGATATCTAAACTTCATGCAGAGCGTATGACAGCTTGCAACTGTGTAATTCTTAAATTGTCGCCCCGTGCCACTCGCTGTGGAAGCCGGGGATTTCCTTGTCCATAGCCATATTGCACCACGTGATAGACCTTCCCCCCCTCCTCCACAGCTACCTGGAACCAGTGTCACTCACATGCAGACATACAGTTCATTTCTGGCACTGTGAACTGAAAGGCAGTTCTACGATGCCTAAAGTAAAACCAACTACAAGTTATCATCTCCAGCAGTATGTTGCAGAATTTAAAGATAATTTTACTTCTGATGGGGGCGTTCTGTTCTGCCATCCATGTGAGAAAGCAATCAAGGCTGAACAGCGATCTCAAGTTACACAACACCCCAAGGGCAAGAAACATATTGCCGCAGTTTCGCGCCTTCAGAAGAAGTGTTTCCCTATAATCGCTGGTTATTTGTGATGGACAACCTGAAGATGTATCTTGTCGTGTATTGTAGTTATTCAGTAGTCAGTGAGGCATAGCATTCGTGAGTACTGCATATTGTTTATATTCACATTAATAAACTAAATTATTATTAAGTATTTTTACTATTTTGTCACATATTTCAGGTATTTATAATACATAAAAAATAAATATTTTCCTGATTTTTTAGCACCTAAAAATCCGAGCCCTAGTCATCAGCATAGGCACATAACACAACTGAAGAGATCTCTAGTATCTGTGTTACGTCTGCTGTGGCGATATTAAATAAAATTGGACTCCATTGCATATTCCAGGCAAAGAATAATATCGAGTAAAAAAAGACCTGTACACAGAAACTGAAGGTGCAAAAAATGGGTGACGAAGCATTCAAGTACCCTTCCCTTGCGCTCAAGCAAATAAAACCCAGTATCACAGGGAATATAGGTATGGATATCTGAACCACTGGACAAAACATTTCAACACCATTCTTAAGAAAAACGGAATCTATGAAGCATATTCAATCACATGCAGAAGTACAAAGCAACCTTACATCACTAGAAAAGAAGTGCAGAAAACAATTTAGACACAAAAAATGGAAAAGCTGCTGAGCCAGCAGCATTCAGTGTCCAAGGAACACACCAAATAGACTTCTGACATCTTAATAGATACTGGTATATTGTTGTATCCGTAGGGATACATCCCCTATACACTACAACCCCAGGAGTGGAAACAACCACCATCCCCTATCTCATACTTTCGTACCCAAGAACTCAGATATTTCCTAACACATTAAATACAGTCTCTGAACTACTTTAACCTCGGTGAGCTTCCTGTTGAACTCAATCGACCCCTCTAAAGGCACCGACCCGATTGGAATGTGCAATTATACAAACGCAGCAGCTCACGAAACTATAAAACCAGCAGGCGCACACACCTCGGGATCCTTGTAGTGCCAAAGCTTTGAAGAAGTGACTTCACGTCGGGCTGCCATCCTGGTGAGTGTATTAGCGAGTAGCTTCCGACACACACATCTCCACACTTCCAACCCCTTGACTTGTATTATGACGCATCTATTGCACTAAAGCTGCTCTGAGAGTTATTAACACTTCTTCCTAGAAGTACCTATTAAAATCACTAACCTCTAGCTCTGGTATTTTAGCTTATTTACTTAGTTAATTAAGATCCTACCCCTGAACCTTATCCAAGTAGGATCCGCCAATATTAATTGTTTACTTGTCTTAAGGAAGTAGCTGAATAGACGATTAGCGCACCGCCAAGGAGCTAGCATCAGCGTATTTGCTCAGCATCCTCGAGCCTTCACGCGCTATCTGCAAGTTAAGCAGCGCCGTAGCACTTTAGAATACTATCTCTTAAAACCTTTCCACCACCAACACACCCTCGAGCTATCCCATCACTCTGAACACTTGGGAGCTCTCCTTTACAGCTACGTCTACGCCCCTAGACAGCTCAATCTCATACTACCCGCTCTGCACGAATCCAAACATCCCCCCAATACACCAATTCACACCCCCTAAAACACAGCATTGTATGGGGCACACACACAAAAAACCATACAATTTGTGAGAGACGCCGGGTACCACGACATTGTCAGAGGACATTGTCAGAAGGGCTACAAACAACGTAGCTCTGCGGTAGATCACAAAGTACCACTTAAGCCAAGCAAGAGACAAGTCCCCAGATCTGAAAAAAAAATTCAGAGAACATTGCGGAGTACATAAAGAAAGTACATCATTAATTACCCATCCAATCCCCCCGGACAGATATAGGGTTTTGACAAGCACCCTTCCAGAGAAACCCACTAGTCACACTACCCCTATAGTAAAATGCGCTCATTCTACACATAGAAATGCACAGCAGATAGGCTATTTTATTAACTAATTACCCACCCAAACCCCCAGCTCCATAGGAGGGGCATCACAGGTACCATTGCATATACCAGCCCCGTAGAGTACCGGAAGATTGCATAAAAGCAGTGACGCAACTCCCACGGCTTAAACAGCCCGAATACATTCGCATATTCATTTATTAAGAGAGAATAGGAGACACGTAATACTTAACGCACCCCTACAGAGATTACTCCACTCTGGTATACAGATATACGCTATGGCACCTCATGCCGAAGCAACGGATGTACCACGTACACAAGGGAGGGTACACTCCAGGCACACCGATAGAACATCCGAACTACTATTCACACTCTTGCGAAGCCGTCAAACCCGGATGCAGAGGGTGCACTCCCGAATACAAACCCTGCATACCCAAGTGGTCGCAGCACATGCTAGATATAGGCGCACCCCCTCAGACATTCGCAAATCCTTACTTAAACGGGCACGCAAATATTTACACAATATTCACAGGGTGCTACAGAGAAAACATGTTAAAACTAGACGCATCCACGATAGAATAAATGCCGTCTACGGTCTAGCAGAGACCAATGTGACCCTCCAGATTATAAGGGCGCAATATGTAGCACGTCATCACAAGTACAGACAGCTCATTGCGGAACGCATGCAGCTCAGCAACCAACTAATCGAATTTTGCGCAGGACATCCCAATTAGGAAGGAGATCGCCGTGGCCAATAAGTATATGCCACATATCATGGCCACACCTGTGAAAAACGCACATGTTCATACACTTGAGCCCCCACGTGCATTCATTCCGATCCCCACAGATACACTACCCCCTAGGACGCTCCCGCCTAATCCGGCGAGCAACACTCCTACGTCCCACCGAACTCCAGTACAATTACACCAGCGAATCATATTCACACCCCCGGAGGATCGAAGAAGAAGTAAACCAAAAATCACCCTTCTGCAGAAACCCCGAACAGAAAGCGGACATCATGAATGGATTCCAGGTGCTAAGGCCGCCATTCTCATTCGAGGTAGAACAATGTACCGCCTACATTAACAATCCACCGATCAAAATAACATTCTACATTTTTACACATTACAATCACACAGCTCCTTTCAAACACCTACATCGGTAAGAGCAATGGGATATTAAACCCAGGACTGCGAGATTACACAGTAGATGTCACCATACAATAGTGTAAGAAGAATAGGGTAAAGTGAGGAAAATTAGTTTATCAAGCTAAAAATTGGTGGAGAGGTTCCTTGAATAGCCTGAACCAAAATCCTAAACGTCCCAAAAAATCCCTCATGGGGAACATGCCGTCATCTTGGAAAAATGGCCGCCATCATGGATTTCGTATCCAGCATCGCATTGATCGTCATAACTCGGTACCTAACGATGATAGGGACATGCGGTTTGGTCAGGATAACTTACCAGAATGCAGGTTATCATTTTGACACTACTTAACCTAGATAAAAATCTAAATAGTTATTATAAATCACTTAAACAAACTCTCAAAGGGTAGCGTTAAAAGCCATCTTGATGTTCAATGTCGATTTTTCACCTTTTACAGTCATGGGATTGAAAAACGTACCGAAATAAATGTTGTTAAGCACATTAAAATGCACAAAAGTATGTAATCAGCACTTTCGTAAACCAAAAATTACGGGTTTGAGAAGTTGTCAAACATGCACATGCAACTCGAGGAGCGGCGCGCCGAGGAGGGGGGCTTCACAAAGCTGGTGCAACTGGTGATGTAAACATATTCTGTAGGCGCAACTATGCCCCTTTTTTAATGATAAGTAAACATTTGACACTTTGATATGGAAGGATAGCATCGTATAACCTCATAAATAATAAAAAGCAATAATAAATTTGTTAATACAGTAACTTTGCGCTTTTAAACTCTCTTTGTTAGCTACGTATATTATATTTATATAGAAAAGGAAAGATAAACGATACTATTAGAAAATAAATTAAGCAGCTATCTGCTTATTTGCTATCTTATACCACACCATAAACACACTAACGTTTAAGCACATTACAATTTCTTTTGTACAAACACGACAAACACGGAAAAGAGGAGATTCTGCTACCACGGGACGCTGTAGTGCGGTGTGCCTTTAAAGGAATATCGTACGCGTTTAATATTATTCATGTGTTGGTAAAAAAAATTGACACTTGCCTTGATCTTGACGCTTTTTCTTTGGTAAGGTTGAACTTTCAGAAGAGTCGACTCTGCGGCGAAGAGGTGGCGAGGATCTGCATGGCAATTCTTCGGGGTTGTCCAATTGTTCTTCACTCGCCATATCGTCAAGAGCATTTGACTCTGGCTCAGGCGCGGCTGGTCATTAAAGGCTCTTAGGCGGAGCCTCTCCTGAAAGATTCTATAAATATACATACCGTATTTAATTGAGGAATTTATAATTTATATTGATTGGAAACATTTATAAATTTCACTCAATTCATTCAGTCACGAGTTAATATATTTGGAACTGTTGATAAAGAATGTTTTTCAGATGGATAGTAGCGCCGTTAGGCTGCGCCTCCGATGTCCTATTCCTTGCTATGTAACAGGGACGGGAGGCGTGGTTATGAAAGCTCCATTCGTTTCAATTGTATCGCTGAAGGCTCATGCGACTACAGCCTAAGCCAGGCTTGCCAACGACGACAAGATATTCTTATTCTGTGGAATGCATTCAAAGTTGTTCAAGGGGACTGAAACCACTCTCATGAAAGTTTATCTTTTCCTTCTTTCACTCTCCGAACGATTAATAATGACAAGTTACCAGAAACAGTTAGACATGGCTAATAAGTGATAATCATTATTGAGAACTCAAATGGTATCCCTTAATGTATAATAACTAAAATATTTCCGCCAGATAGCACCATGAGGTGGCAAGGGGTAGCAGAGCCATCTACCGAGACTTAAGGGAAGTATTCTGTTTAAAATATGCCACCGCCCATGCTGCGTATTCGTAAACAAGTGTTCGCGCGTTAAAATCGTTGGTGTAACTTAATTAGTTCATTAATTATGTTGTTTGTCAGTGGCAAGTCTTAATTTGCGTGTTATGGACTACAGTTAGGGTTGTCATTGCATTTTTTAATCAAGGTCGTCAAACGTTGTAATAAATAATACACATAAAGCAAGCCTCCGTGGCCTAGGCGGCAGCACGCCGGTCTCTCACCGCTGGGTCCGTGGTTCAAATCCCGGTCACTCCATGTGAGATCTGTGCTGGACAAAACGGAGGAAGACAGGTTTTTCTCCGGATACTCCGGTTTTCCCTGTCAAAATTTCATTCCAGCAACACTCTCCACTATCATTTCATTTCATCTGTCATTCATTTCAGAATTGCCCCAAGGAGTGCGTCAGGCCTCGGCAGCCGGCACAGTCTATATCCTACCGATGGGGGGGCTTCATTCATTCCATTCCTGACCCGGTCGGAGACTGGAAGCAGGCTGTGGATTTTCATTTTCATGTATTAAATAAGCATTGCATAATCAAATACACATATCATATAGGCCTATGGCACCAGCAACTTACAAATGCTTTTCATTTGAACAACAAACCTTTGCAAACATCTTTTATTTGTAAGTACCTTCTGATAAAATTCACTACAATTTTCGTCATAATTGTAATATGTGAACAATGGAGTTTGTTTGTATAAACTCTCCAATTGATATTCATTACAGAAAAAACTCTCTCCGTAAATGCATTGGAGTGGGAAATGCTGAGTATTAACTTCACAAGGACTACGATACTCCTTAATGTTGTTGCCCCTAATATATCTATAACATGTATCCATCTATCTAACACAGACATAGAAGTCATTTTCTCTTTCAAACTTGCACCTGTATCACCAAAAAACAAGCTAGATATTACAATCAATTCTGAAGTGGGACATTTGAAAATTGGTGCAAAATTGAATATACAATCAAATGAACCAAAAAAAACGGAATATTTGGCGTTCCGTTAAAGATTAAAACAGAACGCGGAACAAAACAAGAAACAACGGAATTGTTCCGGGTAAAACGGAACGTCTGGCAACCCCAGCTACAGTAGTGGTAAGTGTATGTCTACAAGACAATGAATTCAGTTAGTAGCGTATCGGGCAAAAATCTCGACCACGAAACTAGGCTGATTGTGAAGGGTCACAGGAGAGGCAGAGCTGTGTTTCTATACCCTAAAACGAGTGAAAACATTTTTACGAAACACAATAAAGGAAGGCCGACTGTGCACTTGCAATGTGTTCCACAGAAAAGGAATTGTTGGAGTCACCGAACTTCAATGAGCTTGTCATTGACCACTTTGCAGCTCTAAAGGAGAGGAGGGCAGACTTCACTTACAAACCTATGAATTAAAGGTCATGTGTTTATATAAAGTAATAGCAAGTAGCTTCACTGCTCTTAATATCTACAATTGTGTTTATTTATTTGTTTCCATTTATCCCTCAAGATGGGTTCACTTTCGGACTATGTTACAGATCAATTCCCTTACAGTTCTAGCTGGTAAGCACAGTGTTTTCTAAGTAAATTGCGATTGTTTGGTAGTGTACAACCGTGAAACAGACTCCTCTGATCGGGACTAATTAGAATGGGGAGTAGGTTAAATTAGAAACGGAATGCATTGCCTCTTCCTGAATGTTGAAACTAGGTAAGTACATTCATTTTAATTAGGGAAAAAAATGCTTTATAAAATAACATAATGGTGCCAATCTGTAAGTATGTTCTGAGCTCCCCCACCTTTCACCGTGAAATTAAAAATCCTGCAGCCGTGTATGTGGGTGTCGTATAATGCGTTATACCAGTATTTTGCCACTACGTGCTGAGCCTTCCCCAGCTCCAACACCACGAGCCGCGGCTGCTCTGGCTTGTTAGAACAACCATTACCAGTGCAATTGCTGCACATTGCTGAACAGGAGAGACCTTGTCTTCGGCAACCGCAAGATCTGCTGCCGCATCCTGTCTTGCACTCACAGCTGATGAGGTTTAGAAGGAAGTCTGGTGCGGGAGGAGATTCTGTTGGAACCGGTAAAAATTTGCCGATTCTGTTCTTCTTCCATCCCCACTCTGTGGGTGGAAGAGAGATTCCGCGCCATTCCTGCACTTGGTGGTAAACTCTTAGGCTATGCTATCGAGATGCTGCTGATGCAGGTGGAAGACTTGAGAGGTCGAAGTCTGCATGGAGACGTTGTTTGGCAATGGTCTTAAGGTACTGACTATACATTGTCTTGATTATGCTATCTGTAATACTACCTCCGTATAACGCTACGAAGAATTCATCCCCTGCCTTCACGAGCTCTTCCACTGCAGCGTCTGCGCTGTTAAAAACAGCAACTCCTTGGCGAAGACCTGGGTTATTGTTTAAAGTCTTGAACGCGTGTACTTTCCCCTTCCTGTAAGGAGCCGAAGTTGTGTCGCAACTGGACATGGCATGGAGGAAGAGAAGATTGTCAGTCATGTCCCCAAGAGCCTTCTGCAATTCCGTAGAGCCAAAGAGTTTCTTCGGATGGGCTTTTGATGGTGGTACCAGCATATATACGTTTCTATCGCGTTCTGTAAGGCTCGAAAGAAGTACCAAAAAATCGGTATCCTCTCCAACAATTGCCACATGACCTCTCTTCTCTGCTTCCTTGATCGCTGTTGTCACGATGAGACGATCAGCATCAGACTTGGCATGAATAGCTAGAATCCTCTTTTCTTCGAAACAACGACCTAAAAGTGCGACGAATCTTGATTTGTTTGAAGTGTTGGTTAGGAACTGATGCTGCGACGGGACCATTTGCACTTCCAAATCCACCAAAACTTCATAAGATGACGTCTTGACACGTCATCACATGTACTCCACGTCTTTCGTGATACTTTTAGAATACCCATCGAACACTACAATAGCTTTCCCTTGATAGTTAGCCTTGATGTACGAAATGTAGTTCTTACAAACATCATCGAAGGTTCCCGATTTCGGCCATACCACCCGGTGCAGGAGATCTCCACCATTAAACACGTAGGTAACGTCTTCGGGAAGACAGGTCATTGGTGCACACAACTTCTCTATCACTGTCCGTAAAGTTGATTTTGTACCTTTTCTGATAGTTGAAGCATCGAACAGCGCTGGCGGCAATAAAGCCAACTCGTATTCAAAGCAAGATTCAAAGTCCTCTACATTGCGAGCGACACACGCAATCCGATGAAACAGCTGGTTCGGATTTACATGTACGGTCTCACCTTGGACAACAACGACATTGCTCATTGCTGCAAAAGTGACAACTTTGTCCTTTCGTCAGAGTTTAACTTCGGCGAACGATTTCCCTTCCAGTTTCTTGAAAGTCGCGGTTCCTATCTCCCAAACTGAGTCGCAGGTCACCATTTCGTCACCTATAACTCCGGTTGATAAGGACACCAAAATATCTTGAGGTTTGTTGAAAGGAGAATGTATACGTAGCCATTCTGTGAATTTTTCGAGATGCTTGAAGTCTCGCCTTTGGCAAGCTTGCCCAAGTTCCACGTGTTGCTGGGACGTGCTCGTGTTCACGCCAGCAAAGGATTCCAAAGCGTCCACCATCTTCATTGAAGCTGGCATTGCATGTATCCAGCGTGCAAGCATAGCATCAAATATACCATGCCCTCGAGTCAACCCTCCTGTTGTCTTAAAATTCTTCATCAGTACTTGTTCGATGGTCATATCAGACCAAATCCCACTCCAGAATTTTGATGAACTACGCACGGTAAAGAATCTTTTTCCACAAACTTCTCGAAATCACTGGTTGCGATGGTCATCTCCAGGTTTGCCATTTGCTGGAGATAGACGTGGGCAGACTTCGCATAGTTCATATGCCCACCAGCGTGCAGGAAAGGCAGCATCTTCTGAACACAATGCAAATGCAGTTATTGTTTTTTTTAATTATTTATTAGGTTATGAGATGCTATCCTTCTATATAAAAGTGTCAACATTTTACTTAACATTAAAAAGGGGCATAGTTGCGCCTACAGAATATGTTTACATCACCAGTTGCACCGGCTTTGTGAAGCCCCCCCCCCCCCCCCGCTCCTCGGCGCGCCGCTCCTCGAGTTGCATGAGCATGTTTGACAACTTCTCACACCCGTAATGTTTGGTTTACGAAAGTGCTGATTACATACTTTTGTGCATTTTGATGTGCTTAACAACATTTATTGCGGTACGTTTTTCAATCCCATGACTGTAAAAGGTGAAAAATCGACATTGAACATCAAGTTGACTTTTAACGCTACCCTATGAGAGTTTGTTTAAGTGATTTATAATAACTATTTAGATTGTTATCTAGGTTATGTAGTGTCAAAATGATAGCCTGCATTCTGGTAAGTTATCCTGACCAAACCGCATGTCCCTATCACCGTTAGGTACCGAGTTATGACGTTCAATGTGATGCTGGATACGAAATCCATGATGGCGGCCATTTTTCCAAGATGGCGGCATGTTCCCCATGAGGGATTTTTGACACTTTCAGTATTTAGATCCAGGCTATTCAAGGAACCTTTCCACCAATTTTTAGCTTGATAAACTAATTTTCCTCACTTTGCCCAAATTCTGTCTAATATTCCTGCACTACAAGGCACATGCTCGCCAGCACATTTACACATGTATCTACAGGGCAAGACATGTAGAGGTAAGCTGCACATTCACACGAAGCGGTTACACGTGTCTCGCAATCCCGATACATCCCCATGGATATAAACGCCAGGGAACAGAAATCGCGATCGTCAAACACACCATGACATCCAGTCAATCCATACTCAAAGCTAGGTGTCGATGCCATATCCACTGGATAATATTGCAAACATACATTTCCGTTCCCCAAGCCTCATTTGTAAACTTACACACACATGGTACCCTACCATTCCATTTACACATAGACCCCCTTCGATGTCATGTCCTCCTAACACAAAAGACACGTCGTTCCCACTCATATGCCCATATCTACCGCATACACAGTGCTTTACTCCCAGGTTACATATTAAAATGTTACTATAGAATTCCCAAACAGTGCATTATTTTATTGCATATTTGTATATTGATATGTTCATGTAGAAATTTCCAGGAAGTGAATTTTATGTAGAAATGCACATATGTTGCCATGTAGTACTACAGCTGGATCAGGTCAATACATTGCACGAGCAGGCTACTGTAATCCGAGCCACCCACATGACTCAGCGCTTACACCGTACTTCCATAGTACAGGATGTTAGTTGCAAGCCACGCGACCAAGCACACTTATACACAGCCGTGCGTACTCTATATCATTCTACAGCAGTACAAATATATATCGCGGAAATATTTACTTATATTATGCGAACACACACACAGTATATTTCACACTTTATCTTAAAAATTTATATCCAAATATTCATACACACATTCACACCCAGGCAAAAGGTCAATTGGTCGACCAACTGAAGATTAATTTACTCCACTACAGGGTTTATGGGACCCGCCAGTCCTTAATAGGCATTCGTACGTAAAATGTTTAGTACTAACGACACACACACGTCACAGTCCTACATATATTTAGTAGCGACCTACTGCAGATTAAAATACATAGTTACAATAATTATTTGTCCAGCATGACAGAAAAAGGCACACTTTAACACAATATTCACCACGCACGATTCCAACATGCCTACGATATCCAATAATACGCAGAGCGATTAACAAGAAAAAACTTTCGCCCCAAGGCGATGCTCTACAGCTGTTGATTAACCAAATTACATAATTTTCGCATAAATAGGAACAGTACACAAGGACATACGATCTACACATGCAGAAAGTACACGGAGTGGAAAATTGCATCTATACCCAGGTAGATTATAGACAGGTCCCGTTACATTGCAAACAGATAGGAAAATACTTTTGCAGCATAATTACATACAAATTATTAATACGCGCCGGCAGGAATAGTCCATAGTTAATTTACCGGACACCAATATTCCAGGGCACCCTGCCTCACACTGGAAATATCCAGACAATACATAGACTCGGCTATCACAATAACACAGGTTAACATACCTAAACATGTATTTCAACTGTCCACCACAATAACACAGGTTATTAGACATAACCAATTCTATATATTGTCTACAAACATTCGATAACGAACACGGATACTATAATCACACTCCTCAGGACCGACATGATTCCATTCAGTCACCACAATAACACAGGTTACCATACAATTCGGATGGAGGAAACAACAGGTCCATAAAGCAAACTATTTCTATGAAAAGGAAGAGGGAATACCTACATGTGAAATACATCTTCGTACACAATGAATTTACACTATACGGTCACTAGATTTTCACTGGCCAACGCACACAGACACTCGCACTGATCACAGACAGTGAGACGAGATGCACACAATATACAGGAAGCAGGGAAGATTGCTCTGCTAAAATCTTCACAGCTCTCCAAACACGTGATTAACAATGTGACCAAGCTACGCAGGCCGCACGCAACACGTTCGCTCAGGAACACACATCTACACGCACACTCTTATACATCTATTTTCTCCTCACATGGGATATTTTTATTTTATTTTTCTAGGTAGGGCAAACTACATAGTGATTGGCCACTTAAGGTTTGTTTGATATTGCAAACAAAGAAAGTAAACGAGATATATAGTTTAATTTTTTTTATTGTGTATTATTAACATCTATGTAGTGTCTGCTAACGTGCAGTACAATTTCAACTTTATCAGATAATAATATAATTCCCAAATTTCAATAAGTTTAGAAAGATGCTAAAAGTTACAGTTATTGGCCACTTTTGACAGTTATTGGCCGGTATAATTTCAGTGATTGGCCACTTATTCCTAAATTAAGGCAATTAGCCTAATTGACACAATTCCGAACTGATTGACTTCCAGAAGTATTTCCTTCTACGTACTGATGCAAAAAATATTCATTTCCGTCCATAGTGTTGATATCACTCGCCTTTAAAATAGGTGGTCTAAATTAGTTGATGTTTCGTGCTGTAGTCATCAAATACGATTCCATTTTTATTTAGTTAATTTGTACAGTGCATAGAGTTCATCATCTGATGACACTTCGCAGTTAAGGGAACTGTCCGAATCGTCCTATTTGTAGCAATCGTGACAAAGAAAATCCTCTTCATCTCTTTCAGGAATGTGAAGCTGGTGGTATTTTGGTAAGCACTTTCTGTGGTACGTTTTGCGACAATAATCGCAAACAACACTGTCGTGAAGAACTATTCTTCGCTTGCAGATGCAACATTTGACACATGCTTTCATTGGAGTGCTTTGTAAAAAGAGTCTTCTCTTAGCGTGGTCGTATTTTAAATGTGTCGGTGAATTGTCTTGGTGTGGAGAAACTTGGCCTGAGGTTTCGTTTGTTTCGAACACGGAAGACCCTGATGGAAGGTTATTTGACTTCTCTGTGTATTTACCTCTAAAGACTGCCCTTCTGTAGGTGAATATTCCTTCCCTATAGATGGTTCGCTACGTCTTGATGCTTCAGCTGTAGGTCTACGTGATTTCTTTGCATTGCTGGGCATGCAGTTCTTCTATTCCCGTTTTCGTTTCCTTTCTTCTTTATCTTGTTGGGCTTTCATTTTCGCCTCTTGTTTGTTTTTATACATGAGTTTGTATTTTTGGGATGTAATTGCAAATGGAAATCTCTCAGACACGCGCTTGCCTTTCCTTTTATGGGTTTCAGGCCAAACTAAAAATTCACCCATGTGATCATTTTTAGCCACAGATGAATTATTGGATTCTTGCGAAACACTTCCCTGGATAGGATTGTTGGAGATGTTGGGGTTACCTTCTAAATGATATTCATCATTTACGTGTGAGGTGGTGTTACTCGAAGTTGTAGGTAGATTAACTCAGTGGTGGCTGGTGATTTTTCACTTGGTGGTGCCAGCAAATTAAACATTTGCAATAAAATCATTCAAAGTTACAAGTACGGATAGTGCATATTTTATGCAATAAGTTATATATTTAACATTATTTAACTGTGCTATTGTAGAAGACGTTTTAATTGAAGTGTCAGCTGAAACGAATTTAGAAATTGCGTAACTACTACAAATATTTTAATCTCGGGATTTTTCGCCAACACAAAAGTTCCTCCTTTCTCTACTAGAAAGCGCTATAGTGTCAAGGAGCTTAGATATCTAACCTCCTTGACTTTCATAGCCCTCCAAGGAACAACGAAAATTCGATATGCAAGCTGCCCTCTGGGTCTCAAACAACAAAGCTTGCACCTGGCACCGAGGCCATACGATATTATATCATACACATATTTTGATCCATATGCATTTTAAATAAAAACCCTTTTTAAAAATATAATTGAACAAACCTCTCAGAAAAATAATTTAAAGAAAACAACATTTATGCTAGGCCTACTCACCAAAAATATTTGTTCCAAAACCTCGATCGACACCTTCATTTGAATTAATAAGAGCGGTGCTGAAAGTCCATTCTTCGTTCTTTCTTGTTGGCAAATACGTCTATCACCTTTGAATTGAAGTTCTCAATCTTGTTCACAAATGATTTCTCACACGACAACATTCCTAAGGCTCTTAATCTCTCTTCCTTCATTGTGTTCCGAAGAAAGGTCTTTATCTGTTTGAGCATTGAGAAACACCGCTCCGCTTTCGATGTTGAGAGAGGCATTGTGATTAGCAACTTCAAGATTTTGATTGTCTCTTCAAAAGTATCACATAGCTCATCTTCCAGAATCAACGAAAGAAATGGAACGGCACCAGAGACCACTCTCAATTCAGGCCTAGCATAGAATACTTGCAGCTCACCTTTCAACTTTCTTTTATCAAGAAATGTATATACGCTCGTCATTTCGTCAAGATACTGGTCTGGGAAGATTTTGATATAATTGTCAAAATATTGAACTGCAAATAGGTTGGTAGCTGTGAGGTGTCCAGTGAACTGAAAGCGAATTTTTATCTCTGAAAGATAGCATCACATTTTCCAGAGCGTCCCTTTTTCTACAGTCCTCACCAATTCGGGGTCTTTTAGAAGGTAAGGATTCGCCTCTTTCGATAAAAGTCTCGTTCATTATTTCATCAATATTGTCCCTGATTGCCTGTATGATACCTTCAAAATGCTGAATGTCTTGTTTCACTTTAATTGGGTCAGTAATTCTCTTTTGCAGCTGATTAAAAATTATGTCAACACGAGGCATTATCTTATTGAAAAATGTTAGCCAGAAAATGAAATTCTTGGCACTAAGCCTTTGCTTGTAGGCTCCAGCTTTTTCAATGGTGGAAGATAACTTAATGGACTCATTGCTTTCGATGGATTCCATAACTTTGACGAGGTCTTCTCTATTTTCATAAATATCTTTCACAGCACGCGAATGGTAATTCCATCGTGAGAGTGATACTTCAGGCAAACTTTTCACTATGATCTCGCGCAACACTTTCGATCTTTGGGGCGAATGCGAAAAAAAGAACAAATTCCTGTGAGATGAGCGAAAAAGATGCGAGCCTGTCGATTAACGGAGGCTGCTGTAGACATTATGAGATTAAGTTGGTGCGCATAGCAATGAATAAAATTTGCATTAGGGTACTTATCCTTGATTAACTTTTGCACACCATTTAATCCACCACTCATAACGGATGCTCTGTCATAACTTTGGGCAATCAATTTCCGGGGTTGATCACCCACTAAGGGGTCGATTTCACTTAAAATGCTGTCTGCAATGGCATGAGCATTTTGGCCTTCGGGATTAATAAAGTTCCAAAATCTTTCTACTGGTCTTCCTTCAACAATGTAGCGTAAAACAATAACCAATTGAAAATTGCAAGACACATCAGTTGTTTCATCAGCGATTATTGCTATATTATCAGCCTTTTTTATTTCTTTGAACACTTCGTCGTGATACACCTGGAGCATGAATTCGAGCAGTTCGTTTTGAATAGTCTTGGAGATGCCTTTAAACACAGACGACTGGCTGAGATGAACTTTCAAGTCCTTATCCAATTCAGCACTAAACTGAATCAATTCGCGAAATACGCCTTTGTTTTCGGATGTTTCTGTTTCATCACGTCCCCTATGGGCTAATTCCAAGGCACCACAAAAGCGGATACAGTTTATAATTAAATTTAAGACATACCTATTCTTATCTACTTGTTTGTTGTGAGTGATAATAGTTTGTCTGTACTGACTATCCAACCTGCTCTGAATGTTCGTTTTGCCCAGAAATGAGAGGCTTAAAACATTATCCATATGTCGCTTTGATGATTCATAGACCATATGTGCCCTATATCCTTAATACCAGTCTTACTCCAACTCCCATCACCGCCGAACAAAACACAAGGAAAACAGAAGAATGCATTGTCTTCTTCGGAACCACAAATCCATTTGTTTTTGCTATAAATCTCCGGATTGAATTTGCGGCATCGGTTTTTTGACTGTAGCTGGAGATTTAAATTTGGAAGTGGCCTACCCAGTTTTTTAATGTCTATTTTTTCAGTGAGGGTCATATTGCTAAATGGAGATTGTAACAACTAGCTTATTTTATTCATTGTTACACTTCCGAAAGGTGACATAGAGCTCATTGTGAATCCTACGGCTTCGTACGTCGCGCTCGAGCTATGCGATCTTCAATCATGAAACAAATCAAATTTTATCAAGGAACCTAGCTTGCATAATATAACGATTCAAAAAGCACACTTAGATTAAAACGTGTTTATATGGTCAATGCCGCATGATACACAATGCTATGCAAGATTAAGTAACATGCCTATATAAGAATAAATAAGCATGCCTAGCTTATTGCAAACACACACGCGTGCACAGCCTCTTTGTCGCAATTTCAGTTGCTGTCTGTAAATGAATAGATGAGATGAAATTAACAAGATGTCCTACCTCTAAGACAACCTTACTTATCGCACATACAGATAGATTGCATCTAATATAAATGAACACAAAAGCTATTTAACGACAGACACTATTCATACACATTTGCAGTCAAACTTGAGAATTTGTGTTTACGCTTGGGACGTAAAAACACAGTAAAACTCGTTGAAAAATTCCGAATTTTTACATTACAAAGAGAGAACAAATAATCCCCGTCATCAATATGCGCCTAAAAAGTTGCTAAATGTCAAACAATAAAGAACTAATACTATTTTGTAGTTTGAATTTATTTAATAGTCAGACACAGTGATATATCGTCAAGCTGGTACCACTGGAGGTGTGCTGCCATATGCTGTACTCTAGTGGTTGAAAGATAAAGCAGTTCAGCAGTTCTAACGTGTATGTAATGTGTGCTTGTAGCCTACCTGTGACGTGCTGCTATCTCGTGGATAGAATTGAAGCTCCGCGTCACGGGGCCGTTGGCTCTACCTCAGGGTAATATGCGTCTCAACACAACACACGCACACTCAAGCCAAACTAGTCCGTATTGCAGTTCAGTGTCTGATGCGGTCTGATGTTCGTAGGTAGTGCCGGTTGGCTCTGGCTCAGTAATTCAATAAAGCGCCACCAGAACGCATGTAAGTTTGCGCGCTCGTTCAAATAAATGCAGAATATGCATACAATTTCCTCAAAATGTAAATGTAATATAAACTGTTCTTGAGAGGGAAAAGTCACATATTCTCTCTTCATTACATTGGTGGTGCCATGGCACACGGGCACCAC
Organism: Meconema thalassinum; assembly: GCA_946902985.2. Taxonomy (NCBI): domain Eukaryota; kingdom Metazoa; phylum Arthropoda; class Insecta; order Orthoptera; family Tettigoniidae; genus Meconema; species Meconema thalassinum. Next base: position 45,708,572 of record OX336399.1, on the reverse strand, counting down.
CTCAGGAGCCGTCCCTGGATTAACTGCTATGTTTGCAGGAGTTTCCTCTGATGTCTGGGAATTAGCTAGTACTGATTCAGACCTACCATCCGATTCCCCATTTTTGGCTTGAAACTTTCTCCATATACGGAAAAGACTGATGAACTCCTCATTATTTGTCTCCTGACCCATAATATCCTGAATTGTTTCAAACTCTTTAATCTTTTCTGCTCCAACAACTTCACAGAATTCTTTGTAACTTATAGATGTGGTATCTAGTTGTAAAGAAGGCAGTAGGCCTATTACTTCTCTCTCACTTCTTGATGACCGTAGGCATTTGGTATAATCCACAGTGTCGGGGTCAAAAGCGTACAACCCACATGCACGAAATCCATGGTGGCGCAGCGGTCAAGCTGTTGGCCTCTCACCACGGCAGACCTGGTTCGATTCCCGGTCAATGCATTTGAGATTTTCAAAGTGAAATGCCACGTCCTTTGGTTTGGATTCCAAGTAAAACGGAGGTCGCGTAGCTTATGATCTCGCGATTAACGGTCACGTAATATTACAATCTTCTTTCCTTCTTCATTTGACAGAACTGTAGAGGGACCAAATGTATCTTTATATCCTGGATTTTTTATTCTGAACTGGAGACTAGATCTCTGTACACCAAACATTGTAGCCACAGCACGTACAGAAGCATTATTTGACTGAACGTAAGCCAGTGCTCTCTCCATTGCCTCTGCACTATAAGCCTGCTTGGGAGCCTTGGGCATGATGGATAGGCCCTATTTAAATGTCTGCTCCTGTGTTAACACTTGGACACAGTTATTAGCCACTACGAATGACAGTGATTGGCCACCTGGCCAATAACTATTTTTCCACAATTATTCACACACAGTTATTGGCCACACCAAAACGGCGCGTAATATTGTGATTGATGGCATTTCAATTGGCAACTCCAGCTATCTGATATGACATCTAGCGGTAAAAATAAGAAACTTACCAAGTAGGGTACATTTGTCACGTGGTGACTGTTTGTATATGATTTCTTCTATTGGTAAACAGATCGTGGTAAATTGTTCGTGTCTTTATACATAAGTAATAAGTTTTACTCGTTGATAGAGTGAAAAATGAGTAAAAGCAAAGTGTATTGCTCAGTTGACGGCTGTAAGTCGATGTATAAGAGGGCTGCGGACATACGTTTTCATCACTTTCCAAAAGATACAAATAGCAATAGCCGAAATGTGATGATACCTAATAATACCTAATAATAATACCTTTCCACCCCGGGAAGGATCTAATACTTGTCGAGGTAGACAGACAGAAGACCTGCGACGTAAAGCCAGCGAAGGTTATTCAGTTTAAAAACAGCTGTTACGATGGGCGCGCTGGTAAGATTGAAGTTACTTGAATAATTAATTAAATAATTAATTATTGGCTGCTTGGTAGGGAGAAGGGATGAGTTTAACTTGTATTAAAACTCGGGAGGCGACAGGAATTGCTTGATTTGGATGGTTAAAAGGTGGGTTTGGTGTTGAATATTTGAATGGTAGCGGAATCACTCATTCTACAGTGCCCACGGGGAGGCAAATTAGGCCTATATGACTCGTAGTGGAATAGCTCGAATATCGAAGAACTTAGCGATTACGAGGTGTAGGCTTGGCGGAAAGGCTGGCGGATCATCAGTTTGTCATCAATTCACGATATAAGTCGGAGCTTGGAACAGTGGCATCTGGTTTGCGTGGATGCTAGTCTCGGAATGATAAAAGTAGCACAGCTTCGGTGTGTTATTTATTTGTTTATGTACCGTATTTCTCTATTTGAATGTCCTCGGCGTTGACTCAGGATCGACATTTACATTATATTGCGCATAATAGTACCGAAATAATGTCCAAAGTGTAGCCCTGTGTAAATTTGAATCAGCTGATCTACATCACCCATAAAAACTGATGCTTGATAATATGCAAATGACACCAAAAAATCCAGTGGAACACACAAATTAGATCACGTGTATCGCACAGTTATACATATATACAATTAAAAATAACACTGTCATTACTTTAGAGACCAATTTACTGATTATAACCGAAAAATAAAAAGTGTTCCATATCAAACGCCTGTTATTGAGTATTTTAAACCCTACTTATTCAGACCGATCGCAGCGCCCCAAGTGTTAGTTTGAGTTGCCAATTAGGCTAAACATCATTCCATGCCTTAAACTTCATCTACGTACAATATAACTATTTCAGAACAATTCATTCTCCTATGAGTTGGCTGAACAAATTGCTCAATCCTTAACAAATATGTAAGACATACCTTAAAATTTGGAGGGAGGTTCACATCAACAAACACAATACGCCATTACTCAACAGTCACGCTCCTGGTGACAAGGAAAGTAACCTGGTATCAACAAGGAAGGTACACAGCTGCTATCTAGTGGCATCAGCTGTAGTCAGGCCGTAACCAAAGAGTACAAGAGGTAAAGAGATCACAAGATGGCCAATCATTATAGGGTGGCCAATCACTGTATGGTTTACCCTAGTCAAATTGGCAATATTTTAACGACATAAGGCTACGCTGTACAGCCAGGTCCTAAACAAGGCGTTCACACTTCAGAGGAGAAAAACACAAAAACCCATACAATTGGGAGAAAACACCATAACCCATACAATTTTCCGTCTTACGGAGGGAACAACACCATTACTGAGGAGACGACACCAGAACCCATACAATTTTCCGTCTTTCGGAGGGAACAACACCATTACAGAGGAGACGACACCAGAACCAATATAATTTTCCGTCTTACGGAGGGAACAACACCATTACAGAGGATACGACACCAGAACCCATACAATTTTCCGTCTTACGGTGGGAACAAACCATTAGAGAGAAGACAACACCAGATCCCATACAATACAGAGGAGAAAACACCTGCCCCCCCCCCCCCCCTGTACCACGGAACACACACGTGGACAGGAATAGGAATATATATACACACATTTTTCACACCAATATGGACGAGATTACTAACCACTAAGCTACAACACAGACGTCCCGGCTTACACAGGATATAAGATGAACACAACATCTATACAAATATTTCTTTAGTTTCTACACCCATAAGGAATAACCATTGACCCTCCAATGAAATTTCAACGTTTTCCTGGAGTACACACGTCCAAACCACGGAAACAATTATTTACACGGGAACCCACACATTGATATACATAGGGACATTGTCCGCAACTTACTTACAAACTTTTCCTAGTTTACGTACAGAGTTGCAGTCACCAATGCCATTTTAATTCACTTTCCACATTTTTCCTGCATCAGAAGCGGTAAACCACGCATAACATTCTTTGCACGGGAAAACATACAGATTTCGCATATCTCAAACTGAAACCGAGGTAATCTTATACTTACACTCCCGAATAAACACACCATTTGTATATCAGGAGTATATACTGTGAGATACAATAATGTCATCAGACGTGACACACACTTGGACACGAGTTCGCACAAAAGTAAACAAAGGTCAGCCATAACTTAATCTCCAGCTCCAGTCGCTACTGTCCAATCAGCATCACGGAGAACTCGACACACCTCTATCAGTACCGCACAGCCATTCAACGCATCGCACTTAGGGAGCGATAACAGATACACGATTCACAACACGCCCACCGGACACATGATGCCATTCCTTCATTCAGACTCAGTAGAACGTGATCACTGCGGCAGTCATTATATTAAACCGCACAGCGATTGTATACACCATAGCGCGCTAACTTTAAATGCCGTTAGCGACGACCCAAGTGTTTGCCTATTTGGTACACTAGTTATATCGCCATATTAACATTCTTAATGTTCTTAACCAGAGGCGGCTCCAGTCCCGCACAAGGGGTAGTGCCAAGTAAAAGATATGAACATATTGGTATTTTCATAACATTATATCAGAGCAGGGTTCGATTTCTGATGTATATTTAGGGCCTACACTAATCTTGATAGTCAACATTTCACATCGGGACTTACCGAATATACCGTAATATATACAATAAGAAAATATAATAAAATACCGGTAATAAAAGAAACTTTTTCAGCACTCAACCATCCACTCACTAATAGCCTACAACACAAACTCAATGTTTGGCTCTTTAATACCTTGACTCACTAAAAATAACCACGAACCGTTAACAAGAACTGATGATAGACTAGACCTGGACTAGACTACAAACAGGAATTCGCGCGATTTCAGTCAGGTCTGACAGTTGCAGATGGTTTATCAACATAAATATTTAGCTACCGAGAGTAATCCGTGAAGCTTTAACATGTAGGCCAACGGTAGTCATGATCTTACTTTTTTTCTCTTTTATTCATTCGCTTAGTTATTCACTTTACCAAATAAGGAATTAATAAATACATATATATTATTTTCACTATTTATTACGGCAAGTTTCAATTTCACTGTTGGACGCAGAGCCCCCTTTCAGAAAAATCTAGAATTAATGCTCTTTGTGTGAGAGCGATTGGTTGCCAATTTGTGTCAACCAACGCCCCACCCCACCAATAACCAATGAGTCACATTACTTCCAGCCAATAAGGACATTGGCCCACACCCTCTTCCCTTCCTCCCTTTGTGACAGCTTGTGACAGGCATGTCGCTGGCCCAGTACCTCGTAATGGCCGATAGATAGCATTGCACTTCACTTTCAGTACCGCTTTGAGCCAAACTCGATTCGGCACGGAGACCAGCATATTTCCTCATAGCGAGTGACGAGAGGGGCTACGGAAAAGAACGTAAATTGGACTGCGCATGCGTCAACCGTGCCGTATAGACCGCGGCTCAAGATATCACTGGGGCGAAGATGGAATCAATGATCATACTTTACGGATGGAATATTTTAACTACAAAGTAATTTGAAACTAATTAGATACCGGTAATAAACGTAGGCGTTCGAAATTATTCTTTCAGGACTATGAATAATTTATTTTCTCTTAGAGGGCAGTGCCATGGCACGGTGGCACTACGCCTAGAACCGCCCCTGTTCTTAACTATATAGAACACTACTTGCAGAGCACAGATAGTGGCAATTTCAAAAGAGGACACCGATATTACAATTAATATACAAAGAGCGCACATGATCATTCACACAGCACTATTATTTCCTTTTTCAGATTTCACACCCTTTCCTTACCTGCGCAACACCATACACCGGTGATAGGCGAAGCACGGAACATATTGGATTTAGATTGGCCCTAGTACAGATAATATTTTACGATACAGGGACCTATTGAAAGCCCCAAATATATTCAGATATCTGCCCTTTATTTTTCGACAATCTTTGCCAAAGGCATGACAGCTTGTCGGAAGGTAATTCTATTACGATTACCAGCGAGGAAGACCTATTACAGTAATCATGGATTATTATTCCAGCAGAACACATACAATTGTCCATAATTGAATATTATTTCCCACATACATCAATTTGCACTTATAGTACAGGAGAAATATTATTAGCGACTCTGAAAGTCGAAAAGATAGGTTGGTGAGACACATCCTATTACACACAAGAGTCCATACAGCAGATTGCGTCTTTTGAAGTCATATTTACCAAATAATATGACAGTCATTATGAGACTATATTAATCAGAGCACACAGGAGATATACTATCATCACCATATATACACAGGTGAAACGATTTGTAGATAGATAGATAGATAGATTTTTATTAATTCCATTTGATCAAATACATGCATTCAATACATTTTTGATATAGGACACGTCAGAATTTACATGCATAAAATAAAAGAACTAATAGGTATATATTACTAAGATTATAACTATTTATAACTTATTATAATAGCAAATCTTAATAGATACAATCTTATTGCACAACTATTTACACCTCACTCTATTATCATAATATGAACACTTAATTCTATAAATACAACAACATACAGCTAGGTATTACAATTAAATTAAAAAAGTAAAATATAGTTATAGATTCCATCACTCCTATACGCTAAAATATTCAACTACTGAGTAAAAACAATGGCACTGCAGATAAGCTTTCAACATTCTATCAAAGGTTTTTATTTTTGGGGCCAGTTTTATATACTGGGGTAGTTTATTGTATAATTTAACTCCAGTGTGAAAAGTTCCTTTTTGATATATGCTTGTGTGTGTGTGTGTGTGAAATATGAATGTTTTGATTTTGTCTTGTGTTATGCCTATGAACATCATTGTTTGTTTTAAGAAAAACATCTTTATACATTAAATTATTTTTAAAAAACATAATACTTTCAAAGATATATATGCAGGGCAGTGGGAGAATGTTTAAATCTTTAAACAGAGGTCTACATGCTTCTCTAGAGTTTACATTTGCCATAATTCTAATCGCCCTCTTTTGTATCCTAAACGTGCTTAGTACATCTGGCGACATACCCCAAAATATGATCCCATATCTTAAGTATGAATGGAAATAAGCAAAATAAGTATTTCTTAATGTGTGCATGCTAGTGCAGGTTTTCAAAATACGTAACGCAAAGCACATCGAGTTCAGTTTAGTATTCAGATATTGTATATGTTTATTCCATTTCAAGTCTTGTTGTATCCATAGTCCTAAAAACTTTGTTTCTGATTTATTTTCTATTTGATGACCATTTAATGTTATATTGGGCATCGCAGGATTCCTATTGGCAACTCAAACTAACACTTGGGGCGCTGCGGTCGGTCTGGATAAGTAGGGTAAAAATACTCAATAACATGCGTTTGATATGGAACACTTTTTATTTTTCGGTTATAATCAGTAAATGTTGTCCCTAAAATAATGAAAGTGTTATTTTCAATTGTATATATGTATTAATGTGCGATACACGTGATATAATTTGTGTGTTCCACTGGATTTTATGTGTCAATTGCATATTATCAAGTATCGGTTGTCTGCTGGTATTTGTTTTTGTGCAGTTCGGGTCATGGCGCTGTTACGTTTAAACGCTATATTTGAGTTTGCTCACTGTACCATAGACTCTAGAAATTATTTGTTGCTTGGTAGGGCGAAGGGATGAGTTTAACTTGTATTAAAATTCGGGGTAGACAGGAATTGCTTGATTTGGATGGTAGGTATTAACCCTGCGAAGTCAAAATTAGGCCTATATGACTCGTAGTGGAATAGCTCGGATATCGCAGAGCGCGGTGATGGCGGTTGGTACGGTTATAGGAAATGAACTAGGGAGCGGAGGATACCTGACTGATGAAGCTTGGCTGTCTTCCCTCGGCTGGTTTAGGCTTGGCTGTCTTGGTACGGCTTGGCTCGGCGAGACTGTGCTTCGCTGTCTAGGTGCGGCTTGGCTAGGCGTAAGTGAACAACCCGTCCTGTCGTCACTGAGTGTAGTGGTGAGTGGTCCAACCCGCTCTTGTTGCCCGTATTTATTTGGTATAGTCACCTTTCGGCTATTGCTATTCGGACAGACCACTTCATTCCCTGCATGTGATGAAAACGTATATCAGCAGCTCTCTTATACATCGACTTACAGCCGTAAACTGAGCAATATACTTTCCTTTTACTCATTTTGCACTCTTATCAACGAGTAAAACTTATAACTTATGTATAAACACGAAGAATTTACCATGATCTGCTCACCAATACAAGAAACCATATACAAACAGTCACCACGTGACAAATGTACCCTACTTGGTAAGTTTCTCATTTTTACCGCTAGATGTCATATCAGATAGCTGGAGTTGCCAATTCTGTATAGTGTGGAAATTTAGACATACTGTCTTTTTATAGTTTATTATGAGGCGATTATCTTGTGACCATTTGGTTAACTCTCCTGTAACGGAGTCAGCAGACTGCTGTATGACCTGTTTAGTTTCACCTTTTATTACGAGTGTTGTATCGTCCGCAAACAAAATTTCCTTATGTGAATGAACGTTCTGTGTTATATCATTGATATATAGAAGAAAGAGTAGTGGGCCCAAAACCGATCCCTGGGGTACTCCAAATTCAATAATTCCCTCATTGGACAATGTTTCATTAAGTAATTTGGTTCCATCATCCTTGTGTCTCAAGCTTACTATTTGTTTACGCCTTGTTAAGTAAGACTCTATCCATTTATTAGCTAGACCTCTAACACCATATTGATTTAGTTTGGTAAGGAGGATTTTATGGTCAACAACATCAAATGCTTTCGATAAATCCAAGAATAGGCCAGTTACATGTTCCTTATTGTCAATTAATTTCAGTATACTATTAATACATTCGTAAATTGCTGTCTGTGTAGATTTTTCCGTTCTAAATCCATGTTGTGAGTTTGATAATATTTTATTTTTTTCTATGAAACTTATCAGTCTCTTATACATAATTTTTTCCACAATTTTTGCAATACCAGTTGGTAAGGTAATAGGACGATAGTTATCTAATTCATCTTTTGAACCGTTTTTGTGCACTGGAATTACTTTTGATAACTTCAAAATATCCGGGTAAGTTCCTGAGAGAATTGAACTGTTTATTAAGTGCGTAAGTGGATTTATTATATTTTCTGCACATTTCTTTAAAATTGCATCAGGGATGCCATCAATGCCAGCACAGAATTTATTTTTAGCTCTTTTATAACTATTCTTACCTCTTCACTTGTGACATGATTTATAAATAAAGAATCACTGCATATATTTATTTTATTATTAGAATTTAGTGTATTTACCTGTGATTTATTTATTAATTTTTGTGGAATTTCCAGAAAATAGTCATTAAAAGTGTTTGCTATTTCCTCTGGATTATTAATCACTTTATTATTTCTGGACAGTGTAATGTTCCTTTGTATTTTAGCAGATTTTCCAGTTTCTTTCTTTATCACGGACCACATAGCCCTGTTTTTATTAGATGATTGGGAAATAAAATTATCATTATGCATTTTCTTTGCTAGTCTTATTACCTTATTTAATATACTAGTGTATTTTTTGTAGTATAAATTGAATTCAGGTGTTGTGTGGTATTGTTTATATAATTTGTGTAGAAATTTCTTTCTTTGACATGAATTTATAATCCCTGTTGTTATCCAATTGCTAGTTTTGTTATTTTGAACAGTTCTTCGTTTAAAGGGGAATGCTATTTCAAAATAGTGTTTTAGGGTACTGTTAAATGCATTAAATTTATCATTTACATTTTCTAATTCATAAATTTCTGACCATGTTTCCTTATTTAATAAGTCATTGAAATATGTAACATTTGATTCAGTGAATGACCTGCACATTGATTTTACTCCATTATCATTATTATTGATTACTTCGGATACTTCAAAACTCAGTATTTGTCCATGGTGGTCACTAAAACCCGGACAATAGACTTCTATTGAATGGTGATATCTATCTGTATTTATAAAAATTTGATCAGGAGTGGTTTTACTAAATTTTGTTATTCTTGTTGGTGTATTTACTGTAGGTTTCAGTCCATAGGAAATTAGTAACTGTGTTAATAATTCACAATTTCTATCAAGTTTTAAGAAATCCACATTTACATCCCCACAAATTATTATATCGAAATTTACTTTGCTCATGTTATTGAGTAACAATTCTAATTTATCTATAAATAGAGGAAACTTTCCTGACGGAGAACGGTATACGCATACCATTATTAACTTAAACTGCTGAATTTTTACGGCAGAGAATTCAAAATCCTGTTCCATAATTAGATAATCATAAGCTGTTATCTGTTCATGATCTAAATTATTTCTTAAGAAGATGCAAGTGCCACCATGGCTAATATTAGATCTAGAGTATTTACTAGCTTGTATAAACCCTGGGAATTGAATTAATTCAAGTTGTTCCTCTTTCAGCCAATGTTCTGAAATACATAGTGCTGAGATGTCTTTAAGTTCATTTTTAAGCATTAGATTTATGTAATCAATTTTATTATGAAGAGACTGGACATTCTGGTGGTAAATTTTAAATTTGTTACTTTTGCAAGCTTGTGTTGGTGATTTATTTACATTATTATTATCATAATTGTTATTATTATTGTTGCTAGACAAATCCGAAATACCATTGTTGCACTCCGTTAAATTTGACTTCAAAAGATGTGAATGCCAAACCTCACGTTTGGCTTCTTCTACCAGTTTCCCTGCTTCCATTCTAATGGTATTACTGTTGAATTATTACCATTTGAATTTACAATTTTGCAGATTTCATCACTAAGATACTCTTTTCCTAATCTATTTAAGTGTAGGCCATGCCGAGTGTGGAACTTCCTGTCTAATTTACTTACATCTACAATTTGGACATTTGGAAAACTCTTACAAATTTTATGAATTTTTCCATTTGTAGCCTCTATTTCTACATTTACACATGATTTTGGAATTAAATCGTATCTCTGCGGAATGTTTACAATAATGACATTTGTTTTTTGCATGGATGGCAATGTACAAGGACAAGGACAAGGACAAGGACAAGGCGACATATAGGGTTGCATCCTACCATTTAGGATAGCAGCATTCCGCCAAACAGCGACAGTATATAGTGCCAATAGACATAGGCTAGCATATAGCGCGAATTTAGATACAGCGCACATTATAATTATGAATAATCATCGGGTATATATAATTCCAGCTATTATGTAGCACGAGATATACTTGAGAGTATATCAACGACAGTATTCCAAATGAGGGAGATATTGTTCACAGGGTATCCTAATACACCCCAGTGACCATCCCATAAATGGTAATTTTTATTTATATAATAAGATGACCAGTATTACAATAAGAGGTATATATATAGGCCTACAGATTATGGCATAGAGATTCCAGACAGCAGTGCATTACCATATCAGGTCACAGATGCCAAATGTCACATAAGGAGAATGCAAGTACCAGATAATTGCCACACAGTTCACACATCCTACACATTAACACAATTTCCCCATCAAAGTAAGGCACTTGGTGACCAAACGACACCAGGGTGTGCCCCAAGCATTATCGCTCATAGCTAAGTGTTAGACAGAACACTTCCGAATTGTAAAGCTAACAGTGAGGCGTAAAATAATTTCACCCACTAACATTATTATTATTATTATTATACTATTTATATTTTTATCCCGCATGTCATATTTCACCCAAATGGGGATCTTTAACATAATATACGACATAATGTCATACTAGACACCTCCCCATACCTACCTAACTCAGGACGTGCACTAACCACCGGTCTGAGATCCAGTTCCTGCACATTACAGATCCCACACCCGACCAATTCTGCATCCCTATAGAACCGCAAAACCACATCCATTACTAGCCATCCTACTACCTACTTTTTACAAAACGTAACATGTCTACAAACTTACCCAATAACGAGGGACAAACCTTCCTAATCCTATACTTTCCCATTAACATGTGAACACGTGAAACGCCACTGGGAGTTCGATAGCTAGGCGCAATGAGCGCGCACCGTGATGAATTCCCCCAAAATAAGTATGCACCCCCCCCCCCCACTAACACAGTCCCGCACATACACTCGGCTTGGATGGTAAGTCTCTAAAGTATAATTTGGACACAGGCACTATTCTTAAAAGGAAAATGGCAAATTTTGTCATGGACAAATGTAAATTGCTAGACGTTACAATTCTAATTATTCCTGGCCATGTCAATAAGCCCAGATGATGAATATATGTCTGGCCATGTCAATAAGCTCAGATGAAGATATGTATGTTGAATCTCCCGCTATATGCACATGATTGATATGGAACTATATGCGGTGAATTCAACGCCTACTTAAATGTTGATCAGCGGATCTCGAGATTTTCATGTCGGCAATGCGCGCCATGAGGGCTTAGGCCAGGGGCGTATATAATGGGGGTGCTGAGGGGACTCCATCCCCCCCCCCGAAAAAGCCAACTTGGGTACAAAATACAATGTATTTCACAGTACTTTTAAGAAATGCTTATCAATTTGTAAAATTTGCTGAATAAATTAACAAGTAATCCATTTAGATACTTGCCATTCATTCTCCACAGGCTATAATAGAACATTCATTTAGTACTCACAATTTTGCAGGATAGTCAGCCCCCCCCCCCCCGAAAAAATTGTATATACGCCCCTGGCTTAGGCAGCCAAAATAATGATGATCGATCGATGGTGATTATAGATAATTTCCGGAGACGCCCGATGATCCGAAATTAACAATGCACATTGGTCGGTCACTCGGTAAGGTAAGTCCTTAAAGGCAACGTAAATCCCACACCACAATCCGCATTAAGTGGGCCCTCGGTCAAATATAAGCCCTTAAAGGCCCTCATCCAATATCACAATACGCATTAACCACAATGCGAATTGGACGGTCACTAGGTGAGGTAAGTCCTTCTAGGCAACGTAAATCCCATACCACAATGCGAATTGGGAGGTACCTCGGTCAAATATAAGCCCTTAAAGGCACTCGTAATTCCGATACCACAATGGGCATTACAATGCTATGCATTCAAATGCGAAAGGATGGAACCATCGATAAATAATCGATCGGCATCGGATTTCAACTTATTTCGACCGTATAAGCCCGACAACACGTTCACAGTCACTACGTCGATTTATACATGCGTTTATAAATGCGACTACACACGACACTTTATGCGTTCATAGGAACGATCGATTAGTAATCGATCGGCATCGGATTTCGACTTAATTTCGACCGTATAAGCCCGACAACACGTTCACAGCCGCTACATCGATTTATACATGCGACTACACACGACATTTTATGCGTTCATGGGAACGATCGATAGGTGGACTTCGAATTAGCCGACGCAACGGTCCACAGCGTTCAAACTATCCAACAATATGGATAACATTGCGAATGCGAACGGTACCGGCCACAGCCGACATATGCGTTCCAATCGCATTACACATCGACCTGCTATTGATCTTTTGATCATGCAGATGTATAAGACCTGATCAAGGCATCATCAGCCCGATACTACGCTCCAAAGCGGCTCCACATGTAGCATCTGCAGAGTGCAATACATAGTTATTTAGTGTTTCTCACTATATAATGTATTTCTTATTTCAGCCAGAGCTCCAACGTAGCCCAGCGACCAGCCATGCTGCGCAGATCTTCGGCCATGTTCGGGTGTTCGTGAGTGTTCGGTAGTGGCATATAACGCCCCTCCCACTTCCCGTCAGTAGCTGGCTAGCAGCAGTTCTGAACGGATCGTCTGCCCAGTCTTGGCAGGCTGACTGTGACTGGGGTTCAAGTGAGATCTCAGCTGTAGACCGATTCAGAGCAAGCTGCGTTCTTGAAGAGTTGAGTGAGCTGTGAGCCCGGTAATCAGCATTACAGGGGCCCCGCAATGAGCATTAAAATACGCCGATTGATATTGGTATCTGCGCATCATTGAGTTTCAGCAAGCTTTTCTTGCGTCTGCTCTACCAGGTACTGCCCAGGCGGCAGGGTACACAGATCACACATATTATATTTTCTACACTCACAGTGTACACACATAATTCACGAGCAAATAGATCTCAACTAGTTGTTGAAAATCAGACTATTTATGAACATAGATGTGCACATATACCGGTACCACGGTATAATATGAACAATGCCATTATATTGTATTTTCCAGGCCCGCACTGCAGGCGGCAAGGATGACCACTTACACGCTTACATTTCCTTCTTTCCCAACAGGTGGCGATATTGTATATAGTCCCTTGCATATATTTTGCCAACGCCCTAACACGCACCAGTCACAATCTCCTCCTAAGAACACAGAGCTTCCACACCCCCAGCTCATACACTTTTTCCCCTACATTTATCTACACTTCCAGCATATATCCGCAACACGGTAGTGAATACCTGTGAGATATTTACTCCCGATGGACGGATCCCCAATGCACCTAATATGAGAGGTGGAATACGACAACTAGGTTCGTACCCACATATTGTAAGGGTCGATCTTCTTTGTCAAGATGGATTCGTTCACCCACAGGGGACGATCCATTCAGGTACGATTATTTAACATGACCATAGCCTTAAGTATTGGTTAAGATAGGTTTAGCCTTTAGCGCGCATAATATATTGTGCACAGGGTTCTATTATATGGAATACCGAATATGTATTGCTAATCATTACGTTCATATGTATTGATGCTGCGGATAACGGAGTTAACATGCGAATACGTCCAATGTCATGAGGACGATACCATTGCCAGATATTTATGCATCAACACTGTTCTGATGTAAATCACCATGATTATTATTTACACATACTCACTGCCACATATTGTTTTTCCTTTCCGCTCTTCTAAAATACCACTTGTGAAAATGCCTTCTTTTCCCCCCAAACAATAAATACATTTTATCTTCCCCTAACTTACACACCAAGGCATTTGTTTCCCTTTCTCTATTCTATCACCCTATCTGATGTTTTATGTATAATCATGTACCACTTTTATTTTGTCAACCCAAGAGCAGTTTTTCATCCCGTCATTAATAAGCAGACGGAGGGTAAGTTACACCCTTACAGATGTTTTTTTCCTCTCGTGGTCTTCACACCTTATTTTTTATTTATGCTTTTGTTACATTCACATATGATTTTATATTTGAAAAGGTTGTTACTCAGGATTTATGTTTTTATTATGGTGACATGTTTTACTTTGTAATCATTGTTATTTGCCTATGGCTCCAATCTTGTATCAGAAGTATTACATGTGAGAGAGATATTCTTCCCCCACACCCACACCTTTACATGAGCTCGCTAAACACGAACCCAGCAGCACCAACTTCCAACGCCGGAAAATCTCTTCAACCAGCAGCCATTCACCGATCTTCATAGTCACTCCCTTCACACCCCCATCTATCCATGGTACACATTCTTCGCCTACGAGACTCACCTACCCAGAGGTTCTACACGCACATGCTACCACATTACCTTACCAACTGGTATTGCAAAAATTGTGGAAAAAATTATGTATAAGAGACTGATAAGTTTCATAGAAAAAAATAAAATATTATCAAACTCACAACATGGATTTAGAACGGAAAAATCTACACAGACAGCAATTTACGAATGTAGTAATAGTATACTGAAATTAATTGACAATAAGGAACATGTAACTGGCCTATTCTTGGATTTATCGAAAGCATTTGATGTAGTTGACCATAAAATCCTCCTTACCAAACTAAATCAATACGGTGTTAGAGGTCTAGCTAATAAATGGATAGAGTCTTACTTAACAAGGCGTAAACAAATAGTAAGCTTGAGACACAAGGATGATGGAACCAAATTACTTAATGAAACATTGTCCAATGAGGGAATTATTGAATTTGGAGTACCCCAGGGATCGGTTTTGGGCCCACTACTCTTTCTTCTATATATAAATGATATAACACAGAACGTTCATTCACATAAGGAAATTTTGTTTGCGGACGATACAACACTCGTAATAAAAGGTGAAACTAAACAGGTCATACAGCAGTCTGCTGACTCCGTTACAGGAGAGTTAACCAAATGGTCACAAGATAATCGCCTCATAATAAACTATAAAAAGACAGTATGTCCAAATTTCCACACTATACAGAATAGGAATCCTGCGATGCCCAATATAACATTAAATGGTCATCAAATAGAAAATAAATCAGAAATAAAGTTTTTAGGACTATGGATACAACAAGACTTGAAATGGAATAAACATATACAATATCTGAATACTAAACTGAACTCGATGTGCTTTGCGTTACGTATTTTGAAAACCTGCACTAGCATGCACACATTAAGAAATACTTATTTTGCTTATTTCCATTCATACTTAAGATATGGGATCATATTTTGGGGTATGTCGCCAGATGTACTAAGCACGTTTCGGATACAAAAGAGAGCGATTAGAATTATGGCAAATGTAAACTCTAGAGAATCATGTAGACCTCTGTTTAAAGATTTAAACATTCTCCCACTGCCCTGCATATATATCTTTGAAAGTATTATGTTTTTTAAAAAGAATTTAATGAATAAAGATGTTTTTCTTAAAACAAACAATGATGTTCATAGGCATAACACAAGACAAAATCAAAACATTCATATTTCACACACACACACAAGCATATATCAAAAAGGAACTTTTCACACTGGAGTTAAATTATACAATAAACTACCCCAGTATATAAAACTGGCCCCAAAAATAAAAACCTTTGATAGAATGTTGAAAGCTTATCTGCAGTGCCATTGTTTTTACTCAGTAGTTGAATATTTTAGCGTATAGGAGTGATGGAATCTATAACTATATTTTACTTTTTTAATTTAATTTTAATACCTAGCTGTATGTTGTTGTATTTATAGAATTAAGTTTTCATATTATGATAATAGAGTGAGGTGTAAATAGTTGTGCAATAAGATTGTATCTATTAAGATTTGCTATTATAATAAGTTATAAATAGTTATAATCTTAGTAATATATACCTGTTAGTTCTTTTATTTTATGCATGTAAATTCTGACGTGTCCTATATCAAAAATGTATTGAATGCATGTATTTGATCAAATGGAATTAATAAAAATCTATCTATCTATCTATCATACCCATCGTCGCCTTCATCCCCAAGGACGACGTAATTCAAGTGAAGAAGAGAAGCAAAGAAGAAAGAAGATTTACAAGAAAGAAGAAGATGAATCTTATCTACGAAACCACCCCTCAGTCTTAGTCCAGTCATCGAGGACGATGTCTAGCTCCGTCAGGGGAGTTGTTGTATCCATAGGGATATATCCCCTATACACTACTACCCCAGGAGTGGAAACAACCACCATCCCGTACCTCACACATTCGTACCCAAGTACTCAGATATTTCCTAACACATTAAATACAGTCTCTGAACTACTTTAACCTCGGTGAGCTTCCTGTTGAACTCAATCGACCCCTCTAAAGGCACCGACCCGATTGGAATGTGCAATTATACAAACGCAGCAGCTCACGAAACTATAAAACCGGCAGGCGCACACACCTCGGGATCCTTGTAGTGCCAAAGCTTTGAAGAAGTGACTTCACGTCGGGCTGCCATCCTGGTGAGTGTATTAGCGAGTAGCTTCCGACACACACATCTCCACACTTCCAACCCCTTGACTAGTATTGTGATGCATCTATTGCACTAAAGCTGCTCTGAGAGTTATTAACACTTCTTCCTAGAAGTACCTATTAAACTCACTAACCTCTAGCTCTGGTATTTTAGCTTATTTACTTAGTTAATTAAGATCCTACCCCTGAACCTTATCCAAGTAGGATCCGCCAGTATAAATTGTTTACTTGTCTTAAGGAAGTAGCTGAATAGACGATTAGCGCACCGCCAAGGAGCTAGCATCAGCGTATTTGCTCAGCATCCTCGAGCCTTCACGCGCTATCTGCAAGTTAAGCAGCGCCGTAGCACTTTAGATTACTATCTCTTAAAACCTTTCCACCGCCAACACACCCTCGAGCTATCCCATCACTTTGAACACTTGGGAGCTCTCCTTTACAGCTACGTCTACGCCCCTAGACAGCTCAATCTCATACTACCCGCTCTGCACGAATCCAAACATCCCCCCAATAGACCAATTCACACCCCCTAAAACACAGCATTGTATAGGGCACACACAAAAAACACATACAATATGGACAAATTTGCCAAACAAATACATAGAGCTGAAAATAATCCCAGAAAGCTGGAGAAAAACCCAAATAAAAGTACTGTACAAGGGAAAGGGGGACTTTTCAGACCAAAACTCTTAGAGAGACATTGCATTAGAGAACAGCCTGTTTAAAGAGTTTTATCCCAGAGGAGCAATTTGGATTATGTAGAGGACAAAGTAACTTGCATGCATTTAAAAATCTTAAGAATAACACAGATTAAGCCCAACGATTACCAAGACGAAAACTACTACACTGTGTTTTCATTGACTACATAAAAGCCTTCGAAATGATAGACAGGAAAATCTTATCAAAACTGGTTAAGATGTAGTAAAGAATATTCTCACATACAAATCCTCCATTCAGGACTCCATATCAGCAACGAAAGACCTGACGCAAAGTAATGGGATTCTACAAGGGGACCCTACCAACCCTCTTCTCTAAATCGTAGCTACATCACAGATCAGCAAGACAATAAAACTGGCAACGAAATATACTGCCTTATGTACCGTACACTGCCAGCCCCGTGGTGTTGGGGTAGTGCACCTGCCTCTCACCAGGATACCCCGGGTTCGATTCTGGGCTCCGGCAGGGATCTTAGAAACTGACATGAGGGCTGGAACGGGGTGCACTCGGCCTCGTGATGACAATTGAGTAGCTGTCTGACAGTGAGGCAGCGCCCCAGTCACGAAAACCAAGATTAACGACCATGAGTCACCCCAATATCTGCAGGCCAAATGGCTGGGCAGCGGTCACTTGGTAGGCCTAGGCCCTTAAAGCCTGTAGTGCAAGCGGTTATATTATATTTATTTTATGTACCGTTCACTGATAATGTGGTGCTTGTCTCCACCAACAGACAGCCCTCATTGCGTTGGAACTTTGGGTAAACTGAAACAACTTCTCATTAAATGAAGAAAAGACTAAACGAATGTTCTTTAGAAAATGGGAAAAACTTACTAATGATGATATCATCTACTACAACAACCCTCTGAATAGAGGACACACATTCAAGTACTTTTGAATTACACTATAGACCACGAACACCTCCTTCAGGCTACATATGAAAGAAAGAACAACAGCTGCAAGAAAAGCAATGTATGGAATCAAGGAAATTCAAAGACTATCCATAAAAATTGCATTCATAACATACGGTATGGACTCTATTTAATTTGACAAAAACTGGCCACCTGTCCACGATAGAAAATGTAGAAATTTGCTATTTAAAAGCAGCCCTTGGCTTATCCAGATTCACACCTTCAAGACTGGCTTACGAATTGGCAAGAAAGACCTCCTCATAGATAACTTGAGTAAACTGCGAGCTACAATCCACTGAGAAGACTAAGAAACTGAAGGAGGAGAGAGAGATGATGAAAAGAAAAATATGGCCAGTTCTTTTCTACAGACGAAATGACAGACAGAAGCTGGATAGGACCCAACCAGAAACTCTTCCGTGTACTGATCCGGATGGCAGTACATGGCTACCACCACAAAAACAGTTTAAAGACTCATTTTCATAGAATACCATCATCATCAACTTCATTTCCCCTTTTCCAGCTGACACTGGGTGGTTCCTCTCCACTTTGTTCTGTCGTTCCACCATTCCTCTTCCGACACGGTGTTCCAATCCAGGTTCCGTTTTCTAATGCTATTCTCCACAGAGTCCATCCAACGCATTCATGGTCTTCCTCGTCCTCTCTTCCCTGTCATCCGTCGTTCCAGTGCTCGTCTTGGTAGCCTTACTTCATTCATTGGTTTGACATGTCCAAACCATCTCAATCTGTTTTGCTCGTTTGTCATTTAGTCATGATGATGATGATGATGACTCCCAGTTCTTTCTGTATATTGTCATGTCCCGGTTTTGGTTTAGTCTTGAACCATACCGGACGTGCAACCCCGGTTCAATCCAGATCTTGAGAATCTGCAAGGAGGTGCTACGTAAGCACGCATGTGTTGCGTTTGGAGAGGTTTATAAGCTGCGACGTCTGGTGTGGTGGGGAGCAGTGAGTTAGAGTTGAGAGAGAGGAGGACTGTCTGTGAGGGCAGCGTAAACGAGAGCGACGTAGGTTTGACGATCGGGGGATCGTAGTACTGCGACCAAGCACCTGTTGACCAAAGGGACTGGTGCTGAGCATCGTCAGAGAGAGAGACGGCTGAGTGATCAGGTGAGACCTTGTATTATTGTTTCTTTTGTTGGAGGGAGTCATTTGAGCAAGCCCTGTACCTGCACGGTGGATTCCTGGAAGCTGTTGAAAGGAATAAACCGGCAGTACATGAGAGATCTCTTTTTATTGGGGAGCTACCCCGGAATCCTGAACTCCCTCATTCCCCCCTCGTTTAGCATAAGTGGTGTGCTGTCAATCGTGGGTAAGGCAATCGGTAAGGACACGGTAAGGATCCCGTTACCTGAGCAGAAAGAACCCCCAACTATAACGATCCAGGTGAGTAAAGTTAAAGAACCCCTGAGTGGCCTTTGGCGTAAGTCCATGCTCTCAGCCGGGTGTAACGGCAATAGAAGCCCCGTACACTACAGAGATGAGAACGCTACGTTCAAAGATACGCTTAAGTCGTTTCAAAACAATATCTTCATTTCTCACTCTGTCTCTCCTCGTTTTCTGGACCATACTTCTCAGGAATCTCATCTCAGCTGCTTGTACTCGGCTCTCATCCCTCTCAGTCATTGTCCAAGTTTCTGCTGCATATGTCATTATAGGAACATAATATGCTTTGAACATAACTTCTTTAGCCTTAATTGGTATATCCTTGTTCCGTACTAGTCCCCGTACCTGTTGGTAGAAAGCACTCCCGAGTTGTATTCTTCTGCTAATTTCCAAATCTAGCCTTCCATCTTCAGTCAGTTCGCTTCCCAAGTATTTGAAGTGTTTCACCACTTCCAATTCCTTATCTCCTACTTTGATTACTCCTTTTCCTTCTTTCTTATCTCTACTCATCACCACTGTTTTACTCTTCTCCACATTTATCTTCAATCCCCATTGCTCAATCTTATCATTTATTACATCTAACTGTTCTTGTACCTCCATCTCAACCTCGCCCCAGATCACATCATCGTCTGCAAACTAAAGGAAGGATACAGAGTACCATATTGGCCCGAAAATAAGCCGCACCCTTAATATTCGAAGAGGAAAAAGGAAGAAAAGGTTTATGCTCGAAAATAGTCGCATCTGGATTAAGGGAAGACACGTTTATTTTCTTGTATTTACCAACATGTAAACAATTCTTTCTGACATACATATTTTCTTCCAGACTCTCTGTTGGTTGTGCTGCAGATGACCTCGTAGTTCCACCCCTTAAAACAACAATAACTAACTTTTGGCATAACGCACAACTGCAAGTTTGAAGGCTGCATCATAAGCAAGCCGAATTCCTTTGCTTGATGAAGCTTTTTGCTCTACCGGTGAATGATCGATCATTTTTGCGTTAAACAGGCTTTCTTACAGATCTTACTGATACTGAGTTACTGTAGATTATTCAAGCTTACGAAAAAAATACCGTGTTGCCGAATAACAATGTCACCACCAAAAACAAAAGTTCACATTGTTGTCATTAAATGCCCCTAGTTTCTTTACAGACTGTATTGTTGCTGTGTTCTTGCTCATGAGCATTCCTTTTTAAACAGTACATGACATATAAAAGTGTAGGTAGCGAATATATGCCGCACCCAGATTTTTTACCCAAATAATTTTAATAAAAAATGCAGCTTATTCTCGGGCCAATATGGTAGATGAAACTCGTGTACTGGTATGCAGTTTATGTCTGTCAGTGTGTGAAAGATATAACTTGAAGCCAACAAAGAAAGATCTCCCTTTACAGAGTACAGTGAAATGTAATATCGGACAGTATTTATTTTTATGTATTGTTTGGTTTTTCGACTGCAATAAGATTGCTTAACTTGAAAAAAGGCTAATGATGGTCCCAAAAGCCTAAGACATGTACCGTTAACATAAAATGTGTTTAAAAACACAATTTGTATTGTAAAGTGGATAAGAATTACAGTGTCAGTGTTTGTATAAATATAGCAATTCACACAGCAGTACAAATACACACATCAAAAAAAGTTTTGCATCACCTCGGTTCCCAGATCTCCGGCATATAGACGTTGACTGTGTATATTGTATCCAAGATACAGTCCCTTTGACTGTTCATAGATGTCACTAAAACTGCTCAAAGATGTAAACAACCATGCATGAGCAGGGCCTATTAGACGGAGGGGGTACGACAGCCGATCAGTTCCAGTCATTCCACCAGGACGAAGGTACGCTGCTCATGTTGTCTGTAGTTCTACCATGCCTAGAAGGTCAATACCGCAGTTCGATCGCGTCCGCATTGTTACTTTGTGTCAAGAAGGGCTCTCAACAAGGGAAGTTTCCAGGCGTCTCAGAGTGAACCAAAGCGATGTTGTTCGGACATGGAGGAGGTACAGAGATACAGGAACTGTCGATGACAGGCCTCGCTCAGGCCGCCCAAGGGCTACTACTGTAGTGGATGACCGCTACTTACGGATTGCCGCTCGGAGGAACCCTGACAGCAATGCCACCATGTTGAATAATGCGTTTCGTTCAGCCACAGGACGTCGTGTTTCAACTCAAACTGTGCGCAATAGGCTGCATGATGCGCAACTTCACTCCCGACGTCCATGGCGAGGTCCAGCTTTGCAACCCCGACACCATGCAGCGCGGTACAGATGGGCCCAACAACATGCTGAATGGACCCCACGGAATTGGCATCAAGTTCTCTTCACCGATGAGTGTCGCATATGCCTTCAACCAGACAATCGTCGGAGACGTGTTTGGAGGCACCCTGGTCAGGCTGAACGTCTTAGACACACTGTCCAGCGAGTGCAGCAAGGTGGTGGTTCCCTGATGTTTTGGGGTGGCATTATGGGGGCCGACGTACGCCACTGGTGGTCATGGAAGGCTCCGAAACGGCTTTACGATACCTGAATGACATCCTCCGACCCATAGTGCAACCATATCGGCAGAATATTGGAGAGGCATTTGTCTTCATGGACGACAATTCTCGACCTCATCGTGCACATCTTGTGAATGCGTTCCTTCAAGATAACGACATCGCTCGACTACAGTGGCCAGCATGTTCGCCAGACATGAACCCTATCGAACATGCCTGGGATATGTTGAAAAGGGCTGTTTATGGACGTCTTGACCCACCAACCACTCTGAGAGATTTACGCCGAATTGTCGTTGAGGAGTGGGACAATTTGGACCAACAGTGTCTTGATGAACTTGTGGATAGTATGCCACGGCGAATACAGGCATGCATCAATGCAAGAGGACGTGCTACTGGGTATTAGAGGTAGTGGTGTGTACTGCAATCTGGACCACAAATGCTGAAAGTCTAGCTGTATGATGGTACAACATGCAATGTGTGGGTCTCATGAGCAATAAAACGAGCTGAAATGTTGTTTGTGTTGATCTCTATTCCCTTTGTATTTAACGGTTCCGGAACTCTTGGAACCGAGGTGATGCAAAACTTTTTTTGATGTGTGTATAATGAACTACTCATATAGATCATGTTAAGGTCACCATTTGTAGTCTTTGGTACGAAAATAACATTCACTGACTAAGCTACACAAATAACACCATTTTTATTCTCAAGTTAAGAGACAAAAACATACAAGGAAGAAAGAGGAAATAATAAATAATAAAATAGTTCATACTTGAGCAAATGGCACTGTAAGCATTAAGTAATTGGAATTACCACCAGACTATCATTTCCATTATTACTTAGACCAAACTGCCTTCACTGTGCAAGGCCATGAACATCTTTGAACATGAAATTATGGCCACAATAGTCCCAACGAAAGGAGTAATAGGGTTTATACTCGCTTTACAATTATAAAATGTTTCTGTTACCATCGAACGACTAGCTTTTGATTGGCCATTTCTTCTAGAGGCCAGAAAATACGAGGGGGGATCAGAAACTAAGCCTGCAGTGAAACGTGTACATTGTATTTCATACAACCAACTGATAGTAAATACATTAGATTATTTTTCAACATAGTCTCCATATCGGTTTAGGCACTCGTCGCTTTGAGGGATAAGCTTGAATATTCCTTCTTGGCAATAATCCTGTCCTTGAGTGTTCAGCCATGTTGTCGCGAGGTGTTTCACCTCCTCGGTGCTCCTTTAAGTGAGGAAACAGGTGAAAGTCACTTGTAGCAAGGTCCGGGTGTAGGGAGGGTGGTGTTCTTTTGTCTTCCATCCTTTCAATGTAGCCCAGCCATCGTAGTCTTTATGATTTTATATATCGAACAATGTCTTCGCTTTTGAGGATTTCATCTATTTCTCTATTAGTTCGTATCCTCCATTCTCCTCTATCCAATACAGCACAATAAATTCTCCGTATTATTTTCCTTTCAAACACCCTAAGTTTATTGCAATACTGAACCGACATATTCCATGATTCTGAGCCATAAGTTAACACTGGTCTGATCCAGGTCTTGTAAATTTTGAGTTTTGTTGTATGCGACAACAATTGCGACTTAACGAGTTTCAGATTGGCAAAATAGGCTCTGCTTCCATTAATAATCCTCCTATTTATTTCTTCACTCACTTATATCGTGGTATTGGGAGAGCAATAGTAAACACCATACTTGGTAATCATCTCCGTCACAACTGTATTCCAAAAAAGCTAAACAACTAAGATATTACACTTATTTACAATGACATTAACAAGGAAGGATATAACACAGCACAGTCCAGGGATTGCAGAGTCTATCAATTCCCAACATTCTCCCCACCCTGGTCAACCTCTAGGGGGATGACCAGCTGAATTCGTCGGGCTATTTGATGTCCCAGTGGGGTGTGAAGAATCACTGTCCTTATCTTGTGGTCCTCAGAAGAAGTAGACTCAGTAAACTCTCGTGCTTTCTCAACGAGACGTGTGATGTTCCCTCTTTCCCTTGCACGTCTTCTTTTCAATTGGTGTAGTCTTGTGTTAGTGTCATTGCCTTCCATACTGAGTTTCTTGACGTGATTTGTTATAATAAAATAATGTGTTTGACTGGGGCAGTGATAGTGATAGTAACCTTTGATCTATTGTTGATCGTGCTTGTATGTGCGAGAATCAGTTAATATTGCGTAGTTCATAGAGAGCCAGCAGATAGCAGCACCAGTCACCCAGTCGTGCTTGGAGTCTCCACAACATATATTGCGACGTAGTTTAAGGAAAGCCAGTAGATCGCAGCACTAGTCTAGCAGTCGTGTGTAGCCCCTCCCCCGGTGACGTGGTTAAACAATATGGCTTCCCTTCAAACTTCACCAGTAAGCCATACATGAGTTTACACTAAACATACAATCTTTCTGCTGTTTTAAGGCTTTCCCAAGCATTTAGTAGTGTTTTACCGTACCGGTACTAATCTCTTATGTATCTCAGATATTGATTGCAACGTAATACTCATCTAATAAGCTAATCGTTGATGGCTTGACGTGATGTGTTGCTTCTGCTGCACCACAATTTCCCAGTAGTCTCTTGACGGAGCATGAAGTAAGCCTTTCAAACAGTATTAGTCTCTGGTCCGCGAAGTATAGTGTCCATTCGTGCTGGAATATTATACCCGTGTGTTCGGCATCAACTTATATCGTGGTATTGGGAGAGCAATAGTACACCATACTTAGCAATCATCTCCGTCACAACTGTATTCCAAGAAAGCTAAACAACTAAGATATTACACTTATTTACAATGACATTAACAAGGAAGGATATAACACAGCACAGTCCAGGGATTGCAGAGTCGATCAATTCCCAACAGTTCTTATTATTAACGAGAACACCCAAATACTCAAAATTTACAACACTTACAAATGTGCAAGAGTCTATTATTAAATTATCACAGTTTCGTCTTCTTTCAACAGATTTTATGTGCATGTACTTTGTTTTGGCCATGTTCACATTTAGAGCCATTTTTTCCCCCCCTTCTTTTGAATTATCCCACAAAACTTATTTCTCCTATAACAGGTGAAAATCCAGGAATATCGGCCTTAGTTTCTGATCACCCCCTCATATTTTTCAAGACAACAAAACATCCCAAATTTTAAGATACAAATTATTTTACCAATTCAGCCACTATTGTTATGGTATGTGTATCACAGCAGTTCGACTCTAGCAATGAACATTATAGGTTATAAACTCTACTTAGTGTTTGTGGTTTATACAGTGTGTTCGCAAACTGTCTCCGCAGCGGCGAGCTACGCGGGTCTCGACTTGTGGAACGTGTTAGGTTGGCAGTATGTTCATGTCGCTGTATACGCAGTCTCACCGCAGTGCTTGTTCCGTGTTAACCTTCAACTGGAGAATTAGGATGGGGAATCCCTGTTGATTATTGCTGACGGTGAGTGCCTGCGCATGACAGTGTTGACCAAAGAGGACATAATTATTGACTCTGTAAGTTGCGTTCTTGTGTAAGCTGAGTCTACTGAAGAGCGTGTGTATTTAATGGAAGAGGTTTTCAGTGCTAGTGGAAACTTTGCGGAGCATGTGAGGCGGCAACTTAGTTTACGTTTTCCTACTTTGAGGTGTCCACATCGTGACACTGTACGCGATTTAATTAGGAATTGCATGGGCATTCAATTTCATGTGCAACATTGGTAAAGGTGTTCACGAATAAATGAAAAAATGTTGAACTATGCCTTCAAGAAAGAGAAAGAGGAAAGCACTTCCAACACTTACTGTGATTGTGGTGAGTAGGCCTACCATAATTGCATTACTTAATTTAACCTGAATGTGCTTCAACCCAACACGTCCCGCAAGGCGAGACATGCGCTGCGTAGAGACTGCGGACACACTGTACCATTTAAACATTAACCCAGCCAAAGTCGTTGGATTTTTTAAGAGCGTTAAAAACCCCCTCAGTATGCCTTCCTTTGGAGGGGGGAAGTAAAGCCAGCGGTCCCATGTCAATAGATTTATGGCATGTAAAAGAACCTTCCACTAATTACACTTGTGTGAAGCTAAATTATAGGTTCCAACGTTAGTGCCAGGAGCCAACTTCTGTGGATCTAGTAACAAAGTTCAGAACTAGTTGTCATTAATGGTGGCATTTGGTAGCAAAAGTAGGAACTACTTGAAAATTGAATGTCTGCAGTCCTTACTTGAATTAAAAACAGATAACACACACTAATACAGCCATCACAATTTATTAACACCGGTTATCAGACAGATTCTACACACACACAAAGTAGGCTACGCAGGGCTACATGACCGCGTTGTCACAGACCCTAAACTGAGGAACCAACCATTTAAACGTTCAAACTCTCGCATTTTGTAGCACATTGGTTGGAAACAACAGTATGTGAAAATGTCAAGGAATGGCTGTGCTTGTGAGTATGCTTGTGTCTTCTGAGCGTGCTGATCTGCGTGAAGCTCTTCTTACATACGACACATAGGAACGGCTTATCCCCAGTGTGTGTTCTGTAGTGGGTGGTCAGGTTGTAATGAGTAGCGAAACTCCTGCCACATTGCGTGCACTTGTAGTCTCTGAGAGCTGTGTGGAACTTCTTGTGGATGTTGAGCGAATTGACGTGTGTGTACGTCCTATCACACATGTCGCACTGGTACGGCCTCTCTGTCGAGTGAGTGGCCTCGTGTCTCTTTAAGGTATTGCGCTCCGTGAATCTCCGCTGACAAACCTCGCATTGGTACGGCTTGATGCCCGTGTGAATCCTGTAATGTGCCGCCAAGTTGGAGCGGTCGGTGAACATTTTCGAGCACACGTCACAACGATGGTTTCTCTTCTTACTGAAACAAGAGCACACTGATTGCAAAAATCATTATTAACAAATGAAGCATTGAGTTCAAGAAGGGGACTAGTCCATCAGCAGTCATTTTGAGAAAAACAATAAAAACTTTATAAATTGCATTATTATGCTGTAGGCTTAATTTGTTTTGTATATTTGGGTTCTGTACGTTAATATGTACATATTTAGAAGAAATGTTTGAATTTGATGACGTTTTATAGTCATTGAAATGAGTTTAAAAACTGCCAACAAGTCCCCTTTTTGCACTGAACAGGAAGGCCCTATTGTGAATACCGTATTTCCTCGCATAATCGTCGCATTTTTTTTGGCCAAAAATTCATGAAAAAAAGCAGGGTTCGACGATTATGCGAAGAATATTTAAGTTCAAAGAATATAC
This sequence comes from Meconema thalassinum, assembly GCA_946902985.2. NCBI lineage: Eukaryota > Metazoa > Arthropoda > Insecta > Orthoptera > Tettigoniidae > Meconema > Meconema thalassinum. The sequence continues at coordinate 45,680,800 of OX336399.1, read as the reverse complement.
TGAATCATTATTTGCTGCACGGGCCAGTCATTCGCGTAGCGTGAGTCATAGCCTACCGTCAGAGACAGGCTTCTTTCTTCTAACAAAGTCACGACAGGTTAACGCTCGCGGAATGTGCTGACGAAGCTGGCCATTCGCGTCGTGGTTCATAGCCCGCAGGCATAAAGACGAGATTACTTTCTCCTGACAAGATCAAGCCAGATTAGGCCTATAAACTCGCGGAATGTGCACTGGCAGTTCGCGTCACAGTTCATAGGCCGCAGGCCTAAAGATGAGATTACTTTTTGCTGACATGATCACGCCAGATTATGGCTAAAAAGCTCGCGGAATGTGCGATGGCCGTTCGCGTCGCGGTTCATAGCCGGCAAGCATAAAGATGAGGTTACTTTCTCCTGACAAGACCACGCCGGATTAGGCCTATACGCTCGCGGAATGTGGGCTGGCCGCTCGCGTCACAGTTCATAGCCGGCAGGCACAAAGACGAGACTACTTTTTGCTGACAAGATCACGCCACATTAGGCCTATAAGTTCGCGGAATGTGCGCTGGCCATTCGCGTCATAGTTCATAGCCCGCAGGCATAAAGACGAAATTACTTTCTGCCGACAAGATCACGCCAGATTAGGCCTATAAGCTCGCGGAATGTGCGCTGGCCGTTCGCGTCGCGGTTCATAGCCGGCAGGCATAAAGCCAAGATTACTTTCTCCTGACAATATCACGCCAGATTATACGCTCGCGGAATGCGCTAAGTGACGAAGCTTGCCGCTAGCGTCACAGTTCATTGCCCGCAAGCATAAAGACGATATATTATTGTCTGACAAAGTCGCGCCAGGTTATAAAGTCGCGGCAGCATGTGCAACTGACAGGCGCACAAATACGAACATGCTATGCGACGATTATGCGATGAAATTTTATAAACCTATTTTAGTGTTTGAAAAGTGGGGTGCGACGATTACGCGGTGGCGACGATTATGCGAGGAAGTACACATCATGAAAATTACCTATATATTTAATCTCTTAATGCACTGACACACTGAAGTTAACATTACTGAACAACATTAGATACATTGCAGCAATGTTTAAATGTATACCGGTACTACAAACATATTTGAAATCAGCCCGTGTCTTATACTTTACTTTCCGAATCTTGCGGTGTTGTTTTTTTTCCTTTGTCAGAAAATCGCTCAGCAATATTCTTGAAATTATCCCGGTGTTCTGGGGGAAATATGTCAAGCATTTTTGCAACATCATTGATCTTGGCAGCTTTTATTGGTACTAGGTCAAAGTAAACTGGGGGCCCACCTGCCATAGTAGGATGCCTCCCATGTTTTACAAGTGACAAATCGTATGTAACTAGGCCTCTGCAACGAGGAGTTACTCTTACACATTTTGATGAACATACTTTGAGGACACTTTTGGAACACCAACTTTTTCATGCTAGTACTTAATATGTCCTACCATTGTGATGGGGTGTACACTGTCTTGTTTTCTTTATTTTTAGTTCTATTGCATAGAATTCTCGGTCACATGCCATGTATGAATGGCCTCGTGAAGGAAACATATACGGCGTACTACTGAAAACCTGTTGTTGTGCACCAAAGTATACCAAAAATAAACAACAGTATGGTTCGTATTTTGGCCCGTACACGCATCTGAGAAAACATACAGTTTTTTATTTTGTTTTCACAGGACTTTCAATAAAACTCATTAGGAGGTATACAATTTCATTTGGGTCTTTCCTAGCAGTTGTCTCATCATACACATACATAAAAGCTTTATCATCAGAAAACCTATGTATCCCAAAAACAAAACCCAAGGTTGCCGGTAATAGTACATGTCCCCAACAGGTATATGTGGAACTGGAATGTTCTTTGGCAGAGAGATTCGTGCAAGAAAAGGACTTGTCAGTTGACAAGTCCCATTTTCCAACATAACGCAGGAATTTTCCTATAAACCCAGTGTGCTATAAGTCTTGTTTTGGCGTTAAATAAAGCAGAGTGTACACCGCACAGCTCTTAACTCAGATACCATAAAATAGTGGACTAGTCCCCTTCCTGAACTCAGTACTTCAAATTTGAAAAGGTACAGAGGCTTTGAATTCAAACTGCTGTCAAATTTTAAGTGTTACTCAACAGATATGACTGCTCCATGGAGAGCTATGTCCTAAAGTTACTTCTATGATTCTAAAACAGGGGCTGGTAGATCACGATCGTTCACTGAAACTGTAGTGAAAAATTAAAATCCACAGCCTGCTTCCAGTCGACTGACTGGGTCAGGGAATGGAATGAATTAAGCCCCCATCTAGCAGTGAGGATATGAACTGTGCCGGCAGCCGAAGCCTGTTACACTCCCCTGGGGTAATGATTAAATGAATGACAGATGAAACGCAATGACAGTGGAGAGTGTTGCTGGAATGAAATTTGTGACAGGGAAAACCAGAGTACCCGGAGAAAAACCTGTCTGCCTCCGCTTTGTCCAGCACAAATCTCACAAGGAGTGACGGGATTTGTACCACGGACCCAGCGGTGAGAGGCAGGCGTGCTGCCGCCTAAGCCACGGAGGCTTACCACTGAAACTGTAGTAATGAACGTTATTCATGAATTCTATTTGAATTGATTGCGCCAAATTGTGCCAATAGGAAATCATATCTTGAATTTTGACCTTCTCTTTACCGAATATCAAAGCAATTGTTCCTGGAAAATTACATACAGTAAAATGGAAAAGTTATTGTATTTTATTATTAGACCTCGGATATTAGGGCAAAAGCCTATTTTGTTCCTTTAAGGATGTAAAATAGGTGATGAGATATCTTTGCATTTCAAGAAAAGTTATCAATTCCTATGAAGTTTATTAGTGCCCCAAAATGCCTATTTGACCTGTTGGTGCCTATTTTATATTTTTAGTGCCTAAAAGACAATGTATTGCTGGGATGGTTTGTTGTGAATTGACTGTGTTTTGAAATTAGTAACACAAATATGGCTCTGTACTGTGGAAACCGTAATTGAAAAAGAGAAAAAAGGAGAAACATGTGCAGAATCCGGTCTTTCGACTATGAAAAATCCACAGCCTGCTTCCAGTCTCCGACCGGGTCAGGAATGGAATGAATGAAGCCCCCATCTAGCGGCGAGGATATGAACTGTGCCGGCTGCCGAGGCCTGACGCACTCCTCTGGGGCAATGATTAAATGAATGACAGATGAAATGAAATGATAGTGGAGAGTGTTGCTGGAATGAAATTTTGACAGGGAAAACCGGAGTACCCGGAGAAAAACCTGTCTGCCTCCGTTTTATCCAGCACGGATCTCACATGGTGTGACCGGGATTTGAACCACGGACCCAGCGGTGAGAGGCCGGCGTGCTGCCTCCTAAGCCACGGAGGCTCTTCTCTATTGCAGTTTATTGTGCTCCGAAGGTCACTTTCCTAGAGAATAAAGAGGGTGGCGAGATGACAGAAGTTAAAGTTGTCAGGAATGCAGATAAGAGGGTGCAAGATGCAACATCTGCTTCAGTTCATATCTTCATCATCATCATCATCTTGCCCAGTTCCAGCCACTGGTCGGGTGTGTTAGGAACACAAGCCCCTCCAACGTCTTCTGTCTTCCCACCATCTCTCAGCCTCCACCCTTGTCCAGTCTTCTCCTCTCTTCTTCACGCTTTCTTCAACCCCCTTCAGCCACCTGTCTCTCGGTCTCTTTCATTCCCACTTCATCTCGTGTATCCTCCTGGGTATCCTCTTCTCCTCCATTCGTTTTACATGTCCATACCATCTAAGTCTAGATTTCTCTATACCATCCTGTAATGGTTCCTCCTTCATTAATTCTCTGGTCCTTTCATTTCTTATTCTGTCCCTCTTTGTAGCTCCAATACTGCTTCTCAAGAACCTCATCTCACTGGCCTGTATTTTGCTCTTCTCTCTTCCTTTCATAACCCAGGTCTCCGAGGCATAAGTCTGGATAGGGACATAGTACGTCCGATATATGACCTTTTTGCTGTTCTGAGGGACATTCTTGCTCCATATCATGCTTCTCACAATCCTCCGGAATGCTTCTGCTTGTCTCCCCTGCTCATTTATTTCTCTATCGTTTCTTCCATTATCTTGTATCAGGTTTCACAGATACTTGAAACTCTCCACTTTCTTCAGCTGTTCCCCACCAATTGTTATTCCCGTTTTGGTTCTTTCCTTCTTCCTTGTTGTGATCACCATCTCACTCTTGTTTATGCCAAATTTCATCCCATATCCTTGTATTATTCCTTCCCACAAGTCCATCTGCTCCTGTACTTCCTCCTCCTTGTTTCCTCAAATCATCAGATCACCTGCAAACACCATTGCTTTCATCTTTCCTTCACCAATTACTTGTGCCACTCGAGTCGTTATGTCATCCATCACCCCAATAAAAGTAACGGTGACAGTGCACTTCCTTGTTTCAGGCCGTTTCCCTGTTCCAACCAGTCCGATCTCTCTCCTCCCACTTTCACACAGCTCACGGATCCCTTGTACATCTCCTTTATCCTCTGTATAGTCCATTTTTCTATTCCTCTGTCTTCCAGTGACTTCCATACTTCGTTTCTGCATACACTGTCATATGCTTTCTCAATGTCCAGGAAGGCCATCAGTAGGTGTTATTCTGCTTTTAAAATAATTTAGACAGAGAAAAGGCATAGTCTGACCGTTGACAATTTGGAAACAAAAAGTTCTGTGACGAACTAAAGAACCTACTTTTCTTAAAATTTAATATTCATGCCAATGATTAATCTATATGGATCTATCTAGAATAATGACGAAATTAAGTTGGTAATATCGAAATTTCTAATTAGTTCGAAATACTGTAAGCTTATACCTGGCATAATGTAGCCTAATAGAGAACTAAAGTTGGCAGCCCTGGTGACTGAATATATTGTTAGTTCCAACTCTTAAGGTACAGAATACAAAATTTGGTTGAAGTCCAATGGATAGCATGGACGTTACATGCAGTTAAACATTGGATCTAACAGCGCGCGTAAAATCATGTTGGTAACAAGGACATACATGTATTGGTCAGAAATAATCTGAAATAATATGATCTATTGTAGTGTCAGTTTTGAATGAAATCCATTAGTTAGTATAGAAGTTACATGCATTTTAAAATTGGACCTATCAGCAGACTTAGAATCATGTTGGCTGCACTGGCATAGGCCTATATTAATTACTACAAATTAATCTAGAATGCCAGGTTCTATACGTGTGCAAAGTTTAGAGCTATTGGATTGCATACTTTCTGATATATAGATATTAGTGTAACAAAAATAGAGACAGTATTTATTAACAGTTGGCAGCCTTGGCTACTCTTAAGAATTGGCAGAGTCATATCTGTTATGGTACACATAGCACAAATGAAATTTGGTTGAAATCCAAATGATAGTATAGAAGTTACATGTATTTAATGTTGGACCTCCCAGCAGGCTTAGAATCATGTTGGTAGCACTGACGTATATAAGTTACTCCAAATTAATATAGAATGCCAGGAATTATACGTGTGCATAGTTTAAAGCTGTCGGCTTGCATACTTTCTGATATATGAGTATTTGGATATAAAAAATCGAGAGCATTTATTAACAGTTGGCAGCCCTGGTGGCTCTTAAGAATACGCTCTGTCATATCTGTTTATGTACACATAGCACATACGAAATTTGGTTGAAATCCAATTGACAGTGTAGAAGTTATATGCATTTAAAATTTGGCTATCAGCAGGCTTATAATCATTTTGGCAACACTGCCATGTATGGCCTCCTGGAAATGAAACTGCAATATTATTATCTATGCGTGTGCCAATTTTGAAATAGCTCCCCTGCATACCTTCCAAGATATCCAACATGGAGCTCAAATTTCAATTGCGATTTTTCAGCAGTTGGTAGCACTGACATCATTTTCAAATATGGCCATGAGATATTCAGGTATAGATCTTTACTCCTACCAAATTTTGTTTAGATTGCTGCAGCTGTTTGGGAGTTGATAGGGGGGGGGGGACACACACAGCCAGACAGACACACATTTGCCCGATCTCATAAGTCTACTTTTTCCTCAAAAAATGCAAAATGTGAAAAGTAGACTAACAAGAAGTTCCGTGACGAAATAATGAGCCTACTTTTCTTAAAATTTAAGATTCATGCCAATGATTAATCTACATGGATCTATCTAGAATAATGACGAAATTAAGTTGGTAATATCGAAATTTCTAATTAGTTCGAAATACTGTAAGCTTATACCTGGCATAATGTAGCCTAATAGAGAACTACAGATGGCAGCCCTGGTGACTGAATATATTGTTAGTTCCATCTCTTAAGGTACAGAATACAAAATTTGGTTGAAGTTCAATGGATAGCATGGACGTTACATGCAGTTAAACATTGGATCTAACAGCGCGCGAAAAATCATGTTGGCAACAATGACATACATGTTCTGGTCAGAAATAATCTGAAATAATATGATCAATTAATGTGTCAATTTTGAATGAAATCCATTTGTTAGTATAGAAGTTACATGCATTTTAAAATTGGACCTATCAGCAGGCTTAGAATCATGTTGGAAGCACTGACGAATATAAGTTACTCCAAATTAATATAGAATGTCAGGTACTATACGTGTGCATAGTTTAAAGCTGTCGGCTTGCATACTTTGTGATATATTGGTATTTAGATTTAAAAAAATTAGAGCATTTATTAACAGTTGGCAGCCCTGGTGGCTCTTAAGAATACACTCAGTCATATCTGTTTATGTACACATAGCACATACAAAATTTGGTTGAAATCCAATTGACAGTGTAGAAGTTATATGCATTTAAAATTTGAACCTATCAGCAGGCTTATAATCATTTTGGCAACACTGCCATGTATGGCCTCCTGGAAAAACTGCAATATTATTATCTATACGTGTGCCAATTTTGAAATAGCCTCCATTCATACCTTCCAAGATATCCAACATAGAGCTCAAATTTCAATTGCGATTTTTCAGCAGTTGGTAGCACTGACATTTTCAAATATGGCCGTGAGATATTCAGGTATAGATCTTGACTCCTACCAAATTTTGTTTCGATTGCTACAGCCATTTCGGAGTTGATAGGGGGGGACACACACACAGCCAGACAGACACAAGGACAGACAGACAGACACACATTTGCCCAATCTCATAAGACTACTTTTTCCTCATTTTTGCAAAATGTGAAAAGTAGGCTAAAAATATTAGTAGACTAATATACTGTTCAGCCAATTATGGTAGTGTACATTAATCACAATAGGAAAACAAGCTCCATAAAGAGACAGAATTTGTTTTGTATTTAAACTTGCTCCTAGTTCCTGAAAAATTGTTTACTGTTTAATTTAATGACAAATACATTGTTTTCTTGTTGTTGCTTATTTATGCATTAACTGTCACTTCTAAAGTACCTGGCTTTGATCTTCCTCGTCGGATATGGTCGAAATTACACCGTATCAGGACCAATTCTGGTGTTTGTGCGGACTCTTTGTTCAAGTGGAACAGGTTACCCTCTCCAAAGTGTGACTGTGGAGCCGATAGACAAACGGTGAAGCACATCATTCAGGACTGTCCTCTAAGATCCTATGGTGGTAACATATTGGATTTTCTCGCGGTGACTCCTGCATCAGTGGACTACATTTTGAATTTAGATATTAAATTATGAGACTATCTGTTCTCTTTTTTTTCTTCATCAATATTTCATTGGTTGGTTGGTTCTTAAGTTTAGGGGCTGCGACAAAGCGGTCATGTAGCCCCGTGTACTTTTGGAGTGTGTAGAATCAGTCCTATAACCGGTGTTAATTGTGATGACTGTATTAGTGTGTGTCATCTGTTTTTTAATTTAAGTACTGCAACTTAGAACTTTTGCCGCCAAGCGCCACCGTCAACGACTACTAGGCCAAGTTCAGAACTTAGCTACTAGACGCCACCACAGTCGACTCTTGGCAACGAACGTAGAAACCTAAGAGCGTTGTTTACTTTCTTAACCTATCCAATTTAGCTTCACACAGGTGCAATTAGTGGAACGTTCTTTAACATGGCATAAATCTCTGACATGGGACCGCCGGCTTTACTTCCCCTCCGAAGGAAGGCATACTGAGGGATTTTTAACGCTCTTAAAAAATCCGACGGCTTCGGCCGGGTTTGAACCCGCTATCTTGGCCATAGAAGCTCAGCATGCTACCGACTATGCCACCGAAGCTGCCCAATATTTCATTAAGATGTATTATGATGTACTGTAAGTGTGTACCATACCATACGATAAATAAATAAAATATGCATTAACTGATCACTCATCTTTTTAATATTTACTACCGAATATTAATAGGTTGGAGCCTAATTTACCAATTTCAAGGCCTATATTAGGTGTCTAAAGCAGTACTTTTTGGTACCTAAAAATCTGAGGGCTATTTATTATTCATAATTGCCCAATAGGCCAATATGCCATATCTCTAGAAATATTAATTCACTTGCCAATACCTTAAATGTTTCTTATCATGTTTAAGTTTTCTAAGAAAAAAGCAAAAACAAAAATGCCTTGGCGATTTTGATTATTGAAAAGGTAGAGCGGTAGATCAATTCAAAATAAGAGCGCCTTTCATTAGATCACCAAAGCTTCCAGGTTACCTATCCCTGAAGTCAGGTTCTGATTTCGGAGCACAGGCGGCTCTGGTGTCGTCTGTGAGAACTTGGTGTTCTCTACGACAGGACTGCACAACCTACTGCCCGCGAGACTACTGTTTCCGGCCCTCCTCGTCGCCAACTGGACAAAGAAGTGCGTGCGCACCCCTACCCAAAGCAGTTCCAGTCGTTGCACTAAACTATGTTATCATGAACTTTATTTCATAATTTGATTAATTATTGTGTCAAATGAACATAAATACTCACTCTTTGTCATTCATGCTGTATGAGTGTATTGAATATCATCGTACTTCTCATTTTTTAAGAGATTTATTAAATATGTAAATTTATTTTTAGTGTTTCATTTTTTTTACCACTACAGATAAATATAGAAAACTGCATCAATACTAAGAAGACAGTCACAAATCTCCCCACATTATACCTTTATTTTTTAATAACTTCCATAACCCCCAGAGTGTTAATGGCCAGCAAGGTCCCCCAACTATTTACAATGTGGCCCTTAGTTAAAAAAAAGTTGGGCACCCTTGCTCTACGGCATCCAGAAAGTTGCCCCTCAGTGTCCTCTCCATCTAAAGAAAGAGCAAGAGGAAGAACAAAGGCAGAGATCCAACATTGAACTAGCAAAGAAGTGAGTGTGGATAAGATCTCTTCCCTTTCCATCCTCCCCAACACCCTCCCCCCAAAAACCCTTTCTCTTAGAACTGTAATAAATAGGTCTTTCCATGCAAACAGAAACTTGTTTCGTAATTCCCCTTCAGCAGGTCAGATTCCTTTCCCCGATACGGACTTCTGAGCTATCACCACGACCTTGTTATATCAGCAACTTGGCGCGACCACATTGAGACTTCAGATTCTTAACCTCACAGCCGGTCAGGCACTTCTTCTCATCACCATTACACCTGAGCTACGCGCTCGTGCTCCCAACACACATCCCGAGTTTGGAGCCTCCCATTCCTCATAGCCGAACTTCACCGGTCCGTGGCAATGAGCGTAGGGGAGAGGGTGGCAACTTATTCTCATTTTCAAGTTGTATTTAACTGAGATATTCTATTATAAACTGGAAACCAATAAATATTTAAATCTCTAGGCTTGTCTGCCTGAAGGCTGGTTGGATCCTAGACAAGGTGAGGAGTGACGTAGTTTCAGGGTTGGCATGTTTAAAACAACATGTTTTAAACAGTGTTTAAACCTGTTTAAAACAATGCACATTGTTTAAAATTAGTTTTAAACTCAATGCTTCAAACAACCGTCTAAAATATGTTTCTTTAGAAGAATTTTTTTTTTGGTTTTCATATTTTTAATTAATCATTTTGCAATACAGTAGAGTACAGTGGTCTTCTCTGCCTTCTACTGAAGGTTTTACGTCATAATATAAAGTTTATAGAGTGATTTGTAATGGTTTTGATGTCCTTGTTAAACATTTTTGCAAGCGAACATCCATCAGAAAATATAGGGATGTATTTAAAATATTATAAATCCAAATGTCACTGCCACTTTGTCTTTATTCAACAGGTTTCTTGTTGAGTTCACGAAAAACGCAAACTAGTTTGGCAGCCTTCTCAGTCCCTAACCTATTCCCGACTTTGTTATGCACTAACCCAAAAGTAGAGAAAAGAAGTTCTATCCCAGCTGATGAAGCAACTGCACTATGCAGCTGATGTGCTAGGCCTGAAGTTGTGTGATGAATGTTATTCTGCAGTGCCACCCACCATGTCAGGGGTTTAATTTCTTTTAGTATTGCAGGACCAAACAGGTATTCCTTGAAGGGTGAACATTTTGCTTTGTACTTGATTAGGTCAGGCATTGCATCTGGGTGGTAAGCTTCAACATACTCCATAGCAGAATGATATTGTTCTTCACTCAGTCTCTGTCCTTGATAGCGTGGATCTATGAGATTGGCAAGGAGATGGGTATCAGTTACAGCGGTGTTAAATCGTTTCATGAATTTCTTTAAGTCATTGGGATTGTTTTCATTTTTTTTTTAAATGAGCAGGTCAAGACAAACCTCTACTGCTTCCCCAATGGTACAGTCATCACGCTGCATCTTATCTAATGAGACTGATGCAGTCTTAAGTTTTTTGAGATAGTCTTGAACATTTTGTTTCATATTGATATCATTTACCTTTGCACTTATAATTGGTTCAATGGCACTTCGATTTTTAGTGCAGAGTTTGACAATAACATGCCAGTTACCCAAATAGGACTCTATAGAGTCAGCTAAAGAATTCCAGCGTACATCCATAGGAAGAGCAAGAGCTGTTCCGCCAGTCTGTTTGTTCTTGGCTGCTGCAAAGTGAGTGTTCCAGAAGTACCGGTATTTAATAATTTGTTTAACATGTTCTGTAATGCCAACCACCTCCAAGTCATGTGCTAACAGATTAAGCAGGTGAGCTGAACAACCATAACTTATCACTTCTTTGATATCTTTTTTTTGCCAATTCATCCCTCATTTTCCCCATATTGGCAGCATTGTCAGTGACAAAACTTCGAACATGGCAGCCAAAAATCCCAGCTGGTAACTAAATTTCCTTGCTGGCTGAGTTTCAGTTGTAAACATTGGTTTATTACTTACCATACAACTCTGGTCAAGATGATCTCTAAAGTTCTTATATTTAAGTATTAAAAGTACAGTATTTTATTACACTGTTTAAAACAGGTTCAGAATTTAAAAAAACTGTTTAAAACAAACAAAAAAACCTGTTTTAATGGTTTTATTTTGAAAAAAAAAAAAAAAAAACTGCTATTTTGCCAACCCTGGGTAGTTTGCCATTGCATTCCTTACAGGAGTACTGACCCTATGAGTGGAATCTTTCACAACATCCACAGGTTCCCAGCACCACTCATACTTCAGTAGCTTCCATATAATCACAGCCATGAATGAGACTGAGACATCGGTGGAAAACCACACTTTACACTGGTCTGTGCCAACAAACCATAATACACTGACTGACAAAAAAAAAGTGACAGTCAGTCTGAAAGGCTAGACTTTGTATCATTTTAAATGATACAAATGCTAGAAAAGCTGGAGGCTTCTCGCTTCGCTCGAAGCCAAAGACTCTTGACATGTTAGAAAATGATCTGCATAATACTTATCTTGCTTATCTTGTTTCAAATTACTCGCGAACGGTAAGTGCAAATCAAGGTCAAGCGCGCGGGATGCCGTCACGCTCACCAGAGCGCGCGGGGATGTGCCCCTTCCATCCAGTCTAAAAACACTTATAGTGGGCGATGTATTGAAGATAGAGATATGCTCTCGCGGATTTTTTTTGTAGAACTTTTCATGCTGACCAATTCTTATGCACATAGTATATTGATATGTTTAACGGTTTGCCCAGCGTAAGCTTAAGAAGCGCACGGACGCCAAGTTTGTTTTTGACTTTTTCACTGAAATCGTTACTGCTTGGCTTCCTTTGATAATACATAAATTATTTTCGACAGAATCTTTCCTCGAGATATCCTTTACAGAATGGTGAAAACCGCATCAAAATCCATCCAGTAGTTCTCGAGATTACCCGTGGCATCCAAGAATCGGGGATTTATGTCTTATACTAACGAAGTAGAGATTGTCGGGGTACACATGCACCAAGCGGTACTATGACGTCACACACCTCAGTGCATCTAGGTACATTTCGTCCTGTCACCGTAACGTAACGCCAGACTCCAGCTTAACGACGAAGTCGACAAGATCATTTAAAATGATATAAAAAAACATCACTTGAAAAATTCATCATTATTATTATTATTTAAATCATAAGTATGGACGGTGTAGGCCTAGTAGGCTACATACTCGTAGTTATAGCATGGAAGTAAGGTTAATTGTTTTTCTGGATGCATTACCATTCTTTATGTTCGACCCTCACTATTATGTGTCAGAAAACGGTGTCATAATGATGGTCATTATAACACTTATTTCCATTATGATACAGTTTCTCCAGCCAATCAGAGCTCGTTCATTGACCAATTAGGTAACGATACCTTAGCGCATGCGCTCAAAATCCAACATGTCGGACATAAACACAACATCGAACTATAATAAATTACCGACATGGAATACGCACCGTCCATATGTTCGCGTAAATAAACTGGCGAATTTGAAACAAGAAATAGCACTGTACCTTAAAATCATCAACACTAATTTCTACACAGCGCATTCAAACGACTCCGGTGACAATATTACTGAGGGACGGCAGATGTAAACATATGGCTTGCATATGCATATGGCATTGCAAGCACACAGAGCGCATGCGTCGGTCGTTCAAAGATCTTGAAAGACAGAGAGATGTCTCGCGCTCGCTCTCCGATAACAAAATTCTTGTGGCTGACTCTCAACAGATATTTATGAATATTTATGTTAAAACATATAATAAAATTATAATTATCGTCGAACATAAACAGTCGTATGCAACTCGCCTATAATGGTAATTAAGACACTCGTATGGAAATTATAAAACTCGCATACTCTCGTTTTATAAAAAATACTCGTGTCTTAATTATAGCCATTATAGGCTCGTTGCATAATGTACTATAATGTCATTGTTTCACTTAACAATAACAATTCTTGTCACGATGCTGTTTCCCGCGGAAGGATGTGCGCGCCACCGCTATCATCAACAATGCAATGATTTATTATATTTTCTTTTGCGATTTGTTGACACAGTTATAGCCATATCCTCGGTTGTTCTTGTGCAATCAGAAGCAAATATGGGCTTGAGGCCTGAAGATGTTACCAGGACAGCGGCTACGCTGCAGCTGCAATAGATGCTCCATATACCATAGTCGAAGAGAAACGGGAAGCTACATGAGACAACCTGGATCTGGCAAGAAAAAAAGACTTCATCCCAAAATGACAGATTTGTAGTTGATGCCATCAGGGCTGCGTAACGGAGGCTGAGCGATACTTACAGTATGAATAAGAACATTTTCATGATTCTGTGTTTTGGCAACTTACCCCTTACTTTTCACAAAATTCCTGTGCTCAACACAAGTTATAGTAATATTTTCTTGGACTGGGGAATCTCCTTCTTCATCGATAGCATAAGTATTAAGTTCGTCTTCACCTTCGATCAACTCCACTTTAAGAGGACACCACACATCCTCGTCCTGCTCACAGATGTCATTGCTGTCTCCCTGCAACTCCACATTCTCTTCTACCTCGACTGTCTTCCTCATAATGTCCTGCGTCCTAAGGTTTAGCTCCTTAAGGGCATCTCTCAAACTTCTTCCATCTTTAGTATTTCACACCTGCAAAAAATAACACCAAATTAATTTAGGGTAATCATAAAAACTGAATGATTAAAGAATGTCCAAACAAGTGATGGAGAGACGGATGACTGGAAAGAGGGGACGAGGAGGACCTAGAGTACGGTGAAGAACAGTGTGAGTGTGGAGTGGAGTGCAGGGGTTGAGGAAGGATGTTGGACAGACAGAGTGAAGTGGAGGGGGGTCATATTTGCTCCGACCCGGCTTAGGCTGGAAAACTGAAATTGATGATGATGAATTACTAAAACTAGGATTTTTAGCACAAAAAAAAAACTCCTAAATAAGCCCTTGAAAAACAAAACAAAAATAATTTGAAGTAATGACTTAACGGGAGTAATATAGATTCCTCACACTAAAAAATTCGCCTAGACACAAAATGCCGGCCTCCATCACATCATGGATAACTAATAGTTTAAACGATCCATACATGTTAAATTTTGTGTGTTAATAAGGCTTTACATACGTATACAAATACAAACCTAACCTGGGGCTTGCACCCCTGACCCCCTAGCTTGTGGTACAAGCAGTAATTTTCTGCTTACAGTGATCTAACCAAATAGCGACCAAACTTTTTCTAATTACAATAAAAAGGAGGAGAAATCTGCCTGATCAATTCATATATTTTTTTGTCAAAAAACAGGGTTACATTAGACCCTGTTATTGGTACATGTTTCAGGGCCTATAGTAATGGTCCCTTCTTCAGCCATAAATTAAGATTTAAAATCCAGCACCTTTGTAGTTCGAGCTGTTTTTGCTGCGTTAGCTTGGCTAGCTTTGTTGATAATATTACTTGGTTCATACATTGTTCCGTATTGATTGTCTATTAATTACAATAAGCAGGAGGAGAAATCCGCCTGATCAATACCAATAACAGGGTCTAACGTAACCCTGCTTTTTTTTTTTACAAAAAATTATATATATATATTGACCATAACTAGGGCACGTTTGCGATGGTTTCGTCACGTCAAACATATGACAGAAGGAAGAATTGCAAAACAATGGTTACATACTGAGATTACTGGAAAGAGACCTGTTGGAAGACCTAGGAGGAGATGGCTGGACAAAGTGAAGGAAGATATCACATCCAAGGGAATCAACTGGGATGAAGTCTTCAAGGAGCAGTGGTACATGAATCGACCAAAATGGAGAGCGCTCGTAAACCACACCTGGGAAACTGGAGTGGAACCTTGATGATGATGATGTTGAGTGCTCCGGTAAGACTGATTATCAATGATACCACACCACACGTTAATTGAAAAACGACGCTGGAAATTATTTTCGACAGTAGCGTTAGGATTTTCATATGCCCATGTGTGATCATGTTTAGTGTTGTTGATTCTATTGCGACTAAATGTTGATCCGTCGGTAAACAAAATGTGTGGAATCAATTCGGAATTTGCAAGTATCCATTCACAAAAGTGCTGCTGCCTGATGTTATTTCCTTCCTCAAGATGTTGCACACGCTGGTGGTGATAGGGATACAAGCCATGCTCATGTATCGTGCGCCATATTCGGGTGCGTGGAATACCTAGCTATGCAGAAAGTCATCTACAGCTAATCGTAGGGTTATGTATACTTGAACAGACCTAATAAGTGTGATTCCTGGCTCCGTCAGTGATTTTAGAAACTGACGTTGAGGGCTGGAATGGAGTGTACTCAACCTCGTGTAGACAGTTGAGTAGCTGTCCGACAGTAAGGAAGCACCCTGGTCATAAAAAAACAAGATTAACGGCCGAGGGGAACCTATGTGCCGACTATCCGTCCCCCAACAATCTGCAGGCCAAATGGCTGGACAGCGGTCGCTTAGTTTGTAGTGCCACGGTGTTTTGGAGGGAATGGGGGAGGGGTTTACTTGATACAATGGAATTGTGTTGTTTGAGTCTTCAGTCTTTTGACTGGTTTGATGCAGCTCTCCATGCCTTCCTGTCTTGAGCTAATCGTTTCATCTCTACATAGCTACCACACCCTACATCCGAAGCAATCTGTTTAACATATTCTAACCTTGGTCTACCCCTACAGTTCTTGTCCTCAATCCTTCCTTCCATAAATAAGCTTGCTATTCCTGGGTGTCTTAGTATGTGTCCTACTAACCTATCTCTTCTCTTCATTAGCATACGCCAGAAACATCTCTCCTCTCCGCTCCCACTCGTTTTAATACCTCTTCGTTTGTCACCCTATCTACCCATCTGATCATCATTCTCCTGTAACACCACATTTCAAATGCTTCAATTCTCCTCTTTTCTGCTGCACCAATAGTCAAAGTTTCACTTCCATAGAGTGCCACACTCCAGATAAAGGCTTTCAAAAATGACTTCCTAATACCTAAATCTATATTCGATGTCAACAGATTCCTTTTTTGTAGAAATGCTTTCCTTGCCTGAGCCAACCTACTTTTTATATCCTCTTTGCTTTGTCCATCACTGGTTATTTTGCTTCTGAAGTAACAGAAGTCTCCTACTTCCTTAAGCTTTTCACCTGCCAATTTGATGTCCATTGAGGTTTCTGATTTATTTGGGCTGCATTCCAGTATTTTTGTTTTACATTTATTAATTTTCATCATGTATTCTTTCCTCAAGACAGAGTCCATACCATTCAAAAACTCATTCAAATCCTCAGGCATGTCGGCCAAGATGACGATGTCATCTGCAAATCTCAGAGTTGAAATTATTTCTCCTTGAATCTTCACTCCCACTTTAAATTTTTCTCCAATTTCCTTCATTGCTTGTTCAATGTAAAGATTGAAAAGTATGGGTGATAAGTTGCAGCCTTGCCTTACACCTTTCTGAATACCAGCTTCTCTCTCAGCAAATCTCAGAGTTGGAAAAGAAAAATGAGTAGAAAAAAACAGAAATACCTTCACAAATCTGTGTAGGATAAATCTACAAGGTGCGGACATACAATCAATCATCGGAAAGGAAAAGAAAAATAGCATCACAATGACAGGCAGATGTGGGTGGAAGAAGAGATCAAAGGGAAATATGCATACAAAAAGACAATCACTTGGAAGGATTTGAGAGAATCTTAGAGTTGCAATACATCAAGCCATTAGTATTTGTAATATGTGTGCATGGTTACAAACCATCATCATCATCTTCATTTCCCGTTTCCAGCTTCCTGGGTCGGGTTGTGAATTAAGGACCTCCATCGTTGCCTGTCTCTCCACCACTCCTCTCCTGATTTTAGTACATCTTCGGGTTTTCCTCCCTTCTTTTCTACACACTCCCACACTGTATCTGCCCATCTCTTCCGGGGCCTACTCCGTGGTCTCTTCCCTGTCATCTTTTCACAGAAAGTCTTCTTTGGTACTCTCTCCTCTCCCATTCTCATCATATGTCCATACCACTTTAACTTTGTTGTTTCTATCCTGTCCTGCAGCTTCAATATTCCTGTCCTTTCTCTAATCTCTTCATTTCTAACTCTATCTCTTCTGGTCTTGAATGAATGAATGAATGATATTTATTCAATTAATTCCAAAGAGCCATAGGCTCGTACAGAGGAATTGTACAGTAATATGTGTGTTTACACACCAGGAAGAAAATTCTGAAGGTAACACAAATTGATGAATAAGGGCATAGGCCTATTAGTAAAGTTGATACTATATCTAAGATTGTTTAGACCAAGGTCTCTTAAAATGATAAGCACAGGATTTTTGAGCTTATTTGATGTATTACGATGCATCGAATTTTTCCCACAATACTTTCGTAGTTTTCCTCTTAAATACTGACAAAGTTGGTGCACTTTTTACTTCATCGGGAAGTTTATTATATAACTGTGATGCAGAGAACTTGAAACTATTTCTACCGTATTTAGAAGAGTGAATGATATATAAGGCTACGTCCTTCGCATGCCTAGTTCCATAAGAAGGCCCTCTATACCTCTTAGGAATTTCATCTCTGCGGCTTGTATTCTACTCTCCTCTCTTTTTGTAGTAGTCCACGCTCCAGCTGCGTATGTTAGTATGGGTCTGTAGTAGGTTGAATATAATACTTTTTTGCATTTCTTTGGGACATCTCTGTTCCACACAATACCCCTTACACTGTTGTAAAAACTGTTCGCTTGTTGTATTCTCTTTCCAATTTCCTCAGTTATCTTTCCATCTTCTGCGATCACACTTCCCAAATACTTGAAACTTTTAACGACTTCTAGAATTTTGCCATTCAATTCTATCTTTCCTCTTCCTTTCTTCCTTCCTCTTGACATTACCATTGTCTTGCTCTTCTCTGTGCTTACTTTCATCCCAAATTTCTCATCTCTTGGTTCCATACATCTAGTTGTTTTTGTACATCCTTTTCATCCTCACCCCATATAACTATATCATCTGCAAACAGCATGGCCTTTGTTGCTTCTTGTCCCAATCTCTGTTTGACCTTCTTGTGGATTTCATCCATGACTATGATGAATAATAATGGGGACAATACACTTCCCTGTCGGAGACCCGTTTCCACTTTAAACCATTCTGTTTCTCCTATACTGGTCTTCACGCTACTGACACAATTTTTGTACATAGCTTTTAACATTTGGACTTCTGCTCTGATGACTCTTCTTTTTCTTAATACATCCCAAACCACCTGTCTAGGCACACTGTCATATGCTTTCTCAATATCAATAAATGTCATCACCATGTCTTTTCCAAATTCCCATCTTTTCTCCATCATCTGCCTTAATGTAAAGATTAGGTCAAATGTTGATCTGTCTTTCCTAAAACCATACTGTTCTCTCCTTCTATCTTCTTCCTCAGTCTGCCTTCCAATACTCTCTCAAAGATCTTAGCTACATGAGCAATAAGAGTGATCCCTCTGTAGTTATTACATTCCTTTTTGTCGCCTTTCTTAAAAATTGGGATAATTAAACCCTTTCCCCATTCTTCTGGAATTTCTTTCTTCTTCCAAATTATTCTAAATAACCAATTCTTATAAATTCATCATCACTGGCCGGGTCAGTTTGGAACACAAGCCTCTCCAACATCTTCTGGCTTCCCACCATCTCTCAGTCTCCACCCTTGTCCAGTCTTCTCTTCTCTTCTTCACACTTTTTTCCACCCCCTTCAGCCACCTGTCTCTCGGTCTCTTTTCCTTCCAGTTCGTCTCGTGTATCCTCCTGGGTATCCTCTTCTCCTCTATTCATTTTACATGTTCATACCATCTAAGTCTAGATTTCTCTAAACCATCCTGTAATGGTTCCTCCTTCATTAATTCTCTGGTCCTCTCATTTCTTATTCTGTCCATATTTGTAGCTCCAATACTGCTTCTCAAGAACCTCATCTCACTGGCCTGTATTTTGCTCTTCTCCCTTCCTTTCATAACTCAGGTGACCGAGGCATACGTCAGGATAGGGACATAGTACGTCCGATATATGATCTTTTTGCTGTTCAGAGGGACATCCTTGCTCCATAACATGCTTCTCACACTCCTCCGGAATGCTTCTGCCTGTCTCCCACGCTCATTTATTTCTCTATCGTTTCTTCCATTATCTTGTATTAGGCTTCCTAGATACTTGAAACTCTCCACTTTCTTCAGCTGTTCCCCACCAATTGTTATTCCTGTTGTGGTTCTTTCCTTCCTTCTTATAAATTAAATAGGAAAATATGAAATAATATAGTCGGTCAACACAAAATAAAGTAGTTCCAATTACTGGAATATGTGAAAAATAACCGGAAATAAATTACATCTGATTAAGATTTATATATATTGTTACGGACTATTGAAGAAGGAGAAAACTAAGGGATGACATGTTCTGCTCGTCGAGCACCCAGCTGCTTAATCTGGTTGGTTCCTCAGTTTAGGGGCTGCGACAACGCGGTCATGTAGCCCCGTGCACGTTGGGTGTGTGTAGAATCTGTCTGATAACCGGTGTCAATTGTGATGGCTGTATTAGTGTGTGTATCTGTTTTAATTCAAGTAAGGACTGCAGACATTGAATTTTTTCAAGTAGTTCCTACTTTTGCCGCCAAACACCACCGTCAACGACTTTATTTCAGAACTTAGTTACCAGATGCCACCGCAGTCGGCTCTTGATGACGAACGTAGGAACCTAAGAGCGTTAGTCAAATGTTTAACCTATATAATTTAGCTTTACACAGGTGTAATTAGTGGAATGCTTTTTAACATGCCATAAATCTATGACATGGGACCGCCGGCTTTACTTCCTCTCCGAAGGAAGGCACACTGAGGGCTATTAAAGAAACAGACAACTTCAGCCGGGTTTGAACCTGCGATCTTGGGCATAGAAGCTCAGCATGCTACCCACTACGCCACCGAAGCCGCCTGCTCAATCTCTACTTAGTATAAAACAAAGTCCCCAATTCTTAGATGTAACTGGTAATCTCAAGAACCACTGGATGGATTTTGATGCGGTTTTCACCAACCTGTAAAGGATTTTTCTAGGAAGGTTTCTGTAGCAAAACTTTAATTTATGACCGAAGGAAGCCGAGCAGTAACGATTTCAGTGAATTAAGTAAGAAAAAAAAAACTACTGTCCGTGCGCCATTTAAGCTTACGCTGGATAAACTGTTAAAAATACTGTATCTATTAGATACTATGAGTGTAAGAATTGTTCAATATGAAAAGTTCTACAAAAAAAAGTCTGCTGCATCTTTAACTAGCAGTAGTGCCCGGCTTTGCCCGGTAGATTTATTTGTTTTATGGATGATAATGAATACTACTACAGAACTGGAGCACTCAAGGATAAGGATCGGAAAGCACCAAAGCTCATTGCAGCTGATAACCGCAGTATACTGCACCAGCACCATCGCCCTTACACAGGGGCATACTATTGTCATGATGATAACTGTTTTAAGGGGCCTAAGAAATCTTTTTGCACTAATTACTCCCCGTGACTGCAATTTATAAGCAGCTCGTAATTCTGCACCAGAACATTGGTAGAGGCGACGTGATGTGGCCCGCATTGTCAGGCAACAATAGACTTAGGTATTATTGAAGCTGTTCGGGAGCGCTTGTTCTCAATCTTTAAGGTTACGTGAGAGGTGTAGCCTAATGCTATATAGCCTAAACTATTCCTCTTGAATCCGGCTATCATATACAAAACGAATTTTTCGAATCAGACTGGTAGTTCCAGAGATTAGCGCGTTTAAACACACAAACAAACTCTATTTATTATTATAATAGTATAGATACATTGCCCACTATGAATGTTTTTAAATTTTCATTTCTTCCAACAATCTCCATACAGTGGAAATTTAAATTACTAACTTTGGAGCGAGTTTATGAGCTAGCAAGCGAGCCTATCACCCCAGCTTTGGCCAGCATTAAACCGTCGAGTCGTGTCGAGTTAAGACTTCAGAGAAGAGTACGGTATATGTGTTTGGAGTTTCGCTGTTCACCTCTGCTTTTCTGAATTGCGTATGGGACCTGCCGTCCGTGTACCTTTTAAGCTTATGCTGGGTGAACCGTTGAAGATAGCAGGCAAAGCTGGGGCGGGATGCTAGTACTTTCATATTTATCAGTAACTATAACCACACTTACTAAGTTTCCTGGGGCGAGGATGAGATGGAGGTACAAAAACAGTTAGACGGAATAAATGAAAAGATTGAGCAATGGGGATTGAAGATAAATGTGGAGAAGAGTAAAACAGTGGTGATGAGTAGATATAAGAAAGAAGGAAAAGGAGTAATCAAAGTAGGAGATAAGGAATTGGAAGCAGTGAAACACTTCAAATACTTGGGAAGATGGAAGACTAGATGGAAATTAGCGGAAGAATACAACTCGGGAGTGCTTTCTACCAACAGGTATGGGGACTAGTATGGACCAAGGATATACCAATTAAGGCTAAAGAAGTTATGTACAGAGAGTTTAGTTTGTATGTAACGGAGACCCTTGCTTGCCCACTCGCCCGCGTTGCGCGCCTGTTTCCCGCCAGGCACTTTGCCATTATGCGGCGCTTGCGCGGCACTGAGTCATTGAGTATAGGAATTTGTACTTAAATTTGTACTTCAATGTGAACCTTGACCAATTTTTTGACGAACTGACTTACGGAGAGCGATTGTCAAATTACTTTCAACAAGATTCTGCCACTGCTCACACTGCCGAAGCATCCATGACAGAATTGCGTCGCATTTTCGGTTCGAAGATTATAAGTCGGAACGTGTGGCCCTCGCAAAGCCCAGACTTATCACCATGGGACTTTTATTTGTGGGGAACGCTTAAAAATAGAGTGTATGCGAGAAACCCTCACACTATAAATGAGTTAAGCTCATTTATAGTGTATATTACAGCTGAAATACAGTCAATTGGTGCTGAGGAACTTCAGAGAGTAAATGCCAGTTTCATAAAAAGGTGCCAGCGATGTGTAGCAGTGAATGACAAACATTTTCAGCACCAGCTGTGAACTAGGTAAGTACAAATTCCTATACTCAATGACTCAGTGCCGGGCCGGCGCCGCATAACGGCAAAGTGCGTGGCGGGAGGCAGGCTCGCGCCACGGGCGAGCGAGCAAGCGAGGGTCTCCGTTACATACAAACTAAACTCTCTGTACAAAGCATATTATGTTCCTATAATGACATATGCAGCAGAAACTTGGACATTGACTAAGAGAGATGAGAGCAGAGTACAAGCAGCTGAGATGAGATTGCTGAGAAGTATGGTCCAGAAAACGAGGAGGGATAGAGTGAGAAATGAAGATATACGGAAAGAACTAGGAGTACAGAAACTAAATGACAAACTGGAGCAAAACAGATTGAGATGGTTTGGACATGTCAAACGGATGAATGAAGTAAGGCTACCAAGATGAGCACTGGAACGACAGATGACAGGGAAGAGAAGACGAGGAAGACCAAGAATGCGTTGGATGGACTCGGTGGAGAATAGTATTAGAAAACGGAACCTGGATTGAAACACTGTGTCGGAAGAGGAATGGTGGAACGACAGAACAAAGTGGAGAGGAACCATATTTGCCCCCACCCAGTGTCAACTGGAAAAGAGGAAATGAAGATGATGATGATGATGACTAAGTTTCCTGACTGGATTATTGTATTTTGTTTTTGGAGGGCAGAGACTGACTGCGGGTGTCACTATAGGATTGGTAGTGTATTGTAGAGCTATTTGTCTTACATATTTGGATATGATGATGCATGCATGTATCCAGAATTTCTTTTCAGAAGGGTTCAATCTATAATTTACAGAATCATAACCGAAGACAAATCGCAATGAAATGATAATAAATTCCTATTTTAATAATAAAATCAATCATCATCATAAACTGCACAGTTTAGGCCATCAGGCCTGTTCCGTCTCCAGATTTATTTGGTTCATCCATCTCTTATTTGGTCTCCCAATTCTTCTTCTGCCTGACTGGCTGCGTGGCTCAGCGGTAACGTTCTCGCTTGCTGAGCCCAAGGTTGCAGGTTCGTATCCTGGCGCAGTCAGCTGGCATTTGAGGGTGCGCACATGCGAGGGAGCCATGTCAGTAAATTTACTGGCACGTTAAAGATCTCCTTTGGGGCAAAATTCCGGCACCCCGGCGTCTCTAAAGCCAGAGTAGTTAAAAGGGCCGTAAAACCAATAACATTATTATTATTATCTTCTTCTACCTCTTGCATGGTACCATAAGAGTAGATTTGGAGGAGACTGCACCCCACATCTGCTGTATGGAGCAAGTTGCTTACTGCTTACCAAGAATACAACTACACCCTATAAAAATATGCATTATGGTTTCTTTCCTTGATCACATATGCAATGACACGATCCAGCAGCAGTTAGGGGTTGCTCAGGTGACAAATGCTCTGTAGACCAAAGCGATGGTGGCAGGACATAACAACGCAGGAGTGCAGCTACAGCTGACCCCGTGACATGATGGAATTGGACCAGAAAACAAGACTACATCAATGGGACAGGCTAAGAAGAAATTAATGAAAATCTTAACTGTATGCAGGCTATGTAAAATGCAATGGTAAATTTTCTCTAAGGTTCAGGAGAATTAGTCGTGAGTAAATTAACTGCAAAATCATAGATGAAATTTAGAGAATACTGGTACCACAACCTGTGTAGAAAATACACACTTGTAAACATATGAATGTAAAGAGCTTGGTTTACATTTAGATAATAGCCAGGTTATTTCTAAATCATTACAGGTGCTTCTATGTGCTTTCTTCATCATCATCATCATCATCAGGTGTTCGCTCCAGCAAGCCTGGTGCGGTAGTGCAAAAGCCTCTTCCAATTTGTATTATCCACCCATAGCTGTTCTTCGAAATGAAAGTGGGATTCATGAATGTCATGACCCTGACAGGCAAGGTGGAGGAGGTGGTAGACTTCCTGGAGAGGGAGAATGTTGGATTGATGGGGCTGAGTGAAGTGAAATGGAAAGGTAAAGGAAGGAAGAAATTGAGGAAAGGATATACATTATACTGGAGTGGTGGCCAAGAGGCAAAAAATGGCGTGGGACTGATAACCTCGAAACAACTGGAGGAGTATGTTGAAGTGGTCGAGTGTGTGAGTGGCAGAATAATGAAAATTAGAATGAAAATGAAAAATGACGTGATGGACTTCATACAAGTGTATGCACCACAGACTGGAAACAGAGAAGAAGATATTGAAGTATTCCTGAAGGATGTAGAAAGAGTAATTTCAGATGTAGAAGTGGTGATCATGGGAGATATGAATGCACAAGTCGGAAACGAGAGACAAGGAAAGGAAGAAGTCATTGGACCATATGGATATGGGAAAAAGAACCGGGAAGGAGAGGAACTTGTAAACTTTTGTGAAAGGAATGGACTGATAGTGGGTAATTCATGGTTTCGGAAGAAAAACAGCAGGAAAATTACGAGATATGGTTGGGGCGATAGAAGAACAAAATCAGTAATTGACTACTTTCTGGTGGAAAGGACTAATCGCAGAAAGCTGATAGATGTGACAGCTTTACCAGGAGAAGCATTTGATGGGGACCATAGAGCTGTGGTGGCAAAATTTAGATGGGAAAAATTGGAAAACCTAAAGGAGATAAGAGAAAGTAAAGTAATAGTATGGAAATTGAAAGACAAAACTGTACAGGAAGATTTTCAGGAGAGATTGAAGCAACAAATCCCAGTTACTGAAGTGGAAAACATAGAAGAGGAATGGTCCCACTTTAAAAAGGCATTTGTTGGTGCAGCAGAGTGCTTGTGGTAGGACGTCAACAAGAGTGAAAGAGAAGGAGACACCGTGGTGGAACGAGGAAGTGAGGAAAGCAGTGAAAGAAAAGAAGTCTGCATGGAAAGAATGGAACCGAGATCAAACAGAAGAAAGCAAAAGGAAGTATCACGACAGCAAACGGAGGTGTAAGAAAGTGGTAGGAGAAGAAAAGAAGAAAAGTTGGGAAGAATTTACACGAAGAATGGAAACAGATGTAAGTGGCAGTAAAAGGATGCTGTATGGGCTTCTAAGAAGTAAGAGGAAAGAAAGAGTTACTATAAAGCTAGTGAAAAAGGAAGATGGAGAGTTGTTAACACACCCAGAAGAGATAAAGGGACGATGGAAGGAGTATTTCGATAAGCTATTGAATGTGAGCAATTGTACTGGTGAGATGGAAGTGACACAACCAGACGACTGTATAACAGAAGATAATATAACAATGCTGGAGGTGGAATTAGCAGTACAGAAAATGAAGATGGGAAAAGCAACAGGGGTGGATGAAATCAGTGTAGAAATTATAAAGGCTGCTGGACCTGTTGGTATGCAATGGTTGTATCGACTGCTAAAGTGTGTGTGGAAACGGAAATGTGTACCAGAAGACTGGGAGAAAGGGCTAATAATACCAGTGTTTAAGAAGGGGGACAAGAAGGTGTGTGATAACTATAGAGGGATCACCCTCATATCACAGATAGTAAAAATACTGGAAAGGATATTAGAAAGAAGAATGAGAAGAAAGGTGGAAGGAGAGTTGCAAGAGGAACAGTATGGCTTCAGGAATGGAAGATCCACAGTGGACCCAATCTTTAGCTTGAGGCAGGTGATGGAAAAGAACTGGGAATATGGAGAGGATTTGATCATGACTTTCATAGATCTAGAAAAGGCATATGATAGTGTCCCCAGAGAGAAGGTATAGGAAACCATGGTTAAGAAGAGACTGGGAAGAGAAATGTTGGAAATGGTGCAAGCAATGTACAACAACTGTGTTAGCAGGGTACTGACCCCAGTTGGAAAGACAGATTGGTTTAGGAACAAGACTGGACTAAGACAGGGGAGTGTGCTGTCACCTCTCTTGTTCATAATGGTGATGGATGAAATTGTAAAGGAAACAAAGGAAGCATATGGACATAAAGAAATGAAGTTACTGTTATTTGCAGATGATATGTGGTCTGGGGAAGGAACACCGAAGAAGTGCAAAAACAACTAGATGCACTGAACGAAAATATTCAGAAGTGCGGCCTGAAAATCAGTATAGAGAAAAGCAAGACCATGGTGATGACAAGAGGGGAAAGACAAGGAAAGGGCACTGTGAAAATTGGAAGTAGAGTTTGGAAATTGTGGACACGTTCAAATACCTAGGAAGTGAATTGATGCAAACTGGTAGGTTGGACATGGAGATTGGCAGGAGGGTACAGCAGAGCAATGTATTCTATCAAAGTGTAAGAAAACTTGTTTGGGATAAGGAAGTACCAAGGAAAAGCAAGGAGGTAATGTATAAAGTGTACTATGTTCCCATATTAACTTATGCAGCTGAGACTTGGACCCTGACAAGCAGGCAAGAGAGTAGAATCCAAGCCAGTGAAATGAAATTCCTAAGAAGTATGATAGGAAAGACAAGGAAAGACAGAGTGAGGAATGAAGATGTTAGGAAGGAAGTTGGCATGGAATAACTAAATGGGAGAATTGAGAAGAATAAACTAAGGTGGTTTGGACATGTAAAGAGGATGGAGGAAAATAGAATACCAAGACAGATGCTGGAGGCCAAGTGCAAGGGTAAGAGAGCAAGAGGAAAACCTAGAACAAGGTGGATTGATTTAGTGAAGAACAGCGTAAGAAAAAGAAATCTGGACTGGGACAAGATCGTGGAAGAAGAATGGTGGAAGGAAAGAGGAAAGTGGAGAAGTGCCATAAATACCCCGACCCGGCAGGAGCTGGATAAGGGATGATGATGATGATGATGATCTGTTCTTCGGATATAGTATGCCAGTTTACACCTTTCTTCTCTACATCCTTTGAAACTTGTTTCACCCATAAGTCTCGAGGTTGTCCTCGGGGTCTTTTGCCAGGAAGAACCCTTTCAAAATAAGTTCTAGGAGTACTTTCTGGAACCATTGTTTTCATATGGCTTCTTTCCAATCCAAGCTCTTCTCGGATGTTAACATTCCTTATTTTATCCTTCCTTGTCTTTTGCAAGCAGGAACGGAGGAACTTCATTTCTGCAGCCTATAGACGGCTGTTTGCTGGTCCTGTCAGTGTTGCTGCTTTCTTGCTTAGAATAATTTATTTTTCATTTTTAATAATATATTTGCCCGATACTTACACATTTCAAGAAGGCCTGCTGCAAAAGGTTCCACACATACAGTGACAGCCGCTGCTTACAACCCTGTGCCTGTAACAAGCTTCCAATCAAGCTTCTAATGCAGAAACAGTGTTCGGTTCAGTTCAGTTCGATTTATGTATCACGCCCACCGACGCGATCGTCGATTGTTATTGTTCTTACCCTTCAAGTTTAACCAACTTCGCTAAGATTCCTGAAGATTTTGCAGTACGCTTCGCACAAGGGCTGGTGAAAACTTCCCCAAAACAATTAATATGAATATATAAAATATAATTTACGTTTTAAAAGTTCCAACAACAGCTTAAAGCATAACAGAAAAGACATAAAACTGGCAATGTTCGTCCGTCCGTTCTTACTTAATTTGGCAAACCTGGTCTTTCGTCTAATTTTAGTAATGGCTCCTGTGTCGTTAACTGCATAATGTTTAATTTAATTCGAGGTATTAAATAGAATACATTATGCTTACTGACGCGTGATTACGATCCCATTATTAATAGAAGCCCCGGTGCCGACAAATTTCTGAAGCGACGATTAATACTGACATCCAAGGAGTTATCCATTTAACTTATAGGTTAGGTTCCAATCTTAATTTTCTGTAATTCCATTCTCTTGAAATATTTCAGTCAAAGTATGTCTCATAGTCTTACAAAAAGAAACCGTTTGTATGACCAATAAATAAACTGTACTTACTCAGATAAGTGAGCAAAATTATGAATTCTAGTTTAATCTCTTATTTTCTCTGTTAGTGTTGACCCAAGTTGATGTGCCTACTCACCCCTTAATTCATTAGGCCTACTTTTTTTACTTTGGTTGGTGTCGCCCTTTTCTAGTATCACCGTTGTAGATTCTAACATGGTATTTTGATTTCCAATCTAGACCAGCAATGCGGCTAACACTCACGTTGTGCAGGCAACATCTGGGACGGGCGTTCAAGAGGCATTGGAAACAACAAGGACTAAAGCCTATCTTGGACACTGGTGCTGAAAAGGACCTGATGAAATTTGGAATAACTGTGCAGAATATTGATGATGTATTTAAGGAGGAGCGTCGAAGAGAGAAGTTAGTCAAATTGCTATTTGTATGAGCTTGAATAGTAAATTTGAATTATTATTCTTATTATTCTAATCATAGTCATCATTATTGTGATTATTGCAGGTTCTGATGAAGTTAATATTAGTTGCCTATTATTGTAAACTGTAGACTAAGTCATTTAAAATACAAAATAGCCTACTGATAGTCTTTAATCTTTTAAACTCATAATCAATTAACAGTGAAAACATGAAAAACTATCTGCAAATTTCAACCACAGTGTTGAAGCAGTGGAACATTGTAAGTTCTGGTTGGACCGATATCAGAGATGAGGAGTGGCAGCCGTAATAATGATATGGATTTGGTCTATACTGTCTTTGGGGACTGTCAAGAGCATTTCTGGAATGATTTCACAATGATCCCTTTTTTATACTGTTCGGAGAAATCTTCACCCATTTGTACACTTACCGTAGGCTACCTGATTTTGTGGTCAGTGTAGCTCATATTCCTTCAGACTGCAAAACACAGGGAAGTTTCAAGCTGTATTTCCCACCTAAAAAGGTGTGTCTAATGGTTTTAAAAATTTGTATTGTATAGCCTAAATATATTAGGCTACCGGTATTGATTAAAATTAAGGTGATATTCAGGCAATTTTAGAATTCATTGATAAGCATCGGAGTTAAATAAAAATTCAGTAAGTTATAGTCTTCAGCATGAAAATCTGCAAATCAAATGTTTTCAAACAGTGTTGCTAAATATTTAAAAAAATAGAAAGAAACTTTTCTTTTTTGTTCTTGTTTTCAGAATTGAAGTAATTGGGTATTATGGTGGTAAACAGCCGATAACAGAACCTGTACCCCGACATGAAACTGTGTGTCACGTATATCGTGATCATAATGCCTTACTGGAAGGCTTGGATCAGGCAAAAATTCTGACTAAAACTGTTGAACTTGAGGACAGTTTCCCTGAAGCGTTGAGAAATCCCCCGGAAAGTTGCCAGCTACAAGATCTCGATGAGGTAGTCAAGAGGTGAGAGGATCTGAAAATATGGTTTCTATTTTCAATTTATTTATTAGTATAATTGTAGCCAAATGACCATAAATAAAAATTACAAAATGCGTTATTCCGAGAGTTCAGTTACAGAAAACTTCCTTTTCCTGCACTGAATAGCGTGGTATCTGTCACATAGATCATCAAACCACCCGTTCACGCAATCTAAGTTCAGTTCATGGTACTTCCTATTTTTACAAATCTTATGGTGAAACCCATGCACGGCAAAACGAGTCACCGAATGTCTCAGTTTGTACCCACTATTTGTCCACTCCGCTGTTGTCATTACATCTGTTGAATAGAAATCTTCCCAATTTATTATTATTCATTGTGCCTTATGTCTGAGGTGTCGTGGCTTGTCGATCGACCATACATTGCCATGGTTCCACGTCTAGTGCTATTGGTTAGATCAATCACCATATCAATCCTTAGTTTAGGCACATGGCCGTGTGATTATTTTCCTTGGAACCTACCCTAGGCTGCTTCATGCGTATACTGAATGACACATCACTCATGCTGTACAATTTTCTTAAGTACTAAAGTTAGCCAAAATACCTTTTTTAATGATGAAGAATAAATCAGGAAGTGATGTAGTAATAGATGTTTACTTCTCCGCTGACCATAACCCACCCACCATCCCTTATTTACAGTAGATCACGAGTTATATAGTAAAGTTCCAGCTGTCTCTGCCATTATGCGCATGAATTATTGTCAGATACAGTATTGCCAACCCCGAGCTTAAGTACTACTGTCGATTTTCTTTATGGAAATATACGGGAATTTAAAAACAATTCACCACTCGACACCATGCTATCTTATTTTAAGTTTGAGTTATCTAATTACACACTCTTTTTTTATAGACCTCAATTTAATGAATTGTACGAATATCCTGGTCTCTCTCTCTTCAGAGGCAGATGACCTTGCTATTCTTCCCCTTAAAGCAACAATAAGTAACTAACCTGCTCTCATGCTTGCCTTTGTCTAGGTCTGTGCTGACTTCTCATCTGTTCAATGCAACCCAAGAGTACCTGCCTAAATTCCGTGATCCCGCAAGGCCAGCATTCATCTTTCCAAGAATGATGGGCATAACTGCCTCTCGCAGCTGGTGAGTAGCACAAGTTCTGCCAACTGTTTAAATTTCACACTTGGTGATGATTTGATACCACCATCATCATCGTCTTGCAGAGTTTCCAGTCACTGGCCGGGTCTGTTTGGAACATAAGCCTCTCCATCCTCTTCTGTCCTCCCACCAACTCTCCTTCACCACCTTGGTCCAGTCTTCTCCTATCGTTCGCATGCAGTTCTCCACACCCTTCAATCACTTATCTCTTGGCCTTCCTCTTGGTCTTTTCCCGTCTATTTTCATCTCGTGCATCTTCCTGGGTATCCTCCCATCCATTCGACTAACATGCCCCTACCAAAAGCCTTGATTCCTCTATCCTATCCTGTAATGCTACCTCCTTGACTAATTCTCTGATCTTCTCATTTCTTAACCTGTCCAGAACATAGTACGTCCTATATATGACCCTTTTGCTGTTTTGAGGGACAGCCTTACTCCATACCAGGCTCCTAACACTTTTCCTGAATAATTCTGCTTGTCTCCCCCGCTCATTTATTTCTCAATTCTTCCCCACCAATTGCTATTCCCGTTGTGACTCTCTCCTTCTTCCTGGTTGTGATCATCCACTCGCTTTTGCTTATGCTAAACTTCATCCCATATCCATGTACTATTTCTTCCCTTACATCCAACTGCTCCTGTACTTCCTCATCCTTGTTTCCTCAGAATTTGATACCACCAATGTGTAGAAATCAGGAGGATTCATCACAATTTGTAACAGTATCTGCCATATTTAGCTCATTTTTTGGCATGTTGCATTGGTAGGAAACGTGGCACGCCACACCATGCCTCTGCCCAACAAACTGAGAGACATCAACGAGACAATGAAGGTATGGAAATCTTTCTTCCGATCTAGCCATAAGGAAGCTGTAGTACTCTGTCGACTCCGATCAGCCATGGGATTGGTATGCGCTCCCACTTGTTAAGGAGAGAAGCCTGTGTGTACTTGAAGCGCCCACCTTACCGTAGCACACGTTCTCTTGGAGTGTGTGGACCTGGCTGATCTGCCAAGAACTCTCAAACTGCCTAATACCCTCTCCCTTGTTCTACGTGTCATCAGTAGTCCTCGTCATCCGGTTAATGAGGGAGAGTGGCTACTTTTTTAAATTTTTAATATAGTTGAGTTTGTCAAAGTTACGTTTGAACATTAATGCTAAGAAGACCAAGGTGTTAGTTGTGAGTAAGCATCCTGAGAGCATTCACACAAACATTAAGCTTACTGAGAAGACAGTGGAACAAGTCACCAGTTTCTCTTATTTGGGAAGTCGAATCACCAATGACAACAGGTCTAGTAAGGAGATTAGAAGGCAAATAGCGCTCGCAAAGCAGGCATACAATAATAAGAAAAATCTTTTGATTAATGCAAATTTGGATATTGCAATTAAAAAGAAATTTGTCATGTCCTTTGTGTGGAGTGTGCTTCTGTACGGATGTGAATCTTGGACGATCAGAGGTCAGGATTGGAAGCGACTTGAAGCGTTTGAGATGTGGGTCTGGCAGAGAATATTACGGGTTAAATGGATTGAAAAGAGGACTAACGTCAGCATCCTGCAAGAAATTCAAGAGAAAAGAGAACTGAGACCAATTATCCATAAAAGAAAAGTGCTTTGGCATTGCTCGTGACGTAGATACTACATTTTATAATGTGTATTGGGCGTCTTGCATTGGCCTACTCAGTGAGCACTAAACACCATCTTGGTGAGGTGTACCGTACCAACTGAAGAGCTCAATGGTACAATGGGGCGAAACGCTGTAAATTGTTTGAGCTTAGCCGGACCATTTTAACATAATTTTTGTTGAATGATAGTGTATGGTTATGAAGTCTCATAATGAAGGCAGAGGGTGTTAAATGTACTCCACATCATTTGTACGAAGTCATCATCATCATCTTGCACAGTTTCCAGCCACTGGCCGGGTCTGTTTGGAACAGAAGCCTCTCCAACGTCTTCTGTCTTCCCATCATCTCTCAGCCTCCACCCTTGTCCAGTCTTCTCTCTTCTTCACGCTTTCTTCCACCCCCTTCAGCCACCTGTCTCTCGATCTTCCTCTCGGTCTCTTTCCTTCCCACTTCGTCTCGTGTATCCTCCTGGGTATCCTCTTCTCCTCCATTCGTTTTACATGTGCATACCATCTAAGTCTAGATTTCTCTATAACATCCTGTAACGGTTCCTCCTTCATTAATTCTCTGGTCCTCTCATTTCTTATTCTGTCCATCTTTGTAGCTCAAATACTGCTTCTCAAGAACCTCATCTCACTGGCCTGTATTTTGCTCTTCTCCCTTCCTTTCATAACCCAGGTCTCCGAGGCATACGTCAGGATAGGGACATAGTACGTCCGATATACGACCTTTTTGGTGTTCTGAAGGACATCCATGCTCCATAACATGCTTCTCACACTTCTCCGGAATGCTTCTGCCTGTCTCTCCCGCTCATTTATTTCTCTATCGTTTCTTCCATTATCTTGTATCAGGCTTCCCAGATACTTGAAACTCTCCACTTTCTTCAGCTACGAAGTAATTGATCAAAATTTGACCTAAGACTAAATTAAGCTGTTAAAATCATGGGGGTGCTTTTTTATATAAAATCTATTGCCAACATTGAAGTACTTAGCGTCATATTTCTATTTTAAAAACCCCCTTGTGTGAGTGAAGTACAGGGCGCCAGGAAATGTTCTCCACAGTGCCTACAAGCGTCTGCGAGAGCTAGCATCGGTACAAACAAGCAGTAAACTATGTACTCACCACAGCCATTCATAACAGATGCTGGAAGTGCTGATGACACACACGCTCGCTTATTGCAATACACACTGATGATATCGACAGCCTACAGCCCACACGTGTGGGATTCACCCTGTCGAGGACACCGTGCTGCCAACTATACTGCTGATGCTAGCTCTGGCAGAAGCCAGTAGTCACTGAGGAGAACATTTCCTGGCGGCCTGTATTTTGTTGGAGCCGAAAACATGTGTTATTTTCCGCAATAAGCTGCAATTTCCAAATGTAATACAATTTGTTTGCGAGCAATATACGATGTGTTCGCATGGTATTTATTTGCTTGCGTTGACTGTACTTCAGAGCCGGCTATAGCCTGAGGCAGACTTCTCTATATACAGTGAGTCCGGGAATGTTCTCCACAGCGCCTACATGCATCTGCGAGAGCTAGCTACAGAAGTTACGTTGGCAGCACGGCTGCCGCTTGCATCACTTTAGCCTTTCACGAAATGATTGCCGGCGGTCGAGATGGGAACTATTCTTTGTTTACTCTTGTCACACGTCAGCCTGCTTCGTTGACAGGTACAGTTGCGCGAGTAGGATATGACTCAGCTCAAGTAGCCTCTGTCATCGTTTAACTGTCCGTGGTGACATGAGCTCCTATGATGCGCAATGCTGCTTGACTTATGTGCAGAATGCATCGTGTCATCGCTGTGTTCCCTAATAACAAGCAAACCGTATACTTTGTACTCACCACAGCCATTCATAACAGATGCTGGAAGTGCTTATGACACATACGCTCGCTAATTGCAATACACACTGACGATTTCGACTGGCTACAGCCCACACGTTTGGGATTCGCCCTGTCAAGGACACCGTGCTACCAACTAAACCGATGAGGCAACCACTCACAGCTGCACGTAACCACTGCGGAGAATATTCTCGGGCACCCTGTATAAGAGAGGCCAGTCTAATAGGTCCATGATCCTTGCGGGGGAGGGTGGACTTGAAT
Organism: Meconema thalassinum; assembly: GCA_946902985.2. Taxonomy (NCBI): domain Eukaryota; kingdom Metazoa; phylum Arthropoda; class Insecta; order Orthoptera; family Tettigoniidae; genus Meconema; species Meconema thalassinum. Next base: position 45,646,518 of record OX336399.1, on the reverse strand, counting down.
CGTCTGTTTTCACTACCCTCTGCTGGGAAAGGATGTACCTCAAACATTATTTGGGCTTACGTTTCGAGGAAAAAATGTTTTCATAGTCTTGTTCCTTTTGTGTGTCTCTCTGAAACCATCAGGCAGGCCACAAAAAAGGCATTGGCGGGCCGGATATGACCTGTGGGCTGTAGTTTAGACAGTTCTGCACTACACCCACATAAATGTTTGCACAAAATGGCCATAGATATACCAAAATGTACCCAGACTTGCTTGTAATGTTGAATTTTGGTTTCAGTTCTCTACTGTATATGAAGTTTCTTCATCTGAGTGAAGCTCTTCTGGGAAGATCTCTGGGGATGTCATCAGTGAAGGACACTTTCTTCGCCGTGCCGCTGGAAAAGGATGGAGACACGTTTCAGTTCGAAGTGACGGCTGACTTACTCGTGACATCACCTCGTGGGTTACCACCAATAGCTGATGCCACTGCCATCAAGCGAGCTCTAGAGATAGACCTACCAGATCTGAGTCCCATCAAGCATACTATCACTTTGGAGAAAAAAGAGGCATACCAGATTAAGGATGAGTATCGTAAGTGTCTGTTGTGTTTGCTGGCCATAGTTAAGAGATCAATCACATTATACAGTGTTATTATTATGAAGATGCCCATGTTTTAAACCATCAGTGGTAGTGCTATTGGTGTTATTATTTGCTGATACATCATCATGATATGGGGAGAAACCAAAGAAGTAGTCCAGACAAGGCTCAACGCATGGATAGCAAAGTTCCAGGAGTTTAACCTCAAGATGATCGAGACTAAGACTGTCGTAATGACAGTGAACAGAAATGTCCGTCCAACAAGCATCAAGCTTGGCGACTACCAGCTGAAGAGTGTGGACAATTTCACATACCTGGGTAGTATGGTTTCAAGGACAATCTAGCCACGAAATAAATCACCAATAGGGTGCAGAAGAGTTCCATGTTCTACCAACAAGTGCAGCCCCTTCTCTGGGATGACAAGATCAAAAAAAAAAGCAAAATTAACTATGTTCAACAGTTACTTTATACCAATCTTGATGTATGGTATCGAAACATGCACCCTCACAAAGTGAGATTCATCACGACTTCAGTGGTTGGACACGTGATGAGAATGGAACCTTCGAGGTCAGCAAGAATACAGCTAGAAAGAGATGGTTGGTTCCTCAGTTAGGGGCTGCGACAACGCGGTCATGTAGCCCCGTGTACTTTGAGTGTGTGTAGCATCTGTCTGGTAACTGGTATTAAGTGTGATGACAGTATTAGTGTGTGCATCTGTTTTCAATTCAAGTAAGGACTGCAGACATTTAATTTTTTCAAGTAGTTCCTACGTTTGCACCACTGTCAGCGACTACTAGTTCAGAACCTGGTTACCAGACGCCACCTAAGAGCGTTTGTCAAATGTTTAACCTAACCTAATTTAGCTTCACATAGGTGTAATTAGTGGGAGGGTCTTTAACATGCCATAAATCTATGACATGGGACCGCCGGCTTTACTTTCCCTCCGAAGGAAGGCGTACTGAGGGATTTTTAACGCTCTTAAAAAATTCCGGCCACTTCGGCCGGGTTTGAACCCGCGATCTTGGTTATAGAAGCTCAGCATACTACCAACTACGCCACCAAAGCCGCCCTAGAAAGAGAGGTAGATGGTAAACGAAGGGTGGGAAGACCAAGAACTCGTTGGATGGACATGGTCAAGTTAGACATTGCAACCAGGGGAAGGACACTAGATGACGTCATGAAGAACAAGACGTACATGGACAGAGGAGAGTGGAAGAGGCTTGTCAACAGTGCCCGGGAAACTGGAACTGTAAATGGATGGTGATGATGTGTGGGATTGTGCTCCACACACCTGGGTTCCAGTCCTTGTAAGAAATTTCATGCCAAATAAAAGTACCATATTTCCTGGAAGGAGAAGTAGAAGGAAAAAGAGGGAGAGGAAGAAGAAGGTTTGGAATGTTAACAGATGTGAAAAGAGGATATACTGTAGTTACAAGCAAATGAAACAAGATGCTCAGGACAGAGAAATTGAGGACGTCCAGTTGAAACCTGTCTGCGGACAGATCTACTGAAAGAGAGAGAGATTTCCTGGCATAAACGTAGTCTTTTTTAATCTAGAATTCATAGAATAAAAGCAGGGTGCAACGATTAAGCAAAGAATATTGAAATTTCAAAGAGGAAAGAAACACAATTTTTTTAAAATCATCATCATCTTCATTTCCCCTTTTCCAGTTGACACTGGGTGGGGGCAAATATGGTTCCTCTCCACGTTGTTCTGTCGTTCCATCATTCCTCTTCCGACACGGTGTTCCAATCCAGGTTCCGTTTTCTAATGCTATTCTCCACAGAGTCCATCCAACGCATTCTTGGTCTTCCTCGTCCTCTCTTCCCTGTCATCCGTCGTTCCAGTGCTCGTCTTGGTAGCCTTACTTCATTCATCCGTCGTCTGGCTGCGTGGCTCAGGGGTAACGTTCTCGCTTGCTGAGCCCAAGGTTGCAGGTTCGAAACCTGGCGCAGTCAGCTGGCATTTGAGGGTGCGCAAATGCGAGGGAGCAGTGTCAGTAGATTTACTGGCACGTTAAAGATCCCCTTCGGGGCAAAATTCCGGCACCCCGGCGTCTCTAAAAGCCAGTGTAGTTAAAAGGGACGTAAAACCAATAACATTATCATTCATCCGTTTGACATGTCCAAACCATCTCAATCTGTTTTGCTCCAGTTTGTCATTTAGTTTCTGTACTCCCAGTTCTTTCCGTATATCTGAAAGCAAATATGGTTCAGCCTCGTTTTTTTTTTAAATATACCTGTATATCATTATTTGCTTGATTTGTAATCCCATGTACTCTTATTTCACTTTCAACTTCAAGCTTGCCATATACCGTATTTACTCGGCTATTAGACCCCCTCGCCTATAGTACCCCCCCCCCCCCTCCCACTTAAATATTGAGATTCAAAATACAACATTCTTGGAAATTTTTGACGAATTCTTTAAAAAAATTATAATTACAACTGAAATTCATTCTCTTTTATGACAAAAGTATTTTTCTTGTTACGGTATATTAGTTTGTTATTCAGATGATATGACCGCCATTTTGCGTACCGCGTATGCGATTGGGCAGGATATCGAATTGTGTAGCCAATAGGCTTCACCCTATATCCAATAGAAGATGCCACACTATTGGCCAAGTAGAAGCGCCATCCGCCAATGAAAGTTATGGTTTCATATCTTGCCTGCATTCTTCTGTTTATAGTACTGTATTATTTATGTGTTCGATTGTGTTTATGACAGTCTCCTTAGTTTTATTTTAAACACATTTCATTTGCTGCAAGAACCGTCGGCGTTTGTGTGAAACATTATTGGTATATTAATGTGAAATATGTGAATAATACGTGCTCGGTTGTGTTTACAAATGTTAGTGAGATGTGACCACTCATTCAATAATTGATGCATTCTCCTTCCCTGTGTTCAAATATAAATAAAGTTTGCATTTCCATGTCTGATACTTTGTCCATTTAATTCTATTTCTTTGATACTAAGATTTTTGCTTAGCAAGGGATAGTGGTGAAAGTCATTGGGGGATAGCCGGGAAAAGTGAGGTTATGGCAGTCTCATAATGGCCTGATTAAAGATGTAAACTTTGTTTATTTTGATTAAATATATCGTACTTTGTAGCATCAAGATAAAATAGCTTATTTTTACTCTCTCCCTTTCCCAAAATAATGGATTTTTGCGAAGTTCGCGTTCAGAACTAAAAATGTAGAAAAAAAAGGGGGTCTTATTGCCGCGTAAATACAGTAATTTGTGTATTTTCTCTTTGTGATGTCATGTTAGCTAACAAGACACGTGGGTGCCTCGAACAGCAAGTACAAGAGTGGAAGATGTGTCTTGAAGAATTTGGGATGAAATTAAATCTGAAGAAGACAGAGTACCTGGAATGCGGTGACCAAACTGACGCCATAATCACTGTGGGTGAGGTTCAACTTAATAAAGTGACCCAATTCAAATACCTTGGGTCATGCATCACCTCACATTGCAGCACGATTCCTGATGTCAAAACAAGAGTCACTGCCGCATGGATGAAATGGTGCCAAGTTACTGGAGTCCTATGCGATAAGAAAATTGGGGGGCGTGGTGGCTCAGCGGTCTAGCTGTATGCCTCTCACCAAGGCGGTCCAGGTTCGATTCCCGGTCAATGCATGTGAGATTTTCGAAGTGAAATGCCATGCCCTGTGGTTCGGATTCCACGTAAAAAGGAGGTCCCGTGGCTCATGATCTCGAGATTAACGGTCACGTTAAACTACAAGCTTCCTTTTGATAAGAAAATTCCATTGCATCTAAAATCCAAAGTATATCGCACAGTGATTGGACCAGTGGCCCTTCATGGATCTGAATGCTGACCTACAATATCGAAGCACGAACAGGCGCTTCATGCAATGGAAATGAAGATGTTGCGGTGGTCCAATAGCTTGACTCGAGTGGACCCTATTAGGAATGATGCTGTGCGGAAGGATTTCAAGGTTGCCCCAATCACAGAGAAAATGTGTGAATCACGTCTGCGGTAGTATGGACATGTGCTCCGTAGCAGCGAAACCTCAGTTGCAAAGACTGCCCGTCAACTGAACGTGGAGGGTCGTCGACCTCGATGGCGATCTCAAACATGATGGCTGTATAGGGTGTGAGATGACATGCGGCTCACTAAACTCTGCCCTAGGGTCGCTATGGAGTGATTGAAGTGGAGGAATCATTGCAGGAAGACAGACCCCATATAAATGGGAAAATGCAAAGATGATGATGATTCTCTTTGTGTGAACACCACCTGCGTAACAGTGACGCACTAGTGACTGTTGTAATGTTTCCACAGAAGTGGCTGATGGCGTGGCCTGTCAAATTCTTTAACTGGTATGTCCCTTGCATAAGTTTTTGTCAATAACAGTAGAGCTTGTTTTCACTTTGACAAACTGGGGCTAGCAGCGGCTTATTGAAGCTTGTCATTCCAAGGTCAGCTCGATAAGCGAAGGGTCTATCTGTTTGACTCCCCTGTACTGGTATTGAACGTGGCTGCTGTCTAGTGTGCCATTTGCTGGCCACTCGTCTAGTGTGAGTCATAGGGTACAGATTCAGGGACTCCTTGCTTCTAACAAGGTCTCGCCAGATTATAAGCTCGCGACAGCATATGAACAAATATAAATATGCCATGTCGTGATGCCGGTGGCTTGCGTAGCAGAGATTCTCTATCAGAACTGTATACATGAATTGTGCAATATTCTTTGAATATCAATACCAATATGATATATGAAGTGCATAATGTCGATTATTATGGTCCGTATTGACGTAACTATATTTTTTGAAAGAATAATAGGATATCCGCCTTTCAATAATATTTATTTTATTTGTTGGACAGGCTGATGAAGGGGGAGTGATAGTCCTCGAAACATGTCCCTGTAAGTAGTAATAATAAATAGTATTGAAAGGTGGAGATCCTATTATTCTTTCAAAAAAAATATATGAACTGCAGCCAATGGCCATAGCAGGGTATTTTTAATTGAATGCCGGAACATTTAGCACTATTTGTGTTTAAATATATTATGGCTCAACGGACAATGCATATTTTCTTATGAAAATTGTATGCCCATAGGGTCCCAGCAAGTTCCAACTTTGGCTACCAGATGCCATTGCCACTGCCTAGCGGCAAACGTTGGAACTTGAAAGAGTGGTTCTAACCAATTAACCTGCTTGCCACGGTGGGTGAGTGGTTAATGTGTTGGATTACCAACCCCAAGCTTGCAGGTTCGCCCCTGGCCATGGTAAGTGATTCGACATGGATGTCATACGTTGTTGGCATGTTAAAGAACCCATTTGAATTCAGTAGGCCGTGTTCAATGGCAAAATTAATCTCGGGATTTCCGCCAACACAAAGTTCCTCCATTCTCTACTAGAAAGCGCTGTAGTGCCAAGGAGCTTAGATATCTAACCTCCTTGACTTTCATAGCGTTCAAAGGAACGACGAAATTCGACATGCAAGCCGCCCTCGGGGTGTCAATTAACAAAGCTTGCGCCCGGCTCCCGAGGCCATACGATATTATTATTACCAAATAACCTACGAATTTGGCTATATACTACCAATTGTAGTAGTAGGTTCTTTTACATGCCATAAATCTATGACACGAACCGCAACCACAACGACTGAAGTCGAGGAAGAGTTTCCTTAGAATATCAAAGGAACTTAGAACCACTGCTGAAAAAGCTAGGTTGCAAATGTGGAGGGCTACGACCAACCTTCCCCCTGGTTGGGAAAATGTTTCTGAAACTCTACCTCCTGGCTATGACGAGGAATGGACGACTTGGGAAGTCCCTGAATAGACTGCGCTCTAGAGTAGGCAGATCAAAGGTTAATATGGCAAGATGGGGTTACATTGACCAGGATGATATTCAATGTGATTGTGGAGAAGACCACACTGTTCAGCATATGACTGAGTGTCAACTGTGCCCAGCATCCTGCACGGAAGAAGATCTTCGTCGGGGGACACAGAGTGCACTGGAAATGGCCAAGTTTTTTTGCAAAGATAATATAATAACTGTGTTATATATTTACAATGTTTGTTTCTGATACGAGAATAATAATAATAATCTATGACCTGGGTCCGCCGGCTTTATTTCCCCTCTGAAGGAAGGCAGACTGAAGGATTTTAACGCTCTTAAAAATTAGACGGCTTTGGCCGCTTTTGAACCCGCCATCTTGGGCATAGCAGTTCAGCATGCTACCGACTATGCCACCGACGCCGCTAATACCAATAATGACGTATGGAGCAGAAACTTGGTTGATGACCAGGAGAGATGAAAGTAGAAAACAGGCAGCCGAAATGAAATTCCTGAGGAATATGGTACAGAAGACTGGGAGAGTTAGAGTGAATGTACAGAAGCTGAATGATAAGGTGGAGCAAAACAGATTGAGATGGTATGGACATGTGGAAAGGATGATTGGTGAAAGAATGCCGAAACAAGTGATGGAGAGACGGATAACTGGAGAGAGAGGACGAGGAAGACCTAGAGTACGGTGGATGGATTTGGTGAAAGACAGTGTGGGAGAACGGAACCAGGAGTGGATTTCAGTGGTTGAGGAAGGATGGTGGACAGGCACAGGGGGGTCATATTTGCTCCGACCTGGCCCAAGCTGGGAAACAGATATTGATGATGATGATGATTAATTGTTTGAATATCATGCATATAATGTGTGCATCAATTTTACACGGGAAGTAAATGGACAGCTACTGATGCAAAAGATGAATGCGGACCCATGCAAGAACTCTTGCATAATGGGTTATGTGCGCCCCGTGTGTACAGACTACCCGCCCGGCTCTAGTGCTATTTGGGATGTACGTGACACAGTTCTCCCAAGGGCTATTGTCTTGTTTATGTTTAAAAGCACTTTATAAACAAATATTCCATTGACTTTTCAAGAAATGCAAGATTTTTCCTGTACTATCGAGATGATTTGGAAGATTTTGGTACAAACCACACCTTCTAACTCCCTCTGGTTTAGGAGCTTGAGTTTTGTGAAACATACACCTTAGCGCATTATATAATAAGATTATACCGGTATAATAAGATAATATGTTGGTTGCGAGTTCCATCATTTAAACAATGCTAGTCAAACGATACATCATATACAGTGCTCTCTCGGTAATCCGGCAGATATCGCAGCAGAGCACTGCCGGATTGCCGAAAACGCCGGATTACTGGAAAATATCGAGAAAAACGCAGATATCATTTGAAAATCGGTTTTAATTACATTGTACTATACAAAGTAAAAAAGTACGAAAATACATCATATAACTCGCGTTATTCCTTGGAAGTAGACGGCTGGAAATATGCATCAATTGTCTTTTGCTTTTTACGGTTGAGAGACACTTTGAGAACTTGTTCCTGTAACCTTCTTTTAACTAAGACATCGTTAGCAGAGACGCCATTTTCCTCCGCCCAGGCAATTGACGTGGCAAACAAGGCGATGGCCGCATCGTGAGAGATTGCATGTATAGCCGCTGTCACTTCTCCTTCGACCTGCTCCTCGTCCTCTTCCTCTCTTGCCACTTCCTCTATGATGTCATCTTCTGTCATAAACTGGTTGTTTTCGTCATCTTCACAACACTTCTACAGTTCAACTGTCCTACACTAAGCACCGGAGGGGGGCGTGCGTGAGTCATCGCTCTTGGCGCCAATGCATCGTTTACTCAGACACTAGTCTTGTCGCTGCGTGGGAAACATTGTACAGTATTGGGGACGCATTATCAAATCAAGTATTAAGCTCGTACTCGAATACAAAACGCCAGATTACTGGGAGTGCCGGAGAGCTGAGATGCTGGATTACAGAGGGAGTACTGTACCAGTAACACATACATGGTTTTGGGTGCCCATATCCAATTTCCTACTTTATGACATATATCCCGCTTTTCAGACTCTTTTCTTTTTTAAGAATAAAAAAGTGCATGGCATATACGCATAAATAATATGGTAGTTGCTAACAAACCAAATTCTATGAATCCTCAAGAAATGCAATTTGTAAAACTAAGTAGTCTTCCTGTGTTGATAACTGGTTTTGAAAGAAAACTCACAGACTGTGGGTTTTCTTTATCAAAGCCAGGAATCATCATCATCATCTTGCACAGTTTCCAGCCACTGGCCGGGTCTGTTTGGAACACAAGCCTCTCCAACGTCTTCTGTCTTCCCACCATCTCTCAGCCACCACCCTTGTCCAGTCTTCTCCTCTCTTCTTCACGCTTTCTTCCACCCCCTTCAGCCACCTGTCTCTCGGTCTTCCTCTCGGTCTCTTTCCTTCCCACTTCGTCTCGTGTATCCTCCTGGGTATCCTCTTCTCCTCCATTCGTTTTACATGTCCATACCATCTAAGTCTAGACTTATCTATACCATCCTGTAATGGTTCCTCCTTCATTAATTCTCTGGTCCACTCATTTCTTATTCTGTCCATCTTTGTTGCTCTAATACTGCTTCTCAAGAACCTCATCTCACTGGCCTGTATTTTGCCAGGAATAAAATGGAATATTTTTGATAGAGTTTCTGCTGCTATTGTATTAAATACTATACAAGTGAGGACATTTTACCTGTATGTTTTTCATTTTCAAAAATGGTCACCCTTTTGCATCCTTATAGGCTATACAGTATTTTTCACAGAGGGAAGGAGGAATAAGAGATTGGTTCTGATTTCCATGAGAAAGAACGTTTCAGATTAGCAAAGAGGAAAGTGATGTATTGCAATGGTAGATAACAAATTGATCTGCAAGTGTCGTAACATTTTCTTTTGCATTTTTCCAGCTGTTGATACAGAGGGAGCCTTCCCCAGCGTCCATACAGCAGTGGTGTTCTACGACAAGGAGAAGGTTCAAAACCTTTTTGCCACTCCGGTGCTGGAGAAACAGATATTGGGAAGGTCTCTCATGCATAGCTTTACCATTGCTGCAGCACAAGCAAGACATACCTTTGGAGTAAGTTATCTTAGACTATCATCATCATCATCATTTCCCCTTATCCAGCTCCTGCCGGGTCGGGGCATTTATGGCACTTCTCCACTTTTCTCTTTCCTTCCACAATTCTTCTTCCACGATCTTGTCCCAGTCCAGATTTCTTTTTCTTACGCTGTTCTTCACTGAATCGATCCACCTTGTTCTAGGTCTTCCTCTTGCTCTCTTACCCTTGCACTTTGCCTCCAGCATCTGTCTTGGTATTCTATTTTCCTCCATCCTCTTTACATGTCCAAACCACCTTAGTTTGTTCTTCTCAATTTTCTCATTTAGTTTTCCCATCCCAACTTCCTTCCAAACATCTCCATTCCTCACTCTGTTTTTCCTTGTCTTTCCTATCATACTTCTTAGGAATTTAATTTCACTGGCTTGGATTCTACTCTCTTGCCTGCTTGTCAGGGTCCAAGTCTCAGCTGCATAAGTTAATATGGGAACATAGTACACTTTATACATTACCTCCTTGCTTTTCCTTGGTACTTCCTTATCCCAAACAAGTTTTCTTACACTTTGATAGAATGCATTGCTCTGCTGTACCCTCCTGCCAATCTCCATGTCCAACCTACCAGTTTGCATCAATTCACTTCCTAGGTATTTGAACGTGTCCACAATTTCCAAACTCTGACTTCCAATTTTCACAGTGCCCTTTCCTTGTCTTTCCCCTCTTGTCATCACCATGGTCTTGCTTTTCTCTACACTGATTTTCAGGCCGTACTTCTGAATATTTTCGTTCAGTGCATCTAGTTGTTTTTGCACTTCTTCGGTGTTCCTTCCCCAGACCACAATATTGTCTGCAAATAACAGTAACTTCATTTCTTTATGTCCATATGCTTCCTTTGTTTCCTTTACAATTTCATCCATCACCATTATGATCAAGAGAGGTGCCATCAATACTGAACACTTGCTGGATTGAACATGGAGATAGTAGGAGGGGTGCAGCGTAGCAGATCAGCACCATCCATTACCATTATGATCAAGAGAGGTGCCATCAATACTGAACACTTGCTGGATTGAACATGGAGATAGTAGGAGGGGTGCAGCGTAGCAGATCAGCACCATCCATTACCATTATGATCAAGAGAGGTGCCATCAATACTGAACACTTGCTGGATTGAACATGGAGATAGTAGGAGGGGTGCAGCGTAGCAGATCAGCACCATCCATTACCATTATGATCAAGAGAGGTGCCATCAATACTGAACACTTGCTGGATTGAACATGGAGATAGTAGGAGGGGTGCAGCGTAGCAGATCAGCACCATCCATTACCATTATGATCAAGAGAGGTGCCATCAATACTGAACACTTGCTGGATTGAACATGGAGATAGTAGGAGGGGTGCAGCGTAGCAGATCAGCACCATCCATTACCATTATGATCAAGAGAGGTGCCATCAATACTGAACACTTGCTGGATTGAACATGGGAGATAGTAGGAGGGGTGCAGTGTAGCAGATCAGCACCATCCATTACCATTATGATCAAGAGAGGTGCCATCAATACTGAACACTTGCTGGATTGAACATGGAGATAGTAGGAGGGGTGCAGCGTAGCAGATCAGCACCATCCATTACCATTATGATCAAGAGAGGTGCCATCAATACTGAACACTTGCTGGATTGAACATGGAGATAGTAGGAGGGGTGCAGCGTAGCAGATCAGCACCATCCATTACCATTATGATCAAGAGAGGTGCCATCAATACTGAACACTTGCTGGATTGAACATGGAGATAGTAGGAGGGGTGCAGCGTAGCAGATCAGCACCATCCATTACCATTATGATCAAGAGAGGTGCCATCAATACTGAACACTTGCTGGATTGAACATGGAGATAGTAGGAGGGGTGCAGTGTAGCAGATCAGCACCATCCATTACCATTATGATCAAGAGAGGTGCCATCAATACTGAACACTTGCTGGATTGAACATGGAGATAGTAGGAGGGGTGCAGCGTAGCAGATCAGCACCATCCATTACCATTATGATCAAGAGAGGTGCCATCAATACTGAACACTTGCTGGATTGAACATGGAGATAGTAGGAGGGGTGCAGCGTAGCAGATCAGCACCATCCATTACCATTATGAACAAGAGAGGTGCCATCAATACTGAACACTTGCTGGATTGAACATGGAGATAGTAGGAGGGGTGCAGTGTAGCAGATCAGCACCATCCATTACCATTATGATCAAGAGAGGTGCCATCAATACTGAACACTTGCTGGATTGAACATGGAGATAGTAGGAGGGGTGCAGTGTAGCAGATCAGCACCATCCATTACCATTATGATCAAGAGAGGTGCCATCAATACTGAACACTTGCTGGATTGAACATGGGAGATAGTAGGAGGGGTGCAGTGTAGCAGATCAGCACCATCCATTACCATTATGATCAAGAGAGGTGCCATCAATACTGAACACTTGCTGGATTGAACATGGAGATAGTAGGAGGGGTGCAGTGTAGCAGATCAGCACCATCCATTACCATTATGATCAAGAGAGGTGCCATCAATACTGAACACTTGCTGGATTGAACATGGAGATAGTAGGAGGGGTGCAGTGTAGCAGATCAGCACCATCCATTACCATTATGATCAAGAGAGGTGCCATCAATACTGAACACTTGCTGGATTGAACATGGAGATAGTAGGAGGGGTGCAGTGTAGCAGATCAGCACCATCCATTACCATTATGAACAAGAGAGGTGCCATCAATACTGAACACTTGCTGGATTGAACATGGAGATAGTAGGAGGGGTGCAGCGTAGCAGATCAGCACCTTCAACAATTGAATTGGCCGGAGTTGGAAAGCATTAAGTCAGTTTTCATAACTTTTCAGGAGAGAGAAGAAATGTCATTGTTAGAATAGAACTTGGTTGGCTCCTCAGTTTAGGGGCTGCGACAATGAGGTCATGTAGCCCTGTATACTTTGGGTGTGTGTAGAATCTGTGTTAATTGTGATGGCTGTATTAGTGTGTGGTATCTGTTTTTAATTCGAGTAATAATAATAATAATAATAATAATAATATCGTATGGCCTCGGGTGCCGGGTGCAAGCTTTGTAATTTGACACCCAGAGGGTAGCTTGCATGTCGAATTTCGTTGTTCCTTGTTGATATCTAACCTCCTTGAACACTATAGCGCTTTCTAGTAGAGAAATGAGTAACTTTGTGTTGGCGGAAACTCCCGAGATTAATTTTGCCGTTATGAACACGGCCTACTGAATTCAAATGGGTTCTTTGACATGCCAACATCGTATGACATGCGTGTCATATTTTTGTCGCCTTTCAAAAATCACTTACCATAGCCAGGAGCGAACCTGCAATCTTGGGGTTAGTAGACTGACACGCTATCCACTCACCCACCGTGGCAAGCTAATTCAAGTAAGGACTGCAGACATTCAATTTTCAAGTAGTTCTTACTTTTGCTACTAAACGCCACCTCCTTGACTTTCATAGTGCATCAAGGAACAACATGCAAATAACAAAGCTTGCACCCGGCACCCGAGGCCATACGATATTATTATTTATTATGTATTGGACGGCGGCTTCGGTGGCGTAATTGGTAGCATGCCCAAGATCGCGGGTTAAACCGGCCGAAGTCGTCAGACTTGTCAGACTTTTTAAGAGCATTAAAAGTTCCTCTGTATGCCTTCCTTCAGAGGGGAATTAAAGCCGGCTGTCCCATGTCATAGATTTATGGCATGATAAAGAACCTTCCACTAATTACACCTGTGTGTAGCTAAATTCTAGGTTATCTTTGACTAATGCTCTTAGGTTCCAACGTTCGTCGCCAGGAGCTGACTGCGGTGGCATCTAGTAACAAAGTTCAGAACTAGTTGGTCGTTGATGGTGGCGTTGGATAGCAAAAGTTGGAAACTTGGAACTGCTCGTACATGAAATCAAATGTCTGCAGTCCTTACTTGAAAAACAGATAACACCGGTTATCAGACAGATTCTACACACACACAAAGTATACAGGGCTACATGACCGCGTTGTCGCAGCCCCTAAACTGAGGAACCAACCGACCAAAGTATTGGACCACACTAATATTAAATGAGATTTTAAGCCATTAGGCAATGTAATCTAGAGTACATGGAGCAGACGTTATACAAGTATAAGTAGATATTATGGTTCTGCAAGTGTGAGCAATTTGCAATTAGCAGGTAGATTACTCTTTTGTTGTATGGATCATATGTGGGAACCGGTTCAGTTGTTTGGTGCCAATGTCAGTTACATCATTATATGTGCATTTAACTGACATATTCTACTGTGTATGCTTGAATAGACTAGTGATTCTCTTAGAAATAGAGGCATGATTTTATAATGAATAAAACATAGTAATTTTGGTGTAAAGAATCAGCCCATTTAAAAGATTAATTATGGATTTATAAAATCTCTTCCACAGGTTGCTGACGAAGATCTCCCTTTCCCAGTCACCATCCAGTTCCTCCAGACAGACGGCAAACTGTTCTATTACTCGGTATTTCAGCTCAACACCTTGAACTTGCATGGAGTTGAAGGAACAAGGAATCTCTTGTGGAGGTTACCTCCAATGCCACTGTTCGACTCGTGTTGTTATGAGCAGGGTGTACCTGTGTTGAAAGGATATAATCCTGAAGTGTTCAGAACATTCTTGGCTTATTGTGCCAATGGGCAACAGAGCTCTGTAAGTTAACGTTGTTTTGTAATAAAGATTTGTATGTATAATTGAAAAAACTGATCATTAGAGTTTGTGCTTTCATCATCATTTTCCGTTTTCCAGCCTAAGCCAGGTCAGAGCAATTATGACACCCCTCCACTTAACTCTGTCCACCATCCTTCCTCAACCACTGAACTCCACTCCAAGTTCCGTTCTATCACACTGTCTTTCACTAAGACCATACAGAGTCTGTCCTGAAAGTAGTCGGACTGGATTTTTCCCACGCAGACGGACAGACTGCCCGCTGCTTCTCCGCCTGGGGTTGGTAGAGGGGGTGTAAGAAAGGCTGGGAGCCAGCCACACAGTTGGTTCTCAGCTGTAATGGAGTAATCACTGTAATCACTCGTCATCATAACCTCTGCAAGTGCACTCGTCACGCTGTGCCATGGGTTATGTGTTTAAACGGTGCGCTATGCCATCAAATTTTATGTTAGGCTTGGCAAAACCAGGAAATGGACTCACAATATGATCAAGACGGCTTATGGTGATAACACCATGGGCAGATGAGTGTTTTTGACTGACACAGGCTGTTTCGGGAGGGAGAGAGGAAGTTGAAGACGACGCACGTTCAGGACGACCTTCGAGCACCAAAACGGATGAAAATGTGGCAAGAGTGAAGAATGTTTTGGACAATGGCCGCAGAGTAAGGCTTTTACATGGAGACCCTTAAACGGCTGAGAAAAAGCATCGTCCGTGTCCGCCCAGTGATCGCTAACTCCTGGCGGCTTCATCACGATAATGCGCCGCGCCACACAGCCTTCCACGTGCTGGCGTACCTGGCCCAACACAACATCGCAACTCTGCCTCAGCCACCCTACAGTCCCGACATTGTCCCAGCAGACTTTTTCCTCTTCCCCCACCTCATAACCACCCTAAAAGGACATCGTCATGGTTCCGTGAGAGCGTTGCAACAGACCATGACGAGGGAGCTCGACAGCATTCCGGTTGCCACCGTCCAGAAAGCGTACAAGGATAGGAAATCCCGCTGACTGTGGTGTGTGGATGCAGAAGGGTCCTACTTTGAAGAATGTTGAGCATATGTTACATTTCTGTCAATATTATTTTTTAATTGACTCAGTCCGACTACTTTCAGGACAGACCCTATACACCGTACTCTAGGTCTTCCTCGTCCTCTCTTTGCAGTCATCCATCTCTCCATCACTTGTTTCGGCATTCTTTCATCTTTCAACCTTTTCACATGTCCATACCATCTCAATCTTCTCTGCTCCACCTTATCATTCATCTTCTGTACATTCACTTCCTTTTGAATGTCTTCATTTCTCACTCTATTTCTCCCAGTCTTCTGTACCATACTCCTCAGGAATTTCATTTCAGCTGCCTGTATTCTACTTTCATCTCTCCTGGTCATAGGCCAGGTTTCTGCTCCATACATCATTGAAAATGAAAATCCACAGCCTGCTTCCTGTTGACCGACCGGGTCAGGAATGGAATGAATGAAGCCCCCATCTAGCGGCGAGGATATGAGCTGTGCCGGCTGCCGAAGCCTGTGGCACTCCCCTGGGGCAATGATTAAATGAATGACAGATGAAATGGAATGATAGTGGAGAGTGTTGATGGAATGAAATTTGTGACAGGGAAAACCGAAGTACCCGGAGAAAAACCAGTCTGCCTCCGCTTTGTCCTGCACAATTCTCACATGGAGTGACCTCGATTTGATCCACGGACCCAGCAGTGAAAGGCCGGTGCGCTGCCGCCTAAGCCACGGAGCCTTTCTCCATACATCATTATTGGCAAGTAATAGATCTTGAACATCACTTCTTTATCCTTCAGTGGTACCGTGGGTCTTTATCCCAGATTAAACTCCGAACCTGATGATAGAAAACACTCCCACATTGTATTCTCTTGTTGATCTCCATATCCAAACTTGCATTTTCCATCAATTCACTTCCTAAATGTTTGAAGTGCTCTACATCTCCAATGTTAACCATCCTTTTTCCTTCTTTCTTTCCTCGTGTCATTACCATTGTCTTACTTTTCTCTGCACTGATTTTCATTTTCCATTTCTCAATATTTTCCTTTGGTACATCCAGCTGTTCTTGGACCACATTCTCATTCCTTCCCTAAATCAGAACATTATCATCAGATAGGACTGTGCTATATACTGTAGCATTAAAATATAATAAATGTAGCATTTTGCAGCTGTATAACATTAGAATATCCATAATGTAACATTTTGCACTAGTTCTCCTTCTTCTTCTTCTGCTTTTACGGCCTCATTGGACCACTTCAGTCAATCATTTCTTGGTCCTCTTCTTCAGTAAGTTTCCTTTCCGAGTCGCCCAGTAGCTCTTCATTCGCTCTGATCTTCTCAGGCGTTCCTCATCTGTAAATACCCTTTTTACTGTATTACGTTTGTCTATTTTAGCCTGAAATCTTATTTTTATATCTCTCAGTTTTTTTAATTTTGTTGTTTTGTTTTGCAAGTCATCCAAGGTTATTTCCAATTCTTTCATATCTTCTCTAATTTCCTTAATCCATCCTACTTGTTGTTTCATATTCCAAAGTTTCACTACAATTTTTCTAGATAACCTGGTTTCTGGTGTCCTCATGATATGACCAAAGAAAGAAAGCCGTTTCTTCCGAATAGTATCAGTGATGGGCTCCAGTTCTCTGTATACCACTTCATTTGCACTAGTATAGTATTAAAAAAAAAATAGCGGCTTCGGTGGCGTAGTTGGTAGCATGCTGAGCTTCTATGCCCAAGATCGCGGGTTCAAACCCGGCCGAAGCCATCGGATTTTTTAAGAGCGTTAAAAGTCCCTCAGTATGCCTTCCTTCGGAGGGGAAGTAAAGCTGGCGGTCCCATGTCATAGATTTATGGCATGTTAAAGAACCTTCCACTAATTACACCTGTGTGAAGCTAAATTGGTTAGGTTAAGAATGTTAACAACGCTCTTAGGTTTCTACGTCCGTTGCTAAGAGCCGACTGGTGGCGTCTAGTTGCTAAGTTCTGAACTTGGCCTAGTAGTCATTGGTGGCGCTTGGCGGCAAAAGTAGGAACTATTTGAAAAATTCTAAGTTGCAGTCTGTACTTAAATAAAAAAAAAAACAGATAACACACACTAATACAGTCATCACAATTAACACTGGTTATCAGACAGATTCTACACACACCCAAAGTACACGGGGCTACATGATCGCGTTGTCGCAGCCCCTAAACTTAAGAACCAACCAGAATTAAAATATCCAAAATGTACTGTAAGCAGTATATACCAACGGCCGATTAGGCTAAAGAAACGTCTTGTCTGCCGCGGGAAGCAATGAGCTGCGAGTAGTATCTTCACATGTCCGCTTTGGCGCAAAGTGTGCAGTATCGTCTGCCAGTTGCAGCTTTCTCTATCTTGTTTGGAGAGACCCGCTGTCCGTACAGTTCAGAGTTTGTGACTGGGAATGGAAAAATATTGTGATGTAACACGATTGAAGCCACTCTTGAACAGCATTACCACTGTCCTATTTTTTTTCTTTTTTAATAGAGTGTCGGTCACAAGTTGGGGGTCGGGCATTGAGAAAACGTGTGATTTGGTTTCGTGATCGGCGCGCTACTCTTGGCCCATAATATAAGATTCTCCTGCGGTAACAAGTTGCAGGCACGTCGAGTTGAACACTGGATAGTTTTAAGATGCCATTTAAGCACATAAACGCTAGAAGTACATAGGCACTTTTTGTAATACACGGCAAAAATTGAATATTACACAAAGAAGCAAATGTTTTTCTTTCTTCCGAAAGACAAATTAATTATTCAGGTTTTCGAAATGACACGGCATAAATCCGAAAGGACCAATGTTCGAAGTAACTTTTGAAATATCGTGATATTTAACTCCCTCGGCTTGGGGCTTACAGGGGGCTTTGGATGTAACTGTATTGCACCCAGGTTAATCTCAGCAGGTGGGGCCGAGTCCCGGGGGACAGGCAACGTTGCGATCATATAGCCCCGTGTACTTTGGGTGTGTGTAGAATTTGTCTGATAACTGGTGTTAATTGTAATGGCTGTATTAGTGTGTGTTATTTGTGATTCAGGTAAGGACTGCAGATGATCAATTTTTAAGTAGTTCCTACTTTTGCTACCAAAAGCTAGCATCCACGACACCTAGCTGCGAACTTGGCTACTACTGTCAACCAAAATATTATGTACACTCGAGTTTGAAAGTTGTTTGTGAAGTAACCAATAGGCCTACATAAAATCCAATAACATCATCATTTTCATCGTTCTATTTTACGTTAGTTCATGTAGGTTTGGAATTTTAAATTTATATTTCAATATTTTTTATCGCAGTTGGAACACAAAACGTGCCCGTTTTTAAGCGTGTTTCAACCATGCGTCACATTTAAGAATTATTATCTCAAAACCCCGTCATCAGATCGAATCCAAATTTTAACACAATATTCATTGGAATGTTGTATAACTGCTTTATTAATTTCAAAATTTTGTGTGGCCAAAAATAAAGTTGTTATCATTTTTGTAAGGTAACTTTTTCTTGGCTCGGGCTGGTTGGAAAATGTAGTTCTTGGTCGCGTTGTAATCCTCATACATCAAAAGGTTATGCTGTATGACTGTGAAATACGAAAATTAATCCACTTATTTTATATCGGTTTGTATTTGTACAGGAAAATAAGACATCGTTTAGCAGCTATCCGATACAGAGAAAACTGTACAGCGTTACTGAGTTGGAGTCCATCACGCGTCATGTCGCGCCTCGCTCGGTAGGGATGGGCTCAATTCGGTTTCTTTACATGCCATAAATCTATGACATGGGCCTGCTGGCTTTACTTACCCTCCGAAGGAAGACATACTGAGGGATTTTTAACGCTCTTAAAATATTGGGCGACTTCGGATGGGTTTGACCCTGCAATCTTGGGTATAGAAGCTCGGCATGCTAGCAACTACGCTACCGAAGCTGCTTCTTATTAGTGTGCAGAAGTTTTTTCAAGAGTAGAAGGACATTTAGTGAGAATTGGCCATGCACCTTACGGTAAAGGGTGGGAAACCATTTTTTTTTCATGTTCAGTTACTGATATCTTCATGGCTAAATGGTTAGTTATTGTTGCTTTAAGGGGCAGAACAGCAAGGTCATCTGCCCCTCCTAACAAAGATAAAATTATGCAAACTGGGATGAATTTACAAATTTAAATGTCGGATGCCTAAATATGATATTAAAAAGTGCCTAAAAATAATTTGGCTATAAAAGAACAGGGGAAAAAAATTCAGAAACCAAAAAAGAACAAGTTCTTTAAGTGAATAGACATTTAGATTTGCTGGCTCTAACCCACTCTCACTTATAAAGCGGATAACGAGATCAGATTAGATTCTTGTTTGGGCTGTAGAATTAACTTTGGATGGTTAATTCCCTTGGTCAACACCAATTGTGCCCAATTAGATTGTCCAGGGAATAACAATTATTGTGCATGCTTGGCTGTCACCCCGGAGGACCAGGTTTGAATCCCAGCCTTGCTAAGAAATTTAATTCTGGCCTGAGGCCTGGAACAGGGTACACTCGGCTTTTAATGGGGGTGTATGTTGAATAGTAACGTGTATCTGCCCGTGTGCACTGTTGGAACGAGTTCTTGGATAAGAATGGTGACTATGTACAATAGTAATGTGTATCAGTGCTGAACTACTGTGTATCCTTACATCAGCCTGTAAAATATAGTTTCTCCATGTGATATCATGTTGCTTTTCTTTATTTTTTAAGCTCCTTCTTTGTAGATACCTACACTGTCTTAAAATAATGATGTGTGAATACCACGTACAGGGTCATTATCTATGTGCGCCCCGATAAACACGGCAAGCTAAGCCGGCAGTGACTGGCGTACGCGGTTCAGCCGGTAGTTGGTGCCCTCCGCTGACTAATATCGTTAGTTCACATGTGTTTTGTCATTCATATGGATGTGTAACTGCAAAGCTTAGATGTTAGTGTTGCACGTTTATACTCTGTATTTCAAAAGAAAGAACATGAAGGAAATGGCGGGAGCTTGGAACAGCTGAGCTGTGTTGCCAAGTTTTTATTGTTGATGTAGATCAATCAGCTGATTCGAATAATACACAGGGCTACACTTCGGACATTATTTCGGTACAATTATGCGCGATATAATGCAAATGTCGATCCTGAGTCAACACCAAGAACATTCAAATAGAGAAATATGGTACATAAACTAATAAATAACACACCGAGCTATGCTACCTTTATCACTGTTATTCAATAAATACGAGAAAGAGGCCAAACACTAGACAGCTATACAATTTTTTTTTTTTTAAATCTTGATTGTTCACTTTGGACCACTTGAGTCGTTCCACATACACTTCTTCTTTGAAGGTAGTACTGCTTGGTTCTTGCGCTCTTTCCAGTACTTTTTCATTCTTTCAGATCGGGATTTTCTCAACTCATTTGAAATCTCCATAGGCTTTTTATGTGTCATTTCTGCAGAAAATTTGTGAGTTTTAAAAATGGTGTTAATTTTATTTTTCTCCTCGGCATCTGTTATCTTGAGTCCAACTGCTTTGAGATCTTGTTGGATTTCTTGGATCCATTTTCCTCCAGTTTTCTTTCCTAGATTTCTCATCACCAGTTGACGTACAATTCTGTTTTCTGGAAGCCGTAAGATGTGAAAAAAATATGAAATTCCTTTCTTCTTCATTGTGCTGGTGATTGGATCAATCTCACGATAGACAGTTTCATTTGGGAGCTATACAAATATAATACAAAATACAAACACAAAGTAATCTGATGATGAATATATCAACACTCACCATGCAATGATTATATCCTTCAAGATGAAACAAGAGTTTGGGTGAAGGTCGTTCACAGTTTACAGCACTTCACACAGAAACAACATCATGATAACACCAAGCACACTCAATCACTGTATCGCAACTCTGTGCGGTTAATCATAGCATCCATATACGTAATGTTAAGATAAATAAGTATTTAGCACCAAGCCCACAAACAAGCTGCTCTGTGGCGATATTATTGCCATGTTTTTACATTGTCGGTTTGTAGGCTATTGAATGACAAGCATTAAATTGAACACTACGGTGCTATTCGCAACTTTTTGACTTACTATAAAAGAAATAACGAAGTAAAAATGGAAACAAAAAATATTAAAACTCGATGCTAAAAGTAAACAAAACGATGACAATGAAACGAACTCTGACACAGTTAGCCTAACAGGCGACTAAATGAATGAACAATGCGCTGGCAACGTGTGGCATTAGTTGTCAAAATCCACCAATAGGAGCCCACGGCGGCCATTTTTATATTGTTCCCGCCAAATGCTTCGGGTTCTTACTCTTGAAATACAGGATATAGTGAGCATTGTGATTACTGTGATTGTTGGTCATGCCTAGACACCAATTCACTTTGCGCAAACGTGTGCATATCCATAATTCATATATGAAAAGCAGAAAGCCTTGTTCTGAAACGAGTCGAAAATTTAGAATCGAGTTTCCAGGAAGACCTGTGCCTAATGCCAGTACAATTAGGAGATTCGGTAAACGATTCAAGGAAACAGGCTCCGTAAATAATAAAAGAGTTGACAGACATTCTTTCACGAGATGTCAGATGTGTTTTACAAGAGAGGGAGGACATTTTCAGCATCGCCTATGCGTACTGTAAATACACATTATTGAACATGTTTGGTAAAAGTGTGAAAGTGCGCTCCAACCACCGGCTGAACCGGGTATGCGCACCCGTGATCTGCGCCAGTCACAGCCGGCTTAACTTGACGTGTTTATCGGGGTGCACATAGATAATGACCCTGTACTTGCTACCTGCCAGGTGTCGCTTGGATGTGAAAGCTCCCTTAGGGAATTAAGAAACTGAACAAGGACCTTTTATTTCATAACACAACACACACAGACATTACAATCTTTTCCTTAATGAACACAGTTATCACAAACACTAATTTTTATCACTTTTATAAAAGTACAACATGTAGCTATCTTTCAATTCTGATTTCGAAAGTGCTTCTGTAAATTAAGATTTTCGTATACATGCTTCTTTTCCTTTGCCACCATTTACGCTATTTATAATTTTTAATCATAATTTTAAGCGGTGGCACTCCGTCGTTTTGCTTAACGATGGTAAAGCAGTTTCACTAATAACAGAGGCCTTCAACAAAACCATTTAACGATATTAAAGCAGTTTCACTAATTACAGAGGCCTTCAACATAACTGTTTAACAATAGAAAAGCATTTTCACTAATAACAGAGGCCTTCAACAAAACCCCTTTGCATGCTTGCATGTTTTTCGAGGAGGATCTGTACAGCAGAAGCGGTTCTGTCAAAACACTGCTTGTTCTTGGTTTGAGTCATCTTCTCAAAAAGAGATTCCCAGAGCCTGTTCAAGTTCATCATGTGCTTTTCTTCGAGACAGGGTAAAACAACTCTCAATTTTGCTAGATTATCATTGTCGCTACCCGAGATTCCCACTCCATCGCCAGCTCCTTGATGCCCAGGGTAGCCTTCCTTGCGCTCATTTTCCCACAGACGAATATATTTACTTGAAATTCTTTCGAACAGTGTTTTAAGTCCATCTAACTTAAATTCTTCAGTAGTATTTTCGTCAATTTTGCTCTCCTCCAATGTCTCGGGGGGATTCTCTTCATTTATGTGTTGATCTAAACAAAGTGTCATTTTACTTCTCTCACATTTTTTTAGTGATGGTTCAGGTAAAGTATCCTCACTAAACTTATTTATACTAGAATTGTCTGTTAACTGTCCAGAATCTATTAATATCACTAATGCTGTCGAGTCGATCGGAGAAATTTCAATACTTGGAGATTCAGTGGGCACTCCAAGTTGTAAGCCATTAATCTCTGAAGATTGCTTTATGGAATCTTCCACAGTACAGTCAGTGCACAAAGAATCAAGTACAGTAGAGTTGGTTTTGACTGCAGATTCATTTTCTGATAAGCTTTGCGTACATTTTGTCGCTAGAAGAGATGTCGCCATCTTCTTGACTGTCGTTGAATTTACAATGATATTGCCCAATTTTTCCTTGGTCTTCTCATAAATTCCTTCTCCCTTTTCTAGTCTAGAGATGAGATTGCGGTAGCACTTCATCCTCCTGCGGAGTATCTTGGATAGATGCTCGTCCGTGTTGATGCTGAAGTGTGTGGTGCAGGCACTGAGGTAGCGCTGGTGGTACGTAAGCAGCTCCTTGTAGTGAGACTGGAGCCAGATCCGAGGCAAGCCATCTATGGAACAGGACGTGCATAGCGCCGTTAGGGCAGCCACCACCACCAGCTTATGAGACTGGGATTTACTGTACCTGCAAAGACAAAGGGTCTGGATATTCACAAAACATACAAAGATCCATAATGTAGTTTAAGTTCGACCCTGGCGAAATGTAAATATTATATGTAAGAAAACTGTACTATAATGAGGCTCATTATAACACAAGTTTTCATTACGTTACAGTTTCTCCCACCAATCAGAGCACAAGAAACAGCTGTGTGACCAATTAGGTAAGGATAGCATCGCACCTACGCTGATTTCCACGGTCTCCTATTTTAAATGTCACTGGAGAAGAATGCTTAAGATCAGTTGGATACAACATATGACAAATGAAGAGGTATTCAGAAGAGTAGGAAAAAGTAGAAGCTTTATGAAGAGCCTGAAAACAAGAAGAGAAAATATGTTGGGACATATTCTCAGACATAATAGCCTGCTAGCAAGAGTCATCGAAGGGATGTTAGAAAGGAAAAACACAAGAGGAAGACCACCACTTGCATACATCACACAGTTAATGACAGACACGAACACAAAATCATATCATGAATTGAAGAGGATGGCGGAGAATAGAGAAGATTGGCGAGTTGTTGCAAACCAGCCCCAGGGCTGTTAATTTAAGAGAGAGAGAGCGAGGCTACATAGTGTCATAGTGGGGTATTTGAGGAGGCCAGAGAAGATTGGCGAGTTGTTGCAAACCAGCCCCAGGGCTGTTAACTTAAGAGAGAGAGAGCGAGGCTACATAGTGTCATAGTGGGGTATTTGAGGAGGCCATGGTCAAATACAAGGTATTCTCTGCGTCCCATGCACTCTGTTCAGTACAGTACATAAAACTGGGGGAAATCTCGACAGATATTTATGAATATTTATGTTCGAACATAGAATTGTTAAAATTATCGTCAAACATAAACTACCGTATGCAACTCGCCTATAATGGTAATTAAGACACTCATATGGAAACATACTCGTGTCTTAATTATTGCCATTGTAGGCTCGTTGCATAATGTACTATTTGAGGCTATCATGTCATTCATGTACAGTTCGCAAGCAGCTGTCTCGAGCACCGGTCTCGTACATCTAACTACAGCATTGCTTTCATCAATGCATAAAATGATGTAACTTCCAGAATAATTTAATCTCCCAAAACATGTATGACATCCAAATATGACAGAAAGATTTTTCTCCATTATATTCAACAGGGTAGGAACAACCTCTAAACATTTTTCTAGAAGGAGTGAAAATAGACTCAGCCTCATTTCAAATACCTTGGAAGCACGATCTCGAAAGAGAACACTGTAAAGCAGGACACAAAAAGCATCAAACTTTTACAGTCAAATCAGAAGTCTTCTCTGGGACTCCAAAATACAACAAAAAGCAAAAACAATCATGTACCACACCTACTTCGTACCAATCCTCACATATGGTTTAGAGACTTGTACCCTACTAAACAAAGACTATAGTATCAAGCAACTCAAAGGAGATTCATCAGAACCATGGTTGGTTGGTTGGTTCCTTAGTTTAGGGGCTGCGACAACGCGGTCATGTAGCCCCGTGTACTTTGGGTGTGTGTAGTATCTGTCTGATAACCGGTGTTAATTGTGATGACTGTATTAGTGTGTGTATCTGTTTTTTAATTCAAGTAGGGACTGCAACTTTGGATTTTCAAATAGTTCCTACTTTTGCCGCCAAACGCCACCGTCAACGACTACTAGGCCTAGTTCAGAACTAGCTACTAGACGCCACCGCAGTCGGCTCTTGGCAACGAACGTAGCAACCTAAGAGCGTTGTTTACATTCTTAACCTATCCAATTTAGTTTCACACAGGTGTAATTAGTGGAAAGATCTTTAACATGCCATAAATCTATGACATGGGACCGCCGGCTTTACTTCCCCTCCGAAGGAAGGCATACTGAGGGAGTTTTAACGCTCTTAAAAAATCCGACGGCTTCGGCCGGGTTTGAACCCGCTATCTTGGGCATAGAAGCTCAGCATGCTACCAACTACGCATCAGAACCATGAACCAAACTACAGGAAAGGACAAGATCAGAAATGAAGTTAATAGGAAAATAGCTGGCATCAAGGTTCCTATTACCAGTGTCATAAAGGAATGCAGACTTCAGTGGTATGGGGACATAATGAGGATGAACATAGAAGACCTGCCAGAAAAATATTTTGATCTTAACCTCATCTGTTGGCTCAGACAAGGAAAGCATTTCTACAGAAAAGAAATCTGTTGATATCAAATATAGATTTAGCTATTAGCAAATCATTTTTGAAAGCCTTTTTCTGGAGCGTGGCGCTCTATGGAAGTGAAACTTGGACTATTGGTGCAGTAGAAAAGATGAGAATAGAAGCGTTTGAAATGCGGTGTTACAGGAGAATATTACGATGAGTGGGCGAGGAGAGATGTTGCTGGCGACTGCTAATGAAGACAAGAGATAGGTTGGTAGGACACATACTAAGACACCCAGGAATAGCAAACTTAGTTATGGAAGGAAGGTTCGAGGACAAGAACTGTAGGGGTAGACCAAGGTTAGAATATGTTAACCCTCTCAGTGCCTCGCGCCAAAATTGCCAAAGCCGATTCAATCAGCACGCTGTTTATCTCATAGCCTATTTGTAGATTTCTGTAGGCATATGTCCGTGATTATTTCATACTGTTGGAAAGGTGAGGTTTCAAGCTTGCCTGTGCGGTGTTTACTTTTATCCTTCGAAGTCCGTTACGCGATAGGTTTGAGTTTGTATTCATGCCCTCCCTTTGCGAACCCCCAATCACGTGCCTTCCCGCCAAAATTGCGGTGCAGTTGTTTTCTTTTTGTTGAAGTTTTCTGCCTACAGATGTATCTAAGAACTTTATTCAGCCGGAAACTTAGTGTTTCTTCGAATATGGCTCTTAGGTGTCGTTAATTTAGGTTCAAAACTGATTTTTTTTACACAAAAAAAAAATTGAAAAATTGAACAATTATCAGAATAACCTCAATTAAACAGGTTTGGATAATGAATGAAAGAATGAGGTATTGGTTATAATGCAAAGCAAAAATAATGATTCTATCGTTGGAAATGTGGTATCTATGTTTTTTTTTTAGTCTGCATGACCATTGAAAATGGCTTGGCATTCTTGGCAAGTATTTCAGGAAATGGCTTGGCTCTAAGAGGATTAGACAGATTGCCTTGGATGTAGGATGTGGTAGCTGTGTACAGATGAAACAGCTCAGGACAGGGAGGCATGGATAGCTGCATCAAACCAGTCAAAAGACTGAAGACTCAATTATCAACAATCCATCACAGGCCAGACACCAATCATTTATATAACTTTTCACCAGACCTCTCATAAACAGGGGCTATAGGGGAAATCCCCTCAAAATACATGGTAAAATAGGCGAATATCAAAGTTGTCATAAAAAATGAGATAAAGCTCATTTCGAGCCCAATGATGTAAGAAAAGAAAACTCGGATAGTCCCAATGGGACCCCATGTTTTAAGGCCGTAGAATCAACCGGATATTTGTATCATAGCGTCCCAGGTATGGAAGACAGAAGGAGAAAAGTCTGAATCAAATCGATAAATGGGTAATATAACTACATAATTATACGTGATTATGTGAGTGTGTTTCTTTTTCTTCCAAGAATTGCAAATAGCCATTATTTTGTTGAATGGGTACTTCTGCTAGTATTAATATAACTAGCGAATCCATGCGAGAAATCTCGCATGTTCATAAACCACACTTTTCGCTATAGATTTATAATGAGAGACTTAAGGAGAAAGGTAGTTATGTTTTTATTTCAAACAAATGATTATAGAACAGTATTTACATTTCAGTTAGAATTCCAAGTTTTACGTTCCCTAACTTAAAATGGTAATCACTGAAAATTGGATCATCATAACACTCACCGGTTATTCGATGTTTATGAAATTATACGATTTGAGTACTCATTCCTTTGATACTGTTTCTGAAATCCAAGCAAAATGATCAAGGAAAGACCTCAGAATAATAAAATGACATGAAACAGGCGTCGCAGCAGCCAAAATGTGAAGTGGACAGCAATTATGGAGTGTATTTTCCTACAGCAAC
This sequence comes from Meconema thalassinum, assembly GCA_946902985.2. Taxonomy (NCBI): domain Eukaryota; kingdom Metazoa; phylum Arthropoda; class Insecta; order Orthoptera; family Tettigoniidae; genus Meconema; species Meconema thalassinum. Next base: position 45,618,958 of record OX336399.1, on the reverse strand, counting down.
AGTATCTGCAAATCCCACACTTCGTACATTTTTTCAAAGTCATTTTTTAAAGAAATTATAGATATTTATGAAATTAGAGTGCAATTCGTCACTGCTAATGTCTATTCTCTTTCATTTGAATGCTTATTTGTCACGATCGGTCGCTTGTGAGCGCCGCAGGAGGGATCTATACTACTATAATAATAATATCGTATGGCCTCGGGTGCCGGGTGCAAGCTTTGTCATTTGACACCCAGAGGGTAGCTTGCATGTCGAATTTCGTTGTTCCTTGAAACACTATGAAAGTCAAGGAGGTTAGATATCTAAGCTCCTTGAACACTATAGCGCTTTCTAGTAGAGAAATGAGGAACTTTGTGTTGGCGGAAACTCCTGAGATTAATTTTGCCATTATGAACACGGCCTACTGAATTCAAATAGGTTCTTTGACATGCCAACATCGTATGACATGCGTGTCGTATTTTTGCCGCCTTTCAAAAAATCACTTACCACAGCCAGGAGCGAACCTGCAATCTAGAGGTTAGTAGACCGACAAGCTATCCACTCACCCACCGTGGCAAGCTACTACTGAAATAATATATATGATGATAGCGAGTTATTCTGCATAATCTACTCACTGCCTGATGATGGAGAGACACACATCAGCTCCCCCTTCGGTTGTGAAGGCGCTCATGACTTCTCCAACAGTGATGGGACATTTGCCTCCACCAAAACAACAGGGACAGTATTGCAGGATGTCCAGCATGATCCTGAGCAGCACCTGGGTGTAGGATGGATCCTCAAGGTGTGCATCAGTGGCCTGCAATCCAAACATATTGCTGGGTCAATCTTCTGTCTTTCAGAAAGTAGCATAATCATATTATTTCAATGAGAAATGTATTCAAAATGTCTCTACCTTGTTCTGTAGGACAATATATCTTACCTCGGCTATCCTGCGAAACACATGTTGATCGAGCAGAATTCTAAGAGCCGGCTTTGTGTTCTGAATGCAAAAGAGGATAGCTCCTATGATGATATTAGTCACAACATCGATAAATTTTGATATCTCAGGTGGGGGCTTCAGTAGAAGATGGAGTCGTCTCTGCAAAAGATGTACCCAGAGTCAATAATGTTATTGCAATGTATTCTGTACTACTGTCGACCAAAGTATTATGTGCACTCAAGTTTGAAGGTTGTTTGTTAAGTAACCAATAGACTTACATAAAATCCAATAACATCATCATTTTCGTCGTTCTATTTTACGTTAGTTTATGTAGGTTTGGAATTTTTAATTTATATTTTTATATTTTTTATTGCAGTTGGAACACAAAAAATGCCCGATTTTAAGCGTGTTTCAACCATGCGTCACATTTAAGAATTATTATCTCAAAAATCCGTCATCAGATCGAATCCAAATTTTAACACAATATACATTGGAATGTTGTATAACTGGTTTATTAATTTCAAAATTTTGTGTGTCCAAGAAACAGAGTTATCATTTTTGTAAGGTAACTTTTTCTCGGCTCGGGGTGGTTGGAAAATGTAGTTCTTGGTCACGTTGCAATCCTTATACATCAAAAAGTTATGCTGTATGACTGTGAAATACGTAAATTAATTCACTTATTTTATATCGGTTTGTATTTGTTCGGGAAAATAAGGCATGCTTTACCAGCTAGCCGCTCCGGGAAAAGCTGTGCAGCGTTGCCGAGATAGAGTCCATATCGCGCCATGGCGCGCCTCGCTCGGATGCGAGAACGACGAAAATGATGTTATTGGATTTTATGTACGTCTATTGGTTACTTCACAAACAACCTTCAAACTCGAGTGCACATAATACTTTGGTCGACAGTAAGCTGGTATTACAATAAAATTTTGTATCTATATTCATGTTGGGAGCAAAACATAAATATTTTATACTCTTTAGTATATACCGTATATATTTCGTATGACATACTGTACAGAGAATACAGTAATACTATATACAATATAAAGTAATAAATATCTAGTAACATCCACTAACGAAACTAAAAGTCACAGTTGAATGTCCAGAGAAGTAATCCACTCCACTGCATCATCACTTGCATTCTGCAGGTTGTCATATCCTCCCTTGAAGGACCGTGAAGAGCATTCCGACACAATATGATGGATTGTATGCACTGCATTGCCACAATCGCACTGAGGGCTAGAAATTTTCCCCCATTTGTGGAGCCAAAAGTTACATCTTCCGTGACCGGTTCGCACTCTGTTCAGTGACGTCCATATCCTTCTTGGAAGATTGAAACCAGGAGGTTTCCTGCAGGGGTCGGTGATCAATCCTAGCTCATAAGGGTTTGATGTAGTCCTTTCTTCTCGCCAAGTTTCGTCCATATTGAACTTTGATTCAACAAGCATCTTGCCTAGTTCATGACGGATGTCAAGATTTTAAACTCCCTTGCTTCTGTGGATGACAAACCTGATGTATGGGTAAGAGATCATTTACACCGGAACTTGCACCCACATATTCACTGACAACGCAACTAATTTCGTAGGTGCATCACGTGAGCTAAAGAAATTCTTTAAAGATGGGAATACCAAGCAGTCACTGATAAGCTTTGCTACAGATAAGGGGATTCAGTGGCATTTTAGTCCTTCTGGTTCACCTCATTTCGGAGGGTTGTGGGAGGCTGCAGTAAAATCAGCCAAGTACCATCTTAAGAGAATAGTAGGAAATGCTGCATTGTCGTTTGAAGAAATGACTACAGTGCTTGTACAGATAGAGGCAGTTTTGAATTCGCGCCCCCTCTGCCCACTCTCCTCTGATCCCAATGATCCGGATTTTTTAAATTTTTTTTCTTCTTTTTTTTCCCTCCAAGCGAATTGACCACTTAGAATCATGCAACAACTCTTTTTATTTTTATTTTGCCTGGAGTTTGCTCTGTTTCCAATATTCCTTCATCCGTTCACTGGTGTGTTTCCTTTGATCTTCTGTCCAAGTTTGTCCACTTCTCAAGTCTTCCTTCATCTCGAAATCATTCCAGATTTTTCACTTTACTCTTAAATTCACTTCTTTCTAGCATCTGAGAATCTGTGATGTTCAACTTTTCTAAATCTTTCCTAACTTCCTTAGTCCTCGTTGTATTGGTCTTCTTCTTCCAGAGATACTCGAATATTTGTTTGGTTAATCTATGTTCGTGCATTCTGTATAGATGTTGTAACGCTTTGGCCCTCACGTTGAGCGACAAGTGTAACGCTTTGGCCCTCACGTTGAGCGACAAGTGTAACGTTTTCGCTATGCTCCTCGTTAAGCGTACAAGTGTAACGGTTTGACTGCCCCTAACTGTTGGGTGATAAGTGTAACTGTTTACTTTGCATGAGCTATGTTGTTTTAATGGGCGCCAAGACCTCAACGCAATGTTGAAATCTAAATTTGTATTTAACAACGTCTAGCTCTGGTAGAACACCTTCAAGAATCTATTCACTCAGATCGTGGTAAGATTTGATCATTAACCCAACAAACAATTGTATCAGGAGAAGGAATTGGTCTATATCTAATGCTATCTACTGAAAGCAAAGATTGCATTGTAAAAGAAATGAATTTATTATATAAAACAAGTATTGCAAAATTCATAATAATAATAATAATAATAAGTTTAAAATTTAAATTGGAGCGTTGCGATTTTAATATTACCGATAGAAAATTACGTGAAAACGGAGTCTGATAAATTATTGATTTTACTCTTATTCCCAAGCTATGAAGTTACTGAAATATTGAATATAAAACAAAGAGAAACGAGAGATTGCGTATTTCTGCGTCACTCGCGCTTACCACTGGAAATGGCCGAAGCCTTTCCCTCGTACTGGATGATGCTGTGAGCTTCCCACAGTCTCCTGGACGTCATCATCTTCGTCGATGTTTGATGATATACTGGTAGATTTGAAGATTTATGGTCCGAACCTCGGAACCAACACGTACAACCACAACGGTTAAGTTTCACAAAGATAGTCCTCCACTGCACGGAACATCGGAGTGACTCAAGCGTGCAACCATACTCGGCAAGTTCTACACAGATTGTTCTCGCTCCACGGCGCGCCGAACGATATATGCCCTCGACGGCTTCGCACTCCATTCCCCGACTTCCAGCTTACGTGGTCTCCACTGATTGGCTGCTCCCCACGCGCTACTGCCCCTCCTCTGGCTCATTACACACGGCGCGCGGATGATGAAGTCGATTTCCGTTCCAACTATCCGCCTTTTCTTGACGCTGCGACCCAGTCTTGCGTAATACTTCTTGACAAGAATCTGTCTGTATCTGAATTTCCAGTGAGTCATGTCTCTCATAATATCCTAACTGACAAAACTCCGTAAAATTCCATAATCACATAATTTTCTATGATATTGTCGTTCGTAATAATTTGCTTGATAGTGTTTTCTAAGACATAGAAAACCTATCTGTATGCTTATAATTTTTATAAAATGCTCCGAAAAATATCTTAATAATAATTATAATAAATTAATAATAATAATAAATTAACATGAAAAATTCTCTTGGCTGAACAATTTGCCACGTAAATAAATATAGAATGGCTTCCTACTGACTTATGCCAGTGGCATAAAAAAACCTCGAAAAACACGTTACATATTCGCCTCGGATCATCGGATGATTTACCGTGACGACGGTCCATTATCCGATTATCCCAGACACGTTAATAAACCCCATCCAAAATACATATTACATAAATGAAATCACCCTAAATTACAGATATATACACTCATAATTTTTCTTCACGCACTTTGCGTCAAAGTTTGTTGTCACTATGGATTGCACTTTGCAACCAGTCCAATGTTTTACATATAGAATAGTATAGAATAGTGTTCCACGGATATTTCCGCCTCTCAAATTTCTCTATGTTGGAAAAATAGACATAATTACAGTGTGAGCACTACGTATATGAGATGTCACATCACACGCGTCAAGGTGTTCTGATATATGTATATCTCCCTAGAACTTCCTAATTTCACTGGAGGTTCCTTAATTATTGTGAAATTTAATCCCACTTATCACTGAGCACACGATCACACTATTGTGGCAGTGCCTCGTGACCATAATACTTAATCTCTCTTTATAAAAGATGAAATTAATATTGACTTCTGAAAAAAAAAAAACAGTAAATGCGCATTACATATAACACCAAATATTTCTGTGCCGTAATCGCCCTGTCTTATAAAGTTCCCGTAGACCATATTCTACTTAATACTAGTTCTCAACACAGACCAGTTCTCCTCACACAAATGAAACCATTGTACAAATTACCTTAAATTACTCACTTACAAATCTTACATGGCGAGGCCGTAAACAGAAATCACGTGTGCCGTTATGTATGAGTTTCATGAAGGACTGTCTCGCCTTCTGATGGCCCACCTTTTGTCCCGTGGACGCCTTAAGCAAAAATACCCTGTCCAAGTGCTCACCCATCTCTTGGGGACAAATGGGAATTCACCAGCGCTACCAAATTCTGGCCTTGGTGTATCGAGACATTTTAGTGCTCAAGAGCATCCTACAATCCCGTCATATTTCCCTGTACCTTAAAAACTCTCATTTACTTACATACTACCCCCCTGTGTGACTTCTGATACGCCTGCCTGGAAGACCATCTCCTCCCACGCACCAAATACCACACTTACTCATTTGATAGGCTGGCTCGCCAGCTAAACATCCTCACTTTATGACGCATACTTTCGGAGACTATGTATATTATACGTCCCGTATAATCTGTTTCCCTCAATATTCTCCAGCACATATGCTGTTTTCCCAATACGTTTGGAAACCATAAATGTTTCTGCGTCACCTGCTTCCAACCTTGCAAGTGGCTCCCTTTAAATGAACGTCATCACGTTGCTCTACTAGCATATTTCTCAGTGTCTGTAACTATGCCCTGTTGCTACTGTCCACACATGCTAACCCTACTTTCCTCTGGTGTCACACCTCTACTTGACACTCAATGACTTAAAAATGTCACTTCTGACTGACAGAATGACGACTTAGACAGCTTCAAAGTGAACCCTGCCTGATCTAACTTCTGAAAAACTATATCTAAATGACGTAGATGCTCCTCAAAACTGCGTGAACTAATTACCATATCATCTATGTAAATGGTTACAAACTCTCCTGTGTCATCCCCTAATGCGATGTTTAAAGCCCTAATTAAAGCTGCTGAACTACTCTTTAACCCATAAGGTGTTCTACAAAATTGATAAAGGTTATATTTATGACTAAAAGCTGTAAATGGTCTATCTTCGTACATAAGTGGCACTTGCCAAAAACTGGAACTCAAATCTACACAAGTGAAATACTTCTTCCCCTCAAATGTTTGCATTAATTCCTCTATTGACATAGATTTCAGCTGATCTGAACTAATTCTACTGTTAACCAAACGAGCGTCTAAAGAAATACGAACTGTGCCGTCGGTCTTGGGTACCGTGATCAAAGAATTAACATACGGACTGTTAGAGTACTCAATAATCCCATCTTCAAGCATCTGGTTAATTTGTGCCTCAACTGCACTCTGATAAGCGAAAGGTACAGGATATCTATGTCCTGTGAATACTGACCTATCAATAACGTTCAATGAATGTGTATAGCAATTGGCCATACCAATGCGATCCTCAAAAACTCTCCTATTACACAATAACACATCATAGAGCCGAACACACTGTTCATCCTCTATATTTCCCTGAAATGCAGCATCACGTAATGAGTCCTCTAGACTTCCGTTCGTAATCACACTGCCCACAAAACATGGAGAACCCCGCTGTACGGCTGGCGATATCTCATTTAAAGTACAAATCACACCTACACAACTACTTCTCTGAATATGGTCATTGAACGCTACTTCTACTTCAGAATCTCCCCATTTAAATTTCAAACTCCCTACATCATAACATAAGTTACCAGATACTCTACTTAGCCACTCTGAACCCAAGATAACACTGAATACTAAATTTGGAATTACAAGGCAAATCTGCTTCTCTACATGATTATTAATTTTAATGTCTACTAAAACTTGCTTAGAAATTACTTTAGACCTCTTCCCAACAGCTGTGATAACAAAAGTGCTTTTAATTGGCATCTCCTCAAAATTTACTCCAGTTCCTTTCATTTTATCATAAAATGCACTACTTATGCAACTCTTCATACAACCACTATCAATTAAAACATCTGTGTACGCCTCGGACACGTTAAATTTAACTATGGGGCTCTTACTAACCACCTCCTGAATAATACCTTCATCATTTAGTACACGTAATAATTCATTTCTTACATTTAGGTCATAGGGTTCCTGTATAATTGTATGGACAGGGCATGCTACAGACTGAGATTCTGACCTTACTTCGCAGCCTGGTTCGCGTTTAAAGAACCGCTACAGCTGGCCGTAGTACTACTAACTACTGAACTGGTCTGGTTGTTCTGGGCTGTGTTGTCATTGTTTGGCTGTATATTACTACCACTAGGCTGTCCTCTTCCTTGACCCCTATTCTGGTTGTAATTATTGTCATTATAATTTCTCCCTTGATTTCCCCTGAAATTCTTATTTCTTCCTTGATTTCCCCTGTAATCATTGTTCCTTCCTTGATACTGATTACCATAGCCATTTCCTCTGTTCTGATTTAGCTGATTATTATTTCTATTTTGAGCGTTGGCCCCTTCGCCACCGTTCCCGTGAACTTCCTGATGCCTGGCTTCATTAGGCCTATTATTATTATTACCCTGGTTCCTATTGAAATTGTCCTCATAACCCCCTCTCCCTAGTGCATCAAATGTGCTTAACAAATTTTCTACTTGTTATATAGTCTTTACATTCTGGATACAAGCAGCCTCCTTGATCCTATAGGGAAAGTGCCTAAGTAGCAACCTCACCACATCACTTTCCTCCTTCAAGCCATCAAGATATTTACACACTAATACCTGCCCTAAAAAGTATTCGGTCATGGTGGAGCTTCCTCACGATGCTGCGACTGAATAACCTCATTCCAGAACTTTTCACAGAATTTCATTTTAAAATCATTAATATCAGTAAACTTGTCTCTGTAGACAGCAAACCAATTCCTCGTTTCCCCCACAAACACTTGTTCTAAAATTTCAACTACCTGGCACCACTCAATACTACCATTTTCCAACCTCTCCCCGAATTTATTTTCTATAGTGTTCATGAACTCCATTGGGCACCCCTGTCGATTGCTGAACTTACCCAGTTCTACCTCCCTGTGTGTGCTATTCACAAAAACTGGCCTATTCTGACTATTTTCTTGCCTGATCCTAGCTTTTAATTTTAATTCTAATTCTGTGATTTTCTCCTCAGCCTTCCTCTCAATACTGTTTACTGTTAATTTAATGTTTCCTTCTGATTCTTCTACTTTATCATATAGCTTTGCTTGTTTCTCCTCAATCTTGCTAATGCTCTCTCTATTACTCTCTCTTAAATCATTTACTTCTGCAACTATTTGTGAGTGGACTTTCTCAATTCTACCCCCCAGCTGTTCCTTAACCTCTTTAGTTGATACTTGAATCTTGTCAATTTCTCCCCCCAATTTCTTTTTAACCTGCAGTGTTTCTAATTTAACTAATTCCTTTAAATTTTCAGCCTGTGTGCTGATTCTACTTTCCAACTCCTCCTGTACTTTTCCTAATTTCTTGTCTACATCTGCAATGATCTCTTTAACCTTCTCTTCCATTACTCCTCTGATTTCTCCTCTAATCTGCTCCATTTTCACACTAATTTCCTTACTGTTTTGTTCTAATTTAGCATTTAAAGTTTCAGTACTCTCTCTATTTTCCCTACTGTTTTGTTCTAGTTTAGCGTTGTTTTGTTCCAGTTTAGCATTTAAAGCGTCTGTACTTTCTTTATTTTCCCTACTGTTTTGTTCTAATCTTGCATTATTCTGTTCTAACTTTGCATTTAAGGCATCACTACTAACTTTGTTCTGATACATAAACTCGAGAAGTAAAGTTTTTAATTCTGGTTGGCCGCCTACACTCCCTGTTTCAGTATCGGGATTTACCTCTGCTACCCCGGTACTACCATCACTCGACATACTGCTCGTATCTTCACTCTCCAGTTGATGACCACTACGTAACCTCATCTGTCTTTCTTTCTCATCCCCCATAATGATATACACTGATACAGACAAATAACCCCCAAAATACAGGCACAGAAATATATACCCTTCTCCTTCCACAAATGTTATTAGGTTTTCATCCCCAAGTTGTCGGCGACAAGTGTAACGCTTTGGCCCTCACGTTGAGCGACAAGTGTAACGTTTTCGCTATGCTCCTCGTTAAGCGTACAAGTGTAACGGTTTGACTGCCCCTAACTGTTGGGTGATAAGTGTAACTGTTTACTTTGCATGAGCTATGTTGTTTTAATGGGCGCCAAGACCTCAACGCAATGTTGAAATCTAAATTTGTATTTAACAACGTCTAGCTCTGGTAGAACACCTTCAAGAATCTATTCACTCAGATCGTGGTATGATTTGATCATTAACCCAACAAACAATTGTATCAGAAGAAGGAATTGGTCTATATCTAATGCTATCTATTGAAAGCAAAGATTGCATTGTAAAAGAAATGAATTTATTATATAAAACAAGTATTGCAAAATTCATAATAATAATAATAAGTTTAAAATTTAAATTGGAGCGTTGCGATTTTAATATTACCGATAGAAAATTACGTGAAAACGGAGTCTGATAAATTATTGATTTTACTCTTATTCCCAAGCTATGAAGTTACTGAAATATTGAATATAAAACAAAGAGAAACGAGAGATTGCGTATTTCTGCGTCATTCGCGCTTACCACTGGAAATGGCCGAAGCCTTTCCCTCGTACTGGATGATGCTGTGAGCTTCCCACAGTCTCCTGGACGTCGTCATCTTCGTCGATGTTTGATGATATACTGGTAGATTTGAAGATTTATGGTCCGAACCTCGGAACCAACACGTACAACCACAACGGTTAAGTTTCACAAAGATAGTCCTCCACTGCACGGAACATCGGAGTGACTCACGCTTGCAACCATACTCGGCAAGTTCTACACAGATTGTTCTCGCTCCACGGCGCGCCGAACGATATATGCCCTCGACGGCTTCCCACTCCATTCCCCGACTTCCAGCTTACGTGGTGTCCTCTGATTGGCTGCTCCCCACGCGCTACTGCCCCTCCTCTGGCTCATTACACACAGCGCGCGGATGATGAAGTCGATTTCCGTTCCAACTATCCGCCTTTTCTTGATGCTGCGACCCAGTCTTGCGTAATACTTCTTGACAAGAATCAGCCTGTATCTGAATTTCCAGTGAGTCACGTCTCTCATAATATCCTAACTGACGAAACTCCGTAAAATTCCGTAATCACATAATTTTCTATGATATTGTCGTTCGTAATAATTTGCTTGATAGTGTTTTCTAAGACAGAAAACCTATCTGTATGCTTATAATTTTTATAAAATGCTCCGAAAAATATCTTAATAATAATTATAATAAATTAATAATAATAATAAATTAACATGAAACATTCTCTTGGCTGAACAATTTGCCGCGTAAATAAATATAGAATGGCTTCCTATTGACTTATGCCAGTTGCATAAAAAACCCTCGAAAAACATGTTACAATGTCAGAGGAATGTCAGCCTCCTCTTCTGCATAGTCTCTGAGATTCTTTCCACGTTCTGGTAGACGTTCCATCCGTCTTCATTCCGAACTGCACCCATGATTTTTCTTAGAATTCTCCTTTCCAGGACTTCAAGTTTTTGAGGCTATAGCTCATCAAGAGGCATTCACTAGCAAAGAGACATTCCATTTTTACGACAGTGTTATAATGCCTTATTTTGATATTCCGTGAGATGCAGTTCTTGTTATAGATATTTTATCATTTCAATTGATCTTGTCGACTTCGTCATTATGTTTGGGTCTACCGTTATGCGTTACGGCTACGGAGTGAATGACGTCATCATGTTGTTCAGTGCATATGCTCCAAGCCTGAGACGGCGAGTGCGTGATGTCATGCAGCAGAGGACCTCCCACTCCCAGTTCCCCGCTCAGGAAGCCTATGCGCTAGCTGCGTGATACTGAATGACTTGCAACTTGTTATTTTTTTTTTTTTTATAGCCTATGGCTTTTAGTGCCGGGAGTGTCCGAGGACATGTTCGGCTCGCCAGTTTTGTAGCTGCTTCGAGACGGACACCCAATGGGTGAGCTACAAGTACCGTTGGGGAGGAATGTTGGATGGGAGGGTCGAGGAGTTGGAAGGTAGCGGCTGTGGCCTATAGTTAGGGACCAACCCCGGCATTTGCCTGAAAGGAAGATGGGAAACCACAGAAGACCATCTTCAAGGTTGCCGGCGGGGGGATTCGAACCTCCTCGCCTCCCGGATGTGAGCGACTGCCAACAGTCATGCCGCAACGACCTCGGCTAACTCACCCGGTTGCAACTTGTTGATCATGAAGCATTCACGTGATTCTTGCTATCTCTGTACTTGTGGGTTCGTTCGTTATGCTTGCTTACTTACAGTTTACAATTTGTGCAGGGTAGTAAAGTGTGTTAATAATGGAGTCTGTGGATTGTTTGTTAAACTTGCTTACTTGCAGTTTACGTAAAGTGTGTTAATAATGGAGTCTGTCGACAGTAACAGTGCTATTATATCTACTAAAGCTAAATCTCGTGCAGTAATGGAGTCTTGGGTGGTTCTTAAGTTTAGGGTCTGCGACAACGCGGTCATGTAGCCCCGTGAACTTTGGGTGTGTGTAGAATCTGTCTGATAACCGGTGTTAATTGTGATGACTGTATTAGTTTGTGTTATCTGTTTTTTAATTTAAGTACAGACTGCAACTTAGAATTTTTCAAATAGTTCCTACTTTTGCCGCCAAGCGCCACCATCAACGACTACTAGGCCAAGTTCAGAACTTAGCTACTAGACGCCACTGCAGTCGGCTCTTGGCAACGAACATAGAAACCTAAGAGCGTTGTTTACATTCTTAACCTATCCAATTTAGCTTCACACAGGTGTAATCAGTGGAAGGTTCTTTAACATGCCATAAATCTATGACATGGGACCGCCGGCTTTACTTCCCCTCCGAAGGAAGGCCTACTGAGGGATTTTTAACGCTCTTAAAAAATCCGACGACTTCGGCCGGGTTTGAACCCGCTATCTTAGGCATAGAAACTCAGCATGCTACCGACTACGCCACCGAAGCCGCCTGTAATGGAGTCTGTTGAAGGAGTCCTGGGGCTTCGAGCGAGAAGCCCTCCTGAGCCTTTCTAACATAGCATTTGTAGCATACGACATTTGAAATGATATAAAGTCTAGTCTCTCAGACTGACTGTGTCTTTTCTTGTTATTCCATATGGTCTTTCCATTTTTAGAAGTTGATCTCCAACAGCAGCCCATTCTCCTGTATAGTTTCTCCTAGGTACACTCAAATTGAAGATGCAGAAGAAACGACAAAGGAGAAGACCAAGGGATAGATGTCTGAAGGGAGTGGAGGAGTGTGTCAATAAGAGGGGAGAGGACTGGACCAGAGTGACGATGGAGAGGTAAGGGTCCCTGTTACCGACTTTCTGGGGAAACGCAGACTTCAGTGGTATGGCCATGTAATGCGCGACGGGTATAGTTCATCTACTGTAAGTTTGCACTTTTTTGACAGTTCTCGCGGGAACGATACTCCTGCAGAACATATCAATCTGCCTCTACCATGTGCATTCCAGCCAATGAGCTATCACCCACATGGAAGCCAGCAATGGCCGCTGTATTCCATCAAGGTGTCAACAGCTGTTATGAGTTGCCTAAAACTACATTCATCTCGCAATATCAATTCATTGCCCTTTTTTAAAAGGAAACTTGTATTTCTTTGTGACATTTATCAAATAATTGTTCTATGACAGAATGTTACATCATTGGACGCGCTATGAGCAAGACCTTGGCTGTGACAAAGCAGCTGATAACTTAAATGTGAGAGTGGAATTATTTTAGGCCCATCATTTCACAGCTCGAGGGAAATGCTTACTAAGGTATAGTGTAAGATGTCCTTAAAATGATACGATCATTACTTGACCTGTTGGATTGATATTAAAATAAAACTTACGAAACATTTCACCATGTAAATTAACTTTTAGGCCTAGATCCTACACAACTCATATTTTAGGCTTACTTTTATGCACAAATCATGCCATATGAAAATGATTCACCAGGCCAATGTTCTTGGGGAAATCAATAGTTCTGATGCCTTTTCTTTTACCTTCAAAAAGAGAGAGATAATATAAATATCTTGAACAAGAAATTCCGTATCTGCTTCCGACTCGATAATCAAAACAAAGATATCCGACCTGGAGACATCTCAGGCTATGTATTTACTCAACATTTAAGATAACCACTATATATTTATCTGAACAGTGAACACGCGTTCAAATGGAAATAATACTTTCAGACGACTTTGCGCACTATTATCAATTATAATTATTATTATTTAATATAATTAACCCGTTATTTTCTCAGGCGGATGAGCACAGTAAAGCGTCCATTACCAACCGCACGCCAATCCCACGAGCACGTGGTAGTTCGGTTTGATAATGCAACTTTTCAGTCTGGTCGACAGAATATGTTGCCAATATATTCACAATTACTGGGACAAGCGAAAAAATAACCTGAAAAGACTTACATGTGATTAAAACGTGTATATATTTGTTATGGACTACAGGTTATAAATTGAGTCTTTCCTAATGAAGGTTGGCAACCCTAGCTGTCAAAAAAGTGCAAACTTACAGTAGATGGACTATAGCTCTAGAACAGCTAAGAAGTACTTCAACCTGGATGTCAGAGGGAAGAGACCAAGAGGAAGACCGAGGAGACGATGGATAGAAACAGTTCGATCAGAGGTGGAGAAGAATGTTTTTAACTAGGACGATGTCCAAGAACCAGGGCCGGAGGGACCGGCCGCGGGCCCTGGTGCTGGGGTATTTCGGGCCCCTGCCATTTATGCATTTTAGTGCAACCCAAATTCACTAATCACAGCCATGTATTTGGTGTATTAAACATACACATATATTTGAAACTCTCCATAAAATGCATTACCGATTTTAAACCACATCTTTGTAAATTTTAATGTCCAATTCGTTTTAATAATTCTCAATCCCAAATAAATAGTAACTCATTCACTTTAAAAACAATGCAGTTCATATAACTATTTTTTTTTACTAAAAAATACGATCAATTTGTTTTTAAAATCGATTGTTAAAGTTTCCATTACCTTATTTGTAAACTGAACTGAAAGGTTAGAAATAAAATATTAAAACACTAGATTCACCATAAACTTACATCTTTAGTGGCTCACAATATATGTACATGTACAAAACAATCCTACAATACAAACAGTTATATTAACTTAGGCTGAGACTCCCTTTCTGACCTTTTTCTGGGAAATATCATCTATGATATTGTCCAAATTAGTAGACTTCACAAGTTCCGTTTCAACAGCCAAAACACCCAAGCTTGAAAGTCTATTTTGGCACATTGTCGAGCGGAAAACGTTTTTTACGCGATTGAGAACCGAGAAAGAAACTGTTGCGGGGATTGTTTTGTACATGTACATATATTGTGAGCCACTAAAGATGTAAGTTTATGGTGAATTTAGTGTTTTAATATTTTATTTTTATTTATATCCTCAATGCTACATTAAGATTAGTAAATAGGGTTTCCAAATTTAAAGTTTTAACTTTATTGAGAAGGTCCAAGGGCGTAAGAGTTTTGCTACCAAAGTTAGCTTGGTAAATTAATTTCAGGTTTGGTAATTCATCAGAAAGGTCGTTTCCTATGTCATTAGAATAGCGCCTTACATGCTTAGCTGATTTTTCCGAAATTAATACATCTGCCATTTCATTGCATTGCCACAAAACAGAAAACCCACTACAAAGAGACTGTACTGATCGAAACCGCACTGTCATGTCCCCTATGATACTGTCCAGAATTACATTGAACACATCACTTCTGAAATTAGTTTTTGCATCATTACTGTCTTCATCAGCTTGCCTCTTTCTTTTCTTTCGTCTCTTTTCTTCCTTTTCAAGTTGTTGGGGCCATCCTATATTTTTAGCCACTACTTCAGCTGCCTTCTTCTTGCATCTATTTGATTCAAGGTAAGAATACATCATATGAGGCGCCTAGAATCAAAACCCGCCAAATCCATATTTTATGAAAATTGAGATAAGCATTGTTTCATATAGCTTTTGCTGCGCTAATTCATTAAAACTATTATTTTGTTACAAAACCCGCTACATCCTACTGTAAAACGAAGTCAAAGTTGAGGCTTTGTTGCAATATCCGCCAAGTCCAACGACACTTTCGCCATTTTTGGTCACAAAACCCGCCACATCCACATCAGCCAATAGGAGCACCCAGATCCGTCATCTTACCTTCCATGATGCTTTGCGAAGTGTGTACTCTTTACCTACGTGCATTAGTCGGAGAATGTACCCCTGCCTGACGTGATTAGAATGGTTTATGTTGTTGTACTTTCTGATAATAATTTGTTTTGGATAATTTTGACAAAGAACGAGAAGAACAATAACATTCTGGTCTGGGTGATGTTTTCCACAGAACTGACATTTGTGAACACAAACGTGTCACGAAACCTGATTTTGATATAACTCATGTAAAGCCAGAAGCCATAAACAGAGGGATTGTCCTTCAGGCACAAGAAGTGAAAGGTGTTTCGAGACTGCTTTCGAAGCATTCTGGAGAAAGATGGAGGGAAAATGTAGAGCTGCAGTTTTATTGCAATCTGCAAAGTCGTGGCGAACACGAAGAGAATGATGATGATTGAGAAACTACTATTGAGGATGAGGTAGAAACAGAAATTGTGTAGTTATAACTTCCAGTAAAGAATGTGATTTAATAGTTGAATGACGATAGTTTTGTCTCTAAAGGCCTGGACCATAGTAATTGAATATGAATTTAATTTGACGCTTTTCCTTATTATTGTTCAGTACTGTAGGCTACAGTATTGCCGGCCCCGTGGTGTTGGGGTAGCGCGCCTGCCTCTCACCCGGAGGCCCCGGGTTCGATTCACGGCTCCGTCAGGGATTTTGGAAACTGACGTGAGGGCTGGAACGGAGTGCACTCAGCCTCGTGAGGACAATTGAGTAACTGACAGTGAGGCAGCGCCCCGATCACGAAAACCAAGATTAACGGCCGAGGGGACCCGATGCGCTGGTCATGCGGCACCCCAATATCTGCAGGCCAAATGGCTGGGGATTAGGCCCTTCACGGGCTGTAGTGCCAGGGGTTATTTACTGTACAGTATTATTACCCTTTCAGGAATTGATTGCCGGCGGTCGAGATGGGAACTACTCTTTATGTAATTGTGACACACGTCAGCTTGCTTTGTTGACAGGTACAGTTGCGCGTGTAGGATATGACTCAGCTCCAGTTTTGGATTTAACTGTCCATGATGACATGAGCTCCTGTGACGCTTATCTGACGCAATGCAGCGTGACCTATGTGCAGATTGCACTCTGTCATCGCTGTGTCCTCCGCTTCGCCCTGCAGAGCTCATGCTACAATAAACATAAACGCTGGCACAGCCACACTCAGCGGCAATCAAATCTTGAATGGGTAATATGAGTTTTATTCTTTTTCTGTTTATTCTAATAAAACACAACCACCCCTTAAAACAACAATAACAACAACAACAAAACACAAAAATTATACGATTTTTTTATTTTATAACCTATATTTAGTTAACTTTCATTCAAATATTAATTTCTGAATAAAGCTTACGCAGTTTCTACAATCTCTTCGCAACTTCAAATGTATTAGGGCTCTTTGGTATCAAAACCTGCCAAATCCAAATCTTAGTAACAAACCCCGACAAATCCGAATTATTGCTTTATATTTTTCTCCATACATTTTTAACTATATCGGGGATCAGCTTCGTACTTCGTCACTGTTTTTAAAAATAATTCATTCATTTTTTAGTGAAAAAAGTATTTTGTTTTGGGTATTGGTTCGTTTGTGACAGTTTTTGCTACTTTGCCGAAAAAGTGAAGGAATGGATTTGGCGGGTTTTGATTCTAGGCACCTCATATATATTATACCAGTATACAGTATATTTAGTATTCATTATATACCATATATTCGTTTAGAAGGGTGGAACCGTATATATAGTGAAGCTGAAGTAGTGGCTAAAAATATAGGATGGCCCCAACAACTTGAAGAGGAAGAAAAGAGACGAAAGCAATTGAAGGTTTTGAAATATATTTTTCAATCCCTCAAGGTCTCGACGACATTCAGAAGTTAGGCTCAGTTCAGTCAATGCCTCCAGTTCTTCTATCCCTGGAAGGTGATCTGCGACTGGTTTAACGCTGTCTACTCTAGCAGACCAGCGAGTCTTCGACATCGAGTGAAGGGAGCTTGGTATATTTCCTTTTAAAATTTCCCATCTTTGGGGGCTGGAGGTAAATATGTTAAACAATTTATGAACAGCTCCAAAGAATGTTACTGCATCCACACTGCTCTCTGCTGCTTGTTCTCCACCCAGATTCAAGGAATGACAAGTGCAAGCAGAGTAAACTGCTTCACTGTTAGCAGATAGAATTCTTGCCTTAGCTCCTTTGTATGCTCTTTTCATGGTACTCCCATTGTCGTAGCCTTGACCCCTAAAGTCTTTAAATGGGATGTCAAACTCCTTTAGCTTATCTAATATAAGCTCTGGAATGGTTTCTCCACTCTTTTTGATACAGTCGGTAAAGCAAAGTAGCCTTTCTTCGACTTGGTAAGGCTGAGTTTCATATTCAGTCAAACAAACGTATCTCAAAAGAAACGCAGTCTGTTCAACATGTACAGAATCTGCTGTTGCATCAACTATAATGGCATAGTCTTTTGCCATTTCTCTTTCTTCTAAAATTTTCTTCGTAACTTGGGCAGCGGGAAGAGTAATAAACTCATTTTGAATATCATGAGACAGATAATTCACTTGCATTCTTTTTCCCTTTTCTTGAAACGAGCGGACTCTAAATGTTCATTCAAAACTGGATCATAATTGGCCAGCAGTTCTAAAATTCCCAAAAAATTGCAATTTGAGGGGTTCTCGATTTTATCAATACTACCCCGAAAAGCAAGTCCTCTTTCAGCTAGGAATAAAGTGATGTTAAGAAGTCGCTTTAAAAGATCACGCCACTTGTCCTTTTCTTGTTGAATGGAGTGAAAGATTAAGTCCGTTAGCCATTTATAATTTTTTGGTTTGATCACCTCTGACTACCACTCAACATAGCAGCTTTTATGACTGGAACTACTCTCATGTTCTGGCACTTGATTGAAGAGTTTTTCCAGTGTTTTTCCGCATAATATCCTTCAGAAAGAGCGAACGAAGATCGTTTTGGCTGGGGCAACGTAAAACGCTTTCTGAACCTTGCTCCAAACAAGCCAATCACGAGTAATCAGTTCACCATTTGTAAGTTTCATTTGGAAGACCGACTCAGGAACGGAATAGCCTACCGAATCCACAGGAAATTGTTCCGGCAAAGGAACATGAGGGTATTTTAAGTCTCGGCTGCTATCGAAAGCAGGGTCACCTACATCAACATATTTGTCTGGTAGGCCTAAAGGTAAAGGCGGTTTGTGGCCTTTGATAGATTCAATATTCGTAGGCGACATAGACTGAATAGGACTACAAGTCCCTGGTTCAGTGATGGGAACTGGTTCTTCCTTGTTTGATTGGATTTCATTTTGTTGTTCATTTGTAGGTAAAACATCTTCTTTATAACTATTACTATCGGTGGGCCTATTAGTAATGTTACATTTTTCTATAACTGATGATGGTGAAGGAGGACATTTTAAAAACTGTCCAAGCGATAGTTGGCCTTTCTTCGACGCTCTTTCCTTCAACTCCCTGTCTTCTCTTTCCTTCCTTTTTTGAGCACCTGATTTGTGTTTGTAATTGCAACTCATAGTAAGTAAATAAAACACACTATACGTATTCTAAATTGTAATCTGTAATCGAACAATATTACACACCGACATCATTTAAACTGACGTATACAAATCACATAAACCGTAGTGAATCACTAACACAACGTATTACTATTGGATTAGACAAGGGGCGTGGTGGCTCAGCGGTCTAGCTGTATGCCTCTCACCAAGGCGGTCCGGGTTCGATTCCCGGTAAATGCATGTGAGATTTTCGATGTGAAATGCCATGTCCTGTGGTTTGGATTCCACGTAAAAAGGAGGTCCCGTGGCTCATGATCTCAAGATTAACGGTCACGTTAAACTACAAGCTTCCTTCCTTCCTTGGATTAGACAATCGACTGACAGTGGATGACAAAACATTATTTACGCAGCACAGTGCGGCCAGTGCGGGGACAGCGGGGAAAACCCTTCCTCGATGAGGATATCCTCGCGCACGCGCTTCATTGATTGTTGTGCATCATTGCCAATATCAATTTTTCAAACAATAAGCATGCAACTTAAGTTTGTTTTGTGATTTGTATGGTATAAATAAAAAATCAAGTTAATTTAATAGCCACACACATTTCCAGTTTCCCGGATGGAACTGGATGAGGTAGGCCTAGAATTCTGTACTGTACCCGTTCGTCCTGGGGATGCGATGACCCATCTGCTATTACATCGCATTCCTGGATTTCCAGGACAGAGCGGAGTTAAATGAACATGAAGTCAAATAAGGAATGTGTCGGAAATTCAGTTGAAATATCACCAAAGCAGAGGGTAACACGAGATAAAGTATCTCCAGGGTCGTTACGGGCTTAAATTTAAATTAAAAAAAAATACAAATAGAAATGGGCGCCACCAACTGAATCCCTAGCAAACCACATCCTTCCTGGATAAGCCTTAATTAAGACAAGGAAAGAAATAGGAAAATCACATCATCATCAGATCACAACTAAGATAAAAACAAATTTATTCAAACTTTGATAGTCAGACAGACATATTAAACACATATCCTACCTAAGAGTATGGTCGAATGCCAACATTAAATTGTCATTGTCCAGAAAATCGAACCATCTCTATTCTATTCAAAGTGTACTTTATCCACATAAAATAGGAAAATTTTCTAAAGTTCACTTGGGTTCTGAGGATCACCGTAGCACTATGTCTATGCGTCACTGACATTCGTGATACCCGAGACCTAACTTCTCTTTAAGTTAACATCATGAATGTGGATGTAAAAAATAATGAATCTGTCTAAACACATATATTCTAATCACATATTTAAATATCAACTAATATTATGGCTTGAATGGCATTATTCAAATGCTGAAAATCTTAGTAAATGCTCCTAGAAATCGCATAATTAATTTACACTATTTACACTGTCATTAATAATTGCTTGTTTGTGAATCACAGAAAATCCACGACTCATTGGTTATAATCATCATCATCATCAAAATTAAATATTTCTCACATTAGTTCTCATCTCAAAATTCATTATATTCAAGTCAGAATAATTAACTTATTACCATTAAATCATTTAAATGAATATTATAATCATCACTTCATTATATTCTCCAATTATTCACACACTCTCATTTCATCATCTCATTCAGATTAAATCATCTTAAATCATCCATATAAATTGTTTAATTCATCAATTCAAGTTGCAATTCTTCAAATCATTTAAATCATATCTCTCAATTAAATTTATTTAAATCCATTTAAATTTATTAATCATCAGCTTCTTTATTTAATTATCACCTTCTCATTCAGTTATTCATCAACTATTTAATCATCTATTAATTTATTTAAATCAGCTTATTTATTCAACCTTTAATTCATCCATTTATTCAATTCATTGATTTATTCCAAAATTTAATTTATCAATTTATTTAAATTTTATTCATCTGGTTATTTAGATTTTTATTTCATCGAGTCATTCAGATTTTTATTTCATTAGGTCAAATCATTAATATGCTTAAATTTCAGATTATTATTTCATTAATTATTATTATCAGAAAATCTTGTATTATCAACATTATTTATTTATTTAATTTCCTAACAAATTGTTTAATATGGGTTATAGAACGTTGTCTTACAGTTTTATCACTTCCAAGTTATATCTCGTATTTAATTATCATGCCAAAAAATATTATTGCCTTCACAAAATCACGTTGGATCTCACTATCCAAAACTTCATCATATACTCTCACTTTATCAAATACCATATTTGAATACCATAATTATTCCACTTAACACCATAAATATTCCACATAACACCATAACTATTCAGCGCACAGCATGAATCTCAAAAATTATGCTAGACTGGGTTCGACAACCTCATATCTGCCTCAAAATACATTAGCAATATTGCAACTTCCACTTGGCAACTTCCAGAAAATTCCTATCACAAACTTCACTTAATCACGTTGCATGATCTACAAAAATATATAACTGGCTTCAAATTATTAACGCACACAATCTCCAAGAACTGTAATTAATCTGATCACATCTAGACAACTTTTTAAACAATTAGGAAAAATATTACCTTAGTAATCGAAATCCAATTCAAGATCTGCTTTCAAATAGAGCATAAATTCTCTTAAAATTCTCAAAATTCACTTCACAGAAAAACATCAATGTGTTATAATCTCTCACATCAAAATATGTAATACTGATCTGCCTCAAAATAAATCTGACCATTAATGATTCATCTTACAAGATTCAATTACTTGAAATCCTTCTCAAAGGTATCAAACTCAATCACAAAAAAGTATCAAAAGTATCAACTGTATCAGCTGTTAAATGAATGTACTCTCAAAAGAGTATAGCAACAAAATATTGGATTGGCAAACAAGAATTACAAAATGTAACCCTGCTGACATTTATTTTTAATTTATTTAACAAAATTCGACTGATATGTGACTAGTAGTTTCTTGTTTGATCCTCTTACAATCTCAAGTACACTCGGATGATAAAAATGAGGCCCTCAATGGCAGGTCAGGTGTGTACCACCACGCAATCGCCTAAAGCGAAAGGCCCTGCCCCGTTGACTATCATGATAATGCCCTAGACGATGGGTCAGATGTGTACCACCACGCAATCGTATAAAACGAAAGGCCCCATCTCGTAGACTGATGAGTGAATGTACCAGATTGGAATCAACAAGTCTCTAGTTGTCACATAAAAGCGATATTGATTCACTTGAGTGAATAAAATCTTAATATCTCCAAACAATCCAATAGAAAAAATCCCTACTGATGAATAATACACACTCGCTAGTATGCAATGAACTGACAAAGTAATTTAAATAATCCAATTGCAGATCACGAGTTCGAAATACTCGCCACAAAAAAAAATAACTATCCAAGAAAAACTATCCTTACTGAAAAATGTCAAAAAGACCAAACATCTGCTTAATAAAGCCAACCAATGGTGAGAATGTCGTATAATGGTGCCTGCCATATCATATGGTAACGCCATATTCTAGCAAAATGGAGCAAATAATGTCTAAGCCATGTCAAAATAATCGTAGAACTCCTACTAGAAATATATACAAGTATGCCCAGTGTTCATGAAAATTCATATCAGGAAAGTCATAACTCTTACAATACCTTCTTATATCAGCTGTTAATATATTTCAAAGATCGTCGATTATCCTCGTGTGTGCAACAAATTTCTCGAAAGATCGACGGAAATATCGTATCACCCACTAAACTAACGATTGCCTTCATATTCCAAGTGAATCAGCTGTTGGACATCCTCTTCTTCAGGAACCGAATCCATCGCTCTGTGGTGCCATCACGTCTCCGTATTCGCCTACTCCGTCATAATGAACTGCATATTATCCATCACGGATACTGTCCAAATTCTTCCGTAAAAGTTCATAAATGTAGAGTACCCCATACTCTTCGACTATGTCAGGCCACTGTCCCATACAATGTTCGGTTTGCATATGAAAAAAGTTAATCTCCACAGCGGCTGAAATTTCACTTGCAGAAAATAAATAAATTTATAAAAGTGTATAAATTTCTGAAACACCCTGTGTCTGTGTTCGTAATTGATATTTCATAATAGTTCATGAAAAATAACTATAATAATTCACGTGCCAATGTTCCTTAAGTGCATATACACGTAACTATTCATTTGCCTAAAAGCATTAATGTTGGCTTGACCCCATGGTCGCTTTAAATATTCCTGTATGAAATACATTATTTAATAAGCCGTAATATCATTGGAATATATCTAAGTTCATTTGAAAGTTCACAATAGCAGTATATAATTACTATCTGCCTGCACAATTCGACTGTTGAATACAAGTCCAAACTTATAAAGTTGTAACAAAATGTCGAAATAATGTTCCGCTGCTTGCATGTTGCCCGCTTATAAAAATGTCGGAACCAGCACTCTCTGCTCTATCTCACTGTTCTAGAATGATCGACGCTTAAAACTGGCCTCGCCATATCGCTTCGCTGTGCTGTCCTGTGCTACGAATGCGGCTTGAAATAATGTTCTCAATTCTGTTATAATGCTGCTTATCACTTGAACAAACTGTAACATTTGAAAAGCATTGCTGTTCGCATAACCGTAACCACGATGTTGGAAATACTTCTGTCCGAACACCGGCTCTCTATTCACGGCCTGTATAGCTTGCCTCGCTAACCATTCCTCGCGCTGCCTACCGTGCTTCTCTTGTCTTGACTGACTGACTTACTTTCGTTCTCCCAGCGTATGCTGCTATCAGCCCCGCTTGCTGAACTAATACTGTCGTTTTCTCCGCGCACCAAGTGCTGTACACAGCTCGACTGGCTGGACTACCACTGCTGTTCTCCGCGTACCATGTGCTGTACTTGGCTCTGCTGGCTGAACTAATACTGCTCTCTTCAGACTGCGTGATGATGAGCTCCTACTCGGCGCTGTCACGTGACGTTCCCCTACCTTCTGCGGTCATACGTCACAAGTATAATCTCGACCACCATCATCTCGGCTATTAAGTTATACAATAACTTAAGGAATTATCTGCCTTTCTTCAAGTTGTCACCATAAAGAGTGCTTGATATTTCTTCTCTTCTGAGATGATATAATATAATGTTCCATATAGATCTTGATAATACTTCAATATTCCTCCCAGAATTCCATCTGCTTGACTGGTAGTGCCACCTTCATCCTTGGCCTCCTACGTCATCTCCTAACATTCTTCTCGACTCGATCTGAGCGCTATCTCTTCTACTTTTCCCATAAATCTCAACTACGGCTCGATGTCAACTGGCGTAGCCGATAGCCTCAACTAGGTATCGGGTACAGTACCAACCACAAAAATTTACATTACATCATTGGGCCCTGGCCGGGCCCCTCAGGGCCGCGGGCCCCGGTGCTGTAGCACCCCCTACACCGGTCTCTCGCCGGCCCTGCCAAGAACAAATGGTGTACCAAGATCGGGCAAGATGGAGAACGCTTGTTTGCCACAGCCGGAGATGGAAAATGATGATGATGACTCCATTAATATGAGAGAGTTCTTGAGCTTAGTTCACACACAGTACACTCTATCCCAAATGTTATGAAATCTACAGCATTCAAAGGCTTCAAAACAATATCATACCATACCTTAAGATAGTCTTCCATGGTGAATTTGGAGCTGGTAGCATATAGAGCATTTAGAAGGCCTTGTAGAGTTGGATTAGAAGCTTCCAGCTTTTTCTGTAGCGTATACGTAATGGAGTAGCAGAGAGCAGTACAGCAACGCTGAAAACAAATTCAACACATATAGGTATATTACTGGGCCAGTTTGATATAAAAAGAAATAGCCATACATTATGAACACTAGTAGGAGCGATACAAATATGTACTGTATATACTGAAGGGAAGCAATCTACAGGTAACATAGGTACTATACATGATACATAGGCATGTTGCCATTTCATTGTTGTTTTGTCTTTGGTCTTTAGACTGATTTGATGCAGCTCAGCATACCTCCTTATCCAGAGCTAATCATTTTCTACCTACATAACCATGGGATTACATTTAAATGTACAAAAAACTAAGTGGATGGTTGATAGTAGAAACAAAGATGAAATTCAGGGCATTCTTACACTTGGTAATGAAAGAATTGAAAGGGTTTCATCATATAAATATTTAGGATGTCAAATCAATGATAACTGGTACTTAAGTCAAGAAATTTGCTGTAGAATTGAGCAGCCCAGAAGTTCTTTCATGCAAATGAGAAAAGTTTTGATCAGCCGTGATTTAAGTCTGTCATTACGCACCCGACTGCTTCGATGCTACGTTTTTAGTGTCCTGCTCTATGGAGTTGAATCATGGACACTTACCGAGGTTTTAAGTAAGAAACTGACAGCATTTGAAATGTGGACATATCACAGGATTTTAAGGATATCATGGACAGCTAAAGTCACAAATGTGAAAGTACTGCGGCGTATGAACAAAGACTTGGAAATTCTCAGTATCATCAAAAGGAGAAAACTAGAATACTTTGGTAATTTCATGCGCAACAGCAAATACCACCTCTTTCAATTAATTATCCAAGGGAAGATTGATGGCATTAGGGGTGCAGGACGCAAACGAATATCCTGGCTAAAGAACTTAAGCCAGTGGTTCGGACTTAATACAGTGACACTGTTTAGAACAGCAATGGACAAACAGCAGATCATGCTACTGATCGCCAATGTTCTTGGAGGACGAGGCACTTGAAGAAGAAGAAGATAGCCTTCAGCCTCCGGGCTGACCAGCTAACATACACACTCAAAATGAAGCTTTATATTACCTCATCATCAAATTTCAAAGATTTAGAAAAGAGTGTACCATACCAACTGACGAGCCCAATGGAACACTGGGGCGAAATGCTGACCGTACTAAATTCAGCTAACCAGATCAATTTTTCAAAATATTTTAAATTTGATGATGTGTTATTACACTCATTTATAGTAAAAAATGTCCTGGATCCTTTGGGAAACAGTTATTCGAATTTATATTAATATCCATGGAAACAACAAAAGAAAACCAAAACGAACAATAACACATGTCAAAATACAACCATAAATTCCGAAACAACTTCAATATTGCCATTGCAGCAGGAAGATACATTCAATAACCTTTGCTCCACTCCACAATGAGCCGATATTCGACTTGTGGAGGTCACACCCTGTTGACCATCACAGGATATTTTTTAAAGAAAAGAATTTTTAGTCTGTTTTATAGTACAATGCTC
This sequence comes from Meconema thalassinum, assembly GCA_946902985.2. Taxonomy (NCBI): domain Eukaryota; kingdom Metazoa; phylum Arthropoda; class Insecta; order Orthoptera; family Tettigoniidae; genus Meconema; species Meconema thalassinum. Next base: position 45,592,788 of record OX336399.1, on the reverse strand, counting down.
TCTCGGTAATCCGGCAGATATCCGACCAGAACTCTGCCGGAATACCGAAAACGCCGGATTACTGGAAAATATCGAGAAAAACGCAGATATCATTTGAAAATCAGTTTTAATTACATTGTACTATACAAAGTAAAAAAGTACGAAAATACATCATATAACTCACGTTATTCCTTGGAAGTAGACGGCTGGAAATATGCATCAATTGTCTTTTGCTTTTTACGGTTGAGAGACACTTTGAGAACTTGTTCCTATAACCTTCTTAAAACTAAGACATCATTAGCAGAGACGCCATTTTCCTCCGCCCAGGCAATTGACGTGGCAAACAGTTTTCAATGTCTGTCGTTTACTTGTTAAATTTTCATTCCTCTTAAAAAACGACTTTATTTCATCACTGTTTTTTCTTATGTCATGAACTGTAGCTCGACCAACACTGTGTTCGTTAGCAACACTACGGTAGTTAACGTTTCGCCCTTTTCAAGCCGCTTTAGGATTTCATGTTTATCTAACAAAGGTAGAGTTTTATGTTTGCGTTTTTTCTGCACGGATGCCATCTTCAACACAACTGTCCTACCCTAAGCACCTGAGCGGGGCATGCGTGAGTCATCGCTCTTGGCGCCAAGGCATTGTTCACTCAGACACTAGTCTTGTCGCTGCGTGGGAACATTGTACAGTATTGGGGACGCATTATCAAGTGTTGAGCTCGTACTCGAATACAAAACGCCGGATTACTGATGATGATGATGATAATTGTTGTTTTAAGGGGCCTAACATCGAGGTTATCGGCCCCTAATGATCTGGGTGATAGCAAAAATGATAATGAAACGGAAACCAGAACGAAAATTATGTGAGACGGAAAATACTTACAAAAAGGAACTCGGATTGAAACAACTCACAAAATGTTCTTACAAAAAGGAATTTAGAACGAAAAGATTCACAAAAGGAATAGATTGAAAAATACCCACAAAATGAAGACTAGGTTCAAAATACGTACAAAATGCAATGTAGCGTCGAAATACTTACAAAATGAAACTGATATTCAAAATACTTACAAAATGCAACTGAAATTCAAAATACTTACAAAATGCAAATGAGATCGAAATTACGTACAAAATGCAATTGAGATTCAAAATACTTACAAAATGCAATTGAAATTGAAAATACACCATGCAATTCAGATTGAAATATCCCAATTCCAATCCAAATTAGTCACAAAGTGCAATTGAAATTCAAAATACTTACAAAATGCAATTGAAGTTGAAATGCTTACAAAATGTATGGTAGATTCAAACGACTCATGTGGACTGACAATACTTACAAAATGCAATTTAGACTGAAAATACTTAAAATGTAATTTAGATTCAAAATACCCACAAAATGCAATTAAGAATCAAAATATGTGCAAAATGCCCACCAAACAAAATGCAATTTAGATTCAAAATTCGTGCGAAATGCGGTTTTGGCTGAAAATACTTACAAAATGCAATTGAAATTCAAAGTTCTCACTAAAAGGCCTGGCTACCTGCATTGAAAGACTTACCAAAAAGCAATTTAGATTGTCAATCGTTACCAAATGCAATTGAAGTTGAAAACAATCGCGAGATGTAATTTAGATCGAAAAAACTTACAAAATGCAACGTAGAGTAAAAATACCTTTAAAAAAATCGCTAAAAGGGAATTTAGATACACGGTGAACCAAGTAACAAAAACAGTGCGGGAATCTTAAAGAGAAAAGGAAATATAAGGAAAAGAGGAGAGGAGAGGAAAGGGGAGAGAGGAGAAGGTCCGCCCCAAAGGTAAGGGACAAAAGGGGAAAACGGACCCAGCTCAAGAATCCCTCGGGGTCGCCAACTCCCGAACTCACCAGCCGTGAGCCCCTGAGGGTGTAGCATTATCTACGGTGCACCAGAAGTGGTGCGGCTACATACACCCTGCCTCCTTAAGGGCCTTGAGCACAAGGCAGGAGGTAAAAGGAAAAGAAAAAGAAGGCTGACCCCTCACAGAAGGAGGGTATCAGGAAAGATGAGACAAGGGCCAATTAAGTCGGGAAAGTGAAAGACTCCCTAGGCCTCGGATAACCTAATACCGTCGGGGTCGGAAGAGAACAAGAGTTGACCAAGGGAGTCGACAGGAAAGAAGACAGAGAGGAGCCCGGCACAAGTAAGTGGAAGCAATGCCGGACTCAGCTGGGGTCCCGTGGTCGCCAACCCACGCTCACTAGATGTGAGCCCCTGGGGGAGCCGGATTACTGGAAGTGCCGGAGAGCTGAGATGCCGGATTACAGAGGGAGTACTGTACCGTAATATACAATCACCAACTGTTTAGATATGTCATTTTCACTAAATTGTTTTATGTTATCATTAGGGCTCGGATTATTAGGTGCTGAAATATGTGACTAAAAAGTAAAAATATTTATTTATAATTTGGTCCAATGAGGCCGTAAAAGAAGAAGAAGTAGAAGAAGAAGAATATAGTATATTAATGTGAATATAAACAATATGCAGTACTCACGAATGCAATTTATGCCATGTCTCACTGACTGCTGAAGAATTACAATACACAATGAGATACATCTTCAGGCTGTCCATCACAAATGACTGATGATTATCGCGAAAGACTTCTTCTGAAGGCACAAAACTACGGCAATATGTTTCTTGCCCTTGAGGTGTTGTGTAACTTGAGATCACTGTTCAGCCTTGATTGCTTTCCCACATGGTTTGCAGAACAGAACGCCCCCATTAGATATAAAATTATCTTTAAATTCTGCAACAGACGATATCTTGTAGTTGTTTTTACTTTAGGCATCGTAGAACTGCCTTACACTTCACAGTGCCAGAAATGAACTGCATGTGAGTGACACTGGTTCCAGGTAGCTGGGGGAGGGGGAGATCTAGCACGTGGTGCAATATGGCTATGGACAAGGAAATCCCCGGCTTCCACAGTGAGTGTCATGGGGCGACAAGTTAAGAATAACACAGTTGCAAGCTGACATACGCTCTGCATAAAGATTAGATAGCTCACAGGTTCTTCCCCATTGAAGTAATACAGAACAAAATTGCAATAAACATACTGATTTTAAAGGAATGTAAATATTATGTATTTTTATGTGTTAATGAGTGAAAAACAGAAATTTATGTATTTACGGTAAAAGCACCAGTCATTGACATGGTCACCTATAGTTGACACTCTGGGAAACAATCATTAAAAATAAGGAGTGATGCCTGCCTGTTGCGTTCAAATTTAGGCGGCAACTACTTGGGAGCCATCTGGTGGTACTGGCTGAAAACTAGTCAGATGAGGTGTTACGGGTTGGAGAGGGACGTAGTTCAGTTATGGTCACTGTTGCAAGATAGGGCAGCACATGCTTTCTTTGTCAGTTTTCTTAAGCAGGTGAGTTTGTTTTAGTAATTATATTTCCTCGTGTTGGCTTACTTCAGATAATCCTGATATGCAGTAGAGAAGATAAACAGATGTTCTTTCCATTGTTGTGTTCACAATAGAAAAAAGGCGGGTAAAAGTAGGGTTAGGTTTGGGTGTCAATTATTGGTTCACTAAATCCTGCCTGTAACCCTTAATCGACACCCCCTGTCAATAATGGGTGTTTCCCATATGATTTCAATTTGAAATCTTTTTGTTACTGTCAGAATATACTTTAAATTTTGATCTTTTTGGTAGTCCTTTTGGATCATTTGAATGACCTATACCAAAGGATGACACGGGGTGTCAACTTTAGGTTTTTGGGGTGTCAACTATTGGCGATTGATTCCAAATTCCTATATCTTTATTTACTTAGCCTATTTTATCAATGTGTTTGGTCAGTAAGGTTTGGTCTTTTGACTAATATAGAGCTATCTTTCGTTTTAGGCCACAAAATGAGTAAAAAGTCTAGGAACATTCGGAATTATGCTCCGGAGCAAATGGAGGAAGCAATGGAGGACGTAAAAAATGGCTCTTCTGTAAAATCAGCTGCTAAACGGCATGGTGTGCCAAGAATTACCCTTATGTATAAGGTACAGGGCAAAATTAAGAAATCCCGAATGGGCCCAAACCCCATTTTATCCCCAGAGGAGGAAGAGGTGCTCGTGACTTGGATAAAATCCTTGGCAAAGGCCGGTTTTCCAATTGTGAAAGAGGAGTTAATAAACAGCGTTCAACAACTTTTAACTCAATTAAATAGGAAATCCCAGTTCAAATTTGGCCGCAAGTGGTTCAAATAATTTTTGAACAGGCACCCAACGATTTCCCTACGAACGCCATAAAACCTGACAACATCGCGGGCATTGGTGTCGGCAGGTCTTTTTGAATCCAAAAGGAGGGAAAATTTTAGCTAAGAAAGGAGATAAGAAGATTTACCAAAAGGTGAATCCAGATGACAAGGAATGTTTAACTGTCATGATAACAGCTAGTGCAGCAGGTGTGTTTAATTGTGTTTAAATATGAAAGGATCCCATCAGAAATTGCAACCAGCATTCCCGCAGATTGGGGAATAGGTCGTTCAGAAAGTGGATGGATGACCGGAGCACTTTTTTTATGAGTTTGTCAGCAATGTATTCTACCCATGGCTGATCAGCGAAAACATCGATCTTCCTGTAATTCTTTTCCTCGATGGGCATACCTCACACATGACTCTCCACACTAGTGAATTTTGTTCTGAAAAAGGGATAATTTTAATAGCTCTTCATCCCAACGCAACACATCTGATACAGCCGATGGATGTTTCAGTTTTTAGATCATTGAAAGGCCGCTGGAAAGAGAAAGATCATTCAAGGAGAATAGAAAATATGGATTCGCCGATTCTGAAAAAGAAAGATTTTGCACCAATTCTAAAAGCGGTTCTTAATGACATCCCTTTCACAGCCATTCAGAATGGCTTTAGGAAGTGTGGTTTGGTGCCATGGAATCCATCCACTGTGATAGACCATGAATTACCTTCTAGAAATGAAAATGCAAATGTCATTTCAGAAGTTGATGTGAAAGAGAACAATACAGCACTTAAGGTATTGGAAAATATCATTGGGAAAGAAAAATTATCAACTTTTCAAGGAGTCGAAGAATGGAAAGGAGAAGTAAAGGATACATCATTATTTTATGCATGGAGAGAGATCAAAACCAAGAGTAGGCCTGTTGGTTACAATGTGATCCCACAACTTGAGAAAAGCATCGATCATTTGACTGAGCATGAAGAATCACCAGAACCAGTGCCATCAACCAGCAAAACTATCGATTTAACACCAAACAGGTTCCCCAGGAATGAAGGTGTAGTGCCATCAACCAACAAAACTATAGATTCGACACCAGACAGTATCCCTAGGAATGAAGATGCAGTGCCATCAACCAGCAAAACTATCGATTTAACACCAAACAGGTTCCCCAGGAATGAAGGTGTAGTGCCATCAATCAACAAAACTATAGATTCGACACCAGACAGTATCCCTAGGAATGAAGATGCAGTACCATCAACCAGAGAAACTGTTGACACAACACACAAACGGATCCCTAATAATGTCCCCAGTCCATTTAAAAATGTACTTTTCTGGCCAGATGTTTCTACGGTGCAGAAAAAGAGGAAAAGAGAAACATTACCATCCGTTGTCACTTCAAAGTCATGGCAGGAGTACCACAAGAACAAATTAAAGAAAAAGTTAGATTTAGACGAAAGCAAGAAACTGAAGGCTATTGAAAGGCAAAAGAAGAAGGAACAAAAAGAAGAAGCAATGAAATTTAAAAATATGGCAAAGAAGACTGCAAGGAAAAGGAAGAAGCAGTGTGAAATAATATCTTCAGAGGAAGAAGAAGAAGAATGGATTCCGTCTGGAAGCAGTATTGATGATGTGAGTCTCCATCTCACAGACCAGTTCGAAACTGAAGATTTCGACCTTCAGCACGAAGATGGTGTCGAAGATTTTCCATTGTCCCCAAAGTTGGATCCAGTGACTTGCAATGAAACTTCCCCTGAATTGGAAGGTGAAGGCAGTGTTTTAACAGTGAATGAGCCAGTGGAAAAACCTCTATTAAGTGAGAGGAAGTTTATCAAGACATTGTCTTGCCCTGATGATGGTACTCGTAAAACAATCCAAGAAGGAGCTTTTGTTGTTTATCAAATAAGAAAAAATAAGAAATACTTCAAATATGTTCTTCAAATAACAGAGGTTCTTGATGAAAATTGTGCCACAGCGGTTACTCTCAACCCCCTCAATCGTTTAAGAAATGTTTTCATTAAAAATGAAAGTGATAAAAGGAATGTCTCTGTGGATGACATCCTTCAAATTCTACCTAACCCATTAACTTTTGGCAAGCCAAGCTCAACGACTATCGATTTAACACCAAACAGGTTCCCCAGGAATGAAGGTGTAGTGCCATCAATCAACAAAACTATAGATTCGACACCAGACAGTATCCCTAGGATTGGTAGATCATTCACTGAAGCAGCAGATAAGTCGTTTCTAGAAATACATTTGATTTAAGCTGTGTAATTTTTGTACCAACAATTATAACTACTATTTATCTGTGTGGTTGAGATAGCCTATCTGTGATATATTAATACAATGTAAGGTATCAAGAGGATGCTGCTGTGTGTTTATGTAAGACTTATTCCTTATTAGGAACTTTTGTAATTTTGAGTTGAAGTATCTGATATCATTGACAATATAAGTAATTTAGTTATATTTTAGTCACTTATTATTAGTTATATTCTTGTGCTTATTTCTAATAAAATTGATAATGAATTTAGCCTAGCCTAGTTATTTTCCTTAACTGTCAACCATTGGTTCTGAAAGGTGTCATCTATGGGTGTTTTGAGATTTCTGGCGTGTCAATGACTGGTTCAATTTTTACATTTGAAACAAATGAAATATTCCAGCTAACAACTAAGGTTAGAGTTAAAACAAATATATCCTGTAAAAGAGAACAGACTGTAGATTATATTAACACATCAGAAGGAGGTTCAAATGTAAAATGAACAGGAGTAGATTGAAATGAAGTAGAAATTTCTCTTAAGGGTGTCAACGACTGGTGCTTTTACCCTACATTAAAAAAAAAAAAATATTTACCTAAAAATCTGAGCCCTAGTTATCATCAACATAAAACCCATAATTGTTACAGATCTGATTTTCTAACTACTGTATTTTGATACACTTTTATTAAGTTTTCAAAGGTAAAAATCCAAGTATAATAATCAACTTTGCTCACAATTATAAGGGTTTCTTTAAAAAAAACAATTGCTGAGGAGGGCTATAATGAAGCCAAAAAATGTATAATTAGGCTAATTAATCATATTAATTCAATTTTATTGGCATAAAGTGTAATAAAATTACGAGGGGAGATCAAATATAAACTTTTTTTTTTTTTTACATTTATTGCATCAATCAAAAAATATACATATATAGAGATCACTTTTCTACATAGTGTCCTGCCTTCGACACACATTTTCTCCATCAGATCGGTAAGTTTTTAATGCCGTCCTGGTAGAAAGAAGATGGCGTGTAAGGAGCCACTTGCTCACAAACTTTTCTACACTTGCACCGCTGTCCTCCTAGGTCTTGTTTAAGTGGTCAAAACAAATGGTAGTCGCAAGGCGATAAATATGGACTGTAGGGAGGGTGTTCCAAAGGTGTCCAATGAATTTCCTCCAGTTTTTCCCGCGTTAAAGCGGCAGTATGCGGCCTTGCATTGTCGTGGAGAAGAATTACAATTTTCTGAAATCGAGCTGATCTTGGATGATGGTTTGAATACTTTCGTAACTTATTCCTATGGCTAACACAATTTGAGAAATGTTTATTCGCCGATCTTCTTCAATAATGTCACGAATGGCAACAATGTTGTCTGCAGTGATGCTTGTCCGCGTTCTCCTTTCATGAGGTTCATTTTCCACTGTTTCTCTTCCTGCCACAAATATTTTAGCTCACTCATACACTTGAGTTTGCAAAAGTGTTTCTTCCCCAAACTGTGCGCGGAGCCGTCTCAAATTTCGGAAGGCTTGGTGCCCTCTTTTGCGAGAAATCTGATAATGATGTGTTGCGCAACAGACACGTGCACCTCTTGCTCACTCATAGCGTACTGAAGCAGCCCAGCTCCCTGCCTTGCGTGTGCACGCAAACCCCAACATTCTGGCAAAGCCCCGCCTTAGATTTATTGCTAACGGCGGCGGTACATTCAAATTCCCGTTTATATTTGATCCGCCCTCGTATGAAATACTCACAATCACAGTAATCACAATACTCACTAAACGTGCAACACTAACGTCTGAGCTTTGCAGATACACGTCCATATGAATGACAAAACACGTGTGAACTAACGATATGGGTCAGCGGAGCGCGTCAATCACCGGCTGAACCACGCGCCGGCGATCTGCGGCAGTCACAGCCAGCTTAGCTTGCCGTGTTTACTGGCGCGCACATAGATAATGACCCCGTATTTGTTAGTTTATATTCATCATCATCATCATCTTGCACAGTTTCCAGCCACTGGCCGGGTCTGTTTGGAACACAAGCCTCTCCAACGTCTTCTGTCTTCCCACCATCTCTCAGCCTCCACCCTTGTCCAGTCTTCTCCTCTCTTCTTCACGCTTTCTTCCACCCCCTTCAGCCACCTGTCTCTCGGTCTTCCCCTCGGTCTCTTTCCTTCCCACTTCGTCTCATGTACTCTCCTGGGTATCCTCTTCTCCTCCATTCGTTTTACATGTCCATACCATCTAAGTCTAGATTTCTCTATACCATCCTGTAATGGTTCCTCCTTCATTAATTCTCTGGTCCTCTCATTTCTTATTCTGTCCATCTTTGTAGCTCCAATACTGCTTCTCAAGAACCTCATCTCACTGGCCTGTATTTTGCTCTTCTCCCTTCCTTTCATCACCCAGGTCTCCGAGGCATACGTCCGATATATGATCTTTTTGCTGTTCTGAGGGACATCCTTGCTCCATAACATGCTTCTCACACTCCTCCGAAATGCTTCTGCCTGCCTCCCCCGCTCATTTATTTCTCTATCGTTTTTTCCATTATCTTGTATCAGGCTTCCCAGATACTTAAAACTCTCCACTTTCTTCAGCTGTTCCCCACCAATTGTTATTCCCGTTGTGGTTCTTTCCTTCTTCCTTGTTGTGATCACCATCTCACTCTTATTTATGCTAAATTTCATCCCATATCCTTGTATTATTCCTTCCCACACGTCCAACTGTTCCTGTACCTCCTCCTCCTCCTTGTTTCCCCAAATTATCAAATCATCTGCAAACACCATTGCTTTCATCTTTCCTTCCCCAATTACTTGTGCCACTCGGGTCATTATGTCATCCATCACCACAATGAAAAGTAATTAGTTTATATTACCTGTAATAAATACACAAATGATCCACTGCAATACATAATTACATTATGTGTCAGAAAACTGTATCATAATGAGGCTCATTATAACACTAATTTTCATTATGAAACAGTTTCTCCCACCAATCAGAGCTCAAGAAACAGTTGTGTGACCAATTAGGTAAGGATACCTTCGCTCATGCGTTCAAAATCCAACATATTTCTGTGTTGGCAAGCAAAGTGAATGGTCTCTGCTTTCAGAGTGCCTTGACCCACGCGTGCGCTCTGTTCAGTCAGCAAAGCCAGCGTGCCCTGTTCACTAACTGAATTAACTGAATCCCACAGATATTTATGAATATTTATGTTAAAACATATAATAAAGTTATAATTATTGTCAAACATAAACAGTCGTATGCAACTCGCCTATAATGGTAATTAAGACACTCCTATGGAAATTATAACACTCGCTTACGCTCTTTTTATAAACATACTCATTTCTTAATTATTGCCATTATAGGCTCGTTGCATAATGTACTATTAATGAATTAACCCCCATCGCTTTAACGAATAGACCGAGCCTTGGGTAGAGAGGCTTATGTTCCAAACAGACCTGGCCAGTAAGGCTGGAAACTGTGCAAGATGATGATTCCTTTAAATCAGGCCACGCCAACTCAGGTGCTTCGTGAGCACCGGCCGGCACCGGCAAAAGCACCGGTGCTCTGCTGTAGGAGAGGAACGTGTAGTGGCAGTGCTTATAAAGCAAGGCGAGAGTCGTGTTGTTGTTGTTTGGTGAATGGGGCTGGGCAAATCAGCGCACGTCAGCCGCGTACCGGTATGAAAATGAAAAAATGAAAATCCACAGCCTGCTTCCAGTCGACCGACCACGTCAGGGAATGGAATGAATGAAGCCCCCATTTAGTGGCGAGGATATGAACTGTGCCGGCTGCCGAAGCCTGTCGCATTCCCCTGGGGCAATGATTAAATGAATGACAGATGAAATGAAATGATAGCGGAAAGTGTTGCTGGAATTAAATTGTGACAAGGAAAACCGGAGTACCCGGAGAAAAACCTGTCTGCCTCCACTTTGTCCAGTACAAATTTCACATGGAGTGACCGGGATTTGAACCACGGACCCAGCGGTGAGAGACCGGCGTGCTGCCGCATAAGCCATGGAGGCTCAGCCGTGTACCGGTATGATAACAAATAATAATATTAATAATTATAATGCCAATTTTGTGTACAGACAGAAATAATAGTTTTATTGAGCTCTTGATTTCCCACTAATTTTCAACATTCTTTGTTTATCTTTGGCATCGCCTTGAAGCCTCTAATTTGCCGATATTTGGAACAATCGTTTTGGCAGTTGCAATCCGAAGTATAGATTCCAAGGAAGCATCAGATAAACTTGAGCTTATATAAATAATTCATGTTTTTTAGGCTAATGCCATGTGTATTTAGATTAGAACCATATGTTTCGGAGAAACCTTGCCTCCTTTTTCAATGGAATCAAACAATGTGGCCAAAGAAAGTATATCAATGAGATTACAAAAATTACAAAAAATATAGATAATTTTCTCAGTTCGTCACCAGAGAGCCCATCACTTCCGACGAGGCACGCCATGACGCGTGATGGGCTCCATTTCGGCAACACTGTACAGCTTTTCCCAGAGTGGCTAGCTGGTGAACCATGTCTTATTTCCCCGTTCAAATACAAAATGATATAAAATAAGTGAATTAATTTACGCATTTCATAGTCATACAGCATACCGTTTCGATATATAAGGATTACAACGCCACCAAGAACTATATTTTCCAACCACCCCGGGCTGAGAAAAAGTTACCTTACAAAAATGATAACAACTTTGTTTCTTGGACACTCAAAATTTTGAAATTAATAAGCCAGTTATAGAACATTCCAATGTATATTGTGTTAAAATTTGGATTCGATCAGATGACGGGTTTTTTGAGATAATAATTCTTAAATGTGACGCATGGTTGAAACACGCGTTGTGTTCCAACTGCGATAACAAATATTAAAATATAAATTAAAAATTCCAAACCTACATGAACTAACGTAAAATAGAACGACAAAAATGATGATGTTATTGGAGTTCATGTAGGTCTATTGGTTACTTCACAAACAACCTTCAAACTCAAGTGCACATAATACTTTGGTCGACAAGAAGTGCTCGCGTTGGTGTGGCCTGCTTTAAATGGTGTATATGAGTAGAGACTAAACTATTAGGGTTGGTACCTCGTCCTCCATGCTGATATCAGGGCCTGCCCGCAGCAGCTCGGCCACTACGGCGCTGTGGTTGCGAGACGCTGCCATCATGAGTGGTGTCACACCTTTCTTGGTGGTACAGTTCACACAGCTTCCACTCTCGAGGAGACTGGATACCATCATCTTCCACTGGTTCTTGGTCACATAGTGTAGCATGGTGTAGCCCAGCTGGGTAGTGAATATAGTCATGGGAAAGGCAACTATGTTAGTTTTCTCAAAAAGCAAGATTATTTTAAAAACAATTTACTTTTAATAAACTATTTATTGCCTTCAGTCATAATAACTTTGTCACATCTATTTCCAAAGCTCTCTCTACAATATCTCTCTACCAGGCAAATACATATCAACCATCATTTATAATCAAACTTATTCAGCATATATATTTTCACATACTCATCTCTTCAATTTTATCATGACTTTTTTATGCTTTATTGACAACATTTTTGTAACAGATCTGGCTTTTGAAATTTTACTCTGTGAGCTTTAGGAACAAAAATATTTATAGCATCCTCTATTATGACAAAATGTTTATTAAGTTGTATGTTACTACACAGTTACTCATCCTATACCACGCTGGAGAAGGTCACAATGTGCGGTACGGTTTCAATGTGCTAAATATTGGCTTAAGGTAATAAATAGTTTATTATAATTAATACAATCTCTAACCTGGTCAGCATATAATAAAAAAGATACAGTCAGTCTGAAAGACTAGACTTTATATAATTTCAAATGATGCATGCTACAAATGCTACACATGTTAGAAAGACTCAGGACTCTTTCAACAAACTCCATTACCCATTAACTTAGGCTTCCCGCACAGGCACCTCTTTAAGGGTTACCCTGTATTTGAGTCTGACATCTTTTACAGCTCTTTAAGGATCACCCATTATTTGAACCTGATATCTTGCAAACCTCTTTTAGGGTCACCCTGTATTTGAATTGAATCTAACATACTGTACACGTCGTTAAGTGTCACCCTGTATTTTCTCTGACATCTTGTACACCTCTGTAGGAGTCACCCTGTGTTCTTGACTGACATCTTGTGCACCTCTTTAGGAGTCACCCTGTATTCTTCTCTGCCATCTCATACACCTCTTTAAGAGTCACCTTGTATTCTTATCTGGCATCTTGTATATCTCTTTAGGAGTCACCCTGTATTCTTATCTGGCATCTTGTACACCTCTTTAGGAGTCACCCTGTATTCTTGACTGACATCTTGTGCACCTCTTTAGGAGTCACTCTGTATTCTTGTGTAACATCTTGTACACTTCTTTAGGAGTCACCCTGTATTCTTGTCTGCCATCTTGTACACCTCTTTAGGAGTCACCCTGTATTCTTATCTGACGTCTTGTATATCTCTTTAAGAGTCATCCTGTATTCTTGTCTGACATCTTGTGCACCTCTTTAGGAGTCACCCTGTATTCTTCTCTGCCATCTTGTACACCTCTTTAGGAGTCACCCTGTATTCTTATCTGACATCTTGTATATCTCTTTAGGAGTCACCCTGTATTCTTGTGTGACATCTTGTACACTTCTTTAGGAGTCACCCTGTATTCCTGTCTGGCGTCACGCACTCGCCGTCTCCGTATCGCATAACGGCAGACCCCAGCGGTAAACTCAGACTCGGTGCATATGCACTGAACAACATGATGACGTCATACACTCCGTAACCGTAGCGCAAAACGTTAGACTCAAGCATAGCGACGAAGTCGACAAGATCATTTGAAATGATAAAATGCCTATCAATAGCTACTAAGATCCAACATTATAAAACTGTAACTCTCCCAGAAGCCACTTATGCTTGTGAAACACTGTTCCAAATTAAAAATGAACAAAGAACTGATCAGCCCCCCCAAAACGGAAAGAAGAATCATTAGAATGTGTATAAATAAAAAGTATCAGGTTGAGGGAGTCTGGAGGATTCTCCCAAATGAAACTGTCTATCGTGATATTGATCCAATCACCAGCACAATGAAGAAGAAAGGAATTTCATATTTTTTTCACATCTTACGGCTTCCAGAAAACAGAATTGTACGCCAAATGGTGATGAGAAATCTAGGAAAGAAAACTGGAGGAAAATGGATCCAAGAAATCCAACAAGATCTCAAAGCAGTTGGACTCAAGATAACAGATGCCGAGGAGAAAAATAAAATTAACACCATTCTTAAAACTCACAAATTTTCTGCAGAAATGACACATAGGAAGCCTATGGAGATTTCAGATGAGTTGAGAAAATCCCGATCTGAAAGAATGAGAAAGTACTGGAAAGGGCGCAGTACTACCTTCAAAGAAGAAGTGATTGTGGAACGACTCAAGTGGTCCAATGTGACCAATCAAGATTAATAATAATAATAATATGATCACTTTTTTTTTGTGTCGTTTCGGCCATCAATGGACCACGATGTTCTTCACTCATATGATCACTGTAATGCTTGTTTTTCTTGTCTGCCAGTAGATCTTCATTCTTGACGAATGTTCAGCTCTCCTTTCTTCCGTCCACTTGCAGTGAGGGCGAGGCATCACAGATGTTAAAGGGTGTAGATTACTGGTTGATTTAACCGCCTTTCTGAACAGGTTCCTATCCCAAACCAGAGCTTGATTGATTCAAGCTTCTGTTAGGTCCTTTTTAACTTGCATCGACCATTTACAATAGGAATTTTTTTTAGAGATTGATGAGTGTATTCGATATGAAAGTCGATGATGCTCCATCCGTTCCAAATATCCAAAGAAAGACATTCTCCTTTTCCTCATCACACTCAACAAATCTTCTATATGTTCAAATAATTCATTGTTATGTCTTCTTCTGTAAGTACCATTATCATTAACAGGTCCTAATATTTTACTTAGAATTTTCCGATCCTTAAGTTCTAATTTTCTCAATGGGCCTTTGTCATCTGTAAGCATTCTGCGGCACACAGTGCTGACGGCCTAATTACTGTGTTATAATGACAAAGTTTGACATTCCGGGACAAGCTTTTACTTTTATAAATGTTTTTGCAGGTTTAAAAGGCACCTTCCAATTTGTTACATCTACTCTCATTGGCAGCTATTTCTGATCACTATTAATAATGAGAATAATTGGAATGACAAGTTTAAAGAATTTGGGCTAAAGATCAGTCAAACAAACCCCCAGGAGCTCATAACTTGTGGGACATGGGTCGGAGACCACGGGACCCCAGCTGAGTCCGGCATTGTTTCCACTTACTTGTGCCGGGCTCCTTTCAGTTATCTTTCCTGTCGGCCTTCCTTGGTCAACGTTTGTTCTCTTCCGACCCCGACGGTAGTAGGGTATCCGAGGCCTAGGGAGTCTTTCAATTTCCCACCTTAATTGGCCCTTGTCTACCTATGGGTGTGGCGAACCCATCCTACAAATAGCCTAAATATGATAGTGTGCAAGTCGAGGCCTCAGATGGAGGTCCTTGATTCACACGCCCCGACCCAGATCACTGGGACCGGGAAATGAAGAAGAAGAAGATCAGTCAAACAAAAACAGTTGAAATGACTATCAACATTCATGTTGAAACATCTTTCTGGAGGAAACTCAGCTACAATCTGTTTCTAACTTCAAGAACTGTGGAACAGGACCCAAATAGCTTCTCTTTTTTTTTTTTAATTGTCAAGTGAAAATCTACTATCGGGTGACAAAATATCCCAGAAAGCAAAATTAAGCATGTTTCACACCTACTTCATTCCAATTCTCACCTTTGGACTTGAAACATGTACCCTACTCAACAAGGATAATAGTAAAATCCTGGCACAGAAATGAAATTCATCAGAACAATGAACCAGAGGACCTGGAAAGATAAGATTAGGAATGAAATTAACGGGCAGGAAGTCGGTATCAAAATACCTGTCACTGAACTCCTAGGGAGACACAGATTACAATGGTTTGGACACATCATGAGAAATTACATAAAGTTCAAAATAAAAACTAAAGAGTTCTTGCTGGAGCACTGCTTCTACTCAGTTAAACAGTCTTTAGAATATCAATAGTTATGTATTCATAGGACTAAATGTTAATGATGTAAGGTTATCCTTGTGTAGGCCTATATTATTATTGTGATTGTAAATTAGTATTAGTATAATTTGTTAATTGACGTGTCCTATATCATTGTACAATGTACATTATATGATTGAATGGATGAATAAAAAATACAATACAATACAATACAATGGACAGAAATAGAACACCAAGAAATTATTTCGACAGAGGAGACCGGTAGGAAGGCCAAGACACAGTGAAGTCTGAGGTCAACAAACGAAATGTGGAGTGGGAAGATGTAGAAAAACAGCAACTCTACTCTGACAGAAAGAAATGGCGAGCGCTTGTATACCACACCCGGGAAACTGGAGCTGGAAAATGATGATGATTAATAATGGGATAATTTAGGATTACGTATTTCGACCATAAGAATTATGAACAGTAGCAGTTCTGTCAGCAGTTAAGGGAAGCCCACTCTGTCTTCCTAAGGGTGTCCAGTTTTTCCACAAGTTTGTCACCATCTCAGCACATACCCAGTTTCTAAACTAATAGAACAAGGCTCTATTCCACTATGCAAGATATGGGATTTCACGACCTTAGAGAAACCAAACAACTCCTTATTTCCATACCGATTCGAATTTGACTAGTCCTTAATAGACGAATGAACAGAATGACAGATTTCTTTTTGAAGAAGTCCAGCCAATACACTAACATTTGATAAATCAGATTGTTTTTAAACCATCATATACCGTATATAAAACACTAAGGTGTATGTTTCACAAAACTCAAGTTCTTAAACCAGAAGGGGTTAGAAGGTGCGGTTTATCAAAATCTTCCAAATCGTATCAATAGCACAGGAGAAATCTTGGATTTTGTGAAATGTGAAACGGAAATATATTTGTTTATAAATTGTGTTTACACAAATAAACAAGACGATAGTCCCTGTCAGAACTGTGTCACATCCAGCCCTCATAACAGTTACGTTGGGCGAGTGGTTTATACACATGGGCCGCTTACAAGTATTCTAGGAACTAGGGATGCTGCTGTTTTCTTGGCTGGGACTAGTGACGTAGGAAGAAATGAGGCAAGAGGAATGATCTCTTCCCTCAAATCAAAACTGTAATAATATTATTAGTTTTACACACTGGGGTGCTAGAATTTTGCCCTAAAGGGGATCTTTAATCTGCCAGCAAATCTACTGACACTACTCTCTTGCATTTGCACACCCTCAAATGCCAAGATTCGATCCTGCAACCTTGGAGACAACAGGCAAGGACGTTAGCGCTGCGCCACGCAGCCAGTCTCATAAGTAACCGATGGCTTATACTCATGTGAGAGTTCTCGTATTTAATAATTTATAACAGATCTTGAAAACAATCCTCAGCCTTCCTCGTCGTCTTTTACCCAAGATCTCCCCTTCAGTTATAGTTTTAATTAATTATAGACCTCATAATACTGATTTTAACAAGTTAATCGTGCTTTCACATAAACTAAAAGCACAGAAGATCTGCAAGATCCACGCACTAGGTTAAAATGTGGGCCGCAGTGAATATGGCTTCACAGTTACGAGAGTGAGTAGACCTTGTATGACTTATCATTAATATGCATAATCGTTTCCAGTTTACTGCATTTTGCATCAGCTAGTCAGTGAGTCTCCCAGAATGCCAAAACTCGGTGGATTAACTGACTGGTATCTCTATTGGTCTAGATCAGGGGTGCCCATCCTTTTTTAACTAAGGTTACATTGTAAATAGTTGGGGGAACTTGCAGGCCAATAACACTCCGGGAAGTTGAGGGGGTATGGACTTAAAAAAAAATACAGGTGTAATATGGTGAGTTTTGTGGCTGTCTGAGCTTAGTTTTCTTAGTATTGTTGCAGTTTTCGATGAAATCAGTGTAGAAATGATAAAGGCTGCTGGACCTGTTGGTATGCAATGACTGTATCGACTGCTAAAGTGTGTGTGGAAACGGAAATGTGTACCAGAAGACTGGGTGAAAGGGCTAATAATACCAGTATTTAAGAAAGGGGACAAGAAAGTGTGTGATAACTATAGAGGGATCACCCTCATATCACAGATAGTAAAAATACTGGAAAGGATATTAGAAAGAAGAATGAGAAGAAAGGTGGAAGGAGAGTTGCAAGAGGAACAGTATGGCTTCAGGAGTGGAAGATCCACAGTGGACCCAATCTTTAGCTTGAGGCAGGTGATGGAAAAGAACTGGGAATATGGAGAGGATTTGATCATGACTTTCATAGATCTAGAAAAGTCATATGATAGTGTCCCCAGAGAGAAGGTATGGGAAACCATGGTTAAGAAGAGACTGGGAAGAGAAATGTTGGAAATGGTGCAAGCAATGTACAACAACTGTGTTAGCAGGGTACTGACCCCAGTTGGAAAGACAGATTGGTTTAGGAACAAGACTGGACTAAGACAGGGGAGTGTGCTGTCACCTGTTTTATTCATAATGGTAATGGATGAAATTGTAAAGGAAACAAAGGAAGCATATGGACATAAAGAAATGAAGTTACTATTATTTGCAGACGATATTGTGGTCTGGGAAAGGAACACCGAAGAAGTGCAAAAACAACTAGATGCACTGAACGAAAATATTCAGAAGTATGGCCTGAAAATCAGTATAGAGAAAAGCAAGACCATGGTGATGACAAGAGGGGAAAGACAAGGAAAGGGCACTGTGAAAATTGGAAGTCATAGTTTGGAAATTGTGGACACGTTCAAATACCTAGGAAGTGAATTGATGCAAACTGGTAGGTTGGACATGGAGATTGGCAGGAGGGTACAGCAGAGCAATGTATTCTATCAAAGTGTAAGACAACTTGTTTGGGATAAGGAAGTACCAAGGAAAAGCAAGGAGGTAATGTATAAAATGTACTATGTACCCATATTAACTTATGCAGCTGAGACTTGGACCCTGACGAGCAGGCAAAAGAGTAGAATTCATCCAGTGAAATGAAATTCCTAAGAAGTATGATAGGTAAGACAAGGAAAGACAGAGTGAGGAATGAAGATGTTAGGAAGGAAGTTGGGATGGGAAAACTAAATGAGAGAATTGAGAAGAATAAACTAAGGTGGTTTGGACATGTAAAGAGGATGGAGGAAAATAGAATACCAAGACAGATGCTGGAGGCCAAGTGCAAGGGTAAGAGAGCAAGGGGAAGACCTAGAACAAGGTGGATCGATTCAGTGAAGAACAGCGTGAGAAAAAGGAATCTGGACTGGGACAAGATCGTGGAAGAAGAATTGTGGAAGGAAAGAGGAAAGTGGAGAAGTGCCATAAATACCCCGACCCGGCAGGAGCTGGATAAGGGGAAATGATGATGATGATGATGATGTTGCAGTTTTCTATATTTATTTATCGTGGATAAAAAAATTAAGCACTAAAGAGAAATTAAATATTTTTAATAAATCCCTTTAAAATAGAAGTATGATGATATTCAATACACATACAGCATGAATGACAAAGAGTGAGTATTTATGTTCATTTGACACAATTATTAATCAAATTATGAAATACAGTTCATGATAATTTAGTCTAGTGCGACGACTGGAAAAGCTTTGTACCGGTACTTAAAATTTCTCTCCACTTAGGATCGAACTTAGTTGTACCAATCATTAATAAGTATGAACACTTAAGTGTTATGACCTTGGGTAGCGATGCGCACGCACTGCTTTGTCCAGTTGGCTTTAGTAGTTGCAAAGTTTTGGCGACACGGCGCATACGCCGAGCGGCGGGCCGTAGGTTGGGCACCGAATACCCACGAATACCCCCTTCACGCTCTTTTGTCATGCACCGAGACAGACCAGCGCAGCGGTGCGAACCGAACGTACCTGGAACTTCACAACCTAGACCGATCATTAGGGCTCAGATTTTTATATAAATACCTATTCCTTCTACAATGGTATGGACATGTGAGGAGGATGGAAGAGGAGAGGATACCGAAGAAGATGTTTGGAATGGAAATGACGGGAAGGAGGCCAAGGGGAAGACCAAGGGACAGATGGACAAAAGGAGTTAAGAAGAGTGTGGAGGAAAGAGGAGTGTGCTGGGACACAGTAAATGACGAGAGATGGTGGATGGACAGGAAACGATGGAGAGGCTTCTGTTCCAAGCAGACCCGACCAGCGGTTGGAAACTGCTCAAGATGATGATGATGATGATGACCTATTCCTTCCCTTTGCTTATACATAACTAAAAATGATAATCGTCCATGAATTAGAACCTTAGCTATCATCTAATTACATGTTATTGTTACATATTTTACATATTTGATCATAATGACATTTGTTTTAGATATTTTTACGTTAAAATTAATATTTATTTATTAATCAAAGCACAAACTACAGCTATGCTAGCCCTTCACGCTTGTACAAATAACAACAAAATAACAATTTAAAATAAAATATAACATAAATTTAACAAATCACCGAACAAAACAAGTCCATATCAAGAGCCGGTAGAATGTCTTTGCTTGTAGCTGTGTCGTCAATGGCCAAGATGACAGTTCTAAATACAGTTTATGTTCTCCTTCATCTGCTTCAGGAACGTCCTCGTTTGTGGATATGTCCAACTCACGTTTACTTGCTATTCTATTGTACAGGGATGATATGCGGTTTTGGAAGGATCTTTGGATTAAGTGTGTGGAATGTGCATAATATCTTTGAGCCTGGTAGAACGGGAGGGGGCTCTTAGTTTGAAGAGTGACAGCAGGTGGTCCGAACGGTAATGGCCATTTAGAATTGAATGTAGGAACGACAGGTCACTTACCTGGCGAGTCGTGCTGAGGGGAGGGATGTTTATGGCCGAAAGTACCTGCTGAGTGGTGAATTGTCTAAACCTTGGCATTCTGTTCCTTACAATGACAGCAAAGAAGGATTGAATTCTGTTAAATTTTGCTATGTTTGACGGGCAAGAAGTGGTCCAAATGGGAGAGCAGTAGTTTGCAATGGGCTGGATTATTGAGAGGTAATAGAGGCGAAGAGCTACGGAATTTGATATTTCTGTGAAGCGGTAGAGTATAGTATGCCAAGGAATTTCATGGCTTTGGATAAAGAATGTTGTATGTGTTCTTTAAATCTTAGCTGGCTGTCGAATATGACCCCGAGATCTCGCTGATGCGCAACTGCGGTAATGGGCCTGTCTAGTAAGGAATCTGTTGTAGGTACTGGTAAATTGCATAGGGTAATTGTTAAAAAGCTGCATTTATCTGGGTTTGGTTTCAACTTCCATGTGCGGCACCAGTCGGACAGAGCGTTAAGTGAGGACTGAAGTAGTGCGGCGCCGGCAGGTGTCTTAATTTCCTTGAAAATCTTGCAGTCATCTGCGAAGAGTAGGGTATCGGCTGTGTCAGAGAGTTTGGATGGTAGGTCATCCATAAATAATGAAAATAAAAGTGAGCCAAGGATATTTTTTAACATAACTTTACTTGATTTATTTAAAATTACATATTCTCTCTCTTACCGGTACTGTAAAAGAAAAATATTTTTTCACCAGAAACTCAGGTACATGAAACGGATTTTCCAAGCAATTCATAAGCTGTTGAGAAAGGGCCAGGGAGATAAGGGGATGGACACCTTGCCGAAGACTCAGCGGCTGGACTTTAGTTTATTTCAGTTGTCCAGTCAGTGCCTGAGACTCTAAGAATTAACGCACAGAACAACAAATCAAGCGATTAGTCACAGAACAAATAGCCCGTCGATAAACGAAAGAAAAATGGCTGCTCAAGGATCAAGCCCCGCTTGGTCTGTCTGGAAGAGGTTGGCCGATCGGTTATATTCGTGAGCATTCGGGTCACTTCGTTAGCCCCGCTGGGCTGTCCCCAAGCGCAAGTCTGGTGTAGATGGCAGTCATACCACCTCCTTTGCAGTTGGATATGCTACTGTAATTAATTCCCTATTATTCCCATGTGGCTTGGACTAGAAGGGTGTTTATATGTTGCACTCGTGCGTGTTACTGCAAACTCAAGTGGAATCGTGCATTTTGCAGATGAACTGTAGGGCTGTGGATAAACTGCAGTGTTTCAAAGTTGGAAACAAGGACAGCAGAAATTTTAGTTCTAGACAAACACGTCTCACCTTATTTGCTTGATCGATGTTGAGGTTCTCACTCCCTTTGACAATATTCCAAAAATCCAGCATTGCATCCTCGTCCCATGCAGGATTATGGAGAGCAATCAGCATGGCCGTGTCTCCTTCATCGTTCTGGAGATTAACATCAGCTCCTCGTCTGACCAGCATATCAATCATCTCCAGGTTCTTCCGGCGGGTCGCCGACATCAGAGGCGTCGTGTTGTCCTGCGTATTTCAAACATTATACTGAATGACTAGTGGTTCTTATTGAAGCTTTTCAGCAATGTTTTAAACAGAATTTTACTATTCACTCTGGTTGGTTCCTCAGTTTAGGGGCTGCGACAATGCGGTCATGTAGCCCCGTGTACTTTAGGTGTGTGTATAATCTGTCTGATAATAATAATAATATCGTATGGCCTCGGGTGCTGGGTGCAAGCTTTGTTATTTGACACCCAGAGGACAGCATGCTTGTCGAAATTTTTGTTCCTTGAAGCACTATGAAAGTCATGGAGGTTAGATATCTGAGCTCCTTGACACTATAGCGCTTTCTAGTAGAGAAATGAGGAACTTTGTGTTGGCGGAAAATCCCAAGATTAATTTTGCCGTTATGAACACGGCCTCCTGAATTCAAATGGGTTCCTTAACATGTCAACATCGTATGACATGCGTGTCGTGATTTTTCCGCCTTTCAAAAATCACTTACCACGGCCAGGAGCGAACCTGCTACCATGGGGTTAGTAATCCGACATGATAACCACTCACCCACCGTGTTATTTGTGATGACTGTATTAGTGTGTGTTATCTGTTTCTTTAATTCAAGTAAGGACTGCAAACATTCAATTTTCAAGTACGGTAGTTCCTACTTTAGTTACCAAACGCCACCGTCAATGACTACTAGTTCTGAACTTGGTTACTAGGTGCCACCACAGCCGGCTCCTAGCGACGAACGTTCGAACCTAAGAGCGTAAGTCAAATCTAACCTATAATTTAGCTTCACACAAGTGTAATTAGTGGAATATTCTATTACATGCCATAAATCTATGACATGGGACCGCCGGCTTTACTTCCCCTCCAAAGGAAGGCATACTGAGGGATTTTTAACGCTCTCAAAAAAAACTGACGAATTCGGCCGGGTTTGAACCCGCGATCTTGGGCGTAGAAGCTGAGCATGCTATCAACTATGCCACCGAAGCCGCCAAGTTGTACGTTAACCGGGGACATGTATACGTTCAATACCAAAGGGCTTGGAAATCGAGTGGGGAGAGTGTGCATGTGCGTGGCCATTCAGAGGAACCTAGCTGCGTTGCAACTAAACTACGGGCCGTATGTTCATAGAAAATTTAAGGATGCATAAATGCTAGGGAGTCATTTCAGTAGATTTACTGGCATGCCCCTTCGGGGCGAAATTCCAGCACCCTGGCATCTCCGGCAGCCACAGCATCCTTCAAATGTCAACTGACTATGTGGCAACCTTGGACACAGCAGGCGTGGTGGTCAGCAGATGTTTGCACTTGGACTAAAGGAACGTGTACTTCAACCTTTGATGACATTTTTCCCCATTTAGGCCTAATGTTTTCAATTTTGTCATTACTTGGGCAAATGGAAAGTCCACTAAAAATAAAAAGATTAGGCCTAGTCTCATTTAAAAACCTAAGTGTAGAGCACAATGGTATTGAAAATAAGGGTCCAACCCTCAAAAATTAAGATTTTTCTCTATGTGAATAAAGTACCGTATTTACTCAAATGTAATGCGCACTTTTTTTCGCACAAATAATGTCCCGAAAATCAAGATGCGCATTAGAATCGATGACGCATTAGATTCGAGCACACACTTGGAAATATTTCTGATCACAGTGCACATGTCTATTTACTTCTAGCGTACCCTTGTCATATCTGTGTCTTTCATTCTGCTTATAAATGCTATTTTACTGCGCAGGCATACTTTCGCTATGAAGTCCGGTCATAATTTGGCTACGACTTCATTTGACTATGGTAAATCGTTACGAATGGGCAGAACTATAGATAAAGCCTAAACGAGGATTATGAAATTCAGTTTCAGTTTCCTGAGACATCCAGTTCTTAGTTGCCGTATATGGTGCTGCCACGTTAACTTGTCAAAATGGAGCACCAGGAAGTGATAAGTGTCAACCACCGGCAACGCAGCATCAATGAGGTGTAATTCAGGGTGTCAATGTGGCCGACAAGAATGGACGACGGAGCTTTTCGCTGCTGAAAAACGAAAACCTCGGTCGTGAGCCCACCTGTCGACCCAGTTAATAGCTGGCTGCAATTGCCGATCCACGATTGCCAAACCTCCAGAGCTGTAATGTAGAGCTAAATCGTCTACATACAGCGATGCAACTACCGTGGGCCCGGCAGCGGCAACAATGCCGTTTATAGAAATCGCGAACAATGTGACACTCAGCACAGAACCCAGGTACTCAATTTTCATGGGTGTATATTTGCGATGATGTTCTACCGACAATTACATAGAAGAGTCGGACGGACATGAAGTTCGCAATAAATATCGGTATTTAACCACGGAGTCCCCACTCGTGAAGTGTGGAATGGATCCAGTAGCGACATGTGGTGTCGTAGGATTTCTCGAGGTCAAAGAAGACCGTGACTTGATGCTGCTTTCGGGGAAATGCCTCCTATATGACGCTCTCAAGTCACACCAGATTGTCGGTGGTGGACCTATGAGAGCGGAAACCACGATGGTACTAAGACAAGAGGCCTCTCTCCTCCAGAAACCACACTAGACGATGGTTAACAATTTTCTCTGGCAACTTACACAGGCCATTTGTGAGACAAATTGGCTTATAGCTGCTTACAAACTTGGGATCTTTTGCAGCATTGGGAGTCGGTATCACGATCCCCTCTCGCCATAAAGATGCAAACTCTCCTTCAATCCATACCGGCATACGATTGAAGAGGACCAACAATTGTGTTATACTGGATTCGCACAGTTGTTTTAATATTTGATTATGTACAGTATGTTATCCGGTCCGGGAGGCGTATCCCTGGACAGTGCAAGCGCACTGCGCAGTTCCCATTCAGAGAATGGCTCATTTTAGAACTCCGAAGCAGCAGTGGAAAAGGACAAGGGGTGAGCCTCTGCCTCCCCTTCAGAGCCACAAATGTAGGACCATAACTCCCAGAGCAGGATACATCACTGAAGTGCGATACGTACGATCAGTGGTGGATCCAGGCCTTGCGGGGCCCTGGGCGGTATGATAAGGCGGGGCCCACAACAATAGGAAATAAAAAAATATGAAATCAAATGGAAAGTAGTTATGTAAAAATAATAAAATAAAGAATAGTTACAATATTTTGAGTACACTACAGTACATTTTTTTAATAATATGAAAGAAACCTTTAAGTCCCCTTGATGAAGATTATGTAAACAATAAAATATTACTTTGCCACTTTTTCCCGGCTGAAGTCTTCTATTATTTCACTGAAATCTAAACTTGCTAAACGGTCAAGGGAGGTCATAGCTGCACTGAATAAATAATAATAAAAAATAATAATAAATTAGTTTGAAAAGTATAATTAATTAAATTAAAAGAAACATGGCGCGGAGCCCCCAGGACTGCGGGGCCCTGGGCGGTCGCCCTCCTCGCCCTCCCCTAGATCTGCCCCTGCGCACGGTACCGGTACTGTTGATAGTGGCAAGACGGTTCGTGATGATTACTCCGTTGATGGAGACTCCGGGTATTGGCGGTGATGTCGGAAGTCCGGAGATACGATGAAGCGTAGTCCTCATTTGAGATGAAGGAGCACGTGCCGGCATGGACGACACACTTTTCCCACGTCGTTTTCTTACTCACCCGAATCAGATATCGGGCTCTAGCACGCATCCTTTTGAAGGTGATAAGGTTGGCCATGGTGTTTTGCCTCCGATAGCATTTGAAAGTACGTCGACGATCTTTAATGGCTGCCGCAATCTCGGCTGTCCACCAACGGACAAGCTTCAATCGAGAGTTGCCGGATGAGCAGGGGCGGATCTAGGGGAGGGCGAGGAGGGCGACCGCCCAGGGCCCCCACGGTCCGGGAGCCCCGCGCCATGGATTTTTTAAATTTAATTATAATTATTAATTAATTAATTATACTTTTCAAACTAATTTATAATTCATATTCCTTTTTCAGTCCAGCTATGACCTCCCGTGACCGTTCAGCAAGTTTTGATTTCAGTGAAATAATAATAGAAGACTTCAGGCGGGAAAAAAGTCGCAAAGTAATATTTTAATGCTGTATTTCATAGTTTACATAATCTTCTTCAAAATGCAAAGCCAACTCCGCACAGGCCATGGAGGCCCTGGGAGTAGTGGAAGGTAGAGGCTTCCACTTTTTGTGACATCGGCACTACTGTCGACCAAAGTATTATGTGCACTCGAGTTTGAAGGTTGTTTGTGAAGTAACCAATAGACCTACATAAAATCGAATAAAATCATCATTTTCGTAGTTCTATTTTACGTTAGTTCATGTAGGTTTGGAATTTTTATTTTATATTTTAATATTTTTTATCGCAGTTGGAACACAAAAAGTGCACGTTTTTAAGCGTGTTTCAACCATGCGTCATATTTAAGAATTATTATCTCAAAAGCCCGTCATCAGATCGAATCCAAATTTTAACACAATATACATTGGAATGTTGTATAACTGGTTTATTAATTTCAAAATTGTGTGTGTCCAAGAAACAAAGTTGTTATCATTTTTGTAAGGTAACTTTTTCTCGGCGTGGGGTGGTTGGAAAATGTAGTTCTTGGTTGCGTTGTAATCGTTATACATCAAAAAGTTATGCTGTATGACTGTGAAATACGTAAATTAATTCACTTATTTTATATCAGTTTGTATTTGTACGAGGAAATAACACACGGTTCACCACCTAGCCGCTCCGGGAACAGCTGTACAGCGTTGCCGAAATGGTGCCCACACGCATCATGGCGCGTCTCGCTCGGAGGTGATGGGCTCCATCTCAGCAACGCTGTACAGCTTTTACTGGAGCGGCTAGCTATTGAACCATGTGTTATTTCCTCGTACAAATACAAACCGATATAAAATAAGTGAATTAATTTACGTATTTCACAGTCATACAGCATAACTTTTTGATGTATAACGATTACAACGCAACCAAGAACTACATTTTCCAACCACCCCGAGCCGAGAAAAAGTTACCTTACAACAATGATAACAACTTTGTTTCTTGGACACACAAAATTGTGAAATTAATAAACCAGTTATACAACATTCCAATGTATATTGTGTTAAAATTTGGATTCAACCTGACGGCGGGCTTTTGAGATAATAATTCTTAAATGTGACGCATGCTTGAAACACGCTTAAAACGTGCACTTTTTGTGTTCCAACTGCGATAAAAAATATTAAAATATAAATTAAAAATCCAAACCTACATGAACTAACGTAAAATAGAACGACGAAAATGTTAATGGTATTGGATTTTATGTAGGTCTATTGGTTACTTAAAAAACAACCTTCAAACTCGAGTACACATAATACTTTGGTCGACAGTAGATGGGATGGAGTTGTCAGCTCCACGCCCGGCCGTCTTTGTTCCCAGGAATTGCCCTGGTACTCATTTCTGGTGTAGGCTGAGTGAATCCCAGGGCTATTTGCGTTACCGAAAGTGGTATTTTTGTTTCTAAAATCCACTACCTGGGTGGGGATCGAACCCACTCCCTTTCAGTTAGAAGCTCAGTGCCTCTACCGACTGCACCACGCAGCCCCCATAATCTTTTTCAGGGGACTTAAAGGTTTCTTTCATATTATTTAAAAAATACTGTAGTGTATTCAAAATATTGTAACTATTCTTTTTATATTATTATTTCCGGTACCAAACTATTTTCCATTTGATTTAATATTTTTTTAATATCCTATTGTTATGGGCCCCACCTTATAATATCGCCCAGGGCCCCGCAAGGCCTGGATCCGCCACTGCGGATGAGTAAGGTATTGTTTCTTCTGCCGCAGTCAAAATGCCATTAATTATATGAATGGTATGATCATCGACACTCTCAAAGGTATATTCAGCAAAAATCGCACGTGCTGTGAAAGTTGGCCAATCAGCCCGACGGAGAAGCCATCGACTTGGTAACTCGATGTCCCTCTGGTCCGGAAGAGTAATGATAATCGGGAAATGGTCAGTATTACAAAGGTCGTCGTGTAGGTACACCCCACTGTAGCAGGGGAACACCAGCACGACTGCACAAGGTGATGTCGACACTTGAATAAGTGCCGTGTGCAATAGAGAAGCGCGTAGGTTCCCCTGTGTTCAACAAACACAGGTCCTGCCACCTAATCCGTCTCTTAAAATCTCTCCCTCTACCGTTAGTGGTAGCGGAGCCCCAGATGGTGTAGTGGGCATTAACATCTCCCAGAGGGAGAAAAGGAGGGGAAAGCTGAGAGACTAGATCCACCATCTGGTTGTAATCCAGTTGAGAATCCGGTGGGTTGTACACGTTATATACTGTTGCCATTACTGGCAACGAAGTACGAACTGCAACTGCTTCTAGCTGAGTACGCAGCGGTACCTCTTCACTACGGAGGCTAGAGTGGACGAGAGTGCAAACGCCACCAGCGGGTATAGCTCCGTCCACCTGGTCTTTAGAGAAGAGTTTGAAGTGAAGCATTGTTGTCTCATGTCTAGGATGAAACCTGTATTCCTGAAGACAGACAATGGTTTCCGAAAACGAAGATATTAATTGTCGTAACTCAGCGAGATGTCGAGAATAGCTATTACAGTTCCATTGTATTAGTGCCATAGTGTGGACGTAAGTAGAAATTGGTCTTCTTCTTATGCTTGACCGTTTGCCACCCCTCCCCACCTCTAGGTGGAGATGATGGGGGGAGGAGAGCACACCTCAATCTCCACATCTCCGTCCGAAGACGATGAAAATGGAGGGGGCGCTCTCATAAGTGGCGCACGGTCGTCGTCGGACGTAACCTGTCTCGCTCTTGGAGGAGAGCGAGATCGGTCCTTCTCCCTGTCCGAAGACTGGGTTGGGTGTCCGTCCCTGACACGTCCCGAGCATTTTTCTTACGTGACTGGCGCTGACGTCTATTCGGGGAAGTAGGTGGTCAGATTCTTGCTAAACATGGCTGCTCCTGCTGGCTCCGCTCAACTGGTGGTAGTGGGAGCGGATGGGTTAGCAATGGTAAGATGGTCCGTGATGATGTCTCCGTTGATGGAGACTCCGGGTATGGTCAATGATGTCGGGAATCCGGAGATCCGACGAAGCTTAGTCTACACTTTTCTTACTCTCCCGAATCAGATATCGGGCTCTAGCACGCATCCTTTTAAAATTGATAAGGTTGACCATGGTGTTTTGCCTCCGATAGCATTTGAAAGCACGCCGACGGTATTGTTTCCTCTGCCGCAGCTAAAATAACATTCGTTATGTGAATGGTATGATCATCGACACTCACAAAGGTACCTTCGGCAAAAACAGCACGTGCTGTGGAAGTTGGCCAAGTTGGCGGAAACATGCCCGAATTTTTGGCATTGGTAGCAGCGCATAGGTGGAGGGATGTAAGGTCGAACGTCACAATGGTAGGACGTGACCTTCACCTGCTTAGGCACCACATTACCCTCAAAATGGAGAATGAAAGCGCCGGTATCGACGCTGTCCTCTCCAATTTTCCGGGTGATGCGCCTAATTTTGGTGACGCCTCTCTTCCTCTGACCCCGCATTAGTTCCTTGTTCGTGTTCAAAATGAGGTCGCGGTGAAATACAACTCCGCGGACCTCATTCAGCGTTTCGTGCTTAGTGACCTTAACAGGAATTTCGCCGAAATGCGTGCATTCCAGCAACGCTTAGGTTTGCTGCCGGCTAACGGTATGCAGCAGGAGCTGCCCGTTCCGGGGCTTGGAAATTCCGCTCAGGTCACCAAATGAAAATGTATGAATGTGAAACTTAAGACTATAGGTCAGACTTACATGACTCAAGCAGTTCACTGAATGTCCCTCTTTCAATAACTTCTTGACTACATCAAACTTTCCCAATGTAGCAGCTGCAACCAGTGGAGGTACGTTGGACTGCAATCATATTAATATAACACATATCTTCAAAAACATGTTTCACTCTGTAAAATTTTGTTTTATTACCGTATGTATTGACGTCTATACTTAGGCTAAATGTATATTGCACCATTGTGAGATTACCGTACGGCAATGATGCAAAGAAGAAAATTACCGGTACCACTAAGGGTTTGTAGTACAGTGGTAAGTAGGCATACAGTTGCTGTCAACACAAATGGCCTAAGTTTGATTCCTAGCTTTGACAAGGAAGGTTTTATCTTAGGTGTTTTTGATTAATTTAGGGGCTTGGGACATTGTGGTCATTTAGTCCCATGTACGAGGGTGTGTGTAGAATTTGTCTGGTAACTGTGATGGCTATATTAGTGTTTGTGGGCCTTGCATTTTCATGAACCAGCAAAGCCTCTGCTGACAAAAAAAATTACCGTATTTCTGGTCTGAGGGTCGAAGCGGGCAGGCAAAATTGAGAAGGGGTGGGTTGGTTTCTTGCTTCTATTCCAGGATGATACCATCTCCTTTCCAACCCCAAATACAGACACCATAATAATACTGATGATACACAGCCAACTAAGCGAGGCTGATGACCACAATATCCAAGCTCATAAATAAAACAATAACAACCACTCCTGGCCATCCTAGAAGTGGTTTTCCATGGATTTAACTTCATACGCAAATGCCAGGATTGTACCTATGACTGCCTCCGTCAATCCTAGTCCCATATTTTAAAATTAAGATCCGTTTTCCGATACTGGTATTTAAAAAAATAATGATTCTGTGCATTCATGGTCATTCCCACACACACGGATCTCCGTCGTATCTTGCGCACTGGCAGAGACCATTTGTAGCCACGTTGTAAGTGTCTTTTTTTTTTTAATACTTCGGCTTGGAATCCAGAATAAACGCCGCGGTCTGCTCGTGTCAGCCGAGGCTTTGCTGTTTCATGACAATGCCAGTCCCCACTCCTCCCATAACACATCCTTAGGCTGGGAGCACTTCAAACTCTGTACTGTACAACTACGAGGGGTGATTCGTAAGTCATATCAAATACTTTTTATTCTCCGACGATGTGCCAACACACGAAACTAACTGCAGGTACGGTACACTGGAAAGTACATATGTTACATGACCTTCGTAATGTTGCCACTAGATGGGGTATTAGTGTACCGGTCTGGATATGAGCATGATCCCGATATCGTCTGTTGAAAGCGGTGCGTAATGGAGCGTTCGTACATCAAGATAGCATGTTAACGAAACGCATGCAGCCGGTGGTATTTTACGTCTTCCTCGCCGATGGCAACGAACCGTGGACAACTTAGGCAACCTCTTTGAAGGATGATAACTAAGGCCCGGATAGTTATGTGTTTAAATATTTTTTATTTACCGGTAACTAAATATTTTCTATTTATTTATATATTTTTGCCATTTTTATAAATAAATACATATTCTGGCGTATTTATTCATAAGTACATAATTCCTATATTTGGTGGTATATTGCACTCCTTAGATGACTGCTGCCCACATTTTCGACCCTGGGCAATTCCAGTAATTGGCTTATCTATTTATAGAATGCACCCTTGTCTCTGTAATGTATTTCAAGACAGGAATTGCCAGGCCATTAAGTATAGCAGGGGGGCTGGAGTCAACAGTCTCATTAAGCCTCCAATAGTCCTTACCTTGAAAGGAAATTTTACTTGAAATTACAGTGGTCTGCAAAACTTGTGAATACTGACAGATTGCTATGAATGTTTCTGATGTGACCTTTTTTTCTGCTCTTTAGAATGAAATTCGAAAACAGCACATACATGATTTCGTATCGTGCATCTGCAGTACAGTAAGACGGACTCGGGAACATTTTTTGTACAGTAGACAGGATTATGGATTATTCAAGCAGCTGGACGTTTCAACTATATTTCGAGGAACTGGGGGACCCAAATTTGATACAAATTTAAGAACATTTTTTGGAAACTTAATCACATATTTTTCACTTTTAAGCACATAAATACATACATATTTCTGAAAAGTTAAGAACATAACTATCCGGGCCCTGATAACTATCAATATGCATCAAATCTCGTCAAAGAGGTGACGCGTCGACAAATGCTGTTGAACAGGTTGTACGAGAATAAAACAGCGATTTCAAAATATTCTATTTGGCCTTGTCCTCTTCCGCTGATTCTGCATCCACATCCACTCTGCAACATTAGAAAGGTCATGAAACATACCTTCCAATGTATAAACCGTAGATAATTTCGTGTGTTGGCATATTGTCGGGAAATAGGATATGGTTGGATTATGAAAAGAGGCTGCGACAATGTACCAGTGGAGTATATATAGGTGAAGTGGGAATTGTTGCACTCTTTGACTTACGATAGGGCGTGGCGCAGTAGTAAGGTCCTCTAGTGTTGTGCCCAGGGTTGCAGGATCGAATTCCGACGCAATCGGCATTTGAGATTGTTTACATATTTTGTGAGACCCGTGTCGTAGATTTGTGAAGAGTCTTCAGTCTTTTGACTGGTTTCATGCAACTCTCTCTCCTGGGCTAATCAATTCATCTCTATATACAGTAGCTACCAGCCTACCACACCTTAGATCCGAGATAAACTGTTTACATATTCTAACCTTGGTCTACCCCTACAGTTCTTGTCCTCGACCCTTCCTTCCATAACTAAGTTTGCTATTCCTGGGTGTCTTAATTATGTGTCCTGCCAACATATCTCTTCATTAGCAGTCACCAGAAACATCTCTCCTCTCCCACTCGTCTTAATACCTCTTCATGTGTTACTCAATCTACCATCTGATCTTCATCATTCTCCTGTAACGCCACATTTCAAATGCTTCTATTCTCCTCTTTCCTGCTGCTCTAACAATCCAAGTTTCACTTCCAAAGAGTGCCACACTTCAGGCAATGGCTGTCAAAATGACTTCTGAATATCTAAATCTTTGTAGATCTAATGGCACGTCAATGATTTCCTTTAGGGCGAAATTCCGGTCAGTATCCTCAAATGTCAGCTGTATGCGCTGAGACTCGATCCCAGAACCTTGAGCACAGCAGGTAAGTTATTAAATAATTTACTTGGATTATAATCAGCACCGACAGCGGTAGCTACGCTCGCTAACGGGTAGCACTATGTCATGGGACCAAGCTCTCTGCGGACTCGGTAGACGTGCGTTCGAGCCCCACCGTCGGCCGTCTTTGATAGGGCGTGGTGCAGTAGTTTTTTTAATTTATTTATTTATTTATTTAGCGTATTGCTTATAGTGCCGGGAGTGTCCGACGACATGTTCGTCTCGCTAGAGGCTGTAGCTGCTTCAATGCGGACACCCATGGGGTGAGCTACAATTTCCGTTCAATTTCAAGGAGTTCCAACTTTCGCTACCAGATGTCACTGACACCCAGTGGTGAACGTCGGAACTTTGATAGAGCGTTTAGCGAAATCTAACCTACAATTTAGCTTCACACAAGTTTAATTACTGGAAGGTTCTTTTACATGCCATTAATCTATGGCATGAGGGGCAGATGACCTCGTAATTCCGCCCCTTAAAACAACAATAACTAACTAATCTATGACATGGGACCGCCGGCTTTACTTCCCCTCAGAAGGAAGGCATACTGAAGAATTTTAACGCAGTAGCAAGATCCTCTATTGTTGTGCCCAAGGTTGCAGGATCCAATCCCGGCTCAATCGGCATTTGAGGTTGTTTAAATTGGTTTTCTGTGGTTTCCCATTTTCATCTTCAGGCAAACGTTGGGGCGATACCTTCTGTCAGGCCACGGACGCTTCCTTCCACATCCTTGCCCAGTTTCATTCACCATCATTCATTTCATCTCTCATTAGGTTGGCGTCAGGAAGGGCATCCAGCCGTAAAAACCAGCCGCCGCAAAGACTTTCATCACATCTCTTCCCCGACCCCGTTGGAAAAAATGGGGTAGAGGAACATACTTGGATTATAATCAGCGATTTAGCTGGGGAGATATTCACAGGAACTCAACTTAATATTTCAGCAATCGCTAAAACGACTCGTACAATGCCACTAAACACTTATTTGTTACCAAACTGCAGAACATGTACCGCTAGGATAATATATTATGGCAAATATATTTTCTGGGACGCCGTTCTGTTCCAACTAAGCCACTCATTATACTGTATTATCTAAGTTTTAACCTTTAAACTGTGAGTACATACCAAGTCCTTCTTCTCGAAAATGGTTTGTAACTCGATCAAATCATCACCCTTGAATATTTTTTCTACAGGCTCTATTACAACCTGACAGCCACTCATCAAATCC
Source organism: Meconema thalassinum (assembly GCA_946902985.2). Lineage (NCBI taxonomy): Eukaryota > Metazoa > Arthropoda > Insecta > Orthoptera > Tettigoniidae > Meconema > Meconema thalassinum. Next base: position 45,558,800 of record OX336399.1, on the reverse strand, counting down.
TCGCTCATATCCTCCCCTATATCCTTATGTTTTCTTAAATCTTTCTTCTTATTTTTTTTACCACGGGCCATTTTTTCTAATATAGTTTCTGAGAGCAAAATAATTAACTGCAGATTATTTTGAGAACAGTTAAACTGCTTTTGGTGGCGCAGCTTAAAAAACAATTTAGACAAAAGAAACCTCAGTTATTCATCGAAGCCTTCTATAACATATCATAACATTTCATGAACGAAAGATGTTTTCATTTTTCATTATATTAGAGAAGGCTATGGGTCATTTTTAAGTCGGAGCCACCTAAACTAGACTATTGACATCAGAAAAGTTGGATGGCGCAGCCACGCGGCAGAATGTTGAAGCTGTAACATTGTGACTGGTGAGAAATATTTAGATGGTGAAGCACTGACGTCGTGATGGAAACAGAAAGAAATTTGTCAAATTCGAGGAGGTACTGCTCTGTATACGGTTGCAAATCGTATAAAACGGCTACGAAATATCTTCACTACTTTCCTGTACAAAAAGTTCAGAGAGAAAGATGGGCTTCGGCGTTGTCAATTGGAAAACGTGTTACATGTTACATGACAGTGTGCAGTCTGCATTTTTGTGAAGACGACTTCTTTCCACCGGTACTGTTGATTATTGATAGTTATTGTCTCTAATTTGTATTCACATGGATTTAGCTACATCAAAAATACTGATAAACTTATAGCCTATTATTTCGGTGCTGTACAAAGAATGTAATCCGCTCTTCGTGAACTTATTTTAAGGGTTCTTCCGATTGACAATAGCCGAATGGTTAGAAAACTTAAGAAAAATGCTGTTCCTAGCCTTAATTTGCCAGAGAATTTATATTCTTGCCTTTGAACAGCAAGTATGTAGGTCATTGAAGTATGATTTGGCTTAAATTGTGTTTTTGGCTATGATCTCCCTAGTTGAATTAAGTTAATTAAAATGTAAAATCTTGGTTTTAAGTACCGGTTTGGTGACCCATCATCCCAGGCAGGCCGGCAACACCTATACTACTGAAGCAGATAGGTCACTTAGCTGTAATTTTGAAGTTATAGTGATGTTAAGTATACATATGCGGTAATGTAGCAGGAGACCGGATCGGCCTAGGCTATTCTAACCTTAATTAGTTCCCATTTCAGGGTTTTACAGTTTTGAGTGCGAATCGTTGGTTTGAAAGTTGTACAACAGTAAGGAGAGTATGTTTTGTATAGGTTTTAATTGGTATTATGGTTTATGTCGAGCTGAGGAGTGAATTTGGTTTGGCTTATAGTGTAGTTTTTGATCTGTTCCGTTTGCTTATGACAAGTTCAAATGGAGACTCCAGCTTCGTTAAATATCTGTATTTTAAATACCGTATTTAATTAAATATATTGATAAAGAGGATGTCTCCATTTTAACTTGCCTGTGGCAAGAGATTAATAAATTAACATTCTTGCTTTGAACAGCAAGTATGTAGGTCAATATTTGCAATATTGAAGGATGATTTGAGCATCCCAAGTAACGCTTCTTTGAACCCAAAACATTCATGCAAATTCAGGGTTGCTTGATTCAATTTATTATCAGGGAGTCGTCCTTTGTGTTACGTGAGATATATATATATTGCGAAATTAATAAAAACATCGATACCGCTAGGCTCCCAAGTACAGGCTTCATATATGTAACAGCAGACAGTAAATTAACTATCTACATGTGGGTAATATTTTTAACTGGTAGTAATTAGGCACTGCATTTAAATTGATTATAAAAATATTTCTATCAATGAAAGGAAATATGTAGTATTTTGCCATCATAAATTAGAAGCCATAACAAACGCACACCCAATTACTTCACGTCACTATATCGCCGCCATATTGCAAACAGCTGACCGTAAGCTCCTCCCCCGTTTCGGACGTCATCTAGGTGGCGTTGCCTAAACCCTCGTCCTTGCCAGAAATACAGTACGTTGCGAAACCATTTTGTAACTTTCTGCTAATATTTTCACTCCCAGAGACAAATAAGTAATTTGAAGACATTTTAAGCCTATTTTCATTTATGAAAAAAATAGGCTTATGAGATCACCTTTTGTCCGTGTGTCTGTGTGTGTGTGTGTGTGATGGTGTGTGTGATGATGTGTGTTCCTCCCCTAATAACTTCTAATCGGCTGGAGCGATTTCAATGAAACTCGGTAAGTTCATAGCTCTATTCCGGACAACCCCGACCGTGCCCTTCAAATTTTGTTACGTCTCACCAATCCAACATGGCGGCTGTGCGAAATATTTCACCAGCATTCAATATCTCCGAAACTATTACCGATATCACCCTGAAATATTTTACGGTGATAAAGGGACTACAAGAAGTTCACCTATGTGACGTTTCAAAACCTGGTAACTACAAAACCAACATGGCGGGTAAGCGAAGTTGCGACATTTAAATAGACGTTTCTCGCGATTTAACCAACCAAACGCAATAACATTTGGTACAGTATATGTTTATACACATTGTAATGCACCGACATCTAACTTTATTCAATTGTTGACATAACCTCAAGATGGTGGCTGTGCGAAATATTTCACCGGCATTCTATATCTCTGAAACTATCAGCGGTATTACCCTGAAATCTTGTACGGAGATAAAGGGCACTACTGGAAGTTCATCTATAAAACTTTCAAAAACCGATTAACTACAAAACGAATATGGCGGACAAGCGAAGTTGAAAATTTTAAATAGACATTTCTCGCGATTTAATGATCCAAACGCAATGAAACATGGCACATGAAATGTTTATACACAATGTAAAGCACTGGTATCTAGATTAGTTCAATTGTTTACATAACCTCAAGATGGCGGCTGTGCGAATTTTAAAATTAAGTTTTTATTTCTTGTGTCGTAATCATGCGATCGAAGTGAAAGTTTGAATAATTAACCTACGCAATAATTTTCATTCAATGGTACATGACTCTATGGCCTATACATATAACAATCATACATGGCGGCTATCCGAAATATTTAGATGGATCTCAATATCTACGAATCTATTACAGCAATCAAACTGAATTTTAACGTTCATAGGGGCTATGAACATAAGTTCACCTATAGGACTTTCAATAACCTGGTGATCACAAATCCAACATGGCGGCGATGCGTAGAATAAATATTCACATGGTCGTTTCTCGCAATTTAACCATCCGAGTGCAGTGACACTTGGTACAGTAAATCCTTATACAAATATTAATCCACTGGCATCTATTTTTTATATTGTTTCCATAACCACAAGATGGCAGCTGTGCGAAATTTTAAAATCTCGTTTTTACTTCTTGTGTCCTAATCATGCGATTGAAGCTTGGATACTACACGTACACAATAATCTTCATGTAACAGCACATAACTCTAGGACCTACATATATAATAATCCAACATGGCGACCATCCACAATATTTAGTCGGTTCTCATTATCTACGAATCTATTACAGCAATCAAACTGAAATTTTGTATCTTGATAGAGGCAATTAACATGAGTAGGATATATGAAAATAGGCAGTATAGTTCTTCACGGAACTACTTGTTATTTTGAATAAAACCAATCTTCGAATTGACAACAAAATTACTGTATTATGTACAATTATGCTTACTAATTTGAGGGCATTTCATTTTACTTGTGAAAATACGTAATACTTATGCAAAACTGTTCATTTTCGAGCTTTGGCACATTGATAGGTGCAAATGAAACGTATCAAATGCTATCGAGATCAAACACGAAAACGTGTAGTTTTGTCATTGTCTCATTTGAGCAACTTCCCCACACAAAGCAAAAACGAAAAGGTAAAACGAAAGGAAAAACAAACACAAAAATTCAAAACAAAAGCATTAAAAAAACACAACACCGAAAGCACAAAGCAAAATCAAACACGAAAACCAAACGCAATAACAAAAATCAAAAAAGAAATCAAAAGCAAAAACAGAAACAAAATCACAACATAACAAAAGAAAACAGACACAAAACCTAAACATAAAACAAGAGAAAGAGAAAAGAATTCTTTCAGACAAAAGTGCCTATTAAGAGAGATATGATTAATGTTTCCCGAAAAACCCACTTTATCCCCTTGGTCAGTGGTTGGTGGGTAGTTTATTGGCTGAGGAATAACCCACCCACCAAGGGAAGATGATTAAGAGAAGGAAGTAGATTTTGGATTGGAGAAAAAGGATAGAAAAATAGGAGGAGAGTTCCACAAAATTAATAAGTTTAACTTTAAACACACTTAAAGGTGGTTGCCACTGCAAATCCGTTCTCGGATACCTAAAGTGGGTACGAGCTTGGTCGAAGCTGACGGGAACCACAGCTAAGACTTGGGCCGTTTGCCAGAGAAAGGCTTTAGTGTATTTCCTCCCAAGCATGCATAAAAGTACTATAGGGAAGGGTGATGGTCTGGCCAGACAAATAGTAAAAGCTTTATTGAGTATGAACGAGGGCATAAACCTAGGAAGAGCTAGGAAAGCCAGGATCTTGCCTAACTGTAGTATCAGAGAAATGATGAATCCAAAAACAAATATTTAATTTATTAAACAATGCAAAGAAGTTTGAGGAAATTAACAAGCATGTAATATAATTTTGACAAACATAGTTCATTTGAACTTTTCAACAAATGGGGTCGCAGACCTCTCAACATTATACGTTTACTCCAGGCAATTGACAATTTACAAGGTTTCAAACCTTACATGTTTCTAAAATCTTTATAAGATTTAAACAAATAAACAATGAAGTAATTAAAGTTTGAACGTGAATTGGAGTACAAAGAGTGCACCTTAAGAAATTCTTGAGAGAATGTTCTAGAGAAAGTGACAACTTCGAAAATAACAATAATAAAAACATGAAAAATAAGATAGAAGTTCCTACAACTTCTTATATTTATACAGAATTACTATATGAGAATTATACAACAGAGGGCAGGTCACTTACTGTGAAACCTGAAGAAAGTTAAAAGGAAGGTTCTAGACTTCCCAAGTTTGAGCAGGAATCACTAGCCAAATGGGACAGTTTCCATTTCGTGAAACCTGAACATGACTCGCTCAAGAGTTTAAAGAATTGTTTTCCCTGATTATAGGAAAGGAACAATGTGAATTTGAAACTTGTATCACACAAGCAATTATGCAGAATTTAATTAATGTTAAACTAGCAAAGTTGTAAGGGCACTTCGAGAATGACACCTTATAGGAAAGTTACAATTTTATTAATAATGGTGGTTAGTAGAAGGTTGAGGAAAGATCATTGGGATATAGGATCAATGTTCATGGCCGTATTTAATGTAAACGGACGAGCGCGACGCGGTAGAAACGTGGAACAAGCACTGGATATCACTGTAGTCTATAAAGATGGATGCAACGTTCACTATAGAAACACTAAAGTTTATGAGAAAGAAAGTTATTGCAATTATGGAAATAACTGATTGCACTATATAGGTGAGAGTCTATTTCTTGAAAAAGTTGTGATTTACAATTAAATGTACCATAAACCATTCCAGTGGTTCCAGCGGTGAAAGAAAGTTAGCTATTGCAACAATTTGTAAGGAAGATTCCTCATTTTAAATATTATTGTCACAAGTGAGTGAAAAATACCTGACGGCAAGACTCGCAGATAGAGTACAAGATCTCGAAGGTTCCAGAACGACCTTAGTGGAAAAATGGGGTTGAGAAAATCCAACGGAGGAACTAGTTTAATGAATTATATACAGCGGGTATTAGGTAATATCCCACGTAGTGAGAGGATTTCTCATTTGAATAGCTTAAGAAAGCTCTTTTTTTAGTAAAGTTGGCTTATACAAGCAAAAGCTCAACATGGCAAATCCCACGAAGAATGATTTTTGCCCCAAAGTAAATAATTTCACACTGTCTATAAAAATATCATTAAAAGCACGTGGAAGTTAAAACCATGAAGATGAGGTTAAAACTTTTAAAATGGTACTTATCTTGATTTCATGTTGAAGGCGAAGTTTCCCTGGATGACAACTACCTTGCCAACATGGCGTAGAAGAGTGTGTGCCTCTTGGTTTGAGGAGGCTAGCTCGAGAGGAGCTTTAACTGATCGAGTCAACTGCCGACTGAGAAGTGATACCTGCTCAACGGAGCACGGAGGGTCCAAGGAAGGGAAAAAGAGTGGGGGGTAGGAAACAAAAGGAGAACATATAAACATTGCCAATGTTACAACAAAAAATGATCTTCTCTTGGTGAGCCGGTCTTTAAAGAGTTGACAACAGATGATACTAGCGCAGCATGGTGAGTAAAGAAGTAGACGTAGTCCTCTTGCTCAAGGAGAAAATAGCTGGCGATGGTAACAGGATCTGGTGGCCAAATGTATAAGTAAGTCCTCTAGCACCAGGAAGAATTGAGGAGCTTCAGAGATTCGCTGCGAGATGACGCTAGGTGGGTCACAGAAGTTATATATCTAGAACAGACTCATAAAAGATATAAGCGACCTGAACCCCTAAGAGAAAACAGAAGATCACTGTTGGTGTTTGACAAAGAGGAAGGAAAGAACATGCAAAAGCATTGAAAATTATAATCTCTGGTACCGTGTATTCCAAGAATACACCATACTGGGAGGGGAAAACACCAACAGGGAACAAATAAGCAATTAAACATTTAAGAGTAATAAAGTAATTGAAGAGAAGTGGTCTTATGATCTGACCATTAGTGGTCAAAACTCTGACCACCCTGACTCTCCCATCTCTTCCAGGGTAACACTCGGTCACTCTACCCGAGATCCAGACTAAGGGGGGAGAAACTTCCTTAACTAAGACCAAGTCCCCCACTTTAATGTCGGGACTGGAAAGAAACCACTTCTGTCTCCTTTGCAAGGAAGTTAAATATTCAAAGTTCCACCTCTTCCAAAAGGAATTGCGGAGGGCTTCAAGTTTACGCCAAACAATAGGTAAATCAGAATCCCTGAAAGAATTAGGAAGGGGAAGATAGGCAGAGAGAGAAGTGCGTGTAAGGAAGCGACCAGGTGTAAGTGGAAGGAGGTCATCAGGGTCATTGGAAAGCGGAGTTAAAAAACGAGATTTAACAACACCTTCAATCACGAAATAGCTGGAAGCTGAGAGAAATAAAGCACTAGTAAAGATTGCGATACGATGAGAAAGAAGAATTGACAAGTTTAAAAAAAGCGTATAGAAACAAGTACATCTATTCAGGACAAGAATATACCAAATAAACACAGAAACTATGCGAGTAGAAATCAAGAACGCCATAGGTAACAAACGAGTAGCCATAAACAATGACCTCAAGTTACAATAAGCATCAAAGGGGTTACTCAGAAAAATACTTAAGTCAGCGAGAAACGTGACATAACAAGTATGAATGCAAAAACACATCGAATGTAACGACGAGAAAAAGTAAGTTTGTTCATCAATGAACAATACGATTTCAAAATATGTAAGCAAATTGCAATACATAAGCGCGTAAAAGATATGCGACGATGTTACGAGACAAGAATCGAAGCAATTGTAGAATACGAGCGTAAGTAAGTGAGATACACAGGCAAGCACGGCCTTGACACACATAGTACAGCGAGATAAGGCATATAAATAGCTGAAAGAGTCCTTAACTGGAACAAGTTTATTTTGGGAAATAGGTGAGCGGCTTCCGAGATTACGGTAGCGGCTCGCCAGACAATGGTTGGCAATCAGCCAGAGTTGAGATAAGGGAATCTTGCTTTGAACTTGGGCAGGCATACAGGAAATAAACGATAACTTGGCCTTCCTCGGGCTTGTATACAAACAAGTTTGAAAAACAAGCAGTTCAAAGTACACAAACAACACTTGTTGAATCAGCTGTAACTTAAAGCAGATATTCAGGTTGAACGGCATGCAGTCAATCGTAACTTGGACGTGAAAAAACAATTTAAAGACGTATGAAACAGAGTAGGAAATCAATTTCGCATAATTTAGAGGATCACGGAATCCGACAATTTTCGACAGGAAAAAGCTTAATTCTTCCGAACAGAGAAGGAAAGCTGGGACAATGAGAAGAAGGTTATGCATAAGAAGAGTTATTCTAGATGCTATAGAATTCAGATTTTCAAGCGGTTTCATAAGCGACTTCCAATTGTGAGGAAGGGGGAGGAGCCGGCCGTGGCCATCCTTCTAAATAACGAAAGAAGTGAAACATGGCTTACAGCAAAGTGATGGTGACTGATAGCCATGGTTTTACACAAGGGGAAGATAGTTTTTAATGGAGAGTTTAAGCAATTACCTGCTATAAAAAATGACATGAGAAGGTAAACGAAATAACACAAAGCAAGGCGAACTTGAATTGCCATCTTATGCGGGAAGAAAGAAAAACTATTTAAACAACTTACAGAGGTAGCGTAGTTGATCACGATAAGACATCGTTTCGGCAAGTGTTTTTCACAAATATTGAGATCTGAAACATGAGCGTTCTCTTTTTCAGAAATGGGATTTATGTCAGCTCTAACGAAATGACATTGCGCTTTGGTTTGAACACTGGGATATTGGATTTCACCAGTAATAACCCAACCAAAATCGGTGTCTCTGGCGACCACGGTTGAAGATAACTTGCGTGTTTGTTTGCGAATGCACTTCCAAAAAACATTGGCACTGAAAAGTACATCAATGGGACCTTGAGCATTAAACTGAGGATCGGCTAACCTTAAGTGCGAGGGAATGTTTAAACCGGAAGTATTGATAGAGTGACTTGGAGTGTCCTTGCCAATACTGGTAAGAATTAGACAGTTTACATTAAGATTGGTGTTTCTTTGGCAAACGTCTCTGATTTTCAATTTTGAAGACTGCAAGACTTGAGTTTTCAAATTGTCAATGCCGGTCACATTGATAGAAGTAGGCGATGACGAAAGACCTAGTTTTTTAATCAACGATTGCGAAACAAAGTTGTGCGTTGAAGCGGAATCGAGAAGACCACGGGTTCGAAACCAATTTCCAAATGTATCTTGGGTTTCGAATTGTACAGTGGTCAAAAGGGTTTGCGCACTGTGAGAAGTTTCGGCATTAGAAATGCAGGAAGAAGCATTAGTTTGTTCGGAGCTGCTCTGCATGGAGCTTGAAGAGGCAGGTACTGATGACCTCGATTTATCGTGAACGTGCAATAAAGAATGATGCGGTTTTTTTACAATGGAAACAGAGATTTGATGACGTACAGTTCGAAGAAGAATGCTTAGGTGACAAGCAATTGAAGCAATGTTTGCTATTGAAGACAAACTTCCTTCGATCTTCGACAGACAATTCTTTAAAAGATTTGCACAAATACAATGTGTGAAGCTTTTTACAGAGCGTGCATTTTAAAGATTTGTTGGGCGGCGTGATATGTTCTCTTGAATGATTGAAAGAAGAACGGGTTTGCTTGTTCTCGACAGATGGGAGTAGGATATAAAGGCCGGTTCTAGCGCAGGGGCTAATGGGCAAGATGGCCGCCGCGCGCAACCAGCCCTATGTTATTCTTATGGAGGGGTCATTCAGAGCTGACGCAGTGGCTAATGGGCAAGATGGCTGCCAAGCCCTGAGACCGTGTATGACGTCACAGGGAGAGGTTGGCCGTGTAGTTGTTAAATGGAATATTTATTATTATTATTATTATTAGGTAATTATTGATTGATCGTGTACAATCAAGACCAGACTTACATTGTCCACTTTTTGGTGTAGTGACTAGCATTCTTGTTCGTCATTCCTGAGGTTCGAATCCCGGCTCAGCCAAGAAATTTAATTTTCTGGTCTCAGGAGTGGAACGGGGTACACTCAGCCTTGTGTGGCAAAACTGACAGGAGCTGGCTTTTGATTCATACCTCAGCCATTCTGCCTAACTCAACTTTACCTAACCTAACCTAACCTAACTTCAAAGTCAGAGCAAATGTGAGAGCACACATAATAAACTAAGTTATAACCTAACCTAACCTAACTTAATCTAACCTAACCTAACTTAAAAGTGCGAGCAAAAAAAAGTGAGAGCAAAAAGTGTGAGCAAATGTGAGAGCACAAATAATAAACTTAGTTATAACCAAACCTAGCCTAACCTAACCCACAGAATCCTCATTTAAAGATTTTAGATTTTACATTTTAATATTCTAGATTTTTCGATTTTACCATTTCCATTTTTTTTTAGGTTTTACATTTTACATTTTAAATTTAAGATTTTTTTATTTTAGATTTTACATTTTTACATTTTACGAAAAGAGTAAACTACAAGGTCACATACCTAACCTCACCAAACCTAACTTTACCAAACCTAACTTAAGCTAATCCAAAGGCTAATGCACATACACAAAGTATATAAGGGCACATGTAACTATCTTGTAGGATAATGTACAACATGATCACTACCCCAACCAGTTTTTTTTTCATTCTATTGTTTACACATTTGTCAATTTTTGAATTTCCCATTTTCAGTTTTTTTGTTAGTTTTAAGTTTTTCAATTTCATAATATGGAAACATGGATTTTGCATTTTGTTGTTTACACATTTATCAATTTCACAATTTCCCAATTACAGTTTTTAAAATGTCAGTTTAAAGTTTTTCAATTTCATGATATAGAAACATAGATTTTCCATTTGTTGTTTACACATTTGTCAATTTACCAAATTCCCATTTACACTTTTAAAATATCAGTTTAATGTTCTTTCTATTTTGTCAATATGGAAACATGGATTTTCCAATTTGTGTTTTACATGTTCATTTTGCATTAGGAGTGGAGAGGGGGGGGGGGGGTAGTAATTAAAAATGTACAAGCAGTGTCCATAGAATAATTTTATTTTAAATACATGTACACTATTTACACATAATACATTTTTATATATATATTCTTTTTTTTGTTATAAATTGTACAATTGCTTTTATTCTGTTTTCTATTATTTTTTTTGATTATGAATACCATTTTTTCCTTTTTGTGTGTTTTTCTATTTTTGTAGTGCTATTGTTTTAATTTTTTAAATTGTTTTGTTTTATGTATTTGCTAGGCTCATGCAGAGGATTTTGATATTCAAAACTTAACTCTTTAAGCATGGTCAATGATTGAGTAATGACCATAGGCATGTGTACCTATACCATCAGCATCAATCACTCTTTTATCATCACCAGGACACAAAGCAATTTTGTTTAGTCTTATAGATGATATGTCATGTTGTTTAGAAGCGATAACGTTCATTGGTATTCTTTTTACATTGTTTTTCATGACACAATCCTTATAATCTTGAAAGCTTATACAATTTTTGACAACACCTCTGTTAATACCTTTAATCTTTTTGATTTCTTTACCATTTATGTTTAAAGCGTACATTTTAGCTCTAAGTCCAACAAATGCTTTTATAATTTGTCCACAAGCCTCGTCTTTAAATTTCCCCAACGTTTTCTTGTTTGATGTAGAGTAACATATGTGACTAGTAGGATAATCTGATGTGTCCAGGTGTTCTAGGAAATCCAACTTGTCTTGATATACATTTGGGGTGTTAACCAAATAAATGAACGAGTCGGTATCCATATACATGAGTTTAAGATTGTTCATTCCATAATAAGGTAGCAGGACATCATAGTGGTGGGAATACATTAGAGTTTTTGAAATATCCAGTATACACATTCCAATATATATAGGTTTATTGAATACAATGTTACGTTTAGCCATGTGGAAAGCAGCTAGGTTAGGACCATAAATTGTTCTGTCAATAAATGTCGGCTTCGCTATTAGCTTTTCTGCCTTTTTGCTGTCAGTCACAAGACGTATGTCTATTCTTTTACGGATATTTTCCATTGTTTTTCCAAAAATGGCATTGTTGAATAATTTGTACAGATTTTTCTCAAAATCATTTTTGGCTTGTTTTCGAAGGTTGTTATTAAAATCAACGTATGCCTTTAACCAAGGTCTTTGCTTAAACTTTAACACACGATGAATTTTTATCAATTTTATTCCATGATCTAAAGCCTGTTTTAATGCCATGTAGTGAACAACATATCGCCTTCGATTTCCAAGATGAGGAATTAGTTTTTTCAGAGACGAATCCTTGGGTTGTGTACACTCTGGTAGGAAAGGTAAATCGTTGTGTAGATCATGAAGGTCAGATGGGTAATCAACATCAACGTCTAGAATGTATCCCACAGGATCGTCTTCCTTTAGTTTTTCTAGATCAACAGTATCTGGAGAAACCCACTGAAATCCACCATAAGGAAGGGAGTGGCACATAGCCCACCCGTATTGGTTGTTGGCATCATCATAGGTTATAAACTGCGATGGTTTCTCAGAATCATAGGTTTCCATGTATTTATTGTTAGCTTCAGCATACCGATGAGACACCTGGCATATGCCTCCACGTATTCCAGACTCGATTAGAAGAATCTGATCGTAATCCTGTAACAATTCCAGTTCAATTCCTGTGTAAAGGAGCATTGCCTCGAAACTTAAACCAGACGAAGAAAAAAAGTGTGCAGCATCCACTCGGTGTGTTTCTAGTGTTTTGTTTCTAAACGTTTCAAAGCTGTCTGCAAGAAGGAGTACATCTGAAGTTAGGTAGAGGTCACTATATTCCCCTAGAGTTTTAATGTTGAACTGATTCCACACATTTTTGGCATGTTCATAGTCTTCATGACTAACATCTTCTTGACTTAATTTGTTAAAGAATAGCTCTTTTGGAGGTAAACACGTTTCACTTAACTTTTCCCATGAATCAATGTAATCATAACAAAATACCCCTTTACGTGTCATGAGCATTGCATTTTCTTTTCCAAAGTACATGCCTGTTTCAGGGTGTGATGTTAAGTTGGAAACTAAGTTTTCCAAACTACTCGGCATTAACCGAAACGTGTCCACAAATCGAAGCTTAACATTTCCTACATATTTAGTGAAGGAAATGTACTTTTCTTTGGAGTTAGCGATAACATCCACTCTCTCAGTAGTACATCCCAATTGCTTTACAATGAAATTTGCGTCGTAGCCACTCATATTATGTAGAAACACAGGAACGGGGTTACGTGTTTTACACCTCAAATTACAGTTATTGTGAGCACTTCCACGGTATTCCCCTGTAATATGGCAGTGGTCTCGAACTTTCCAGTCCTCTTTGGTGAATGGTTTTTGACACAAATAACAGGTTTCAGAACATTGGAACTCTGCTTCTTGATCCTGAGTTAAGGCCCTTGGAACATTTAAGCTGTAAAGGCGATCAATTTCATTAGCTATTGAGATCAAACAGTCCATAAACTTTTCTGCAGCGTCAGGTCCACGATAAATAACAGGTTGGCTTGGAAGATTTGTCTTTATGTGTTCCACAGCGGGTGATGGTTTAACGTATATACCAAAGCTCATAGGAACATGACTCTGGTATGGCACTGTATAACTTGCTTCAGGATTGGGTAAACATGTTTGATATGGTAAGAGTATACTTTCGAAATCTGCATAGATAACGTAAGGTATTCTCAGCATTTTTTCAACATTTAAGAATTTGACAATGGGGTTTTTAATAGGCATTTCAACACTAGCAATGTCATGCTGAACACACAAAGCTCTATGTTCTTTTAATTTTTCCATTCCTTGTTGTCCATATCGATTATCAAAGTGAGTAAAACACCGTTTACACGTATATATCTTATGTTCACGGTGAGTAATCTGATGTGCTACTAGTTTATCAAAATCTTTGATAAAGACGTAGTGGTTCTGTCCGGATGATGAACTTAGCAGAAGGAGGTCGCGATGGTCTTGCAGCTCTTGATCCACAACCTTTAGAGGGAACAGTTTATTGTCTTTTTCCAATCCAAATACATTAATGGATATGTCGTTGGCGTTTTCAAATTTGGCAATGTCAGCTAGTGATGTAGGAAACGATATTACTGAAAAATCATACTTGTTTTCCATGTCCTTGTATTTACTAATGCGTTGAGCATCCTTTTTAACCAGTTTTGCTAAAATGGCATACATAAAACACTTTTCATCCTTTAAGTTTTGAGGATTAATGCAGGCATTTCTTGCTTTTACAGCTGCTGGTAATGGAATATATGTGCTACCACGCAAGGGATTATACTTATTTATTTTCAATCGTACTCCTTCCACTGCTAACAAAGCCCAATTACTGCCTTTTAGCTCAGATTCTTCCATTTCAGTAGTTAACTTTTTAAATTGTGTTTCCAAGAAACTACTTACGTCAGTTTCCAAAAATAGGGCTTGATTTCGTGTTTTAAAAGCCCGATCTGTGATTTCGTTGGTGGACGTATGAATGAATCTACATTCAGCCACAAGATTAACTTTTATTGACTTGTGCATTGCTAGTTCTTTCTGTATAGCTTGTATTATTTGCTGTTTGGACTCTTGAAGGTATGAATTTAAATCCTTACACGTATCACAACGTATGAAAAAGGATTTAAGACGACCTTGAAAAGACGTTTCATATTCAGTAAGTCCATTTTTGTCAGGAACCATTGAAAGCAGGTAATGTTTTGTAGGCTCAGTTTTTTGTCTTTTAGCTGCTGACACAACATTACAACATTCTTCATGACGACGTCCGTTGTAGACATTGTTGAATTTACTACCACAAGTTTTGCACTCATAAAACTCACCACACGATACTTCATGACGCTTTCTATGATAGTCTCGAAGAAGTCTTTCCACACTCTTTACACATATAGCTTGGCATGGTTTCTTCTTCCATCATGGATGTTGATTTCTGCAAACAGCTGCTTACTGCGTATCACAAGGCTGTAGGCTGGTCAGTGAGACGGTCTTTCACGATGTGAACACTGCAAAAGGTAGTAATCAACTGATTGTATTCCTGCTAAGAGACCTCTTATATAACCTAATCAAGACCAACAGCTACTTACCACGTAGTACACGGCTAGAGCCTAGTGGGTGAGACGATCTTTCACAATGTGATCACTGTTAAATGTAGTAGTCAACTGAAAATATTCTTACACACCCTACTAAAGGTTATCAGGTACTTACTGCATATCAAAAGGCTGTACACTCATATGTTAGACACTCTCTCTTGCTAAGGACCCCTATATTCCCTATAAATGGCTATACATGTTAGTTCTAAACACTTAATGGATATTTGTATATTAAATTTATATACACAGCTTATACGAGCACGTTTTCACGCAATAAAACTTTGTCAAATAGCCACATGCGACACGCAAAGTATGTTTCCGCTATCTAGCGGTGACTATGAGAACTACCTGAACGACTGCATGGCACCTAGCGCTCTGTAACATTACTGAACGATCAGCATGCTATCTAGCGGTCGATATCAAAAATTAGTCAACTACCAGCATTCTACCTACCGGTCGATATGACAACCCACTCAACTACTAGTATACATTCCAATAATGAACACATTTGCTCATATCCACTAACAATACACACAGCGGGTTTGCTTTATCGTTTAATACAAATATATCTTGTTTAAATAATGTAACACAAAGTTACATGGCACAATTGTATGGGAATGTTGCATTACCTGAAATGTAATCGTATGTAAGTGTTTAACATTTACAATAGGCTTATAATGAAGGATTATGGTGGTGGCTTATCGTGGTGGCTTATGGTGGTGGCTTATGGTGGATTATGGTGGTGGCTTATGGTGGCTTATAGTGGTGGTATATGTTGGTGGCTTATTTTTGGTGGTTTACGTTAATACCTTATTTGTAATGGCTTATTTGACAAGTTATTTTTGTCAATGTATTTAGAGGATTTTTCTCTTGGTCTTGGAAAGTATTTCAACCCTTTTTTATGGTAGCATAATGCTTACCGCCATGTTTGTAAGCAACAACAACACACTAAAATTCCAAGAATCCAAAGTACTCTAAGGTTAATGATTGTCTCCCAACTCCATTCAACGCCTAGTCAAAAACATTATATATTTTAAAAATTTTCAAAAAAAAAGGTAAATTGGGGAAGTAGGCTATATGTTTAAACTAAAAATCATATCAAATCATATGCTAACTCCAACACCTACGACTATCCCACTCTCAGTCAAAAAATATAATATTCTTCAAATATTTTTTCCAAAACAATATTTGGAAAGTAGGCCATACTTTGAAAACTATTCATCCTATAAAGTCATATATAGACTCAAACCAATGGCTTTTATATCCTTAATCGTAAGAACAAACTATGGAATCGTTGACATTTTTTCCAAAAAATGTTCTTTTTAAAACGGGGGGCTATATTTTGGAAACTAGGAATTTTACAAAAAAGTTTGTTTAACGTAAATGACAGGTATTTACCCCCCCCCCACTACCCACAAACCAAGTCCCAGGTCTCTGGGACAAAACCCAAAAAAGTTCAATTTGGAAAGTAGGCGATATTTTGAAAACTAATCATCCTAAAAAGTCATATATAGACTCAAACCAAATGGCTTTTATGTCCTTAATTGGTAGAACAAAACTTAACATTATTTCAGTTTTTCCAAAAAAGTCCAATTTTCAAAATTGTTTATATTTTGGGAACTAAGAATTTTACAAAAAAGTTTGTTTAACGTAAATGACATAATTTGGATAAAATGCAAGGGCCAGTCCATAGGGATCAGTCCAAAGGACCCGCCCACAGGACCCGTCCTCCGGGACCCGTTAAAAAAAATGACTCAAAGGTTAAGTTAAGCTACGGCAGCCATTTTTGGAAATTTTTGATCACACCTCGTAGGGTTAGGTTAGGTTGAGTTAAGCTACGACCTCCATCTTGGAACTTTATGACCACACTTCGTAGGTTTAGGTTAGGTTAGGTTAGGCAAGGTTCAGTTAAGCTATGACCACTATTTTGAAAAATTTTTGATCACACCTCGTAGGTTTAGGTTAAGTTAGGTTAGGTTAAGTGAAGCTACGGCCGCCATTTTGGAACTTTTTGATCACACCTTGTAGGTTAGGTTAGGCTAGTCTAGGCTAGGTTTGGTTAAGTTGCAGCCAAATTTTTGGAACTTTTTGATCACACCTCGTAGGTTAGGTTAGGTTAAGTTAAGCTACAGCCGCTATCTTGTTAGGTTAGGCTAGGTTAAGTTAAGCTACGGCCGCCATCTTGTTAGGTTTCGCTAGGTTAAGTTAAGCTACGGCCGCCATCTTGGAGGAGGGGTTGAGGAGGAGGGTATAGAACCGATCAAAACACACTACTGCACAGTTTTTGTCCTAGGGACCTGATATGTATTTTTTGGGGTAGAGGGGGTAAAGACCTTTCATTTACGTAAAACAAACTTTTTTGTAAAATTCTTAGTTTCCAAAATATAAACAATTTTGAAAATTGGACTTTTTTGGAAAAACTGAAATAATGTTAAGTTCTGTTCTACCAATTAAGGACATAAAAGCCATTTGGTTTGAGTCTATATATGACTTTTTAGGATGATTAGTTTTCAAAATATCGCCTACTTTCCAAATTGAACTTTTTTGGATTTTGTCCCAGGGACCTGGGACTTGGTTTGTGGGTAGTGGGGGGGGGGGGGCGGGTAAATACCTGTCATTTACGTTAAACAAACTTTTTTGTAAAATTCCTAGTTTCCAAAATATAGCCCCCCGTTTTAAAAAGAACATTTTTTGGAAAAAATGTCAACGATTCCATAGTTTGTTCTTACGATTAAGGATATAAAAGCCATTGGTTTGAGTCTATATATGACTTTATAGGATGAATAGTTTTCAAAGTATGGCCTACTTTCCAAATATTGTTTTGGAAAAAATATTTGAAGAATATTATATTTTTTGACTGAGAGTGGGATAGTCGTAGGTGTTGGAGTTAGCATATGATTTGATATGATTTTTAGTTTAAACATATAGCCTACTTCCCCAATTTACCTTTTTTTTTGAAAATTTTTAAAATATATAATGTTTTTGACTAGGCGTTGAATGGAGTTGGGAGACAATCATTAACCTTAGAGTACTTTGGATTCTTGGAATTTTAGTGTGTTGTTGTTGCTTACAAACATGGCGGTAAGCATTATGCTACCATAAAAAAGGGTTGAAATACTTTCCAAGACCAAGAGAAAAATCCTCTAAATACATTGACAAAAATAACTTGTCAAATAAGCCATTACAAATAAGGTATTAACGTAAACCACCAAAAATAAGCCACCAACATATACCACCACTATAAGCCACCATAAGCCACCACCATAATCCACCATAAGCCACCATCTTAAGCCACCACGATAAGCCACCACCATAATCCTCCATTATAAGCCTATTGTAAATGTTAAACACTTACATACGATTACATTTCAGGTAATGCAACATTCCCATACAATTGTGCCATGTAACTTTGTGTTACATTATTTAAACAAGATATATTTGTATTAAACGATAAAGCAAACCCGCTGTGTGTATTGTTAGTGGATATGAGCAAATGTGTTCATTATTGGAATGTATACTAGTAGTTGAGTGGGTTGTCATATCGACCGGTAGGTAGAATGCTGGTAGTTGACTAATTTTTGATATCGACCGCTAGATAGCATGCTGATCGTTCAGTAATGTTACAGAGCGCTAGGTGCCACAGATTACCTACTACTACAGATAGCCGACAGCCATGCTAATTCTTGGCACCTAAGACTTCAGCGCTGTCTGGTGTTTGGCCGTGGTACTAGTTGACGTGTAGCACGGCCGTGCGCGTAGCCTACCCCACCCCTTCCCCTCGTTCCACTAAATATTCTCGTCCTAAATTCTCTATCCACTTCAATGTTCCGAAAATCACTATCTTCCCAATACTTATAGCACGTTTTTAAGTGAGGAGATAATCATATGATCAACAAGAAATAAATCACAATCAAAATACCAATAACATTTTTTTAATAATACCTAAGTGGGAAATTGTGAATTCCTGAACTCTGAAATGAACAATCACAGCATTTAGGACATGTTAGTTAGTTATTGTTGTTTAAGGGGCGGAACTACGCTGCCCCTATTTTAGGACATGACCTCATCAATAATTTACATGTTTACATTTCTTTCAGTTGCAATTGGAGCATATTGCATTGGTGACAAGAATTAGGCTACTAAAAGGCCTGCAGCATATTACTACTCACCTTAAAAATAGGGTCCCTTCCAATTAACCACATTAGGCCTAATTAGGCCTATAACCAATCAGTTATTAGAATAAACTGCAAAGGAAAAGTACTGGGAAGGGAGAATATTCATATCTTAAAATGCTTGATGCTGTTAACAATAACAGTAAAATGTTAAGAGAGAATGCCAAGTAAACAGGTGGTGTAACCAGATCACACTAAAATTGTTAGTGCACTTAGTGCCAAATTCATTGGGAGACTGAAATTTCAGAAAAATAATTGGATATTACAAAATGTCTATACAGTAGTTCATTTCATATTCCCTTTTAAAATATATCCAGTTCACCAATTTTTACAGGGTGAAATACAGTAAGTACATCAAAAAACATCATCGCACACTAATACAGTAAATTCTATGACATCCTGTGAAGGGGAAAGGAGAAATAGGACTTTCAATGAAAAACAAGAAAAACCTCAATACTGCTAGAAATCATTATTTTATTTAAAAAGTTGACAACGAAGAAAAATAACAGCGAGAGCCAAGATCACACTTAGCAAAAATACAGAAATCAAATCTGGTCCTCCTAAAAGTACGTGTTGAGGCATGTTCCTTTCTTCTTTCTTGCCAAGGCATAACAGTAGGCTATAGCACAGGATAATGAACCTCTTCCCTCCTTTATGCCATGGCTAACACTGATGAACAGCAAATTCCTACAACACATGCAAGTTTGTATGTTGAAGCAGTAAACTTAATAAAATATGTAATGCTTCAAATGGAGAACTTGAATTTGCTGATATGTGTATAGTTGCACCTACTATAACTACATTTTAAAAGAATCACTTATTGTAGAATCATTGTGTTGTTGATATTAATTCATTTAGCCCCATGTATTTGGAAGTATGTAGGATTTGTATGATAATCTGTGTTATTGTAGTACCTGTAGTAGTGTGTACTGCTCGGGTCTAAGCTGCGTGAACCTGAGAGAAATATGCATCGCAGTGGTGTTGACGAGTGATGAGGTTCCTTGGTCCGTGCATAGTACAGAACCAAATACATTGGTCGGTGGCTCACTCACTCATTCGTAACACCACAGTGTTTTGAGCAACAGCCCTAAGTTAGCATTATTGGAATAGAAAGGAATACCAGATATCACGGCGGGCAGTTGACAGGCCCTTCTCTTCTCGCCTGACCCTCCCCTGTTCTTTCTCCTCACCCCGCAAGTTCACAGAACATGGAAAATGAACCCGAGCAGTATAGCCTACTTTTTGTAATTCAGGTGACGAGTGGAAAGGAGGCAGCCATTGCCTTAAGTTAGGATCAATTCCAGCGTTAGCCTGGAGTGGAAGTGGGGAAACCACGGAAAACCACTTCTTGGATAGCCGAGGTGAGAATCGAACCTACCTCTTCTCAGTTCTGGCTCACGAAGCTGATTGTGAGTCGTTCCAACCCTCAGACCAGAATTAAATTACTTGGAGACTAGCCCAGGACCTTAGGAGTGGCAGCTACCACACCACAAGGTGGTATTATGGTAGCACTGAATGAAAGTAGCACGAGTGATAACATTCTCCATAAGGGGCAGATGACCTCGTAGTTCCGCCCCTTGAAAGAACAATAACTCAATACCTATAGGTGTATTTTCCAGAGTTGGAATCTGACAATTCAGCACCACTGGGCAAAAACAGTTGACGACTAGATCGCTCGCATAGCTTGTTGCCACGGAAACTATACAACGCTGCCAATTTGTGTGATGCTATTTGACCACGTGCTTGTCGCCGATCAGTCGCTTGTTTGGTTGCCTCCAGTGCACACTCGCCTTGCTGCGTTTCATAATCTGTTGTTTTTATGAGTTATAATTGTTTGATTTAATTGGTTAATTACTTTTTTGTGTAGGATTTATAACTTACTTATTTATACTTTATACTTATAATTCATTAGAGATAAATTTCATACTGTTAGTTACCATGCCAATAAGAGTTTGTTATCTAGACCTCCTATACGGTTACCTAGGCAACAAATATTCATCATCTAGGCCAGGGGTTCTCAGCCTGTGGTACGCTTACCCTTTAGGGGCATGCAAAACATTTCAGGGGGTACGCAGGCCATCCTTCTACTCGATCCACATGCGCAGTGAGCTTCGTGCCATGCTACTGTGTGAGTTATTTACGGCGCGTGTATTTGACTTCCACAAAGAATTGCATATTTTCTTTACCGAGCACAATTCTAATTAATCATCAGTATTCAATGACTGGTTGGCTTTTAAAATTGGCCTATTTAAGTGATATTTTTGAAAAACTGAACATTTGGAATAAGTGTATGCAAGATAGTGTTTCTGATATGTTCTATGTTGAAATGAAAACTAACGCAATGATTGCAAAAATCATCCTTTGGGAAAAGGAACTGAAAAACAACAACTATATTTCGTTTTATTAAAATATCTTTCCTTATAAAATTACAAAGGTTAAACCATACTAACTAAATACCTTTTACATTTTTAATAACCATTATTACTGCCTAAGAAAGGTTAGTAGGGGGTACGCAGGATGTTAAATTTTTTAAAGGGGTATGAAAAAGGTTGAGAACCCCTGATCTAGGCCTAAAAACATCATCTTACTCAGTGAAGCGAACGAACTTCATCTGTATTATGCCTATTATTTGGAATGTTATTCGAAGAGAAAATTCTGTTTATTAAAACTGATTGAGACGAGAACCTTCATTTGACCCTCACAACTTGGTTAATACGGATGCGTGACTATCCCCACTTTGCGTGACAAAATTCAGGGTTGCATATATGGCTATCATGCTACCTATTAATTAATTATTGTTCCAGGCCAAACCCATTGGTCTAGAGAAAGATTTATTGATGTGTGACTATTCGCACTGTGTGTGACAAGTACTTGGGTTGCATAGGCTGCACTATCTAAGTTAGTAATATTTGGTCGAGGCAAATACTTAAATGTTGTTGCATCTAGACCGTCATTGGAGTTGCGATGGACTGTGGTGAAATCGTTAACATGATAGAGGGAGAGGGATTGGGATTTCTACGTTCAATATCTGCCATTGCTAAACTATTTGCTGGCTTATTCTCGTTGTAGTTGTTCGAATAGCTTCAAAAGAAATATTTATATTCTGCACAAAGTCTTGGCATGTTTATCATTTCGTGTAGTTTTAGGAATGATTCCTTGTATAAAGTTTCAATCGAATTAATGCTCTCGTGTCCGGCAGGTTTCATCTGCATCGGAGTTGAAAAATGAAATTGTTCCAACGTTAATTGTATCTTGAGAATCACCTGTTGCTGGTTGTATTACTATGTATAACGTGGTTGTGACCATTAGGTTATCTAGTAACTTATCATGTTATGTGTACTACTTACAAATGCACATTTTGGTTGTAGCATATGGACATTGTACTGTGATCAGAACGTTGTGAAATTGAATACGAGTATCTCAAAAATAAAGCACACAAAAGTTTTCTAGTTATATCTTAATGCTACAACCAATATGTGCATTTGTAAGTGCACATATCATAAGTTCATAGATACTGGTCTCGCAACCATGTTATACATTGTAATATCACCAGCAATAGGTGATCCAGATACAATTATCGTTGGAACAATTTCATTTTTCAACTCCGATGCAGATGAAACCTGCTGGACACAAGAGAGCATAGCATTAATACGATTAAAACTTTTATACAAGGAATCGTTCATTAAACTACACAAAATGATATAGGCCTACATATTAAGTTAAGAGCTTTGTGGAGTAAATAAATATTTCTGAGCTATTTGAACAACTACAAAGAGAATAAGCCAGCAAATAATGGTTTGGCAATGGCAGATATCGAACATAGAAATCTAAATTCCTCTATCGATGTTAACAAAATCACTACAGTCCATCGCAACTCCAATGGCACAGTCTAAATGCAATAACTTCTAAGTATTTTACACTCAAATACTATGGTATATCGCTGATCCAGTTTTGAAGAATTTGCTAACACCCAAAATACGAACCAATAAGGAACTTTTAATTAAATTATTAAAGGATATCAATTTCTCTTAACACTTGGTAACCTAGTTCATAATCCATTTACGCTGATGCTGAAGAAGGTACAGTACCGGTATCAATGTATTGCCAAAACATGTAGCCTACATCGTTTAATAAATATTACATCATAGAATTGACAGGGCAGTGGTTCATCAAATGTATCACCAGCCAATATGGTTAACTATTATCACAATAAAATGGTAAATATATACGCATTATAATTCTGTATTTGTCCATAATTCACACGTAGGCTATAATGGTCGACACAGCTGGAATTTTACTATATAAGTCGTGATCTAATAAAGGGTACGGTGGGTTATAGATAGCGAAGGAGTAAACTAAGTTACCGTACATAATTTCTAGATTCAATTTGTATCATTACAGAAGGTAGTTATTTTGGCTAATATCCTTCGCAGTCTATAACCCACCCACCTTTCTCTTTTTAGATGACAACTTATATATATTCCATCTGTGTCAGCCATTATCCACGTGAATTATGCACAAGTACAGTATTGTCAACCCCACGTATATGGTACCAATAATCAATAGATAGCACGGACTGAGTTAGCCATGTATGCAACCCCGGTTTTTGTCACGCATAATCTTTTCTATTTTTTTTTTTTTTTTTGTTAATCTTTTCTAGACCAATGGGTTTTGCCTGGACCGATAATTACTAGGTAGCGCGGGCAGCATTAGCCATACATGCACCCCTCGCTTTTGTCACACACAGTGGAATTAGTCAATCATATGACCGACCTCATGACAGGTGTATTTTGTAGGCCTATCTTACATGTTGACAACACGAAAGTGACGTCAATGTATGCACCTAGGTAACAGTTGAAGAGACCTCATGCGCTTGAGGAACATGGCTGCCATCGTTCAATCGGCAAGAAACAAAAGTCCCCTAGATTATGAATATAAGGTATGAAAATCATGTATTATCCGTATAAACGAAGTTGAGAGTTTCAAAGAGGCAGGTTCTCATCTCATTCACTATTAATTACAAGGTAGGACCGCGTTAGCCTTATATGCTCCCCTAGTTTTTGTCACGCACAGTGGGAGAGTCACACAGGCAAAGAAAATTTGCAAATGAAGAGTTAAAAAAAATATGTTAAGTGTTATACCGGTATATTTCCACACGATACTGCAATTTTTGTAGCAAGAGTATCGTTACTTCACTTTTAATATTGCCTGCAGGACGACCTATGTTATGGGTAAGGTTTACATTTCTGGACGGGTGTCTCTGTGTCCAGTAGCTGGCTTTAACAGTAGGTCTATTTTGGTGGTGGTTTCATCTTTTGACAGGAACTGTAGAATTTGTAACAATTTGAAAAGCCACACTGAAGGATGCATGCAGGTACACGTGGAAAGTAGCAACCACGTAAGCATAAAATGCTTGTCGATAATATATTCAATGGTCACTGGCATTCATAGGTCCATGGCTTTTAAAGTAGCGAGTGATAACTGTAGTTATGGCTGAACATGTGAAAAGGAGAAGTGGGGAAATTCTCAGTGTTGAAATGGAATAGATGAACATGGCACCTCTGATAATGTAAGTAGATAATTTATTTTAAAATTACTTTCAATATGCATTTAATTTATACTCGTATTTGTCGGTAATGTGCTTCTCTTGCAAATAGGACTTTCGACTTTCTTTTCGTTCTTCTTTAAGTTACGTTGGGTAGAAAGAATATCTATTGACTGTTGCGATCAAAATTTCGCATCTGTCATCATTTATGAGTAAATTAACATTACTGGAGGTACGATATTTACAGCCAGCTGGTGAGAGCAGGTCCAGCTGTCACTCACGCATCAATCTGTTAACGGTACTTCCGTGTTATAGCCGTCTTCGTTGTGAAATGTCTCCGGAAAGTAATTACCTCAGCACTGTGACCCCTGCTGATAAGGAACAATGCGATGCAAGCTGGGGATTCACTTCAGGTCCTGGACACATATGTGATAATTTGCTCTTGTATTATTTGTTGTCTCATTCGAGGGGCTGATTAAACCAGGTGTTCAATTTGCCTGATAACCTATGTTACTGTGGTGTATGTAGTGGTGTGTATTTGTCATTCAGATGAGTACTGGGAATGGGGGGGGGGCTATGGCCTTCAGTTCGGAACCATCCCGGCATTCGCCTGGAGTAGAAGTGGGGAAACCACTTCCAGGATGGCTGAAATGCCCGCCTCACGAGTCTGTGTACTCCGTTCCAGAGCTCTACGCGGATAAACAAAACGTTATCCGCATCCAACCCGCATCCGCACAGTTGTTATCCGCATCCGCCCCGCATCCGCACAGTTGTTATCCGCATTCGCTCCGCATCCGCACAGTTGATACCCGCCCACATCCGCACAGTTGTTATCCGCATCCGCCCCGCATCCGCACAGTTGTTATCCGCATTCGCCCCGCATACGCACAGTTCTTATCCGCCCACATCCGCACAGTTGTCCGCATCCGCCCCGCATCCGCATAGTTGTTATTTTCCCGCATCCGCACAGTTGTTATTTGCCCGCATCCGCACAGTTGTTATTTGCCCACATCCGCACAGTTGTTATTTGCCCACATCCGCACAGTTGTTATCCGCATCCGCACAGTTGTTATCCGTATCCGCCCCGCATCCGTACAGTTGTTATCCACATCCGCCCCGCATCCGCACAGTTGTTATCCGCCCACATCCGCACAGTTGTTATCCGCATGCGCCCCGCATCCGCACAATTGTTATCCGTATCCGCCCCGCACAGTTGTTATCCGCATCTGCCCCGCATCCGCATGACTCTTTCCCCATCCCCATGTTTGTTATCCGAACCTACTGGCATTACATTAATATTTTCGATTCGATAAAGCATAAATTACTAAAGCAACATATTGAGACATGTGAGGAAACGTCGTTCCCTTAGGCTTTGTATATCATGTGCTATGTTTACAATGAATGTTACACAGCCGGAATTGCAAGTCTTTCCTGTTCGGAGTGTAGATTATGCTTAATGACATAATTTGAATGTGCTTAGCTTAAATCATCATTTTACATTTGTCATGAGAAAAACATAACGCCAATATATGATACCGGTATGTCATAAACATCCGGATCTTAATAATGATATTAAATAAATTCGGATTGTATTTTAAAAACTATCCGCAAATTTTCTCCAAATATTATCCGCAGCTTATCCGCTATCCGCACAGCCACGCTAACTATATCCGCATGGCAAGAACAGATGCGGATATCCGCGTCCGCGCAGGGCTTCAACTATAATTACAGTTCTTGGCTGAGTTGGGAATCGAACTCGGACCTCCGGAGTGGCAGCCAAGCATGATAGCCGCTACACTACGAGTTGATCATATTTCATTATTATTATTATTATTATTATTATTATTATTATTATTATTATTAATAGTAGTAGTAGTAGTAGCAGTAGAAGTAGTATTATTATCTAACTTATTTCAGTCACTAAAACAGCTGCACTAGGCGAAGTATAATTTTATGTCGTAACTGTACTTCACAACGAGTGTCCGGACGGCGATGTGCGAGGAGATATGGCAAATGCGGAGTGCGGCTAGCCCATAAGACCTGTAGTCTTTTCTTAACCCTGGACGCTCTATAGGTGCCATGCAGTCGTTCAGGTAGTTCTCATAGTCACCGCTAGATAGCGGAAACATACTTTGCGTGTCGCATGTGGCTATTTGACAAAGTTTTATTGCGTGAAAACGTGCTCGTATAAGCTGTGTATATAAATTTAATATACAAATATCCATTAAGTGTTTAGAACTAACATGTATAGCCATTTATAGGGAATATAGGGGTCCTTAGCAAGAGAGAGTGTCTAACATATGAGTGTACAGCCTTTTGATATGCAGTAAGTACCTGATAACCTTTAGTAGGGTGTAAGAATATTTTCAGTTGACTACTACATTTAACAGTGATCACATTGTGAAAGATCGTCTCACCCACTAGGCTCTAGCCGTGTACTACGTGGTAAGTAGCTGTTGGTCTTGATTAGGTTATATAAGAGGTCTCTTAGCAGGAATACAATCAGTTGATTACTACCTTTTGCAGTGTTCACATCGTGAAAGACCGTCTCACTGACCAGCCTACAGCCTTGTGATACGCAGTAAGCAGCTGTTTGCAGAAATCAACATCCATGATGGAAGAAGAAACCATGCCAAGCTATATGTGTAAAGAGTGTGGAAAGACTTTTCTTCGAGACTATCATAGAAAGCGTCATGAAGTATCGTGTGGTGAGTTTTATGAGTGCAAAACTTGTGGTAGTAAATTCAACAATGTCTACAACGGACGTCGTCATGAAGAATGTTGTAATGTTGTGTCAGCAGCTAAAAGACAAAAAACTGAGCCTACAAAACATTACCTGCTTTCAATGGTTCCTGACAAAAATGGACTTACTGAATATGAAACGTCTTTTCAAGGTCGTCTTAAATCCTTTTTCATACGTTGTGATACGTGTAAGGATTTAAATTCATACCTTCAAGAGTCCAAACAGCAAATAATACAAGCTATACAGAAAGAACTAGCAATGCACAAGTCAATAAAAGTTAATCTTGTGGCTGAATGTAGATTCATTCATACGTCCACCAACGAAATCACAGATCGGGCTTTTAAAACACGAAATCAAGCCCTATTTTTGGAAACTGACGTAAGTAGTTTCTTGGAAACACAATTTAAAAAGTTAACTACTGAAATGGAAGAATCTGAGCTAAAAGGCAGTAATTGGGCTTTGTTAGCAGTGGAAGGAGTACGATTGAAAATAAATAAGTATAATCCCTTGCGTGGTAGCACATATATTCCATTACCAGCAGCTGTAAAAGCAAGAAATGCCTGCATTAATCCTCAAAACTTAAAGGATGAAAAGTGTTTTATGTATGCCATTTTAGCAAAACTGGTTAAAAAGGATGCTCAACGCATTAGTAAATACAAGGACATGGAAAACAAGTATGATTTTTCAGTAATATCGTTTCCTACATCACTAGCTGACATTGCCAAATTTGAAAACGCCAACGACATATCCATTAATGTATTTGGATTGGAAAAAGACAATAAACTGTTCCCTCTAAAGGTTGTGGATCAAGAGCTGCAAGACCATCGCGACCTCCTTCTGCTAAGTTCATCATCCGGACAGAACCACTACGTCTTTATCAAAGATTTTGATAAACTAGTAGCACATCAGATTACTCACCGTGAACATAAGATATATACGTGTAAACGGTGTTTTACTCACTTTGATAATCGATATGGACAACAAGGAATGGAAAAATTAAAAGAACATAGAGCTTTGTGTGTTCAGCATGACATTGCTAGTGTTGAAATGCCTATTAAAAACCCCATTGTCAAATTCTTAAATGTTGAAAAAATGCTGAGAATACCTTACGTTATCTATGCAGATTTCGAAAGTATACTCTTACCATATCAAACATGTTTACCCAATCCTGAAGCAAGTTATACAGTGCCATACCAGAGTCATGTTCCTATGAGCTTTGGTATATACGTTAAACCATCACCCGCTGTGGAACACATAAAGACAAATCTTCCAAGCCAACCTGTTATTTATCGTGGACCTGACGCTGCAGAAAAGTTTATGGACTGTTTGATCTCAATAGCTAATGAAATTGATCGCCTTTACAGCTTAAATGTTCCAAAGGCCTTAACTCAGGATCAAGAAGCAGAGTTCCAATGTTCTGAAACCTGTTATTTGTGTCAAAAACCATTCACCAAAGAGGACTGGAAAGTTCGAGACCACTGCCATATTACAGGGGAATACCGTGGAAGTGCTCACAATAACTGTAATTTGAGGTGTAAAACACGTAACCCCGTTCCTGTGTTTCTACATAATATGAGTGGCTACGACGCAAATTTCATTGTAAAGCAATTGGGATGTACTACTGAGAGAGTGGATGTTATCGCTAACTCCAAAGAAAAGTACATTTCCTTCACTAAATATGTAGGAAATGTTAAGCTTCGATTTGTGGACACGTTTCGGTTAATGCCGAGTAGTTTGGAAAACTTAGTTTCCAACTTAACATCACACCCTGAAACAGGCATGTACTTTGGAAAAGAAAATGCAATGCTCATGACACGTAAAGGGGTATTTTGTTATGATTACATTGATTCATGGGAAAAGTTAAGTGAAACGTGTTTACCTCCAAAAGAGCTATTCTTTAACAAATTAAGTCAAGAAGATGTTAGTCATGAAGACTATGAACATGCCAAAAATGTGTGGAATCAGTTCAACATTAAAACTCTAGGGGAATATAGTGACCTCTACCTAACTTCAGATGTACTCCTTCTTGCAGACAGCTTTGAAACGTTTAGAAACAAAACCCTAGAAACACACCGAGTGGATGCTGCACACTTTTTTACTTCGCCTGGTTTAAGTTTCGAGGCAATGCTCCTTTACACAGGAATTGAACTGGAATTGCTACAGGATTACGATCAGATTCTTCTAATCGAGTCTGGAATACGTGGAGGCATATGCCAGGTGTCTCATCGGTATGCTGAAGCTAACAATAAATACATGGAAACCTATGATTCTGAGAAACCATCGCAGTTTATAACCTATGATGATGCCAACAACCAATACGGGTGGGCTATGTGCCACTCCCTTCCTTATGGTGGATTTCAGTGGGTTTCTCCAGATACTGTTGATCTAGAAAAACTAAAGGAAGACGATCCTGTGGGATACATTCTAGACGTTGATGTTGATTACCCATCTGACCTTCATGATCTACACAACGATTTACCTTTCCTACCAGAGTGTACACAACCCAAGGATTCGTCTCTGAAAAAACTAATTCCTCATCTTGGAAATCGAAGGCGATATGTTGTTCACTACATGGCATTAAAACAGGCTTTAGATCATGGAATAAAATTGATAAAAATTCATCGTGTGTTAAAGTTTAAGCAAAGACCTTGGTTAAAGGCATACGTTGATTTTAATAACAACCTTCAAAAACAAGCCAAAAATGATTTTGAGAAAAATCTGTACAAATTATTCAACAATGCCATTTTTGGAAAAACAATGGAAAATATCCGTAAAAGAATAGACATACGTCTTGTGACTGACAGCAAAAAGGCAGAAAAGCTAATAGCGAAGCCGACATTTATTGACAGAACAATTTATGGTCCTAACCTAGCTGCATTCCACATGGCTAAACGTAACATTGTATTCAATAAACCTATATATATTGGAATGTGTATACTGGATATTTCAAAAACTCTAACGTATTCCCACCACTATGATGTCCTGCTACCTTATTATGGAATGAACAATCTTAAACTCATGTATATGAATACCGACTCGTTCGTTTATTTGGTTAACACCCCAAATGTATATCAAGACAAGTTGGATTTCCTAGAACACCTGGACACATCAGATTATCCTACTAGTCACATATGTTACTCTACATCAAACAAGAAAACGTTGGGGAAATTTAAAGACGAGGCTTGTGGACAAATTATAAAAGCATTTGTTGGACTTAGAGCTAAAATGTACGCTTTAAACATAAATGGTAAATAAATCAAAAATATTAAAGGTATTAACAGAGGTGCTGTCAAAAATTGTATAAGCTTTCAAGATTATAAGGATTGTGTCATGAAAAACAATGTAAAAAGAATACCAATGAACGTTATCGCTTCTAAACAACATGACATATCATCTATAAGACTAAACAAAATTGCTTTGTGTCCTGGTGATGATAAAAGAGTGATTGATGCTGATGGTATAGGTACACATGCCTATGGTCATTACTCAATCATTGACCATGCTTAAAGAGTTAAGTTTTGAATATCAAAATCCTCTGCATGAGCCTAGCAAATACATAAAACAAAACAATTTAAAAAATTAAAACAATAGCACTACAAAAATAGAAAAACACACAAAAAGGAAAAAATGGTATTCATAATCAAAAAAAATAATAGAAAACAGAATAAAAACAATTGTACAATTTATAACAAAAAAAAGAATATATATATATAAATGTATTATGTGTAACATTGTGGTGTTTGAAGCCATATTTTCAGTGTTGCCTTAGTAAACAAGAGTTTAGTGCTTTTCAGTCGGTCAACACGATAATCTAAATGAACACACGTTCATGGAGAGCTCACCCCTCTTCACGCTACTAAAAAACACACCCTGTCGGAAACAAAACACAATTTAGCGACACAGCCAAGCTAGATAAAAAAGGGGGGAAATTAGGGTTTTTTTATTAGGTAAATGTTATCTGGATCAGGTGTACGATGTACTTTTCTTCTGCAATAAACCAAGGCCCATATTAGAGGCAGTATTAAAGGTGCCGGGACGTCCTCATAAGACCGTCAACGCTTAGTTCGAATGGGTTATGCTCCACGCGTGGCGAGGACTAATCCACGGTCTTTAATAGTTGTAGATCCACCTCATTCAATAACATACATCTTATCTAGGTTGGCAACACCTCACATAAACACATCGCGATCACTCCCCACAGCACGTAGGGACAGGGGGGAAGGCAGGGAAAAACCAGTCGTTAAGATAACCACCGCAGTCGACCGCACAGCGAGTTCAAGTGAGCACGGAAACTGCGAATAGCTGTAGTACGGAAGACAATCAGATAAGTAGTTAGCCTAAAATTTTATAGTTTAACCATAGTTTACAACCATATAATCTCTCTAAAGTACAATCTCCGGATAGCCATCACCATTTAGCATTTCACCTAACATATATACTGCATTTAGCATACACTGACAGTTGCAGTACCAATACTGCAACTAAATAATTGTACATATTGTAAATATTTTCACCTGTATTTCAACATAGATTTTATAGCCTAAGTGTATTGGATCTGATGATGATCGCTTGACGATCGAAACTGGTCATCCTAGTGTTTTATTAATCTCATGTAATTTATTTCAGGATTAGGGCATAACCCATCTCTTTTGGGTACATTCGTGTTGACCGACTGAAAAGCACTAAACTCTTATTATGTGTAAATAGTGTACATGTATTTAAAATAAAAATATTCTATGGACACTGCTTGTACATTTTTAATTACTACCCCCCCCCCTCTCCACTCCTAATGCAAAATGAACATGTAAAACACAAATTGGAAAATCCATGTTTCCATATTGACAAAATAGAAAGAACATTAAACTGATATTTTAAAAGTGTAAATGGGAATTTGGTAAATTGACAAATGTGTAAACAACAAATGGAAAATCTATGTTTCTATATCATGAAATTGAAAAACTTTAAACTGACATTTTAAAAACTGTAATTGGGAAATTGTGAAATTGATAAATGTGTAAACAACAAAATGCAAAATCCATGTTTCCATATTATGAAATTGAAAAACTTAAAACTAACAAAAAAAACTGAAAATGGGAAATTTAAAAATTGACAAATGTGTAAACAATAGAATGAAAAAAAATGGTTGGGGTAGTGATCATGTTGTACATTATCCTACAAGATAGTTACATGTGCCCTTATATACTTTGTGTATGTGCATTAGCCTTTGGATTAGCTTAAGTTAGGTTTGGTAAAGTTAGGTTTGGTGAGGTTAGGTATGTGACCTTGTAGTTTACTCTTTTCGTAAAATGTAAAAATGTAAAATCTAAAATAAAAATAAATCTTAAATTTAAAATGTAAAACCTAAAAAAAAAAATGGAAATGGTAAAATCGAAAAATCTAGAATATTAAAATGTAAAATCTAAAATCTTTAAATGAGGATTCTGTGGGTTAGGTTAGGCTAGGTTTGGTTATAACTAAGTTTATTATTTGTGCTCTCACATTTGCTCACACTTTTTGCTCTCACTTTTTTTTGCTCGCACTTTTAAGTTAGGTTAGGTTAGGTTAAGTTAGGTTAGGTTAGGTTAGGTTATAACTTAGTTTATTATGTGTGCTCTCACATTTGCTCTGACTTTGAAGTTAGGTTAGGTTAGGTTAGGTTAGGTTAGGTAAAGTTGAGTTAGGCAGAATGGCTGAGGTATGAATCAAAAGCCAGCTCCTGTCAGTTTTGCCACACAAGGCTGAGTGTACCCCGTTCCACTCCTGAGACCAGAAAATTAAATTTCTTGGCTGAGCCGGGATTCGAACCTCAGGAATGACCAACAAGAATGCTAGTCACTACACCAAAAAGTGGACAATGTAAGTCTGGTCTTGATTGTACACGATCAATCAATAATTACCTAATAATAATAATAATAATAATAAATATTCCATTTAACAACTACACGGCCGACCTCTCCCTGTGACGTCATACACGGTCTCAGGGCTTGGCAGCCATCTTGCCCATTAGCCACTGCGTCAGCTCTGAATGACCCCTCCATAAGAATAACATAGGGCTGGTTGCGCGCGGCGGCCATCTTGCCCATTAGCCCCTGCGCTAGAACCGGCCTTTATATCCTACTGATGGGGGCTGATATCCCTTTGAAAAAGCAAGGTTTTTCTCAAAAATGTGAGACTGATGATTCGTTTCGACCTTTTCGCATTGAAATGCGAGTGCTGTAAGGACTTGGCATCGGCTGTTAAGAAACGAGATTAAGTGTTCGAAGGAGAATTCTTCCTTGCGAGCGAGTTCAATTTCCCAAGCCTTTAAAGTTGAAAAATCGAATCTTGATGTAGCCAGATGAATGAGTATGGTGTCCCATGTTTGGACAGGCTGCTTAAGTTGGTATAATGCTCTAACATTTAACTGTATAGAGTCTAAGAGGTCTCTTAAAGAGGTGACGTCATTAGGTTTGACGGCCGGTAGGTTGAAGAGACAGCGTATGTGGCGAGCTACACTCAAACGTAAATTGCCATATCTCTCTTTAAGGAGATTAAAGGTGATGTGGTAGTTGTCTGCGCTTAAAGGCAGTGACTCCACTAAGGCTAAGGCCTCGCTTTCCAAAGACGTGCGAAGGAAATAAAATTTATGAATGTCAGGGATCTCAGTATTTTCATGAATTAGGGAGCAGTAAAGTTCATAAAAAGAATACCATTCACCTTCCTTGCCTGAGAAGTGCGGTAGGCTTATCTTAGGAAGTAACGGTTTCGGTTTGTTCTTGTGAACTGAAGCGGGTGCGAACTGGGCCGGATTGATGACCCTAGTGTCCGGTTCTGAGATATTGCGGATCAGTTGGTGGGCCTTTGCAATCCCTTCAAAGTACAAGGGTTCGACCTCGTCCCGATCCGATTGAAGTTCTGGGCAAGCGGATTCAATCTCGGTTTGAATTTGATCATAATAATCATAAGACCGTTCGTACAACTTAAGGCGATGTGTCAAGATGTCTAAATCACACTCGGCGGGATTTAATTTGCTGATGAAATTTCTGAATCTAGTGAGTTGCCCTTTATAGGAAGAACGTCTAGCAATGAGAGTTTCATCTTTTTCAGTAGGAGCCATGATAAAGAGAATAAATTGAAATACAACTCACGAAACTGTAGAACCTTGGAGATGCTGTCAAGTTTGCAGCAGCGAATGAGTAGAAAGAACAGGACACACCAAAGGAGACAGGAGCGGCCTCTTTCCCGTTCACAGGCTTTGCATGATGTAGTTATAGCTGAAAAATCCAAAGCAGATATTAATAATTTGCCATGTATTGTCAAACAGAAAAATGACAAATGGACTCTCCCGGGTTTCGGCACCAAATTTTGGGTAGTTTATTGGCTGAGGAATAAGCCACCCACCAAGGGAAGATGATTAAGAGAAGGAAGTAGATTTTGGATTGGAGAAAAAGGATAGAAAAATAGGAGGAGAGTTCCACAAAATTAATAAGTTTAACTTTAAACACACTTAAAGGTGGTTGCCGCTGCAAATCCGTTCTCGGATACCTAAAGTGGGTAAGAGCTTGGTCGAAGCTGACGGGAACCGCAGCTAAGACTTGGGCGGTTTGCCAGAGAAAGGCTTTAGTGTATTTCCTCCCAAGCATGCATAAAAGTACTATAGGGAAGGGTGATGGTCTGGCCAGACAAATAGTAAAAGCTTTATTGAGTATGAACGAGGGCATAAACCTAGGAAGAGCTAGGAAAGCCAGGATCTTGCCTAACTGTAGTATCAGAGAAATGATGAATCCAAAAACAAATATTTAATTTATTAAACAATGCAAAGAAGTTTGAGGAAATTAACAAGCATGTAATATAATTTTGACAAACATAGTTCATTTGAACTTTTCAACAAATGGGGTCGCAGACCTCTCAACATTAAACGTTTGCTCCAGGCAATTGACAATTTACAAGGTTTCAAACCTTATATGTTTCTAAAATCTTTATAAGATTTAAACAAATAAACAATGAAGTAATTAAAGTTTGAACGTGAATTGGAGTACAAAGAGTGCACATTAAGAAATTCTTGAGAGAATGTTCTAGAGAAAGTGACAACTTCGAAAATAACAATAATAAAAACATGAAAAATAAGATAGAAGTTCCTACAACTTCTTATATTTATACAGAATTACTATATGAGAATTATACAAAAGAGGGCAGGTCACTTACTGTGAAACCTGAAGAAAGTTAAAAGGAAGGTTCTAGACTTCCCAAGTTTGAGCAGGAATCACTAGCCAAATGGGACAGTTTCCATTTCGTGAAACCTGAACATGACTCGCTCAAGAGTTTAAAGAATTGTTTTCCCTGATTATAGGAAAGGAACAATGTGAATTTGAAACTTGTATCACACAAGCAATTATGCAGAATTTAATTAATGTTAAACTAGCAAAGTTGTAAGGGCACTTCGAGAGTGACACCTTATAGGAAAGTTACAATTTTATTAATAATGGTGGTTAGTAGAAGGTTGAGGAAAGATCATTGGGATATAGGATCAATGTTCATGGCCGTATTTAATGTAAACGGACGAGCGCGACGCGGTAGAAACGTGGAACAAGCACTGGATATCACTGTAGTCTATAAGGATGGATGCAAAGTTCACTATAGAAACACTAAAGTTTATGAGAAAGAAAGTTATTGCAATTATGGAAATAACTGATTGCACTATATAGGTGAGAGTCTATTTCTTGAAAAAGTTGTGATTTACAATTAAATGTACCATAAACCATTCCAGTGGTTCCAGCGGTGAAAGAAAGTTAGCTATTGCAACAATTTGTAAGGAAGATTCCTCATTTTAAATATTATTGTCACAAGTGAGTGAAAAATACCTGACGGCAAGACTCGCAGATAGAGTACAAGATCTCGAAGGTTCCAGAACGACCTTAGTGGAAAAATGGGGTTGAGAAAATCCAACGGAGGAACTAGCTTAATGAATTATAGACAGCGGGTATTAGGTAATATCCCACGTAGTGAGAGGATTTCTCATTTGAATAGCTTAAGAAAGCTCTTTTTTAGTAAAGTTGGCTTATACAAGCAAAAGCTCAACATGGCAGATCCCACGAAGAATGATTTTTGCCCCAAAGTAAATAATTTCACACTGTCTATAAAAATATCATTAAAAGCACGTGGAAGTTAAAACCATGAAGATGAGGTTAAAACTTTTAAAATGGTACTTATCTTGATTTCATGTTGAAGGCGAAGTTTCCCTGGATGACAACTACCTTGCCAACATGGCGTAGAAGAGTGTGTGCCTCTTGGTTTGAGGAGGCTAGCTCGAGAGGAGCTTTAACTGATCGAGTCAACTGCCGACTGAGAAGTGAGACCTGCTCAACGGAGCACGGAGGGTCCAAGGAAGGGAAAAAGAGTGGGGGGTAGGAAACAAAAGGAGAACATATAAACATTGCCAATGTTACAACAAAAAATGATCTTCTCTTGGTGAGCTGGTCTTCAAAGAGTTGACAACAGATGATACTAGCGCAGCATGGTGAGTAAAGAAGTAGACGTAGTCCTCTTGCTCAAGGAGAAAATAGCTGGCGATGGTAACAGGATCTGGTGGCCAAATGTATAAGTAAGTCCTCTAGCACCAGGAAGAATTTAGGAGCTTCAGAGATTCGCTGCGAGATGACGCTAGGTGGGTCACAGAAGTTATATATCTAGAACAGACTCATAAAAGATATAAGCGACCTGAACCCCTAAGAGAAAACAGAAGATCACTGTTGGTGTTTGACAAAGAGGAAGGAAAGAACATGCAAAAGCATTGAAAATTATAATCTCTGGTACCGTGTATTCCAAGAATACACCAGTTGGTGCTATCAAAAAACTTTTCAAACATAATATTTTGGCACTTAACCGACATATATGAACTTTGAATGGATTCGATATTTCACGTATTAATAGAGTTATAGCGATATTTCACTTTTTCGAAGAAAAGCCCCCCAGTTTCACCCCCTTCGGCCGATTGTGCCCATTAACGAACTCGACCGAGATTTTGAATGGATACATATTATGTAAAATATTCAAAGTGATTGGTGAAAATTGCGGTAGTTATCGTGTCCACAAGAAAGTGATATATATACATACGGTATATACGGAATATATATATGGTACATAAATTATATATAAACTTTTGAACTGACGGTGGTTTTGGGGTCTAGGGGATGTGAAACGCGAAGATATGTAGAAATTTTCGGGAAGTCGAAACATGGTACCCATTGCAATAGTTAGCTTTCTAATGAAATCTACCTAAACACAAAATAAATAGTTTGGAACAATTAGTTCTCTCCTATAAGGCGTTTATCAGCCAAGTGAATAGACCTAGCTCTTCATAGCTTATTGACTTGCTCATCCCCCCACCAGAAACAAATCCTGATACGCCACTGTTCACTGCCGTTAATGAACTGTCACACTATGGACACGTTCTCATCATGCAGAGGCGGTGATATGGAAATACCATTGACGGAGAGGATGATAATCATGTGATTACTTTCCCACGCTCCACGGCAATCCTTGTCAATCATAGCCCCGATTACAGGCACCATAATAACGCAGGGTATCATGCGGTTTCCACATGCACCCAAGTACATGGGACTGATAATTACAATGGCCACCGCCGTCCAGGGGCAGATCTAGGGGAGGGCGACGCCCAGGGTCCCGCGCCATGGATTAAAAAAAAATATCAATTATACTTTTCAAACTAATTTATTATTCATATTCCTTTTTTCAATGCAGCTATGACCTCCCAAGTTTAGATTTCAGTGAAATAATAGATGACTTCAGCCGGGGAAAAAAATCGCGAAGTAATATTTGAATATAGGAATCTCTGTTTCGCGGGCTTATAGGCCGTGTTCTAAGGACATTTTGTCGTCCTGACGTTTCGTTGAAGACTGCGTTCAGCATGTTCACAGGTAACATTAAGCGAGGTAAAACAAGTAAACAGAATATATATAGTCAATAACCCACACATAGAGGCTACCATAGCAACGGCGTACCACATAAAAGTAATGCATCAAGGACAGGGCTGGCGGCTTCGGTGGAGTAGTTGGTAGCATGCTGAGCTTCTATGCCCAAGATAGCGAGTTCAAATCCGGCCGAAGCCGTCGGATTTTTTAAGAGCATTAAAAATCCCTCAGTATGCCTTCCTTCGGAGGGGAAGTAAACCTGGCGGTCCCATGTCATAGATTTATGGCATGTTAAAGAACTTTCCACTAATTACACCTGTGTGAAACTAAATTGTATAGGTTAAGAATGTAAACAACGCTCTTAGGTTGCTACGTTCGTTGCCAAGAGCCGACTGCGGTGGCGTCTAGTAGCTAAGTTCTGAACTAGGCCTAGTAGTCGTTGACGGTGGCGTTTGGCGGCAAAAGTAGGAACTATTTGAAAAATTCAAAGTTGCAGTCCTTACTTTTATTTAAAAAAAAATACACACTAATACAGTCATCACAATTAACACCGGTTATCAGACAGATTCTATACACACCCAAAGTACACGGGGCTACATGACCGCGTTGTCGCAGCCCCTAAACTAAGGAACCAACCAACCAAGGACAGGGCTGCTCTTCTGTTGCATCTTCTCGTTTACGACGGTGAATGAGGGCAGGTTTGAGGGGATTAAGGACTGGAAGCCAAGCTCTGTTCACACGTTCTGCTTCCTCCTTAAGATTGAAGCTGTTAGTATGCTTCAGGATTTCAATGGCCTCCCTTTGTGGCCTGGCATGATAAGACACCGTGGTGGACAGAACTTCGGTGTCTCCATATCTTATGTCGTGACCTGCGAGTAGCGAGTGTGCTGCAACAGTGGATTTATCTGTTTGTCCCAGCCGGCTGTGTCGTTCGTGCTCCTTGAGGCCAGTGGCAATACTTCTTTTCGTTGTTCCAATATATACTTGGCCACAATCACACGGGATTTTATAAACCCCTGCCGCGGTATGAGGATGGCGCTTATCTTTAGCGGACCTAAACATGTCCTTAATTTTTCGCGTAGGCCTGTATATGGTCTTTATATCATGGGACTCGAAATAGAGATTCCTATTTCAACGCCGGTTGTGAAAGTCTGAATTTTTACTTAATATTTTAATATTTCGTAGTTTACATAATCTTCTTCAAGGCGACTTAAAGGTTTCTTTCATATTATAAAAAAAATGTGATGTAGTGCATTCAAAATATTGTAACTATTCTTTATTTCATTATTATTACTAAACTATTTTCCATTTGATTTGATATTATTTTATTTCCTATCGTTGTGGGCCCCAACTTATCATATCGCCCAGGGCCCCGCAAGGTCTGGATCCGCCACAGCGCCGTCTACAATTCTCAAGCCACGTCATTACGTTTAGTAACGCCGCCCATCTGTCATCTGGGAGGCCTAGCGCAAGCACATGGTGATTGCTAACACTGCGTAAACACATAGATTTTGACGCGAAATATTTCCGAAAATACAACAGAACATGACGTCCACTAAATCTACACATAAATATCTCAAATAGTAGATAAATATATATCATGCTATGTACTGTCAATTCCCGATAAGGTAATCTTATCATATATATAAAAATGGAAATGCATGTCTGTGCGATGTTAATGGACTCCGACACCGTTTAACGATGGCATTGAAATTTTGTAGGGTTGTAGTGCACACCCCAAGGAAGGTTTTTGGCAACAAGTATTTTAGATAGCCCTCTCCATTCCCTTCATTTAGGCCCTTTGGCAAAAATCCACACCGTTTTTATTGGCTCAATTCTACACCGTTTCACCGATCTGAACCGAATTTTGAGTACTTTCCATTTGGAACAAGACGAGTAACACTATCTACTTGAAAATTCGGACAGCCCTCTCCATTCCCTTCATTTAGGCCTTTTGGCACAAATACTGAATTTCCATACCCCTCAAGCTTTATAATTTTATTTAAGGACGTCATCACGAGGATGGGGACTTACAGCATTGGTGAGGATTCGTTATTTTACAGTACCAGTATCAGCGGAAAAAATGTTACTTTCCTTGCTTCTATGCATACCTTATTTGATTTTTTCTGTTTTGGCGACAGAATCCATACCATCCTTTAGGGTCTTTTTTTATACATGTGGTAACACTGTTCGTACGGAAGTACTCGACACTGGCGTCTATCTATTAAACAGTCTACTATTCCTTCATGCAAATATTATCTCTTACAGAGACAGAATGAAAGCAGAATGGGACTTTGAGGTATGGCGTTGCAATGGTAACGTTCATCAATTTCGCTGACCGGGAATAGTTCTCTGGCAAAATCTCGAAAACCGTTTGTTTTAGGGAGTTACCACGAATATTGATGGAAATGAAGATGCTCCGATGGTCGATGGGGCTGACCCGATTTGACCACGCAAGGAACACAGACGTCCGGCGAAGATTTGGTGTTGCACCAATTGTCGAGAAGGTGAGGGAGGCTCGTCTACGCTGGTACGGTCACGTCATGAGAAGACAGAACAGCTCAGTTGCCAAAAGAGCACTCCACATCAACCCAGGTGGAACAAGACCACGTGGAAGACCTGCAAAGCGGTGGACTGACAACATCAGGGCTGACATGCACGCTGTTGGTCTGACACCGGAGGATGTCAACGACCGAAAAAAGTGGAGGAGATGTAGCAAAGTAGCAGATCCCGCAAGGGATTAATGCTAGGAAGAAGAAGACCACGAATATTGATCCTTGCATTGCCATACGTAAAACGTGCCACGTCCCATCTTTCTACGAGCAAATTGAAAGACTTCACTTACTGTACATGGTTCATTTGGATCAGAACAATGAGTGTAATGCAGAATATAATCAGGATATTGTCTTGGTCTTCTTTCTCGCTGGGGGTAGCGACGCGCTTCCTCATTGTGCGTTGATGGATTATCTTGATGATCAGGCTCAACTTCCACTTCTTCATTATGCTGTGGAGCTGGATCTGGAACATCCCTATCACAGGCAGTCAATAGTGGTTTACTGACTTCAGTGGTTAGGGGTATTATTGTATTCCCTGGTACCACTGGAGGCTCTGTTGAGCAGAGAAAGACATCTCATCTCTCGCTGTGATTAATTCATGGGTTACTGGATGCAGGAGCCGGTACTCCTTTTTCTCATCCGAGTACCCAACAAATACCGTTCTCTCAGTCTTGGGATCAAGTTTTCTTCTCAGCTGATCTGGAACATGAACGTAGGCGTTACAACCGAACACTTTTAAGTGCGTCAGGTCTTCTTTCTCTCCAGTCCACCTTTGTTCTGGTGTTGAATTTGGTATTTTCCATGCAGGAGATCTGTTGAAAAGATATGCAGGTGTATTGACAGCTTCTGCCCACATCCGTTTGTCACAAGCTGCACCTTGCATCATGGAGAGTGCTCTCTCATTCAGAGTCCTGTTCATGCGTTCTGCAGTTCCATTTTTCTCTGGTGTGTATCTACTGTTAGCTGATGCTTGACGCCACGCTGTTTGAAAAACGCTTTATTAAAATACTCCCCACCATTGTCAGAGCGTATGACCTTGATTTTCCTTTCATACTCAATTTCAACAGAATTAGCAAATTGTTCAACGATTTCTCTTACTCACTTTTCTTTTTTAGAAGAAAGACAAAAACCTTCCTCGTATGGTCATCGATAAAGGTGAGAAAATATCTGGCTCCTCCCCAGGATTCCTTAGGCATCGGTCCACACAGGTCACTGTGCTACAGGGCCAGTCGGTTCTTGGTACGATGCTTGGTGGTCTTGAAAGGCTGTCGAGCTTGTTTCCCTTCTATACATGGAACACAGAGCTGCTTTTCACCCGAAAAATCAATACCGGTAGCCAAACCATTTTTTAACAAGTCCATCCCCACGTGATTGAGATGGCCTAACCTTTTGTGACACAATTCTCTAGAATTAGAACTGTTTGAACAAACATTTTTAACATCACTTGAACAAGACACTGCTGATGCATTTGCACTTACAGAACCTGAGTTATTTAAGATATAAAGTCCATTTGACTCTTTAATCAATAATTGCACAACACCTCTAACTTGACAGTCATTGTCTTGAAACACTTTACAACCTTCTTCATAAAAAACAATTGCATGACCCTTTTTAACAATACTGTTCACAGAGAGTAAGTTTGCTGTTAGGTTAGGTACATACATAACATCGCTCACCTTTGTAAAAACATTTGCTTGTACTGGAACATCGCCTATGCCGCCACTATACAGTTTACAATCATTTGCTACGGTGACTTCATATCCAACCTCCCTTTTATCATCAAATTTTGACATCCAATCTACTATACCAGTCATGTGTTTGGAGGCTGCGGGGTCCATGTACCAGCTGTCTGCTGAGTGGGTATCAACTCCAAGTGCTGTGAGTAGAGCTCTACCCTTCTTCTTTTCTTCTTTCTTATCTAGAGGCTTGGCATCTGCTTGATGTGCTGCTGTCTTGTTTTGGCGTTTGCAATCCTGTTTCCAGTGACCAGTTTTGCGGCAGTTCCAACAGAACGGTTTCTTGGGTTTAGTAATCTTGAATCCACTCCTGTTAGTGTAGAGTGCTGTTTCTTTGCTGGAGCTGCGTTTGTCTTCCTATAGCAGTTTACATTTCACAAAGTCACTAGTCAACTCTGCGCCTGATATTCTAATGCCATAATCATAGGTTCATAGTCATCAGGTAGTCCCTGCAAGAGCAAAGCACCTAGAAATTCATCATCAAGTGGCTTTTTAACTGCTGCTAGCCGCTGGGAGAGCCCAAAAACTGTGGTGACATATTCTTCCATAGTCTTGAATTATTCAAGCTTGGTGGAACACACTTGGCGAAGAATTCGTGTGTGCCTGTTGGCGCCTTTATCTTCATATGCCATCTCGAGCGAATTCCATGCTGCTTTTGCCGTTTTTGCTCCCATAACGTACGGAAAAACACTCTATTCCACCATAAGGTTAATATTGCACAAACAACGTTCGTCGCGCCGTACCTTAACAGTTGCGCCCGTTTTATCATCTTCTGCATAAGCAGATATG
The DNA here is from genome assembly GCA_946902985.2 of Meconema thalassinum. NCBI lineage: Eukaryota > Metazoa > Arthropoda > Insecta > Orthoptera > Tettigoniidae > Meconema > Meconema thalassinum. The sequence continues at coordinate 45,515,542 of OX336399.1, read as the reverse complement.
CACTTTCAAAGGTCATCGTGCATAAGATAATTATTCATCTGGAAACGCCAGTCAATGCAATTTTCTCTCCCATTCAATTACTCGAAGTTATAAAGAGAACCGGTGCTGGATTCCGCCGTGATGCACACACTTATTGCACGCGATCACAGTTTTGTTCATTCACATAGAAACGCACTGGTCAAAAACTATACACTTGTCAATGATCCTTGGCCCATAACCTGTAGAAGTATATGACGGGGAATGACGACTGGGCGTATATACAGGATAAACATTTAATACGAACTGAACGACTAGGTTACATACAGGCGTATTGCGTATATATACAAAAGCAGACAAAAGAATCAACGAGAACATTGGCAACATAGCGCCCTAGAATAGTAATGTTATATGTACCTCCTGTAAAGTTTCGCTGAAGGAGAATGAAAATTTCGTACAATGTGACGGAAAGTGTGGTGAAATGTTTCATCTTAACTGTGCTCGTGTGACGAACGCCGTTTTTAAAGCAATGCTTGAAAATCCGGGCGAAATTCTGTGGCATTGTAAACATAACCCTAATTCAATCAAAACAGCTACATCTAGTTTTCAGCCGACTAAGGTCAAACCGGACACCGCAAGCTTATGTGAAGCGGTTAACAATATGCAACACGTGCTAAAGGATGTTTGTAGCTCTCTGGAGTATCAATCAAAAAAAAATGATGAACTCTTGGTGCAAAATATCGCACTAAAATCTTGCATTGACCAACTCACTCTAGAGGTAAACAACACTAAAGTGGAGAATGGCTTGCTTAAAGAACAAAATGGGCATCTTAAAAGGCAAGTTAATGACTTGGAGCAATACTCTAAGAATTACAACCTTGAAATCGCCGGGATACCAGTCTCCGAACAGGAGAATGTGTATAATATTGTGGCTCAAGTGGCAGGTGCAGTTGGTGTTGAAATCGAAACTGATAGGGACATTGAATATTGCCACCGACTTCCAGCCTTTACGGATAAGTAGCATAGTAGCAAAATTTTATTCCCGCCAAACTAAAGACATGATCATGAGCAAAAAACGAAAACATGGGAAACTTCTTTGCACAGATGTCAAGATCAAGGGAGACTCGACAGTGTATGTAAATGAACATTTAACCAAAGACAACCAAAACTTATATTGGCTTGCCAGGAATTCTAAGCGGGCAATGAATTATAAATTCGCATGGACCAGGAACGGGAAGATCTTCATGAGGAAAAATGAAAACAGTCCGATTCTACAAATCAGACTGCAGCTGACCTACCAACAGTTCATGGGAATCAAGGAAACTGAAGGTATGTTTGCCTGAGCCAAGTGATCAATCAATATTTTAGGAAATTTTGTTTCCAAGTGAGTGTAAAGTAATTATGGAAGTACCCTCAAATAAAACATCTACGGTATGAAATCAGATAACGGAGTAGACCTTAATTTTCAAGATATTACTTCAAAGATTGTAAACAGTACTCAAGACTTGAACAAATCAATTAGCTTTACTGCAGGAATTAAAATCATGCACCTAAATATATGTGGCATGATAACACATTTTGAAAGTATGCTAGTTATGCTCGATCAACTTGATCATAAACCAGATGTCATTATACTGTCTGAAACTCAGCTCATTGAGGATATACCATTTGCTATTTTAGGATATAATGAATACTTCATACCACCTCAAAATTCTACCCATGACAGCATAAAGATATACGTGCATGAAAACCTCATACAAAATATTACAATATCTACTGTAAAAACACTGAAAGCTGCAAATGCTAGCCTACTCACCTTCAGATATAATAAAGAAAGTTACTTGGTACTTGCTATGTACAGATCACCCTCCACAAGCCCAAAGAAATTCATAGAAGAACTAGGAAATACTCTCCAGCACTTGCCTACAGCTACACACAGCATGGAGGCTGACAGGGCAGGAAGAAATATAATTGTAGGGGGTGATTTTAATATGCCAGGAGTGGACTGGGAGGGTAGGGCTGACTCTCAAGAACATTACCAATCGCTGGCCAACAAAATCATATGGGAGGGGGGCTTTGTTCAAGTTATTGAGGGATGCACTAGGGGGAACAGCTTATTGGATGTGTTTTTGATAAAGCCTGAGGATATTTGGGTCAAATCAGAGATAATTGAAGGGATATGTGACCACAAGGCTGTTTTAGTAGAGGTAAAGTTGAGCATTGAGAGGCAGGTCAAGAGGGAGACAAGATTGGTGAAACAGTACTACAAAGCTAATAAGGAAATGATTGGTAGTTACTTAGCTGAAAATTTCAATCAGTGGATAGAGAGGGGACTAGATGTAGATAGACTGTGGGCTGGTTTGAAAACAATAATTCTGGATTGTGAAAAATTACATGTGCCATTTAAAAAAGTAGGGGCGACTACTGATCCACTTTATTACAATAAGGAGGTAAGAAGATTAAAGAAGAAATGTAGATTAGAAAGCAATAAGATTAGGAAGGGGATAGGCCACCGAATAGAATTAAATAGGTTGAGGAGGGAACTGGTTAGGGCTAAGATAGTAGCTAAGAAACATTTTATGGGTAGGCTAGTTGGCGGGGGGACGACTTTCAAGGAACGGTGGAGGAATATGTATGTCTATTTCAGGAGAATAAGAGGGGTTCAAGGCCGCATACCTGATATCGAGGGAGAAGATGGAACGCTGCTGGTGGAAGATGGGCAGAAGGCTGAGGCATTTAATAAGGTATATGTTAAGGTGGTAGGAATTACAGGGGAGGGAAATGTGGATCAGGGAGGAGAGCAGGGTATTGAGGAGGGTAAGAAATTAAGTTATGTAAATAAGGATATCTATAATGCAATATGGGGATTAGGGTCAAGAAAATCAGCCGGGGTAGATGGGATAAATGGGGAATTGTTAAAGGTTATGGGATGGAACATTGTGCCTTATTTAAGATTTCTGTTTGACTTTTGTCTAAATAATGGGGTAGTGCCTGAGGACTGGAAACAGGCTCTGGTAGTTCCGGTATATAAAGGGAGAGGGGGAAGGGGGGATAGTGATAGCTACAGACCTGTCAGTCTAACATGTATTATATGCAAAATTTTTGAGGGAATTATGAATGAATACATAAGGGAATGCTTAGGGAGTAGTAGGTGGTTGGGAAATAAACAGCATGGTTTCAGAGAGGGATTTTCATGTGAATCGCAGCTAGCAGGCTTTCAGCAGGATATCAGTGAGGCCTTGGATAACAGAGGTCAAGTTGACTGCATTGCAGTTGACCTATCAAAGGCTTTTGATAGGGTCAATCATGGTATTCTGTTAAGGAAAATGGAGGCTATAGGATTGGACAGGAGAGTAGTTCAATGGGTGAGATCATTTTTGGAGGGGAGAAGTCAGAGGGTAAGGGTTGGTGGGTCAGTGTCAGAACAGTCTAGGGTGGGGAGGGGGGTACCTCAGGGGAGTAAATTGGGTCCTCTACTATTTCTCATTTACATAAATGACATAGGAGTTAAAATATCATCCCAGATAAGATTATTTGCTGATGATATAGTAGTATACAGGAGGATAAATCACCCGGATGACTGCGGCATATTGCAGAGGGACTTGACGGACATACAAAGCTGGGCGGATAAAAGTGATATGATGATAAATTCAAAGAAATGTCAGGCAGTGAGATTTGTTAACAAAAGGAATCATATTGTTTTTGAATATTCAGTGGGGGAAAATAAAGTTGTATTTGGGGACGAATGTAGGTATTTAGGTGTAACTGTGGGGGGTGGGAATTTTCACTGGGGTAAGCACATAAGGGAAATAGTAAAGAAAGCATACAAGTCACTACATATGGTTATGCGAGTCTTTAAAGGCGCTGGCAGAGAGATTAGGGAAAGGGCATACATGTCCCTAGTCCGTCCTCTGCTGGAATATGCTGGGGGAGTGTGGGATCCATACCAAATGTATTTAATAAAGGAATTGGAAGGAGTGCAAAGGAAGGCCGCCAGGTATGTAATGGAGGACCACAGATCGACGAGTAGTGTGAGTAGGATGATACAGGATTTGGGATGGGAAAGTCTGGCTGATAGACGTTCAAGAGCAAGACTAGGGGGTATTTTCTTAGCTTACAAGGGGGAAATTGCATGGGAAGATATTCATGAGAGATTGGGAAAGGAAAGTTCATATATGGGCAGATACAGTCATTGTTGTAAATTGAAATTAAGTCAGTGGAAAAGTAACTGGGGCAAACATTCGTTCATTGGGAGGGGGGAAATAGAATGGAACAGTTTGCCAGGGGGCATTTTCAGCCCTTTGCCTTCTGATGTTGGTAAATTTAAGGAGTTGGTGAAAAAGCACCAGATTAAAAGGCAGTGATGAACGGTGCATAAGTTGAAGCAATGAAAGAAAGTGTAAATGTTTAGTATTTTATGTTTATTCTGTTATTAGAATGATTATTTTTATGATTACCGGTTTCTTCTCTTAGCAAGTATTACTTATTTTCTAATTAGTACTAATTTTCTAAAATTTTTGTGGTTGTGAATTGTTTTGTGTATTTATTGTAATTTGCCACCATGGACAATGTCCACATTTGCAAATAAACCATGTATGTATGTATGTATATTAATAGGAGATATACATATTGATATTTTAAATCCTACAAGGCAATATGCCCAAAATATTAAAAATGAGTATTTAAATGTATTACATGCAAATGGATTCATTTCGTACATAAACTCACCAACTAGAATAACCCCAAAATCCAGAACATGTATCGATCACATACATGTTAAGTCCCACAGAAACAGCAACTTTGAAAAAGAGAAAGGAAAAAGGGGAAAGCGATGGAGAGGAGAGAAGAGGGAGGAGAGAAGCGAAGGAGGAGACGCACAAAACGAACTATAAACAACGATTTTAACCTAACTAGTATTCAGTTAATAATCGTGCAATATACAGTATATTAAATTACCTAGCCGCGACGCTCTCTTCTCGCTACCCCGCTCGCTTATTTTTCAGCACTGTTGCTATTGTTGTGACGAGCCGAGCTGACTGAGCACAGCGCAGCCGACGCGCCGCCTGTCCGAACGGAGCCGAGTACAAACGAATAATCCCCTTCGGCCCGCTCCACCCGCGCCTGAGATATGTCTATCGAGGTAAATTGTATGAAGACTTCACAAGCTTTATAAATCTCCGAGAAACAGTGCACAACCGTTTAAAGGGAAAATACGTAATTAAAGGGAAAGTAAAAGGAAGAAAAAAAATACGAAATCCCAGTATCCGAACACGAAAATATCGCCCGAAACGAAGGGAATGTCGATAGAGAAATAAAATTAATACTGAAGGGCTAGCGCAAGAATCTCCAAATCCGAAAACTGGAGAAGATATGCTAAATGATGACAATATTGAAAAAGCAAACAGCGTGACGGAAACAGAAACCGACCGAGAGATACAGGAAGGAAAAGAACCAAAGAAAGCAGAAACCGAAGAAGAAATCCACAAGCAAGAGATAAAGATGGAGAAGAAACAAAGGAGGATTCGATGAGAAAATTTAAAGCCAAAAATAAAGCCAAGAAACAAGTTGCAGAGCCTACTATCAAGAAAAAGAAGAAAAATGTAGCAGAACCAGAGGATGAACATGAATACGACCAACAAACAAGAGATGAAGATGCAGATGCAAAAACTATAGAGGAGAAAAAGAAAACGCAAACCAAAGAGAGAACCAGCAAGAAACAAGAAACCAAAGGAGTCCCAGAGCCTACCGTAACCGGCAGAGACGTGGGTAAAACTGTGTTGAGTATTCTCAAGCATCACAGTCTTGTCCTATGTCGGTGTGTTGGCGTTGGTACTGACGGGTGCACTATCATGGCGTCAGTAGCTTGTGGTGCTGTCGCCGAGGTGCAAACCGAAGCAGAGCATGCCGTTAGGTGCCCTTGTTATAATCACGCTCTGAATTTGTCTATTTCGAAATCCTCGAAAGTCGTCACCGTGCGAAATGCAATAGGAGTTATGAAGGCCACTATTACGTCCATTGATTCGTCCTCAAAACGCTCCTATGTATTTAAAGCAGCTCTAGGTGAACTTTTATGTGGACTTTGTGAGACGCGGTGGATCGAACGGCACGACGGTTTTGTACAATTTCGCTCCTTACTCCCGAACATAGTCGAGAGTTTAGACTCGATTACTTTATGGAAAGACTCAGAAAGTGCTTCTAAGGCAAAAACACTCATAGCTGCTCTTTGTGAGAGTGATTTTATAGTTATCGTCATTTGCTTGTCAGAAATCCTTGGAGAAACTAAAACACTCAGCATTTTGTTTCAAAAAAGGGCAAATAGACTTGAAGGAAGCCCAGGATGCACTAGACGACACTATTACTGTGTTGAGCAAGAGGCGCGAAGAGTGCGATACACAATTTGCTGAGCTCTTCCAAGAATCAGAAGCTCTGGCAAAACAACTTGGAACCGAACGTCTGCTCCCACGCATCGCACAACGGCAAAAGCACCGCGAAAATCATCCAGCGTCAACCGTAGAAGACTACTATCGCCGGGCCACTTTCATACCCATTTTTGACTACGTCCTAGAAGACCTAAACACTCGCTTCCCTAAAGCAACGCAAGAGTTACACAGCCTATCAGCAATGATGCAATATCATCATGGACGTCAGCGGATGTGGACACAATCGCTGCAAAGTACTTCAAACTTCTCAATCAACATTCTGCCGCGTCGGCGGCAAGGCTTCTACAGGCTGAACTTCGTATGTGGAAGGTAAAGTGGTCCCGGGTGCTTGAATCGGGATCAACCATCCCAAAGAAAGCTATGGAAGCTTTAATTGCCTGCGATAAAGAGTTGTACCCCAGTATTCATCGATTTCTCAAGATTTATGCTACTTTACCCGTCAGCGCCGCTTCATCGGAAAAGTCATATTCTTCTTTGAGAAGACGTGGTTGCGGTCAACTATGTCCGATGAACGATTAAACGGACTTGCTTTGTTGCACATCCACTACGATGTTTATGTTGACCCATCTCGCGTGATTGATCGGTACGCGAAAACACCAAACCGGCGACTAGAGTTTGTTGTTTAGCTTAAAATTGTTTTTATGAACAAAATTGCTGTATTTGTAATATTTACGTACAATTAGCAATACACATGTACCTGTCATAATTTCGGGTAGCCTTGTTCTTATTTCGCTCAACTTAGACCCCTAAAATGAAGGTTAAATATAGTTTTAAACTCCCGCAAATCTGATTAAATCGTGTCTTTAACGATCTTTTTCCCGTCGATTGATTAAAATTCGTCGGGCCTCGAACCGGGTTTTTATTTAATCTTGAAGCTATTGTCTAAGCAATATAATTATTTTTTTACGGTGGTCAGTCATCAAACTATATAACTCTGATTTTACTCTCTTACCCTTTAATTACATTAATACAGTAACTATAAACTATGAACCCGGTATGATAGCGTTTTGGATAAAATTAAAAGTCTATCTTTACGAAAGCGCTCCAGCGATATTATTGGCATGGCAAATGATAATATAGAGAGCAGTGTCGGACTGGCTATTTGGGAAGAACGGGAGTTCCCATCGAGGCCTCGGGCCAGGAGACTATGAGTGCCGAGGCCCGCCCTTAGGCCCTTGCGCAAATAGGCCTCTGTGACCCCAGTTATTAGCTAGCTGTGATATTCTGCGTCTTTGTTTACAACTTAAGAGAGGGAGGGCTACTCGCAAAGGGGACAAAGCCAATCATTACCTATGAGGAGGTCCGGGGGACTTTTGACTCCCCTTGGACCATTGAAGGCATCTGAGGAATCAAGGGGCCTCGGGGTCTTAAAATTAATGACCTCGGCCCTTGTGCGAGTAGGCCTCTAACATCAGCTTATTATATTGTATCTAAAAATGGGGAAAGGGGGGGGGGGTAAGTTCCGAAGGGGGCTCATTACGATCGCAGTATTTCAATGCGCGCGATCCCCGTGTCAGTAAACTCCGCATAAAAATATTTTTCAGCGTAAAAATTGGAGCAAGTCACTCTCCCGCTCCCGTCGAGGGCTCTTAGGGCCAATCCGATACTGATAGAGTGTACGTAAGTATAGGTAAGTATGAGCAAACATAGTAACCACACAGAAAGTAGGAAAGTATCGAAAAATTTCACATTTCGAAAAAAAAAAAAAAAAAAAAAAAGACATTTTGGTAAAAGTATGCACAAATAATTCGATGTTTATTGTTAACTTTTTAATTTGCATTATGGTATATTAACTCCCCCCCTCCATTTTGAGGACATATATCATGACCGCCCCCTCCAAGATCAGTGTCTGGATCCACCCCTGCCCTCAAGAACTAATAAAAAGCTTTCTTTTTAACAGAATACAAAAGGTACGAATCAAAGGTACTCTAAGTAGAAGTGCTGAAGTAAAAACTGGAATTCCCCAAGGAACAGTTTTAGGCCCTATTCTTTTTCTGTTATATATTAACGATTTGTGTAAGCTGAACTGTAATGCGATGATTACCTCATATGCTGATGACACTGTCGTCACAGTCACAGGAACAACTTGGGAGGACACTTTTAATAGAACTCAAGAAACCCTTGCTACAGTCCAAAAATGGCTAAGAAACCACCCCCTTGCCTTAAATGAAACCAAAACACAATACCTATGCTTCTCACACAACAAAACATTACAATCCACAGACAATTTAACACTGAAGATCCACACACCAATTTGTAACAATGGCGAAAGATGCAACTGCTATACCCTACAGAAGTCAATGAATGCTACATATTTAGGGGTTATTATAGATAGTCATTTAAAATGGAATATGCATGCATCAAAGTTGGCCAATAAACTTCAAAAGTTAATTTATATATTTTACAGAATCAGAAATATCCTTTCAGCAAAAGTCTTGAGAACTGTATATTTTGCCTTAGTCCAGTCACAACTACAATATGGAATAAATGGTTGGGGTGGAATACTTGATTCACATTTGGCTCAGGTAAATACCTGCCAGAATTTCATTCTAAAAGTTATGTACAAAAGACCACCAACTTTTACAACATGTGAACTGTATCAACAAAGCATGTTGCTTAACATACGACAATTATTTGTTCAGTCATCAATCATATTTATACATAAAAATATGAAGCTCTTCTGTAATGGACAAAAACTTGAAATGTGCACTAGACGTCAAGACAGAACTGGAATAAATATCCCTCGTCGAAACACACTACTTGGCCAAAGGAATTTAAGTTGTCTTAGCACTGGGATATACAATATATTGCCTGTAAATGTGATAAATAACACCCTGATTATATTGAAGAAAAGGCTTTTTATATGGCTCCTTAGTAACTTTGATAGAGTAAATGAACTTATAAATTTTCACCAACATATTTAAAGCAACTCAGTCAGTAATAAGTAATGTATCATCTTCTTTATTTTCAGTATCCTTATAATTAATGCTTTTACTATAAACTTGTTGCAAAAAATTAAGAAATTGTGTTCATGAAGCCCACGCACAAGTTTATCTTATGTGGGATTCACCCTGTATTTTTGATACAACATCTGTATATGTACATGTTTTCTGTCAGTGAATAAAAATGTGTGCTCGTAAAAAACAAAACTCTGTGGAACCGCCACCAATGGCGTTACGTTTCCTGGCGCTTAATTTAAACCATAGATAACCTGTTGGGTTACATATTTCTAACAATTTCGTTGTCCCAAGCCGATGTTTGAACAGCGTTTGCGTGCATGCGCAATAAACCTGCGATGTTTTTCCCAATGTCGTATAAATTACGAAAATGTATGTTTTTTATTCATAAGCCTGCTTTACGTTCATCGACCTCAGCTATGTTTGAATACGTAATACGTTAAGGTGGAATCGTCATATACGTATATCTTCCTTTGCATTTTGACCTTGTTTCTCTAAATGAAACCCTCATTGGAAAGTATTTCCCCTCCTACTCCTATTGGCAACTCAAAGTAACACTTGGGGCGCTGCGGTCGGTCTGGATAAGTAGGGTTTAATATACTCAATAACACGCGTTTGATATGGAACACTTTTTATTTTTCGGTTATAATCAGTAAATGTGGTCTCTAAAGTAATGACAGTGTTATTTTTATTTGTATATATGTATAACTGTGCGATACACGTGACCTAATTTGTGTGTTCCACTGGATTTTTTGGTGTAATTTGCATATTATCAAGCATCAGTTTTTATGGTTGATGTAGATCAGCTGATTCAAATTTACACAGGGCTACACTTCAGACATTATTTCGGTACTATTATGCGCAATATAATGTAAATGTCGATCCTGAGTCAACGCCGAGGACATTCAAATAGAGAAATACGGTACATAAACAAATAAATAACACACAGAAGCTGTGCTACTTTTATCATTCCGAGACTAGCATCCACGCAAACCAGACGCCACTGTTCCAAGCACCGACTTATATCGTGAATTGATGTCAAACTGATGATCCGCCAGCCTTTCCGCCAAGCCTACACCTCGTAATCGCTAAGTTCTTCGATATTCGAGCTATTCCACTACGAGTCATATAGGCCTAATTTGCCTCCCCGTGGGCACTGTAGAATGAGTGATTCCGCTACCATTCAAATATTCAACACCAAACCCACCTTTTAACCATCCAAATCAAGCAATTCCTGTCGCCCCACGAGTTTTAATACAAGTTCAACTCATCCCTTCTCCCTACCAAGCAGCCAATAATTAATTATTTAATTAATTATTCAAGTAACTTCAATCTTACCAGCGCGCCCATCGTAACAGCTGTTTTTAAACTGAATAACCTTCGCTGGCTTTACGTCGCAGGTCTTCTGTCTGTCTACCTCGACAAGTGTTAGATCCTTCCCGGGGTGGAAAGGTATTATTATTATTAGGTATTAGGTATTATTAGGTATCATCACATTTCGGCTATTGCTATTTGCATCTTTTGGAAAGTGATGAAAACGTATATCCGCAGCTCTCTTATACATCGACTTACAGCCGTAAACTAAGCAATACACTTTGCTTTTACTCTTTTTTCACTCTATCAACGAGTAAAACTTATTACTTATGTATAAAGACACGAACAATTTACCACGATCTGTTTACCAATACAAGAAACCATATACAAACAGTCACCACGTGACAAATGTACCCTACTTGGTAAGTTTCTCATTTTTACCGCTAGATGTCATATCAGATAGCTGGAGTTGCCAATTACCTCCCAGTACGAGTTCATCTGATTTTTGTAGGATATGTATTGGGCATAACAGGCTGGCTCTGTACCCAGTCGCAGCACTAATATGACCATATAACTTGAGGAGTATCCAATACTATTAATAATGCATTTTATTAATCCCTTAACGAGTCAAGGACTCATATACAAAGGAATCGTACAGTTTTATCATGTTGGCGACAAATTACAATTAGTTTACAAAGTTTTCAGTATGAAAATTTATACAACATTTTGTAGCTTTCATAAGTTATTGTACACAATGTAGTCTTCTTTTGTCTTCCAAGATTTCGGGATTTCTTCAAACTGACATTTTATAATCATTCCACATAAACTGTTTTAGCCTCCTTTTAAAGATTGGTAGGCTAGGTGCAATTTTTATATTTTCTGGTAGTCTATTGAACTTTACAAAGGCACTATACTTAATGCTATTAGTGCCATATTGTTTGGAATTGATATGGAAAACTGGTATGTCATCTGCATGTCTAGTTTTGTAAGCGTGTAAATCAGATTGTTTAATGAAGTTTAAATTTGTGTGGATACCTTTGTGTAGGATTTGGTACATCAGGACATTTGATTTGATTTCTGCATTTAGGGCTACTGGTAGAATTTTACTCGTAATATAAAGGTGTTTTGTTGGTGTTAAAAAGAGTAGTTATACATATTTCTTATGGCTCTATTCTGAATTACCTCAATTTCATTTTTTAGGTAATTTGAACATTTTATCCAAATTGTATTCAAATATTGTAAGTGGCTATGGATTAAGGAAAAATACACTTTCCTGAGTAGATATGTTGGGATATAGTAGCTCAATTTTTTTATCATCCCATAAATACTTCTGGAGAGAAAGTAAAAACACAAACATACAAGGACACATGAAGGTTCTAATCTTCACACTTTAAGCGACGTACCTTAGTGACTTGCTAAATTGGCACAGGACAAGACAGCGTCACACATAAGAGTAGGGAAATTAGACATTTAGGCGACAGTCATGAAGAAATTTAAGCAAGGCATGAAGAACAGAGGAAATGGGAGAATGAAGTAGAACAGAGATGTTCAGAGGGAGCGGGAAACCTAACGAACTTGAAGTGTGTATAAAGGGGGTACGTTGAGTGTCGTAAATAGGGCATTGGAAAATTAAATGATTAACTGTAACGATTGCCAAAGAACAGTCGCAGAGATCCGAAGGACGAAGCTTACAGTGGACCATGTAAACCGGTCTTATGGCATGATTAAATCTTAAACGGAGAATCGTGATAATATGACGTCAAGTGTAAGAACCATTATAAAACCAGGGGTATCTTGGGATGTTAAGTTGAGTCCGATAATAAAACTTGGCTTCCGTTCGTGTATATTCTTGCCATTGTTGTAACCAAATATTAAGTAATTGAGTTTTAATAACGGGAATATAATCGGAGGCTGGAGTAGCCACATTCGTCAATGTATCGTGACCCGTGACTGTTTCTTTTGCTGCTTTATCAACACATTCGTTCCCAGATAGGTTGGAATGTCCCGGTATCCACGAAAAAACTAACTGGTAGCCCAAATTAGATAATTCATACGTTAAATTGATTATATTAAATACAAACAAATTGTCCGAAGTATTTGCATGATTTAAAGTCTGTAGAACACTTTGGGAATCGGAGAGAATAAGGGACTTATTTATGTTATTCCTTTTTATATCAATAAAGCGCTTGACGATTAGCAAATGCCTCCGCCGAAAACATAGAGAGAGAGTATGCGGCAATTTAAAGGAAGAGAGATATGATATAGAGGGGATGTAAAATGCAGTTCCCGTACTTGAGGGAGAGGAAAATTTTGACCCATCTGTATAAATTGTTGATGAAGTACTGAACCCATGTACCATTGGCTCAAAAGGGATCGAATCCATATATTTTGTGAAAGGAATGAAAGAAACATACAGTCTCAAATGGAACGTAGAGAGATTTCAAGCAAGGATTCTAGCATAACGTTGCGCAAGCAGCTGGACCAAGGTGTTCAGGAAATGAGATCATGCCTCTTGACTCATTGAGAGGGAGTCGGTCATGATTATTAATAGAACGAGTGGAAAGTTTTGGCTGTGAGACAGAGAAGCGTGACTCGGAAATCAAGCTTAGTTTGCATTAAAACGGCAACAGCGCCGCTGTGCCAGAAGAAGAATAATTAAATTTAACCCATTTGTGAGAATAAAAATAAGTAAATAAATACAGTACTGTGAATCATTTCGGATTAGAGATTTTTGTGTAAAGAAAAACCTTTTAATAATTGCACAGGAAAGAAATGCAAACGCAGCATACGTCATCGAGGATTCACTGATACCCAAGGAGTGGGGAAATTAAAAATGAACAGCACCACCCACGCAGCTGAAGACTAAAAATTAATTAATATCTCAGAAATGCACGATCGGTTCTTATGCGCAGTGAGATCATTTGTCGTTTGGAAGATGAGCTTTCTGGAGATATAATTTTTATAATTGTACGACAATTAGTTCAAAAGTTGGTCACGAAAAGGACTGGGATTTTATCTTTTTTTTTACTAAAGAGTATAAAAGTCCAGGCCAAGCCAGACCAATCATGCAGTTATTGTCAGCCTGCGGGCGTGACACTGTGTCAGATACATCGAATGCAGTTTTCGACGGCCCGAGGGGGGCGTAAGGCTGTATCAGTAAATGCAGTTTCCGATAGCCCGAGGGGGCGTTAGGCTACATCACACACCGAATGCAGTTTACAACGAGCACTCGGTGAGCGGAGGTGCTGCATCAAAGTCTTCAGACGTATGAACCTCAGGGGAGGTCATACTGTGCAACAAGTATAAGCACCGAATGCAGTTATCAAACGGCCCGAGGGCGCGTCACTGTGCTACATCACACACCGAAGGCAGTCTACCATTATTCCTTGAGGGGAAAATGCTGTATCACATCGCATAGACAATATCCGATAGCCAAGGGCGTCGCGGTATCAATAACTTACGTGCATCCGGAAGGAGTTGCAAAGAAGTAATATTACAGTATCGCCGTGTTGAAAATTAGGAAAATCCTAGTTACAGGATTTAGGTCCGACAGTATAAAGTTTACAGTGAATAGTTCATAAAATACAGTCAAAGCAGGCTGCGAACTTAGAACTCAGGGCGATAGGTCTTTAAGTAAACGACCAAAAGTATCATAACGTACGGAAGTACCTAACAGCGAGATAAACATTTTATCAAATTTAAAGAACCCGAACAGGGACAGACAGAATAAGGTTCGCAAAGTATTCTAGAAGGTTAGAAGTTCGAGAACCGAATAAGCGAAGAAGAGAAGGAAACTATAGACATTGTTTCAAGAAAGCAGACGAACTATTAAAAAGCACTAAGACTCGAGAAGTATTAGTTGCTAAAATCCATAGGTCACCGATAGATTATCGAGGGGACCGTGAACAGAACAGACTTTCGCTAAGATCAATCAATAGGATCTAAAAGGGAGCCGTTCGAGGCAGAGAAATAGCAGATCGTCAGGAACGGGATTTGAAGGAGAATTATTCCAGGGAGGAAGTAGATGATTCGAGACTTTCATATTCGGAGAGGATAGGAGGCCGACATTACTAAATTTCACCCTTGGAGACGGGAGGTCAAGAGGTCACGTGTGATAGGCTTAATATCAGCCTAGTGATCAGAATTTGTGAAGTGTAAATATATCAAGATTTTGTGTTAAAAGTAATATATTTTTAGTGTTTTATTGTGTATTCTAAACGGATACACCAGTGTATTTAAATGTTATTAGTGTTAAATGTATACGTGTTAAATATGTGTCAAGATATGTCTGTACATGCAATGAATTTGCACAAGATGGAGTAATTTTAAAAGGTGGGCAAAATGACGCATCGCACGAGAAGGAAGGTCAGGGAACGACCTAAAACATGTGAGTAAAGATTTTCATTATGTTTTGGTGTCGGGGAAGTGTTTGTGTACAAATCCACCGGAGTTTTGAGTGAAGGGATGTTTCTAGATAAATAATAACAGAATAAGAACGCGATCTGAACAAATAAAATTTGAGAAATTATAAATAATTATGTGAAAGAATAAATCCTGTAGAGGAAATGTATGGAATAAAATGTCAGTGTATTTGACGAATGTTATAAAAGCAAGCGTACTAATAAATAAATAATAATAATAATAAAGGAAATATAAATAAAGATCAAATTGAATGATATGAAAATAAGAGCGTTGGAGCCTTAATAAAAGTATAAGACATGATGTTAATGCATGTTCTTAAAATAGAGCGATTTATTGTCAAGGGAAAAGATAAATATAAAAATTGAGATATGTATCAATTGTTAATATGGAATTTATCAGTTCTTTGGAAGACGCTAGGCCGGAGAATAATGTATAGCGCAATGGAGCGCAATTAAAATAAAATGTCACGCTAACAATGCGTAGAATTTAAATGTACTTGGTAAATTACTTATGAGGGGTAGTTGATTGCGGTAATTTGAGATATGTTGTAAGTCCTCCAATAGTGACGTAGATCACGAGGCCATGTGTGTGTTATTATGTTGTAAAAGGGAGCAAATGTATGGTATTATTGAGCGTAGGTCATGTAGGCCACGGCCGACCCTAAATCGCATGTTGTATAAGTCCTCCAATGTGGGAATGGTTCCCGAGGCATGTTAAGAGAGTCGAACCTAGACTCCTCTTGTTGTTGAAGCCCCTAATTATTCGTCGTAGAATGTGTATTACTCTTCCCAATCAATGAGGACCCTTCATAATTAATAAATGCCAAGGTTACGAAAGTGGTTTATGAACCTAAAATGTTGTTGAAAGTAAATGAGTGAAGTAAAATGCCAGGTCTCCCCAGAGAACTGAAAAGAAAGAAAGATTTGTTTTAAAAGCATTGAGTATAGCTCCCACACGCAAACTAGACGAGAGGTTACCCTCACAGTCATAAATCTCATTCAAGTGTACGGTCAGACCCCATTAGGAGGAGGGTCGGTGAAGGCCGTCTGTAAGAAGTAAATAATACACGGTGAGTGTTTAAAAGTTGTTAATGACCCGGGCTTTGAACCGAGGTCCTTGAAGATTGAAATTATCGCTTGCCAGTTCAGATCGTAGTTTTCTTATGTGATAATGGACTTATAAGACAAATAAATAAATAAAAATCCCTATTGTAATGTTGTATGGACGTAGGATTCCATGAGTTTAATGAAGATAACTAGATTCTGGGAGTAATCATAGTTTTTGACTTTGTCAAGTAATCTTTATAACTCTGGAGTACACAAGTATTTTCCCGATCACTATGGTGAATTTGTAAAACTTGAGAGAGATGGTAAATGCTGAGAACATGTGAAGTGCCCAAACATTTTAAGTAGAGAATTAACATGTAATTTAAATGTAATCATATATTTGTTTTGATGATAAGAAACTATAAAAATAGTATTGAGGTGTACAATAGAATGACACCATTATTATTAGAAAGTATCGAGCCAAAGGAGCTCGTGGTTACATGGAACTTTAAGATAGATACTTTATGGAAGTAAAAATACTTATGAGTGGGTGGTATATAGGAACCCACCTATTTGAAATAACATTTGTTTTATCTGATGGACTCCGTGTTCGTTTGGAACCGGAGTAGTTTTAATTTGTTTAGTGGCTTCAACGTGGGGATTCTAAAACTACTTTTTGGCGCCCAGTACGCAGGGATGAGTTTTCCTAGGGAAAACCCAAATTTTTCTCGAAAAATCAAAATTTTCCATTTTTGAAAAAAAAATGGTTTTTTGAAATTTTGAATTTTTAAATACTTCCATAAAGGTTTATGAAATTGAAATAAGATATCAAAAGGGTACGTTGTAGTAAATACCCGTACTGAAGTAAATTTTTGAAGAAATTGGGACACAAAGGTTCAGATTACCATCTCTCAAGCATGTACCAGCGATGTGGCATGAGTAGCCCACTGTATTCTAATACGATGGCATTGAGTGAGGAGATTCAACGGCTCTTGGAGGCCATAAACAATAAGTTGGACAGCCAACAGACTGAAAATAAAAGGGATTTAGGATCCATGAAGCAAAGCTTAGAATCACTAAAAACTAATAGTGATAACATGGGGACTAAATTAGAAGCTATCGAAACTAACTGTGTAAAAATGAACAATGAAGTGAAGGCGGAAATTGAGGAAATGAAAAAGGGGTCAAATGGACTCCAAGAGAGTATAGAAGGAAAAATGGATATCAAATTCCAGGGTTTTGACACTGAGTTTGGGAATAAGTTAAATGATTTAAAAGGGAAAATCACAAGTGAGATTAAAGAGGAAAATAAAGGATTTCATTCAGGATTGCAAGTCCAAATACAGGCCTTGAACGAAAGTATGGGAAAGTCCCAAACTAAATGTCAAGACAATTTTGGAATTTTGAATAAAAGTTTGAGTTCCATGGAAACTAAATTAAGTAATATGGAAAAAAAGGGTGATGATTGTGAAAAGAAGCTTGTAACCCAGATCCAAGGTGTGCAGAAAGAATTAGAAGCTCAGATAGAATCGAACAAGAGTATTTATGAAACATCACGGGATGATATTAAAAGTGGTATTGAGGCATTAGGAAATAGGTTCACTCGATTTACGGAAAATACAGATAGGGGAAATATCCTAGTACAGAACCTTCGGGCCAATGAGATAGTTGGCCAAGCCGAAAATAAAACTGAGATTGAAGAAGAAAAAGAAGTCATGGAGCTGGAAGAGCCCAAAATTGAGACTAAAGAAGTCGAAAAAGAAATAGAAAACGTAATGACTCCAGTGGAAACTGAGGAACACTTTGAGATCCTTCCTGAAGAACAAATGGAGACTCAAGATGAAATGAGAATTCCAGACCAGGAGGACAGCCGAAATAAAAACGAGCTGCAAAGTAAAGAAGAACATGTTTACGAAAATGTTGAACTTGAAGAGCAAGAAATCATCCCAGAACAGGAGATAGCAAAAGAAACGATAGTTGGAGAGATGGAAATAAAAATTCCTGAAGAAATGGAGAAATTAAATGAAACAATAAAAGAAACCATCATCGAAATACAAATGGAAACAGAGGTTCAAGATTTCATAGAAATTGAAAAGGAGAACTTAGAAGAAATTCAGGATAAGAAAGATAGGAAACAATTAGAAGAAGAAGAGGAAAAATTGAAAGCACAGATCCTTGAATTGTTGATAAAATGTCAGGAATGCCGACGACAGAAAAGAGAAATGGACACCGAGGCCAACGAGAGCCAATAAAACCTCAAAGGGAAAGATGAGATTGTTGGAAATAATGAAAAATTGAGAGGAGATGTCTTTGAAGAAAATTAGGAAAGAGGAAGAAAACCGCAATTGGTGGTCGGTTTACAAGAAAATAGATACCCCATGGAAACTAAGAGAGGAGGAGATACGACGTACAATGCCTTGGAGAAAGAGGACGCACAGGCGTTCTATAGTTGGAAACTTCGTAAAAAGAAAGGGAATAATGAAAGGATGAAACAGGAGGGAGATCTGAAGGATCTATGGAATTGGAAGAGCAGAAAAAAAAAGGTTCTTTGAAAATGCCATCTCGATGCGAGATGAAGGAAAAGGATTATTCCAATGTAGCTAACGGGTTAAGCCACATGCACCCGGTTAAAGAGTACGAGAAATAAAAGAATTTTTCTCGAAATACCATCTCGAGAAGAGATGAGGAAGGTGGAAGAAAACTAGGAAGAGTCAGGTGAGGATAGACCGAGCTCTTAAAAAACAAATGAAATTTTACAGACTTGGAGTCTGAAAATAATAATGACGAAGTAACGGGTAAAGCCATTTGCACCCGTAAGGTAATTTAAAGAAGGTAAATAGGTTGACAATACATAATGAGAAATGGAAAGACAGACCGGCAGGATGTCCGTCTTATGAAAAGAGAAAAGAAACAAGCTGTTTGACTCAAGTTTGGAGAGCGCGCACCAGACTAGGGGAGAATTGTAAACACCCGAACGTGACAAGAAATTTATAACCCTGAGTGGAGACGTCCGCTAAGGAAAGTAAGTGAATGAATGGGATCTGTGTAGACCCAAATACAAGCTAGAGAGGAAGGAACTTTAAAGGTATAAAGAAACAGAAGGTACGGATAACGTTATGATGGCTTCGACGAGTAAAGAAAATAAGATTTTTTATGAATAATTGAAATAAATTTCCTCAACATTTTTCGAAAATTTATTTACCTAAGGAGGGGAGAGATGAACCCATGTACCATTGGCTCAAAAGGGGTCGAATCCATGTATTTTGTGAAAGGAATGAAAGAAACATACAGTCTCAAATGGAACGTAGAGAGATTTCAAGCAAGGATTCTAGCATAACGTTGCGCAAGCAGCTGGACCAAGGTGTTCAGGAAATGAGATCATGCCTCTTGACTCATTGAGAGGGAGTCGGTCATGATTATTAATAGAACGAGTGGAAAGTTTTGGCTGTTAGACAGAGAAGCGTGACTCGGAAATCAAGCTTAGCTTGCATTAAAACGGCAACAGCGCCGCTGTGCCAGAAGAAGAATAATTAAATTTAACCCATTTATGAGAATAAAAATAAGTAAATAAATACAGTACTGTGAATCATTTCGGATTAGAGATTTTTGTGTAAAGAAAAACCTTTTAATAATTGCACAGGAAAGAAATGCAAACGCAGCATACGTCATCGGGGATTCACTGATACCCAAGGAGTGGGGAAATTAAAAATGAACAGCACCACCCACGCAGCTGAAGACTAAAAATTAATTAATATCTCAGAAATGCACGATCGGTTCTTATGCGCAGTGAGATCATTTGTCGTTTGGAAGATGAGCTTTCTGGAGATATAATTTTTATAATTGTACGACAATTAGTTCAAAAGTTGGTCACGAAAAGGACTGGGATTTTATCTTTTTTTGACTAAAGAGTATAAAAGTCCAGGCCAAGCCAGACCAATCATGCAGTTATTGTCAGCCTGCGGGCGTGACACTGTGTCAGATACATCGAATGCAGTTTTCGACGGCCCGAGGGGGGCGTAAGGCTGTATCAGTAAATGCAGTTTCCGATAGCCCGAGGGGGCGTTAGGCTACATCACACACCGAATGCAGTTTACAACGAGCACTCCGTGAGCGGAGGTGCTGCATCAAAGTCTTCAGACGTATGAACCTCAGGGGAGGTCATACTGTGCAACAAGTATAAGCACCGAATGCAGTTATCAAACGGCCCAAGGGCGCGTCACTGTGCTACATCACACACCAAAGGCAGTCTACCATTATTCCTTGAGGGGAAAATGCTGTATCACATCGCATAGACAATATCCGATAGCCAAGGGCGTCGCGGTATCAATAACTTACGTGCATCCGGAAGGAGTTGCAAAGAAGTAATATTACAGTATCGCCGTGTTGAAAATTAGGAAAATCCTAGTTACAGGATTTAGGTCCGACAGTATAAAGTTTACAGTGAATAGTTCATAAAATACAGTCAGAGCAGGCTGCGAACTTAGAACTCAGGGCGATAGGTCTTTAAGTAAACGACCAAAAGTATCATAACGTACGGAAGTACCGTAACAGCGAGATAAACATTTTATCAAATTTAAAGAACCCGAACAGGGACAGACAGAATAAGGTTCGCAAAGTATTCTAGAAGGTTAGAAGTTCGAGAACCGAATAAGCGAAGAAGAGAAGGAAACTATAGACATTGTTTCAAGAAAGCAGACGAACTATTAAAAAGCACTAAGACTCGAGAAGTATTAGTTGCTAAAATCCATAGGTCACCGATAGATTATCGAGGGGACCGTGAACAGAACAGACTTTCGCTAAGATCAATCAATAGGATCTAAAAGGGAGCCGTTCGAGGCAGAGAAATTGCAGATCGTCAGGAACGGGATTTGAAGGAGAATTATTCCAGGGAGGAAGTAGATGATTCGAGACTTTCATATTCGGAGAGGATAGGAAGCCGACATTACTAAATTTCACCCTTGGAGACGGGAGGTCAAGAGGTCACGTGTGATAGGCTTAATATCAGCCTAGTGATCAGAATTTGTGAAGTGTAAATATATCAAGATTTTGTGTTAAAAGTAATATATTTTTAGTGTTTTATTGTGTATTCTAAACGGATACACCAGTGTATTTAAAATGTTATTAGTGTTAAATGTATACGTGTTAAATATGTGTCAAGATATGTCTGTACATGCAATGAATTTGCACAAGATGGAGTAATTTTAAAAGGTGGGCAAAATGACGCATCGCACGAGAAGGAAGGTCAGGGAACGACCTAAAACATGTGAGTAACGATTTTCATTATGTTTTGGTGTCGGGGAAGTGTTTGTGTACAAATCCACCGGAGTTTTGAGTGAAGGGATGTTTCTAGATAAATAATAACAGAATAAGAACGCGATCTGAACAAATAAAATTTGAGAAATTATAAATAATTATGTGAAAGAATAAATCCTGTAGAGGAAATGTATGGAATAAAATGTCAGTGTATTTGACGAATGTTATAAAAGCAAGCGTACTAATAAATAAATAATAATAATAATAAAGGAAATATAAATAAAGATCAAATTGAATGATATGAAAATAAGAGCGTTGGAGCCTTAATAAAAGTATAAGACATGATGTTAATGCATGTTCTTAAAATAGAGCGATTTATTGTCAAGGGAAAAGATAAATATAAAAATTGAGATATGTATCAATTGTTAATATGGAATTTATCAGTTCTTTGGAAGACGCTAGGCCGGAGAATAATGTATAGCGCAATGGAGCGCAATTAAAATAAAATGTCACGCTAACAATGCGTAGAATTTAAATGTACTTGGTAAATTACTTATGAGGGGTAGTTGATTGCGGTAATTTGAGATATGTTGTAAGTCCTCCAATAGTGACGTAGATCACGAGGCCATGTGTGTGTTATTATGTTGTAAAAGGGAGCAAATGTATGGTATTATTGAGCGTAGGTCATGTAGGCCACGGCCGACCCTAAATCGCATGTTGTATAAGTCCTCCAATGTGGGAATGGTTCCCGAGGCATGTTAAGAGAGTCGAACCTAGACTCCTCTTGTTGTTGAAGCCCCTAATTATTCGTCGTAGAATGTGTATTACTCTTCCCAATCAATGAGGACCCTTCATAATTAATAAATGCCAAGGTTACGAAAGTGGTTTATGAACCTAAAATGTTGTTGAAAGTAAATGAGTGAAGTAAAATGCCAGGTCTCCCCAGAGAACTGAAAAGAAAGAAAGATTTGTTTTAAAAGCATTGAGTATAGCTCCCACACGCAGACTAGACGAGAGGTTACCCTCACAGTCATAAATCTCAATCAAGTGTACGGTCAGACCCCATTAGGAGGAGGGTCGGTGAAGGCCGTCTGTAAGAAGTAAATAATACACCGTGAGTGTTTAAAAGTTGTTAATGACCCGGGGTTTGAACCGAGGTCCTTGAAGTTTGAAATTATCGCTTGCCAGTTCAGATCGTAGTTTTCTTATGTGATAATGGTCTTATAAGACAAATAAATAAATAAAAATCCCTATTGTAATGTTGTATGGACGTAGGATTCCATGAGTTTAACGAAGATAACTAGATTCTGGGAGTAATCATAGTTTTTGACTTTGTCAAGTAATCTTTATAACTCTGGAGTACACAAGTATTTTCCCGATCACTATGGTGAATTTGTAAAACTTGAGAGAGATGGTAAATGCTGAGAACATGTGAAGTGCCCAAACATTTTAAGTAGAGAATTAACATGTAATTTAAATGTAATCATATATTTGTTTTGATGATAAGAAACTATAAAAATAGTATTGAGGTGTACAATAGAATGACACCGTTATTATTAGAAAGTATCGAGCCAAAGGAGCTTGTGGTTACATGGAACTTTAAGATAGATACTTTATGGAAGTAAAAATAATTATGAGTTGTTGGTTTAAAGGAAACCATTGTGTTTTAATATAATATTTGTTTAATTCTTAGATTATTCCTTGTTCACTTTGAACAAGTAGAAGGATTTTGGTCAGTAGTTTATTTTGTTTCATTGTTTGTAGCGCCATAATTTTTGGTTAATTAAATGTGTTAAAATAGGATTTGATTTTGTTGTTATTTTTGCAAGTGTATCCTCTATTTAATCCAAATTGTGTAAGTCACAGAGTGGGAGAACATACTGCAACCCCGAAAAATCCCGAATTGAGCAATGCTGGCATACTGTGATTTGCATATTTCTTGCTGAAAGGGCACAGTACTTCGAGATTATAGACATCTTTGTGCGCAAGGGAGGGAGTAAGAACTGAAGAGATACGAGATAGATAGATAGATAGGGGGAATGTTGAACAGTATCTGGTTCAAACAGTAACTCCGATAGTGGGGCATTATAACAAAGGGGGTTTCGTGTTTGAAGAATATTAGGTCGAAAACTTGAAAGCTCGATATAGGACAGGAGAATAGAGGGGGGAAGAAAAACGTTTTAATAAACTTTGCTGATAATATTCAGAGAGAAGTTGTAGTTTTGTAAGGATGGGTGATGCTATGGGAGTCATTTGTCGTAGGCGATACCGTGAAGATAGATAACGTCGCCTTATATGGAGAGGTTGATCTGAAGCCTCGACGAGAAGAGCCTATGTGGGGGTGAAATAACGGGCCCCTAGGACAATTCTTATTGCAGAGTATTGTAGCTTATCTAATACACAGATGCGCGGTTTGGGCATGACGTCATAATAATGCCTACTATAATCAAGTGTGAGTTTGCATTCACAAATTCACATAGTGTATTTTTTTTTGTATTTCTCAGTGTTCTTCTTTTGTTTTTGTATACCGTACAAGTCAAATGTACTTTTCTGAATATAACTGTCTGCTTCTGGTTGTGACAAATGGATGTCGGTGTTTGTTTCTTCTCCCATCAATTTGGAGTTTAGGACTATACAGTAAACACGTTTTACTAATTATTTATGCAATCTAGTACCTAACGAATCATAGTGCGGTATAAGAGCAATAATACCTGTGGGTCTGCTCTCCAATTACGACGAGTTAAGGAATGTAATGTATTTAATTTTTGGGACACATGAGAGGTTAAGTGATTGATTTGAGGCGACCAGGTTAACTTATCGTCTATGATGAGACCCAAATATTTTGTTTGGTGTACAAAGGGAATGGTATCCTGATTATAAGGCATCGGCGATCTGTCACACACACGTTTATGTGTAAAGAGTAATGCCGAATTTTTCTGAGCTACGGTATCGAGACCATGTTGAAACAACCAGGAATGCAATATCGTAAGAGCATGAGACATGGACTAAAGACACGTATTCACGTCAGAATTTGAACAGTATAAAAGTATATCGTCAGCGTATTGTATTAGGCGGACATGAGGAAGTAAAGGTCGTTCAATCTCACTTGTGTATATTTGGTATATAATTCCTCTTAAGATATCACCTTGTGGCTGACCTGATGACGAATAACTGTAATTTACACAGTTGGAAAGGTGGAAAGTGTGATATGGCGTCGTCATAAAAATGCCGAGATGATTTTAATAAATATGAGTGGAAATTGTCTTTGGTGGAGCTTTTGCAGTAATAAGACGGTATTCACATTATCAAAAGCACCTTTAATATATAAAAAAGACTGCTAAATTGGAGTGTGTACGGCAAAATGACACCAAGGAGAAAAATATCCAGGGCGTCAGTAGGAGATTTACGTTTGGCAAAGGCGTATTGAGTTTTCGGAACCAAATCCTGATATTCTAAAGACCATACTAACCATGTCAGCAAAATCCGTTGGAAAGTCTTCCTTATACAGGACCCAAGATGTATGCCACGATAGCTAGCTGCTAAATCTGGATTTTTCCCAGGTTTTAAAATAGGAAGTAATAAAAACTCATTCCAATCCTATCGTACATTGCCGGAGCATAAGACGGAATTAAAACATCTAATAGATCCCTGTGAGCATTATTGGGGAGACTATTAATGACATGGTAGGATATATAATCTGGTCCCAGGATAGTAGTTTTTTTTGTGTGCTAAGGCTAGTTGAAACTCTGAAAAAGTTGTCGGATGCAAAAGGCATGAAAACATGGGGTCGTGTTTCTGGGAGGGAAAGGTATCCTGTTCCACAAAGGCAGAAGTTATATTGCGATAAAAACATAAGGAATTGTCATAATTCAAACGATGTGGACTTGGACGTAAGTGGCGGCGAGATAAGGTTTTAATTACATTCCATATATGAGTAATTGGCGTCTGATAGTGAATATTAGCGACGTATTCTCGCCAAGCGGCTCTTCGTTTGTCATTAAAGGACTGTTGGCACTTGGCAACGGACTTTTTATAATTTTGGTAAGTATACGGGGTATTATATGTTCTGAAAATTCTTAATAAATGTTTCCGCCTCTTAACCAATCGGGTGCATTCATCTTCCCACCAAGGTAGTAAGGTCAGTCGCTTACTTGGGGTGTGGAATTAGAGGTGTCAAAATATTGAGCAATAGAGGTAAGGAGCAAATCATAAGAGGCGCGAAGCGGGGGTGCAGTATGACAAAAAAAAAACTGTTGTATATATTCTGAAAATAGAGATTGTGACGCCTAATAATTGTCACATTTCTCCTCGCCTGTCTCCTACCCCGGCGCCTCCTTATTTGGACATAAAACAATATTGAATTGTTTTCTCCTACATTCAATCTCCCGCCGGCAGCGCAGCCATTCGACGATCTCGCGATTGGACTGCGAGTGAACATTCTGGTCAAGGTTTGAATCCTTTTATCTCATTGGTGGGACCACGCAAAGAACTATGGGTGATTTTGAACTGTGCTAACAGTGTCATGCCGCCAACTTAAATTGCGCACTAGCAATTGTTTCTTACGGCAATACCTTGCCTGTTTTCTGTGCCAAGGTTGGTAAGTCTCCGGCCGAGCGTTTGTTTTCGGTTAAGATCAACCCGGCTTTGGAATGCTGGAAGGTGAAGCGACGCTCAGATCTCCACATATTCTGTTCGAGACAATGTAACCATCAACTTGTGTTAGTGCCCGGCTCCTCGGAAGCCAGGCCCTTTTAGGCCAGCATGGCCTATTTACTGCAAACCAGGTACTGTAATGATCTACCTTCTTTATGGGACTCTCTACGCTCGCGTTCGAGTTATTATTTCATCTACTCTAGTGCGGTTTAGAGTTGTGTTCCGGTATGGAATTTTACGATTTTTTCTTGAAACCACATGCACTTTGAAAACTTTCCGTGAGGGCTTAGCATTGTAGCTTGCCCGGTTCTACATCGTGATGAATGTGGTTATATTCAATTATCTAAATAGAACAGTTTAACTTAATGCTTGTCTTATTTTGGTCAATATTTTATTACTTCAGATATGAATTTGTACCTTTTGGCGGGGCTTAGTTCAGGTTTCGGTAAGGCCTCCTTCCTTGCCGCGTGGCATGGAAAAACATGATGACGACCTTGTTCATTGTCGTCAGCCATGGCGATGATTATTGAGAAAAATGTAATGAAATGAGAATCATGATGTTGATGTTGGTCAAGCAAGTCGAGCGATGTTGCGAGTTCCGCTCGTAGGCAAATGTTGGACTTTGGATATTTAAAATATTCCCGATACGGATTGTATCTTTCCTTGCGTATATTCGACGCTTGTGGTTTCCTAACCGCATTTAATTTACGAGCTTGCTAGCTCTTTCTCCGATTGAGATTGGGTTTGGTAATCCAATTAATTAGTTTTTCATATGCCTCACGGCGTATTTTCTTTCAGGAGTTATTCTCCGTTTGATTGTGGGCCTGATGCCTTATTGGTTTGATATAGCCTGTTGCTTGGGCTTGGTAATTCACGCAATCGTGAAATGCACGTAATTAATCGTTTTCTCTATAGCCCGGCTACGCTTTGACCCAACTTACATAACCATACCACGCGGTAGGTACACCTTGCCATTTGCTAAGCTAGGAGTGTTGTTATTTTCTTGTTATTTGTTGATCCATGTTATTTATTGTTCCATGTTATGTTTTTCAATTCTATTTTGCAATTATATTCTCTCTTTTACTAACCGACAGTAGTGGCTACGCTGGCTAAAGCGCAGCATTAGGTCATGGGGCCAAGCTCTCTGCTGACTCGGTAGACGCGTGGGTTCGAGCCCCACCGTCGGCTGTCCTTGAAATGGTTTTCCGTGGTTTCCCCATTTTCAACACCAGGCAAATGCTGGGACGGTACCTTCTGACAGGCCATGGCCGTTTCCTTCCACATCCTTGCCCAGTTTCATTCACCATCATTCATTTCATCTCTCATTAACTCCTCTCATGAGGTTGGCATCAGGAAGGGCATCCGGCCATAAAAACCATCGCCACAGAGACTTCCATCGCATCTCATCCCCGATCCCGTTGGAAAACGGGAATATTAAGGGGTAGACATACAGACATTCTCTATTTTACTAAAGTGCCTGGTTTTATGCCATTGATTAGCGTGCATGTGTGGGGTAGCCCGGCCTTGAGGATTAAGGACCCGTTCTACTTAACAGGATTACCTGAAAGACCCTGTGGGCGTTTCGACGTGCTGGGGCAGAGATGAATCAAACCCTTTGAAACTTCGCGTAAAACACGGAGGAGGCAATGTAGTACTAGGACGATGGAAAGAATCCAGAGTAATCAGTACAGGATAGTGGCCACTTTGGTGTGGATCAGGTGTCGTGTGCCAAATTATTCTGTGTGCAATAGGGAGAGAAACAAACGTTAAGTCAACAGCGCTAGGGGTCTGAGAAGGGGGAGAAATACGAGTAGGTTAACCATCATTTAGAATCTGGAGATGGGACTCCTGGGATGCGGTCATGATATTCCGACCCTTGGGTGTCGTGCGGAGGCAACCCCATTCTGTATGATGGCCATTGAAATATCCACCAATAACGTGGGATGGAAATGAATTACAGTAGGAAAGAAAGGAATGCCACTGTCGGAAATTACCTTTGATAGCAGGTGGAATATTCAAATTAGTGATACGTAGTGAGTCTACAGTGATAGTAAGCACATAGGTTCTGGGGATAGGAAAAAGAAATGGGGTAACCCGATATGATAGCCGTTCATGGATTAATGTAAAAACACCACCACATTGCGGGCCATCCTGGCGTTCAATGTTATACCGTGGAACATGAAAGGATAAATTGGGGGATAACCATGATTCTTGAATGAGGATGATATCGGAGGTGTAATCTTGAATTAATAGTAGTAATTCATGTCGTTTGTTATGAATGCTACGAGCATTCCATTGAAGAATTTTCAGGTTGAAGAAGCAGAAGTACTAGCAGTAATAGTCTCGACACGAGGAGACGGTCGGAGGGCTGCGGGAAAAGATAAGAGAGAAATATTATCGTAAATATTTTTAAGCAAATGGGCCCCTTGTACATTAGTACCCAATAATTCCATTAAGTGCATAACATCTCTGGTGATATCTTGAGGCACACCCGTTGAGGGAGGCAATTCAAGGGATAGAGTGGGGGAGGGGGTCCGTCTGTGACGACACAAGCTTAGCAGGAAGGGGCACAGAGCTTGAGGCGTTGACCCCGTGTAAAATAGACAAATAGGCAGGGCGATCATACCCCAATGGGGAAATGATCTTGGGAGCACTCGTGACTGTCGTTTTGAACTTACGTTTCTTAGATACCGTATAGAAATCGTAGGAGAAGAGGAAAGTCGAGTAAGAAGAGGAAATTGCTGAGGAACCGAGAGGGGTTGAAACGTATTGCGTGATGTGGAATTGACAATTTATTGGTATGTTTTATTTTCTGTGCACATGCGGGTTTTAATTTTGACTTGTTTAATGTGATAGTCACAACTCGGGGAGCCACAAACATGGTTTTCATCACAGTGGACACAGCGTGCCAGAACCTGAGTACATGTTTGCGTTTCGTGACCTTGGGCGCAGCGTCCACCTCTTGGTGCTCGAGCTCGACTTATTATGACCAGTGTGGCCATATCGTTGACATCTATTGCAAAGAATAGGTCGAAATATCAAAACACGAACTTCCAAAATAACATGGAATATAGAAACATATGCCGGCAAATTCTGAGTTTCGAATACTATTTTGACCGTGCCGGTTGGTAGTAATTC
Source organism: Meconema thalassinum (assembly GCA_946902985.2). NCBI lineage: Eukaryota > Metazoa > Arthropoda > Insecta > Orthoptera > Tettigoniidae > Meconema > Meconema thalassinum. Next base: position 45,486,343 of record OX336399.1, on the reverse strand, counting down.
TACCTCCCCATTATTTACTTTCCTACGATTCATGCGTTGAATCTTCACAATTAGGCAAGGATACTCTAAATATTTAAGGATGTCGGCAGACGAGAAAGAAGTATCTGCTCCTCTAATCAAACCAACTCGATGAATTTTGGCTGAGGGAATAAAGGTCTTTAATCGTTTTTCAGCAAGAAGAGGGTGCTGGAGAAAAGTATCAGCATCACGTGAGGTACGAAAGGTCACCTGTATGCGATTCCGATCTTTGCGGTGTATCTCCTGAATACCAACAATCTTACTTTCATAAAATAGTTTACCAAGTCCCATTGGATGCAAATTACCGATCCTGGTGGTATAATTGGATTCCACCATGACATAATATGGCCCATTATGGGTGTCATAATACCGTACGTTTGAGGCGTCTCATTGACAGGAGGTTCCAGTATGGTAGAGGGTGTGACTTGCTTTAAGCCATGACTGTATCATTCGATATAATCGGAGGGGATGCATTAAGAACGGGTGCAGTTAGATTAATGACTTCAGTGGTAAAATATTTCACTTTGTCATCCGGAGGACGCGTGTTCTCAACCCCCCCCCCCACTATTATCGCTCATGTTGTCGGCAGGAAATTTTTTAGGTTACTTGCCGGTACCCAAGCAGTTAGGGAACACAAACACTATATGGTATATTGGCTTTCACGGTCGGTGAATTAAAACTCAGCAATTCTTCTAGGTTTGTGCCGTGTCTTGTGTGGGGTTTCGCCTAGGACACCAAGCTAGGTGATGCTGATACTTTTCTCCAGCACCCTCTTCTTGCTGAAAAACGATTAAAGACCTTTATTCCCTCAGCCAAAATTCATCGAGTTGGTTTGATTAGAGGAGCAGATACTTCTTTCTCGTCTGCCGACATCCTTAAATATTTAGAGTGGGGGTCCGGGCGGGGACACCAAGAGCCCGCCGATGAGCCTAGCTTGGTGTCCTAGGCGAAACCCCACACAAGACACGGCACAAACCTAGAAGAATTGCTGAGTTTTAACAAACACTATATATTCACAAAAAATAGGACACACACAGAAACTAGCTACATATTGGATACTCCAATCTATGAGTAGTTCCTACAGAGCAGGTATACGTTCAACCGTCACAAACGAGAGGTCACACGATACTGTGGTTCCTCTGTTTACACCGCAGTCAGCTGATCGAGATGCTTTCACGTCACAGTATAGGCGCAGTGCGGCAATGCGCACTCTATTGGCAACTCCAGCTATCTGATATGCCATCTAGCGGTAAAAATAAAAATCTCATCAAGCAGGATAATCTACCACGTGGTGACAGTTAGTATTGTTTCTTGTATGAGTGAACAGAGCGTGTAAATTTGTTTGTATATTTATACACAGTTAATGAGTTTTACTCATTGTTAGAATACAAAATGAGTAAAAGCAAAGTATATTGCGCAGTTTACGGCTGCAAGCCGATGTATAAGAGGGCTACGGATATAAATTTACCTTATATTCCAAAAGATGGTGAAAGGTCGTGATAACGAATAAATACGGAGAACAGGAACGAGCTGTAATACAGTTGGTGTGGACGTTGGGGGACAGTCTAGCCACTTACTAAGGTAATAATAATAATAATGATAATAATAATAATGATAATAATAATAATAATGCCAGCGGTGGCATGCTGTACTCCTTGTTTTGAGCTCCTCACATTTCCGCTTTTTATGTAAGTTTTACACATTTATATGGTTAGTTTACGATTTCTATGGTGATTTTTAAGGACTCTTGTCGAAAACAAGTGTGTGTTATAGTGCTTGTGGATATATCAACGTCATAATCATCAAAATACAGCTGCGAAACGTTTGTTTACATTCATGTCGTGGTTGCTACATCGTTAGTTACAGTGCCATATAACCCCAAATGCCTTCTCGAAATGGGTTATGTACGGTGTTTTGTGTGTAATTGGGATGTTTCAAGCCCATTTATTATATACTTCATATAATGTGTGGAGGTAATCGGACTGTTTTCGTGTTAATATTACGAATGGTAAAGTTTACATCTGCTTAACCTACAAAATTAGGTTTCACGTATTTGCTACATATATGCTTGTATGTATTCTATCTCTGTTGGTCGTTTGCACTTAAATGACGTCTACTATAGTAATATAAGCACTATCTCTGCAAGATAATTATACCATATATCTAATGTGTGTTGTGAGAATTCTGCAATGACAAGGTTTGTGCTAACCAGAAATGACGAGATATACTAAATGGGGTAGGCAGGACTCTTGAGCCGTAGTGAAGGCAACCTGTCTAGGAGATGGAAAACTCCAAAATTAAACCTACAATGGTAGCGTCTGACCCGGAACGGGCGGCTGCCAACAGCGTCTGTATCCCATGTTAGGGACGGCTGATAACAAAACCTGGCTGTAGGTATAAAAGGCAAACCCATCTAATGCATGATGGAGAAATTAACGAGTAATGCCTCGGATGAAATGCCGCTGCCTGGGGAGCGCCAGGGAACGTTTGGAGCCGGTGCTGGACGTGACAGTATGCGGTATGGTGGTAGAGGGCTGAACAGGCGGGCCCCTACCGGGCAAGATCCCGAAATCATTACAGCCGACAAGCGTTTGCAAGATGAGCCTGAGCTGCGAAGTGAATCATTATCTAGTACTTCACCTGCTGAAGGTGCTGCACAGGTAACTCATCCTGTGCTCACCCAGGCAGGACTGCCACGACAGCATATTAAATGGACAAATGTCATGAATGAAACCATAATACGCACTTATTTTAGGGTTACTGTCTTCGGACAGAATTCAGTTGGTTATAGGCAACGCTTACATTCTGAATTTCTGTTGCATTACCCTGAACTAACTGTGACCGAACAGAGAGTATCTGATCAATACAGGGCTATTCTCCGGAATAATCTTATCCCTGAAGCCAGAATGAACACCATTAAAGAAGAGGTACGGCGTGAGAAGGAAGGTGTGAATGGAGACACTCAGAACAGTGTTCCTGAAGAACTGGAGTCAGCACAAGCTGATAGCCAGAACCTTCAAGAAGTAGATCCAGTTTCCATGCAAATTATCGATCAACACCAAATTGGAAAGTTGAAGAATGAAATGATGACTACAGTCATAGAGTTTTATGGAACTGATACAAATTGCAGGCCGAAAATACCGAAAGTCAATGGTTCAAGAAAGCTGACAAAGATACTGAGTATCATGAATCGGGATGTTTTTCCGGAACATGTTGAAGCATCTGCCAATCTGGAATCCCTTCATACTATTATTTACTGTGGTGCAGTAACTGTTGTGAGAGCTATGTGTATTAGACAACATGAACGGAAAAAGCAAATGCCATCGATGCCAAACTGGGAAAGAAGACTTGTTGGAAGGATTGAACAGCTCAGGGCAGATATTGCTAGAATGACACAATATGTTCGTGGTACAAGAACAAGAAAATTACTGAGGAAAGCTGAGCATATAATGAGACAAAACACAGACCACACACAGCGAGATGTACCGAATTCAACACCTGAAGAGTGCTTAGATACCTTGAAACAAAGGCTGTCTGTTTTATCCGCGAGACTTGCAAAGTATAGGGAGAGTATGAAGAGGAAGAAAGATAACTTCCTTTTCGCCAACTCAGAGAGAAGATTCAGACTCTGGGTAAGATAAAGGTTTCTGCGGACAAAAACTATCCGACTAAAGAAGAAGTTCAAGAATTTTGGGGCAAACAACTGTTTACACCATCTCATCATGACACTCAATCAAGTTGGGTAAGAGAAGATCAGCAAGCTTCCCAAAGATTTGAGCAAATGCAGCACGAGAAATTCACCACAAATGATATTAAGGAAGTTATCAACAACTTAGCGAATTGGAAAGCCCCTGGCCCTGACCAGATTCAGAATTTTTGTATAAGAAGTTCTGGAGAATCCACAATCGACTAGGTGAGTTCATTAATGATGCCATCCTTCATCCTGATAGCTTGCCCGAATTCATCACACGTGGCATCACATATTTGCTTCCAAAATATCTTCAGAATACATGGGATCCTATAAAATATCGTCCCATCACATGTCTGCCCATGTTGTATAAGATCATTACATCATGCTTGGCTAACAGGATATACACACACTGTGAAAGAAACAATATAATTGCCGTGCAACAGAAAGGTTGTAAAAAGGGTTCAAAAGGGTGCAAAGAACAACTAATAATTGACTCAGTTGTGTGTGGCCAGGCACACTTTAATCACCGAAACCTTCACATGGCGTACATCGATTATAAGAAGGCCTTTGATTCTGTGCCCCATGACTGGCTGGTAGCAGTGATGCGATTGTATAGGATCAATGAGGTATTTGTCAGTTTCCTGGAAAGGGTTATGTCAGCATGGCAAACTAGACTGTGTCTCAGTACGCCACGCGGAGATATACTAACAGCTGAGATATCGATTCGGAGAGGCATCTTTCAAGGAGACTCCCTTAGCCCCTTATGGTTTGTCCTGGCAATGAATCCTTTATCTACCCAGCTTAACTCTACTCACTACGACTTTTCTATCAAGATTGGAAAGAGAGTTGGTACTCGGCTAAATCATCTGCTATACATGGACGACCTTAAACTCTATGCCGAAATAGAGTCGCATCTGGAAAAATCACGAGACATACAAATGGGATTTGGTTTGGACAAGTGTCGGATACTAAAGGTGAGAGGAAAAGTACAGAAGTCCGGGTATGAGCAGGAAGATGGACAGCATATTAGGGCTATGTTGGCAGAAGACACCTACAAATACTTAGGAGTAAAACAAGCTAAGCATATTGACCATGTGTCAATAAAGAAAGATCTATGCCGTGAATTTGTCACAAGGTTAAAACAAATCATAAAAACGCACTTGAACAGCAAAAACCTAGTGAAAGCTGTTAACACGTATGATGTACTTATGCTGAGTGTAATAAATATGAACACTTTGATAAACCTGTTTGTTAGGTTTTATTAATCTTAACTTAACACATACCGGTACATGATGCGTATCAGACATCTACCAAAGAATACAGAAGAAACAAAGACAATTAACTATGGCTGATCCATAGAGATCAAGGAGTCTATAAAAAGGAAAAGCCATATCACTGAGCTACTCCTTTGGCATAATCAAATGGTGTAAAACGGACATCGAAAGACTTGGGCGAAAAATGAGAACGACGCTCACAAAAGGAAGGATACACCACCCACGATCTTCAATTGACCGATTGACTCTACCCAGAAGCCTAGGTGGACGTGGGTTCGTTGACATTGATAATCAGATGAAACGACAGATAGTGAGCCTTAGGGAGTACTTCTACGCAAAAGCGAGGTCATCTGTACTTCACAGAGCCATCAGTGAGGCGGACAGATCAACGCCACTGGTATTGTGTCAGCAAGAGATTCAACACCTCCTACAAACTGACCTTCAGAAGATGGTAGCATGGAAAGCAAAACCTTTGCACGGAAGACATCCAAATGAGGTGAGTCAAGCAAATGTTGATATAACTGCGTCAAACTACTGGCTCACTTCAGGACAGATCTTTCCAGAAACAGAAGGTTTTATGCTAGCAAATCAAGACCAAGTCATCCCTACAAGGAACTACCTCAAGTTCATTGTAAAAGATCCCGCTGTACCAGATGATAAGTGCCGCTACGGATGTCAACAGTCAGAAACAATACAGCATATTACATCTGCATGTAGATATTTCCTGGCAACAGAGCACAAACAAAGGCATGATACAGTTGCTAAAATCTTGCATCAGGAGTTGGCTGATAAGTTTCAGCTTTTGAAAGGAAAGAAAGTTCCGTACCACCAATATCAGCCAGAGTGTGTTCTTGAAAACAATGAATACAAGCTGTATTGGGACCGAACTATTTTGACTGATCAATCGGTATCACACAACAGGCCGGATCTGGTGGTTGTAAACAAGAAAACCAAGCAAACTACATTGATTGATGTTGCGATTCCTAACAACAAGAATCTCCAGTCAAAACACATTGAAAAGATCAGCAAATACAGCGAGTTGGTCGACCCTATCAAAAGACAATGGCATGTAGAGTGAGTGAAGACCATACCTATCATTGTCTCGAGTACGGGCGTGATCCCAAGTACCTTGCTCCAAGGCCTTAAAGAACTGGATCTGGATACTCGGCTGTACAAACTAATTCTATCAACAACCAGAATCGTTCGGAAGTTCATGGGTAGCGAAATTCTAGTTTAGAAGTTGCTCTTTCCGTAGCTATACTTTGGTTCACTGAAGCCCGTATAGTTACGTTGTAATATACCAGAAATGTGTAATATGTACTGTATAAACCGATAATAATAATAATAATAATAATAATAGTGTAATAATAATAATAATAATAATAATAATAATAATAATATAGTATGGCCTCGGTTGCCGGGAGCAAGCTTTGTAATTTGACACCCAGAGGGTAGCTTGCATATCGAATTTCGTTGTTCCTTGAATTACTATGAAAGTTAGGAAGGTTAGATAGCCTATCTAAGCTTCTTGAACACTATAGCGCTTTCTAGTAGAGAAATGAGGAACTATTTGTTGTCGAAAACTCCCGAGATTAATTTTGCCATTATGAACACGGCCTACTGAATTCAAATGAGTTCTTTGACATGCCAACATCGTATGACATGCGTGTCGTATTTTTGCCGCCTTTCAAAAAAAATCAGTTACCACGGCCAGGAGAGAACCTGCAATCTTGGGGTTAGTAGACCGACATGCTATCCACTCACCCACCGTGGCAAGCTAATAGGACCTAATTACCTGTGACAGAAAAGAAACAGTGAGAAAACATGTTTGCAACATTCTGATTCACCTGTCTTACAAGAACATTGAAACTGCTTAGTCGTTAGCTTTCTCCTTTCAATTTCTCTTGTAACCATGTGGGGTGCAGCACGACGTCTGGAGCTCAAAAGCGTAAATTGACCAAAAAAGTTTCATCATTGTGTACCGTACTCTTTCACAAGAGAGACAAGACATATTTGTAAAGTTTCTGGAGTCTATGGTGCAGTTAGCATACTTGAATGTAGGTTTGAAACGTAACAGCGTCATGATTCGAAATGCACAAAAACAAATCCGAGCATACAATCAGTGCTTGATACAGTAATACGTAATTCACACATAAAATCCATTGCAACACACAAATTAGATCGCATGTACCGCACTGTTATAGTTAATATATGGCCATTTGGCTGCAATAAAGTTATTCTTATTTATAATATAAGACTCTCAGTAATTTAGGAGCACAGTTACTGATTATATAACAGGATAATACGAAAGTGTTCCATAGCTAACATTTGTTATTGAATCTTTTTATCCTACCTATCCCTGCCATGTTGGACCGACCGCACCGCCCCAAGTGATAGTTGTTGTTGTTGTTGTGGTAAGGTTGATGGACACTGTTGAACTCTTCGCCCAATATCTTCTGTGTAGAATTCACCAACGTTGCACATCACATTCACACGCCATGTTTGAACACCAACAAAATATAACGAACCTTTCATTCACCTTAAAAAAATAATGATGTAGATACGTTCCAGAGCACATTGATACGCGCGTAAACTTTGAAAAGGGGTCAGAAAAATCAGTACATACATACGTCATGACGTATCATAAAACAGTGCGAAAAAAAAAACAGGGGGAGGAAAACTGAACTTATAGCATAAAAGGTAGATGATCTAAATATTCAATTATGGCCTCGATCAATGGAACTACAGGATTATGCATCAAATTGGACATATTTAAGGGTAAGATATATCCTAAGGATCTTAACTTGCGTAGCATCACCATCCTCGGTTCATTGAAAGCATCACACTGGAAAATCAGATGACTCAGTGTTCCACTCGTGTGTCCACACACGCAATTCGCATGCTCGCGTAGTCCCATGCGTGCCATTCGAGCTGGTGTCATGGCATGCTGGAAACGTAACCGTATTATGGTTATAATGTGCCGTCTAGTATATTTGCCAACCCGAAACCAAGGTATTGTTCTAATCGTAGGTTGTATCGGAAAATAATGACGCGCTTTGACGGGACCAATACTATCCCACATCATTTGCCATTCATGAATTATCTGTGCATAGATAATGGGCTGAAAGTCTGTATAAGGTACTGCTACATTATAAACTACCCCAAACCCTTGTGCTGCCCACTTGGCCATGCGATCGACATCCTCGTTTCCTGATATCCCCGAATGCCCCGGGATCCAAGTTAGCATAACTTTCTGCTCCCTAGTCTGAAATTCATATAACATTTGAGCAACTTGATACACATACCAATTGTCGGAGCTACTCGGATTCGATATTGCCTGAAGGACACTCATGGAATCCGTGCAAATCATTGCTGGGGAAATACTGTTTTGACGTATATACTGACAAGTTTGACGAATGGCAAATACCTCCGCTGTAAAGATCGTAAGATATTTCGGCAAACTATATGTCCGTATAATCTGTCTATCAGGAGCATAAAAAGCGGCTCCCACGCCAGCTGGTGACAACATTCTGGAGCCATCTGTATAAAAAAAGGTATACTGGGAATATTCATGGACAATTTCCCGAAAGCATCGTAAAAGTACTTGCGGCAAACGCTGATAGCTCCGGAATAGCACCGGTAAGGAAGTGTACAATATGTTTGGCTTGGATTGTATGACCTGATATGAAATCGTATATGGTAAGGGTTTAAGTGTCTGCAGTATATCTGCCCGAAAATCTTTCAATCCTTCATACGCCTGTACCAAAGCCGGCTTCTTAAGCCGTGTAAAACGATTTTGCTCATAATACTCCACAAGCAGCTGTACTTTATTGAGAATGGGGGACGCAGACAAGGACATTTTAGCTGTCAGATACTTACTTGCTAAAAATCTCCGTCCTTAGTTCAAAGGTAACTCACCAGATTCAACTAATAATGCACAGGTTGGGCTGGACGATAGCGCCCCTAAAATAATACGTAAAGCCCGATACTGTAACCTATCAAAAGTGACCAACCTACTATTCGACATTATGTCATAGAAAAAGCACCCATAATCCATCTGGGAACGAATAATATTCTTGTATACCGTGAGTAATAATTGAGGATCCGCCCCCCACCTACGCCGAGCTAGCGCTCGAAGAACTTGGAGTCGTTTTTCAATTTTCACCGCGAGGATCTGAACCTGGCGCGACCATAGTAATTGGTCATCAACATGTAATCCCAAATATTTGATGCTACGAACTACCTCAATGGCGCCTTGTTCAAATAAAATTGGAGAGCGATCAACTTGCCTTCGTGGGGTGACTATGATAGCAGCATTCTTACTCGCCGACGTTACAAAGCCGTGATTATGAAACCAAATATGTGCTGCAGTTAATGCATCATATATATCCTGTCGACAATGCTGAATATTATCACGCGAACAATAGATAAGAAAATCATCTGCATATTGAATAATTCGTGCATGTGGAAGAACAACAGATTCCAGTGTCTGAGTATACAGTGAAAAAAGAATACCACTTAAAATATCTCCTTGAGGCAATCCACGAGACGTCTGACGATTATCCAATACACCAGAGGGGGTGTGTAAAACTATTCGACGATGATGTAAAAAATTCCGTATTAAATATATGAAAGGTAATGGGAAAAGCAGTTCCCCTAGACGTTGTTGTAATATGACCGGATCCACTGCATCATAAGCCCCTTGAATATCCAAACATACAGCAATCGTGTGTTGTTTGCGAGCTTTCGCTAATAATATATCTGTCAAGAAAATCGTAAGAGCATCGATTGTTCCTAACCGTTTACGAAATGCAAATTGTGATCTTGAAAACAAATTATAATACTCCATACTCCATTGCAATCTACGTAATAGAATCTTTTGAAATAATTTTCTTAAACACGAACCGAGATTAATTCCACGAAAGCTGAGGGGGTCTCTGGCATCTTTCAAAGGTTTTAATATCGGTAGAACTTCAAAGTTATTCCATTCGACAGGATATGTCCCATTTGTCAGTACCTTATTGTATAACTCAAGCAAGACCGTCAGTGCGCGGTCCGGGAGATGGGCAAGCATCCCATACGTTATGTAATCCAGACCCGGACTCGTGGATGTCGTATGACGTAACACCGTCACGACATCATGACGTGTGATTGGGTTTTGTAAACACTGAAACTTCTTCGAAGTCAATAACGATGGTACCGATACATGACCAGAAACTGAATCGGGCGTTAGTGAATGATAAAAAATTTGAAAACCCGTAGGCGTGAGACCCGTACGTGGACTAGAGCTACGCGTATTTGATAATCGTTTGACCAATGACCATAAGGTGGTTAAAGAAGTATGGGAATTAAATGTACTGATATGTTTTTGCCACGCCAAACGTCGTTTTTCATTAAATGTCTTCTGCAGTTGCGCAGTGAGACGTTTGTAACTTAGATAATTATCAACCGTCCCATGTATTCGATATCTTTTTAAAAGTGCCTTCCTCCTACGCACGAGCAAAGCACACTCTTTATCCCACCAATGGACCGTGCCCGGATGCTGTGACGCAGACAATGTTAACATTCGCTGTGGGTGATATCGATCAAGAAAGCTTTGTATCATCTGTAATAAGGCATTATACTGATGATACGTAGATGTTCGAGAAGCCCCCAAACCATCATTTATAAAGTGGTGAAAAAGTTCATAATCGAGGTGCCTAAGATTCCGTTTTACGGTAAAATGACATGGTCTCTCAAGATTCTCACCAGATTTCGCATAGTATATTAGAATTGGAAAATGATCACTTTGATGTGTATCCCCCAATGTGCGCCATTCCAAACGATGAGCAATATCTGCTGTGGTAATGGTCAAATCTACCGCACTCTTTGGACGCCCCGGTGGAGTTATACGCGTAGGCGATCCATCATTGAGAATATTCAATGCATAGGTTTGAAGTGCTTGCACAATGTGTCGACCTTTTGGGTTGACTCGCTCACTGCCCCAAAGACCATGATGGGCATTAAAATCCCCAAGAACTATATGTTTCGGATATTGTACAATGTAGTTGAAATACATTGACCATTGACGTTGTGATCCCTGCACTTGGGGAGGGCAATATAAATTACTAAAAATAGTATTATCGATTTGAAAACACTGATGAAAACTTCTTGGTAAGAGATAAGAAATCGGGATCTCGGTAAAGGGAATATCATTTCGAATGAGCGTACTTATGCCGCCATAACCAGGCCCATCCTCTCTCACAATAGTATATAGTGGTATCGAAAATCTATAGAGTGGTGATAACCAAGTTTCTTGTAAAAAAATAACATCTGGGTTATAGTCAGCAATTAATGTGAGTAATTCATGTCTCTTGTTGACGATACTCCTGCAATTCCACTGAAGTATCCACACTGTTCCTTAAAAAGAAACGGAAAGGAAACCCAGTGAAACTAATGACCCAAGGTCATGTTGTCTGTCCGTACTGATTTTTCTAACGGGGGTAACAAAGGTAATACCCTATCTAACAAATTTTTGACACAATGCGCCCATTGCGCATTATGCCCTAACAATTCCATAAGTTTGGTGAATTCTGCCAAAATAGTTTTGGTAGTCTCCGATTCAGGCAACCCTGAACCTGCCCCTGTATTGTATAGAGAACTTGTCTCCATCGTCTTAGCTTCGAAGACCGGAGGAGACTTTTCCAATCGCGGTTGTTGAAGAATCTGACAATAAGCGTTCCGATCATAACCCAACGGCTGGACCACTTTAGGGGCCGCGTGAACTATTTCTGTAAACTTGCGCTTACGTGCCGGCTCATGCTGTCTGACACTTGGAGCTGAACTTAAAGGAGGGAATTGTTGGGGTACGATTAATGGATTAAATGCAGGCCCCTGTTGACCTTTCATGATTTCATTATATGATTTATTTTCCACACACATTCTTCTTTTTATCTCAACTTGCTGTTGGTGGATTTCGCAGCGAATGGCACCCGCTGGGTGGTTCTCTGCACAATTAGCACATTTGGCTAATACTTCCTTGCATTCCTTAGTAACGTGCTCCGCGGCACAATTGCCACAACGTGGGGCTCGCGCCCGACAATGTAACTGTACGTGCCCGTAGCGTTGACACTTAGTGCAACGTAGGGGCGAAAAAATATACAATTGAACTTCCAGCATTACATTGAATATACTGACATATGGCGGAAGGTTCTGTGTTTCAAAAAATATTTTCACCGTTCCAGTAGCTATCCGCTCCGTCTGTCCATCTATCGTTCTATTACGAAAGAAGCGCTGTACCCGTAAAATGGGAACAGGAGCCTCAAGATACTTAATTAACTCCTCATTTGTAAGTGAGGTGTCGACCCCGCGCACTAGTCCAACCCGTTGGACATTGGAAGATGGTATAAAAGCAGTCAAATTCCTCTCCCGGAGGATCTTATTTTCCAAAAAAGCATTAGCTTCACGATAGGTGGCGAATTGTATTTGGATTCTATTGCGACCCTTCTTCTGAATTTCACGTATACCTGGTATTTTGCGGTCATAGAATAGCCGACCCAAGGCCATTGGGTGTAAATTACCAACGGCCTGAGCCCCCTCTCCCTGTACAAATACGATATATGGTCCAGTATGAAGGTGGGGATACCGATATTCCGTGGCCGGAGTTCGAGAGTTTTCCTGAGAGGATCCCGCTATCGGGGTCGTTGTTTCCTGATGGGAAGTAGACTGTTGATCATTAACGAGTGATATTCCCTCCATAGGGACTATACCATCCACTATAACATTGCCGGTCATGTCTGGTGGTAGTCCCATCAGCGTCCCATCACTCTGGGCCGCCATCTCGACCGCACCCAACTATTATATAATACTTATGAACAGCTTATAATAGTATGGCGCTGCACACCAGAACAACCACTAACGATACACACACTGAAAAGAATACTCCCACAGATCACACACAAAAGCAAGCTGCAAGCTTTAGAGGTGTTGCTGTGAGCACAGCTAAGTGATAGTTTGAGTTGCCAATTGTATTTATCACTGCCCGTTGGATCGCAACCCCCCTGGCAGCATGATCCTATCAATTGGTGAGGTTGGCTATGCTGTGCTCCGTGCTGTTTGACGTCAGCACCAGCAGGTTGGTCAGCATTTGGCGGGAAGTTTTCTTTTTTTTTGTGGTACGACATTTGTGGTGTGAAGAGCGCCAAGAATACTGTGATTTGTTCAAATTTCATTGGTATTAGAAGTTTTTAACAAGCATACTGTTGTGTGATATTTTGTTGCGTATTTTCAGATTATAACAATCGCACTTTTTCATTTGTGTTCAAGTCAATATCCTGATGGCATCCGCGAGTAGGAACACTCGTGGCTGTTGTTAGTTTGTTGTATGGATAAAAGTAGTTTCAAAATCAATTTCACTCCATAAAACCTCTACGTTCAGAACACCGTCATTTGCCGGTAATTGAATATTTTGTTTTATATCTAGGTTATTAGTTTTTAATCACGGTATTATGCATTTCTCTGTCGTTCTGGACTGAATCTCGTTGATATAGGCTAGGCCTGGATCCATTCCATGTCCTTTTGTATTAAACCATCGTCAGGCTTGAGTGATTTTTAATTTAGCTAGAATTTTTTTTTCGGTCTATAAAACGGTAAATAATGCGTATGTCTTATAGTATTGTCTTCGGTGTCGATTCTTTCAGTGATTTTGTTGAAACGAGTCATTTTGAAATGTCTTATTTTTACGATTCTTGCTCAACTTTAGCTTCTGACATTGCCTTTGAAACATATTGAAGCAAGCCTTCACCGAGTAAAGATGTTAAAATATGGCTTGAATAGAGAAATAGACATAACATAGTAATTCAACGATACAAATAATAGGAATAGGCTTTTACTTTTGTAGGCTAACTTAATTTAGAGAGACTAATGCTTATTGGTCTTGGACAGGCAGATATTAAGCTGCTAGAAATGCATCTAAATTCAACCTACAAAGCTTGGTTTGCTATTTCTTAAATTGAAAGGATTCTGCACAATAGGTTTTCTTTTCACAGACTACACTCGAATGTGTATGAAGCATTTTTAATGCTAATATGTTTTGGTTTTGGATCCAACTGGAATATTCTCATATCATAAATTTCCCTAGAATAGAATGACATGAATCTAATTTGATGTGTTAGTAGTTGGAAAATTATTCAATTATTTCATCTGCCTAAGTAATACAAGGTGAATGAAAACGGGGTTATAAAGTTGCAGGAATGAAAGTTCCATGTTTTGAACCAAGGGTTGGGCTGAACTTTGGCAGAACCAACGATGATGGGTAAAACTTCACAAGAGGGTTTCACAATGGTTTTGCCTAGACCAATATTTTCGTCCAGACCAATGGTGGATTGATAGCGCGGCCCTGAGGGCTAATAGATAACACCCCTGGTTTTTGTCACGCACAGTGGGGGAAGTCACGCATTAATAATCTTATCCAGGCCAATAGTTTTGCCTTTTATTTCATGACGTGAAACCCTCTCGTAAAGAATTAATCAATGATGGTCTTAATGACCTTAGTTATGAGTATGACCCTTGTCTGGACGAAAATATTGGTCTAGGCAAAACCATTGGTCTGCCACATGCGATATAGTTCCGAATGCGTGGGGTTGGCATTATGGACTCCTTCACAAAGATGGCAGTGAGGGCAGCAATTTCAACTATATAAGTCGTGCTCCTATTAGGGCGGGATAGTGGGTCTACGGCAGCGGATGAGTGAACATCTATTACTATATCATCTCCCGATACCATTACTAGGCCTCCAGTTATTTTGGCCAATTTCATTACTTACAATGTTTTAAACACATGATCTCATACTCTGCAGTGCCACCATAATTCTTGCAACCAAATGGTCATAGAATAAATATTTCAATACGCTCAGATATACATCAAAGATAATTATACCGTTAATGTTTGGAGACATCGTTACTTATTGACACAGTTGTGTCAAGATTCCTTGTCGACTAGCACATTTCATAGCAGGATATACATCACATTGTTTGCCGCGGCTTCGGTGGCGTGGTTATTAGCATGCTGAACTGCCGTGCCCAAGATAGCTTATAGCTTCAAACCCGGCCGAAGTTGTCGAATTTTTTAAGAGCGTTAAAAACTAGACCGGCCCAATTTCGTTGGAACGCAGGAGCTGAAGGGATAGATGGATTGTTAAACTGGTTGTTCCATAATTCCAAGGCCTCAGCATAAAAGGTAATTTCCGAAATAACCGGAAACATTGACTGGACGCGAGAGAAAACCCCATTCACCGGCGACATAAAAGCTGGAAGCATTAAAAGCAGGCTTATTTTTACAGCTAAATTATGCTGTTCAAGTGAAAGTGATGGGAAAATGGATGCCTAATGCCTATTTGCATCATTTATTTTGAAGTATAGTTTGCCTATTATTTGAACTGATATGTAGCCTACTATTCTCACCTCCTGAATCTTCCTGATTTTCATATTGAAATCTAGAGATGGGACTATCGACTACTTTTAACCATCGACTGACTAGTCATTCATTGGTAGAAACTATCGACTAGATAGTCGACTACTTTCAGTCGAATGGTTACCTGAATTCGCATTACTCCTAAGCGTGTTGTTACATGTATTCGACTGAAAGTAGTCGCTTCTAGGCAGCGTACAAAGCACTGCAAGCCGTTACCGGCTGAGTTGAATCGTACCAACAGATGAAAATCAAACTTCTCCTTAACCCACCTATTTTTGCAGACGTTAGTTTGGACTACTCGACGCTCGGCAACATGCAATTGGTCAAAGTTATTTATTTATTTTTACTGTGCTTCGAAATGGTGGTTTACGTCGTGTAGAGTGTAGCCATTATTTGCAATGTTGCACATTTCATTTAATGCAAAATGTGTGAGTAAATGTTCCCCGATACCGGTATTGATACAGGGCACATTACCTGTATGTACTGTGGATAAGTGAAGTAATAGACCAATACTTAATTAACCTAAGAGTAAATTAAATCACTATTACTGAGAGGGAGTTCTTAAGTACCGGGAACAATTCCATAGCCAACATTGAAATAATCACACTTCATATTTTAATACCAAAAAATAGTAAATGTAAAATATGTCCATAGTCATAACAAGTTAGGCTATGTGTTCACTAATTTAATCCCCTCTGAAGTACTAAGAACGTAGAGCTGAAATACGACTTGAACAAGAAAATTACGGCCTACATTAAATACACACGAAAATAGAACACTTTAGAACAGCAACGAGGGCGAACTTTCAGTGGAGATGTTGGCAACAATGTAAATACTAAGTTTTTTTAATGCGCGCGCTATCCATGTGCTGAAACAATTGACGACCAGAACGTAAAACTATCCGAGCGTGTTCTACATGTTAAAAGTTAAAACACAATTGGGATATGTCGTTTGCAAACAACTTGTTTATGTTACGGTGAGTAGTCGTTGAATTCATTCGACTGTTTTTTAAAAGCAGTCAAACAAGTCGATGGATTTAACATTTTTCAGTCGACTGCTGCGGTGCTGCCCATCTCCAAACAATTGACGACCAGAATCAATTTGTGCGTACGGTCAAGCTGTCCTCACAGTACCTGCTGCAATAGATTTAGAGATTCACATCACCACTCTATCTTATGATGGATGTCGGTACATAAAATCAGCCATAAGGCAACGGCAGTTTAACCACAGACAACGCTACAACTCTTCCATCCCTGCCCTCATGTCTTTGCCACTAACCCCCTCCCACACAGCACGCCGCTGCTCTGACACAGTTGTTAGGCCTGCTACAACAACTCTCAGCCATAACCCTGTAAACTACAGCTAAACCAAACCCAGAACCCCCTAATACACTTCATTTGCAGAGCAATAAAATCCATAAAACAACTCCGCAACAAGCTTCACAAAAACCTAAATTATAAACGAAAAGACTACTCCACAAACACCAAAATCAGTAAACCTCCCTCATTTCAGCCACACTATACCTTAAACAGACATAGAAGGCATAGGCATGACCCCTTCATGGAGTAGGCTATTGTGTAAACACGATCATGTCTCCTTCAACTTTACTGAAGACTTCATTAAATTCTATTAAAAAAATCATAAACTCATTCCACAAATCTTAAAATCAGTATACATCCCTCATTTAAGTTACTCTATTCATTAAACAAACATGGCATAGCCATGACCCCTTCGTGGAGTAGGCTATTGTCTAAATCTGACCACTCATACTACAACCTTACTCTAATTCAAAATTACTGCTAAATGATCCATCTGACTGGGAGGCAAAGGTATTTACCGGCTTGCCTGGGATGATGTGCCACAAAACCGGTATCTGGAGTTCAAACATAACCTAAATATTGAATGACAATATTGAATTGTCCAATAACTTGGACAATTGGATTTAGGCTATTTCATTGAAAGAATCAACGAA
Source organism: Meconema thalassinum (assembly GCA_946902985.2). Classification (NCBI taxonomy): domain Eukaryota; kingdom Metazoa; phylum Arthropoda; class Insecta; order Orthoptera; family Tettigoniidae; genus Meconema; species Meconema thalassinum. Next base: position 45,468,939 of record OX336399.1, on the reverse strand, counting down.
CTGCATAAAACTATAGGCACCTACAGGTATACTTAACTTATTAATTAAAGCTCTACAATAAACATACAGCACAATGAATTGTAGCATGAAGTATCCTGAAGAAGTCGTTTGATTAGTACGACTACTTAAATTCAAATGATTCCATTCGCTTGGAATTAGTCTTTGCCAACGACTTGTTTCATTCGAATGATTTCCAACGATTGTTTTGGGATCAGTCGTTTACAACGATTACTTTTATTCGAATGATTCCATTCGCTTGGAAGTAGTCGTTTGCCAACGACTTGTTTCATTCGAATGATTTCCAACGATTGCTTTGGGATCAGTCGTTTACAACGACTACTTTTATTCGAATGATTCCATTCGCTTGGAAGTAGTCGTTTGCCATCGACTTGTTTCATTCGAATGATTTCCAACGATAGCTTTTGGATCAGTCGTTTACAAACGACTTGTTTATGATACGGTGAGTAGTCGTTGAATTCATTCGACTGTTTTCAGTCGACTGCTGCCCATCTCTATTGAAATCTCCTGATTTTTGGGTTTGTAAGGTTGGCAGGTATGGGATTATATTTTATGAACAATATGTTGTGTTAATTTGGAACTAAACTGTTTTTGTTTTATTTCCAATAGTAAATGTACCGGTAACGCATTAAATCACGCCATTCCAACAACACTATCTTAAGGCTAGTCCACACCAAAGTTAATGAACAATGTTCATGAACAATGTTAATGAACAATGTTAATGAAAACATTTCTCAACATGTTTACTAAACATTTGTTAACAAACTTGTTCAACATTATGTCCACACCAAATAAACTTTTGTTAACAAACATCTTCAACATTAAATAAACTGTTTGTGAGGTTATAATGGATAGGGCCAGGAAGAAGAAAGTACTTACAGCTGCATCTTTCATTATTTTAGGGAGTACAAAATTAGAGAAAAGCGCAGACGCAAGGTATGGAAAAGAAATATATTGGAAAGGCGTTTAGAATTAAGTGAATTAATATTCTCATGGGCTTCCTGGTATTTCATAATTCCGCGCAATATACGAGTCACTTGCGATTCGATAGTCGATTTTTAGAGAAGTAAAAGAGCATCGTATTCCGCGCTACGAATTTACAACCTTAATTGCGTCTTTGCGCATGCGCGAACGAAAATGTTAACGAAAACACGAAAAGTTAATGAAAAGTTTCATTCACAAAAGTTAAAGAGATTTTGTTCATGAACATGCTCGAAAAGTTAACGAACACGCTATTTTGTTTATGAACAGTCAAAATTGTTCATGAACATTGTTCATGAACAAAGTTAACGAAAACATCTTGGTGTGGACGTACCTTTAGGTGTGTATTGTTATTTTAAACTGACATTTTTTGATACGGGCACAGTCGATGTAGTTAATTGTTGACTTGGCATCTGCGCTCGCTCTCTCCCTCTGCCCACCAGGTGCTCTCCCTCCATCGTTCGCGCTGACTGCACCCTCACTCAGGGCTTCCGTTGAACTTGCGGGCAATAAAATGGACATTCAGTGTTCAGTATTTCTTAAAAGTTGAGTTTTGATTTCCCATAGTTTGGACAATTTGATAGTAGAAATAATTGACATTCATTAAAACAGTTTATAGGATCTAATGTTTCAGGGTGTCTACTACTCTGGAAAACGGGGAATTTTTAAAGCTGGGGAAATTCAGGGAATTATCAGGGTATTTTAATGACACTCGGGGAATTTTAGTTTTACCTTGAATAATTGGAAATTACTCATTCAAGTATATTCTGGTGATGATTGCTCTTACTCACATTAAATCAGTAAGCTCTCATTCCTTGCACGATTGAGCACACAATTTACATGTGTAGACTGTCTCATCATCATCATCATCTTTTTCGCATTTTCCCATTTATGTGGGGTCTGCCTTCCTGCAATGATTCCTCCACTTCAATCGATCCATAGCGTCCCGGGGGCGAAGTTTAGCGAGCCGCATGTCATCTCTCGCCCTATCCTGCCAGCGTGTTTGAGGTCGCCCTCAGGGTTGACGACCCTCCACATTCAGTTGAAGGGCAGTCTTAGCAACTGAGGTTTCACTGCTACGGAGCACATGTCCATACCACAGCAGACGTGATTCACGAATTTTCTCTGTGATTGGGGCAACCTTGAAATCCTTCTGCACAGCATCATTCCTAATATGGTCCAGTCGAGTCAAGCCATTGGACCACCGCAACATCTTCATTTCCATTGCATGAAGTGCAATGTGTAGACTGCCTATTTGTATATAAATGTGGAACTGTTTTATTTTTGAGAGCATTACTATTGACAAACTACTTTGAATACTCCCAAGTACAATAGTTTTTCTGGATGAAAAATTTAGAAATTGGCAAAATATAGAAACAATATAGACTATTTTTCTGTTTTTTCTTTTCCAACTTTGCCATGCTACCCTTTATTGTTCGAGCACTTTTTGAAATGCTCTTTAAGTACAAACTTTGTTCTTTTTTTTTTTTTTTTTTACTCATCCCGGTCACTCCATGTGAGATCTGTGCTGGACAAAACGGAGGCAGACAGGTTTTTCTCCCGGTACTCTGGTTTTCCCTGTCAAAATTTCATTCCAGCAACACTCTCCACTATCATTCCATTTCATCTGTCATTCATTTAATCATTGCCCCAGAGGAGTGCGTCAGGCCTCGGCAGCCGGCACAGTCCATATCCTCGCCACTAGATGGGGGCTTCCTTCATTCCATTCCTGACCCGGTCGGAGACTGGTAGCAGGCTGTGGATTTTCATTTCAGTATTTTAATTTCTTCAATGAATCATCTTACATTTCATACTCATCTTGCTATACACCTTATGCAAAATTTTATTTATACAACTACACAAACAGGCACATTTTACATAAATCTGCCAGTTCAATACAATCTTGAAATAAAACATCTGTATTAAATTAACTACCCTATAACAAATAAATTATTTCATCCATACTAGTGTTACGTGAAATAGTCCCCATTACACAGGCTGCGTTTCCCTTTTGAATCGCTATGCCGATTCTCTGCATCAAATAGGTCTTGGAACGAGGATCACCAGAGACTCCACCTATTTCTCTTCCTAGCTTGTGTACTAGATTTATTGCGTCCTCACTCCAAGGACCCATTGTCTCCACGGCAAAGGCCACGAAAATATAGTCCTCCATGATCTTCCTATATTTGTTTTTCTTCCGAGTGACGGCGATCTCAGCTACAGATCCTGCTTCCTTTGACGATGATTGATCTATATATTTATTATGGCCGCTACTGTTACTCAGGGAATGTTCTGATTTATCCTGGAAAATACAGGGAATTGTCAGGGAAATCTTTTAGTTCGTTTAGGTAGAAACCCTGTGTTTGTTTAATTTAATTAAATGGTTCCTAATGTTGTACTGAGTTGTGGTTGAGATTTGTTCAGCTTTGATTCTTAAGAATTTATTTCTTAAATGTACTAAAGTCTAGGATTGCCAGACATTCCGTATTACCCGGAACAATTAAGTTTTTTCTTGTTTTGTTCCGCGTTCTGTTTCATTCTTTAACGGAACGCCAAATATTCCGTTTTTTTGGTTAATTTGATAATCTTTCTTTATGACTTGCCACGGTGGGTGAGTGGATAGCGTGTCTGTCTACTAACCCCAAGATTGCAGGTTCGCTCCTGGCCGTGGTAAGTGATTTTTGAAAGGCGGCAAAAATACGACATGCTTGTCATACAATGTTGGCATGTCAAAGAACCCATTTGAATTCAGTAGGCCGTGTTCATAATGCCAAAATTAATCTCGGGAGTTTCCGCCAACACAAAGTTCCTCATTTCTCTACTAGAAAGCGCTATAGTGTTCAAGGAGTTTAGATATCTAACCTCCTTGACTTTCATAGTGATTCAAGGAACAACGAAATTCGACATGCAAGCTACCTTCTGGGTGTCAAATTACAAAGCTTGCACTCAGCACCCGAGGCCATACGATATTATTATTATTATTATGACTTTTAAAGTCGCACATTTTTCCCGTATTGACAGAATGTAATAAGAAACAAAGAAACTAGGCAGAACCAGAAAAACTTTGTTTCTTATTTAATTTGATAATAATTATATTCAATTTCATACCAATTTTCAAATGTCCCGCTTCAGAATTTATTGCAATTTATCTAGCTTGTTTTCTAGTGATACAGGCGCAAGTTTGAAAGAGAAAATGATTTCTATGTTTGTGTCAGATAGATGGGTACATGTTATAGATTTATTAGGGGCAACATAATTAAGGAATATCTTAGACCTTGTGAAGTTAATACTCAGCATTTTCCCCTCCAATGATTTTACGGTGAGAGTTTTTTCTGTCGTGTATATCAAATGGAAAGTTGATAGAAACAGAAGCTCCATTAGTTTGATAAAACACGAATTGTTCACATATTACAATCATGACGAAAATTGTAGTGAATTTTATCAGAAGGTACTTACAAATAAAAAATCCTTGCAAAGGGTTGTTCAAATGAAAAGCATTTACTGTATATGTTGCTGGTGTCATAGGCCTATATGATATGTCACCATATAACATGCGGTGAACGTCAGATGTCTATTACAAAATTTTGTATTCCTACTATTATTATGGCCATTGGCTGAAATAAAATTTATTATTATTATTATTATTATATGTCACCCACTAAAAAAGGAAAAGCTACAGGACCAGACGAGGTGTTCAACGAAAACCTCCAAGACACTCTTGAAAAACTCGCCCAGCTGTGGACGAAGATGTTTAACAAATGCCTTACATCCGGAAAAATACCAGAGGACTGGAGAAAGTCGAACATCATCTTGTTATACAAAGGAAAGGGAGACATTGAGGACCTCAACGCATACAGAGGAATCGCACTCGAGAACAACATCTTTAAGATATTCTCCAAACTCCTGACGAAAAGACTCTACTCACTCACAGACGCCTTCATACCGGAAACACAGTTTGGTTTCAGGAAGGGAAGAGGAACCCTCCATGCGGTTGGCAACCTCCTGGAAGATATTCAAAACGCTCTAAGACACACTTCTCGGAAATTCGACGCAATTTTCGTAGATTTTACACAAACCTTTGATCTACTGAGCAGACAGATACTCATGACGAAACTTGAAAATATGACAGGAAAGGATAACCCAACAACAGCTGCTATCAAAACCCTGCTAACTTACAATGAAATCATAATCAAAGATGGCATATCGTCCTCAGCAAACATTATACAGACCAACGGTGTTTTACAAGGAGACCCGATTAGTCCTACCTTATTCAACATCATCATGTCCGACGTCACTGACATATTACAAAAGGATTCAGTGAAAATGTACCTCTATGCAGATGACATAGTACTAGGCTCGCATGATAGGAAGGCCCTGCAAGACACTCGAGATAGGTTTCAGGAAAGGGTCGAGAATAACCAACTCCAGCTGAATACCGACAAGACAGTGCAAATGATTTTCAGAAGGGGAGGAAGATCATCTGTAAAAGACAAATTATACTACAGAGCAGAAGAGCTAAAGATTGTAAATTCCTCCAGGTATCTGGGAATCACTCTACAACCATCAGGTTCATCGTACAGAATTCACATACAGGAGAGGGCAGCAGCTGCCATCAAAGCTATCTACGACATTAAGAATCCGACAAGACTAGCACTAGACACAGCAATAACACTTTTCTACGCAAAGACAATGCCTGTTTTGACCTATGGCATTGAACTAGTATGGAACAACCTGACAGAGACCTACTGACCCTCGAATGTGTTAAAGCAAGATACCTGAAGAGAATTTTAGGCATATCAAAATACACTCCTTCAAGACTGGCTTATGAGCTTGCAAAAACTTGCTTCCTCATAGAAGACTTGAGGTTCCGAAAACAGCTACCAGCGACCAAACAAGAGTCAGACCTACTTCGGGACAAAGCAAGAGATCGGACATCTGGCTCGATTTCTATACAACAGACGCGATGCTGGATAGGAACTGGACGGGAGCAAACAAGGACCTACAAAGCGCCATAACTAGGCTCTCAGTGCACGGTTTCCATCACAAAATATGCACGAGAAACAGTTTTCACGATCCCTCACCAGTGTGTGTATGCATCCTCTGCGGGAAGGCCTGTGAGCGCTACCATTTCACTGTGTGCCAAAAGCGCACAAAATCACTGAAGGAATACAGCAAAGAATAATGATATTTACATGCACATGTAATCTAAACTGTTATACTCTATGGTCGTTCGACTGCAATAAAGTTTTATTTATTATTATATGTCACCAATATCTAGTTTTAATTTTGTGTATTTGATTATGTACAGTAATGCCTATTTAATACATATGTGTATTAAACATTTAACAACCTTGATTTAAACAAAAAACAAACAATGTTTTGGGACACGTGTTCCGTTTCTCCATTCTTGAAATCTGGCAACCCTACTAAAGTCGGCTTGTAAATGTATAAAGAAGGCTTACAAAATATGACTCCAAACAAGGAATTGGATTGACTGAGAGCTTTATGTAGTGGAAAGTAACAAAGACAAACAAGGAGTCCAAAGGGAAATCATGAGAGTAATTTGGAGATGCATTAGTTCAAGTGTCAGGAAAGCCTTTTTGGAGTGTTATAAATAATCTTAGAAATGGAGGAAAAAGAGAAATGAGTAGTATTTTGGATAATTTAGGGAAACTCATTGTAGATCCTAAGGAAGCACTGCGAAGGTGACCATGGTGTCCACAGGCAGGAAAAGTCAGGAATTTTGTTTTTGGTCAGGAAAAGTCAGGAAAAAGTGTGAAAATATAGCGCGAGTCAGGAACAAATGGCGAAAAGTATTAGAAAGTCAGGAATTTTATATTAACCATATTAACTCAAAGTTCTACTTCAGGAACTGTGACATCTGTAGAATCTTTCTGTTATAAAGATGAAGTCACAAGTGCCGAAATAAAGTGGGCTCTTAATTTCGTCCAAAATAAATTCTCTTAATTCTTGTTTAAATATTTCAGAAACCTTCAGGAAAATTTTTCCTGATAGTGCAATTGCAACAAAATTTCAATTGGGAACACTAAAAGTTCATATGTTATCAATTATAATTTACTGCAAGATGAAATTCTTTCATGTGATAATGTTATCTGTTTTGATGAGACATTGAATAAAGTTGTTCAGCGAGGTCAGATGGACCTATTTGTGCGTTAACTTGACATCAACAGCAATGAAGTTAACACCAGATATTTCAACAGCATCTTTATGGGACATGCAACAGCTCAAGACATTTTAGAGGCTTTCAACCAGGGAATCTCTCCTCTTGCTAGAAAGGGTATGTCTATGGATGGACCGAATGTAAATTTGAGTTACGTAAAAAAGTTCAGTGGCCAAATAATAGAAGATAATACAGATGGCAAACAGCTTGTTTACCTTGGTGTTTGCGGCCTTCACGTTGTCAATGGAGCCCTACAAACAGGAATGCATACTGTAAAGTGGGACCTTCAATTATTTTTGGGATACATGTATTATGTATTGAACGACTGTCCTGCCCCCCAGCTGAGTACTTTGATTTATGTATTATTGCATTTATTTACTATATTTTGTATTTTAAATGAATAAAGAGGAGAGCGTTGGGCAGCTATGGGGATGGTGGAGGCTGCAAATAAAAAATAATAATATTTGTTTGCTGAATAAACCTTTTTTTTCCGATATTACAATGACTTCACAAGTCAGGAATTTTGTTGAAAAATGGTCAGGAAATGTCAGGAAAATTGACATTGAAAATTCTGTGGACACCATGGTGACAAGAATATTGAGGCTGTGTATTCTCTAAGAGGAGAAATAGGTGAGGTGCGGAGTTCTCAGTTTTGATCTACATTATTTTGCAATAAAGGTGTTAGTGTGTCGACTAAACTCTCTGTACATCGCTCAGTGTTTAGACTGACCTTGCTGTATGGAAGTGATGAGCTGGGTAGATTCAGGATTTCTTAATACATAATAATATTGGTTTTACATCCCTTTTAACTACTTTTGCTTTTAGAGATGCTCATGTTTCTATATTCTGGAACGTTTTTGCCAAAATTGTTACTCGTTTAGCACCACCCAGGGGATACGTACAGCTTAAGGTAAGTTGTGGACTTGAGTAACTTTATCCCCCTAAAGAATAAAGAACTGAAAGAAATTTTTTATATGATAAAAACTCTTCAAAGACTCCACAACAGATCTCATTTCAGTGGATCCCTTCTCATGTTGGAATAGCAGGTAATGAAAAGGCAGACAGATTACCACACTACAACCTGTCAGTCAGACTGACTTTATGTCAGCAAAAAGGATCTTGAAAAATACCAACAAAAACAGGTATGAAGAAATGGCAAAGAAATCAGCAGACACCAAATTATGGAAGGACATTGATGCTAAATGGGATCAATATAAATTAACACCAAGAAGAGAAGCTGTAGCCTTCTTCAGACTTAACACTGGCCATGAATGCCTTGCAGCTCATCTGAAACGAATCAACATCCTGAGATCTGAAGAATGCACACTTTGTCACGAACCTGGAAGTAAAATGGATAAGAGGCACCTGCTACAGTGCGACAAACTTGATGTGACTGCTAGAACTTCAGGAAACTTCACACAACTCTATTGGAACGCAAGAAAGCTGTTGGATTGGAATCCGGTCTAGCCATAGGAAACGACAACACAACAACAAGCTTTTAGAGACGCCGAGGTGCCAGAATTTTACCCCGAAGGGGATCTTTAATGTAAATCTACCTACACGACTCCCTCACATTTGCGGATTTCTGTTACATAAGCTAGAGGTAACTGATATGAGGGTAGCACGAATGATTGCTGGGACAAATAGATGTGAGGAAGGTACTTGTAATGAGATAAATGCTGTCAGAAATGAACACTACGGTAGATAAACTTGTTCGTATGAGCCGACTCAGATGGTGGGGTCATCTGAAGAGAATGGGTGAGGAGAGATTACCTAAGAGGTTAATGAGTTTGGCTGATTGTCCTGCTAATGTCTTCAATTTAAAAGACGTGCATGTGATATGTCTGATTAAGGAAAAACATACTCGAATTGACTGTTGATCATGTGTGACCACGCGGAATCAACACTTCTTGGCCTTGATGTTTGCCCAATAACTCGTCGTGCGCAACGATTGAGCTAGTCTTCGTTGCTGCGACCAGACTTGTCTGGTAGGTCTTCTCTCTTCTGCTTCAAAACCCTGTGTATGAGTAATTTTCCTAATTTCCTCTCGATCCTTGAGATTGGGAAAACCTAATTCAGCCAAGTCCTTTTCCGCCTGTTTGTACCAATTGGACCTTGTTGCCTTTTTCTGCAAAAACTTATAGATTTTATTTGTTAACCTAGTTCGGTTCATTCTGTCCAAATGTCCCTTGAATTGGATCCTTCTCATACGGATTGTGTCTGTGATTTTAGTAATTTTTAAATAGATGTCAGCATTAGGTTTCGGAAGGTGAATTCCATCTTTAATTCTTGGTCCCAAAATATACGTATCATTTTAAAATAAACTTTTTTTAATTTGCAGTAATAATGGCTGAGCCAAAATCCTTGAAGAATGAAATGGTGGGCATTGTGGACGAAGAGGATAGTTCCGAGAATGAAGATGAGGTAAGCATGTTCTTACCCTGACAGACAAAATTAATGAATTACTTGAAGCACAAAATTTGGGTCAACTATACACTGTGATCCCTACGTGTATAAGGGAATTTTTTAGTGTAGTCGATGACGTCTCGGATGGTGTGTGGATTGATGTTCAATTGTTTGATGTAGTGCCTCAAATTGCTTCTATTTAACACTGCTGTATTTGTTTTAAAAATGTTGGTGCCAGTTTTTAAAATAGTGTGTGGTTACATGTCCAATGTTGTGGTTTAGTCGTTAATGATTATAAATTACTCTTAATTGTTCAATTTAATGGAAAGGTTGCACTGTACGCTTGTAAAGCCGTGGTTAGGCAAAACCATTGGTCGCTACTTGTTACACATACAGTACTCCCTCTGTAATCCGGCATCTCAGCTCTCCGGCACTCCCAGTAATCCGGCGTTTTGTATTCGAGTACAAGCTCAACACTTGATTTGATAATTTCGTCCCCAATACTGTACAATGTTCTCACCCAGCGACAAGACTAGTGTCTGAGTAAACAATGCATTGGCGCCAAGAGCGATGACTCACGCACGCGCCCCTCAGGTGCTTAGTGTAGGACATTTGTACTGTAGTAGTGTTGTGTTGTGTTGAAGATGGCATCCGTGCAGAAAAAAACGTGAACATAAAACTCTTATCTTTGTTAGATAAACATGAAATCCTAAAACGGCTTGAAAAGGGCGAAATGTTAACTAGTGTTGCTAACGAATACGGTGTTGGTCAAGCTACAGTTCATGACATAAGAAAAAACAGTGATAAAATAAATTCGTTTTTTAAGACGAATTAAAATTAAAAATAGTAAACGACAGACATTGAAAACTGGTGAATAGCCTCTATGCTTGGTTTTTACAAGAACGTGGTAAGCATACACCACTTTCAGGTGAAATCCTTAAAGGAAAGGCTAGGGAATTTTACCAGATAATTACAAAAAAGGATGATTTTCAAGCCAGCGAGGGATGGTTGCAGAAATTCAGACTACGTTATGGAATTAGACTGTTAAGTACATCGGGTGAGAAACTTTCATGTGACGAAAGTGCTGTTGAGCCATATAAAGAAAGGTTCAAACAGGTTATCCAAGAAATGGATTTAACTCCTGACCAAGTTTACAATGCGGACGAGAGCGGTTTATTTTGGCCGTTGTTACCAAAAAAAAAAAACATTAGTGCATCGTGGAGAAGCTAGTGCTCCTTGACGAAAATTGGCTAAGGATAGGGTCACTTTCATGCCTTGTTCAAGTGCAAGCAGTGCACATAAGGTGACAATGCTAGTCATAGGTAAGGCGAAGAGTCCCACCTAGGGCATTTAAAAACGTCAAACTTCCTGTTGATTACATGAGCCAGAGCAAAGGGTGGATGAATACGGTAAGTCCGTATTCACTGAATGGTTTAATTAACATTTCAAACCCTCAGTGAAAAGATTTTTGAAAGAACGGAAACTACCAGAAAAAGCTTTGCTTATCTTAGACAACTGCCCTGGCCACCCCTGTGAAGATGAGTTGAATTCAGCCGACAGTTTTATTCGTGTGATGTTCTTACTGCCGAATGTGACCCCCCACTTACAACCAATGGACGAGAACGTTATCCAGGCGATTAAAATGCAATACAAAAAGAGCTTATTGTACAATGTGTTGTCTAAGGAAGAAAGTGTGATTAAATCCTTGAAAGAAATAAACCTGAAAGACGTGGTTTACTCGCTCGCTAATGCTTGGGAAAATCTTAACGAGAAAGTCATCATTTGCTCTTGGAAACCCCTATGGTCGGACATGGCACTACTGGATCAGTACAAAAAAGATGAACCGAACAAAAAAGCCAGTGAAGAGAGGGAGATTTATCTACTGCGAGACGTGGTTAACGAACAACTGGTGGATTCACCGGATAACGCATTGACAACTGATGACGTAGGCGTGTGGCTTACCGGTGAAGATGACGAAAACAACCAGTTTATGACAGAAGATGACATCATAGACAGAGGAAGTGGCAAGATAGGAAAAGGCTGAGGAACAGGTCGAAGAAGTGACAGGTGCTGTACGATCAATCTCTCACGATGCGGCCATCGCCTCGGTTGCCACGTCAATTGCCTGGGCGGAGGAAAATGGCGTCTCTGCTAACGATGTCTTAGTTTTAAGGAGGTTACAGGAACAAGTTCTCAAAGTGTCTCTCAACCGTAAAAAGCAAAAGACAATTGATGCATATTTCCAGCCGTCTACTTCCAAGGAATAACGTGAGTTATATGATGTATTTTCGTACTTTTTTACTTTGTATAGTACAATGTAATTAAAACTGATTTTCAAATGATATCTGCGTTTTTCTCGATATTTTCGAGTAATCCGGCGTTTTCGGTAATCCGGCAGTGCTCTGGTCCGATATCTGCCGGATTACCGAGAGAGCAATGTAGTTGGTTTTAAAGGTAACCATTTTGATTAATTTTATTGATGATTCTACTTTTCACTTACAAAATATTCGTGTTATCTGATAGGTTTATCTAGTATGTTCTAATTGAAGTAATAGACACCATTTTTCAGTGTTGCAGAGTTCTATTAAAGAAAGCTTTCCAGTCGGTTAACACAATAACATTAAGCGGAAATACAAGTATTTATATAGTTCCGCCCCTTAAAATAACAATAATAACTGACGAGTATTTATATACCCTAACCTAAAAGAAATATTACATAATAACACTCTTTTATGTACAAAAATGGGGGGGGGGGGGGGGTCCTTTAATGGCTAACATGTTTCGATCGTCAAGTGATCATCATCTGATCCTGCTCACTTAGGATGTATGATGTTTATGAATAACACTTATGCACACATGAGGGGTGTCCCAATGAAAAGGTACGAAACGATACTGTGGGTACAATTTATTTGTTATTCAAAAGTAATACCACAGGCCTGTGCACAGGTGTCCCATTGCTTCACTAGCCGCAGGATTCCCTGTTCCCAGAAGTCTTGTGATTGTGACAGGAGCCAATCCTGTTCGGTGTCATCGTCCGATTGGCTTTCACGGCCAGTTCGAGCACTTTTGAAATGCTCTTTTTAAGCCAAACTCTGTTTTATATATTTATTATGGCTGCTAATCTGTTACTCAGGGAGTTTTCTGATTTATCCTGGAAAAGTCAGGAAATTGTAAGGAAATGTGTTAGTTGGATTTGGTAGACATTCTGTACTACAGTTACTACAAAAACAACACAGTGTATCATGCACTTTTAACACACATCATGTACAGTTCACGCCACGGATTTGGCAGTAGTACAGAGGACGGGTGGAGAACCTCAGGTATGTGCAATTGATAAACGAGTTGCTTTCCGCGCAATTGAAAACTCTGGTATTAATTGGCCATGCGCGAGACTCTCAGACTGTCCTCTGCACAACTGCGAAACCGGGACTGACCGGCCAAAAACAGTGGCATGAACTGTACACAGGACCAAATGTCACAAGCACCTCAAATGAATTAAAGTCCACGTCACCTTAAATATAAGTTTCTAACTGACAATACAGCCTGAGCTGTGTGAAAGAGGGAGGAGAGAGATCGGAACGGTTGGAACAGAGAAACGGCCTGAAACAAGGAAGTGCACTGTCACAGTTACTTTTCATTGTGGTGATGGATGACATAATGACCTGAGTGGCACAAGTAATTGGGGAAGGAAGGATGAAAGCAATGGTGTTTGCAGATGATTAGATGATTTGGGGAAACAAGGAGGAGGAACTACAGGAGCAGTTGGACGTGTGGGAAGGAATAATACAAGGATATGGGATGAAATTTAGCATAATAACAATTGGTGGGGAACAGCTGAAGAAAGTGGAGAGTTTCAAGTATCTGGGAAGCCTGATACAAGATAATGGAAGAAACGATTGAGAAATAAATGAGCAGGGGAGACAAGCAGAAGCATTCCGGAGGAATGTGAGAAGCATGATACGGAGCAATGATGTCCCTCAGAACAGCAAAAAGTCGTATATCGGACGTACTATGTCCCTATCCTGACGTATGCCTCGGAGACCTGGGTTATGAAGGAAGGGAGAAGAGCAAAATACAGGCCAGTGAGATCAGCTTCTTGAAATGCCATATTGGAGCTACAAAGATGGACAGAATAAGAAATAAGAGGATCAGAGAATTAATGAAGGAGGAACCATTACATGATTGTATAGAGAAATCTAGACTTAGATGGTATGGACATGTAAAACGAATGGAGAAGAGGATACCCAGGAGGATACACGAGGCGAAATGGAAAGGAAAGATATCGAGAGACAGGTGGCTGAAGGGGGGTGGAAGAAAGCATGAAGAAGAGAGGAGAAGACTGGACAAGGGTGGAGGCTGAGAGATGGTGGGAAGACAGAAGACGTTGGAGAGGCTTGTGTTCCAAACACACCCGACCAGTGGCTGGAAACTGTGCAAGATGATGATGAATACCAATGTTTCCGAGCCATATATTTGGTTAGCTCGAATATAATGTGACATGAAAATGACCTTGTAACAGATCTGGTTTTGTAAAATTTTAGTGTATGTGTTTTTTAGCTTTTAGACGATTAATATATCACAGATAGTAAAAATACTGGAAAGGATATTAGAAAGAAGAATGAGAAGAAAGGTGGAAGGAGAGTTGCAAGAGGAACAGTATGGCTTCAGGAGTGGAAGATCCACAGTGGACCCAATCTTTAGCTTGAGGCAGGTGATGGAAAAGAACTGGGAATATGGAGAGGATTTGATCATGACTTTCATAGATCTAGAAAAGGCATATGATAGTGTCCCCAGAGAGAAGGTATGGGAAACCATGGTTAAGAAGAGACTGGGAAGAGAAATGTTGGAAATGGTGCAAGCAATGTACAACAACTGTGTTAGCAGGGTTCTGACCCCTGTTGGAAAGACAGATTGGTTTAGGAACAAGACTGGACTAAGACAGGGGAGTGTGCTGTCACCTCTTTTATTCATAATGGTAATGGATGAAATTGTAAAGGAAACAAAGGAAGCATATGGACATAAAGAAATGAAGTTACTATTATTTGCAGACGATATTGTGGTCTGGGGAAGGAACACGGAAGAAGTGCAAAAACAACTAGATGCACTGAACGAAAATATTCAGAAGTATGGCCTGAAAATCAGTATAGAGAAAAGCAAGACCATGGTGATGACAAGAGGGGAAAGACAAGGAAAGGGCATTGTGAAAATTGGAAGTCAGAGTTTGGAAATTGTGGACACGTTCAAATACCTAGGAAGTGAATTGATGCAAACTGGTAGGTTGGACATGGAGATTGGCAGGAGGGTACAGCAGAGCAATGCATTCTATCAAAGTGTAAGAAAACTTGTTTGGGATAAGGAAGTACCAGGGAAAAGCAAGGAGGTAATGTATAAAATGTACTATGTACCCATATTAACGTATGCAGCTGAGACTTGGACCCTGACGAGCAGGCAAGAGAGTAGAATCCAAGCCAGTGAAATGAAATTCCTAAGAAGTATGATAGGTAAGACAAGGAAAGACAGAGTGAGGAATGAAGATGTTAGGAAGGAAGTTGGGATGGGAAAACTAAATGAGAGAATTGAGAAGAATAAACTAAGGTGGTTTGGACATGTAAAGAGGATGGAGGAAAATAGAATACCAAGACAGATGCTGGAGGCCAAGTGCAAGGGTAAGAGAGCAAGGGGAAGACCTAGAACAAGGTGGATTGATTCAGTGAAGAACAGCGTGAGAAAAAGAAATCTGGACTGGGACAAGATCGTGGAGGAAGAATGGTGGAAGGAAAGAGGAAAGTGGAGAAGTGCCATAAATACCCCGACCCGGCAGAAGCTGGATAAGGGGAAATGATGATGATGATGATGATGATGACGATTAATTTGTTAGAAATAGTTTTGAGAACAACCTTCTTTTATGGTAAAATGTTTTATGTACTGTCCGTCTTGCTTTTCTATTCATATTATTATTTGCGCTGAGGAAGAAAACCGGTACAATAGAAAGTATAAATTAATATTGACTTAAGGTTCTAATCTTCAGTACTTACCATTTATTTGAGCTAGGATAGCCATTATCTTATAGAATTTCAGAACTGTTTCTGTTCTCACCTTCTTTACCAACGCCTTTTTGATCGTATCAACCCATTTTTGACATTTTGCTTCTCCATCCATTGGACTAATAGGGAGGTTCAACATCCAAGATAATTAGGTGAAGAGACTTGTTCAATTATGGTATCATAAATAATAATTTTTGCCCTAACTGGTTCAGTGCCTTTAAATGCCATGACTTTAGTCTCTTTTGTTCAAATATTTTAAATCAGTTTATTAAGAGATCTCTGAAGATCATCTTCTGAACCAGCAAATAATACCTGGTCATTGGCAAACAAGAAAGTGTTTAATGGTTTTCCATCAGGCACAAGCGTTATTTCTGAGTGAAATCATACTGCTTCGTCAATTCATTAATATAAAAACTAAAAATAGTGGGTGAAGGGACACCCTTGTCTAGACCTGTGTTTCCCGAACCTTTTTTGTGTGTGTACCATTTTAAGAGATGAGAATCTCGCGCATACCACCCAATGGTTGGAAGATATAGTAACTATAAACCCCATCACCACCACGTAGCAGACCAAAAGATGGATTGTAAATTGTGTTTGTTAAGAATTAGACTGTTGGAGTTAAAGTTCAAATAATTAAAAGTGTGTCCAGTTGATTTATTATTTATTACAATAAGTGTTCAGTTCGAACATTCGGAAATGACACAGTACAAATAATGTTAATAAAAGAGCTCTTAATGATTAAACATAAAAACCAAAGTTCAACTAACAACTTCAATGTGAAGGGTGAGCTTAATGATTGGAAGCCGCCATGGGAATGTCTGGTTTAAGATTGCTGAGTCTCAAACGAAGTTCGTTTTCCACTGTAAGGAGCCTATTCCGGAATTTATTCTTGAGATAAACAAGTGAAGAAAATGCAGTCTCGCACAAGTACGAAGTAGTGAAAGGCAGTAAAATCTAACTGCTTTGTCAGCTATGTCTGCATAGTCTGCACGCCTCTCAACCCAAAAGTTCACAAGAGTCATTTTTGAAGAAGTTTGCCTTATTTCTGAATCACAATTCAATTCATAAAACTGCTCCTTAACATATCAATGTTATATTTTTATATCTTTCGTAACATTACTGCGTACCACTGCAGCAGTAAGAGTGTAACACCAGTGGTACGCGTACCACAGTTTGGGAAACGTTGGTCTAGATCATTGCGTTGTTTATCTCGACGGTTAAATGCTGCAGGGCATTCAGAGTTTGATCCCTCACTTCGTTCATTTGTGATGATGAAATTAAATTGATTGTGTTTCCTTCTTGTTGCCATATGTTGCTAAATTAATAAATGCACTGAGTTCAGACTTTTACTTCCAGATGAATGAAGAAGAATTGAAACAACTGCGTTTCAAAAGATTGATGCATCTTCTTAGACAAAGTTCCTTCTACACAGAGTTCCTAATTAAGAAGATGTCCACGAGTCCTGTGGCCAAAAGGTGGGTGTTGTTGTTGTTATTATTATTTATTTATTTATTTAATCGATTGTTCCCCTTTAGGAGAGCGATTGAATACATGATTTCCTCATCGGGCGTGTTCCCGCTTCTCTTCCCAAAATCTCTTCATCCTCTCAGAATGCTCCTTCTTCCGCTCAGCTGTCCATTTTCTTCCAGGTTGTCATGTTGGTCTATGCTCAAACTTATTCTTATTGTTATTATTATTATTATTTACCATAAACCAACATTTCAATTAAACAATAGTAAACAAATTAAGATTGTTAATAAGTTCAAATATCTTGGGGAGATAATCACCTGGAACTCAAACGAGAAACCATCGATGGACAGTAAAACATCCAAACTGAAATAAGCACAACGAATCCCCTGGCCAACCTACAAAAGGAAATCTCTCTCAATGAATGCCAAATTTCGGCATTACAATTCCGTTGTTAAACCCGAGGCAACATATGGTAGTGAATCACTCTTCAAGTTGAACGTCAAATCAACAACTGACAAACTGCAGAAAGCAGACTGAAGAATCAACAGAACAAATTAACAAAAAACATCAAGTAAATGGCCAATGGAGATTGCTGCTGAATGAAGTGGTGTATCGAGAGAGTGAGATGATACATTACTATTTTATGATACTAATTTCGACGCTATTTCCATCTAGCGGTAATTGCTTGATATACTAAGAGATTGTATTTACCGGCTATCTCTCGTAAATATGAAATGCACCCCAATGAGAATGTTAGCTTGACCAAAGGAACTTGCAACAACAATATAGAGATCGGTGATGGTCACGACGAGAAGATGACTGAGAACACCATGTCCGGTTTACAGTCTAGAAGATATTAAAATGTTTTAAAATTAAGTTTGGAATTACCTTGTTACGATTTAAACCTTCTCCTTTTGGATATCCGTGTTCTTCGTGCTCATTTGAAACGACACCAAGATTGAGCATCGATATATATATTTTGAAGCTGTCGCCTAGAACGTCTAGTCATCTCATCAAAGCTAAGTCCTTTACCGTTTGAAGTATCATGCATGAAAATGTAATTAGAAGTTGCCGACTAAGAAAAACATCCTCCAATCTTTGGTGTTAGCATGACCCTTTATTATATAAATAGGTTCGGAGATCTTTCTGGTTTGAGGTTAAGTTGTTAACTTGTGTAATTGTTCCCTTGTGATTATATAAACGTAGTGGGCAATCGCGTTGGTTTTATTTTAAGGGGTTTGTATCTTACGAGTTCTTGTAATTTTGCCTTTTCAATCGCGTGTTGTTGCGTTTTGTTATGCTGGATAATGGAATGTTTAAGAGTGAATGCCTAGTGTTTTATTTAGGCGTTCTACCATGGGGTTAACTCGCTGTTTACGTGGATCTACCATGGGGTTAGTTCCATGTGTTGTTGTCGGTTTCACTGGATGATAATTGAGGGTTATTTGTTGTTTCATGTATTTGTGTTTTGTGTATTTAATTTAAGACTACGTATTTCTCCTTAACATTCCATTATAAGCTCGTGTTCTTTCCTTGTGGGTGGGTAGATATTGTTTGTTTAATGTGGGTCTTGACTGGACAGTGGTTCCTTGTCTGTTTGCTTGTGTTTCTTTTAGTCCAGTCAAGAAACGACGCGAGAGCTCGTTATGTTATTAAATGAGATCAGTCGGTTATTATTTCGGGTGGTAGTATGTGTACTTCTTACATCTGTCCGGAGGTTGTGATTGGTGCTCATATCGCCTCAAGTTATGTAACTGAATCTTATACTTCGTTCGAGAAGAAGTCTTATTCTAGAAGTTCATGAAATCATTTTTGTTGGGTATTAATTTTGGGATTGTTTTTGTTGTTTCTTATCATGGTAAATGTTGAACTGATCTATGTTTCGTAAGGGGTTGGTATGTCATGTCATGTTTTAGTGAAGTTCGGGTACGTTTGTTTGTTCTGTGTGATGTCGTTTGTTCTTGTACTGTTTTGTTTCTTGGGTTGTTTGTATATGATGTGACATACGTTATGGTATGGGTGGTCGGATAGACAGTTCTTGGGATATGTGATTTCTTAAACCTCTCAGAATATTCCTTCTGACTGTGGTGGAACGAATGTATTATTTAAACTTTTTTTTTGTCGTGTGGCCTCCTGAGAGGCCGAGTGCAGGTCTTTCTAGTTGACGCCCGTGGGCGACCTGCGCGTCGGGATGAAGGATGGAACGGATGAAGATGAATGAAATTGGGCAAGGATGTGGTAGGAAGCGGCCGTGGCCTATCAGAAGGTACCGTCCCAGCATTTGCCTGGTGTTAAAATGGGAAACCACGGAAAACCATTTCAAGGACGGCCGACGGTGGGGCTCGAACCCACGCGTCTACCGAGTCACCAGTGAGCTTGGCCCCATGGCCTAACACTGCGCTTTAGCCAGCGTTGCCACTACTGTCTGTATTTAAACTATTGTTAACTTGTTATTCTCTATCCCCCTTTTCTTAAGTTGAGTATTTTAAGAAAGATCTCCAGCCTTCCGGTATTTTGAGTCATCTCTCTGTCAAGCTCTTATTTTGATATGTTTTGTTGTTTTATTTGTATTTCGATAAATATGTATTTTTTTCTAGCCCCGTAAATCATCTTCATATTCCATTTCATGTGCCCCTTACGTTCCCGTTTTGTTATACCTCTTTTCATTAAATGCTAATTTGCAATTTTCAAACGATACTTTAAACGTGTTTTCATTTCATGATTCGTCACCATCTAATTCTAAATGTGAATATACTCGACACTGGTTGAGAGGTCCACGGTTCCCTCTGAGTGGCAGTCCCCATCCTGCGCACATGTGGGAGCTTTTCGTTCCCACAGTCTCGACACCGACTGTGTGCGTGGGTGGTAACATCCCCGATTGCACATGAATCAATAATAGATACAGTGAAACCTCTATTAAGAGACCAGTGACTGTTCCATGGAAAACTGGTCTTTAAGAGGGGTAGTCATAAACAAACAAACAAAAATTACTGCATTATTAATAAGGTACAGTTGGAACACATACTTGATTACAATTTATCTGCGTTGGTTCACATTTAGTACAAATTAATTACAATTAGTTATTTTGTGAGCTCTGTCATTTTAAAAAGTCACGAATTGATCTCCGTTTCAGATTAGCACATTTTATTTAACAATTTCACTTTCTAGAATATCTCTGAGTGAGTTCAGAAGTCCCTTAATTTGTTCTGGGTTAGAACAATCTTCTTGGAGAGCCGTTTTTTGTATTTTTTATATGTTACATAACACTCTTTCTATTGAAGTTGTATGCTGATAGAGTTCTGTGCCAAAAGAACCAATGTTTACATCATCACCCTCATCACCATCTCCAATGGGAAGGCAGACGAGAAGAGGTCTTTTGAAAGAGGTCAGACTTTGAAAATGCCTGGTCTTTGGTTGGGGAGAGGGGTGGTCCTTAAATAGAGGTAACAAATACATTGACCTTATGAGGTTTTAAATCGGTTCCGAGAAAAATCGGTCTTTAAGAGGGTTGGTCTTTTAGAGAGGTTTCACTGTACAATGCGGAAAAGCAGAATCTTTTTTTTTTTGCCCCATCTCACGCCTACCAGAAACCAGACTAATAAAACAGCTGTTTAGTTACTTCTGGATGAGAAGAACAAAGAACAGCATGATTTAGATGAATTAAATTTAACAATGCTCCAAATTAAAATTGGAGAAGTGAAGATTATTTTAAGGAAAAAAGACTTCCGATTCACATTAACAACATTTGAACGGAAAAACTACACCATCACAGATGAACAAAGGGCAGCTAGGTCAGGTAGAAAAAAGAAATTTTGGGTGCAGAAGAAGCAGAAGCTGAATCGCTAATCACCAAATACCGTTGTTAGACTTAATTGTATTTGTATTGATTAAAGTGCTCCAATGAGGGTATAAAATATGAAAAAACAAAAAAAAAACATACTGGAAGTATGGAAGACCTAGTAAAATAGTGCAAGCCTCACATACGTATTTTATGCTTCGCTGACACAACTTACATCTACTTTTACATCTGGTTTTACAATATTTACATGTTTTACAAAGATATTTGCGGTATTCACATATTTCTAATATTAATAAGATTAATATAGTACGTAATTATTATCCTGTTCTCTCACTCTCTCGCGTATGTACTTTCATCATCCATACATTTATTCATTCATTTCATTTGTATACTCAATTCATTCAGCGAGACAATCAACAGTAATTTATTTACAAAATGTACTTTTTTATGAACGACCTGAATTTCCAAAGAGGCAAGATCTTAGCATCCCCTGGCTGTGTGTTCCACAACTGGGTAGAGCGGCCATAGAAACCTGTCGGGTAGGCATTTGCTCGGAATGAGAGTTACGCCTCGTCCTCTTCGAACTGAGCATTATGCCAATGGCAGTGGACAAAAGGGGGCAGTAGCAAGTCCTTGTAGATCATCATCATCTTGCACAGTTTCCAGCCACTGGCCAGGTGTGCTTGGAATACAAGCCTCTCCAACGTCTTCTGTCTTCCCACTATCTCTCAGCCTCCACCCTTGTCCAGTCTTCTCCTCTCTTCTTCAGGCTTTCTTCCACCCCCTTCAGCCACCTGTCTCTCGGTTTCTTTCCTTCCCAGTTCGTCTCGTGTATCCTCCTGGGTATCCTCTTCTCCTCCATTCGTTTTATATGCCCATACCATCTAAGTCTAGATTTCTCTATACCATCCTGTAATGGTTCCTCCTTCATTAATTCTCTGGTCCTCTCATTTCTTATTCTGTCCATCTTTGTAGCTCCAATACTGCTTCTCAAGAACCTCATCTCACTGGCCTGTATTTTGCTCTTCTCCCTTCTTTTCATAACCCAGGTCTCCGAGGCATACGTCAGGATAGGGACAATCGATAGTAATTTATTTACAAAATGTACTTTTTACGAACGACGTGAATTTGCAAAGAGGCAAGATCTTAGCATCCCTTGGCTGTGTGTTCCATAACTGGGTAGAGCGGCCATAGAAACCTGTCGGGTAGGCATTTGCTCGGAACGCGAGTTATGCCTCGTCTTCGAACTGAGCAATATGCCAATGGCAGTGGGCAAAAGGGGGCAGTAGCAAGGCCTTATAGATTCTGAAGTTAATTATCTCATTTCTTTTTGTTCTCTTTTATTTTGTTTATACTTTCTTCTAGCAAGTTAGTATTAGTGCTGCTGGCCTAGTTGGGAACTATTATGCGATGACGATGAATATGCGAGGAAATACGGTAAATGTGGTGGGCAAGAAAGACCAAGTGAATCACATAAGGCTTCGATGGCGTAGTTGGTAGCATGCTGAACTGCTATGCCCAAGATCACGGGCTCAAACCCGTCCGAAGTCGTCCGATTTTTTTAAGGGCGTTAACATCCTTCAGTATTAGCCTCCGTGGCTTAGGCGGCAGCACGCCGGCCTCTCACCGCTGGGTCCGTGGTTCAAATCCCGGTCACTCCATGTGAGATCTGTGCTGGACAAAACGGAGGCAGACAGGTTTTTCTCCGGGTACTCCGGTTTTCCCTGTCAAAATTTCATTCCAGCAACACTCTCCACTATCATTTCATTTCATCTGTCATTCACTTAATCATTGCCCCAGAGGAGTGCGTCAGGCCTCGGCAGCCGGCACTGTCCATATCCTCGCCGCTAGATGGGGGCTTCATTCATTCCATTCCTGACCCGGTCGGAGACTGGAAGCAGGCTGTGGATTTTCATTTTCAACATCCTTCAGTATGCCTTCCTTCGGAGAGGAAGTAAGCTGGTGGGTAGCGTGTAGCCAAATTTGTAGGTTATATGTTATTGTATATGTTTAGATTTTTAGTACGTTCACAGAATTGTAACGTATTTATGATTGAACAGTTGACCTTGAAACAGTAATGTACGTTTTAAAAAACTTTGAATGAATTGTGCTAGTTTATAGACTGGGCTGTTCCTGAAGTTGACTATTGGTCTAATAGGTGCTCCGTTCTTGTGAATTTTGGGTAGTGCTGTGAGTGTGGGCATGCTGGGATTAATGTTTGTCAACCTATTGGATTGTTTCTCATCTATTATGAACGTGTTTTTAAGTAGTTGTTTAAGTTTCCTTTGCAAAGCTGTTGTTGGATCTTTATTGAGGATGGTAAAATTAGGGTTGTCAAAGAAGTCTTCAGTTATTTTGATGTATTCATCTTTTTGCATAATCACCGTTGTTACCCTTGTAGACTTAGTAACGGTTAGATTGTTCATTGTTATTTTGTTTTTGAGATCTTTTAATGTTTGGTTGCTGATGTTATTGCATGGTTTGGGATTTTTGTGTTTGAATATTTTCTTAATTTTCTTGTTAACTTCATATCTGGCTTCATTTTGTTCGTCGATTGGAAGCTTTTTAATGGCTGCCTCTGTTTCTGCTATAAGTTTGACCCGATTGTGTTTATCATAATTTGTATTCCAATTAAATTTTAACCCCTTTTCCAGTATGTGTGTTTCCGTTTGGTTGAAACTGATGTTGGATAAATTTTCTATGGTTTTTTGCAACTTTTGTGTCCCCGGTTGTTCGTGTGGTTCTTTATTTACTTTATGATCCCTTAATAAACGTTTAAATTTACCTTCTAATGTTGTCCTTTTCTTAATGATTGTGTTATGTACTGTGTACTCAAGTTATTTTTGTTTTAAGGGGCGGAACTACGAGGTCATCTGCCCCTATACTCTACGTATGACACAACCCCTTATTTGTTCTTCTCTAGTAAGTAGTATTCATTTTCATTAAAATCCATATCATTAGAAGCCGATGACCTAGGTGTTTTGCCCCCTAAAACAACAATTGCCACCATTCAAATATAAGTTGTATCGTCATAGGATCCCTGTGCTGGGAGGGAGAAGTCCCACTATTGGCCGTGGTCACCGCGACAAGTTGATTCCCAGTGATACAGGCTCTCCGAATCGAAAGAGGAAGACAATGGACGTAAGGGCGGCTTCAAAGAGGAGGAGGGTTGTTGGCAATGAAATGTACGACATTGCGACAGTCATCGACAAAGAGGTATGTTTCTGTTGTACTCCTTGTGACTAGCATGCTTGACTGTTACCATGGTTCCTGGCTCTGTGGATTGAGGTACACTCAGCCTCGTGAGGAAGAACTGAGAAGAGGTGAGTTTCATTCCCACCTGCCATTCTAGAAGCGATTTTCTGTGGTTTCCCCACTTCTACTCCAGGTAAATGCCAGGATGGTTCCTAAATTAAGACTGCTTCCTGGCACCAATTACAAATATGCACACTATAGTAAAGCCACCGTTACCAACGTATGTTTCAGTGCTACACTAAAGCTATCTAGTGGTCGGAAGTGAAATCACTTTAACCCTTTCCTTCTCAAAGCGCCCGAATGCGCCCGGATATGAAAGTCACAGCTCCCTGCTAAAACGCCCGTATATGTTCTGGCATTCTCCTGCCACCTCTTGTATTGGTGTGGAATTAAAAGTAATTGTGAACTATAGGTAATATGTCAGGCAGGCATAGGAGAGCATTTAGAAGGCATAGTGTTGCTTTTAGCGGTAACAATAAATGTTTGTTCCTTGACCTTTCTCCCAGCTGTTGCTAGGAAACATGGCTGGTCTTGCAGATGTCGATGTCCTAACAGAATTGAATAGAAGCGATGTTAGTGATTCGGAAAACTCCTGTGGAAGGGATATTCTGTATGAATTAGATGTAAATGATCAGTTAAATGATAGTGACTTTGATATTGATGAAGATACTGTAAATGTCATTGGTGACGGTGGCCTACAACCAAGCATTCAACCTTCCCTGCCTTTTTACTCCGCCAGATGATTTTTAATGGCGATGGGATTAGGCATTGGGAACTAAGGACTCCATGGAGAAGGCTACTGAGATGTATATATTAGCATATTTAAATTAGGATTTGGCAATTTTTGTATTATGGGCCAATGTGACTTGCATAATTCTGGGAGAAATAAAAATATGCTGAAGTGGTTATGAACCAGGGACTTCAGGAAATAAAACGGTAAACAGTGTGAATTCCATTACTGACACATTTTTTAAAACTTAGTTTCATTGTTTATGTGGCCAGATCATATAGTTTAAAAATTGTGACCAGAGGTCAGACTTCAAACCAAGGACCCCAGGTGAGTGAGATTTACTTTGGGTCATAGCAAGACTGTTGGTAATTCATATGCAAAACTTTATTTAAATGTACTGTATTATATAGTTCCAATGTTATGTGCATGAGTTTATACCCATGTCCACAGTACTTCTAAAATAATAGGGGGATTTCTGGGGATATCATGCCTGGAAATGCAACAAGAAAAGGTTTAACTAGCCAAAAATATTTATTTTTTATTAAAAATACCTGAAATATGTGATGAAAAGTAAAAAGATTTTATTATAATTTAGTTTATTAATGTCAACAAAGGTCATGCTGTTTGCAGATGATATAGTGATATGGGGCGAGGATGAAAAGGATGTACAAAAACAACTAGATGTATGGAACCAAGAGATAGAGAAATTTGGGATGAAAGTAAGCACAGAGAAGAGCAAGACAATGGTAATGTCAAGAGGAAGGAAGAGGAAAGATAGAATTGAATGGCATAATTCTAGAAGTGGTTAAAAGTTTCAAGTATTTGGGAAGTGTGATCACAGAAGATGGAAAGATAACTGAGGAAATTGGAAAGAGAATACAACAAGCGAACAGTTTTTACCAGAGTGTAAGGGGTATTGTGTGGAACAGAGATGTCCCAAAGAAATGCAAAAAAGTATTATATTCAACCTACTACAGACCCATACTAACATACGCAGCTGGAGCGTGGACTACTACAAAAAGAGAGGAGAATAGAATACAAGCCGCAGAGATGAAATTCCTAAGAGGTATAGAGGGCAAGACCAGAAGAGATAGTTAGAAATGAAGAGATTAGAGAAAGGACAGGAATATTGAAGCTGCAGGACAGGATAAAAACAACAAAGTTAAAGTGGTATGGACATATGATGAGAATGGGAGAGGAGAGAGTACCAAAGAAGACTTTCTGTGAAAAGATTACAGAGAAGAGACCACGAGGTAGGCCCTGGAAGAGATGGGCAGATACAGTGTGGGAGTGTGTAGAAAAGAAGGGAGGAAAACCCGAAGATGTACTAAAATCAGGAGAGGAGTGGTGGAGAGACAGGCAACGATGGAGGTCCTTAATTCACAACCCGACCCAGGAAGCTGGAAATGGGAAATGAAGAAGAAGAAGATGAATGTGAATATAAACAATATGCAGTACTCGCGAATGCAATTTATGCTGTCTCACTGATTGCTGAAGCATTACAATGCTCAACGAGTTACATCTTCAGGTTGTCCATCACAAATGACCCGACGATTATCGCGGAACACTTTTTCTGAAGGCCCGAAACTGCGGCAATATGTTTCTTGCCCTTGAGGTGTTGTGTAACTTGAGATCGCTGTTCAGCCATGATTGCTTTCCCACATGGTTGGCAGAACAGAACGACCCCATAAGAATAAAATTATCCTTAAATTCTGCAACAGACTGCTGCAGACGATAACTTGTAGTTGTTTTTACTGCCTTACACTTCATAGTGCTAGAAATGAACTGGATGTGAGTGATACTGGTTCCAGGTAACTGGGGGAGGGGGAGGTCTAGCACGTGGTGAAATATGGCTATGGACAAGGAAATCCCCGGCTTCCACAGTGAGTGGCACAGGGCGACAAATTAAGAATAACACAGCTGCAAGCTGACACGCTCTGTATGAAGATTACATAGCTCACAGGTTCTTCGTCATTGAAGTAGCTCAGAACAAAAATGCAACAAACTGAAATGCAATATCAATCGATCAAGTTCTAAAGGCAAGACCTTGTCTCCGCAACCATTGTTCTCTGTCTTCAGCACCTCGTTTCATCTCATAGTAGGAACCATAATAAAGAGCAAGTGCGATGTCTTGAAGGAAACATTTTCTCAGTCAACCTCGGCTTTTCATCCCTGTGATCTTTCCTTCCAGGAGATTAGCTAGGAAAGCGTTATGTCGCAAGGTGTGGCCTGTGAATTTAGCTTTTCTTTAACCCTCTTAGTGCCAGGCGATTCAATAATATTCTTGAAAGAATCATAGCCCTTCCTTATTTCATGACATGTGCCTCTCACCAAGGCGGACTGGGTTCGATTCCCGGTCAATGCATGTGAGATTTTCGATGTGAAATGCCATGTCCTGTGGTTCGGATTCCACGTAAAACGGAGGTCCCGTGGCTTATGATCGCGAGATTAACGGTCACGTTAAACTACAAGCTTCCTTTTATTTCATGACATGGAATGATTGTAAAGCCCGGAAGTATTTGAATATCGGTTTCCTTGTCATTGTTCAATACCACGTGCCTAGGATAAAATATCTGTGCTATGGCTTCAAAGTTTTTGCGATTGGGATCACTTGCCTTTAGTCTAGCAAGCTTGCTTCTAGCAGACTGAGCTACTTTTACAAACAAATCTTTCCTTGTAGCACATTCTAAGGCTGTGAGTTTAGCTAAGGCATTATCTGTCGCTTCAGAATAATGGCCTTGAATTATTGCACCAAAATTAGCATCTAAGTTTTCAAGTTTGGGATGAAGCAAATGTGAGGTTGGATACTGGGACCCCTCAAGCAGAGTGAGAAGTTCAACAAGTTCACTAGCATGCCCTTTCACAAAAATTATTTCAGAATAATTCCTATCTACATCTCTATCTGTCAAGCCTCGCAGAAATGTAACACCACTGTTACTAACATCTTTCATGTCAGGTAGCTTAAAAAAACTCACAACATCATGCAAATAACTCGCTAAGTAAAAAACAGCTTCAAACCAGCTGTTCCATCGAGTAAGTACCGGCGATGGAAAAAGTTTTGCTGCCTTTAAGTCCCCATTTTTTGACTTCAGAAAGTGCAAGTAGTTATATTTGCGCTTCCTTGTGTTCAGAAAGGCCGAGACCATTGTTACAACCTGATTTAAATCGGACATAGCTGCTGTCCAACAATTACCAACAAGGCAACGTTTGTGTGCCCAACACTGCACATGGAGCAAATGATCCCCAATGATGATCTTCAGTGTTTCATTACGAGTCGTATTTGGAGCACTGTCAGTTACAAATACTTTCACGTCATCATATTGCACACTGTGATCAGCAATGAATCTAACACAGCACGGGAACAGTTTGTAGCATTTCCGGATTCGAGGTATTTCACTCCAGCAACAAATAATTTCTTCTCAATTGCTGTTGGCACTTGGAACAGTACAGCAAAAACACAGTGACCCATTCTGTCTGTGTTTTCATCACATAAAATGTTATTTTTTTTCCCAACTAGAGCTTCAGTTGTTGATTTCTTGTGATCAGCTGCAACTTCTGAAAATAAAAGATGATTTGTGTTAGCCATAGGAATCCAGTGAAATTTATTTTATTTCATTTTTAGAGGCTATGATGGACATGGCTCAAACCAAATAACAGAATTATCTGTTAGGTATTATATTATGAAGTTGGATTACCTTCACAATTTTATAGGTTAAGGTATGTCTTGGAAAGGTTATGAAAGCACTGGCTGTAAGCTTAGCCTCTACAGAAGTTGATTAGCTTTGATTTGTATAGGTTATATGAGCAAGAGAGAATCAAAATGCAAATGTATTTATTTAAACCGTACTTACCAGGCAAATATTTTTCTTGGAGAGTTCTCGCGTTAGGCAGCTCCCCTTGACTTGAAAATTCAGCAATCCACGCTGTTACAGTTTCATTTTCAAGCTTTTCCAATTACTTTTAGCAAATACTTCAACAGTTCTTTTTGCGAAGTAGTCCTTGTCATGCTTCTGTCGTTTGGCACCCTGTAATCTTACAATAACAGAGGTTTGTTTGGGTTCAGAAACCGTTGCGCATTCTCGCGCTTCGCAACATGTTTTAAAGATGTAATATGTTTCTGAATATTGTCTTTCTTCTCCCAGCCAACACGACAGTTACAATATTTGCAAAATACTGTTGCAGAGTCGGAACAATAAAAGCCATGATTAGCATACTGCTGTGCTCTTTCATGAGCAGTTACAGCAGTACGTCCCATTTCTAGAAAAAACTTTGAACAGTGAAGTGCTTGAAGGTTACAAAAAGAATAAGGTTACTATTCAAGCGGCAAGCCGCAAAATTTTCCGTTTAGCGAAGTCGACGTGTTCGACAAACCACCAGTCCGCCGCGATGCGCCAAGTACACAAACGAGTTTCGTTCGTCAGCTGTCTGAATAAGATATAGATAGTCGAAAGTTCGTATCGATACAGAAATCGATTGTTATATCGACCAATATGGGTAACACACTGCGAGTCCGGGATGAGGTATCGCTAGCGAGCGATTAGGCCAACTACTGAACATTTTCTTTTGTTTAATAAACAAATTCGCAAATAAATTAGCAGATTTAGAGGAATTTCACTATAAAATCACACTTAATTGGTATTTTCGCATTTTGGGTCACAATTCGCATTTTGTCGCACTTTGATTTAACAAATTCACAAAGAAATTTGATAAAATGGTCCGGCCAGCTCAAAACAGTTGCCAGCGTTTCGCCCCAGTGTACCAATGGGCTCTTCAGTTTGTTATGGTACACCTCACCAAGACGCGTGGCTAGTACATACTGAGAAGGCCGCTGCAAGGCACTAAATGTCGCCACGAGCAGCGCCAATGTACTACGGAAGCCAAAACTTCCTTTCAAAAATAATGTTAGCTCACCTTGCTAATCCATATTGGAAATATCTGTTCCCGAAGGAAACAGGATGTAAAATTGTCCGATTGAGCTATGTACATTAACAAATTCACAAAGAAATTTGATAAAATGGTCCGGCCAGCTCAAAACAGTTGCCAGCGTTTCGCCCCAGTGTACCAATGGGCTCTTCAGTTGGTTATGGTACACCTCACCAAGACGCGTGGCTAGTACATACTGAGAAGGCCGCTGCAAGGCACTAAATGTCGCCACGAGCAGCGCCAATGTACTACGGAAGCCAAAACTTCCTTTCAAAAATAATGTTAGCTCACCTTGCTAATCCATATTGGAAATATCTGTTCCCGAAGGAAACAGGATGTAAAATTGTCCGATTGAGCTATGTACATTAACAAATTCACAAAGAAATTTGATAAAATGGTCCGGCCAGCTCAAAACAGTTGCCAGCGTTTCGCCCCAGTGTACCAATGGGCTCTTCACTTTGATTTACGCGTAAAAATTGATTTTTTTTTTTCACATTAAAATTAACGTAAGCTTAGATTCTGTACGAAATTTAAAAATTGGCATTTATCGCAAATGCGATTTTTTCAGGTCCCTAACTATTACTATTGCCTGGCTGCGTGGCTCAGGGGTAACGTTCTCGCTTGCTGAGCCCAAGGTTGCAGGTTCGAAACCTGGCGCAGTCAGCTGGCATTTGAGGGTGCGCAAATGCGAGGGAGCCGTGTCAGTACATTTACTGGCACGTTAAAGATCCCCTTCGGGGCAAAATTCCGGCACCCCGGCGTCTCTAAAAGCCAGGGTAGTTAAAAGGGACGTAAAACCAATAACATTATTAACTATTACTATCAGCATCATTACCATCACTATCACTTGCTTGGTTATGTACGATCGCATTCAGCGCAGGTAATTCACTGTCCAAAGAGGAATCGGCACTTGCTTCGTCACACACAAGATCGCAATCACTGTCTACGAAGTCCGAGAGTTCACCACTTGACTCATCAATCATTAATTCTTCAATTTCTTCTTCTCTCAAACAATCCTTCCTTCCCTTCGACGCCATGCTTTTACGAGTCGCGCGTAAACAAGTCAAGGAACTTCAAATATCGCTCGAGTATATCGATAGACAGAAAACAAAAGAAGTTTGCCAGAAAATGGTAGCTAGAACTCTCTTTAATGGTCACGTCAAATTTAGACGCCATTTTCGGTCTGTAAGCCCCTCAAGAATACAAAAACGAAGCGTCTCTCAGAGCGACGCTGGCAAGTTTCGTTCATTTTATGAGGATTGGTCAGAGCGACTCTGGCACTAAGAGGGTTAATGAATCGTTGGTCTCAGGTCTCTTTTGCCTTGAAATGCAATATACTGATTTAAAAAATGTATATATTATGTCTTTTTATATGATGATAAGTGACAAGCAGGAATTTATGTATTTATAGAAAAAAAATGCTTAAAAAATGTATTTACATAAAAAAATATATTATTTACTTAAAATTCCGAGCCCTAATCATGACAAACATCAAGTTGGAAGTATACTACAGGGTATTTCACTCAGTGTGACTGGCCCAGCGCTCCAGGTAGAACGTGGAGCTATAAAGGTCAGACGAGCATATCGCAGCACACTGTTGTCGCAGCATATGTCATAATTAACATAAGGAAAGAAGTGCTGGTGGATTGATGCTTCGGAGCAGTGCGGGACTTCACAGTGCTGGAACAGTTGCAACTCAGTGTTTACTGAGTAAAGTTGACTTTGTTATTTCGTTTATAGCCTATTTATTGTTATAAGTTTATAACGTGTGTATGTGTTAGTGGTTATTGATTGTTATTGTGTTCCAAAATTTTATAACGTGTTATTGCTAAGTGTTAAAGCCTATTGGTTCAATAATGCCTCAACCTGCGTACACATTAGAACAAAAGATTTTCATGTACGACACTCATGTATTGACGGATTCCTGTAGAGAAGTTAGAAGGCGGTATATAGGAAAATTCCCAGGTGTGACCGTTCCAAATAGAGAGACTGTAAGAAGACTTGTGAACAAATTTAGAAGTACAGGTTCGATTCTGGTTGGAAAACTAAGAGTAAAAAAGCGAGTGCTTACTGAGGAGAAATTTAGGTGAGGTTGGGGAAAAGTTATAAGGTACTCCTACAAAATCGCCCAAAAGACTTTCGCAGCAAACACAAATTTCGATTACCTCCCCGTGGCGAGCTACAAAAATGTTAAAATTGAAACCATACAGGATTACTGTTGTTCAAGAGTTGCTTCCACGTGATAATGAGAGCAGGGTCAATTTTTGTAACTGGATTTTAAGGGGTGTTGATGATGGGGTACTTGATCCGAAATTTATAATAATCTCTGAAGCATGGTTCCATTTAAGTGGACATGTTTCAAGTCAGAATAACAGTTACTGGTCTTCAGAAAAACCTGTTAATTTCATACATCAAACACCCTTACATGATGTGAAAATGGGATTGTGGGCGGCAGTAACTGGAGACAGGATAATAGGGCCTATATTTTTTGAAAACACAATCACTGGGCAGAGATTTAGGGATGACATTCTCGTACCATTTTTTGAACAATTGACGGACACTGCATGCCAATCTGGAAATTTCCAGCAGGACTCTGCAACTGCGCATACGGCTGAAGAGTCATTAGATTTAATTGAGGAAATTTTCGACAACAGGGTAGTTAGTAAACCATTGTGGCCCGCAAGATCCCCAGATCTTACGGTTTGCGATTTTTATTTATGGGGAAAACTGAAACCTAAGGTTTATGCAACAAACCCTCACACTCTGGATGAACTCAAACAGAATATAACTCGAAGAAATTGAGGCTATCTCGGTAGACGAACTGAAGCGTGTAAATGAAAATTTCCTTAGCCGATGCCGGAAATGTGTAGATGCAGGTGGAGGACATTTTCAACATCTTCTGTGACAAGGTGAGTAATTATTTTACTTTGATCATGTGTTATTTTGTGTAGTCATTATTTACATGCGATTTGTACGGGTGCTCTCTCGACCCCATGCTCAGCGAACTGTCTCTACGCGCCGCACTGCTGGCCGCACTTGGAGTGGAAGACCCTGTATTATAGTACACCAATAACAATGATACAGGATACACAGAGCTAACCACGATGTAGCAAAGTCCCTAACTGATGCTGCTGTATTAGTACTTATCAAAGTGTTCTTAGTTTCCTTGAAGTCAGGTCGTTCCTCCATCCACAAGGGAGAAATGTTGGGAGCGCATGTGATAGTGCCTGTGAAACTTCATGTAAATCAATGATTTTTTGGAGGATGGTATCACTGATAACTTTTATTATTAGTTGCTGAATATTCTGCCATTTCCAATGCATTTTGTTTTCCCTCAGTCTAAGAAGCCCAAAAACATTACAGAAAATCATTTTGGATAGTGTGGAGATGCTCAAACAAAAAGTGAACACACTCTTGGTAACTGTTTATTCCAGGGTTTGTAACTACTTTCCAGTTGCCGTTACTTACTAAGAATAATACGGAAGTTCCCGTTACATTGTTTGAAAAGTAACAGCATTACTGTTATATTTTGCAAAGTAAGGTATTGTTACTTTTGTGTAAATACTTTCCCTGTTCTTATAATTTGCTTGATCTGAACGCAACAGTGGATTCCAGTAATATGGAAAAATAAAATAAATTGGCGATGTGTTAATCATATTTAATAATTAATAAATGATTATTGTTGCCAGTGAATGTCTAATACTAAATTATAAATTGGATAAATTAGAAGTATCAGAAAGAAAAATTATACGCAAAATTCTCTGTCCATTAAGAACTACAGAGTTTTGGAAACTAAGAAGTAACGATGAAATATATCGGAACATTGAAAATATAATAAAGACAATAAAGAAGAGGCGATGGTTATTTTTTGGACATTTATATAGAATGAATGATAGCAGGTTAACCATACAGATTTTTAAATATCTGGTTTCAAGAAGTAAAGAAAGATTTAGAAAGAAACAATGTAACAGAAGGAGATGCACTAGAGAGAGAAAATTAAAAAAAAAAAAAGGTATTGGGAATGGAAGGACTCAAGGAAGGCATTATAAGAAGATGGGCTCAAAATGGTCGGAAGAGAGAAACAAGAAACACAGCGAAAAGATGAAGGAGCACTGGAGGAAGAAGAAAGAACAACAAAGGACTAAACATTGAAATTGGTTCGTGATCCTCAGAAGACCCTGACGGAGAAAGAAAGAAAAGAAAAAATGATTATTGTGGCAGTCGCGTCTCTGTAGAATTATGACTTAAATGAATTCCTTAAAGACAAAATTGAAAATTGCTATACCCCGACTTTCCCCGTGGCCCGCGATCACTTCTTTCCCAAATACTTCTAATCGTATGCTAATGAAAACTAATCAGGTCACCTGGGTCCAGACAAATCTCTGATCTAGAATCACAAGACACTGCCAGTTAAAGGGGAAGATGAGTTATTTCTGGTGTCCGAGGTGAAAGCCATATTTGGATAAATGGAAATTTTTAGAGTTACTTATTACTTGTTATTGTTTCCTTAAAAAGTCTGATTACAGTTTAGTAATGAGAAAATTTTATTTCCAGATAAATGTGAATAATAATTCAAACAAAATGAGAAACACCAGTGACGTTGATTTCCCCGTCTTGAAAAAGTAGCAAGCCTTTTAGTTACTTTGTTACTCATAAGAGTCGCGGTGTTACAGTTATTGAATTAGAAACGTCATTACCCCATCGTTAACGTAAAAGTAATGGTTGCAAGGTCTACGTTGCACCCAACCCTGGCATAGGCCATCAGAGATGTATATTGTTGACATGACAAATGTGCCCTACATTGGTAAATTCTTTTTATGTTTCTTGATTTATTATGTATTCTTGTGCAATAACTGTAGATCATCCAGAATATTCGCAAGAATGGAGAGGAGGAGGCTGGCCCTAGCTCCGCAAAGGAAGAGATTAACGAGGAGACCCGTGTCACTGCATACGGGCATGTGGTATCGGTGCGGCAGCCAGCGTTGTTCGAAGGAGGCGTGTTGAGGGACTACCAGCTCACTGCTCTGGACTGGCTAAAGGTGAGGAAAACATTCTTTTGATATCATGTGAATTGAGTTTTGATTTAATTGTTTTTTTTTTAAATGTAAGTACAAATAGTTCTAAAATTTTAGTAATATGCAATTCGACCAAGTAGCATTGATCTTCGTTATTAATAGTATTACAGTATGAATGAAAGAAACCTTATTAAAGATCTTTACTTAAACCAAAAAGTAACAGTTGAAATTGGCAAAGAAATGAGAGAAGAAATAGGACAGGGGAAAGGATTGAGACAAGGATGTTGGTTCTTATTCTATTTAATATATATTAAGAAGAAAATAAAATATAAAAGAAAATGTCTATCAATCACAACAAAATTAAAACATTACAAGACGGTGGTTCGACCAGAGGTGACATATGGAAGTGAAACTCTTTTTAAAGTTACTCAGAAAAACAGAATCGACAAACTTTTAAAAGTAGAAAGAAGAATAGCTAGAACATGCATAAATAAAAAATATCAGAAAGATGAACAGTGGCGGATAGTACCAAATGAAGTGGTATACAGAGAACTGGAGCCCATCACTGATACTATTCGGAAGAAACGGATTTCTTTTTTTGGTCATATCATGAGGACACCAGAAACCAGGTTTTCTAGAAAAATTGTAGTGAAACTTTGGAATATGAAACAACAAGTAGGATGGATTAAGGAAATTAGAGAAGATATGAAAGAATTAGAAATTACCTTGGATGACTTGCAAAACAAAAAATTAAAAAAACTGAGAGATATAAAAATAAGATTTCAGGGTAAAATAGACAAACGTAATACAGTAAAAAGGGTATTTACAGATGAGGAATGCCTGAGAGGATCAGAGCGAATGAAAAGCTACTGGGCGACTCGGAAAGGAAACTTACTGAAGAAGAGGACCAAGAAATGATTGACTGAAGTGGTCCAGTGAGGCCATAAAAGCAGAAGAAGAAATTATTAAAGAATGTTTCGATGGAAAAAGAGGTTCTATGCTTACGAGGTAAAAGATTTGAGTGTATTAGTTTTGCAGATGTATACAGTGGTTATGGGCGAGAGTGAAAAACAAGCAACACAAATACTTAAAGACCTAGATAAAATTTGTAAAATATATGGGATGAAAATAAATGAGAAAGAAACAAAATGTGTGGTCATAGGTGGAAAAGGTGAAAAGTTACAATAAAATTAGAAGATGAAATTGAACAAGTAGGTAGTTTTAAATACCTAGGAAGTTGGCTTACACACTATAGCACTTTCTTGTGTTGGCGGAAACTCCAGAGATTAATTTTGCCATTAAGAACAAGGCCTACTGAAAACAAATGTGTTCTTTGCATTCCAACATCGTATGACATGCGTGTCGTAATTTATGCCGCCTTTCAAAAAAAAAAATCACTTGCCACGGCCAGGAGCGAACCTGCAAGCTTGGGGTTGGTAGCCCGACAGGTTAACCACTCACCCACCGTGGCAAACGACAGATAGTGGAACTATTTCAATTAAATTGTTTTTAAATAAATCTTGTTACTAGAATTTTGTTGGCATTTAGCATTTTAGGATGAAAAATCACACAGTTCGCAAAATAACTTTATTTTGGGATATTTTGCAGCTTCAATATAAAAAAATTGCATATTTGGGGTATAGCGATAACATATATAATTTTTGCGGAAATCGTTAAAACCAAAAATCGAGGACTCTACATTTACGTAATCTTTCATACTGCCATGGACTTAAAATATGATCGTGTAAATGTCTGGATAGTTGGAGGTACTGTAACGAAAATTCGCCGAGGTCTGTTTAAATAATTTAAACCCGCGCTGCTGGGCTCGCGGATGCAATGAAGCGAGTTTCACGCAAGCGGTGCCGATTGCATAAGCTATATTTCCCCGTGCACGACCTCAAGGAAATGCCTGAGGATACCTTCAGTGGTACTGTATACATCGGTTCAACGTTTATTTTCGGCATCAAGAAGATTTTAGTTTTGTATGAAATATTTTTTTCTGTATTAATCGGAAACCTGACTTTTTGCGAGACGTTTATTCGCGATAACTTCCGAAACTCAACAGAAACCTCTCGTTTCTGATATTGGCCTCTAAATTTGCATACCGTATCTCAAATTGAAGTCCTGAAATAACGCAAAATAATTTATGGTCGCAATCTTGCGAAATGATGCCATTTCAAAAAATAATCGCAAAAATGCTTCGAAATACATAGACTATATTTTAAAAATCTATCCGTCTAGTGAATTTGTAATCTCTTTCCCTTTAGTCTTTTCTCGCTATTTTTAAGACCTTGCGACGCATGTACACGTTAAATTTTTGCCCTTTGGGATCTTCTGGATTTCTATTTTGGAAAGTTGGCAGGTATGTTAGTGAAATATATATGATGCCACACATACAAAGATCAGACTCTACAAAACGGTGATCAAACCGGAAGCTCTGTATGCAAGTGAAACTCTAATACTTAACAGGAAGGGTGACTTGGAAGATCCATAAGGAAGAACGAAAGATATTGAGGAAAATCGTTGGCCCAGAAAGAACAGAAGGTAGATACAGGTTGAAATCTCGTAAAGCAACTGAGAAATTATCTAATCTTGCGGTGGACATCAGGAAACAAAGATTGAAGTTTTAAGGACATGTTCTAAGACTTCCACTGATTAGGCTTACACACAAGATCATGACCTACACAGAAAAACTGAGGAATATGCCGTGGATTCAGCAAGTCAAACAGGATTTTGAGAAGGCCCAAGTAAGAACAGTGGAAGTCTTTGACAGGAAGCTATTCCGATGTAGGGTAGTAACACCAGAGAATGGCGCTCCAAAGAGACCAGGAACCAAGGGGACTGGGGAAAGGAAGATGGCCCACGGAGAGAGATTGAGACCTATATGGAAGATCAGAAAGGCGAATCATAAAAGTACTGCGTGATCCATCCGGGTCCATTCGCACATGATAATAATAATAATATGATGCCTAGATAGACCACGATTAAATGCAGTGCTAATCCTGGAAGCATGAATTAGGCATTCAGGCATAATAACAGGGGCATATGTAATTGAACAAGAAGTTCCGTGACGAACTAAAGAGCCAATTTTTCTTAAAATTTAAGATTCGTGCCAATGATTAACCTTTATGGACTTATCTAGAATAATGACGAAATTAAGTTTATAATATCGAAATTTCTAATTAGTTCGAAATATACCTGGCATAATGTAGCCTAATAGAGCACTACATTTGGCAGCCTTGGTGACTGAGTATATTCTTGGTTCTATCTCTTAAGGTACATAATACAAAATTTGGCTGAAGTCCAATGGATAGCATGGATGTTACATGCAGTTAGACATTGGATCTATCAGCGTGCGTAAAATCATGTTGGCAACAATGTCATGCATGTGTTGGTCAGAAATAATCTGTAATATTATGTTGTACTAGCAGTAGTACCCGGCTTCGCCCGGTGGAAAGATGATAATATTTCAGTCTCCTTAACACTGAACGTCATAAATTATATTTATTTATGTATTCATTTCTTACATTATCAAACCCAGTGACAATGTTTATACTTAAGTCACTATGGGAAGGCTCTGTAAAATAATGATCATTCTCGTGATATTTATCTTCAGTCCGAGTCGAGATATGTCGTTAGCGGTCCCAAAATTCGTGACATCTCAGTCGTAGAAGACTTTATGTGGTGGTGATTAGAAATATAATGGACTTAAAATCTAGGTCATTTACCCCAAATGACGTTGAGGGCGTAACATCTAGGTAATTTGCCCTACTGATCAGGATGATATTGAAAATTACTACATAACTGACATATGAAACTTAGAAAATAATAGAAAAAGTTATTTTTAGGACTCACATTTCGGGTAAGACTTGATTATTTTTTGCCGAAGAGCTCCCACTTAGATCGCTATCTGGTTAAAAGTTTCGTCTTGTTAAGGTTTAAACTGGACGATAAATGACTGAAGCAATTCCTCAAAGAGAAGCTTCCAGATTTCGCAGTCGATATATCGTTAACGTTCCTGAGCATCCAGTTGTCTTTTCTTCTGACGCAAAACATCTTCTACATAGTGATGATGAACATAGAAGCGACTACTGGCACATGTAACTTATCAACGAATGGGAATAATTGATACTTTAAAGGAATGAGAGGTCATTTGCCCTTTTGATGAGGATCACAATGAAGACTACTACTACTACTACTGAACGGGTATATCAAACTTACAAACTAATGGAAATACGTATTTTTAAAATCACAGGCTAGGTAGACTCTGGTGTTGCTTAGTAGTATAATGGACGTAACATCTAGGTCATTTGCCCCTTTGATGAGGATGATAATGAAGACGACTACTACTGAACGGGTATATCAAACTTTCAATCTAATGGAAATACATATTTTTAAAATCACAGGCTAGGTAGACTCTGGTGTTGCTTAGTAGTATAATGGACGTAACATCTAGGTCATTTGGCCCTTGATGAGGATGATAATGAAGACGATTACTACTGAACGGGTATATCAAACTTACAAACTAAAGGAAATACACATTTTTAAAATCACAGGCTAGGTAGACTCTGGTGTTGCTTAGTAGTATAATGGACGTAACATCTAGGTCATTTGCCTCTTTGATGAGGATGATAATGAAGACGACTACTACTGAACGGATATATCAAACTTACAAACTAATGGAAATACACATTTTAAAAATCACAGGCGATGAAGACTGTGGTGTTACTTAGTAGTATAATGGACGTAACATCTAGGTCATTTGCCCTTTTGATGAGGATGGTGATGAAAACTACTGTTGAATTGACACGACAAACTTACAAACTACCGTGATAGAAAGAAATATTTCAAAATTCACAGGCGATGAAGACTTATTGTGTGTGGTGATTAGTGGTATAAAGGGTGTAACATCTAGGTCATTTGCCCTTATGATAATAATAAGGTAATGAAAAATGACTACTAAACGAACATGGTGTAATTTTAAATCTGATATAGGTAATTCAGATTACTACCTTCGATGTCTTCCAAAGTCTGAACGTTATATTCTGGCTTAGGCCTTTACTCGATGCGTGTAGTGAAAGAGCTTATCGAGTACTGCTCGGGTCCAAGCTGCACGTAGCTGAGAATATCGCAGATGATGACGATATATGATGACAGACGTTCGGGGGGGTTCCCGGTCCTATTCACATTGACCGGTGAATCACTCATTCTTTCGTAACACTACAGCGGTTTGAGCAAAGACCCTGTATGAACATCAGCATAGTCAGCAATAACAGGTAACACGGCGGGGTCTGGACATTTTTCTCATGTCTCCTCGCGATGAATGAGCAAGCTATTCTCACCCCTGCCCCCTCTTCCCCCCTCCACCCACCAGGGTCACAACTTGTGGGACGTGGGTTTGCGACCACGGGACCCCAGCTGAGTCTGGCATTGCTTCTACTTACTGGTGCCGGGCACCTTTCAGTTCTCTTTCCTGTCAGCCTCCCTTGGTCAAACTCTTGTTCTCTTCCGACCCCGATGGTATCAGGTTATCCGAGGCCTAGCGACTCTTTCACTTTCCCGCCTTAATTGGCCCTTGTCTAATCATTCCTGATAGCCTAATTCTTTTCTAAATATCTCATATCTTCTGCTCAAGACCCTCAAGGAGGCAGGGTGTGTGTAGCCCTGGTGCACCCTGGATAGTGCTACATCCTCAAGGGCTCATGGCTGGTGAGTTCAGGAGCTGGCAACCCTGAAGGTTTCCTGAGCGGGTCCGGTTTTACCCCTTTTTTCCATTGCCTTTGGGACGGACCCTGTCCACTTTCCGGGAATGGAGTGGTCTGTCCGCAATTTCAAGCAGACAGTGTTACTCTCAGGGTGCCAAAGGGTAAGTATACAAATTTTGGTTCTGATCGGTGAAACGGTGTAGATTTGGACCAAAGGGCCTAAATGCAGAGATTGGGTTGGACTGTCCGAAATTTCAAGTGGACAGGGTTACCCGCAGGGTTGCAAAGGGTAAGTATACACATTTTGGTTCTGATCGGTAAAACGGTGTAGATTTGGACCAAAGGGCCTAAATGCAGAGATTGGGTTGGTCTGTCCGAAATTTCAAGTGGACAGGGTTGCCCGCAGGGTTGCAAAGGGTAAGTATACAAATTTTGGTTCGGATCGGTGAAACGGTGTAGAAGTTTGCCAAAGGGCCTAAATGCAGGAAATGGGGTGGTCTGTCCGAAATTTTAAGTGGACAGTGTTATTCACAGGGTTACATAGGGTAAGTATACAAATTTTGGTTGAGATCAGTGAAACGGTGTAGATTTGGGCCAAAGGGCCTAAATGCAGGGAATGGGGTGGTCTGTCGGAAATTTCAAGTGGACAGGGTTACCCGCAGGGATCCGAAGGGTAAGTATACAAATTTTGGTTCAGATCGGTGAAACGGTGTGGATTTGTATACATAACAGACAGACAAACATTGAGCTTTATATATATAGATTGTTGTGCCAATTTTGGATGAAATCCATTTGTTAGTATAGAAGTTACTGGTATTTTAAAATTGGACCTATCAGCAGGCTTAGAATCATGTTGGCAGCACTGACATATATTAGTTACTCTAAATTAATCTAGATTGTCAGGTACTATACGTGTGAAAAGTTTAGAGCTGTTGGCTTGCATAATTTCTGATATATCGATATTAGGGTAAACAATAGAGACAGCATTTATTAACTGTTGGCAGCCCTGTTTGCTCTTAAGAATGCACATAGTCATATCTGTTATGGTACACTTATCACGTACGAAATTTGGTTGAAATCCAATTGATGGTATAGAAGTTACATGTATTTAAAAATTGGTCCTATTAGCAGGTTTAGAATCATGTTGGTAGCACTGACATACATTAGTTACTCCAAATTAATCTAGATTGTCCGGTACTATACGTGTGCAAAGTTTAAAGGTGTTGGCTTGCATACTTTCTGATATATTGGTATGTTGATAAAAAAAAATAGAGCATTTATTAACAGTTGGCAGCCCTGGTGGCTCTTATGAATACGCTTAGTCATATCTGTTTTTGTACACATAGTACATATGAAATTTGGTTGAAATCCATTTGTTAGTATAGAAGTTACATGCATTTAAATGTTGGACCTATCAGCAGACATAGAATCATTTTTTGGCACTGACATCATTTTCAAGTTTGGCATTGAGATGTTCCGGTATAGATCTGTACTCATACCAAATTTGGTTCCGATTGCTGCAGCCGTTGAGTAGTTGAGGGGGGGACACACAGACACACATTTTCCCGGATCGATCTCATAAGTCTACTTTTTCCTAATTTTTTCAAAATGTGAAAAGTAGGCTAAAAATGTTATAGCACACTTATAGATATTGAAAGAATCACCATGCAGGTTTTGCCATTTTCGTGCCCTATTGAAACGGTTATTAATGCCCCATGTTGGTAGCGACAAATGAAACGTTTTGCTAGCTCCTAACTGTTGGGTGAGAAATGTAACTGTTTACCTTTGCCTAAGCTATGTTGTTTTAATGGGCGCCAAGACCTCAACGCAATGTTGAAATCTAAATTTGTATTTAACAACGTCTAGCTCTGGCAGAACACCTTCAAGACTCTATTCACTCAGATCGTGGTATGATTTGATCATTAACCCAACAAACAATTGTATCAGGAGAAGGAATTGGTCTATATCTAATGCTACCTACTGAAAGCAAAGATTGCATTGTAAAAGAAATGAATTTATTATATAAAACAAGAATAGCAAAATTAATAATAATAAGTATAAAATTTAAATTGGAGCGTTGTGATTTGAATATTACCGATAGAAAATTACGTGAAAACGGAGTCTGATAAATTGATTTTACTCTTATTTCCAAGCTATGAAGTTACTGAAATATGAAATGTAAAACAAAGAAAATGAGAGATTGCGTATTTCTGCGTCATTGGCGCTTACCACTGGAAATTGCCAAAGCATTTCCCTCGTTCTTGATGATGTGAGCTTCCCACAGTCTCCTGGACGTCGTCATCTCCGTCGGAATTTGATGATATTCTGGTAGATTAGATAATTCTATGGTCCGTACCTCGGACCCAAACACTCGTACAACCAAGTTTTACAAAAGTTCGTCGCTAACTCCACTGAACATCGGAGCGACACGCACTTGCGACCGTACACCTCAAGTATTTCACAGATAGTCCTTGTTTCACGGCGCGTCGAACGATATAACCACACGCCGGCTCCCCACTCTTCAGTCCCAACTA
The DNA here is from genome assembly GCA_946902985.2 of Meconema thalassinum. Lineage (NCBI taxonomy): Eukaryota > Metazoa > Arthropoda > Insecta > Orthoptera > Tettigoniidae > Meconema > Meconema thalassinum. The sequence goes on along the minus strand of OX336399.1, from coordinate 45,425,878 downwards.
GCTTACGTCGTCTCCCCTGATTGGCTGACCCACCACGCGATCTTCTCCTCCTCCGGGTCATTACACTCGGCGGGAGGGTTCCGTTCCAACAATTCGTCTTTTCTAGACCTTGCGACCCAAGATTGCGTCATGCTTCTCGACAAGATTAAGCGTGTACTTGAAATCCCAGTGAGTCACGTCTCTCGATATACCCTAACTGACGAAAACTCCGTAAAATTCCGTAATCAGATAATTTTCTATGATATCGTCGTTCGTAATAATTTGCTGGATAGCGTTTTCTAAGACATAGAAAACCTATCTGAATGCTAATAATTTTTATAAAATGCTCCGAAAATACCTAAATAATAATTATAATAAATTAATAATAATAATAATAAATTAACATGAAAAATTCTCTTGGCTGAACAATTTACCGCATAAATAAATATAGAATGGCTTCCTACTGACTTATGCCAGTTGCATAAAACCCCTCGAAAAACACGTTACATATTCGCCTCGGATCATCGGATGATTTACCGTGACGACGGTCCATTATCCGATTATCCCAGACACGTTAATAATCCCCATCCAAAATACATATTACATAAATGAAATCACCCTAAATTACAGATATATACACTCATATTTTTTCTTCACGCACTTTGCGTCAAAGTTTGTTGTCACAATGGATTGCACTTTGCAACCAGTCCAATGTTTTACATATGGAATAGTGTTCCACGGATATTTCCGCCTCTCAAATTTCTCTATGTTGGAGAAATAGACATAATTAATGTGTGAGCACTATGTATTTATGATGTCATATCACACGCATTGAAGGTGTTCTGATATATTTATATCACCCTAGAACTTCCTAATTTCACTGGAGGTCCCCTCCTTATGGTGACATTTAATTCCCCTTATCACTGAGCACACGATCACACTATTGTGGCAGCGCCTCGTGACCATAATACTTAATCTCTCTTTGAAGTAGAATAAATTAATATTGACTTCTGAAAAAAAACAGTAAATGCGCATTACATATAACACCAAATATTTCTGTGCCGTAAGCGCCCTGTCTTGTTAAGTTCCCGTTAACCATATTCTACTTAATACTAGCTCTCAACACAGACCATTTCTCCTCACACAAATAATACCATTGTACAGATTATCTTAAATTACACACTTACAAATCTTACATGGCGAGGCCGTAAACAGAAATCACGTGTGCTGATATGTATGAGTTTCATGAAGGACTGTCTCGCATTCTGATGGCCCATCTTTTATCTCGTGGACGCCTTAAGCTAACAAGCCCTATTCAAGCGCTCCCCCATCTCTTGGAGATAAATGGGAACCCATCAGCGCTGCCAAAATGGCCTTGGTGCATCGAGACAATTTAGTGCTCAACAGCATCCGACAATCCCGTCATATTTCCCTGTACCTTAAAAACTCTCATTTACTTACATACTACCCCCCTGTGTGACTTCTGATACGCCTGCCTTAAGACCAGATCTTCCACGCACCAGACACCACACTTACTCATTCGATAGGCTGGCTCGCCAGCTAAACACACTCACTTTATGACACATATTTTCGTAGACTATGTATATTATACGTTCCGTATAATCTGTTTCCCTCACTATTCTCCAGCACATATGCTGTTTTCCCAATACGTTTGGAAACTATAAATGTTACTGCGTCACCTGCTTCCAACCTTGCAAGTGGCTCCCTTAAATGAACGTCCTCACGTTGCTCTACCTAGCATTTTTCTCAGTGTCTGTAACGATGCCCTGTTGCTACTGTCCACACATACTAACCCTACCTTCCTAAGGTGTCACACCTCTACTCGACACTCTATGACCCAAAAGTGTCACTTCTGACTGACAGAATGACGACTTAGACAGCTTCAAAGTGAACCCTGCCTGATCTAACTTCTGAAAAACCATATTTAAATGACGTAGATGCTCCTCAAAACTGCGTGAACTAATTACCATATCATCTATGTAAATGGTTACAAACTCTCCTGTGTCATCCCCTAATGCGATGTTTAAAGCCCTAATTAAAGCTGCTGAACTACTCTTTAACCCATAAGGTGTTCTACAAAATTGATAAAGGTTATATTTATGACTAAAAGCTGTAAATGGTCTATCTTCGTACATAAGTGGCACTTGCCAAAAACTGGAACTCAAATCTACACAAGTGAAATACTTCTTCCCCTCAAATGTTTGCATTAATTCTTCTATTGACATAGATTTCAGCTGATCTGAACTAATTCTACTGTTAACCAAACGAGCGTCTAAACAAATACGAACAGTGCCGTCGGTCTTGGGTACCGTGATCAAAGAATTAACATATGGACTGTTCGAGTGCTCAATAATCCCATCTTCAAGCATCTGGTTAATTTGTGCCTCAACTGCACTTTGATAAGCGAAAGGTACAGGATATCTATGTCCTGTGAATACTGACCTATCAATAACGTTCAATGAATGTGTATAGCAATTGGCCATACCAATGCGATCCTCAAAAACTCTCCTATTACACAATAACACATCATAGAGCCGAACACACTGTTCATCCTCTATATTTCCCTGAAATGCAGCCTCACGTAACGAGTCCTCTAGACTTCCGTTCGTAATCACACTGCCCACAAAACATGGAGAACCCCGCTCTACGGCTGGCGATATCTCATTTAAAGTACAAATCACACCTACAATACTACTCCTCTGAATATGGTCATTGAACGCTACTTCTACTTCAGAATCTCCCCATTTAAATTTCAAACTCCCTACATCATAACATAAGTTACCAGACACTCTACTTAGCCACTCTGAACCCAAGATAACACTGAATACTAAATTTGGAATTATAAGGCAAATCTGCTTCTCTACATGATTATTAATTTTAATGTCTACTAAAACTTGCTTAGAAATTACTTTAGACCTCTTCCCAACAGCTGTGATAACAAAACTGCTTTTAATTGGCATCTCCTCAAAATTTACTCCAGTTCCTTTCATTTTATCATAAAATGCACTACTTATGCAACTCTTCATACAACCACTATCAATTAAAACATCTGTGTACGCCTCGGACACGTTAAATTTAACTATGGGGCTCTTACTAACCACTTCCTGAATAATACCTTCATCATTTAGTTCATGTAATAATTCATTTCTCACATTTAGGTCATAGGGTTCCTGTATAATTGTATGGACAGGGCATGCTACAGACTGAGATTCTGACCTTACTTCGCAGCCTGGTTCGCGTTTAAAGAACCGCTACAGCTGGCCGTAGTACTACTAACTACTAAACTGGTCTGGTTGTTCTGGGCTGTGTTGTCATTGTTTGGCTGTATATTACTACCACTAGGCTGTCCTCTTCCTTGACCCCTATCCTGGTTGTAATTATTGTCATTATAATTTCTCCCTTGATTTCCCCTGTAATCATTGTTCCTCCCTTGATTTCCCCTGAAATCATTGTTTCTCCCTTGATTTCCCTTGTAATCATTGTTCCTCCCTTGATACTGATTACCATAGACATTTCCTCTGTTCTGATTTAGCTGATTATTATTATTTCTATTTTGAGCATTGGCCCCTTCGCCACCGTTCCCTTGAACTTCCTGATGCCTGGCTTCATTAGGTCTATTATTATTATTACCCTGGTTCCGATTGAAATTGTCCTCATAACCCCCTCTCCCTAGTGCATCAAATGTGCTTAACAAATTTTCTACTTGTGATATTGTCTTTACATTCTGGATACAAGCAGCCTCCTTGATCCTATAGGGAAAGTGCCTAAGTAGCAACCTTACCACATCACTTTCCTCCTTCAAGCCATCCAGATATTTACACACTAATACCTGCCCTAAAAAGTATTCGGTCATGGTGGAGCTTCCTTTAGGGTTATATTTACCACACACTACTCCCTCACGATGCTGCGACTGAATAACCTCATTCCAGAACTTTTCACAGAATTTCATTTTAAAATCATTCATATCAGTAAACTTGTCTCTGTAGACAGCAAACCAATTCCTCGTTTCCACCACAAACACTTGTTCTAAAATTTCAACTACCTGGCACCACTCAATACTACCATTTTCCAACCTCTCCCCGAATTTATTTTCTATAGTGTTCATGAACTCCATTGGGCACCCCTGTCGATTGCTGAACTTACCCAGTTCTACCTCCCTGTGTGTGCTATTCACAAAAACTGGTCTATTCTGACTATTTTCTTGCCTGATCCTAGCTTTTAATTTTAATTCTAATTCTGCGATTTTCTCCTCAGCCTTCCTCTCAATACTGTTTACTGTTAATTTAATGTTTCCTTCTGATTCTTCTACTTTATCATATAGCTTTGCTTGTTTCTCCTCAATCTTGCTAATGCTCTCTTTATTACTCTCTCTTAAATCATTTACTTCTGCAACTATTTGTGAGTGGACTTTCTCAATTCTACCCCCCAGCTGTTCCTTAACCTCTTTAGTAGCTACCTGAATTTTGTCAATTTCTCCCCCCAATTGCTTTTTGACCTGCTGTGTTTCCAGTTGCACTAGTTCTTTTAAATTTTCAGCCTGTGTACTGATTCTAATTTCCAACTCCTCCTGTACTTTTCCTAATTTTCTGTCTACATCTGCAATAATCTCTTTAGCCTTTTCTTCAATCACCCCCCTGATCTCACCTCTAATCAGTTCGAATTTGTCACTCATTTCCCTACTGTTTTGTTCTAATCTGGCGTTTAAACTATCGCTCAATTCCCTATTACTCTCTTTATTTTCCCTACTGTTTTGTTCTAGTTTAGCGTTATTCTGTTCTAACTTTGCATTTAAAGCTTCTGTACTTTCTTTATTTTCCCTACTGTTTTGTTCTAGTTTAGCGTTATTCTGTTCTAACTTTGCATTTAAAGCTTCTGTACTTTCTTTATTTTCCCTACTGTTTTGTTCTAGTTTAGCGTTATTCTGTTCTAACTTTGCATTTAAAGCTTCTGTACTTTCTTTATTTTCCCTACTGTTTTGTTCTAATTTAGCGTTATTCTGTTCTAACTTTGCATTTAAGGCATCACTACTAACTTTGTTCTGATACATAAACTCGAGAAGTAAAGTTTTTAATTCTGGTTGGCCGCCTACACTCCCTGTTTCAGTATCGGGATTTACCTCCGCTACCCCGGTACTACCATCACTCGACATACTGCTCGTATCATCACTCTCCCGTTGATGACCACTACGTAACCTCATCTGTCTTTCTTTCTCATCCCCCATAATGATATACACTGATACAGACAAATAACCCCCAAAATACAGGCACAGAAATATATACCCTTCTCCTTCCACAAATGTTATTAGGTTTTCAGCCCCAAGTTGTCGGCGACAAGTGAAACGGTTATTAATGCCCCATGTTGGTAGCGACAAATGAAACGTTTTGCTAGCTCCTAACTGTTGGGTGAGAAATGTAACTGTTTACCTTTGCCTAAGCTATGTTGTTTTAATGGGCGCCAAGACCTCAACGCAATGTTGAAATCTAAATTTGTATTTAACAACGTCTAGCTCTGGCAGAACACCTTCAAGACTCTATTCACTCAGATCGTGGTATGATTTGATCATTAACCCAACAAACAATTGTATCAGGAGAAGGAATTGGTCTATATCTAATGCTACCTACTGAAAGCAAAGATTGCATTGTAAAAGAAATGAATTTATTATATAAAACAAGAATAGCAAAATTAATAATAATAAGTATAAAATTTAAATTGGAGGGTTGTGATTTGAATATTACCGATAGAAAATTACGTGAAAACGGAGTCTGATAAATTGATTTTACTCTTATTTCCAAGCTATGAAGTTACTGAAATATGAAATGTAAAACAAAGAAAATGAGAGATTGCGTATTTCTGCGTCATTGGCGCTTACCACTGGAAATTGCCAAAGCATTTCCCTCGTTCTTGATGATGTGAGCTTCCCACAGTCTCCTGGACGTCGTCATCTCCGTCGGAATTTGATGATATTCTGGTAGATTAGATAATTCTATGGTCCGTACCTCGGACCCAAACACTCGTACAACCAAGTTTTACAAAAGTTCGTCGCTAACTCCACTGAACATCGGAGCGACACGCACTTGCGACCGTACACCTCAAGTATTTCACAGATAGTCCTTGTTTCACGGCGCGTCGAACGATATAACCACACGCCGGCTCCCCACTCTTCAGTCCCAACTAGCTTACGTCGTCTCCCCTGATTGGCTGACCCACCACGCGATCTTCTCCTCCTCCGGGTCATTACACTCGGCGGGAGGGTTCCGTTCCAACAATTCGTCTTTTCTAGACCTTGCGACCCAAGATTGCGTCATGCTTCTCGACAAGATTAAGCGTGTACTTGAAATCCCAGTGAGTCACGTCTCTCGATATACCCTAACTGACGAAAACTCCGTAAAATTCCGTAATCAGATAATTTTCTATGATATCGTCGTTCGTAATAATTTGCTGGATAGCGTTTTCTAAGACATAGAAAACCTATCTGAATGCTAATAATTTTTATAAAATGCTCCGAAAATACCTAAATAATAATTATAATAAATTAATAATAATAATAATAAATTAACATGAAAAATTCTCTTGGCTGAACAATTTGCCGCGTAAATAAATATAGAATGGCTTCCTACTGACTTATGCCAGTTGCATAAAACCCCTCGAAAAACACGTTACACTATATGCCTAATTACATTACGTCCTCTGTCATCTTGATTTTCTTCCTTTCTCCTATTATGATTCTCTCTATGTCTCTGCTCATGGTTGTAACCAGTATCCCCCATTATTCCTTTGTTCATTGATGATGTTCAATCTGTTGCCTTCTGGATTACTTCTAGTGTTATGATTATTATGGGAAAACTCTCCCCTTGCTCCCTGACTGAAATATTATTCCTTGCTGGTCTTCGAAGTGCATCAAAACCTCCAACAAAAGTTCCAAACCTTTAATATTGGTGACATTCTGCATACAAATAAGTTTGACCTCTTCAGGGAAATGCTGCAAATCTTTAGTACTACAGGGTCTTTATATTTGCTTGGCAAGGACATTCTCGCTCACGCGCTCCGCTAGTAACTGTTCAGTTGTCGGCCGTTGCGCGCGCTTATGTTCGGCAGAATACGGTGCTTGAAATCAGTATCGTGCATTTTTACTCACTATGTTTACAGTAGATGTTGAAAATGTTCCCCATCCGGTGCCAAACATAATCGGCATAATCTTATGAAGTTTCTGGTTAATCCGGTTAATTTAGCTTCAGTAAGAAAATAACATTCGATATGCCGATGACACTGTGATTTTTGCGGATAGTCACGAAAGCCTGCAACATATCATTGATCAAGTTATCCAAAAAAGCCATGAATATGGTTTAGACATTATCCCTCAGAAGACAAAAATTGATGGTCATTAGTAAAAACAAAGTCTCTGCATGCAAAGTAAATATAGACCAGAAACCCATTGCACAAGTGCATAAGTATATATACCTTGGCACTACCATAAATGACCAATCTGACCCTTCTGATCAGGTGAAGTCTCGAATTGGGAAAGCCCGGACAACTTTCAATAAGATGCGGAATTTGTTCAAACATCACGGGCTGACAATGACTACGAAAATCAGGCTTTTGCGTTGTTATGTGTTCTCGACTCTTTTTACGGTGCTGAGACGTGGACTCTGACAGAGTCTTTATGTAAACGGTTAGAGGCCTTTGAAATGTGGCTGTACCGAAGGATATTGCGGATACCATGGACAGACCATGTCACAAATGTTGAGGTTCTCCCAAAAATGAAAAAAACTAAGGAAGTATTAACCACCATGAAAATCAGAAAAATCCAATACCTAGGACACATCATGAGGAATAACACCAAGTACCATCTCCTACAGTCTATTCTTCAAGGAAAAATACCAGGGAAGAGAAGTGTTGGACGAAGAAGAATATCCTGGTAATAAAATCTCACAGCCTGGACCTCAAAAACATCTACTGAATTATTCCAAGCTGCAAGTGATAGGAACAGCACAGTCAAGATGGTAGACAACATCCGGAACGGATAGGAACCATAAGACGAAGAAGGAAATAACAACCTTAATGTCTATTTTTAATGTTTACTGAACCTGTACGTTTGAATCGCAAATTAGTCAGTTGTTATCTTGTCAGATTCATAGAAATGGGTCTCCCTGGAAATTTCACTCGAAACTTTTGTCTTGTTCTAGTGCACGATTTCCTGCACTTTATGTACGTATTGTGCAGATATACACGTTCAAGTAACGAATATTTCACACAAGGTATTACAGCAGTATTCACAATCACAAGAAAACAACTGGCTAAGAGATTCAAACGTACAGGTTCAGTAACAATAAAAATAGACGTAAAGGTCGTTATTTCCTTACTGAAGCTAAATTAACCGGAATAACCGGAAACTTCATAAGTAGATGCGCATTATGTTTGGCAGCAGATGGGAAACATTTTCAGCATCTACTGTTAGAAAATGGAAAGTTGGAACTACAGGGCGCCCGAGAATGTTCTCCGCAGTGGGTATTGCAGCTACGAATGGTTGACTCATGAGTTTAGTTGGCTGCACTGCACTGTGTCCTTGAAAGTGGGACTTCCCCCGTGTGGGCTGTCGGTGTGTATCGCGATAAGTGCGCGAGCCTGCATATGTCTTCAGTGTGTATTACAGGCAGCGAGCGTTCAGATAGATTAGTTCAACAGTGTACAGGCGGTAATGTTTACTACTGAAGAGAGTGTTCTTTTAGTGGAATACGTTTTTCGCAAAGGTGATCGGTTTACAGAAAACGTAAAATTAAATTTCAGGCGCGGTTTCCTAATTCAAAGTGTCCAAACCGTGATACCATTCGGGATTTGGTAAGTACATTTCGTGTGACTGCCTAAGTTCACGATGTACCGGGAACAGGCAGGCCTACGCTTTTAACAGATGAAAAACTTGATTAAATCTCCAATATAATGCTGCGTAGTCCAAGTAAATCAACACGAAAATTAGCTCAACAAACAGGAATCTCTAAGTCGTCAGCACATAAAGCTGTACGATACAAGCCTCAGTTGTTCCCTTATAAAGTTACTGTGGTTCGTGAATTAAAACAAACTGATTACGGAAAAAGAGTGGCATACTGTGAATGGTTCCAGCATCTGTTATGAATGGCTGTGGTGAGTACAATGTTGACTCTTTATTTATTATGATAAGCGGCAGCCGTGCTACCAACATAACTGCTGTAGCTAGCTATCGCTGACGCATGTAGGCGCTGCGGAGAACATTCCCGGACACACTGTACTTGAAATTGAACGGAACTTGTGAGTAAAAATGCATGATACTGATTGTAAGCACCAACTCTGCCATACATACGTGCACACGGCAGCCGGCAACTGAGGCGTCTCTGGCGGAGTGCATGAGCGAGAAAGTCCTAGCCAAGCAAATATAAAGACCCTGTATATCTTCCTCGGTCATGTTTAGATCTACATTTTGACTAATCGTCTCATGTGCCAAAGTATATTCCGTCATGGTGACTCCCTCGTCTTGATTCTATCCCGTTCAATATCTTCGATGTGGTCGTTCCAAAATTTGGCAACAAATTTCTCCTTGAATCGACTCAAATTCGATATACCAGCTCTATATACCTGGTACCAATGTGTTGTTTCGCCAACAAAAGAACAGGCTACCACATGCCATTCTATCGACCCTTCTTTCAAGGCATTTTCTTTTTTTTTTGTGTTATGCTACAAGGGAAAATATTACTGATTCTTGTGCGTTGAATCCATATCTGTGTTCAGATTTTCTGTATCACGTTGTTTTTTTTTTGTGTCAATTTTGAAAAGAAGGAAAACCATCCGGCTGTAAAACCACCTGCCGCAAAGAAATTTGTTGCATCTCATCCATGACCCTGTGAAAATGAGGATTAATAAGAAAACGCAGGGCTTCCAGCGACTCACTTTTCTCACTATTACGTTATTCACTATTTTCAAAGCAGCCTCACTTTTCTCACTATTTGATAAATTTACTCGCTATTCTCACGTTTTTTACAAAACTGGTCACATTCTGCGTTAAAAGTGGTCTCGTGCACAATCTACTAGAAACGACCCAAAATATACCCATGAATGGGTAGTTCATATTTCTGCCACCGGTGCAAAGCTTCCATGGTGCGATACCAGAGCCGGAGTCTTGCAGTGATCGCCGAAAATTTTAACAAAGCATTTTTGAACCAAAGTTCACATTTATATTTTTGTTCTACGATTTAAATTTCTTCAGTGTTGCATTGATTTTCCTATCCATTATTTCCAAGTGTCCCCTCTAACTACATGAAAAATCACAAACAGTACTCGAGAGATATTAACATAGGCGCAATTTGGTTGACATTTTTGGCGGGGCTATGGTTGGTTTTGGGGAGCTTAGCCACCCATGCCGCCCCCCTCCACCCCGCTAATTGCACCTACAGATTTCAACGAAAGTTAAAATTATGAACCAGATATACGGCCATAAATGCGAATAATGCTATGAATTTACTCACTATTTACTCACTTTTTCATTAAAAAAAAACTCACCTTTTTTTTAACTTTTTCGAAAGAAAAACTCTCGCTATTTCACTATTTTTGGAAGAGTGAGTGGATGGATGCCCTGGGAAACTGGAAACAAGACCACAAACTCTTACTCTAATGATGTGTGTCTATCTTATAATTTGATTTTCCTCAGCAGTTTGACATTTTTGTCTTTACTCTACCTTTTTATTTTTATTATTATTCTTACTGATACATGAATCACAGTCAGTCATTTTTGATTGATCGCCCGAGGCCTCCCAACAAGTTCAATTTCGAGTAGTTCCAACTTTGGCTACCAGATGGTACTGTCACTAACACTAGCGGCGAACGTTGGAACTTGATAGGGCGTTGTGTACTAGCGTAGTTGGTAGCATGCTGAACTGCTGTGCCTAAGATAGCGGGTTCAAATCCGGCCGTAGTCGTCAGATTTTTTAAAGAGCATTAAAATCCCTCAGTATGCCTTCCTTCGGAGGGGAAGTAAAGCCGGCGGTCCCATGTCATAGATTTATGGCATGTAAATGATCCTTCCACTAACTAAACTTCTGTGAAGCTAAATTTCTAGGTTAGATTTCGTTGTAATGTTCTATCAAAATTCCGACGTTCACCAAAGGTCCAATGTTCACCACTAGTAGGGTGACCAAACGTCCTCTTTTTCGCGGACATGTCCTCCAATTTACGTATCTGTCCTCTGTCCGCAAAACAATTTTTAAAGTTGTTTAAATGTCCTCCTTTTTATTAATTTTCATTTTCATCGTATGTATGTATGTTTAGTTTATCACAGTTTATATTGGCACCATGGCAATAATTTACTTTTTGACCGATGTGCTGCGCTAATATTTTTGTTTCCGGTCTACGCTGGGTTTGGGAATGTGTTTCTGTGTTTGTGCTCCGTTGAATGGCAGTCTTGCGGTGTGGTTGTGTGTTTGCCAGTTTAAAATTCGATCGCATTCAAGATGCCTAAAAGAAAGTGCAAGTTTACAGATGCTTTGAAAACCAAATATCTTGCTTTCAAGCTTGGACATAATGATTTTGCCCAACGTTACTGCAACTTTCGTCTCAGTAGCAAATCATGGTAAGTTCTATAATTTATTGTTTAAGTTAATAAATTAAAAATATTAAAACAGCGTTATTTGTATAAAATTTTCATTTAATTTCGTAGGTTCTCAAAATTTGGATAGCCACATTTCTTCAAATAAACACAAAAAAAAAAGTGCAAAAGGCTGCGGCAGTTCGCAAACTATAGAGAAGCATTTTTCCACATCAACTACACCATTAACGAATCGCGTTTTAGCTGCGGAAGGAGCATTAGCATTCCATACCGTTCGTCATCATTCCTCCTACAGATCAATGGACTGCACACCCAAATTGAACCAGACAATTTATTATGAAGTGGCCAAAAGAATTTGGACAGACTTAAACTGTTGGCAGGAATATCATCCTCAGATAAATACAAATGCAAATAAAGTGTAATTTCATGTTTTTAATTTCAGAATAATATAAATTTTCAGTGGCAATGTTCTAAGTTTATTAATGTAATTAATTGTCTACATTTTGAAGTTCATAACAATTTTTATTGTATCTTATATGGTTTCATTACTTTTAGATTTGTCCTCTTTTTCCCTTGTTGTCCTCTATTTCACAGTGCTGGATCTGGTCACCCTAACCACTAGGTGTCAGTGAGATTTGGTAGCGAAAGTTGGAACTACCGTATATACTCGAATACCACCCGCACATTTTTAAACAAATTCGGACGTGAAAAATTGGGGTGCGGTCTTATTTGAGTCATCCAAATTTGAAAGATTTAAATTGCCCGCCGCGCGCGATGTCGGGTGTTGCGAGTATCCGCTAGATGGTGCTAGCCTTCTTCCGGCTATAACTTTGTTTTACCGTAAGCACGCGGCGTAACACAGTCACACGCACATTCTCCGAGTGTAAACATGAATGCTACGAAACGTTTGCGGTCATTTACTGTGAGTGAGAAATTGAAAGTTGCGAGGGAAGCTGAAGTTATTGGAAATCGTGCCCGGTAGGAAATATGATATTGACGAGTCATGTATTCGTGATTGAGCGGGATGACGTCTATGCTGCGTGAACCGCCCGTTCAAAGCAGCCTTGAAACAGCTGTATACGGAGCGGATGGCGGCCGATAAGCACACACCGACTCCAACTGGTCGTACGCAGCGCCCGAAAATTGAGCTGCTGTGTTCGTGGATTTTGACGGCATGGAATCGTATCTCTGGAGATCTCATACGGAAGAGCTTCAAGAAATGTAGTATTTCGAATGCTATGGATGGCAGTGATGACGACATTTAGTGGGAAAGTGATGGTGATAAAAGTTCCGAAGTTGGTACTTCTGATGACGATGAATGAAGTGTTTGTGTACTATTATTTGTATTTTTAATCGTTTGATGTGTGTTATTTTAGGACGACTTCAAAACTGTTGGAAACTATTTTGGATAAATGCTATTCTGTTTATTTAGTTAAGATAGTAAATAATTTTGAGTAAAATTTTTTTTTTTTTAAATGTTGTTCTTCAAAATCCGGGTGCGGGTCTTATTCGGGGGCGGGTCGTATTCGAGTAAATACGGTACTTGAAATTGAACGGAACTTGTATCTCACCCTATGGTTGTCCGCTTGAAGCAGCTACTCCCTCTGGGGAGCCGAACATGTCCTCTGACACTCCCGTCACTAAAAGCCATACGCCAAATAAATAAATACAACCTATACATTTTGTTACATACCACCAATTGCGGTGGTTGGTTCTTTTACATGCCGTAAATCTATGACATGGGCCCGCCGGCTTTACTTCCCCTCCGAAGGAAGGCATACTGAAGGGTTTTAACGCTCTTATAAAATTATTTATTTATTATTATTTGGTTGTACCAACATTTCTGTAATGTACCGTAGCAAGTTGAATTTTTACTTGACATGGAGGTTATGGAATCTGTGAAAGTGATTTTCTCTTGCAGTGTTTGTACGAGAATGGTGTGAACGGGATCCTTGCAGATGAGATGGGTCTAGGCAAGACCTTGGAAGTGATTGCATTCATTTGCCATCTCATTGAGAAGAGGAATAGTGGCCCTTTTCTCATAATTGCCCCACTCTCTACAATACCAAATTGGTTGCTTGAGTTTGAGAGGTTTGCTCCACAGGTATGTTTATCTGACTGTAAAATATAGCACAGTTTATTTTTAATCTGCTTGCCTTCTCTATAATAATAATCTCTAAAAAAAACATTCAAGGAAAGTTTCCTTAAAAGGTTTTGTTAAGTAGGCTGATGAAGGGGGAGTGTGAAAGCCCCCGAAACATGTACCTGTAAGTAATAATTAATAAATTGTATTGAAAGGCGGATATTTTAATATTCATTCAAAAAATATTCATTCAAAACGGTTACAATACCGTATTTGCTCGCATATAACTAGCCACTGCGTATATCTCGTACCCCATTTAAAATTTGAAATTGCAGGGTAAAGAAATCCTCGCATATATCTCGCATTAATTACTGACGCCGGCATAAAGATGATCGTAGTAATTTTAACACATGGAAGACGGGCCCCGAGAAATCTCGTAGTACGCTCGCCAGCGGTAGATGACGGGCCCCGAGAAATCTCGGTTTTATACACGTCATTGTTTTCGGGGGGGCGTGGTGGCTCAGCGGTCTAGCTGTATGCCTCTCACCAAGGCGGTCCGGGTTTGTTTCCCGGTCAATGCATGTGAGATTTTCGAAGTGAAATGCCATGTCCTGTGGTTCGGATTCCACGTAAAAAGGAGGTCCCGTGGCTCATGATCTCAAGATTAACGGTCACGTTAAACTACAAGCTTCCTTCCTTCATTGTTTTCGGTCTTCCTGCGACATCTCTTGACCATGTATTGAACTATTTCGGTCTAGCACATTGAGAAGGACATTTGTAGATGTATATGTGCCATCTTCCGTCTATTCATGGCCTTCTTTTATTCTTTGATTTTGTTTCGAAACATCGAACTTCCTTCTGTTGGTTCAATCAATAACTTTGAAAGAATAATAGATTTTCCGCCTTCAATACTGTTTATTTCTATTACTTACAGGGACTAGTTTCGGGGGCTAATACTCCCCCTTCCTCAGCCTGTCCAACAAAACTTCATAAAGGAAAAACTTTCCATGTATAAGCTCATACAGGCTGAGGAAGGGGGAGTATTAGCCCCCGAAACTAGTCCCTGTAAGTAATAGAAATAAACAGTATTGAAGGCGGAAAATCTATTATTCTTTCAAGGTTATAGTTACGTCAATATGGACCTGAATAATCGACATTATGGTTCAATCCATGACAAGATGGAAGACTTGTATAATCAGATGATAAGATTTATCATTTATATTATCGTTCAAATGGCACAAGTTGTAGTGAATTAGTAGAAACTGAATGAGAGAGTGAAATTTAGGTCTCTAAGCGACGTAATAACAACCAAAGTACATACCGTACTTTGATTGTTGACCAGTCTAACCTCAAATATACTCCATCTGCTCTTTCTGTAAGACACCACTGCACATTGTGTTATGTTTCCAAATACATCACCTCCTTGAGCACTACTAGGGGTATGTGTATCCTCATATCAACTAGAAAGATAATATCTAGGTTATTTGCACAATTACCGAATATACCTGAATGTAAGACGAGGTTTTTTCCCACTTTTTGTGTTATAAAAATTTTGGGTCATCTTATATTCCGGGTATAAAAAAATTAAATTATTATTATTTGCAAAGTAGTATGTGGTGTTGGCATCTTGTAACTCGCAACAAATCAATGCGTTCATGAAGATTAAAATATGGTTTGTTATGTTGAATTACCATGCATATACGAATAGCGTACATTTTGAGGTTAGGATTTACGCATACACGTCATTTTAAGCGGATAAATTATATGTTCGAAAGCATACGGAAATATGTTTTAAAACAATCTTTACAAGAACAACCAGTTAGTTTTACGAGCAGTAATTGAGTGATCAACGTATCTTAATTTAATAATGTCTCCCATTCTTGAACAAAGAAATTATAGAGTATGTCTTGGAAAAGCGGGCAGAGGGATTTCCGATAACACGAGACGTTATAAAAATGAAAGCACGACCTTAAGGGCATATATTGTGCAAGTTATGAGTTAGCGAGTATTTTTTTGAAAAAATCTGTAAGAGGCAGTTGATAACTAGGCCTCGTCTTATATTCGGGGTCGTCTTACATTCGGGTATATACGGGTGTACTTTTTTGTAATCTAGTGCACTGGAATAGTCTCAGTAGCAAAATGTCCGGTCCACAGGGGATGTGACATGTCCAGGCATCCGGTCAGCAATGTGTTAAGATAGAACCCCCACCCACTGGACATCACACGTCTTACCCATCGGTATTGTTCGTTTTGGCGGCGGTGCTTTTCTTGGGATTTTTCCGTCTGTTGCATTGTCGACAAGTACCAGTATTCTGTCTTCACATTACATTGTTGTTTCTCAGTTCAGTGTGATTGTTTTCTTTTGGAAGTTGATCTTTTAGTTACGTAAAAACACGGAAGTTATACGGCTGGGTTAAAACTCAATGATAAAATACGTCGAGGACTATGATAATAGAGCTGTTGGTTGAGAATTCATTGTGAATGATGTAGCTGTATGCCACTCACCAAGGCGGACCGGGTTCGATTCCCGGTCAATGTATGTGAGATTTTCTATGTGAAATGCCATGTCCTGTGGTTCGGATTCCACGTAAAAAGGAGGTCCCGTGGCTCATGATCGCGAGATTAACGGTCACGTTAAACTACAAGCTTCCTTTTCATTGTGAATGAATTTTATATTCGCTACGGGAGTCAACAGAAAGACGCGCTAGAAGCCACTTACCAAACACGTAAGGTACCGTAGTTTTAAATGTGGTAACACAGTAAAACAACAGTACAGGGTGTGATTGTCAGCTGTTTTGTTGGTGCTCCACATGCTAAATAAGTAACTGTTCGATTAAAACACGTCGAGATCTGGTATTGTTAGTTACGATAAGCTGACGACAGAAGACAAAATAAAGAAGGCAGTCAGTTGAACTCTTGTGTGATTGGGTTATGGTGTTGACTGACGTTCAAAGCTTCTTGAAGACTGGCATCGTAAATGCATTGGATGGAAGCTAGGATGATGCATGCAAAAGTAGCTCGGAGATTAGCAGCAGTGACGGCAGTTGACAATTCCAGTTGTCTTGTTTCAATGATGCAAATTTTATCTTTTTTCGGGAATACGTTCTTTAGCAAACAATTCACAAACTCGATCGTATGTAGGTGGCAGGTCGGTCGCGACAAAATTGTGGACGCAAGGGTGATAGACTTCATGATGTAGGCAACCGTATTGAATGTTGTCGGCAATTCTAGGCGGGCTCTCGTTGAAGGACAGGCAATTTTAGATGCCAAACACAAAATTATGTGCGGGTAAGTCCAGAGAAACGGAAGATTTTTTGAGACTTGAAGCTTTATGGTTACAAACTAGTAATTTGAAAGGGGTCCCTCATCAGATTCAAAATGAAATTCGGTCACCAGTTGCCGAGAAAAAAATAATTTGTCCAGGAATATGTATTATGCGTATAGGTGGTACATTGCTTTACATACTTCAGTAAGTAGATACATTTAAATTTGTAAGATATAGCCTAATACTGTTGAAGTCTATAAATCAAAGACTGTCAAGTTGGTTATAAGTTAAAGATTTTAATTTTTTTTAATAAGCACATGATTGAAAACTTAAAAGACCTGAGCTTCACAGATTTGAAGGAGCAATGGGGCAAGTTAAAGAAAGACAACCTCATATAGGCCTATACTCTGAATTATCAATAAAGCTCGCTGACAGCTGTCAAAGTTAGCACGTGGGGAAATGCTGCGTTGCCACTGAGGCAGATCATGACTGAGTCATAACATTCCAAGAGGCTTGTAGGAAGATACAAATACTGTGGAAGTTAGCCCTCCTGCCTGGCGCTCTAATGACCGTGACGAGTGAAGACACACTGAGTCAAACCATGTGCTTATTGCTGTGTCGGCATACATTGCAACAATGCTGACTGTTGCCATGGAGACCGTTACCCCGCTCGTCTCCACTCCTTACCTCACCCATCAAGCGTATGACAGCGTTCACCGAGCATCTTTTGTAAATCAGAGTATAGATAAAGCGACCCCTAAAAGTAATGTTGGGCACATGGGAAGAACAGCTGTTAAATCGACCTTGCTTTTTCGCCTAGTTTGTAGTGCAGGGCATGTTACTGAATATTGTAAGAAATTCATTAGTAGTTATTAATAATTAATTCTCCTTTGTAAAATGCCAGCCGCATACGATCATATACTTCGAAATCTGCTTTGCGACGCGACGTAATAGACTCCATTCCGTCTGAAAAGCTTTCTCTTTCTGAAAGGAATGCATTGATATCGCAATTGTTGAATTCGACGAGCACAGTGGAACGGAGCAAGTCATCTTTTAGCCTCAATTATTATGAAAATAACTGAAAATACGAGAGAAGAGCACACCCATCAACTCAAATCACATGTTATAGCATATGTTTGTTTGCGTTTCCATCGCCCTTAGGCTAGTTCCAGATAGCGGCAGCATCGTCGCTTGAGTTTGCGAATTCCCTGCATATGTCTCGCACCGAAAATGTTCACACTTATTTTCAGTGAAGCGAAAAGTGCGAACATATACGGTACATTGCATTCTTCACTTGACACTTCTTCCCTCTTCTCACTCGCTGTTACTAGTGACAGTTTATTAATTTTCCAGTCAGGCAACACAAATTTTGCCCTAACCTGAAAGAACTTACATAAGCATGGTATTTTGTGGTAAATATGTAAAGTGCTAATTGTTAGAATAGAGAGAGTTGTGGGTAGGATGCAACAGTTATTATATTGACTGTGTGCCAGTTAGTGGAATGATGATAATGCCAGGCTGCCCTGGACTCGATAGACTGGTTCAAACTCTTGACAGATGTCCATGAAATTCCATTGTTTCCCATTTTCAAGGCCACAGCTGCTTCCAACTCTTTGCCAAGTTGGGTTCATTTCTTCTTTTTGTAATTAATCTTACAAGATTTGAGTCAAGAAGTGCATTTGGCTATAAAAGTACCCAACCAGCCAATAGAAATTCATCATACGAACCTCATCCCTGGTCTTGTTGAAGCGGGAGTAAGAGGTTCACTTTAATTAAATGTTCATTGTATTGTATTATCTTTTAAGTAAAAAGACAAATCACATTCATTTCATAAATGCTTATGGTTATCAGAAACACCCATATATCCAATAAGGAGACTGTTTGAATTAGTTTCCATCATCAACAGTTTCCATCCACAGGTTGGGTCTTGTTGGAGCACAAGCCTCTCCATCGTTTTCTGTCCATCCACCACTTCTTTTCTGTCACTGTTGTCCAATTCACTTCTTTTCTCTCGACACTTTTCTTCACATTAGTCTTCCTCTAGGTCTCTTTTTCTTCCACTCCATTTCCAATATTTTCTGTAGTATTCTCTCTTCTCCCATTCTTTTGATGTGTCCATACCACTGTAGCCTTGATTTTTCAATCCTATCCTGTAGGGGTTCTTCCTTTAATATTTCTCAGTCTATCATTTCTGATTGTCCATTCTAGTTACACCTATACGACCCCTCTGAAACTTCATTTCCACTGCTTATATTCTGCTTTTATCTCTCTCCCTCATCACCCAAGTTTCTGATCCATACGTTAGGATCGGCACAAAGTATGTCCTGTATGATCCCTTTTCATTTCTGTGGCACATCCTTGCTCCATATCAGGCCTCAAACACTCTTGAAGGATCCATCACTCCATCCATCAATGAGTTATTGAATACAGGAAGATCTAAAACTATTAAAGACCGTAGAACTGTCTTTGCCACGCGTGGACTAAAAAGCCATTCGAACATACATACTTATCTAGATTTGGCAACGTCACAAAAATAAACATTGCACTGAACTCGGACAGAACATAGGAACAAAGGGGGGAGAAAGGAAAAACCAGTTTCGTCCAGTTAACACCCGGGTTCAGTCGACCACAACTAGTGCAAGAGTGAACACGAAACTGCTCGAAGTCCCAGCCAGGAAGACAACCGAATAAGTATCAGCCTGTACTGTTTGATTTTTACAACTATATAATCACCCCAAACAGACAAACTCCGGATTTCTATCACCATTTTAGCATGTCACCTAACATTAGATATACTACATTTAGCATACACCGACAGTTGCATTACCAATACTGCAACTAAATAATTGTACATATTGTAAATATTTTTCACCTGTATTCTCAAACATAGATATAGCCTAAGTGTAATGGATCTGATGATGATCGCTTGACGATCGAAACTGGTCATCCTAGTGTATTTATTAATCTCATGTAATTTATTTCAGGATTAGGGCATAACCCAGCTCTTTTTGGGTACATTCGTGTTGACCGACTGAAAAGCACCAAACTTTTGTTTACTAAGGCAACACTGAAAAATGGCTTCAAACCCCACAATGTCCTACCTCAATGACAAATACACACACTAGTGCAGACATCACAGTGACTCAGGTTATCAGACAACTTCTATATACACCCAAGTACATGGGGCTACATGACCATGCTGTTGCAAAGCCCCTAAAGAATCAACAGCAACAATCTCATCCGGGAGATGGTACAGTTAGCTATGAAGTACATGGGCGGTTAGGGAAGGAGTGGGATAAAATATTTTGATTGAGAAACAGCTCTCATGATAGTGTGGTCCAATTCTGTATGTGGCACTACCTCTTGAGTGTGCCTCTAATAGTAACATTTTTCCAACCTCTTCATACTGGAATGCATTTTTACTGTCTTGTAGATACCTGTGCTGTTATACCATGGAAATCCTGAAGAACGAAAGAGAGTTGAAAAGCAGTTAAAAAACACCAAGAGGCTGTTCAATGTCGAAGTAAAACCTATTATTATAACGTCGTTTGAAGTTCCTTTGAAAGACAAACTAATGTTTCAGTGTAGAAAGTGGCAGTACATCATAGTGGATGAAGGACATCGTTTAAAGAATCCTAATAGTCAGCTGGCAAGGTATGTATAGTTACCATGAACCTTATCCATACAATGTGTAAACATTGACCATTATGGCAATGGTAATTACTACTGTCGACCAAAGTATTATGTGTACTTGAGTTTGAAGGTTGTTTGTTAAGTAGCCAATAGACCTGCATAAAATCCAATACCATCAACATTTTCGTCGTTCTATTCTACGTTAGTTCATGTAGGTTTGGATTTTTAAATTTATATTTTAATATTTTTTATCGCAGTTGGAACACAAAAAGTGCATGTTTTTAAGCGTGTTTCAACCATGCGTCACATTTAAGAATTATTATCTCAAAAGCCCGTCAGATCGAATCCAAATTTTAACACAATATACATTGGAATGTTGTATAACTGGTTTATTAATTTCACAATTGTGTGTCCAAGAAACAAAGTTGTTATCATTGTTGTAAGGTAACTTTTTCTCGGCTCGGGGTGGTTGGAAAATGTAGTTCTTGGTTGCGTTGTAATCGGTATACATCAATAAGTTATGCTGTATGACTGTGAAATACGTAAATTAATTCACTTATTTTATATCGGTTTGTATTTCTACGGGGAAATAACACATGTTTCACCTGCTAGCCACTCCGGCAAACACTGTACAGCGTTGCTGAGATGGAGTCCATCACTTCCGAGCGAGAAGCGCCATGATGCGTGTGGGCACCATTACGGCAACGCTGTACAGCTATTGCCGGAGCGGCTAGCAGGTGAAACATGTGTTATTTCCCCGTAGAAATACAAACCGATATAAAATAAGTGAATAAATTTACGTATTTCACAGTCATACAGCATAACTTTTCGATGTATAAGGATTACAATGCAACCAAGAATTACATTTTCCAACCACCCCGAGCCGAGAAAAAGTTGCCTTACAAAAATGATAACAACTTTGTTTCTTGGACACACAAAATTTTTAAATTAATAGACCAGTTATACAACATTCCAATGTATATTGTGTTAAAATTTGGATTCGATCTGATGACGGGTTTTTGAGATAATAATTCGTAAATGTGACGCATGGTTGAAACACGCTTAAAAACGTGCACTTTTGGTGTTCCAACTGCGATAAAAAATATTAAAATATAAATTAAAAATTCCAAACCTACATGAACTAACGTAAAATAGAACGACGAAAATGATGATGTTATTGGATTTTATGTAGGTGTATTGGTTACTTCACAAACAACCTTCAAACTGGAGTGCACATAATATTTTGGTCGACAGTAATAACCATGTTAACTGATAGTAATATCTTATTAAAACCGCCTAGTCAAACACTAAAGAAGCGTTTAATTACATTACTAATCGTACATGTTTCGGTATTTCATTGATACCTTCCTCAGCGTGATTGACATTAAATCTTAAAACTAGTTAACAAAGCCAAAATTAAATGGATATCCTTACAAAAGAAAATTAAAATAAGATGGAAAATCTTGCAAATACTTAAATGCCATGTATTAAAAAGTGATAGTACAGTAAAACTTCACTTATACGTTTTTCAGGGGACCAAAGGAAAAAACTTGTGAAAAACTCATAAATGAAAGTCGGTAAATAAAAGCTGCAAAATGTATCTGACAATAGGGGTTATAGTTAAGAAGTGAAAGACAAGAAATAATAAGATTGTTTAACTATAATCGGCAATATGTAACAAAACAGCTACAAGAGAAATGCACCCAGATAACGAAAAAACAACAGAACTAAGAAAATTGAGTCACTTTACGAAGTAGTCTTTATCTTGACTTGTGTTTTGTGGGCCACGGCATGAACAATATTTTCAAACCAATATCATTCGGCCATTATTTCCTCGGAAACGTTATGGCGCATCACAAAATGTTTGATAGTCCATAGAGCATTGACAGCATCATTAAAATCCACTGTATTATGCTGCGGCTCTTCGTCATCGTCATTAATAAAATACCGTAGTGTAGGCCTAAATTAATTTATGGATTTTAATTTGTCTGAAGACTCAAGATTATTATCATCATCATCGGCTTTAACTCTAATCCGAGTATAAATCTTCTTCCTTCAGTCCAGTTTGTGGATGTGTTTACGGTGACTAAAGAGTCCAATCCTGCCATGGAACAAGCGTCCACACAAGTCACATAGTAGTGCTGGAGGAGGACGTGGTTGGGCTGCTCGAAGTTTCCTAGCTTGAAGCTTGGCCTCTTCATGTGTGCGTCGATCCCTTTCAAACGTCTTTACAGTATCCGAGATGGTACGGCGCCAAGTTGAGCGGTCTTCAGCCAGCATGTCCCAGGTTTGTGCATCAAGACCTGTCAATTTCAGGGTCTGCTTAAATTGGTCCTTGTAGCGCCTCTTAGGACCACCATGAGGTCTGGTGCCATAGCATAACTCACCATATAGCGTTTGACGAGGTAATCTCACATCACCCATCCGATGGACATGACCAATCCATCTTAATTGGTGACCTATTATGGATGATTCTATGCTGTTGATTTGAGCCTTTTCCAGAACAGCAATATTGGTAATGCGGTCTTCCCATTTAATCCTCAGGATTGATCGAAGTTTTTGTAGGTGGAAACGCTCAAGCTTCCTAAGATCACGTCGATAAAGGGTCCACGTTTCACAGCCATACAATAATGTAGAAATGACAACTGCTTTGTACACCATAAGCTTTGTACTCATGGACAGATCTTTATTCATGAAGACCCTTTGCGCTAATCGTCCATATGCTGCATGGGCTGCGCCAATTCTCTTATCCACATCCTGCTCACAGGTACAGCTCACAGAAATGGTACTGCCCAGGTACGAGAAGTGGTCTACCTGTTCTAATGGCAAATTTGAGATGGAGATATTGAACTGAGGAAGAGGTGTGCCTGGTGAAGGTTGTGCTAAGACTTGAGTCTTATTGACATTTATGGTAAGACCAAAGCGATCACATGCACTTTTGTAACAATTAACTGACTCTTGCAGCTCTTCTGGTGTGAGAGTTGGTGACGCAGCATCATCTGCATACAAAATGTTAGTAACCTTAGTAACCTGAGTTTTCCTCAAGGAGCGGAGACGAGTTAGGTTGAAAAGCCCTCCATCAAAACAATACTTGACCTCCACACCTGGGATGTTTGTGGGTGAATCATAAAGCATTGCAGCCAAGTACAGCGCAAAAAGCGTTGGAGCCAGTACTCATCCTTGTTTCAGTCCATGGGTAATGGGAAATTCATGGGACATCTTATTCTGATGGCAAACCTGACCTGTCATGCCATCATGGAGAGCCTTGATTAGATCTACAAAACGCTGAGGGCAACCAAACCGCTTCAGCACCGCCCACATGGCTGGTCTTGGAACCGAATCAAATGCCTTTTCCAAGTCATAAAAGACTAAGAAGAGTGGATTCTGTTGTTCTCTACATTTTTCTTGTAGCTGTCTCACACAGAAAATCAAGTCAATTGTGCTTCTGGAAGCTCTAAATCCGCATTGTGACTGGGAGGATCCTCTCAGAGATAACCTTGAGGCGGTTAAGTAGAATTCTTGCAAGAATCTTCCCCACAATTGATAGCACTGATATACCACGGTAGTTGCCACAAACACTGCGATCACCCTTTTTAAAGATAGTGGCATTCTTTAGGTCTCCAGGTACCTTTCTTGATTCCCATATTCTGAGGATAAGGATGAAAATTCTTCTCCGGCTTGAATTAGTTCCAGAGGGATGTTATCTGGGCCAGGTGCTTTTCTGGGTTTCAATTCGGTGAGAGCTGCACTGAAATCATGATAAGTAGGAGGTACTGCCAACCACAGTTGTTCAGGTTGTTGCGGCACATCACAGAGGAAGTCTTCAGCAGCTTCTGATGGACGATTTAGGAGATTGGAGAAGTGCTCCTTCCAGCGTTCCAAGATTTCTTGACTATCAGTAAAGGTAGTAGAATTATCAGCGCTTTTCAGTGTGCCTGATGATGAGCGAGATGGTCCATATATTTCCTTGAGTACGGCATAGAAGTTCCTCAAGTCTCGAGCATCCGATAGTCTCTGCAGTTCCTGAGCCTTCTGTTGCCACCAAGTATTTTTAATCTGCCTTATCTGCGTCTGGCATTTACCCTTGAGTTCCATTAGTTTCTCTCTCTTTGTGTTGGAAGTTGGGTCTTGAAGATGGGCAAGATAGGCATTCCTTTTGGCATTGATGAGAGACAGAATTTCCTCATTGTTGTCATCAAACCAGTCTTGTCTTTTCCGCACTATAAAACCAATGGTTTCCTCAGCTGACTGTGTGATAATCTTCTGTAATGTGGCCCATTCTTGCTGAATATCATTTGTTACTGGGTTATCTGATAACTGGGTGACGATCCTGTTTCCAAAATGTTTGTACATGGATTCATCCTGAAGTTTGGATGTATTAAACTTCTTTCTTGGCAAATTTTTGATGTTCCTAGGTGGTTTAGGTCTGATGGATATCCTGAGCTTACATATAAGAAGTTTATGATCTGTCCAACAATCGTCTATATTCCTTGCTGTTCTGGTAATAAGAGTGTCCTTCTTATCACATTGCCGGGTAATGATATAATCAAGAATGTACCAATGTTTGGAACGAGGATGCATCCACGTGGTTTTGAAGCGGTCAGGTAGCCGGAACTGCGTGTTGGTAATGAAAAGTTCGTGTTCTGCACAAAGACCAAGAAGCAACAGTCCATTGGGATTACATTTTCCAAGTCCCTGTTTGCCCATCACATTGTTCCATAGCCTGTGATCTTTCCCAACTCTGGAATTGAAGTCACCGAGGAGCTAGAGTTTATCTGCAGATGGTACCTTGGAGATGATTTCACTTAGCTGATTATCAGGGTGTCTACGACCCGGGAAAACCGGGAATTCTCAGGGAATTATGAATTTCTGGAATAATCAGGGGAAAATCAGGGAATTTCTTTGTTAATCAGGGATTTTTCTCCATTTGTCTATATTCCGTAAAAGTGGAAGCAATACTTTCGAATATCGCGGGAAGTGATCGCTCGTTCCCGGTAACGAAAGTGACGAAAAAGCAACGAATTTTACAAACGGGTAACGACAATTTTCTGTAGGCGGGTTGAATCATTTAAACTCGCGCCGCTAGGCTCAGAGATTGCGATGGAGCGAGTTTCACGCAAGCGGCGCCGATTGCATAAGCTATACTTCGCCGTGCCTGAGCTAGAGGAAATGCATACTGTGGATACCGTGTGTGGTATAGGCTACATCAATTCAACGTGTATTTTCGGCATCAAGGATACTTTCTAGTTTTGTGTGAAATATTTTTCTGTGTTATTAGGAAACCTGACTTTTCTCGAGACGTTTATTCGCGAAAACTTCCGAAACTAAACAGAAACCTCTCATTTCAGCTATTGACCTCTAAATTTTGAGTCAAATTGAAGTCCAAAAATAACGTGAAATAATTTAATGTTGCTATCTTGCGAAATGTTACCGTTTCGAAACAAAAAATACGAAATAGTTTCGAAATACATAATAACCTACCGGTATTTTAAAAATCTGTCTCGTAAATTTGCGACATCCGGTATGGTTAATTCGAAATTCAGTTATATGTCGATTTTTCCTTCGAACTTTGGTTCCATCGGATATATAATCTAACTGGTTATTTCGATAACTTGTATAATTCGTGATTCGCATTCGAAAGTGAATGTGCCCTCTTGTCGTATTATTCGTACAATCCTCTCAGAATAATTCGTAATATTCGATACGGTACCTACTTCGAACGTTCATCCTCCAAATCACATCCTAAAGACGACTGGCTGACCTCATGACTTGCCTGCGCGAATCTCGTCAAACGGACCGAGATAGACGTCAGTTGCGTAAAATGATAAATCCCGTCTCCTATCGTGAACTTGTGACCACGAGGACTGCGGGAATCCTGTCAAAGGTGATTGGGCACCCATCACGAAACATTCCGAAACCTACTCGCCACTTTTACCATGACCGTATACTCAAAAACTTACGGGGAGCGAGAAGTGCATCAACCCACTTGGAAATGACTGCCTACGCTGCATCGCGATACTAATTTTCCCTCGTGATCCACCCTGAACTTATGAACTCCCAACCACAGCGTAGGGACAGCGGGAATCACGGCGCCGACCATACAACATGTCCATTACTACTCGTGAATTTTAACCATACCTAACCTTGAGCTTGCCTCCACCATTCTGTCAGGGCAGATAGGCAGGTAATCGTTGAACGGCTGGATGCAGTGCCGATTGCATAATATTGCGAGGACAACGTGAATCTCGTAAAACGGCCGAGAGCGGCTGCGATTGCGTTACATCGCGATATTTCTCCACCTTCAATGACTAGGACAACTGGATTCTTGTCAAACGGACAGCAAGTGGCGCCGATTGCGTAATAATGCTATATTTTCTCGTGCCCGACCTCAAGGACAATGGAAATCTCGTCGAATGACCAAAAGTGACACCGTTTATCTAAATCGCGAGTTTTCTCCGTGTTCTATCGTGAAAACTGCGGGAATCTCGTCAAACGGCTGAGACCAGCGCCGATTGTGTAACATCTCGATATTTCTCCGTACTTGGCTGCAAAGTCAGAATTCGGTGACGATCACGTAACGTCGCATACAATTCTTCGTGATCTACCGCGGGGACAAAGGAAATCTCGCCAAACGGTAAAGAGCAGAGCAACCTTGAGCCGATTGGTTTCGACTCACAATACTTCGCCGCCGCCGCCGCCCCCATGTGCCCCGCCCCCGGTCGCCGCCCCCATGTGACCCTCCCCCCCCATTCTTCTGCCGACGATCCTGGCATTAATTGTGAATCATTTCTGGATACAAGAAGAAGACATAAATAACTTATATAACCATTATCTTTTAATGGAAAATATATTAACTAATTACTCCGGCCTACATTGATTGAATATAGCCATTGTTGACTGTCTAGTGAATAATATGTATGCTGGGACTGTACTGGATTTGGCGGTATTTGTTCAAATAATCTAAAGTCTGATAGCCAATCATTGACGGACACATCGATGAAAATTCTATTGCCAAATTAAATTTGGTTAAAAAGGGACGTTTTCGTCATTTAAGAGGTGAAGGAAAATTAATTATAAAAGTTGGCATTAAAACTAGTGCCAGGCGTTCTTCATTTGTCATCGGTTTTAAAATGAACTTCTGCACATGCGCAAAATGGCGTCCCAGTGTCGAAATGAAGCCAAGCTAAAAGAGAACATAATGTGAGCTTGTGGTGAAAGGACGCGGTTTGTGGTAGCCTCGGACCACTACCTAAATCTTGGTCCGAGAACAAGGTAAAACTGTTGGATAATATTAATTGGAACTCTAGAACCGTCAGACCAAACATTTATGACAATTTCATGAAAAGGGGAATTATGTTTGTCAATTTTAAAGAGGCCAAGTGTCGTCTGGCCGGTTGCATTGAAATAACTTTCGATTCCAAAAGGACGCTATTCTTCCTTTATCAAGGCGTTTTCTTAGATTGTCTAATTTGTTCAATTTATATTTTTATGGGTCTATTATAATGTGGCCTAAGATTATTTTATATTCATAACACGCCTCCTATTATTTAAGCAGCGAAAAAGAGTTTGTTTTACTTCATCTTTCGAGATGTGTTTGGTTTCATTTTTAATCGTTCGATGCTGCTAATGTGAAATTAATTGATTTCAAGAATGTAATTGTCAGGATTTTGGCGTGGGGAACTTGATAGTTTTAATAATGACAAACGGCCCCTTGCTTTTCGTTTGTCTGAAATGGCATCTTTCTCTCTATTATGGACGCGTAAGCACAGCACCCATGCTGGTTGCAAAACATTTTCGGAAGCTTATTTGAAAGAATGTAATGAGTAACAAATTGAAATGAATCGAAAAGAGACTGTAGTAGTTTCGGATAAGAATTAGAAAAGGTTTAATATGTGGTGATTTCTAAATCACGTAAATGTAACTTGTTTTATTATACAGCGTTGCCACATAATTTGGGGTATAGCTTGGCCTCCATCTTTGATATATAGTAGGAGTGCAGATTGGTGTTCCCTCCCATAGCCATTCGGCCTTGTATTCTTTTCCCTTGAGAAAATATATATTTATTTTTTAACCACTGCTGTTTGAATCCATGTTTTAATTGTGCGCATAGAATAGTACTAGGTTAATTGTCTTCAGGCCACTTTGGCCTCGGGGTACCTAAGCCCTTCCTCCCTCCTGGTGCAGATTGATGGTAGCATCGCAGTGGTTTTCGATTTTCTGGAGCCGTTGCCTGGTGTTGTTTTTGCCGTGGTATATTGTTGAATTAACTTACGTGGATTCGAGCAGCACGGGAGAAGTGAGTAACTGAGGGTTAACTAAGGTTAGGTAGGATGCCTACTGTGGTACTCTGGCTATATTATGATTTTCTTTTCATGGCTGTGAATGGACAAAGCGTTGCTGGCATTCCTCAGTGCGTGAACGCACTGACGACGAGTCAAGTCCAGGTTTAATACTGGTACTCAAGAACATGGTCTCTCTGTAAGCATGGTAAAATTGGCTGATGGATTCTCTCTGTTATCACACTCTGTGATGTTCCGTACTACAAGCTACTTCCAAGGTAGGATCAAACCAGTACAGTAGTTATTTGATTCATGGTAGAAAGTTATCTATGCACAGCTGTTAAGTAAAGTGCTAATGGCTAATCGTTCTGTGTTCCTGTCAAGTTGTGTGAAAAGTGATATCATTCACGTGTTGAATTCTTGCTGAAAATCTTTATGGCATGGTTGCAAAATTTTGAATTGCTATTTGTTCTGGCTGTGCTGCAAATGTGATTAAGTCATCTAAGCATTAATGAAATTTAGTGAACTGAATAGTCAATTATTTTGCTGTATTCTGTGAGAAACATCTGTGCGCAGATAATTGTTGTCATCGAGTTGAATGTGTAATGTCTTGTGACATATTAAGTGATGTTTTCTGTGAACATGCAGGTGGACGAGTAATGTACTGTGAGTACATACAACAGCAGTGTCGAGCTGAAGCTTTTCAGGTGGTGAAACAGCGAGTTTTAAAATTGCTAGGCCGAGGTCAGGTGTTAAGACAGCTGTTGAGTTGTGAAGCCCCGTTGTGTTGGGTGTGTAGTTGTTGTGATTGTAGCTGTTCGTGCGACGTGCGGTCGAAAATTAGGAAGCAGAAAGCAGTTACAAGTAGAGCTGATCTAGGTGATCGTATTTTGGTCGTGTGAAGTTTTGATCTTCAGTCGGTAGATAGAAATTTTGAAATTTATTTCAGGTTTGGTTGGAGTTAGGAATCGAACGAGTGACGTGCCAGGACTGCACGTATGGTTGGTGTTGGTGTGCGTGTGGTTGAGTGAGTGAGGTTAGGGCATTTCAGGATGCCAAATTTGGCGTGAGGAGTTGATGCGGAGATCGTCGAGTGATACCAACCTAGCGGGAGTAGCCAGTCTCTGTCTATTTATGATTCTGGTACTTTCAGTGATGGTTGGTGATGTCGACATTGCTATGCTCCTCTGACTCTTGATGTCGTGCGGGCTGGTGATGATCGCACATCGTAGTTTAGTATTTTGAGGGTACAT
Source organism: Meconema thalassinum (assembly GCA_946902985.2). Taxonomy (NCBI): domain Eukaryota; kingdom Metazoa; phylum Arthropoda; class Insecta; order Orthoptera; family Tettigoniidae; genus Meconema; species Meconema thalassinum. Next base: position 45,395,799 of record OX336399.1, on the reverse strand, counting down.
TTTGTTGTTTTATTTCAGGTGTGTTTAGTGCCTGGTTGGTACTTGGTGCTCGAGTGAGTACTTGTGAGGGAGTGTTTTGTTGTTTGTGATTGGTGGATTTGTGATCCATGTACTGCGTTGTTGGTACTAGTTGAGATTTAATTAGGGTTAGTGTTTTTATTTTTTTTCTTGTGCGTTGGTACTCGGTTGAGTATTCGAGATTTCTTCGGTTAGTGTCTAGGTTTTGTTTTGTTGGTACCGTGTTGGTATTGGTTGGATTGAGTTGTGTGTGTTGTCAGTACTCTGAGTAGTATTTGTGCTTCGAGAGGTTAGGTTGGGTCGGTGATACCAGGATGTTTAATTCCCTGATGATGTGTGATGGATTGTCGAGTGGTGCCTAATGTCCTTAAGTGAAAGTGCAGGTGGCCTTTTCTTTGTGAAGAGGCGTATGCAGGTGGTCTTTGTGAAGAGGCGTATGCAGGAGGTTTTGGTGAAGAGGCGTATGCAGGCGATATTTCCTTTCATTGGCGCACGTGGCAGGTGTTCCAGACTAGTTCCGGAGATGGCTGGCAACTGTTTCTGTTATGGAATTAGGAGGATTGGAAATTGTTCTTGTCTGATATTTCAGACGGCATAGGTACCTACGGACGGTTGGTTTTAATGAGTGATCTGATGGTGAGTTTGAGATTGAGTTAGTCGAGTGGTGCCTTGACTTAGTAATTAGAAGAGGTATATGCAGGGAGCCTTTTCATGAAGGGAAGGTATATGCAGGTGGATATTTCTTGTCGCTGAAACACGTGGCAGGTGTGGAGGCCAGTTTGGGAGCAAACTGTAAGCTGCATTGTGTATGCGATACAGGTGTAGGTTTTCTTTCTGAATTGATTAGGTGAGGAATTTAATTTGTCTGGTTCTACAGACGTAGTCAGTTGGCACCTACGGACGGTAAGGCAATGGTTGCTCTTAAGTGACCCAAGGTAAGAGTTGGTTGCTCGTGAAGTGACACATTGGTAAGTAAAGTTGGTTACTCTTAAGTGACCCAAGGTAAGGGTTGGTTGCATTTAGTGACCTAAAGTTGATTATGAATTGGTAGTGCTACCTATCGTTGAGATGGTCGCACTGGGTTGGTAGCTGGTTGTTAGAAGTCGACTGGTGAATTTGGTGAGGTTATGTCTTGACAAGAGTGAATGTTGTGAGGTTAGGTGTGAGCTTGATCCTTTGAGTTGTCTAGTGTGGTCATTGTGACAGTGAGGTTAGAAGATTGCTGAGGGCAACGTGCGAGTGAACTTGGGTGATTCCTGGTAGTAAGCTGACTATGTGTTTGGTTCAATAGTGAGGTTGTGTCAGGAGTAACTGCTGCTTCATGGTGATTGGTCGCAGATGTGAGATGGATTCCTGCGTTATCTGAAGTTGAGCACGTGTGTGTAGTCCTGTTGAAGTTTGGTTCACGTGAAATTGTGATTGCTGTTTGGTTGCTGAGATTGTTCGAGCGGTTCTGCGCCTGCTGTTCTACCTTAATAAAGTTTGAAGCCATGCTTGAGAGCTGTGTGTATATTTGTACTTGATGTAATTGTACATCAGAAGTAACTTACATGACTGTGCTGTTTGAGAGTACTCGGGAGGTACTGTGGTACCTTGGTACCTTATATAAATTGAGAGCCGATTGCCATGATTGTTGAGGGATGGCATGTTGTTAAGTGACGCTGCGTCCACTTAATAATTTCCTTAGAATGTGAAAACAGGATTTATTTTGGCTGGGAACAAGCTAGAAATTTTAACAGAACATCGAATTGTGATGTTCATATTAGTAATTACTCGTCACATTGTAAACTAACATTTAAATTGAAACATCGTCTGTCGGTTTAAGTTCTAACAGTCTTACCTGGTCTAACACTGCGATTATTCCAAAAAGCCAAGGAATGTCACTTGCTATAACAACGACATGGTAACTGAATCTACATGGAATATCATCGGTGAGATCGCGATCATGTGATCCTTATTGCCATCTGGTATCTGTTCCGGTTGGTCACGTGAGTGATGTGATCACTCACCACTCGTGGCAGTGGCCAGTGCACAGGTTACTGTCACCATGCACGACATAACATCTAGTGGAGGTGTTAGCCATTCTGCTGGTCAGAGTGGAAGCATTTACTACAACTTCGTGAGATGTCCAGCTGTAACGGTCCGGAGAGGCTGTATTGGAGAGCTGGTTCCATCCTGCTTGCAGCTACCATCGGGGATCATCTCTGACCCCCTACAGGTGGAATCGCAGGGGGAGACTGAGCCGATTGGTTTCGACTCACAATACTTCGCCGCCGCCGCCGCCCCCATGTGCCCCGCCCCCGGTCGCCGCCCCCATGTGACCCCCCCCCCATTCTTCTGCCGACGATCCTGGCATTAATTGTGAATCATTTCTGGATACAAGAAGAAGACATAAATAACTTATATAACCATTATCTTTTAATGGAAAATATATTAACTAATTACTCCGGCCTACATTGATTGAATATAGCCATTGTTGACTGTCTAGTGAATAATATGTATGCTGGGACTGTACTGGATTTGGCGGTATTTGTTCAAATAATCTAAAGTCTGATAGCCAATCATTGACGGACACATCGATGAAAATTCTATTGCCAAATTAAATTTGGTTAAAAAGGGACGTTTTCGTCATTTAAGAGGTGAAGGAAAATTAATTATAAAAGTTGGCATTAAAACTAGTGCCAGGCGTTCTTCATTTGTCATCGGTTTTAAAATGAACTTCTGCACATGCGCAAAATGGCGTCCCAGTGTCGAAATGAAGCCAAGCTAAAAGAGAACATAATGTGAGCTTGTGGTGAAAGGACGCGGTTTGTGGTAGCCTCGGACCACTACCTAAATCTTGGTCCGAGAACAAGGTAAAACTGTTGGATAATATTAATTGGAACTCTAGAACCGTCAGACCAAACATTTATGACAATTTCATGAAAAGGGGAATTATGTTTGTCAATTTTAGAGGCCAAGTGTCGTCTGGCCGGTTGCATTGAAATAACTTTCGATTCCAAAAGGACGCTATTCTTCCTTTATCAAGGCGTTTTCTTAGATTGTCTAATTTGTTCAATTTATATTTTTATGGGTCTATTATAATGTGGCCTAAGATTATTTTATATTCATAACACGCCTCCTATTATTTAAGCAGCGAAAAAGAGTTTGTTTTACTTCATCTTTCGAGATGTGTTTGGTTTCATTTTTAATCGTTCGATGCTGCTAATGTGAAATTAATTGATTTCAAGAATGTAATTGACAGGATTTTGGCGTGGGGAACTTGATAGTTTTAATAATGACAAACGGCCCCTTGCTTTTCGTTTGTCTGAAATGGCATCTTTCTCTCTATTATGGACGCGTAAGCACAGCACCCATGCTGGTTGCAAAACATTTTCGGAAGCTTATTTGAAAGAATGTAATGAGTAACCAATTGAAATGAATCGAAAAGAGACTGTAGTAGTTTCGGATAAGAATTAGAAAAGGTTTAATATGTGGTGATTTCTAAATCACGTAAATGTAACTTGTTTTATTATACAGCGTTGCCACATAATTTGGGGTATAGCTTGGCCTCCATCTTTGATATATAGTAGGAGTGCAGATTGGTGTTCCCTCCCATAGCCATTTGGCCTTGTATTCTTTTCCCTTGAGAAAATATATATTTATTTTTTAACCACTGCTGTTTGAATCCATGTTTTAATTGTGCGCATAGAATAGTACTAGGTTAATTGTCTTCAGGCCACTTTGGCCTCGGGGTACCTAAGCCCTTCCTCCCTCCTGGTGCAAACCTCTTGATATTAAAACAACGTATTGTGCACAAGACGACATATTAGCTGAAGCAACTAATTTGATAATTAATATCTAGTATTTTTTTATTATTTATTTTATTTACAGCTTTAATCACAGTTCATTGTTGTTTATCTTCACCGCGTGATGAGGCTCTTTGCTTGCAGACCACAGACGTATCTTTAATTCAAAGGTAACTAAAATTGACTAAAAGGTAACTAAAAAGTAACTAATTTTTACTTAATCCTTACAGTAGACACCCTGATGACAGTGCTCAGCCAATGAGCAGTGCCTTCTCAAGGTCAACTGAACGTATGATGTGGCAACTTTTCCTTTAGCCTTCTGCGCAGGAGCCAACTACTCCATTTTATTGGGCCTTGAGCATTTTGTTCGTTGCGATCAGTATTGCCAATTTAGCGATTTTGTCGGTAGATGTAGCAACTTTGGCGACAAAATATTTTAAATTTAGTATTGTTTATAAATATACTATGTGAGCTGCCTGAATAGGATTGACATTTCAGCGGAAATTCCACGTCAGTCATCATCGCTCTGCCTCTTGACCAATCCATGTTCGCATAGTTGATGTCATAATACTCTGCGTTGCAATATTACCGCCCACGTGCCTCAGTGCCTGGTCAGCTTTATCTCTGGCTTGTACAGTTTGGCAATCTCGTTCTCAGACCACATGGTGAGACGAGAACTGTCAATCCTATTCTGGCAGATCAGAGTATAATATACTAGCTTCGCCCGGAAACAGTTATTACGTGACAAGCGCTTTTTTTTTTTCGATGTCAATGAACTACGACCTAGGCCTATATCCGTTTTACATCTCTGCATGATGGGTTGAAATCACTGACTGGACTATTAATTATATTATCATGGAGATAGCATGTACAACGAATTCTTGTCAGACGTAATTTAAGAATGGCGAGGTGCATGAAACTCAAATCCCCCTCCCGTCCAATCTAAAAACACTTATAGTGGGCGATGTATTGAAGATAGATATATACTCTCGCGGACTTTTTTGTAGAACTTTCCATGCTGAACAATTCTTACATTCATAGTATATTGATATTTTTAACGGTTTGCCAAGTGTAAGCTTCAAAAGGTATATTGTCTCGATAGTGCTTTCGGTACAGGAAGTGAGGTTTTACCGTGTGTATTGTCATGTCAAGTGTTGGCGCGTGCCCGGGCAAAATGTGTTAGACCTGGGTTGACAATACTGTTTGCGCGGCTGTTCCATCCCGGTATTCTTTGATTATTGTCTGCTGTAGTTCTACTGTTAATGCTTTAGTGTGCTGTTTGAAGTTTACGAAAAATATAACATTTGTGCCATTGTGTGCTAAATCTATAGTGAAAACTTATGGTGTGCAATAATTTCCAGGGTGTTCTTGTGCTGCTGTTGATATATGATTTAGCCCCTAATATACGTAGTCGTTCAAACACGTGGTTGTGCTACTCCCGATTATATCGTGTGCTATTCGATCTGTGTCTACTCTTGTGCATCGAGGCAAATAACCTCTCGCTCTGCTTACGAATATTTCTTTTGGGATACCTTGTACTTTATACTGTAGTGATCAAAAGGCTTAACGGAAGCTCAAGCACTTGTGCTGTTGTCTAGCTCATGATCACTATGAGGTTGTTAATGTGATCATCCACTTGGTATCTTTACCTTGTAGATGCTGCCAGTTATGTTCAGGCTGGTTCACGATTGGCCCGGGAATGAGAACGGGAAGCTTGCTGGAGCTCTGGTTAACCACTGGAACGGGAACAAGGAAAATGTTTGATGTTTATGTAATATGATGGATATGCCTAGTGCCCTTAAATGCATATTTATTGCTCCTACGTTCCTTGGCTAGGCTTGAACTTATGTCCTATTTTGTTTTTAATTGCGCCCAGGAAATGTGTTTGTAACACCTTTCAAACTCGGCCTTGTATTATCAAATAGACTAGGTTAAATTATTTTAGACTGATAATGGTGTGTTCTGGCCTGTCGAAACATCATTGATAATGATTTCCTTCATTTAAATGTATTTATAAATTACTAAATTGACGAAATTAATATTATATAAACAGTATTTCATATCAATTGTAACAAATGGACTGGAAACACTGGTAACGAATAAAAGGCAAAATAGTAAGATACAAGCAGTAGAAATGAAATTTTTAAGAATGTCAGCTAAAAAGACAAGAAGGGATAGAATTCAAAATATTGAAATGAGAGAAGAGTTAAATATGGAACCGTCAAATCAGAAGATACAGAAAGCAAGGTTACGTTGGTTCGGACATGTAAAAAGAATGGGTAAAGAAAGAGTAGCAAAAAGGGAATTAGAAAGAGAAGTCAGGGAAAGAGACCAGTTGGAAGACCGAGAAGAAGGTGGTTGGACCAATTTTGAAGGACATTGGAGAAACTGGGTTGGATGTGGCAGAAGTGATGGAACAGTAAAAATGGAGGGACCGAAAGGAGTGGAGGAGGCTTGTAAACCACACCTGGGTGGCTGTAGTGGGACTTGGATGATGATTACTCAATTACATCTGTCATGACGAGGTGGACCTAATGCAGAGTGAGAACTTGGAATATGCCTTCCTTTCGTCCCTTGGATATGTGTAAATTACTGTATAGGCTTATATTCAGACTTATGCTACCGAATATCATACCTGCGACGTAGATTAGTGATTTCAATGGTAATGAAAGGTTTTACGAATTAAATATTGGTCTAAGATGATCCCACTCATATGGTGACACCTTGATGTGTGTATTCAACCTCCCTTTGTCCCTTTTATTGGAGGCATTTACTGTAGCATGACTTAATAGACCTTGCTTATTTTACTGGACAACAAGTTCACTTATTGAAATAAATTTATTTTCACAACTGTTTCCCTTGTGCCGCCATTGCTCACATCTGTTTGGATCCTGGAATTTCCGAGAACAGAAAACATAAAACTTAATTCTATTTTCCTTTTGCTTTCCTGGATTACATTTTGCTTCTTGTTCCTGGAGAGCTCTTAAAACCAATCAAAAATAGCGTGCATTTCATCACACTTCCCGTTCCTGGGCGAATGTTTAGCATTCTTTACTCAGGGAATTCTCTCATTAATTCTGGAAAAATCAGGGAATAATCAGGGAATTCTTTTAAGATGAGTTGGTAGACACCCTGGATTATAGAACTGAGCCTTTACTTCATCATCAGAATCTAAGGTAGGAGCATAGGCAGAGATGAGTGTCATAAAGGAACCTCCTGAGAGTGGTATGCAGAGAGTCATGAGCCTTTTGCTGATTGCAATGGGTGTAAGTTGGTGATAATTTACCAGTTTGGTCTTCACAGCGAAGCCCACACCATGAATACGACATTATTATAACACAGAATCAATCGCGTATTTTTAATGGTTTGACGAGAAGTCCTAAAAAACACGAATGAAAATTATAAAAGAGGAAATAATAAAATTTTTACTATATCGGCGATCGTAAAACACTCCCGCTTTCTTTCGCTCATCTTAACATAAGCTTCAGACGCTGTCTGTGTTCTATGGCTGCTTCCTGTATTTTGGGAGATCAACAAATCTGTGTCTTGACTAACACAAATAGCGCTCGCTTATTACACAAGCAGTTCTTCCTTGTTGCAACACACTGACAAGAGAGCGTCGCTTCAGGCCATCGTAACATAAATAGCGCCCGCCACGTTCCTTCCGAGCAATGTGACGGAAGTACAGTCTGCACCAAAAGCTTGCATTCAAACATTCGTACTTTCTCAGGACACGCAACGTATAAATGATGCTTTATATTGCTCCTGGAACCATCCCCGCAGATTTTGATATCAACATATCTGGCTCAGCTCTGGAAAAGGTGGAACACTTCTCGTACCTTGGTAGTATTCTATCAGCGAACTGTACCTCTGAGAAGGATGTGGAAAACAGAATTCAGGCTGCCCATGTGGCTTTTGGACGTCTCTCACATAGTGTGTTTCTGAACAAAGATCTAAGTATCTGCACGAAAGTATTGGTGTACCAAGCTGTTGTTATTTCTACGCTTCTCTACGGATGTGAAACCTGGACCCTATATCGCCGGGACATCAAGAAACTAGAACGCTTTCATCAACAAAAACTTAGATCAATCATGAACATCAAATGGGATGACTATGTAACTAATATAATAATTTTATTAATGCAGCCAATGGCCATGTAGTTTTCTTTTCAGGACGGGTCGGGGAAGGGATTATGAAAGGAAATCGGCCGTGGACCTATTGAAAGGAACCGTCCCGGCATTTGCCTGGTAGTGAAAATGGGAAACCACGAAAACCATTTTCAGGACGGCCGAGGTGGGAATCGAACCCACGCTCTCCCGATGCCAGCGAGACACGAGATAGCGCGTTAGCGCTCTCGGCCACCGCGACCATAGCAGTCCTTGAGAAAGCAATGATAAACAGTATTGAAGCTTCCATTGTTGGTCATCGGCTTAGATGGGCAGTGAATATATAATTTTCAAAAGAAAAATATGTATTGTCCGTTGAGCCATTATATATTTAAACACAAATTGTGCTAAATGTTCCGGCATAACTCAACAAAATGACAGTGTTTCGCCCCGGTGTGCTATTGGGCTCTTCAGTTGGTTTAAAGCACACCTCACCAAGAAACTGTCTAGCACACACTGGGAAGGCCATTGCAAGACGTATTTGATACATATTGAGCCGATTGGTTTCGACTCGCAATACTTCGCCGCCGCCCCGCCCCCATGTGACCCCCCCCCCTTTTCTGCCGACGCCCCTGGTTATTAATTGTGAATCATTTCAGGAGCAGGAAGAAAGACAGAAACAGTTTAAATACCCATTATCTTTTAATGGAAAATATATTAACTAATTACTCCGGTCTACATTGATTGAATATAGCCATTGTTGACTGTCTAGTGAATAATATGTATGCTGGGACTGTACTGGATTTGGCGATATTTGTTCAAATAATCTAAAGTCTGATAGCCAATCATTGACGGACACATCGATGAAAATTCTATTGCCAAATTAAATTTGGTTAAAAAGGACGTTTTGATCATTTAAGAGGTGAAGGAAAATTAATTATAAAAGTTGGCATTAAAACTAGTGCCAGGCGTTCTTCATTTGTTATCTGTTTTAAAATGAACTTCTGCACATGCGCAAAATGGCGTACCATTGTAGAGAGAGCTACGAATAGCTTGGACGAAGAGAACATAATGTGAGCTTAAGCTGAAAGGACGCGGTTTGTGGTAGCCTCGGACCACTACCTAAATCTTGGTCCGAGAACAAGGTAAAACTGTTAGATAATATTAACTGGAACTCTAGAACCGTCAGACAAAAACATTTATGAAATTTCATGAAATGGGAATTAAGTTTGTGAATTTTAAAAGGCCAAGTGTCGTCTGGCCAGATGCATGGAAATAACTTTCGATTCCGAAAAGGACGCTATTCTTCTTTTATCAAGGCGTTTTCTTGATTTGCTAATTTGTTCAATTTATATTTTTAATGGGTCTATTATAATGTGGCCTAAGATTATTTATATTCATAACACGCCTCCTATTATTTAAGCAGTGAAAACGAGCTTGTTTTCTTCATCTTTCGAGATGTGTTTGGTTTCATTTTTAATCTTTCCATGCTGCTAATGTGAAATTAAATGATTTCAAGAATGTAATTGTCAAGATTTTGGTGTGGGGAACTTGATAGTTTTAACAATGACAAACGGTCCCTTGCTTTTCGTTTGTCTGAGATGGCATCTTTTGTTCTCTTATGGCCGCATAAGTACAGCATCCATGCTGGTTGCAAAACAGTTTCGGAAGCCTATTGGCAACTCAAACTAACACTTGGGGCGCTGCGGTCGGTCTGGATAAGTAGGGTTTAAAATACTCAATAACACGCGTTTGATATGGAACACTTTTTATTTTTCGGTTATAATCAGTAAATGTGGTCTCTAAAGTAATGGCAGTGTTATTTTTAATTGTATATATGTATAACTGTGCGATACACGTGATCTAATTTGTGTGTTCCACTGGATTTTTGGTGTCATTTGCATATTATCAAGCATCAGTTTTTATGGTTGATGTAGATCAGCTGATTCAAATTTACACAGGGCTACACTTCGGACATTATTTCGGTACTATTATGCGCAATATAATGTAAATGTCGATCCTGAGTCAACGCCGAGGACATTCAAATAGAGAAATACGGTACATAAACAAATAAATAACACACCGAAGCTGTGCTACTTTTATCATTCCGAGACTAGCATCCACGCAAACCAGATTCCACTGTTCCAAGCTCCGACTTATATCGTGAATTGATGTCAAACTGATGATCCGCCAGCCTTTCCGCCAAGCCTACACCTCGTAATCGCTAAGTTCTTCGATATTCGAGCTATTCCACTATCAGTCATATAGGCCTAATTTGCCTCCCCGTGTGCACTGTAGAATGAGTGATTCCGCTACCATTCAAATATTCAACACCAAACCCACCTTTTAACCATCCAAATCAAGCAATTCCTGTCGCCCCACGAGTTTTAATACAAGTTAAACTCATCCCTTCTCCCTACCAAGCAGCCAATAATTAATTATTTAATTAATTATTCAAGTACCGGTAACTCCAATCTTACCAGCGCGCCCATCGTAACAGCTGTTTTTAAACTGAATAACCTTCGCTGGCTTTTACGTCGCAGGTCTTCTGTCTGTCTACCTCGACAAGTGTTAGATCCTTCCCAGGGTGGAAAGGTATTATTATTAGGTATTATGTATCATCACATTTCGGCTATTGCTATTTGCATCTTTTGGAAAGTGATGAAAAGGTATATCCGCAGCCCTCTTTTACATCGACTTACAGCCGTAAACTGAGCAATACACTTTGCTTTTACTCATTTTTCACTCTATCAACGAGTAAAACTTATTACTTATGTATAAAGATACGAACAATTTACCACGATCTGTTTACCAATACAAGAAACCATATACAAACAGTCACCACGTGACAAATGTACCCTACTTGGTAAGTTTCTCATTTTTACCGCTAGATGTCATATCAGATAGCTGGAGTTGCCAATTAGAAAGAATGTAATGAGTGGTGAATCGAAATGAATTGAAATGAGACTGTAGTAGTTTCGGATATGTAATTGGAAAAGGTTTAATATGTGGTGATTTATAAATCACGTGAAAGTAACCTGTTTTAATTTTACAGCGTTGCCATATAATTTGGGGATATAGCTTGACCTCCATATTAAATATATAGTAGGAGTGCAGATTGGTGTTCCCTCCCATAGCCATTCGGCCTTGTATTCTTTTTCCCTTGGAAATATATCTTTATTTTACCTACTGCTGTTCGAGTCCATGTTTCATTGAGCGCATAGAATAGTACTAGGTTAATTGTCTTCAGGCCACTTTGGCCTCGGGGTACCAAACCTAAGCCCTCCCCGTACACATATGTATCCACGTCACGAGCAACGCCAGTGCACTATGGGAGTCGAAACTCCACTCCAAAGCAATTATAACCTTACCTTGGCATTGAATATATAATTTTCAAAAGAAAAATATGTATTGTCCGTTGAGCCATTATATATTTAAACACAAATTGTGCTAAATGTTCCGGCATAACTCAACACACCGGGGCGAAACACTGTCATTTTGTTGAGTTATGCCGGAACATATAGCACGATTTGTGTTTAAATATTTAAATATTAGATGGGCAGGCCATATCCATCGTATGAGCGACAGCAGACTACCTCGGCAAATCCTGTATAGTGAACTAAACACTGGCAAGAGGCCATGTGGTGCTCCTTTAAAACGACATAAAGACCAACTCAAGCAGACCATGAGGAGAGTAGAGATAAACCCAAATACTTGGCATACTCTTGCACTGGATCGCCCTCAATGGCGTGCTACCATCTCAGCTGCAGTTGCACAGTTTGAGCAGGAACGTCGTAGACAGGAAGAGGAAATTCGCCAGAGGAAGAAGATACGTCAAATACTACCTCGTCCTCCACCCTCCATCGGATGCAACATATGTGGTAGCATGTTCTATGCGAGAATTGGCCTGATAAGCCATCAGCGCCATCTTCGTCTGGACTAAAGATTATGGAACTGCAGTTGAGAAGCGTTAACTCGGATACGAGTATCGGCCGCCGCCGCCGATATTGCAAGGGACTTAAAATATGTTTGTATAATCGTGAAAAACGAATAAATGTAAAACGTATATCGGAAATAAAGTAACATGGAAAGTTAGGAATTTTGCTGGGACCAGGAAAAAAATCGTGTAAGTGTAGGAAACGTATAACTGTGAAACATATAAAAAAAGTTTTACTGTAATATGATGCTATTAAAATGCTATTAAAATATTTTATAGTATTAAATAAATAATCTGCACATTGTGTTGCCCAATACACATAAAATACAGCAGAGAGAGCCAACAAATAAGAACCAACTGAGTCATCAAAGTTTAGGAGAAGGTAATACCGTAAACTATTACGTTTCTCGTAACAGTATTCCACCTGAAGTTGACACTGTAATATGCTTGATTGCTGTGTTTGGTAAATACCGGTAGCCTGCACTTTGAGTTACCCATTAAGCAACTAAAACAACAGAGTGGGCCATTAAGTTAGGAATCGACTGAACTTTTAGCTTGGAGGACTGTATTACAAAATTTTTGTTCCGTTTTGAGGCGCTTCTTCATTCTTCTGACAGCGACATCTTCTGTTACTACAGTTTTCAATCAAAATTATTGGAGCATTGACGTAGGCAGTTTATAAGGTAGATCTCGTATTTTAATAGCATCATATTACTATAATTTTTTAATACATGGCATTTGCACGCTTTTCCATTTTTGATTTAAAGCAATTTTTGTAAGGATATCCATTTCTTTTTGGATTTGTTAACTAGTTTTAAGATTTAATATCAATCATGCTGAGGAAGGTATCAATGAAATACCGAAACATGTACGATTAATAATGTAATTAAACGTTTCTTTAGTGTTTGACTAGGCGGTTTTAATAAGATATTTCTTATCCATACAGTTGTTTCGAAAATTAGAAGTGAAGAATGGGTTGCTGGTTGATACCCAGATCCTCCTATCATAATTGCAATGACATTGTTTGCCCGCCATACACGACATACGGTGACAATTTTTGATTTAATTTGTAAGATTATCTTTTAGTATTATCATTTTTTCATATTGAAGTAATAATTAATGACTCTTTCCCACTTTACAATACTTCTTTGTCGAGACTATATGTTCTCATGCGGTACATGTTTCGGTCCTATTGGTAGAGCCTTGCGCGCATAAACAAAACCTTATAAATTTTGTTATTTTCCTTGCTCTAAAAGGAATACCAGGGGATTTATCTGGCTTGTTCCTATATGTGTGTTAAACTGTGTGTTGTCGTTCTTTGCCCAGGATTCTGAGGACATTTTCATGTGAAAATCGTCTGCTGCTTACTGGGACACCTCTGCAAAACAATATCGCCGAGTTGTGGGCTCTCCTCAACTTCTTACTTCCTGAAATCTTTAACGACCTGGCACTTTTTGAAAGTTGGTTTTCTCTCGATGAAGTGAGAGACAACAGTGATAAGATCATTGAGCAAGAGGAGAAAAACAGAATCATCACAACTATGCATCAGGTACATTGTGATATTCCTAGCTCGTAACCAAGATACGTAGCGAAGCTCTTGTCAGTGATTCTAGAGTGGATTGTTTGTGTGATAGCCCACCTTTGAAGACAGCAATTTGTCTGTTAACTGTGGAGATTGTCCTCTTCATATTCTGTTTCCCCTACATTCCTCTCCTCTCCCCCAGGGGCTCACATCTAGTGGGACGTGGGTTGGCGACCACGGGACCCCAGCTGAGTCCGGCATTGCTTCCACTTGTGCCGGGCTCCTCTCTATCTACTTTCCTGTCGACCTCCCTTGGTCAACTCTTGTTCTTTTCCGACCCCGATGGTATTAGGGTATCAGAGGCCTAGGGAGTCTTTCACCTTCCCGCCTTAATTGTCCCTTGTCTCATCTTTCCTGATCCCTCCTTCTTCAAGGGGTCAGATCTCTTGCTTTCTTTTCATTATATATCCTTTTCTCTTTGAGTTTACTGCATTGTTTTTGTTAATTGGCTCCCCGTGTATCTAAATTCCCTTTAGTGTTTTTTTTCCCCTCTACACACTATTTTGTAGGTATTTTCCATCTACGTTGCATTTTGTAGGTTTTTTTCGATCTAAATTGCATTTTGTGAGTGTTTTCAACCTCAATTGCATTTTGTAAGGATTGACAATCTAAATTGCTTTTTAGTAAGTCTTTCAATATAGGGGGCGGAACTTTTGTGAGTATTTTGAATTTCTATTGCGTTTTGTATTTTCAACCTAACCTGCATTTTGCAAGTATTTTCAATCTAAATTGCGTTTTGTAGGGTGCGCATTTTGCAAGTATTTTGATTCTCAATTGCATTTTGTGGGTATTTTGAATCTAAATTACATTTTGTATGTATTTTCAATCTTAATTGCATTTTGTAAGTATTGTCCACCCAATTGAGTAGTTTGAATCTACCATACATTTTGTAAGCCTTTTCAATTTCAATTGCATTTTGTATGTATTTTGAATTTCAATTGCACTTGGTGAGTATTTTGAATCTGAACTGGCCTTTTTCAATCTAAATTGCATTGTGTATTTTCAATTTCAATTGCATTTTGTAAGTATTTTGAACCTCAATTGCATTTTGTATGTATTTTCAATCTCATTTGCATTTTGTAAGTATTTTGAATTTCACTTGCATTTTGAAAGTATTTCGACTGTACATTGCATTTTGTATGTATTTTGAACTTTAACTACATTTTGTGCGTATTTTTCAATCTATTCCTTTTTGTACGTATTTTCCTTCTCACTTAATTTTCGTTCTGGTTTCCACTTCATTGACATTTTCACTATCGCTATCTCCCAGACCATTAGGGGCCGATAACCTAGATGTTAGGCCCCTTAAAACAACAATTATCATCATCATTCCTCTCCTTCTGGATGCTGTGTTGTTCCTGATTATTTTTTTTTGTCCAAAAATAATCAATAGCTAGAGTTTATAAATATTAAAGTCCTAAATTAGCCTCTTTTTTTATTTTAAGCAAAATATAGAGGGATTACTTTGCTGTCCCATGGTTTAAAAATATTTGAAAAGATTAAGGAAAATTATTGAACCCCAACTGCAAGAACAACAATATGGATTTAGGAAAGATAGATCAACTCGGAATTGAGAGACAAGGAAAGGAAGAAGTCGTTGGACCATATGGATATGGGAAAAAGAACCGGGAAGGAGAGGAACTTGTAAACTTTTGTGAAAGGAATGGACTGATAGTGGGTAATTCATGGTTTCGGAAGAAAAACAGCAGGAAAATTACGAGATATGGGTGGGGTGATAGAAGAACAAAATCAGTAATTGACTACTTCCTGGTGGAAAGGACAAATCGCAGAAAGCTGATGGATGTGACAGCTTTACCAGGTGAAGCATTTGATGGGGACCATAGAGCTGTGGTGGCAAAATTTAGATGGGGAAAACCTAAAGGAGATCAGAGAAAGTAAAATAAAAGTATGGAAATGGAAAGACAAAGCTGTACAGGAAGATTTTCAGGAGAGATTGAAGCAACAAATCCCAGTTACTGAAGTGGAAAATGTAGAAGAGGAATGGTACCACTTTAAAAAGGCATTTGCTGGTGCAGCAGAGAGTGCTTGTGGTAGGACGTCAACAAGAGTGAAAGAGAAGGAGACACCGTTGTGGAATGAGGAAGTGAGGAAAGCAGTAAAAGAAAAGAAGTCTGCATGGAAAGAATGGAACCGAGATCAAACAGAAGAAAGCAAAAGGAAGTACCACGACAGCAAACGGAGGTGTAAGAAAGTGGTAGGAGAAGAAAAGAAGAAAAGTTGGGAAGAATTTACACGAAGAATGGAAACAGATGTAAGTGGCAGTAAAAGGATGCTGTATGGGCTTCTAAGAAGTAAGAGGAAAGAAAGAGTTACTACAAAGCTGGTGAAAAAGGAAGATGGAGAGTTGTTAACACACCCAGAAGAGATAAAGGGACGATGGAAGGAGTATTTCGATAAGCTATTGAATGTGCGCAATTGTACTGGTGAGATCGAAGTGACACAGCCTGACGACTCTATAACAGAAGATGATATAACAATGCTGGAGGTGGTATTAGCAGTACACAAAATGAAGATGGGAAAAGCAACAGGGGTGGATGAAATCAGTGTAGAAATGATAAAGGCTGCTGGACCTGTTGGTATGCAATGGCTGTATCGACTGCTCAAGTGTGTGTGGAAACGGAAATGTGTACCAGAAGACTGGGAGAAAGGGCTAATAATACCAGTGTTTAAGAAAGGGGACAAGAAAGTGTGTGATAACTATAGAGGGATCACCCTCATATCACAGATAGTAAAAATACTGGAAAGGATATTAGAAAGAAGAATGAGAAGAAAGGTAGAAGGAGAGTTGCAAGAGGAACAGTATGGCTTCAGGAGTGGAAGATCCACAGTGGACCCAATCTTTAGCTTGAGGCAGGTGATGGAAAAGAACTGGGAATATGGAGAGGATTTGATCATGACTTTCATAGATCTAGAAAAGGCATATGATAGTGTCCCCAGGGGGAAGGTATAGGAAACCATGGTTAAGAAGAGACTGGGAAGAGAAATGTTGGAAATGGTGCAAGCAATGTACAACAACTGTGTTAGCAGGGTACTGACCCCAGTTGGAAAGACAGATTGGTTTAGGAACAAGACTGGACTAAGACAGGGGAGTGTGCTGTCACCTCTTTTATTCATAATGGTAATGGATGAAATTGTAAAGGAAACAAAGGAAGCATACGGACATAAAGAAATGAAGTTACTATTATTTGCAGACGATATTGTGGTCTGGGGAAGGAACACCGAAGAAGTGAAAAAACAACTAGATGCACTGAACGAAAATATTCAGAAGTATGGCCTGAAAATCAGTATAGAGAAAAGCAAGACCATGGTGATGACAAGAGGGGAAAGACAAGGAAAGGGCACTGTGAAAATTGGAAGTCAGAGTTTGGAAATTGTTGACACGTTCAAATACCTAGGAAGTGAATTGATGCAAACTGGTAGGTTGGACATGGAGATTGGCAGGAGGGTGCAGCAGAGCAATGCATTCTATCAAAGTGTAAGAAAACTTGTTTGGGATAAGGAAGTACCAAGGAAAAGCAAGGAGGTAATGTATAAAATGTACTATGTACCCATATTAACTTATGCAGCTGAGACTTGGACCCTGACGAGCAGGCAAGAGAGTAGAATCCAAGCC
This sequence comes from Meconema thalassinum, assembly GCA_946902985.2. Taxonomy (NCBI): domain Eukaryota; kingdom Metazoa; phylum Arthropoda; class Insecta; order Orthoptera; family Tettigoniidae; genus Meconema; species Meconema thalassinum. The sequence continues at coordinate 45,378,734 of OX336399.1, read as the reverse complement.
AGTGAAATGAAATTCCTAAGAAGTATGATAGGTAAGACAAGGAAAGACAGAGTGAGGAATATAGATGTTAGGAAGGAAGTTGGGATGGGAAAACTAAATGAGAGAATTGAGAAGAATAAACTAAGGTGGTTTGGACATGTAAAGAGGATGGAGGAAAATAGAATACCAAGACAGGTGCTGGAGGCCAAGTGCAAGGGTAAGAGAGCAAGGGGAAGACCTAGAACAAGGTGGATCGATTCAGTGAAGAACAGCGTGAGAAAAAGGAATCTGGACTGGGACAAGATCGTGGAAGGAAAGTGGAGAAGTGCCATAAATACCCCGACCCTGCAGGAGCTGGATAAGGGGAAATGATGATGATGATGATGATGATGAGATCAACTATAGACCTCATATTCACACTGCTCATATTCACACTGAAAATATTAGAAAAGCACTGCGAGAAAGATCGTAACTTGACATTTGTGTTTCTAGACATCGAAAAAGTATTCGATAGTTTCCCTAGAATAACTATATGGGAGTGTCTTAAAAAGAAAAATGTGTCCATGGAACTATTCAGAGAGTAAAAATGCTTTACGATGACTGCTACAGCTGTGTTCAAGTAGGAAATGGATATTCAGATTGGTTCCAGACATCTAGAGGAGTGCAACAAGGCAGTGCCCTTTCACCATTACTATTCATCACCATCATGGATGAAATCATATATAAGGTGAAGCAGAACACCAATATGGATCTTAAAGCATTTGGTTTTGCAGATGATATACCATATTTGCTCGCGTATATTTCGCACTTTTTTGGATATTTAAATTTGCCTACCATATTGATTTGTTGTCAGTCTATTGTGAATTTGTTTGCAAGTGGTGGATCAGTTAACAAAATTCAGTCTTGTCATAAATGGTATTCAAAGGCCATTTTTCTGTGCTAAGTTATTTCTTGTAGAGATTTATCTAACTGTCTTATGAGTTCCCGAATGTTTTAGACAATAGATTTGTTTTAAATATATGAAATGCGATGATTATTATTTTTCCGCCTCGTCAATACTTTCAAAAGTATTAAGGAGTCAGGAAAATAATAATCCTTGCATTTAATATGTTCTGTAAGTTGATATGGATCAAAAAGCTCAAAATGGTTCACATTGTGTCCATATAATAGCATTTTTGTATGTTTTTGACAAATCATGCATCTACATGGTGGCCACTACACCTGGAAAACTCCTGGATTTTTACTAGGTCTGGAAAACTCCTGGAAAATGAAGAAAAATTTGAAAACTCCTGGAAAATAGCCACTGTTAATTAATTGTAAAAATCTTGCCATCTGAAATCATACTCCCGCTGTGGTTTTGGGTGAGCACTCTATCGTTAACGAAAGAAATTTCCTCAGGCTACCTGTTTCTGTGTGGGAAAACACGCGATAGTATTTTTGTAAATCACATTGGCTTTCCCCCCCGGATATTTCAGTTACAAATGCTTTTTTAAAACAATTAAATCATTTGTGTGTAGGCTTGCGTATCAATAACGCAATCACCACTAATTTTTGTCAACATCTGTATAAGTAAACTAAACACAACTGCTTTATTTTGGTCTTGAAGTAGGCAACCGATAAAGGCCCCCCCGGGAATCACGCTTATTTTTAAGTCTGAAAAATGAGAATTACTCGTGGAAAATTCCTGGAAAACTCCTGGAAAATCGTTGACAGATTTGAGTGGCCACCATGATCTAGTACTTAAAATTGAATACTTCAAAATTGATATTTGTTGACATCAGTGTGTGGTTCTATTTCAGATATTGACTCCGTTCCTCCTAAGACGAACCAAATTGGATGTTGCCATCTCGATTCCGCCCAAAAAGGAATTGGTTGTTTATGCTCCCATGACTCCCCTTCAGCGACAGTTGTATGAGAGCACAGTAGATTGCAACATTCAGCAACTTCTGGGAAAGGAAGAGGTAATGATTTTTATTTACAATTTTCAAACTTGTTTGGTGCATCAGTGGTAGAGGGTCTCCATCCTGATCCCAAGAGCGTAGGTTCGATATCCAGCCAGGGAATTTTACCTTTAAAGGGAAAAAATAATCCACGGCAGTTTGAGTGGGATTGAAGATTCAAGGAAAAATAATTTCAACTCTGAGATTTGCTGATGACATCGTCATCTTGGCCGACCTGCCTGAGAATTGGAATGAGTTTTTGAATGGTATGGACTCCGTCTTGAGGAAGGAATACATGATGAAAATAAATAAATGTAAAACAAAAATACTGGAATGCAGACGAAATAAATCAGAAACCTCTATGGACATCAAATTGGCAGGCGAAAAGCTGAATGAAGTAGGAGACTTCTGTTACTTAGGAAGCAAAATAACCAGTGATGGACGAAGCAAAGTGGATATAAAAAGTAGGTTGGCTCAGACAAGGAAAGCATTTCTACAAAATAAGGAATCTGTTGACATCGAATATAGATTTAGGTATTAGGAAGTCATCTTTGAAAGCCTTTGTCTGGAGCATGGTGCTTTATGGAAGTGAAACTTGGACTATTGGTGCAGCAGAAAAGAGGAGAATTGAAGCTTTTGAAATGTGGTGTTACAGGAGAATGATGATCAGATGGGTAGATAGGGTTACAAACGAGTAGGTAATAAGACCAGTGAGAGAGAGGAGAGATGTTTCTGGCGACTGCTAATGAAGAGAATAGATAGGTTAGTAGGACACATACTAAGACACCCAGGAATAGCAAGCGTAGTTATGGAAGGAAGGGTTGAGGACAAGAACTGTAGGGGTAGACAAAGGTTAGAATATGTTAAACAGATTGCCTCGGATGTAGGGTGTGGTAGCTATGTAGAAATGAAACGATTAGCTCAGGACAGGTTGGCATGGAGAGCTGCATCAAACCAGTCAAAAGACTGAAGACTCAAACAACAACAGTTTGAGGCGAGTGATGTCGGCTTGGATGAGATAAGAATACACAGGTGTACTCTGTGATGGTAGGATACCCCTACATCTGAAGTCCGAATACCGTATTTACTCGGCTATAAGACCCCCTTTTTAAAAAAAAAATTTTTAGTTCCGAAATTTAGGGGGGGTATTATAGACGCGAACTTTGCAAAAATCCATTATTTTGGGAAAGGGAGAGAGTAAAAATAAGCTATTTTATTTTGATACTACATATATTTAATCAAAATAGACAAAGTTTACATCTTTAATCAGCTCATTATGAGACTGCCATTACCTCAATTTCCCGGCTATTCTCCAATGACTTTCACTACTATCCCTTGCTAAGCAAAAATCTTAGTATCAAAGAAATGGAATGGACAAAGCATCAGACTGTGAAATGCAAACTTTATTTTTATTTGAACATAGGAAATGAGTGATCACATCTCACTAACATTTGTAAACAGAACCGAGAACGTGTTGTTCACATATTTCACATTCATATACCAATAACGTTTCACACAAATGCCGACGGTTATTGCAACAAATGAAATGTGTTTAAAATAAAACTAAGGAGACTGTCGTAAACACAATCGAATCACAACATAAATAATACTAAACAGAAGAATGCAGGCAAAATATGAAACCATAACTTTCATTGGCGGATGGCGCTTCTACTCGGCCAATAGTGTGGCATCTTCTATTGGATATAGGGTGAAGCCTATTGGCTACACAATTCGATATCCTGCCCAATCGCATACGCGGTACGCAAAATGGCAGTCATATCATCTGAATAACAAACTAATATACCGTAACAAGAAAAATGTTTTTGTCATAAAAGAGAATAAATTTCAGTTGTAATTATAATTTTTTTTTAAGAATTCGTCAATTTCCAAGAATGTTGTATTTTGACTCTCAATACTTAAGGAGTTTTTTTTATACCAAAGTGCCAGTCAGCTAAGCTCCGGATATACTGCGGCTTATTGTACTGTCCTGTGTACTCGGCACCAGTCCATTATCCCTGTGTCTTTAATAAGATAATATTAATTGTCGATCTCCCAAAAAGATTGAATCTTCTGCGATCTAGAGCTTCGCAAGAACAGATTATGTGATGGGCTGTCTCAGTTTCCTTCCCGCAAAGTCTGCAGTCTAGGTTTCCTTTGATTATGCCCATTTTGTTAAGGTGCTTTTTCACGGGAGCATAGCCCGTGAGAAGAGCCACTATGTATCTTACCTGAATTTTTTTACATTTGAGTAATTTTTCAGCTATTTTCTTACATGGTTCGTTGATGAACATTTTCCTAACGTTAATGCCAGGGTTAGTTTTCTGGTCCATGAAAGATTGTTGCCGATCCCTTTCGAGCGAGTTCATCGGCTTTTTAGTTTCCTTCAATGCCCTCGTGTCCTGAGACCCATATCAATTTGACGTTGTTTTGTTCCCCCAGTTTAGTTAGGGCATTAAGACATTCTTCCACCAGTCTTGAGTTCACTTTGGGGCTTATTAAAGCCTTTAGTGCTGTCTGGATGTCTGAGTATATAATAATCTTCTTATTGGTATAAGATCTTTTTGTATTTTCATATATGAATTGTAGTATTGCATCAACTTCTGCCTGGAATACCTTGGGATATTTTCCCAGGGGAAAGCTTATGCTTTTTCCTGGTCTCATTCCGTATACTCCCGAGCCTACCCCTGAGTCGTCTCTTGACCCGTCTGTGAACCAGATCAAAGTTTCCTCAGGATGCTCTGGTTCTGTCTTCCAGGAGTCTTTTTCAGTTATTACTTCAAATGTTTTATTGAGTTTTTATTTTTGATGATATTCCTGATTGTGAGTCAGGAATACTTCCAGCTTTACCCAGTTTCAGCCTATGGAATGCCATCCTTGCTTCCCCTTTGATCAGAATGTCAAGAGGGGCCAGATCTAGTAAGGCCTTCATAGCCGCTGTGAGGGGAGTTTTAAATGCTCCAGTAATTGCTAGGCAGACTTGTCTTTGAATTCTTCTCAGTTGTACCAGAGTTGTTTTATTTTGCACCCTGGTCCACCATACCAGTGCACCATATGTTATTGAGGGTCTCAGTACCCTAGTATACAACCAGTGTATCATCTTAGGTATTAGTCCCCACGTATTTCCATACATCCTCCTCACAGTCATGAAGGAGGTTACAAATTTATTGCATATTTTGTTCAAATGCTGGTTCCAGGTTAACTTGGAGTCAAGAATTACCGTATATACCCGAATGTAAGACGAGGTTTTTTCCCACTTTTTGTGTTATAAAAATTTGGGATCGTCTTATATTAGGGTATAAAAAAAGGCGGCAGCATCTTGTAATAACGATTCTAATGGGTTGAGGGGGGTCTCCGCCCAATCAATACAATCAATTGATTGTAAACAATCTTTACAAGAACAACCAGTCAGTTTTACGAGCAGTAATTGAGTGATCAATGTATCTTCATTTAATAACGTCTCCCATTCTTGAACAAAGAAATTATAGAGTATGACTTGGAAAAGCCGGCAGAGGGATTTCCGATAACACGAGACGTTATAAAAATGAAAGCACGATCTTGAGGGCAAGTTATGAGTTAGCGAGTATTTTTTTGAAAAAATCTGTAAGAGGCAGTTGATAACTAGGCCTCGTCTTATTTTTGGGGTCGTCTTACATTCGGGTATTACTCCCTCCATTTTAATTTCTTCACCTTTTAGAAGCAGGGAGCTTGTTTCCTTCAGGTTTCTTCTTCTGGTGAATGGGACAATGGCTGTTTTATGAGGGCTTATTTTAAGTTCCTCATTTTCTGTCCAATTATATACAATGTTAAGTGACATTTCCATTCGTTCCTTAATGGTGTAAGCAAATTTTACTTGGACTATAATGACGATATCAGCATAGCCAAAGATATTGAAGTCTAGTTGACTTACTTTTTTAAGCAGTCCATCCACAGCAGAGGGGTTTATACACGCTTAATGACTTTTGCGCAGGCGGCTTGCGGTGGCGTAGTTGGTAGCATGCTGAGCTTCTGTGCCCAAGATCGCGGGTTCAAATCCGGCCTTCCTTCGGAGGGGAAGTAAAGCCGGCGGTCCCATGTCATAGATTTATGGCATGTTAAAGAAACTTCCACTAATTACACTTGTGTGAAGCTAAATTGTATAGGTTAAGAATGTAAACAACGCTCTTAGGTTCCTCCGTTCATTGCCAAGAGCTGACCGCGGTGGCGTCTGCTAGCTAATTTCTGAACTAGTAGTCGTTGACGGTGGCGTTTGGCGGCAAATGTAGGAACTACACTCCCCGGCAAAGAAAGCGAAACACTACGAATTTCAGACTAAACTCAATAATGCTGGACGTTTCAAACCTCGTATTAATCAAATACTATGGCATTACAACAATATGGCAATGCATCATAAGTTAATTACCCTAATTAGCACAATAATTAATAGTTGTTAAACAGTAATGGCCATGACAATCACAACATTGCACATACACGAATTTGGAAATGTCGAAACCTGAAATTCATCGTACTGTCCTCCGAGCTGATGCAATGTGTGTTTGCAAATGTTATAGACAAACCGTAAGGTTCACAAAAATACGTAACAAGAGAATTCACAGCAATAAACCTTAAGACAGCCGTTTGTGGTTATTGTTGTCCAAAGGCGGGAAACTGTAACATTGGCGTTGTGATTATCACGATCAACAATGTTTATCATTTTTATTGCACTGAAACTTCTCAAATGAGCTATTAAATCACGGCACATTTCCATATCGCTACAAAGTCACAGCATTCAATTTATACCAGGTATGAAACGGTCAAATGTTGAGGTTTGTCTGATATCCTTTGTGTTTCGCTTTTTATGCCGGTGAGTGTATTTGAAAAGTTCAAAAGTATACAGTCCTTACTTGAATTTAAAAAAAGTCCTCTCGGCACGCCGGAAGGCGGAGGTAGATTTCACCGGACAAACTAGGGGATAGGCTATAATAGGCAAAATGTGCAGGTTTTCGTAGACGATCAGACCTCATTTAGACTTCCTTCGGAGGGGAAGTAAAGCCGGCGGTCCCATGTCATAGATTTATGGCATGTTAAAGAACCTTCCACTAATTACACCTGTGTGAGGCTAATTAAGGTTAAAATGTAAACAACGCTCAGCTTCCTACGTTCGTCGCCAGGAGCCGACTGCGGTGGCGTCTAGCAGCCAAGTTCTAAACTAGTAGTTGTTGACGGTGGCGGCAAAAGTAGGAACATATGTATTGTCCGTTGAGCCATTATATATTTATACATAAATTGTGCTAAATGTTCCGGCATAACTGAACAAAATGACAGTGTTTCGTCCCGGTGTGCAATTGGGCTCTTCAGTTGGTTAAAGCACACCTCACCAAGACACTGTCTAGTGCACACTGGGAAGGCCATTGCAAGACGTGCAATGAAATCTACCTAACACCGTATTCACCAATAAGTCCAACTGGGCACATTACACAGTGTTTCTATATTTTTTTTAAAGTCACTGTACTAACATGTTGAACGGTAAAAGGTATAACGTGTACATTAAAATTCTACTGGTACAGTACAGTTTTTTTTTTTTTTTTCCCACAAGAGTGAATCAGAAATTTGTTTCCCTCAAAATTGTCTGCAACATTTATTTAAACGTTTGTTTCCTCCGACTTACCGTTCCAAAGTTATAGCGCAGCAAATACAACGCTGCGTAGTCAAGGCTACTATTGTTACTTCGGAGAGAGCGGTGGGCATAATTTAGACAGGGACCGGTGTCGGACAGCTGCCTAAGGCTCGGTCAAATAGGACGTGGGCTGTGTTTGTTAATTAGCTCAAACAATCATATCTATTTCAATCGCAACGTATCAAGCATAACTGTACACATACTAATCTTTGTGCCATCTGAATAGCACAATTCTCACACGTCGGCAGACTATAACTTTGGAACGGTAAGGCGGAGGGAAAAAATGTTTCAATAAATGTTGTAGACAATTTTGAGAGAAACAAATTTCTGATTCGCTCTTTTGTGAACAAAACATTTTTTCTAGGACAAAAAGTGAAAAAACACTTTTTTGGAAACTTTGGCGCCACCTAGCTTCTGCATTTCAAAACGTATGACATGACCTCAATGAGACGAATTGTAGGTGACAATGTCCTCTACATTTTTGTTTAAAAAACTTTTCTTTAAAATACGTCGATTCAGAGAAAAACTCTTTTCAATGTGTTTTTGAGCTTTCCGACAAAATGATCGTGCAAATTATTCTACAATTCAGAGTTAGGCTTTTTTTGAGCTTTTCTAACGATTTACAAAAAGCCAACCATCACCGTTTTTGGAACAAAAGGGTTTTATTCTGTGCAGCTGTCCTGTACTATATTGCACCTTCTACGACAATAGCAATCTGGCCTGAGACAAACTGTCTCTGTCCCTGTCTTTGCCCTGTTTCAAGGACAGGACTTGGTGACGCGACATCTGACGGAATCCGGATGAACTACCAGCACTCAACATTGGCTACCATCAACAAGTCTATATGCTTATCTTTTTAAAAATCACGCTTAAACATATACAGAGTTCTTAATTTTAAAATATGTTTCAGTAGCGTTCTAGAGAAAACTATAAGCTGTCTTGCAGTGAAGTTTGTTTCTGTTTCCAACATCATGTAATGACATAGTAGAGTTTAGGAAAACGCAGTTCATAACTCTATTTTATATGGAAAATTGTGATTTTAACTACACTTTTTATAACTATCTTTGTATTCCTGTTCGATATGCTTTTGCACTGATGAAAAGTGTATAAAATACTACAGTACGCTATAGAAACAAAATAATTTGACCTTGTCCCGTTTCTTTATAAATCGTTTCACAAACTTTTGACCCATGTTACAAGAAGTGCTGGGCTGGCGGCCGGCCGTCCCAACTCCAGCCGGCTCTTAAAGAAAACATGTTCATAGTTGTTGTCAATAGAACTAAACGATAACTTATCTGTCTATGTAGAATTCAAATAAATATCTGCCAAGAAAATCATAATCAGAAATATGTCTAAACGACATTCTTCAAAAAATTAAAATATCAGAACTAACGCATTTTTAAAACATTCCAATTAATTTAGCAAATACTAATAAATTCATAAATAAACTTGCAATAACAAACCAGGACGATTAAAAATTCCAAATACTTCAAAATCTTAATGACGACGTTCGAAAAACAATTACTGGACTATTAAACGACATTAACGATGCTATACTCTCAATTCATTCAATAAAATAGTTTCGAAAAATATATAATATTTGCCACACGAAACTAGATCAGGTCAAAGATATCTAGGTTACTGCATTTCTAACTACAATAATATTCGTTGGGTATTTTTACCTCTGCCAGAATCTTTTTTCAAAATCCAAATTGGACCTCAACTTCCCACGCAGCTGTCTCCTCGTACAGAAGCTTGCCAGTCAGTTGACATAACGGGATCGAAAGTGGTTGCGTGCCAGGCTGCATGCGGGTCACCTGCTTGCTCCCCCCTCGACCGTCCATCAGCCGAGATCGTCTGCCGCTTCCTTCCTCACGCCGGGACTCTAATCTCTCTGCATTATTCTGAACCAGGGCGTTTCCTGCGATCGTCTTCTAGCGAACGGCATTCTTGAAGTTCTCCGTTGAATAGTTGTAGTTTGTAGGTATTTCTTTCGTTGTTATAGTAATACCTTGCAGTCGTAGATGCAATTGTGTTAATTCGGTGAAGCATGATGATAGGCTTCCACCCTCCTTGACAAAGCCGTAATATGCGGGCTAAGTCACTGCCGGAATCCTCATATTGCAAATAGTTAGTTCCCCTTCATAATTTATTAACTTTCCACGACAATCAAATAATATTTCATGTCAGATATCCTAGTTGACCCCAGTTCAAATAACATCTTCGTATTATTCAATAGCTGTCTGAACTAACTCGTTGAGTAGGGTTTCGTAGAATTTACTTAGTTTTCGAATAACTCTTGTATTTCTCGAAAAACGTTGCTTCTGCTTGGCATTAATATCTCCACACCGTAGGTTGAATTTTCCTTGGATATTTCAATAAATTCTCTTCGTTTCTCTGTCAATTATGTTGCTTGCTTTCGTTGAATATAACTTTGACTTTCTGGTGCATTAATTTTCAGCGATACTCGTCTTCATCTTGACCCGGTGGCAATACTCTCCTTCCCTTCACGTATTCTTCAGTTAACTCGGTCAACCTTTTCCACTTTCGACTAACACGTTTGTTCAACTTCACAGACAAGTAGAGAATGACTTCTTCTGGCCGTCTCTCCACTCTGATAACAATTAAAAATGGTGGTTCTTGCATTCGACCTTGTAACTTTCTTTATCAATAAATACGTCTCATCCTTTCAAATCTTTTAATAAAGTTTACAACATTTCTCGTTTTCTTCCCATTTTTGCCATTTAATTTCTTCTGAAAGTTATTTTCAATAATTAATAAAATATTAAGAACCGCCAATATGTAATTATGCTATTGTTCATTTTGCGGTCACGTGATGAAACTCCTTGCTTTACGCGGTCAAATCTCCCTTCTCGCACGCTTCAAAGTCACCTTGACATTTGCCTCTCCAAAACTGGATTTTCCCAAGAGTCGCCCTCATTAAACTCGCCAACTTCGCCAGTTTCCATCATGTATTAAATCTCATTCATCTCCATGTTAATGAAATTACATTTTACATTTCCTCAATTTGCCGTGCTAAAAGTATACGGAAACCTTTCAATTCAACACTAGCATTTGCTGCATTCGTTATACATATTACCATGCTGCAGGTTGCCTAACCAGACACGTAACATTGGCGCTTTTGTTCTCAAGAGCTGTCGGTTCATATCCCGACGCATACCATATCCTATGTCCTTTAAATTATGGGTTCAGTACCCTCCCCCAAATTCGGAACTAAAATTTACTAAAAAAAGGGGGGGTCCTATATCCGAGTAAATACGGTATCTGTTGTATGGTATTCACCGTAAGTTAAGTATATAGATAAATACAGCCTTATGTATCCAGATACATTGGATCCTGTTGTAAGCAAGATTTACGCATTCAAGATTTCCGGAAACCAATACACCAATATTACATCTGGAGGGAAATTTACTATCGAAAATAAAGCTGATCCTGAGTGGTGAGAAGTCATATTCATGTATCATTTGTAAATCTGCATGAAACTGGCTTCTTGCCGCTTAGAATTTGCAAAGCTACGTGTATTCGGAGAGAAGATTTGAAGAGAGACACTTTAATCCACATAGTAAGGAACCAAACATATGTAGCATATGCTGGGCCATATCTGAATAGATCCATAGGTCATGTTCTGATAAATTCTGCAATCAACAATATCATGTACAGTATTGTACAGCCAAGAGGCACTACCCCTAGGACCCACCCCTTCATCTTTCACCATTCACCACCCTCATAGGCATGCCATAAACCTTACACACTTCTTTGACATGAGCAGTCCCAGCAGTATTGCTGACAGCCACGCTTACACTACACAAACACGCTATCTGGAGCAGCAACGATGAGGAAACGCCGACCAAACAGTGGGGGAAAGCCTTAACAGCTAGACCCAGAAGAGCCCAATTATCTATTCGTGGCCAGCGGCTCTGCTCCTCGAGGTCCGTTCCAGCTCTTCACCAGGTGAGAACTAGCCGTGTGCTCAGATTCCTAATTATTGTAACACCTAACCCAGGACACTTTTGTATTTCACACACTTTGTACTTTGTTTCATACCTGTCCACCACTTAAAGGGACAGTACATCATCACCACTGACCAATAAATACTTGGTCAGTAAACACATACATCTACTACTCATTCCACCCAGTTTTACATCCCTACACCCAACCTGACCTTAGTCCTAATGGCCCCTGACCGTGAAGGCCAGGAACTGCACCTTCAGGAATCCCATTGTATTCGAGTAAGGAGCCAGACTGCAGTGTGCCGAGTTGTCGACTCTGCGCGTGAGCTCGCTCCACGCTCGCTCATACTTAATTGGCAGGCTAAGTTAATAGCTCAGTCTTAGACGTTCATCCGCTAACAGGTAGACGCACCCTGTAGGAACGCCCCCAACAGACCACATCCTCACACCAACACATTACACTAGTAGTCTCCCCCAATTACGGGAAACTACCCCTTTTCGGAAACATCCCCTAAATTAATACATCTACACTACCCTGTTTATCCCACCCCCAACAGAGGGATAAAACAGATTGGCGGAACGCCGCTGTTGTATGGTATTCACCGTAAGTTAAGTAAATAGATAAATACAGCCTTATGTATCCAGATACATTGGATACTGTTGTAAGCAAGATTTACGCATTCAGGATTTCCGGAAACCAATACACCGATGTTACATCTGGAAGGAAAGTTACTATCGAAAATAAAGCTGGTCCTGAGTGGTGGGAAGTCTTTTTCATGTATCATTTGTAAAACTACGCGAAAAGGGCTTTCCTCCGCTTAGGATTTGCAAAGCTACGTGTATTCGGAGAGAAGATTTGAAGAGAGACACTTGAATCCACACGGTAAGGAACCAAACATATGTAGCATATGCTGGGCCATTTCTGAATAGATCCATAGGTCATGTTCTAATAAATTCTGCAATCAACAATATCATGTACAGTATTGCAGCTCAAATTACCCTGAGCTGCTGGTGTTTTCAGTGCGGTGCTAGCTCCACAATCAGATGGAAAGAACGTGGAGGGCTGGCAGAGAGTTGTCAAGGTGCCAATTGTTAGAATTAAGTGAGCTGCGGTCAGACTATAGTGCAACGTTATGAAGCTTCAATCCTACATTCACTTGTCATTGTGTGCCACAATATGCAGAGTAATACCGTTATTACAGTGTATGTGCGCTATCCACTCTGCACAGCTATACAGTGGGATTGAAGTCACTTCATTCATTCGTCATATACTCCACGGAACAATACGTTGACATGTTTCTTGTTTACGGGGAGGCAAGAGGGAATTCCTTGTAGGCACTACGTCTGTACCGGGAAAGTTACCCAGACATGCGACATCCGAGTGGAAATACTATACGCAATATTGAAAGACATTTACGAACAAGAGGGGAACTTGGGATGATAACACCTGTCCGACAGAGGACCATAACGTCTGGTGAGAATGAGGAGGCAGTTGTGGACTCAGCTCGCAATGACCCTCATGTGAGTTTGCATTCACAAATTCTCATAGTGTGTTTCTTTTGTTTTTGTATTTCTCAGTGTTTTTTTTGTTTTTGTATACCACACAAGTCAAATGTACTTTTTGAATATAACTGTCTGTTTCCGGTTGTGACCAATGGATGTCGGTGTTTGTTTCTTCTCCCATCAATTTGGAGTTTAGGACTGTATTTAGTAAACCTTTTTTGCTAATTATTTTATGACAGGTTATGAGCCCAGTTAAACGCTTATTGCTGTTAATGTGTGGACTTTGTGATGGGAGAATGTCGGTCGTTAAAAGGTGTTGATATGTGCGGCGCACATGTAGACGGCAGTTAAGTGTTCATTCAAGCTAGTTTTTGGTGAATTTTGTGGACGATTTTTATTGTGAGGACTATTTGTACGTTTTATTTTAAGTATACATACTAACATGGATGCAGCTACGGGAAGCAGCGAGCGAGTAGTTGCAATAGTGAGGTTACAGGACGACAATTGGGAAGCGTGGAGGACCCGAACAAAGGCATTGCTTCAAACAAGGCGTCTGTGGGACGGGGTTCAAGGTTTCCCACGAAAGACCGATACAGGAGAGGTAGAAGATACACCCGTTGAAGAGTACTCCGAGGCCCAACTGGGCATAGATCAAGACGTGAAAAACTTGCTCATAGGTTTGGTCACCGACCCTTTCCTAGGTGATATCAAAGAAGCGGAGACAGCTAAGGAAGCATGGCAGAATCTTCTGACTTCATGTTGCGATACCGGGGTCCTTCAAATTGTGAGGATGTTAGAAGAATTGTGTCTTTAAGAAAACTAGTGACATTAGCATGCGTACATTTGTTGATCAAGTGCTCACTTGGTGTGCACGGTTGGACGATGTAGGTATAAAATTTAGGGATAAGGCCAAAGCTGCTTTTATTCTCAGAGGACTGGAAAAGCGAGAGTACGAAAATTTGATACGTTCATTGGAAAGCAAAGAAGAAAACTTAAGTGTAAAGGTAGTGCGAGCCAAACTATTGTTGGAGGAGAGAAAGAACAAGTTGGACAAACTAAAGATGGAGCGAGAACAGGAGACTTATGCGAGGCTGAAGAAGGAAGAATCTGAGAGTGAAAGCGTGAAGGCAATGGTGGCAGCCATGCGCTTAAATTCCAAGGGGGTCGTCAACAGCAGCAAAAGTGTCAACAAGCCAACAGTTAGTGGTGGATTCATGTGCTACAAGTGCCAAGAATAGGGGCATATTGCGAAGTTCTGTGATTTAGTTCATGAAGCAAGAAAGAAGGTTCAGTTTTGTGTTTTAATTGTGCCATGATAGGTCATACTTCCCGGAATTGTAGTAATGGACTCAAGGAAAATGTTAGGGTATTCATATATGTTTATTGAAAAAATCCATAATTCTAAACCAATCACGATATATTTTTTCTGGTGGTTCACTGCTAAGTACATTAAGATGGTTATACCTTCAGAATGCTTAATTTAAGTTTCCAGGGGTGTCCAAAATAAAATTATTAAAGAAATTGGTACTTTTTTTCAAATCCCCTAGCAACTACAAAAATGCATCTATTTTAATTATTCTTTCACATACGTATAGCTACTAGTGTCCTTCATGTCCCCTACCAGAATTGTTAATTTATCAGCATTGTGTCTGGAATTATGATTTTTTTTTTTTAAAGATGCAATATTTCAATAATATTTTTCCTTTTTTCACATCCAGTTTTTGAATGGAGCCATATATCTTCACAGTTTTGGTGCAGAACATGCCCTTTTCATTGTCTTTAATTTGAAACCTTCCTGAGATAGATAGGTGAATTAGAACTTGATGTTTTCTTGTTTGAACCTGTAAGAGGAGCACGATTTTTAGTTTTTGAGTAAATTAGGTTGGAAGTTTCACATTATGATTGAACCTCTTTGTTCTTACATGACAACATTAGAATTCTCCTGCTGCATATAAGGAACCTTCCTTTTCAAGTTTCTTGTTTGTGTCCTCCGACTTACCGTTCCAAAGTTATAGCGCAGCAAATGCAACGCTGCGTAGTCAAGGCTACTATTGTTACTGCGGAGAGAGCGGTGGGCATAATTTAGACAGGGACCGGTGTCTGACGGCTGCCTAAGGCTCGGTCAAAAAGGACGCAGGCTGTGTTTGTTAATTAGCTCAATCATATCTATTTCAATCGCAACGTATCAATCATGACTGTACACATATTAATCTTTGTGCCATCTGAATAGCACAATTTTCACACTTCAGAAGACTATAACTTTGGAACGGTAAGGCGGAGGGAAAAAATGTTTCAATAAATGTTGTAGACAATTTTGAGAGAAACAAATTTCAGATTCGCTCTTTTGTGAACAAAACATTTTTTCTAGGACCAAAAGTGAAAAAACTCTTTTTTTTGAAACTTTGGCGCCACCTAGCTTCTACATTTCAAAACGTATGACATGACCTCAATGAGAAGAATTGTAGGTGACAATGTCCTCTACATTTTTGTTCAAAAAACCTTTCTTTGAAATACGTCGATTCAGAGGAAAACGCTTTTCAATGTGTTTTTGAGCTTTCCGACAAAATGATCGTGCAAATTATTCTACAATTCAGTTAGGCTGTTTTTGAGCTTTTCTAACGATTTACAAAAAGCCAACCATCACAGTTTTTGGAACAAAAGGGTTTTATTCTGTGCAGCTGTCCTGTACTATATTGCACCTTCTACGACAATAGCAATACCGTCGTGGAATGAGCTTGTCCACTGCTCGTTGTAAAAGAGAGGCGTGTGGCGATGTACCCACTCCCCTGCACGAGGGAAAGCCTGAGCTGGCCTGAGACAAACTGTGTCTGTCCCTGTCTTCGCCCTGTTTCAAGGCCAGGACTTGGCGACGCGACATCTGACGGAATCCGGATGAACTACCAGCACTCAACATTGGCTACCTTCGAGTCTATATGCTTATCTTTTTAAAAATCACGATTAAACATATACAGAGTTCTTAATTTTAATCCCCCAGGGGCTCACATCTTGTGGGCGTGGGTTGGCGACCACGGGGCCCCAGCTGAGTCCGGCATTGCTTCCACTTACTTGTGCCGGGCTCCTCTCTTTCTTCTTTCCTGTCGACCTCCCTTGGTCAACTCTTGTTCTCTTCCGACCCCGACGGTATTAGGTTATCCGAGGCCTAGGGAGTCTTTCATTTCCTGCCTTAATTGGCCCTTGTCTCATCTTTCCTGACACCCTCCGTCTGTGAGGGGTCAGCCTTCTTTTTCTTTTCCTTTTACCTCCTGCCTTGTGCTCAAGGCCCTTAAGGAGGCAAGGTGCATGTAGCCCCATCCCTTCTGGTGCACCGTCGACAATGCTACACCCTCAGGGGCTCACGGTTGGTGAGTTCGGGAATTGGCGCCCCCGAGGGATTCCTGAGCTGGGTCCGTTTTCCCCTTTTATCCCTTCCCTTTGGGGCGGACCTTCTCCTCTCTCCCCTCCCCTCTCCTCTCCTCTCCTCTCCACTCCTCTTTTCCTCATATTTACTTTTCTCTTTAAGATTCCAGCACTGTTTTTGTTACTTGGTTCACCGTGTGTCTAAATTCCCAACTACCATTTTTTTAAGGCATTTTTAATCTACGTTGCATTTTGTAAGTTTTTTCGATCTAAATTACATCTCGTGATTGTTTTCAACTTCAATTGCATTTTGTAAAGATTGACAATCTAAATTGCTTTTTGGTAAGTCTTTCAATGCAGGTTGCGGGGCCTTTTAGTGAGAATTTTGAATTTCAATTGCATTTTGTAAGTATTTTCAACCAAAACCGCATTTCGCACGAATTTTGAATCTGAATTGCATTTTGTTTGGTGGGCATTTTGCACATATTTTGATTCTTAATTGCATTTTGTGGGTATTTTGAATCTAAATTACATTATGTCAAGTATTTTCAATCTAAATTGCATTTTGTAAGTATTGTCAATCCACATGAGTCGTTTGAATCTACCGTACATTTTGTAAGCATTTTCAATTTCAATTGCATTTTGTAAGTATTTTGCATTTCAATTGCACTTTGTGATTAATTTGGATTGGAACTGGGATATTTCAATCTGAATTGCATTGTGTATTTTCAATTTCAATTGCATTTTGTAAGTATTTTGAACCTCAATTGCATTTTGTACGTAATTTCGATCTCATTTGCATTTTGTGAGTATTTTGAATTTCAGTTGCATTTTGTAAGTATTTCGACGCTACATTGCACTTTGTACGTATTTTGAATCTAGCCTACGTTTTGTGTGTGTTTTACTTTTCGTCCTAAATTCCCTTTTTTCAGACCATATTGTGAGTTGTTTCCATCTGAGTTCTTTTATATACGTATTTTCCGTCTCAGATAATTTTGTTCTGGTTTCCATTTCATTATCATTTTCGCTATCACCCAGATCATTAGGGGCCGATAACCTCGATGTTAGGCCCCTTAAAACAACAATTATCATCATCATCATCTTAATTTTAACCTCCGTCGTCCATTTTTGTCGGCTCCGGAGGCTACATTTACACCCTGAACTACATCTCAGGGATGCTGCGTTGCCGTTGGTTGACACTTATCGCTTCCTGGGGCTCCATTTTGACAGCAAGTTAACGTGGCAGCACCGTATACGGCAATTGAAAATGACATGTCTCAGGAAACTGAACATGCTCAGGTTTCTTAGTGGCACTACGTGGGGGGCTGACCGTGCGGTGCTGCTACGGTTCTACCAAGCCCTCGTCCTGTCCCGGCTAGACTATGGTTCTGCGGCATACGGTTCAGCAAGGCTGGCAACCTTGAAAATGCTGGACAGTATCCACCATAGTGGCGTTAGGCTGGCTACCGGTGCCTTCCGGACCAGCCCGGTACCCAGCCTACTCTCCGAATCGGGTGTTCCACCTTTAAATTATAGACGCCAACATATGCTTTTAGCATATGCTGCCAATGTGCGTCAAATGCCGCAACACCCGACCTATCAAGCTCTCTTCGGTACCCAAAACCACCAGGGTTACGCCAACCGGCCTCGTGCCACTCGGCCGGTTGGTATTAGACTTGATTGCTCGTGTACTGAAATAGGAGTGGCTGTAGGTCCCTGTATGATCCGGACATCTAGTGAGGTGCCTCCGTGGCAAGTCCCGCGTCCGGAAATTCGGTTAGATCTGCACCGAGGTCCTAAGGTGAACACAGATGCCTCCGTTTACCGGAGGCAGTTCCATAGCATAGTTCACCAATTTCCGGACGCTGGCATTCTATACACGGATGGTTCGAAGGTGGACGAGAAAGTGGGTTGTGCTTATGTTATTGATGGTGCAAATACCAAGATCTCTTTGCCTGAGGCCTGTAGTGTGTTTACTGCGGAGCTCGTTGCCATCTATGAAGCTCTGCAGTTTGCACTACAGGATGCTCGAATCCACTTTCTCGTGTGTACCGACTCTTTGAGTTCGTTGCAGTCAATTGCTACATGTTTCCCGTAACACCCCCTAGTGCAGCGAATCCACGACCTACTAGCCGGGCTGTGCCACGCTGACACTCGAATCACCTTTCTGTGGCTTCCAAGCCACATGGGAATTGCGGGAAATGAGTCTGCAGATCAAGCTGCAAAAGAGGCGGTATCACTACCACCTCGACCAATGGAGGTACCCGCTAGAGATATTCGCTCTCAGTTACGCCTACAAGTTCTGGCTTTTTGGGAGAGTCAGTGGCTAGCTGACCCACTGCCCAGTAAACTGAGAGCGATCAAGGGAACTACTCGCGTGTGGCGGAGCTCCTTCCGGGCCCGGAGAGAGTCCGTCATTTTGTGTCGGCTAAGGATAGGTCATACAAGATCCACCCACTCGTACCTAATGAGAAGGGAAGACCCCCCACTTTGTACCTGTGGAGCCGTATTCACCGTGGCCCACATTTTTACCGAGTGTGTGGATCTTGCTGACTTACGAAGAAACCTTGGTTTGCAGACGACACTCAAACTTATATTAGCCGATGACGTGGTGGCTGCTGATCGCGTTATCCGCTTTATAAGTGAGAGTGGGTTAGGGCCAGCAATCTAAATTTTCCAGTGAACATTGACTCAACGACTTGTTCGTTTTTGAATGATAATGTTTTGTTTTTTCCGTAATTTTTTTTTTTTTTTTTTTTTTTTTTTTTGAGTCGTTTCGGCCATCAATGGACCACGATGTTCTTCACTCATATGATCACTGTAAAGCTTGTTTTCTTGTCTGCCAGTTTATTTTTATAATTTTAATTTTTATTTAATTATTTGTTCTTGTTTTATTAATTTTTGGTCTTTTTAAATTTAGATGTCCACCTCAAAATTTTAAATTCAATTCAAAATTTGTATTCTTTAATCTGTGTTAAGAGGGGCAGATGACCTCGTAGTTCCGCCCCTTAAAACAACAATAACTAACTAACTTAATTTTAAAATATGTTTCAGTAGCGTTCTAGAGAAAACTATAAGCTGTCTTGCAGTGGAGTTTGTTTCTGTTTTCAACATCATCTGAAGACATAGTAGAGTTTAGGAAAAACGCAGTTCAGAACTCAATTTTATATGGAGAATTATGATTTTAACTACACTTTTTATAACTATCTTTGTATTACTGTTCGATATGCTTTTGCACTGATGAAAAGTGTATAAAATACTACAGTACGCTATAGAAACAAAATAATTTGACCTTGTCCCGTTTCTTTATAAATCGTTTCACAAACTTTTGACCCATGTTAAGAGAAGTGCTGGGCTGGCGGCCGGCCGTCCTAACTCCGGCCGGCTCTTAAAGAAAACATGTTCATAGTTGTTGTCAATCGAACTAAACAATAACTTATCTGTCTATGTAGAATTCAAATAAATCTCTGCCACGAAAATCATACTCCGAAATATGTCTAAATGACATTCTTCAAAAAATTAAAATATCAGAACTAACGCATTTTTAAAACATTCCAATTAATTTAGCAAATACTAATAAATTCATAAATAAACTCGCAATAACAAACAAGGACGATTAAACATTCCAAATACGTCAAAATCTTAATGACGACGTTCGAAAAGCAATTACTGGACTATTAAACGACATTAACAATGCTATACTCTCAATTCATTCAATAAAATAGTTTCGAAAAATGTATCAAATTTGCCACACGAAAGTAGATCAGGTCAAGGCTATCTATGTTACTTCATTTCTAACTACAATAATATTCGTTGGGTATTTTTACCTTCTGCCAGAATCTTTTTTCAAAATCCAAATTGGACCTGAACTTGCCACGCAGCAGTCTCCTTGTACTGAAGCTTGCCAGTCAGTTGACATAACGGGATCGATAGTGGTCGCGTGCCAGGCTGCATGCGGGACACCTGCTTGCGCCCCCTCGACCGTCCATCAGCCGAGATCGTCTGCCGCTTACTTCCTCACGCCGGGACTCGAATCTCTCTGCATTATTCTGAACCAGGGCGTTTCCTGCGATCGTCTTCTAGCGAACAGCATTCTTGAAGTTCTCCGTTGAATAGTTGTTGTCATTGTAGTTTGTAGGTATTTCTTTCGTTGTTATAGTAATACCTTGCAGCCGTAGATGCAATTGTGTTAATTCGGTGAAGCATGATGATAGGCTTCCACCCTCCTTTACAAAGCCGTAATATGCGGGCTAAGTCACTGCCGGAATCCTCATATTGCAAATAGTTAGTTCCCCTTCATAATTTAGTAACTTTCCACTACAATCAAATAATATTTCATGTCAGATATCCTCGTTGACCCCAGTTCAAATAACATCTTCGTATTATTCAATAGCTGTCTGAACTAACTCGTTGAGTAGGGTTTCGTAGATTTACTTAGTTTTCGAATAACTCTTGTATTTCTCGAAAAACGTTGCTTCTGCTTGGCATTAATATCTCCACACCGTAGGTTGAATTTTCCTTGGATATTTCAATAAATTCTCTTCGTTTCTCTGTCAATTATGTTGCTTGCTTTCGTTGAATATAACTTTGACTTTCTGGTGCATTAATTTTCAGCGATACTCGTCTTCATCTTGACCCAGTGGCAATACTCTCCTTCCCTTCAGGTATTCTTCAGTTAACTCGGTCAACTTTTTCCACTTTCGACTAACACGTTTGTTCAACTTCACAGACAAGTAGAGAATGACTTCTTCTGGCAGTCTCTCCACTCTGATAACAATTAAAAATGGTGGTTCTTGCATTCGACCTTGTAACTTTCTTTATCAATAAATACGTCTCATCCTTTCAAATCTTTTAATAAAGTTTACAACATTTCTCGTTTTCTTCCCATTTCTGCCATTTAATTTCTTCTGAAAGTTATTTTCAATAATTAATAAAATATTAAGAACCGCCAATATGTAATTTTGCTATTGTTCGTTTTGCGGTCACGTGATGAAACTCCTTGCTTTACGTGGTCAAATCTCCCTTCTCGCACGCTTCAAAGTCACCTTGACATGTGCCTCTCCAAAACTGGATTTTCCCAAGAGTTGCCCTCATTAAACTCGCCAACTTCGCCAGTTTCCATCATGTATTAAATCTCATTCATCTCCATGTTAATGAAATTACATTTTACATTTCCTCAATTTGCTGTGCTAAAAGTATACGGAAACCTTTCAATTCAACACTAGCATTTGCTGCATTCGTTATACATATTACCATGCTGCAGGTTGCCTAACCAGACACGTAACATTGGCGCTTTTGTTCTCAAGAGCTGTCGGTTCATATCCCGACCCATACCATATCCTATGTCCTTTAAATTATGGGTTCAGTACCCTCCCCCAAACTCGGAACTAAAATTTACTAAAAAAAAGGGGGGTCCTATATCCGAGTAAATACGGTATCTGTTGTATGGTATTCACCATAAGTTAAGTAAATAGATAAATACAGCCTTATGTATCCAGATACATTGGATCCTGTTGTAAGCAAGATTTACGCATTCAGGATTTCCGGAAACCAATACACCAATGTTACATCTGGAAGGAAATTTACTATCGAAAATAAAGCTGATCCTGAGTGGTGAGAAGTCATATTCATGTATCATTTGTAAATCTGCATGAAACTGGCTTCTTGCCGCTTAGAATTTGCAAAGCTACGTGTATTCGGAGAGAAGATTTGAAGAGAGACACTTTAATCCACATGGTAAGGAACCAAACATATGTAGCATATGCTGGGCCATATCTGAATAGATCCATAGGTCATGTTCTAATAAATTCTGCAATCAACAATATCATGTACAGTATAGTACATCCCAGGGGCACTACCCCTAGGACCCACCCCTTCATCTTTCACCATTCACCACCCTCATAGGCATGCCATAAGCCTTACACACTTCTTTGACACGAGCAGGCCCAGCAGTATTGCTGACAGCCACGCTTACACAACACATACACAAACACGCTATCTGGAGCAGCAACAATGAGGAAACGCCGACCAAACAGTGGGGGAAAGCCTTAACAGCTAGACCCAGAAGAGCCCGATTATCTATTCGTGGCCAGCAGCTCTGCTCCTCGAGGTCCGTTCCAGCTCTTCACCAGGTGAGAACTAGCCGTGTGCTCAGATTCCTAATTATTGTAACACCTAACCCAGGACACTTTTGTATTTCACACACTTTGTACTGCGCCCGAATTAACCAATCAGTACTTATATCCGCTGCACTGTAAAGGATTGCAGACATGTAAATTACCCAGCTCGCAAACTTACCATGCCTACTAAGTAAAATTGGGAATTTCAGGAACACACAGGATAGATATTATTCGTAAGAAAATAGTACTACCAGCCAAGGTACAAATTTCTACCATCATTTACATTTAGAGCAAATCGAGAAACTCCAATCTCGAAGGGTGATAAGGTCTAATCTATAGTGAGCGCCTGTATCTATACCTCGCAGTACTATTTTCGACGATGACGACAATGAAAACGGTGTCAGTTAAGATAAAAGTTGACTGAGTCGCTAAAGAGCGTCAGCCGTTTATTGTGCTAAAACAAGTACAATAAAACTGGCTTCCTGCCTGAATATGGTGTCTCCTTGACACTCTAACAAAAATAATCTCCAAAAATAAACTTGCACGTGGCACTGATGTAGTAAGAAATGTGAAACGGAGTGATACTAAGCATTACCCTACTTTATACAAGTCCGCTTCAACTCTGAACCGAAGTTCCATATCTAAGCAAAATCATTCATTAACTATGTGCGTATTTACATTCATTTATGGTTCGCACAAATTATACACTCTATTGTGTCGAAAAGATTAAATTGTCTATCTTTCAATGAGTCTTTTATCTACTCAACTTCCTTAACAATCAAATAACAAACACACACCGCAACTATCGTGTTGAAAGTAATAAATACTTGTCTTAATCAATTGAACATAAGTGACAAACATTTAAGGTAAGCACTGTTCCTTTTATCTTTTGATTATAAAATACTGAAAAATTTCTGAAATTCTTCACTGTGTTAGTAATTCTCTGATAAACGTGAATACTAGAAGTGCATGGCATTAACCTTCATTCTCACACTCCTCTTCCTAAATTATACAACAATTACATCATCTCTTAAACACCCTGTACAAAATCTCCCTTTAATACACTCAAATAACTTCACAATCGCTGCGATCAATACTTGAAAAACTTGAGACTCCTCAGCCTCCTTTCGTAAAAATACGTAACTCATTTACGTCTATATCTCCTTACTTTGCACGGTATTTCAAATATAAACTTCCATTTCAATACACTTTCTTCCTAACTTTAACACTCTTCTCTATCCTGATACAACTTCACCTCGTGTTTACAATTCCACTTCTGCAATACATTTCTGTACTTTCACTTTCTGATCACCCTGTGATTTAACTTTGTTAACTTTCTTTTCACGTGTTTAAATTCAGTTTTACATTCAATTACAACCTTTAAAGAAATATCAGTATGAATTCATATTTTTAACAAATGATATAAGTTTGACTTCCTTCCATGAATATATTTGTTTAGCAAATTCATCTATGCTTTTTAATGCTCTAAATTTACATTAGACATATGTGTATAAGAGTTCTCGTAATACTTTCGTTACTAGAAAAATGTGGTTTATCAAGTTGCAGCATAGATCTACATATCTATCTGTCTGAATACTGTGAATCTAATATTCATTAGTTTAATCATCTATCAAACATTTTATTAATTTTTATATCAGACTTTGTGTCGTGTAATACTTCAATTTCGTTCATAATTAGTTGAAAATAAATTTCTGACACTCGAATCAACATCATGAGTTGTCGAAATATTCTTTACACTTCGTGACATATCTTCTTAAATATGCGGTACTTAAATTTGCTTCAAGATACTTCCTTTACTTCATTTACAATTATACTCCTTCTTTAGTTCGTTCAATGTTATACTTCTTTTAATAGTTCACCCTACATTCCTTTAAATAGTTCATTCTACATTCCTTTAAATAGTTCATCCTATATTCCTTTAAATAGTTCATTCTACATTCCTTTAAATAGTTCATCCTATATTCCATCGCTGCGCATAAAACAGATTTAATTAGTTTAAATCTAACGCAAATATGAAAAATTCTACACGGTTTTACTCTGATATGACTTTAACGTTAATAGCAGCGCTATGCAAAATTTCGTCCAAGTGACTGAAATTTTCAAGAACAAGAAAAAATAACTCCTAAGAAAAATACGAAAAATTACTACTACAAAATCTACATGATTTAATTATACTGACAAAATTATACGGTTGGTCAATTGGATAATCACAGAACATAACTACAATTCTACATTATATAAAGCAATCTCTTCTCTACCTTGAGTTGAATCTGGTCTGGAGAATACCTTCGTCTCGTCTGCCAAACCAAACGTGTCTCGGAGCTCATCGTATCGCCCACAGCTATGAAGACCGGTTGTGTCAGAACCAGCTGGCCTCTTCCCCCAGTGGAACTAGGTCGGTGACGTTCTCCGGTGAACGACCTCGCCGTGAAACAGCCTGCTCTGCCTGCACTCCGTCTCCCGTTCACTGCAAGTCGTCTGGCTTCGACTCCCCATCTCTTCAGAATTGACATCTCGTTTCTTCAGAATTGACATCTCGTTTCTTCAGAATTGACATCTCATCTCAGGTTGAAAAGCGTCGTTCATACAAGCGTTTGCGAGTATTCTAGATGTACAAGAACTCTTGTAGAAAAGTAGAGGCTCGTTGGGTGATTTTGCGCATCAGGTGGATGTTCTGCTGCGCCTTCCATAATAGTGAATTCTGGAATTCAACTGTACATCTTTGTAGTTTCCACTTCCCTATGCTTTAGCTTAGCACATGGTAATTCTCATTTCACTGATGATATAATTTTGACTTCCCCGTTGCTGCTTTATAACTTTCATTTTTAATGTAATGTTCAAGTATGCGTTCAAACGTAGTAATAGTGAATATCTTCTTGTCGAAATGTTTTTATATATGCGATGTGAAAACAACTTTGTATTAAACACAGTAATATTCGGCTATATACTGTTCTATTCTGCGTGATCAATGTAGCTTGCTCCTCAAGTTACAGTCTTGCTGTACTACACTCTCCTTCACTTCCAACTTTGATAAAGCGTGGCACTGTTATAATAATACTGGCTTCTTCTCGAGGTCTTGACTCGATGAAATCTCAAATTGGAAAGAACTCTCTCGTCCCGTTCTCTGCGCTCGGCAAGTTACAGTCTCTGCCTCCCCTCTCGTGGTGTGACGTAACTTCTACCACCTCTCCTCGCTTCAGTCCGTAGTTCGACCTTCGTCTCGTCTCCTCTTTCATGACGTAACTCTCGCTTCAAGTGGCGTGATGTCTCTCGCAATGTAGACCTCCCACATTCATATAATAGAATATATATCCATCTTTAAATCATTCCTTCTTTCTTGCCTTTCATAATTGCATAAGATGTATAGTATTTCACTCATTTCCATACAGATTTTCCCATATTTCTTGAATTTTTAATGAATAAAAGATTTTCATCCACTCTTTTATTTTTCCTGGGTCTTGGTTCATATCCAGATTGGTTCTTTGGTAATGGCCTTAAATAAATTCTGGCGCAGTACTTTGTTTTATACCTGTCCACCACTTTAAGGGACAGTACATCATCACCACTGACCAATAAATACTTGGTCAGTAAACACATACATCTACTACTCATTCCACCCAGTTTTACATCCCTACACCCAACCTGACCTTAGTCCTAATTGTCCCTGACCGTGAAGGCCAGGAACTGCACCTTCAGGAATCCCATTGTATTCGAGTAAGAAGCCAGATTGCAGTGTGCCGAGTTGTCGACTCTGCGCGTGAGCTCGCTACACGCTCGCTCATACTTAATTGGCAGGCTAAGTTAATAGCTCAGTCTTAGACGTTCATCCGCTAACAGGTAGACGCACCCTGTAGGAACGCCCCCAACAGACCACATCCTCACACCAACACATTACACTAGTAGTCTCCCCCAATTACGGGAAACTACCCCTTTTCGGAAACATCCCCTAAATTAATACATCTACACTACCCTGTTTATCCCACCCCCAACAGAGGGATAAAACAGATTGGTGGAAGCGCCGCTGTTGTATGGTATTCACCGTAAGTTAAGTAAATAGATAAATACAGCCTTATGTATCCAGATACATTGGATACTGTTGTAAGCAAGATTTACGCATTCAGGATTTCCGGAAACCAATACACCGATGTTACATCTGGAAGGAAAGTTACTATCGAAAATAAAGCTGGTCCTGAGTGGTGGGAAGTCTTTTTCATGTATCATTTCTAAATCTACGTGAAAAGGGCTTTCCTCCGCTTAGGATTTGCAAAGCTACGTGTATTCGGAGAGAAGATTTGAAGAGAGACACTTTAATCCACACGGTAAGGAACCAAACATATGTAGCATATGCTGGGCCATTTCTGAATAGATCCATAGGTCATGTTCTAATAAATTCTGCAATCAACAATATCATGTACAGTATTGCAGCTCAAATTACCCTGAGCTGCTGGTGTTTTCAGTGCGGTGCTAGCTCCACAATCAGATGGAAAGAACGTGGAGGGCTGGCAGAGAGTTGTCAAGGTGCCAATTGTTAGAACTAAGTGAGCTGCGGTCAGACTATAGTGCACCGTTATGAAGCTTCAATCCTACATTCACTTGTCATTGTGTGCCACAATATGCAGAGTAATACCGTTATTACAGTGTATGTGTGCTATCCACTCTGCACAGCTATACAGTGGGATTGAAGTCACTTCATTCATTCGTCATATACTCCACGGACCAATACGTTGACATGTTTCTTGTTTACGGGGAGGCAAGAGGGAATTCCTTGTAGGCACTACGTCTGTATCGGGAAAGTTACCCAGACATGCGACATCCGAGTGGAAATACTATACGCAATATTGAAAGACATTTACGAACAAGAGGGGAACTTGGGATGATAACACCTGTCCGACAGAGGACCATAACGTCTGGTGAGAATGAGGAGGCAGTTGTGGACTCAGCTCGCAATGACCCTCATGTGAGTTTGCATTCACAAATTCTCATAGTGTGTTTCTTTTGTTTTTGTATTTCTCAGTGTTTTTTTTGTTTTTGTATACCACACAAGTCAAATGTACTTTTTGAATATAACTGTCTGTTTCCGGTTGTGACCAATGGATGTCGGTGTTTGTTTCTTCTCCCATCAATTTGGAGTTTAGGACTGTATTTAGTAAACCTTTTTTGCTAATTATTTTATGACAGGTTATGAGCCCAGTTAAACGCTTATTGCTGTTAATGTGTGGACTTTGTGATGGGAGAATGTCGGTCGTTAAAAGGTGTTGATATGTGCGGCGCACATGTAGACGGCAGTTAAGTGTTCATTCAAGCTAGTTTTTGGTGAATTTTGTGGACGATTTTTATTGTGAGGACTACTTGTACGTTTTATTTTAAGTATACATACTAACATGGATGCAGCTACGGGAAGCAGCGAGCGAGTAGTTGCAATAGTGAGGTTACAGGACGACAATTGGGAAGCGTGGAGCACCCGAACAAAGGCATTGCTTCAAACAAGGCGTCTGTGGGACGGGGTTCAAGGTTTCCCACGAAAGACCGATACAGGAGAGGTAGAAGATACACCCGTTGAAGAGTACTCCGAGGCCCAACTGGGCATAGATCAAGACGTGAAAAACTTGCTCATAGGTT
Organism: Meconema thalassinum; assembly: GCA_946902985.2. NCBI lineage: Eukaryota > Metazoa > Arthropoda > Insecta > Orthoptera > Tettigoniidae > Meconema > Meconema thalassinum. The sequence continues at coordinate 45,350,572 of OX336399.1, read as the reverse complement.
TGGTCACCGACCCTTTCCTAGGTGATATCAAAGAAGCGGAGACAGCTAAGGAAGCATGGCAGAATCTTCTGACTTCATGTTGCGATACCGGGGTCCTTCAAATTGTGAGGATGTTAGAAGAATTGTGTCTTTAAGAAAACTAGTGACATTAGCATGCGTACATTTGTTGATAAAGTGCTCACTTGGTGTGCACGGTTGGACGATGTAGGTATAAAATTTACGGATAAGGCCAAAGCTGCTTTTATTCTCAGAGGACTGGAAAAGCGAGAGTACAAAAATTTGATACGTTCATTGGAAAGCAATGAAGAAAACTTAATTGTAAAGGTAGTGCGAGCCAAACTATTGTTGGAGGAGAGAAAGAACAAGTTGGACAAATTAAAGATGGAGCGAGAACAGGAGACTTATGTGAGGCTGAAGAAGGAAGAATCTGAGAGTGAAAGCGTGAAGGCAATGGTGGCAGCCATGCGCTTAAATTCCAAGGGGGTCGTCAACAGCAGCAAAAGTGTCAACAAGCCAACAGGTAGTGGTGGATTCATGTGCTACAAGTTCCAAGAATAGGGGCATATTGCGAAGTTCTGTGATTTAGTTCATGAAGCAAGAAAGAAGGTTCAGTTTTGTGTTTTAATTGTGCCAAGATAGGTCATACTTCCCGGAATTGTAGTAATGGACTCAAGGAAAATGTTAGGGTATTCATATATGTTTATTGAAAAAATCCATAATTCTAAACCAATCACGATATATTTTTTCTGGTGGTTCACTGCTAAGTACATTAAGATGGTTATACCTTCAGAATGCTTAATTTAAGTTTCCAGGGGTGTCCAAAATAAAATTATTAAAGAAATTGGTACTTTTTTTCAAATTCCCTAGCAACTACAAAAATGCATCTATTTTAATTATTCTTTCACATACGTATAGCTACTAGTGTCCTTCATGTCCCCTACCAGAATTGTTAATTTATCAGCATTGTGTCTGGAATTATGTTTTTTTTTTTTTTTTTTTTTTTTTTTTTTTTTCAAAAAGATGCAAAATTTCAATAATATTTTTCCTTTTTTCACATCCAGTTTTTGAATGGAGCCATATATCTTCACAGTTTTGGTACAGAACATGCCCTTTTCATTGTCTTTAATTTGAAACCTTCCTGAGATAGATAGGTGAATTAGAACTTGATGTTATCTTGTTTGAACCTGTAAGAGGAGCACGATTTTTAGTTTTTGAGTAAATTAGGTTGGAAGTTTCACATTATGATTGAACCTCTTTGTTCTTACATGACAACATTAGAATTCTCCTGCTGCATATAAGGAACCTTCCTTTTCAAGTTTCTTGTTTGTGTCCTCCGACTTACTGTTCCAAAGTTATAGCGCAGCAAATGCAACGCTGCGTAGTCAAGGCTACTATTGTTACTGCGGAGAGAATATGTTAGAGATTCAAAAGCACGGTTTAAAAATGGCCTATAAAACATCCAACACCAATGCCAATTTCTTCTTTAATTCGAACAAAGTAAATTCTATAGACAAATTCCATAGATCAGGCATTTATAGACTTAATTGTTCCGAGTGCGATGCGAATTATTTGGGACAAACGGGTAGAGCATTCACAATCAGATACTACGAACATTTTAATGCCACAAAATACAGAAGATTCTCAGCAATGGCAACACACATGGAGGAGTCACATCATAAATTCACCAACATCGAGAAAGACCTAGAAATCCTCCATTTTACAGGAAAGGGGACCACTATGAATGTACTAGAAGCGATAGAAATTAACACCGCACAGAAACTATCTCCTCTTCATAATCTTAATGAAATAAATTTTGAAACGAATATCCTGTACAACACCCTAACGGAATATATAAAGAATAAAATTGTTGACAACAACAAACCACCGTGAATTCCCCAACACAAACTCCCCCAATATTCCCCCCTCTTCCATTTCCTCTCACCCTTATAACCCCATCTACCTTTCTATATTCCATTTATAACAATTCCAGGTCACAAAGATATAATATTATATTACCTCACCTTATTTTAATTTAAATCTCATATTGTATTTTATGTTTTTTTTTATTGTCATTATTTTTTAAATTTAATAATATATTAATAATGAGAGTGCAATGGTTACAAATTTAGATACTTCATGACCTAGGCAATGCATATAATCTAGAAGCCTTGGATCCAAGGTATGTAAGCAACTGGATGAAGCAATAATGGGGCCATGAAGTAATTTGAGATTCTGTGAATTAGATCATCAAAGGAAATTGTTTTAGTTGGTCTAAGTAAAATATGCTTTTTCCATACTTGGACGTCTCCTCATCATGATGATGTATTTCATTAATGACATTCGATGTTTTCCCTCTAATGCAAGACTATAAGCTCAGAAGCCCCAGCTTGAACAGCAAGTTTCAGTCAACAGCATTGTAAACAACAGGCTATAAAGTGAAGTGATTTCCACATGCACAAACATTAAAACAGTGCTATATAAGTGTATTCTCAAGAACCTAGCACTACCAATGGTGTTAATTTTTACTGATGTGCACTCACATTACTTCTCATGAGTAATATGTTCTTTTTCGCCTCATTTCATCCATTCACTCATCATTTTATGTATTTTTTATTATGATATCTTTAATTATGCTGGATTTTGCAACTTAATTTATGGCAGAAGAAGGGACCAGTACCAGAGGCCCCGAAACATGTACCATATAATAGCAAGTTTATAACTTGTTGTAAATAAATGTATTGACTAGGCGGAACAGTTTCTCCTTTGTTATAAAGCTACGTGAATTCGGAGAGAAGATTTGAAGAGAGACACTTTAATCCACACGGTAAGGAACCAAACATATGTAGCATATGCTGGGCCATATCTGAATAGATCCATAGGTCATGTTCTAATAAATTCTGCAATCAACAATATCATGTACAGTATTGCAGCTCAAATTACCCTGAGCTGCTGGTGTTTTCAGTGCGGTGCTAGCTCCACAAGCAGATGGAAAGAACGTGGAGGGCTGGCAGAGAGTTGTCAAGGTGCCAATTGTTAGAATTAAGTGAGCTGCGGTCAGACTATAGTGCAAGGTTATGAAGCTTCAATCCTACATTCACTTGTCATTGTGTGCCACAATATGCAGAGTAATACCGTTATTACAGTGTATGTGCGCTATCCACTCTGCACAGCTATACAGTGGGATTGAAGTCACTTCATTCATTCGTCATATACTCCACGGACCAATACGTTGACATGTTTCTTGTTTACGGGGAGGCAAGAGGGAATTCCTTGTAGGCACTACTTCTGTATCGGGAAAGTTACCCAGACATGCGACATCCGAGTGGAAATACTATACGCAATATTGAAAGACATTTACGAACAAGAGGGGAACTTGGGATGATAACACCTGTCCGACAGAGGACCATAACATCTGGTGAGAATGAGGAGGCAGTTGTGGACTCAGCTCGCAATGACCCTCATGTGAGTTTGCATTCACAAATTCTCATAGTGTGTTTCTTTTGTTTTTGTATTTCTCAGTGTTTTTTTTGTTTTTGTATACCACACAAGTCAAATGTACTTTTTGAATATAACTGTCTGTTTCCGGTTGTGACCAATGGATGTCGGTGTTTGTTTCTTCTCCCATCAATTTGGAGTTTAGGACTGTATTTAGTAAACCTTTTTTGCTAATTATTTTATGACAGGTTATGAGCCCAGTTAAACGCTTATTGCTGTTAATGTGTGGACTTTGTGATGGGAGAATGTCGGTCGTTAAAAGGTGTTGATATGTGCGGCGCACATGTAGACGGCAGTTAAGTGTTCATTCAAGCTAGTTTTTGGTGAATTTTGTGGATGATTTTTATTGTGAGGACTATTTGTACGTTTTATTTTAAGTATACATACCAACATGGATGCAGCTACGGGAAGCAGCGAGCGAGTAGTTGCAATAGTGAGGTTACAGGACGACAATTGGGAAGCGTGGAGCACCCGAACAAAGGCATTGCTTCAAACAAGGCGTCTGTGGGACGGGGTTCAAGGTTTCCCACGAAAGACCGATACAGGAGAGGTAGAAGATACACCCGTTGAAGAGTACTCCGAGGCCCAACTGGGCATAGATCAAGACGTGAAAAACTTGCTCATAGGTTTGGTCACCGACCCTTTCCTAGGTGATATCAAAGAAGCGGAGACAGCTAAGGAAGCATGGCAGAATCTTCTGACTTCATGTTGCGATACCGGGGTCCTTCAAATTGTGAGGATGTTAGAAGAATTGTGTCTTTAAGAAAACTAGTGACATTAGCATGCGTACATTTGTTGATCAAGTGCTCACTTGGTGTGCACGGTTGGACGATGTAGGTATAAAATTTATGGATAAGGCCAAAGCTGCTTTTATTCTCAGAGGACTGGAAAAGCGAGAGTACGAAAATTTGATACGTTCATTGGAAAGCAATGAAGAAAACTTAAGTGTAAAGGTAGTGCGAGCCAAACTATTGTTGGAGGAGAGAAAGAACAAGTTGGACAAACTAAAGATGGAGCGAGAACAGGAGACTTATGCGAGGCTGAAGAAGGAAGAATCTGAGAGTGAAAGGGTGAAGGCAATGGTGGCAGCCATGCGCTTAAATTCCAAGGGGGTCGTCAACAGCAGCAAAAGTGTCAACAAGCCAACAGTTAGTGGTGGATTCATGTGCTACAAGTGCCAAGAAGAGGGGCATATTGCGAAGTTCTGTGATTTAGTTCATGAAGCAAGGAAGAAGGTTCAGTTTTGTGTTTTAATTGTGCCAAGATAGGTCATACTTCCCGGAATTGTAGTAATGGACTCAAGGAAAATGTTAGGGTATTCATATATGTTTATTGAAAAAATCCATAATTCTAAACCAATCACGGTATATTTTTTCTGGTGGTTCACTGCTAAGTACATTAAGATGGTTATACCTTTAGAATGCTTAATTTAAGTTCCAGGGGTGTCCAAAATAAAATTATTAAGAAATTGGTACTTTTTTTCAAATCCCCTAGCAACTAATAAATGCATCTATTTTAATTATTCTTTCACATACGTATAGCTACTAGTGTCCTTCATGTCCCCTACCAGAATTGTTAATTTATCAGCATTGTGTCTGGAATTATGATTTTTTTTTTTCAAAAAAGATGCAAAATTTCAATAATATTTTTCCTTTTTTCACATCCAGTTTTTGAATGGAGCCATATATCTTCACAGTTTTGGTACAGAACATGCCCTTTTCATTGTCTTTAATTTGAAACCTTCCTGAGATAGATAGGTGAATTAGAACTTGACGTTTTCTTGTTTGAACCTGTAAGAGGAGCACGATTTTTAGTTTTTGAGTAAATTAGGTTGGAAGTTTCACATTATGATTGAACCTCTTTGTTCTTACATGACAACATTAGAATTCTCCTGCTGCATATAAGGAACCTTCCTTTTCAAGTTTCTTGTTTGTGTCCTCCGACTTACCGTTCCAAAGTTATAGCCCAGCAAATGCAACGCTGCGTAGTCAAGGCTACTATTGTTACTGCGGAGAGAGCGGTGGGCATAATTTAGACAGGGACCGGTGTCGGACGGCTGCCTAAGGCTCGGTCAAAAAGGACGCGGGCTGTGTTTGTTAATTAGCTCAATCATATCTATTTCAATCTCAACGTATCAATCATGACTGTACACATATTAATCTTTGTGCCATCTGAATAGCACAATTTTCACACTTCGGAAGACTATAACTTTGGAACGGTAAGGCGGAGGGAAAAAATGTTTCAATAAATGTTGTAGACAATTTTGAGAGAAACAAATTTCTGATTCGCTCTTTTGTGAACAAAACATTTTTTCTAGGACAAAAAGTGAAAAAACACTTTTTTTTTTAAACTTTGGCGCCACCTAGCTTCTACATTTCAAAACGTATGACATGACCTCAATGAGAAGAATTGTGGGTGACATTGTCCTCTACATTTTTGTTTAAAAGACCTTTCTTTAAAATACGTCGATTCAGAGAAAAACGCTTTTCAATGTGTTTTTGAGCTTTCCGACAAAATGATCGTGCAAATTATTCTACAATTCAGAGTTAGGCTTTTTTTGAGCTTTTCTAACGATTTACAAAAAGCCAACCATCACAGTTTTTGGAACAAAAGGGTTTTATTCTGTGCAGCTGTCCTGTACTATATTGCACCTTCTACGACAATAGCAATACCGTCGTGGAATGGGCTTGTCCACTGCTCGTTGTAAAAGAGAGGCGTGTGGCGATGTACCCACTCCCCTGCACGAGGGAAAGCCTGAGCTGGCCTGAGACAAACTGTCTCTGTACCTGTCTTCGCCCTGTTTCAAGGCCAGGACTTGGTGACCCTACATCTGATGGAATCCGGATGAACTACCAGCACTCAACATGGGCTAGCTTCACCGAGTCTATATGCTTTTCTTTTTAAAAATCACGATTAAACATATAGAGAGTTCTTAATTTTAAAATATGTTTCAGTAGCGTTCTAAGGAAAACTATAAGCTGTCTTGCAGTGGAGTTTGTTTCTGTTTTCAACATCATCTGAAGACATAGTAGAGTTTAGGAAAAACGCAGTTCAGAACTCGATTTTATATGGAGAATTGTGATTTTAACTACACTTTTTATAACTATCTTTGTATTCCTATTAGATATGCTTTTGCACTGATGAAAAGTGTATAAAATACTACAGTACGCTATAGAAACAAAATATTTTTACCTTGTCCCGTTTCTTAAAAATCGTTTCACAAACTTTTGACCCATGTTACAAGAAGTGCTGGGCTGGCGGCCGACCGTCCTAACTCCGGCCTGCTCTTAAAGAAAACATGTTCATAGTTGTTGTCAATAGAAGTAAACAATAAATTATCTGTCTATGTAGAATTCAAATAAATCTCTGCCACGAAAATCATACTCCGAAATATGTCTCAACGACATTCTTCAAAAAATTAAAATATCAGAACTAACGCATTTTTAAAACATTCCAATTAATTTAGCAAATACTAATAAATTCATAAATAAACTCGCAATAACAAACAAGGACGATTAAAAATTCCAAATACGTCAAAATCTTAATGTCGACGTTCGAAAAACAATTACTGGACTATTAAACGACATTAACAATGCTATACTCTCAATTCATTCAATAAAATAGTTTCGAAAAATGTATCAAATTTGCCACACGAAAGTAGATCAGGTCAAGGATATCTACGTTACTTCATTTCTAACTACAATAATATTCGTTGGGTATTTTTACCTTCTGCCAGAATCTTTTTTTCAAAATCCAAATTGGACCTGAACTTGCTACGCAGCAGTCTCCTCGTACAGAAGCTTGCCAGTCAGTTGACATAACGGGATCGATAGTGGTCGCGTGCCAGGCTGCATGCGGGACACCTGCTTGCTCCCCCCTCGACCGTCCATCAGCCGAGATCATCTGCCGCTTCCTTCCTCACGTTGGGACTCGAATCTCTCTGCATTATTCTGAACCAGGGCGTTTTCCTGCGATCGTCTTCTAGCGAACAGCATTCTCCGTTGAATAGTTATCGTTGTAGTTTATAGGTATTTCTTTCGTTGTTATAGTAATACCTTGCAGTCGTAGATGCAATTGTGTTGATTCGGTGAAGCATGATGATAGGCTTCCACCCTCCTTGACAAAGCCGTAATATGCGGGCTAAGTCACTGCCGGAATCCTCATATTGAAAATAGTTAGTTCCCCTTCATAATTTAGTAACTTTCCATGACAATCAAATAATATTTCATGTCAGATATCCTCGTTGACCCCAGGTCATCTAACATCTTCGTATTATTCAAGCTGTCTGAACTAACTCGTTGAGTAGGGTTTCGTAGAATTTACTTAGTTTTCGAATAACTCTTGTATTTTTCGACAAACGTTGCTTCTGCTTGGCATTAATATCTCCACACCGTAGGTTGAATTTTCCTTGGATATTTCAATAAATTCTCTTCGTTTCTCTGTCAATTATGTTGCTTGCTTTCGTTGAATATAACTTTGACTTTCTGGTGCACTAATTTTCAGCGATACTCGTCTTCATCTTGACCCGGTGGCAATACTCTCCTTTCCGTCAGGTATTCTTCAGTTAGCTCTGTCAACTTTATCCACTTTCGACTAACACGTTTGTTCAACTTCACAGACAAGTAGAGAATGACTTCTTCTGGCCGTTTCTCCACTCTGATAACAATTAAAAATGACGGTTCTTGCATTCGACCTTGTAACTTTCTTTATCAATAAATACGTCTCATCCTTTCAAATCTTTTAATAAAGTTTACAACATTTCTAGTTTTCTTCCCATTTCTGCCATTTAATTTCTTCTGAAAGTTATTTTCAATAATTAATAAAATATTAAGAACCGCCAATATGTAATTTTGCTATTGTTCGTTTGGGGGTCACATGATGAAACTCCTTGCTTTACGCGGTCAAATCTCCCTTCTCGCACGCTTCAAAGTCACCTTGACATTTGCCTCTCCAAAACTGGATTTTTCCAAGAGTCGCCCTCATTAAACTCGCCAACTTCGCCAGTTTCCATCATGTATTAAATCTCATTCATCTCCATGTTAATGAAATTACATTTTACATTTCTTCAATTTGCCGTGCTAAAAGTATACGGAAACCTTTCAATTCAACACTAGCATTTTCTACATTCGTGATACATATTACCATGCTGCAGGTTGCCTAACCAGACACGTAACATTGGCGCTTGTGTTCTCAAGAGCTGTCGGTTCATATCCCGACCCATACCATATCCTATGTCCTTTAAATTATGGGTTCAGTACCCTCCCCCAAATTCGGAACTAAAATTTAGTTTAAAAAAAGGGGGTCCTATATCCGAATAAATACGGTATCTGTTGTATGGTATTCGCCGTAAGTTAAGTAAATAGATAAATACAGCCTTATGTATCCAGATACATTGGATCCTTTATAAGGAACATTTACGCATTCAGGATTTCCGGAAACCAATACACCAATGTTACATCTGGAAGGAAAGTTACTATCGAAAATAAAGCTGGTCCTGAGTGGTGAGAAGTCTTTTTCATGTATCATTTGTAAATCTACATGAAAAGGGCTTTTCTCCGCTTAGGATTTGCAAAGCTACGTGTGTTGGGAGAGAAGATTTGAAGAGAGACACTTTAATCCACACGGTAAGGAACCAAACATATGTAGCATATGCTGGGCCATATCTGAATAGATCCATAGGTCATGTTCTAATAAATTCTGCAATCAACAATACAGTGGAGTCTCGATATACCGAATGTCAAGGGACCAGGCAAAACATTCGTTATACCGGAATATTCCTCAAATTGAGGTTCGTTATATTGATGTTAAGTTCGGCAAATATTCGTTACACAGGGATTCCCCAAAGGTGAATGGTAAACTCATGTATAACGATTATCTCCGAGGCCAACCTCTATATTACGAATTGTTTTCCACTGTAGGCCCTACGTCTTCATATAAAAATTTATTTAGGTAAATAAAAAAGGTAAAAAATACAGATACAGTGTACTATGTACAGTAAAAGTTTATTAATCCCCAATAGGCTAAAATATTAAATTTACAGTACATACATAAACATAAGATATGTAACGTAAGTTTACGTAGGCCTACATAAGATACCAAAACTTATTTAAACATGAATTTAAAATCTACAGTTTAGATCAAAACTTTACGTTAATGTACTGTACTAGGCCAATTCAGCATTAACAGGGCTTCTTGTATTAGGAGTAAAGAAATCAATAATTTTGGACTGTTTACCTGTGGTTAGTTTTACCGTATCTAAAGCAACATCCAATTCACTGATGGAATTAACAACACTATCACTCAAAACACTTTTTTTTTTGGAAGAAACTCTTTAGCACTGATATCGCTTTTTGGGCATCCTTTGATGTAGGGTCAGGTTGGTCACTTACGTCGTCTTCCTCCTCTTCTTCGCCATCGCCATCTGCATCGGGGTCTCCAGTAACTGAAGCCAGTATCTCATCTTCAGTGAGCTGGCCACACACCGCAAGTTCGTCGTCGAAGTTAACAATTTCTTCAAACTCCATTTCAATGTTAAGTGCTTCTCTTACTCTCGGCCAGCTTCTTTCAACGGTAGAAACAGATTGTGGTTGGGCTTCTCGGTAGTCGTTGTTTTCTTCTTGGTCCGGTTCATTCTCTCTAAACCCACTTTTCTTAAAACAGTTCGCAATCGTTTGGGGTGTTACATTGTTCCATGCTTTCGTCACCATCCACATTGCGTTCAATACATTAATTTTGGTAGGAGTCTGAAGTTCCATGTCATTAAGAAACTGACAAACAACCTCTCTTCGGTAGTTAGTTTTAAAGTTTTGTATTATACCTTGATCGATAGGTTGAAGTTTTGAAGTTGTGTTAGGTGGCAAGAAAGGACTTTGATATTCGATAGATTTGGAATGTCCCCATGCGCCGAGCAATTGTCAATGAATAACAGTATCTTATTCTTTTTCTTTTTCATTTCTTTATATGTTTCTTTCAGCCAGTCACTGAATATATCCCCGTTCATCCAAGCTTTTTTATTCGCAGTGTAGTCGGTAGGGTAGCTTGTCACATTTTTAAAGCATCTTGGTTTGGTTGACTTCCCAATAACCAATGGTTTCAGTTTCGTTGTCCCAGACCAGTTAGCACCAAGTAAGACTGTTAAACGTTCTTTGTGATTTTTCCCTCCGTTACAGGGATCCCCTTTAAATGTCAAAGTTTTATCCGGAAGACACTTAGAAAAAAGGCCGGTTTCGTCAGCGTTGAAGATATCGTCTTGATGGTAACCTTGTGTTAAGCTTGCAAGTTAGTCTTTCCATTCCTCACACACAGTGTCCTCCACAGCTGCGGCTTCACCACACACCCTTTTGAAGCTTATTTCGTGCCTTTTCTTGAATCGACTCAGCCAGCCGTTACTAGCGCGGAAGCCATCGTGACCTAATTGTTGAGCAAATTGTTGAGCTTTTTCTTGAAGTACAGGACCTCCTATTGGTAAGTTTTTATCGCGGCACTGTTTCAACCACTTCACCACAGCCTCTTCAACATCCTGGAGCTCACCTTTCTTCGCCTTCTTGCACAGTTTCGGAAGTCCGAACTCATCCGCATACTTGTCTCTATGCTTAATTATCGTAGCCAAAGTAGTGGGTGTAATGTTAAACTCCTTCGCGATATCCACTTTTTTCCTTTTCGGATTGTCATCAACCACTTTAATTACTTTACGCTTAAATTCTACAGTATGGCTCTGTCTTGAACTTTTCCCCGCCATCACACTGAATAAATAAAGCACACAGCACAACCATGGTACGCGCTAGCTCAACTAGACAGACTGCACTGACTGAACGGCTGTGGGGAGGGGGTGGGAAGAGAGGCCGGAAGTAGAAGCTGGTGTTTTCATGTCGCGACAATCGTCTGAGTCACTACATAGCTTCTGTACAGCGTGGGAAATACGTTACTTAGAGGTTACGTTCGTTATGTAGGGGTTTCGTATTTGGGATATTCGTAATATAGGGGTTTTAAGCTCTCCACTAAAATCACAAAAAATACGTTATACTGAAGCTAAACCCAGTAAAACTTCGTAAAAAAGGGGTGTTTTTAGCATGGAGTGTTGCGGATGTTTGATGGGGATTTTAAAAAATTCGTTAAATCGGGGAATTCGTTATATCGGAGTTCGTTATATGGGGACTCCACTGTATCCGTACAGTATTGCAGCTCGAATTACCCTGAGCTGCTGGTGTTTTCAGTGCGGTGCTAGCTCCACAAGCTGATGGAAAGAACGTGGAGGGCTGGCAGAGAGTTGTCAAGGTGCCAATTGTTAGAATTAAGTGAGCTGCGGTCAGGCTGTAGTGCAACGTTATGAAGCTTCAATGCTGGAAGGAAAGTTACTATCGAAAATAAAGCTGATCCTGAGTGGTGAGAAGTCATATTCATGTATCATTTGTAAATCTACATGAAACTGGCTTCTTGCCGCTTAGAATTTGCAAAGCTACGTGTATTCGGAGAGAAGATTTGAAGAGAGACACTTTAATCCACACAGTAAGGAACCAAACATATGTAGCATATGCTGGGCCATATCTGAATAGATCCATAGGTCATGTTCTAATAAATTCTGCAATCAACAATATCATGTACAGTATTGCAACTCAAATTACCCTGAGCTGCTGGTGTTTTCCGTGGGGTGCTAGCTCCACAAGCAGATGGAAAGAATGTGGAGGGCTGGCAGAGAGTTGTCAAGGTGCCAATTGTTAGAATTAAGTGAGCTGCGGTCAGGCTATAATGCAACGTTATGAAGCTTCAATGCTTCATTCACATGTCATTGTGTGCCACAATATGCAGTCTAATACCGTTATTACAGTGTATGTGCGCTATCCACTCTGCACAGCTATACAGTGGGATTGAAGTCACTTCATTCATTCGTCATATACTCCACGGACCAATACGTTGACATGTTTCTTGTTTACAGGGAGGCAAGAGGGAATTCCTTGTAGGCACTATGTCTGTATCGGGAAAGTTACCCAGACATGCGACATCCGAGTGGAAATACTATACGCAATATTGAAAGACATTTACGAACAAGAGGGGAACTTGGGATGATAACACCTGTCCGACAGAGGACCATGACGTCTGGTGAGAATGAGGAGGCAGTTATGGACTCAGCTCGCAATGACCCTCACACTAGTACAAGAGAAATTGCACAACAGGTGAGCATTAGCCAGTCGTCCGTAAGGAACGTTGCTGCATGCGTCTTCGAAGTTGAACGAGGGAGAGGATCGTAGCGCACGCAGTGTTGAAAGCCGAACCTCACGGTTCGGGGATTTCGTGCCTCTCGCCTTGAATTTTGTATAATTTAAGCCAATATTGTGCACGTCATGTCAGCCACCACGAAGGAAACTATACAATTTATCGAGGATTACAGAAAACATCCTGCTCTGTGGGACGTATCGTCGAAGTTGTACAAGAATAAAACAGTACGAAATGTCGCATAGAGTGTTTCGGCTGAAAAGTACAAGTTTAAAATTTTCAGATCTTACTTTTCAAAAGAGTATCAAAAAGTAACAAAGAAAAAAACGGGTTCCGGGGCTAATGAAATCTGTGAATCACCATGGTTCGGGTACGAGCCTCTTGTTTTCATATTGGATGTATTGCTTCACGGAAATGTGTGGTCTTTTTCTCAATTCTTTTCTTAATCATGCTCAACAAAAATTCGAAATTGGCTTTGGACATCCTAGTGAACAGCATATTATCCGCACGCACTTCTTTTAAGATCCCGTAATCCCATTTTTTCAAAAGTTAATCGCTGCTTTCTGGTTTTCTTCTTTTTTTTGCAGCATTTATTACTAAATAAGCGGCAGTTATCACAACAAGTGCACTCGCGTCCGCAGCATCCCTCGCGAATGCTGCAAAGAAAGTGACGCATGAATGTGGACAGGTATTGCTTGCGTTTCAGGCATGCTTGAGAGGCATGCCCTAAGTGGAATGTTGAAGGGAAAGAGGAAAGGTACGTTGAAAGGGAAAGGGAAGATGAAAACTCACTAGTGTGGACAGACCTTAATGATGTGGTTTCAACACGACGGAGCTCCACCACATGGTACGTTAGCTGTCCGCAACCATCTCAATAACACACATCCAGGAAAATGGTTAGGAAGAGGAGCACCTATTATATATCCCTTGGCCCGCCAGGTCACCTAATTTAACGCCATTAGACTTCTTCCTGTGGGGAAATTTGAAACAAGCAGTCTACACCCAGCAGACAGAAAATCCAGAGCGCCTTCGACAAGTCATCGTCCAAACTTGTAATTCAATAACACCGGTCATACTACAGCACTCTATAATAGAACGTCCATTCAGCGGCGTGCGCAGATGTGCATAAAACAAGGTCATGACTTCGAGCATTTGCTACCGTAACAAAACATTGTTAGTGCAGTTTGGTCCCTTTGCCTTCCTCCCCCCCCTCCCCCGGACCCTGATGACAAACCGGCCCTTCTTAGGGTGATTGGTTAACGTGTCGGTCTACTAACTTCAAGCTTGCAGGTTCGCTCCTGGCCGTGGTAAGTGATTTTTGAAAGGCGGCAAAAATACGATACGCATGTCATACGATGTTGGCATGTCAAATAACCCATTTGAAGTCAGTAGGCAGTGTTTATAATGGCAAAATTAATCTCGGAAGGTTCCGCCAACACAAAGTTCCTCATTTCTCTACTAGAAAGCGCTATAGTGTCAAGGATCTTAGATATCTAACCTCCTTGACTTTCGTAGGAACAACGAAATTCAACATGCAAGCTACCCTCGGGATGTCAAATAACAAAGCTTGCACCCGGCACCCGAGGTCATACGATATAATAATAAGGGCCACGTACAATTTCATTTACTGACAATTTGCATACAAGAGGATATTACGAAATGATAACAAACTAAGTAAAACTCTAATCTCTACTTAGTATAAAACAAAGTCCCCGATTCTTGGATGTTACAGGTAAACTCGAGAACCACTGGATGGATTTTGATGTGGTTTTCACCATTCTGTAAAGGATATCTCGAGGATGATTTCTGTAGAAAATGATTTATTTATGACCAAAGGACGTCAAGCAGTAACAATTTCAGGGAAAAGGTCGAGAAAAACTGGTGCCCGTGCGCATTTTAAGCTTACGCTGGGCAAACCGTTAAAAATATCTATATACCATGAGTGTAAGAATATTGTTCAGCATGAAAATTTCTACAGAAAAGCCCGGGAGAGCATATCTCTATCTTCAATATATTGCCTACTATAAGTGTTTTTAAGTTTTCATTTCTTCGAACAATCTCCATTCAGTTACTGAGGCGACAGTTTACGAGCTAGCTAGGGGTGAGTCTATCACCCCAGTTACAGCTTAGCTAGTGGACGAACCTATTGCCCCAGATACAGCCAGCAGCAAACTGTCGAGTCGTGTTGAGTTAAAAACTTTAGAGAAGAGTCGTTGTGTTTGGAGTTGCCCTGGAAGTGCAACTAGGCTTTTCTTCATTTCGCCTGTGAACTTTCCGTTCCGCAAAATTCACAGTCAAGTTAAGATTGGACGGAAGGGGGATTTGTGTTTCATGTACCTCGCCATTCTTAAATTACGTCTGACAAGAATTTCTTGCACATGCATCTCCATGATAATATAATTAATAGTCCAGTCAGTGATTTTAACCCATCATGCCGAGACGTAAAACGGATATTGGTCGTTGTTCATTGACATTGAAAAAAAAAAAAAAAAAAAGCGCCTATCACGTAATGCATTCATAACTGTTCCCGGGTTGCTAGTAAGGAATAAAAGAATATCCTCGCCCGTACTCGGAACTTCTCACATGTACGACTGGCTCTTCGCCATGTTCGCCTCGTGCTTACCACATGAGCTATACTGCACCACGACAAGCTGCTCGTAGATTACAGCTCATGTGAGAGTTTTAAAATGATTGCAATGCCATTCCATGTTCTACAGAGGTTCCATTAACGTCTTAGATACTATTGTGTAGGGCGTGAATGCAAAGATATCCGTTGTACTGTGCGTACCCTAAGAGCAATTATTATCAGCACGAATATAAAACTGCGTGTATACGGCACACAATGACATGTGATTGTAGCATTGAATCATCATAACGTTGCATGCTCCTCCGTTTCAACCATTGGAAATCCAGTGGTTGTCTACTTTAGCTATGCCTCAGCTTTGAAAGAAACTTATATTGAGAGGCTCTTGGAGTACGTTGCTCCAGTTCTCTGTTTGAAATGTTCTCCACGTCACTATATCGTAGTTTTAAGCGTTAATTCCATGATTTGCGTTACCCAGCAACTTGGCATGACATCTTAATGCAGATCATATGTTGCACTGCAATAATTGACTGCAGTTGCATCACATTATTCGAACGGTCTGTAGTCCTATAGGGTGGGGAAATAATAGGGTAAAATTAGTGCATTAGTACCATATGGGATGCAAGCACAGAAATATTGACCTTCATGACTAGAGACGGGAATTTGCCTATTTTATTCCTGGGTTTAGAAACGTAGGCTTCGAGATATAAATCCGTTTTAGGTTCTTTTAGGCTAGAGTTCGTTGGTTTTATTGTGCCTGTAAATGCCTATTTCAAGGGTTTGTGCCTATTTGGAGTATAATTGCCTATTTGATGCCTTTTGACTGTATTTTAATAGTACATTATGCAACGAGCCTATAATGACAATAATTAAGACACGAGTCCATACGAGTGTCTTAATTATCATTATGGGCAAGTTGCATACGACTGTTTATGTTCGACGATAATTATAACTTTATTATATGTTTTAACATAAATATTCATAAATATCTGTTGAGATTCAGTCACTCGAATTTTGTGATCGGAGTGCAGCGCTGGGTAGGATATCTCTGTTTTCGAAGCTCTCTGACCGACTGACGCATGCGCTCTGAGTGCTTCAATGCCATATGTGCAGATTGTGCACTAGTATTCAGTAAAACTGTCACCGAAGTCGTTTGAAAGCAATGTGCTGTGTATAAATTGGATTTGGGGATATTAAGGTACAGTGCTATTTTTTGTCGGATATTTGCCAGTTTATTTACGCGAACATATGGACGGTGCACTTTCGGTAATTTATATAGACATGTTGGAATTTGAGCGCATGCGCGAAGGTATCCTTACCTAATTGGTCACACAACTGTTTCTTGAGCTCTGATTGGTGGGAGAAACTGTTTCATAATGAAAAATAGTGTTATAATGAGCCTCATTATGATACAGTTTTCTGATAGGTTATGAACATTCCCTAATGGGAATATGATGTTATTTCCGTTTGATCAGATAAATCATCAATCAATATGATAAAATTGGTCCGGCTAGATCAAACATAAAATGCCAGCGTTTCGCCCCGGTGTGCCTTTGGGCTCGTCAGTTGGTACAGACACACCTCACCAATACGCATGGCTAGCACATACTGAGAAGGCCATCACAAGACACAAAATACAAGTAGTATTGACGTCACGAGTGATGTTCATAACCTATTTGGATTGCCAAGGTAAGGTTTTTGTTTTATGAAAGGGAGCTTGACTTCCGTAGCACATTGGCATCACTCGTGACGTCAATACTACTTGTATTTTGTGTCTTGTGATGGCCTTCTCAGTATGTGCTAGCCATGCGTATTGGTGAGGTGTGTCTGTACCAACTGACGAGCCCAAAGGCACACCGGGGCGAAACGCTGGCATTTTATGTTTGATCTAGCCGGACCAATTTTATCATATTGATTGATGACAGTTTTCTGACACATAATGTTTACAGTTCGACATCGTCGAACATAAAGTGCATTATATTGCAGCTGGTGTGCTCGACAGAATTATATTCTCATTTCTCAACAATGTTTACCCCCACGAACAAGAATGGGAAGTCGCCAGAAATAGCGCTTGGGAAATTTCCATCAGAAGAAACACGGAACAATTTGACCTTGAAGCCTTCAACCCTTCCAATTATTTTTATAGTAATTAAATGTTATTAAATTTTAAGCAGTTTTTTCAAGCCTATTTTGTTGCCTATTTTACACGTTAGTGCATATTTACATGCCTATTTTGGCTATTTTAAGAGTATATGCCTGCCTATTTTAACTGTTTTTAGTGCCTATAATTCTCGTCTGTATTCATGACATAACACGTTAGTTGGGCTACATAAAAGCAATATTATGAGGGACGGCTGGCTCACCTGGTATAGTGTCTTAGAGGCTACCAAGTTTCAAATACGTTAATCAGATAGTTTCTGAGAAAATGGTACATGAAGTTTCCAAAAATATGACTTTCGGAAAGCACAAAAGGAGTCTCTGAATAGTAGCTACAGTATAGCATTAAAACATTGTTTAAACCTATTTTTTTGCATCAAATATCACCTCGGCACAAAAATTTATACACCAAATTCTTCAGGAAAGACATTTTTGAGCCTATTATACGCCCTGGTTCCCTTAACTCTATTAAGTCCTCTCGGCACGCCGGAAGGCGGAGGTAGATTTCACCGGACAAACTTGGGGATAGGCGAAAATAGGCAGAATATGCAGGTTTTCGTAGAAGGATCAGACCTCATTTATTGCGAGAAAGTATTTTATAATTGGAGATTAATTAACTTTGTTTTTCGTCATTTTATGCATATTTTAAACATTTTATTGACTTATGATGACTGTAACCTTCTTGTCATTTGGAGTCCATTTTTATACTTGTGGTCACACTGTCCTTATGCAAGGTTTCGACACTGATGTGTAACTATCTAACGGTCTGTTACTTCTACACGCAAAATTATATCTCCCGCAGAGATTTTGGTAGGTTCCTCAGTTTAGGCGCTGCGACAACGCGGTCATGTAACCCCGTGTACCTTGGGTGAGTGTAGAAAATATCTGATAAACGGAGTGAATTGTGATGGCTGTATTAGTCTGTAATTCAAGTAAGGACTGCAGACGGTCAATTTCAAGCAGTAGTTCCTAATGTTGCTACCAGATACTACCGTCAACGACACCTAGCTGTGAACTTGGCTACTAGATGCCACCGCAACCAGCAACGAACGTTGGAACTTCCCCCTCTAAAGAAAAGCATACTGAGGGATTTTTAGCGCTCTTAGAAGATCCGACGACTTTGGCCGGCTTTGAACCCGCGACCTTGGGCATAGAAGTTCAGCATGTTACCAGTTAGTCACCGAAGCCACTTCACACTTAGTCAGATGGAAATCTGAATCTGATCTCGTGCTAGTGCATTGTCATGGCAACGTCTGATGGCTCATCCCTCATCAATTTAGTAGTGTTGCCATGGCAACCACTGATAGCTATTGCATACCTGCCAACTTTTACGGTTTATCCGTAAAATTTACGGAAATTGCAGCATTTTACGGTTTTACGGATGATCGGTGTCATTTTACGATTTCGCGGACAAAAATTTGAAACGATAATTTACATTCGTTAATACCGCCCACTTCCGTACAATCGATTGTTTGCGTGGGTCGAAGGCAAGTCCACGATAGTCGATAACTCGTTCTTTGATATGATTCGTACTTTTAACCGTGTGATGTTTGTGTCGTCATTGTAATTGAATTTGAAGCCGGGATAACCGTTCTTCCATGTGAATCTTAGGTGTCGACAGGCTCTGCTTCGCATATTCTTTGTTCCGCTCCGATTGCTCGTTGCGATTTAAACCATACTCTTTGTGCTATAACTTCGTGCTTCGCAGTTTCCTGTATTCCTTGGACTAATTACATTCGTTCCACGTGTGTGTGTGTGTTTTTTCTTTCTACCATGTTCATATTCTTTCTTCACGAGGTTGGCATCGTGGTTTAAGACTTTGTGTGTTTTGGCATGTTTTAATGAAGTGTTGGCTGTCTTAAGTGTTTTATGTTATAATTTTATGTGACGTTCAGTGATCCAGGTTCCTTTCGATGTTTTAGTAGATATCGAGAATGAACAAATCCAACAAGAAACAGTACTTCCAGACATTTAAAGAATCATACTCGGTTGATTTTCCATGCATACTAAAATCAAGAACGGGAGAAAAATTTGCCTTTTGCACGGTATGTGGGTGTGATATAAATATTGCACATGGTGGAAAAAACGATTTAAGTAATCATGTGAAGTGCGGTAAACACATAAGTTATGTTAAATCGAAGGAAGATAGCAAGAAAATCAACACCTTTTTTGCTAAGTCTGGAAACGTTGACAGTGACGTAATTAGGGCCGAGTGTCTGTTTACTTCATTTTTGGTGGAACACAATGTGCCCTTAAGTGCGGCTGATCATGCTGGTGCTTTATTTAAGAAGATGTTTCCCACATCGGAAGTTGCAAAGAAATATAGTTGTGGTCGCACGAAAACGACATGCATTGTAAATAAAATGGCAAAAAATGCATCATCTGAAGTTGTTAAGTGCCTTCAGAACAGACCGGATACAGATAAATCCCTTTTCTTTTCATCAGTGAGAAACTACTTTTGTACTGCCTGTGACTACATCATCAACAAGTTTCCACTCAAGGATGACATGTTAAAGAATGCTCAAGTTGCTAGGTTAGACAAAATTGAAGATGCACAGTTTTCTTCCATTCGTTTTTTCTTGGAAAAGTTTCCTATCATGTTATGCAAGGAAGAGAATGAAACTACAGATGAGGTGGTGAATGAGCTTCAGGGGCAGTTCACAGCTCTTCAGGTAGATGACACTTTGGCTGCACATCAAGATGCTGCAAGTGATTCCAGTTGGGCACTAATATCAAGAATTCGTGGAGCCGATGGACTTCTTAAGTGTAACCGAATTTCTAGAGTATTGCTCTCTATTCTCACCATACCCCATAGCTATGCAGAATGTGAACGTGTTTTTAGCCTTGTGAAGAAAAATAGAACACGGTTCAGGTCATCCATGTCCTATGAATCTCAGGAGTCTATTTCTATTTTGAAGACCAGGAGTTCTGGTCCCTGTTATGACAAAACATTTTCTCAAGACTTTTTGCAGGAAGCTAAAAAGGCCACAACCATGACTTAAAAGTCGAACTAGCATGTGATTTGCAGTGTGTATTATATTATTTCTTGCCTGTGTTACGTTAAACAAGTTTTATTGTTTAAAGCCTTTTTCAATTATTGTATATCTATTATATTATTTCTTGCCTGTGTTACGTTAAACAAGTTTTATTGTTTAAAGCCTTTTTCAATTATTGTATGTCAGCTTAATCTATCAAGGAAGTCCTGTTATGTCTGCTCCAAACCAATATTCACCTCGCCTGCTGCTGATTAACATGGAATTCTTCTTGATTGTTATGTTCATCTACAAATCATGTAAGTAGATATGATTTCATTGAAGTATCCTGTTTAAAGCATGAATTATTGTATTTTGTAGCCCAGAAGTATTATTATTTTCGTATGTCGAAAATCGTTAGATTTTTTTTGTCGCGCATGAGTTTTACTGATAGCCCTTTTCAAAAGTTGGCAGGTATGCTATTGGCATTTTCTTATAATTCTGAAATCATTTTTCTCATCCCTTGGTGTAATGGTGGGATATATCAAAAATTCTTTCAGACAAAAGTTTTAGGTAATTATTAGGGGAATATTGCCCATTTTGTACGATTTTGATATTGTGCCTATTAAGAGAGATATGATTAATGTTTCCCGAAAAACCCACTTTTTCCCACCCCTTTGGTCAATGGTTGGTGCTATAAAAAAAACTCTTCAAACATACATTTTTGGGCTTTATCCGACACATAGTATGAACTTTGAACGGACTCGATATTTCACATATTAAGAGAGCTATAGCAATATTTCACTTTTTTTGAAAAAAGCCCCCCATTTTCACCCCCTTCGACCGATTTAGCCCAGTAACGAACTCGACCGAGATTTTATAAGTATACATATTAGGTAAAAAATTCAACGTGATTGGTGCAAAATTACGGCAGTTATCGTGTCCACAAGAAACTGATATACATATATATATACATAAATTATATATAAACTTTTGAACTGACGGTGGTTTGGGGGTCTGGGGGATGTGAAACGCGAAGATATGTCGAAATTTTCCGGAAGTCGAAACATGGTACCCATTGCAATAGTTAGCTTTCTAATGAAATCTACCTAAAACAGGCACCACTCACTAATACAGCCATCACAATTAACACCGGTTATCAGATAGATTCTACACACACCCAAAGTACACGGGGCTAAATGACCGCGTTGTCGCAGCCCCTAAACTGAGGAACCGACCACGTAAAACTGAATGTTTGTTCCCATTTGCTTGTTTCATCCTCCAGAAACATGGCGGACAGAATAAGAAGCATGTAGCACTGATCGTTGTTTGTGATGCTTCCTTGTTGTTTTTTGGAAGATATTACCGTATTTGCTCGCCCTTTTTTTACCGAAAAAATGTGTGAAAATTTTCGGTGCGAGATATACGCGGGGAATGACCGTATTCCCGAAAGAAAAAAAAAAGCATTATTGAAACAAGTCAACTGGCATACGAAACTCGCCATATTCATTGTTACTGCTGTCAATCTCCGAGGTACTGATTAATCAATCATTAATCAATCTCCTGACTTCCGTCCAATGCATTTGCGATGCCCCTCTTCAAGAAGCTCTTCACAACAATGTCCGTTGACACCATTTATTTTGATTCGTCATGGTTATGCGACATTAAAGATGTCATAAGCTCGTTAAGGATGATTCAAGGCAGAAAAGGAATTCGGAGCTTAAACGCTTAGCGATCGATAGGATCGATCTTCCATATCGATTCCTCACTACCTGCACGAGCGAGCACTTAGTCGAGTGCGGCCAAAGACTAACGATGTACCGCGTGCTAACAGTCACGCAGAGCGCTTGCTTGAACGCTGCCGAGCTCTGATGCGACGCAATGCGTATCGGACAAGTTCGGATCAACTCGTTGTTGCTCGCTCTTCCTGTTGGTATCGCTTCGGGGGTAGTTCCTGGACAATGACGACTGTTGTCGCACGCTAAATCGAACGGGTTTCTACCTCAAGGGTATTACGGTCATTTATATGACGGCGTCAGAAATGAATGCGAGATATATGCGAGTACTTTCTTTCCCCTGAAATTTCAAATAGAAATATGGGGTGCGAGATATACACGAGCAAATACGATATAAAGGAAGGGAAATACAGAAGTCCTTGTTCATGGCAGAAGCTTAAAATGATATGAACTAAGTATTTAGGAGAACTGGCAGTTGTTTGTATACACTGTTTACTTAGCTAAATAGGACACGCTCTCCCCATTGTCTTCGTAAGAATAAGTGGTTACATTGCAGACCTGGAAGGAGTTTGAATCCCACTTCGGATATGTTTTTTTTTATATCCGTATTTTTCTTTCTTGGTATTGGCAACATGTACACACATTTTATATTCATATGGGTGAAAGTTCTTGTGATAGTCGGAAACAAACCAATTCTGCCACCATTGCAAGATGCACGAGGTAGAATTCAGCTGTTTCCCTCCACTTTAACGATGCTTTAGAAAGTTGAGTGGTCAGATTTGGCCATTTAACGTAATTGCTTGTTAGTGGTAAGCATTTGATGAAATGTTCGTGCAAAGTTAAATAGTAGCATGCTGAGCTTCTATGCCTAAGATCGCGGTTTCAAACCCGGCCAGAGTCGTCGGATTTTTTAAGAACTTTAAAAATCCCTCAGTATGTCTTCCTTCGGAGGGGAAGTAAAGCCGGCGGTATCATGTCATAGATTTATGGCCCCCCAGGGATTCACATCTAATGGGGCGTGGGTTGGTGACCACGGGACCCCAGCTGAGTCCGGCATTGCTTCCACTTACTTGTGCCGTGCTCCTCTCCGTCTTCTTTCCTGTCGACCTCCCTTGGTCAACTCTTGTTCTCTTCCGACCCCGACGGTATTAGGTTATCCGAGGCCTGGGGAGTCTTTCACTTTCCCGCCTTAATTGGCCCTTGTCTCATCTTTCCTGATACCCTCCTTCTGTGAAGGGTCAGCTTTCTTTTTCTTTTCCTTTTACCTCCTGCCTTGTGCTCAAGGTCCTTAAGGAGGCAGGGTGTATGTAGCCCCACCACTTCTGGTGCACCGTAGATAATGCTACACCCTCAGGGGCTCATGGCTGGTGAGTTCGGGAGTTGGCGACCCCGAGGGATTCCTGAGCTGGGTCCGTTTTCCCCTTTTGTCCCTTACCTTTGGGGCGGACCTTCTCCTCTCTCCCCTCTCCTCTTTTCTTTATATTTACTTTTCTCTTTAAGATTCCCGCACTGTTTTTGTTACTCGGTTCACCGTGTATCTAAATTCCCTTCTAGCTTTTTTTTTACGGCATTTTTAATCTACGTTGCTTTTTGTATGTTTTTTCGATCTAAATTACATCTCGCGATTGTTTTCAACCTCAATTACATTTTGTAAAGATTGACAATCTAAATTGCTTTTTAGTAAGTCTTTCAATATGGTGGAGGGACCTTTGTGAGTATTTTGAATTTCAATTGCATTTTGTAAGTATTTTCAACCAAAACTGCATTTTGCACGAATTTTGAATCTAAATTGCATTTTGTTTGGCGGGCATTTTGCACATATTTTGATTCTCAATTGCATTTTGTGGGTATTTTGAATCTAAATTACATTTTGTCAAGTATTTTCAATCTAAATTGTTTTTTGTAAGTATTGTCAATCCACATGAATCCTTTGAATCTACCGTACATTTTGTAAGCATTTTCAATTTAAATTGCATTTTGTAAGTATTTTGAATTTCAATTGTACTTTGTGAATAATTTGGATTGGAACTTGGATAGGGCCTATTTCAATCTGAATTGCATTGTGTATTTTCAATTTCAATTGCATTTTGTAAGTATTTTGAACCTCAATTGCATTTTGTATGTATTTTTGATCTCATTTGCATTTTGTAAGTATTTTGAATTTCAGTTGCATTTTGTAAGTATTTCGACGCTACATTGCATTTTGTACGTATTTTGAATCTAGCCTACGTTTTGTGGGTCGTTTTCAATCTATTCTTTTTGTGCAACTTTTCGTTCTAAATTCCCTTTTGTAAGACCATATTGTGAGTTGTTTCCATCTGAGTTCCTTTTTGTACGTATTTTCCGTCTGAGATAATTTTGTTCTGGTTTCCATTTCATTATAATTTTCGCTATCACCCAGATCATTAGGGGCCGATAACCTCGATGTTAGGCCCCTTAAAACAACAATTATCATCATCATAGATTTATGGCATGTTAAAGAACCTTCCACTAATTACACCTGTGCGAAGCTAAATTCTATAACATTCTTAGGTTCCTATGTTCGTCGTAAGGAGCCGACTGCGGTGGCATCTGATAACTAAGTTCTGAACTAGTTGGTTGTTGATGGTGGTGTTCGGAGGCAAAAGTAGGAACTACTTGGAAATATTGAATGTCCACAGTCCTTATTTGAATTAAAACGGATACACACACTAATACAGTCATCACAATTAACACCGGTTATCAGACAGATTCTCCACACTCATGGACTACACAGGGCTACAGTACCGTGTGGTCGCTGCCCCTAAACTGAGGAACCAACCAACCCAAAGTTAAATAACCTTTAATGATGAATTAAGAGATAATTAACGTTGGTGATAACAGCCCTACAGCGCTATAACGTTTACCATATCAACTAAAGCATACAGTTTTTATCTATTTAACTTCATCTCGGCTTCTTAGATCATTCTTCTCAATCGCTTCTATATTCACATTGATTTGCTTGTTTGTTGTTACAGCATAAATAAGAGTGAGATGGTGATCACAACAAGGAAGAAGGAAAGAACCACAATGGGAATAACAATTGGTGGGGAACAGCTGAAGAAAGTGGAGAGTTTCAAGTATCTGGGAAGCCTGATACAAGATAATGGAAGAAACGATAGAGAAATAAATGAGCGGGGGAGGCAGGCAGAAGCATTCCGGAGGAGTGTGAGAAGCATGTTATGGAGCAAGGATGTCCCTCAGAACAGCAAGAAGGTCATATATCGGACGTACTATGTCCCTATCCTGACGTATGCCTCGGAGACCTCGGTTATGAAAGGAAGGGAGAAGAGCAAAATACAGGCCAGTGAGATGAGGTTCTTGAGAAGCAGTATTGGAGCTACAAAGATGGACAGAATAAGAAATGAGAGGACCAGAGAATTAATGAAGGAGGAACCATTACAGGATGGTATAGAGAAATCTAGACTTAGATGGTATGGACATGTAAAACGAAAGGAGGAGAAGAGGATATCCAGGAGGGTACACGAGACGAAGTGGGAAGGAAAGAGACCTAGAGGAAGACCGAGAGACAGGTGGCTGAAGGGGGTGGAAGAAAACGTGAAGAAGAGAGGAGAAGACTGGACAAGGGTGGAGGCTGAGAGATGGTGGGAAGACAGAAGACGTTGGAGAGGCTTGTATTCCAAACAGACCCGGCCAGTGGTTGGAAACTGTGCAAGATGATGATGTTACAATCTGCCAACGTTATTTTATAGCTTGTAATAAATGTTCTGCACATTGTGTTGCCCAGTACACATAATATAGCAGAGAGAGCCAACAAATAAGAACCAACTGAGTCATTGAAGTGTAGGAGAAGGCAATACCGTAAACTATTACGTTCCTCATAAAAGTATTCCACCTGAAGATGACACTGGGTAATATGCTTGATTGCTGTGTTTGGTAAATACCATATTCACTCGAATACGACCCGCCCCCGAATAAGACCCGCACCCTGATTTTGAAGAACAAAATAAAAAAAAAATTTTTACTCAAAATTATTTACTATCTTAACTAAATAAACAGAATAGCATTTATCCAAAATAGTTTTCAACAGTTTTGAAGTCGTCCTAAAATAACACACATCAAACGATTAAAAATACAAATAAAAGTACACAAACACTTCATTCATCGTCATCAGAAGTACCAACTTCGGAACTTTTATCACCATCACTTTCCCACTAAATGTCGTCATCACTGCCATCCATAGCATTCGAAATACTACATTTCTTGAAGCTCTTCCGTATGAGATCTCCAGAAATACGATTCCATGCCGTCAAAATCCACGAACACAGCAGCTGAACTTTTGGGCGCTGAATACAACCAGTTGGAGTCGGTGTGTTCTTATCGGCCGCCATCCGCTCCGTATACAGCTGTTTCAAGGCTGCTTTGAACGGGCGGTTCACGCAGACATCCAGTGGTTGTAGCATAGACGTCATCCCGCTCAATCACGAATACATGACTCGTCAATATCATATTTCCTACCGGGCACGATTTCCAATAACTTCAGCTTCCCTCACAACTTTGAATTTCTCACTCACAGTAAATGACTGCAAACGTTTTGTAGCATTCATGTTTACACTCGGAGTACGTGCGCGTGACTGTATGACGCCGCGTGCTTACGGTAAAACAAAGTTATAGCCGGAAGAAGGCTAGCACCATCTAGCGGATACTCGCAACACCCGATATCTCGCACGGCGGGCAATTTAGATCTTTCAAATTTGGATGACTCAAATAAGGCCCGCACCCCAATTTTTCACGTCCGAATTTGTTTAAAAATGTGCGGGTGGTATTCGAGTATATACGGTAGTCTGCACATTGTGTCACCCATTAAGCAACTATAACAACAGAGTGGGCCATTAAGTTGGGAATCGACCGAAGTTTTAGGTTGGAGGACTGGATTACAAAATTTTTGTTCCGTTTTGAAGTGACAATTTGACCTAAATCCTTTGTGCTTCTTCATTCTTCTGACAGCGACATCTTCTGTCACTGCAGTTTTTCGATCAAAATTATTGGAGTATTGATGTAGGCAGTTTATAAGGTAGATCTCTTATTTTAATAGCATCTTTTTACTATCATTTTTTAACACACGGCATTTAATTATTTGCAAGCTTTTCCATTTTTGATTTAAAACAATTTTTGTAAGGATATCCATTTCTTTTTGGCTTTGTTAACTAGTTTTAAGATTTGATATCAATCATGCTGAGGAAGGTATCAATGAAATACCGAAACATGTACGATTAGTGATGTAATTAAACGTTTCTTTAGTGTTTGAATAGGCGGTTTTAATAAGAGAATACTATCAGTCAACACGGTTATTAATCATTACCATTGCCATAATCGTCAATGTTTACGCATTTTATAGAGAGAGTCATTCTTCTATAATGTATCTTTAATTAATGTGGTAGTTTATAAATTGTGAAAATTGTGGGGTGGAAATCATTCCATGTGTGTGCTCGAGGGTTAAATTGTCATTATACTCTGCCGGTTATACCTTCCAACTTGACAGTTCTCCAATCAGCTGGGCAGTGTTGCCAGCGGGCTGGCGGAGCGCGGTCGGCAGATTCGAACGCCGTTCACCTTCTCATACCTAAACCCCGAATCTTTCAAAACTACGGTTACCGAAGACTTACTACCATAGAAAAGATCACACTTATGCAAAGAAACGAGCTGCTTCGCAAGAGCCGGATGTTCCTTTCTGCGATAATACGTATAGATATGCTGCTGAAAACTGTCTATATTTGTAACTCGTTTGGATAGATTCCTGTTCCTACCTGGTGGTTGCAATCTTCCTAGCTCCTTGCTCCTCGGCACGGTACTTCTCCTTCCCGATTGCAATAACTGAGGAACGCCTGGTTTTTGTGGCATCAGCCATTCTCTGCACTGCTTATGCCACAGGTTGTAGTGTGCTACCGTTGTCATTCTCTCGTTCGAAATACTCGCACACATTGCACAACATTTCACGAGCCCAGTGGTGCACCTTGTTTAAGTGGCTTCGGTGGCGTAGTCGGTAGCATGCTGAGCTTTTATGCCCAAGATAGCGGGTTCAAACCCGGCCGAAGACGTCAAATTTTTTAAGAGCGTTAAAATCCCTCAGTATGCCTTCCTTCGGAGGGGAAGTAAAGCCGGCGGTCCCATGTCATAGATTTATGGCATGTTAAAGAACCTTCCACAAATTGCACCTGTGTGAAGCTAAATTGGATAGGTTAAGAATGTAAACAACGCTCTTAGGTTTCTATGTTCGTTGCCAAGAGCCGACTGCGGTGGTGTCTATTAGCTAAGTTCTGAACTTGGCCTATTTGAAAAATTCTAAGTTGCAGTACTTAAATTAAAAAACAGATAACACACACTAATACAGTCATCACAATTAACACCGGTTATCAGACAGATTCTACACACACCCAAAGTACACGGGGCTACATGACCGCGTTGTCGCAGCCCCTAAACTTAAGAACCAACCACCTTGTTTAATTCCTTTCTTTCTCTTGGTATTCGCCTGCCCTGGTGTAGAACTGCCCACTGACATTGTGAAATTCACTCAAAGAACCACACACAGTAAGTTCACAAACACTTGCACTGACTCACAGTAAAATTAACCTACGACTACACTAAACTATTGAGCCTATAAAATATTATATTACATACTGGCATTGGTCTTCTATACTACTAAAGAGGAAGTAGGCAACTAACTACGAGATAGTCGAAAGAACGAAGCAAACGACTGACCAATAATCACAACAGAACCGAACAGTGCTCGCTGAGTGGGTGAGCTTTACCACGTGAGAAATATAAACAAAGACTGGCGGCAACAACGCCTCGCCAGATCGCCTTATCGGTATAAGCTGCTGCTTAGGATTGGCTGATTTAAAGTAATTCTTCTCCTCGCCACTTGACAGTGCCAAAACGTCAAGTAATAATAATAAATTCGTATGGCCTCGGATGCCTGGTGCAAGCTTTGTTAATTGACACCCAGAGGGTAGCTTGCATGTCGAATTTCGTCGTTCCTTTGAACGCTATGAAAGTCAAGGAGGTTAGATATCTAAACTTCTTGACACTACAGCGCTTTCAAGTAGAGAATGGAGGAACTTTGTGATGGCGGAAAATCCCGATATTAATTTTGCCATTGAACACGGCCTACTGAATTCAAATGGGTTCTTTAACATGCCAACAACATATGGCATGAGTGTCGTGATTTTTGTCGCCTTTCAAAAATCACTTACCATGGCCAGGGGCGAACCTGCAATCTTGGGGTTGGTAGTCCGACACTATAACCACTCACCCACCGTGGCAAGCAAAACGTCAAGTTGGAAGTAAGGAACGACGGACTATAGATAGCCACAATTATTTAGAGTTGGATGCAAGTTTTCTATTCCTTCTTCAGGTCTGCAGCTGATATCTCAGATGGTTCCATCTAATAGTATTCAGCCTGTGCTTTGTTCAGTTGGTATTGCATGGCTACTTTCGGGGAACTTCTTGTACTTAGTAGAATCGAATCAAAGTATGAATTGTGTCAATTGAGTAGATGATTTTCTTTTTCTTTTCAGAATTTAGTCGTTGAGGATGGTCCCGATGGCAAATGTCAGAAGCGGAAGTGTGTGCTGAAGCAGAAGAACCATTCTTACGCAGAATATTACGAGAGTTCCTCAGATGAAAGGTAATTTAATTTCTATCGGCATTGGCTGTACATTCACTCACATCAACATAAGAACTTAGGGCTTGAGAAACCAACTTCAGGCCTCTCGGCCTCTCAAGAGGTCACACGAAAAAAAAAAAAAAAAAAAAAAAAAACAACAAAGAAAACTTACTTTAGTTTTATTTTGTTGTACTTTGGTTACTAATTACTCCTTTTATTTTTGGTTTCCAGCCCTTTTATCTTTTTTTTTTCCCGGTCTTATCCCCCCCTCTTTAAAAATGTTTGTCAGGACCGAAGGAAAATTCTGAATTAAACAGGATTCCAATTTATTTAGAGTCCAAATTTGGCAGATTTCATTGTATGATTTATTAAGATTGGTCTAGGGCAGTGGTTCTTAACCGGTGGTTGGGATTTCGGAAACGATGTGCGTTGAACGAGAATCGTCCGAATGTATTCGCGGCGTTGACTATCAGGGTTTGAATTGAAATATCTTTAAAATAAGTGTTATTGAGGAAGGTTTACAACTGATAAGGTGTATTGGGGGTGGTCCGTACATGATTCAATTTTAGGCTGAGTGGTCCGCAGACTCTACGGGTTCAGAACCACTGGTCTAGGGGAAAGTGACCTCGCTGTTCCGCCCCTTAAAGCAACAATTACTGACTAAAATTGGTCCACCTTTCAATGCAACTTTCTATATAATTATAACGCTAGTGCTCAAGTATCCGATTTTCAAAAGTATAAAAATAATTGTTGGATAGAACTGTGGGAAAGAACTGGGAGTACGGAAACTAAATGACAAACTGGAGCAAAACAGATTGAGATGGTTTGTACATGTCAAATGGATGAATGATACCACTGGAACGACGGATGACAGGGAAGAGAGGACGTGGAAGTCCAAGAATGCGTTGGATGGACTAGGTGAAGTATAGCATTAGTAAACGGAACCTGGATTGGAACACCGTGTCAGGGGGCGTGGTGGCTCAGCGGTCTAGCTGTATGCCTCTCACCAAGGCGGTCCGGGTTCGATTCCCGGTCAATGCATGTGAGATTTTCGAAGTGAAATGCCATGTCCTGTGGTTCGGATTCCACGTAAAAAGGAGGTCCCGTGGCTCATGATCTCAAGATTAACGGTCACATTAAACTACAAGCTTCCTTCCTTTTGGAACACCGTGTCAAAAGAGAAATGGTGGAACGACAGAACAAAGTGGAGAGGAACTTTATTTGCCCCCACCCAGTGTCAGCTCGAAAAGGGGAAATGAAGATGATGATTGTAACATCCACTATCTTAGTCGCAAGAAAAGGTGTTTAATTATAATAACGAAATGTGTGAAACATACCCGATCTACCCAGGGGATCAAGTTTTATAATCTAAGGGGAAAATAAAATAATAACATGACCTATTTTTTAAAAATTAATAGAAGAAATCAATTTCAATCACATTTACAACATATTATTATATCTTTCACATTACATCAACAGGAGGTGAAGGTTGTATTCACAGAACAAAAAATTAACTACGACTATAATTAATTACTCCCCCCCAAAAAATAATGAAGGAATCGGAGAAAGCAAAACAAGAAGAGATGAAATTAATAAACAATAAGTTAGATATCGAACCTGACATTGACTAAACGCCGAAGGAAATTAAAAGACAAGGTTACATACTTACGGGTTTAGTTAGATACGATTCCAAAAACAGAAGTTCCAGATCAACCTAATATAAGGTTAGTAGA
This sequence comes from Meconema thalassinum, assembly GCA_946902985.2. Lineage (NCBI taxonomy): Eukaryota > Metazoa > Arthropoda > Insecta > Orthoptera > Tettigoniidae > Meconema > Meconema thalassinum. The sequence goes on along the minus strand of OX336399.1, from coordinate 45,319,040 downwards.
ATTCAAAACAATTATCTTCTTAGTAAAATATCTTTCATATATAGAAGGTATTAGGAGCCTCCGTGGCTTAGGCGGCAGCACGCCGGCCTCTCACCGCTGGCTCCGTGGTTCAAATCCCGGTCACTCCATGTGAGATCTGTGCTGGACAAAACGGAGGCAGACAGGTTTTTCTCCGGGTACTCCGGTTTTCCCTGTCAAAATTTCATTCCAGCAACACTCTCCACTATCATTTCATTTCATCTGTCATTCATTTAATCATTTGCCCAGAGGAGTGCGTCAGGCCTCGGCAGCCGGCACAGTTCATATCCTCGCCGCTAGATGGGGGCTTCATTCATTCCATTCCTGACCCGGTCGGAGACTGGAAGCAGGCTGTGGATTTTCATTTTCATATAGAAGGTATTCATAATCTCATGGATTATTCCCAATTAATACTTAACATCATATCATTTATCGAAGCGCATACTAGCATACGTCCATCCAGATCAAAATCGCAAAACAATCTCCTCACAGAAAATAATTGAAGAAACATATCTCGGATTGTTAGAATAAAAGATTCATGGAAAACAATCCACCACGTTTACATGACAACGAAAAGGATAAAATAAAGTCCAAGGACATAATACAGGCTTATATGAAGCAAACTACAGTGTGGTCAAGAGAAGGAGATTACGAAAGAAAATATTTAGAGGTTAAGAAACTTGAACCACACAAACAAAATGATGTTACCATAAGATGAAAATCTCACGACAACCATAAAACTAAACTTGAAAAGGACCCAAAGAACTTCAGAAAAACATGCTACAATTCCGAATTAACCCTAGAAACCCAACTTATTAAACCGAAGAAGTCACATCTTAAACTCACAAACTTCGGTTCACATGCCGAAAAACAAGTAACTTTTTCCTGTTGGCAAATTGGTAAATTTAATATACAGTAATATCTTTAAAATCTTATCTCCCGCGACGGTAGAATTCAAAGGTTGTACAAATTGCATTGTGATGAAATTATAATTGGTATTCTACCCCTTAGAACTTTTCCGGAGATTTTTCTACATCTTCACGGCTCGTCTTCTCAACACAATGATAAAAATTCTTTCCAAAGACGTAACAATCAATTCAACATAAATTGAAGATCACCCAGCGTACGCTATGTTTGCGTGAACATCTGGTCAAAACAGTTGAAAGTTGCAGAGCGTTACCGACAGTTCACGCTTGCTCCGCTAGGTCAAGCGGGAGGTAATACAGCACAGAAAGTCCGGGAAATTCAAATAAATATTGAGTCGTATGCAAATTACGGCTCAATGATGATGATGAGAACAATGAAGAAAGTTGTATTGATAGGCGGGCCAATTTTATTTATTTATTTATTTATTTATTTTAATTTTATGGTCTGTATAGGACCACTTCAGTCAGGTTTATGGTTCAGATTTTTCTTCTTTTTATCCGCCCAATACTTCTTCATCCTCTCTGAGCGTAAGTCTGTTTGCCTTTCAATATCTTTAGTGCGTCCGTCTTGTATTTTAAGTCTTCTAGTGTAATATGTAACCCTCTCATGCCTTCCTTAAGTTCTGTGATCCACCTAAAGTTGCTCTTACTCTTCCAAAAATTTTCTGTTATTTTCCTACTGATTTTATTTTCTCATTAAATGCCCCAATAAAGATATTGGCTTCTTTTTCATAGTGCTTGTCACCGGTTCTATTTCTTTATAGACTGTTTTATTGGAAGCTAGACTCCAGACTCTATCTACTTGATAGTTTTTATTTTTTTATTTAAACAAGTTCTCATTATTCTCCTCTCTATCTAGAGTACTCGTTCTATTGAAACAGTATTTGTTGTTTTGAATATTGTTTCACATGCATAGGTAATGCCTACCTGCCAACCCTTCCGATTTATTCGGAAACATTCCGAATTTTCACCTAGTCTTCCGATTTTCTTAATTACTATTATTTCTTCCGAATTTTGGGCCCCAGTGATAGGCCTATATTGTAAAAGAAAAAGGAACTGCAAATACTTTCCATTCTCAAGGAGATTCTCTCGTAAGTCATAATTGCTTTTGTGATTTGCATAAACTTGTTTTTTTGTGTAAGTTTGTGCAAGTTCCTCGCTTGGCAGTGAGCTCCATAGCTGCGTTCTCAGAATGGTGTGTCAGCTGATCGACCTACCGCATACTGATTGGTGGTATTTTACGGACAAACAGGTGTCAAGCCTACGCTTATTATTCGAGGCTGGCCATGTGACTGTGCAGAATGGGATTGAAACCCTGTATGCTACGCGTGGCGATTGTGACTTGCTCCGTTTGACGCCACGTGTTTATACTCTGCTAGCGTCACGTTTAGTGCATTTAATTGAGGTATTAATGTGTGCGTCGGTAGATAATTATTTCAACGAGTTGTGACGATGATTGTTTCGTGTCGTGTGTTTTAAGTTTCTCTCGTCACCGTTATGGCGACAAAACCTCAGAAACGTTATCTCCAAGTATTCAAAGAAAGCTATAAAACTGAATTTCCATTCATTTTACAATCTAGTAGAGGAAACCATTTGCTCTTTGTTCTGTGTGTCGTTGCGATATAAATATTTCTGGTGTAAAAACTGACATTGTAACTCACAGCAACACTCTAAAACTCAAGGACAGTGCTAGTTGTTCATAGAAGAACAAAAAATTAGTTACGTTTTTTGTTCACGGGAATGAAGACAATGCTGCCATTCGAGCAGAATGTTTGTTCACTGCGTTCATCGTAGAACATAACCTCTCGTTATCATGTTCCGATCACGTGGGACAATTGTTTAGAAAAATGTTCCGTAAATATTGGCCATACATACTACTCGATGATTGATGATTGTTGATTGTTTACATTTTTGTGAATTTTATGCTGAATTCGTTCTTTGCCAATAAAGACACGCAGGTCTTTTGTGTATCCTCTTTCGCCCATGCCACGGTATGCTGCGCATGATGAAATCTATAATTTAAAAAAATCTTCCTATTTTTGACTTCCGAAGGTTGGCAGGTATGGTACTGTGTGGCTGGGTGACTGTTTTGTAGTGTTCTAATTTGGTTGCTATTGAGAGTAGGGTTGCCAGACGTTCCGTTTTACCCGGAACAATTCCGATCTTTATTGTTTTGTTCCGCGTTCCGTTTTAATCTTTAACAGAACGCCAAATATTCAGTTTTTTTTTTTTTTTTTTTTTTTTTTTTGTTTGTTTGTTAATTTGATAATATATTCAATTCGCTCCAATTTTCAAATGTCCTGCTTAAGAATTGATTGCATGTTTTTTGGTGATGCACTTGCAAGTTTGAAAGAGAAAATGACTTCCTATGTCTGTGTCAGATAGATGGGTACATGTTATAGATTTATTAGGGGGCAACAAAATTAAGGAATATCTTAGTCCTTGTGAAGTTAATACTCAGCATTTTCTCCTCCAATGCCTTTACAGAGAGAGTTTTTTCTGTTATGATTATCAAATGGAGAGATGATAGAAACAGAAGCTCCATTAAGATGGTATATTGGTTTTCACGGCCGGTGAATTAAAACTCGGCAATTCTTCTAGGTTTGTGCCGTGTCTTGTGTGCGGTTTCGCCTAGGACACCAAGCTGGCTCATCGGCGGGCTCTTGGTGTCCCCGCCCGGACCCCCACAGGAGTGACGAACTGTGCGCCACCTCCCTTTATATTAGGTGCAACTGCGCCACTAGACTGCGAGAACTAAAAGCTGATGCAACCTAGAAGAATTGCTGAGTTTTAATTCGCCGGCCGTGAAAACCAATATACCATCTTTTTGGAAGCCTTCATAGGGAGGTTAAGGCTGCTTGAGCTTTTAGTTCTCGCAGTCAAGTGGTGCAGTTGCACCTAATATAAAGGGAGGTGGCGCGCAGTTCGTCACTCCTGTGGGGGTCCGGGCGGGGACACCAAGTGCCTGCCGATGAGCCAGCTTGGTGTCCTAGGCGAAACACCACACAAGACACGTCACAAACCTAGAAGAATTGCTGAGTTTTAAGCTCCATTAGTTTGATAAAACAAGAATTGTTCACACATTTCAATTATGACTAAAATTGTAGTGAATTTTATCAGAAGGTACTTACAAATAAAAAATCCTTGCAAAGGATCGTTCAAATGAAAAGCAGTTGTAAGTTGCTGTTGTCATAGACCTATATGATATGTCAGCAATATCTAGTTTTAATTTTGTGTATTTGATTATGTATTATTTATTACAACATTTAACAACCTTGATTTTAAAAAATCGTTTTAGGAGGTGTGTTCCGTTTTTCCATTCTTGAAATCTGGCAGCCCTAATTGAGAGCCATTTTTTTGTAGTATGTGTTCTTGGTAACATGCTGTGCTCTAACCATTCTATCGATTCTACTTTGCCATCTTGGTTTCTCGTTCAGGTTGTAAGTGATTATTTCATCTAAATATTTAAATTTTTCCAAACTTTTTATCCCTTGGCCTTCCAGCTCAATTTTGTTTACTACATGGTGGCCACTAATCCTGGAAAACTCCTGGATTTTAATAGGTCTGGAAAATGACGAAAAATTTGAAGACTCCTGGAAAATAGCCACTGTTAATTAACCTTTTCCGCTCGTGTGTCGACCTGAGGTCGACAGCCTTCACTTAGCGTTATAGCTCGTGTGTCGACCCTTAGTCGACACAAGGTTTGGCCGCTCGTTTCTAGGTTACCTGGCATGCCAGGGCTTTTGTACTTCGTTTGGTAAGTGCTGGCCTCTTCCGGAAACTGGAAGGAACCAAACGGGAGTATTTTCATCTCTCTTTGCTCGGCAAAACTGCTCCGTTTCCTTGACATGGAAAGCAGTCGCAGTGAAGCAACATGGCGGCGCGGCGCCTCATTTGTAGGTTACCTGGCATGCCAGGGATTTTGTACTTCGTTAGGTAAGTGTAGTTCCGGAAACCGAAAGAAACCGAACAGGAGTGTTTTAGTTTCTCTTTGCTCGGCAAGACTGCTCCGTTTCCTTGACATGGAAAGCAGTCGCAGTGAAGCAACATGGCGGCGCAGCGCCTCGTTTGTAGGTTACCTGGCATGCCAGGGATTTTGTACTTCGTTTGGTAAGTGTGGTTCTGGAAACCGAACAGGAATATTTTAGTTTCTCTTTGCTCGGCAAGACTGCTCCGTTTCCTTGACATTAAAAGCAGTCGCGGTAAAACAACATGGTGTTATAGCTCGTGTGTCGACCTTGAGTCGACACATAGTTTGGCCGCTCGTTTCTAGGTTACCTGGCATGCCAGGTCTTTTGTACTTCGTTTGGTATGTGCTGGTCCCGGGAATCAAAAGTAACGAAACACGAGTGTTCTAGTTTCTCTTTGCTCGGGAAAACTGCTCCGTTTCCTTGACATGAAAAGCAGTCGCGGTGAAGCAACATGGCGGCGCACAGTCTGACCGAAGCTGAGATCCGGGCGTCTATTTCGGCCGATTTTGATGATAGTGACCATAAGAGCGATGCAATTTTTGTATCTGGCGATGAAAATGATATATCCGTGAGTGATTCAAGTGACGATATTGATATCAGCGTCGCAAGAAATCATGGAGGAGGCGATAACATTATGTGAAGCAATCAGGGTCAATCCAGGCATTTGCTTTGAACGCTTCCACACACTCAAGACATGCCGTTAAGAAAGTTAAAAACATTATTTTGTGTCGTGTGAATGCCATACTTTCATTAATTTTGTACTTCCTTTCTGTATATATTGTTACAACCAGTACTTAATACCAGGTTTTAAAATATGAAGAATGCTGACAGAAATAAATTCGAGTTGGGAGAAACCGGGACTTAACAATAATTCGAGAGGAAAGGGTTAATTATAAATATCTTTCCATCCACTGCTAAAATTCCCAGTCCGCTCTTAGTCCTCGACGTCATGATCTCGCGGATGGGGTAGCAAGGGCCATCTATCGGTCGCTCTGCTAACCCTGTTTATTTCTAACCGGAAATTTCCTCAATCGTTAACTAAAGAAATTTCCTCAGGCTACCTGTTTCTGTGTGGGAGAACACGCAATAGTATATTTGTAAAACATATTGAGTAGAGACAACTTGACCGCAATACAATTGCAGGTGGCATTCTTTTCTCTTTTTTTTTTTTTAAGCGGATATTTGAGTCACAAAAGCTTTTTTTAAAACAACAATTAAATCATTTGTGTGTATGCTTGCTTATCAATAACGCAATCACCACTAATTTTTGTCAACATCTGTATAAGTAGACCAAACACAACTGCTTTACTTTGGTCTTGAAGTAGGCAACCGATAAGCACCCCCGGGATATGCGCTTATTTTTAAGTCTGGAAAAATGAGAATTACTCCTGGAAAATCGTTGACCGATTTGAGTGGCCATCATGTTACTATTGGAAATTTAGTTAACATGATTTCTGTTTTTTTTTTTTTCCTTCTTTTTTCAAATGAATTTTTCAAACCAATATTCTGAGCTATTTCCTGTAAATACTTTGTTGTTTTGTTTCCTGAATGCTATTGGCCAGAAGAGCTAGGTCATCAGCAAACCCTAGACAGTTCAATTGTATGTTGTCCTTTCTGGTTCCAATTTTAATAAATGAAAAATATAAATATCAATATGGATCAAAAGAATATTACTGTCATAGCAATGTATATTCACTGTATGAGGTTGCAATCTATCATGTTATGTTCAATTGGTTTTGCAGCGAGCTGGAGGAGGAGCCTGAGGTAAATTCCCGAGTAGTCGAGGTTGTTGATGAAGAAGATCAAAACTATAAAGTCTGTTTGACCATGCAGAAACCAACCATTCAGCTAAAGAAAATTGTGAATCATCCATATTTAATTCAGATGCCAGTCCTCCCTAACAAAGGAGGGATCAGGGTTGATGAAAATTTAATAAGGAAATCAGGCAAACTCTTGGTTATGGATGCAATGTTGTCGAAATTACATGCACGAGGCCATAAGGTAAGAGGAATTCTTCGCAAAGCATAGAGGAACATATTGCAGATGTAAGTTCAAGGTTTAATGTAGAAACCTCAAGGGCAGTGTTCTGGAAAATATAGATTAGTAGAGGGTTTGGAATTGTTTAATGCAGATATATCAACTACAAAACTCAAAATTTACAAGACCTTGATCAGACCAGTGTTAACTTAAAGCTCAGAAACATGGAATATGTCGGTTCAGGATTACAATAAACTTAGGGTGTTTGAGAGGAAAATAATACGGAGAATTTATGATGCTGTATTGGATAGAGGAGAATGGAGGATACGAACTAATCGAGAAATAGATGAAATCCTCAAAAGCGAAGACATTATTCGATATATAAAATCACAAAGACTACGATGGCTGGGCCATATTGAAAGGATGGAAGACAAAAGAACACCAAAGATTATATATAAAGCCAGAATGGAAAGAAGACGCCGCCCTGGTAGACCAAGGAATCCATGGAAAGATGAAGTGGAGGTGGACTTGCAAACAATGAACGTACGACCCTGGAGAACAGCCGTCGAAGATCGAGATCGATGGAAATCTGTGGTTGGGGAGACCGAAGCTCACACCATACAGTGGGTCAAAATCGAAATCTAGGACAATTATTTATTTTCATAATTAAAAAATCAAAATGTATTACTTCTTCAGCATTCTCATACAATTGCCGCTCACTATTCTGGGGATATAAACGCATCTTAGTGTAAATCTGTTACCACTGTTTGAGCAGTCTGAATTGGAGGGTGAAAGTAAGTGGCTGTGATTTGGTTATCTTTGTGGTTAGTGTGATGCTTTAAGATGGAACATGCAGCTGAAGATATGATCTTTGTAACGTGTTTCAGTTATTAATGGGAGTATTGTTACATAATTTTAGCTATATTTGCATTATATAATATTTAACTATTATTTTATAAATTATATTTTCACTTAGATTTTTAGTATGTCGCGTCACTCTACGTCACTTTCTACTTAATGTTAAAATGTAGATAAAGTCTTGTAATTTACTCCTGTTATAAGATTTCTTGCATCTTTTTGCAACTTAATTATTTTACGTTTTAGAAGATGCTGCGCAACCAGTTCTCACACGTTTACAACTGTTTGAAGCACTGGGTTTGACGATTATCTCAAAAGTGGAACTTTGTGACTTTGTTAAAAGTAAAAACTGAATGCTCTATCCAACTCCTAGCCATAGACAATTTCTTGCATGTGTAGACGAAGCTTAAAAAAGGTCTTAACTTATCTTTATTATGAACTAAACAAATTTATGTTGCTTCCACTCTAAATTCATGATTAAAACTTAAAAATAATTTTGTCCCCCTAGATTTCGATGTTGACCTACTGTGCACCGGTCTGTAGAGCCAGTTGAAGAAGAAGAATATATATTAACCTTTTAGTCTCAGTTATACTGATTATGCTCCCATTATACTGATGCCTGTTTTAAATGGCATGTTCGCGATCCTGATTAGGCCTCAATCCAGACTAAATTGGTACGTGTAAACACAACAGGACTTAACTGCTCTCGTAACAGGACTAGCCTGATCTTGTTCCCACAACTTGATAATGTGGTTATGGTGACTGTTGGTGTGTTCTATCCTCGTGCGACTACAGTAGCAGGGTGTCGACCGGTAACTAAAGTAACGAAAAAGTTGCTCCGAGAGCTTCATTTTGTGTGGGGACCTTTTCATCCGCAGGTTCTTTCTCCTAGTCACTGCCTTCATCTTGGACAGGAGTGGTAGCATGTCATTGACATGGTCACTAGAGCATTGTGAACTGTGCTTATATACAATTTCTTCTTCTGCGCGAATGGGTCTCCTAGGACCACGCGGAATCAACACTTCTTGGCCTTGATGTTTGCCCAATAACTCTTCATGCGCAACGATTGAGCTAGTCTTCGTTGCTGCGACCAGACGTGTCTGGTAGGCCTTCTCTCTTCTGCCTCAAAACCCCGCCTATGAGTAATTTTCCTAATTTCCTCTCGATCCTTGAGATTGGGAAAACCTAATTCAGCCAAGTCCTTTTCCGCCTGTTTGTACCAATTGGACCTTGTTGCCTTTTTCTGCAAAAACGTATAGATTTTATTTGTTAACCTAGTTGGGTCCATTCTGTCCAAATGTCCCATGAATTGGATCCTTCTCATACGGATTATGTCTGTCATCATCATCATCATCATCATCAATGTCCCACTCCAGTCGCCCGGGTGTGGTTAACAAGCCTCTTCCACTCGTTTCTGTCCTTCCACTTTTCCTGCTCCATTACTTCCTCCACATCCAATCCAGCTTCTCTGATGTCCTTCCGAATCTGATCCATCCATCTTCTTCTTGGTCTTCCAACTGATTGCTTACCCTTAACTTCTCTTTCCAACTCCCTTCTTGCCGCTCGTTCCTTTCCCATTCTCTTCACATCTCAGTCTTGCTTTCCGTATCTTCTGTACTAACGGTTCCACATTTAGCTCTTCTCTGATTTTAACATTTTGAATTCTATCTCTTGTCTTTTTTACAGATGTTCTTAAAAATTTCATTTCTGCTGCTTGGATCTTACTATCTTGTCTCTAGTTAGTTACCAGCGTTTCCAGTCCGTATGTTACAATTGGTATGAAGTACTGTTTATATAGTGTTAATTTCGTTCTCCTGGGCACTTTGTCATCCCATAAAAGCTCTCTGACTTGATGATAGAATGTTGTGCTTTTACTTAGTCTGTTGTTAATTTCAGGGTTGATTTCATTACCTCCGTTAACAATGCTACCCAGATATGGGAACTGTTCCACATTCTCTAACCATTCTCCATCTATGTTCACTTGGCTTCTCTTTTCCTCTTTTCCACAGTGCAGGACTACAGTTTTCATTTTACTAATTACCATTCCAAACTCCTTCAGCTTTTTATTCCAAATGTCCAATCACCTTTGTACTTCCTTTTCTCCCTCTCCCCAAATCACCACATCATCTGCAAATACCAAGGCCTTCACTTCATCACTACTGATACTCTGTTTTACACGTTTTATGATTTCATCCATCAATATAACAAATAATAATGGTGACAGTGCACTTCCTTGCTTGAGGCCTTTTTTTGTATAGAATGTTTCAGAATCACCACTACCCACTTGTACACTGCTCTTACTCTCATAATACAACATTTTTATCTTGTTAATTAGTGATTTTGGTACATTCCTTTTCAGTAGGCATTCCCATACATATTTTCTTTTAACTGTATCATAGGCTTTTTCCACATCCAAAAATATAAAGATGATTTCCTTGTTCATTTCTAGATGCTTTTCCATTATCATTCGCACTGCAAATATCAAGTCTATTGTTGATCTATTCGGTCTAAAGCCATACTGTTCTTCCTCTAACTGAGGTTCTATTATATCCCTCAGTCTCTTTCCTATGACTTTCTCCATTATTTTTAGCCCATGTCTGTGATTTTAGTAATTTTTAAATAGATGTATATACAATTTATACATAATTTTTCCTCTTTTTTTTTTCGAAATGGATAAAGCGTTGTGTTGTTGCTGCACTTTTGTGTGGCAATTTTTAACGTTGAATTTAATCCCAGCAGGCATTGTGAAGTTCAAACATGCCTCCCTTACCTCTTCTGATGTTGAATGCAGTTTGTCAATATAAATCTGTCCATAGAGACATTAGGAGAACATTCATAATCCAGCACTTCAAAGAACATTTTACAATCCATTGTTTTGGAAAAAGAACCGGGAAGGAGAGGAATTAGTAAACTTTTGTGAAAGGAATGGACTGATAGGTAATTCATGGTTTCGGAAGAAAAACAGCAGGAAAATAATGAGATATGGTTGGGGCGATAGAAGAACAAAATCAGTAATTGACTACTTTCTGGTGGAAAGGACTAATCGCAGAAAGCTGATAGATGTGACAGCTTTACCAGGAGAAGCATTTGATGGGGACCATAGAGCTGTGGTGGCAAAATTTAGATGGGAAAAATTGGAAAACCTAACGGAGATCAGAGAAAGTAAAATAAAAGTATGGAAATTGAAAGACAAAACTGTACAGGAAGATTTTCAGGAGAGATTGAAGCAACAAATCCCAGTTACTGAAGTGGAAAACATAGAAGAGGAATGGTCCCACTTTAAAAAGGCATTTGTTGGTGCAGCAGAGAGTGCTTGTGGTAGGACGTCAACAAGAGTGAAAGAGAAGGAGACACCATGGTGGAATGAGGAAGTGAGGAAAGCAGTGAATGAATAGAAGTCTGCATGGAAAGAATGGAACCGAGATCAAACAGAAGAAAGCAAAAGGAAGTATCACGACAGCAAACGGAGGTGTAAGAAAGTGGTAGGAGAAGAAAAGTTGGGAAGAATTTACACGAAGAATGAAAACAGATGTAAGTGGCAGTAAAAGGATGCTGTATGGACTTCTAAGAAGTAAGAGGAAAGAAAGAGTTACCACAAAGCTGGTGAAAAAGGAAGATGGAGAGTTGTTAACACACCCAGAAGAGATAAAGGGACGATGGAAGGAGTATTTCGATAAGCTATTGAATGTGAGCAATTGTACTGGTGAGATGGAAGTGACACAACCTGACGACTCTATAACAGAAGATGATATAACAATGCTGGAGGTGGAATTAGCAGTACAGAAAATGAAGATGGGAAAAGCAACAGGGGTGGATGAAATCACTGTAGAAATGATAAAGGCTGCTGGACCTGTTGGTATGCAATGGTTGTATCGACTGCTAAAGTGTGTGTGGAAACAGAAATGTGTACCAGAAGACTGGGAGAAAGGGCTAATAATACCAGTGTTTAAGAAGGGGGACAAGAAGGTGTGTGATAACTATAGAGGAATCACCCTCTTATCACAGATAGTAAAAATACTGGAAAGAATATTAGAAAGAAGAATGAGAAGAAAGGTGGAAGGAGAGTTGCAAGAGGAACAGTATGGCTTCAGGAGTGGAAGATCCACAGTGGACCCAATCTTTAGCTTGAGGCAGGTGATGGAAAAGAACTGGGAATATGGAGAGGATTTGATCTTGACTTTCATAGATCTAGAAAAGGCATATGATAGTGTCCCCAGAGAGAAGGTATGGGGGAAATGTTGGAAATGGTGCAAGCAATGTACAACAACTGTGTTAGCAGGGTACTGACCCCAGTTGGAAAGACAGATTGGTTTAGGAACAAGACTGGACTAAGACAGGGGAGTGTGCTGTCACCTCTCTTGTTCATAATGGTGATGGATGAAATTGTAAAGGAAACAAAGGAAGCATATGGACATAAAGAAATGAAGTTACTGTTATTTGCAGATGATATTGTGGTCTGGGTAAGGAACACCGAAGAAGTGCAAAAACAACTAGATGCACTGAACGAAAATATTCAGAAGTACGGCCTGAAAATCAGTATAGAGAAAAGCAAGACCATGGTGATGACGAGGGGAAAGACAAGGAAAGGGCACTGTGAAAATTGGAAGTCAGAGTTTGGAAATTGTGGACACGTTCAAATACCTAGGAAGTGAATTGATGCAAACTGGTAGGTTGGACATGGAGATTGGCAGGAGGGTACAACAGAGCAATGCATTCTATCAAAGTGTAAGAAAACTTGTTTGGGATAAGGAAGTACCAAGAAAAAGCAAGGAGGTAATGTATAAAGTGTACTATGTTCCCATATTAACATATGCAGCTGAGACTTGGACCCTGACGAGCAGGCAAGAGAGTAGAATCCAAGCCAGTGAAATGAAATTCCTAAGAGCGTGTTTCTATCTCCCAAAATTTTAATAATGGCACCCCGTGGCGTTAACGAACAGCTGATCCGAAATCTCAAGTTAAAACGCAATGAGAGTGAAACGCGAATTATGATCCGCGTCATCCTGGCTTGTTATTGGCTGGCAATTATTACCAGCCATTGGCTGCCCGCGGGTTTGTTTACAATTATCACCAACATGGTGGCGAGAGGAATAGATTTCTACATCAATTAAATTGCTAGAAATCTATTACAGTTCATGACAGTATGAAGTGCAAATCACTTATTGATGAGGAATTGTATGTGCGTTTATATTTAAATTGACGCGTGACACTGTTCATCAAAATTTGTGAAAATTAAAGTACAAATCAACACTCTTGCCAATCAACTGAAAGTTTCTACTACTTTGGATGTAATGGATGTAAATCAATTGGCTGTCGTTTCTACCAGTTTTATTCATCAGTTCGAAATACATTCAGTACAATAACCTTTTGTGCACTATAAAACTACATTATAGACCATTGCTAGGGATTGGAAAAATTCGCGTTCGCGAATTATTAAATGAAGTAATACACAGATGGTAATGTGTTTTAATAACCCTAAAAATGGTGAAAAAAATGGTTTTTGAAGTCGCGAATTTCGCATGAAGACGCGAATTTCGCGAATTATGCATGAATTTTGCATGAAAACGCGAATTTTAGCTTATTTCGTTTTTTCTTTACAGTGCACTTCCGATAATTTGCGGCATTAATGCACGAATTTCCGCGAAATATTGAAAACTGCGAACTATCTACAGTAATGTTTTTAAGCGTAGCAAAGAGAAAACTATTGGTTAAAATATCGAAATGTATTTTATGAACACTCAAAGAAATAAATATAATACTTTATAACATGGTATTGTAAGACACACTATGTGGATTTTACCAATATTAAAAACTAAGAAAAATGACTGTCATCACTTTTTTTTTCTTAGATGGTTTATTTTTTCTAATTTTAGATTGTACAATTCTGAAGAAAACAATATATGAGAACGAAAATTCATCTTGATTTTCTATATAAGAGATAAGTGTGACTATGGACACAGTAGCTTGACTGTGGGAACTTTCGGGATTTCCGTTGCATCACTTACGCATTCTATATGTACTGGATCTCGGTTTACCTCACTGACAGTCGAATTCCATACAATATCCTCATCTCTGAAACCATGATTGTCTTTATCGAAGTCTACAACTGGATGTCACTTTCTTCTGCATCTTGACATTCATCCAGGTTTTGCCCTAATGTCATCGTAGTGAGACCACCTTGCCTGTTTAAAATATCGTTGTCACAGAAGCCGACAAATGCTTGATTTTGTGCGAGTGTAGTAGCGGTAATCTTCTCCCATGACTTTACTGCATGGAGAGTATGCAACAAACACGGAAAGATTGGAAACTTAACGGTAGATAGCGGGCCTCACTTTCTGCATACAGCGATCTCTAACAATCTGGGAAGTCATCCTAGTAAGTTACAGTACTTAGTTATTGAGGTTTTAAGGACCGGAACAGCAAGGTCATCTGCCCCTTCATCCTAGTATCTACTCGACGTGTGGCGTCATATAGTCCGCCTTTCAGTCATGAATATCTAGAAGGCAAGTATCCAGATCAAAATGTGCCACTGTTTCCTGAACCAGTATTAGCCAGGTGGTCTTCTTGGTTTCATTCTGTAGTGTGCCTGTCAGAGTACTTGAAAGATATTTTGCAATTTATGAGTGAAGTAGCAGGGACTGATAACTCTGGTGTTGATTTTCACAACAATGTTTCACATGACGAAATACTTGAGTCTCAAAGAATTTGGCACAGACATCGCTGACCTCATCCCCTTATTAGAAGGCCACATCCAACTGTTCACCTTCTAGATGGACATCTACAGACAATTCAGCAAGCCCTTAAACTTGCTGTTTCTGGAAAGTACGGTACCAACATTAAGGAGCAGTTGGAGGGTTGTGGAAATGTGTTAAAAAGAGGGAAAACTCATTCAGTTTTAGTAAATGCTGTCCCCCATGCTCTTGGAAAATTAATCAGCTTGAGATCCGTTGACCCTGGGAACAGGATTTGCAAATGTGTGCGTTTGATCCAGCAGAAATTCATTGACACAATGAACATAAATGAGGACACTGCAAAGCAAATTAAGAAGTTGCCGTTCTGTGGAACACTCGAAGAAAGTGAGGTGTTAAGAGGATACAGAGAACTGCAAACTTTAATCAAGAAGCAGTTGCATGACCGGACCAAGACAGACATTGTTGGAGTTTTGCAAGAAATGACTTTTGTATTTCCAAAGTTCTCAGAATCTGTGTTGAAAACCATTTGGATCCCCTGTTCAAACGCTGTGAACTTTTGTTTTTCAGTTTACACTAGCACGTTAAGTGATATGCGTCACCGTTTGTCACAAGAGAATTTGGATCTCTTCACTGAAGTATACTTTGAAGGATGACTGAAATGTGTTGTGTTAGCAGGTTATCCATGATATTAAAAAAATCCCGCCTAAAATTTATGATTTTGAAAGTACCGAAAAGTGCACTTGAAACCACCGAATTTGCCACTTTAAAATACCGCTTTCTTCACTCTGAAATCACCGAAAAATTCCAATCCCTAACCATTGCATATTGATGTTGCTGTCTGCTTATATTTACCAATTTCATGAAATGTAATTTGTAGGTTATGCCTAATAAGGCATATAATTTAAGTGGCCGTTTGTAATGTGAAGTCCTTACTGTATTTCTTCTTCTTTCCCTTTCGGCTTTTCCCAATTAATTGGGGTCGCCGGAGCCAACCAGGCTCATTTTGGTTTTGGCCGGGGATTTAAGGCCGGATGCCCTTCCTGACACCACGTGATTTTCCAGGTGAAAATTCCTCCCCGCTGTCACCAGGATTCGAACCCCGGCCGTCCGGGTGAAAGGCGAGAAGCGAAGCCACTGCGCCATCACGCTCCCCGAAGTCCTTACTGTATTTATGTACAAATATTATGGTTTAACTAATGAAGCAAGGATTAAAAGTGCAGTTTGCACTGCCACCCTTTTTTTGTTTAAATATTGATATGTAGTTTCTCAGTCTGTTAACTTCTTGGATTTGCTTGAGATAGATTTATAGTAATATACTACCTTATTAACCTGCAGGCTGAGTTTTTTTTAAACATGCCCAGGTGCATACAGTAGCCCAAGACCTACTGCAGGCTATGTCGATCCTAAATGTAGGCCTATTATAGTCTCATGTCAAAGGTCATCCTAAAGTTTTAACTATTGAGACTTGATTTGCATCGAAGATAATTTCAGCCGAGTCTCGCAAGGCTTCATAAACTTGGGTGTGACTTCACATTTTCATTTTTCCTATACAGCTTTTGATACCAACCACTTAAATCACAGTATTTCAAGATTTGCTCTCATTAAACATCACCAACACTTTTTTTTTTTCCCCCTGGTGGTGGGCTGTGTTGGAGTCTACAGAAAATAAAGTTGAGAAATAAAAATACATCTTAGGTTTCCATGACACAGTTGCATTTTATCCTACTATATATCCACTCAATATACCAATCCTACCAATGTTTCCTAATTCCTCATGCTGCATAAATAAACATGACAGATTACAGCATTAGCAATGATGACAGTAATTTATGAATTGTTAAAATGTTTTTAAAAGATGCATAGAAAGAGGCTTGATAAATCCTGTATCATCAAACCATTTAAACATTCTCACAGAGCTCTAATCAGAAGCTCATTTTATGTGCAACAGGTATGTAAAATAAACCTCCCTCCCAATAACTTGTAGGCCTAACCTGAACATAATCCATGTTAAGAGCTGTTTTTTGGTTCACAGGTAAACCTACCATTTAAAATCTTGCACATACTGGTAGGCTACTAATCATATTAAGGTGCAATTAACTAGGGTAATTTTAAAAATCATGGCTATCAACTACTGATTTAAATATTCCAGACATCTTTCTTAACTCCACTTTAACTGACAGCATGTAAGTCCTTACTACTGTCTTTCAAGCCATTGACCAGTTGTTTTTTTTCATGAGGAACCATTTTAGTCATTCTTCTCTATGTGAAATACAGTTGATGACAACTGCCTGGAAGACTCAGGTGTTTTTTCTTGTGTCGCTTCTCTGGTTGCCTACGACACTTCCTAATTATTAACAGAATGTTTCATTGAATTGTTGTATCCAATTGACCAACTGGTAATATATTATGGTTTGCTTTAATATTCCTATGATACACTTTTAGATCTCATATATTAATGAAATATACAACAACATAGGCTGAAATGTTGAACCAATCTCCCATTCCCCAACACTCCCAACTAATGGGACATAAGCTACCTAGTGGTTGGTCTCACAATGCTTCCATCTACATGTACCGTACTAGGTCTAGTAGTACCATACGTATTGTGACTGTTTCTCCAACTCTGTCAAGGAAACTAATTCTGAACTAAGATCTGGAATGGGGTACACTGTCCCACGAGGGCAATCAAGGACAACTTGTATCATTCAAGTGATTTTTCTATTTCATTTTACCAACTAACCAGGTGCCTGGAAATGCTAGTGAAGGAGGCAGCTAAGTAGGCTAGCCTACTGGTATTCACCATTCAGAGAACATTCTCAGCGACTTGTCTATGCATAGGCCTATGACACAATTTTCAGAAATTGATACAGTAGTCACAGAACACTAATGGTGCCCAGTACGCACAGCTTAGCATAGGACGGAGTGGATTCCAGCCACAGATTAACTTATGATCTGTCAACGGGTTTTCAAACAAATTGAGCACACACCCAAGTACAGGGGTCTTGACCATGATGTTCCAAGCCTCTAAATGAATCACTGCTCTTTAAGACTTTCTGGTCTTGCATCCATGGTCGATCAACATTCTCCTGATGTGTGTTCTCAAGTTTCTGATGGTTATGGACATTATTTTTATCCTGATACATGCCCTATTCTTAATTAGTTCAGCATAAGATCATTGAATCCCCTTAAGAAAAATAGGGAACATCCATGTGTTATTTGACCTTAGAAAGGGAGAATTTAAAAAACTGGACCTCTAGGGACATTGATGCAGATGACTCCGAGTAAGTAGGCTAGATCAAAATGAACATTTTTCAGTGTTGCCTTAATAAAGGTTGATAACTTTCTACCGTTCAACATGAATAGGCCTATATTGGATGGGAAATATTTTTATTATTTGCAGAGATTACAAGGATGACTTGTTGATGTATCGTTATTTTGTTAAGCGAACATAAGTTCCAAGTCCATATCGTGTTGGAACCCATATTTCAGTGCTGCCTTAGTAAACGAAATATTCAATGTCTTTCAGTCGGTCAACACGGTTGAACTTAATGTTAATGAGAATGAGCATTATTCCAAAAACCAGAAAAAAAAACTGTAGGCTACATGCAGACCTAACTTGTCAAATCAATCATGCCTACAAGACAACAAAAATGCTCTATGAAAAACTATTAAAACCCCATAATGGTAGTCAAAAATAATCTCAAACCACCGCCACTATTTCGCGAAGGTGCAGAAAAATCTTACTATAGTACAGCTATTCGTAATAGTTGCTACTGTTGTGATAAACCGGTACTGAGTGATAGGCCCCCGAAATATAACTATTTATCTTAATGTCTACAAGATAACGAGATTGCCAAAAAACCCACAAATCTATAGAAGGCAACACTAAAAATGGCTTATTTAATCCACAAGTCACCCACCCTTCACCAACATTATTAATATTTGTAATTTAAGTAACTTAGGTTATGTTAAATTGAGGTTAATGGCGGATTTGATTGCGGCTGTGTGGCGGGAAGGACCCAATAAGTGCTCAGTCAATCAGGGACGTTTTGATTGGAGACCATGCTCGGAAAAATTTTAGATCGTTTTGATTCTCAGGGCTTCGTTAAGCCCCCACCCTAGGCCGTCATCGTGTCCAAAATGGCGGCTTAACGAACACGACGGGGTGCCATTATTAAAATTTTGGGAGATAGAAACACAGCCTAAGAAGTATGATAGGAAAGACAAGGAAAGACAGAGTGAGGAATGAAGATGTTAGGAAGGAAGTTGGGATGGGAAAACTAAATGAGAGAATTGAGAAGAATAAACTAAGGTGGTTTGGACATGTAAAGAGGATGGAGGAAAATAGAATACCAAGACAGATGCTGGAGGCGAAGTGCAAGGGTAAGAGAGCAAGAGGAAGACCTAGAACAAGGTGGATTGATTCAGTGAAGAACAGCGTAAGAAAAAGAAATCTGGACTGGGACAAGATCGTGGAAGAAGAATGGTGGAAGGACAGAGGAAAGTGGAGAAGTGCCATAAATACCCCGACCCGGCAGGAGCTGGATAAGGGGAAATGATGATGATGATGATGTTTTGGTAACAGAGAATAAAAGAGACCTCATAGTTCCGCCCCTTAAAACAACAATAACTAACTAACCGTATATATACAATTTTCAAAAGAAAATTATGTATTGCCCGTTGAGTCATTATATATTTAAACACAAATTGTGCTAAATGTTCCGGCATAACTCAACAAAATGACAGCGTTTCGCCCCGGTGTGCTATTGGGCGCTTCAGTTCGTTAAAGCACACCTCACCAAGGCACTGTTAAGTACACACTGGGAAGGCCATTGCAATACGTATTTGATACATGTGTATCCGCGTCACGAGTAAAGCCAGTGCACTATGGGAGTCGAAACTCCACTCCAAAGCAATTATAACACCGGGGCGAAACGCTGTCATTTTGTTGAGTTATGCCGGAAGACTTAGCACAATTTGTGTTTTAAAAAAAATTACCGTATATACCCAAATAATCCCCGCACCCTCATTTTTGTACGGAAATTTAAAAAAAAAACTGTTTTGTTTGTTTTTGACACTTTATTTTAAACAAAAATGTATACTATTAACACAGTAATACAGTAAAACTCGGTTAAGAAGTTCCCGCATAAAAAGTTTTTCCACTTAAGACGTCCGATATTCTCGGTCCCGTGATCGGTCCCATAAGACACATGTCAGGGTGTCGAGCGATACGGGAAATACGGGAATTTTAGTGACCCGGGAAAAATACGGGAATTATACGGGAAATTCGCACTTCATACGGGAAATCTTGAAAAGTTTCATAATGCCTGACTTCTTAGCCCCCGAACGCTCGGTAGAGTCCTCCTGCTCAGTCTTCTATTTCGCCTGCAGACCGCGCTGCCACTCGCAATTTGCGCCACCGATAGAGCGCTAAGAGGGATGAGAACGCAGCCAACGTCGAATGCATGCTATGCCTGGCCGACCGCCGGCCGTACCCTCTCCGCACAGGGCGACGCGTGCCGCGCTCGTTGCTGACAATGACGCACAGGAATCAGTTCGCATTGTTATTCACAGAGGAGACCTGGGTTTCTCGACAACAGCAGCCCTTAGAGAAGCTAACAACTCAAGATCTCAGAAAATTCCAGGCGCGGGTGTGCTGCAATTTCGCACATTCGTATCCTGTGGCTGAAAAAATCAAAGAGAGTTCACCTCTTGCTCACAAGATGACCCATGCTATTTCGTGCCTAGACCCTATAGGGGTCGCTGAGACTCCTAAGTTGGAAGAAGTTAGGATCATCATTGCCCTGGAAATTCTTTGTAATCAGAAGAATTTGATTTCTGGCGCAATGGCTGACCGCATCAAGAGCAGCTACTCCGCACTTCTGAGACTGCCCTCCGTCACTTTGCGATTGAAGCAGTTCGACTGAAAAGAGCCACGGCTCGACGTGCTGTGGTCTGAATTAGTGGCTTCAGCACCTTCCTCAGTTCCTGCCAAATACGATCTCGCAACCTTCGTTAAAATGATACTGATTTTTTTTATCACAACAATGCAGCTCTAGACAGAGGTTTCTCCCTGAACAAGGAGTGCATGATCGTCAATCACGAAGAAGCAAGTCTGATACACCGGCCGTGAAAGCCAATATACCATCTTTTTGGAAGCCTTCATAGGGAGGTTAAGGCTGCTTAAACTTTTAGTTCTCGCAGTAAAGTAGTGCAGTTGCACTCTATACAAAGGGAGGTAGCGCGCAGTTCGTTACTCCTGTGGGGGTCCGGGCGGGGACACCAAGAGCCCGCCGATGAGCCAGCTTGTTGTCCTAGGCGAAACCCCACACAAGACACGGCACAAACCTAGAAGAATTGCTGAGTTTTAATACACCGGCCGTGAAAGCCAATATACCATCTTCTTGATTGGAATGCTTACTAATCAGGACGCTGTGATGGCAGCTGGTGGAGTAGAAAAGATAACCGTGAGCAAGAGTCCATACTGTACGAAACTCCTACGCCGTGTTCAAGGAAGCAAAACAGGTGCGAAGCGACGGCTAAGGTGGCAGTGGAAAGAAAACCCACGAAAGATCTCCAGGAATTGGAATAAAAGAAAAAGAAGAAGATATTGAATGACGCCCGTTCTGAAGAAGAGAAAATTGAAGAGAAGATGAGTTCCCTAGTGAAGGTTTAAATTAATAAATCCTTGAATATTGTTTGTTTTATCTTATTTTGTGTGACTAAAGTTCCTAACAACAATCTAGTATTAACAAAGTGACTTATTTTATTTTGTGTATGACTAGCCTACAGTTCCTATCCAGAAATTATTACTGTCATACGAACTTAATTTTGTGCTGTGTATAACTGAAGTTCCTAGTAACAATCTTGTATTTGTCAAAGTGTCTTATTTAATTTCGTTATGCATTATTTTATTTTCTATTATCTACTTTGATAAAATAAATCTAAATTAAAAAGTATTCACGCCGTGTCGCGTGTGGTATTTTTTCTGTTTTTAGCCTTTCCATGGTCTTCTTTTGCAGGGGAGATGCACATACCAAATTGGTTTAAAGTCCGTGCAAACACTCAATGCAAATGCGTCACACATGCATAAATTTCAAAAACTACAAGCAATGTCTCACAGCTCTCGACATTTTACTATCTAACACCCGTCACCCACATGTGGCAACAAAATTCACCACATATGTGACAGAATTCTTCTCGTATGGGCAGGCATTTTTTCAGTCGCTTGTTAACCACTGTCTGTGTCGGATTTCCTTTTATTGTCATTGTTTCGTTACTTTTACTTCGCCGAAGTTCGATCCGAGGACTGGACACATCCGGTACAGCATGTACAGAAAAGAATACTGAAGGCGGTCTGGATATCGCGGTGGATGGAATTAGTATTAACCTTGGCAATTCATCAAGCTCTGACGAAGACAGTGATGGTAGTGATGATGATAGGGACAGTGAAGGGATGGAGGGTGTCAAAGACACCCTTGCCAAATGACTGAGGATAATTTATTTATTGGTGTCAGTTCGCTTGCGTCAATCGATAATAGAGCACAGGCTATTGTTTCCGGTCATAGTGTTCAAAATACCGTCTTTCATTCAATGGCCTACAACTCGACAATATAAAACCACGGCAATAATATCGCCACAGAGCTGCTTGTTTTAGTGCTCAGTGCTAAATATGTCTTTACCTTAACTTTACTTTTGTGTTACCACGAAAGCTAATATTAACCGTAGAGAGTCGCGATTCAGTGAGTGTGCATGGTGTTATCTGTCGACTACTGTAGTAAGCTGTGAACGACCGCCACGCGGACTCTTGTTTCATATTAAAGGATAATCATTGCATGGTGAGTGTTTTTATATTCATTAGCTGTAGAGTGTTTGCCCTCTTTGTCGTATTCTTTGAATTGAATACCGATAATAAAGGTATCATAGCTTCGGTGTGTAATTTATTTATCCATCTAAAAGTATCGTATTTCTCTGAATGTCCTTGGGGTTGACTCAGGATAGTTTTTTAAAATATATTACGTATAATTGTACAGAAATAATGTCCGAAGTGTAGCGCTGTGTATTATTCGAATCAGTTGATTTACAACAACACTAAAAAATTAGCAGCACAGCTCAGCTGTTCCAAGCTCCCGATATATCCTTCGCGTTGTTTCCTTCGAATGATATGTATGATCTTCAGCTGTGTGCAGTGAGAAAGCTCTGCATGTGTTCATTCCTTATGTATTAATGATGCGAAATGTCTGCTAACGCTGTGCCACATACAACACTCGTAGTCTCTAAATGTTGCACATTTCCCCGTAAATTACAGCAGTTTATGTTTGAATTGCTTATAAGATCGTGACAAAGTGTTTCTCCAATTGGACGATTGTATTTAACTGCACATCGTGTAATCTTGGCGAAGTGTATTTTTTCACGGAGCAACTTAACACCGTAGTAGGCACGCAGTTTTTTGAATTTAGTTTTCTGGCATCTTGTTTTAAATTATTGACTAACATATTTCTAAATGCAGACAATCCATACCTCCATTCGGATTCGGGTTCCGTAATTCATGCTAAATGAGGTTCGTTCGTTTGTGAAATTGAGGTCATAAACCCCCCCTTCTTCCCTTTCAGTAATTACCGTATGGTAGGCCTACTTGACGTAGACTAGGGTGAAGATGTAAATGAGCATTTAAAAAAATTGTCGCCAGTTGTTTGGTTTATTAACTTACGGTACGGTAATATTTTCCATAGGTACTGAAAAGTAGGCACGGTTGGATTTTAAGGTGGAACCGCATGTGCTATCAAATATCGCTTTCTTGTAATACCTGGAATATGTATATAATTATAAAATGATTATTGGTTAAATAAGTGTTAATAGACAGGCTACTATAATTATAATGATTAAATAAATATTAAAGAAGAAACGATGCGTTGTTAGTAAATATTAGGCCTACCGGTACGGCGAATAGCTTAGCTATAAATCGTAGCTTCCGTCAGAATTTAGCATTTAAACGGGTCACGTTAATGCATAATATACTAATATAACAACCGGATAGCAAATTATAATACTATTCTCACATATAACATATTTAATTTGAACCAACTTAATTATTGTAGTCTAAGATATGTTAGAACTGCCGTTTCAAATGTGCAAATCGCACACTTGTAGGCAAGCTGTTTGTTATGGTCGTCTCTGATGCGAAGTGCTACTAATTACTCTTTTAGGAGACACTTGTCTTTGGAATATTCATGAAAGGCCAACCCTTTAGTTCTTATTTCATAAGTTGAACGCGTAAAAACAAAACCACAATCCGAAATAATAAAGAAGATAATCACGAACAAACTATTCACTGCCAATGAAAATCAAATGGAGATTCGCGGACCGGAAGTTCGCTATGCATAAGCTTCGGTGCCGTTTTGTTATTGTTAGTGTTACGGTTCCATTTTAACTCGTGGAAGCTCTATACGGTTACGGTACCATACGATTCAGTCACTTCCCGTAAACATTTATTATGTGACACTCCTATTCTCTACTCTCTCAACCCTCCTCAGTAAAACAGTCATTTATATCAGCTCTCCTAAGGTAAACGGTATTTCATTTGTGTTCGTAGCATCTCATCCCATCTGCGAGAGAGTTCACTCGCGCGCGCGCGCGCTTTGCTCACGCTACGGATTAGGCCTAAATCTCGCCATCACCCGTGGGCTCCGGAAGTATCTCCAAAAATGCAGTTACACTTACGCCAGAAAATCTTGATTCGCGCTTTAAGATTCATTTTTCAGCCATTCGGTATGCCAACTCTAGTCTTAGAGAGTTCTAAAATATACGGGAATTTGGTGAATTTTCGTACGGGAAATACGGGAATTATACGGGAATTTGAAAAAAGGTCATTGCTTGACACCCTGCATGTATATTTTTACCGTATAAAGTGTTTCTGCATAAGAGGTTTTCCCGGTTAAATAGATCAGATTTTGTATCCCCTTAAAGTATAAGACGTTCAATGGAGACAACTGACTGTTTTATAGAATCAAATCTCGCCTATCTCCGCGAAAGATAACTCTGGTGTTCCGAGTGAAAGAATACAGCAGTTCCGAGTGTCCGCGGGTCTTCAGTGAATCATCTGACCGGGCGAACTATATCATGGCTACATGACGTCACGCCATTACAGCAGCAGCTCATTGGACAGTGTTAACCTTGAAACATGTGTGAGGAGATATGGAAAACACTGGCTTCTGCCGGGAATACTTCCGCAAACTGCAAGAAAATTGAAACCGGGAAATACAACGTAGAACAAGATCTGCTGGTATGGTTTCAACAGCAGCGAAGTTTAAACATTCCACTGCGTGCGCCGAGTTCGGCTCAGTCAAACAGGACACGGGCTGCCCGCGCAAGCGGAACGACCGCAGCCCGTCGAGGACTGGGGTGGTCAAACTGAATACGGACAAGTAGAGACGCAGACTTTGTGGAAAATCTCAACTGCTCACTTACCCGCCGCGGTAGTTCGCCTTCGGTTTAACCAGGATGATCCAATATTAGACAATACAGAGTTCGCAGCGGTCGGGCAGCCCGCTTCCTGTTTGACCGAGCCTTTACTGATGCCATGCTATCACGCACTAACGAAACTGACGCTTGTGTGAGGCTTGCGCGACCAGTCAAGCCATTAGACGGAAATAAACAACTAGCCTACACCCGAACAAGCACCATGAAAGCAGATACTCGCGCGTGGCGGGCAATTTAAATCTTAAAATTTTGGATGACTCGATTAATACCCGCACCCCAATTTTCCACGTCCGATTTTGTATAAAAATGTGGGTGGTATTTGGGTATATACGGTATTCTTCAAGGATCATATCGATGTTAAAATGAGAATTTCAAGTAGATCTACTTTGTTCAACTTCTTTGAATTTGGATATTAATGTAGAAATTAGTTTTTTGTAATTTTAAGTCCAAATTTCTATAAACATAACTTAATATACAGGGTGTATCTTAATTATACCGACAAAAAAAAATCAGGGATGCTCTGCGTGTTATATAAAAGACGATGCCGCAATCGGATTGGCGGAGAACATGAGGTTTCTTTGTTACTTCTGGGCGCTCGATTCAAATCGACTAGCTCGCCGTACTTGCTGAGCAAGGGCACAAGCGGCTGGCCACTGCTGTGCTTCAGGCAAGGAAAGGGAGAGTGATAGAAGACAGAGATATGCTGACGGGAATGCGAAAGTTTCCTCTTTCGCCTCGCGCAGAATTGTTCTTTTCCCGTTCAGGTAATATCCAAATTTGTTTACGAAGCAGCCGTAATCTTACACAGAGTTCAAGGACACACACTACTAAAGACACACTTGCCAGTCATGAAATGTACCCGATAGTTTCTTTTTTCGTCTCAATAACTGACATACGCAAAGATGCCGTTGTACGATCGTGCATTCGTTTACTCACAACATGGATATATCAGCCATTTCTTCGTTAGTGTGCCAAAACGGTGCAATTCTCACCAATTTATGCCACAAATGTAGTAGCCAATGTGTGGAGAACAAACTATACACAACACACTGGGGCCGAGTAGCGAGTGCGTCAGTCGCACCATCATATCTCTCGTTTCCGTCTATCATCCCTTCCCTTACCTGAAGCACACCAGTGGCCAGCCGCTTTTGCTGTCGCTCAGCAAATACGGCGACCTCGTCGATTTGAATCGCACTTCCGGAAGTAACAAAGTAACCTCATTTTTTCGAAGGGGAAAATTTTTCCGCCAATCTGATTGCGGCACTGTCTTTTACATAACACGCAGAGCGTCCCTGATTTTTTTTGTAGGTATAATTAAGATACACCCTGTATATGTACATATTTCATTAATTATTAGCACACATAAATCCATTCGCTGCTAATTATGAAGGGCACAGCTGCGCACAGCTCAACATGAAAAGCAATCAATCAATAACATCCCAACTTTAAACCTGCCTTCGTAGATTTGTCATTTGTTACTCTGTGCTCTTTCTTTTGTTTTCGTTTGTGTGCTAGTTTTTGTTTATGATATTTTTACTGTATGCTGGATATAATATAAACTTGTTCCTTTCCAATTTTTCCTTGTTTAGGTTCTAATTTTCTCCACATATGTCATGATGCTGGATTTGCTGGAAGAGTATGTATTATATAGAAATTACACTTACTGTCGTTTGGATGGTCAAACACATCTTGAAGATCGGAAGCAAAGGATCAAAGCGTTCAACATGGATAAGGATATTTTCCTGTTTTTGATCTCAACACGGGCTGGCGGTCTTGGAATCAACCTTACCGGTGCAGATACTGTCATAATATTTGACAGTGATTGGGTAAGTAGCTAATAATAGCTAATACCGTATTTGCTCGCCTATATCTCGCCCCCGCGTATATCTCGCACCCCATTTTTTAATTTGAATTTTCAGGGGAAAAAAGTACTCGCATATATCTCGCATTCATTACTGACGCCATCATATAAATGACAGTAATAACCTTGAGGTAGAAACACGTTCGATTTAGCGCGCCACAACAGTCGCCATTGTCCAGAAACTTACCCGAAACGTTACTAACAGGAAGAGCGAGCAACGAGTTGATCCGAACTTCGATACGAGCCGATTAGGGATCGAGGTGCCGCGTGCAAGCATACGGCGCAGCGTGAGTGTTAGCACGCTGTACATCGTTCGCCGCGTCTTCGGCCACGGCTGGCTAAATTCCCCGCCTTGAGACACGTTCGAATTAGCAATTAGCGCGACACGTCAGCTGCGGAAGTAGGCCTACTGTTACATCGCAGAGAAACGCAGTTCAGTCTTCTCGAATCTCAATGATTTCGTCTTTACGCATTGCGTCGCATCAGAGCTCGGCCGCGTGCAAGGATACGGCGCAGCATGAGTGTTAGCACGCTGTTCATCGTTCGCCGCGTCTTCGGCCGTGGCTGGCTAAATTCGCAGCCTTGAGACTCGTTCGAATTAGCGATTAGCACGCCACGTCAGTTGCGGAAGTAGGCTTACTGTTACATCGCAGAGAATCGCAGTTCAGTCTCCTCGAATCTCAATGATTTCGTCTTTACGCATTGCGTCACATCAGAGCTCGGCCGCGTGCAAGAATACGGCACAGCGTGAGTGTTAGCACGCTGTACATTGTTTGCCGCGTCTTCGGCCGCGGTTGGCTAAATTCACCGCCTTGAAACACGTTCGAATTAGCGATTAGCGCGCCACAACAGCTGCGCAAGTAGGCCTACTGTTACATCGCAAATTTTGTGTTTTTTCGGGAATACGGTCATTCCCCGCGTATATCTCGCACCGAAAATTTTCACACATATTTTCGGTCAAAAAAGTGCGAGATATACGCGAGCAAATACGGTAATATCGTATGGCCTCGGGTGCCGGTTGCGAGCTTTGTTATTTGACGCCCAGAGGGCAGCTTGCATGTCGAATTTTGTTGTTCCTTGGGGCGCTGTAAAAGTCAAGAAGGTTAGATATCTAAGCTCCTTGACACTAGAGCGCTTTCTAGTAGAGAAAGGAGGAACTTTTGTGTAGGCGGAAAATCCTGAGATTAATTTTGCCATAATGAACACGGCCTACTGAATTCAAATGGGTTGTTTAACATAACAACAACGTATGACATGCGTGTGGTGATTTGTCGCCTTTCAAGAAAAATAATTCATTTACCACGGCCAGGAGCGAACCTGCAAGCTTGGGGTTGGTAGTCCAACACGATAACCACTCACCCACCATGGCAAGTTACTGCTACTACTGTATGCTACCTTCAAATCAATAAAACAAGAACATCATACTGGATCTTTATGGACTCTTTATTAAATTATTTGGTTTTCAAATTGCCTAAAGTCATTTCAACAAGACAAGGGTTTTGCAAGAAATTGCCACTGTTAAAGCCTGTTGCTATGGCAGGGATGCCAGCAAAATTTCAACTCCTGGTCTGCTAACTGAAAAATCCTTATAATTCCATGATAACTATGATTTACTAAGAAAGATATGAAGCTTGTAGTTTAAAGTGACCGTTAATCTCACGATCATGAGCCATGGTACCTCCGTTGTATGTGGAGTCCGACCACAGGACATGACATTTCACTTCGAAAATCTCGCATGCATTGACTGGGAATCGAGCACAGTCCACCTTGGTGAGAGGCAAAGAGTTTGACCGCTGCACCACTACACCCCATACAAAGAAAGAAAGAAAGAAAGAAAGAAAGAAAGAGAGACCCACTGAAAATTAATATTAAAAAATCACTAACATATTTGCTCGCATATAACTCGCACATTTTTAAATGGAAAATAAGTGTGAACATTTTCGGTGCAAGTTATTTGCGGGGATTTGTGCGCGAAAGATGGTATTTCCAAGAAAACATATTGATACAAGCCAGCTGGCATTGTCACTGCTGCCAATCTCCGAGCTACTAGAGTGTGCATCGTCCTGACTTTCATGTGCGAGCTTCTTTATAACTTCTAGTCATAATAACCCAATTGCACAATAGTTCAACTGACGCCCTTCTTTATTTTGTCTTCTGTCGTCAGCTTATTGTAGCTAACTATACCAGATCTCAACGTGTTCTGGCCTAACAATTACGTATTTAGCGTGTGATGCACCAGCAAAACACTCATTAGGTACAGCACTTATTCCAGGTTCCGTATTGACCGTGTTTACAATAAGTAAAACCTGAATTTCCCGCCGAATCAATACTTTACTTAATGGAAAACTCTATGGGTACATGTTTCGGAGACCCTCTGTCTCCTTCCTCAGCCCTCTCTTGGTACTACAAACATCATAAAACACACTCGAAATCCCCAATAAAACAACATAAAACACACATCATGAAATACAAAACCACAACATATTAAAAACTACGAGCTTGAAAAATACACTAATTAAAAATCCAACAACAACCATAAATAAAGCATGTAATGCACTCGCATTTTCAGTCATTCAGTCCTTGTTTACTTTGTGTCTTTGGACACATTAAAATATTGTTTATGCACAATCACTTAATTGTTCAATGTGTCTTCTAACTCTGAAATACATGTAACCATTCTATGGAGACTCTTGCGTACGTAGTATGGGCTTGTTGAAAACATCCAGAATTTGCCTAGTGTTGATGGACACTTGTTGTTTGAGGTAGGACAACAAATATTATGGTGTTCCGTATCTAGATATTTAACAACATGCTGTAGTGAAGCGACTGTTGTTTATGAATAACAGTCCAATTAGATAACTAGTAGAGAATTGAAGACAGTCAATTCAGGGCTTCTTAGATGATGGTTAGCTGACTGGTTAGCTGACGGTTGGCGGCATCGGTTATAACATATTCATTACTATTGTTTTGGTCGAGGAACATTTACAAGTTGACACCTCGTCTTATTCGTCATGGATTGCTGAATAGCTCCAATTATTCGGACATATATGACCTTGTCATTACCACAACCCTCACAGAGGTCAACTTCAACTGAACAACGCCTGAGATATAACACATTTGTGTTGTGGTATTGACAAGGTCACATATGTCCGAATATTTGGAGCTATTCAGCAATCCATGACGAATAAGACGAGGTGTCAACTTGTAAATGTTCTTCGACCAAAACAATAGTAATGAATATGTTATAATCGATGCCGCCGACCGTCAGTTAACCATCATCTAAGAAGCCCTGAATTGACTGTCTTCAATTCTCTACTAGTTATTTAATTGGACTGTTATTCATAAACAACAGTCGCTTCACTACAGCATGTTGTTAAGTATCTAGATAGGGAACACCATAATATTTGTTGTCCTACCTCAAACAACAAGTGTCCATCAACACTAGGCAAATTCTGGATGTTTTAAACAAGCCCGTACTACGTACGCAAGAGTCTCCATAGAATGGTTACATGTATTTTAGAGTTAGAGAACACTTTGAACAATTAAGTGATTGTGCATAAACAATATTTTAATGTGTCCAAAGACACAAAGTAAGCAAGGACTGAATGACTGAAAATGAGAGTGCATTACATGCTTTATTTATGGTTGTTGTTGGATTTTTAATTAAGTGTATTTTTCAAGCTCGTAGTTTTTAATATGTTGTGGTTTTGTATTTGATGTGTGTTTTATGTTGTTTTATTGAGGATTTCGAGTGTGTTTTATGATGTTTGTAGTACCAAAAGAGGGCTGAGGAAGGAGACAGAGGGTCTCCGAAACATGTACCCTTAGAGTTTTCTATTAAGTAAAGTATTGATTCGGCGGAAAATTCAGGTTTTACTTATAGCAAAACTCTCCGTATGTTTTACTGCGTTGGTACATTTGTAAACACCTAACGTGTTTGGTTAGTGATTTCTAGCGCGTCTTTCTGTGTATGCCAGTATTGAATATTAAATTCAGTCACATTGACATCTGCTGTGGGATGAGCAAATGCCCATGAAAACAAAGAAACCACAACACTAACCAATAGGGATAACTCTAAACTCCAGGCAGCCGAAATGAAATTCCTACCTACCATGATTCTGAAAACCAGGAAAGACAAGATCAGGAATGAGAAGATCAGAGAAGAAGTAGGAATAGATGATTCTCTCCTCAATAACTCAAGACTGAAGTGGTTTGGTCTCATGAAGAGGATGCAACCAAACAGAACTGCACAGAAGGAATTCGAGAGAAATGTAGAAGGGAGACGACCCATGGGAAGGCCACGAAAGAAGTGGATAGATACAGTCAAGAACGTTGTACTGCAGAGAGGTCATGATTGGGACAAGTTGGTGGAGGAGGAGTGGTATAAGGACAGGGTAGAATGTAGGGGGCTCATATGCCACACCCGGGCAACTGTAGTTGGTTCAGGATGAGGAATTCTCAACCGGCAGCTCTGCGAGTACGAGGCTATATTACCATAGTCTTCTGCATATTTTATCACTTTGAGTTTAAACACAATCAAACTGTTTAGTTAAAACCCTCATATCATCATTTGCTTGAAGCCGTTAGAGGTACCACATTTTTTTAATCACTCTGTAGATGCTCATAAGTATATCATGCATGCCTTTTTGTCCAGTTGTCTAAATCTTCACTTGTTTTATCTAGAATCCACAGGTGGATCTTCAAGCCCAGGATCGATGTCATCGCATTGGTCAAACAAAGCCTGTTGTCGTCTACAGGCTTGTCGCTGCTGGTACCTATGATGAAAAGATCGTTGAGCGAGCAAATGCCAAGAGAAAGTTGGAGAAGTTGATCATTCAGAAAGGTATTAAATAACAACTAGTCTCGAAGAATCACAGAGACTTTCAACCATTAGGTTGTGTTTTGTAATTTAAGTTCCAACCATATGGATGTAAGGTAGAGATTTATTTGGTTGTGTAGTGTTGTTACCTATAAGATCTGGAAAGCCATTATCAAACACTTGCAGTGCTCACTTTTGCTGTTAGAGTTGAGATCATCATTATTTCCCAGCTCCAGTTTCATAATGTCGATTATTCAGGTCCGTATTGACGTAACTATAACTTTGAAAGAATAATAGATTTTCCGCCTTCAATACTGTTTATTTCTATTACTTACAGGGACATGTTTCGG
Source organism: Meconema thalassinum (assembly GCA_946902985.2). Classification (NCBI taxonomy): domain Eukaryota; kingdom Metazoa; phylum Arthropoda; class Insecta; order Orthoptera; family Tettigoniidae; genus Meconema; species Meconema thalassinum. Next base: position 45,287,089 of record OX336399.1, on the reverse strand, counting down.
GGGCTAATACTCCCCCTTCCTCAGACTGTCCAACAAAACTTCACAAAGGAAAAACTTTACTTGTATAAGCTCATACAAAACACATGTGTTGTAATTTAAGTTCCAACCATATGGATGTAAGGTAGAGATTTATTTGGTTGTGTAGTGTTGTTACCTATAAGATCTGGAAAGCCATTAACAAACACTTGCAGTGCTCACGTTTGCTGTTAGAGTTGAGATCATCATCATTATTTCCCAGCTCCAGTTTCATGTGTTTTGTATGAGCTTATACAAGGAAAGTTTTTCCTTTGTGAAGTTTTGTTGGACAGGCTGAGGAAGGGGGAGTATTAGCCCCCGAAACATGTCCCTGTGAGTAATAGAAATAAACAGTATTGAAGGCGGAAAATCTATTATTCTTTCAAAGTTACAGCTCCAGTTTCCCAGGTGTGGTATACAAGTCTCAAGAGTCCTTCCATCGCATTCTTGGTCTTCCTCGTCCTCTCTTCCCTGCCATGCGTCGTACCAGTGCTCGTCTTGGTAGCCTTACTTCATTCATCCGTTTGACATGTCCAAACCTTCTCAATCTGTTTTGCTCCAGTTTGTCATTTAGTTTCTGTACTCCCAGTTCTATCCGTATATCCTCATTTCTCACTCTCTCTCCTCGTTTTCTGGACCATACTTCTCAGCTGCTTGTACTCTGCTCTCGTCCCTCTTAGTCATTGTCCAAGTTTTTGCTGCATGCTAATTTCCAAATCTAGTCTTCCATCTTCAGTCAGTTCGCTTCCCAAGTATTTGTAGTGTTTCACCACTTCCAATTCTTTATCTCCTACTTGATTACTCCTTTTCCTTCGTCTTACCTCTACTCACCACCACTGTTTTACTCTTCTCCACATTTATCTTCAATCCCCATTTCTCAATCTTTGTCTATCCAACGATTTCTTGGCCTTCCTACCTGTCTCCTCCCTCTTACTTCTTTGTTGAAATAATTTCTTGGTGCTCTATTTCTGTCCATTCTCATGACATGTCCAAACCACTGTAATCTGTCTCTCCCTAGGAGTTCAGTGACAGGTATTTTGCTACCAACTTCCTGCCTGTTAATTTTATTCCTAATCTTATCTTTCCTGGTCCTCGGGTTCATTGTTCTGAGCTAATGGCCTGTTTTCTCACTCCTGTGCCATTTCTTCTCCCACTTATGTCCTTGAACTGCTTATAGGGAGAATAAGACTGCAACAAAGGAGTGCCATCTCGTTCTGTCCCTAGCCAGGGCTTTGATCTCTCCCCAGCTTTTCCCCTGTTGTTGACCTTCCTCTTCTACTGTCCGTATCCATGTCATCCTGGTCCTGACTATTCTCCGTTTTCCTCGTGGGTTCCAATCGAGTATCTCCCTTGCAATGTGGCTGTCCGGCCTCCTCAGCGTTTGTCCCATCCATCTCCATTTCCGCAGCCTTATTTCTAAATCAGTAGGCAACTGGTTGGTTCTTTCTCAAAACAGTGTTGGTGATGACATTTGGCCATCAAATCCCCAAGATCTGTTAATGAATGTCTGTAGCAAGTGGGTCAGATGTTTCGTCGCTTTCCAGGTTTCACATCCATAGAGCAAGACCTACGCATCAGAAACGTGGGTTATGAAGAAGAGACAGATGAGCAGGATACAGGCTTGCGAAATGAAATTTCAGAGAAGCAGCTTAGGAATAACAAGAAGGGCTAGAGTAAGAAATGAGAGTGAGAGAGATTGTGGAAGAGAAACCCATACAAGAGATCATAGAGAAGTCAAGAATGGGTTGGTACGGACATGTTAGGAGAATGCAGGAGGGCAGGATACCAAGGAGGATCCAAGAGATGGAAATGGAGGGTGAGAGACCTAGAGACAGGTGGATTGTGGGTGTGAAGGAAGGAAGGAAGGAAGGAGTGGAGTGGGACAGAGTGAGGAGTGAAAGGAGGTGGGAGGCTTATGTTCCAAGCAGACCCAGCCAGGGGCTGGAAACTGTACAAGATGTTGATGATGATGATGATGATGATGATGATGAGAACAAGACAGACTTTACTTTACTCTCAAAAATCTGCAGTTTGGTCTTCATTCTCAATTCTTCGGATCTCCGTATTGGGCGTAGAGTTGCGAAGGCTTTCTTGGTGCAGCTCATGTTATCCTCTGTGGTCCCTCCATTGCACATCATCAGCTTCTAAAGGCTAAAAGCCTTGTCGTTGCAGCCATTTCTTACGGTCTTCAGCAGTTCTCTTCATATTGACATACGATTCACATTCCATTTCCTTGACAATGTTCTAGAGATACGATTGTCTTGGTCGTCCCCTTGGTTTCTTCCCCAAAATTTTTCCTTCAAAAATGACCTGGAGGAGAGTGTCATGTCTGAGTATGTGTCCCATCAATTTTGATTTCCTTTTCTTGATGGTGTTCAACAGGCATCGATTCTCCTGAATTTGGTTCCATTGCACAGTGGGTCAAAATCAAAAGGGACAAAATTATTTTTACGTTTTAATCATGAATTTAGAGTGAAAGCAACGTATATAATTTGTTTACTTCATAATAAACATCAGTTAAGACCCTTTTTAACCTACGTCTACACATGCAAGAAATTGTCTATGACTTGGAGTTGGATAGAGCATTCAGTTATCTCTTCAGAACAATTTTCTACCCCTAATTTACTATTAACAACGTCACAAAGTTCCACTTTTGACATAACCGACAATCGTCGAACCCAGTGCTTCAAACAGTTGTAAACGTGTGAGAACTGGTTGCGCGGCGTCTTCTAAAACATAAAATAACTAAGTAACTTGCAAAAAGATGCAAAAAATCTTCTAACAGGCGTAAACTACAAGACTTTATCTACATTTTAACATTAAGTAGAAAGTGACGCAGAGTGACGCGGCATACTAAAAATCTAAGTGAAAATATAATTTTAAAAATAATAGTTAAATATTATATAATGCAAATATAGCTAAAATTACGTAACAATCTCGCCCATTAATAACTGAAACATGTTACAAAGATCATACCTTCAGCTGCATGTTCCATCTTAAACATCACACTGACCACAAATTCTACAAAACCACAGCCACTTACTTTCACCCTCCAATTCAGACTGCTCGAACAGTGGTGACAGATTTACACTAAGATGCGTTTATATCCCAGAATAGTGAGCGGCAATTATGAGAATGCTGTAGAAGCAATAAATTTTGATTTTTAGCCTATTTTCAATTTTGAAAAATTAGGCTTATGAGATCACCTTTTGTCCGTGTGTGTGTGTGTGTGTGTGTGTGTGTGTGTGTGTGTGTGTCTAATAAAATCTAAACGGCTGGAGCGATTTCAATGAAACTCGGAAAGTTCATAGCACTATTCCCGGCGACCTCGACCGTGCCCTTCAAATTTTGTTACGACTCACCAATCCAACATGGCGGCTGTGCGAAATATTTCACTAGCATTCAATATCTCCGAAACTATTACCGATATTACCCTGACATTTTCTATGGTGATAGAGGGAACTACTATAAGTTCACTTATGTGACTTTTGAAAACCTGGTAACAACAAACCCAACATGGCGGCCAAGCGAATTTGCGACTTTTAAATAGACGTTTCTCGCGATTTGACCAACCAAACGCAATGAAACTTGGTACAGTATATGTTTATATACATTGTAATGCACCGACATCTAACTTCGTTCAATTGTTTACATAATCACAAGATGGCGGATGTGCGAAATATTTCACCGGCATTCTATATCTCTGAAACTATTAGCGGTAAACCCCTGAAATTTTGTACGGAGATAAAGGGCACTACTGGAAGTCCATCTATAAGACTTTCAAAAACCGGTTAACTACAAAACGAACATGGCGGCCAAGCGAATTTGAAAATTTTAAATAGACATTTCTCGCGATTTAATGTTCCAAGCGCACTGAAACCTGGCACAGGAAATATTTATACATATTGTAATCCACTGGTATCCAATTTAGTTCAATTGTTTACATAACCTCAAGATGGCGGCAGTGCGAATTTTAAAATTAAGATTTTATTTATTGTGATGTAGTCATGCGATCGAAGTGAAAGTTTGAATAATGATCCTACGCAATAATTTTCCTTTAATGGTACATGACCCTATGGCCTATACATTTAACAATCCAACATGGCAACCATCCGAAATATTTAGACGATACTGAATATCTACGAATCTATTTTAGCAATCAAACTGCATTTTTTAATGTTCATAGGGGCTATGAACTTAAGTTCACCTATAGGTCTTTAAATAACCTGGTGATCACAAATCCAACATGGCGGTGACCCGAATTGTAAATATTCACATGGACATTTCTCGCAATTTAACCATCCGCGTGCAGTGAAACTTGGTACAGTAAATCCTTATACGAATGTTAATCCACTGGCATCTAATTTATTTCAATTGTTTCCATAACCTCAAGATGGCAGCTGTGAAAAATATTAAACTCTCCATGTTTTTTCTTGTGTCCTAACTATGCGATTGAAGTTTGAATACTACACGTTCACAATAATCTGCATGTAACAGTACATAACTCTAGGACCTACATATATAAAATCCAACATGGCGACCATCCGAAATATTTAGTCGGTTCTCAATATCTACGAATCTATTACAGCAATCAAACTGAAATTGTGTATGTTGATAGTGGCAATTAACATAAGTAGGATATATGAAAATAGGCTGTATAGTTCTTCACGGAACTACTTGTTAATTATGAAAATAAATAATTTTGTCCTAGATTTCGATTTTGACCCACTGTGCATTGGTGGTAATGATGCTACCAAGGTAGCAGAACTTGTCTACTTTCTCGTTGATCAGCCCAGTGCGGCCGTTAATATTTGCTTTTGATAACAATCAAACTGTCGTATGTAAGGCTTTTATGGACAAATCAAGAAGTTATTTGCTCTGGTATGATGAGTACTGCCATGCCTTGATTCCTAGTATGAAATCAGTGTTACTTAGCTTAAATTGTCTGGAAGGTTTCCAGTGTAATGTTATTTTCAGCAACCTAGCCAATTATAGGCTATTGATGCCAAGAAGAAAGGTCTGGGCAAAGTTAGAGAAGCAAGTTGAGTTTTCTCTCAAGCTAATCTCAAGTTGAGGGGGCGTAATGTTGGCTCATAGCTTAAATGATCTCTCAGAACTCTAGTTTGTGGTTCTTAGCATTTAAAAATTCGATAATATTGCATTTAGAATTCCGAATTTAGCATTTTGTAGCATCTATGAATTTCAGATTTAGCACTTTATAGTAATTAGGAATTAGGACTAAAATAGTATAGTTGAAGAAGCAATAGCCTGAATTAAGAAGTATTTTAAGGAAGCTTCAGTTGATAAAATATAATATAATATTGCTAGTCATGTTCTTAACAAAATACTAAGATGAAGATAAGATAGAAGAAGCTAACCTACAATTACCGTATTTCCTCTCATAATCGTCGCACCCCACTTTTCAAACACTAAAATAAGGTTATAAAATTTCATCGCATAGCTTATTCATATTTGTGCTCCTATCAGTCGCACACACAGCCGCGAGCTTATAACCTGGCGTGGCTTTGTCAGAAGAAAGGAGTCCCTGCCTCAGTGCCTGTGGGCTATGACCACGTGGTGAGAGCGGTTAGTATCGTCACTTAGCATGTTCATATTCACTTGTTGGGCGGAAAAACGTGTTGTGACCAGATTAACAGATCATGTTTTAATGGTCCAATGTGGCGTTTTACGTGTTGACATAATTGATGACCCTGTCAACATCCCATTCCATCGAAACCATAATTGAAACTATAGCCGGTCAGGATTTGAAACTGGATATCAATTCATCTAAATCCTCTATTTTCCTCCAGATCATCACTAATTGCCACTTTCCAAGCGTTTATTCAGCTTAGATTTAGATGCACTTGGAGGTGAGGAGATACAACATTATTTACGTCACTTTTTCCAGGTTCACATTTTGCCTTCCTAACATTTTTGATAAGCGATTTATTGTGTTTCTTAAAAATTCTGTTACTTCTAGGCATATTAGCTGTTACCGCGATCACCGCTCAGATAAACAATCAACAATACACAACAAATCACATGGCAACAACAGAGATGCCAACTAAAGCAATACAGTGGAATCTCGTTAGCACGTTTTCCCGTTTAGCGCGATGATTTTCTCAAGTCCCAGTCCCAATTCAACAATATACATGTTGATCATCATCATCATCTTGCACAGTTTTCAGCCACTGGCCGGGTCTGTTTGGAACACAAGCCTCTCCAACGTCTTCTGTCTTCCCACCATCTCTCAGCCTCCACCCTTGTCCAGTCTTCTCCTCTCTTCTTCACGCTTTCTTCCACCCCCTTCAGCCACCTGTCTCTTGGTCTCCCTCTCGGTCTCTTTCCTTCCCACTTCGTCTCGTGTATCCTGCTGGGTATCCTCTTCTCCTCCATTCGTTTTACATGTCCATACCATCTAAGTCTAGATTTCTCTATACCATCCTGTAATGGTTCCTCCTTCATTAATTCTCTGGTCCTCTCATTTCTTATTCTGTCCCTCTTTGTAGCTCCAATACTGCTTCTCAAGAACCTCATCTCACTGGCCAGTATTTTGCTGTTCTCCCTTCCTTTCATAACCCAGGTCTCCGAGGTATACGTCAGGATAGGGACATAGTACGTCCGATATATGATCTTTTTGCTGTTCTGAGGGACATCCTTACTCCATAACATGCTTCTCACACTCCTCCGAAATGCTTCTGCCTGCCTACCCCGCTCATTTATTTCTCTATCGTTTCCATTATCTTGTATCAGGCTTCCCAGATACTTGAAACTCTCCACTTTCTTCAGATGTTCCCCACCAATTGTTATTCCCATTGTGGTTCTTTCCTTCTTCCTTTTTGTGATCACCATCTCACTCTTATTTATGCTAAATTTCATCCCATATCCTTGTATTATTCCTTCCCACACGTCCAACCTCCTCCTCCTTGTTTCCCCAAATCATCTGCAAACACCATTGCTTTCATCTTTCCTTCCCCAATTACTTGTGCCACTCGGGTCATTATGTCATCCATCACCACAATGAAAAGTAACGGTGACAGTGCACTTCCTTGTTTCAGGCCGTTTCTCTGTTCCAACCAGTCTGATCTCTCCCCTCCCACTTGCACACAGCTCACGCTTCCCTTGTACATCTCCTTTATCCTCTTTATAGTCCATTTCTCTACTCCTCTATCCTCCAGGGACTTCCATACTTTGTTTCTGCATACACATGTTGATATATCCCCTTAATACGTTCTATTCCTGCTTACGACGATCAAATTTCCTTTGTACTATTTATACGCGAACCGGATTTTATTCTTATTTCATTATAAAATTCGGCTTCTGGAAAACACGACGCGATATTGCCTCATATTCTCTGATAGTTATTGACAGTGTAGATGATTTTATTGTGTTTGACGGCGTAGAAGTGGCTATAGCTATGACGCAACACAGGTGACGTGTCTCTCTCCCGCTGCCCTTCACCCCCTTCCCTTTGTTTATTTCTCACGTAGGCGCATTATTGTCTTCTAGTTCTTAGTGTTCACGTCCAGTTATGACCTATTTTATTGGTTGTTTCATAATGGATAAGAAGAAAGTACGGCAGATAACTAATGACGAGAAGATGAAATACATTCGAGACGTGGACTGCAATCCTCACATGAAGCGTGTGGTTATAGCGCGAAAGTGGAACATTCCTCCGTCTACACTGAATACGATTCTCGGCAAAAGGAAGGAAATCGAACGTGCATTTGAAGAAGGGGTGAGCGGCAAAAGGAAACGTGTGCGAGAGGGACACTTTCCTGAACTAAAAAGCGCTTTATTGAAGTGATTCAAGCAAGCCCGTGCTTCAAACATATGCATGCGCGGTCGCCTACAATAGAGCCGTCACTGGCGGAGCGCGAGAGCGAGAATGTCCTTGCTGCTCAAATATAAAGAAAGACCCTGTATTATATTTGTTTGGAAGCGAATGGGGAATATTTTCAGCATCTACTGTAAATCATGGCCAGTAAAACTGCATGGTAGGCTACTGATTTTAAGCACCGTATTCTGCCGTAGGCCTACATATGCGTGCGCGTCGCCGGCAACTGAGCCGTCACTGGCGGAGCGCGAGAGCGAAAATGTCCTTGCTTAGCAAAAATAAAGACCCTGTATTATACTGTAGTGTAGAGGTACAGTAATTCATTTTTATGTTATTTATTGCGTGTAAGTTACTGATAACCTATGTTTGTCGTGACTGTAGCAGTGCATACAATCACTTACTATACTAAAGCCATCATTACTTCCGACTTGACGTTTCAGTGTTATCCTAGAGTTATCTGGCGGTCAGAAGGAAAATAACTTTAACTAGCCAATCACAGGCAGCTATTCAAATAGTTATATAAAAAAAAATTGAGTTTCGTTCGCAATGTCGCGATTTAGTGAACAAAACTCGAGCCTAACACTGAAACGTCAAGTCGGAAGTAATGATGGCTTTACTATAAGGTCGGCGATTGAACGTCCGTATATACGCTGCGTTCTTTCTTATACGTTGTAAATGCAGTATGGCGTTTTTCGGTAGTACGTTTTCCCGCATATGACGCCCAAATTTTTCAGTCCCTTGAAAAACGTACTAACGAGATTCCACTGTACTTGCACCAATTTCATAGCCTTCTAAATCCTAAACACCGTCGTTCTGAGCTTTGCCAGTCAAGTTGTAGTTACGTATCCTAGTACAGATTTCTGCTAATATGCAAGGATAAAGAGAGACGAAAGTAGGCTTCAGGTATCCGAAATGAAGTTTATAGGAACAATGCTTCAAAGGACATGGAGAGACAAAGTAAGGAACGAAACAAACAGGACAGAGGCTGGCATAGATATCAGTGCTACAAAATATTTGCAGAAGCAACAATTAGGATGGTATGGGCATCTTCAAAGAATGGGAGATGAGAGGACACCAAAAGCTTATTTCAAAGATTATCCTAGGAAAAAGACCAGTAGGAAGACCAAAGAAGAAATGGTTGGACCAAATCAAGGATGATCTTGAAGACAAAGGGCTGGACTGGAGAAGGACCCATGAAGACCAACTATTCATGAACAGGAAAAGGTGGCGAGGGCTCGTTAACAGCACCCGGGCGACTGGAGCTGGAATTTGATGATGATGAGGATGAAATACAAGACAAGGACTCGTACGACTGCATGTTGACAAAGCGGGGGGTGGCACATATGCATCATCAATAACATTAAGTTATTTAGTAGACTTAGAGATGAAATTTTCCCTTCAAACTTTGGGAATAAAATCGCTAAAGTCTAAGCAATGTAATGTGACAATAAACAATTCAAAAATAGATTTCTGGTGGATTTTCTGGGGAATTTACCATTAATTTATGTACTCTTACGGTTTCTACTTCCGCACAATCTGCGACTCTAGTTTGGTTGGCTGGTGGAAGACGTCCGTTCACTGGCCCCGCACTAGCGAAAGAATCGCCCTATATAACCTTACCACTGCGGTCTTTACAGTTTTAATGTTTCCAGCAGGCTCCATTTCAAACCAAGTTGATGGGGAATATTCTCATTTAATTTTATATCTTTTCTTGTCCCCTGCAGACAAGAACGAAGGAACTTCATTTCAGTTCCTCAGAGGTGACTGTTGGCTGGTCCAGAGTGCTTCTTAATAATGTTCCCCCTGTATTTTGCCTTTTCATTGCAATTTCCTATTACCCAATTTGTTCTTTTGCAGACAGATTCAGGTTAGACGGGATGAACTTGAAGAACTTGATGAGTTTGCAGGAGCTGAAGGAACTGCTAAATTCCACGGATCAGAGAGTTGTACAACCCAATGGCTATGGTAAGTTGTCGGCAGTTCATTCTAAGTCCTCTTTCTTCAACCTGGTACTTTGAATTATTGAGGTTTCACAGTACTGTAAATCAGGTGTTCTCAACCTTTTTGAGACTTTGAGCACCACCTTTATACTGGATAACCATTATATCAAATATAATACCGTATTTACTCGGCTATAGGACCCCCTTGCCTATAGTACACCCCCGCCCCTTAATTTTCGAGAGCCAAAATACAAAACACCCCTCCTTAATCCTGTTAGTGCCAAGCCATTTCCTGAAATACTTGCCAAGAATGCCAAGCCATTTTCAATGGTCATGCAGACTATTCGAAAAAAATATCATAAATACCACATTTCCAACGATAGAATCATTATTTTTGCTTTGCATTATAAGCAATTCCTCATTCTTTCATGCATTATGTTCATAAAAGTAAATATCACATCCAACCCTTTTTAATTGAGTTTATTCTGATAATTGTTATATTATTCTCTTTTTCTGTGTAAAAAATCAGTTTTGAGCCTAAATTAAGGACACCTAAGAGTCATATTCGAAGAAACACTATGTTTCCAGCTGTAGAAAGTTCTTAGATACATCTGTAGGCAGAAAACTTCTACAAGATGATAACAACTGCACCACAATTTTGGTGGGAACGCACGTGATTGGGGGAGTGCAAAGGAAGGGGGTGAATACCAACTCAAATCTATCGCGCAACGGACTTCGAAGGAAAAAACTAAACACCGCACAGGCAAGCTTGAAGCCTCACCTTTCCAACAGTATGAAATAATCACGGACATATGCCTACAGAAATCTACAAATATAAGATAAACAGGGCGCCGATTGAATCGGCTTTGTCACTTTTGGCGCGAGCAGCGAGAGCCGATCTGATCGGCGTGTGGCACTGAGAGGGTTAAGTCAAAATACAACATTCTTGGAAATTGATGATTTCTCTCTCTCTCTTTTTTTTAACTGAAATTTATGCTCTTTTATGACAAAAATATTTTTCTTGTTACATTGTTATTTTTGTTATTCAGACGATACGACCGCCATTTACGTACTGCGCCCGAATTTATTTAAGGTCAATACCAAAGATCCAGTCGGGATATGAACTGGGACCCAGGAAAAATAAAAGAACGAATTAAAATCTTTCATTCCTCAAAATTCATGAGATATGGAAAACCTGAGTTGAAATAGTGAAATACTATGCATCATTAATAATTAAACAATTACGGAAGGCAAGAAGGAACGATTTAAATATGGTTGTATATTTATTATCTGAATGTAGGGAGGCCTACATTGTAAGAGTGCGTCACGCCACGAGAAGTGAGAGAAACGTCATGCAGGGGGAGAAGGGATCAAGGTTGATGACACACTGAGTGAGGAGAAGTTTATGGAGCTACGTCACACCGCGAGAGGGGAGGCAGAGCGAGGAACTTGCCGTACTTGGAGGGCAAGAGCGAGGAGTTCTTTCCAAATTCAGATCGCGACGAGACAAGACCGTGAGTGGAGAAACTAGTAGTTTTCCAGAATAGTGCTACGCATTACGAAAGTGAAGAGGCCGAGTGTGGAGTACAGAAGGCTGTGACTTGCAGAGCAAGGAACATTCTAACGCAGACCAGCACAGCATATAGACCAGTGATTTTGAAACACAGCTTGATATTACAGTATTTCAAAAACGAAGCTATTATACATCGCATGCAGACGGATGCAAACGTTTCACTTCTACAGAAGAGCTTCATTATTTCTACAATTTTGCTCATACTTGGAAATTATACAGAATGCAATTCGTGAATTGGCAACGGGGAAGTTGTACCAGTGTAATCATTAAAATGAGTATGACTACGTGCTAAGGTGCACATTAAAGGGAAGTAGAAGCTACAAAAATGAAGAGTTGAATCCAGAATTCCACAACATGGACGGCGCAGCGGAACATCTACGCGATGCGCAGAAATGCAGGACAAATCTCTACTTCTTAACACGAGTTCATATACATCCAGTATACTCTCAAAGACTTTTATAAAACAAACGAATTTCAACCTTGAGAAGCGATGTCGGCGCAGTGAAGGGGTATCGTAAGAAGATCCGGACAACGTGCGGGAGACGAGCGAGGGAGTGAGGAAGAGACATGCTGTTTCACGGCGAGGTCGCTAACCCGGTTATGTCACCGACCTTGTTCCACTGGGAGAGATGTCCAGCAGGCCCCGTCACAACCGGTCCGCATAGCTGTGGGCGGTGCGCTCACACACACATTTGGCTTGCCAGACGAGACATGGTACATCTGAGACCGTCTTCAACTCAAGGTAGAGAAGAGGTTGATTTATATTTGGTAGAATTGTAGTCATGTTCTGTGTTTATCCTAATTGACCAACCGTATAATTTTGTCATTGTATTTAAAATTGTGTAGATTTTGATCTAGTATTTTTCGTATTTTCTTAGGAGTTATTTTTCATTGAAAATTTCCGTCACTTGGACGAAATTTTATTTGCGTATCGCAATTGTTAACGTTAAAATCATTTCAATATAAAATCGTTTAGAATTATAGATACTTGCGTTAAATTAAATAAATCTGTTTTAAGTACCATATATTCAAAAAGCTATGTCGCGAAGTGTCAAATATTTCGACAACTCATGATGTTGATTCGAGTGTCAGAAATTTATTTTAAACCAATTGTGAACAAAATTGAATTGTTACATGACACAAAATCTGATAAAAGATAGGCCAAATACTTGATAGATAAATTAAACCAATAAATACAAAATTCACTGGAGAGGATCTGTTGATGGCCTTCCTGGACATCGAAAAGGCCTATGATAGTGTGTGTAGGGAGAAGGTTTGGGAAGCAATGGAAAACATGGGAGTGGAAAAAGGGACTGTAGGCAGAGTGAAGGAGATGTATTGTGGAAGTGTGAGTTGTGTGAAAGTTGGAGGGGAAAGAACAGACTGGTTCAGACAAATGAGTGGCCTGAAACAGGGTAGTGCGCTGTCACCCCTTCTCTTTATTGGGGTTATGGACGAGGTAATGACACGGATTGCAGGAAAGATAGGAGAAGATAAGATGAAAGCAATGGTGTTTGCAGATGATCTCATGGTCTGGGGAAACAAGGAGGAGGAAATTCAGGAGCAACTGAAGGCTTGGGAAGAGACAGTGGGAGAGTACGGATGGAAGTTCAACATCAGTAAATGTGAGATCCTGTTAACGACCAGGAAAAAGGACAGACCAATGAGTGGGATAACACTTGGAGGTGGACAGCTGAAGAAGGTGGAAAGTCTCAAGTACTTGGGAAGTCTAGTGGAGGAAAATGGGAGAAATGACAAAGAGATTACGGAACGTGGCAGACAGGCAGAATCATTTCTGAGAAGCATTAGGAGCTTAGTGTGGAATAAAGATGTCCCACAAAAAAGCAAGGAAGTGTTATACAGAAGCTACTATATCCCGATACTGACCTATGCTTCAGAAACGTGGACAATGAAGAAAAGAGACATAAGCAGAATACAGGCAGGTGAAATGAAGTTCCTGCGAAGTAGGATCGGAGTAACAAGAAGAGACAGGTTGAGGAATGAAAAGGTCAGGGAAATGGTGAAAGAGGAGCCCTTGCAAGGTAGGATTGAGACGTCAAGACTGAGGTGGTATGGACACTTAAAGAGAATGGATGAGAAGAGGATTCCCAAGAGGATACATGAGATGCAGATGCAGAAGAAACGACCAAGGGGAAGACCAAGAGATAGATGGCTGAAAGGAGTGGAGGAATGTGTCAAGAAGAGAGGGGAGGACTGGACCAGAGTGACAGCGGAGAGGTGGTGGGAAGAAAGGACTAAGTGGCGAGGCTTATGTTCCAGACAGACCCAGCCTGGGGCTGGAAACTGTACAAGATGATGATGATTACTGTAATGAAACAGATAGATATGTAGAACTATGCTGTAACGTGATAAACCATATTTCCTAGTAACAAAGGTATTTCAAGAACCTTTATATATATATATGTCCAATAAAACATTTAGAGCATTAAAAAGCCTAGATAAATTTGTTAAACAAATATTCCACGAAGATATTTAAGGCTTAAATATATTCACGAAAGGAAGACAACTTATATCATTTGTTAAATATGAGCTCTTGCTTGCTTGCTTGTTGAGATACGTAAACACTGCGTAAGACGGTTTTTCGACTTTATCTGGTAGGAGGTGGGTGGCCGGTTTATTTTTAATCTTTCTGATGATATTATTAACATAATTACGACTGAATCCATTAATGCGAGCTATTTGGTGGATAATTTTGATTTCCGTGCTAAGATCTTGTTTAGACAAGGGTAAATTAAGGGCCCTGTTAATGAGGCTGGAAAAGGTTGCTCTTTTATGGGATCCTGGGTGGATAGAATCTTGCCTTATAGAGGTGTGCGTTTGTGTTGGTTTCCTGAAAAATCTGTATTCTAGTTTGTTGTTAATTTTGGTGACAGTGGTATCCAAGAAATTAATTGTGTTGTTAATGGCCGATTCCAAAGTGAATTTGATACTGGAATCTATGTTATTCAGCTCGTTGAAGATACTATCAATGTTTTGGATGTTGTCATTGACGATGATGAACACATCGTCTACATATCTACCCCAAAATTCAATTCATTTGATTTTACTGATTATTTCGGTGTGTTCCAGGTGGTCAAGGTAAATATTAGCTATGATGCCTTATAAAGGGGATCCCATAGCTAATCCTTCTTTCTGTTTATAAATGGTGTTATTAAAGGTGAAAAAATTGTTGCTTAAGGTGTAATCAAGGATTGACATGAATTCATCGATTTCAACTTTTGACAGTTTGCTGTTTTCTATTAAATTTCTCTTAATGATGTTTGACACAGAATGGACGGGAATATTAGTGTACATATCTTTTATATCGACACTGTGAAGAGAGTGTTCATTGCTTAGGTTCAAAATTGACGTTTTAGCACAAAAATCTAGAGTGTTGACAAAAAAATTATTGGCCTTGAAGACATAATGGTTTTTTAGGAGTTTTTGGATAAATTGTGTGGTTTTGTACAAAGGGCTGTTCCTGAAGTTAACTATGGGTCTAATGGGGATATTATCTTTGTGAATCTTGGGTAAAGCTCGTAAGGTAGGCAGTCCTGGGTTCATGGTAGTAAGATGATTTGCTTGTTTTTCATCTAATAGAAAAACAGTGTTTTTGATAATGGTTTTTAACTTCCTTTGTATAGTGGCAGTTGGATCCTTCTTGATGACTTCAAAATTGGGGTTGTTATTATGATTTGACTACTAGTCTAATAGGAGATTACAGATACCATAAGGCTTTCTCTACAAGTTTCAACCATTTAATAATAATGGACTCTATGACACGGAAGCAGAATTGGATCAAGCACTGTGTTATAATATAGGACTCCAATACGAACTTTGCAAGACATTATTCGACATGCACTAGAAGTGCTTGTATTTGCAACTTGCTATTTTAATGTGTTTTTAATCTTTTAATCTTTGTCTTGTACGTAATAGTTTTATGTCCCCATCTATGATATGTTTTTTCATATGTTTCATCACATTACCCATAATTATTTAATATGTTTCATTTTCATTCATGTCATTCATACATTTCATGTTAGATTTTACCTTTATTGAATCCTATATGATACTGATATCTATTGTTGTTTTGAGGCTGATGAAAGGGCCATAATAAGGACCCGAAACATGTACCACAAGGGTTTTAATACAACCCTTTAAATGTGAATTACGTTGTATTGATCAGGCGGAACCTATCCCCCTCTTAGTGCATAATTGTTCAATCAATACGGAACCATGACAAATACGAATATAAGAAAATGTAAGCCAAGCGAAGAATTTCAGGAATTTTTCGAGATTTAATGATCAAATGGGAGAAGACAAAGTAAGAACAGTGCTTAACTTAAATGTTTGTCACCTATGTTCTATTGATCCAGACTAGTATTTATACTTTCAACCGATAGAGTTACGGTGTTTGTTACGGAAGTTGAGTGGTAAGGACTCCTTTGTATTATAGGTAATTTAATCACTTCAACACAGTTGAGTGTATATTTGTGCGAACCATGAATTATTGTATATATGAATATATTTAATACTGAGTAAATTTTTATTTTACATATTTAGATGTGGAACTACTGTTCAAATATGAAACGGAATGTATAATATAGGGTAATGTTTGAAATCACGCCGTTTCATAATTTTTCTCATATTTAAATGGAGTACCGAATTCTCCAATCTTTAATTTCAGGACATGTTATATTAGTGCCACGTTTTAGTTTATTTTGAGTTTATTTATTGCAGTGTCAGGTAGACACTATTGATAGACAGGCAGTCAGTATATGTCTGTATTTTTTTCTTAGCACAATAAACGGCTGGCTCTCCTTAGCGAATCAGCCAATTTTTATCTTAGCTGACATCGTTTTCATTTTGTCACCGCCGAAAATGGTACTGCTAGGTAAGATACAGGCGCTCACTATAGAC
The DNA here is from genome assembly GCA_946902985.2 of Meconema thalassinum. NCBI lineage: Eukaryota > Metazoa > Arthropoda > Insecta > Orthoptera > Tettigoniidae > Meconema > Meconema thalassinum. Next base: position 45,270,804 of record OX336399.1, on the reverse strand, counting down.
AGACCTTATCACCCCTCGAGATTGGAGTTTCTCGATTTGCTCAAATGTAAATGATAGTAGAAATTTGTACCTATGCTGGTAGTACTATCTTCTTTTATAGATCTACCCTGTGTGTTCCTGGAATTCCCAATTTTTACTTAGCAGACAATGGTAAGTTTGTGAGCTGGGTAGTTACGTGTCTGCAATCCTTTACAGTGCAGCGGATATAGGTACTGATTGGTGAATTCGGGCGCAGTACATGTACCCGATTGGGCAGGATATTAAATTGTGTAGCCAATAGGTTTCACCCGGTATCCAATAAAAGATGCCACACTATTGGCCGAGTTGAAGCGCCAAGTTTTGTAATCCGCCAATGAAAGTTCTGGATTCATATCTTGCCTGCATTCTTTTGTTATTCTTTGTATTGCGCTTTGAAGTGGTGTTTGAGGGCAGCCTTCTTCTCAATTTTATTTTAAACACATTTCATTTGTTGCAAGGACCGTCTGCGTTTGTGACACGTTATTGCTATATTAATGTGAAATATGTCAACAATACGTACTAGGTTGTGTTTACAAATGTTAGTGAGATGTGATAGTTCAGCATCATCAGTCATTCTCTAATTGATGCATTCCATGTCTAATACTTTGTCCATTCCATTCTATTTCTTTGATACTAAAATTTTGCTTAGCAAGGGATAGTAGTGAAATTCATTGGGGGGTAGCCAGGAATAGTGGTGGATAAGTGAGGTTATGGCAGTCTCTTAATGGGCTGATTAAACATTTAAACTTTGTTTGTCTTGTGTGAATATATATTGTACTATGTAGCAACAAAATAAAAGCTTATTTTTACTCTCTCCCTCTCCCAAAATAATAGATTTTTGAGCCCCGATTCTTGGTTGTCACGGGTAATCTCAAGAACCACTGGATGGATTTTGACACGGTTTTCACCATTCTGTAAAGGATATCTCGAGGAAAGGTTCTGTAGATAATAATTTATTTATGGTCAAAGGAAGCCAAGCAGTAACGATTTCAGTGAAAAAGTAAAAAAAAAAACCTGGCGTCTGTGAGCTTTTTAAGCTTACGCTGGACAAACTGTTAAAAATATCAATACAGTATACCATGAGTGTAAGAATTGTTCAACATGAAAAGTTCTACAAAAAAGTATGCGAGAGCGTATCTCTATTTTCAATACATCGCCCACTGTAAGTTTTTAAGTTTTCATTTCTTCCAACAATCTCCACTCAATTACTGAGGTGACAGTTTACGAGCTAGCTACAGCCCAGTTACAGCATAGCTAGCGGGCGAGCCTATTACCCCAGATACAGCCAGCAGCAAACTGTCAAGTCGTGTTGAGTTAAGACTTCAAGAGAAGAGTGGTTGTGTTTGGAGTCTCCCTGGAAGTGCAAATCTGATTTTCTCCATTTCGCCTGTGAACTTTTCGTTCCGCAGAATACACAGTCAAGTTAAGATTGGACGGAAAGGGGATTTGTGTTTCATGTACCTCGCCATTCTTAAATTACATCTGACAAGAATTCGTTGCACATGCATCTCCATGATAATATAATTAATAATCCAGTCAGTGATTTTAACCCATCATGCCGAGACTGTGAAACGGATGTAGGTCGTAGTTCATTGACATCGAAAAAAGAAAAAACACTTATCACGTAATGCATTCATAACTGTTCCCGGGCGAAGCCGGGTTGGGTTGCTATAGAGCATCCAGCGTTTAGAAAAGACTGTAGAGCCTTATGGCGACAGTGTTGCTAACTCGAGGCAGAGGTAGCGCTGACGTCATACGTTATGTTCACCCGCTCGAGTACTGTGCTTTCATAGGTTAGCGAGACAATACAACCCCAGCAGCTACCTGAAATAGAACACGCGCAGGAAGGAGCAGTTTTGCAGGTGTTAACGGATTGCACCAGTATTAAGGATGCCCTAAGCGGAGAGAACCAATAACGACATTCATTTCATTCTGATATGATGCATTACTGATTGACAGATGTCGAGAGCACAACCCTTCCTCCCTTCCCGGATGTATGCTGACGATGTTAACAATTTTTACGTCAGCAATACTGTTGATCATCACTTTTTTGTTATTAGTTAGACTATAATTTAGTTTCTTTCAATTTTATTCTTGTTGTTTTGTTTAGATTAATATTTGTATTATTGTGGTGTGTTAGCCGTGCGGTTAGGGGCACCCAGCTGTGAGTTTGCATTCGGGAGATAGTGGGTTCAAACCCATCTGTCGGCAGCCCTGATTCGATCGAACAGAAAATAAAACAGACACACTGTCAGGTGGCATTTGATGATGCACAGTGAGAGGGGGCACTGTCAGTAAACTTACTGGCTCGTTGAAGATCCCCTTTGACCAATAATATTTACAGCTCACCAGGCATACTGCAATTTCTTGCATGACTCGTGCCGATACATTTACGTATGGACAGTCGAGTCGAATCAGCATCTTTTATAAAACAGGAAAAAAAAAAATCCACAGCCTGCTTCCAGTCTCTGACCGGGTCAGGAATGGAATGAATGAAGCCCTCATCTAGCGGCGAGGATATGAACTGTGCTGGCTGCCGAGGCCTGACGCACTCCTCTGGGGCTATGATGAAATGAATGACAAATGAAATGATACTGGAGAGTGTTGCTGGAATGAACTTTTGACAGGGAGAAAAACCCGGAGAAAAACCTGTCTGCCTCCGTTTTGTCCAGCACAGATCTCACATGGAGTGACCGGGATTTGAACCACGGACCCAGCGGTGAGAGGCCGGCGTGCTGCCGCCTAAGCCACGGAGGCTTCCTTTTATAAAACAGGCATGTTCATTATTCTTTTTTTCTTCCTGCTATCGTTTTACCCTCCAGGGTTGGCTTTTTCCATGGACTAAGCGAGGGATCCCACCTCTACAGCCACTGAGGGCAGTGTCCTGGAGCTTGAGACTCTGAGTCAGGGATACAACTGGGGTGTGTGACCAGCACTAAGCCCAGGTGGCCTCACCTGCAAAGCGAACAGGGGGCCTGATGAAGGGAGGGAAGAATGGGAGGGAGTGGGAAGGAGACGGCCGTGGCCTTACAGTAGGGACCATCCCGGCATTTGCCCGAAGACTAAGTGTGAAACCACGGAAAACCACTTCGAGGATGGCTGAGGTGGGAATCGAACCCCCTCTACTCATTTGGGCCACCCGAGGCTGAGTAGACCCCGTTCCAGTCCTCACACCACTTTTCAAATTTCGTGGCAGAGCCGGGAATCGAACCCAGGACCTCCGGGGCAGCAGCTAACCATGCTGTCCGCTATGCTGCGGAGGCGACGTTCAATATTTTTATTGGATTAAAATATAATATTTCACAAAATGATGAAATTTCTGACTGCCAAAACGTGTATCGAAAACATTATTATTCCAGTTTGTGCAACAGAATTCGTATTGAAGGAAGGATCCCAGAGGAGCATCAGGCTGAGATCATCTGATTGATGCCAAATCAAACGATTTAGATCAGGGGCCTGTTTCATAAAACTCACTGATAATATTAGCTAATAATATTAGTTCTCATAATAATTTTTATTAGTTAGCCAAATTCTGTTTCATAAAGAATCATGAGGACTGATAAAATGTCTACTCTCATATTATTAGTGGGCTCAGTCTTTGTATCAGCATTTAAGTGATATTATACTTAAATATGAAACAATGTAACTATTCGGCAATACCGGTATTATGTTTCTGCACAATGGCTATTGAGATATTAACCCACAATGTGGTAATGCAGTTATTAATATAATATATAACCATATGTTTATATGGGAACTGAGCAAGCCTTCACAACAGCTGCTGTACATATTCCCTTTAATGGGAAGTAGGCCTATTCATAAGGCATTTAAAACTCAATTCCACGCAGGAACATTATCGAAACTGGCAAAATATTAAAAGAGCGTACTTCCATTATACAGTACAGTGAAACCCCTCAAATCCGAACCCCAGAAATCCGAAATCCCGGGTAATCCGAACGAGTTATTTTCGACAATTTCAAGTTTGAAAAAAAAAAGAGAGAAACTTATTTTAGTGATAAAACAATTATATATTCTACAATATAACGTTATTTTAAATAATTAGTTGAAAAATTAACAAAGAAGTACAGTTGGCATACCTAACAAAGTTTAAAGGTGCCTAAGCTACAAACTTATCTCATCCAGGATCGATAAACTGAAAAGTTGGTTATTGTAATTTCTTAGGTTAATCAATTTGCAAAAACAATGAAATAACAATAGAAATACACAAAATATAATTTAATCTTTCACTTGAAATCAGTTATCCTCAAATTGTCGAAGTGACGAAAACATTTCCGCGTTGGCAATCGTGCGCCAGCGTCGCATGAACATGACATCGTTTGGCGTGACTACTGCGTGTTGTTCTACGAAGCGCAATGCGATGTCAAGAGCAGATGCAGCTTCAGTGTAAGTCACATTGTCTGTCCAAGTTTCTTCTTCCTCACTGTCGCTAGCTCAACGTAGTCATATACCGTAACGAGGGCTAGTTATTATGTTATGGATATTTTCGGCTAATCCGAACAAATTGAAATCCGAACAGGCTACAGCCCCAATTAGTTCGGATTTCAGGGCTTTTACTGTATTATTAATACGTGAAAATAAGTAACCACCTTGTGCTAATCAATTGCGTGGTCGGAATAGCTGTGCGGATAACGCGTTTATCTGTGAATCTAGAGGTCACAGGTTCGAATCCCGGTCGAGGTGGGTATTTTTGCTACCGGATTATCGATTTAAACTATAATTACAATATCAATATGACTCATTTTAACAGAATCCACATAAAATTACGAGTTGGTCTGTGAATCAAGAGGTCCGGGAACTGGGCACATTGCCTTGACTGGCATGTAGACCTATTTATAAGGAATTTAAGGTTATGAGCGGTGTCACGTCTATTAATATAGTTGATCCATATCATATTCTTTATTTAGACTACTGCTGGTGGAAGCTACAAAACCTCTAATAAAATGAGTTCCGTATTATAAACTACAATATCTATAAAACACTCCCCTTTACAATAGATTAATATTTGTGCCAATAATATTATAAAATACCGGTGTATCAACAATTTCACGTGAGGTTCTTGTCAAAACGTACAAGTCTACAGGTTTAAAATGTTTTTCTCAAATTACTGTAACACAATCTTAATTGGCTAAATAAAAATTCAGTTCACGGGAGGCCTATTCTCACCAATAACATAAATTATTGGACTAAGCACTCTTGTGGAAATAAGGCTAATAATATTAGACTATGTTAATAGTCTTCCTCGTTTATGAAACAGTTAGCTAATATTATTAGAAACCTTCACTAATATTTTGGAGTCATAAACTAATAACTTAATATTATTAGCTAATACATTTATGAAACAGAAAACTAATAATATCAGTTAATATTATTACTGTATTGCTAATAATATTAGTGTAAGGGCTTTATGAAACAGGCCCCCTGCCATTTTATTATAACCCCCTAGTGGTGCCTTTATTGATACACTGATATAATGCCAGTTGAATGTTTTGTTTCTAGTGTTTACAGATGATGAATTGGAAGCCCTGTTGGATCGCAGTGATATGATGGGTGGTGCAGTCAAGAAATCAATATCTGTCAAACAGAGAATTTTCAAGACGATTGAGGAGTGAGGAGAAAGAAGCACCTGTAACATTCGACTCAGGGTAATATCTGTTGATTTTTTAATACAAGAGAGCGGGTTCTCTCTTGTTCACAAATGTGGATCAAGTATGATGTGGTGACAATGTTTATAAATGTTTGACCATTCCATTCATGCATTGTTTTAATAAACTGCTGTCTGTTCCTTTATCCTAATTCCTTTACTTGGGCCTAATTAGGACCGGGAGTGTTGAACTGTAGCACGGGTCAAAGCAACTTTATCCCCCTTACCGTGTACGGCACAACGGTGCGACTACTAGCCTGCTACGTTCACAGCGTGTACGGCGCAAGGGTGCGGCGTCGAATTTGATTCGCCCGCTACATGGACTTCGTAATAGTTATTTATTTGGTCGTAAGATGGCAGGAAGTGGCAACTTTTGGCTACACTTCGAGCTACAGTGGAACGTCGTTCATCCGGACGTCAAACAACCGGAACGTCAATTATCCGGACGAGCAAAAAAAAAGAAAAAAAAGATGGAGCCTGCTGTTGTGATGCGGAAGTGCGCGCTGCCTAAAGTAGTAAGTCGGTTCTAGTTTTCAATTGTTGTCTCCTACCATTTGTTTACTCTATAATGTTTCAACGTATTAAAATATGTGAGTTGGGGCAGATGACCTTGTAGTTCTTCCCCTTAAAACAACAATAACTAGTGTAACTAACAATATGTGAGTGTACTGTATTACGTTGTGTAAATGGCTTCTACGAGTAGCAATAAGAAAAACAGAAATTGCAATGTTTTTTTTATCGATTGAGAAGAAGGTGGAGATCAATAAACTGGATAAAGATAAGAGTGTGCAGTCTAAAACTTACAGTGTTGGAAAATCCACAAATTATGATTTGAAGAACCGAAAAGATGAAATTCTGAATTATGCATCGAAGTTAGATAGTGAAGAAGGGTCTAAAAAGAGAAAGAAAAAAAAACACGGGTGAAGAAAAATTGGAAGAAGTGGCATACTTATGGTTTATTCAGACATGAAGTAAGGGAGGTCCCATTTCTGGACTTTTGTTCTGTGAGAATGTGTTTCAGCTAAATGGGAAGCTTGGTGGTTATTACTATAATGCACTGTGCATGTTTTTTCCTGTGAAATAAACGCATGTTTGATTATCCGGAAAAATCATTATCCGGAACACTTTCGGTCCCAATTAGTCCGGATATACGACGTTCTACTGTACTTAGAATTGCCAGGAGCTGTCGCATAACTTCACAGTCATTTATTTTTCAGATCTCTGCACACTTGTTCCTGCTTTTGCGGACCGTGAGTTTGCTTGTGAACATGGCAGGTCCTGGCACAGTTATTGATGACAAAGAAATAGCTAATTTGCTCGATAATAGTGCCAGCGAAAGTGATTCAGAGTGTGACAGCGATATAGAGGATGTGTTCGCTATAACTTCCAGTGAAGATAGTGACGCTGACGATGTAATTTGTGATAGAACGCCAAGATATACGAACACATTGGGTGACTGTGATATTGTCCCAGTATTGACGTGCCGCTGACCAGGGATAATCAGGTTATTGAAAGTTTATAATATTATGTTATATTGTTGTTGTTATTGTGTGTGTTTTTTGAAAACTTTTGCCGGTGCGTTTGGAAATTATAGCGAAATGCATATGATACCGCACTTACCATTGGGAGTAGGCTAGAAATAGTGCACATTGTGGGTGCTGCCCAGAGTTTCACAATATCATGCTTGAGGGGTTAAACAGATTCTATCAACCGAGTCATCATCCAGTCCACAGTTAGTTTTTATTCCAGAATTTCCATCATCAAATACAATGTAACTTGAAGGTTGACAGCAGGTATTGTGTAGTTCTGGGTCGCCAATCTTCACATTGTTGGTCAAATTACAATGCATTATATCAGCTGTACTAATATATGCGTTCCAGTTTTCACCTGCAGAAACTCCGTTCCATTATGCACATCAAATGGGATGACTATATAACGAATGCTGCAGTTCTAGAGATGAAGAGCATAGAGGCCATCATCATTAGTCACCGGCTTAGATGGGTCGGTCATGTCCAACGCATGAATGACGACAGACTCCCACGGAAAATCCTGTACAGCGAGCTCAGCACGGGCAAGAGACCTCCAGGAGCACCTCGGATGCGTTACAAAGATCAGCTTAAACAAACCTTGAGGAGTGTAGCCATTGATCCTGATAATTGGCATACACTTGCAGAAGATCGCGCATGTTGGCGAGCAGCCACCTCAGCTGCGGTTTTACATTTTGAATAAGAACGCAGAAGGCAAGAAATGGAAATTCGTCAGAGGAGAAAGCTGCGCCAGATATTGCCTCGTCCTCCACCTTTCATCATCTGCATTGAGTGCGGCCGTATGTTCTATGCCAGAATTGGTCTGTTGAGTCACCATCGAGTGAATTAATCAGTAATGCAGGAAAGAAACATACACTCGGATACGAGTATTGGTCGCCGCCACCGACTATTATATGAAAGTCTAGTGGTATGTCTCTATTACTGTTTCATCTAGGTCAGGCGACGCCTACTCAGGTGCTTTCCGATCTTCAGCCTGCAACAGCTAAAGCACCGGCTGCTGTAGCGCCGCTGGGTTGGGGGAAGGTCAGGGAGGAACGTGTAGGGGAGCGCTTAGCGAGGCAACAGTCGTGTTTGGTGAATGGGGCTGGGCTAATCAGCGCGCGTCACAGCGTACCGGTATGAAAATGAATGATGATAATTAAAATGCCAACTTTGTGTACAGACAGAAATAATAGTTTCATTGCGCTCCTGATATTTCACCAATTTTCAACATTCTTTGTTTATCTTCGGCATCGCTTTGAAGCCACCAATTTTCCGATATTTGGATCAATCGTTTTGGCAGTTGCAACCCGAAGTATAGCTTCCAAGGAAGCATCAGACAAACTTGACCTTTTTTTTGTTGTGTTAATATTCATAATTGAAAACATTTGTTCCCAAACTAACGTTGTTCCAAACATAGCAACAAATTTTAAAGCAAGGACATGAATCGTCGGGAATTCTTGTTTTCAACACCTTTACAAAATGAAATCGAATCACCATTGCGCTACCGACACTACACGGGGAGGGAGGGGGAAAGCACATTGCGGCACCGGGGAGCGCAAGCACTCAGTACTCGTGTTGGCGTGGCCTGATCTAGAAGCTACTCGACTGATTTAGCCGAAATTATGTATGAACATAGTTTGTATGCCGGGAAAGAACTTGGGCCTATTGCCGTTTCAAAATATTTCAATATGGTGGCAAAAGTTAGGTTTCATTTCAGTATCAGGCACTGCCACCTCCTGCCCGGTCATCATCATCAGGAATTCCATCCAGCTAGCCAGTTAGGATGTTACAGAACGAAGTGCCTCCATTGATTACGGTCATTGTATGCTTCTCCTCTCCTAGGGTGTCCAATTCATCTTCTTCATGGAACAATCTTTTCAAAATACTACTCCCTTGGAGTTTGTGATGGCTGCATTCACTTGATATGTATATACGAATTTCTTCTTCTTCCTGGTATTGTTCCTGTCGAGATGTATGTTCCGACATTTTATACCTGGTCAGCTGGGTGAACACCTACAGCTCGCATATCCTCCCGTAGGTAGTCCATCCACCAGTTTTTGGGTCTGCCTTGGCATTGCAGTCCATCAGGGCTGAGAACAAGTGCTCTCCCAGCAACTGATTCTGGATCAGCTCTGGCCATGCGCACATACCACCATAGTTTCGTTTCCCTCATCTTTTCTGGTATTGGTGCAAATCCAAGGGTGTTCCTGACATCTTCATTCCTAAAATGGTCCATCCCTGTTACCGACATCGAGCAGCGTAGCATCCGCATCTCCATCACTAAAAGCATCTGCTCATGTCGCTTCATAGCAGGTCTGCATTCAGCTCCATACAGAGCCACTGGATGGATGTAGATCTTCGATTTCAGATGTAGAAGAATCTTCTGGTCACAAGGTATGTCTGGTATAGACTACACTACTTAAAATACAGTAGTATATTTTGTATAAAATCTTGCATTTCTTATTTACTTTGTATTTTGAGACAATTTTTCATTTTATCTCTAAATTAATACCACTATAATCAACTTGTTGTGCTAATAAAACATGAAGATAAATTGTGTCAGGGTTGGAGAGTGACGTGTTACTGAAAATGAAAATCCACAGCCTGCTTCCAGTTTCCGACCGGGTCAGGAATGGAATGAATGAAGACCCCATCTAGCGGCGAGGATATGAACTGTGCCGGCAGCCGAGGCCTGACGCACTCCTCTGGGGCAGTGATTAAATGAATGACAGATGAAATGAAATGATAGTGGAGTGTGTTGCTGGAATGAAATGTTGACAGGGAAAACCGGAGTACCCGGAGAAAAACCTGTCTGCCTCCGTTTTGTCCAGCACAGATCTCACATGAAGTGACCGGGATTTGAACCACGGACCCAGCGGTGAGAGGCCGGCGTGCTGCCGCCTAAGCCACGGGGGCCTGAGAGTGGCGTGTTTACTAATAACTGTTATTTCTTACGGTAACGAGGGAGTAAGGATGTTGAAAATTAAATTAAGTAAATATTGTCAAATATTGCATGCAATCAGATATTGTAATAATTCGAGAAATTATATATGTTTTTTGGGTAAATTCCGTGTGAATTTAAATTAGAACCATACGTTTCGGAGGAACCTTGCCTCCTTTTTCAATGGAATCAAACAATGTCACAATGTTAGATTCCATTGAAAAAGGAGGCAATGTTTCTCCGAAACGTATCGTTCTAATTTAATTTCACACGGCATTAACCCAAAAAACATGAATTATTTATATAGTAATCCGGGCTGTGAAGGCTTAATCTACAATTCAAGAAACTTACATTTGATATCTGTTTGCACACAATTTACTTTGCATTTTGAGACAAGTTTTCATTTTATCACTTAATTAATAAGGTGTGCAGTGGGGACTTCACCTACTTTCAACATCAACGTTGGTGTTCATCAAGGCTCAGCATTGTCACCGACTTAGTTTCATTTTGTGTTTGGACATTCCAACTGTAGGTATCCAGACCAAGCATCCCTGGAATCTTCTGTATGCCGATGATGTCTTGTTGGCAAGAGCTATACGCCAAGACCTAGAACAGCCAACACAAATTTGGAAGGACCAGCTTGATGCATATGGACTGAAATAAAATATTTCCAAAACTGAATACAATACATGGAGTGTGGAGAGCAAACCGGTGGCTCTATATCTATTGATGGAAAACAACTCAACAAGATAACTGGATTCCGATAGTTGGGCTCGTACATATCAGATGGAGGCACATTGAGAGAAGTGCGATTGGGAACAAATACAGCTTGGGCTAAATGGCGACAGGTGACAGTAGTTTTATGTGATCGTTAGATTCCTGTACAGCCGAAATCGAAAGTATATTGCACTGTGATCAGACCTGTAGCATTGTATGGAACTGAGTGTTGGCCAGTAACCAACAGATGTGAGCAAGTGCTGCACTCCATGGAGATGATGTTGCTCTGGTCCATTGGTTTAACAAGACGTCTGTTCGCGGAGTCGAGATAGCGCGCGTAAATACTTGCACGTGGTCACTTGACTTGACTGGACAGGGAAACACGCCCAGTTCACGTCATCGCCTCTGCCAGACAGGGGTAGCCAAGAAGCTCCGAGATCATTAGTCATTATCAATTAATATGATAAAATTGGTCCGGTCAATGCCAGCGTTTCTCCCCAGTGTGCTGTTGGGCTCGTCAGTTGGTACAGACACTTCTCACCAGTACGCGTGGCTAGCACATACTTACATCCATAGATAAACTTCACTGTCTCGCTGGTATAGCACCACCTGAAATCCGACGCGAGGTTGCTGCTAGATATGAGAAAAGCAGGGCTATGTCTATGGAAACTCACCCATTGTATGCTTGTCAGCCAGCACATCCTAGGCTGAAATCAAGAAAGAGTTTCTTGAAAACCACTGAAGCTCTTAAAGGAACATCACAGCAAGCAAGAATCTCAATGTGGCGGGGAAAATGCCAATATTTGAGAGAATAGATGGTCCCAAAGGAAGAGCGCTCCCCTGGACATTCAGAAAAGTGGACAACATGGAAGGCTCTTAATCGGCTACGCTCCAGTACCAAGAGATGCAACACTAACCAACAGAAATGGGGCCTTCCTGTGGAATCAGTTTACTGCAAGTGTGGTAATAAGCAGACCAATGATCATCTTCTACTGTGTCCTTCTCCAGACACTTGCACCATTAAAGACTTAATGGGAGCAACTTCAAATGCACTCGTTGTGGCAAATTATTGGTCAACCAGTGTTTAATATTTCTATTGTTTAATTTTTCTATGTTTACTTTGTACTTCTGACACGATAAATAAATAAATACTGAGAAGTCATGCCGTAGCCATAGAAAAGACAAGACTTGACTTGCTGCACTGTATACTCACTCACTCACTCCATGGCTCTACAGCTCTTGAAGAGCCTTGGCCTCCTTGATGATCTTCGCCCATTTTGCTCGGTCCACTGCCTTCCTCCGCCATCCTCGGATCTTCTTCCACATCGTCCCGCCACCGCTTCCTTGGTCTGCCTCTATTCCTTTGTCCATATGGTTTTCCTAGGAATACCTTTTTGACTGGGTTACTGTCCGCCATATGTTGGACATGTCCCAACCACCTCAGCCTACTCCTTTTCATTTCTGTCACGAAATCTGTCTCTCCTTAAAGTATCTTCTGCTCCGGTTTGTTCTAATTCTCTATCCTTCCTTCTCCTTCACTGCCTCTCCCATACTCCCATTCTGCTTTCATCTACTTTCGTTAAGAGTCCATGTTTCCGCACCATACAGCACTTGTATGGTGTACTGTATACTGTTTCTTGTTAGAAGCAGTTAAGAACTAATTAATGAATTAATTAAATAAATTCATAAACTAACAACAAATAAACCGCACTGTAGCATGTAACCGACAGCACTGAAGTTGGCGTACGTTCAACAGGCACAGCTCCATGCACCCCTTGCGGGCAGCCCAGCAATCACGTGTACAACTGTGTTTACTTCCACTATCTCGACTCGGCGAACAGACTTTAGATCATGTCACCAATGTCCATGTAAGAGGCACTCTCGGTGTCGCACCGATTCCCGACGATGCTGGATGCTCTCCTGCATTGGTACAGACATGTTCTACAGAGTTGCGAGGACACAGTGGCAAAAAAAGCACTACAACTAGATGTAGCAGGCAAGCAACCACAAGGAAGGCCCAAGATGTGGTGGCTTGACTAAATCGAGGTGGACATGAGAGCAGCCAAAGTTGAGAAGGACGATGCTGCAGACCGTGCAAGATGGAGGCAATTGTGCAATTGTCCCCGCGGGACAAAGGCTAGAACAAGAAGAAGATTGCACACAATATTTGATAATCAACAGTTTTTGAGCCTTGCCACGGTGGGCGAGTGGTTATCGTGTTGGTCTACCAATCCCAAGCCTGCAGGGTCGCTCCTGCCCAAGGTAAGTTATTTTTGAAAGGCGACAAAAATCACGACACGCATGTCATACGATGTGGGCATGTTCAATAACCCATTTGAATTCAGTAGGCCGTGTTCATAATGGCAAAATTAATCTCGGGAGTTTCTGCCAACCCAAGTTCCTTCTTTCTCTACTAGAAAGCGCTATAGTGTCAAGGAGCTTAGATATCTAAACTCCTTGACTTGCATAGCGCTCCAAGGTACAACAAAATTAAACATGCAAGCTGCCCTCGGGTGTCAATCAACAAAACTTGCACCTGGGGCCATACGATATTATTATCAACAGTAATTGAAATCATTAAAGTGTGGTATTTTAATTCAATGTTTTTGTAGGGATATCCATTTATTTATTGATTCATATATTTACAGTTTAGATATTAACTGAAGAAGACTCCATCGAAGGATCGAAACATGTTCAATTTAATAGATGTTGAATGGTGTTGATAAGACATTACTTTTAAGAGGAAACCTTAACAACTATTTAAATCTTTCTTAAAATAATCTTTTATCCAGTCTGGCTTATACCATGAACTCCAGAACCCCTTTAGCTGTGTTTTTAGCCTACTTTTCACATTTTGCAAAAATGAGGAAAAAGTAGACATGAGATCGGGCAAATGGCTGGCTGCGCGCGCGTGTGTTTTTTATGTTTACATAAACAGATATGACTTGAGAGTATTCTTAAGAGCTCCAGGGCTGCCAACTGTTAATGTTCTCAATTTTTTTCAATCCAAATGCCCATATATCAGAAAGTATACAAGCCGGCAGCTTTAAACTATGCACACGTATAATACCTGACATTCTAAATTAATTTGGATTAGCTTATATACGTCAGTGCTACCAACATGATTCTAAGCCTGCTGAGAGGTCCAAATTTAAATACATGTAACTTCTATACTATCAATTGGATCTCAACCAAATTTCGTGTGTGCTATGTGTACCATAACGGATATGACTATGCCGATTCTTAAGAGTAACCAGGGCTGCCAACTGTTAATAAATACTGTCTCTATGTTTGTTACCCTAATATCAATGTATCAGAAAGTATGCAAGCCAAAAGCTCTAAACTTTGCACACGTATAGTGCCTGGCATTCTAGGAGTAACTAATATAGGCCTACACCAGTGCTGCCTACATGCCTGCTGATAAGTCCAATTTTAAAATGCTTGTAACTTCTATACTGACTAATGGATTTCATTCAAAATTGACACAATAGATCCGATTATTTCTGACCAATACATGTATGTCATTGTTGCCAACATGATTTTACGCGCGCTGTTAAATTTAATGTTTAACAGCATGTAACGTGCATGCTATCCATTAGACTTCAACCAAATTTTGTATTCTGTACCTTATGAGATGGAACTAAGAATATATTCAGTCCCCAGGGCTGCCAACTGTAGTTCTCTATTAGGCTACATTGTGCCAGGTATACAGTATGTCGAACTAATTAGAAATTTCGATATTACCAACTTAAGTTCGTCATTATTCTAGGTAGATCCATATAGATTAATCATTGGCATGAATCTTAAATTTTAAGAAAAGTAGGCTCTTTAGTTCGTCACAGAACTTCTTGTTTTATTCTAGATCAGAGATATGTCTAGTACTGGTTCTCATAAGGATAATGCTAGACATGAGACAGAAGCGATCGTGTCTCACCAATTTTGTCCTTAGAAATTAATTTAAAAGTTGTGAATCTCCAGAGATTAGACTGTTACAACTATCAATTTTGTATTTCTCCGTATTACTGGAATCCAGTGTTCCGTTCTAATCAAGCAACTTACATAGTAGAAGCGGGGAAAGATTCCTGGCTCTGCCAAGAAATTTTAATTCTGTTGTGAGCCACGTGAGGCAAAACTTAAGAGAGGAGGGTTCGATTCCCACCTGAGTCTTCCTGAAAGTGATTTCCCACTTTCACTCTAGGCAAATACAGGGATGATTCCTAGCTTAAGGCCATGGCTTCCTCCTTCCCAATCCTATCCCTAATTTGCTAATACATACACTAGTATAGCCAATACAATAACACAGGTTTTCACACAAATTCTGCCCACCCAAATACACGGGGGCTATATGACCACGATGTTGCAGCCCCTAAAATAAAGATAGCTTTGAAGCCATTTTTCAGTGGTACCTTATTGACAATTGATATTGTAAGCTTCCGTCGGTCAACAGAAAGTAATTTCTATTACTGGAATGTGCCAAGAAAAAAGAAAATGGCAAAAACCTAAAAAATTGCTAGATTTTATATTTATCTTGTTTAACATATGTCTGTTTAGTGCTGGGAGAAATCTGTTTTTGTGATATGGTACAGTAGAAACCCGCTTATGAGGTAATTGGGACCGAGAGTAGCTCGATAGCAGAAAACTCTGTTAAGAAGTAATGTGTAGGGAAATCTTATTTAATTCACCGAATCACAAAACTATGCAACGTGTGTATAAACGTCGAAATACAACTAGTCGAGCAAGCGAAGCAACACGCGGTGATGCAGGACTTTAAATTATAGTCAAGATCAATGAACGGCTCCGATCCCTACCGAAGTTCGTCTATATGGACTCTCCCGCACACTCACCTTGTGCGGTGTTGAGCTATTCGTTACTATCGTTGCTAGCAGCATGTTATTATGAATTTTAACGCTAATTTAATTAATTACGTTGACAAAATGAGCACCCCGGTTAACACGGGGCCTGGGATAAGTGGGTTTCTACTGTATTACCATGTGCGATTATTTTCTGGATCTCTGTTTTTGGAAGTTCGGTAATAAGATTTGACTTCCAACAGCTTCTCCCAATTAATTGTCGTTCCCAGAGGTAACCTGGCTCGTTTTGGCTGCTATTTGAGAATGGATGCTATATTTGACACCATGTAATTTTTCTGGTGAAAATTCCATTCTACTGACACTGGGATTAAAACCCAGCTGTTAGGATAAGCTTAAAATGTTTATAGGTTTTGGGTGTTTATGAACCTAAATGCAAATTTAAAACCTTTGTTTATGTATACACTAGCAACCCGCCCCGGCTTCGCCCGGGAACAGTTATGAATGCATTACGTGAAGAAACGTAAAAACACTTATAGTGGGCAATATATTGAAGATAGAGATATGCTCTCGCGGACATTTTTATAGAACTTTTCATGATGAACAATTCTTACACTCAATAGTATATTGACATTTTTAACGATTTTCCAGCGTAAGCCTAAAGAGCGCACAAACACCAGGTTTTTTTTTTCTCTGACTTTTTCACTGAAGTCGTTACTGCTTGGCTTCCTTTGATCATAAATACATTATATTCTACAGAAACCTTCCTTGAGATCCTTTACAGATTGGTGAAAACCGCATCCAAATCCTTCCAGTGGTTCTCGAGATTACCTTGATATCCAAGAATTGGGGACTTCGGTTTATACTAAGTAGAGATTCGGTAGTTTGTTCCACCTATGGACCACGGCGCTTGTGCTTTAGCTGTTGTCTGCCACTTCTGGTGTTTTTGGTGGATTGTTTGGCGGCTGCTTTTTTGCTGAAATCTTCAGCCTTTCTATCGGACCAGTCATCTTTCATTTTCTCGTGTTCCTCGGACCATTTCCTGGACGCGTTGTGGTGAACTTCTTTAATGGATGTGAGGAAAGGCCTGATTTCAACTGTCAGACGGTAGCGACTCCTGTAATTTATTGTGTCTTACTGAATATTGAGAGGAAAAACTGGAACAGTGGAGGGCAGCCTTGGAAGACAGAGGACTCAGGATTAGCAGGAAGAAGACAAGAGTATATGAGGTTCAATACAGATCAAGACTGTGAGATCAGAATGCAAGGGGAAACGTTGGATGAGTTCAAATACCTGGGTTCGGTGGTGACGAGATGGAAATGTGGAAGTGTCACAGGATTCAGGTTGGATGGATGAACTGGAGGAAAATGTCAGGAGTGCTCTGTGACCGCTGGATTAAGGTTAAGGGGAAAATATATTAAACTGTCGTAAGACCTGCATTGCTGTATGGCTCTGAAACATGGCCTGCACACAAACAGGCTTGACGTTACGGAAATGAAAATGCATGAGTGGAGTGACTAAGCGTGATAAGAGTGGAAAATGTCGAAATAAGAGGAACATTGAAGGTTGTGGAAATATCTAAGAAGATACAAGAAAAGTGACTTCAATGGTACGGGCATGTGAGAAGAAGGGAGGAATCCTACGTGGGGAGGGAGATGCTAGACATGCAAATACAGGGAGTGAGAATGCGAGGCAGACAAAACAAAGATGGATGGATTGTGTACGGGAGGACCTTGGAGAAA
The DNA here is from genome assembly GCA_946902985.2 of Meconema thalassinum. Lineage (NCBI taxonomy): Eukaryota > Metazoa > Arthropoda > Insecta > Orthoptera > Tettigoniidae > Meconema > Meconema thalassinum. The sequence goes on along the minus strand of OX336399.1, from coordinate 45,253,387 downwards.
AACAGTTGTCAGAAGAGGATGTGCATGACAGGGTTAAATGGAGGAGAGCTGTCAGAAACATCAACCCCACATAGGAGTGGGAATGATGTAAAGAGAAAGCTGAATATTAAGTTCAGCAAGATCCATCTCGATTTAATTTTTTGTGTGTCCATGCTTGTATTGTCTCCACACCAGGTAAAGAGCCAAAAATAAAATAATTTCCCACAATCAGTAGGCAACTAATCACATGTTCCTTACTACAGTGCCTTTGTTTCAAGAGGTGGCCGGCCAGCAAGCTTCTCACAGCGTGGCCACCTCGCGACGAGCAGTACTGCTTCTAACCGGTTCTGTCCGCACAGCTGTGCGTACTCCAGACAGTTGAAGGGACTTGATACAATGTGAGCAATATGTTCGTGTTTAGGGCAGTTTTAATGCCGAATAGTGAGTTTACTTGAATTTAAGATCTGTGAATATTCTACTCATCCAACAAGCAGCGCGCTGTTGGCCACGAAGCGGTCTTGCTGTAAGTCGACCGGCCACCACTTGAAACAAAGGCACTGTAGTACAATTGATATTCCTTGACCCAAAAGTACTAAGTGGTGAGAAGAACTGAGTTCCGCCATGCTCGTTTACATCACAGATGAACTATAGTTGTAGAGCAGTGCACAGTGGGTCAAAATCGAAATCTAGGAGGACAAAATTACAGTATTTATTTTCATAATTAAAAAATCAAAATTTATTACTTCTACAGCATTCTCAAAAATTGCCGCTCACTATTCTGGGATATAAACGCATCTTAGTGTAAATCTGTCACCACTGTTCGAGCAGTCTGAATTGAAGGGTGAATGTAAATGGCTGTGGTTTGGTTGTCTTTGTGGTTAGTGTGATGCTTTAAGATAGAACATGCAGCTGAAGGTATGATATTTGTAAAGTGTTTCAGTTATTAATGGGCATAATTGTTACGTAATTTTAGCTATATTAATTAATATTTTATGGCCTCGGGTGCAAGCTTTGTAATTTGACACCCTGACCGGGGGGGGGGATGGCGCAGCGGTCAAGCTGTTGGGCTCTCACCAAGGTGGACTGGGTTCGATTCCCGGTCAATGCATGTGAGATTTTCGAAGTGAAATGCCATGTCGTGTGGTTCGGATTCCACGTAAAAAGGAAGTCCCGTGGCTCATAATCACAAGATTCACGGTCACTTAAAACTACAATCTTCCTCCTTTATTATTAACCTTTCCAAACCTCGTGTCCGCAGTAAGAAATTTGTTCTCCTGGCCATCAACAGTTTCGGCAGCCACGGGAGTCGGGATTGCTATATTATGGCGCGCGCACGCCCGGATATAAGGTCCGGGACACACTACAGCCGATTGCGATTCTTCACCATCACTAAACCAGCGAGTTCGCGGCAAGACATGACGTGTTACGCTGAGGCTCATGGCTCATTTAGGGCATATGTTCGGTGACCGCGGGAGTTGATATCGTAATATTATTGTGCGTGTGCACTCTAAAATTAGGTTGAAATCACTCACGAGCCTATAAGTACGCGGAACGCTGCAAACGGAAAGTGAAACGTTCATGGCCACGTTCCCATTGATTCGGTACGAGGCGCTGAATATGTGGGACTTGATTGTAAAATTCTGTTTCCTGTTGATTCTAAGTTCAAATTACATGTTTCTACAAACAGAATTACATATTTACGCGCATTATATCTATAAAACAATTCAATCGGTCGACCAGTAACGTGCTACCTCAATAGCGTTCCAGTAATATTAAACACGCAGAGTAAGTAATAATTTTATTATACAGGGTCTTTATTTTTGCTTGACAAGGCGATTCCGCCCGATCTTGGCCGGCTGTTCCCGGCCAATAGCCGGCTAAAACAACTGGCTAAGAGATGGGAACGTACAGGTTCAGTAAACAATAAAGATAGACGTAAAGGTCATTATTTTCTTACTGAAGTTAAATTAACTGGAGTAACCGGAAACTTCATAAGGAGATGCCGATTATGTTTGGGAGCTGATGGGGAACATTTTCAGCATCTACTGTAAACATGGTGAGTAAAAATGCTTTATACTGATTTTAAGCACCGTTCTCGGCGGTACATATCCGCGCGCGGTAGCCGGTTGAGCTGGCACTGGCGGAGCACGTGGGCGATAATGTCCTTGCCAAGCAAATATGAAGACCCTGTATTAGCCAGGCTGAAATAATACCACAGTCACAACAACTCTTGCTTTTGCTACAAAACGTGGCTCAAAGAGTAATTAATTATGCAGTCTTAGTATTCCAAGTGGCAAGTGTTCGACGCGATAGATGCGTACTGGTACAGATTCGGGTTAGAACAACTCCGTCGCTTCTGCATGGCACAGGTGCGAAATCCAACGACATTTGATTGGTCTTGACCCATTATGCTGATTGCAGGGCTGTTCCGTTTCCTGTCTTCCGTTAGAGGAACCCCATATTCTTTGCGCTGCATGGAAATGAGGCTTTCGCCTGCCGCCATAACAGCCATGTGTCAGCGTTATCACGATATATCTAGGTAGCCTGTTATTGTGTGTAGGCTACATGCTCAGATCTAGTCCGCATCTTTTGACCATGTATGTGCTAGGCCAGTAAAATCGAAATTTGATTCAAATAATGCCCACAACCCAATATTTCAATTAATTCATAATATTCAGTCGGTCAACAAATTTATGCTCAAATTACTAGGCACGTCCAGAAAGTAAGTTCCGTTTTATACGTTACCCCGGCATCGCCATGAAGGACGCGTCCATTGTTGGTTAATGGAAACTTTGTTTGTGAAGCTGAAGAACGCGTCAAGGAAAACCGTAGGTGTACTCCATCTGATCTTTCTACGAACTTTCCGCACATTTCAGGTAGCCACGTTTCACGAAGGCATACAAAAATGGTGGGAGTTATAAAATGGAAATATAGTTTACGATTTGTAGTTTGTTTGGCAAAACATAGTAGGATCAGGCCCGACGAGGGGAAGGGGCAAGTGGGGCTGTAGCCCCGGCCCGGATTTCTTCAGGGGCCCGAGGTGGTAAAAAGACTTACATGTGACAACTTTATTTAATTTAATGTAAACTATTGTGAAATTTTCTGATACGAGTTTGGTTGGTTGGTTCTTAACCCTTACCCCTCGATTTAAAATTCTCTTGGCTCTCCCTAGAGCTCGTATTTAACCCTTTACTGCATAGTGTAGTAAGTTTTACGGCAAACCATCAACGGCCATTCAATTGTGCACTCATTCAAACACGCATTTTTTACATAACTTACGACAAAACAGCCCGACAATCAAAGGTACTCCTTCCACCCTGGCAACATCCACGCTTACCAACCACCGTTTATTTTCCATCGGCCCTCCCCATCCAGTTACCACAGGCTTCTGGAGTACCTTTGGCTCAACCTCAAAGACATTACTGACCTACGGTCGTGCAAGTATACTTGCACATTGCAATACGTACGCATGGCCAGTAGGCAGTAATGTTCGGTCTTCGAGAGTTGAAAGCTTAGCGTAGGAATCGCAAAAGATCATATATATTATATTCCATTATGGCATTCCACATCACATACGAGTGTTAAGGTATTAGCGCCAATTAAAAATTGTTGGTAAATCTAAGACACTAAACGCCAATTGAATATTGAAGCTTGATCTCTTTGCCTGAGGCCTGTAGTGTGTTTACTGCGGAGCTCGTTGCCATCTTTGAAGCTCTGCAGTTTGCACTACAGGATGCTCGAATCCACTTTCTCGTGTGTACCGACTCTTTGAGTTCGTTGCAGTCAATTGCTACATGTTTCCCGCAACACCCCCTAGTGCAGCGAATCCACGACCTACTAGCCGGGCTGTGCCACGCTGACACTCGAATCACCTTTGTGTGGCTTCCAAGCCACATGGGAATTGTGGGAAATGAGTTAGTGGATCAAGCTGCAAAAGAGGCGGTATCACTACCACCTCGACCAATGGAGGTACCCGCTAGAGATATTCGCTCTCAGTTACGCCTACAAGTTCTGGCTTTTTGGGAGAGTCAGTGGCTAGCTGACCCACTGCCCAGTAAACTGAGAGCGATCAAGGGAACAACTCGCGTGTGGCGGAGCTCCTTCCGGGCCCGGAGAGAGTCCGTCATTTTGTGTAGGCTAAGGATAGGTCATACAAGATCCACCCACTCGTACCTAATGAGAAGGGAAGACCCCCCACTTTGTACCTGTGGAGCCGTATTCACCGTGGCCCACATTTTCACCCAGTGTGTGGATCTTGCTGACTTACGAAGAAACCTTGGTTTGCAGACGACACTCAAACTTATATTAGCCGATGACGCGGTGGCTGCTGATCGCGTTATCCGCTTTATAAGTGAGAGTGGGTTAGGGCCAGCAATCTAAATTTTCCAGTGAACATTGACTCAACGACTTGTTCGTTTTTGAATGATAATGTTTTGTTTTTTCCGTAATTTTTGTTTATTTTTATAATTTTTATTTTTTATTTAATTGTTTGTTTTTGTTTTATTAATTTTTGGTCTTTTTAAATTTAGATGTCCACCTCAAAATTTTAAATTCAACTCAAAATTTGTATTCTTTAATCTGTGTTAAGAGGGGCAGATGACCTCGTAGTTCCGCCCCGTAAAACAACAATAACTAACTAAGCTTGAAATTTTGTACACCAAACGCAAATGAAAAATAATTCATGCAGTAGAGGACACAATTATGATGTCGGGGCTCGCCCGACACACGACTGGAACGGGGAATTTGTTATGTCGGGGCTCGCCCGACTGACGAGGGGTAAGGGTTAAGTTTAGGGGCTGCGACAACGCGCTCATATAGCCCCGTGTACTTTGGGTGTGTGAAGAATCTTGTCTGATAACCGGTGTTAATTGTGATGACTGTAATAGTTGATATGACTTTGTTAGATGTAAATACAACCAGTGAATAGTATCCAAAATATTACTAAGAGAACATATACATCAATTTTATAAATAACCATTGTGTTTTTCTTCGAGGGAAATGGCAAAGTTGTCCATTTAATTTATAACGTGCTAAAGTTCAAGAGCTCTTTTTGGAGCATAAAATTTGTAATTCAGAAAGAAAAAAAAAGACTTTACTTCTTACATTTCTGAAAGTGGTGCCTGAGCACGTTCAGATACAATGAAAATTGGATTTTAATGTGAAATATTAACGTAAAAGAACAACCATTGAGAGACAAAAAGAAAAAGGAGAGTAGCTGAGTAACCAAAAATAAAGTTTTTACTGTAATATTCAGTTGGGCAAGCTAAATCCATGGAGCTTTTCTTGGGGAGGATTTGCAAACCAAATACCGTCATTCCAAAAGTATGTAGCAGGTTGATTAAAAATGGAAGGGCCCGAAGACCTTGTCCTAGGGCCCTGAGAAGGCTATCTGTATTAGCTTTCTTTAATGACCAAAACGGAACTTTATTTCTGGACGTACTGTACAATACTAGGCGAGAACATGACATTCTACATGTGGTTAATTATTTGCACATATTACAAGGGAGGGGGACTGGGGAGTTGAAAGGTTAACATGTTTCGTTCGTCAAGCGAGCATCATCAGATCTAAGTCAAACATATATACAAAACAAAATTACTCCCATACACCATTTGCTGCGGCATTCAGATAAGTTAACGTATCATAGCATTTCATGTTAATGTTGAGGAAGCTTGTAGTTTTATGTGATCGTTAATCTCGTGATCATGAACCACTTTAAGTGGAATCCGAACTACAGGACATGGCATTTCACTTAGAAAATCTCACATGTATTGACCGGGAATTGAACACGGTCTACGTTGGTGAGAGGCATGCAGCTCGACCGCTGCTCCACCACGCCCCCATGTTAATGTTCACTGAACCTACTGAAAACTGCAATTACAGTAATATTTTTTTTAGGTGGTACTTGCCAATAGGTCTGGAGATTAATTTGTATAGCTTTGTGTTACGAGGGGAAGATGACCTCACTATTCCGCCCCTCGAAACAAGTCACCATCAAGGAGATTCCAGACAGCCTCGTACTGGACTTGCGATAGGCTCACAACGTTTCTTTACGGCCAACGTGGTACATTCGTGACTAATCCGTAACAATTGTCTTTGATAAGCACTTTTCTCTGAATACAGCAACTATTCTCTGATTAATGCAACTGGTCTTGCTGGACGGATTCTGAATCCCACCAGCCATCTTGATGTAATGTCACATGTCTAGAAACAAAGCAATGCGCAAATATCCGGTCACAGCGCTTGAGTCATACACTTACGTATGCGTATTTCCAACCTCAAGGAACAATGACTTTGAGTTAAACCATCGCCGCCTGCTATGGTTCAACACACCCAATGACACATGGTCTGTCATTATTTGTAGCCATTTGTTTTGAGCGCTCAACGGTATCCTTTTTAGCTTCTGGAGTCCTTTACTTTCTATTGCTTGTTAATTAGGAATAACTGAAAATGACGTCAAGGCTATACTTACATAATATAAAAGTCTAGTGGTGTCTGTTACTTTTTACGCAAAATCTACTCGATCGATTTAGCTGAATTTTTGTAAGACCATAGTACAGTCGAACTCCGATATCTCGAAGTGCTTTCGGAAATAAAAATTATTTCGAGTTATCGAAAATTACCAGTAAATACATAGGACTATTACCGTTTCGAAATGGTTCACTGTTTCAGTAGCAGGTGTTACTGCGCCCCACCCGGCGAAAAGGTATCCATGGCAGGATGAATATTCACCCTTGCCTACGCTACTCGCTGCTAAACTTTCGCTTTCGATTCAGTGTTTGTTTACCCAGGCTAGAACAGTAAAAATGTTTGGAGGGTAAGTAAGATACACTAGTACCATTTTACCCGTTCGAAGGACTGCAACCAGCTAGTATTTCAATAACTCGCCAGGGGGATCATACTTGAGAAAGATATTGGCAACTCAAACTAACACTTGGGGCGCTGCGGTCGGTCTGTATAAGTAGGGTAAAAATACTCAATAACACGCGTTTGATATGGAACACTTTTTATTTTTCGGTTATAATCAGTAAATGAGGTCCCTAAAATAATGACAGTGTTATTTTCAATTGTATATATGTATAAACGTGCGATACTCGTGATCTAATTGGTGTGTTCCACTGGATTTTATGTGTCAATTGCATATTATCAAGCATCGGTTGTCTGCTGGTATTTGTTTTTGTGCAGTTCGAGTCATGTGGCACTGCTACGTTGAAAAGCTATATTTGAGTTTGCTCACTGCACCATAGGCTCTAGAAATTATTTGCTGCTTGGTAGGGCGAAGGGATGAGTTTAACTTGTGTTAAAACTCGGGGTAGGCAGGAATTGCTTAATTTGGATGGTAGGTATTAACCCTGCGAAGTCAAATTAGACCTATATGACTCGTAGTGGAATGGCTCGGATATCGCCGAGCGAGGTGATGACGGTTGGTAGGGTTATTGGAAATGACTGATGAAGCTTGGCTGTCCTCGGCTGGTGTAGGCTTGGCTGTCTTGGTACGGCTTGGCTCGGCGAGACTGAGCTTGGCTGTCTAGGTGCGGCTTGGCTCGGAGTAAGTGAACAACCTGTCCTGTCGTCAGTGAGTGTAGTGGTGAGTGGTCCAACCCGCTCTTGTTGCCCGTATTTATTTGGTATCGTCACCTTTCGGCTATTGCTATTTGCATCTTTTGGAAAGTGATGAAAATGTATATCCGCAGCCCTCTTATACATCGACTTACAGCCGTAAACTGAGCAATATACTTTGCTTTTACTCACTTTTCACTCTTATCAACGAGTAAAACTTATAACTTATGTATAAACACGAAGAATTTATCTCGATCTGCTTACCAATACAGGAAACCATATACAAACAGTCACCACGTGACAAATGTACCCTACTTGGTAAGTTTCTCATTTTTACCGCTAGATGTCATATCAGATAGCTGGATTGCCAATATGACTATGGACAAGGAAATCCCCGGCTACCCCAGTGAGTGGGATGTGGCAACAAGGCAAGAAAAACACAGCTGCAAGCTGACATACGCTCTGCATGAAAATTAGATAGCTCACAGGTTCTTCCACGTTGAAGTAACACAGAACAAAAATGTAATAAACAGAAAGATCTAGCACACTGATTTTAAAAAAATGTAGGAATATCATGTCTTTTTAAGTGCCAATATGTGAAAAGCAGGAATGTAGGTAATTATAGAAAAAAAAGTTTAAAATATGTATTTACATTAAAAATATATTTATTTACCTAAATATCCGAGCCCTTATTGTCATATATCGTCCACCAGTAACAATATGCATAGGCTCGTGGATTCTGCTGAAAGCAGCCAAGTAGCTGTTGAGCACTTGACGAGCCGTGCCCTCAATACAAGTTGTTTGTCTTGTTCTTTTTCTCAGTCCACTGAGGAATGTTGGGATGCTGTGATTGCAAAGCGGCGGCAGCTCTTGAAAGGCATACTATTACTATTCCATTGTAATCAGAGTCACCTTGAATAAGTTACTAACAATGAAACCTTACCTCTTGTCTCCCATCACTGCAAACATGGCCTAGTGATGATTATACAGTCCGTGTCATCTTAAATAAGTTACTAACTATGTAGCCTTACCATTTCCCTCCCCCATCACTACAAACATGGTGATTATATAGTCCGCGTCACCTTAAATAATTTACTAACGATGTAACCGTACCACTTGTTCCCCATCACTACAAACATAGTGATTATATAGTCCGTGTCATCTCAAATAATTTACTAACGATGTAGCCTGACCATTTTCCCCCCATCACTACAAACATGGTGATAATATATTCCGCGTCACCTTAAATAATTTACTAACAATGTAACCTTACCACTTGTCCCCTATCACTACAAAAATGGTGATTATATAGTCCGCGTCAACTTAAATAAGTTACTAATAATATAACCTTAACCACTTGTCCCCTATCACTACAAACATAGTGATTATATAGTCTGCGTCACCTTAAATAAGTTACTAACAAAGTAGCCTTACCATTTTCCCCCATCACTACAAACATGATGATTATAATCAAAGTCATTTTAAATAAGTTACTAATAATATAACCTTACCACTTGTCCCCCATCACTACAAACTTGGTGATTATATAGTCCTTCTTCTTCTCTTGGCCGTATTTCGATTTCGAACGTCGTGACTCTTCACGAAATTCTGTTAACAATACCCCGCCATACACCGCGGTCTTCTGCTGAATGCATTAATTTCGGAAGAGGCAGATTAGTCAGACTCTTTATCTGGTCAAGGTACCGGTTCGGGGCACGTCCCCTCAGCCCTATTCCGTCAACTTTACCCTGAATGATGCACTTCTCAATACCATCTCGCCGGATGACATGGCCGAAAAATTTCAACATTTGCCTTTGGATGTTTGGAAGTAAGCGTGCTTTAGGAGCAATCCTTAGCTCCTTGAGAATCGATTCATTTGTTCTTCTTGCTGCCCACGATATTCGTAGAATTCTTCAATAACACGTCATCTCGAAGGCTTCGATTCTCCTACGGCATGCAGCATTTATGGTCCAGGACTCAGAGCCATATAGTCCGCGTCACCTTAAATAAGTTACTAACAAACAATGTAACCTTACCACTTGTCCCCCATCACTACAATCATGGTGAATGTATAGTCTGCGTCTCCTGATATAAGTTAATAACAATGTAACCTCATCACTTGTCTACCACCACTACAAACATGGTCATTCTATAGTCCGCGAAATCTTACATTAATTACTTAGGTTGAAACCTTATCACTTCTCCCCCGTCACCACAAACATGGGAATTTACATTCATTTTCTTGCTGTTGGGTTGAGTCAGGGTTGTATTCACTGTTACCACCCGGTTCAAAGTGATCACGTTTACAGACCACTTGGAGATAATGATGCCATCATTCATGATTCCCATTCTTCACATCGTTAGCCGAATACCAATGAACAACATAACCTATAAAGCAATGCCTATTGAAGATCATTGATACATTTGCACTTTACGTAGACTGCACAATCTACGGTATCTACTGCATGTTATTGTACGTATAAGTTATAATTGGCACAAGTTTTTGCCTTAATTATAAACGACCTATTTTTATATTACAGCAACGTGGTTTCACAACAAACGCAAAAGTACCGTAAATATTTTGTTAGCATCAGCCATCATTATCTCGTGTTTTTAGAATTTCACGGACTTAACCTACGGTAATTGAAGCTTTCTTCTGGGTATTCATACCATTTAATTATTATTTTGTAAACAGTCGTTTCGTTCCTTACTGTGGAGTGGTCTTGAAGGGATATCACACGTTGATGATATAAAGTAGCTAGGGACGCATATACAGGAAGTGGAGGGTGAAACGTCAGCTTACAAATTAGTATACATGAACGATAAGAATACCGTACCCTAAAGAAAACTTGCCTGTTAGACTGTATATCAGTCTTGCATCGCCCTATTCATTATACAGTACAGGGAGGTCCTTCCCTAAAGGACGGAACCTCACAAGGGCCGCGCGGCGGGTGGATAGTGATGAGTCACGGCCCGATAACTAAGATCTACCGATTACCCAACAGCAGGTCGGGAAGCGCTGGCTGCTGTCATAGCATTTATTACATACGATCGGCCGATGATGTCGTTCCAGGCTGTCGTGAATGCAGATGGTCGTCACATTGAGCATTGTTTGTAACCTGGATTGTCAACATGGTACGCCATTAACATCTGTTACCCGCTCATGTGGAAATTAAAGTGTGTTCCTTTCAATGGTTTATTCGTTATGTCTCTTCAGCATGTCCTGCCAAAGGTTTCACACTGTTTCATTGTCCTACGATCGGTCGTTTGACCGGAGAGCTCTCGCAAGTAGCGTACGTATAATTATAACCACCCTATACATTAAGTGTGTGCACCTCTTCATACTAATCCAACATTAGTACATAAGACATAACCTCCAAAAACTTTGTAACTAATTCATTATTAGCCTACTTTTCACATTTTGCAAAAATGAGGAAAAAGTAGACATGAGATCGGGCAAATGTGTGTCTGTCTGTCCTGTCTCTGTGTGTGTGTGTGTGTGTGTGTGTGTGTGTGTGTGTGTGTGTGTGTGTGTGTGTGTGTGTGTCCCTATCAACTCATAAACGGCTGCAGCAATCGAAACAAAATTTCGTAGGAGTAAAGATCTATACCTGAATATCTCACGGCCATATTTGAAAATGATGTCAGTGCTACCACCTGCTGAAAAATCGCAACTGAAATTTGAGCTCCATGTTGGATATCTTGGAAGGTATAAATGGGAGCTATTTCAAAATTGGCACACGTATAGATAATAATATTGCAGTTTAATTTCCTGGAGGCCATACATGGCAGTGTTGCCAAAATGATTATAAGCCTGCTGATAAGTCCAAATTTTTAATGTATATAACTTCTACACTATCAATTGGATTTCAACCAAATTTCGTATGTATATATGTGTACATAAATAGATATGACTGAGCGTATTCTTAAGAGCCACCAGGGCTGCCAACTGTTAATAAATGCTCTCAATATTTTTTATCCAAATACCCATATATCAGAAAGTAGGCAAGCCGACAGCTTTAAACTATGCACACGTATAGTACCTGACATTCTATATTAATTTGGAGTAACTTATATACGTCAGTGCTACCAACATGATTCTAAGCCTGCTGAGAGGTCCAACTTTAAATACATGTAACTTCTACACTATCATTTGGATTTCAACCAAATTTCGTGTGTGCTATGTGTACCATAACAGATATGACTATGCCGATTCTTAAGAGTATCCAGTGCTGCTAACTGTTAATAAATAGTGTGTGTATTTTTGTTACCGTAATATCAATATATCAGAAAGTATGCAAGCCAATAGCTCTAAACTTTGCACACGTATAGTACCTGACATCCTAGATTAATTTGGAGTAACTAATATAGGCCTACGCCAGTGCTGCCAACATGATTCTAAGCCTGCTGATAGGTCCAATTTTAAAATGCATGTAACTTCTATACTAACTAATGGATTTCATTCAAAATTGACACAACAATAGATCATATTATTTCAGATTATTTCTGACCTATACCTGTATGTCATTGTTGCCAAAATGATTTTACGAGCCCTGTTAGATCCAATGTTTAACTGCATGTAACGTGCATGCTATCCATTGTATTCTGTACCTTAAGAGTTGGAACTAAGAATATATTCAGTCCCCAGGGCTGCCAACTGTAGTTCTCTATTAAGCTACATTATGCCAGGTATACAGTATTTCGAACTAATGAGAAATTTCGATATTACCAACTTAATTTCGTCAATATTCTAGATAGATCCATATAGATTAATCATTGGCATGCATCTTAAATTTTAAGAAAAATAGGCTCTTTAGTTCGTCGTGGAACTTTTTGTTTTTAGTAACAAGTTTTCCACTACATTTGCTTCCACTTTTTTCGTTGACACGCACCACATCACTTGGTTTTGCCTTAGTCGCCTATAGCTATATCCTTCGTTAAGGTAAGGTTTACCTATCTTAGTTGAAGTAAACTCCATAATTAAGCTTCGTGTCGTCTCAAAAATCACGAGTTTTAAAACTCACGAGTCTCAAAAGTCACGAATCCCAAGATGAGGGTTAGTAAAAGTAGGTTCTAACCGGTTTCTGTACCTTGGCCAATCTCAAAACTCACGAACCAAGCCATAGCCACCTATAAGGTTATAGGTAAAGCCCTGCGCGGATGCGGATATACTTTGCATGGCTTTGCTGATAGCGGATAAGCTGTGGATAATGCTTGGAGTAAATTTGCGGATAGTTTTTAGAATACAATCCGAACTTGTTGAATATCATGGGGAAAGTTGAGTAATGTGCGCAGCGGGTAATCGTGCGCACCTATGTTTTTCGAGTTGGTAGTACAACTAGCAACTCAGTTCACTCCTGCCCTAAAGCTGTCATCGTACCTATCAGATAGGGATAGTCAGCATGATGCCAGTTGCTATGTGATAACCGTGAGGCTTGGATGAAGAAACTTAATACGATGCATGTTATTTTCTGCAGCCAGCGAATAAGAAGATAAGCCTACAGTTGTGATTCAATTATTTAAAATTAAATGCAGTTTTAAATGCCAGTGTTTACAGTGGTTTTGCATGTATATATTTTTCAATATAATAGATTAGTTTGTCGGGATTCAGTGAGTTACGTTTTAAAAGCAGAGTGGGGTAATGGTGCGCAGAACATATGATACAAGTAAATACAACGCGACATTAATGGCAAAATATTTCGTGTTTGTTCTCCAGATACCAAGAAATTATACGCGGAAAACGGATAAAAACTCCTACCCAGCAGAAAATGTGCAGAAAGCTCTACGTGCAATAAGGGATGATGGGAGGAAAATAATTGATGTGGGGAGAAATTTGAACATTCCAGAGTCAACTCTGCGAAAGCAGTTGCTGCAAAATTGTCGCTCCACCTCGTCTACTCCGTAAAGCTGTTTTTACTAACGAAATGGAGTCCTAATTATCCGAATACCTTTTGACATTGGCAAAATTATTTTACGGCTTAACGCCCACCAAGCTTGTCAGACGGTTAAGAGTTTTAAGTTTGCAGAGGAGAATAAAATTCCCCATAATTTTCATAAAGTTAAAAGTCTACCAGGCAAATATTGGCTGTATGAGTTCTTGAAGAGATATCCTGCATTAACGTTGAAACGACCTGAAGGAACAAGCCTAAATATGATTGCCTCCTTTAATGCTGACGAAATAAAGATATTTTATTCTAATATCTAAAACTGCAGAATTTTAGTATCATTGCATTGTTATGCTATTATAAAATGCATTTGAATATTCTAATATTAATGCTCAGTGCAAGTTTCAGCCAATTCACATTATATTATTATGGCTTTCCAACACTCATCCCATGCGCATAATTTCCCAACCCTTGCGCATGATTACCCTGCAGGGTGAGTAATCGTGCGCAAATGCATATTTGCGAGATTTCGAATTATAGTCCACCAATTTTAATTTTGAATTAAATTTGTTTCTGCACATCGAATATAGAGTCACTAAGGCTCCCTTATTCATAACTGCAGCTGCGTTATCTATTATGAGACCATCACAAGACCGATTCTTGCTTAAGTGCGCGCACTTCCCGCACTCTCCCTTACTAGAGCCCGGATGTTTATGACTATCATATTTTTCCGTTATGTATTTTCATGACAAATGTAAGATGATGATTTACGCTAATCCCATTCAAATTATGTCATTAAGTACAATCAACCCTCCGAACTGAAAAAGGTTGCAATTCTGGCTGTATAACATTCATTTTAGACATAGCACATGACATACATAGCCTAAGGGTTCGACTTTCTGCTCAAATGTCTAAAAGAAAAAGAATAAAGCAACATATTGGAAATATTATTGTAATGCCAGTAGATTCGGATAACAAACGTGTGGATCACAGTCGCGTGGATGCGGGGTGGATGCGGATAACAGCCGTGCGGATGCGGATAACGTTTTGTCTATCCGCGCAGAGCTCTAGTTATAGGTAGCCATAAGCCAGTTCATTGGGAAAAGGTCCATTGTTAGAGCCAGCCAGAACTGCTTGCCCTCTTGTAATTGGCACCTCTATCATCAAGATGTTGTTGTTGATTCTTTTATGGGCTTTGCGACATCGTGGTCATGTACTGTACTTGGGTGGGCATAGAATTTGTCTGATAACCTGCGTCACTGTGTAGTCTGTACAACACAAACGAAATCCCATTCTAAAACTAGGTGGACAAACATGGGTTGAAGGGCAGTGTGCTCTCCGGAGTCGTGAGTTTTGAGACTATTATTATAATGTTCATTCAGCTACTAGTTTATTGTCGTGAGTTTTGATAATATTTGTTACTATTTTTAGCTCGTGAGTTTTGTGACTCGTGGGATTTGAGACGTAACCTTAAGCTTACCGGTAGTCTATTGTCTGTCGTTCCATTTGTTAAAGCCCTGCGCCATGCGGATATAGTTTGCTTGGATGTATGGATAGCGGATAAGCTGCGGATAATGTTTGGAGTAAATTTGCGGATACTTTTTAGAATACAATCCGAACGTATTGAAAACCATTACTAGGACCCGGATATTTATGACATAAATTTTCTGTTATGTTTATTTTTCATGACAAATGTAAGATGATTATTTAAGCTAATTTCATTCAAATTATGTCATTAGGCATAATTAACACTCCGAACTGAAAAGGGTTGCAATTCTGACTGTATAACATTTATTTTAAACAATGCACATGGTATACATAGCCTCAGGGAACGACTTTCTCCTCAAATGTATAAGGTGCGTTCAAAAAGTAACGAGCCGGAGGCTGTAATGCGCAAACCGGTGACGACATCGGCTAATCGTGGCGTGTGCAACGAGGTGTGGTTCCGACCAGAGCGTGGAAAGTCACAGCCCGTCGCTAGAGGGAACGCGTGCACGTCACGTGACGATACAAAGCGAGCAGCAGCATACATCAATCGTCGAACCAAGACCAAGACAGTAGGCCATTCGACATGCTTCCTGGTGTGGTTGAAGACTGTGGGGCACCCATTGGGCACACACTTTCCGCAAGGGCAGTCGTTCCTTCATGATGGTGTGCACACTTCCGACGTTCAATCCGACCACGGCGGCTATGGCACTCATTGTCACTCGGCGGTCCTGGGTAATGAGTGCAACAACCAGCTGGACGTTGTCATCGGTAATGCAGGGGGCTGCCCCAGACCGGGCATCATCGGCTAACGACACCCGTCCTTCCCTGAAGCGCTTGTGCCACGCCTTGAGCCTTGCAAGGGACATGCAGTGTTCGCCGTACACTTGTGACATTCGGCGATGAATGTCCGTTCTCCCTACTCCTTTCGCTGTCAGAGACTGAACAACACTTCTTTGCTCTTCGGTCGACGCCTCAATGTCACTGTTTGCAATGCAACTGGCAGTGTTGGACGATTGATGCATGCTGCTGCTCACTTTGTATCGTCACGTGACGTGCACGCGTGCCCTCTAGCGACGGGCTGTGACCTTCCACGCTCTGGTCGGAACCACACCTCGTTACACACGCCACGATTAGCCGATGTCGTCACCGGTTTGCGCATTACAGCCTCCGGCTCGTTACTTTTTGAACGCACCTTATAAATTACCTCACTGATCCATGTTTTAAAACTCACTAACGAACATGCACGCGCTGGGATACCGCCCGCCTCACGAATGCACTGTTTGCTTAGAGCCCACAGTAGGCCCTCTGCTGACGCATTCAGCTACCGCCCTACCGCTTGGCGCATGCGCAATTACCTTCTCTACCCACAGAGACTTGAGCCTGTTTCAAAGGAGACTCACTGGCTGCTCAGTCCCGCGCTGAGAAGCTGGCGTCAATCCTAGAGATTCAATTTGCCTATGTCAATGAAAAATAGGAAAATTTAAATGTGCATGTTCCTTGAGAATGAAATGGGTATTCTAAGGCTCAACGATTCCCCTCCAGCTTGGCCACTGCTGAAGTTTTTGGATGGTGCTTTTGTTCCTTCGTGAGCAGAGTCCTTGTCGTGCTCTGCCAATGTCCATTCTGATAAATTTGACTCTGTACTGTAGCCTATACGTACATCATCTGTATTCACAGCTTTAACTAATAATAATATCGTATGGCCTCGGGCGCCGGGTGCAAGCTTTGTAATTTGACACCCAGAGGGTAGCTTGCATGTAGAATTTCGTTGTTCCTTGAATCACTATGAAAGTCA
The DNA here is from genome assembly GCA_946902985.2 of Meconema thalassinum. Classification (NCBI taxonomy): domain Eukaryota; kingdom Metazoa; phylum Arthropoda; class Insecta; order Orthoptera; family Tettigoniidae; genus Meconema; species Meconema thalassinum. The sequence goes on along the minus strand of OX336399.1, from coordinate 45,236,682 downwards.
AGGAGGTTAGATATCTAAGCTCCTTGAACACTATAGCGCTTTCTAGTAGAGAAATGAGGAACTTTGTGTTGGCGAAAACTCCCGAGATTAATTTTGTCATTATGAACACGGCCTACTGAATTCAAATGGGTTCTTTGACATGCCAACATCGTATGACATGCGTGTCGTATTTTTGCCGCCTTTCAAAAATTACTTACCACGGCCAGTGTTACAGATATACCGCTTTAACTAAGTTTCGATTGTTTAGGTTGGCCTTCAATATTTTGTCGCAGTCGTTCGGCAAATTCATTTATGAGATATTTTCCAATTATTATTATTCAGAGAAGCCCTAGACGTAGGGCTTCCCTCTTAGACAATATCCTTCCCTCCGGGTATGACATTTGTTAGTCATTGCAGCCATGATGTTATGAAGTTAAATGGCTATTACGTGCGGTATAATGCGTCACGCCAGACGTGCCGGAACATCTGACTTGGGTAACCTCTTGTCCGCTAGAAGGCATTTTCCATGTCAATCGGTGTTAAGTCAACAGATTTAACCGAGCAGCTTCGGTGGCGTAGTTGGTAGCATGCTGAGCTTCTATGCCCAAGTTCCCGGGTTCAAAGTCGTCGGATTTTTTAAGAGCGTGAGAAATCCCTCAGTATGCCTTCCTTCGGAGGGGAAGTCAAGCCGGCGGTCCCATGTCATAGATTTATGGCATGTAAAAGAACCTTACACTAATTACACCTGTGTGAAGCTAAATTATAGGTTAGATTTGACTAACGCTCTTAGGTTCCAACGTCGCCAGGAGCTGACTGCGGTGGCATCTAGTAACCAAGTTCATAACTATTTGTCTTTGACGGTGGCGTTTGGTAGCAAAAGTAGACACTACTACTTGAAAATTTAATATCTGCAGTCCTTACTTGAATTAAGAACAGATAACACACACTAATACAGCCATCACAATGAACACCGGTTATCAGACAGATTCTGCACACACACAAAGTACACGGGGTTACATGACATGCGTTGTCGTAGAACCTAAACCGAGGAACCAACCAGATTTAACCGATTAGAGAAATCTATTTGGCCAAAAAAAACCAGAGGCATTTTTTTTTTTTTTTTTTTTTTTGTCGTTTACCCTCTAGGTTGGTGGAACCCACGTACTCAGCGAGGGAACTCACCACTATCGCCTCTACGGGCAGTGTCCTAGAGCGGGGAACATCGAATCGGAAGGGATACAACTGGTGAGGTGGGATTTGCACCTCGCCCAGGCGGCCTCACCTGCAAAGCGAACAGGGGCCTCATGAGGGAAGGTAAGGGATGGATAGACAAGGAAGAGGGAAGGAGGCGGCCGTGGCCTTGAAGAAGTTACCATCCCGGCATTTGCCCTAAGACGAAGTGGGAAACCACGGAAAACCACTTCGAGGATGGCTGAGGGGGAATCGAACCCCCTCTACTCATTTGGGCCACCCGAGGCTGAGTAGACCCCGTTCCAGTCCTCGTACCACTTTTCAAATTTTCGTGGCAGAGCCGGGAATCGAACCCAGGACCTCCGGGGCGGCAGCTAACCATGCTGACCACTCTGCTACGGAGGCGACTTGGATTTTTTAAGTTTTAAATTTTAATTAATTTTACTTTTCAAACTAATGTATAATTCAAATTCCTTTTTACAGTGCAGCTATGACCTCCCGTGGCCGTTTAGCAGGTTTAGATTTCAGTGAAATAATAGAAGACTTCAGCCGGGATAAAAGTCGCAAAGTAATATTTTAATATTTCATAATTTACATAATCTTCTTCAAGGGGACTTAAGGTTTCTTTCATATTATTAAAAAAAAGTGACAGTCAGTCTGAAAGACTAGACTTTGTATCATTTTAAATGCTACAAATGATGAAAAATGCTAGAAATGCTGGAGGCTTCTCGCTTGGCTCGAAGCCAAAGACTCTTGACATGTTAGAAAATTATTTGCATACTACGTATTTTCCTTATCTTGTTTCAAATTACTCGTGAACGGCAAGTGAAAACCAAGGGCAAAGGAAGGTCAAGCGCGCGGGGACGTGCCCCTTCCATCCAGTCTAAAAACACTTATAGTGGGCGATGTATTGAAGATAGAGATATGCTCTCGCGGACTTTTTGTAGAACTTTTCATGCTGACAAATTCGTTCGCTCATAGTATATTTATATTTTTAACGGTTTGCCCAGCGTAAGCTCAAGAAGCGCACGGACGCCAAGTTTGTTTTCGACTTTTTCACTGAAATCGTTACTGCTTGGCTTCCTTTCATCATACATAAATTATTTTCTACATAATCATTCCTCGAGATATCCTTTACAGAATGGTGAAAACCGAATCAAAAGCCATCCAGTGGTTCTCGAGATTACCCGTGACATCCAAGAATCGGGGATTTTTGTCTTATAGTAATGAAGTAGAGATTGTCGGGGAACACATGCACCAAGCGGTACTATGACGTCACACACCTCAGTGCATCTGGGTACATTTCGTCTCGTCACCGTAACGTAACGCCAGACCCCAGCGTAACGACGAAGTCGACGAGATCATTTAAAATGATAAAAAAATGTACCGGTACTGTAGTTTATTCAAAATATTGTAACTATTCTTTATTTTATTATTATTTCCAAAACTATTTTCCATTTGATTTGATATTTTTAAATTTCCTATTGTCGGCCCCACCTTATATCGCCCAGGGCCTCGCAAGGCCTGGATCCGCCACTGGCTGTCACCTCTGATGGCCAGTTTCGATTCCTGGCACTGCCAAAAACATTATTATGACCGAGTACACTCAGTCTCGTGAGGTAGAACTGAAAAGACGTGTTCCATGGTTAGCCCACTTCTACTCCAGGTAAATGCTAGGAAGGTTATTAACTTAATGCCACGGCCGCCTCCTTAACAATCAGCAAATTCTACACACATCCAAGTGTACGGCACTGAAATAACCACGATGTCCTAGACCTTCAATCAAACAACAAAACAAAATCAACCTTCCATCACTCAGGTGCCAATCCTGTACAGTAGGCTACAACGTCAATTTCAAATATGGCCGTGAGATATTCGAGGTATGGATCTCTACTCTTACCAACTTTGGTTTCGATAGCTGCAGCCGTTTAGGAGTTGATAGGGGGAGACAGACACACATCTTCCCGGATCGATGTCATAAATCTATTCTTTCCTCATTTTCGCAAAATGAGAAAAGTAGGCTAAAAATCGTCCCCGCTATGAATGTTAGAGCAGACTGAGTCTGGGTGTTCGCTATCAGCCAATCTGAACAGAACCATCTAATTCATACCTTCCCGGATGGAACACTTTCTCCGAGTGGTGGGCGGACCCGATGATACTCAGTTCAGTAACAATAGAACAACTTTCCTATTTCACGGGCGATCGTAAACATAAATGTACTATACAGGTAGTTAAAGCCCAGTGCGGATGCGGATATCCGCGGATATCAGCAAAACGTTTCGCCATGCGGATATAGTTTCCATGGCTGTCCGGATAGCGGATAAGCTGCGGACAATGTATCGAGTACATTTGCGGATAGTTTCTAGAATAAAATGTTGTACTGGATTCTTTTAATAATTTTAGTTTTTGCAAAGATCTGTGGCTCACGTTTCGCTAGGATTGTATGAAAATAATATAGAAGTGAGAGAAACCAATACCCTCAATTAGTGTTAACTTATGCCAAAAATAAAGTCCTTTATACCTGCATGCTGAGCTTCTATGGCCAAGGTCGTGGGTTGGGTTCAAACCCAGCCAAAGTCGTCGGATTTTTTAAGAGCGTTAAAAATCCCTCAGTATGCCTTCCTTCGGAGGGGAAGTAAAGCCGGCGCGCCCATGTCAGAGTTATGGCATGTAAAAGAACCTTCCACTAATTACAATTGTGTGAAGCTAAATTATAGGTTATATTTGACTAACGCTCTTAGCTTCCAACGTTCCTCGCCAGGAGCCGACTGCGGTGGCATCTAGTAACCGAGTTCAGAACTAGTTGTTGACGGTGGCGTTTGGTAGAAAAAGTAGGAACTAATTGAAAATTGAATGTCTGCAGTCCTTACTTGAATTAAAAACAGATAACACACACTAATACAGCCATCACAAATAACATCTGTTATCAGACAGATTCTACACACACCCAAAGTACACGGGGCTACGTGACCGCGTTGTCACAGCCCCTAAACCAGTGGTTCTTAATTGGTGGTCCGCGAGTGCTTCGTGAGTGGTCTGCGGGGAAAAAGGGTCCACCAATCTACTATATAAAGCTCAAATACCACTCACTCACTCACTGACTGACTGACTGATTCATTCATCACGAAATCTCAGAAACCACCGAACGGATTGGAATAAAATTTGGTATGCAGCTTCCTCAAGGGCCGCAAACGCCCACTAAGAAAGGATTTTTGGATATGCAGGTTCTAAAGGGGTGTTAAGGGGGTAGAGCTGCATTTCATTGACTAGCAATATCTCCCGATTGGTTACATTGGGGGATGGGATACTCGGCATATAAACTCATCATTAAAAATAAGAAGACACGTGTCTGAGGGTTTTTCGATGTGGTGTATATTATGAGGTGAAAGGGGTGAAAAGTGGGTGTTGAAGGATTCCTAACGGAGCGTGTATCCCTTAAACGACATAGGCCAGGAGTTTGAAACTCAGCGGGAAAAAATCAGCATAAAAAATAAGTAAATAGATGTTTGACCGTTTTTTCATAAATCCAATTTAAGGGGCCCATGGGGAGGGGTGAAATTATGGGGGGGGGGGGGAGGGGGACGTAATATGTCTGAGTGTAAAATTATACATGGCCTATGTTGTAGACAATAACACATTACATCTTTTTGTTCTCTTGCTATTTCATCATACGACGAATAATTACGGAGTTATTAATGATTTTGTACTTTTTGGCCGGAATTTTCTAAGTCCCAGGAATTACATAAAAATTGATTCGAATGAAATTTCAAAAAATTGCTTTTTTAAATACTTTTATTATATTTTTCACGTCTTTTAGGTTCCGAAACCAACATGATATTTTGATGGTTTTTTTTTCGTCCCATGCATTTTTGGTTTCAGGTGATAGAATTATTTTCCACTACGACCGATGCTTATCTATTTATATAACTAATGTTATAACGGGATTCCAAATGTTATTGCGGGCGAAGCCGCGGGTAACAGCTAGTACGTATATAAAAGTGGCCATTAAATGGATATTTCGAAAACAATGTGCGTTGAACGAGAATCGTCCGAATGTATTCGCGGCGATGACTATCAGGTTTAGAATTGAAATATCTTTAAAATAAGTGTTATTGAGGAAGGTTTACAACTGATTAGGTGTATTGTGGAAGGGGGGAGGGGGGGCGTCCCTAGACGATTCAGCTTCAGGATGAATGGTCCGCAGACTTCTACGGGTTCAGAACCACTGCCCTAAACTGAGGAACCAACCAACCTAAGTAAGTGCTATAATTAGCCACCCACTGTTTCACTTGCCGTTATTCAGCGGGACAAAACTCAGTCAACATTGTCTTGCGAGCGAATTTCTCCTCAAATGTCAGTGGATTTGAACAACAAACGTGTGGATGTGGATAACAGTCCTGCAGATGCGGATAACATTTTGTTTATCCGCGCAGGACTCTTACTATAGTCCACATCACCTTCAATGTAACCTTACCATTTGTCCTCCAGTACTACAAACATGATTATATAGTCCACGCAACCTTAAATAAAGGCGACATGGTTGAGCAGCGGTCAAGCTGTTAGCCTCTCACCAAGATGGGCTGGGTTCGATTCCCGATCAATGCATGTGAGATTTTCGAAGTGAAATGTCATGTCCCGTGGTTCGGATTCCACGTAAAAAGGAGGTCCCGTGCCTCATGATCGCGAGATTAACGGTTACGTAAAACTAAAAGCTTCCTTCCTTAGGTAAAAAATTCAGACTTTCACGACCGGCGTTGAAATAGGAATCTCTGTTTCGCGGGCTTATAGGCCGTGTTCTAAGGACATTTTGTCGTCCTGACGTTTCGCTGAAGACTGAAGAATTCGGATTATTCGTGAAACGAACGGCCTGATCAAGGTATCTTCGCTACCTGAAAACTTAAAGAAGGGAACCACCAGAAGTGAAGCTTACCTAAGATACACAAAGATAATGTTTCCTCTTCGTCCTATCGTTGGATCACCAACTTATAGCATTGCCAAACATCTAGTTAACTTACTTCAACCACATATCGGCGGTACACAGTAGTACGTCAAAGATTCCGGCCATTTCATAGAAAAATTGAAAACTATTCAACTTGAAGCTGGTGACTTACTAGTCAGTTTTGACGTGGTCTCTTTTCACGAAAGTACCTATAAAGGCAGCCCTGGAGTACATCGCACGGATTTTTCCAGATGATATCGCCGCCTTATTCCGCCACTGCCTCACCGCTAGCTACTTCCTGTGGAAAGGTGATTTCTATGAACAAATTGATGGGGCCGCCATGGGCAGTCCCCTGAGTCCGGTGATCGCGAATTTCTTCATGGAAAAATTTGCACAAATAGCACTCGAGACCGCACCTTTGAAACCTAAGGTGTGGCTAAGATACGTGGACGATACTCTTGTAATATGGGGCCATGGTAAAGATCAATTAAATCTGTTTTTACTACATCTTAACAGCCTGAACTCTAACATTCAGTTTACCATGGAGTTAGAGAATGAACAGAAAATTGCTCTTCTCGACGTTATGGTAACGATGACCGCTGATCTAACCTTGGGACATACAGTTTACCGTAAGCCGACCCATACTGACCGATATTTGCATAAGACGTCCAACCAACACCCACGACAGAAATACGGAATGATAAAAACACTGGCTGACCGCGCGAAAAGAATTTGTGAAAAGCAGTGCCTAAACCAAGAAATTAAACACCTCAACGAGTCCCTACGCGCCAATGGGTACAGCCAGAAAGATATCCAGCGAGCACTCCATCCAAGACGTCCAACTACAAGGGTAATTGGAGACAAGCAGCCTCTGGCTAGAGCTTTCCTTCCATATATAAAAAAGGTCACGGACAGAATAGGGAGGCTACTCGAGTCCCATGATATAAAGACCATATACAGGCCTACGCAAAAAATTAAGGACATGTTTAGGTCCGCTAAAGATAAGCGACATCTTCATACCGCGGCAGGGGTTTATAAAATCCCGTGTGATTGTGGCCAAGTATATATTGGAACAACGAAGAGAAGTATTGCCACTCGCCTCAAGGAGCACGAACGACACAGCCGGCTGGGACAAACAGATAAATCCACTGTTGCAGCACACTCGCTACTCGCAGGTCACGACATAAGATATGGAGACACCGAAGTTCTGTCCACCACTGTGTCTTATCATGCCAGGCTACAAAGGGAGGCCATTGAAATCCTGAAGCATACTAACAGCTTCAATCTTAAGGAGGAAGCAGAACGTGTGAACAGAGCTTGGCTTCCAGTCCTTAATCCCCTCAAGCCTGCCCTCATTGACCGTCGTAGACGAGAAGATGCAACAGAAGAGCAGCCCTGTCCTTGATGCATTACTTTTATGTGGTACGCCGTTGCTATGGTAGCCTCTATGTGTGGGTTGTTGACTATTTATAGATCTTCTGTTTACTTGTTTTACCTCGCTTAATGTAACCTGTGAACATGCTGAACGCAGTCTTCAGCGAAACGTCAGGACGACAAAATGTCCTTAGAACACGGCCTATAAGCCCGCGAAACAGAGATTCCTATTCCTTCCTTACCTTAAATAAATTATTAGGTTACAGATATGTTTAGTTAAACTTGTAACAACTAGGTTTTTGAAGAACGAAACAGTATGGTAATTAAAAGGAACATGAAACCCATATTATTATTATTATTGCAGTATTACAAAGGCAACGTTCCAACACCGCATGACGACAGAAATATCTCGATACTATTTTTTTCGGGCCTACAGTTTTTAGAAGTAAAATTATAGTAATTATCCCGAAATAAATATTATGACTCAAAAAATTGGCATATTGGCTTTCACGGCCAGTGAATTAAAACTCACCGGGCGGGGATACCAAGAGCCCGATGATGAGCCAGCTTGGTGTCCTAGGCGAAACCCCACACAAGACATGGCACAAACCTAGAAAAAAATGCTGAATTATAATTATGACTCAACTTAGAATAAAATTACCTTAAAGTGGCAACACCGCTGAGAAGATGTCGCCAGCTGGCCTTGTTCTAAGGATATAATAAAACCGGTTGTATTGATGGACGTTTTGAAATACTCTTGCGCAAATGCTGTCACTGGGAACCTCCTTGGCGATGGACAGCATTTGACAGACCTTCCTGTTCGACATGGGACAAGGCTAGGGATTGGTGTCGAAACCGGCAGGCTTCCTCCGGCATCCAGTGTTATAAGAGGAGCCCTGTATGAGTGATACTGACTCCACTGAGGCACCGTGGTCAAGTTATGAGCCTCTTGAAGATAAAACATGTCTTTCAATTGGCAACTCCAGCTATCTGATATGACATCTAGCGGTAAAAATGAGAAACTTACGAAGTAGGGTACATTTGTCACGTGGTGACTGCTTGTATATGGTTTCTTGTATTGGTAAGCAGATCGTGGTAAAATCTTCGTGATTATACATAAGTAATAAGTTTTACTCGTTGATAAGAGTGCAAAATGAGTACAAGCAAAGTATATTGCTCAGTTTACGGCTGTAAGTCGATGTATAAGAGGGCTGCGGATATACGTTTTCATCACTTTCCAAAAGATGCAAATTGCAATAGCCGAAAGGTGACGATACCAAATAAAGATGGGGGGCAAGAGCGGATTGGACCACTCACCACTACACTCACTGACGACAGGACGGATTGTTCACTTATGCCGTGCCAAGCCGCACCTATATAGACAGCCAAGCACAGTCTCGCCAAGCCTAGGCCTACACCAGTCGAGGACAGCCAAGCTTCATCAGTCAGGTATCCTTTCCCGCTCCGTAGTTCATTTCCAATAACCCTACCAACCGTCATCACCTCGCTCTGCGATATCCGAGCCATTCCACTACGAGTCATATAGGCCTGATTTGACTTCGCAGGGTAAATACCATCCAAATCAAGCAATTCCTGTCTACCCCGAGTTTTAATACAAGTTAAACTCATCCCTTCGCCCTAGCAGGCAGCAAATAATTTCTAGAGTCTATGGTACAGTGAGCAAACTCAAATATAGCTTTTAAACGTAACAGCGCCATGACTCGAACTGCATAAAAACAAATACCAGCAGACAACCGATGCTTGATAATATGCAATTAACACATAAAATCCAGTGGAACACACAAATTTGATCACTTGTATCGCACAGTTATACATATATACAATTGAAAATAACACTGGCATTATTTTAGTGACCACATTTACTGATTATAACTGAAAAATAAAAAGTGTTCTATATCAAACGCGTGTTATTGAGTAATTTTACCCTACTTATCCAGACGACCGCAGCGCCCCAAGTGTTAGTTTGAGTTGCCAATAATGGCAATAACTAAGACACGAGTATGCTTATAAAACGAGCGAAGCGAGTATCTTAATTACCATTATAGACGAGTTGCATACGACTGTTTATGTTCGTCGATAATTATAACTATTTTATGTTCGAACATAAATATTCATGAATATCTGTCGAGATTTCGCCAGTTTTATGTACTGAACAGATCGCATGGGACGCAGAGAATACCTTGTATTTGACCATGGCCTCCTCAAATACCCCACTATGACACTAGCCAGGCAGTGAAATTTAAAATAGGAGGCCGTGGAAGTCAGGGCAGGTGCGATGCTATCCTTACCTAATTGGTCACACAACTGTTTCTTGAGCTCTGATTGGTGGGAGAAACTGTTTAATAATGAAAAATAGTGTTATAATTACCCTCATTATGATACAGTTTTCTGACATGTAATATTTACATTTCAATCGGCTATCGTCGAACATAACGAATTAAACCTTACTACTTGTCCCCCATTACTACAAACATGGCAATTTTAAGTAACTTGAGTTGAATCAGGGTTATATTGACTGTTGCCAACCAAGTTTCATAGTGACCATGTTTACAGACCACTTGATGACTGGCAGTTATAATGTAACAGTGAGTTGGCTGCATTTGTAGTCTACCGTAGTGTGACGTCATCCATGGACACCTATCTTCACATCGTTAGCCAAACAACAACCACATAACATAACCTATTGTGCAACGCTTATTGAGGAACATCACTTCATGCCTCAACCTCCTGATTCAAAGGTTGTGAGTTTGATTCCAGGCCGATGGAGTCAGATTTTGAAGGGCGGAAAATATCCACGGCACTTGGAAATCGTACGATGTCGGCTCGTAAAATATCTCTCGTATCACGTTTTGTGAGTACAAGATAAACATTTTTAAATCTCAACCATAGGCCCTCTCGTAGAGTTCTTGTTTTCACCGTCCAATGGCAGTGTTAAACAGATCGTCGAAACTGTTCATAGATTAATTGGGGGGGGGGGGGGGGGACTTAATGTTGATGGGATCGTCATTTCTAAGTTTTGCAACATTAAAAAAATGTTCCTTTTTCAGGTTCTTAATGCCTTAATATTTATGAGTAACTAGCTGTACCCGGCATGCGTTGCAATGCCAATCAAAGAAAGTGTCGGCGTTGTAACTTTGTTTGTTGAAGTGCTTTTGGAAACAATCTTTTTTCAATTTCCGTTAACTGCCTCTAAACTATCGTAAAATGGATTAACTAATTTAGAAACATTCGTGGGAGCGTGCACAACAATTCACCAAAGTTTCATCGCAATCGGATGAATGGGATATGAATGCATACGGAATTTTGTTTAAACGATTCGTGCGCGGTCACTCAGTTTTAAAATTTACTCTTGTGCTACCTACTGAGAAATGGATTTACTAAGTTAGAAACCTTCACGTAGGTGTACACAACAACTCAACAAAGTTTCATCGCAATCGATGAATGGCATATGAACGCATACGGGATTTTGTTGAAACGCTTCGCGGGTCGTCACCCATTTGTTGAATCTACTCGTGCTCTACCTATTGTAAATGGATTTACTAAGCCAGAAACCTTCCCTGGAGTGTACACAACAACTCACCAACGTTTCATCGCTATCGGACGATTGTATGTGAACGCATACGGGTCTTTGTCGAAACACTTCGAGCGTGGTCGTTCATTTGTTTAATCTACTTGTGCGATACCTATTGTAAAATGGATTTACTAAGCTAGAAATCTTCCCTGAAGTGTACACAACATCTCATCCAAGTTTCATCGCTATCGGACGAATAGTATACGAACGCAATACGGGACTTTGTTGAAACGCTTCGCGCGTTGTCGCTCATTTGTTGAATCCATTCGTGCGCTACCTATTGTAACATGGATTTACTAAGCCAGAACCCTTGCCTGGAGTGTACACATCCTCTTACCCAAGTTTCATCGCTATCGGACGAATGGTATATGAACGCATACGGGACTTTGTTGAAATGTTTCACGCGTTGTCGCTCATTTGCTGAATCTACTCTTGCGCTCCCTATTGTAAAATGGATTTACTAAGCCAGAAACCTTCTCTGGAGTGTACACAACATCTCACCCAAGTTTAATCGCAATGGGATGAATGATTATGAACGTATATGGACTTTGTTGAAACGAATCGCACGCCATTTTGTTCAAGCTACTCGCGCGCCATCTATTGTAAATTGGATTTACTATGCCTATAACTTTTCCGGAAATGTGCACAACAACCTACCAAAATTTGATCGCAATCGGATGAATTGTATATGAACGCATAGCCAACACTCATTTGTTTAAACTACTCGCGCGCTATCTATTGTAAATTTGATTAACTATGCCTATAACCATCCCGGAAGTATGCTAAACAACCCACCAAAATTTGGTTGCAATCGGATGAATTGTAGGCTATATGAACGCATCGCCAACACTGATTTGTTTAAACTACTCGCGCCCTCTCTATTGTAAATTGGATTAACTTTGCCTATAACCATCCCGGAAGTGTTTACAATAACTCACCAAAATTTGATCTCAATCGGATGAATGGTTTTTTGAACGCATAAAAGACGAACAAACGTTCATTTTCGTATATATATATATATAAGATAATTACCACACTTTTCTAGCAGTTTTTAAACTTTTGGAGGGCAGAGACTGTGTGTGAGTGTCACTGTAGGTTTGGTAGTGTTTAGTAGAGCTACTTGTCTTATAGATTTGGATCTGATGATGCTCACTTGACGAGGGAAACATGTCATCCCTGAGTTTTTCCTTTTTTAACAGTCCATAACAATATGTTATAAAGTTGTTAAGCATATACGCCAATCAATACATGAATTAAAATAATCTATTATATACATAGGTAAATTTTTCGACCTGCAATGAGGTCTTCCTCTGCCCAAATCAAGAATTAAAATCCTAAATGTAATATTTAAGCCCAATAACTAAATATATGGATAATTATATAATTAATTTATAATTAAATCAAAGATAATAATGAAATGGCTATCTTTACAATAAACAAGAAGTTCCGTGAAGAACTATACAGCCTACTTTTCATGCCAATGATTATTCTGCAGTATATGAACCTATCTAGAATAATGACGAAATTAAGTTGATAATATCGAAATATCTAATTAGTTCAAAATATAACTGGTATAATGTAGCCTAATAGAGCACTACAGTGGGCAGCCCTGGCGACTGAATATATTCTTAGTTCAATCTCTTAAGGTACAGAATACAAAATTTGGTTGAAGTCAAATGGACGTTACATGCAGTTAGACACTGGATCTATCAGCACGCGTAAAAGCATGTTGCCAGCAATACCATGCGTGTGCTGGTCAGAAATAATCTGAAATATTATGATATCTTGTTGTGCCATTTTTGGATGAAATCCATTTGTTAGTATAGAAGTTACATGTATTTTAAAATTGGACATATCAGCAGGCATAGAATCATGTTGGCAGCACTGCCTTGTATTAATTACTCCAAATTAATCTAGAATGTCAGGTGCTATACGTGTGCAAAGTATAGAGCTGTTGGCTTGCATAATTTCTGGTATATTGATATTAGTGTAAAATAAATATAGACAGCATTTATTAACAGTTGGCAGCCCTGATTGGTCTTAACAATACTTATAGTCACATCTGTTATGGTACACATAGCACATACGAAATGTGGTTGAAATCCAACTGATAGTATAGAAGTTACATGTATTTAAAAATTGGTCGCATCAGCAGGCTTATAATCATGTTGGTAGAACTGACGTATATAAGTTACTCGAAATTAATCTAAAATGTCATTCATTCATTCATTCATTCATTCATTCATTCATTTATTTGCAATGGGGGGGAGTGCCCCCGGTGGCAAATTGGATATACATAACAAATAAATAATTATACATAACAATTCAATAACAATTATACAACAATTAAACTGGAGTATTTACACAAATGGTCAGTCTTTTCTTAAACACACCTATATGTTTGGGAAAAGGCTCTAAGACTGCGGCAGGTAGAGAGTTCCAGTTATCAATGGCACGGTTTACAAAAGAATATTTACCATAATTTGTTCGCTGTGGTCGGCCCTTAACTTTGAAAGGATGATCGCTCCTACCCATGTAAGTGGGCTTTCCCAATCGTTTGCTAAGCTCACCCCATGCTGGTTGATTTGTATACGTGTTGTACATAGCGCAGAGTCTAGATTTCATCCTCCTAGCCTCCAGTGATTCCCACCCAAGTTTCTTTAACATACGGCTCACACTGCTCCTGGGATTAAAGTCACTGAGCACAAATCTAGCGGCCTTTCTTTGTACCATTTCCAACTCATTGATGAGCCCTACTTGATATGAATCCCAAACCGCCGAGGCATATTCCAGAATAGGTCTTACAAGTGACAAATAGCCTAATTCTTTAGCAGAGGTACTACTTCCTTTTAATACCCTCATTACAAAGTGCAGGGATTTGTAAGCTTTTGAAACTACACATCCTACATGACTACCCCATTTCATATCATTCCTTACGTGAACGCCCAAATATTTGCAAGAATCTTCTTCTACAAGTATTTCCGAGCCAATGTTATATTGAAAATCCTGCCTCCGCACTTTCCCTATTTTTAAGAGACTACATTTTCTTGTGTTTATTTTCATTTTATTTTCAATCGCCCACTTATAGACCAGGTTCAGGTCCTCTTGAAGCACTGCATTGTCTTGTGAGTCATGTATCTTTCGATATATTACACAATCATCCGCAAACAATCGACAGTCACTGCGAATCCCATTTGGTAAGTCATTTATAAACGCCAAAAATAACAAAGTTCCGATTACGCTGCCCTGAGGGATACCCGACGTTACGGTAATTTCATCCGAGAATATGCCTTCGACTTTCACTTTCTGTGAACGACCCGTCAAAAATTCTTGGATCCATAAAATTACTCTTCTATCAATCTTCGTCGCAGCTAATTTATGGAGTAGCATGTCATGCGGCACGACATCAAATGCCTTCGCAAAATCTATAACCACGGCGTCGACTGAAACTCCATGGTCTAACGATTCGCTAATGTCTTGAAAAAGTGATAGCATCTGACTCTCGCATGAGTAACCTTTCCGAAATCCATGTTGCCTATCATTAAACCATGATAATGTTTCCCACTGTTCCCTCAAGTAGTCGCAAATGAGATGCTCCATCTGTTTACAAACGATGGACGTAAGGCTAACCGGCCTGTAGTTGCCCAATTCAAGTCTGCTCCCTCCCTTAAATATTGGGACTACCGTAGCTCTTTTCCAGTCATCTGGGATTTGCGCATTGTTTATGGACACATTAAACATAACCTCCAAGTATCGTGCCACGGCCCTACCCCCTAGTTTAAGTACTTCACTAACAATATTATCAGGACCCTTTGATACATTGAAACGTAGTTTTTGTATTAGCTTTACAATTGCTGACTGGTTTATTTGGAACAGGGGAGCCCCTGATTCGTCGTTAAGGTCCAACACACAGCTATTGGATTTATTGAACACACTACCGTAAAAGACATTTAATTCATTAGCAATGGCCTGTTTCTCAGTAATTAATTTACCGTCACCGGACATTATCATCGACAAATTATTTGGATTTCCCTTTCTTCTCCTAACATAACTGTAAATTTTTTTCCACCCATCACCTCCCGAACCAAGTAAACCTTGCATATAACTGTCATGAGCAGCCCTCTTTTTTAAGACGAGCTCTCTTTGATAAGGACTTAAATTTCAACATACTCTTGTCACTATCATGTCTTTTATTGTATAATTTCCTAATTTTCCGTTTTAGACTCCTAATTTCTCGTGTGTAATACTCAGGATCTGGGTTTTGTTTCAGCAATTTAAATGGGACAAATTTATCAACAGCGCTATTTAAAATTTTCAAAAAGTTAGTCCACAGGATATTAATGTGATTTCCTTCCGATGCCCATCCTACAAATAGCTCATTCAAATACCCCTGAAACTTGCCCTGATCCGCCCTGCGATACTGGAATATGATCTTTTTTGCTACATCAGAGTCTAATTTTGTAATGTCACCATATCTAATATTTAATTCAACCCCAGAATGGTCACTAATTCCTGGTACTTTCAGACAGTTAATATACAGCTCTACAGGCCTTACAGCTCTATACGTGTGCATAGTTTAAAGCTGTTGGCTTGCATACTTTCTGATATATTGGTATTTGGATAAAAAATAAAGAGAGCAATTATTAACAGTTGGCAGCCCTGGTGGCTCTTAAGAATACGCTCAGTCATATCTGTTTATGTACAGATATTACATACAAAATTTGGTTGAAATCCAATTGATAGTGTAGAAGTTATATGCATTTAAACATTGGACCTATCAGAAGGCTTAACATTATTTTGGCAACACTGTCATGGTTGGCCTACTGGAAATTAAACTGAAATAGTATTATCTACATGTGTGCCAATTTTGGAATAGCTCCCATGCATACCTTGCAAGATATCCAACATGGAGCTCAAATTTCTAGTGCGTGTTTTCATCAGCTGGTAGCACTGACATCATTTTCAAATATGGACGTGAGATATTCCGGTGCACATCTTTACTCATACTAAATTTGGTTTAAATCCAATTGATAGTGTAGAAGTTATATGCATTTAAACATTGGACCTATCAGAAGACTTAAAATTATTTTGGCAACACTGTCATGGTTGGCCTCCTGGAAATTAAACTGAAATAGTATTATCTACATGTGTGCCAATTTTGGAATAGCTCCCATGCATACCTTGCAAGATATCCAACATGGAGCTCAAATTTCTAGTGCGTTTTTTCAGCAGTTGGTAGCACTGATATCATTTTCAATTATGGATGTGAGATATTCCGGTGCACATCTTTACTCATACTAAATTTGGTTTTGATTGCTGCAGCCGTTTAGGAGTTGATAGGGGGGGACACAAACACAGACAGACAGACAGACAGAAGGACAGACAGACAGACAGACAGACACACATTTTCCCGGATCGATCTCATAAGTCTACTTTTTCCTCATTTTTGCAAAATGTGAAAAGTAGGCTAAAAATTAAAAGGATGCAAAATACAACGTTGGGCTTCACACTAAAACTTCAAAATTCAAATAGGAAAGTCAATTAATTTAGAATAACAAATGTAATATACCAACAAATACGTTAATAAATTTGCAAAAAAATGAATAAATTAAAGACTGTTGAGTGCAGTAGATGATGATGATGATGATGATGATAAGAAAGAAACTTACAGCTTTTATTGCAAAAATATTATTACAGTAAAAACTCGATTAACCGTCCTCGTCGGGACCGTGGTCGTGACGGATAGACGGATAACAGAAACACTGTATTATTCCTCCAAAACATGACCTCAATCAATTATATTATAGACAGATATACTCTCACAGTAATGTATTATTTTCGGAGCGAAAATAAATTAAACACGATTGTAATAACATATAAGACTATTTACTGTATTAGTTGATAAAAACATCCGTACAATAGCTACAAATGTGGCAAAATAATGTGCAGTACAGTAATATAAACTTACAGGTGAAATAGTTCATGTAGCTTGAGAATAGTCAGTCATTTTCTTCTGCCTCTTTGATGCTCGAGCTTTCACCGCGGCAATATTTCGTATTTTTCGGAGCAGTAGTGTCTGCGTTGCATTGGCCTCTTCTTGACTTTCAAACCATTCTATACACTTGGACAGCATTGTTTCAGCCTCTGAGTGGCTAATAGCTTGTTTTTCGTCATCAGCCCCTTCTTCTTCTTCGGTGGCACTTACGCTAGTAGGTAATATAAGCCGAAGCTGGTGCAGGGGCTAATGCGCAAGATGGCGGCCGCGCGCAACCAGCCCTATGTTATTCTTATGGAGGGGCCAGTCATATCTGGGGCAGGGGCTAATGCGCAAGATGGCTGCTATACTCTGAGACCGTGCAGGACGTCACAGGGGGAGTTCGACCATGTAGTCGCTAAATGGAATATTTATTGTTATTATTATTATTATTATTATTAATTTTATTAGGTAAATATTGATTGATAGCTTTCCACGGTGGGTGAGTGGTTATTGTGTCGGACTACCAACCCCAAGCTTGCAGGTTCGCTCTTGGTCGTGGTAAGTGATTTTTGAAAGGCGGCAAAAATTAAGACACGCATGTCATACGATGTTGGCATGTAAAAGAACCCAGGGAGAGGTCGGCTACGTAGTTGCTAAATGGAATATTTATTATCATTATTATTATTATTATTATTATTATTAGGTAATTATTGATTGATCATGTACAATCAAGACCAGACTTATATTGCCCCACTTTATGGTGTAGTGGCTAGCATTTTTAGCTGTTACTGTGGAGGCTCGGTTTCGAGTCCTGGCTCTGTCAAGAAATTTAATTCTAGGCTGAGGGTTGGAATGGGGTACACTCAACCTTGTGAGGCAAAACTGACAAGAGCTGGCTTTTGATTCATACCGCAGCCATTCTGTCTAACCCAACTTCACCTAACCTAACCTAACCTAACCTAACCTAATTCAAAGTCAGAATGTACAATACATTTATTGTTTTTTATACCCTCATAAATTAGATATAGAGAATGTCCACTATGATTTAGATCCTCGAGCACACTTTCTGACATATCATTAAAACGTGTAGGAAGGAATGTCTGAAAATTTTCACTAACACATAATACACGTTCACCATACATTGTGTCCACTTTTTGAATGTTAATGATACGGAAAAGAGTATGCATTGGTAATTCAGTGAGCTTTTTTCTCTCTAATCAACAGTTCTGCCCCCCATAGCATTGAGAATATTTATTGTAGTAGCCTATAAAGAAACAGAAAAATCATATCTATTACAGTTTAGCTATAAGTGACCAGAACCTCTATAACATTTTATTCTAATAAGGAGATTTCCATAATGATAAGAAAAAAATGCTTACCATAATGATGGATTGTGTAAGTAAACGTATTTTGCTGCTTGATGCCACTACTAAACTGATACTTATACAACAGACAAGCGAGTTCATGTTTCGCTGACGTAATCGTATGTTCCCACGCACTTCCTGTGTGTTGCACGCGCCGTAGTGGCTAAATTTGAAACTAGATGAGATGGTTTGCTGACGTAATCGTATGTTCACCTGCACGCACACGCAGGCCCCTGTGAATGGGTCCCTGTGGACGAGTCCCTGTGGACGGGACCCTGTGGACGGGTCATTGTTGACGGGTCCTTGTTGACGAGCCCCATGTGGACGGGTCCTTGTTGACGGGTCCTTTTTGACTAATCCCTTTAGACCGGTCCCTTTGGACTGGTCCCTATGGACTGGCCCATGGTCCCTAATGCTATGATGAAATTAAACGTTGTTCCATATGAAACGCATGTGAAGAGCCGATTGCTACTATGAATTAATATGTTTTTTTTTGTTTTTACGCATGCGCACTTGGGGTTTTTGTAAGCGGGCGGGCTTTTTGAATAATGATTTATAGATGAGTTATTTTTTTAAAAATTACCCGAAGATCCAAAACTAATAAGTCATTAGCGTTTTTAATATCTCATGAACCAACTTGTATGAGAGGTCGTTGGGACTTGAGGTGACATTCTGTTTTTGAATGTATTATTTTTTTTTTTTGTCAAAAGGGCCTAACTACACTTTTGTTAATATCTCGCTAACTAATAATCAGAGAGGGTCAAGTGAGGTGTCATGGGACTCAGGTTGGTCAACCCTTTTCCATGACCAACGAATTTACCCAAACGATCTAATACAGCATGGTCATTGACCTATGATTTTATAAACTAATCATCGGAGAGGGTCAAGTGAGGTGTCATAGGACTTAGAATGGTTAACTCTTTCCCATGACCAATGAATTTACCCCAAAAATCCACAAACAGCAAGGTCATTGACCTAAGATTTTATAAACTAATAATCGAATATCAACATGTGAGGTGTCATAGGACTTAGAATGGTCAACCCTTTCCTATGGCCAATGAATTTACCCAAAATACCCAATACATTAAGGTCATCGACATGAGATTTTATAAACTAATAATCGGATACGAACATGTGAGATGTTTACCATGTGTGATGAAACATAGCTAGGTAGAGAAAGAATTAGTTTAGGCTACATGTATGGTGACTGACAAGTCTTTTACCATTGAAACTTGTTTTCAGATCAAACTGCAGTATAGAGAGAGTATAGGTTGCAGGTATGGGTTAATAAATGAGAAACGGTGTACGCAAACTGTGATTTATCGAGAATTAAGAGTAGACTATCATTAATTGATTGGTTAAAGATGATAGCTAAAACACAAAAATGCTCAGTGGTTACCGAGACAAAATGGTCGCTACACACAACAAGCTTTAAATACTTGACGCTAATAATCTATACACACACACACTCGCTTGTTCTAAACTAAACTGTGTTGCTGTCAGTGCTCAGACAGTAGGCTGATGACGAAATGCATTGCTAACAGAAATATAATCATTTCCGGTTGTATAATGTTACCAGCTATCCATTTTGTGTTGCAGTGGTAAGCACTTTTAGCTCTTGTACTGGTGGTCTTAACTCGATTTCCAGGTCTGAAGCCTAGAACGAGTCAAACTAAGAAACAAGGGCATGGTGGTGCAGTGGTTAAGCTGTTAGCCTTTTCACCAGGGTTCGATTTCAGGTTAATATGCATGTCATAAACATATTAAACAAAACAAAACAGAGATAACGTTTAAAACTGATTACATTTGTGTCTTTTCAAATTATTACTTGGATTACAAATACAAAGGTGAACTGGGTTTGATATACAGTTAATGCTGTCTATCACACACTCGACTGTAAGAAAGCCAAAAGAGCAAAAGGCGTAAGTAGAGCAGTGGTAAAATTGCTATATGTAGAGAACTACCTAGCAAAGCTATATCGCATAAACAGTGCTGGATACAATCCAGCAATCAAATTTGTATCTTGTGGAACAGAGAAATGCACTTACGTGAGAAAATGCAAGTTAATGTGTAATATGACCTAACACACAAGTGTTCACCTGTGCACGTGCACAATAAGAGCTAACAAGTCACATTCTGTTTAGTTCGTACATAACGTTAGGTTAGGGCTAATGCACACACCCTAGTACACGAGGCACATGTCATTTGAGAGCAGGTCAAGGGGATCTAACTTCGTGGATGGATGTGTTCTAACGAGTCATTTGTAGTTGAAAGAGAATAATACTTGTTCTTAAGATGTTAAAACTGAGGAGATGGTATGTACTGTAAGACGTCTTGTTATATCCTGTGTAATATTACAGACATGGCAGAGAGCACACAGTTCTGTTGCTATGACTAACTCTGCAGTAATTTGAAACCCCCCACGTGTTCATTAAGACAATGGGTGATTATTATACAAAGTTAGCAGTCATTGGATATTACAAGGTGTTCCTTCCGGTGTCATGTTGCTGACATGGCAGAGAACGCACAGTTCTATTGCTATGACTAACGCTGCAGTAATTTGAAACCCCAAGGTGTTGATCAAGACAATGGGTGATGATCATGCAAAGTCAGTAGTAATTGGATACCACACATCAACATGGACTAAATCATAAATGTGTTGTCATAA
The DNA here is from genome assembly GCA_946902985.2 of Meconema thalassinum. NCBI lineage: Eukaryota > Metazoa > Arthropoda > Insecta > Orthoptera > Tettigoniidae > Meconema > Meconema thalassinum. The sequence goes on along the minus strand of OX336399.1, from coordinate 45,215,598 downwards.
CCCGCAGAAACCTCATTTAAAGATTTTAGATTTTACATTTTAACATTTTACATTTTTAACATTTTAGATTTTAGATTTGTTTTAATTTTACATTTTTTTGTTTTGTTTTTGTTTTTAGATTTTACATTTTAAATTGAAGATTTTTTGATTTTTTAGATTTTACTTTTATTTACATTTTCCTAAAAGAGTAAACTACAAGGTCACATACCTAACCTCATTAAACCTAACTTTCCCAAACCTAACTTAAGCTAATCCAAAGGCTAATGCACCTACACAAAGTATATAAGGTACATGCAACTATCCTTATGCTAGTCTTACAGGTTACTGTACAACATGATCACTACCCAAACGGATTTTTTTTTCATTTTGTTGTTTACACATATGTCAATTCTCTAATTTCCCATTTTCAGTTTTTTTAATGTCAGTTTTTAGTTTTCAATTTCATAATATGGAAACATGGATTTTGCATTTTGTTGTTTACACATTTATTAATTTCACAATTTCCCATTTACAGTTTTTAAAAAGTCAGTTTAAAGTTTTTCAATTTCATGATATCGAAACATGGATTTTCCAATTTGTTGTTTTCACATTTGTCAATTTACTAAATTCACATTTACAGTTTTTTTTAAATTTCAGTTTAATGTTTATTTTTCTATTTGTCAATATGGAAACATGGATTTTTTACAATTTGTTTTTTACATGTCATGTAACTATCCTTATGTTAGTCTTATAGGTTACTGTACAACATGATCACTACCCCAACCGGATATTATTTTTCATTTTTGTTGTTTACACATATGCCAATTTTCCAATTTCCCATTTTAAGTTTTTTTTAAATGTCAGTTTTAAGTTTTTTAATTTCATAATATGGAAACATGGATTTTGCATTTTGTTGTTTACACATTTATTAATTTCACAATTTCCCATTTACAGTTTAAAGTTTTTCAATTTCATGATATAGAAACATGGATTTTCCAATTTGTTGTTTTCACAATTGTCAATTTACCAAATTCCCATTTACAGTTTTTAAAATTTCAGTTTAATGTTTTTTTTCTATTTGTCAATATGGAAACGTGGATTTTTCCAATTTGTGTTTTACATGTTCATTTTGCATTAGGAGTGGAGAGAGGTGGGTAGTAATTAAAAATGTGCAAGCAGTGTCCATTGTTGACAGGTCATTGTTGACGAGTCCTTTTCATACAACAGACAAGTGAGTCCATGTTTCGCATGCATTACCTAAAATGTAATACCATACAAGTGTTTAACATTTTACAAATTAGCTTATGTATTAGTTTATGTGTGGGGTCTTATGTTGGGCATTTTGTGTTGGCTTATTTGACAAGTTATTTTGTCAATGTATTTAGTGGATTTTTCTCTTGGTCTTGGAAAGTATATCAGTCCATTTTATCACAACATAATGCTTACTGCCATGTTTGTAAGCAACAACAACAACAACAACACACTAAACTCTAAGTACTCTAAGGTACTCTCAACTCGTACCCTTACCTCTATCCCATGCCTAGTCAAGAACATTATTTTTTTTTCAAAAAAAAAAGGTGAATGAGGAAAGTAGACTATATGTTTAAACTAAAAAAATCATATAAAGTCATATGTTAACTCTAACACCTACGTTTATTCCATTCTTAGCCGAAAAATATTATATTTTTTTAAATTTTTCTAAAAATTATTTGGAAAGTAGGCTAAATTTTGAAAACTACACATCCTATAAAGTCATCCTATAAAGTCATATATAGACTCAAACCAATGGCTTTTATATCCTTAATCGTTAGAACAAAATATGGAATTTTTGACATTTTAACCAAAAATGTTCATTTTTAAAAATGGGGTTAAGTTATATATTGGAAACTAGGAATTTTACAAAAAAAAGTGTGTTTGACATAAATGACAGGTATTTACCCCCCTCCCCCCCAACCCACAAACCAAGTCCCCAGATCTCTGGGACAAAATCCAGAAATGTTTTAATCTAATCCTAGCTAACCTCACCAGACGTGACCATACCTGTTTTGTAAGCAACAACAACAACACACTAAGATTCAAAGAATTCCAGAGTACTTTTAGATTAATTATCGACTCTCAACTCTTATAACTATGTCTATCCCACTCTGTCAGAAACACGATATTTCTTTTTTTTTTAATTTTTTCTCCATGTCACTACTGAAGTGATAATGGGTTTTTCCGATCCTATCACTATAAATTCATTACCCCGCTCTTATCTCGGTCTCGACAACAACCATGGCTATTTTTACTATGTCAGATGATGTAATGTTCGGGTGCAAAGTGTGTACAAAGTAGGTGTAAAAGTGAGTGAAAAGTGGGTGCAAAGAGGGTGCAAAGTGGGTGCAAAGTGGGTGCAAAGTGGGTGCAAAGTGGGTGCAAAAGTGGGTGCAAAAAGTGGGGGATGTTAATGTGGTACCCTATTTGTAATGGCGTATTTGACAAGTTATTTTGTGGTACCCTATTTGTAATGGCTTATTTGACAAGTTATTTTGTGGTACCCTATTTGTAATGGCTTATTTGACAAGTTATCTTTGTCAATGTATTTAGAGGATATTTCTCTTGTTCTTGGAAAGTATCTCAACCCTTTTTATGATAGCATAATGCTTACCGCCATGTTTGTAAGCAACAACAACACACTAAAATTCCAAGAATCCAAACTACTTACTCTAAGGTTAATGATTGCCTCTCAACTCCATTCCACGCCTAGTCAAAAACATTATACATTTTTTTTTTTTTTCAATAAAAAGGTAAATTGAGACAGTAGGCTATATGTTTAATCTAAAAATCATATAAAATCATATGCTAACTACAACACCTAAGTCAATCCCACTCTCAGTCAAAAAATATTATATTCTTTAAATTGTTCCAAAAAATATTTGGAAAGTAGGCTATATTTTGAAAACTAATCATCCTAAAAGGTCATATATAGACTCAAACCAATGGCTTTAATATCCTAAATCGTAAGAACAAAATATGGAATTTTTGACAATTTTTTCAAAAATGATCATTTTAAAACGGGGGGGGGGGGGTATATTTTGGAAACTAGGAATTTTACAAAAAAGTTTGTTTAACGTAAATGACAGGTATTTAGCCCCACTACCCACAAACCAAGTCCCAGGTCTCTGGGGGTAAAATCCAAAAAAAGTTCAATTTGGAAAGTAGGCGATATTTTGAAAACCAATCATCCTAAAAAGTCATATATAGACTCAAACCAATGGATTTTATGTCCTTAACCGGTAGAACAAAACTTAACATTTTTTCAGGTTTTCCAAAAAAGTCCAATTTTCAAAATTGTCTATATTGTGGGAACTAAGAATTTTACAAAAAAAGTTTGTTTAACGTAAATGAAAGGTTAGGTTAGGCAAGGTTCAGTTAAGCTATGACCACCATCTTGAAAATTTTTTGATCGCACCTCGTAGGTTTAGGTTAAGTTAGGTTAGGTTAAGTAAAGCTACGACCGCCATTTTGAAACTTTTTGAACACACGTTGTAGGTTAGGTTAGGTTAGGCTAGGCTAGGTTTGGTTAAGTTGCAACCACATTTTTGGAACTTTTTGATCACACCTCGTAGGTTAGGCTAGGTTAAGTTAAGCTACGGCCGCCATCTTGTTAGGTTAGGCTAGGTTAAGTTAAGCTACGGCCGCCATCTTGTTAGGTTAGGCTAGGTTAAGTTAAGCTACGGCCGCCATCTTGGAGGAGGGGTGGAGGAGGAGGCTGCGGAACTGTCCAAAACACACTGCACAGTTTTTGTGCTAGGGACCAGAATTTTTTTTTTTGGGTAGAGGGGGTAAAGACCTTTCATTTACGTTAAACACACTTTTTTGTAAAATTCTTAGTTCCCACAATATAGACAATTTTGAAAATTGGACTTTTTTGGAAAAACTGAAAAAATGTTAAGTTTTGTTCTACCGGTTAAGGACATAAAATCCATTGGTTTGAGTCAATATATGACTTTTTAGGATGATTGGTTTTCAAAATATCGCCTACTTTCCAAATTGAACTTTTTTTGGTTTTTACCCCCAGAGACCTGGGACTTGGTTTGTGGGTAGTGGGGCTAAATACCTGTCATTTACGTTAAACAAACTTTTTTGTAAAATTCCTAGTTTCCAAAATATACCCCCCCCCCCGTTTTAAAATGATCATTTTTGAAAAAATTGTCAAAAAATTCCATATTTTGTTCTTACGATTAAGGATATTAAAACCATTGGTTTGAGTCTATATATGACCTTTTAGGATGATTAGTTTTCAAAATATAGCCTACTTTCCAAATATTTTTTGGAACAATTTAAAGAATATAATATTTTTTGACTGAGAGTGGGATTGACTTAGGTGTTGTAGTTAGCATATGATTTTATATGATTTTTAGATTAAACATATAGCCTACTGTCTCAATTTACCTTTTTATTGAAAAAAAAGAAAATGAAATGTATAATGTCTTTGACTAGGCGTGGAATGGAGTTGAGAGGCAATCATTAACCTTAGAGTAAGTAGTTTGGATTCTTGGAATTTTAGTGTGTTGTTGTTGCTTACAAACATGGCGGTAAGCATTATGCTATCATAAAAAGGGTTGAGATACTTTCCAAGAACAAGAGAAATATCCTCTAAATACATTGACAAAGATAACTTGTCAAGTAAGCCATTACAAATAGGGTACCACAAGATAACTTGTCAAATAAGCCATTACAAATAGGGTACCACAAAATAACTTGTCAAATACGCCATTACAAATAGGGTACCACATTAACATCCCCCACTTTTTGCACCCACTTTGCACCCACTTTGCACCCACTTTCCACCCTACCCACTTTGCACCCACTTTGCACCCACTTTGCACCCTCTTTGCACCCACTTTTCACTCACTTTTATACCTACTTTGTACACACTTTGCACCCGAACATTACATCATCTGACATAGTAAAAATAGCCATGGTTGTTGTCGAGACCGAGTTAAGAGCGGGGTAATGAATTTATAGTGATAGGATCGGAAAAACCCATTATCACTTCAGTAGTGACATGGAGAAAAAATTTAAATAAAAAGAAATATCGTGTTTCTGACAGAGTGGGATAGACATAGTTATAAGAGTTGAGAGTCGATAATTAATCTAAAAGTACTCTGGAATTCTTTGAATGTTAGTGTGTTGTTGTTGTTGCTTACAAAACAGGTATGGTCACGTCTGGTGAGGTTAGCTAGGATTAGATTAAAACATTTCTGGATTTTGTCCCAGAGATCTGGGGACTTGGTTTGTGGGTGGGTGGGGGGTAAATACCTGTCATTTATGTCAAACACACTTTTTTTTTGTAAAATTCCTAGTTTCCAATATATAACTTAACCCCATTTTTAAAAATGAACATTTTTGGTTAAAATGTCAAAAATTCCGTATTTTGTTCTAACGATTAAGGATATAAAAGCCATTGGTTTGAGTCTATATATGACTTTATAGGATGACTTTATAGGATGGGTAGTTTTCAAAATATAGCCTACTTTCCAAATATTTTTTAGAAAAATTTAAAAAAATATAATATTTTTCGGCTAAGAATGGGATAAACGTAGGTGTTAGAGTTAACATATGACTTTATATGATTTTTTTAGTTTAAACATATAGTCTACTTTCCTCATTCACCTTTTTTTTTGAAAAAAAAATAATGTTCTTGACTAGGCATGGGATAGAGGTAAGAGTACGAGTTGAGAGTACCTTAGAGTACTTAGAGTTTAGTGTGTTGTTGTTGTTGTTGTTGTTGTTGCTTACAAACATGGCAGTAAGCATTATGTTGTGATAAAATGGACTGATATACTTTCCAAGACCAAGAGAAAAATCCACTAAATACATTGACAAAATAACTTGTCAAATAAGCCAACACAAAATGCCCAACATAAGACCCCACACATAAACTAATACATAAGCTAATTTGTAAAATGTTAAACACTTGTATGGTATTACATTTTAGGTAATGCATGCGAAACATGGACTCACTTGTCTGTTGTATGAAAAGGACTCGTCAACAATGACCTGTCAACAATGGACACTGCTTGCACATTTTTAATTACTACCCACCTCTCTCCACTCCTAATGCAAAATGAACATGTAAAACACAAATTGGAAAAATCCACGTTTCCATATTGACAAATAGAAAAAAAAACATTAAACTGAAATTTTAAAAACTGTAAATGGGAATTTGGAAAATTGACAATTGTGAAAACAACAAATTGGAAAATCCATGTTTCTATATCATGAAATTGAAAAACTTTAAACTGTAAATGGGAAATTGTGAAATTAATAAATGTGTAAACAACAAAATGCAAAATCCATGTTTCCATATTATGAAATTGAAAACTAAAAACTGACATTAAAAAAAACTGAAAATGGGAAATTAGAGAATTGACATATGTGTAAACAACAAAATGAAAAAAAAAATCCGTTTGGGTAGTGATCATGTTGTACAGTAACCTGTAAGACTAGCATAAGGATAGTTGCATGTACCTTATATACTTTGTGTAGGTGCATTAGCCTTTGGATTAGCTTAGGTTTGGGAAAGTTAGGTTTAATGAGGTTAGGTATGTGACCTTGTAGTTTACTCTTTTAGGAAAATGTAAATAAAAGTAAAATCTAAAAAATCAAAAAATCTTCAATTTAAAATGTAAAATCTAAAAAAAAAAAAAAAAAAAAAAAAATGTAAAATTAAAACAAATCTAAAATCTAAAATGTTAAAAATGTAAAATGTTAAAATGTAAAATCTAAAATCTTTAAATGAGGTTTCTGCGGGTTATGACAACACATTTATGATTTAGTCCATGTTGATGTGTGGTATCCAATTACTACTGACTTTGCATGATCATCACCCATTGTCTTGATCAACACCTTGGGGTTTCAAATTACTGCAGCGTTAGTCATAGCAATAGAACTGTGCGTTCTCTGCCATGTCAGCAACATGACACCGGAAGGAACACCTGTGTAATATCCAATGACTGCTAACTTTGTATAATCATCACCCATTGTCTTAATGAACACGTGGGGGGTTTCAAATTACTGCAGAGTTAGTCATAGCAACAGAACTGTGTGCTCTCTGCCATGTCTGTAATATTACACAGGATATAACAAGACGTCTTACAGTACATACCATCTCCTCAGTTTTAACATCTTAAGAACAAGTATTATTCTCTTTCAACTACAAATGACTCGTTAGAACACATCCATCCACGAAGTTAGATCCCCTTGACCTGCTCTCAAATGACATGTGCCTCGTGTACTAGGGTGTGTGCATTAGCCCTAACCTAACGTTACGTACGAACTAAACAGAATGTGACTTGTTAGCTCTTATTGTGCACGTGCACAGGTGAACACTTGTGTGTTAGGTCATATTACACATTAACTTGCATTTTCTCACGTAAGTGCATTTCTCTGTTCCACAAGATACAAATTTGATTGCTGGATTGTATCCTGCACTGTTTATGCGATATAGCTTTGCTAGGTAGTTCTCTACATATAGCAATTTTACCACTGCTCTACCTACGCCTTTTGCTCTTTTGGCTTTCTTACAGTCGAGTGTGTGATAGACAGCATTAACTGTATATCAAACCCAGTTCACCTTTGTATTTGTAATCCAAGTAATAATTTGAAAAGACACAAATGTAATCAGTTTTAAACGTTATCTCTGTTTTGTTTTGTTTAATATGTTTATGACATGCATATTAACCTGAAATCGAACCCTGGTGAAAAGGCTAACAGCTTTACCACTGCACCACCATGCCCTTGTTTCTTAGTTTGACTCGTTCTAGGCTTCAGACCTGGAAATCGAGTTAAGACCACCAGTACAAGAGCTAAAAGTGCTTACCACTGCAACACAAAATGGATAGCTGGTAACATTATACAACCGGAAATGATTATATTTCTGTTAGCAATGCATTTCGTCATCAGCCTACTGTCTGAGCACTGACAGCAACACAGTTTAGTTTAGAACAAGCGAGTGTGTGTGTGTATAGATTATTAGCGTCAAGTATTTAAAGCTTGTTGTGTGTAGCGACCATTTTGTCTCGGTAACCACTGAGCATTTTTGTGTTTTAGCTATCATCTTTAACCAATCAATTAATGATAGTCTACTCTTAATTCTCGATAAATCACAGTTTGCGTACACCGTTTCTCATTTATTAACCCATACCTGCAACCTATACTCTCTCTATACTGCAGTTTGATCTGAAAACAAGTTTCAATGGTAAAAGACTTGTCAGTCACCATACATGTAGCCTAAACTAATTCTTTCTCTACCTAGCTATGTTTCATCACACATGGTAAACATCTCACATGTTCGTATCCGATTATTAGTTTATAAAATCTCATGTCGATGACCTTAATGTATTGGGTAATTTGGGTAAATTCATTGGCCATAGGAAAGGGTTGACCATTCTAAGTCCTATGACACCTCACATGTTGATATTCGATTATTAGTTTATAAAATCTTAGGTCAATGACCTTGCTGTTTGTGGATTTTTGGGGTAAATTCATTGGTCATGGGAAAGAGTTAACCATTCTAAGTCCTATGACACCTCACTTGACCCTCTCCGATGATTAGTTTATAAAATCATAGGTCAATGACCATGCTGTATTAGATCGTTTGGGTAAATTCGTTGGTCATGGAAAAGGGTTGACCAACCTGAGTCCCATGCCACCTCACTTGACCCTCTCTGATTATTAGTTAGCGAGATATTAACAAAAGTGTAGTTAGGCCCTTTTGACAAAAAAATAAATAATACATTCAAAAACAGAATGTCACCTCAAGTCCCAACGACCTCTCATACAAGTTGGTTCATGAGATATTAAAAACGCTAATGACTTATTAGTTTTGGATCTTTTGGTAATTTAAAAAAAAATAACTCATCTATAAATCATTATTCAAAAAGCCCGCCCGCTTACAAAAAACCCCAATTGCGCATGCGTAAAAACAAAAAAAACATGTTAATTCATAGTAGCAATCGGCTCTTCACATGCGTTTCATATGGAACAACGTTTAATTTCATCATAGCATTAGGGACCATGGGCCAGTCCATAGGGACCAGTCCAAAGGGACCGGTCTAAAGGGATTAGTCAAAAAGGACCCGTCAACAAGGACCCGTCCACATGGGGCTCGTCAACAAGGACCCGTCAACAAGGACCCGTCAACAATGACCCGTCCACAGGGTCCCGTCCACAGGGACTCGTCCACAGGGACCCATTCACAGGGGCCTGCGTGTGCGTGCAGGTGAACATACGATTACGTCAGCAAACCATCTCGTCTAGTTTCAAATTTAGCCACTACGGCGCGTGCAACACACAGGAAGTGCGTGGGAACATACGATTACGTCAGCGAAACATGAACTCGCTTGTCTGTTGTATGAGTATCAGTTTAGTAGTGGCATCAAGCAGCAAAATACGTTTACTTACACAATCCATCATTATGGTAAGCATTTTTTTCTTATCATTATGGAAATCTCCTTATTAGAATAAAATGTTATAGAGGTTCTGGTCACTTATAGCTAAACTGTAATAGATATGATTTTTCTGTTTCTTTATAGGCTACTACAATAAATATTCTCAATGCTATGGGGGGCAGAACTGTTGATTAGAGAGAAAAAAGCTCACTGAATTACCAATGCATACTCTTTTCCGTATCATTAACATTCAAAAAGTGGACACAATGTATGGTGAACGTGTATTATGTGTTAGTGAAAATTTTCAGACATTCCTTCCTACACGTTTTAATGATATGTCAGAAAGTGTGCTCGAGGATCTAAATCATAGTGGACATTCTCTATATCTAATTTATGAGGGTATAAAAAACAATAAATGTATTGTACATTCTGACTTTGAATTAGGTTAGGTTAGGTTAGGTTAGGTTAGGTGAAGTTGGGTTAGACAGAATGGCTGCGGTATGAATCAAAAGCCAGCTCTTGTCAGTTTTGCCTCACAAGGTTGAGTGTACCCCATTCCAACCCTCAGCCTAGAATTAAATTTCTTGACAGAGCCAGGACACGAACCCGAGCCTCCACAGTAACAGCTAAAAATGCTAGCCACTACACCATAAAGTGGGGCAATATAAGTCTGGTCTTGATTGTACATGATCAATCAATAATTACCTAATAATAATAATAATAATAATAATGATAATAAATATTCCATTTAGCAACTACGTAGCCGACCTCTCCCTGGGTTCTTTTACATGCCAACATCGTATGACATGCGTGTCTTAATTTTTGCCGCCTTTCAAAAATCACTTACCACGACCAAGAGCGAACCTGCAAGCTTGGGGTTGGTAGTCCGACACAATAACCACTCACCCACCGTGGCAAGCTATCAATCAATATTTACCTAATAAAATTAATAATAATAATAATAATAATAATAACAATAAATATTCCATTTAGCGACTACATGTTCGAACTCCCCCTGTGACGTCCTGCACGGTCTCAGAGTATAGCAGCCATCTTGCGCATTAGCCCCTGCCCCAGATATGACTGGCCCCTCCATAAGAATAACATAGGGATGGTTGCGCGCGGCCGCCATCTTGCCCATTAGCTCCTGCACCAGCTTCGGCTTATATTACCTACTTACGCTGGCAACAATTTCGTCATCACTCAAAATTTGAAACCCCCCGTCCACTCTGTCACACTCTAACCACTCTGATACTTCTTCTGACGTCAAATTTGTACTGATTTGTAAATTATTGCACAAATTGACCATCTCGTCAACTGTCACACCCTCAGGTTCCTCATTTCTTCACCTACGGGTTGAGTCCAAAGTTTATTCCAGTCGTTCTTTAGATTTTACGCTGACAAATCACTCCATGCACTGGCAACATTGAAAATGGCATCTTTAATACTTTAAGACCTCCATAACTGATTTACAGACGTTGATTCATCAGATGGGAGCAAACTTTCGATAAACATTCTTCTATAACAACGTTTCATGTTTTCGATGATTCCCTGATCCATGCATGGGCTGTGTAAGTGAAGTTGTGTTTGCTGGAAGGAAGAGGCACATTATGATGCCGTCATCACTTTTCATTTCACAAGTAAGGTGCGTTGGGGCATTGTCTAATACAGCGGTTCCCAACCTGGGGTACGCGTACCCCTTGATGGTACCCAACCAACCAGTTAGGGGTGCGCAGGAAATAAACGGCAATGGCGGCACCATGTTCCCATTGCACGTGTCAGTCGTAATGTACCGGCACGCAGTGGCGTCTGCTTCACGCACGGCAAGGTTAATACTCCCCCTCGAAAACCCACCCTACCCAAACCCCAGTCTCTTTCACCGCTGCACTGCTATTGTCTTGATTTGTCTATTTTTTGCCAAACGAATCGCTAGAATTTATTGTTTTTCAATAAAATCAAAATTTTAAAAATCCAATGTACTGTAATTGTTTAGTTTCCTCAGGAAAATGTTTTTAGGCTACATCTTCATTTGCACAAGTAAATAAAAGTAAAATTGAAAATTATATTTAGCATTTTATTGAAATGAAATGCATACTAAGAGCACAAAAATAATAAATAAAAATAAGTTATAAATAGTTGTAAGTTATTTTTCATTATTAATGTTTTTATTAAGTTATTTAGTCTACATGCCCGTGAAATATTAACTTAAACGTTTTAAAAGTTTATTTTTAGGGGGTACTATTTTCGATAAATATGTATAAAGGGGTACGGGAGGGAAAAAAAAGGTTGGGAATCGCTGGTCTAATAGCAATAGCGCTTTCTGTGACAACTTTTTTTCGGTCAAATGTGCTCTAATTTGGGGTACAAATTGTTATTGCAGTATTATTATGCTATTACAGCAATGACGGTTAACAGAAACTGACGGTTTAAAGAGTGACGGTTAAACGAAGTTTTACTGTACGGTGTTATTTTTTGTTGTTGAAAAAATCTGGTCGTTGTTGAACACTGCAACCTAATTACCAAGAGCCACTGGTTCTGTGGATGTCGATGCGGTTTCCTGGATGTGAGCTTCTGTGTAGGCACGCCCAGCAGTGTGACAGCGACCCCGTTAGCAGAGAGGTGAAGGTGACGCGAGTCCTTAGGCAAGCGGATGAGACATCGGGAAGAGGATGGTCCACACGCTATCTTGCGTTTTCAAGGCTGATGCTTAACCGACATCTCAAATTAAGTACTGTACATTTATTGCTAATTCATTGTAGGGGCTTGGAACTTCTTGGTCTGCAGCCCCGTATACTTGGATGTGAGTATTTATACCTGGGGTTAAGGTTTGGGAAGGAGGGATGGTCGAAATTTATACCATCCCGGCATTCGCCTGGAATAGAAGTAGCAAAAACCATGAATAACCACTTCTAGGATATTCCCGTCCCTTAAAACAACAATAACTATAACACTTTTAGGATGGCTGGGGTGGAAACTCAACCTACCTCTTCTAAATTCTGTGTCACGAAACTCAATGTACTTCGTTCCAGCCCTCAGGCCAGAATTAAATTCTTTGGCGGAATTGAACTAAGGTCTCCACGGTGACGGCCATGGATGCTCATCTGTACAACACGAGGTGGTCCAGCGATATTAGATTCATCCTCTGTATTGTCTTACTGGTACTGGATGACCTTAGAAAGGACTAGTAATGGTCATAGCAGCAGGATCACCATTGTTGATAAGAAACCTTCGAAAAGACTCATGGTGGTCCTAGCAGCAGAATCACCATTGTTGATAAGAGACCTTCGGAAGGGCGCATGGTGGTCCTAGCATCAGGATGATCATTGTTGATAAAAGACCTTCGGAAGGACGCATGGCGGTCCTAGCAGCAGGATCACCATTGTTGATAAGAGACCTTCGGAAGGACGCATGGCGGTCCAAGCAGCAGGATGACCACTGTTGCTAGGAGACCTAAGGAAGGACTCATGGCGTTCCTAGCAGCAGGATGACCACTGTTGGTAAGAGTCCTTCGGAAGGACTCATGGCGGTCCTAGCAGCAGGATGACCATTGTTGCTAGGAGACCTTCGTAAGGACTCATGGTGGTCCTAGCAGCAGGATGACCATTGTTGCTAGGAGACCTTCGTAAGGACTCATGGCGGTCCTAGCAAAAGGATGACCATTGTTGCTAGGAGACCTTCGTAAGGACTCACGGCGGTCCTAGCAGCAGGATGACCAGTGTTGATAGGAGACCTTCGTAAGGACTCATGGCGGTCCTAGCGGCAGGATGACCATTGTTGCTAGGATACCTTCGTAAGGACTCATGGCGGTCCTAGCAGCAGGATGACCACTGTTGATAGGAGACCTAAGGAAGGTCGCACGGCGATCCTAGCAGCAGGATGACCATTGTTGCTAGGAGACCTTTGTAAGGACTCATGGCGGTCCTAGCAGCTGGATGACCAGTGTTGCTAGGAGACCTCCGGAAGGACTCATGGCGGTCCTAGCGGCAGGATGACCATTGTTGCTAGGAGACCTTCGTAAGGACTCATGGCGGTCCTAGCAGCTGGATGACCAGTGTTGCTAGGAGACCTCCGGAAGGACTCACGGCGGTCCTAGCGGCAGGATGACCATTGTTGCTAGGAGACCTTCGGAAGGACGCAAGGCGATCCTAACAGCAGCGCTGACCTGGAAACCCTGTTCCTTGACTTTCCATGTGTGTTCACCTTCACTTGTGATCAGTGAGAGTGGAAGCACTTTCACAGTCAGTCGGGCCGCGTCTCGAGCGCGCGCAGGTCTCTAATAAGTGTGGGTCCTCTTAACTCTTCTTCGCTCTGCACGTAAGTTGTGAACACTCTTACTCTTAACACGAGCGGCGCTTCTCTACACAGAATATGACAGTATTCAAGCTGTAGACCTACACAATGTTTGATTTACCACTTTCAGCAGCCCATCTCTTGATAATAGTATAGTTAGTAAGTTTTTGTTGTTTTAAGGGGCGGAACTACGAGATCATCTGCCCCTTGATAATAGTATGTTTATTGGCACAGGCTAGAGCAGTAGCGTCGTCAATATTTCTAACAAGGGAAGGATTGTACGAGAAAGCGCAAGTCTCGTTAAACTATGGCAACACGAGCTAGTTTGCCAATGTTTATGTAGTAGAAACGCTGAGCTATAATGCACTTTAGTTACAGTAGTTAGTTATTCAGGTTTTAAGGGGCGAAATTACGAGGTCATTGACCCTAAAATGCAGTTTAAGGTTTGTTGCGCTTTTTTTTTTCATGTGAATTGACCACTTAGGATCATGTAACAACTCTATTTCTTTTCCTTTGTCGGGAGTTTGCTCTGTCTCCAATATTCCTTCATGCGTTCACTGGCGTGTTTCCTTTGATCTTCTGTCCAAGTTCGTCCACTACTCAGGTCTTCCTTCATCTTGAAAGCCTTCCAGATTTTTCACCTTACTCTGAAATTCACTTCTTTCTAGCATCTGAGAATTTGTGATGTTCAACTTTTCTAAATCATTCCTAACTTCCTTAGTCCACGTTGGAGTGGTCTTCTTCTTCCAGAGATACTCGAATTAATTTATTAATTTAATCTTTGATTTATTCATTTATTATTTCATTCAGTTATTTGTTTATTTACTCATTTATTCAATTATTCATGTATTCATATATTTAATTATTTATTTATATATTATTTTTCATTTACTTATCTATTTATGTATTTATTTATTTATTTATTTAGAGGTAACTGATATGAGGGTAGCACGAATGATTGCTGGGACAAATGGGATTAATGGCAGGGAGGTACTCGTAATGAAGTGATTCAGGGGCTTCGGTTGCGTAGTCGGTAGCATGCTGAGCTTCTATGCCCAAGGTCGCGGGTTCAAACCCGGCTAAAGTCGTCGGATTTTTAATAGCGTTAAAAATTCCTCAGAATGCTTTCCTTCGGAGGGGAAGTAAAGCCGACGGTCCCATGTCATAGATTTATGGCATGTAAGAGAACCTTCCAACAATTACACTTGTGTGAAGCTAAATTTGGCTAACGCTCTTAGGTTCCAACGTTCGTTGCCAGGAGCCGACTGCGGTGGTGTCTAGTAACCAAGTTCAGAACTAGTTGTCGTTAACGGTGGCGTTTGGTAGCAAAAGTAGGAACTACTTGAAAATTGAATGTCTGCAGTCCTTACTTGAATTAAAAACAGATAACACACACACTATTACAGCCATCACAATTAACACCGGTTATCAGACAGATTCTACACACATCCAAAGTACACGGGGCTACATGACCGCGTTGTCGAAGCCTCTAAACTGAGGAACCAACCACCAGATTCAGTGTTGAACGATCTCAAAGTGAGAGGTGTAGACGCGGAGGAGGTCGCAGTACTAACTGCTAATATGGGATCATGTAGGCAACTTGTTTTAGAGACAGGGGCTTGCAGACTGGACTGGACGCTCAAAGCAAAATAGTCTCAAAATTAAAATGAAATAATGGATTCTTTATTATGATAGAAGTCTTCTTGTTATGGGGCACGTGGCCAAGATAATGGCTTTATTCTTGAATGCTGTAATCTGAAGATCCTTGAGGTGTAGTCATAGTAGCTGTCATTATGTCATTGTAGCGGCTTCGGTGGCGTAGTCGGTAGCATGCTGATCTACTATGCCCAAGATAGCGGGTTCAAACCCGGCCGAAGTCGTCGGATTTTTTAAGAGCGTTAAATATCCTTCAGTATGCCTTCCTTCGGAGGGGAAGTAAAGCCGGCGGTCCCATGGCATAGATTTATGGCATGTAAAAGATCCTTTCACAGACTAAACTTGTGTAAAGCAAAATTTGTTAGGTTAGATTTCGTCAGAACGCTCTATCAAAGTTCCAACGTTCGCCACTAGGTATCATTGATATCTGAGGGCATGGTGGCTCAGCGGTCTAGCTGTATGCCTCTCACCAAGGCGGTCCGGGTTCGATTCCCGGTCAATGCATGTGAGATTTTCGAAGTGAAATGCCATGTCCTGTGGTTCGGATTCCACGTAAAAAGGAGGTCCCGTGGCTCATGATCTCAAGATTAACGGTCACGTTAAACTACAAGCTTCCTTCCTTTTTTTTCATTGATATCTGGTGGCGAAAGTTGGAACTACTTGAAATTGAACGGAACTTGTAGCTCACCCTCTAGGGTGTCCGCTGGAAGCAGCTACAGACTCAGGCGAGCCGAACATGTCCTCGGACACTCCCGGCACAAAAGCCATACATAAATAAATTATGTCATTGTGAGTAGGCAAAGAGCTGCTGGTTCTCCCAGCGAGTCACAATATGTAGGACGTGATTTCGTGACCATGGGACTCCTCGCTGAGTCCGGCATTGCTTCCACCTTCTTGATTACACTTCCACAATAATAATAATAATAATAATAATAATAATAATAATGAGGTCCCTTATAAATCGAGGCTGGCTTGTCCGTTAAAATGTCTCTGACCACGTGATTATTGTGCCATTTTTTTTTTCATTTTATTTAGTAAGCTTACAATTAGGAAGAAGTAAATAAGAACTGCATTTTACTCATCGGTTCATATCCATCTTTGATGATCGCCGAATGCGGTCATTATTGAGACTCCCGTCACGATCATCCCGAGTTCGATTTGACTCTGTCATGAAAAATAATTCTGATCTGAAGGCTGGAACGGAGTCCACTCGTTGCGATAACTAGAAAGGCGTGGGTTTGATTCCCAGCTCTGTCATTCCAGAAACAGTTTCCCACACATTAGCAGAGGTTGTCAGATAAACTCAACACGTACAATCCGAGCAACAAACATGTTGTTGCGATTCCTTCAAATGTCAGGAAGTCACAGCACAATTAATGATGTAACGCCACACCACGCAATATGTTTAGGGCACTGTTTATTGAGTGTACCAAATCTCAAATATCGAACGTTACATTAATGCTGTTATGTAAGTTGCCTGAATTCAGGGCGTCAGATTCACCTGGATCGACTCTTACTTGCTACTTCCTCATTTACTGTACACCGCTGTGCTACACTTGGAGGAATTGAAGAGGACTTGTAAGTGAAAATCCTTAAAAATATCATATCTAGTTCGCCCGGGAACAGTTATGAATGCATTACGTGATAAGCGTTATCTTTTAAAATTCAATGATCTACGACCTATATCCGTTTTACGTCTCGGCATGATGGGTTAAAATCAGTGAGTGGACTATTAATTATATTATCATGGAGATGTATGTGCAACGAATTCTTGTCAGGCGTAATTTAAGAATGGCGAGGTGCATGAAACACAAATCCCCCTTCAGTCCAATCTTGACTTTGTATTTTGGGTAACGAAAAGTTCACAGGCGAAATGAAGAAAAGCCGAGTTGCACTTCCAGGGAAACTCCAAAAACAACCACTCTTCTCTGAAGTCTTAACTCAACACGATTCGACAGTTTGATGCTGGCTGTATCTGGGGTAATAGGTTCACCCCTAGCTAGCTCGTAAACTGTCGCCTCAGTAGTTGAATGGAGATTGTTGGAAGAAATTAAACGTAGAAACACTTATAGTGGGCGATGTATTGAAGATAGAGATATGCTCTCCCGGACTTGTTTCTTTGTAGAACTTTTCATGCTGAACAATTCTTACACTCATAGTATATAGAAATTTTTAACGGTTTGTCCAGCGTAAGCTTAAAAAGCGCACGGACGCCAGGATTTCTTTGGACTTATTCACTGAAATCGTTCCTGCTTGGTTTCCTTTGATCATAAATAAACTATTTTCTACAGAAACCTTCCTCGAGACATCCTTTACAGAATGATGAGAACCGAATCAAAATCCATCCAGAGGTTCTCGAGATTACCCGTGAAGAATCGGGGACTTAGTTTTATACTAAGTAGAGATAACTTTCTCCAAGTTTTCTAGTTCACACTAGTTCACAATATACTGTATACACGGCAGAAACCTAGAAGAATTGCTGGATTATAAATATAACACACCAGGTGTGCTCGTGTCCATGCAGTGACGGCTTTCATGGGGGGGGGGAAGGGTTACAGAAAAATGATGTTTGTTCACCAATGTTCTGAAGCTAGGCATGTCCCATAAAATTTTGTCTGTTACTTAGATTCTTGGAGGTCATTTTCAATTTTTATTATCCAGTTATTCTTGACATTTAGTGAGGAGGTCTGATTAGATATCCTTTTAGTAAGTCTCACATTGTCCATTCTTTGAATATGCCCAAAAATATTACAATCCTCTTTTTCTAACAGTGTCTGATATTTTCTTGGAATGTTAATATAACTTGTGAGAACTCACTGGGCCAAAGATTTTCCTAAGGATCTTCCTTTCTTGTTTTTCTAAATATTTAGTTAGTGATCTGCCTCCAATGATCAGAGTTTCTGATGCGTTTAATGCTACAGGTTGAATTACCACGCTATAGAGTTTTAATTTTTTAAGGGCGTTAAAAATCCCTCAGAATGCCTTCCTTCGAAGGGGAAGTAAAGCCAGCGGTCCCATGTCATACATTTATGGCATGTAAAAGAACCTTCCACTAATTAAACCTGTGTGAAGCTAAAATTGCAGGTTAGATTTCGTTGAAACGCTCTATCAAAGTTCCATCGTTCACCACTAGGTGTCAGTGACATCTGGTAGCGGAATTGAAGGGAACTTGTAGCTCACCCTTTGGGTGTCAGCATTGAAGCAGCTACAGCCTCTGGCGAGCCGAACATGTCCTCGGGCACTCCCGGCACTAAAAGCCATACGATAAATAAATAAATAAATAAATAAATAGATAACTTTGCGTTCCAAGATAATGATTTTTTGTTGTATTTGTTCCAAGCCATTCTATAGGCAGTTTATATTATTATCATTAAATCTACAAACAACATAATAACACAGGTTATTTGACACATTTATGTGGAGCTTCCGTGGTTTAGATGGCAGCACGCCGGCCTCTCACCGCTGGGTCCGTGGTTCAAATCCCCCCCCCCAGGGGCTCACATCTAGTGGGACGTGGGTTGGCGACCACGAGACCCCAGCTGAGTCCGGCATTGCTTCCACTTACTTGTGCCGGGCTCCTCTCTGTCTTCTTTCCTGTCGACCTCCCTTGGTCAACTCTTGTTCTTTTCCGACCCCGACGGTATTAGGGTATCCGAGGCCTAGGTTGTCTCTTCCTTTCCCGCCTTCATTGGCCCTTGTCTCATCTTTCCTGATACCCTCCTTCTGCGAGGGGTCAGCCTTCTTTTTCTTTTCCTGTTATCTCCTGCCTTCTGCTCAAGGCCCTCAAGGAGGTAGGGTGTATGTAGCCCCACCACTTCTGGTGCACCCTAGAAAGTGCTATACCCTCAGGGGCTCACGGCTGGTGAGTTCGGGAGTTGGCGACCCCGAGGGATTCCTGAGCTGGGTCCGGTTTCCCCCTTTTGTCCCTTACCTGTGGGACGGACCCTCTCCTCTTTCACTTTCCTGTTGTTTTTCTTTTCATTATATTTCCTTTTCCCTTTAAGATTCCCGCACTGTTATTTTTGCATCTCCACTCCATTTTGTGGGTGTTTTCAATCTCCGTTGCATTTTGTAAGTCTTTTCGATCTACGTTGCATTTTGTGAGCGTTTTTCAACCTCGATTGCATTTTGTACGGATTGACAATCGAAATTGCTTTTTAGTAAGTCTTTCAATATCCGGGGGGTCCTTTTGTGAGTATTTTGAATTTCAATTGCATTTTGTATTTTCAACCTACACCGCTTTTTTTTGCAAGTAGTTAAGTCTCAATTGCATGTTTGTGGGAATTTTGAATCTAAATTACATTTTGTAAGTATTTTCAATCTAAATTGCATTTTGTAAGTATTGTCCATCCGATTGAGAAGTTTGAATCTACCATACATTTTGTAAGCAATTTCAATTGCATTTTGTATTTTCAACATACCCCGCTTTGTTCAAGTAGTTAATTCTCAATTGCATTTTGTGGGTATTTTGAATCTACATTACATTTTGTGCGTATTTTTCGATCTATTCCTTTTGTGAGTATTTTCGTTCGAAATTTCCTTCTGTACGTATCACCGCTCTCCATTTTGTGAGTGGTTTTAATCTGAGTTCCTTTTTGTAAGTATTTCCCTGCACACTTACTTTTCGGTCTGGTTTCCACTTCATTGACATTTTCGCTATCACACAGACCATTAGGGGCCGATAACCTGGATGTTAGGCCCCTTAAAACAACATTATCATCATCATCATCAAATCCTGGTCACTCCTTGTGAAATTTGTGCTGGACAAAGCGGAGGCAGACAGTTTCTCTCCGGGTTTCCCTGTCACAAATTTCATTACAGCAACACTCTCCACTCTCATTTCATTTCAGCTGTCATTCATTTAATCATTGCCCCAGGGGAGTGCGATAGGCTTCGTCAGCCGGCACAGTTCATATCCTCGCCTCTAGATGAGGGCTTCATTCATTCCCGGTGGGTCGACTGGAAGCAGGCTGTGGATTTTCATTTTCATTAGACACATTTCTATATATACACACACCCAAGTTGATGAGGATAAATGACTACGATGTTCAAGACCCGTCCCCAAATGAAGAAAGTGTAATTTACTGATTTTTTCTATCATTGGACATTCATTTGTTTCTTTTCTTCGGTGACGGGGAGATGACCTAGTAGTTATCGTCACTACCTTTATTCTAGGAATTAGTGGTGTACATATCATTCGAATATCCGATTAATTTGACTACTTTGAATATTCGACAATTCGAAATTGTCGTCGTAAACTACCTTCCTTTACTCTGGCGATGATTGTTGTTTTAAGGAGCGGAACAGCGAGGTGATCTGATGATCACAACAAACGACAGGGACGCCATACCTAGTTATTTGTGTGTTTAAAATACACTGCACGACAAAGAAAACCGATCACTTGAAAAATTCAACATTACTTTCATTTAAATCATTAATATGAATGCTCTAGGCCTTGTACAAAGTTACTGTTTATAGCATGGAAGAAAGGTTAATTGGTTTCCTGGAAGCATTACCATTCTTCATGGCATTGTTTCACTTAACAATAGCGATTCTTTGACATGATGCTGTTTCCCGCGGGAAGATTTGCGCGCCACCATATTCAGGGCTCAAGCGCATATTCGATTCTGAATTGCACAAGAACAACTGAGGACATGGCTGTGTTGAACCTTTCCTATGCCAACAAGTGGCAAAAGAAAAAAGAATAAAACATTGCATTGTTGACGATAGCGATGGTGCGCACATCTTTCCGCGGGAAACAGCATCATGCCAATGAATCGCTATTGTTAAGTGAAACAATGCCATGAAGAATGGTAATGCTTCCAGGAATCCAATTAACCTTTCTTCCATGCTATAAACAGTAACTTTGTACAAGGCCTAGAGCATTCATATTAATGATTTGAATGAAAGTAATGTTGAATTTTTCAAGTGATCGTTTTTTTTTTGCCGGTCAGTGTAGCTGCGAGAATTGCTACATTCTTGGGATGTCGTTGGCTTCAAGGATTAGAACCCCCTGACATATGATGGAGAGATTATTACGCAAGAAAATTGTCTGCTTCCTGGAGGAATCTTTTACACGCTATAATCCCTCATTAGACTCGCTCTTTCATAACATGACGACAATCGCTTTTGTTTGTTTGGCAACTGGATTAAAATGTTCAGCTTCCGGAAGAGGTGCTGCAGCGTCTTACAGCAGGCATTGAAGAGCGCAGATGGTACAGTGCGCCCCTACATCTTCGTTCGTCTCGCGATGTCCTGGAAATATAAACTTTGAATTTCTAGTTTTCAAGCTATCCTCCTCCAAAGAAAAACATTTTTATTTTCTATTTTTTTCTATCAGATCTGTCAACGTGTACAGCTGTACACGAGCCAGGTATGATCATGCGGTCAAAAATAGCAATGACCCATTGCGGAATGTTAACACACTGGACTGCAAAGGTGACAGTAAAACAGCACTCTTCTGGGCTGTTCAGGGACTGCGCGTATTCTATCCACGTCCACTAACAGATGTTATTCAGAGCACTGTGAATCATGCAACAACTCGTTCAGGTGCGGCTCGGTGGCGTAGTTGGTAGCATGCTGAGCTTCTATGCCCAAAGTCCAAAGTTAAGAGCGTTAAAAATCCCTCAGTATGCCTTCCTTTGGAGGGGTAGTAAAGCCGGCGGGCCCATGTCATAGATTTATGGCATGTAAAAGAACCTTCCACTAACTTCAATTGTGTGAAGCTAAATTATTTGTTAGATTTGACTAACGCTCTTAGGTTCCAACATTCGTCGCCAGGAGCTGACTGCGGTGGCATCTAGTAACCAAGTTCAGAACTAGTTGTCGTTGACGGTGGCGTTTGGCGGCAAAAGTAGGAACTACTTGAAAATTGAATGTCTGCAGTCGTTACTTGAATTAAAAACAGATAACACACACTAATACAGCCATCACAATTAACACAGATTCTACACACACGGGGCTACATGACCGCGTTGTCGCACCCCTAAACCAACTGTAGTTTGGAGTTCGCTTTCACTCTGTAATCGGTCTGTACTAATCATTTGAATATTCCATTATCTCGACTATTTCAAATGTTCGAACCAAGTGGATGTGCAAATTTTTCGGTTGTTCTAAGCATTCGATCATTCGAAGTACTGTACTCGAGCATTTCGAATAGTTCGCTTCCTTCCACATCCTTGCCCAGTTTCATTCATCTTCATCCATTCCATCTCTCATCCCGACGCGCAGGTCGCCCACGGGCGTCGACTAGAAAGACCTGCACTCGGCCTCTCAGGAGGCTACAAGACAAAAAAACAAAAAAATAATAATTCGAATAGTCGATTATTAAAATAAATCGAACAGTTCAAATATTGAATTATTTTAAAATGATACTGTGAGTACCCGAAAATTATAGCAATTTGTGTAAATAAATATGTCCAGTGGCCGAGTTGTTGGAAGTTGTGGTGAATCCAAGGGGTTGGATTGGGGTTAACTTCTTTCCCATTGAGCCTGTAGATCCTTATAAATAAATATCATTCAAAACAAGCTTCACTTGTTTTTTCTTTCTTTCTTTCTTTCTTTCTTTCTTTCTTTCTTTCTCTCTCTCCTTTTTTGCTTTCTTTATCTTTCTTTCATTCTTTTGTGTTTTTTTAATCTTTCATTATCTTTCTTTCTTTCTTTCTTTCTTTCTTTCTTTCTTTCTTTCTTCCTTCCTTCCTTTCCTTTGTTCTTTTTTTCGTTCTCTTTCACTCGTTCTTTCTTTCTCTTTCTCTCGTTTTCTTTCTTTCTTTCTTTCTTTCTTTTAGGCGTTCTTAATCTTTCTTTCTTTCTTTCTTTCTTTCTTTCTTTCTTTCTTTCTTTATTTCCTCTGTTCTTTCTTTCGTTCTCTTTCACTCGTTCTTTATTTCTCTTTCCCTCGTTTTCTTTCTTTCTTTCTTTCTTTCTTTCTTTCTTTCTTTCTTTGGTACTTTCTTATTCTTTCTTTCGTTATTTCTTTCTTTCTTTCTTTCTTTCTTTCTTTCTTTATCTTTCTGTCTTCCTTCCTTCCTTTCCTTTGTGCTTTCTTTATCTTTCATTATCTTTCTTTCGTTCGTTATTTCTTTCATTCTTTCTTTCTTTCTTCCTTCCTTTCCTTTGTTCTTTCTTTCTTTCTTTCGTTCTTTTTCACTCGTTCTTTCTTTCTTTCTTTCTCATTCCTTCTTTCTTTCTCTCTTTCTTTCTTTCTTTCTTTCTTTCTTTCGTTCTCTTTCACTCGTTCTTTCTTTCTCTTTCCCTCGTTTTCTTTCTTTCTTTCTTTCTTTCTTTCTTTCTTTCTTTCTTTCTTTTGTGCTTTCTTATTCTTTCTTTCTTTCTTTCTTTCTTTCTTTCTTTTGCGCTTTCTTAATCTTTCTTTCGTTATTTCTTTCTTTCTTTCTTTCTTTCTTTCTTTCTTTATCTTTCTGTCTTCCTTCCTTTCCTTTCCTTTGTGCTTTCTTTATCTTTCATTATCTTTCTTACGTTATTTCTTTCTTTCTTTCTTTCTTTCTTTCTTTCTTTCTTTCCTTTGTTCTTTCTTTCTTTCTCTTTCACTCGTTCTTTCTTTCTTTCTTTCTTTCTTTCTCTTTCCAACGTTTTCATTCTTTCTTTCTTTTGTGCTTTCTTAATCTTTCTTTCTTTCTTTCTTTATCTTTCTTTCTGTTGCTATGTTTATTATAATTAGGGCTCAGATGCTGAGGAAAAAAATCATATTTTTTTCTTTGCCTGTATTTTCATACCCGATTGGTTTCTGATGCAAATCAAGGGATTATCGTCACAATATAGTGGTTTTTATTTGTCATATAAATGCATATTTCGAACATTTTTTACCATTAGGTCATATTTTGAGCATTTTTGGTAAGAACGTCATATTTCGGCAGTTTGACAGCAGCTGTAGGTGTGCAATCATCCTCAACTTACCGAACGGGAACTAGTGTTTACAGAAATACACTGGAAATAACCACTTAAACATGTGTATTCAAAAAATCAATATGAAAATAGTAATAAAGAAGTTAGTAAATAATTTAATATCTAAGGGATTGTCGATTGGATTTATAATAAAAAAACGCCATATTTAAATCAGTAATTTTCAGGTCATATTTCGTAATTTTCAAGGTCATATTTGCTTGCATATTCGGGCTCTTCTTAGGTCTTAAACATCCTAACCCTAGTTATAAGTAGGGGGCGGATTTCTATGACAAGTCATATTTTCCCCCTTAACATTATATCTTATAGTCTTGTATTTTCAACACGTTTCCAAGCACGATAATCAAAATTAAACAGGTTTTATTGGGCATATAAATGAATATTTAGGCTTTCTTAAGTTTTATGGCATATTTTGAACAAAATATTATAAATGCCATGTTTTGGTAATTTTCATTTAAATTTCGTTTTATAAAAATCAGAATAAGCTCTATAAATTATTGTTCAGGATAGACTGGAATATACTACTGAAGAACCATTCTTAAGTAGTGTATGGCATGTTTCTAACAGGTAAGAGCTATTGTTTGCTAGCTGGGTCAATTCCTGGAAACCGGGCTATTGTTTACACGGAAGCAGAGGTAATTCCTCAGTTATTTGTCATTGTTCTTATCTCTCTCCTTCTCCCTTCCCTCTTCCACCTTCAACACACTGAATGACCTTGGTCACTCATTAGGGAGCTTCAGCCATTCAGTTCTTTTCAATATGCCTAAAACGAAAGTCTCAATTTGTGGGAAGTTACGAAGTTTTGTTCGCGAGTTCGGTGAAAACATATTCAGTACGGATGGAGTGAAATTATTCTGTAAATTGTGTGAGGTTAAAGTCATATTTTGAATTTTATGGGTCATATTTTTATGTTTTTAGGTCATAAATGCATACATATTTCATACATTTTTATATGTACCTACATCTCTAGT
The DNA here is from genome assembly GCA_946902985.2 of Meconema thalassinum. NCBI lineage: Eukaryota > Metazoa > Arthropoda > Insecta > Orthoptera > Tettigoniidae > Meconema > Meconema thalassinum. Next base: position 45,190,343 of record OX336399.1, on the reverse strand, counting down.
CTGTGGGTTCCGTCTGGGAGTAGGTCCTGGGTTCATTTCCCGCAGAATACTTCTATCTATTTTTTCTAGGTCGTCCATGGTTAGAGTTCAGGATTTTTGGTTTTAACGATATCCGCGAAATATTTCAGCAAACATATATATATATGTTATCACAACGATATATTTACCCTAAATATGCCATTTTCTTCGATATTGAAGCTATTTTGCGAAATATGTTATTTTCACCCTAAAATGCTAGATACTAACGAAATGCTGGTAATAATACTGTTTTTGAATAATTACTTTAAAAGGTAATTGAAATAGTTTCAGTATATGATGGAAAATAAGAACTCTTAAATATAAATGTTTGATAAGAAACGGGATAACAAAGTCCCTTCTTGAGCTTCGTTGGTTGAAGCCCTGAAATCGTGGAAACAATGCTCTGCTTATATATACCTTGGGGACAACATAAGTTTCATGAGTTAGTGAGAAAAGGACTATGTTAGTCGTGGAGAATACCTGTTGAAGTAAATGTTAGGCTAGGTATTAAACACAAAATAGTACATTATGCAACGAACCTATAATTATAATAATTAAGACACGAGTATGTTTATAAAACGAGTGTCTGAATTACCATTATAGGCGAGTTGCATACGACGATAATTATGACTATTTTATGTTCGAACAGAAATATTCATACATATCTGTCGAGATTTCGCCAGTTTTATGTACTGAACAGAGCGCATGGGACGCAGAGAATACAATGGCCTTCTCAAATACCCCCACTATGACACTCGCCACGCAGTGAAATTTAAAATAGGATACCGTGGAAGTCAGCGCTGATGCGATGCTATCCTTACCTAATTGGTCACACAACTGTTTCTTGAGCTCTGATTGGTGGGAGAAATAAAAATGAAAAATAGTGATTTAACGACCCTCATTATGTTACAGATTTCTGACATATAATATTTACATTTCGACATCGTCTAACATAAAATATACTTCATTCGAGTTTTATTGGCTTCAAAACAAACAAGAACCTACCGTAGAATAATGTGTTTGTTATTTTTCCAAATGTTTCTATAGCGTTCATTATTTAAACCAGGGGTTCTCAACCTTTTTCAACCATCGTACCCAGGGGCGTGTATTCCATGGATGTAAGGTAAGCATTGCTTACCCAAGTAAAATAATGACGGGTACAATAATTATTTACTTTGGTTATAGTGATATTCCAGTCTCTGTGTCCTGTATTGTTTTAATGAACCCATTCACTTTTCGTTGTTCTGTGATGCCTACCGCGAGTTACTTGCAGTGTCGCTTGCAGAAGCACAATAGCGTGACATGCCCTCTTTTGGTACTTCTTGGTACTGCAGGGTCAGTGAAAGCCATGGCTAGGAAGCAATACCTTAAGTTACATACCTTAGGCCGAAAACAAGGAGCGGTCAGTTTTCAATGATAGTGTGTTTACTCGCCCATTATAGTGTGAAAAAGCGTGTCAGTGTTTGTGTAAAACAGCTTTTTATATACTGTGTTAAAACGTGTGGTTGTTTTACAGTGGTAGGCCGTCATTTTTATAGTTCAGTGATGTAATGTTGTCTAATGCAATATAAGGGAGTAGGGTATGCAGTAGATGTCTTTGTTTACACTAGTAGGCGTGAGATATCTGTAAAAATATGGAACCGGGAGTTGGGTCTAGACATGACAGCGTGTGATGTGCGGTAAATTTGAGAACAAATTATTAATTTTCCTGTATTAGGAAATCGTCCAACTCCCCAATTGAGTAGGCCTATTAACACGAAAGTGAAATTTTGTATTCGCTATTTTAACAAAACATATAACATTTATCATTGATTTCAATTGAAATAGATTTACTTTGTAAGTACAAAATATCCCAAACTTCTACAAGTGGGTCTTCAATGATTTTGTGAAGAAAACCATTGCTTACCCTAAGTAAAATACCACCACACGCCACTGATCGTACCCCTTTAAAAGAATTAAACATCCTGCGTACCCCCTACTAATCTTTCTTAGGTAGTAATAATGGTTATTAAAAATGTAAAAGGTATTTAGTTGGTATGGTTCAACCTTTGTAATTTTATAAGGAAAGATATATTAATAAAACAAAATATAGTTGTTGTTTTTCAGTTCCTTTTCCCAAAGAGTGATTTTTGCAATCATTGCGTTAGTTTTCATTTCAACATAGAACATATCAGAAACACTACCTCGCATACACTTATTCCAAATGTTCAGTTTTTCAAAAATATCACTTAAATAGGCCAATTTTAAAAGCCAACCAAAGTCATTGAGTACTGATGATAAATTAGAATATTGTGCTCGGTAAAGAAAAGATGCAATTTTTTGTGTAATTCAAGTACATGCGTCGTAAATAACTCACACAGTAGTCACGGCACGAAGCTCACTGCGCATGTGGATCGAGTAGAAGGATGGCCTGTCGCGTACCCTCTGAAATGTTTCGGGTACCCCTAAGGGGTACGCGTACCACAGGTTGAGAACCCCTGATTTAAACAATCCGTGCACCGTACACATAGTTATAGAACACACTCACACCTCACTTTCTTTTTATTTCACCTCTTTGAAGCCTTTTTAAATGACCATAAATCAGTGTCGATCAACGAGGTGTTTGTTACACAGGAAATGCTGACGCACCTACAAGGAAACTCTACAGATCCGCTTCGAGGTCCGGGAATATAATTCCAGCAATGTTACTTTCATTGAGCATTCTCGGTATAATATCACGTTTGCTGGCTTGCATTTGACTAACTGTGGAGTGAACTTCTCGAATCTCTCATAACTAGAGCCCTTCGCGAAAACATTATCCGCACCTTTTGAGACTGGGGAAGATGACCCAGCTGTTCCACCCCTTAAAATAACAACAAGGACACATTTCGTGACTAGTAAGAACATGAAACACTGTTACAGAACTTTGTAATGGCGCTTCTACGGAAGTTTCCTCTGAACGCACCCACGACACGGAACTCTCGATTTCTACGCGGGAAGAAAGTTGTGCGGAGATTAGCGGGGAGTGTCGCCGTGCACCATTTCACCGCCAGGTGTCGCTTGTTGTCATCCTAGCCAATGACGTGAACATCACGAATGTGAAACTTCGTATCACGCTGAAATTTGTCGGTCAGAACACAGATCCGTGTTAGTTTTAACACCTGAGTCATTTCTGTGTGTGTTTCAGTCTTCAACCTTTCGACCTGAGCTAATCGTTTCATCTCATCACAATTAACACCGGTTATTAGATAGATTCCACACACACCCAAAGTACACGGGGCTACATGCCTGCGTTGTCGGAGCCCCTAAACTAAGGAACCAACCAACCATCGACAGTACATAGCTACCACACCCTTCATCCGAAGCGTACTGCTTTTTTTACATAGTCTAACCTTGGCCTACTCCTACAGTTCTTGTACTCATCCCTTCCTTCCTTAGCTAAGATTGCTATTCTTAGGTGCTACAGTAGCCTATGTTCCAGACCAACCTATCTCTTCTCTTCATTAGCAGTCACCAGAAACATCTCTCCTCTCCCACTCGTCTTAATACCTCTTCTTCTCTTACTCTATCTATCCATGTAATCTTCATCATTCTCCTGTAACACCACATTTCAAATGCTTCTATTTTTCACTTCTATAGAGCGCCACGCTCCAGACAAAGGCTTTCAAATCTGCATTTGATGTCAAAAGATTTCTTTTCTGTAGAAATGTTTTCGTTGCCTGTGCTAACCTACATTGTTTTATATGTCCTTTACTAATACATAAATAAATAAATAAATAAATAAATAAATAAATAAATAAATAAATAAATAAATAAGTAAATAAGTAAATACATAAATAAATATGTAAGTAAGTAAATAAATAAGTAAATAAATAAGTAAATACATAAATAAATAAATCAGTAAATAAATAAATAGATAAATAAATAAAATATAAATAAAGAAATAGATAAATACTTCTTCTTGCCCTCCTCAACCTGGCGGTTGGTGGGTAGCATGAATGTCTTCGTCCAAAGGTCTTCTATCCTGTGCCCGCTGTTTGATCAGGTGGTACGGACATCTTCCTCCGATGTCATCAAAGAACTCTGCTCTTGGTCGTCCTCTTCCTGCCTTGCCTTCCATTTTCCCTTCAAGCAGTGTGATGCACCATGGTGAATGCCGGAGTAGGTGGCCTATACAATTATTTCTTCTTTTTTTTGATTGTTTCTGTCAGATTGATGCTTTCCTCTGCTCTTCTTAGAACCTCTTCATTAGTTAGCCTTAGGGTCCAAGGTATCCGTAGCATTCGTCGCCAGCACCACATTTCAAATGCACATAATCGTTTCTTGTCGGCCTTCAATAGTGTCCAGGTTTCGCAACCATATGTCGCAATGCTCCAAATGTAACTTTTAATGAAGTGTTTTTTGACTTGTAGGGATATGGCTTTGGATGTCAGGAGACTTCTCTTCTTGTTGAAAGCTTCTTTAGCCTGGGCTATTCGAGAGCGGATGTCCTTTTCACACCTCCCGTCAGAAGTAATAATGCTTCCCAAGTACTTGAAAAGATTTACTTGAGCCACTCTTTCTCCTCCCAACCATACATTACTGTTCTGACTACCATCTCGACTACATTTCATTATCTTGGTTTTTGTTTTGTTAATCTTCATGTTACATTTTACCCTTAGATGATCTTTTAATACATGTAATGCAATTTCTAGTTTTTTCTCATCATCTGCTGTGAGGGCAATGTCATCTGCGAAACGTATTGTTTGGTACAATTCACCGTTTATTTTTATTCCATGTGTGCATGTTGTTGAAAATTCTTTTATTGCCTCTTCTACATACACATTGAAGAGCAGAGGTGAAAGGCTGCACCCTTGTCTTACTCCTTTTCCTATTTTCGCGGCCATTTGTTCCTTTCCAATAATTGCTGTCTGGTTCGGTAAATGATTTTCCGATCTCTGTAGTCCACTTTCAAGCTTTTAAGGTCTTTGAACATAATGTTCCAATTTACATTATAAAAGCTTTTTCGATGTCAATGAAAGCAATGAGGATGATTTTATTGATTCTTATGGCTTTTTCAATCATTGTTCTCAGACTCAGGATTGCCTCCCTCGTTCCTCTATTTCTTCTGAACCCGAATTGATCTTTTGAGAGATTTTCTTCAGTTCTCTTCTCCATGCGGTGGTAAACAATTCTTGTGAGTATTTTGGAGGCATGAGTTGTCAGGCTTATAGTTCTGTAATCTTGACATTTCTGTGCATGGTTACTTTTTGCAATAGGTATCAGTACAGTTTTCTCAAAATCTCCTGGTATTTCTCCTGTAGTATACATGCCATTTACAAGTTGATACATATAAGTTTTTGCCTTATCACCCAGTGTTTGTAGGATTTCGCCTGGGATTGAGTCTATTCCGGGTGCTTTCCTTAGTTTTAAACCTTTCAAAGCTTTATCAAATTCCTCCCTAAGTATGTTGGGTCCAAGACCATCTTGTTCAATATCAGTGTCTTTCTCTATTACATAGTCATCTACACTGGTCAAAAGAATTAGGGGATCAGTTGAGATATCTAGGTTCAGACGTATTGTCATCGGCAGAATGACCTAAAATGGATCGACGTCTTTCTGTCGGTTCTACGGAGTGGAGACAACAATATTACGGCAACCGAGATAGTGGTAATAACAGAAAGTCGCTGCAGAGGGGGTTGGTGTGCACGTGTGTTTACTCTACCACACGAATGACACAAGCAGTTGGGTTCAGATTGTGTAGTGAGTAGGTAGTGCAATGCAACAACAACGTGACTTACCCAAAGGTACGGCATGGAGTGCCATAGGAAGGTTGGAAACGGGACAGACACAGAGGGAGGTGCCTGCAGCTATTGGAGTGTCCCAAAGTGTAATTTTCAGGACCTGGACGCGATTTCAGACAACAGGAACCGCTAAAAGAAGGCCAGACCAAGGTCGTTCACGGGTAACATCAGCAAGAGATGACCGTTATCTCCGGTTAATAGCCCGTCGACACAGGAGGCTGAATGCAACTCAGCTGCAACGCACCCTCCAGGTGGCAACAGGACGCGCAATATCAACACAACCAGTCCGAAATCACTGTCGGGAAAGTGGCCTCTACGCACGGAGGCATAAGGTGTGTGTCCCATTAAAACCACACCGCCGTTTAGCTCGCAGAAACTGAGCGGAGGAACATCAGGATTGGCGTCGTAACGAATGGCGCCGGGTTCCGTTCTCAGATGAGTCAGGATTTTGTGTTCAGCCGGACAATCGTCGTTCCCTCATCTGGAGAGAACGTGGAACTCGGAACAATCCCGCTTATGTGCAGAAAACCGCACCATATCATGGTGGTGGACCAATGGTGTGGGCAGGAGTCAGTATTGGCGGACGTACGGACCTCTATGTCGTTCAGAATGGCGCTTTGACTACTCAGAGGTATCGAGACGAGATCCTTCGACCGTTTGTTGTGCCCTACGCTGGAGCCATAGGCGATGGGTTCATTCTGGTGGACGATAACGCACGTCCCCACAGAGTTGCACTGGTGGACAGCATGCTTGACGACGGCATTGAACGAATGGAGTGGCCAGCTTGTTCACCGGACTTAGCTCCGATTGAGCATGTTTCGGATGGACTTGGCAGACGCATTGCATCCACACCAGCATCTCCCACAATGGTTGCCGAGCTGGATATTGCACTCATGGAAGAATGGCCAAATATCCCTCAAGAGCTGATTGATAACCTCATAATGTCCATGCCACGCAGGTGTGCAACTGTCCTGGCCGGCCGAGGTGATCACACAGCATATTAGAGAGAAACGAGAATGACATTTTCACTATTATGGTAGCCCCATGGTGCCTCGCTCTAAGTAAACGCCATGTAAACCTCCAGTAAAGGGTTGAGACAGCACAATATCGTACTGTAGCACACACAAGTTACAATTGTAATCGAACTCTGAATAAAATACGTTACCATATGTATCTTGTGTATGATATCTCACCTGATCCCCTAATTGTTTTGATCAGTGTAGTTGACCTTCATATAAGTCTTCTATATATTCTTTCCATCTTGTAGCTATCTTATCCTCTTCTATTGTCACATCTCCATTGTTGTCTTTTATTGTACTCAAGGGTTTTGTTTTCCTTTGGAATTGTCTACAAACTTCCGAGAAAGCTTGTTCGGTATTTCCTTTAGCCATGTTTTCATCTATCTCTTTGCATTTCGCTTCAATCCATTGTTCTCTAGCCTTTTTGGTTTCTCGGTTAATTTTATTTCTTATCTTCTTGTAGTCGTCATGGTGACCTCTCCTTTTGGCCATTTGGCGCTCGGTCATTAATTCCAAAATGTGTGGTGTAATCCAAGGCTTGTAGATACTTCGTTCTTCTTTTCCAAAACACTTTTCTGCTGCATCAACTATTTGCCCCTTGACTTCTTCCCACTTTTCTTGGATATTATGTCCGCTCAGTCCCTCGGGATCAATCTTGTCATCAGTTATTTCCTTGAACTTTTTAATTGCTTCGGTGTTTTTCATTGCTTTACTCAAGTTCCACTTGGTGTGGGTCTTTCTATCTTTTTCGTTTTGAGTGTTAGTTGACTCGTCATCAGCACAAGGTAAATAGGTAAATAAATAAATAGGCAGAAAAGCTAGTAACAGAAATTGGTCAAATAAAGAGGGTGAGGAAGTTCAAATATTTGGGGGAAATTATTAAAAAAATGGTTTGGAAAATCTACTGTAGAAGAAAGAATACCAAAGATGAAAAGAGCGTATGGCATAACTAGGAATACCTACAACGAAAAGTGTTTGTCGAAAGATCTTAAAATACAGCACAACAACACCGTAGTCAGACCGGAATGCCTGAATGTCTCGTACTGAACTGCAAATTGGATACATTACAAGTAGTAGAAAGAAGAATTATGCGCAAAACACTCGGTCCTTTAAAACTCCAGAATACTGGAAATTAAGAAGTAATGATGAAATATATCGAAAAATAGAAAACATATCAGAAACAATACGGAAGAGGACATTGCTCCAGGATGGATGACAGTAGGTTAACCAATCAGATCTTCACATTCCTGTGGAACAAGAAGTCAACAACAACCTTGGTACAAGAAGTTAAAAAGGATTTGGAAAGAAACAATATCAGAGAAGAATATACACCACAGGGAGATATTTTTAGGCAGAAAGTGCTAAAAATGTAAGGATTCCAAGGGGGAACGAGAAAGAAAACCGGCTCAAGGTCCGAGGAAAGGAAGAGGAAACATAGTGAGACGATGAAGGAATACTGGAGGAAGAAGAAGGAACAGCAAAGGACAAAGCATTGAAATTGGCTCGTGGTCCCTAGACGAAACGAAAATAACAATAATAAATAGACAGATACATAAATAAATAAATGAATACATAAATAGCGGGTTCGGACCCACATAAGCAGATATTACAATGTTCGGTTTAAACTCTTCCATTTTGCATTAAAACGAGTGTTACATTCCTGTACTGGTAGCGTGGTGTCACGTGGTTTGTAAGAAGGACGTTGATTGACGTTGATTACATAATGAGTGGCTTTGTAACTTTCCCTTGCCTCTCCCAATATGAGATCGCCTTTTCATTGCACAGCCGTCGTTTCATTGAGATAATTAAAGTTAAATAATTAAAAAAATGAGGGTTTATGTATTTTTTGTGATGGAAGGAAGGAAGTTTGTAGTTTAACGTGACCGTTAATCTTGAGATCATGAGCCACGGGACCTCCTTTTTACGTGGAATACGAACCACAGGACATGGCATTTCACTTCGAAAATCTCACATGCATTGACCGGGAATCGAACCCGGACCGTCTTGGTGAGAGGCATACAGCTAGACTTTTTTTTTTGGTGATAAATTACCCATAAAATTGTTTGTATATTAACTAATACAAAGTGTTCTATCTAATTCATCCAACAGGATAGCTGAGCGCGTTAACACAAACTCCACGACTGTAATGGAAAGCTGCAAGTATGGAGATCCGAGGTTCGAATCCCGGCCATTCTGAGTGTGATTTTTCCTCTGGCCTTTTCCCACGATACAATTTTTGTTTCTGATGGGTCAAATGGAAGCATCCGCCATACAAACCGGATCTTGCATCGGCAAGCTGAAAGAACAACAAAGAGTTGTAACCGATGATTTAAGTTCAAACAGGATCGTTATTGTTGTTGATTAATTTATGGGCTTTGCGATATCGTGGTCATGCATCCCCGTATACATAGGTGTGTGAAAACTGTCCGATAACCTGTTAGTTAGTTAGTTAGTTATTGTTGTTTTAAGGGGCGGAACTACGAGGTCATCTGCCCCTCTTAACACAGATTAAAGAATACAAATTTGGAATTGAATTTAAAATTTTGAGGTAGACGCCTACATTTAAAAAAGACCAAAAAATTAATAAAACAAAAACAAAAACATTAAAAAAATTAAAAATTATAAAAATAAACAAAAATTACGGAAAAACAAAACATTATCATTCAAAAACGAACAAGTCGTTGAGTCAATGTTCACTGGAGAATTTAGATTGCTGGCCCTAACCCACTCTCACTTATAAAGCGGATAACGCGATCAGCAGCCACCGCGTCATTGGCTAATATAAGTTTGAGTGTCATCTGCAAACCAAGGTTTCTTCGTAAGTCAGCAAGATCCACACACTCGGTGAAAATGTGGGCCACGGTGGAAACTACTCCACAAGTACAAAGTGGGGGTCTTCCCTTCTCATCAGATACGAGTGGGTGGATCTTGTATGACATATCCTTAGCCTACACAAAATGACGGACTCTCTCCGTGACCGGAAAGAGCTCCGCCACACGCGAGTTGTTCCCTTGATCGCTCTCAGTTTACTGGGCAGTGGATCAGCTAGCCACTGACTCTCCCAAAAAGCCAGAACTTGTAGGCGTAACTGAGAGCGAATATATCTAGCGGGTACCTCCAATGGTAGAGGTGGTAGTGATACCGCCTCTTTTGCAGCTGGATCCGCTAACTCATTTCCCGCAATTCCCTGTGCCATTATGGTGGCTGTATTAGTATTGTTAGAAGTCATGATTGATGAATAGAATCACAAAGAAGTGACAATTAAAGTTAGAATACAGAATGCTAACAAAGTGTACTACTGTACTCTCTGCAGTTTTTATTGGGATCCAAATTTTTGACGAGAAATACCAGACTGAAAATATACAATGGTGGGCGGCTTCGGTGGTGTAGTCGGTAGCATGCTGAGCCTCTATGCCCAAGATTACGGATATTTTAAGAGCGTTAAAAGTCCCTCAGTATGCCTTCCTTCGGAGGGGAAGTCAAGCCAGCGGTCCCATGTTATAAATTTATGGCATGAAGAAGAACCTTCCACTAACTACACTTGTGGAAGCTAAAATTTGTAGGTTAGTTTGAGAACGCTATATTAGTTCCAACGTTCCTCGCCAGGTGCTGGCTTCGATGGCATCTAGTAGCCAAGTCCGCAGCTAGGTGTCGTGGACGGTAGCATTTGGTAGCAAAAGTAGGAACTACTTGAAAAATTGATCGTCTGCAGTCCTTACCTAAATCACAAATAACACACACTAACACAGCCATCACAATTAACACCGGTTATCAGACAGATTCTACACACACCCAAAGTACACGGGGCTACATGATGGCGTTCTCGCAGCCCCTAAACTAAGGAACCAACCAACCTAACTTATGGTGCAGAATCATGGAGTTTAACAAAATAAGAACACAAGTTGCAGGTTTTCGAAAATAAAGTGTATAGGAAAATGTTTGGACCATTTTTTGATTCCGCATTTCAAAGCTGAAAAGAAAAAAAAGGATCAAATATAGACACACACTCACTATCACAGAAAGCACCAATACTCAACGTCATTAACATCCGAGGACTTCAATGGGCTGGACATTTACTAAGGATGGGAGACGATAGGATGGTCTTACAAATCTTTAAAGAAGAACCAAGAGGAGAAAAGGCCAGTAGGAAGACCACAAAGGCCCTGGAAAAATGAAATCTCAAAACTTTGTAAATATCTGAATGTGGTCAATTGGCAAGAACTCGCCCAAAACTGAGTTCAGTGGAGGCTTTTTGTAAGATCGGCGCGGGATCTTCGTGTCCCATAGAAGCCTTCTGAGGGAGTAAGTACTGTATTTGGAACCTCAAGTAGATGTGGGAACCCCCAGAGGCTCACAGCTAGTGGGACGTGGGTTGGTGACCACGGGACCCCAGCTGAGTCCGGCATTGCTTCCACTGACCTGTGCCGGGCTCCTTTCCGTCTTCTTTCCTGTCGACCTCCCTTGGTCAACTCTTGTTCTCTTCCGACCCCGACGGTATTAGGGTATCCGAGGACTAGGGAGTCTTTCACTTTCCCGCCTTAATTGGCCCTTGTGTCATCTTTCCTGATACCCTCATTCTTCGAGGGGTTAGCCTTCTTTTTTTTTCCATTATATCTCCCGCCTTCTGCACAAGGCCCTCAAGGAGGGCCCCACCACTTCTGGTGCACCCTGGATATTGCTACACCCTCAGGGGCTCACGGCTGGTGAGTTTGGCAGTTGGTGACCCCGAAGGAGTCCTGAGCTGGGTCCGTTTTGTCCCCTTTTTCCTCTGACCTTGGGGTGGGCCCTGCCCTCTTTCCCCTTTCCTATCTGCCTTTCATGGCTCTCCTTCCTTCTAAGCCCCTCAATCCTCTTTCTTCGAGGGTTGCGGGCATTTCTTTTCTTCCTGTCCTTTATTTGCCTTATCCTTTATTTGTTTACCATTTCTTCTTGTACGTTTGTAGTTAGTGTTATAGTTATTCTCATCTCATCTTTCACTATGCCCGTGGCTCATAATCACAAGATTCACGGTCACGTAAAACTACAATCTTCCTTTTTCATCTTTCACTACTGTAGTACCGAGACCATTAGGGACCGATAACCTAGACGTTAGACCCCCCAAAACAACAATTATTATCATCATAGATGTGGGAAATCACAGAAGAACACTTCTAAGACAGTTGAGGCGAGAATCAAACACATATTTCTTCCCTCTTTTTTCCTCCTCACGAAGCTTAATGGATCCCGTTCCAACCCTCAGGTTAGAATTAATTTTTTTGGCAGAGCAGGGAATTGAACCCGGTTCACTAATAATGCTAGCCGCTACACAGACTGACCTAAAGTATATTTTACCAGTGAGGTTTGTCTGGTTGCGCAATGAGGTAGACAATGCTCCCACTACACATGACATGCATTGTGCTGTCTAGTTCTGTCGTTGACACCTCTCAGGCTGCGAGCAGGTCACTCGGTCAACAAGCCGGCTAACTCACAGGGTTGGGGGAGTCACACGTTACTGTACCGGTATTTTTAGCCTATTTTCATTTATGAAAAAAAAAAAAAGGCTTATGAGATCACCTTTTGCCCGTGTGTGTTCCCTCCTAATAAGTTCTAAACATCTGGAGCGATTTCAATGGAACTCGGTAAGGTCATAGTACTATGTCGGCCGACCCCGAACGTGTCCTTCAAAATTTATTGCGTCCCACCAATCCAAAATGGTGGTGACGCGAAATATAAATATTTAAATGGACGTTTCTCGCGATTTAACCATCCGAGAGCAGTAAAACTTGGTACGGTAAATGCTTATACAAATTTTAATCCACTGGCATCTAATTTATTTCAATTGGTTTCATAACCACAAGATGGCAGCTGTGCGAAATTTTAAAATCTGGTTTTCATTTCTTGTGTCCTAATTATGCGATTGAAGTTTGAATACTACTCCTACACAATAATCGTCATGTAATAGTACATAACTCTAAGACATACATATATAAAAATCCAACATGGCGACCATCCGAAATATTTAGACGGTTATCAATATCTATGAATCTATTACAGTAATCAAACTGAAATTTTGTATGTTGAAAGAGGCAATTAACATAAGTAGGATATATGAATATAGGCTGTATAGTTCTTCACGGAACTATTTGTTACAGTAACGAAATAGCTGGAGTTTCTCGTTTTATTTTGAACTAGCTGTTACCCGCGGCTTCGCCCGCAATAACATTTGGAATCCCGTTATAACATTAGTTATATAGATAGATAAGCATGGGTCCCAGTGGAAAATAATTCTATCACCTGAAACCAAAAATGCATGGGACGAAAAAAAACCATCAAAATATCATGTTGGTTTCGGACCCTAAAAGACGTGGAAAATATAATACAATTATTTAAAAAACTATTTTTTGAAATTTCATTCGAATCAAATATTATGTCATTCCTGGGACTTAGAAAATTCCGGCCAAAAAGTACAAAATCATTAATAACTCCCTAAGTATTCGTCGTATGGTGAAATAGCAAGAGACAAAAAAGATGTAATGTGTTATTGTCTACAACATAGACCATGTATAATTTTCCACTCAGATATATTACCTGTTTTTCCCCCAGAATTTCACCCCTCCCCATGGGCCCCTTAAATTGGATTTATGAAAAAAAAAACTGTCAAACACTTATTTACTTATTAGCCTATTTTCAATTTTGAAAAAATAGGCTTATGAGATCACCTTTTGTCCGTGTGTGTGTGCGTGTGTGTGTGTGTGTGTGTGTGTGTGTGTGAGGTGTGTGTGTGTCCCCCCTAATAAAATCTAAACGGCTGGAGCGATTTCAATGAAACTCGGTAAGTTCATAGCACTATTCCCGGCGACCTCGACCGTGCCCTTCAAATTTTGTTACGTCTCACCAATCCAACATGGCGGCTGTGCGAAATATTTCACTTGCATTCAATATCTCCGAAACTGTTACCGATATTTCCCTGAAATTGTGTACGGTGATAAAGGGCACTACTAGAAGTTCACCTATGAGACTTTCAAAAACCTGGTGACTACAAAACCAACATGGCGTTCAAGCGAAATTGAGACCTTTAAATAGACATTTCTCGCGATTTAACAATCCAAACGTAATGAAACTTGGTACAGCAAATGTTTATACACATTGTAATGCACTGGAGTCTAATTTAGTTCAATTGTTTACATAACCTCAAAATGGCGGCTGTGCGAAATATTTCACTGACATTCTATATCTCCGAAACTATTACAGATATCTTCATGCAATTTTGTACGGTGATAAAGGGTACTGATACAAGCTTACCTATGTACATTTCATAAACCTGAAAAGTACCAAACGAACATGGCGACCAAGCGAATTTGAAATATTTTAATAGACGTTTCTCGTGATTTAACTCTCTGAGCGCAGTGAAATGTGGTACAGTAAATGATTTTGCAGATTGTAATGCACTGCCATCTAATTTAATTCAATTGTTTACATAACCTCAAGATGGCGGCTGTGCGAAATTTTAAAATTAAGTTTTTATTCTTGTGTCGTAATCATGCGATCGAAATGAAAGTTTGAATAATGAAGCTAGGCAATAATTGTCCTTGAATGGTACATAACTCTATGGCCTATACATATAACAATCCTAAATGGCGAGCTTCAGAAATATTTAGACGGTTCTCAATATCTATGAATCTTTTACAGCAACCAAACTGATTTTTTTTATGTTCATAGAGACTATGAACTTATGTTCACCTATAGGACTTTCAGTAACCTGGTGAGCACAAATCCAACATGGCGGCGACGCGAAGTATAAATATTTAAATAGACGTTTCTTGTGAATTAGCTATCCGAGTGCCGTGAAACGTTGCACGTTAAATGCTTATACAAATGTTGATCCACTGCCATGTAATTTATTTCAATTGTTTGCATAATCACAAGATGGCTGGTGTACGTGCTTTTAAAATCTCGTTTTTACTTCTTGTGTTCTAATCATGCGATTGAAGTTTGAATACCACACGTACACAATAATCTTAATGTAATAGTACAAAAATAAAAATCCATCCTGGCGACCATATGAAATATTTAGACGGTTCTCAATATCTACGAATCTGTTACAGCAATTAAACTGAAATTTTGTATGTTGATAGAGACAATTAACATGAGCAGGATATATGAAAATAGGCTGTATAGTTCTTCACGGAACTACTTATTTTTATGCTGATTTTTCCCGCTGATTTTCAAACTCCTCACCTATGTCGTTTAAGAGATACACGCTCCGTTAGGAATCCTTCAACCCCCTACTTTTCACCCCTTTTACCTCATAATATACACCACATCGAAAAACCCTCAGACGCATGTCTTCTTATTTTTAATGATGAGTTTATATGCCGAGTATCACATCCCCCAATGAAACCAATCGGGAAATGCAGGTATACCCCCTTAACACCCCTTTAGAACATGAATATCCAAAAATCCTTTCTTAGTGGGCGTTTGCGGCCCTTGAGGAAGCTGCATACCAAATTTCATTCCAATCCGTTCGGTGGTCTCTGAGATTTCGTGATGAATGAATGAGTGGTATTTGAGCTTTATATAATAGAAGATATTATTCACATTTTAGGAACTAGCAACTAGCTTCACCCCGTATCTTTAATGGTTTACTACCGGGTGAGTTAGCCGTGGTCATTACGGCGTGGCTGCAGGCAGTCGCTCACATCCGGGAGGCGAGGAGGTTCGAATCCACCCACCGGCAATCTTGAAGATGTTAGTTATAGTTAGTTATTGTTGTTTTAAGGGGCGGAACTACGAGGTCATCTGCCCCTAAATCTTGAAGATGGTTTTCTGTGGTTTCCCATCTTCCTTCCAGGCAAATGCCGGGGTTGGTCCCTAACTATAGGCCACAGCCTCTACCTTCCAATTCCTTGTCCATACATACAAACTTTCCTGCCCAGATAACACTACACACGCGACGGTACTTGTAGCTCACCCAATGGGCGTCCGCATAGAAGCAGCTACAAACACTGGCGAGCCGAACATGTCCTTGGACACTCCCGGCACTAAAAGCCATACGCAAAAAAAGAAAGAACGGTTTACTCAGCGTAAGCTTAAAAGGCGCACGGACGGCAAGTCCCAGACGGAATTCAGAAAAGCCGAGGTGAACAGCGAAACTCCAAACAGTTATACTCTTCTCCGAAGTTTTAACTCGACACGACTCGACAGTTTGATGTTGGCCGAAGCTGGGGTGATAGACTCGCTCGTAAACTCGCTCCAAAGTTAGTAATTTAAATTTCAACTGAATGGGGATTGTTAGAAGAAATGAAAACGTAACAACAATTATAGTGGGCGATGTATAAAAGATAGAGATATGCTGTCCCGGAATTTTTTGTAGAACGTTTCATGCTGAACAATTCTTACACTCATAGTATATAGGCATAGATATCTTTAACGATTTACCCAGCACAAGCTTAAAAGGCGGACGGACCGCAGAGTTTTCTTCGACTCGATTCACTAAAATTGTTACTGCTCGGCTTCCTCTGGTCACAAATGAATGTTTTTCTACATTAACCTTGGTTGGTAGGTTCCTCAGTTTAGGGGCTGTGACAACGCGGTCATGTAGTCCCGTGTACTTTGGGTGTGTGTAGAAGTTGTCTGATAGCCGATGTTAATTGTGATGGCTGTATTAGTGTGTGTTATCTGTAATTCAGGCAAGGACTGCAGACGATCAATTTTAAGTACTTCCTACTTTTGCTACCAAATGCTACCGTCAACGACACCTAGTCGCGAACTTGGCTACTAGATGCCACAGCAACCGCACCTGGCGGTGAACGTTTGAACTTAGAGCATTAATCAAATCTAACTTACAAATTTTAGCTTCACACAATTGTAGTTAATGTAATGTTCTTTAACATGCCATAACTGTATGACATGGGCCCGCCGGCTTCTGAGGGACCTTTAACACACTTTTAACCCTCTTAACAACCCGACGATCTTGGTCGGGTTTGAACCCGCGATCTTGGGCATAGAAGCTCAGCGTGCTACCAACTACGCCACCGAAGCCGCTTTCAAAGAAGGGGCTATCTATGTGTACTTCAAGTAAAATACCACTAAGAAAGGAAAAATAATCCTATTACAAGAGAGTAATCATTCAAAAGTTATATTAACACATAGCCTAACTTGATTGACAAAAAATATCTTATTTCACCAATGTCTTGTTAGTTATGAATTAACATGAATCACCCCTCTTAGTTCTTACGAGAGAGGTACCCCAGCTCGAACGGCGAAAACCGACTGAAAGGGGGTTTAAAGTATACAGTTGTAACTATGTCAATAGCTATCAATGTCATTCATCTGTAAAAGTACGTGTTCGGTCGCCAGCGCCATCTGAGAATGTGATAATGTGATCACCGTGGCATTTGAGCTTGGACTATTGCAATGCGGGAACATTGTAAATAATGGAGTATGTCTACATGTTGCCCTTGTTAAGGGTGAGTACTGTTCCATTCCGCTGTTTTTTAATCACCTCATTGAAACTCCACATTTACACTTCGACGTCGAATGAAGGACAACACAGTATCTTCTATTGTGGGAAAGATGACTATGTCAACACGGTACTGCATGTGTTAAGATTTCTTGTTGCAAGCAAGTGTTCAACCTTTTGCCAGATGATACTGCACCACATCTGCTTCTTGTTAATATAATGGTCCGAATTGCCCGTTGCACGGTAGTTTCTGCTGCGAATTGTGTTTCTGCAATCTTTGGACAGGTAACTTCCAAACATTGATTGTACACACATGCGGGGTTTTACAGATAAATGCCCATGATGGGTAATAGAACAGACATATCTTCGTATGTTAAGCGTACTGCCAGTCGGTTTTAGCCGTTCGAGCTGGGGTACTTCCCTCGTTAGTGGCCATAGGATTTAGGTAACAAGATGATGTTTTCATTGTGGTGTTTGAAGCCATATTTTCAGTGTTGCCTTAGTAAACAAGAGTTTAGTGCTTTTCAGTCGGTCAACACGAATGTACCCAAAAGAGATGGGTTATGCCCTAATCCTGAAATAAATTACATGAGATTAATAAAACACTAGGATGACCAGTTTCGATCATCAAGCGATCATCATCAGATCCATTACACTTAGGCTACAAAATCTATGTTTGAAATACAGGTGAAAATATTTACAATATGTACAATTATTTAGTTGCAGTATTGGTACTGCAACTGTCAGTGTATGCTAAATGCAGTATATATGTTAGGTGAAATGCTAAATGGTGATAGCTATCCGTAGATTGTACTTTAGAGAGATTATATGGTTGTAAACTATGGTTAAACTATAAAATTTTAGGCTAACTACTTATCTGATTGTCTTCCGTACAACAGCTACTCGCAGTTTTCGTGCTCACTGGAACTCGCTGTGCGGTAGACTGCGGTGGTTATCTTAACGACTGGTTTTTCCCTGCTTTCTCCCCCCTGCTCCTACGTGCTGTGGGGAGTGATAGCGATGTGTTTATGTGAGGTGTTGCCAACCTAGATAAGATGTATGTTATTGAATGAGGTGGGTCTACAATTATTAAAGACCGTGGATTAGCCCTCGCCACGCGTGGAGCATAACCCATTCGAACTAAGCGTTGACGGTCTTATGAGGACGTCCCGGCACCTTTAATACTGCCGCGAATATGGGCCTTGGTTTATTGCAGAAGAAAAGTACATCGTACACCTGATCCAGATAACATTTACCTATTAATAACCCCCTAATTTCCCCCCTTTTTTTTATCTAGCTTGGCTGTGTCGCTAAATTGTGTTTTGTTTCCGACAGGGTGTGTTTTTAGTAGCGTGAAGAGGGGTGAGCTCTCCATGAACGTGTGTTCATTTAGATTGTTGGGATTGTTTCGTTTGGCTAGGTGTATCTCGATTGCTTCCTTTATGTCAAGAGCTCTGCCTTTCGATTCGTGATGGATTATTTTAAGGTCCGACTCTATGTTGGTAAAGCTGTGCCCTGCATCACACATATGTTCGCACACAGCTGAATGTGTTCCGTATCTTATCGCATTCCTATGTTCATTATAACGTGTGTCTACTCGCCTTCCACTCTGCCCGATGTAATTAGCTTGACAATCGGTGTCTTGGCACGTTATAGAATATACCCCTGACCTTGAATACGGGTCACGTTTATTTAGATTACTATTTAGGAGGTGCCTAGCGGTTGTGTTTTTCGTCGTGAAAGCTATCTTTATGCCTTGCTTTTTGAATAGGTTAGTGATTTTATATGTATTCGCATTCACATAGTTGAAACGCGCAAATTTTTTCTCATTACTGTCCGGTTTGGGAATAGTTTTATCTTTATTTTTATGTTTGGCTATAATTTGATTTATTTTGCTTGGCGAGAAGTTGTTTTCCTTTGCTATTTGCATAATAGTTCTTATTTCCTTATTATAGTTGTCTTTTGACGTGGGTATGTTTAAAGCTCTGTGCACCATTGAATTGAAACCCGCTAGTTTGTGCGTACTGGGGTGATTAGACTGATTGTCGATTGCATGCGAGGTTTGTGTTGCTTTCCGGAATATGGAATATGAAAGGTCGTTGTCTTTACGTTCAATAGTTATATCGAGATAATTTATTTTCCGGTCTATTTCGGATTCCTTAGTGAATTTGATAGAGTGGTGAAGGCTATTAATGGATTGGAGAATTATTTCTTCGCTTGTTAGTTCAGTATCGTAGATGCAAATTACATCATCTACGTATCTTTTCCATATTACTATTCCCTTTGTTGAAGTCTTTTCTAAGAACGCATTTTCTAGTGCATTGGTGAAGATGTCAGCGATTAACCCACTTAGTGGCGATCCCATTGCTAGGCCTTCTCTCTGTGTGTATATTTTATTGTCGAATTGAAACACGTTTTGGGTGAGAACGACCCTCAGTAATCTCACAATCTCTTCAATTTCTTTTACCGAATTGTTGGATTTTAAGTTGTTTTTGATAGTGTTGATTGCTTCAATAATCGGAATATTGGTGTACATGTTAGTTACGTCGAAGGATACTAGCCTGAAGCTAGGTTTCATTTGTAGGGTGTTCAATGCTGTTACTAGTTCTGTTGTGTTCTTTACAGAGTTGTTTTTGTCGTTGGAAAGACGGCATTTTAAGATTTTTAGTAACTCTTTGCTGATTTTGTAATTAGGGGCATTCCTACAATTGACTATTGGTCTCATTGGGCATTCCTTTTTGTGTATTTTTGGTTGTCCCCTCAATGACGGTATTTTCGGGTTCATGTTTATTAGTTTTGATTTTTCGGCTTTGGTCAGTATGTATTCTGTTTCTTTTAGCGCACTTTTTATTTGTTTTTGGAATTTGTTGGTGGGGTCTTTTGTTAATTCCTTGATTTCGTTGTTGCTTAGGAATTCGACTGTTTTTTCAATGTATTCTGTTTTGTTCAAAATTACTGTAGTGTTTCCCTTATCTGCTTTTGTGATGATTAAGTCATGTTCTTTTATTTTTTGTTTCAACGACTTTATTTCTTTGAGTTGTTTGTTGTTTTGAATGTTATTGCTATCGCCCTCTCGTTTGAGGATTTTTTTGGCTTCGTTGGTGGCGAGATTTTTGGTTAATTCCCTGTCTTCTGCTGGGAGCTTGTGACTGGCTATCTCAATATCTGTGATTAACTGTTTTATATTGTGGTTCGTGTGTGCGTCTGTGCAGTTGTATTTCAAACCTTTGTCTAACATATTCATTTCACCTTGAGAAAAGGTTACGTTCGTTCTGTTGTTTACTCTGCTGTGGAAATTGAATTCATTGTTATTCGTGTGTTGTTCGTTAGATTGATGGTTCTGTGTTTCTCCTAGTTTTCTTAATTCATTTTCTAGCGTTTCATGCTTCCTCGTTGCTCTGATTTTGATGGTGTCATGTAGGTGCTCGGTGAAGCTGTCCCATTGGGCTGCGTGCCAGAAATTACTTAGTTGCAATTAAATGTCGTACAATTGTTGGTTAATTTTTTGCTTTCTTATGTATGCAAATCTTAATTCGTTTTTTATCCAAAGCGCTTTGGCTTGTTTGGTTGAAATGATCGAGGCTGGTGTGTTCGGTACGGTTTTAATTGGTACGTATTTAGGGGTGAGGTTTAGTTCTATACATTTTTTGTTGAACCAAATTGACTTGTCTAAATTCATGAGTTTAAGCCTGAGTGATTTGAATTTCTTGGCTTCACGATTTGCCTGACTAGCCGTGAACATTGTGGTGTTTGAAGCCATATTTTCAGTGTTGCCTTAGTAAACAAGAGTTTAGTGCTTTTCAGTCGGTCAACACGAATGTATCCAAAAGAGATGGGTTATGCCCTAATCCTGAAATAAATTACATGAGATTAATAAAACACTAGGATGACCAGTTTCGATCGTCAAGCGATCATCATCAGATCCATTACACTTAGGCTACAAAATCTATGTTTGAAATACAGGTGAAAATATTTACAATATGTACAATTATTTAGTTGCAGTATTGGTACTGCAACTGTCAGTGTATGCTAAATGCAGTATATATGTTAGGTGAAATGCTAAATGGTGATAGCTATCCGTAGATTGTACTTTAGAGAGATTATATGGTTGTAAACTATGGTTAAACTATAAAATTTTAGGCTAACTACTTATCTGATTGTCTTCCGTACAACAGCTACTCGCAGTTTTCGTGCTCACTGGAACTCGCTGTGCGGTAGACTGCGGTGGTTATCTTAACGACTGGTTTTTCCCTGCTTTCTCCCCCCTGCTCCTACGTGCTGTGGGGAGTGATAGCGATGTGTTTATGTGAGGTGTTGCCAACCTAGATAAGATGTATGTTATTGAATGAGGTGGGTCTACAATTATTAAAGACCGTGGATTAGCCCTCGCCACGCGTGGAGCATAACCCATTCGAACTAAGCGTTGACGGTCTTATGAGGACGTCCCGGCACCTTTAATACTGCCGCGAATATGGGCCTTGGTTTATTGCAGAAGAAAAGTACATCGTACACCTGATCCAGATAACATTTACCTATTAATAACCCCCTAATTTCCCCCCTTTTTTATCTAGCTTGGCTGTGTCGCTAAATTGTGTTTTGTTTCCGACAGGGTGTGTTTTTTAGTAGCGTGAAGAGGGGTGAGCTCTCCATGAACGTGTGTTCATTTAGATTGTTGGGATTGTTTCGTTTGGCTAGGTGTATCTCGATTGCTTCCTTTATGTCAAGAGCTCTGCCTTTCGATTCGTGATGGATTATTTTAAGGTCCGACTCTATGTTGGTAAAGCTGTGCCCTGCATCACACATATGTTCGCACACAGCTGAATGTGTTCCGTATCTTATCGCATTCCTATGTTCATTATAACGTGTGTCTACTCGCCTTCCACTCTGCCCGATGTAATTAGCTTGACAATCGGTGTCTTGGCACGTTATAGAATATACCCCTGACCTTGAATACGGGTCACGTTTATTTCATTTCATTTAAGGCCTTGAACATCAAGTCATTCAATTTGGGTGTGCATAATTTGTCTGGTAACTTGAGTTATTGTGGTGCTTGTATTTGTGACTACAATTGGGAAGAAGGCGGCCGTGTCTTAAGGTCACCACGTACTCTTACACGATGAAAAAGTATATTTTTGTGGTATCACTTTACTAAGTATTTTCTGGGTTTATGCTAAAGGTACAGCTATGATTCTTGTCACATATAAGAAGCGGTATATTCTGAGCTGTTTTTGACCATGTAGTGCTACTTTGCTTTTATAGGATGTGTGAAATGAATACAAATTTGGACAGATACATTTCCAAAAAAATGTTGTATAAGTTGCCTCAGGTACACATTTCTCAGTTGTTTTTCAATCAAATACTCTCAAATTTTGTTCACATACTTTGTTTCATCATTATTGGGACAGAATGCAAGAAAAAAAAATCCGAACTCTTTCTTTTTAAATTTATTCAAAATATGTATTAATTTTTCTCTTCCCAATCCATATCTACTATGTTTTGGAAGTGAAAATTGGTTAACATTCAAGTACTCCATTAGGCAAGTTAATGTAAAAAACTTAGCCCTCTATCTTAAATGGTTTGCTAGTTATTGGTACCTAAACATGAAAAATGAGTGTTAACGGAAAACAGCTGGCAAAGTTTAAAGTTTATTATTCAGAGAATGGGACGCTAATTTTAAAAAACGAATTTAAGGTACTTGTAGACATCGAAACCCCAACAAACTATATATATATATTTGGATTCAGAAAAATGAAGAATTTTATGGCGTCAAAATAAAAAAAATTGATTTTTTCATCATGCAAGAGTACGTGGTGTCCTTAAGATAGCAACCATCCTAGAGCAGAAGGATGGCAGAGCGGGGAATAAATCACTATATTTTTTCTACAAATTTAATATAACAAATAAATGTAAATAAAATTACTTTAATTAGAATAAAATACAACTCTCATAATTATTAATTAATTACATGACGGTTATTGGGAAAATATTTACTGAAGGATTTTCTTATATGCATTCTTTGTATGATTAATGTTCAGATTCCTAAGGAGCATAACTATGCCTCGAACATTTAAAGTAAGAATATGTAGAGGCAACTCCCTTAATTCCAAGGAATTCCAGAATTCTTTAGGAATAACTATGAAATTAAAACGCGGTGGACTTCTAACCGCCATGTCTGTCATGAGCCAAGGCGATTGTGCGCATACGTGAGTGGCAAGAATTCTTAATTTTTGTTAATTAATTTAAAAATATTCAGTAATATATTTGTTTATTTTAAAGACACTCTGAAAATATACAGGCCAAGAGCTTTCGTCTGAGTCCTCTACGAAGTGAATCGGTTCAGCCGTTCTCTGAATCTCGCGGTAACAAAAATCAGCTTAGCGTTTTAAATATATAGATATGTATCTTGCGAAGTATATAATTCGAGCCTCCAGTGCGTCAGCCAAGACTGCTAGCCGCTACACCACGAGGTGGTCAAATAACATTAGAATAAAATAAAAAATGTAAATAATACGTAATCAAAATAAAATAAGAAACACCAGTGGCATTGATTTCCCCATCTTGAAAAAGTAATGGCGTTACAAATAACGTGGTAACCCCCCTGGTTATTGTAGAATGTAACGTTACAAATGACCCCCTGGTTATTGTAGAATGTAACGTTACCAGTAACAAGGTAATCCCCTGGTGCAAACCGATGCAGTGAAGTGACATTCTTCACTTGGATGGACTTAGAAAGTGTAGCCTAATACAAGGTTCTTATTTTGTAACTCACACGACCATCGTCACATTCCGTCAGCAAGACAGGTTCTACAAGCTGAGCGCGGACCTTCAACAGGTCCACTTTCATCACACACTTGAATAAATATCTACTAATTCTGCTCAGTCAAGTTTTGATTTCCTTTTTAACATTCTCGGCAGAGAGTCTTGGTATGGTCTAGTATGGGGTTTCCCAGCATCATGATGCGAAATGGGAACCTGATGGATACTGGCCACCCTACCGCATGCAAACTCCGGCTCACGACGCCTGGTTGATGATCTCGTGACGAAGTCAGGGTCTCTATTCGGGTCGCCTACATCCCTTGGGGATATAGCACTTTTGTCTGTCTGTTAGGTAGTCAGACAGGAGGCTGGTTGGATCCTCAAAAAGTGCCACTATCGGTTATGTGGACTGAAACCCATGAAACCCACAAAAACCAAAGGGAGCACTATAATGAGGCGTACTAAGCAAGGTGAGGAGTGAAGTAGTTTGCCATTGCAGTTTTGGTACAGCAGTACCAACCCTACGAGTACAACCTTTCACAGTACACACAGACACTTGTTGTGTCCTGAGGACATTACTCAGCACCACTCATACCTAGTGATGTAAAATGTTAGGCATTTATAAGTCGGGGCAAATGTCCAGGATAAATGTCCGGGCAAATGCCCAAACCCCATAAATGCCCAGGCATTTTGGGCATTTACCTCTTTTAAAAACATATTCATAATGCAACGCTTATATAAATATTGTTTTAGCCATACATGTATCTACATATATGTATTCTATATATTTATCCATAGAAACATGAGTTGAGGCCAAAATAGGCTGCGGAAGTTGTTGTAGGAATTCACTGAAAAAACTTGATTTTGGTTCTGAGGCTGAGCTTGTGCTTGGTACTGCGGATTTGTTGTTGAAATCATCCACGTCAATTAGTAAAGGTTCATAAGGGGATTTTCTTTCGAAAAGGTTTTTCAACCACTGTAATTGTACCTAACTGAAGCACTTTTTTTTAAGATCCTGAGGGCACTTAAAACACTTCTTAATGTGCTTTTCCATTTTGTTACAATGTAACTGTTAATAGTCCTTATTACAATATTTACAAGATACTCCTTTCCCTTTCAAATTAAAAAGTTCCAAATAGGACCTTTTACCCTAAGCATTTTGTAAAGATTTAATCTAACACTTAAAAACATAAATAGCCTAAGAAATCTCAGACTCGACCACTCAACAGACAGCTCTACTTCACAACTAACTGGGCTGGGCTGCTGGTGGTAGAATGCCTCGCCAATCTCAAGGCCACAACCACCCTACCTCCATTCCAAGATCATAGCACAATGGCTTCCCAGGGCCTAGCCCACACACCCTCCTCCCAAAGCCACTATTCACACCATAATCAAACTCCTACCTAATTTTCCAAAATATAAATGAGTAGGCCTGCAGGCCTAACTCAGTCATACAATGTTTTATTCAAACCAGATATACATAATTCCCATTTAGATGTTATTGACAACATTGACACAGGATACTTAAATTATTATTAGCAATATTCAGACATTACTAGTTTATCCATGAAATGTACCTTTGATTAATGGTCTTTATTATGTTTTAGATGCTCTAGTAACAATCACTAGTAGTAAAAAGTAAAAACAAGAAGTTTTCTTAAATGCCCAGATTTTGGGCGCTTAAAACTGCTTTGGGCAAATGCCCATTTATAGATGTCCTGCCCACTGGGCATTTGCCCGGCCCACATCACTACTCATATCACAGTAGCTTCCATATAATCACAGCCACGTATGAGACTGAGACATCGGTGGAGTACCACAGTTTACTCTAGCCTGTGCCAACAGTACTGCATTCATCAGGAGATGGTAAACAGGTGTCTTTTAATAGAATAGATTAGAACCGGTCCAGTGGGGAGTTGTTGGCGATTTGCAAAAGAAAACGCTTTGAGTTTTAAATATACCTAGTATAGATAGCAACGTAAATCTATTTATCTAGTCAATGCATGTGAGATTTTCGAAGTGAAATGCCATGTCCTGTGGTTCGGATTCCACGTAAAAAGGAGGTCCCGTGGCTTATAATCACAAGATTCACGGTCACGTAAAACTACAATCTTCCTTTCCTATTTATCTAATTCATTTCTTTTATTTGTTTGGAATTATCCGGAACCTCTGATTCATTTGTTAATTGATTTACTTATTTCTTCTTCTTCTTTCTTCGACTTTGGCCTACTTTGGACCATGGGAAACGATTGACTTGCCGGTTAATCCAATTTTCTTTTCCCAGAACTTCATCTTTTCGCTGTGGTTCCTGTTTCCCTCTTCCGACCAGACTGATGTTCTTTGCTTTTCCTGGAACAACTTGAGTTTATCAATCGTAGCTGGAACACCTCTCTATTCCAGATCTCTTTTAGACTGTCCCCAACTACCTCCATTCCCTTTCTTGTTTCATCCACACATTTTGTAGTTGAAGATTGTCTTCGTCAGTCGACTCTCGCTCATTCTCGTTAGGAGTCCATAAAACGTTATTCTTCCCTTTCGTATGGCATCTCTTCCTGCCTGTATAAATCTTCGGTTCTCCTCTTCCGCCCAGTAACTAACTATAGTTTCTTTTTTCGGGTCTTAAGATCTTCCTCTTTCTTTCTTTCTTTCTTTCTTT
The DNA here is from genome assembly GCA_946902985.2 of Meconema thalassinum. NCBI lineage: Eukaryota > Metazoa > Arthropoda > Insecta > Orthoptera > Tettigoniidae > Meconema > Meconema thalassinum. The sequence goes on along the minus strand of OX336399.1, from coordinate 45,163,691 downwards.
CTTTCTTTCTTCTCCATTTCCCCTTTTTGTTCAGACATTCTGAAGTATAGAGTCCCTATAGTGTCTAATTTCTGCCATGTAAGAAGGAAGGAAGGAAGGAAGGAAGGAAGGAAGCTTGTAGTTTAACGTGACCGTTAATCTTGAGATCATGAGCCACGGGACCTCCTTTTTACGTGGAATCCGAACCACAGGACATGGCATTTCACTTCGAAAATCTCACATGCATTGACCGGGAATCGAACCCGGACCGCCTTGGTGAGAGGCATACAGCTAGACCGGAAATGAATGTGTCAGTAATAATAATAATAATAATAATAATAATAATAATACTAATAATAATAATAATCTTCTTCTTTATTAAGGTATTCTGCATTACAGTAGTTTTCCTTTAACCCAAAAATACTCTACTCCTCCACATATTTCGGTGTTCAGCATCTTCCTCTGTTAAGCCTCTGGTAGCCATGCTTCACTTTACACCATTCATCCATTGTTCTCTTGATTTACCCCGTTTCCGTTAGCCTTCAGCTTGCCAATGTAACATTACATTTGGAATTCTACTATTCTGCATCCTTTTCACATGTCCAAACCATTGTAATCTCTTTCTTCAACCATTTCTGGTACATTATTTTTACCTGGATAATTTCTCAGATTCTCGTATTTCTCATTGTATCAAATCTTGATTATTTTGCCGCCCTCCTCCAATAATCCATCTCTGTTACTAATAATTTGTTTGCTTCTGTCTGTTTAACGTCCAAGTTTTTGCTCCATATAACAAAATACTTTGTACCAATGAACTGTAAATAAGTTTCTTAGTGTTGGTTAAAATATTTCCGCTCCATAAAACGGAATTTAATCCTCCAATTGTTCTCCTAGCCTCACTTACTCTTTTCTCAATAATATTATTAATAATAATAAATCCGTGATTCAATGTTTCTCACTTTTTAAAACGTGTTATTCCGTTGTCTTACTAAACTTGTAAGTGGGGCTTAGACTGCAAAGGAGTGACGTTGTTTGTGCTACCATCCCGGCATTTGCCTGGAGAAAAATAGACAATGTACAGAACCCCATTTAGATGGCTGAAGCCAAGTCCAGGATGTTATTGAGATGTGGACAGTGGCGGGATATTTAGTATGTACAGTCTGTGCGGGTCATTGCCAGAGTCCTACCCTTGACCGAGCGCAGTTCGAGTGGAAGTCAGGTCCTTTTCAGGCGCACAAACATTGCTTGGTATTTCTGTGGTCTGTTATCTTTTAAATAGTCAGTCTGAAGTTTGGTTGAATCTTCAAACAGCACTGTCGCAGGTTATGTGGGTGAATACCCCAAAACGTAAGGCAGTACTACAATGCGGCACACTAGGCAAGGTGAGGTTGTTAGCCATTGCTTTTCGAAGACAGTGACCCTGCATTCATCAAGCGTTACCAACAGGCCCTTCGTTGCAAGTTCAAACCTGAATTTTTTAATAGCGTTAAAATCCTTCAGTATGCCTTTATATTATTCGGAGGGGAAGTAAAGCCAGCGGGCCCATGTCAAAGATTTATGGTATGTAAAAGAACCTACCACTACAATTGGCAGTGTAGCTAAATTTGTAGCTTATTTAGCTAGAAACGCTCAATCAAGTACCAACGTTCGCCGCTAGGTGTCAGTGACGTCTGGTAGCCAAAGTTGGAATTACTTGAAATTGAACGTGCTCATTCATCTTCATTCATTTCATCTCATCCACATGTGACGGTACTTGTTGCTCGCCCCATGGGTGTCCACATGGAAGCAGCTACAAACTCTGGCGAGCCGAACATGTCCTCGGACACTCCCGGCGCGAAAAGCCATACGCTGAATATAGTAATAATAATGACAGGCTTTCTGTGTTCTAGAAGTACGTAATTGAGGGTTGCATTCCCATCACTGGCAAGAAGATTTTGTTGTTGTTGTTGTTGTTTCATTTGAGGGGCTTGAACATCGTGTTCATTTAGCCCCATGTACTTGTGTGTGTAGAATTTGTCTGATAACCTGCGTTATTGTGTATATATTAGTGGCGGTTGGTGAATAATTGTTCTGGTGTTGCACTATTTTCATTAACCCTACAAGTGCCAATGCTATATTCCGTAGTGCCAGGCGTTAATGCTGAAATTTTAGTGGTTTAGAAAATATTTTATAAAATCGGTCAATATTATCAGAAATCAACAATATAGGCACTATTTTTGTTCAGAAAGAATTGTTTCATGGTAAAAAGGCATATAAAGAATGAAAATATAAGAACTAATGGTCCTTTATAGAAAGCAAACTTTTTGATGGTTTTAATTTTTGTTATCCTGAAAACTCAAAGTGAAATTTCACAAAAAAAATCATAACAAACAAAACTGAAATATACAAAATGTTCCTCATACAATACTGAAATAACACTGAAAGTTTCAAGAAAATATGTATATAATCAGCCCTCTTAGAACACTGTACAGGCCTACTTCCATGTGCATTATCAAGTCTGGTCTGCAATGGTGCATCAACATCTGGCGAATTTTCCGATCTTCCTCCAGCCTCATCTGCATTTTTATTGTCATCAGAATTATTTTCACTGTCAATTCCAATATTTTCAAAGTCACTTAAGTCACTATCCTCATCAAAAGCTTGTAAAATATCCAGTTCAGTTAGCAATGTTTTAGACTTCCGCGCTGCCATGTTTGTTTATTACAGTCACATGACCAGTAGGCCTACTAGATACTAGATTTTTGTTGACATAAAACTACAACAAATACTACCAAAAGCGACAATAGTGGCGATATGCGTGAACTATAGACATTCAAGTTGATGTAGTACCAATGTTTCACCAACAGATGGCATAACAGTCAAGAAAACACACTTTTAATAAGGATCTCAAAAAGCGATCCTGGCACCACATGAAGGCGCAGTGAGCTACTTTTAGCGATCCTTGGCACTTCTTGGGTTAAGGAGGGGGATAGGTGGTAGGGTAAAATACTGCTTTATATCAGAGAAAAACTGTATTCAATCGCGCGGTAAAACAGACGTACCTCATTCATGACGAATGCCGCATTTCCGAGAACATCACATTGTCATGTTAGACTACATTAGTGGTTCTGAACCCGTAGAAGTCTGCGGACTACTCAGCGTGAAATTGTATCATGGGGTTGTATGGAACTGCGCCCAATCTTCACTAATGACCCTGGTCATTAGCATCAGCCTTCAAAAATTGGCTGTGGAACTGCGCCCATTGAGAGCGGTCAGGTAGCTTCCCTCCCTCCACCCCTCTACCGAATTATGTTGTGTCGAGTGGTGTGAATTTGAAGTGACTCATTTCAAATTGGTTGTGTCTTGATTGCGAACAAGTCAAAAACCGTCCAGATTGCGAACAAATAAATATACCCTGTCCAGATTGCGGACAAGAGATTAGTGTTGGCCTGGGATACATAAAACAGGTACAGTTTTCAAAACAGACTAATATTTAATTTTTGTTCTAGCAATATTAGCATTAACTGGTACATTGGGATGTTTTCGACAACCTAAACATATTTTAAAAATAGTTTTGTTATTGCAAATGTTCAATAATTTAGTTTGAGGTAATCTTACCATTTAGAAGATTATTATATATTTTTTATTGTGTAACAAAACTGGAGGGGTAGTTATTTATGGTGGATTAGAGAGAGTTGTATTATTATTATTATTAGTGTAGCCTCCGTGGCTTAGGCAGCAGCGGGCCGGCCTCTCACCGCTGGGTTCCGTGCTTCAAATCCTTGTCACTCCATGTGAGATTTGTGCTGGGCAAAGCGGAGGCGGGACAGGTTTTTCTCCGGGTACTCCGGTTTTTCCTGTCATCTTTCATTCCAGCTACACTCTCCAATATCATTTCATTTCATCTGTCATTCATTAATCATTGTCCCAGAGGAGTGCGACAGGCTTTGGAAGCCGGCACAATGCCTATCCTCGCCGCTAGATGGAGGCTTCATTCATTCAAACCCTGACCCGGTCCAATGACTGGCAAAAGGCTGTGGATTTGCATTATTATTATTATTATTATTATTATTATTATTATTATTATTATTATTATTATTATTATTATTATTCGCCTCCGTGGTGTAGTGGTTAGTGTGATTAGCTGCCATCCCCGGAGGCCCGTAGTACAGCTGCATATCGGGATGGAGGACTACCTCTTATTCTCAGCAGTGCAGAAGCTAGTGGTGGGAGACAGTCCGTCACTTCCCCTTAAACCGACCTTGGGCTAACAGCCGACTTGACTATGGGCGCAGTTCAATCGGCCTAATTAAAAGGATCTGGAAATACCACTGATTATGGGCGCAGTTCCACCTTATCAGTTGTAACCCTTCCTCAATAACAATTATTTTAAAGATATTTCAATTCAAAACCTGATAGCCATCGCCTCGAATACATTCGGACAATCCTCGTTCAACGCACATCGTTTTCGAAATCCCCATTTATTGGCCACTTCTTTATACGTGCTGGAGGACCCTTCTCTCCCGCGGACCAATCCCGAGACACTCGCGACCACCCGTGGACCACGGACCACCGGTTAAGAACCACTGGTCTACATGAAAACCTTCACAAGAACAACAATTTAAGTTAGTATATACGAGGACGAGAAAGAACCGTGAGTGTCACAAGTACGTGCAAATTACATTGCAAGACTAGTAACGACAGTTGACGGAGCATCTCGGATGTCTCCGTCAACGCATCGGCTCCCTTGTTGCAATCAGCGGGCAACGACCAGCCGAGTTAACTGTTGGGATAGGACTTACTCGGTCTAGCATCTCTGCCATACCCTTCACTATTGAGATCTGGTCGGTGCTTGAGGCTGGCAACGAGCGCTCCTAGACAGTTGCTTTCTCAGACAGTTCACAGTAACTTACTATAAGATTTCCTGAATTATTAAAGAACAAAATTATGAATTCCTATACATATAAAAGAAAACGTACCGGTACAGCTTTTATTACTAAGAAAGTGACAGTCAGTCTGAAATACTAGACTTTGTATCATTTTAAATGCTACAAATGCTGAAAAATGCTAGAAAGGCTGGAGGTTTCTCGCTTCGCTCGAAGCCAAAGACTCTTGACATGTTAGAAAATTATCTGCATAATACTTATCTTGCTTATCTTGTTTCAAATTACTCGCGAACGGCAAGTGCAAACCAAGGGCAAAGCAAGGTCAAGCGCGTGGGATGCCGTCACGCTCACCGGAGCGCGCGGGGACGTGCCCCTTCCACCCACTCTAAAAACACTTATAGTGGGCAATGTATTGAAGATAGAGATATGCTCTCGCGGACTTTTTTGTAGAACTTTTCATGCTGACCAATTCTTACGCTCATAGTATATTGATATTTTTATCGCTTTGCCCAGCGTAAGTTTAAGAAGCGCACGAACGCGAAGTTTGTTTCCGACTTTTTCACTGAAATCGTTACTGCTTGGCTTCCTTTGATCATACATAAATTATTTTCAACTGAATCTTTCCTCGAGATATCCTTTACAGAACGGTGAAAACCGCATCAAAATCCATCCAGTGGTTCTCGAGATTACCCGTGACATCCAAGAATCGGGGATTGTTGTCTATACTGACGAAGTAGAGATTGTCGGTGAATACATGCACCAAGCGGTACTATGACGTCACAGACCTCAGTGCATCTGGGTACATTTCGTCCCGTCACCGTAACGTAACGCCAGACCCCAGCGTAACAACGAAGTCGACAAGATCATTTAAAATGATAAAATATTATTACGGTATTAATTGTTTTTCTTGAATTAATCTGGTCGTTGTGCAACACTGCAACCTCATTATCGGCCGACACTGGTATTTTTAATTCAGGTGAGGATTGGGAAGGAGGTGACCCTGGAGTTAAGTTAGGAACCATCCCGGCATTTGTCTGGAGTAGAAGTGGGAAACCATGGAAAACCACTTCGAAGATGGCAGAGCCGGGAATCGAACCCGGTACTCCACGAGGCGGTCGGCAAGACGTTTAACCCTGGTGTCAAGGCTGGAAGTAGGTAGACCACTCTGACTCATAACAACATGTCAATCACGTTGGTGAAAGCGCTAAAAAGGCCTTGTCGTGTGTTGGTCCATCAGATATTCCACGCATGAATTGTAATGAGCATGTTGTATTGACAGTGATGGAAACTTCAGCGTGAGTGATAGCTGAAATCATCCACGTTCAAAAGGAACCTGCAGGCAAGAATATGAAACATACATTCATCTCGAGGCGTAGTGAATAGCATTCGTGGCTGACTCTGCAGAGGTTTCTGTTTAATTTTTGAATATTCTATGTTGATATCATCCTGAAAGGGTGTTCCCATGTTTTCCCCCCACTTCTGTTCTAGGAAAATGCTGGGATTGTATGTAAATTAAGACCCAGGCCGCCTGTTACTCAAAATCCTTACAAATACACACACTAATACAGGAAAAACATTGACACAGGTTATGTGACGTATTTCACACACATTCAAATACACGGGGGGCAAGACCGCGTTGTAACAATGGATCGATGACCTCGCTGTTCTGGTCCTTAAAACTACAATAACTAACTAACGTGTTGTTAGTTAGTTATTGTTGTTTTAAGGGGCGGAACTACGAGGTGATCTGCTCCTAAAACGTGTTGTAACAATCTTTTCCGTTCATTTTCATCTCTCTTTAACAGTCTCATGAGGTTGATGTCGATAATAATAATAATAATAATAATAATAATAATAATAATAATAATAATAATAATAATATCGTATGGCCTCGGTGCCGGGTGCAAGCTTTGTAATTTGACACCCAGAGGGTAGCTTGCATGTCGAATTTCATTGTTCCTTGAATCACTATTAAAGTCAAGGAGGTTAGATATCTAAGCTCCTTGAACATTATAGCGCTTTCTAGTAGAGAAATGAGGAACTTTGTATTGGCGGAAACTCCCGAGATTAATTTTGCCACTATGAACTCGGCCTACTGAATTCAAATGGGTTCTTTAACATGCCAACATCGTATGACATGCGTGCGGTATTTTTGCCGCCTTAAAAAAAATCACTTACCACCAGGAGCGAACCTGCAATCTTGGGGTTAGTAGACCGACACGCTATCCACTCACCCACCGTGACGTCGATAAGGGCATGCGACTGTAAAACCACACTCCAAACACGTTGTACGTCCAGGAAGTAAGTTCCGCTTGGTATTAACCCTTTATGGGATAGTGGTCTCTATATTAACCACCTGTCATAAGGACAGTTTATGCTTTCAAAGATGATGATGGTTGAATCTTTCAGCCAAATTTCGGAGAATTTTCACGCCGAAGAGCGAGTATTTCTAAAAATCAAATATTATATAGGCCTACATATCTACTTGACGTAATGTGTTGGATAAAATTTAAAAAAAAAAACTAAGAACATTAACAATTACAATGTAAAAATAAAATATACATAGATAAAATATCATAAAAATAAAATCACAATAATAAAAGAAATACAGAAATTAAAATAATTAACATAACTATAAAACAATTATGAACATAATATTGTAAAATGAATTCGAAATTAAGGAATTAATCAATTCAATAAACTGGAAAATTTGGAAATTAAATCTATAAGAACATAAATTAAAAATTAAAAATAAATATATGAACATTAAATTTAGAGAAACAGAAAATAAAATTATTAATACTAGTAATAATTAAAATAAATTAAAATGTCAAAACACATAAAAATAACAAGTAGTTCCGTGAAGAACTATACAGCCTATTTTCATATATCCTACTTATGTTAATTGCCACTATCAACATACAAAATTTCAGTTTGATTGCTGTAATAAATTCGTAGATATTGAGAAATGACTAAATATTTCGGATGGTCGCCAGGTTGGATTTTTATATATGTAGGTCTTGGAGTTATGAAGGCTACTGTTACATGAAGATTATTGTGTACGTGTAGCATTCAAACTTCAATCGCATGATTAGGATGCAAGAAGTAAAAAAAGAGATTTTAAAATTTCGCACAGCTGCTGTCTTGAGGTTATGTAAACAATTGAACGAAGTTGGATGTCGGTGCATTACAATGTGTATAAACATATACTGTACCAAGTTTCATTGCGTTTGGTTGGTTAAATCGCGAGAAACGTCTATTTAAAAGTCGCAACTTCGCTTGGCCGCCATGTTGGTTTTGTAGTTACCAGGTTTACAAAAGTCACATTGGTGAACTTCTAGTAGTTCCCTTAATCACTGGACAAATCTCCAGGGTGATATTGGTAATAGTTGAGGAGATATTGAATGCTGATGAAATATTTCGCACAGCCGCCATGTTGGATTGGTGAGACGTAACAACATTTGAAGGGCACGGTCGGGGTCGTCCGGAATTGTGAGATGAACTACCGAGTTTCATTGAAATCGCTCCAGGCGTTTAGATTTTATTATGGGCACACACACACACACGAATCACACACGCACACACAGGCACACGGACAAAAGGTGATCTCATAAGCCTATTTTTTTTTCATAAATGAAAATAGGCTAAAAATAAAATAGTTTTGCCCTATCAAGGGTTAAAAGCAAAACGAGTGCTGTACGGAGCTCAGAAGAATGCGACTGTGGAGGGAGGTTGTTATGGCAACCTGCTTAGACTACTACTCGGCAGAATATATCGGCCAGTTACGCACTCAGTAGGACAAGTGGACACAGTTCGGAAGTTATGATGCAATGTTTTTGGTAAGGCAGATATCACCGTGTTAGCGCAGGCTCAGCTCTCGGCGTCTACATTCATCTGGCTAGCATTCTTCTGAGCTCCAAACAGTACAGCTGCAGGCAAACTCTTCATTGGAAAATCGTAAACTATTTTCCTACATAGCTCCAACGATTTTGGAGGCACTTGTCATAGCGTGGCACAAATGTTTATGCACCTTCTTCATAAGACGTTGCCGCCTGTGTTGTCAACCATGTGGTAACATGTCCTTTGAGCTCGTCATTGTCGTTGAATTTTTGTCCCCCATGGAACGTTTTAAGATGCAAAAAGGGCGAGATCAGGGCTGCACGTTTATTTCTATACTAGCATTACCCGTCGCGTCTTCGCCCGCGAATATTCTAGTTGTAAAGAGTACACTTAGTAAAATCTCAATCATGAATGCTATGACTGATTTATCCTTGGTATGAATAGTCAGACTTTATCAATTCAGCTACTGGTGCAGTGGTTAGGGGTTTGTCATTCCTTCATAGGTATATCAAAGCGAAGTTGGTTTTCTGGGAATACCACAGACACTGTTAATTTAAGGGCCTCGAAATGTGGTTTTCGGAGACCCTTTATAGTCGGGTGAACAAGACCTTTCGTACCACACTCACACGTGAAAATTGCGTGAAAAAATTCTCGAGTGCCCCTTGACCCCCTTAAGCGCATTATACTGTATGTATTGATGAATTTTACAGCTTAATTTGGTTCAGTGATAACCTTATAACCGCCTGGAAACTTTCACAGTAATGTAATAATTGGAATTGCATTGCGTCTTACAGAAATAGATGGACCTGTGAGATTCTGTTACCATGGTTACCGTGTTGCATTCTTTCATTATTTCATTGTAAATATACATGTTTTAAGGTATTTATTTAATTGTGAGGCATTTAAAGAGTAAGTGAGTGCGTTTCGCTTACGCATTGGGTTATGCTGAAACTGTAGGTACCCCATAGTCTATGTGTAGGTTGGTGTTAATGGGACCTTATTTTCGGTACAAAACTGGAATGGGACCTTAGCAGAATAATATAGGGAGGGATTAGCTACAACCATGAAAAGGCCATATTAGTGTAACAAATGGCAGTGATGACTATGGACCGGACATTCATGCACTAAAGACGATTAAAATATGCATGCAATTATGCACTAAAAATGTAGAAACTATGCACTTAACAATAAGCCAATCATATTCACTCTTCTTCCCTCCTTTGCCGTAATATGTGCAGTCGCTTTTGCATGCTGTTCAAGTTTAATTTCTTTTCACAATTCACTGCCTTCGTGCATATTTGACAATAGACAACGCCATCAGTTGAATAATCACAATTACCTGACATCCACTGTTTTAATAAATACTTTCTGCTGCTCTTCTCTTTAGGCATTTTGAGTTAGGGATATGTAGACTAAGATTAACGAAACACATTAACTGAAAAAACTCCTCACAAAATTAACCCCGGGCTACTGACTGTCGAGATGGTGAAGGGAATGCCCCACCCCATTCCCTACTTCAAATAGCTAGACAGCATTGCGTAAAGTACGAGTACTGTCATCTCGTTATCTGTTGCTCAGAAAGTTGCTTACAAGGGATGTCCAACACGCAGGCGAAACCTATTTTGTTCAAGATGTTTTAAATTATACTTAATTTCAGCTGTATATGCTACGTTGGGCGATCAATGAAACAAATCTACTCATATATTGGTCGGGGTCAATCAACAACAACAATCCCCTCGTTGGCCGATCAATGAAACAAATCTACTCATATATTGGTCGGGGTCAATCAACAACAACAATCCCCACGTTGGGCGATCAATGTAACAAATCTCTTCATATATTGGTCGGGGTCAATCAACAACAACAAGCCCCCTACGTTGGGCAATCAATGTAACTAAATTCTTTCCTTCTAATAATATAATCATTTTCGGGGTTAAACACGCAAAGAAATAAGAATCAATCCCTTTCAAAAACATACCTCTGGCTTGGACACATTTCCTTCACATTTGATCCTCATGCAATTCATATAATTTTCCTTTCTTTATTTATCTCTGGTATAATTCTTAATTCATAATAGCACAAAGCACCAGACTTGATCTATTCCTTTTCATCATAATCGTCCTATAGATTGATTATTTTCCATACCTAATATAACCCAGTCCCAATAAAACTAGCCATTCCATCTTTCTTTTTATCCCAACAAGCAGACACAAAAAGCAACACAGTATCTTAAAATGAATATGCATACATAAATTAAACTTCATTGGGCAAAGCCCCCTGCCACCTATTGCTGGGTCACCACAAAGAAGCACCATGACCCAGGAGAACAGTGTGTTTGTGAACTATGCAAAATGCACTGTGATCGTTACCACATAAAGGTGTGCTAGAAAAGACAAATATCCCTTACAGAGTACTGTACCAGAGAGTAATTTGCTCGGTGGAGCAAAGGAATTGAATAATCTATGTACATTGTACGATCTTTTCGTAAATAAAAAAGAATCCCATAGCTCAAAGTACAAAACTCTCTGCAGTGCCCATCAACAGGTGGCCATGCTTCTAACCTCAATACAACATATTACAAATAGAAAACGTGGGGGTGAGCACTGTAACCAAAATAATTTCGGTTATGTGCTGTTATGTTCAGAACATGCAAAAATAAAAATAAAAACCTCAAAATATGCATTTTCAAAAAATCCGGTCCCTACTGATGGCAACAAGGGACAGATCTCGGGAAAGTCGCAGGGAATGATTGATCAGGAGGGGGAGGGGGTGAGAATTGACCATGAAAGGGATCTTGGTTGAATGTTGTACGAGGGCGGATCGAAAAGTCTTTGCCCCTAATAATAGTAATAATAATAATAATAATAATAATATTATTATTATTAATAATAATAATATCGTATGCCGGGTGCAAGCTTTGTTATTTGACACCCAGAGGGCAGCTTGCATGTCGAATTTCGTCGTTCCATGGAACGCTATGAAAGTCAAGGAGGTTAGGTATCTAAGCTCCTTGACACTATAGCGCCTTCTAGTAGAGAATGGAGGAACTTTGTGTTGGCGGAAAATCGCGAGATAATTTTGCCATTATGAACACGGCCTACTGAATTCAAATGAATTCTTTAAGATGCCAACAAAGTATGACATGCATGTCGTGATTTTTGCGCCTTTCAAAAAAATCTCTTACCACGGCCAGGAGCGAACCTGCAAGCTTGGGGGTTGGTAGTGCTACACGTGTAACACCCACCGTGGTAAGCTTTGCCCCTAATTATTTTGCCAAAAAGAAATACATACAGGTAATTACAAATATACGAACCTTACACTATTTTTCCACATAGTCTCAACATTAGTTCAGACATTTGTCCCATCGCAGCACTAAATTTGAGATGTCCTATGGTAGAATTCAGCCGGCTGACTGTGAAGCCATCGTCGGACTGCTGTCATGGGAATGGCTTCAAAGCTTTCTTTAGTACAAACTCATTGTAGCTAATCCCTGACCACGTAGAAGCTGGTATAATAAGGAGTAGACATACGGCAGTAGCAACAACAACAATGGCATAGTTCACGTGGTATGATGCACTGTTACAGTGCTATTTTTGAAAAAATAATAATTAAGGGGTACTCTCAGTTGCAGTCGACAAAACATCACGATCTTGCAATTTTCGGCAGTTTGCAAAATCCGGTCATTGTTTGTGTTCGAATCATTAACTTTCAGCTTTTTCGATCTTTCAAAACTAACCACACGCTCAAAATAACAACGTACCCCGCCTGCAAACACTAGCCTGCGCGCTTATAAGAACGTAGTGCCGAGTTGCCGACCAAAAGAACTGATTCGATAGATCGATTTAAATCGAGGTTTACTCGAAATCTCCTCCAGCTGTTGTGAACTGAGCGTTGACGCCAGCTGATCGACGAACTTTTAACTCGGAAGTTATATTTGCCGGACTAGATACAAATGTACCAATATTTTTTCTTTGACAGTTTTCAAAGATTTAAGTGGTGCGCGTTCCCCCCTAAAAAAAAGAGCCTATGATGTGTAACATCTGACATGTTATCCTACCTTGAAGTTGTTACCGTTTCTATTGACATTCATCAACACACAAAACATCTTTTAATTTTAACACACTCATAATACACACATCAAAAAAAGTTTTGCATCACCTCGGTTCCCAGATCTCCGGCATATAGACGTTGACTGTGTATATTGTATCCAAGATACAGTCCCTTTGACTGTTCATAGATGTCACTAAAACTGCTCAAAGATGTAAACAACCATGCATGAGCAGGGCCTATTAGACGGAGGGGGTACGACAGCCGATCAGTTCCAGTCATTCCACCAGGACGAAGGTACGCTGCTCATGTTGTCTGTAGTTCTACCATGCCTAGAAGGTCAATACCGCAGTTCGATCGCGTCCGCATTGTTACTTTGTGTCAAGAAGGGCTCTCAACAAGGGAAGTTTCCAGGCGTCTCAGAGTGAACCAAAGCGATGTTGTTCGGACATGGAGGAGGTACAGAGATACAGGAACTGTCGATGACAGGCCTCGCTCAGGCCGCCCAAGGGCTACTACTGTAGTGGATGACCGCTACTTACGGATTGCCGCTCGGAGGAACCCTGACAGCAATGCCACCATGTTGAATAATGCGTTTCGTTCAGCCACAGGACGTCGTGTTTCAACTCAAACTGTGCGCAATAGGCTGCATGATGCGCAACTTCACTCCCGACGTCCATGGCGAGGTCCAGCTTTGCAACCCCGACACCATGCAGCGCGGTACAGATGGGCCCAACAACATGCTGAATGGACCCCACGGAATTGGCATCACGTTCTCTTCACCGATGAGTGTCGCATATGCCTTCAACCAGACAATCGTCGGAGACGTGTTTGGAGGCACCCTGGTCAGGCTGAACGTCTTAGACACACTGTCCAGCGAGTGCAGCAAGGTGGTGGTTCCCTGATGTTTTGGGGTGGCATTATGTGGGGCCGACCTACGCCACTGGTGGTCATGGAAGGCTCCGAAACGGCTTTACGATACCTGAATGACATCCTCCGACCCATAGTGCAACCATATCGGCAGAATATTGGAGAGACATTTGTCTTCATGGACGACAATTCTCGACCTCATCGTGCACATCTTGTGAATGCGTTCCTTCAAGATAACGACATCGCTCGACTACAGTGGCCAGCATGTTCGCCAGACATGAACCCTATCGAACATGCCTGGGATATGTTGAAAAGGGCTGTTTATGGACGTCTTGACCCACCAACCACTCTGAGAGATTTACGCCGAATTGTCGTTGAGGAGTGGGACAATTTGGACCAACAGTGTCTTGATGAACTTGTGGATAGTATGCCACGACGAATACAGGCATGCATCAATGCAAGAGGACGTGCTACTGGGTATTAGAGGTAGTGGTGTGTACTGCAATCTGGACCACAAATGCTGAAAGTCTAGCTGTATGATGGTACAACATGCAATGTGTGGGTCTCATGAGCAATAAAACGAGCTGAAATGTTGTTTGTGTTGATCTCTATTCCCTTTGTATTTAAAGGTTCCGGAACTCTTGGAACCGAGGTGATGCAAAACTTTTTTTGATGTGTGTACATAACAATTCCAAGACTCTCTTTTTTTTCTTCACTGCCTACTTGATATTTCTACTCTCGCACTGCCTTCTTGATACTCTGCTGTTACAAAGTAATCCGTATGTGATGAACATTCCACATGGTACCACTGCCAGCTGGATCAACTGGCAGTGCGCCTTACACACTTCCGTCCGATCCACTTCCGTCCCATTTTTCAAAATTACTCCCACAAAAATATCTAGCAACCGAGTGGAAAGATGTTACACATCAAAAAGCACTGTGGTATAGCCTTAAGTTAAAGTTGACGGCCGATAGCAATGTAGGCTAATTCAGTTAAAGGTGTTTGGCCCAAAGAGCCGCGCTGCGCTTTGGCGGCTAATGTAGTGGAGTTATCGCTTGGCTTACATCACAGGACACTGCCTCACAAGCCGGACACAGCCCCCTTTCGTCACCCCTGTCTGTATCATAAAACATTGCCTATCATTGCCTATATTCAGTAACATTAGATCAGAAAAGGGCGTTAGATGGAATTAATTTGGAAAAAAACTGGAAAACGGTTTAAAACCTTTCAGTTTATCGCGTATTACTCGGAAACGGAGCATCCTACAGTTGGTTGGTTCCTCAGTTTAGGGGCTGCGACAACGCGGTCATGTAGCCCCGTGTACTTTGGGTGTGTGTAGAATCTGCCTGATAACCGGTGTTAATTGTAATGGCTGTATTAGTGCGTGTTATCTGTAATTCAGGTAAGGACTGCAGACGATCAATTTCAAGTTATTCCTACTTTGCTACCAAATGCTACCGTCAATGACACCTGGCTGTGAACTTGGCTACTAGATGCCACCGCAACCGGAACCTGGCGGTGAACGATGGAACTTAATAGAGTGTTAATCAAATCTAACCTACACATTTTAGCTTCACACAATAAAATTGTAGTTAGTGGAAGGTTCTTTTACATGTCATAAATCTATGATATGGGCACGCCGGCTTGACTTCTCCTCCGAAGGAAGGCATACTGAGGGATTTTGAACGCTCTTAAGGGTCTGTGAAAATCCAAAAATCCACAATTTTCATCCTTTTACCTTGAAACTTTGACCTTGCATAGTCAATATCTCTGTTTTACAACGTACAAAGTGTTAAATTTCTAACAGTTACAGTTTTTGAGATATGAATTATTTAAATTTTCAAACAATCTTTGATACTTTTTTGAAATGCTCCTCATGCCAAACAGCTCAGCAGATCTGGCTTAAAATGTTATCTTAGCTTTAGAATACTAATATAAAAGAAGTGATGTGCAGATGTTGTAAAAGTTTTATTACACTGAAAGATACAAATTATTTCACATAGTCATGACAACACTTCTATGTGTTATCAATCACGATGAAGTTGAGAAAAAAAAGTTACCGGTATTGAACTACAGTATGACATATATTGTAAAGATTGCACATAAGTTTATTACTTTGTTGTATGTGAAGCTATCCCATAGGTTTTAAGGAGATAAGTTGAAAATTGTGGTATGAGGAGCATTTTGATAGCTGAAAAATGGTGGAAAAAAGTATGTGAGAAAAATGAGATTGAAAATTTTGAGTTGAACAGTAGTCTAGTTGACTAAGAACTCTCCAGCACCAAGTTGGACCCTCTGCTGTCTTCTTCCTGGCCTCAATACCAGTTTTTGATAGTGTTAGTTTTCACTGTGGTCAAGTCTAGGCTTGTCCCTCATTAAACTTATTTTCTGCCCAGAGCTGCTAACTTTTAACACCTATAACACTAGCTTTTAGTTTCTCACTTGCTTCACACCCATATTGAATTCAGCAATTGCTGATGCTACAGCAAATTTACCCAAATTCACTAAATTTCCCCAGATTTTCTCCAAATTCCCATAAACCAAAATTGCACAAAACTCACATGGAGTGACCGGGATTTGAACCACGGACCCAGCGGTGAGAGGCCGGCGTGCTGCCGCCTAAGTCATGGAGGCTCTCCTTAGCTTTTGAATACTAATATAAAAGAAGTGATGTGCAGATTTTGTAAAATTTTAATTACTCTAAATAATAATAATAATAATAATAATAATAATAATAATAATAATAATAATAATAATAATAATAATAATAATAATAATATCGTATGGCCTCGGGTGCCGGGTGCAAGCTTTGTTATTTGACACCCAGCGGGTAGCTTGCATGTCGAATTTCGTTGTTCCTTGACTATGAATGTCAAGGAGGTTAGATGTTAGATATCTAACCTCCTTGAACACTATAGCGCTTTCTAGTTGAGAAATGAGGAACTTTGTGTTGGCGGAAACTCCCGAGATTAATTTTGCCATTATGAACTCGGCCTACTGAATTCAAATGGGTTCTTTGACATGCCAACATCGTATGACATGCGTATCGTATTTTTGCCGCTTTTCAAAAAAAAAAAACACTTACCACGGCCAGGAGCGAACCTGCAATCTTGGGGTTAGTAGACCGCTATCCACTCACCCACCGTGGCAAGCTATTACACTAAATGATACAATGATACAAACTAGACATAAATCTCCCAAATTTCCGAAGTTTCAGAGGAACAAACATTTCTTACATTTAGCACGTGCAGTCAATTCAAAATCTATGAAAAGCATACAGATCGCTATGAGAATGGCCAAAATATGGGGAACGCCCACTTGTGCTGGGCCATTTAAATGGCTCCTAAGAGCTTTAATAGGTTCACTTTTAAGAAAAACAAAGTGCTAATAGAAAGTACTAGGTAGAAGCATAATTAAAAATAAGGAAAAGCATTTTTTTCACAATTTTTGCAAGATGTCACCGCTGCATTCCCTTAAAAAAATCTGACGACTTCGGCCGGGTTTGAACCTGTGATCTTGGGCATAGAAGCTCAGTGCTACCAACTACGCCACTGAAGTCACTCATACGACAGAAAAAAAAATCGCTGTACAATTTGAAAGATCATAAAATTTTGCATCTAATGAGTAGGCCTACCTTAAACATTAATTTTGAATTATTATTTTGTTTGACACAATATTAGGTGTCATTTGTAGCTCTGCAGTCGGTCGACACGAATTTGCTCAACGACTGGGCCCATTTTAAGAGTGATAATTAATCAATACATGTAATTTTTCCAGGAGTGGGGGTGGAATTTTCAACTGAAAAATCACGTGGTGTCAGGAAGGGCATCCGGCCTTAAATCCCCAGCCAAAACCAAAATGAGCCTGGTTGGCTCCGGCGACCCCAATTAATTGGGAAAAGCCGGAGAAAGTTTATTATTAGTCAGCTGATCGAATTGGAGGTCAAGGCGGTGTTGGGTGAGATTGACACGCGTTTTTTGTTGTTGTTGATGTTTTCAAGTGAATTATTTAATGATTGGAGATATTTGGTACATTGAGTACATCAAGTTGTCTTTCGATGCTTAGTCATTTGATGAACATGAGAACAGGAAATACTAATTCTCTTTCAAGAAGTGCTGGAATTGAAGGGTGAATTATTTGGATCATTTTCACCGACTTAAAAAAATGTCGTTTACGGTCATTAGTCTGTTAGGTAGTCAGCCCGAAGGATGGTTGGATCCGCAAAAAGTACCGCTGTTGGGTTATGAGGGTAGATACCCCAAAAAAAAAAACCAAGGCAGACCTATATTGAGGCATACTAGACAAGATGAGGAGTGAGGTAGTTTGCTATTGCTTTCCTCACTGAGGCAGAAAAGCAGTAGAACCTTTCACAGCATCCACAGGCACTGAATGGCATTACTAAGCACCACCCATAGCTCAGTAGCTTCCATATAATCACAGCCATCAGTGAGACTGAGACATCGGTGAAAAGCCACATTTTACTCTAGCCTGTGCCAACAGACAAATGCAAATGTACTGCATTCATCAAGAGATGACTAACAGACCAACGGTCCTTAGAGACCTGGTTAAACAATTCCTAAACTGTGGCCATTTCCACTTTTTTATTGACATATGGGCTGACACTCTTCTTTCACTCTTTCCTGTATGCCTTTCATAGCTGATCTTCCTTCCAAGCACAATTTTTAAAATTTGATTCCATTTCTTATTTATTTTGTTCTCTCATTGATTTTCTTGTTCTAGTAATTTTAAAGATTTACATACCTTTAGTACTGAGGCTTTAGAGAGTCCCGAGGTGCAGGAATTTTGTTGCCATAGTACAAGAACGTCCGAGAGATGCAACGATGGTGTAACTCTCGTCCGCGTGATGTGTGTTGTATACCTCCAAGGTGATGGGAGCGTGAGAATACAAAGCACCGAAAGATTTTCCTAATGCCTTTCTTAAAAATAATCACATTACATTGAGCGAATACGTATATTTTTTTATTGAAGAACAGTAATTATTACATGAAATACAAGACACATAAAAATCATTAAGGGAGGGGGACCTACACCTATAAGGATCCCAAAGTCATGTATATTTCAATTTTTATTCGTCAGCAACAGAAGGTACTAAATAATTGAAATTGAAATTTGGTCTGCCAATCACACTATGCGTTGCCAATATGTTCGTGTATTTTCAAAGTCATATGGCGAATGCATTTCTCGAAATTAGGCATTTAAAATGGCGGCTGCATATTGTGCACTGTTCCACCGTTTCCCAAATATTTTACACAAATATCATTGTTTTTCAAAAGTTCTTTTTTCATGGTATTTACTAATACAGTAGCTAGAGATTGACTTAGAATCATTGGAATCTATAAAGAAAAATATTTTTTTAAAAGCTTATATTTAAGTGTAACTTTTTTTGCAAGTTTTTTTCACTGAATATTTAAAAAAGAAACCGAAACTATGACTTGTACAGCAACAGTTCTAGGTCATTGTTTTTTCCTACAAGATACACATGTATACTAAATTTCACTTCATTATATTGAAAACTCTGTCACTTACTAAGGAAACGGATTTGAAAATCCAAAGTTTCGGAAAACGAGAAACAAAGTTACCGTACCAATGTGTAGTAAAACTTCTAAAACGTCTGTGGCAGAGACGGTGACAGTCCTACACGTTTTTGGTCGTAACTTCAAATATATTATACATATAAAAGAAATTGTTGCAGTGATTTGAAGAGGAAGGATCAATAAACGTGGAAAAAAAAATATTGAAAAATGACAAATTTTGTAGCAATGCTACTTTTAGTTCGTATTTTGATGTTCTCACATTAACTGTCCCTTAAAATGTTCATCGTCATTAAAATAAAAACCACAATGAAAATCAGGCAAAATGTGATAAAAGTATACATAACACGAAGCATAATCTATATACATATAAAAATCAATCTTACGTGATAGTTTGTCTGTGGGTGTGTGTGTATGTCTCCTATGCATTCATATACCACTCAACCGATTGCGATGAAACTTGGGTGAGATGTTGAGTACACTCTAAGGAAGGTTTCTGACTTAGTAAATCCATTTTACAATAGGTAGCGCACGCGTAGATTCAACAAATGAGTGACGATGCGCGAAGCGTTTCAAACAAGTCCCGTATGTGTTCATATACCATTCGTCCGATAGCGATGAAACTTGGGTGAGATGTTGTATACACTTACGCGAAGGTTTCCAAATTAGTGAGTACATTTCACAGTAGATATCGCACGAGTAGATTCAACAAATGAGCGACGACACGCCAAGTGTTTCAAAAATGTCCCGTATGCATTCATATACCATTCGTCCGATAGCTATGAAACTTGCGTAAAATGTTGTGTACACTTCAGGGAAATTTTCTGGCTTAGTAAATCCACTTTACAATAGGCAGCGCACGAGTAGATTCAACAAATGAGCTACGACGCGCGAAGCATTTCAACAAAGTCAGTTTCAAAAAAGTCCCGTATGCATTCATATACCATTCGTCCGATAGCTATGAAACTTGCGTAAAATGTTGTGTACACTTCAGGGAAATTTTCTGGCTTATTAAATCCACTTTACAATAGGCAGCGCACGAGTAGATTCAACAAATGAGCTACGACGCGTGAAGCATTTCAACAGTCACGTATGCGTTCATATACCATTCGTCCGATAGCGATGAAACTAGGCTGAGATGTGTGCACTCCAGGGAAGGTTTCTGGCTTAGTAAATCCCTTTAAAAATAGGAAGAGCAGGAGCAGAATCAACAAATGAGCGACGACGCGCGAAGTTTTTCATCAAAGTCCCATATAAGGTCATATACCATTCATCCGATAGCGATGAAACTTGGGTGAGCTGTTGTGTACACTCCAGGGAAGGTTTCTGGCTTAGTACATCCATTTTACAATAGGTAGCGCAGCAGTAGATTCAACAAATGAGCGATGACACGCGAAGCGTTTCAACAAAGTCCCGTATAAGGTCATATACTATTCGTCTGACAGTGATAAATGTTTGGTGAATTGTTGTGTACACTACAGGAAAGGTTTCTGGCTTAGTTAATCCATTTTACAATACGAAGCGCACGTTTAGATTCAACAAATGAGTGACTACGCGCGAAGCGTTTCGACAACGTCCCGTATACGTTCACATACCATTCATCCGATTGCGATGAAACTTGGGTGAGATGTTTTGTACACTCCAGGGAAGGTTTCTGGCTGAGTACATCCATATTACAATAAGTAGCGCAAGTAGAATCAACAAATGAGCGACGACACGCGAAGCGTTTCAAACATGTCCCGTCTGCATTCATATACCATTCGTCCGATAGCTATGAAACTTGGGTGAGATGTTGTGCACACTTCATGGAAGGTTTCTGGCTTAGTAAATCCACTATACAACAGGCAGCGCACAAGTAGATTCAACAAATGAGGGACGACGCGCGAAGCGTTTCAACAAAGTCCCGTATAAGGTCATATACCATTCTGCCGTTAGCGGTGAAACTTGGGTGAAATATGGTGGACACTCCAAGGAAGGTTTCTGGCTTAGTAAATATATTTCACAGTAGGTAGCACACGAGTAGATTCGACAAATGAACGACGACACGCGGAGCGTTTCAATACACTCCCCTATGTCTTCATATCCCATTAGTCCGATAGCGATGAAACTTGGGTGAGATGTTGTGGACACTTACGTGACGGTTTCTAACTTGGTAAATACATTTTACAGCAGGTAGCTCACGAGTAGATTCAACACATGAGTGACGGAGCGTGAATCGTTTAAACAAAATCCGGTATGCGTTCATATACTATTCATCCGATTGCGATGAAACATTGATCAGTTATTGTGTACACGCCAGGGAAGGGTTTCGACTTAGTAAATCCATTTCACAATAAGTAGCGCAAGAGTAGATGCAACAAATGGGTGCCGACGCGCGAAGCGTTTCAACAAAATCCCATATTGGGTTCATATAACCTTCTTCGATTGTGATGAGACCTTGATGAGTTATTGTGTACACGCCAGGGTAGGGTTTCGACTTAGCAAATTCATTTCTCAATAGGTAGCGTACGAGTAGAATCAACAAATGAGTGACAGCGCACGAATCGTTCAAACAAAATGCCGTATACGTTCATATACCATTCATCCGATTGCGATGAAACTTTTGAAAGTTGTTGTGCACGCTCCCACGATTGATTCTAAATTAGAAAATCCATTTTACGATAGCATAGGGACAGTTAACGGAAATTGAAAAACATGTTGTGTATCCAAAAGCACTTCAAAAAACAGAATTTCAACGCCAACACTTTCTTTGATTGGCATTGCAACGCATGCCGGGTACAGCTTGTTACTTATAATAATGAAAGAGATGCGTTGTAAACGTCATGCACATTTTTTATTTTTACCCTTTGTCCATCGAGTTCGGAAATCACGAAGTTCCCCTTTCATAACTTGTTGTTAGCAACCATCCACTGCTGCCGCTATAAACCAGGGTACAGCTTTTTGTTTTGATTGTCCATCACATGTCACATTGTTGACATAATGTCGTTGATCTTGGAGTAAAGTGTGATCTCTACTGTGTTGGTATGTGTTTGTGCCATTCAGCCAAATCGTTCTCCAGCGACTTAGTGCGAATTCATTTCCTATTGGTAAAGACTTTTGTTGCCCATAGTGCTTAACTCATAAATATTGTTTTCTCTAGAAGTGGGAATAACTAACTAACTAAATAAAGAAAGACATCATCTCATCATCTTGCACAGTTTCCAGCCACTGGCCGGGTCTGTTTGGAACACAAGCCTCTCCAACGTCTTCTGTCTTCCCACCATCTCTCAGCCTCCACCCTTGTCCAGTCTTCTCCTCTCTTCTTCACGCTTTCTTCCACCCCCTTCAGCCACCTGTCTCTCGGTCTTCCTCTCGGTCTCTTTCCTTCCCACTTCGTCTCGTGTACTCTCCTGGGTATCCTCTTTTCCTCCATTCGTTTTACATGTCCATACCATCTAAGTCTAGATTTCTCTATACCATCCTGTAATGGTTCCTCCTTCATTAATTCTCTGGTCCTCTCATTTCTTATTCTGTCCATCTTTGTAGCTCCAATACTGTTTCTCAAGAACCTCATCTCACTGGCCTGTATTTTGCTGTTCTCCCTTCCTTTCATAACCCAGGTCTCCGAGGCATACGTCAGGATAGGGACATAGTACGTCCGATATATGATCTTTTTGCTGTTCTGAGGGACATCCTTGCTCCATAACATGCTTCTCACACTCCTCCGAAATGCTTCTGCCTGCCCCCCCCCCCGCTCATTTATTTCTCTATCGTTTCTTCCATTATCTTGTATCAGGCTTCCCAGATACTTAAAACTCTCCACTTTCTTCAGCTGTTCCCCACCAATTGTTATTCCCGTTGTGGTTCTTTCCTTCTTCCTTGTTATGATCACCATCTCACTCTTATTTCTGCTAAATTTCATCCCATATCCTTGTATTATTCCTTCTCACACGTCCAACTGTTCCTGTACGTCCTCCTCCTTGTTTCCCCAAATCATCAAATCATCTGCAAACACCATTGCTTTCATCTTTCCTTCCCCAATTACTTGTGCCACTCGGGTCATTATGTCATCCATCACCACAATGAAAAGGAACGGTGACAGTGCACTTCCTTGTTTCAGGCCGTTCCTCTGTTCCAACCAGTCCGATCTCTCTCCTCCCACTTTCACATAGCTCACGCTTCCCTTGTACATCTTCTTTATCCTCCTTATAGTCCATTTCTCTACTCCTCTATTCTCCAAGGACTTCCATACTTTGTTTCTGCATTCACTGTCATATGCTTTTTCAATGTCCAGGAAGGCCATCAGTAGATAAATAAATAAATACTCTACGGAAACACAGACACCATCACAGAGAAATTTAGGAAAAGACGACTACAGTTCTATGGACACCTGTGGAAGATGGATGGAAACGGACTGTCTAAGAAAAATTTTTACATCATCAATACAAGTAAATTAAAGACCAGTCGAATGAGAGAAACACAGGAGGACCTGGAACTATTCAAAATATCTCAAGACGATATTAAGGATAGAAATCACTTCAGAAATACAATCAGAAACAAGAAATGTGAACAAGTCTCAAGAAAAGAAACAATAGGGAAAACATGGACAGAGGAAAGGAAGAAAAAACACAGTGAATTAATGAAGAGGTTTTGGGAAGAAAATAGAAGAGGAAAAGGAAGTGAAGCTGTGATTGGCTCAAGTTCGCACGCACTCCCAAAGGGGAAAAATCGATAATAATAATACATAAATAAATAACAGAACTACGTGTATCACAGCAAGGTGAATAAAATACCAAATAACTGAAATTACCAACATTAAATAATAAAATCAATGAAGAACTGAGACAAACTTTAAATAACACCACGTCACGAATAAAGTTCAGAGGAACAATCTCAGAAAGTTTTGAAATCAAGACATGAGTAAGACAGGGAGATAGTCTCCCACCTCTCCTCTTTAACTGTGCACTGGAAAAGGTTATAAGAGAGTGGCGAAAGGAGATAGCTAAACAGGGGATCCCAAGCGGTATCTAACTTGGACACAAACGTGATGGACTCATTGTGGACTGCCTGGCATTTGCCGATGACCTGGCACTTCTATCTGATTCAACAAAAACATCAGTGAAACAACTCAATATTCTCAAACAAGAAGCAGCGAAGATAGGACTGCAAGTGTCATTTGAGAAAACACAATACATCACGAATATCAGTGAATCACCTCATGAACTACTTCTAGAACAGGGAAGGATCAAGAAAACCAACAAATTCAAGTACTTGGGTGAATGGTTGGAACCCAATCTCTCCGAAGGAACAGCATTATCAACTCGAGTAAATAAGCTAGAACTGTCATACCGACTGACTAAGAACATCTACAATAAGAAGTGCCTCTCCCGTAACACCAAAATGAAGCACTATCAAACGGTCATCCGCCATGAAGCTTTATATGCCTCTGAATGCCTCATATTAAACAGGAAAGGACTCACGGACAAACTAGAAATCCAAGAGACGAAGATAATGAGGAAGATATTAGGACCAATCAAGGAAGGGAGTAAATATATTAGACGGCCCAACCAGGAGCTCTATAGTTACTCTGAAAGAATTACAGACGTGGCCAGGAAGAGACGTCTACCATTTTATGGACACGTCTCCAGGATGCATCCAACCAGGCTGACCAACCAGCTACTCACATACTGGCAAAGAAGGAAGACCAAGTCACCATGGCTGATAGAAGTGCACAAAGATATGCTGGAACTGGGAGTTACGGAAAAGGACATAAAATATCGAACGTCTCTCAGGAGAAAATTAAAGCAAATACAGTTCCAAGAAAAACCCCCAAGGAAGAAGACAGGTGTTCTCTGGACAAAGGAGAGAAAAGAACAACACAGCCAGAGGATGCGTGACTACTGGGCAAACATCAAGGCCCACACCAAGCAAAATAGTTGAATATCGTAGTCCGTAGTTGGCCTATACGGAGCAAGAAGAAGAAGAAGAACTGAGAGGCGGGCACTTAAGGTAAACACAGATATGTAGGCTAATAGCGGGAAGAGGCCAGAAAGTACAAAGATGTATGCACCAAGCGGCACATGAGGCTCTTATTATTCGGAAACTTCTACGAATTGTCATTTCAAACCATCATTTAGGGACGAATACCTGTCTAGCCAGGCTAGGCAGTTGCCTTGAAGGGGTCCTAGCCATGTGACTAAATTGAGAACACAGGGCAAGAAGATTCATGTCAATCTTATTGAAATTAAAAGGTATATTAGGAGTGATATTAAAGTTGTGATTTTCTACAGATTACACTTTCTGTACATACTTCACAAGTGTCCATTCTACCACAATATGCGATAGATTAACTAGGTTTTGTGGATAGGGATCCTGGTTCTGTGGCTGGTGGAGCGGATAATTTTTACTACACCCATAGTATGAGGCAAATACATTAACCATATTTGGATAATACAGTGAGTCTCTCTCACGACTCGGCCGGCCGGCGCGCCCAACTTATCTGTCTCCCGTTGACTCATCGGTATAACATAGCACTTAGCTCACTTTATCCGTGCATGATATGAGATAACAATTAAAATTAATAAAATAACAATTAATTAAATAAGCTCGTGCCTTATGACAGGAGATGTTGGGAATTTTCTCCTCATACATCCACACATTTCCGGCATCGTCTTATAGAAAACTCCGATTCACACGCATAAGTTCGTCTTCCGGAATTGAGGCTTTATATCTCTCCGGATATGTACTTTCAGTTCGCCCAACGTGTAAGGGTTTCTTGCCTACACTTTATTCTCTAAGCACCCATATAAATAAAAGTCACAAACAGTTAAATATGGGGACCGTGACAGCCATAAGTCCGTACTAATTACACGATATTAAAAAAATTCCTCAATTAAGTTTAATGTGTCATGAGCTGTATGCGCGGTGGCAGAGTCTTGCTGATTATATCCATATATCCAGTCAGTTCGTCAAAAAATGGTTTGAGTATTTTATCCCTGTACCTTTGTGCATTAATTGTGCCTTGAATATAATAATGTATCCATTCACTGTGCACCATACTCCGATCCATTCGTTATGTAGAGGAATTTCGTATATGCGATGGGTGGTTTCTCTACTCCAATATCTGTTTTTCTGCGTCGTCGAACCATACCCGTGTAAATTGAACCAAGCTTCATGCGAGAAAAATATTAACATATCCGGAGAGAAATAGCCTAAATTACGAACGACGAACATATGCGTGTGAATTGGAGTTTCCTAAGACGATGCCGGAAATGTGTGGATGTAGGAGGAGAACATTTAGAACATCTCCTGTCATAAGGTAGTAGCAGCTTATTTTATTAATTTTAATTGTTATCTCATGTCATGCACGAAGCCTCCGTGACTTAGGCGGCAGCACGCCGACCTCTCACCGCTGGGTCCGTGATTTAAATCCCGGTCACTCCATGTGAGATCTGTGCTGGACAAAGCGGAGGCAGACAGGTTTTTCTCCGGGTACTCCGGTTTTCCCTGTCACAACTTCATTCCAGCAACACTCTCCCCTATCATTTCATTTCATGTGTCATTCATTTAATCATTGCCCCAGGGGAGTGCGACAGGCTTCGGCACCGGCACAGTTCATATCCTCGCCGCTAGATGGGGGCTTCATTCATTCCATTCCCTGACCCGGTCGGTCGACTGGAAGCGGTCTGTGGATTTTCATTGTTTCATGTCATGCACGGATAACGTTAGCGAAGTGCTATGTTATGCCGAGCGGGGAGTGATGAGTCAACGGGAGACAGATAATCTGGGCACGTCCGCCGACCGAGTCGTGAGAGACACTCACTGTACTTGGTATACGTATTGACTTCGTTATCTTATGAAAACTGTTTTTACACTGCTAATACTCAATATGCTCCTCTAAATATTTATTGAAACATGTTTTCGGTCCTTCTTCAGTTTATGTGCTTAGCCTAATATCTACATATGTATTTTGTATGAAATAACGATCTACATTGAAGTATATGAAATGAACACGGAATTTTCGGACGAAACGACATTGACAAGATAATTAAAAACATTAACACAGTTTCAAACAATAAGTTCCGTGATGAAATAAAGAGCCTACTTTTCTTAAAATTTAAGATTCAAGCCAATGATAAATCTACATCGACCTATCTAGAATAATGACGAAATTAAGTTGGTAATATCGAAATTTCTAATTAGTTCGAAATATACCTGACATAATGTAGCCTAATAGAGCACTGCAGTTGGCAGCCCTCGTGACTGAATATCTTCTTAGTTCCATCTCTTAAGGTACAGAATACAAAATTAGGTTAAAGTCCAATGGATAGCATGGACGTTACATGCAGTTAGACATTGGATCTATCAGCGCGCGTAAATTCACGTTGGCAACAATGTCATGCATGTGTTGGTCAGAAATAATTTGAAATATTATGATCTATTGTTGTGCCAATTTTGGATGAAATCCATTTGTCAGTATAGAAGTTACTGGTATTTTAAAATTGGATCTATCAGCAGGCTTAGAATAATTTTGGCAGCACTGACGTATATTAGTTACTCCAAATTAATCTAGAATGTCAGGTACTATACGTGCGCAAAGTTTAGAGCTGATGCTTGCATACTTTCTGATATATTGATATTAGGGTAAAAAATAGAGACAGCATTTATTAACAGTTGGAAGCCCTGACTGCTCTTAAGAATACGCATAGTCATATCAGTTATGGAACACATAGCACATACGAAATTTGGTTGAAATCCAATTGATAGTATATAAGTTACATGTATTTAAAAATTGGTCCTATCAGCAAGCTTAGACTCATGTTGGTAGTACTGATATACATTAGTTACTCCAAATTCTAGAATATCAGGTACTATACGCGTGCAAAGTTTAAAGGTGTTGGCTTGCATACTTTCTGATGTATTGGTATTTGGATAAAAAAAATAGAGAGGGCATTTATTAACAGTTGGCAGCCCTGGTGGCTCAGTCATATGTCTTTTGTGTTTATATACACATAGTGCGTACGAAAGTTGGTTGATATCCAATTGATAGTGTAGAAGTTATATGCATTTAAAATTGGACCTATCAGTAGGCGTAGAATCATTTTGGCAACACTGACAAGTATGGCCTCCTAAAGATTAAACTGAGGTATTATTATCTATATGTGTGCGAATTTTGGAATAGTTCCCATGTATACCTTCCAAGATATCCAACATGGAGCTCAAATTTCAATCGCGGTTTTTCAGCAGTTGGTAGCACTATCATTTTCAAGTATGACATTGAGATATTCCGGTATAGCTCTTTACTCATACCAAATTTAGTTTCGATTGCTGCAGCCGTTTAGGAGTTGATTTTGGGGGAGGGGGGGGGGGGCACACAGACAGACAGAAGGACAGACAGACAGACACACAATTTACCGGATCGATCTCATAAGTCTACTTTTTCCTAATTTTTGCAAAATATGAAAAGTGGGCTAACAAAAATTGACCAACCGTTCTGGTAGTAAAGTTAACAGAAGACGTCGTCCAAAAGTGTAGGGAGTTTCTAAGCGGGACCAAGTTATTATCATACATATAATCCAGGATTGTAGGGACAATATTGATATAAATGGGTGACTTCAAATCGAGTAACACCTCCACAAGACACATTTCATTTTGAGTGTTCTTTGCATGAAAACAATACATTTTTATGCATACATTGAGTTATAACTTTAGATTTTTGCCTTCTGATTTTATTAGACTACGAGTAGCCTAATATTTTCTTAATTAATAACGCAAGAACGTCGTTTGGACCAGGGAGAGATCAAGAAATCTAACAGATTTATGTACCTAGGAGAATGACTGGAGCTGAATCTCCCGGAAGTAAGGGCATTATCAACTTGAGTTAACAAGTTAGAAATGGCTTATCAACTAACAAAGAACACATATAATAATTATTGATGATGATGATGATGGTGATTGCTGTTTTAAGGGGCCTAACATCTAGGTTATCGGCCCCTAATGGTTTGGGTGATCGTGAAGATGATAATGAAATGTAAACTATAACTAAAACTAGCTTATATACTAGAAGAAGAAATGGAAAACAAAAGGAGAATAAGGCAAATAAAGGACAGGAGGAAAAGAAATGCCCTCAACCCTCGAACAATGCGGATTGAAGGACTTGGAAGGAAGGAGAGCCATAAAAGGCAGATAGGAAAGTGAAAGAGGAGAGGGTCCGCCCCACAGGTAATGGATAGAAGGGGGAAAACCGGACCCAACTCAAGAATCCCTCGGGGTCGCCAACTCTCGAACTCACCAGCCGTGAGCCCCTGAGGTTGTAGCAATATCTAGGGTGCACCAGAACTGGTGGGGCTACATACACCCTGCCTTCTTAAGGGCATTAAGCACAAGGCAGGAGGTAAAAGGAAAAGAAAAAGAAGGCTGACCCCTCGCAGAAGGAAGGTATCAGAAAAGATGAGACAAGGGCCAATTAAGGCGGGAAAGGAAGAGACTCCCTAGGCCTCGGATACCCTAATACCGTCGGGGTCGGAAGAGAACAAGAGTTGACCAAGTGAGGTCAACAGGAAAGAAGACGGAGAGGAGCCTGGCACAAGTAAGTGGAAGCAATGCCGGACTCAGCTGGGGCCCCGTGGTCGCTAACCCACGTCCCACCAGATGTGAGCCCCTGGGGGAACAATAAGAAGTGTCTCTCCCGAAAGACTAAAATGAGACACTACCAGACAGTTATGCGTCCTGAAACCGTATATGCTTCCGAATGTCTAGTATTCAACCGGAAGGGACTCACGGACAAACTCGAAGTACAGGAGAGAAAGATAATGAGGAAGATATTGGGACCTGTTAAGGAAGGTAAACAGAAGGCGGCCTAATCTAGAGTTCTACACGTACTGTGAAAGAATCACGGATGTTGCTAGGAAACGACGTCTAGCATTTTATGGACACGTCTACAGGATACATTCTACCAGGTAGACCAACCAGCTACTCGGTTACTGGCAAAAGCGGAAGACCAAGTCACCTTGATTGTGGGAAGTGAGCAAAGAACTGCAAGAACTTGGAGGGACGGAAAGAGACATAATAGACCAGACCTCTCAGGAAGATGCTTCAACAATTGAGGCTCTAGGACAAACCGCCAAGAAAGAAGACAGGTGGCCTCTGGACACAGGAGAGGAGGGAACAACACAGCCAGAGGATGCGTAACTCCTGGGCAAACATCAAAGCCCACTCCAAATGTAATAGTTGAATGTCGTGGTCCTTAGATGGCCTATACCAGGGGTTCTCAAAGTGGGGGGCGTGCCCCCCCCCCCCCCCCGGGTGGCGCAGAGAGTGATAAAGGGGGGCACCGGCTTTGATTGAAATATTTCTATTTCATATTTGTAACAAATATTACTATCCTCATATTCATGAACATAGGCAGGTAGCTCCCAAGACCATTCAAGAATAATAAACTCGTACCTTTGCTGTCTTATTTCACAAGAATTTACCAGAAGATCCTGCCAGCAGGAATTCTGAGAAAAGGTGGCGAGTACCATTTCCCACACATCTCCCTTTCACTCGCCACCCGCAGAGACATCTCCTTACCAAACACTAAATGGCAATAAGCCGCTTGACAATGTGACCGCCACTTCCTTTCAAGAATGGATTCTTCTATTTCTGCCGTTGCCGATTCGAATTCAGCTAGGCCTTTCCAGTCAGTTCAAAGACAGTGAGTGGACAGGTGAATTCTAGCGCGTGGTTAGCCAACTTAACAATAAACTGATACGAGTGACGCCATTATCCATGGATAAGTGGCTTATTAGAGATGGTAAAAAGAGACCCCATGAAAGTGATAGTGCTTGCCCTCCTTTGGAAAAAGAACAAGGTTCGAACTTAAACAAAGTCCATTGTTCTTCCGCGTCTACTTCTGCTCCCATGAGGATGATTAATACTACACACAAAGTGAAAGTGCGTAAATATCAAGACGATTACCTGACATTAGGCTTAACCAGCATTCTTTCGAATAACAATCAGGAACAACCTCAATGCGTTCTTTGTTTGGAGATTTTAGCAAACGACAGTTTGCCTGTGAAACTGAAGAGAAGCTTGCAGACTAAACGTCCAGACTGTGTAAGTAAACCTTCAGCATTTTTTAAGCGCCACGAGCAACAACTAAAAGGAAATGCTAGATTCCTAGAAAAGCACGCAACAGTTCCTAAGAAAGCGCTAAGATCATCCTTGGAGGTATCCTATTTAATTGCAAAATCGAAATCACCACATATTATTGGTGAGAAATTACTTCTTCCTGCAGCCGTGAAAATGTACGCGATCATGCATGGAGAAAAGTTCGGCGAGTGTTTGAAGTCGATACTGCTCTCAAATGATACAGTAACTCGTCGTATGGATGTAGCCTAATAGCCTCTGACATAAAACATCAATTGCTACCACGTCTTCATGATAGCCCAAAATTTGCCCTGCAACTTGATGACAGTACTGATATCGTAAACAGTGCCCAGCTTCTTGTTTTTGAACGCTACTGTCATGAAAATGAAATGCACGAGGACTTTCCATTTTGTAAAGCTCTGGAAGGGCGAACTACGGGCGAAGATATTTTTAGCCTACTTTTCACATTTTGAAAAAATGAGGAAGAAGTAGACGTATGAGATCGGGCAAATGTGTGTCTGTCTGTCTGTCTGTCTGTCCTTCCTTCTGTCTGTCTGGCTGTGTGTGTGTGTGTCCCTATCAACTCCTAAACGGCTGGAGCATTCGAAACAAAATTTGGTAGGAGTAAAGATCTATACCTGAATATCTCACGGCCATATTTGAAAATTATATCAGTGCTACCAACTGCTGAAAAATCGCAATTGAAATTTGAGCTCCATGTTGGAGGTCTTGGAAGGTATGAATGGGAGCTATTTCAAAATTGGCACACGTATAGATAATAATATTGCAGTTTAATTTCCAGGAGGCCATACATGGCAGTGTTGCCAAAATGATTATAAGCCTGCTGATAGGTCCAATTTTTAAATGCATATAACTTCTACACTATCAATTGGAATTCAACCAAATTTCGTTTGTGCTATGTGTACATAAACAGATATGACTGAGCGTATCCTTAAGAGCCTCCAGGGCTGCCAACTGTTAATAAATGCTCTCAATTTTTAAATCCAAATACCCATATATCAGAAAGTATGCAAGCCGACAGCTTTAAACTACGCACACGTATAGTACCTGACATTCTATATTAATTTGGAGTAACGTATATACGTCAGTGCTACCAACATGATTCTAAGCCTGCTGAGAGGTCCAACTTTAAATACATGTAACTTTTATACTATCACTGGTATTTCAACCAAATTTCGTGTGTGCTATGTGTATCATAACAGATATGACTATGCCGATTCTTAAGAGTAACCAGGGCTACCAACTGTTAATAAATGCTGTCTCTATTTTTGTTACACTAATATCAATATATCAGAAAGTATGCAAGCCAATAGCTCTAAACTTTGCACACGTATAGCACCTGGCATTCGAGAATAATTTGGAGTAACTAATATAGGCCTACGCCAGTGCTTCCAACATGATTCTAAGCCTGCTGATAGGTCCAATTTTAAAATGCATGTAACTTCTATAATAACTAACGGATTTCATTCAAAATTGACACAACACTAGATCATATTATTTCAGATTATTTCTGACCAATACATGTAAGTCATTGTTGCCAACATGATTTTACGCACGCTGTTAGATCCAATGTTTAACTGCATGTAAGGTCCATGCTATCCATTGGACTTCAACCAAATTTTGTATTCTGAACCTTAAG
Source organism: Meconema thalassinum (assembly GCA_946902985.2). Taxonomy (NCBI): domain Eukaryota; kingdom Metazoa; phylum Arthropoda; class Insecta; order Orthoptera; family Tettigoniidae; genus Meconema; species Meconema thalassinum. The sequence continues at coordinate 45,130,769 of OX336399.1, read as the reverse complement.
AGATGGAACTAAGAATATATTCAGTCACCAGGGCTGCCAACTGTAGATCTCTATTAGGCTACATTATGCCAGGTATACAGTATTTCGAACTAATTAGAAATTTCGATATTACCGACTTAATTTCGTCATTATTCTAGATAGATCCATATAGATTAATCATTGGCATGAATCTTAAATTTTAAGAAAAGTAGGCTTTTTAGTTCGTCACGGAACTTCTTGTTTCTCTTGTGAATTCTTGATTATTGACAATAATCTCTCATGGACAAATTGTGTTGGTGTATGTACTGATCGGGCGTCGGCATTTACTGGAACTAAATAGGGTTTCAGAACAAGAGTGAGTGCTGTTCCTAATTCTGTAAAATTCACACATTGCATGATACACAGGGAGGCATTGGCTTCAAAAGTACTACAACCGGAAGTCAATAAAGTGCAGAACTATGTAATTAGTGTTGTAAATTTTGTGAAAGCAAGAGCTTTAAACAGTCGGCTATTTTCCATTCCTTGCGAGCAGATGGGATCTACACATGATTCGCTTCTATTGCACACGGAGGTACGTTGGTTGTCTCGTGGTCGAGTCCTTCGTCGCGTTGTGGAGTTGAAGAATGAACTTCGTATTTTCCTATTTGACAGCAGTCCTAAACTCTTAACCCTGTTTCTAGATGAGAAATGGCTTCTAATACTGTGCTACTTGGCTGACGTATTTGAAAAACTGAATGAACTTAACGTGTCACGTCAAGGACGAAATAGTAATATTTTCATTCTAAGCGACAAAGTGCTTGCTTTTAAGAGAAAACATGAACTTTGGAAAGCCCAGATGGACAAAGGTAACTGTGAGATGTTTTATTCTCTGAATGAATTTCTGGAAGAAAATGCGTTAGATATTTGTCAAATTAGTGGAATTGTCGTAGAACACCTCCAAAACCTTCGTGAAAAATTCGAGGGTAGATTTCCACAACCTTCAACTGAGAATGACTGGATTCGCAGTCCGTTTGAAACGAATGTAACAGCCCACCTGTCTACGGCAGAACAGGAGGAACTACAATAGAACTCTCAAGTGACAGAATACTTCGAAATTAATTTAAGTCGAAGTCTCTTGAAAATTTTTGGGTGCAGATTCGGAATGAATATCCCATCTTTTCAAGAAAAGCAGTGGACCTGTTATTACCCTTCGCTTCAACTTACTTAAGTGAGTCAACATTTTCCGCAATGGCATCCGTCAAGATGAAGCATCGGTCTCGGCTGCAGCTGGAAGGGGATCTGCGGGTTGCTGTTTCAAACATCCAACCAAGCCTGGATTTACTTTCATCTCAAATTCAAGCTCACACATCACACTAACTCCGTAAGTGTCTGAGAATTACCGAATTCTGATCCATGTACACTTTTATTCTCCTGTTTTACTTTTTCATGGGTGAAGAGTTTTAACATAACATTTTTCAAATTCACAGTGAATTGTTAAAAATTGTATATATTATTTCTATTGTCATTTATAAGTCACGAGCTTTCAAATATGAAAAGCATTACTGAACACAGGTGTCACAGGATACATTCTACCAGGTAGAATTAGTGAATTAGTGAAACAAACAAAATTTGCTCAATTCCAATAACTGCACGTGCAGCAGTTGTTTTTATTTTTGTAAGTAGCCTATGAGAAGTGCTAAGAAAGGAAATGGAAATAGGGGGTGGGGGTGGAGGGAGGGAGGGGGGAGGAGGGGGGGGGGGCACTAGATATTTCATGTTTCAGAAGGGGAGCGCGACAGAAAAAGTTTGAGAACCCCTGGTTTATACGGAACAAGAAGAACGTCTATTTCGTAATGTTTATTTTGATTGACATTAATGTCATTGTCTCATAAAAATTACATAGGGCCTATGCAGGTATGATAATATTAATATAGCATTAGGCCTATGTATATTACAAGATTGATATTACAATAAGAATTCATAACGTGATATTGGGGCAGATTACCTCTCTGTTCTGCCCTTTAAAACCTCAATAACTAACATAACGTGATATGTAGTCTAATAGTACACTTCATCACTCACTTTTAAGTGACAATATTCAGCACGTTCTGCTGGTCTAGTGGTCACAGTGATTGTCCCCCGAATCTCAAGGACGATAGTTCGATTCCACGTCAGGTAGAGAATTTTTACTCCTATCAAAACAAAGGACTTGTAATAATTGAGAGAACACCAGATCGCCAGACAAGAATTCCCGAAGTTGAGCGACTCTTCTGATTGGTTTTTCCCCCACCTCTCAGACCCCAGCAAGAGCGCAATCTAGTAGAAAATAGCAGGTACTTCTTATCGCGTTACGTAATAGTGCACTTGATGACTCACTTTTAAGCGAGTATATTTAACATCATCTGTTGGTCTAGAGGTCACAGTGGTGGACTTACAATCGTAAGGTCGTTGGTTCGATTCTACGTAGAGTAGAGAATTTTTACTGTGAAGAAAACGAAGGACTTGTAATAATTGAGAGAACACCAGACGACGCGAGGTACAACGTCGAGGAAAGCAAGCATGGCGGGATACTGACACTTGTGGACTTGGAAAAACTTACCGAGAATAATAACGGCAAGCAGCTTCCAGGAGGGTGAATAAATGAGCAAGGATGTGAGGGTGGCGAAGTAGACAGGATGATCGGAAACTGGGTTAAATATGAGGAGAGCGCCTACGATGTACGCAACCCGCATACCAGAGGGTCAATGAACTCTTTTTCTTTTTAAACCAAGTGACATAGAGTCCCCCCTGTAATTAAGCTAGCCGGGAGGAGCGCTCGCCCAGACCAGTGGCTTCCCGGTCCGCTCGCTCCAGCATCATCCCAACCACTAACTAGGGATGGGCGCGACTGAAGCCTGGAATCGAGAGTGTCGACTTGATCGACTCCGAACACCGGTCTCGGTTCGCATGAAGCCTCGCGACTCCACGTTAATCTGATGCGTATTGCGGGGCCGCTTCGCATGAAGCCTCGCGACTCCAAGCTCACGTGATGACTATTGCGGGGCCTCACAGTCCTTTCGCATGAAGCCTCGCGACTCCAAGCTAACCTGATGAGTAAGGTCCGGATAGTGATGTGATTATATATATTTAATTTTACTAAATATTTTCTATTTATTTACATATATTTGAAGTTTTATAAATAAATACATATTATGGCGAATTTATTCGTAAGTAGGCTACATATTTCCTGTATTTGGTGGTATGTCGCACTCCTAGATAAATGCTGCAGACATTTTCGACCCTTGGCAATTCCATTAATTTGCCCCTCTATTTCGTGAATGTTCCCTTGTCTCTGTATTTAGTAGTATTTCAAGACAGGAATTCCCTGGCCATCAAATATAGCAGGGGGGCTGGAGAAGACTCGCGACTCCAAGCTCCCCTGTTGAGTATTGCGGGGTCGTTTCGCATGAAGACTCGCGACTCCAAGTTCACCGGATGAGTATTGCAGGGTCGCTTCGCATGAAGACTCGCGACTCCAAGCTCACCTGATGAGTAATGCGGGGTCGCTTCGCATGAAGACTCGCGACTCCAAACTCACCGGATGAGTAATGCGGGGTCGCTTCGCATGAAGCCTCGCGACGCCAAGCTCCCCGGTTGAGTATTGCTGGGCCGTTTCGCATGAAGACTCGCGACTCCAAGTTCACCGGATGAGTATTGCAGGGTCGCTTCGCATGAAGACTCGCGACTCCAAGCTCACCTGATGAGTAATGCGGGGTCGCTTCGCATGAAGACTCGCGACTCCAAACTCACCGGATGAGTAATGCGGGGTCGCTTCGCATGAAGCCTCGCGACGCCAAGCTCCCCGGTTGAGTATTGCTGGGCCGCTTCGCATGAAGCCTCGCGACTCCAAGCTCACCGGATGAGTATTGCGGGGTCGCTTCGCATGAAGCCTCGCGACTCCAAGCCTACCTGATGAGTATTGCGGGGTCGCTTCGCATGAAGACTCACGACTCCAAGCCTACCTGATGAGTATTGCGGGGTCGCTTCGCATGAAGCCTCGCGACTCCAAGCCTACCTGATGAGTAATGCGGGGTCGCTTCGCATGAAGCCTCGCGACGCCAAGCTCCCCGGTTGAGTATTGCTGGGCCGCTTCGCATGAAGCCTCGCGACTCCAAGCCTACCTGATGAGTAATGCGGGGTCGCTTCGCATGAAGCCTCGCGACGCCAAGCTCCCCGGTTGAGTATTGCTGGGCCGCTTCGCATGAAGACTCGCGACTCCAAGCTCACCTGATGAGTATTGCAGGGTCGCTTCGCATGAAGACTCGCGACTCCAAGCTCACCGGATGAGTATTGCAGGGTCGCTTCGCATGAAGACTCGCGACTCCAAGCCTACCTGATGAGTAATGCGGGGTCGCTTCGCATGAAGACTCGCGACTCCAAACTCACCGGATGAGTAATGCGGGGTCGCTTCGCATGAAGCCTCGCGACGCCAAGCTCCCCGGTTGAGTATTGCTGGGCCGCTTCGCATGAAGACTCGCGACTCCAAGCTCACCTGATGAGTATTGCAGGGTCGCTTCGCATGAAGACTCGCGACTCCAAGCTCACCGGATGAGTATTGCAGGGTCGCTTCGCATGAAGACTCGCGACTCCAAGCCTACCTGATGAGTAATGCGGGGTCGCTTCGCATGAAGACTCGCGACTCCAAGCTCACCGGATGAGTATTGCAGGGTCGCTTCGCATGAAGACTCGCGACTCCAAGCTCACCTGATGAGTATTGCTGGGCCGCTTCGCATGAAGACTCGCGACTCCAAACTCACCGGATGAGTAATGCGGGGTCGCTTCGCATGAAGCCTCGCGACGCCAAGCTCCCCTGTTGAGTATTGCTGGGCCGCTTCGCATGAAGCCTCGCGACTCCAAGCTCACCGGATGAGTATTGCTGGGCCGCTTCGCATGAAGCCTCGCGACGCCAAGCTCCCCGGTTGAGTATTGCTGGGCCGCTACGCATGAAGACTCGCGACTCCAAGCTCACCGGATGAGTATTGCGGGGTCGCTTCGCATGAAGCCTCGCGACGCCAAGCTCCCCGGTTGAGTATTGCTGGGTCGCTTCGCATGAAGCCTCGCGACTCCAAGCTCACCGGATGAGTATTGCGGGGTCGCTTCGCATGAAGCCTCGCGACTCCAAGCTCACCGGATGAGTATTGCTGGGCCGCTTCGCATGAAGACTCGCGACTCCAAACTCACCGGATGAGTAATGCGGGGTCGCTTCGCATGAAGCCTCGCGACGCCAAGCTCCCCGGTTGAGTATTGCTGGGCCGCTTCGCATGAAGCCTCGCGACTCCAAGCTCACCGGATGAGTATTGCGGGGTCGCTTCGCATGAAGCCTCGCGACTCCAAGCTCACCTGTCGAGTATTGCGGGGTCGCTTCGCATGAAGACTCACGACTCCAAGCTCACCTGTCGAGTATTGCGGGGTCGCTTCGCATGAAGCCTCGCGACTCCAAGCCTACCTGATGAGTATTGCGGGCCCGCTTCGCATGAAGCCACGCAACTCCAAGCTCACCGGATGAGTATTGCGGGGTCGCTTTCCATAAAGACTCGCGACTCCAAGCTCACCTGATGAGTATTGCGGGGTCGCTTCGCATGAAGCCTCGCGACTCCAAGCTCACCGGATGAGTATTGCGGGGTCGCTTCGCATGAAGATTCACGACTCCAAGCTCACCTGTCGAGTATTGCGGAGTCGCTTCGCATGAAGCCTCGCGACTCCAAGCCTACCTGATGAGTATTGCGGGGTCGCTTCGCATGAAGACTCGCGACTCCAAGCTCTCCGGATGAGTATTGCGGGGTCGCTTCGCATGAAGCCTCGCGACTCCAAGCTCACCTGATAAGTATTGCGGGGTCGCTTCGCATGAAGCTTCGCGACTCCAAGCTCACCGGATGAGTATTGCGGGGTCGCTTCGCATGAAGCCTCGCGACTCCAAGCTCACCGGATGAGTATTGCGGGATCGCTTCGCATGAAGCCTCGCGACTCCAAGCTCACCGGATGAGTATTGCGGGGTCGCTTCGCATGAAGCCTCGCGACTCCAAGCTCACCGAATGATTATTGCGGGGTCGCTTCGCATGAAGCCTCGCGACTCCAAGCTCACCGGATGAGCATTGCGGGGTCGCTTCGCATGGAGCCTCGCGACTCCAAGCTCACCTGATGAGTATTGCGGGGCCATTTCGCATGAAGCCTCGCGACTCCAAGCTCACCTGATGAGTATTGCGAGGGGCACACAGTCGCTTTTTATCCGAATCTCTCATTATTATTTTTATTATTATTATTATTATTTACTTGCATTGTACCAAATTATTGTAATATTGCACTTTAGGCAGATTGTATTACTATTATTGTTTTAAATAATAATCATCATAATAAACACAATAACAAATACACCTACAACATTTCCGATGATAATCCGAAACAATCTTCCATGTTTGCTGGCTAATAGGCCTAATCCTATTGTATTCATCGTAACACAAGATATCAAGGGACGAACGTGGATGCATAACAAGACCGTCACAATATCAGAGGCCTGTGCGCACATCTTAAACAAAGCAATTAACAATCCATAACATAGGCCAAACCTTACATTAATTCAACACGCAACTTTTGTTATTGGAGACACGGAAATGAAACACCCTACCGTGAAAGTAAAAATACACACACGGTGCCAAGAACTTCGTAATTGGTATTCGACATTCCATATAACGATCTTGCCGGCAAAATAAATATCCCATCACTATGCATCAACTAGGCCTATCCAACATATTCTCATACTGTAGAATCCTACAGTAGATCATAACAAAGAACGACTATGCATATAATCATTCTATTGAATCGTTTTGCAGGTTATAATAGCTTGCCATACATTTCAATACCAAAAAAGTATCACTGGCAAGCTAGCAGCAAGATTTATACAGCTGTATTTTAAACATGCCGTAGCGATGGCGAACAACGTTGCTGCTGGCGCCGTGTGGCATACATGTTCAAGCAGTTCCACAAACAGTTGTTAGATGGCGGTAGTGCATCAATGGAGTCGACACTGGAGTCGAGAGTATCGGTTCCAGCGGCAGCAGTCTCGACTCTTCGCGACTCCGTTCGCAACCCATCCCTACCACTAACTATCCCTTGGCCCTAACTTTATCGGCAGACCAGAATTCCCGAAGTTGAGCGACTCTTCTGATTGGTTAATAACCGCGCTTGCGCAGTAGTGAAAAGTGGGACAGTTTTTATTCATACCTCTCAGCAAGAGCGCAATCTAGTAGAAAATAGATGGTACTATTTAAGGCGTTACTTAATAGTGCACTTCATCACTCACTTGTAAGCGATCGTATTCAACATGATCTGCTGGTCTAGAGGTCACAGTGGTGGACTTATAATCCTAAGGTCGTTGGTTCGATTCCAAGTGGGGTAGAGAATTTTTACTCTGAAGATAACAAAGGACTTGTATTAATTGAGAGAATACCAGATGACGAGAGGTACAACGACTAGGAAAGAATGCATGGCTGATACTGACACTTAGAACATTTGCCGAGTATAATATAGGCAAGGAGATTCTAGGAGGGTGAATAAATCCGCAAGAATGTGAGGGTGACGAAGTAGACTGGATGATCGGAGAATGTGTGAACTATGAGGTTAGCCCCTACGAGGTACGATATCCGCATAACAGAGGGTTAATGAACTCTTTTTCTTTTTAAACCAAGCGACATAGAGTCCCCCCTGTAATTAAGCTAGCCGAGAGGAGCGCTCGCCCAGTCCAATGGCTACCCGGTCCGCTCGCTCCAGCATCATCCCAACCACTAACCCACCCTTGGCCCTAACTTTATCGGCAGACCAGAATTGCTGAAGTTGAGCGACTCTTCTGATTGGTTAATAACCCGCGCTTGCGCAGTAGTGAAAAGTGGGACTTAGTTTTTTTCCCTACCTGTCAGACCTCACCACAACCAATCTAAGAATCCTCTCGTGTACTTTAACATTCTCTTCGTCACTCTCAATCCTTCTTCTTCTGGTATCCTTGCTACCATTATCTCTGGTAATTTCATCTTAGTTGTCAAGTGTCAGTATCCGCCATCTTACTTTGGTGGACGCTGCAGCTCACGATTTATGGTGTTCATTCGTTTTAGACGAGTCGTAAAAGTTATTCATTCAATGGGGACTCGAACCGTCGCGCACTGGGCCGTGATCAGTCACTCTACCCCCTAGACCAAGTGGGAGTGATACAATGCTGCGTCGTAATGACAAGCTATAAACTACACTCATACAGAGAATAGCAGGAGCTCTATCTAGTAGAAAATAACTGGTACTACATCTGATATTCTTAAGGCGTTACGTAATAGTCCTCTTTTAAGGCTGGTCTAGAGCTCAGAATGGCTGTCTCCGAATCATAAAAGGCAATACTTCAATTCCTTCTAGAATTTTTACTTAAAAACTTGAACACCAGATTATCAGGTCATAAAAGAACAAGGTAGGTGTAGGATAACGAATAGTGCACTCTGGTTAAAATTAATGGGTATACCATTAAAAGAATTGTGATTGGTTTGATCGCGTATCGGCGACTTATTAAACTGGGCCCAGTTTCCCTTTATTTGATTAACATTTGGGCTGGCCCTCACCTGTATGCCTTTCTCATAGCTGTCCTTCCTTCCAAATTTATATTTCTAAACTTTATTCCATTTCTTATTTATTTTGTTCTTTCATTTCTTTTTTTGTTCTAGTAATTTTAAAGATTTACGTACCTTTGGTACTGAGTCTTTAGAGAGTCCTGAGGTGCCGGAATTTTGTTGCCATAATTCAAAAGGATCCAAGAGATGCAATGATGGTATAACTCTCGTCCGCGTGATGTGTGTTGTCTACCTCCAAGGTGCTTGGAGCGTGCGAATACAAAGCACCAAAAGATTTTCCTAATGCATTCCTTAAAAATAATCATATTAAACTTAACGAATAAGTATATTTTTTATTAAAATAAAACAGTAATTATTACATGAAATACAAGACACATAAAAATCATTAATTTTTGTCCTTGAAACAAGGAATGCTACTTATAGTTCGTGTTTTGATGTTCTCACATTAACTGTCCCTTAAAAATGTTCATTGCCATTAAAAGAAGAAAAACAATGAAACTCAGGCAACATGTGATAAAAATATACATAACAGGAAGTATATCACTTATAATAATGAGAGGGATGCGTTGTAAACGTCATGCACATTGTTTCTTATCTTTACCCATTGTCCATCGAGTTTGGAACGCACGAAGTTTGCCTTTTATAATTTGTTGATAGGTTCCAATCCAGATATAAACCAGGTTACAGCTTATCCATCAATTCGAAAATCACTAGCCATGATCTATTCCTCTGCCGATGTATTCTCCGCAGGAGCCAAGCTAGGCAGCTGCCTTGAAGGGGTCCTAGCCATGTGACTACACTGAAAACAGAGGGCAAGGAGATTCACGTCAATCTTTATTGACAATCACTGGAGCTATACAAGTGTGCTATATCCAGGACCAAATTGTTCTATCTTCGTGGCAAGATGTCACTCGGTGCACTACTTCTCCACATCGTTTACATTTGTTATCGTCAGCCAGATGCGTTGTAAATGTCTGCATTTTTTTATTTTTACCCATTGTCCATCGATTTTGGAAATCACGAATTCCCCTTTCATAACTTGTTGTTAGGAACCAATCCACTGCTGCCGCCATAAACCAGGTTACAGCGTTTTGTTTTGATTGTCCATCACATGTCACATTATTAACACAATGGCGTTGATCATGGAGTAAAGTGTGATTTCTACTATGTTGGTACGTGTTGTGCCATTCATCCAAACCGTTCTCCAGCGACTTAGTGCAACTTTATTTTATCGGTAGCGGCTTTTGTTGCCCCTAGTGTTTAACTCAGAAATATTGTTTCCTCTAGAAGTGAGAATTAATAAATAAAATTAAAAGAACCATGTGAATCACAACAAGGTGCAGAACCCAACATCACATAGCTGTGTAGGCTAATAGCGGCAAGAGGCCGGACAGCACAATGTTATGGTTGAAGCCATTTTCCAGTGTTGCCTTAGTAAACAAACGTTTGATGCTTTTCAGTCGGTCAACACGATTGTACCCAAATGAGATGGGTTATTCCCTAATCCTGAAAAACAATTGCATGCGATTAATACATACACTTGGATGACCAGTTTTGGTCGTCAAGCGATCATCATCAGAGTAGGCTACACTTAGGTTATAAAATCTATGTCTGAGAAAATATTTACAAAATATACACAGTAGGGGGATGGTAGGGGTTCTGCCCCCCCCCCCCAACCACTCCCTCTGACGTCACATACTAACCCGCAATACATTCAGGGGCAAAGTCAATATCTCTCAAACGCATGGTCCGATTTTGACAAATGAGGTGTCGTTGGACTCGGGTTGACGCCCTCTTTCCAATGGACCACTCATTTCAACCCCTAAATAAAACCTACCCCTACTAGGGGGTGAAATTGTAATTTTTTAGTGAAAGTCTCTTTTCAAATACGACATGTATAAGGTGCGCTGCTAAAATGAACTTAAACGTTGTTGCTCATATCGCGCATGCGTTTTACGAGATGCCGCTATGGATGAACATTTTTGTTTTTTGTTTTTTACGCATGCGCACTGGGGATTTTTGTAAGAGGGCGAGCTCTTTGAAAAAAATGATTGATAAGAAGAGGTTTTGGTGGTGAGGAGAGAGCCAGATAGTCGCCTACTTTCCTACGAAGTTTGCCGATATCTCTCAAACGCAAGGTCGGATTTGGACGTGTGACGTGTCAAATCGCTTGTCTCGAAGCCCTATACATGTTATTAATAGGTTAGAGTTTTGAGAATGAGGGAAACAGGCTTTTTGGGGGTAAAACCATGATTTTAGACTTTTTCTGATATTTCACGAATGCATGGTCGGATTTGGTCCTATGACATGTCAAATGGCTTGTCTCGAAACCCTTTTTATTTTGGTAATAGGTTAAAGTTTTTGAGAATGAGGGGAAACAGAATTTTTTGGTGTAAAACTGTGATTTTAGACTTTCTGTTATATTTCACAAACCAATTTCGCCGGAGACGTATACGAGGGGTCGTAGGACTCGGAGTGACGCCCCTTTCCTCTCCCCTTTCGAATATAGTATTTATGTTTAAAAAATGCGAAAGGGTCTAACGACACTTTTGTTGAAAACATTTTAGTTTTTAAAACTTTTTCTTTTAATCTGTCTAAAATGTTCATGAAGAGTGGTTGCAGATAGAGACGATACCACTGGACACGTGTTTCAACGAAGCTATTACTGGCCACGGTGGTGATATACCAATACAGTATTCGCTATTTCGATGAGACGGCGGGTCGAGGGTTCGTTTTCCGATTTTTCCTATGATGGAATACCTAATACCTAAACCCCCTGAAGGGGGTCTTTAACATGTAAACGATTATGAGTGACATGACAAATGATAATTCCTTGATCAGATGAAGTTAGCTTTAGATAGAACAAACAGAACTTGGTTATATGTTGCTTGAAGTGAGTATAGAAAACAAACTTGCTGGGGCAGACTGACAGGATGTGGATGTTATTTGAGCTTATTGGAATGCATTGACTTGACTTGACAACAGGGCAATGAAAAAAGCACAGAGATGCTGAGGACACTTGAAGGTCAAACGATATGGCAACTATGGTGGGAGGGGGAAGCGAGGATGATGTCGCCGATCATGTTCAATGTTCAATGGATGAATTTAAATTTTGCGAAGCATTGTTCGGAGAGGGTCATGGGACGACTTGTTTTAAGGATATTTATTTTTCCGATCTTTCTTATGGTGGTCTCATTGATTGAAATCATCCAAAACTGCTAGGGCATGGCCTTGAGATTTTATAAACTGATAATGGGATTTTGACATACAAGGTCCACTCAGAACTTGACATGATGTCAATCTTTTTATGGCTTATGAATTTCCCCAAAAAAGACCCAAAACAACAAGATCATAGACTTTTGCTTTCTTAATATATTGCAAACCCATAATGTTAGATGTTTACTGTGAGTGACGAAACCTAGCTAGGTAAAGAAAGAATTATTGTGGGCTACATGTATGGTGACTGACACGTCTTTGAACATTGGAACTTGTTTTCAGATCTGAGTGTAGTACATAGGGAGTATAGGTTGTAGGCATGGCTTGACAAACGGTGTACACAAAATTCAATTTATCGATTCAAGAATTATGAGTAGACTATCATTAATTAATTGGTTAAAGAGTGTAGCTAAAAATAAAAAAGTGACTACATTAAACTAAACTGAACCAAGTCGAATCAAACCCAACTGAACCAAACCAAGCCTAAAGCAAACCAAACCTAATCAAGAACAAGCCAAGGGCTTAAGTGTAAAACTTGTGGGGGAATGCAGTCATTGGCAATGTCCAAAGAAAGGGATAACGCTCTACCTTTAGAGGGTGAGGTAAAGCTAGCGCATGGTGCTAATGCATATTCCCAAGTACATGAACCACACACACACACAACTATCCTATGCTGTTTTTATGAGTTGACTGTTAAAACTTACTCAGTGGTTACTGAGCAAGATGGTCGCTACACACAACAAGCTTTAAATACTTGAGGCTAATAATCTATACACACACACGCACTCGCTTGTTCTAAACTAAACTGTCTCGCTGGCAGTGCTCACACAGTAGGCAAATGACAGAAATGCTTGGCTAACCGAAATACAATCATTTTCGGTTGTCTAATGATACCAGCTAGCCATTACATGCTATAGTGGTGAGCACATGTGCCTCTTGCACTGGAGATCGTAACTCGATTTTCAGCTCTAAGGCCTAGAACGAATCAAACTAAGAAAGAATGGTATGGTGACGCAGTAGTTAAACTGTTAGCCTTTCAATAAGGTAGACTAGGGTTTGATTTTGGGTTAATATACATGTCATAAACAAACAAACAAAAAAACGGAGATAATGTTTAAAACTGATTACACTTGTCTCTTTTCAAATTATTACTTAGATTACAAATACAAAGGTGGACTGGGTTTGATATACAGTTAATGCTGCCTATCGCATACTAGCCTGTAAGAAAGCCAAACAAGCAAAAGGCGTAGGTAGAGCAGTGGTAAAATCACTATGTGTAGAGAACTACCTAACGGGTTTATGAACTGGCAATGCTATGTCGCATAAACAGTGCAGGATACAATCCGGCAACCATAATTTTTATTTTGTGGAACAGAGAAAATGCAATTTTACCTTGATGGATAGCAAATGAGTGCAGATGAATGACCTATGCATTAGCCTACTATAGGGTTATAACCACGAGGTGGAGGTGTGACTTTTATATTTTATTGTTTAGAGACATGGCTTTTTTGTAACCAGTAGATTTAGTATTTTGTAAATATTCATTTTTGTAATTGTAAATAGTGGAAACATTTTTTTTGTAATAGTAAATGTTAAATGTATAACTAAAAGTTATTTGGGATAAGTGTGCATGTCAAGGATAAATAGCGTGGTTGTATTTGTTTTCAAAGACAGGTATGGTTGTGTGAATGTATGACTACAAATAGAATGATAGAGAGAGAGAGAGAAAGCTTGTGTATGTGTGTGTGTGTGTGTGTGTGTATGTGGGTAGCATTGATTTTTCAACCAAAGCAAACACGGCAAGGTAGGATGGTGGGGTAATTAATGTATATAGCAAATGGTAAATAGTATACTATATTTTTTTAACACTTGTGTTTTTTTAATGCAGCAGTAGATAGGTGTTATTTTGTAAAACAGTCTTACCTACAGTAGTAGTAGTAGTAGTAGTAGGCCTATATGTTTTTGGAAACAAACAGAAAGAGAATGCACTATTGCCATGGCCAAGCACTTCCATTAAAGTGATTTCAAGAAAATTTAAATCAGCAAATGTGTGTTTTACAAAACTAAACATTCAGCATGGACTAAATCATAAACGTGTCTTCTGTGATATGGAAAAAATAGGAAATCCATGTTTCCATATCAACACAATTTAAAAACTTAAAACTGACATTTAAAAAATGTAAATGGGAAATTGGCAAATGTGTAAACAACAAAATGGAAAATTCTTGTTTCCATAACATGAAATCCAAAAACTTTAAACTGACATTTTCAAATCGTGTACATGGAAAATTGACAAATGGCAATGTGTGAAATGTGAAAATGAAAAAATATGAACAAATGGCTATCATTATTTAAAAAAAATAAAAAACCGTCGTGTTCTATCGTTAAAGTGTGAATCAAACCACATCTACTTATTTGGATCATCCGAGACTGAGTAGACCTGTTTTAGTCCTAATATACTTTTAAAATTTTATGTTAAAGCTCAATTTGAACTCAAGAGCTTTAGAGTGCCAGCTAACTATTATAACCGTTACGTCACAAAGACAACTTTACACTACTCTTAATAAACAATAATAAGAAAAAGAATAATAAATGTTGAATTTTTTTTTAAGGATGAACATGGTGACACTGTTTCTGTTGCACAGTCTGCTAGCTACTAGCCAGCAGCTGGGGTCTTAGAAAACGATACAGTTGACATTTTATAATGAGATGTGACATGTTTCAAAGTACAGTATTATGGGTTGCTGTTGAGTAAAAACTAATCCTGTACAAGGAAGCAAGGGTTCGAACCCCTTACCTAACATTACTATTGCCTGAACATGGCTTGACGACACTGTATTATTATGATACTCGGTACACAAACCATAGATAGAGTGTATTGTTTAAGATCACTTTCTTTCTGAACATAGGTGGAGACTGTTGATGGTTAACAATGGCATTAATATAGTAGGACGTGGGTATAGCAATTAAGAAAAAACAGACAATACCCATACAATATTTTTATTTATTTAATATAAGTACTTGTACAATAGTTACATTCAAAATACATTTCTTTTTTCTCTATTACTATTTAGTCCTTTTTGATTCTCTTGCATATGAAGGGTAGATAACCTTGTAGTTCAGCCCCTTAAAACAACAACAACACAACCTTTTGCATAGTCTGTGATGTTGACGACTCTTGAGATGTGGAAGATGGATTAAACATAACTTTTACAGCAGGGGTTAAATGTTGCTCAATAAACACTGCACTATTTTGAGTAGCAACATTTTTTTCTGGTACTAGCTTTTTAGCATTGTCATGATTATTTGTTGACACCAACAGTGTTTCATCTGGTACACCACATTGATGATCACTCACACTTAAAACCTTACCATTTCTACTTTTTAGATTGCCTCGACATCTTTTTGACCTCTCTTTTGAGCATCGCCAAAATATTATTCCTTTTACATTTTGACGATTATAGTTATAAGAGTAGCCTTTATAGAGTACACGTTGTTTACCTTTGTTAGTTGTAGTAAGTTCCATAGTAGCAACTAACCTGTTAGTATGATTTGCTCACTACAAAGGTTATAACTGTTCTGATAATAAAATCATTTAGCGTTGGCTTTTATATTTAATATGTACAGTTTGAAGTGATAGCAAAAGTGAGAGCAAAATGGTAGCAGAGTGGTAGAAAATATAACATGTATTGTTAAGAAATAGTTTAAGCTGTTATGTGGATCCATTACATAATAATTTTAGCACGACGAAGCTCATTTTCTATATCCAATAGTTCTTCCTCATATTCAGTATAACCAGCCTGTTTATAGACATGCAGTTGCTGAAGCCGCCGGATTAGCTTACTTGGATTGTTCCAGTAGACAAATTTAACAAATGATTTTTTAGTTGTAAACAAAGCATTACCATTATCATTATTATCTTCATCATCAACATCATCATCATCATAACCATTATCATTATCATCATCATCATTATCATCATCATCATGATCATTATAATCCTCATCACTATTACTATATAGTCCTTTTTGATTCTTTTGCAATACCACATTTTGCACAGTCTGTGTTGCCCTTGATAATGTTGGGAGTTTTTCAGACATTGACAACTGTCCTAACACGACTTTCTGAGGAGATGATACATGCTTCTTAACAAACAATGCACTATCTTGAGCTGCAATATCTTTTTCTGGGACAAGTGTTTTAGCATTTTGAAGAGTTTTTTTAAACAGCAACGATGTTTTATCTGGTACACTACATTGATGATCACTCATACTTAAGACATCACTATTTTTACTTTTCAGCTCACCTCGACACTGTTTTGAACGATGTTTTGAACAACGCCAAATAACAGTTCCATTTTTATTGGTTCGTTTTACAATATATTTATATCCTTTATAGAATGCGTATGGCATACCATTGCTATTTGTTGATACTTCCATGTCAATTGTCAAGCATGAACTAATCTCTAGCAAAGTTCACTCGATAATATAAATAATTTCTAAACCCCAGTAGTGAATAGTCAGTTGTTTTTGATCTATGCAAGCGTAAACATGTCACATACACTGGTGATGGATACTCAAGGCTTTAAGGTCAATGAAAACAAGTACAGTATATATTTAAATAGGTGGCTATCATTGATTGCACAACACGCGGGTCACCATATCTTTTTTTCTTTCGGACTAGTGTTTTAACATTTGAAGAGTGTTTTAAACAGCAACGATGTCTTATCAGTCACACTACATTGATGATCACTCACACTTAAGACCTCGCTATTTTTACTTTTTAACTCACTTTGACACTGTTTTGAACGATGTTTTGAACAACGCCAAATAACAGTTCCATTTTTATTGGTTCGTTTTACAATATACGTATAACCTTTATAGTATGCATATGGCTTACCATAACTATTCGTTGATACTTTCATATCAATTTTCAAGCATGAAATAATCTCCAATAAATTTCGCTCGATAATAGAAATAATAGTTTAAAGTGGGTGCGAAGGTGGGTGCAAAAGTGGGTGCAAAAGTGAGTGTAAAAGTGGGTGTAAAAGTGGGTGCAAAAGTGGGTGCAAAAGTGAGTGCAAAAGTGGGTGCGAAAGTGGGTGCGAAAGTGGATGCAGTTTATAGTAGGCACCATTTTTACTAGAATATGATTTGAGTAAATGTAATTTCTAAACCCAAGTAGTGAATAGTCAGTTGGTTTTGATTTATGCAAGCGTAAACATGTCTCATACACTGATGATGGATACTCAAGGCTTTTTGGTCAACAAAAACAAGTATATAGTTAAAGAGGTAGCTATTATTGATTGCACAACACTGAATCTATTTTTGAAATTTTGACAAAGGGTCTAAGTGCACTTTTGTTAATATCTCGCGAACCAATAAGACTACGGCATTGTATGAGGTATTGTTGGACTTTTTGCCGAAGACTGCTGGTAAACACTTATGTTCCCACGACCTTTTTAAAGATGGCGGCTGACCCACGAGGGGTGATTAAAACGTATTCCAAGCGACGCTTGTCGATAAGCAAACCAATAATCAAAGGGGGGGGGGGGTGACAGAGCTTGAGGCGATAACCCCTTTTGATTGATCCCTGTTGATTTGCCCCTTTGGACTGGTCCCCGTTGACAAGTCCCTCTGAACGGGTCCTTTTTGAAGGGAGTCATTTATGACGGGCCCCTGCTGACGGGTCACTGTGGACGGATCCCTGTGGACAGGTCCCTGTTGACAGGTCCTTTTGACTAATCCCTTTGGACCTGTCAACAGGGACCTGTCCACAGGGATCCGTCCACAGTGACCCGTCAGCAGGGGCCCGTCATAAATGACTCCCTTCAAAAAGGACCCGTTCAGAGGGACTTGTCAACGGGGACCAGTCCAAAGGGGCAAATCAACAGGGATCAATCAAAAGGGGTTATCGCCTCAAGCTCTGTCACACCCCCCTTTGATTATTGGTTTGCTTATCGACAAGCGTCGCTTGGAATACGTTTTAATCACCCCTCGTGGGTCAGCCGCCATCTTTAAAAAGGTTGTGGGAACATAAGTGTTTACCAGCAGTCTTCGGCAAAAAGTCCAACAATACCTCATACAATGCCGTAGTCTTATTGGTTCGCGAGATATTAACAAAAGTGCACTTAGACCCTTTGTCAAAATGTCAAAAATAGATTCAGTGTTGTGCAATCAATAATAGCTACCTCTTTAACTATATACTTGTTTTTGTTGACCAAAAAGCCTTGAGTATCCATCATCAGTGTATGAGACATGTTTACGCTTGCATAAATCAAAACCAACTGACTATTCACTACTTGGGTTTAGAAATTACATTTACTCAAATCATATTCTAGTAAAAATGGTGCCTACTATAAACTGCATCCACTTTCGCACCCACTTTCGCACCCACTTTTGCACTCACTTTTGCACCCACTTTTGCACCCACTTTTACACCCACTTTTACACTCACTTTTGCACCCACTTTTGCACCCACCTTCGCACCCACTTTAAACTATTATTTCTATTATCGAGCGAAATTTATTGGAGATTATTTCATGCTTGAAAATTGATATGAAAGTATCAACGAATAGTTATGGTAAGCCATATGCATACTATAAAGGTTATACGTATATTGTAAAACGAACCAATAAAAATGGAACTGTTATTTGGCGTTGTTCAAAACATCGTTCAAAACAGTGTCAAAGTGAGTTAAAAAGTAAAAATAGCGAGGTCTTAAGTGTGAGTAATCATCAATGTAGTGTGACTGATAAGACATCGTTGCTGTTTAAAACACTCTTCAAATGTTAAAACACTAGTCCGAAAGAAAAAAAGATATGGTGACCCGCGTGTTGTGCAATCAATGATAGCCACCTATTTAAATATATACTGTACTTGTTTTCATTGACCTTAAAGCCTTGAGTATCCATCACCAGTGTATGTGACATGTTTACGCTTGCATAGATCAAAAACAACTGACTATTCACTACTGGGGTTTAGAAATTATTTATATTATCGAGTGAACTTTGCTAGAGATTAGTTCATGCTTGACAATTGACATGGAAGTATCAACAAATAGCAATGGTATGCCATACGCATTCTATAAAGGATATAAATATATTGTAAAACGAACCAATAAAAATGGAACTGTTATTTGGCGTTGTTCAAAACATCGTTCAAAACAGTGTCGAGGTGAGCTGAAAAGTAAAAATAGTGATGTCTTAAGTATGAGTGATCATCAATGTAGTGTACCAGATAAAACATCGTTGCTGTTTAAAAAACTCTTCAAAATGCTAAAACACTTGTCCCAGAAAAAGATATTGCAGCTCAAGATAGTGCATTGTTTGTTAAGAAGCATGTATCATCTCCTCAGAAAGTCGTGTTAGGACAGTTGTCAATGTCTGAAAAACTCCCAACATTATCAAGGGCAACACAGACTGTGCAAAATGTGGTATTGCAAAAGAATCAAAAAGGACTATATAGTAATAGTGATGAGGATTATAATGATCATGATGATGATGATAATGATGATGATGATAATGATAATGGTTATGATGATGATGATGTTGATGATGAAGATAATAATGATAATGGTAATGCTTTGTTTACAACTAAAAAATCATTTGTTAAATTTGTCTACTGGAACAATCCAAGTAAGCTAATCCGGCGGCTTCAGCAACTGCATGTCTATAAACAGGCTGGTTATACTGAATATGAGGAAGAACTATTGGATATAGAAAATGAGCTTCGTCGTGCTAAAATTATTATGTAATGGATCCACATAACAGCTTAAACTATTTCTTAACAATACATGTTATATTTTCTACCACTCTGCTACCATTTTGCTCTCACTTTTGCTATCACTTCAAACTGTACATATTAAATATAAAAGCCAACGCTAAATGATTTTATTATCAGAACAGTTATAACCTTTGTAGTGAGCAAATCATACTAACAGGTTAGTTGCTACTATGGAACTTACTACAACTAACAAAGGTAAACAACGTGTACTCTATAAAGGCTACTCTTATAACTATAATCGTCAAAATGTAAAAGGAATAATATTTTGGCGATGCTCAAAAGAGAGGTCAAAAAGATGTCGAGGCAATCTAAAAAGTAGAAATGGTAAGGTTTTAAGTGTGAGTGATCATCAATGTGGTGTACCAGATGAAACACTGTTGGTGTCAACAAATAATCATGACAATGCTAAAAAGCTAGTACAAGAAAAAAATGTTGCTACTCAAAATAGTGCAGTGTTTATTGAGCAACATTTAACCCCTGCTGTAAAAGTTATGTTTAATCCATCTTCCACATCTCAAGAGTCGTCAACATCACAGACTATGCAAAAGGTTGTGTTGTTGTTGTTTTAAGGGGCTGAACTACAAGGTTATCTACCCTTCATATGCAAGAGAATCAAAAAGGACTAAATAGTAATAGAGAAAAAAGAAATGTATTTTGAATGTAACTATTGTACAAGTACTTATATTAAATAAATAAAAATATTGTATGGGTATTGTCTGTTTTTTCTTAATTGCTATACCCACGTCCTACTATATTAATGCCATTGTTAACCATCAACAGTCTCCACCTATGTTCAGAAAGAAAGTGATCTTAAACAATACACTCTATCTATGGTTTGTGTACCGAGTATCATAATAATACAGTGTCGTCAAGCCATGTTCAGGCAATAGTAATGTTAGGTAAGGGGTTCGAACCCTTGCTTCCTTGTACAGGATTAGTTTTTACTCAACAGCAACCCATAATACTGTACTTTGAAACATGTCACATCTCATTATAAAATGTCAATTGTATCGTTTTCTAAGACCCCAGCTGCTGGCTAGTAGCTAGCAGACTGTGCAACAGAAACAGTGTCACCATGTTCATCCTTAAAAAAAAATTCAACATTTATTATTCTTTTTCTTATTATTGTTTATTAAGAGTAGTGTAAAGTTGTCTTTGTGACGTAACGGTTATAATAGTTAGCTGGCACTCTAAAGCTCTTGAGTTCAAATTGAGCTTTAACATAAAATTTTAAAAGTATATTAGGACTAAAACAGGTCTACTCAGTCTCGGGTGATCCAAATAAGTAGATGTGGTTTGATTCACACTTTAACGATAGAACACGACGGTTTTTTATTTTTTTTAAATAATGATAGCCATTTGTTCATATTTTTTCATTTTCACATTTCACACATTGCCATTTGTCAATTTTCCATGTACACGATTTGAAAATGTCAGTTTAAAGTTTTTGGATTTCATGTTATGGAAACAAGAATTTTCCATTTTGTTGTTTACACATTTGCCAATTTCCCATTTACATTTTTTAAATGTCAGTTTTAAGTTTTTAAATTGTGTTGATATGGAAACATGGATTTCCTATTTTTTCCATATCACAGAAGACACGTTTATGATTTAGTCCATGCTGAATGTTTAGTTTTGTAAAACACACATTTGCTGATTTAAATTTTCTTGAAATCACTTTAATGGAAGTGCTTGGCCATGGCAATAGTGCATTCTCTTTCTGTTTGTTTCCAAAAACATATAGGCCTACTACTACTACTACTACTACTGTAGGTAAGACTGTTTTACAAAATAACACCTATCTACTGCTGCATTAAAAAAAACACAAGTGTTAAAAAAATATAGTATACTATTTACCATTTGCTATATACATTAATTACCCCACCATCCTACCTTGCCGTGTTTGCTTTGGTTGAAAAATCAATGCTACCCACATACACACACACACACACACACATACACAAGCTTTCTCTCTCTCTCTCTATCATTCTATTTGTAGTCATACATTCACACAACCATACCTGTCTTTGAAAACAAATACAACCACGCTATTTATCCTTGACATGCACACTTATCCCAAATAACTTTTAGTTATACATTTAACATTTACTATTACAAAAAAAATGTTTCCACTATTTACAATTACAAAAATGAATATTTACAAAATACTAAATCTACTGGTTACAAAAAAGCCATGTCTCTAAACAATAAAATATAAAAGTCACACCTCCACCTCGTGGTTATAACCCTATAGTAGGCTAATGCATAGGTCATTCATCTGCACTCATTTGCTATCCATCAAGGTAAAATTGCATTTTCTCTGTTCCACAAAATAAAAATTATGGTTGCCGGATTGTATCCTGCACTGTTTATGCGACATAGCATTGCCAGTTCATAAACCCGTTAGGTAGTTCTCTACACATAGTGATTTTACCACTGCTCTACCTACGCCTTTTGCTTGTTTGGCTTTCTTACAGGCTAGTATGCGATAGGCAGCATTAGCTGTATATCAAACCCAGTCCACCTTTGTATTTGTAATCTAAGTAATAATTTGAAAAGAGACAAGTGTAATCAGTTTTAAACATTATCTCCGTTTTTTTGTTTGTTTGTTTATGACATGTATATTAACCCAAAATCAAACCCTAGTCTACCTTATTGAAAGGCTAACAGTTTAACTACTGCGTCACCATACCATTCTTTCTTAGTTTGATTCGTTCTAGGCCTTAGAGCTAGAAATCGAGTTACGATCTCCAGTGCAAGAGGCATATGTGCTCACCACTATAGCATGTAATGGCTAGCTGGTATCATTAGACAACCGAAAATGATTGTATTTCGGTTAGCCAAGCATTTCTGTCATTTGCCTACTGTGTGAGCACTGCCAGCGAGACAGTTTAGTTTAGAACAAGCGAGTGCGTGTGTGTGTATAGATTATTAGCCTCAAGTATTTAAAGCTTGTTGTGTGTAGCGACCATCTTGCTCAGTAACCACTGAGTAAGTTTTAACAGTCAACTCATAAAAACAGCATAGGATAGTTGTGTGTGTGTGTGGTTCATGTACTTGGGAATATGCATTAGCACCATGCGCTAGCTTTACCTCACCCTCTAAAGGTAGAGCGTTATCCCTTTCTTTGGACATTGCCAATGACTGCATTCCCCCACAAGTTTTACACTTAAGCCCTTGGCTTGTTCTTGATTAGGTTTGGTTTGCTTTAGGCTTGGTTTGGTTCAGTTGGGTTTGATTCGACTTGGTTCAGTTTAGTTTAATGTAGTCACTTTTTTATTTTTAGCTACACTCTTTAACCAATTAATTAATGATAGTCTACTCATAATTCTTGAATCGATAAATTGAATTTTGTGTACACCGTTTGTCAAGCCATGCCTACAACCTATACTCCCTATGTACTACACTCAGATCTGAAAACAAGTTCCAATGTTCAAAGACGTGTCAGTCACCATACATGTAGCCCACAATAATTCTTTCTTTACCTAGCTAGGTTTCGTCACTCACAGTAAACATCTAACATTATGGGTTTGCAATATATTAAGAAAGCAAAAGTCTATGATCTTGTTGTTTTGGGTCTTTTTTGGGGAAATTCATAAGCCATAAAAAGAATGACATCATGTCAAGTTCTGAGTGGACCTTGTATGTCAAAATCCCATTATCAGTTTATAAAATCTCAAGGCCATGCCCTAGCAGTTTTGGATGATTTCAATCAATGAGACCACCATAAGAAAGATCGGAAAAATAAATATCCTTAAAACAAGTCGTCCCATGACCCTCTCCGAACAATGCTTCGCAAAATTTAAATTCATCCATTGAACATTGAACATGATCGGCGACATCATCCTCGCTTCCCCCTCCCACCATAGTTGCCATATCGTTTGACCTTCAAGTGTCCTCAGCATCTCTGTGCTTTTTTCATTGCCCTGTTGTCAAGTCAAGTCAATGCATTCCAATAAGCTCAAATAACATCCACATCCTGTCAGTCTGCCCCAGCAAGTTTGTTTTCTATACTCACTTCAAGCAACATATAACCAAGTTCTGTTTGTTCTATCTAAAGCTAACTTCATCTGATCAAGGAATTATCATTTGTCATGTCACTCATAATCGTTTACATGTTAAAGACCCCCTTCAGGGGGTTTAGGTATTAGGTATTCCATCATAGGAAAAATCGGAAAACGAACCCTCGACCCGCCGTCTCATCGAAATAGCGAATACTGTATTGGTATATCACCACCGTGGCCAGTAATAGCTTCGTTGAAACACGTGTCCAGTGGTATCGTCTCTATCTGCAACCACTCTTCATGAACATTTTAGACAGATTAAAAGAAAAAGTTTTAAAAACTAAAATGTTTTCAACAAAAGTGTCGTTAGACCCTTTCGCATTTTTTAAACATAAATACTATATTCGAAAGGGGAGAGGAAAGGGGCGTCACTCCGAGTCCTACGACCCCTCGTATACGTCTCCGGCGAAATTGGTTTGTGAAATATAACAGAAAGTCTAAAATCACAGTTTTACACCAAAAAATTCTGTTTCCCCTCATTCTCAAAAACTTTAACCTATTACCAAAATAAAAAGGGTTTCGAGACAAGCCATTTGACATGTCATAGGACCAAATCCGACCATGCATTCGTGAAATATCAGAAAAAGTCTAAAATCATGGTTTTACCCCCAAAAAGCCTGTTTCCCTCATTCTCAAAACTCTAACCTATTAATAACATGTATAGGGCTTCGAGACAAGCGATTTGACACGTCACACGTCCAAATCCGACCTTGCGTTTGAGAGATATCGGCAAACTTCGTAGGAAAGTAGGCGACTATCTGGCTCTCTCCTCACCACCAAAACCTCTTCTTATCAATCATTTTTTTCAAAGAGCTCGCCCTCTTACAAAAATCCCCAGTGCGCATGCGTAAAAAACAAAAAACAAAAATGTTCATCCATAGCGGCATCTCGTAAAACGCATGCGCGATATGAGCAACAACGTTTAAGTTCATTTTAGCAGCGCACCTTATACATGTCGTATTTGAAAAGAGACTTTCACTAAAAAATTACAATTTCACCCCCTAGTAGGGGTAGGTTTTATTTAGGGGTTGAAATGAGTGGTCCATTGGAAAGAGGGCGTCAACCCGAGTCCAACGACACCTCATTTGTCAAAATCGGACCATGCGTTTGAGAGATATTGACTTTGCCCCTGAATGTATTGCGGGTTAGTATGTGACGTCAGAGGGAGTGGTGGTGGGGGGGGGGGGCAGAACCCCTACCATCCCCCTACTATACACTCATTTAGTTGCAGTATTAGTTGAGATAATGCAACTCGTCAATATTTGTTACTTGTGCTCTATGTGATGTTTTGTTGAGATACTGGAAGTGGTGATTGACCTCCGGAATTTGCTTGTTTGGAGTTAATATGTGGTTGTTGTAAATGGTCAATTCAGATTGTGTTGTACAGGCAACTTATCTGGTTGAGTCTTGCGCAGTCCTGTTGAGAGCAGTTAACTTGGCCACTGTGTGCACTCGACATCACATAGACCACAACTAACAAATATTGACGAGTTGCATTATCTCAACTAATACTGCAACTAAATAAGTGTATATATTGTAAATATTTTCCACCCATAGATTTTATAGCCTAAGTGCAAGGGATCTGATGATGTTCGCTTGACGATCGAAACTGGTCATTCAAGTGTATTTATTAATCTCATGGCATTTTTTTCAGGATTAGGGAATAACCCATCTCATTTGGGTACAATCGTGTTGACCGACTGATAAGCACCAACCGTTTGTTGCTAGATGTACTAAGCGGAAGCTTCTACGAATTTTCATTCCAAACCCATATTCAAAGACGAATTTCTGTCTAGTCATGTGACATTTAGAACACAGGGCAAGGAGTTTCACGCCAATCTTTAGAGTTCTACAAGTTTGCTATATCCAGGAAGACACTTGCGCTTTGGATGCTGTTGTGCTGACCAGGAGGCAAACTGTTGTTTTCAGATTGGCGCAAATCTCATCAACGTATACCATTTAGTCACGTGGGTAGGACCCCTTCAAGGCAGCTGCCTAGAAATTCGTCTTCGAATATGGATTTGTCATGAAAATTAGTAGAAACCTCCGAGAAATAGGGGCTCATACATGGCCATGATTCAAAACTCTCTTCCGAGGATGTTATTCAATATAACAGCATGAGATTTTATAAGCAAAGAATGGAGACCACTAATGTACAAAAAAGTATTTTTTTGTAATATGATGAATACATTTCCAAAAAAGTCTAGTTCTCACAAAAACCATGATAACTCCCACATTTACTGTACACATTCCATTGAACATTGAAAATACATTACTTTGTACAGTTTCTTAACCATGTACTAAAATAATTTCAAACAATTGGAAAATCAGTGAAATATTGATATACATGAAGGAAAAAATAACGGACATTTTTCCTTAGTGAAACTTTTAAATATGTAGAAAGTTTAATAATAGTCTCACTAGTTCATCCTCTGCTACATGTCATTTGCTAGCAAAAAGTAAAGTTCAAATGAATATCATGGGTAGTTTTTCGGAAATCATGATTTTTGTGGGATACTACTATAAAAACGTAGATGAGTTTTTTTGTAAACAGTTTAATCATACTACCATAAAAATAAATACTTGGGCATTGGCCATGCTTATGAGCCCCTTTAAGACATAAATCTATGTACTATGGCCTAACACTAAGCCTTTCAAACATTGTGACGCTTTACCTGAGCGATTATAATGATTCTCGTAACGCTGAAACCTTCTGTCGGGTGCTTTTGCTAATTCCTAAAGTCCAGGTTTGTTGGGTATTAGTGTTTATTTTCATTACGAAGTTTACCATTATCATCTAAAGAGCAGCGCACCCTCTCTCTGGACCGTATATTACAGAGGTGTGCACAATATTAGACTTGACGCCGGTTTCCCAAAAATAACATTTATACTTTTCATGGTTTAATGCACTAAATATGTTTACAAGGCGGTGAAATTACTTCCAATGTTTAACCAAGAGTCCCAATTATATTTTCCTTAAAAAAAAACTCAAAGTAGAATGATTCTTTAGAATTCCCACTAACGTAGGAGCTTTGCTACGTTTTGTTTTGATTACTTTTCGTGTGAATGTAAAGCTGAGGGTTTTGGAGTCATTTTATTGATGATCCGCTCTTGAACTATTCCAAGATTCATGTACTATGGATTGAAATCACCTGACGTTCCAAAGCCAATCCAGAATAGGAAACCGGTCAAGCTCAGGTATCCCTCGGAAGACCCAATTCCTTACGGGAGAAGGTGCAAGTCGACAAGTAAGGTTACAAAAGATGCCAGCAGTTGGTCAATAAAATGATTTTTAATAAATAATTGTGACTGATTTAAATTCGTTATTTGATTCTAATAATTTGCACAGCTCTGTAATTTCAGTGTTTATCTTGATCAGGTTACAGGCTTCACTTTCTTCTTCCAAGTAGCCTGCTTCCCCCACTGCTCTATAGAGCATTACAATATATCCCAACGGGTTCCAGGCAGGGTGTATTTGGAGTTTGTATGATGGCGTCCTCTCTGTTACAGAAGCGTGATGCCGAGGTGATGGCTACTCGCAAGCTGCCGCAGCCTGTCCCCGGAGGACTGTTGGTGTCTGCCTGCTCCTTGCTACTCGTGGTCAACACAGGTAAATATAGTTTAGGTCGCCACCTTTCCAGTGGTTCAACCGCTTGGCAAAAGGGTAGTTGTGTAGGGGAGTGCTCAGAGAAGGGCGACTTACTCTAACGGGGTTGTGTCTACGAGTGCGTGTTGGGGAATGGAAATTCAGGATGGTCGCTTACGGGGTCTAGATCGCGAGTGGATTTGGGGCGAGGGTGTTGGAAATGTTCGAATGCACTTACCTCTCTGAAGGTCTCGGAGTCCCGTAGACAACATCCAACTGGCAAGCAGGGTCCCCTCCGTGGAGCTGGTCCTGGTCGTGTTAGTATGCCCAGCAGTTTACCCTTCCGTGTGCTCCTTTCTCTTCGTACTTGTTACGCTATGGCTTCCTCAATGTTTGTTTATACTGGAAGCTCAGCGTGTGGGTATTTGGTTTGTCGGCGTAAATGTTAGGAGTTACATTACATGTAATAATCTTCCTTGTAGAACTTGTTATGCCCTTTCAGTTTTATGTACAGATACAAAATCATAAAATGTCGCATCTCTTGAGGCATGAAAAATGCTAAGTGTCACTTCGGCTGCGTTCAGTTCGGTGGGTATGTAGTGCAACAGGGTCAGTCCGTAATTCTCTCGCTATCGGCCAGCCCCTCACTCCGCTCCCATACGCACCGTGTCGTGGTAAGGCATGATACACTCACAATTACGTGTGTAGTGTTGTAGGTTAGCTGTCAGGTTGTAAAGTCGTTCATCGCCGAGCAACTACAGTTCGAGTCACGCTGTGAATATTATTTTTGTGAAGTAACACACCATGATGATGTCATACAACGAACACAACCGCGTTTGACCGAGCTAACGTTGGTGATAATGCGTCATTACATTCTGCCATGGCTCACTATACACAGGGGCTACATGGCCGCGTTGTCACAGCCCCTAAACTAAGGAACCAACCATCACTATACACACGCATCCAGAGAGCACTTTCTGGCTCTCGTCGAACACGGCAATTACAGTGTGCGTGAGGCAGCAAACCAATGTGGTGTTCCACCGAGATCTGCTCAAAGATGGATACGGCAGGGGAAAGTGTCAGGAAGGATTGGTCGTAGACCCGGCACTGGTTTACAGCGGGTTTCTACAGCAGAAGAAGGCCGCTATTTAGTTACAACTTCGCAGGAAAATCCGTTCTTAAACTCGACAGAGCTCATACAGACGACCAATTTCCCCGGATACTGGGCGAGATATTGAAGATGTACCTACAACTGTCCTTTTCAGGACTAACAATAAGCAAATTCATTAAGCCAGATTTCTCTTTGTATAGAAACACGCACGTATTTCGTTCATGAAACATTTGAGATGTTTAAAAAATAAACACCGCGAGTACGATTCGAACCCTGGTTCTTGGTCGTTTCACCCAACGCATCTAACTGGCAGTCTGCAGAACGCTCATAATATTGTAAAGATATTTCCAACATCTCATGCACGTCTATAACAGCTATCATAGACCCAGTGGTAATATTAACTAACGGGTTATTGCAATATTTCGTTGTAAAACTTCAAAGGCGTCCAGTATCGTGCGGTTCCACAATGGTGTAACAGAGGCCATCAAAACAAAAAGAATTTCCGAGACCAATATTTGAACCATGGTGGTCCGGGTTACCCAACTTCACACCTTTCCTCTAAGCTAACACAGCTACTCTGTAGGCCCTTCTCATCCATCGTCTCTTGGGACGTGTCCCTCACTTCACGCATTTATTTACGTATTTGGGCGGTTTCTCATTAATTGCATATCATTCTTCTCTGTTATTCTGATATCTGCTGCACAGTGGAACTGTGTACTGATAGTTGCATTTTGTCACGAACATGTCGTTAAACAAAGATGGAAGTGCATCAATTTTGTTGCACCTGTACAGCCACGTCCAAGCACGATGATACCCTAACAGGACTTTGATATTTTCCATGCGACAATTTATGATTGTCTATCTGTAGATTTAGGGTAAATCGGTATTCTAGGGTGAATTATGATTGGGTTCATAACAGCATCGCCCACACCTACTTGTTCAATACGTAGTACGCCCAGAAAGAAACTTCCATTTGGTAATAAATACAAAACGTGTACTGATACAGACAAAATATTTATTGCAATACAAACTAAAAATCGTAAACTATCTTTCCACGTATTTCCCACCATTTTAGAGGCACTTGTCATTGCGTGGCACAAGATTGTGTATGCCTTCTTTATAAAACGTTGTCGCATGTGTTGTCAAAAATTTCATAAAGAAGTGATCTTGAAAGTTGCGAAAAGTTCGTAGAGCGGTTTACATTGATGCGTTCTTTAACCACACCAACCAAGTCTTCATTAACCAACGATGGACGCCCATCGTGCACTTGTTCACTTCCTTCATTGAACTGGTGGTCCCATCTCCTTATAATTGAAACACTCCTCGCATTTTCCCGGTACACCTCGCAAATATATCGAAGAACTAGCTATCGAAGAACTAGCAGAAGTACCCGCTCTTCGGTATTAATAACCAGGAGCTACTGTTGCAATGGTTAGGGGCTTGTTATTCCTGCATACGTTTATCAGAGCGAAGTTAGTTTTCTGGGAATATCACAGACACTGTTAATTTAAGGGCCTTAAAATGTGGTTTTCGGAGACTCTATAGACTCCCGAATTCTGTGTCTCACATGGAGAAGCGCAACATATGCTTTGGTCATTCTTCTAGGATAATTTTTATATTTTGCCTATTTTTGCATTCATTTCTAAAAGTTTTTTCCTATACCAACCCTTCTATGAGAAGTACGGTGAAGAGTTTTATAAATGATTGGTGTATTGACTCTGATGGATACCTAATTTTACGATGCTCCAAACATTCCCGCACGAGTTATAGGCGTACATAAAGATACACAGAAAGGCCGAAAATCCCTAAGTATGCCTTACTTCGGAGGGGAAGTAAAGCCGGCGGTCCCATGTCATAGATTTGTGGCATGTAATAGAACCTTTGACTAACTACAATTGTGTGAACCTAAAATTGTAGGTTAGATTTGATTAACGCTCTATTAGTTCCGTTTGCCGCCAGGAGCCGGTCTCGGTGGCATCTAGTAGCCAAGTCACAGCTAGTTGTCGTTTACGGTAGCAAAGGTAGGAACTACTGGAAATTGATCATCTGCAGTCCTTACCTGAAATACAGATAACACACACTAATACAGCCATCACAATTAACACGGATATCAGGCAGATTCTCCACACACTCAAAGTACACGAGGCAACGTGAACGCGTTGTCGCAGCTTCTAAACATAGGAACCAACCAACCAGCCTACAACACATCACCCAGATGTCCGAATATGGACATATCAACCACACAGTATCAAACAAAATCATCCTTGCGATGAACCCGTTTGTCGGAACAAAAAGAAGAAACAGAGAAGTTCGAATGTGCTCAGTCTAAATTCACCTAACGTGTACTTCCTGACGTGAAAATAAAATTGAAAACCTCGTAGACGAAACGCAATACACCTCACATCAAGACTGACCCTCGCCGTTGTGTAAAGTGCCCATCCACAGGAAGACACCTTTAACAAATATAAAGGCTTGTGGTGCATGAATATTCAGGTTTTTTAGCCTCCAATGGCCCAATTTCCTAATAGCCGCAAAAAATACTATTTCAATTCAGGATTTTTTTTACATAATGTTGCTGTTCGGAGATATCATTCTGTACGTCATGTCACACGTGTAAATCACGTGAAAAAATCTAGGGTACCCCTTGACCCCCTTAAGAGCATTGATGAATTTTACAGTCATAGTTGTTTCCGTGATAACCTTATAGCCATTTGCAATTTTTCACAGAAATGTAATAAGTGGAGAGGCATTGATTGATTGCTCTTTACAGAAATAGATGGAAAGTTGGATGTCCTCTCTTGAGAACCTGTTGTCATGGTTGCCGGCTTGCATTCCTTCATTAGTTTATTAAATTGAATTAGTTTTCTGGGAATATCTCAGAAACTGTTGGTTTTAGAGCCTTAAAATGTAGTTTTCGCGAACCCTCGTGTTTTGTTTCTGCCACCGAGGGGCTAAAAATGAGCTTTGTCTCGTCGTTGTATGCCATAATAATATAATAAATACAATATAGGGATATAAAAGACCTTCCGTACCACACCCGCACGTGGAAAAATTCTAGTGTACCCCTTGACCCCCTTAAGCGCATTATACGTATTGATGAATTTTATAGCTTAATTTGGTTCCGTGATAACCTTATAGCCGTTTGCAAACTCACAGTAATATAATAAATGGAATTGCATTGCGTCTTACAGAAATAGATGGTCCTCTGAGATTCCGTTGGCATGGTTACCCGCTAGCATTCTTTCATTAGATTATTAAATGAAATTAGTTTTCTGGGAATATCTCAAAAACTGTTGGTTTTAGGGCCTTAAAATGTGGTTTTGTTTCTCACATTGAGGGGTAGAAAATAAGCTTTGTCTCGTCCTTCTACGCCTATTTCAGCATGCATTTTAAGGGGGTAGGCCCCCTTTTATGAGAGGTACGGAGAAGAGTTACATCAATGATTAGTGTGGTGCCTCTGATGGATATCGGGATCAAATTTTACGTTGATCCACCCAGCCGTCCTCAAGTGATAAGGACTCAAAGTTGTCCACAGACAGACAGACAAATATTTTATTTTTGCGCGCATCCGTCATAAAACAGTTTGAAACGCGCAAATTTCCGTGGAAATTCAGAAAAAAAAGACAAACTTTCATTGTTATATATATGGAGATGTCTACTGGTCTCCACCTTCATAAAACTAATGACAGTTCTAACCTCACAAGCGGCAGGATTTTCAATTAACTTCGCCATTATAACCAATAGACAGCGAATTCAAAATGGCGTAATTTTCTTATTCACTCAGAGCAACTACCACACAT
The DNA here is from genome assembly GCA_946902985.2 of Meconema thalassinum. NCBI lineage: Eukaryota > Metazoa > Arthropoda > Insecta > Orthoptera > Tettigoniidae > Meconema > Meconema thalassinum. The sequence goes on along the minus strand of OX336399.1, from coordinate 45,098,611 downwards.
GCGTCGAACTGCGATTGCAGCGACTCCGGGGCAACATATAAAATCAGAACTTTCTTTCGGGATGTGACTAGTATTTTACAGTGAAACGTCATCACGATGATTTGTAATGTACGGAGAGGTTTGGTGCAAGCCCTTCAAGTTGGCACATCCATGAGCAATGACAAGGTTGAAGTGGATGATGAAAACGTCCCAAGCACCCTTTCCTCAAACCAATGGAATTAACAGTACTAAGTCAAATACTGCATTCATAGTAGGGCGGGACATATTCGAACATAGAATTATTTTGAATAGGAATATTTTAGATTCTTAAATACACACATCAAAAAAAGTTTTGCATCACCTCGGTTCCAAGAGTTTCGGAACCGTTAAATACAAAGGGAATAGAGATCAACACAAACAACATTTCAGCTCGTTTTATTGCTCATGAGACCCACACATTGCATGTTGTACCATCATACAGCTAGACTTTCAGCATTTGTGGTCCAGATTGCAGTACACACCACTACCTCTAATACCCAGTAGCACGTCCTCTTGCATTGATGCATGCCTGTATTCGCCGTGGCATACTATCCACAAGTTCATCAAGACACTGTTGGTCCAAATTGTCCCACTCCTCAACGACAATTCGGCGTAAATCTCTCAGAGTGGTTGGTGGGTCAAGACGTCCATAAACAGCCCTTTTCAACATATCCCAGGCATGTTCGATAGGGTTCATGTCTGGCGAACATGCTGGCCACTGTAGTCGAGCGATGTCGTTATCTTGAAGGAACGCATTCACAAGATGTGCACGATGAGGTCGAGAATTGTCGTCCATGAAGACAAATGCCTCTCCAATATTCTGCCGATATGGTTGCACTATGGGTCGGAGGATGTCATTCAGGTATCGTAAAGCCGTTTCGGAGCCTTCCATGACCACCAGTGGCGTACGTCGGCCCCACATAATGCCACCCCAAAACATCAGGGAACCACCACCTTGCTGCACTCGCTGGACAGTGTGTCTAAGACGTTCAGCCTGACCAGGGTGCCTCCAAACACGTCTCCGACGATTGTCTGGTTGAAGGCATATGCGACACTCATCGGTGAAGAGAACGTGATGCCAATTCCGTGGGGTCCATTCAGCATGTTGTTGGGCCCATCTGTACCGCGCTGCATGGTGTCGGGGTTGCAAAGCTGGACCTCGCCATGGACGTCGGGAGTGAAGTTGCGCATCATGCAGCCTATTGCGCACAGTTTGAGTTGAAACACGACGTCCTGTGGCTGAACGAAACGCATTATTCAACATGGTGGCATTGCTGTCAGGGTTCCTCCGAGCGGCAATCCGTAAGTAGCGGTCATCCACTACAGTAGTAGCCCTTGGGCGGCCTGAGCGAGGCCTGTCATCGACAGTTCCTGTATCTCTGTACCTCCTCCATGTCCGAACAACATCGCTTTGGTTCACTCTGAGACGCCTGGAAACTTCCCTTGTTGAGAGCCCTTCTTGACACAAAGTAACAATGCGGACGCGATCGAACTGCGGTATTGACCTTCTAGGCATGGTAGAACTACAGACAACATGAGCAGCGTACCTTCGTCCTGGTGGAATGACTGGAACTGATCGGCTGTCGTACCCCCTCCGTCTAATAGGCCCTGCTCATGCATGGTTGTTTACATCTTTGAGCAGTTTTAGTGACATCTATGAACAGTCAAAGGGACTGTATCTTGGATACAATATACACAGTCAACGTCTATATGCCGGAGATCTGGGAACCGAGGTGATGCAAAACTTTTTTTGATGTGTGTATAAATCACAAAAGCAATTAATACATTAAAAATATCCTGAGAAACACAAAATAAATAAATAAAAACATAGTTCGAATTATTAGCATTAGTGAAATAACACGACTATTCAGTCAATAATTGAATGATTCGCGAACAAGTCGAATCATTCAAATGTTCCAATAATCCTAGAAAAAAAGAGAAAAGAAAGCATTAAGGGGAAAAAGAAAGAAACAGATAACAAGTGATGCTCGATTTGAATAATATTTATTTATAAGGATCAGGCTGAATGGGTCGTTTAGGGTTAGGTCACCACCCTTTCCGGTAGTTCACTAGCTTAGTTAGTGTGGTTTTAAGGGGGGTGGGTGGCAGAACTATGAGGTCATCTGCCCCTTTCACCAGCTTAGTTAGTTAGTTGTTGTTTTAAAAGGCGGAACTAAGAGGTCATCTGCCCCTTTTGACCAGCTTGGCTGAGGGGTAGTTGTGTAGGGGAGTGCTCAGGGAGGGGAGACTTTCTTAAACGGGGTTGTATTTACGAGTGGGAAACGAAGAGAAGAAAATCCATGATGGCCGCTTACGGATGAACTTGCAGCGGTGTCTGGCGCGTGTGAGTGAGATCCCTTGTGAGGATGTTGTCTGGTTCAATGTAAATTTTAGAGTTGGGGCGGTAGTGTTGGAAAGTGGTAGGAAATCTTCGAGCGCACTTACCTCTTTGAAGGTCTCGAAGTCCTGTAGACTACATCGCATTGGCGAGCAGGGTACCCTTCGTAGAACTGGTCCTTGGGATTCCTCTTCCCTGCTCTTTTTTTCTGTACGTACTGTTTGTTGCGTTTCATCGTCAGCATTAATCCTTCCGTGTTTCCATATTTCCTCAGCGCTGTTACGTTATAGCTTGCTCAACGTTTGTTTATACCTGGAGCTCGGCGTGCGAGTATTTGGCTAGTAGGCGTGAAATGTTTAATTTGAGAGTTCCGCCATATGTGGTTATCCTCCTTGTACAGTTTGCTGTGTCTTTCCAGTTTTATGCGCTTTTGGGGTCAATTCAGTATTCTATAGTGCGTTATGGTTGGGTTCATAACAATGTCTACATTGATAAATTGAAAATCCGCCTGTTCAATACTAAGAGAAGTTGTTTATCACCAAAAATTCTTCCAATTTTAACGACGATTTACATGCCTTCTCACATATCTACATTCGATAAAAGAATTCTCCTATTTATATATTTTTCGTAATACTAATAGAATATCAACATAGTATTTTAAAGTAGTTCGTCTTATTGCACATCAATTCATATTTTACAAGTCTTTCATTAATTTGAATTTACACTGTTTGTAAGGATATCCAATTTTGTTGACTATGTTTATCTAGTTTTACGGTATAATATTGTTCAAGCTGAAACATATACGTAATTTAATATTTCATTTAACAACTTCGGTTGGTTGGTTCGTTCTTAAGTTTAGGGGCTGCGACAACGCGGTCATGTAACCCCGTGTACTTTGGGTGAGTGTAGAATCTGTCTGATAACCGGTGTTAATTGTGATGACTGTATTAGTGTGTGTTATCTGTTTTTTAATTTAAGTACAGACTGCAACTTAAAATGTTTCAAATAGTTCCTACTTTTGCCGCTAAGCGTCACCGTCAACGACTACTAGGCCAAGTTCAGAACTTAGCTACTAGACGCCACCGCAGTGGCTCTTGGCAACGAACGTAGAAACCTAAGAGCGTTGTTTACATTCTTAACCTATCCAATTTAGCTTCACACAGGTGCAATTAGTGGGAGGTTCTTTAACATGCCATAAATCTATGACATGGGACCGCAGGCTTTACTTCCCCTCCGAAGGAAGGCATACTGAGGGATTTTTAACGCTCTTAAAAAATCCGACGGCTTCGGCCGGGTTTGAACCCGCTATCTTGGGCATAGAAGCTCAGCATGCTACCGACTACGCCAAGAATATATTTTTCGAAATACTAATAGAATATCAACATAATATTTTAAAGTACAGTAGTTTGTCTAATTGCATATCAATTCAAATATTTACAAGTCTTTCATTAATTTAAACTAACACTGTTTGTAAGGATATCCAATTTTGTTGACTATGTTTAACTAGTTTTAAGGTAGATATAATATTTTTCAAGCTGAAACATGTACGTCATTTAATATTTCATTAAACAACTTCTCTTAATATTGATCAGGCGGATTGTATCAATCAATACGGAAATATCTATTTACCATTTTTTAAAATATCAATATCGGTAATAAGGCAACGCTTAAAAATGATTTCACTACCTAAGTAACTAACTAAATATCTAACGAATAACCAAAATAATAAGAATAAAATATGACAAAGAACGCAATTATCACAGTGTACACTTCGAATGCACGTAAGTCCTCCCCCATGTGATGCGGCTAGCATTCTTGGCTCTCGCCAAGAAATTTACTTGGCTGGAACGTGGTAAACTCACCCTTGTGAGTAAGCTATCCTGGAAGTGGTTTTCCGTGGTTCCCATTCCTACTCCAAGCAAATGCCGAGATGATTCCTGACTTAAGGCCACGGCCGTCTCCATCCCAACTGAGTTTAAAAATACACACACTACTGCAGACACCACAATAATACAGGTTATGAGACAAATTCTATATACACTCACTCTAAATAACCACGATGTTCAAGCCCCTCAATTTAAAAAACAACACCACATTCACGAAATGGAATGATCGCAGATCTCTTCCCTGTCTGATGCTTTACACTCGAGTGGCTCTGCGTATGTCATCACATCCCGCACTGATGTGTGTCCACTTTCTAGCGTAAGTAAATCACACGTCTCCTTGGGTAGTAATAACTAACCAGGAAACATAATGCCTGTGTGAATACAATGGCTTATGAACTGAGACGGGATAGAATGTCCTTTACAAACATTTTTGTTCTCTTTGTCAAACATTATATTTGTTCCCTTTGCCAAACATTACAAACCCCTTTGTCAAACATTATATTTGTTCCCTGCGTCAAACATTATATTTCTTCCCTTTGCCAAACATTATATCTGTTCTCATTGTCAAACATTATATTTGTTCTCTTTGTCAAACATTATATCTGTTCCCTTTGTCAAACATTATATTTGTTCCCTTAGTCAAACATTATATTTGTTCTCATTGTCAAACATTATATTTGTTCTCTTTGTCAAACATTATATCTGTTCTCTTTGTCAAACATTATATTTGTTCCCTTAGTCAAACATTATATCTGTTCTCATTGTCAAACATTATATTTGTTCTCTTTGTCAAACATTATATCTGTTCTCTTTGTCAAACATTATATTTGTTCCCTGCGTCGAACATTATATTTCTTCCCTTTGCCAAACATTATATCTGTTCTCATTGTCAAACATTATATTTGTTCTCTTTGTCAAATTCGTATTAGTTCCCTTTGTCAAACACTATATTTGTTCTTGATGTCAAACATTATATTTGTTTCCTGCGTCAAACATTATATTTCTTCCCTTTGCCAAACATTATATCTGTTCTCATTGTCAAACATATTTGTTCCCTTTGTCAAAAATTATATTTGTTCTCTTTGTCAAATATTATATTTGCTCTTTGTCAAACATTAAATTTGTTCCCTTTACAAATATTATATTCGTTCCCTCTACAAATATTATATTTGTTCCCTGCGTCAAACATTATATTTCTTCCCTTTTGCCAAACATTATATCTGTTCTCATTGTCAAACATTATATTTGATCTCTTTGTCAAATTCGTATTAGTTCCCTTTGTCAAACATTATATTAGTTCCTTTTGCCAAACATTATATTAGTTCCCTTTGTCAAACATTATATTTATTCCCTTTGTCAAACATTATATTTGTTCCCTGCGTCAAACATTATATTTCTTCCCTTTGCCAAACATTATATCTCTTCTCATTGTCAAACATTATATTTGTTCCCTTTGTCAAAAATTATATTTGTTCTCTTTGTCAAATATTATATTTGCTCTTTGTCAAACAGTAAATTTGTTCCCTTTACAAATATTATATTCGTTCCCTCTACAAACATTATATTTGTTCTCTTTGTCAAACATTATATTATTTGTTCCCTTTGTCAAACATTATATTAATATGTTCCCTATGTCAAAAGTTATATTTGTTCTCTTTGTCAAATATTATATTTGTTGTCTTTGTCAAACATTATATTTGTTCCCTTTACAAATATTATATTCGTTCCCTTTACAAACATATTTGTTCTCTTTGTCAAACATTATATTATTTGTTCCCTTTGTCAAACATTATATTTGTTCTTCATGCCAAACATTATATTTGTTCCCTTTGTCAAAAATTATATTTGTTCTCTTTGTCAAACATTATATTTGTTCCCTTTACAAATATTATATTCGTTCCCTTTACAAACATTATATTTGTTCTCTGCGTCAAACATTATATTATTTGTTCTCTTTGTCAAATATTATATTTGTTCCCTTTGTCAAACATTATATTATTTGATCCCTTTGTCAAACATTATATTTTTGATCTCTTTGTCAAACATATTTGAGGAGCATATTTCCAAAGCGTCCTTTTGAGGAAATTGACTTATGGGTACATTGATAATATCCATCCCTTTATCCATTGAATGCTGATGTGGTTTTGAGGGAGAATGTCCTTTTAACGAGCATAAGATTAGGTTAAATATGAGCTACGTTTTCAAAGTGTCTCTTCTCCATGCCAATATGGCTCACTGGAGTGCATCACAATTATATTTACAAAATGGCTCTTCTCCCGTATACTTAATAACAAGGACTGCCACTATAGTTTCAAAGCTGTCACTTATCCTCCAATACAACTACATTTAAAGGCAACGCAAACACGATCATTTTATGCAATTTCTTTGCAAATATGTTGAAAATTGTGTAGTGGTGACACAGGCGCACTTTGTTGGAAAACAATTGAACTACAGGTTATGGCGCAATAATGCTGTGAAGTCCTTGTGCTTCGTGCGTGTTTTGTGCTAAATTATAGTGGTTTTACGTACATTGTTAGGCATATTTAATAAGTTTGGACATACTTTTTGTCAGGTGTTTACTGTTACATTCGTTTCCACGCAAGATAATGGCAGATAAAACGGTCAAACGAAGATCGCGTGAAAAAAATGTAGTAGTTTTTTTAGGTTATTTTTTCGCATATTCCAGTAATTGTGTTGACCGCCTGAAAGTTACAATATCAATTGTCAATAAGGCAACACTGAAAAATGACTTCGAAGATTTTTATATCTGCTGGGGTCTCGTCAGGTCACACTATTGGCGAGTAGAGCTGCTAATAAAAGATGTTCGGAAAATCGATTAGTAATCGATAAAAGGAGTAATTTGAAATTAGTCGTAAACGATTAATCGACTGACCATTCATTCGATTAACTGAATAATTGAATAATCGGCTAACCGGAAAATCGATTAATTGATTAGTAGACACGAGAAAAGAAAAGGAGTTCAAATGAGAGGTCATCGCTTAAGTTCCGCTTATTTTCGGAATGATGTATAGACATTTATAAAAGTAAGGTACCTTTTTGCCTAAATATACAAAGTGTCCTTTCTTGTTTATGTTAACAATAACCAAATAAGAGTCAGTGACTGTGGAAGGACAAATTGGGAACAGTTGCGAAAATAAAGGGTTTCCAGCAAAGATTTTCAATTCTTGTTCAATGTTTACAATATAGGACTAGAACATTTTTGTTTTACTGTGTTTTAGCCAAGTTTCCACAAATAAAAATATAAAAATACTAGCAACTTGCCCCGGCTTCACCCGGGAACAGTTATGAATGCATTACCGGTACGTTATAAGCGCTTATTTTTCGATGTCAATGAACTACGACCTATATCCGTTTTACGTCTCGGCATGATGGGTTAAAATCAATGACTGGACTATTAATTATATTATCATGGAGATGCATGTGCAACGAATTCTTGTCAGAAGTAATTTAAGAATGGCGAGGTGCATGACACACAAATCCCCCTTACGTCCAATCTTAACTTGACTGTGTATTTTGCGGAACGAAAAGTTCACAGGCGAAATGAAGAAAAGCCGACTTGCACTTCCTGGGAAACTCCAAACACAACCACTCTTCTCTGAAGTCAACTCAACACGACTGAACAGTTTGCTGCTGGCTGTATCTGGGGTAATAGGATCGCTCGCTAGCTAGGCTGTAACTGGGGTGATAGGCTCGCCCCTAGCTAGCTCGTATACTGTAGCATCAGTAATTGAATGGACATTGTTAGAAGAAATGAAAACTTAAAAACACCTACAGTGGGCGATGTATTGACGATAGAGATATGCTCTTAAGGACTTTTTTGTAGAACTTTTCATGCTGAACAATTCGTATACTCCTAGCATATTTATATTTTTAACGGTTTGCCCAGCGTAAACTTAAAAAAGCGCACGGACGCCTGGTTTTTCACAACCTTTTCACTGAAATAGTTACTGCCTGGCTTCCTTTGTTCATAAATGAATTATTTTCTACAGAAACCTTCCTCGAGATATCCTTTACAGAATGGTGAAAACCGCATCAATATCCATCCAGTGGTTCTCGCAATTACCCGTTCCATCCAAGAATCGGGGACTTTGTTTTATATTATGTAGAGAGAGCGGCTTCGGTGGCGTAGTTGATAGCATGCTGAGCTTCTATGCCCAAGATCGCGGGTTCAAATCCGGCCGAAGACGTCGGATTTTTTAAGAGCGTTAAAAATCCCTCAGTATGCCTTCCTTCGGAGGGGAAGTAAAGCCGGCGGTCCCATGTCATAGATTCATGGCATGTTAAAGAACCTTCCACTAATTACACATGTGTGAAGCTAAATTGTATAGGTTAAGAATGTAAACAACGCTCTTATTAGGTTCCTACGTTCGTTGCCAAGAGCCGAATGCGATGGCGTCTGGTAGCTAAATTCTGAACTAGTAGTCGTTGACGGTGGCGATTGGCAGCAAAAGTAGGTACTATTTGAACAATTCAAAAGTCTGCAGTCCTTACTTGAATTAGAAAAAACAGATAACACACACTAATACATAAATAATTCATGTTTTTTGGGCTAATGCCGTGCTCATTTAGATTAGAACCATACGTTTCGGAGAAACCTTGCCTCCTTTTTCACATTGTTTGATTCCATTGAAAAAGGAGGCAAGGTTTCTCCGAAACGTATGGTTCTAATCTAAATACACACGGCATTAGCCCCCCCAAAAAAACATGAATTATTTATATAATCCGGGCCGTGAAAGCCTTAATATACACACACTGATACAGTCACCACAATTAACACCGGTTATCAGACAGATTCTACACACACCCAAAGTACACGGGGCTACATGAACTGCGTTGTCGCAGCCCCTAAACTTAGGAACCAACCAACCATACTATGTAGAGATATGATACAATCTATTTTAATTACTTTAATGTCTGTTTTGCTTCTGTGAGAGCGTACTGAAAGGAGGAAAGTACATCGATTAATTGACAAAAGAAAACATTACAGTAATTGTCCAATCGATTAATCGTTATTCTTAGCAATTAATCGATTTTTCTGCTTCGATTAGTCGATTAAAAGTACCAGCCGTAGGGACATGTTGTTCAAGGCCAACAACGCTCATGATAATTGTGTCGACCTCGAGGATAAAACTGAAAGGTGTCCGTCACCTAAAACAAGGTGAAAAACAACCAGGGGGTAGACTACTGACTCTTGCCTAACGAGCAGTGGAGATGTTCAAGTACCGGCTGTTTCGTCAGTCATTACCTCATATTGGCACAACCTTGGGCTTGCGTCATATCTCTGGAACTGGAACAATGCTGGGGGGCAACTCTACGTTGTTATTGTTTGAGCGGGCATCAGAAGTCTCCCACAGGCGCCGTTACAGGACTTACCAAACCATTTCATGAATGAAATTTGCGTTGTTGATTAATGAAATACGGTATCGTATTTAAATAGAAAATTAAAACATTATCGTGTTGGAAGCCATCTTTCAGTGTTGCTATAGTAAACGAAAGCTATGCTTTTCAGTCGGTCAACCCAATTATGAGGTGTTATGCCCTAATCCTGAAAATACATTCTTCTCTTCTTCTCCTCTACCGCTAGGTTGGTGGGTAACATGCATGTCTTCCAAAACCTCTTCTTTCTCTGGCCTGTAGTTTCAAATGGCAATAAGTGTGCTTGACTTTAATGCTGTCTATAAATTGAGTCCTTGGTCTTCCTCGACTCCTCTTTCCTTATAGCTTCCCTTCGAACAGTGTGGTGCACCAGTCAGAATGACGAATCAAATGACCAACAAAACTATTCATTCTTCTGTTTAAGGATTCAACCAAGGTACGTGTCTCCTTTGTTCTTTTGAGAACATTCTCATTCGTGACTTTATCAGTCCAAGGTATCTTTAGTAGTCGTCGCCAGCACCACATCTCGAATGCCCTAAGTTTTGATACATCTGCTTGTCGCAGAGTCCATGTTTCAGAGCCATAACTTGCTTACTCCATACAAAACTTTTCACGAAGTGTTTTCGCAACTCTAAGTTAACAGTCTTGGATGTTAGTAAAGCCTTCTTTTTTGAGAAGGCTTCTTTTGCCTGTGCGATTCGAGCATTACTTCTCTCGTACACTTTCCATTTGATGTGATCAAGCTCCCAAAATATTTGAAACCCTTTACTTGGGCTAGTTTTTCACCATCCATTAGCACATTGACCATTTGGTCACCATCCCTAGTGCATGCCATTACTTTGGATTTCTTTTTATTAATCCTCATACCACACTTCTCTTGCAATAATTCATTTATGTGATTCAGAGCATTTTCCATATCACCCTCATTTTCAGTTATCAGGGCTATATCATCTGCAAATCGTATGGTACTGTACAGCTTGCCATGAACTTTTATGCCATGACTGTTGGTAGCTAAGAATTCTTGAATGGCTTCTTCAGTGTAGATATTAAATAACAGTGGTGATAGTCCACATCCTTGTCTTACTCCCTTCCCAATTCTTGCTTCCACTCTTTCCTTGCCAATTAATGCTGTCTGGTTCTTGTAAAGTTGATAGAGTATTCTCCTGCCCCTGTAGTCTATCTTCAGTTTTCTTAGGGTTTGAAACAGCACCTTCCTATTTACATTATCAAAAGCTTTATCTAAATCAATGAAAGCAATTACAACAAGTTTGTCGATTTCCAGGGATTTTTCAATAATTATTCTGAGACTTAGGATGGCTTCTCGTGTACCTCTTCCCTTCCTAAATCCAAATAAATTAACAAATAAATTAATGAACATTAATAAAAATAAATAAATACATACATAAATAGCCTACATATACAGTACATAAATAAATACATAAATAAATTCATAAATAAATACATACATAAAATATATAAATACTGAAATAAATACCGGTCCATAAAATGAATAAATAAATGAATACATAAATAAATACATAAGCCTCCGTGGCTTAGGCGGCAGCACGCCGGCCTCTCACCGCTGGATCCGTGGTTCAAATCCCGGTCACTCCATGTGAGATCTGTGCTGGACAAAACGGAGGCAGACAGGTTTTTCTCCGGGTACTCCGGTTTTCCCTGTCATAATTTCATTCCAGCAACACTCTCCACTATCATTTCATTTCATCTGTCATTCATTTAATCATTGCCCCAGAGGAGTGCGTCAGGCCTCGGCAGCCGGCACAGTTCATATCCTCGCCGCTAGATGGGGGCTTCATTCATTCCATTCCTGACCCGGTCGGAGACTGGAAGCAGGCTGTGGATTTTCATTTTCAAATAAATACATACATCAAAATAAATACTGAAATAAATACCGGGACATAAATAGATAAATAAATACATGTTTAAATACACAAATAAATACATGAATACATAAATAAATGATATATAAATACAGAAAAAATAAGTACATAAATACATATATACATAAATGAATGAATACATAAATAAATAAATAATAAATAAACGCATAAACAAATATATTGATCTCATGTAGTTTTTTCACGGTTAGGGCATAACTCCCAATACAATTGGGCACACTCGTGTTCACCGACTGAAAAGCATACATTTTATAGAGAAAAACCTGCGACGCTTAGCTCCTGAATGGGCCGTGGCGGCGGCCCAGATTGTAGGGTGACGCGCGGTCAGCACGTTGGATATCCTCGGCCATTCATCTTGGTTTTCTTGACCGGGCCGCTGTCTCTCTGGTCAGACAGCTACTCGAATGCTCTCACAGCCCGCACGCCAGTTTCCAAAATCCTAGACGGAACCAGGAGCCTCAGCTTCCCCAAAACCACGGGATCGGCAGAAGGTAGAAAGCATCTCTTAAATAAAACTAGGCTACACATTAAACAAGATAATGATAATTATTGTTTTAAGAGGCCTAACAACAAGATTATCGGCCCCTAATGGTTTGGTTGATTGCGAAAGATTATAATATGAAATCTACAACTAATACCAACTTCTAACTTGCTCACTCACTCACTCAGAAGGCTTCTATAGGACACGAAGATCCCGCACCGATCTCACAAAAAGCTTCCACTGAACCCTGGTTTGAGCGAGTTCTTGCCAATTGTCCACTTTCCGATGACTACAAAGTTTGGAGATTTCATTTTTTCTAGGAGCTTCGTGGTCTTCCTAATGGTATTTTTCCTCTTGGTTCTTCTTTAAAGATTTGTAAGACCATCCTATCATCTCTCATCCTTAGTAAATGACCAGCCCATTGAAGCCTTCTGGAGTTAATGATGTTGAGTATTGGTGCTTGCTGTGATAATGATTGTATATATATATACAGGGTCTTTCATATAAAATAAGAGCGCCAAGCAGCGGCTTTGTTAACCGTAGCTGCGGTCACCTTGGTCGAGCATGTGGCGCGCCACGGCCCCCTGCTGTAGTATTGAAAGCGCGCGCATAGTATATACGAGGGCTGTTTTTTTTTCAAGTTCCGTTGGACTGTATAAAAATAACAGATTGACATTACCAAACTTGACCTTGCAATAAGCGAGCAGATGCTCAGTCGCCAGTCTAAACCTCAAGTGCTAACATGGTGAGACAGTTATCATTGCAACATCGTATTTTTTATGTAAAACTTATTTTAAGTACAAGTCGGCTCGGCGGGTACGTGATGCATTTGTTCAACAATTTCCTGATGAAGTGCCACCTTCACTAGCACAGATTCACGTAATTGCAAATAAGTTTGACAATACTGGCTCGGTGCTCAATAAAAACATGCCCGCACACTAACAGTTTTAACACAGGATGAGCTAGATGACATTGGCGAGAATCTTGAACGGTCTCCGAATAAATCACTCACAAAATTAGCACAAGTAGGGTTTTCGGTTTCATCAACAATAACTAACTTAAGTAAGATTTCAGCATTGTACACACGCTAGCAAGGTCGCTGCATCATATAGGACTGTACACACGCTTAAATCAGGGGGCCTTGGCGCGCCACAAGCTCGGCCAAGGTTACCGCAGCGGCGGTTAACAAAGCCGCCGCTTGGCGCTCTTATTTTATATGAGAGGCCCTGTATATATATATTCGGTCGTTTGAGCCACCTATGCACCACAGTGCTTGTGCTTTAGCTGTTGTCTGTCACTTCTGGTGTTTTTGGTGGATTGTTTGGCGGCTGAGTTTTTGCTGGAATCTTGAGCCTTTCTTCTTCTTCTTCTTCTTCTTCTTCCGAATTTGGCCAACTATAGACCGCATAGAACTTATGGCTTCTTGGCCTTCCTTCTCTTTTTTCCCAGAAACTCTTCATTCTTTCGCTCCTCCTCGGATATGCTCTCTGCAAAAGATTTTAAACTGTCTACCTTTCTTCTAAACTCACTTCTATTGTGGATCAACTCTGGAGTAATTCCAACTTCTGCTGCATCCTTCTTGACCTCTTCTACCCACGGGCCTTTAATCCCATGATGTATTTGAAGATATTTTTGGTTAGTCGGTTCTCGTCCAATCTTACCAAGTGTCCATAGAATGTCAGCCTTCTTTTCCGCATCGTGTCCGCGATCTTTTCAGAACACTTGTAGAGCTCCTCGTTTTTCCTCTTCTTCCAAGTTCCCTCAGAAGTCTTCTGAGGTCCCAAAATTTTCCTCAGAATCTTCCTTGCCTTTTTCTCGAGTTCTTGCAGCTCCCCTTTTTAAATTCAAAATTAGACACTCTGAAGCGTACAATCCTTCTGGTTTTATGACTGAGTTATAGTGTCGGATTTTGGCCTTGTATGATATTGCCCGTCTGTTATACCTGTTCTGTGTTAGCTTGTAGGCCAGGTCTAATTTTCTGGCTCTTCCCTTGTTTGCCTCTTTATCCAGTCCGTTGGGTTGGATCCATTCTCCCAGTTTTTCTTGCTGAACTCTATCTTACGTTCCTCGGACCATTTCCTGAACGCGTTGTGGTGAATTTCTGTAATGAATGTGAGGAAAGGTCTGGTTTCAACTGTCAGAGGTAACGACTCCTGTCATTTATTGTGTCTTGCTGAATATTAAGTTCAGCAAGATCCTTCTCAACTTGTTTGATCCATAACAACTAAATTACTAGAGAAACAAAAGGACAAAAAAATTAACGTAAAAGATAAAAAAGAACCATACAGGGAAAAGAAATGCTCGAAGAATGAGGACCAAGGGACGCGGAAATAAGCACAGCCATGAAAGGCAGATAGGATAGGAAAAGAGGAGTTAGTTATTGAGGTTTTTAGGGGGGGAACAGCGTGGTCATCTGCCCCTAAGGAAAGAGCAGAGAGACCGTCCCAAAGGCAATGGCATAAGGGGAGAAAGTCAGTTCCCAACAGTACTTTATTCCTCAGCGAACATCGAGCTAATGTATTTTAATCCACTATTTGTTGTTTAGAGAACAAGGCTGTTCTCCATTTCTTCTGTCATAGGAGATTTCTTTCTTTTCTTCTTCGGTGACGGGAGTATGACCTAGTATTTGTCATAAACAGTCTTCATTTACTCTGTGAACCTGTAATGAGAGTTAGTATAACATAAATACAAGAAGACAATTACTGATTTGACTCTTTACAATAATATAATAGGCTCATACATTAATAACATGCTTATTTGACTATAATATAATGTACCTTGTTACAGTAATGGACGTCCCGCTATGCTCCGCGCAGTATCATTTGGAGCAGTCAACAGCGCAAGACCACCAGGGGTTGTTATCACGAGAGGAACTCGAGCAGCTGTTACGACATGCGCAGTTCCAAGAACAGAGTCTGGAGCAGCAGATACGTCATCAGAGAGAGTTTCAGAGTCATGAGCAAGAACTGGAGGCTTACCGTCAACAATTATTGTTGCAGCAGAGCGCAAGGCAACAGGAACTAGCACTACAAAGAAATCAACAGACACGAGAAAACTTCCAACGTATTGTATTAGAATCGCCAGAACAACAGCGTCAAGCAGAGTTACGGCAACTCATCAATCAACAGACACAAGAAAACGTCCAACGTATTGTTGTAGAATCTCCACGACAACTCATAAATCAACAGACACAAGAAAACGTCCAACGCATTGTTGTAGAATCTCCAAGACAGCCAGAACAACAGCGTCAAGCAGACTTTCGACAACTCAGCAATCAACAGACACATGAAAACTTCCAACGTGTCGTAGCAGGATCATTCGAATCACAAAGGCAACCACAGCAACACCCAAGTATCTACCGAGAACAATCATCTATTGGAAGTCAACAAATTACCCTGAACCATGGCAACGCACAGCAAATCGCCCTAAGAAATTTAGAACAACAACAACAACAGAAGGTGCAGCTACCGGACATCAAAAGCCAACTATCAGTTTTTGACAATCAACAGTCACCAACATTAATACAAGAACAACAAGAGCAAGGTGTGGTAAGGAACTCGCCACCACCAACACAACAACAAAATCAACAAGAGGAACCAGAAGACATATTGATTGTACCGCAAAGAAATACAGAAGTTGTACAAAAGAATGAGGAGCAGAACCAAAAAGAAGAATTGCGGGAACGATTACAGCGACTGGTGATTCAAAACCTCAGAGAAAGAATTCTACAAGAATATAAGCAGCAACAAGTAAAGCAAGATGCACGAGGAAATGCTGAAAGCGTTGGAACTGTTAATCAGAATCAGGAGGAATTAAAGAAACGGCTGGATGAAATACTGTTACAGACATTGAAAGACAAAATACAGCAAGTGCAACAGGAGCAGAAGTTAGAGCCGCAAGGTTCACAGCAGTTGCAGATCAAAGCGAACCAACAACAGTTACAACGGCACTTGCAAGAGGTTCTGTCGCAGAGCTTGAAGGAGCAATCCCAACAGCAGCAGTTGCAACAGCAGTTGCAAACACTGCGCGCGCAGAACGAGCAACGGGCCATTCAGGTCCAAGGTCAACCACAGCAGCTGCAGTCAGAGCAACAGCAGAACCTGCTGCAACTACTGGTTCAACAGGCCTTGCAGGAACAAGCTCAGAGCGACAAGGCCAAGGTGAATCAGCAGCAGCAGCAGAGGTTGCGAGATCAGCAGGAAGAGCAAAGGCGGCGGCAGCGGCAACAGCGCAGACAGCGTCTGGAGAAGCAGCAGGAGCAGCTTCAGCAACAGTTATTAAGGGGGGAGGATGAGGAGAGGGAGGAGCGGAGAAGACAACGACAGCAGCAGCCGGAGGTGGAGTTGGGCAATGTGACGAGGACCAAGCCCACTTCAGTACGAGATCTGTTCCGCACGCCATCCTGTGCAGAACCACCTTTCCGCTGTCCTCACCGTCGCATCCAGTTCTTTCTCTACACCAGGTGAGCACGGGCCTTAAGGTTACCCAAGAGTAAAATCTGGATATCTGGTCCATTCGTGAGGCCCTCAGCTTCTCTGGTCTTGTTTTCTCCACTTTCCTCTCTTTCTGGTTCATAGGTAGGACCTTAGATCTTCTTCTCTTGTCTTCTCTATCTCCCTCTCTTCCTGGTTCATACGTGGGGCCCTCAGATGCTCTGCTCTTGTTATCTCTACCTATGTCTTCTTCTGTTGTAGCTTTTCTTGAACACTAAAATACCATTATTGATGGAAGCTCACTTGTTTGCGAGTGCGGGGTGAAGCGGAGAACAAGGGGAAAGGGCTCCACTTTATTTCGTTGCCATGGCAACCTGCCTCCTACTCGGTAGAAAATATCGGCGCAGTGCGCACTTGGTATGACGAGTAGGTGCAATGTGTTTGGGAAGGCAGATATCGCTGAACCACAGCGAGATTACGAGGCACCACATTCATTTGCCTTGCACAAAAGTGAGCTCCCAACAGAAAGTAATTTCTTTTTTCGAAGCCTTGGATTGGGTGGGAATATTTATGAGTTAATTACTGTATTCACATCTCCAACGTAGGGGATATTATTGGATGACATAATTCGACACTTTCAGCGAAGTACTTAGGGTATTTAGCAATTTGTATCATACCTCGATTGGTTCTGAAAGAGAAATACTTCTCCTTACACTTAGTTATTGTTGTTACAAGGGGTGGAACAGCGAGGTAATCTACCCCTCTCCATAAAGTTGATAAATATCTCATCAAAAATAATTTCTATATGGCATGTTCAGTAAAAGAAGACTCTGATTGGCAAAGACGTAAATGCCAACGATGTTTCTTCACTCTTGTCCAAAAGATCTGGCAACGCTGGTACGGGGTTGTTGTTGTTGTTTGAGTCTTTTGACTGGTTTGATGCAGCTGTCCATGTCTCCCTGTCCTGAGCTAATCGTTTCATCTCTACATAGCTACCACACCCTGCATCCGAGGCAATCTGTTTAACATATTCTAACCTTGGTCTACCCCTACAGTTCTTATCCTCGATCCTTTCTACCATAACTAAGCTTGCTATTCCTGGGTGTCTTAGTATGTGTCATACCAACCTATCTCTTCTCTTCATTAGCAGTCGCCAGAAACATCTCTCCTCTCCCACTCATCTTAATACCTCTTCATTTGTTACCCTATCTACCCATCTGATCTTCATCATTCTCCTGTAACACCGCATTATTTCAAACACTTCTATTCTCTTCTTTTCTGCTACATCAACAGTCCAAGTTTCACTTCCATAGAGCATCACGCTCCAGACAAAGGCTTTCAAAAATAACTTCATAATACCTAAATATATATTCGATGTCAACAGATTCCTTTTTTGTAGAAATGCTTTCCTTTCCTGAGACAACTTACTCTTTATATCCTCTTTGTTTCGTCCATCACTGGTTATTTTGCTTCCTAAGTAATAGAAGTCTCCTACTTCCTTCAGCTTTTCACCTGCCAATGTGATGTTCATAGAGGTTTCTGATTTATTTCGACTGTATTCCAATATATTTGTTTTACATTTATTGATTTTCATCGTGAATTCTTTCCTGAAGACGGAGTCCATACCATTCAAATCCTCAGGCGTGTCGGCCAAAATGACGATGTCATCAGAAAATCTCAGAGTACAAATTATTTCTCCTTGAATCTTCACTCCCACTTTAAACTTTTCTCCAATTTCCTTCATTGCTTGTTCATGTAAAGATTGAAAAGTATGGGTGATAAGTTGCAGCCTTGCCTTAACCTTTCTGAATACCAGCTTCTCCCTCATGTCCTTCAGCTCGAATGACTGCTGTCTGGTTTCTGTATGGATTGTAGATAACCCACCTATCCCTGTACGGAGTAGAATAAAACGCGCAAACTGATGATTCAAACCCACAGCACTAAGTTGACTGTTCGTAATAAAGATATGTTTTTACAGGTCCACACAGTCAAACCCGGATCTTCTGGACGTAACGGACCCCAACTCCCTGACCAACTCGCGCTTCCGTCCACAATTCCCGACCAAGGTGATCATCCACGGCTTTGGGGGTGGTCGTAATCTGTCACCCAGCACCGACCTGCGCAAAGGTGAGTGTTCACAGCTCACAAGCCGAGGTTTGGGGAGTGACGTGTTACATGTAAGGCCGCTATAATAACGTAGTAACACATACACTATACTCGTTATATTTTCTCGATGGAGGAATCCATGTCACTGGAGTTTCTTATATTGTTGGTTGGTTCCTCAGTTCAGGGGATGCGACAATGTGGTAATGTAGCCCCGTGTACTTTGGGTGTGTGTAGAATCTGTCTGATAACCGGTGTTAATTGTGATGACTGTATTAGTGTGTGTATCTGTTTTCAATTCAAGTGAGGACTGCAGACATTTAATTTCAAATAGTTCCTACTTTTGCCGCCAAACGCCACCGTCAACGACTACTAGAACTAATTCAGAACTTAGCTACTAGACGCCACCGCAGTCGGCTCCTGGCAACGAACGTAGCAACCTAAGAGCGTTGTTTACATTCTTAACCTATACAATTTAGTTTCACACAGGTGTAATTAGTAGAAAGTTCTTTAACATGCCATAAATCTATGACATGGGACCGCCGGCCGGCTTTACTTCCCCTCCGAAGGAAGGCATACTGAGGGATTTTTAACGCTCTTAAAATTCCGACGGCTTCGGCCGGGTTTGAACCCGCTATCTTGGGCATAGAAGCTCAGTATGCTACCGACTACGCCACCGAAGCCGCCTGAAACGATAAACAAACAAACAAACAAACAAAGAACCAAATAAATAAGTAAGTTTAAATAAAATAAAAATAAAATAAAAAAATTGGAACAAAAATTACATTTTAAAATAAAATAAATAAATAAATAGGAAAAAATAAAATTTAAAATAACACTAATAATATAAAATTGAAATGAAAAATAAATTAAATTATACAAAATGCTATTAAAATGTATGAATGTCTACCCCTTATGATTCCCGTTTTCGAACGGGGTCGGGGATGAGATGCGATGGAAGTATTTGCGGCGATTGTTTTTACGGCCGAATGCCCTTCCTGACGCCAACCTCATGAGAGGATTTAATGAGAGATGAAATGAATGATGGTGAATGAAACTGGGCAAGGATGTGGAAGGAAGCGGCCGTTGCCTCTCAGAAGGTACCGTCCCAGCATTTGCCTGGTGTTGAAAATGGGAAACTACGGAAAACCATTTTAAAAAGGCCGACAGTGGGGCTCGAACCCACGCGTCTACCGAGTCAGCAGAGAGCTTGGCCCCATGACCTAATGCTGCGCTTTAGCCAGCGTAGCCACTACTGTCGGTACAAAATACTATTAAAATAAGTAACCTAAATTTCAATAAAATAAAATGAAATAAAAAAAATAAAAATTAAAACAAAATTTAAAATTAAAATAACAATTTAAAATAAAAAAGATAAATTAAATTTTGCAAAATGAATAAAATAAACTAAATAAATAATTAAATAAATAAACTAATAAATAAATTCTATGAATTACTAAATAAATTAAAAAAACTTTATTCGGCTTTTCCCAATTAATTGGGGTCGCCGGAGCCAACCAGGCACATTTTAGTTTTGGCCGGGGATTTAAGGCCGAATGCCCTTTCTGACACCACGTGATTTTTCAGGTGAAAATTCCACCCCACTGTCACCGGGATTCGAACCCCGGTCGTCCGAGTGAAAGACGAGCAGCTAAGCCACTGCGCCATCACGCTCCCCTTATGGAATTTAAATGAATAAATATATACATAATTCCCCTGAAACTCTAATCTAGTTTTCAGAGGACCAGTGTTATGGCATCACCCATTCGACATTTCATTGCCGCTGAGCATGGCTGCGCCATCGTTTGTTGTTTATTGTAGCATGAGCCCCGCGGGGCGAAGCGGAGGACACAGCGATGACAGAGTGCAGTCCGCACATAAGTCAAACAGCATTGCGTCAGATAAGCGTCAGAGGAGCTCATGTTACCACGGACAGTTATCCCTTTATAGGGCAAAACTATGTTTTAATTTTTATGTGTTTCTACATATTAATTAATTGTAATTATTATTATTATCATTATTATTATTATTATTAATGTTATTTCTTTGATTCTCTAATTTTAATGTTAATATAGTCTTATTTTTCATTCTTAATTTATGTTCTTATATAATTTGTATATTTTTTAAAATTTTATAAATTCATTAATATTAATTGTGATTGATTTGTACAATTATTTAAATATTTTTATAGTTGCATTTATTATTTTCATTTTTATATTTGTTTTATTGGTGTAATTTTATTTTTATGATTTTTTTATTTATATTGTTTATTCTTTAATTATTATTAATATTCTTAGTTTTTTTTTAAATTTTATCCAGCTCATTACGTCAAGTAGGCCTAGATACGCATACAATATTAGATTTTTAGAAATACAGTACTAGCACTTTGGCATGAAAATTCTCAGAAATTTGGCTTAAAGATTCAACTATCAGCATCTTTGAAAGCATAAACTGTTCTTATGACAGGTGGTTAATATAGAGACCACTATCCCATAAAGGGTTAAACGTTGAATGAGGCTACTGGAGCTGAGACATATCTTACTCGCGCAACTGTATCTTTCGACGAAGCAGGCTGACGTGTGACACAAGTAAACACAGAATAGTTCCCAACTCGACCACCGGCAATCAATTCGTGAAAGGGTAATACTTGTATAATACACTGTAGGTGTACGTTTCACAACAACGCGATGTTGACAAACATTGGAGGTCAGATGCGAGGTGATGACTCGGGGCAGACCAGAGGAGAAAGTGACCAGGGAAAAGAATCAGAGAAAAATACCTGTTATTGCAGATGACTCGGTATAAAAATGATTACTGTCAGAGTTTAGACCAAAGGTGCCAACTTTCTTAAATTAATTGGGGAGGGGGAGGTATTAAGACAAAATCAGTTATTATTGTTAGAAGGAATTCATGATATTAGAACAGTAGCAATAAGTTACCTTTAATTAAAGCATTGATTAATGTATTAATTTTTAAATTTGAAAGAATATTCACTGTTACATTATTGATTTCCGGTCTTAGCTCATTCCCAGTGGCGTATTTAGGTACAGACCAAATAAGGGACTTTTTTCTAGGTCTGTACAAATTCAGACAGATTTTATTTTTCAATAACGGAACGTAAACTAGATACAGTCAGTCTGAAAGACTAGACTTTATATCATTTCAAATGACGCATGCTACAAATGCTACACATGTTAGAAAGGCAGGAGGGCTTCTCGTTGCTCGAAGCCCCAGGACTCTTTCAACAGACTCCATTACCCATTAACTTAGGCTTCCCGCGCGGGGAACGGAGAGCGGGAGGTGCACTCTGCTGCATGACGTCACGCGCTCTCAGTCTCCGTATTGCATAACGCCATAGCCCAGGAGTAAACTCAGACTCGGTGCATATGCACTGAACAACATGATGACGTCATACGCTCTCAGTCTCCGTATCGCATAACGTCATAGCCCAGGAGTAAACTCAGACTCGGTGCATATGCACTGAACAACATGATGACGTCATACGCTCAAGTGCAACCTTAGTACATTTCCTCTCAATAACCGTAACGCATAACGATGAAGTCGACAAGATCATTTGAAATGATAAAAACACCCTTTTAGCTGTAAGCCCTTAGAATTTATGAAAAAACATATGTTTCTGAATTCTTTTAACTGTAAGTACTGTACTGAATATGGTAATGCAATCCTATATTTTGTCATGCGGCTGAAGACATTCCTGAAGGGACAAAGATTTCACTCCTACGCGGAAGTGTAGTAATGACTGTGTTCCAGCACCAAAATCATTCTTCACCTACTGGTGTAGTGGATATCATTCTTAGCTGTCACCACCGAGGTCCGGGTGCGAATCCCGGCTATGCCAAGAAATTTAATTCTGGGTTGAGAGCTGGAACAGGGTACACTCAGCCTCGTGAGGCAAAACTGAGAAGAGGTGGGTTCGATTCCCACCTCAGCCAACCAAGAAGCGATTTTCCGTGGTTTGCAGGCAAATACTGGGATGGTTACTAACCTAACGGACCTCGGAATGTCCTATATCGGCCAGGCTAATTTCCAACTTTTTCTCAGAAACTATTGGAATTCTTTCAGGGATGTTCTTCAAGACTCGCTCCTTGCTTTAGCACAGGCTTTTTGAAAATAAAACAGCACTTTCATGAAATTGGCAAAATTAAAGTAAATTTGGAAAAACAGACCCGTTAAAATTACAATTACATAAACAATTTCAGCTTCCGGTCGAAGTCGTCGGATTATTTAAGAGCGTTGAAATCCCTCAGTAGTCTATGCCTTCCTTCGGAGGGGAAATAAAGCCAGCGGGCAAATGTCATAGATTTATGGCATGTAAAAGAACCTCCCACTAACTTAACTTGTGTGAAGAAGAATTTGTAGGTCAGATTTAATTAATGCTCTTAAGTTCCAACGTTTGTCACCGGGCGATGGTTGCGATGGCATCTAGTAGTAGCCAAGATCATAGCTAGGTGTTGTGGACGGTAGTACTTGGTAGCGGAAAGGGTTCTACTTGAAATTATCGTCTGCAGTTCTTACTTAAATTAAAAAAAAACAGATACACACACTAATACAGTCATCACAATTAACACCGGTTATCAGACAGATTCTACACACATCCAAAGTACACGAGGCTACATGACCGCGTTGTCGCAGCCCCTAACTTAGGACCAACCAACCAACCAACCAACCAACCAACCAACCAACCAACCAACCAACCAACCAACCAACCAACCAACCAACCAACAATTTAAGCTTTGTATGTCAAAACAAAATATTTATATAGGAATATATCTAAAAAAAAAAAACATTTTAGTGAGAAATTGGTATCAAAGATTTTTCCGGTTTTTAGAACATGCTATTACCATAGGATTCCTCTTCTTCCATTTGGAGCACTAACATCCATATTACTGTTATTCCATGTCCCTTTGTCCTTGCTTCCAACGCAGCCTCTTTCTTAGGGGTATTTTGTATCTATTATCTATTTATATCTATGACTTTCGTCATAATCACCATTTTGGCCCATATTGAAATCTACAATTACTGATTATGATTTCTAATTTTCAATACAACTTTAGTTTTAGTATTTTTACTCTAAATTACACACAACACATGTTTCGGCATTGTTATACCTTCATCAGTTATTCTTCGTTTACAAAAATATTTCGTACACATTTAACACATCCTTTTACACTAGCTAAACTTTTTTACATGCATAAAACATAGGATTTTCACATGACTAATGTCAAATATAAAATTCTTATAAATGCAGTTCCTTTATTTAAAAAAATCCGGAATAATATTCCTTTGTCTTTAAAATATTTGATGAGTAGCTTCTTCTGATAACTTCTTATAAATGTTTCCCAGAACTGTGAAAGATAGAATAAAATTAACCCCATTAGAAAATGTATAGAATTCTTTTCAAAAATGTGTCGAAAAACAACAGGTTAACATCTTTCGACTTACCCTCGTATTTTGAAGACTAGAAATTTCCAAGGTGCGTGTTGTCAATTAACTGTTGTTTTTCTTTAAACCATTTTATTCTCTGCGCTATCCACTGTTGAGGATAAAATGGAGTTATTATATTGTGAATGAACAATCTTAAGTGTTTTGAAAACGTTTAAAATTTTACATAATACAAAAGTAGCTACAACAAACCTGAAACTAACGGGCCCTCATTGCTTACGGGCCCCTTGCCCCTCCCTCTCGGCGGCCCTGCTGATATGCAAAATATATACTGCTCTTTCTAATCAAAGATTCTATATATTTGTTCTTTCTAAAAAGAATAAAAATATCCCAACCTAGCGTCCCTTAAGACGCTCCGGACCCGTTTGAACCCCACAAATACAGGCATATCCCCTCGTTGGGCCTGCATGTTGAACTTCTGTCTCCAGTAGTTCATTTTCCCGCGAGGAAAGTGTCTTGTATCTCACAGAAGCAGGGCGCTGCCCTGTCTCAACTCAAGTGTAGGGAGGAGTGCTTTTATTGGCGATGTTCGACAGCTTGGCAAAGATTGCAGGAAGAAAGAAGACAATGGAATCGTAACTTTCACTGCTCGTGTCTTTGAACGAAGGCAATCAAGCCCACTGATCTGGACGATTAATCTAGAATATTCATGAGATCAAAAGTTCCCATTATACGTACCTTCCGCGTTCCACTGCGTACCAAAATAAGGAGTTGAGATCTTGAGTCGTAAGCCCTTATAACCCGCAATAATTCCATACATAGGCCTACAGTCCCTGGCCAAATTTTGCTCTTACAATTGGATATCAAAGTGTTCTCTTCTCGTAACTTAGGACTTAATTAAATCATGGAAGATTATGACAGTTCATATTCTTTGCTATTTCTCACTCAATCAAAACACATTCCCCTATTGCTATTTTTGCTTGCCAAGTTCTTTGCTAAAGTATTTCGGGAAATATTAAAATTCAAGGTCTGAATAAGGGAATAGTTTTAAGTTTTCCAGGAAGAAGTTTAACTTATTCTAAACGGGAGTGCCATGTGCGTCATACATGCGTTAATGAATGCACTGTAATTGATTAGGTGTAATGTACCATTAGAATTTTACATATAAAAAGCAACTTCCTTGAAGAGCAACTGTATACAAAACCCGGATGCATTTCTCTCAAAAAGTATAAATTAGCATCAACATGTACACAATACAATTAACATACATACTTTTACCAACTTCCCACACAAAAGTTTCCTTGATTAATAGAAAAATGACACCTACAATCTTTTTACAAACCTTTTTCATCGTAAAAAGAAAACGATGAAATGAATCTGTAAAGATAGAAAATATAAAGTGGCCATATTGTTTTGGGCAGGGATTGTACGTGCACAAGGATATAGGCTACCTAAGATATCTCTCTCAAACTTCTTCTAGCGTTAAAAATCCCTCAGTATGCCTTTCTCGGAGGGGAAGTAAAGCTGGCGGGCCCATGCCATAGATTTATGGCATGTAAAAGAACCTTCCACTAACTAAACTGTGTGAAGCAAAAATTGTAGGTTAGGTTTGATTAATGCTCTTAAGTTCCAACGTTCGTCACCAGGCGCTGGTTGCGATGGCCTCTAGTAGTAGCCAAGTTCACAGCTAGATATCGTGGACGGTAGCATTTGGTGGCAAAAGTAGGAACTACTTGAAATTATCGTCTGCAGTGCTTACTTGAATAAAAAAAAACAGATAACACACTCTGATACAGTCATCACAATTAACATCGGTTATCAGACAGATTCTACACACACCCAAAGTACACGGGGCTACACGACCACATTGTCGCAGCCCCTAAACTAAGGAACCAACCAATCAAACTTCTTCTGATTTGTTGAAGATGTTAATAATATCTACGGACACCAGGGTGGCAGATGTTTTCCCTGAAAGGAATTGGTCTACTAACAAAAATCTATCGCAATTAAATGACAATCGACTGCATCGGGATTCGCAACATTGGGCACAGAATGTTATCACTGCGTCACGAGGTCGATTCTACGATGAAAATACCTGCATTCAGCTTTCACCTGCGGGGTCATTAAACAACATATTCCACCGGAGCCACAGTCGCTGGATGGTGCATGCACCCTGGCAATATCAGAGTCAGGATGTCTAACAAAACAAACTAACAGATTTTCCTGACAATTCCCTGATTTTTCCAGGGTAAATCAGAAAATTCCCTGAGTAACAGTAGCGGCCATATTATTAAATATACAGGGTGTCATTTATGTACTTGAGTATCTTTAAGGGGCTTGTAGGGGATGGGTATAGGATCAATTAGAGATAGGGAACCTGGGGTCGTAACGGCCTCCTAACCCCAGAAAACAGGTTTGATTTTTAGTCATGTTTTCGTTTTTGATGGCCAATAAAGACAATTTTATTTTTGACTAATTATTATTTTTGTTGTTAAGCTTTAACTTCCTGTTTTCAATTTTTCTGAAAGCCATTTTTGGACGGAGAACGTTTGTTGTTGAGCTTTAATTTGTTTTTCGTTACATTTTGATGACAAGTGAAAAAAATTTCTTGACTGAATTACATTGGTTTCAAGAGTTTTAGGTAAGCTTACGAAGTTTGTACTAAATAAAGCTGCATTCCTCTTGCCAATCGATAGTTCCGTCGTCTCTAACTACTACAGAAACACACGTAACTTATTGATACAAATAATCAAAAGGCAATTAATTTACAGAATCAACTATAGTTTAAAACAATAACACAGAATAAACACGCACTGTGACTACGCCCCCTCCTACCCTCTAAAAAATAAAGAAAAAGTGAAGCTATGGCACCCCACGAGAAACGAACCCGGGACCACCGGGGAACCGCGCCTCGCCGCTATCCTCTCGGCTAACGCAGCGTTGAGCGGTGGACGCACCAAGACCGTTGACAGCGGAAGAGTGCCTGACCTCAGAGTAACACATGGCACGCTTCCCAATTAACAGGGGCGGAGGGCCTGAAACAAACCTGTTTTCTGGGGTTAGGAGGCCGTTACGACCCCAGGTTCTCTATCTGAAATTGATCCTATACCCATCCCCTACACGCCCCTTAAGGGTACTCAAGTACATAAATGACACCCTGTATAAAACAGAGTTTGTAGCTAGCATGACAAAGCTGAAAAGACAAAAAATAAATAAAAAAAGGCAGAAAAATATTAAATATTATTTTTCTATATTTTGCCAATTTCTAAATTTTCCATCCAGAAAAACTATTGTACTTGTGATTATTGAAAGTAGCTCGTCAATAGTAATGCTCTGGAAAATCATACAGTTGTACATTTATATACAAACTAGCAGTAGTGCCCGGCTTCGCCCGGTGGATTTATTTGTTTTACAGAACTGGAGCGCTCAAGGATAAGGATCGGAATAAATGAAAGTAAATTTGAAAGTACCAACGCTTATTGCAACTGATAACCTCAGTATACTGCACCAACACCATCGCCCTTATACAGAGGCATACTATTGTCATGATGATAACTGTTTTAAGGGGCCTAAGAATTCTGTTTTGCACTAATTACTTCCCATGACTGCAATTTATAAGCAGCTCGCAATTCTGCACCAGAACATTGGTAGGGGCGACGTGATGCGGCCCGCATTACATGGCAACAATAGACTTCGGTATTATTGAAGCCGTTCTGGAGCGCTTGTTCTTCCGACTTACTGAACAAAAATCAATCTTTAAGGTTACCTGAGAGGTGTAGGCTAATGCTACATAGCCTAAACCATTCCTCTTGAATCAGGCTATCATATATAAAAATAATTTTTCGAATCCGACTGGTAGTTCCAGCGATTAGCGCGTTTAAACACATAAACACACAAACTCTTCAGCTTTATTATATTAGTATAGATAGTATAGATACACAGCCTACACATGTAATTTGTGTGCTCTATCTTGCAAGAAATGAGAGCTTACTGATTTAACGTCAGTGCGAACATACATCTACAACAATCATCACCAGAATATACTTTTCCCCCATCAAAATTTAAATGCTTAATTTCCATTTATTCAAGGCTGCACCTTGCAAAACTAAAATTCCCTGAGTGTCATTAAAATACCCTGATAATTCCCTGAGTTTTCCAGGATTTAAACATTCCCTGAGTATTCCCTGTTTTTCCGAGTAGTAGACTCCCTGAGAGGGTCATCTTGTTTTCGCATTTTTGACTGGTTTAATGCGGCTCTCCTTGCCTCCCTGTCCTGAGCTAATCGTTTCATCTCTACATACAGTAGCTACCACACCCTACATCCGAGGCAATCTGTTTATCATATTCTAACCTTGGTCTACCCCTACAGTTCTTGTCCTCGACCCTTCCTTCCATAACTAAGTTTGCTATTCCTGGGTGTCTTAGTATTGTGCCAATTTCAACAATGAAATATGCAAATCACAGTTCGCCAGCAATGCTCAATCGGGAGTATCGGGGTTCCTGGTATGTTCTCCCACTCTGTGACTCACACACTTTGGATTAAGCATAGGATACACTTCCAAAAATCAACAAAATCAAAATCCTACTATCAAAACATATAATTATTCAAAATATGGCGCTACAAAATAAACATAAAAGTACTGACACTACACTTCACACTTGTCCAAAGATGAACAAGGAATTCAAATTAAATATTCACAAAATAATAATTACTGGTTATCCAAAAACCAAACAAAAACTCCATCTGAGTTTCACTCCCATATAGCATCAATCCTAATTCTTTAAAAACGAGCTCCAAATGGCTCGGTAAAGTTTACATGCATTGTGTTAACAATTAAACACACACCATTTAATTTTTACATGAGTATATCTGGCTTTAATCACAATATCATAGTATGGCTACTCATTAATTAATTTTGGGCTCCCACAATGTTCATCTGTTACCATCTCTCTTCTCAAGCTACCAACTCACTACCGTGATTGGAAAAACTTGCGTATCCCCGAGTTATAGAAAACTACTGACCAAGTCAACTTAAGATTACTCCCAAAATCTTAACATCTTCATAATAACTCGTGAATCAACGGAATCATTTAATAATGTTAGGGATTTTATTATATTGTCTTCAAAGACAATTATATCTTAAGGAAGCAACAATCTGAACTCTGCAAGCGATAATAATGAACGTAAAAGGACCTCAGTTCAAATACTGGGTCGTTAAAACAATCTTAAACACTTCCGTGTACCGTGAATCCGACAGCTCGTTCTTGACCTTTCTCTATAAGAGAGTGTGTAAGGGTCTGTCTGAAATACTTGGCTGATTTATGGCTGTGGAGGGAGTGGGACCCACAGTCTCGCTTCCTCAAGAGACGGCTATACAGCGCTACTACCAGCTGCTTCAAATGCGTTTCTTTGAAAGACCAGGCTCATAATACAAATTAACAACAAGACATATTAGGTTCTCCAGACCTATTCTTTTAGCTTCGGTAAAGTATAATTATGAAGGGTCCTCATTAGCGGGTAAGAAAATCCATAAAACAACAAATATATAAGGGGCTTTGGCACGGACGACTCTGAGTTCAATCCTTTAAAACTGCCTCGGGAACCATATCCCAACTTTGAGGACTTACCCCATTAGCGACTTAAGGAAGGCATTGTACGCAACCAGCGCTCATAATACAACATAAATTGCACCCTTTTCAGTATTGCAATACCACAATTCAACATAACTCATTACCGCTACTAACTGTCCCTCACAATTATTATTACCGAGCATTTCAACGCGTTCCTAGCGTGACAAATTATTTCAAGTGCGCGACATGCGCTCATTACATAAAATAGCCAAGTTCCTTTCAAAGAAAGATATAAAATTCAAATCAAAATTTGATCTTCGTCTCAAAAATAATATATTCAGCCTTAGCCTCCATCAACAATAACTATTCATAACATTAAGAACATATTGATTCACAACATATTAACAATTCATCTAAGGGGCTCTTGCAGCTACCACGTATTCAATACAAAATTCATCACATAATTAATTTATTTAATTATTATTATTATTGCGCTTGCTTTACCATAGTTATATTATTTACCATTATACTGATATTCCACTGAATATTTTCCACAAGGGATTCATTAATACTTCACATTATTTATATTTCAATCAAATTAATCGTTCAGATCGCACAACCTATATTTCACATGTTTTCAAACATCCCTACTTCCACTCCTGAGGATTATACGCAAATCGTCCCCAAAACACATAATAATGAAATTAGTACTCACATGATTTTACGGTCAGAGACCGAGTTCTCATCGATGGAACATTTCACCCACTAATTGCTTCTTAAGCCATATTCATGATCATATCTACACTTGATAACACTTTTTCAACATCACATAAAACATATACACTGATCACTTTTAATCTAAAGAATACCAATTTTGGATTCATTTTCACTTAAACACAAATACAATTTCACTAAAAATATTTCTACACTCAAAATTTTCACTAAACTTGAATTACATAAAATTTTATCACTCTGGCATTAATTATTTGCCTTAACACACGTGATTTCCTTATTATTTCCCGTTTCCAAGGGTTGCACTTGATGTACGTCGGCTTCCTAATCTGATGAGATGATTGAAAGTCTCGATCGAACTACCCTCACTGGAACGGTTGATCCTCTTATTCTGGGTTTGACTATCGGCTTAATAACTTTACTGCACGATATCGTATCTTGCTAGACGCTAACTTGTTCGTCTAATAAAAGTCTGTCACTGACGTTTTACTTTTATGATCGCTCGAACTTGTATAACGGCGACCTAGTAATTTCCTTGTCCAATAATCCACACATGGATTTTACTTTCTGTTAATGCGATTCTTGACTTATTGGAGTAATCCCAATGTCTGACTGTTCATTTGTCTACACCTAGACAAAGCCTGGAACCTAGATTCCTAAATTCTATCCTACTCCGCTCTAGTCCCCTCAGTTCAGGAACACTAGGCGTTACTATCACGTTCTACCCTGATCTGGTTATTTAACGTAGATAGAATTGTATAGTTCACTGTCCTTGGGTACTTCGAAATCCTAGGATGCGTCGATTCTTTAACTGAAACTATTTTGATTCGAGTACCTATCGCCGGTAATATCTTAAGTCCACAGTCTAAAACTCTGACTGTACCGGTACTGGTGAAATTTATAAAGTCCGAAGCTTGATGATATATTTCCTATAACAAGGATTTTGATGTGTCTTCGCACGGCCATACTAGACGGCGACTCCCATACGGGGTGCTCGTCTGCGATACAGAGTAACACGACCTATCACGGTCTAGTGAGTACTGAATACTGCATTTAACGTTGGTTGTTGAAACAGCGTGCAGCGCCTATGCGCTCACTGAGACTGAATTGTTGCTACGAAACAGTACCACGCCATCTGGCGTCTCTGGTAGACTGGATTGTTGTTGGTTGAAACAGCAACACGCCCCTCTAGGACGTTGAAGACTGAATAATTGTTGATCCAGCACGGCCTCTCACCGAGGTCCGCTATAAACTGAATTGTTGTTGGTTGAAACAACACCGTGCCTCCCAGGCACCTATGGTAGACTGAATGAACTTCCTGGCGCGTCCAGGGTTTATATTGAAATCTGCCACAAAAAGATCAGATCTGCTTCTTCTCCAACACTAACTTCTAAAATAATTGTCGTATAATTTTGAAAAATATGTCTCCTGAAAGCTCTCGTTTTAAACGTAAAAGGGTTCCTTTGATCACGAAAATCGATCACATAATTCCAAGATATTAAATAATTGGGCTCCTCAGATGCGTGGGTAGTGTGGTTTTATTTTCCCTCTCTCCTAGCTTTGGGGTCGGGGAATAACTATCGACGTAATGCCGCGTATGCACTTCTTTCCTGTGCAATTATTATAAACTTTTTCCACACACAAAAATCTCTTTTCCAGAAAGATCAATAGTGACGGTTTCATTTCATTAATTACATGCTTGCAAATGGCTTAATTTTAATTATTTCTCTTCTTGCGTCATTTCGATGTTGCCATTTTATCGCTGAGTAAGACCTATTTCCGAAACTCCTTCTCCGTCACTCGCAGTGGAAAACTACCGGCTCTATTAATAATCATGCGCTAGTCTCTTATCGCCGAGTCAGCCGTGATCTCATGCCCGCGTGACTAGTGGTCACCCGCGCTTGCATCATCTTGTAACAGCCCGACTTCTTATTAACCCTAAAAATTCTTTACAAATCCATTCTAAAGACTGCATTATTTCCTCTCTTTTTTACATATAAAATATGGATTCGACGCTTGAACCAATCCACATGGGTTCAGTATGTGTCCTACCAACCTATCTCTTTTCTTAGCTTGCCACGGTGGGTGAGTGGTTATCATGTTGGATTACTAACCCCCAAGCTTGCAGGTTCGCTCCTGGCCGTTGTAAGTGATTTTTGAAAGGCGGCAAAAATGACGACACGCATGTCATACGATGTTGGCATGTTAAAGAACCCATTTGAATTCAGTAGGCCGTGTTCATAATGGCAAAATTAATCTCGGGATTTTCCGCCAATACCAAGTTCCTCATTTCTCTACTTGAAAGCGCTAAAAAGTCAAGGAGCTTAGATATCTAAACTCCTTGACTTTTATAGTGCTTCAAGGAACAACGAAATTCGACATTCAATCAGCTCTCTGGGCGTCAAATAACAAAGCTTGCACCTGGCGCCATACTATATTATTATTATCTCTTTTCATCATTACTAATCGCCAGAAAATTCTCTCTTTACCCTCTCGTCTTAATAGCTCTTCGTTTGTAACCCTATCTACCCATCTGATCTTCATCATTCTCCAGTAACACCACATTTCAAACGTTTCTATTCTCATCTTTTCAGCTGCGCCAACAGTCCTTCACTTCCATAGAGTGCCACACTCCAGACAAAGGCTTTCAAAAATGACTTCCTAATACCTAAATCTATATTAACTTGAGGTCAACAAATTTATTTTCTGTAGAAATTCTTTCCTCGACTGAACGAACCAACTTTTTAATATCCTCTTTACTTCGTCCATCACTAGCGATTTTGCTTCCCAAGCAGCTTTCACCTGCCAATTCCATATTTTTGTTTCACATTTATTGACTTTCAACATGATTTCTTTCCTCAAGAAGGACGGAGTCCATACCATCGTAACAGAAAATTAATCGTGGGCGCAACATGTGATACCGGAGAACAAGCAAGCTTACCTGTCATGGGAACACCCCTAACAAGGACATCCGAACAGTTCCATCCGCGAGTGACATTTTTGGTGGTCTTCATTTTGGTCCACAATGGCGTGAGTTAGTTAGTTAGTTATTGTTGTTTTAAGGGGCGAAACTACGAGGTCATCTGCCCCTAAACAATGGCGTGATTCTGGTTGATATCCTCACCAGGGAATGTGCATCTTCAACATGGCTGGACGCAGATTTCTTCCATGACGACAGCAATGTCTTGCATACCTTGGAACAAGTTAGTTATTGTTATTTTAAGGGGCGAAACTACGAGGTCATCTGACCCTCTTAACACAGATTAAAGTATAAAAATTTGGAATGGAATTTAAAATTTAGAGGCGGTCACCAAAATTTGAAAAAATCGAAAATTAATAAAACAAAACATTAAATAAAACTAATAATTATAATATAACCAAAAATTACGGAAAAACAAAAATTCTGCATTCAAAAATGGACAAGTTGTTGAGTCAATGTACACTGAAAAATTTAGTTTGCTGGCCCTAACCCACTCTCAGTTATAAAGCGGATGACGAGATCAGCAGCCACCGCCTCATCGGCTAATATAAGTTCGAGTGTCATCTGCAAACTACGGTTTCTTCGAAAGTCAGCAAGATCCACACACTCGGTTAAAACCTTGGAACAAGAATGGGGACTATGTTAAAAAGCAATGTTATTACATCAGTGCCCTTGGATCTGGATATGAAGGGTTTCCCATTGCGAGTTTTTGTTACGATCAGTTTTCGAAGCTCCTTTGTATATCCTTGGTACGCTAGCGACTCAATGTAGTTTGTCCACTGACATGGGAATTGAGACATGGTCACTGGTTGCCACAGCTTTCTCCAATTACTTGTTATAACCAAGACTGGTTGGGAAGGTCACCAATTTTCTCAGACACATAACATTACACAAGTACCATTCACTCTGGTAAAAATAAAACCAACATTGCGCACGTGAGAATATTTCGGTCAAGTACGCCACTGATCGTCGTCTCTCCCTATCGCACTGGACGGCTGGTAATACTAATAGCCTCTTCCTCCACTTTGTATTTAAATTTTATTTACGTCGGATTTCACCAGTGGAAGCCAGTTGGAAATAAAGTTTAATTATAAAGTGGCAGCCGGTTCGAAATAAAGTTTGATTATAAAGTGGGAGCCGATTCGAAATAAAGTTTAATTATAAAGTGTGAGCCGGTTCGTAATAAAGTTTAATTATAAAGTGGAAACCGGTTCAAAATAAAGTTTAATTATAAAGTGGGAGCCGGTTCGAAATAAAGTTTAATTATAAAGTGGGAGCCGGTTCGAAATAAAGTTTAATTATAAAGTGGGAGCCGGTTCGAAATAAAGTTTAATTATAAAGTGGGAGCCGGTTCGAAATAAAGTTTAATTATAAAGTGGAAACCGGTTCAAAATAAAGTTTAATTATAAAGTGGGAGCCGGTTCGTAATAAAGTTTAATTATAAAGTGGAAACCGGAACAAAATAAAGTTTAATTATAAAGTGGGAGCCGGTTCGAAATAAAGTTTAATTATAAAGTGGGAGCCGGTTCGAAATAAAGTTTAATTATAAAGTGGAAACCGGTTCAAAATAAACTTTAATTATAAAGTGGGAGCCGGTTCGAAATAAAGTTTAATAATAAAGTGGAAAACGGTTCGAAATAAACTTTATATTCGGCCCTGACTATTATATGTCAGAAAACTGTATCATAATGATGGTCATTATAACACTATTTTTCATTATGAAACAGTTTCTCCCACCAATCACAGCTCAAGAAACAGTTGTTTGACCAATTAGATAAGGATAGCATCGCACCTGCGCAGAGTTCCTAGGCCTTGTAATTTAAATTTCACTGCGTTGCCTAGTGTCAGAGTGGGGTAATCGAGGAGGCCATGGACAAATACAAGGCATTCTCTGCGTCCCATGCGCTCTGTTCAGTATATAAAACTGGCGAAATCTCGTCAGATATTTATGAATATTTATGTTCGAACATAAAATAGTTATAATAATTATCGTCGAACATTAACAGTCGTATGCAACTCGCCTATAATGGTAATTACTGTAAGACGCTCGTATGGAAATTATAAAACTCGCATACGCTCGTTTTATAAACATATTCGTGTCTTAATTATTGCCATTATAGGCTCGTTGCATAATGTACTATTAATTATAAAGTGGAAGCCGGTCGGAAATAAAGTTTAATTATGAAGTGGAAGCCGGTCAGAAATAAAGTTTAGTTATAAAATGGAAGTAACTTACTAACGATATTTATTTGCGAAATTTTAATATAAAATGATAATAGGTTTAGTCTATAATTTACTATACCACTATCAAATCAGTAATACTATTAAAATAACTAAGTGCCAATATGGTAGAAAGGACGGAACGAAAAATCCTCAATATCATTAGAGCGTAAGAAGCGGACGCACAGACTAACGATGTGGGACCCCAGGAAGATAAGAGTACTCGCTGGGCGACACACTCAAGAAATGAATGGACTGACCACAGTGGACAAGAAGAGCAAGAGATAGACAAGAGTGGAAGACCCTAAAAAGAAAATCCATATCAAAAGATAGTGCGGGCGAGTATAAGAAATGAGAGCAATTCAGTGCATCTAGTGAATTACTTTGTTGTAGAAGAGTTCATATTGTGAGAATATAAAACTGCAGGACCTGTGCGAGAACCCTTGCGTGTGTACAAACCACCCGCCCTGCTTTACTGTTATGCGGGCTGGACGCGACACAGGCCTTGTTCATTTGTTTAAACGCACTTTATATATTTAAAAAAAAACCGTCGAATGTCAGATTTTTCCTGCATCATTGACACGATTTGGAAGATTCTGGTACAAACCGCACCTTCTAACTACCTCTGGTTTAGGACCTTGATTTTTAGCCTACTTTCGATTTTTGCAAAAAATGAAAGTAGACTTATGAGATCAACACAGGGCGAAAAAAGTGTGTCTGTCTGTGTGTGTGTATGTGTGTGTGTGAGTCTGTGTGTGTATGTGTGTGTGTGTGTCTGTGTGTGTGTGAGTCTGTGTACTCTGAATGTCTGTCCCCCCCTATCAATTCGAACACGGTGAATGCGAATTGAACGAAATATGGTACAAAGGTAGCACTAGCAAAGGACACCTCAGTGTCATGTTTTATATCGCCGCCATCTTGACGGAAACGTAATGGCGGCCACACAAATGTTCAAAGCTTAAATCAAATTACGACTAACCTAATCATCCGATCTCTACCAAATTTTGCAACAACATACCTTTATGGAGGGAGTATCCTCTGACACATCTAATAGGTCATTAGCCTAATAGTTTGCGGATGGCGGCCATCTTTGTGTCAAAATCGATTACCCCTATTAATTCCAAAACGGTGAAACCGAATGGAATGAAATTTGGTACAGAGGTAGCACTAGCAAAGGGCACCCCAGTGTCATGTTTTATATCGCCGCCATCTTGACGGAAACGTAATGGCGGCCACCCAAATGTTCAAAGCTTAAATCAAATTACGACCAACCTAATCATCCGATCTCTACCAAATTTTGCAACAACATACCTTTATGAAGGAAGCATCCTTTGACAAAACTAATAGGTCATTAGCCTAATAGTTTGCGAATGGCGGCCATCTTTGTGTCAAAATCGATTACCCCTATTAATTCGAACACGGTGAAACCGAATGGAATGAAATTTGGTACAGAGGTAGCACTAGCAAAGGGCACCTCAGTGTCATGTTTTATATTGCCGCCATCTTGACGGAAACGTAATGGCGGCCACACAAATGTTCAAAGCTTAAATCAAATTACGATTAACCTAATCATCCGATCTCTTCCAAATTTTGCATCAACATACCATTATGGAGGGAGCATCCTTTGACCAAACTAATAGGTCATTAGCCTAATAGTTTGCGGATGGCGGCCATCTTTGTGTGAAAATCAATTCCCCCTATTAATTCAAACACGGTGAAACCGAATGGAACGAAATTTGGTACAGAGGTAGCACTAGCAAAGGGCATCTCTGTGTCATTTTTTATATCGCCGCCATATTGACAGAAACGTAATGACGGCCACACAAATGTTCAAAGCTTAAGTTAAATTACGACTAACATAACCATCCGATCTCTACCAAATTTTGCAACAACATTCCTGTATGGAGGGAGCATCCTTTGACCGATCTAATAGGTTATTAGCCTAATAGTTTGCGGATGGCGGCCATCTTGATGTCCAAATTGATTCCCCCTATTAATTCGAACACGGTGGAACCGAATGAACGAAATTTGGTACAGAGGTAGCACTAGCAAAGGGCACCTCAGTGTCATGTTTTATATCGCCGCCATCTTGACAGAAACGTAATGGCGGCCACACAAATGTTCAAAGCTTAAGTTAAATTACGACTAACATAACCATCCGATCTCTACCAAACTTTGCAACAACATTCCTTTATGGAGGGAGCATCCTTTGACCAATCTAATAGGTTAATAGCCTAATAGTTTGCGGATGGCGGCCATCTTTATGTCAAAATTTATTCCCCCTATTAATTCGAACACGGTGTAACCGAATGGAACGAAATTTGGTACAGAGGTAGCACTAGCAAAAGGCACCTCAGTGTCATGTTTTATATCGCCGCCATCTTGACGGAAACGGAATGACGGCCACCCAAATGTTAAAAGCTTAAATCAAATTTCGACCATCCTAATAATTTGATCTCTGCCGGATTTTGCAACAACATGCCTTTTTGTGGAAAGCATCTTATGACTGACTACAAGGTCATCAGTCCAATAGTTTGCAAATAGCGGCCATGTATGTGTGCAAATCCATTCCCCAGAT
Source organism: Meconema thalassinum (assembly GCA_946902985.2). Classification (NCBI taxonomy): domain Eukaryota; kingdom Metazoa; phylum Arthropoda; class Insecta; order Orthoptera; family Tettigoniidae; genus Meconema; species Meconema thalassinum. The sequence goes on along the minus strand of OX336399.1, from coordinate 45,060,552 downwards.
CAATTCAAACACGGTGAAACCGAATTGAATGATTTTTTTTACAGAGGTAGCACTAGCAAAGGGCACCTCATATTCATGTTTAATATCCCTATAGCACGTTGTATTTCAACAAGCTACTACAACCAACATTCAATTATACTCCTTGAAAAGGACAAAGAGTTATAACAATACCCATGCATTTAGGAGAAAGTAGGCTATATGTTCTTTACTGAACATCTTGTTTAAACATACAACATAGCGTTTTATGATGATGATGATATAAATAAAAGTGACACTGGATCCAGGTCAGACAAAAAGAGGAAGAACAGAAAAAACTCGCCTAAAATAAAGTGCACGTGTGCTAGAAAGTGAACAATTTCGTAAATGATGATGATGATGTTAATTGTTGTTTTAAGGGGCCTAACATCTAGGTTATCGGGCCCTAATGGTTTGGGAGATAGTGAAAGATGAGATGAGAATGAAAACTATAACCAACACTAACTACAAACTTACATACTAAAAGAACAAATGGTAAACAAATAAAGGAGAAAGCAAATAAAGAACAGGAATAAAAGGAATGCCCTCAACCCTCGAAGAATGCGGACTGAGGGACTTGGAAGGAAGGAGAGCCATGAAAGGCAGATAGGAAAGGGAAAGAGGAGAGGGCTCGCCCGAAGGTCAGAGGAAAAAGGGGACAAAACGGACCCAGCGCAGGTATCCCTCGGGGTCGCCAACTCCCAAACTCACCAGCCGTGAGCCCTTGAGGATGTAACACTATCCAGGGCGCACCAGAAGTGGTAGGGCTACACACACCCTGCCTCCTTGAGGGCCTTAATTTCGTAAAAGCTTAGATATAAGAATAGGAGTACAACCCATAGTACTGTAAGTAGGTTAGGAATAGTTACTATCAATACAAACACAAGAACAGGGATTACCAACCCACCAAGAAAAGTGCACATCTTAGTGCTTCACTACTCTTGAGGACTGCTCACCTAATGAGTAACTTATAATGAGCGAAATCCCTGCCTAGGTAGGATGTCATTGCCCTTAGGGGATATGCATGGCTGTATTTATTATTATTATTATTAATAAATAGTTTATACCGTGCTCAAACGTAAAACTAAAGAAATTCAAATTCCGAATGTACCGTAGTTGTTGTATGTTCCAGCTTACTTCACCCGAGGGGAGTACAACATAATCATTGTGGACTATTCCACGCTGGTGGTGGAACCCTGTCTCAGTCAAATCGAGTGGGGACCTCGCTTCTGTGCCGAGTGCATCGCCCAGATGATCACATACCTTGCACGACATCCTAGAGGTACTGCACCTGACAACCTGCATCTCCTGGGATACAGTGTGGGGGCGCACATCGCCGGCCTGGTCGCTAACTACCTGCCTCAAGCGAAGCTGGGCAGGATAACTGGTGAGTAACGAGGGAGGAACACCGTTACTAGTAACCGTTCATTTTGGTGGTAACGAGGAGGAACGCCGCTACTAGTAACCGATCCTTTTGTGGTAACGAGGAGGGACGCCGTTACTAGTAACCGTTCCTTTTGTGGTAACGAAGAGGAACGCCGTTACTAGTAACCGTTCATTATGAGGTAACGAGGAGGAACGCCGCTACTAGTAACCGATCCTTTTGTGGTAACGAGGAGGGACGCCGTTACTAGTAACCGTTCCTTTTGTGGTAACGAAGAGGAACACCGTTACTAGTAACCGATCCTTTTGTGGTAACGGGGGGGGGGGACGCCGATACTAGTAACCGTTCCTTTTGTGGTAACGAAGACGTTACTAGTAACCGTTCCTTTTGTGGTAACGAAGAGGAACGCCGTTACTAGTAGCCGTTCCTTTTGTGGTAACGAGGAGGAACGCCGTTACTAGTATCCGTTCCTTTTGTGGTGACGAAGAGGAACGCCGTTACTAGTAACCGATCCTTTTGTGGTAACGAGGAGGAACGCCGTTACTAGTAACCGTTCCTTTTGTAATAACTAGGAGGAACGCCGTTACTAGTAACCGTTCCTTTTGTGGTAACGAGGAGGAACGCCGTTACTAGTAACCGTTCCTTTTGTGGTAACGAGGAGGAACGCCGTTACTAGTAACCGTTCCTTTTGTGGTAACGAGGGAGGAACGCCGCTACTAGTAACTGTTCCTTTTGTGGTAACGAGGAGGAACACCGTTATTAGTAACCTTTCCTTTTGTGGTAACGAGGAGGAACACCGTTACTAGTAACCTTTCCTTTTGTGGTAACGAGGCGGAACACCGTTATTAGTAACCTTTCCTTTTGTGGTAACGAGGAGGAACACCGCTACTAGTAACCTTTCCTTTTGTGGTAACGATGCGGAACACCGTTATTAGTAACCTTTCCTTTTGTGGTAACGAGGAGGACACCGTTATTAGTAACCTTTCCTTTTGTGGTAACGAGGAGGAACACCGTTATTAGTAACCTTTCCTTTTGTGATAACGAGGAGGACACCGTTATTAGTAACCTTTCCTTTTGTGGTAACGAGGAGGAACACCGTTATTAGTAACCTTTCCTTTTGTGGTAACGAGGAGGAACACCGTTATTAGTAACCTTTCCTTTTGTGGTAACGAGGAGGAACACCGTTACTAGTGACCGTTACTCTTGTGGTAACGAGGAGGAACGCCGTTAATAGTAACCGTTACTCTTGTGATAACGAGGAGGAACGCCGTTAATAGTAACCGTTACTCTTGTGATAACGAGGAGGAACACCGTTACTTTTGCAACAAGTCATTTGCCTTAGTAGAAGTGGAAAACCACTGAGGTGGGAAATGAACCCTCTGTTCTCTGATTTTCCCCACGAGTGTGATTGTTAGTAAATGGTCAGGTTGGAATTGAATGTGAACTTAGCTTAATGTTTGAACGAAGTGGGTTCCTTTATCGTGCAACTGATACCACTTCCACTGGCTGCACTGAACCTGACAAATTGCGCAAGTTTATAATAACTGCTGTAACTAAATAAATGTACATATTGTAAATACCATCACCCATACTTGTAGACATAGCCTAAGTATAAAGGACCTGATGATGATCGCTTGACGATCGAAACTGGTTATCGAAGTGAATTTACAGAAGTGTGCAAATTATTAGACTCAAATAAAGAATTTAAATCAGTCACAATTTTTTGTTCAAAATCATTTTATTTCATTACTTAGTGGACTCACAAAGTTTCCCATAAGGAATTGCAACTGGGAATTTTCGAAGTAGGAGATTCTGAGCGGCACCTGAGCTGGGTCCGTTTTTTTCCTTTTTTCATTGATTTCGGAATGTATGCTTTTTAATCAGGTGATTTCAATCCATTGTCCACGAATCTTTGAATAGTTCAAGAGTGGACAATCAGTAATAAAGGACTTCCAATGTCTCTGGTCTAAATTCACACGAAAACTAGAATATAGTAAACAAAACGTGTGGCATTGACAAGGCTCCTCTTTTAGTGGAAACTGTAAAGTATTCTTAAAAAAAAATGTTATTTAGGCTATTGATTAAACATTTGAAATAATTTCAGCGCCTTGAAAACATTTCTACATGGTGTCCACAGAATTTTCAATGTCAATTTTCCTGACAATTTTTCAACAAAATTCCTGACTCGTGAAGTCATCGTAACATCGGAAAAGAGGTTTATTGAGCAAACAAATATGTATATATATATATATTATTTTTATTTGCAGCCTCCACCATCCCCATAGCTGTCCAACGCTCACCTCTTTATTCATCTAAAATACAAAATGAAGTGCAATGTGCTGGGCGATGGGGTCGCCACATCCCTACGCCAACGCTAAAAAAGTATACAAAAATAGGTAAAAGAGGTTTTTACTATGATGCACTGTAAAAATGTAAACTTACCATAATGTCCAGTGAGTTTTTGCTTTTTATCTTCAGAGATTAGTTGAACTAGTAACATCAAAATATTGCTGTAAAACACAAAATACTCTATGGTTAATATAAAATTCCAGACTTTCTAATACTTTTCGCCATTTTTTCCTGACTCACGCCATTTTTTCACACTTTTTCCTGACCAAAAACAAAATTCCTGACTTTTCCTGCCTGTGGACACCATGTTCTACTGTATTAAGTCACAAAACGTACGAGGTAAATGTTGCTAAACTGCCATCGAGTCTAATAATTTGCACACCTCTGTATTTATTAATCTCATGTAATTTTTTCTGCTTTAAGAAAACACCCAGTACAATCTGATGCAATCGTGTTGACCGACTGAAAAACATTAATTTCGATTACTAGAGCAAGGCTGAAAAATGGCTTCCAACTCGATAATAATCGTGAAGTGATAATAAAACGTGTGGGGACTCAGTTTCTGGACAGACTGTACCACGCGGTGTTTATTAAATTAGAAAGAGAGATAATTACTGCTCAACGTGACCTTTTAACTAACTGGACGTGTGTCACAGCCGCCTGGCGCCGATATAGGCTACTGCATACAGGTAGAGATGAAAACTCGTCGCGACGCGTCGGGTCGGTGACTACTGTACCTTAGGCTAGGTTAGCGACCACCTCTGAGGTCCGGGTTCAATTCCCGACTTTACCAAGACATTTCAGTAAGAGTGAAGTTTACCTGAAGTAAAAAATTCTTAAACTACTGAAATTAAATGTAGTAATAGATGTTTACGCCTCCGCTGTCTGTAACCCACCCAGTCATCCCAAATATGATCACGACTTGTATAGGTGAAATTACATCTGACTCCACTACTTTTAGCATCATGAACAGTATTGCCAACCCCACGCATTCGGTACTACATCGCATCCGGCAGACCAATGGTTTTCACCTAGACCAATAATTGTTGTGCCGCGTTAGTTAATATAAACATCCCTGGTTTTTGTCACGCACAGTGGGGGTAGCCACGCATCAATAACAAATCTTTATCCATGCCAATGGTTCTGCCAATTATTAATTTTTTCCACATAATTACGAAGTTACGTGTGTCGTGTGATGTATTTTGTATCGGACGTATTCGCAACGCAATATGACGTCAATGTACCGGCCACAAAAACATCTGTCGTCGTTGAACAAGCTAGAAATAAAAACCTTCATTTAAGCAATACACTGAAGAAAATGGAAATTGCAACACCATGAAGGCATTGGTCGTTTGTGTTGATTTTTAAGACATGGAACGATGCCATGTAGGTATGTAAACGATCAAAGTTCAGACCCATTGGATTGTTGCTACAGGTCTCCCCACGTGATTGGTCGCGGAGGAATCAACTCCAGTATACGGACTCTGGTGTAGCGTAGTTGACTTGCAGTCTGTGCAGTGAAGTGTTCCCCGTCAAACATGCCTCGACGACAGAGAGGAGCACGCTATCAACAACTGTTGCCGTTTGAGAGGTCTCGGATAATTGGTCTGTGTAAGGACTGTCGCTGCAAGTGTTGGCCGACAGGCATCTACGGTACAACGTGTATGGCAGCAGTGGTCAAATGAAGGTACCCACACTCGTAGACCTGGCACAGGCCCAGCGCGACAGACAACTGTGAGAGAGGATCGCCGCATCATTCGGTTGGCCCGGATGGAACCCCATGCAACAGCAGCACAAATTCGAGCAGCTGTGGCACCCCACGTTACACAACAAACAGTTGGTAATCGCCTGCGTGCAGCTGACTTACGATCCCGTGTCCCTGCAGAAGGTGTTCCATTGACCCCACAACAGCGACGTGTAAGGCTGGCCTGGTGTCGAGAACGATCGACGTGGGTCGACGAATGACATAGGGTCGTCTTTAGTGATGAATCGCGCTACTGTCTTGCCCGCAGTGATCGCCGGAATCGTGTGCCCCGACGTACCGGGGAGAGGGGACGCCCAGACCTTATTGTCGAGAGGCACACAGGGCCAACACCAAGCATTATGGTCTGGGGAGCTATTGGCTTTAATGTGAAATCACAATTAGTGCTTGTTGAGGGCTCTATGACTGCTCGACAGTACGTTGATAGGGTACTCAATCCAGTGGTTGTCCCTATGTTGGCGAACAATACTAATGGGATGTTTCAGCAGGACAATGCCCGGGTTCACACTGCACGCATCTCCAGAGAAGCTCTCCACATCACAATCTTGGAATGGCCCGCCAGATCCCCGGACCTCAGTCCTATTGAGCATGTGTGGGACATGATGGGCCGACAACTGGCCAACCGTCCTCAGCCACCCACAACTCTGGAACAACTGACTCGTGCAGTGCAGCAAGCATGGGCCACAATTCCTCAGGAAGCGATCCAGGGCCTTATTGACTCCATGCCTCGAAGAACTCATCAATGTATTGCGCTCGTGGTGGGCACATCCTGTATTGATTGTTGTCCAAACTTGCGGTCAGAGGGATCTGAAAGTGTAATCATCGAATCACAACCGAACACTCGTCCTGCATGTTCAATTGCAGCAATGTAGCACCACTCCTTCTGGGTGTTGCAATTTCCATTTTCTTCAGTGTATTAGCGATATTTGACAGTATAATAGTGATATTTGACAGTATTTTCAATTCTTAATGACTCCCAGAAAGGTATGTGAATGATCAGATAGATATATGTTCAATAATCTACCACGTTCTTGTTTGGTTCCGGTTCTGGTAAACTCCACAATTCATGAAATTTCATTGCGGTCTGAGTGATGGAATGAGATACACTCAGCCTCGTCAGGCAGAATTGAGAAGGAGCGGGTTCGAATCCCACCTCAACCGTCTTAGAAGTGGATTTTCCTCACTTTTACTCCAGGCAAATGACGGGATAATACAAGAAATCAAGACTTCGGCCACCTTCTTCCCAACTTAAAGAGAGAGAGAGGATGATGATAATTGTTGTTTTAAGGGGCCTAACATCTAGGTTATCGGCCCCTAATGGTTTGGGTGATAGTGAAAGATGAGATGAGAATGTAATGAAAACTATAACTAATACTAACTACAAACTCACATACTAGAAGAAGAAATGGTAAACAAATAACGAATAAGGCAAATGAAGGTCAGGGAGAAAAGAAATGCCCTCAACCCTCGAAGAATGTGGATTGAGGGACTTGGAAAGAAGGAGAGCCATAAAAGGCAGATAGGAAAGGGAAGGAGGAGAGGGCCCGCACCAAAGTCAGTGGAAAAGGGGAAAGAACGGACCCAGCTCAGGAATCCCTCGGGATGGCCAACTCCCGAACTCACCAGCCGTGAGCCCCTGAGGGTGTATCAATATCCAGGTTGCACCTTGCCTCCTTGAGGGCCTTGTGCAGAAGGCAGGAGATAACATGAAAAGAAAAAAGGCTGAGCCCTCGAAGAATGAGGGTATCAGGAAAGATGAGACAAGGGCCAATTAAGACGGGAAAGTGAAAGACTCCCTAGACCTCGGATACCCTAATACTGTCGGGGTAGGAAGATAATAATAATAATGTTATTGGTTTTACGTCCCTTTTAACTACACTGGCTTTTAGAGACGCCGGGGTGCCGGAATTTTGCCCCGAAGGGGATCTTTAACGTGCCAGTAAATCTACTGACACGGCTCCCTCGCATTTGCGCACCCTCAAATGCCAGCTGACTGCGCCAGGTTTCGAACCTGCAACCTTGGGCTCAGCAAGCGAGAACGTTACCCCTGAGCCACGCAGCCAGACGGGGGGGGGGGGGTAGGAAGAGAACAAGAGTTGACCAAGAGAGGTCGACAGGAAAGAAGACGGAGAGGAGCCCGGCACAAGTAAGTGGAAGTAATGCCGGACGCAGCCTGGGGTCCCGTGGTCGCCAACACACGTCCCACAAGATGTGGGCCTCTGTGGGGGGAGAGAGAGAGGATTTAGCACAAGAAGAAGAGCTAAACAGTATGGCACTTGTTTTCTACAACATACCTGCACTTAACTGTCCATAGGAAGTTCCTGTCCGTAAACATCCGGGCTCGTTATCCAGGAGTTAAATTGTAGGCAGCACGCAGCTGGGAACTCCTCAATGAGCGAAGAGACATGTCCGGTCACAACTTTGTCATCTTCCGCAGAGACCAGCTGTAATTAGCGGAGCGATTACACAGAGAAGAGAATGAGCCAATCACGCAATAAGGCACTATTTAGTAACTTCACATGTCAAGCTCAAATCGTTTCCAGTTTGCGGAGATTATTGCATTATTTTATATTACCGATGAATGGTCCGCCATCGTCTAGGCCAGGGGTTCTCAACCTGTTAGACACTGCGACACCCCCCCTCTTATAGGCTGATTATTTTGGCGACTCCTCTTTTAACGTTAAAACAATAATTAAAAAATTACAATAATTGTTAAGTTTTATTCATAAAAACACGTGTACCTAATATTAATAAACATTAATTTTTGTCACTTTAATTCTTTAATAATAAGAGTTTATGGAGTTTGTATCGAGTATTGGCGCCACATCCCTTGACACTTCATCTCTCTCCTTACTCATATCATCTTATCTCGAAGCCTTGATTGAACAACAATTGACAGAATGTGAGTGGGGTTTTGTGGGTAGTCAATCCGTTACAAAAACTGAGCCAAGTGCTCGTCTTTATGATGAACTGATAGAGATTTTAAGTGAGCC